>CM028672.1:4389166-6950833 GCA_016760335.1 Gastrodia elata | reverse complement strand
AAGAATTATCACTAAATGACTATACATAAACTCAGAGTGCGGAAGCATAAAAATATAACATCCATCCATACAGTATAAATATAACAATACATAATAAGTAAAGAGCTGAAAAGAAAAGTTAAACCTGTATTATTACAACATTTAATAAGATTAAAAGAACTGAAAGGAACTCTCAATCTCACTGAAAGAAAGAAAAGTAAAGTTATAAATCTTCAAGAACGGGCTCCTCCTCCAATGGTAAGCTCTCCACTGGATTTGCTGCTTCAACAAACTCAGAGCCTACCATTATCAATTTCATAATGGTAGGTCCCCAGCCAACAAAAGAAAAACTGGTTAGACAATATGTCTAAGTACTTTTTAGGGCAAACAATTTATTAGGTTACTTGAATATCACCATCAACCAGAAACTGAAGCAAATAGGTGCAGAAAAGCGTACAAAAAGAGTAGTATAAAGTTATAAATAATAGTTTATAACTAAAGCAACTAGGAAATAATACATACCTCCTCCAAGCAACTGCAACAAAGACAGGTAAGCAAAAAACTAAACAAAACTATAAGAAAATACAACCTAAATATGCTTATGATCAACAGATTATGCTAAGTAACATACAGAAATCGAACCAGTCCAAAACTGAAAACAACTAACATCCTATGTAAGCATATGAAAACAGTAAATAAAACTAGCATCCTATATAAAAACACGTGCAGGAAAGCTGTAAGTAAAACAATGCTACAATGCAGAATATAAAAGATAAATAGTAACTATAAACTGAAACTACAGTGACTATATAAGTCACCTGAACTGAACACGAACTCAGCAAATCTTAGCCTGATGAGCTAAGAAACTCTAAACTGAACATCACTGAAAACTCTTAGCCTGATGAGCTAAGATAGAACTGAATGTAAGTGTACTTAAATTAGTATAACCATATCAGAATCTTGACTCTATAGTTAGTATGGCAAGAGTCTATCCATCCTATCACTTAGACTAGGCATGGCCATAGACTATCGGACATTAAACCCTCAAAAGGTTGCCGACCCGAATGGGTTGATCGAAGAGGTATACTAATCAAGCTACACCTTACAAATCACTTGTGAAACGAAAATATAATGCTGCTTATGAATGTTCCAAATTAACATAAGATATTTATCAAATATCTTAAGTACATAATACATGTTCAAGGTATAAGGCTCAAAAATCAAGGAATGCATAGCATCAAAATCAAAGTAAGCAAGAAACTCTATCTAAAATACAGGTGATATCTGTTGTTATCTACTTTATTCGTTCTATCTACTCTAAGTTACATAAGTTTCAGAATCATCAATTCTTACACATTCTGTAACTTAGAATCACGAATCATACTAGTTGAAGATAATTAGGACTAGCCAAGTCCTAATTATAACTTAATCAAAAGATGACTATTTGGTTAAAGTGAATAAATCATCGACCTAATTTTGTAATTTAATTCATCCCAGCCTCATCTCGATTAGCCAAATCAAGATGAAAAGATTAAGCATTAGACTCCAGATGATGGGGTCTAATCACTTAATCTAAAGGTATAATCTAAGGGTCTAAGTTTAGAACCCAAAACTCACGGATTATGTTAAGGCAAATCCTAATGATAAATCAAATTTATTAGGATAGATCTCTATTCTTAGTTCTAAAGTTTAAATATCAAATAATCATTTAATAAACTAAGAAAATCTATAAACTAGAAAACTCAAGGTTTCACCTACTGAGTAACCCAATTTACTCAATAGATGAATTCTAACCTAAGATCTATTCCTAATCTTAGGAAATAAGGCTCTTAATTTCTAAGAGTATCTCTCAAGACACATATCCTAACTAATGTTATAAGGACCTAAGGATAGATCTAAGAATGATTAAAGAATGAGAACACTCACTTAGGACTTAGGAATTTTCTTAAGGAGCAAATTTTGAGATTTAAATCAAAATCTAATTTAGACTTGGATTTGATTAATTTTAGTTCTAAATCATTCTATTTACTAATTTTAGTGATTAGAAATTGAAATTAGGGCTTTTAAAGGCTAACCCTAAATTTGGGCAAAATGACCATTTTTCCCTTACTTAAGGATTCAAAAGATCAAATTTTGATCTAGGGCTTAAATTCTGAAATTTTCTTTTGGAAAGTATTTCTTACTGTCTAATGTAAGATTAGACAGCAACTAAATTAATTTTGGGTGATTATTAAGCTATATGAGATCAAATTAGTGAATTTGACTCATAAGGGCAATTTAGTAATTTGACTAAGTGAAAGTTAAATTTTCTTTCAGATTATTGCTATTTAATATTTAAGTTTTCCATAGAATCTAAATTTGCTAAATTCTGATAAGTATAGGCCAAGTTATGACTAATATAAGATTTATGGTTAAAATGTTAATTAAGGGATTCTTAATTATGGGTCCAAAACCTAACTTTGTCAATTAGTGTCTAAATTAAGCAAAATCAATGGCTATAGTTTACAAATTGTCCACTGATCATAGTGACATGTGGTAGGCTCAATTTTGATCTAATTTGACTAAGTTATGACCAATTTAGGGTTAAGAGTGATTAGTGAGTGATTAGCAAAATTAATCACTTAAACATTAATCCAACTTTACAAATTGATTCTAAATGACTCTATGAGTCCTCTGAAACTTAAATCACTCAATTTGGGTTACTAGATTTGCTAATATTCACTAATCAAGATTTAAAGTAATTAAGAGTGATTAGCAAATCTAACCATTGGATCCTAAATATTTTTATAGATTACTGTTAATTAGGTTTTTTTGATCTAAATGGATATTTGGATCATCCAAATTGGATCCTTAGGGTTTTTTGATCATTTTAAGACCCATATTGGATATATTTGGATCAATCTACACAAAATTATGAGCTAAATAAGATTTAATTTTAACTTAAATAAATCATAAATATCACTTTGCTAAATACAGGTCCAAATGCAAAATTGACAGTGTCAAATTATTCCTCTATTTTTGCTGAATCCAATGATATATAATTTTGTATAATTTGGATGTCTATTCTGCAAGTTATTAAGGTTTAAAGATTTGATTTAATTGATTTATTAATTCTGTTAATTATTTTAATTATTCTGATTTGATTTATATATATATATATATATATAAATTCGTTTATTATTAAAACTGTTAAATATATAACGTATATATAATTATAATTATAGGACACGTGGCGCAGAGGTATTGGCTGGGCAGACTGCAGCGGTCCCCACAAGTCAGAGCGACAGCGGGACAGGCCCCGCGTCGCTCTGCTGTTGGCTGCACGCTGCGAAGCGGGGCCCACCGTCCATCGCAATACGTCAACTGCGGCCGGTTCATGGAGGGGAGGTTTGACCGGTCCAGATGAACCATTCTGGATCGAACCGGTCCAGAACGATTGGATCAGATCTAATATATCCTAGATCTAACAGCTGGATCGGATTTGAATCAGACGGCTGGAATCGAAAGGCGATTCATCTTCCTCTTCGATGAACCAACGAACCCTAACCTTCTTACAGACGAACAGCTCGATCGATCGAGGCTCGATTCGATCATCGAGCCCTAAATACACATGAAATCAATGACTAAGATAAGAACAATAACAAAAATTAGGAGATGTAGGGGTACCTTAGAGTCGTCGAAGGAAATTAGAGTTTGCTGTTTGCCGAAGATTAGGGTTCGATTAGCAACTTGATCCACTCAAATTGGTGAAACCAGATGAAGGAG
Source organism: Gastrodia elata (assembly GCA_016760335.1). NCBI lineage: Eukaryota > Viridiplantae > Streptophyta > Magnoliopsida > Asparagales > Orchidaceae > Gastrodia > Gastrodia elata. The sequence continues at coordinate 6,947,089 of CM028672.1, read as the reverse complement.
ATGAGTGGGGGTCTTAACGGGTGCTTACCAAGCGGTGGAAGTTGTGGCTCCTCCATCTGGCGACGAGGTAAGACGACGCGTGCCGAAACCCTAGCACGCGTCAGTCTCACGGAGGGGATGATCTCCCCACCGTCTGATTTCCAGATCAGACGGTCTGAATAAACCGTTAGATTAAATGGTAAATTAAAAGAAAATAGACGGTGTTACATTAATACTGACAGCGCCGTTAAGTTTTAAAAATTTAAATAATTATTTAAATTAAATTATACAGATTTCATTAATCAAATTTACCCTATTAGATGCATCACAAAAATTTCTAATAAATCACCCTTAGCTAATTGAAGGGTGAGGAATGCAACGGCGCACTCAGATTTTTATTTCGACGAGTATTTATTTATTTGATTATTTGGGGTATTTAAATATTATTAAAATATTCGACGAAAAATCAACGACTTCCAAATGTCTCCAAAATTTCACGCCTAGCTAATTTGGGTGTTCTAAACGCAATGGCGAAGTCGGATTTTCAATTTGAGGTCTAAATAAAAATTCAATTTCTAGGGTTTGGGATTTTCCAGAATTTCTGATTTGACTCAGTTGACTTCTGGTTTGACCTAGTTTTCAGAGGCGAGTTCTAAATTACTTAATTAGTGACTTAGAACCTTAATTAAGACTTAGATTAGTCTTAATTGAGCAAAGTAACAACCTGGGTTGTTACATCCATAGTCTTTGAATAGATGAGAATATCATCAATGAATACAATTACAAATTTATCTAAGAATGGTTTTAGGACTCGCTGCATTAAGTTTATGAAAATATACGGTGCATTTGTAAGCCCAAAGGACATTATAAGAAATTCATAGTGTCCATATCGGGTTCTAAACGCTGTCTTCTCCATATCAGAATCTTTTACTTGAAGTTGATGATATCCTGATCTTAAATTAATCTTTGAGAATACTATTGCTCCGGATAACTGATCGAATAAGTCATCGATCCTGGGGAGTGGGTATTTATTCTTAATAATGACTTTATTTAATTCTCTGTAATCTATACACATTCGCATAGACCCATCTTTCTTCTTTATAAATAATACCGGAGCACCCCATGGTGATATACTTGGCTTAATAAATCCTTTATCCAATAGTTCTTTTAATTGCTCACTAAGTTCATGAAGTTCCTTAGGAGCCATTCTGTAAGGAGCTTTTGAATTGGTTGGGTACCTGGTACTAAATTTATTGCAATTTTAACTTCTCTTGGTGGAGGTAACCCAGGTAGTTCTTCAGGAAAAACATCCGCAAATTCATTAACCACCTTAATCTCAGAGAGTGGTATCTCCTTTTTACTTTATCCTAGCATAGTAACTAGGTGTGCTTCACAACCCTTGTTCACTAATTTAGTTACTGTTATTGCATTAATTAGTGAACTTAAAGTACTGAACCTCCTTATGAATGTTGATGTAGTGTCTGGTGATCGAAGTGATATCTTCTTTTGTTGACAGTTAATAGTAGCGTTGTGAGTACTAATCCAATTCATACCCAGGATTATATCAAAGTTTACTATTGGTAAAATTATTAACTTGGCTTGAAACAATTACTCATTTAAGGGTACTTGAAGGTTACAGAAGTGGGTGGTATTGAGTTGAGTTCTGGATGGTAGCCCAACTGTTATAGATATTGCCATTTTGTAACGAGGCAAATTTAAATCTTTAACAAAATTTTCAGATATAAATGAATGGCTTGCTCCCGTATCAAATAGCAGTTTGCATGAATGATCATTAATACTTATAGTGCCTAAAAATAATAATTACTTAGAACTTATTAAAAGCTTGAAATTAAATATAATATGAATTATGTATACCTGATATCACATTATTATCCTCTGCAGCTTCCACAGGAGTAAGAGTATATACTTTAGCTGGTCCTGTAGTCTTCTTAATAACCACCTACTTTTGAGGATTTTTGGATGTACTGGGTTGATTTGATCTTTCTTTATCATTCCTCTGGATGGTTCTTTCAGTTTGTGGAGTAGGCATAATGGTATGTGGTTGATCTCGTTGATTGATTAGAGTTGGATTTAACATTTGTTTACATCTGGAATGATCAATACGAACTCCATCTATAGTTTCCTCATAATTATACTGCTGGTAGAAGTGTCCTTTACGACCACATGTATAGCAACATTATTCATTGTGATAGCATCTTCCATATGGATGTGGTCTTGTACATCCATTATAAGGATCTGTTGGTGGGCTCTCAGCTTTCATTTAATATACTTTTCCTGAAGAAAGTCTGATTCTTCTGGGATCATTGTTTCTTTGAGAAGACATATTGAAAGTTCTCTTACTTTCTTTTTGGGCTAGATTTCGATCAATTACACGAGCTGTTTCTATAAGTTCCATAAAGTTGGATAGTCTTAATGGGATAATTTGATCTTTTATTGATTCTTTAAGACCGCTAAGGAATCGGTGACATCGAGATCCTTCTATTTGTACCATGATTGGTGCAAATCTGGATAATTTTTTGAATTCTGTTTCATACTCTGATAAAGTCCGATTACCTTGCTTGAGATTTAGGAACATATCCCCCAAATTATTTTGCACGGAGGGAGGCACATACTCAGCCATAAATGCTTCTACAAACTTACTCCAAGGGATTGTATCAATCCGGTACCCGACGAATACTGACTGGCGGATATGATCCCACCAAAATTTTGCTTCTTCTTGAAACATATGTGTGGTTAAACGAACAGATTCTGACTCAAGACAATTCAAACTTGTAAGATTCTTTTCAACTATTTTTATCCAGTTAACTGTATCCATTGCAGGCATAGTCCCATTGAATACTGGAGTTCTTAATCTAATGAAACTATATAACAGTCCATCAGTATTTTGTTGATATTGTTGAGAAGGGATATTAGATGTTGGGTTAACTGATGTAGGAGAGAGATTGCTCTGTATAGCCAACAGCCTTTCTATTTTCTCTGCTTGCCTGACATAGGTTTCCACTAATGTTTTGACAGTTTCTAATAACGCACTGATTTTGGATGATTGACTGCTTGACGCAGCTGGAGTTGATGAAGATTGATCGGGGTTCATTATTATACCTGAATTTAGATAATAACATTCTATTTAGAAGAATGCAAGGGTATTTTATTTAGTTATCCTAATCATGTAATATTAGAAAATATTTTTATGTTAATTTGTTCTTAAAGTTCATACTAAATTTAAGTATCTTTGTGATCTTGCTCTAAGTATTTTATTCTTGCTATTCTGAATATTGGATGATGAAAACATGGATGTTCATTCTAGTATTCATTTAGTGATTGTAAGGCAGAAGAACTATCCATTAGGTAGATAGGAATACAATTTCCAATCTAACACCTTATGGAGTTCTCTGATACCAACTGTGGCGGCCGCCCCTTCTAATCACATGGCTTAAGGAGTGGTTGTCACGAAGCACATCTTAAACTTAATATTAGGTTGGAATTTAAGACTCCAATCCAATCTTAAGAAAAAGAGGTGTTTTTCTGAATAAGATAAAGATTAACAATCACTTAATGAGTATCAGAGTGCGGAAGAAAAGTAATAACTGAAGTAAACATCCATACCATAATACAAAGACATCCAGCTCAGAATATAAATAATACAGGAAAGTAAAGTACAAAGTTCTGTATTATTACAAACATTTAAAGTTTAAAAGCTGAAAAGAAAAAGTCTCTCATCCTCACAATATACAAGTAAAGGAAGCTAGTAAATAGACTAAGGTCCCTCAGTAGTCTGGACCTCCTCCTGGATCTGCTCCTCTGCAGGCTCAATCTTCTCAAAAAGCTCAGAATCTACCATTATCAGTTTCATAATGGTAGGGCCCCAGCCAAGAAAATAAAAATCTTATTAGATAAAATGTCTAAGTACATTTTAAGGTAATGAATTTTAATGACATCACAATCGAAATTAAGTATAGTATGGCGATAAAGCACAAAGAAAGGAAGAACAAGTATTGAGGTAGAAACATACCTCAATTCAGGCTGTAATACAAGGTGAGTAAAGTACAAAAGTAAATCTACTAAGTACAAGAAAAGTCCTAAAGAATATAATCAAACTAACATGCCAGTATAGTATAAGTAAAAGTACTGTACTGAAAGTATAAGACTAGCATCCTAACATGCTATTAAGTAGGTAAACGGCTGACATACAAAAAGTTCTGAAATGTAAAGGAATTGCAGAAAATGAAAAATATGAAAGAAAAGAAAAGTGTGCTGAAATGATAAAGTAAAGTAAGTTTGAAGTGTAAAGAAAGTATGTAAAGTAACTGTAAAAGGTCTGAAATGTAAATGTAAGTAAGGTAATTTAATTTATTGTACTTGTGAGATATTCTTACTTAGTCTGCCAAAAAGTAAAGTCCATCTGATAATTTAGGAGAAACATCCCATGAAAGAAAGAAGGTTAGGAAGGGTACAGAAGTGAAGTACCTCGATTGATCGATATCTGAAATTTAGGGTTTGAATCCAAGACTTAGACCCGACGCGCACACAACTCTCTATTTGTGAAAACTGACGAAGGTGGAGACATGGGGGTTTTAAAACTTACCTTGAGTGGCGAGAGTGATCCATTTTGTCCATCAGGAGCGGCGAGAGGCGACGCGTGGAGCGAGGACTAGAAGACGCGCGACGAACCCTAGACACGCGGAGGGTTTGCGTGATGCCGCGCGAGAAGATCCACGAGAACCGTCCGATTTTTCGATCGGACGGTCTCAAAGGAGCCGTCAGATGGAACGGCAAAAACTCATAATTTGGACGGTGGTTACTTAATGCTAACAGAATCGTTAAATATTTTATTTAATTTATTTATTTACATAAAATTTAATGATCTCTAATAATTATAATTAAAATTATTAACTGTATTCAAAAAATTTTGATTAAATCACCTTTAGCTAATTGAAGGGTGCTGAGCCCAACGGCGCACTCGGATTTTTGATCCGACGAGTATTAAATTATTCGAATTTTCAAGTATTTAAATAATATTAAAATATTTGTCCGAAAATTTAATGACTTCCAAATGCATCCAAAACTTCACCCCTATCTAATTTGGGGGTGGTGAACAGAATGGCGAAGTCAGATTTTCAATCTGAGGTCTAAATAAAAAGTCAATTTCTAGGGTTTTTGAGATTTTTCCAGAAATCAGATTTTTGATCTATTTGATCCCTGATTTGATCCAAATCCTGGAGATAGGTTCTAAATGACTTAATTAAGCTATTAGAATCATAATTAAGACTTAAATCAGTCTTAATTGACCTAAGTAATAACTTGGGTTGTTACACGTATAGGAAAATGCCTGGGCTGTTAGATCAGACGAGCTATCTAACGACCAGATCAAACCCGAGCTTATACACCATATGATCTATCCTAAATATCGAGCAACGAATCAGATTGCACGGGACCGCTATCCCATGCTTCGCTTCCCGCAGCGGATCTCCGCCTTTTGAATATTAACCGTTGGATTTAAAATTAATAGATATATATTATTAAAAAAAGAAAAAAAAAATATATATATATTATTTTATTTACTTAATTTAATTAATTAAATACACTTAATTTATTACTCAAAATAAAATAATAAAATGGACTCCGAAAAATCTCAAAAATTTACCCTTACCTGATTGAGGGGCGAGGAACTCAAAAATAAAATTAGAATTTTGATCAGAGATCAATTTAATTATCTTAATTTTTTGAGTATTTAAATATTAAATATTTGGGGAAAATTCGACGACTTTCAAATACTTTCAAAATACCACTCTTAGCTAATTTAGGTGTGGTGAGTCCAATGATGGACTCCATTTTTGATTCTAAGGTCTAAATAATTTAGGCATTCATATAATTATCAAAAAACTAGGAAATATTGAAAATTATCAAATGATCTCCAAATCTTACAAAAATTGAAATGAATGATCTTAATATTATTATAAGACTAATCAAAAAAGATTAGAGTCAACTAGGTCACTAATTGATGGGTAACAATACTAGGGTTATTACATGAGCTGTAATGTAACAACACAAGTTATTATTTAGGTCAATTAGGACTAAACTAAGTCTTAATTATGATTCTAATACTCTAATCAAGTCTTTAAGAGTTCACCACAAAGCCCTAGTCCAAATCCCCTTCATGCTTCGGTGTGTGTCTCACATGCGGCAGAGACCGACCGCTTGTGTGAGCCTCCCACTGCTCATTGTCGAAGCCATGATCTCAATTAAATACCTCTGATCTCCCCCTTTTGCTCGGTTGCATTCTATGGATCCTCAAGGAGACCAAAGGCTTGCCGATCGAACCACAATCCTTCTCCACCGTCCATCAAGGTACACCTATACATCCTTGATCTTCATTCATTTCATGCAAAATTGTTTCGTATCTTAATTTTGCAAGGTTGATTGTCGAATGAGTGGTTCTGATCGAACTCAAATGAGCTAGATTGGTTTGAATTAGAATAGTGTCCACAGTGCATACTGTTACTATATCCATCCCCATAGAACTAAGGCATCATTTATCCCGCTGATAGGATGACCCATTTGCATCGATCCCGGTACTAATCGAAAGGTCATTAAGGGACCTTTTGTAATAACTCAGGTTATTACCTAGGTCAATTAAGACTAATTTAAGTCTTAATTGTGGTTTTAGTACACTAAATAATTCATTTATGACTCATCTCTAAGATCTAAATCAAATCAGGAATCAACTTGATCAAATCCTAATTTTTTTGGAAAATTTAAAAATCCTAGAAATCGACTTTTTAATTTGACCTCAAATTAAAATTTTGACTTCACCATTGCGTTCACTACCCCCAAATTAGCTAAGGGTAAGATTTTGGAGGTATTTTGAAGTCATTGGATCTTTGTCGAATATTTTAATATTATTTAAATACTCCGAAAAATCAAATAATTAAATACTCGTCAAATCAAAATTCCGATGGCGCTGTTGCATTCCTCACCCCTCAATTAGCTATGGGTGACTTATTTGAAAATTTTGGAATACCTTTAAGTGATTAAATTTAATTTATAAAATTAGGTTAGAATAATTAAATAATAATTATTTTTAATTTTAAAATTAATGGCGTCGTCACTCACCAGTAACGTCGTTCACTTCGGCGTGACTCCATCTGGAGCGTCCGATCCGATTTAATCGGATGGCTCCAGGATCGTCCCTGTCGGCTCTCGCCACGCACAAAGCGTGTGGCATCCGTCCGCGGGCGTAGCCATTTTGATCGCCAGATGGCCTTCTCCCACTGCCGTGAGACTTGAATTAATACCCTAGGACCGATCTTGAGTTCCCGTTTGCAAACTTTCAGTCGAGAAGTGATCAGATCTTTGCCTCAAATTTGATCAAATTTTCAACCGTCAGTAAGGTACTCTTAGATCCTTCTTATTCTTAATTACAAATTCAATCGCATAATTTTGAAACAGTATTTCAGTAGGTGGATTGATGATTGAGCAATTTTGATTAAGCTTAGATGGTGTGGATCGATCTAGATTGCAATTTTGTCCACATTATTTATCGTTAAAGAAACGGGTTAGTCGTGATATAGTCGTCTAGGGTTAAAGTTTTCGATCGAATTAGGCCATCATGGATCTTGAATCAACCACCCACGGGAAGGTCTTATCGGGGTCTATCCAGTGCCGTGCGGTCTTGGTCGAACCATTGCTGGGATTGTCGTAAAATTTCGAGCCCTAAATGCTCGAGTCCGAGCGCCTCTTCGATGAAGATGAAGTGTCGGGTCGGGCCGGGTCGACCCGGGCCCGACCCGTATGTTCGTGGTCTGCGTGTATATGCATGGGCCGCGTGGCGCCTGTGCAATGGCTGTCGGCTATGGTAGGGCCCGCAGCTAATCAGTTATGCCAGATCCGTTCCAATTTGAATCAGCAGCGGGACCCACAGCAATGCCCCCACCAATCCCAACGTGCCGCGTGTCCTAGTGGGGTCATCCATCTGTCAACTGTCGTCCCGCCATGCTTGTGATAATTAGTATATATATATAATATAACTTAAATTAAAATGAGAGTTAAATTAATTGATATAATTAATTCTAAATATTCAAACTCTTATAATTTACAAAATATAAGCTCATAAATATTAAAATTATATACTATTGAATTCAAAAAATTAAGAGGAATAATTTGGCACTATCAAATTTTAATTGGAGTTATATTCTACATTGTAATATTTGGGACTCCCAAATTTAACCATAAATGACCCAAAACTTCAAACCACCATAACTTTGCACACACTTATTGAAACATACCCAATATGGGTCTCAAAGTAATCAGCAAACTCTAAGAATTAATCCAGTAGTATTGGTTTTGATGTTTGAGATCTAATTTGACTAATCACTTTTTGACCTAAATCATAATCTTCCTAAGCTCATAACTTGTAAACTAGTCCAAACATAGGTAATATGGATCTTAAAGTGATCAATAAGACCTCTAGAACAACCTAATAGTGTTCAATTCTTTGTTTGGATTAGTTTGAGCTTAATCACTTTTAGGATCTAATTTTAATTAGGTCAATTAACCATATAACTTCAATTAACCATGAGTTAGTCAATTGAACTCCAAATTTGGTTATCCATATATCCATTTTTATCAGGAAAGCCTAATTAATAGCAAACTGCAAAAATTTTAGGATCCAACAGTTCAATATTTTAATCAACCATAATTACCTTAAATCTTAATTAGTGAAGATTAGCAAATTTAGAGATCCAAATTGAGTGATTTAAATTTCAGAGAGCTTCTTAAGTATATTAAAACTTAGTAGTATAGTTGGTTTAGTAATTTGGTAATTAATTTTACTAATCATTCACTAATCACCTAAACCTTAATTAGGCCACAACTTAGCCAATTTTAGTCTAAATTGAGCCTACCACCAGTCATTGTGATCAGTGGATCATTTGTGATCTACAACTACTAATTTTTCTCAATTTAGACACCAATTTTAAGAGTTAGAATTTTTGAACCTTAATTAAGAAACTATAAATTACCTTTTTACCCCTTAGCTTGTATTGGCTATAATTTAGCTAATACTTATCAGAATTCAATGATTTTAGATTCTATAGAAACTTTAGACTGTAAGTAACAATAAATTGATAGAAAATTTAGATTCCATTAATTCAAATTACCAAAATGCTCCTATGAGTCAAATTCATTAATTTGATCTCATGAGGCTTAATAATTACCCAAAATTAATGTAATTACTGTCTAATCTTATATTAAATAGTAAGAAACACTTTGCCATTAAAAATTTTAAATTTGGAACCATAGATCAAAATTTGATCTTTTAGACCCTTAAGTAGGGCAAAATGGTCATTTTGCCCAAACTTAGGGTTTAGCATTTTTAAAGCCCTATAATCATATTCTAATTATTATAAACAATAAGAATAGTGATTTAAATCATAAATTATGTGAGCTTAAGTCTTAATTAGATTATTGATCAAAATTCATCATATATCCTTTAAAAAACCTTAAGTAAAATTTTGAGTCTTTCTTCTTCCTTAACTTCATAGATCTTTCCATAAGTTTTAATAATATTAGTTAGGTTGTGTGTTTGAGAGATACTCTTAGCAATTAAGAGCCTTAATTCCTAGGATTAGGAATATATTTTTGGTTAGAGATCTATGGAGTAAATTGGGTAACTCAATAGGTGAAGCCTTGGTTTTAATAGTTTATAAATTTTCATAGTTTATTGTTAATTATTCAATCTTTTGACTTTAGATTTAAGAATAGAGAGCCATCATATTTAGTAGGACTTCACTTAATAGGATTTGTCTTAAATCTTAATCTGTGAGTTTGGGTATTTAAAACATAGTCCTTTAGGATCACCTTTTAGATTAAGTAATTAAACCACAATATTTGAAGTTTAATTCTTAGTCCTTTCATCTTGATTTGGCTAATCAAGATGGTTTGGAATTGCTTAAATTATTAAAATAGATCGATTGATTTATTATTTAACTTATATAGTCAGCATCAATTTATTTATAATTGGGACCTAGCTACTCCTAATTATTTTCAACCTATAAAAGACGCGAATCTAAGTTACACTCGATAGTAAAAATTAGAGATCCTGAACTTGTGTAACTTAGAGTAGATAGAATAATTAAATTATATAACAAATGGATATCACTTATGTTCTAGTATAATCTCTTTCTCACTTTGACATTTGATACTTTGCCTTCCTTGTTTTTGAGCTTTATACCTTGGTCACATGTACTAGGCATAAGACATTTGAAAAGTGTTTCATATCAGACTTGTTTTGAATAGTAGCATTTGTATATATCAGTATCATTGTTGAGTTGAACATATGATTATTAGAATGTAGCCTAATTAGTATGCCTTTTTCCATACCTATACTTTAGTACAGTCCAAACCTAGACCTATGACTGGCTAGGATGGTATTCGTCTATCTAAAGCAAGTCTAACCAAGCCTAGACTTAAGACCGGCTAGGATGGTATCCGTTAGACTTCATATTCTTTTTCCCTTTGTTGGCAATACTAATTTATGTATATTTATACTTTAGGTTAATTGTCTTGTTTAAGTTATAGTAATTTCAGTTTTATATCTTTTATTTCATTTTCAGTACATTCTTATTTACTGTTTTACTACATTACTAGCCTTATTTACTTATAAGTTGCTAGTCTTGTCATTATTATTATCTTTATAAGATGTTAGTCTTGCTCTTTAATTACTTATATGTTTCACACGTTCATTTTACTTTATGTCAATTAGCATATACTTGTATTGATCATAAGCATATTTAGGTAGTTCTTTTCAGTTATATTAATACATAGTCTTTATTGTATAACTAACCTTATTGCAGCTATAATTAGAAGTATGCGCTTACTTCATATTTTGTTAAGTTATAGACTTATAGTTTATAACTATCTTTTTCTTTCATATGCATTATGCTCCTTTACTACTTATTCGTGTGTATGGTTATGGTGATATCTAAATAACATAATAAAATTTGTAGCTTAAAATGTGCTTAGACTTATTATCTAATTAGATTTTTTTTTATTAGCTGGGGCCCTATTATTGTGAAATTGACAATAGTAGACTCTGAGCTTTTTGAGATTGTGGAGCCTTCTGAAGACAGGATTCAGGAGGAGGTTCAAGCTAATTGAAGACACTTAGACTTTATTTTCTGCTTTGTGAAGATGAGTGTTTACATTTAGCTTTCATTTTCTGCTTAATCAGTTAAATTTCATGTTGTAATAATACATGGTAACTTTATTTTGCTACTTTACTTATTCTAAGTTGGATGTTTAATTCCTTACATTATGATGAATGGATGTTATATTTTTGCTTCCGCACTCTGCTTTCATGTATCTTCCATTTAGTGAAATTTTACTTTGAGACTGACAAAGTCCTTAATTATGATGGATTAGGATATGTGCTTGATCTAATTATAAGTATGGACCTTATCGTTTAGGTGACCTGTAACAACCCAAACTCTTAACACCAAGGTATTGTTCGCTTTAGCCTAAAAGGCCTCACAATTTTGCTCTTAGAAGATAACTTCCCAGCACCTTAACCATCTTAGGTTCAAGAGGCTGCTCACATGAAGTGATACTTTACCCTATATGGCACTTAGCTCCTATCAGACACCCTATGGCCTTCTCTGATACCATTTGTAACAACCCAAACTCTTAACATCGAGGTATTATCCGCTTTGGCCTGAAAAGCCTCACAATTTTGCCCTTAGAAGATAACTTCCCAGCAGGTCACCCATCCTGGGAGTGCTCCCACCTGAGTACGCTTAACTTTGGAGTTCTTTTCAATAACTCCACCATTATCTGAAAAGGCGCCTCGATGTTTAAGAGTTTTACTTATTACTACTTAAGTGGGTCATCACACATATACATTTATATATCTTCTATCAATTAATTCTAGTTAACTTAGTGATTAATTTGATTTGAAACCTTCTAATTTATAAACTTAGATGAATATAATATGTTGTACATTAACCTTCACTTCAATTAGTTTAATAAAACTTCAATTTCATTTTTCCCTACTAGTTTCCTAAATTTTAATCATTAATCAATTTTATTTTATTAATTTATGACTAGTGTAGAATAAGTTCCAATTGCATGAATGTAGTTATAAATTATTTTGCCACTTCATATGTTAAATTAAAATACTATTTTTCAAACTTCTTTCACTTATACTATTATTTAAATTTGACTTGAAGATCAATATCTACAAGTTAATTATGAGCTCAATTAGTTCCTATCATTAAGTAGATCATTAAAATTTGATAACTCTAGATATTACATAATTTATAATTATTTGAATTTTCTTAATTGCTTGCTTAGCTTTGAGTCTCTTCCTTTGAACATACATACAAAATATTGTGTATAAATAAAACTTTCATAATAAAATTATAAGATTTTATATTATGGTGAATAACTAAGGGCAGGCTATATGAGAAATAAGAAGACCTCACATTCTCAGAATGTGAATGTGAGAGTTTATTTTCATTGAAACCATACTTTTTCTTATTAGTTGGACAGACGTACTTAACTCCTCATGTCATTCTGAATGTGCTCACAGAATGAAGCTTTCATAAAATAACTTTAATTAATATTATATGAGTCTTTTATAATCTTATTAATTCTAAGATCTTATCATAGCCTTTTAACTATGTTTCTATTGTATAGTTCTAGACTATACATTCTTAGTCAAAGAGACTATTCTTCTTTAGTTATTATGCTTTGCAGTTTCTATCTTTAGTACTTTACTTACTTATAGTTCATATAGAATGCATTGTATATTGCTTTAACTTTCATTTAAATGCTTCACTGCTTTTCTTTTCCTTACTTAGCATAATTTTTATTTGGACATATACATATTTCTATTTCTTTTATTTTCAGATGCACTTTAGTACTTTTTAGCCTTATTTAGGATGCTTTTCTCTTACCTCTTTGGTTGCAGTCTAGAACGGGTATTCATATGAGTACTTTTACTCCTTTATTTTGAACTGTTCTTCTTTACAATTATATTTTTTTTCCCTACTTGAATGCTCTTAAATGCTCATTTTGCTTATATTAAATTGTAAATTAGCTTGTAATATCCAAATAAACTTATAAATATTAGTCAATCTTAAAATACACTTATACTATTTAGACTAACTACTCTTTTTATTTTCTTGATTTTGTACTATCATATTTAAATATTAAAATATAATTGATCAAGAGCAATATAATTCAGGAGGAGCTGGACCTAGCACCTGAAGACCTTATAAATTGCTCCGCTTAATAAAACTTACTTTCTTTTATGTTATGTGAGAGAGTGATTATTCTTTTTACTCTTTCAATTAAATGGCATGTATTAACTTAAACTATTTATAATATTTTTAGCTTAATATGTGCTGAGTTTACTTATTTTGAAATTGCTTGGATTGAATGAGTGGATAAGTACTATATATTTTACTTATAATTATTACATAATTTCCTATATGCTCCATACTTACTTTTATTATAAAATTTCTTTAACTTAACACTACTCATAAAGATACTTGGCTAACTTAGCATTTAGCTTTTGGTTAGTTTTTTTCTAATTAGATATTAGATGCCAAGGTAATGCTCCAATGTTGGATTAATCTACTATCTGATATTGGGGCCGTTACAAATTTAGATTTATTTTTTACTTAATTTTTGAAATTAAAAATTAAAAAATTAATATGGAGTAACCGTTACCCAGATTGCTCTCAAATATGAGCATTATCATTGTAAAAATATTTTATTTGCAATGATATATTTTGTTTGACCTATTTTTAAAGTTGCTCAGGATCTTCAATTTTAGCTTAATTGCTCTAAGTTTATTCATATACAATTTAGTAATGACTTGGGTATTTATATATGTCTTCACACAGATCAAAGAATTATCCATTAGGATAAGACTATAAGTGGTTCATACAGGCTCAAGAGGTACCCACAACCATATAGCACATTAATCATCATGGGTTCAAGTGGCTACTCACATGAAGTGATACTTTGCTCTATATGACACTTAGTTCTTACTTGACACCTTATGACTTACTTTAATACTATTAGTAATTGCCCGAACTTTTAAGCATCAATGTAATGTTCATTTTGACCTGATAGGCCTCACGATTTTACCTTCAGAAGATAAATTCTCAACATGCCACCCATCATTGGAGTGCTTCCACCTGAGCTCGCTTAAATTTGAAGTTCTTATCAGGAATTCTTCCATTATCTGAAAAAATGTCTCGATGTTTAAGAGTTTCGATTAATACTATTTAAGAGTCTTTACATTATTTTAGGTTATTATTATTTTTTCTTATGTATGATAGGTGGAATTTGAACCCATGACCTGGGATAACAAATCCCGGGCCTCAACCACTGGGCTACAACACCATTCACAAGTGATTGTAGTTTTGATTAATACCATTTAAGAGAGTCTTTACATTATCTTAGGTTATTATTATAAATAATCCATTATACTCTCATTTAAAGCTATTGAATGATGATCTCCTATTACTTTCATTGTAAGGATTTTCTTGTACGAGAGTGTTTTAAAGTGGCGTGTATAATTACATCATTTACTGTGTGTGTGCATTAAGGCAAGGTCATCGGGTGTGCACAATATAGTACTTTGTTGTGTTTTTGTGTAATTGCTTTGATAATATGTTCATCCAAGTTCTCCCATCTATTATCTACAAATTACTCCAATTCTCCCATCATTTTATCATTACATATTGTCGATTTTCTTATCATTATGTTTACATCGCGTTCCTCAACTTGCTTCATCATTTACTTTACAAAAAACTCAACAAAACTTTTAATAATTGTATCAATATATTTATAAGTTCCTCACCGTACTTTTCCTGATATTTCAAAGCTATTCGACTCCATTTTGTATGCCAAAACTTTCTCAGAAAGAAGTCTAGGTTTTAGCGCTTAAAAATGAAAAATTGATACATCACACCATCAAAACCTTTTCACCTTATAAGAATGTGATTTCTTAGAGAGAACCCAACAATGTGGCATTTCCATTGTTTCGCTCTATTCAATAATGCTCCTCTCGAAAAAGGAACTACATCTTGATATGGAGCTGGGCCATAGAGCAAAATGATCTCTAGGAAACCCTAAAAACCAAAAAGAAACCAACGATTAGCCTAGGAGAGGACCGGTTGATTGTTTATCTTAATCTTTATTTATCTTTTTCACCTCTCCATTTCCAAAAGAGGAATACTATTTAGGCTCGCTGACGTGGCACTAAAAAAATTCATCCAATAGAATTTGAACATATTTCATTAGTTTATATTTATTTACATTAAAATAATATAAATATTATTTTTAAAGTTTGTATTGAATGCACCCAACAAATTTTATTGGATGAACTTTTTTGAGTGCCACGTCAGTGAGCTTAAAGAGCATTTCTCCTTCCAAAAATTAAGAAATGAACAATTTATAAGTGAGAGATCCCCACATACATTAATGGAGCACATAAATAAATAACAAAATCAAAATCAACATCAAAAATAGCATTGCATAAAATAAATGTTCATCATATAAAAATATTATGTGATTTATTTTTATTTGCAACTTTATTAATAATATTTTTTTATTTTTTTATTCTATTTTATTTTTATATTAATTTTTTCTTATACTAATTTTTTAATAATAATTTTTGTAATAAATTAATATTTGGTGCTAAGAGTTTGTATAAATAACTTAATTTTTAATGAAGTGATTATTTTTAAAATAAGATAATAATTTCTTAAAGTAAAACTTACATACTTAAAATACAAAATTTTAAAGTACGTATTTTCTTAAAGAACTTTAGTTTATAAACAAAAGCACATTTATCTAATCTTTGATAATGCATGATATTATTTTTTATTAATAAGTATTAAATTTAAGATGCTAGAAGTGTATTATAAGCACTTGAGTGATCCTCTTGAAATGTGAATGTTTTGATTGAGTTTTAAAATTTATCATCTCAGATCTCGAATTCAAATCTTATCAATCACATATTTGTTTTATATTTGACGTTTACCTAATTCAAAAAAAATATGATCATCATTGGTATCGTATCCCATTATGTGCTTAACATCTAGAGCTAGCTTGAGTTAAATT
Organism: Gastrodia elata; assembly: GCA_016760335.1. Lineage (NCBI taxonomy): Eukaryota > Viridiplantae > Streptophyta > Magnoliopsida > Asparagales > Orchidaceae > Gastrodia > Gastrodia elata. The sequence goes on along the minus strand of CM028672.1, from coordinate 6,930,955 downwards.
CGACTCGAGTCAGTTCATACTCAAATTTGAAATTTTTGAGTTGGGTCCGACTCGATTCGTTCGAACTTGAATTCGAGTCATTTTGAGTCGAATTAAATATTATTCAAATCAGATCATTCGCTAGGTACATCACACGGGGTTCAATTAGTCTACTAACCTTACCCACTCACTCTCCGTATGTTTAAATTTGTTTTCTTTAATTTGATGAGAAAATTTAATTTAATAAAAATGTTAATCTAATCTTGATATTATTAAATTTGTTACCCATATAATAAAAAATTTAAAAATAATTTAAGTTTGAAAAATTAGTATACTTTAGGGCTTCACGAGATGCTCTCGCACCCACCCTTACTCCAAAGCAACATGCAACAACAAATTTCTATCATTATTTTTATATAAAATATACATAAAAAAATATTCAGGATTAATATAATTTTTTTTTTTTAATTTTTACCTATAAGCTTTACAAGAAAATTTATTCAACTAATAATTTATTTATACATTAGATTAATACATCATTTATTTATTTTAATATATATTAATGTGTAAAATATAACAATACTCTATTAAAAAATACTCATATTTATGTTTATTAAAAAATATATATTAAGAAAAAAAAAAAATATATATATATATATATATATATATATACATATATATATATACATATATATATATATATATAGATAAGAAAATATTATGATTATATAAAAATATAATAAAAAAATATTCAGAATCAATTAAATTTTTTTATTTTTATAATTTTATATATAAATCTTATCAAAAAATACATTCAACCAATAATCTAATTATACATTGAATTGATACATCATTTATATATTTTAATATATACTAACATGTAAGTGTAATACTCATATATATATATATATTTTTTTTATTTTTTTAACAAAAAATATATGAGTACAGATATATTTATAATATTTCCAAATTTTACTACTTAGAATATTGTATCACTCTTCTTAATTGTATATATAATTTAATAGCTTTTAGTTAGTTATGCGGATGGAGAGGATTTGGAGCGTCGGATGAATGCTGAGATCTGTGTCACAGATCGACGGCCTAGATCAAATCTTGCAGATTTTAATTTATTTAATTTATTTAATAATTCAATTAATTCTAAATATGTTAGGATTAAAAAATTAAATTATAGAAATTTTGCATATGTTAAAAGAAGAAGAGCAAAAGAAAAAAAAGAAGACACTAAGAAACCAACACGAAAAGAAGTTGTCTCAAATTTCATACTTAGAAATAAAAGCAAGAAGATAAACCAAACAATTTTTGTATAGACGTCATAATTTCTTAACACGGCAGGCACTGAAACCTTCATAAATGCTACCTCGGGTGTTAATTTAATAAATACAAAAATAAAGTGTTAAATATGTAAATTATAAAGACTCGGGGGGATAAGATTTTATTTTAAGAAAGAAGCAATATTGAGCTTTAATCAACAGCAACCGGTTGCATGAGCTCACACTCTTTCTTCAGCTCTTCAAACAAAACAGATGAAAGATATCTCTCCCCTAAGCTTGGATGAACAGTCTGATACACAATAACCATAAAGATCATTTGAGAAAAAGAAAATGGTATGATGCTCTAATTTTCTTACTAAAATTATTACCACTTTTGCTATATTAGCACATAGAATAATACAAATACATAAAGATGCTTTCAACTAATAAGAACTAAAGGTGATAGTATAAAGCAACTATTCATATAAATTAATATGCTAAAATTCTCTTTAATAAGGGTATTATAAAGCACATGAAAGTGAGATTTAGTCTCACCATCAAACTGTTTGATCTATAACTTTTAAGTTTTTGGATCCGTAATTTCTCCTACAACTATGCTCATTGTGAGAAATTAGTGCATTGAATCCTTTGTATTTTATTCTTCTTCGTTCTCTATAGTGTAGCTGTTTCCATCAAGAGTTTTACACGTAAATCATATGTTTGGTGTTGTGATTGACTGTGCGATGCTTTTTCTTTGATGTTTATTATATACTGTGTAATAAAAATACGTTATCCGTCTCAAAACCTTCCATTATGCAAAGGGCATCATTTCTTAAATTAATTTGTACCCAAAACAGAAAAAATCCGCAAGTACATGATTACCACTATAAGTTTTCCCTTGTTCTCCGGCATTCTAGCAAGTCTGAGAGCAGCAACCGTGTTTGCTCCTGACGTTATTCCAACCTGCAAGCAAAGAGATTAAAAGTTCATGATTGATTGAGACAGAAGTATTCTGAATTTAAAATAAAATATGAATATCTTATCATGTCCCTTTAATCAATCTTCAATGAGACTCTGGAAACTAAAAATCAAGATTGGATATTGATTGTAAAGTGATTAAAAGTTCATGATTAACTGAGCATAATTTTAAAAATGGTGATAATTTAAGTCAGTAGATTGAATGAATGTATTACTAGAAGGCCCTCCTTCAGTGCCAACTCTCTTGCCATCTTCACAGCATCATCACTGCTAACCTGCAAAATGCATTAGATATAAAAAGTCACTTAATTATTGTTCAATTTATGTCTCAAATTCATCCCAAACCAAATAGAAATGACATGCGCACTATGCTGACAATAAACTTTCCAGGAGGCAGTAACCCCTGGCGAAAATAAAACAAAATTTTATTGTAAGGGTGTTGTGGAAATTTTATTTTGTTTCGAAGCCTTATTTCCCACAATAAGCAATTTGGGCATCCAAATTGAAATTATTTTTAAGCACCTGTTTTCTCAAATGAAGATATTTTTTCAAAGGTTTTTAATGTAAAACTCATGTGTTCTTGCACTTTGATTATGCAATTGTGTATGCTTACTCTTTGTTGTTTGCTCGTCGTTCTTTAACACTTTTTATAAGCTTTTGGAACTTATATGTCTATTGAATTAATGACTCACCTCAAGGACTTTTTCCATGACATCCATATCAAGAATTTCGGGCTTAAAACCAATGCCATTTCCAATGATATGATGAGGACCTGCCCCAAGAAATTCCAGCATATATTAAACTTTGAAAAGAAGAATATATTTATATTTAGTGATATTACTGAACTGCTAGAGTAATTCTCACAAAATAAATGTCAGATAAAGCTTTACTGCTAATAAATGCCTCTACAAGACTAACCTGGTTTTCCACCATTTAAAACATTACTTTCTGCAGGTTCAACTCCATATATCTAAGGAACAACAGAATAAATTGATATAATGTACAATCCACAGTATTAAACTCACAATATCTATGTAATTTAAAAGCAGCACCTTGACATTAGGGTTCATGGATTTAAGATATCTTCCAACACCTGTCACAGTACCTCCACTTCCTATTCCCATCACAAAGATATCCACTTGACCACAAGTATCCTCCCAAATTTCAGGACCAGTGGTTTCAAAGTGAACCTGGAAGATTTTTAGTTGTTAACCATCAGTGATATAAGCTTTGAAAGGTAAACTAACAATTTTGAATAAGAGATGGAGATAATTACAGACATAACATCCGAAAGTTGATTATTCATTTAATATCAAAAATTTTGATATTCAGACTACTGCCACCTAACTTTATTCCAAATATGAAATTTCAGCCATTTATAATGATTTGAAAGAACCAAGTGGAGTGATACCCTCTGTTTAATAATGAATATTTATGTGCTATTTTTGTAAACACAGATGTTTGAAGGTTAGATGTGTAAACATGAAAAAATGAGAGATACATGAAATTCCCCTATAAAATACATCAAATGCTCCAAAAGTCCTGCAGTATGCTTGAAAAGTTTAGTACCATGGTTTGAATATTCATTCTTTAAGTCTTGAAAATCGTCTGAAATCAGAGATGATTATATAGTAAAATATAAATAAAGTTTTTAAGACAAGAAAAAATTAGCTTACCTTTTTAGTTTCATGGCAACAACTATAGAACTTTGCTATAAAGCATTTGAATCAGTAGCTACAACTAAGACTTTAATTTAAGCAATACAAGCTCTAGCGTACATATAAAGGAATAAAATAGTGTATATTTAATGAATAGCATGATGCATTGACTTAATCATTTATTTTTCAACTTAACACTATCACACTGTCAACACAAGTGATTGCATTGTTAGGTTGACATCATGGTGTAATTAAAAATTCATCATACCTTCTGCAAAATTATCAACATTAGGCATAACAAAAATAAAATAATAATAATAATAATAAGATTGCCTTAACATTTGCCGGATTCTCAAATTGTTGAAGCATAAATGCATCTGGGCAAGATTCTGCAAGTTCATATGCTTTTTTTACTGTGCCACCCATTCCCTTTGTGGGATCAGTAAGAACTAAATTTGCACCAAAGGCTCTCATTGTCACCCTCCTTTCAATGCTCGTATATGATGGCATGGTAAGTATCAGATTGTAACCTTTCATGGCTGACATAAATGCCAGCCCAATCCCCATATTTCCAGATGTGGGCTCAATTAATGTGGTCTGCATCACATAAAGTGAATGTTATATAGTTTCCTAGAAAATTTCAAAAGTTAATTCAAGGGTGGCAAAATAATGAAAATCCTTTAAACATATTTAAGCTTTTAAACCTTCTTTTTATTTGGATTTTGTACATTAATCAGTAGTTTTCAAAGAATATCTTAAGAACAATTACTTTTTGAGAATTTATGCTATAAAAATTTTGAGTGTACTTCCCCTATACTTTCCAAGAGATGCTATGAATGAAAATTGATTTAGAAAGCACAAATGATTCATAATTTAAAAAACGTTAGATATTTACTATGTCATTCTAATCTCACAATAATCCTTAAAAACTAGTATTTTTACTAATCCATAGTAATGATTTTCAAGTGCTTTCCAACAATTTACTTTTCCACTCATGCATTTGGGATAATATTTTCACGATTTTATTTATTGAATATTGTCACACATATAACTAATATGTTTTCTATAATTAAATCATCTTGATCCCTCACAACTTATTTGCTCCAACAAAAAATATGTAATGTGGTCTATCTCATAGGTATTTTGATAATTTTATTCAGAATTGTAGCCCAACATATTATTTGTTATTAAATCTTGAGTTAAAATTCCTATTGCCTTCCAAATAGCCCCTTTGTGTTCCTTGATGCTTTGGATTTGAAATTTGTGTTCTTTCTCATTTCATTTGTTTGCCGTTCTTTAAAAATTCTATGTTGAAAAGGAGCCTATGAAAAAATAGGTATCTTAGAATATAATCGATATAAATAAGAAATTACTCAATTTTTCACCGATGAAAAAAGTTCATAAAATCGTGCACAACTTTAAAGAATTTCTACTTTTCCAGCAACAAATCAACAACTGAAAAGACCTTAAGTGAATACTCTTATAAGACTGAAATTAACAGAGACCTTTCCAGGAGTAATCACTCCTCTTCTCTCAGCATCTTCCATCATAGCATAGGCGGGTCTGATATATTGCAAAGATAGCATGAGTGCGCAATGTTAAATCAAACGATCAACATAGCTCACTAATCTTAAACATATCACCTCATTCCATTGTCACACTTCATATGTAACAATATAGAGAAGAAAATTTTTTAAGAGCAAACCTGTCTTTTACGCTGAAGGAAGGCTGCATGAACTCAAGCTTAGTAGCCACCTGAGCTTCGCACCCATCACAAACTTTGTTGAGGTAAACTATTGGCGTCCTCCCTATGAACTGCAACAACATTTAATATAAATTAAGCGCAAGTAGTCCCCAAATGGTATAGTAGCACTTATGTAAAAGCTTTTTACTTACAACAACTAGCAAATTATGCATGAAATTCTTACAATTTGAATGGCAAATGGTATGAACATTCATACTTAGCAATCTAACATTCAAATATTTCTAAATACATCAACTTTACTAACATTTTCAAGTTATTCCATTCACAAAATGAGAATGTAATTAAGTTAGACTGCAGTGTTAAGCAAATTAATTTTTGAGAAGGGTGTAAAATTCTCTAATAAAAAATTTTAAACTTGTTTTAGCAATAAGACATAATTTCCATAGCGTGCCCTTCCTTCAATGCTCAAATAAAGGCCACACAGCTTAAAGATAAGAAATAATATAGAAAAAGCTTGAATTTATTTGCATCCCAAAGTTTGAATCAAGCTAAACTGAGGGCCTGATTGGTTAGGGTATAAGAAATCTTCAAAACGCGATTTACGCTACAGTTCCATCTATGATCTCAAAAGCTTAAATTTTGATAAATCCCGGATTTCTTAAATCCTCTTCCCAACAAAAATTAAGAATTTAAGTCACAAATTAGAAAGGATGAGGCCAGCGAGAGGAAGTCGCAGAGTTTTCAATAATCCAAATAAAATTGAGCCTCATGCTCTTATTTCTTCAATATATATATATATATTATAAGTATAACCATTATATATATATAAAAGAAAATGCTATGATTATATAAGAATATACACCAAAAAGTATTCATGATCAATAAGAAATTTTTTTTTTTTTATAATTTTTATATATAAATCTTATCAAAAAGTGTATTCAATCAATAATCTACTTACACATTAGATTGATATATCATCTATATATTTTGATATATACTAATATGTAAGTATAGCAATACTCATATAAAAACTAAAGGCAGTGTCTGTTACTTTGATTGGTTTACCCTATCTCGAGTATTAAATAAAACTTTAAAAATAATATTTATATTATTTTAATATAAATAAATAAATACTAATAAGATGTGAAATAAAAATATATAATAAAAGTAAAAGAAAAATCTTCATTCAAAAATCACTCGAATAACTCAAATTCACGGAACCCAAAATCACAAAAGAACCTCCGCACCGTAGCTTCTTGGCTTCCTCCATCTTCGCGGATGGAAATAGATTCCCTTCATAGCAGCGATCTCCAAGATGTCCACGCCCTCAAACCTTCGAACCCGCTTTGTGGACATCATCTTCAGGACATCAAGTAATCCGAAGCTCTGCTTCTTTGAATGCTTGGTGCTTTCAACATCGGGAGCAGGGCTAGGGTTTATGCTTACGTTCGCTTCATCCGATTCCGAAGATCTGATCTTCGCGCCTTTGGACCTGCTCCTCAACACAGTGGATCTCTTCTTCCTCGTGAAAAGGGATCGGGAGCCTTTGCAGCTCCGCAAATCTAGGGTTAGATCGGTTTGTGAGGAAGTGGAAGCGGAGGAGCAGGGCGTTTCAGGAAGAGAGCAGATGAGAATGGAGTCGTCAGCATAAAGCGGAGTATGGCTGTTGGCTCGATCGGAGTCTAGGGTCGCAGCGGTGGCGGAAAGAATTTCTAAGGAGGAGAATAAATTCGAGTCTGTTGGTGAAGGTCCCATGTCGACTCGTTAATTTGAAAACTTCTTTTCCTATATTCCTATATGAATATATATATATATATATATATATATATATATATATATATATATATATATATATATATATATATATATATATATATATATATATAAGTATTAATTTGAGACTAAAGGAGCTTGCCTGGGTGGCATCATTCCTGATTTTGTTCCCAAGGAAATTCCTCAAACTCGGAGCGACCTTTTCGGAATCCATTGATGCATTGCTAGAGAAAGCGAAGCTTCTTCTTTGAAGCAGCGAGTTCCCCTTCTTCACCAGCCCAACAACCCTAGCCATTTGCTAATCTCTCTCTCTCTCTCTCTCTCTCTCTCTCTCACACACAGGCCTTATTTATAAAAATCATTTGCTCAGCTTTTTCTTACCCCGTGTTTGTATTATTGATCTCTTATCTTTTATTGAGCATTCAATGTATCCACAATTAATAAATTTGTATAATTGTGAATGTTATTTTAGTAGCTGTATCTTTTTTTATTTCAATTTTTAATAGGTTACAAAATTAAACTTTATGAGTCATATATTTTTATTTTTCAACCTTAGATAAAAAAAGAGAGAAAATTTTCAACATTAATATGGAATAAATAAATCAATTGACTATTGCCTCAGAAAGTAGTACTCCTTCAAAAAGAGTATGCTTTCTCAAAGAACCACACAAGCTATACTCAAAGAGGAAGATTATGTCTAATCGTCATAATGTTTACTTGGAGAACTCCTTGATGAAGATGCTTGCCAAAGGTCAGGCTAGTGCCGCCACATTACCGTCCAATCTATCAATGAGAGCCATAATGAAAAACAACCGGAGGCGCTACCGGAAATCAATCGAAAGAGGTACTGTCGCCTTCCTCTATCTCGCTGCGACGACGTCCGATGGAAGAGTAATCGAACTAATACGGTGTCCCACGGGAGAGGAATCGAAACCATTGGGATAGGAATCGAAGGTAGGCTCGTGCGCTGGGGATTCGTCGCCTCTCTGGCGGAGGAGAACGAAAAGGGCGTGGGCCGGTATTGGCTAACCCAGAGGCGTACACGTATGTAGAACAATTTGATGACTTGTATGTCCACGTCAAGCCACATAGGTGAGTATTATTTTATGAGTTACACATGACGATTCTCCCAATCATTTCTTATATTATCGAGTATTTCTATTTATTAAAAAACTTAGTTTTGCAGGATTCGATATTTTTTCTATGAGTACATAATATCTTTCAAAATGTACGATGATTCTATAAAAATATATTTTTTAAATCTTAAATTCTAATTATCTATATTTTTGCGAAATTATTTGTAAGTTAAGTAATAGTTTTCTTTTCTATTTCTCACGTCTCCGTTATTTGGGATTTTCCATGTAAAAATGTTACTTCCTCCAAAATATTTTTAAAAAAATATCTTCTAAAAAAATATGAATGACTAAAATTTAAGATTTAAAAAATATATTTTTATAAGTCATATACTCAAAAATGGATTTAATAAATTTTTTTATTTTACTAACTCCTTAAATCCTAATCATCAATATATTTTAAGAGATATTTGAGAGCCGTGTAACAATACTCTTATCTAAATTAAATTTTATGATAATATATATTAAAAGATAATTTTATTCTTATATAGGTTAGCTGCTTAAAGAAAGAGCGCGAGCGAAAAATTAGAAAAGCAAAGTTGAAATTGAGGGAGTCAGGTAATTATTTTAATATTCTTGCAAAATTGAATTTGAATTTTGAGATCTTTGTTTAAGAAACTAAGAGATTTGTCCCGTTCTCTGGCGTAAGAGCGTGCGTTTTACGCTAAGAAGCTTTCACAGATACCCCTCTCTCTCTAGCCGGCTTCGCCATCTTCCATCTGCTGGCCGATCTTGTGATCTTCCAAAGTTACTTGGCTTTATCATCTTTCGAAACGCCTCAACTCTTTTCTCCTTCATCTCGTGTTTTCTTTTTGTTTTTTATTTTTAAGCCAAATTATCTTAGGCTAAAAAACAACAAACCAAACATCAAATTGTAATAGAAATATTTTACATTTTTATAAATTTACTGTAATAATCTTTTTACTTTAAACCAAATAAACTGTGAAAATAAAAATTACACTTTAAGAGGTTAATAAATACATAATTATCTGTTTTCTTGTCATATCGATATTTATAAGTAAATTATATTATATTATATCATATCTATACTTCCCTAATAATGAGTCAATTCTTTGAATATATATATATATATATATATATGAATAATCATAATAAATAAAATATTAGAATTGAAATTGTAAGAAAAAAATAGAGAGAAGATAATACACACATCTAAAAGGATACAAATATTTTAAAATGATAAACTCTTAAAAGAGAAAAAATTATACTAAAATAAAAAAGATACAAATTGCACATAATAATATTTGGGATATCTTCACACTTCTTTATATGTCAAGCATGGCTTTTTATGGCTTGTATGATGATTACCTCACTCCATCATATCATGATTATTTACGAAACGTTTTTCATATTTATAGGCTCAATTCCTTCTTTGCAATCTCTCTACGGAGTAATGTCGATGTCCCTCCTTTGCAATTGTCGAAAACCTCTTGCAAATCTCGCAAAAATTAAGGTTATAAAATAAAATAAATTTATTACAACAAGAAGTGAAATCCTCAAGCCCAATTCCTTAAGTTTTAGAACGCATTCACTTGGTTAGACCATCTTAAAAATACTTTTAAGAGATTTTCTATTGCTTAGAAAGCCTTGGGGATGATATTGCAGGCTACCAATTTTTTCTATTTAAAGTAGAGGTGAGGAGGGGGTTTTGAATAAAAGGCAATAAATATTTTTTTAAAAACTAGGATGTGCTTGGGCGTCATGCCCGCATCCGGGTGCGTATCATGCGTGTGATCACAATCCCTTGGGGCATGTCATGCCCGCATCCAGGTGCGTACCAATCCGGGTGTGTATCATGCATGTGATCATGACTCACACATATACATATTGTGTCTGGCGATATGCAAGTGTCTAATGCGATTTAACTAGCCTCTAAGTATTATATCTCTAAATATAGTAAGTTTACATAAAAATACATATTAAATATATCTTATATAAAAATAAAATAAAACAAAAACCAAAGGTAAGACTTCAATCTTAAACGATTGAAGGACTATCTTGAGAAAATAAGCTAACCTGAAAATACAATATTAGACAAAATAATTAATTAAAAGGCAATGGCAATAACAAAATTACAATTTCTGATCATCAAATCCAAACTAAGAGTTCTTCGACAATGAGGATTTGTGTTATTCGATGACTAGAACTCAGCATGAACGCCATATTAATTAAATTTTTTGTGTGGATATTCTTCATCCTAAAACTAATAAAACTATATTATTAACGTTCCAAATTGAAAATTTCTTAGTACAGAACTTTTCAAAAATTGAGTAAATATATTATTTCATTGCATTAATTTTATGTTAAAGATGATGACAAAAATAATTTACAAAACTATTTTTTGGTCATACATCAAATTTCATAGGCCCTAAAAATTAATATTTTAGTTTTAAGTTTTTTAAGCTTTTGAAAACCATGGTCAATATATGAACACTACTAAAAGAGTGATGAACATAGCCCGATAAATTAATATATGATTAAATTTTGTAGCATGTAAATTTGAGGGGGAGGATGTGTATAAATTTTAAGGACAATGGAGACGAAATTTTTTGGTAATACGTTGTCATGGAAATTAATGGTCGGCAATAAAAGTGAAGGCATGCCTATTTTTCTAAATTTTTTGGGGTATTATATATAGCAATGAAGTTTAGGATATGATGGTGATGATGGATGCATGTAAATTATTTTACATGGGTAAAAGTGGTGATGGTGAAGTCATCTTGAATTTTGGTAAAGAAGTAGATGTTATATATTTGCTCATATCCATAAGTCAAATGTTCAAATGAATAATTTATTTATACCGAGCTTGAATGAATAAAGCACAAAAAATTTCAGGTGCCTTACAATCATGTCTAGATCTTATTTGAGTTCAAGGATATCACCTATTGTCATATGTTGCATTTGGCGACAAGCAAATTACAATCATTGGAATGAATAAACTACCAAACTGGTTGGTTATGATATGCTATTATATTCAAAGCTATCAATATTTAATCGATATTATTGAACAAAGATCATAAAATGATGAAACTAGCACATTGAAGACCTTGCAATCTAGACTGAAATTCAATAAATTTGACAATCATGACAAAAAACTAGTGTACAGCCGAAAGAGCATAAGAATATCTTACGGAAAATGAAAGCAAGGGGCATGCAAGGCGATGAGAGAATGGTTCTCTTGTTCTACTATTTCACCATACATGTTTTAACCCTATGTGCTTGTGCTAAATTTGAGAATCCAAGTGTGATTATTATTATTTTGAGGGTCTACATGTATCACACAAGAACAATTTTAAGTATATATGCATAGCAAAAGATTGGAGCTCACAACTAATGTGCATACTAAAAGCTTTAAGCATTACCAGAACTCAATACTAAAAGCTGCCAATATGCAATTTCATAAATTACTTCCATTCAATGAGTGCTTTAGTACCAACGTGTAGTTTTATCCAATGAAAAAATCCACCGTTTAACAAGTTGCCACAATTCAGTCTCTGCAACCAATAGCTATAACATGCAGCCAGCAGTTGCCAAGGAATAGACATCCATGCATGGCAACAAAAGCCTCCATAAAAGGCTGCCAGCAGTTTAGCCAAAATGACCGCCATACAGCTTGACCTGCATTTATATAAACATGCAGTTGACATAATATTACAATAAAAATTATTAAAAAATAACGACAAAAATTAATAAAAAATTAATATGAAAAATAAAATATGACCGAAGAGTACAATCAATACTTACCTCATCCAAAACAGGAATAATAGCTTCAGAACAGCATTGATAAGCATATATAATTTGGGAAAATATTGTAGCTGCACCAAATAGAAATTTCCAATCTTGCAACGAAACGTTTCCTTTAAAACACTTGAACTCTCATTCTTGTGATGAACTCATGACTGAAGCTGATATGAATTGGGCTCACAACGATGTAAACATATACAGGAAAATATTTACGCATGAAGAGCAACAAAGGAAGATCCTCTCATACTCTGCAAATGTTCAAGCACTTTACAATCGCAAGAAGAAGCGTTAAAACTTAAAGCTATGTTGCTTCTCTTAGTTTTCACATGTTCAGACCAGTTGTATATGCAAAAGAAGTGATGATTGACGTTGTCTTCATTCAACACTATTCTTCTCTTAAGTGTGGGCGCCAACATGACTCTAGCATAGTAAGCAGATGGCACGGAGAGCATCTTAATTTGCTCAGGTACTGTAAGTTCATCCATTCTATTGTTACTTCAAAATGACTTGTTAGTGATTTTCATAATTTGTCATTGTCTACTGTTTTAAATCTATAGTATGAATTGTATTTATAACTAATTATGTGTTGTCACAAATGCTTTATGCCCATAAACTCAAACATTTAATCAAAATGGACTTTAACTGAGATTGAGTTTAGTAATAAGCTAAATCAGTTTGAAATCACCAAGTTCTTAGCTTCAACTCATATGGTGGTCCTTTTAATGAATAAAAAAACTGACATTTCACATAAACTCTCTTTCTTAGTTAATAAATGAGCCGAACTCGAGCTAAAAGCAAAGCCATTCGTAAACTAGTAGTACATATGTACAACTACAGAACGCAAACTGCAAATAAATTATCCACTTTGATAAAAGAAACGAATACAGGTGCAAAGGGCACCCATGATCTATAAAATTCTTATCTATTGCATATTTAATACCAAAACTTCAAAACTTAACACGGTTATCACTATACTCTTTATAAAGAGTGTTAAGTTCGAGGCCAAAATAATCCTGAAACAAAACAATTATAGCATAATATTTTTTAAATAAACTAAAAACAATGTAAATACATGGTGCTTAAATTTTACAGTGTAACTAATTTAGGTGTAAATTAAAAAATACAAATTTCAACTAGGGCACAAGGCACAACGAGCATTCGGCAAGGGAATGCCATAGATCGATGACAATCGGGCTGGTCCAGCAAGTGTTAGTGAGAGTTCAGCAATGGTTGTTGAGCCTTGGAAATCACTGAAAAGGGCCTGTAGAGAGATCAAATATGGACATTTTGCAATAATCCAACAAGATTTGGAGTTTTGAGGTCTGTTGGTATTTTTAGCATTCCTAATCTTGCCCTTTTGCAATGGAACAAATAAACTACGACATTTTGAATTCATTGAGGAATGAAGATTGCGATAGTCAATAAAAGTTCAGCGTGTTCGATGAAGTTGGGTGAAGGCTTGACAAGGGCTCAACAAAAAATGTATGGAGATTGTTCACTGCCATTCTGGAATCTATTACAATTGAGCTGAGGTTATCTTTGTCAAGTTAAACAATATATATATATATATATATACATACATACATATACATATATACCTTTTAGCATAATTTTTGTTTAATCTTTAAATTCCTCTTTTAGCATGTACAAAATTCATTAACTCAATTCTCTTGACTAGAGAATATAATGGTCTATGCTTAATAAGTTAGAAACATCTAAAAAGATGCTCTAAGATCAACCTTATCAGGAGCTGCTCACATCATATCCGTTCTTGCTTGCCCACTCATCCACATTAGCATGCTCAACTTAATCACACTTATTTTATTAGTATGCATACTTTGTAGACCAGCATTTGGCCTCATATAATATTGTAAGTCATATTGTTGTTCTATAAAACATTCCTTTCTGCTTTTGATTCATCCAACCTGCCTAAATTATGTGAATTACATCACCTTCTTATTCATCATTATTTTGCATAATAAAACAAAGATATTTAAACCTTTCTTCTTAAGAATATCTTAAACTTCATATATACTCAATATTATAACTTTTATTATAATTAAACTTACACTCCATGTACTTTGTTTTAGATATAGTATAATGAAAACTTTAGATGCTTATCCAATTCTCTATTGCACAACTTTTCCTTTTTCCCATCTCTTATCTTATCAATAAGAAGATTATCATCTACAAACAACATTATCAGAGCATACAAGTCATGATAATTCGACTGATTTTATGATAGCTGTTGACTACATAACACAAATTTCAAGCTTTCGCATCCAAGACTTATGACCCAGCTTCTATTTATTAATATACAAATATCGTATTTATCAAACAATACATTCATTTAGGATACTAAAATTTAAAAAAAAATGCATTAAAAAATTAACATGCATTTAACAGGCATCCATGGTATATAAGAAAACGCTTTGGTCGGCTATTTAGAAACTTCTAAAAGCGAAAATGTTCCTCAATTCACTTAGCCCTATCCCATACATTCACCTCTAGCCTCCCGGCTCACTCATTCCTTTCTTGATAAATTTCCTTTATCCTGCCCATCAAAGTTGTGGGTTGGGTATGATCGCTCATTGCTCATTGCGCTAACGCAGAGGTGTGAAGTTGTGGACCATTTGATCGCTCATCACACTATTACCAAGGCAGAGAACAGTGAGTCATTAATCACCTGAAAATATTCATACATTACTGTCGTCGACTCCTTTGCCACCAGATGTTTGGAACGCTCTTCCCTCCTTCAATCGTTCAAACTATATAGTATAGCACTATAATTTGCTTCTTTGAGATGTGATTATGTGCCACTACTCATTTGAGAGTACAGATTTTGGGTATGTGTCTCTATCCTATTAGATTCTGATGTTCAATATTGGTAATTTGGTACTAAAAATGTGTTAAATTTTGAGTATTGTTATTTGTTAAGTTCTTCCTAATCATATTCAGTTAGTAATTCAAAGTATTGTTTGAGAGATGACCTAAAACAATACTTACATTTGCTAATCACAATCTGTTTGTTCTAGGAAAACAAACAGTTATAAAGAACAACAGAGCAAAACGTATTTGTTTAATCTAATTGCATTTTTAAAAAGTAATTGTAATTAGTTGCTAATCATAATCCGTTTGTTCTAAGAAAGCAGAGATGGTTGCAAAGAACAAAGCATATTAAAAAATATATTACGATCTTCAGCAGAAGATGGCTTATGTGAAAATTTTAAATGTGGTAGGCAGAGGAACATGTTTTGCTCTTTAGTGAAGTATCACTGTTTATTTTAAGGCTCTCGTTGGAGGTACTGAGATGTGATTTTTAGAAATTTGCATCACAAATGTGAAACATTAGACTACAAAAAAATGAATTTTATACACTAATGCTGTATATTTTAATCTTATGTTTGGTGGAAAACATATACTAGCTGTACATTTACATTCTTGTTTTATTTACCATTCTGGTTTTAATATCATAATTTAATGCATGTATTTTTAATTGAATGCCAAAGAACGCACATTCATAGTGTTACTAGGATATACCATATAATTCATGTACACACTAACTAATATTAGACCCAACAATAAGTGACCCATTAAAAAAATGAAAGCTAACTGAGTTTTAAGAAAAAATAGAAAAATCATGTCATAATACTTTTTGAAGTTTTAATCCCAACTATTTCTTACAATCCCTAAAATTTGAGAAAAGTTGTGAGCAAACATATATTGAATAGACGGAGTTGTGAGCAAACATAAATTGAATAGACGGAGATGCGAAAACACAGTACCTTTCATTGAACCCACCAGCTACCTAACAACTTACAAATCTCATTGAAAAAAAGCAAGCTGACCTTAAAAAACTTCTCTTACACTTGGAGGCTGAAGCAAGCAGAGTGCACAAACTTTAAAGGGAAACAAAAGATAAAGTGCCATCCACTTGATGAAAAGTTTGGGTGCCATTCGAATAATAGTGGAGTGACAATTTGGTAATTATTTAAAAATTTGTACAACAAAACAGGTAACCGGACACCTAGCAATTGCATACTAACAGAACATAACATAACATACAATGAAAATAACATATAATAAAATACACCAAAAAATGTGCTATTTTCTATCAGAAAAATTTAGTGCAAGTATTTAAACTAAAAAACTTTGCCTTATGTAATTAAATATATCTATATATATATATATATCTATATCTATATATATATATATATATACATATATATATTTAATTTGTGTTATGTAGACTAAAAGCCTTTTCTAAAATATGAGTAAAACTTTTTAAGATTTGTGAAAAAAAAGTTCTTAAAACTGCTGCATCAATCTGAGAATAATAAAGTAATAATAACTGACTAATTTACTCGTTAAGGTTCTTCAACACCTAATTTCCAAATGAAAATAACAAAGATGAACAAGGTGTGCCGCTACAATTGAAATTACCGTTCAAAACTTCAGGGTTTTAATATTTTTCACAGATAAAAGAACTCCCAAATTCAAACATATCTTCCGGTTCACGCTCAAGATTAGGAAAATTTCTTTACAGACCTCACTTTAGATAAGATCAATAAAACTAAACTTGGGAGGAAACAAGACCTTGAAGGACATTTCATCAAAATAAATTGCCAGTTTAAGCTTCAAACCAGAGCCTTTTACTTCTGCGCCTTTCCCGTTCCTTTTTCTTCTTTCTCACAGCTGAGTCACTTAGTGCCTTTTTTGTTTGAGGACATGACATCATCCCTAATTCCCTCTCCTTAGAATCTAGCATTCTTACACCAGGTAAACTTTGTTCATGGTCATTCTCAAACTCTTCATGAACTTCCAATGACAATTTATGGTCCAGCTCAGGCTGCTTGGGAGGTAACAAAGGAGGCCCTTCACTCAATTTCTGAACCAACTCTTCATGAGCTTGCAATTGAAGCTCATGGTCAAGCTCAGGCTGCTTGGGAGATGAAAATGGAGATCCATCAAGCAATTTCTGAACCAACTCAGTCTGCTCGGGAGGAACGAATGGTGCTATGTCTCTTAGCAGAGATTTTCCCGAATCAAGCTCAAAATTCTGAAAAGTCAAAACAGATGAATTGAGTCCTGGCTTGAGGAATTCAGCAGGCTTTGATTGCTCCAGAACCAGTAGCGGTTTTTCTCCATGTCTCTGGTCATGCTCAAAAAGCTCGGGAGTTATACAAGGAAGCACTTTTTCTTGATCAGGAGTATACAAAGGTAGTTTTTCTCCTGGTGATGATTGAACCTGGCTGAAGTCTATCTGCTCGGAAACCACAGATGGTAAAGGCTCCCCCTGCAGAAGTTGCTCAACACCATGCTCACGATGCTCGGAAGCCAAAAAGGGAGGCAATTTAGCCGGTTCTGGAACTAAAAATAATGGCTCTTCCTTCAAAAATGGTCCAGTTCCATGATCAGCTTGAACAGGGGGTGCCACAGATGACTTCCCATCTCCATCAACATGTTCAGAATTCTCAAAGACACATATTTCAGAACCTCCAATTTTAGTATCATCGCATGCTGCCAAAAATCCCGCCTGGCAATTCAAATCTTCAGCATTCCTAGCCAGGGAGCTATCCTGTTTCCTCTTGGTACCCCTTGAACGCCGAATCAAACTACGTGGCTCTGTCTTTCCAATGGCATCACCCGCAAGTCGAGGCCTCCCCCTCCCTCTCCCCCTCCCCCTCCCCCTCCCTCGCAGCAGCGGCACTGTTCCTTGCCCTATACGTGGAGGCGTGCCCTTGCCAACAAGCTCGGGACAACTTAAATGGCGACTGGGCAGCCGTGCTCTACCCTGAGGGACAGGTGAAGAAGAAGGGTTCGGGCTAAAGCTAGGGTTAGGGCTAAGGGGGTGGAGTCGAGGACGGCCCCTGCGAGGGAAAGGAGAAGTGAGCAAAGGAAGCTGAGAGGGGAGTTGGTACCTATCTTGGGAGGGAGACGCTAGTTCGCCAGAAGCGATGAGCTTTCGGAGATAGTAAGGGAGGAGGCGATCGTGACCCCATGGGAGGTCACTGTAGTTCGATCGGATGTAGGCGGAGATCGAAGCTTCGGTCGATCCGTTCTCCTCGGAGAGTGCTCGCAGCGCAACGTCAACCATCTGAAAGATTTCCAGAAAAAAGATAGTGAGCCCTAATCAAGAAGAAATGGGGACACGAAAGAAAGGAATGAAATCAGTGGATATTGAAGAAGAAACCTCGGAATAGGGAGGGTGGTCCGGGGTGTGTCGATCAGGGTTTGTGAATACGCCAGTGCCGCCGCTGGAACTTCCGCCGGAGCAATAAATGATGCCCCTAAAGGGGCGCCGCATCCGCATGTGAGAACGGAGAGGGCTTCGGATCTGAATTACTCTCTGCTGCTTCCTGTTTTGAAGTGCGTGGCGCTGGGCTGTATGAACCTAAGAGTCGGCGCCTTCTGAAAGCCCAATAGCCCTTTTTAGGCCCAATACGTTCTGATCTTAATTTACATTTGGTGTCTACTTAATTATGCCAAATTTAATGAATTAAATATTTTCGATGTTTAGCATATATGTCTAAAGTTTCTGCAGGGAAGCTTGAATTTTGTGCATTTGACATCTATTACAATTTGCAACTTGATGTCAAGTGATTCATATTTTAAATGTCAATTATGATAAGTTAGAATATAGTATTTAAGATTTGGCATGTGATGTTATATACAAGTGGAATAACTCTTATGTTTTCTTAAGTTTGTTGCTTTTGATCTGATATTTGTATTTGAGAAAATTTTGCTAAACATCGAGACAAAGAATGTGATATTTTTGATTGTGTACCTCTACTGAGTTTGGCTCACTCTATTTAATTAAAACCCTTTTGGATGTGGTGCTTGGACATACGAGCACGATAAAGATAAGGTAGCCTAAGAGAATTTGAATGAGCAATGATGAAAGAAAAGCTCTAGAAGGAACTATTGATGAGGTGAAATGTGTGAGGTTATAATATTTATAATGATATATATAGAGAAATATATATATATATATATATATATATATATATAGATATCATAACTGTTATTTGTTGATGAAGTATGTGTGGTTGTGGGTGGTGTGATAGTTGTTGGGTGATGTGATTGTGTAAGGTTGCGGGGTGGTGTGACTATGTGCTGTTGCGGTGAGTGGGTTTTGTGCAGCAGTAGAGTGGTATATTCTATGCTTTAGTATGACTATCTTTGGAAATATATGTTTTGAAACGATATTAAGTAATGATTATAATATTCACCCAAATATATCCACCCCACATGATCAGTTCACCCATTCACAAATGGACAACAACAAAAAAGATATATTTTGTGAAAATTTGATTATATTTATATGTATTGAATTTCAGTGATTTATGAAAATTTACATATATTTCATTAAATTTTGATTATAATAGTAGTTTTCACATTAATATACATGATTTTGATTTTGCTTGAGTTAGTCACAGAAAGAGTGTTCCAATTGGCTATAAAGGTAAGCTTTGATAGAACTTTGTTATATTTCTTAAAGTGATGTAATGAATTAGACCTTTTATATATAAATGATGTCTCAATCCAAATATGATAGATATTCACAAGTTGTTTTATTACATGGATTTCAGCTCAGTCATTTTTTATTTAACCTAAACAACCACATTATTATTAATGAGGCGGGCGTCCAACCAAAAGTAACATGTAAACATTTATCTTCCAATTACATTACAAATTGTGAATTTATAAACATTATGTTAATGAAATCTTTGATTGTTTCATGCTTTGGAGGTATAGGGCAGAGCATGATGGATGCATGAAGTGTGATGATCTAATTAATGTGCAAAGTATCCATGATTTATTTTTGGCAAGTATGTTTCTATAAAAATTTTGCTTCAGTTCAACGTAGTAATATAATAATGTATTTTATTTTAGCTTGATATTCTCTTGATTTATTGACTACTAGCTTAATAGTTTGAGATTCTGATATTTGTCTCAAATATTTTCTATATAAATTTATACATTTACCTTATTGATACTATAATTTTTAATAATCTTGAAGATGATATTATTCCCATGTGAGAAGATTATAACATCTTGCATATCTTGGCAACTTCGATAGCTTAAATTCTAAGAGTTCATAAATTTAATGTAGATAGAATGTAATTACAAACTTTAAAACTACGAAATGCTCAACTTTGTATGATATTTACTAGGGTCATATTTTTCCCACAATATGTTGTTGGCTTAGGTCCGCACATGACCCTTAGCTAATACCTATAAAAACACATCAATACATTATTAATGCAGCGACAGACTAACCTTCTTGGCAAAGTGCCGCATTAATGGTTAGGATCAAACCTAAAATTTGGCTGCAACAACTACACTTTCAATTTAGGTCTCTTTGACACATCTATTGGTTTTTCATAAAAATGGCTCAATAATCATTTGGTTAGGCCAATAAGAGCTAAGTTTGACCTATTTATATGTACTTTTTTATGAGTAAGTGTCATAGCCCAATCATCTAAATAGTCATGAATGAGTGTTTTATAAGGTGGAAGGGGTTTGTGGATTGCATTGTGAAAGCCAATGTGAGATGGAAGAGATTTATAGCCATATCCTTAGGTAGAATTGTTTGTGGCAGGTATAAAGACATGGATAACAGCACTCTGTGAATGTTATTAGCTGGCGATGTCACATATGATTCAACAATGCATGTATATACTAATTTGTAATATTGCTCAAGGAATATTCAGTTATATGATTAATATATAACTATAAGAAAATAAATAAGTTGATTGTGCCATAAACACGATTTATATTAGGTAGTGAAAATCACTTCTTGCAGTTGACATTTTCATAAAAGCTTTCTCCCTACTATTGAATTTGGTAGTCAATATTTATTTTAAAATGATTAATTGAGAGCTTAAGACATACAATTACTCTTTCATTTCTTTCCATAAGGACAAATAAAAGAACTTCACTTTTATCTCAAGGCAAGCCCATTTAATGAAGGCATTATTAGTATTATTAAAAAAAGTTTAGTTAAGATGAGTTTTCTCTTATAAATAAAATTTTCATGAGCTTGATAAAGGACAAAATCTCACTAACTTCTTATGAATAAAATCCCATCGTACTCAAGTAAACTAAAGAAAGAATATGAATTTCATTCATTGCTTAAAATCAAATCATGACACCACTAAGTCTATTATTAATATTGTTTAACTAGTCATGACTCATTTAATTTATATGTTTAAGTGCCCATTGAGTCGCTTGCCCGCTTAGTTCTCTTTCTCCAAACAATTTAGTTGAGCATCTCTCCATGCTTTGAAATGGACATATTTTAAAATTTCTAAAACTTTATTAGATTGCATCCCCAAGTCTTTGCAATCCTAGTTCATCCATTTTCATTAAGACTTCCAGGATAACAACTCAAAAGGTGATGGATGTTATTAAGAATATCTTTAAGATTTGATATTTTCATAGGTGAAGAACTCATATGTTCATTCTTTTTATGCATGAAAGAAAATTGTCAATAGTATTTTTTATTTTTATTTTCAACCTATTCTTCTATGCATTTTCATATACAAGTTCATTATTAAGCTTATAGCTTTGTGGTCATCATGCCATATATGATTCATTAGTGTCAATCTACATCCATCAAAGGTAGAGCAATATCATATAGCATTATTTTGGCCAATGAGCTTATTAAAGTCTTCTCATCATCTTTCAATGATGAAAAACCTTTTTTTTTTTACAAGACTAACTTAAAATAACATTTAGTAATATAAACAAGTGAGCTTTAATCTTTGAGCATTTGACAAAAAACAATTCCCTTCTACCATCTAATGGATTAGGTCTTGCATACCAAATTTTAATTTTTTAGTTAGTATTAATAGTGTTTTCAATTTTTAAACTCCTAAAATGGGCCAAGTCAAGATTTCTCTTATCTTCATCATTGCTCTAGATGATTAATTTTATTTTTTGGATCAAGCATGACTTCTTTTACTGCTCTCATTTACTATTTGCAGATAACATTCTTAATTATGATAGAGTCTAGTAAATAGTATGATCGATCTTACATACTTTTAGGTGTTTATTGCTGCTTTGACTTGCAATGCCACTGGACAAACTTAGCTGTTTATTGCATTGTGAACATCAGTTAGAACCTCTTG
Source organism: Gastrodia elata (assembly GCA_016760335.1). Taxonomy (NCBI): domain Eukaryota; kingdom Viridiplantae; phylum Streptophyta; class Magnoliopsida; order Asparagales; family Orchidaceae; genus Gastrodia; species Gastrodia elata. Next base: position 6,908,557 of record CM028672.1, on the reverse strand, counting down.
CATTGTGAACCTCAGTCATTATCCTACTTTACTCTCCTTATAAACTCTTGAGACTTTTGCAGATGGCTTGTCAAGTCCCAATAGCTCATTCTTCTCTCTTGGATAAAATTCATATATATATGAATGACTGAAGTCCTACACAATTTGAGCATTGTGAACCTCATTGAAAAACAGAAGAGGTTAGTTTCATGCAATTATACGTGAGAGCACCTCATTTTTATATTCTCCAGCTTTAATATTTTTCACATATTTTGAGAGAAATTAAGACATTTTTAGGCATCATATATTTTTTCAAAAAAATTGTACTATTAATGAAAGAGTGCCATAAAAAGGGGTGCTGAAGTATTCACAAGCAAAAATATCTAACAAAAAAATAGCATCTCTGATCTTCATTATATTCAGAAACAGAGAGATAAGAATCAGGAATTAAATTATAAAATAAAAAAGAACAACAACAGCAAGCGCAATATATAGACTCAGGAGCCATGTCTTGCTTGGAAACGCAACACAGTAAGAAAAGCAAAAGAAATAAAAAAGAGGGGCCTTTGCATGCATGCCACCAAAATCCTTAAAATATGCATATCTAGCACCCAAACTTTATTATTTACATATACAACATGATCATCTCTTTGTTTCTTAAGTGTTTTTTTGTAAATATTAAATTTTGGGTGCGGTGCTGAATATGTATTTTATAAAGATTTGGGTGGTGGGAGGCATGCAAAAGCTTTTTTTTTTTTATTAATACTGTGATAACAAATAAGAGTAAATAATGATCAATAGGACTTTCCACAGTGTATCAAACTGCCAGCACCTAAAAAGAGCCCAAAGACAGCTGCACTTCCTAGGGTTGTCTGGCCAATGTGCCTGATCTTCAATAATCCTGGAACCTATATACACATACAACAAAAAGGAAATAGCACTGGCCTTAGTTAATAATTTCATATGTTATACTCACATAATGCATATACATTATTCAGAAAGTGCCAAATTGATCCCAATTTAGTGTCTTGCAATTTGATCTTAATTTGAGACTAAAATGGAAACAGATTACAAAATTATTGGGGACTAAATTGGCCTTAAATAACAAGATATATAGGTGATTTGAAATATTTGAATTATTTTGACAAATTTTCCTGCTATAATTGTCTTGGAACAAATGGTCAAATACCCATGTGTAACAGCTTTGACAAAGAAGCTTCAAGAACTAAAAAGGTGCAGATCGAGTAGACGAGCACCGTGTTACCAATGTAGAAGAGTAACGGCAATGTTCAAAATTTTGCAAATTATACAAGAGTTAGATTAATGAGCTATATTTTGAAATTTAAAGAGAATGAAATACATTTATTTAAAGGTTTAACAAACAACTTTAGTGATAGGAAAAAAAATTCTTTATTTGACATTTTATCCATAAATGATTTGTAAAGCAAAATTTGACGTGTATAAGAATAAAGAGAGATTTTTGTTGTTTATAATAAAGTGAATAAAAATGTGTATAATGGAGTAGTTAAATGTGTTTAAATGCAAAGGATATGCCTAATGACTTTCCTTTTTCAATGAGGTTACGCTAATATTCTACTATTAAGCCGCATCTCTTTGCGTCAATCACGAACACTCTTAGTGAATACACTCAAAATAAGTGCTTTGGTGTCATTTTATTTGCTGAAGACAAAAAAGTTAAGGAAACTAAAATAATAAAGTACTATTCTAGAACACAAAATTGAGTCATGGAATATCCAAAATAGAATATATGAAGTGGAAGTTTAATCATATTAGAAGTTATAATAGTGAGAACATAACAATTGAAAATTATGTTATCAAAAAGAGAGATTCAAATATCTTAATACCAGCATACAAAATAATAATAACACAAAGAGCAGCGTGATTGTGCCATAAAAATATCTTGATTAAACTTAAATAAAGGTTTCATAAAGCAATTATATGCCCTGAATGATACTTAACATAATGCCGGATGACAAAACAGAAGTGTTATGGGAATGAGAATGCTAAGGTGAATGCATTGGTATATATAAAATAGTGTATGAATTCATTTGTAGAAAGGTTGGAGTGGTTTCATTTTAAGAAAGATGGTCCAAGCATATTAAGTATATGTTGTTTGATTCCCCAATTCCGAAAGTCGAGTTTATGAGTTTTGTCCGTGTGAAAAGAAAAAAAAGCAAATATATATATATATATGGAAAAAACTTTTAAAAAGGATGTCATATACTTGGAGCTTATGGAAGGGTTGTCATTTGATTGCACACAATGGAGACAATGAATTCATAGAGTCGGCCCCACTTAATAAGACTAAAAGCTAAAGAACGTAAATGGATTAGAGATGACTGTGCCTTCCAAATTGAACTTAGTTGCATTATGATAAGCTTGTGAATTACTAACTATAAAGGGAGAATTTTATACACCACAAAATTCTTTCTTATTCACATACTTGTCACCTTAATTTTAAACATTACTAAGAGACCACATAAATCTCTATTAATACACTGTAATTTACTATCTCACCATGCTTTTATAATCATTTAAAATATAAAAAAAAAGAGTGATAGTGTTAGTTTTCTAAATATCAAGATAGGTGATAGATGTGTTAACACACTGGTTTTGTGTGTTATACAAATAATTATTCATACTTTATAAGAAATATAATTAGAGCTGTCATCATTCTAAGTCACTTATGAAAGGGACATTGATGTAAAGTGAGATATATGATAGAGCAACTAAAAGTCAAATATTGACATGTGCAAAAAGTACTATTACATGGATGGCTTCCACAAATGATTAAAGTTTTATCATTTTACATTTTTAATGTTATATTGTATTGTTTAATTGTTATATGTTTATGTGTTTCTTTGTAATTTTATGTGTTTAAATATTATTGTCATGATGAGAAGCATTTGCAGAGAAGTGCTTAAACTACTTATAGGCGTTGAATTGAATGAAAATAACAGCTTTGGAATGTAGTGTGAAGCCTTCACTCCCAATTTCTTTGATGAGGATTTGGAACCTCTTCTTTGATGGTAAGAGTATTATATCATCTTCTTTGGGAACCCTGTCTTCTTCTTAATTGGGCGTCCACCTTCTTCCATACTCCAGTCCTCCATTTTGGAACCAAAGCCAAAAGTATCATGAATTCATCATCATTATCTCAGTAATTGCTATCGTATCATTGATCATTCCATCCAAACATCCATAACTCCATAAACCACCATCGCACACTGCAACATCTTTCAACACTAGAATGCCCATCAAATTTCACGGAGTAGTCATCTACTGTTGTTGTCACCTATTCTAATCATGCAACAATGTTGAAGACACCGAAAACTTGGTTGCCATTAAGGTTAAGAGGTTCTACGGTTTTTTCACAGGAGCACACAAATGACATGCTTACATGCTTTTGGACAGCTTTCATGTGCTTCCAGTCCATCATCCGTCTTCATCGAGTATAAAAAAAGTTTAGCATAGCCTATATCCAAAATCATTCCCATTTCAAGAATTTTTTGAAGGTTTTACATATCTGCTATAGTACCACATGCAAGAAACTTAGTTGTATTAGTTTCTGTGACCAAGATACCAGCAATTCCGTCCCAAGTGTCACTATCAAATTGATGTGTCGCTTTTAGCAAAATTAGCCAGTATGATCCACAATCGGGTCGACCAACTTGCAACTTTTGAGCATTAGTCACAACATTTGGGCTCATGTGATTGGAGATTGACCTAAATCATGTTCGAATCCACTGCAGCAGATCGGCCTGCTTTGTCTCAGCTAATTTGAAAATATAATCTAACCAAAAACGGGTCATCCAGAACCCTATCTATTTAACAATGGGTCAAAATCCACAACCCAACTCAACTCTCCACTAATATGGTTAACCGAAGCCCGACCCGCTTTAAAATAGATACATCAACATTTCATTAGTAGTTAAGCATTTTGAAGTATCCCATTGTGGTTCCAACACAACCCGTTTTGATCCTAGAATGATCTAGTTTAATGACTACTAGATGCGTTGGACCAAATCAATTCAGGTTTTGCAGGTCAACTTGAACCTAACCCAGATATTATATGGGTTAAAAAATTCAACACAGACCCATCTTAAATAATATATGGGTCAAATTCGAGTCATGTTTTGTATCAAACCACATTTTGATAGCCTTATATACAACCTAATCTTTGCATAACAGATGCTTCACAACCATTCAAACTACATGCAACGCAATTCAGATGTGCAATGCTTCACTTCTTTTGACTGGTTCATAAATTTCAATCCCAGTTGTCGAAGAAAGCAACGATCCTAAAGCTCGTAACAAAACCTGCAACACTCTTACTCTAAATCAATAGAAACTGTGGAGTACTATTGTTTCTGCCATCTACTGTACGCATTTTAGACATTTATCTTGCAACTAAGAGTGCTCAAGTGGGGTAAATTAGACTAGAATGAATTTGTTAAAAGTAAGCCCTAAAAATAAACAGGTCTTACTTCTGTGGGGTAAGGATGTTAATTGATTTTGATATATAATATTTTATTCTCTCGAATTATGTGTACTCTATGTGGTTTGTTTTGAAATCAAAGTAAAAGCCACAAACCTACAAAAAAAAATCTCTTGTTTAGAGAAGCATGAATTATGTTTCTCCAATAACTTCATTTGTCTGTATTAGTTGGTTTTTGCTGAGAATTGAATAGCAAACAATACACTAAAAGGAATTGTTTGGGCATTTTACCTTTTGCATTGGAGATTTCCAAATCCTCCAAACCTTCTTTCAACGTTTTCACAGCTAAACATAGCACACTTTTTTTTATTAAATTTTATGCATTGTAATTAATTTAAAATTAGTTTTAGCAAAATTCTTCTTCATTTCGTCGCATGCAATTTTTATTTTAAGTTTTATATGACACTGGGCTATAGGTAGCATACCCAGCATATATAAAGTAGAGCCCTAATTCATCCTGTATCAGCAAATCCCCACACATGCAACTGTAATCAACTGGTCAAGTAACACTACCACAACATAATCAATAGGCAGGCGCAGACTAATATTCTGACATGTTCAGATTACCTTATATCTGATAGCCTCATAGGTTCCATAAACAGCACCTACAAAGTAAATTCAAATAAGTACACAAGAAAATAAAAATGCGGCAAATTTTGATAAACCAAAATTGCTGATTACATCAAAAGAGCAAAAATGATAAAGATTCAAGGAAAGAAGAAATTGTTCACAGCAAATGATCGATCATGATGGTACAATAAACGATTAGAAAATAAAATTATTAACCTTTTTTGTTGCAAAAAAAATTGATATCCCCTATATATTGAATCTACAAAGTATGATATACCATATGTGAAAAAAAAAAAAAAACGTTATGCAGAAAAATAGCTTGAAGACCATGAAATTATTGCATGCTCAGTAATATTCAATGTCTAAAAAAGTGTGCTGCAAAGCACAAAAAGCACGCTTTGAAGTGAAGTACTGTAAGAAAGCACCAAAATGGAATTGCATTACACCAATAGTGCGATACATGAGCTTCTTAGTATATGTTCATGTAGCACATGTTATAAGTGCATACTTTATTGGAAAAAGCTGGGCTGGCTGACCTCAGCAATGGTCAGCAAATAAAAGTGCAAGTAAAAACAAGAAAAATTGGTTAACAAACGTTCTCTAGCCAAATTAAGTGGGCCAATCAATGAAACAGTGATAAACCAAAGCTCTTCTAATTCGCTAGAGTTGGATCGGTTGGTCAAGCAGGAGGCCATGCTAGTCACCTAGGTGTTTTATTTTAATTTTATTATCTTATACTTGGATGCAGATGCAATAATATACTTATTTAATTTGTTATAGAATGTTCTATTTTAAAAACAATTATGAGAGTATAAAATTGAAGTTGTTGATGAAGAAGGCATGCTTTCAAAGATGGAGAGGTCTTCACGAACACACATGTATACTCTTTATTATTAGTTTTACCTCTCCCATGTGCACTCCTTGGGAGTAGAACCCCCAAGAGAAAACTCGTCCACACCTGCTCATACAAATGCATGTATATACAACTAAATATATATACATACATATATATATATATACACACACACACATACGTGGGGGCAAGTCACCAATCATGATAGAAAAAGACATTTTTCCTTCCAAATTCTCCATCATTCATCATGCCATTTCACCGAGACAAATTAAGGAACTCTAAGAGACAATGCAGTATGAACTCCCATTAATCACTTGGGAAAAAAATATAACCGGTTCAAAAAATTACAAATTCAGAAGTAGCCGAAGCTTAATTAACTATTTAATAATCTTAAACTTCCTGATGCATAGGCTCAAGGTCTGGTACTTGAGATATAGAAACTATACTTAAGGTAGCGTGAAAAAGGTATAGAAGCACCCAACATTGCATAGCTTTGTGATCTTTGCATTCATTCAAAATGGAGCACAAAATCATTCTCTTCATATCTCTTGCAGCAGAGATGATGTTGTATTATTGGTTTTCAAAATATTCCCAAATTGCAAAGTGTTTTCCACCACTCAAAAAATTGCAAAGAGAAGGAAACAGAAAGTACACATGTTTTTTATAGAATAAACAAAATCTTAAAAATGTCGAGGGCGGCAAAATAAAAAAAAAGTATGATGATATAAAAAATATTGATTTTCTCATAGGGAAATATTACCTCATTATTATTAATGTGTTATAGCTATTATTTAATGGAATTTAGAAAATTCTTTCTTTGTAACAACCTAAACACATCACATACACACATCTCAATTTGTACACCATGTAAGAACCATTGGAATACAAATACCCTAATAACAGTGGAGAGTAACGGTAATCAGGAAGATGCTGCTTATGTTATGTCTGCCTCCACAATGCTGCTCCTTTCATAGTGTAAATGTTGTCAGTTAATTTTCTCCCATCGGCACCAAACTTTCAAAAACATGTCGAGCTCTAGTGAACCCCAGTTGTCGGTCATTCTCTTTGCTAAAACTAGTAACAACTCATCCCTTCCCAATCTCAATACTCAATCTCCCAAAATATTACAAGCATTCATCACCTTCTCCACATTTAATTAGACAAAAACAAACAGTCATTGTGAAAATCACGATTCTGACCTCTGTTCCGTGCCCATAATCTCATGAGTTATATAGATGGCAGCACACCCCCTCCTTCTCCTAAATTACTGAACCCCAGTAAACCAAATCCCAAATATATATCTTGATCACAGCAAAATAACTTGATCCAAGTTGGGATCATCATTCAACTTAACCAAATAAGTTCTTGCATAAGTCTTAAACCGTGACACCAATTTCACAATGTGGCAAGCTCTTGCCAGAATCTTTACTTCCTCCTCCCAAAAACACATACATCAACTAAAGTGCCAACTTAGGAACCTAAACAAAGGAATTCTATCAAGTTTGAATCTCACACAACAAGCCAAATCCATAGTAAATAACCTAGATACAGTGAGATTACTGATATCGGATCAACAAACAGTCTTAATTCTACATTTTGCCCTCGAACCTGAGTATTCTGCACTTGACATCACCTTCAATGTAAGATTAAAGCCCATTTCTCTTGATGATTTTATGGGTTTGCTCCTAAATATTGCAGTGCTATATGTAGAGACATAAGATACCTCATATACTCTAAAAACTTCTATTACAGCAACAGCTAATTACAATTCACACCTCTCTCCCGCTATGAATCCTCCTCACAATTTGCTACACTCCTCTGCTCCAACAACAGAAGCCAGTCAGTGCACTCTATGACACATTCATAGCAGCATCCTCCCAACCATGCAATGTCGAGATAGCTAGAGCTTACAAGCTAGTCTCCCAAATTCCATGGCAGAAGTAAACTTCGTGAATCTGGACACAGGAGATACTTTATCACATGTTAGTAGTGCAATCAACAGGGACATTCTGCACTGCAATGCCATTAGCAAATGAACACTACGCACAATGAAGCACCAAGGCAAGCCTACCTTGCCACCATACATGATTTATGGTATTTAGAAATCAGTGCAACCACCAAGTAACAGCTGATCTCCACCAACTCCACATACATGAACCTTGCCAAGGTAATAGTACTGTCACAATCAGCAATGGCTCATGCTTGAAAATTTATCAAAACTGCTCTTCTATCTTTCACTCACCATATACACTTAACATCAAACATATTCTACATATCCTATTGATTCCCAAAAACCACATCTCAATAAGCAGCTTATTCATTATAATGACTGCTTTGTTGAATTTCATGCCTCATTTTATTCAATCAATGATTCGAGACAAATTGAAACTTTGAGAATTCATCAGCCATGGTCTCTACCAACTTTTGAGTTTCACCCACCACCAAGCCCCTCCACTAGCACCATCCACTTAAATTGACACTTCTTGGCTTTGGCAGGATACTTTGGGCCACCCAAGCTATGACATTGTTATCTCATCCTCAAGCAACTTAACATACCTACCTCTAAACCTTAACAACTTTGTTCACCATGTCAAGCAAAGAACTACAAACTACATCTTCCCTTGGTCCACATTGAACTTCACCAACCCTTTAAATTACTATACTCTGATTTATGGGGTCATGCTCTAATTATATCTCTTCTTGGTTACAAATTCTATATACATTTATAGAGATGTATTCAAAATTCGCATGGTTTATTCATTACAATGCAAATCAGAACCTCCTTTGTAACTTTCATAAAATTTATACAGATGATTGATAAGTCTCTTAGTTGCTTTATTGCTTTATTTCAATCCAATGATGATTGTGAATTTCACTCTTTAACACATATTCTTGACAAGTTTGGCATTCATCATAGATTTTTGGCCCCATACACTAGCCCAATATGACGTCCTAGAACACAAGCATGAAAATATAGTACAATAAAGCCACAAATTACTCAAGAAAGCAAATCCACCTCAAGAACTTTAGAGCCATGCTATTCGAGTAACCAATTACTTCATCAGTAGAATACCCACCAAAAGTTTTATCCTATAATTCTCCATATGACATCTTCTACAATAAGTGTGAGTCGAGAAGCATGTGTATCTGCACAATTTTATTATTTAATCTATTAGTATCGACACTCGCATTATTCTTGAACAATCCTTCTATTGTTTCTTAAACTTAATTTCCTTATTAGATTTCTCAGATTAATCTACCATCTCATCTATACATGATTTATTATTGATGGGCTTATTATTATTATTATTATTATTATTATATATATGCTAGATTTTTATTATCCAATCAATATTTTACATAAATTCTTGATATGCATATCTTCACATATTCTAGAATCTCTTTCATGCATGTGTAATTATGAGAGTTGAGTGTGTGTGTGTATATATATATATATATATTGAGTCATGTGGATCAAAGAGTCCAATGCCAGAATAGCTAATCTGAACCCACTATTGGGTCCTCAAAATAGGGCTGGCACTTTTGCTCGAAACCCGCTCGATTTTTTACTCAACTCAAAATCAAACAAAGAAATTGAGTCAAGTCACGAGTCAGCCATACTCTACAGCTATCAACCAAACTACACGTTCCTAAAATGATTTGGGTGATTATGATACATTTGACTGCTATGGCACACCAACAAGAAAATTAGACTGTCAATCAAAACATGGCATTTTTCTCGACTATAACAGCCACCATCACGCCTACATAAGCTATGATCCCCTTTGAAAAAGTAATATATCCCACATTGTATCATCTTTGATGAAAATACCATTCCTTACCCACGTTTACTTCAACCCATAACACTCAATACAAAATAGCATATACCAGTACTAGTCCCAAGTACCTCATTTATAATTTCAACATCAACAACACCACCTCCTATTTGAATGTACCATGCCTATCCTCCACAATATACCACATGCTACTGAGCCACTGCCTATTATTCAACTATCTCCAACAACAACTTATCAACACTCACAATGTCCACCAACTCCACTACAAGCTCCCAACACCAACACACATCCTATGATAACATATTCCCAAGATTGCTCCTCAATCCTAAAATATACACCACTAAGTATTTGTAACAAGTCTCCAACCTAGATCCCCATATTTTAGTACCTACCACTTACGTGCAAACACTCAAATCAACCCCTTGGTGAGCTTACATGGCTGACAGAATCAATGCATTACCCCAAAGCAATACTTGGTCCTTAGTGCCATTCACAAATCAACAAAACATCATAACTGTAATGACATTTCTGCCAATTATATAACCTTAATAGCTCTATGTCCCGATACAAAGCTTGATTGGCTGCTCAAGGACATGATCAATAATATTTCCTTGACTATCATGAAACCTTTAGCTCATTTATTAAGCTAAATGCAATCCGCATCAACATCATTCTTGCCACCACCTATCATTGTCATGTTAAACAACTTGACTTCAATAATGTGTTCTTAGTCGATGACCTCAAAAAAACCATCTACAGCAACAAACATCAGGTTATGTAAACTCCCAATATCCTACACATTATGTTGATTAAACAAAGTTATATATGCACTCAAATGATCTCCCCTGGCATGGTTTCATAAACTATCATTCACTTCACTCATATGAATTGCAGCAAGCAAACTTAATCATTCATTATTTCTTTGCATCAAGAATACTATCACACTTTATACATTAATCTATGTGGATGATGTCCTACTCACCTACACAATAATCCTACATTTATCTCCAACTTTATCAACACCTAACCCACAAAATTCTTGCCTAGAGACCATGGCTATATTCAGCATTTCCTTGGCATACCTATTACACATTCCAAGCATGGTTTCCACCTACCACAACAAACCTATGTCTGTGATGTACTAGAAGAAATTTATATGGCGACTTGCAAGTTGTGCTCTATTCTGATGGTTGCTGAAGACTACATACAGCCACGTTGTAGGTGCATCACAATGTTCAATCTTCAAATGATCAAAGTTTAACTTCACCGTGAACAAAGTGTCCCAATTTCAACATGCCTCAGCAAATGCTCACTGGTGCAGTCAAAAAAATCCTTCATTATCCCAAGAGCACAATTCAGTTTGGTATTAAATTTTGATCCCCTTCCACCTTTCATATTCAAACCTGCTGCAATGTTGTCTGATTGATAAGAGATTCACCATTAGTTATTTAATCTTTTTGGGCTTAACATTGGTTTCATATTCCTTTAAGAAGCAACTGATAGTTGTTCGATCAAGCACAAAGATGGAATATAAAGTCATGGTCACTACAACTAGTGAATTACAATGTACAAGTTTTCTTTTACCCAAGATCGGCAATAGCTAGAATCACCTTCTCAAATATGGTGCGACAATGGTGCCCTGCATATCTTGCCTACAACCCAATCCTTCACTCAAGCTTGGAACACGTTCAAGTAGGTTTTTACATTGTTTGTCAATGATAGCAAACATAGCACTTGTGGCTGTCCATACACCAACAACATTTCAACTCGCCAAAGCATTAATCAAGTGGCTACATTCAACATACTTCAAGTAAATCACTGCCAAGTTTGTGACCTCAAACTTTAGGGTGCATGTAAGCATATTATAGCTATTATTGAAAGAATATATAATAATCCTTCTATCTAACAACCTGAATTCATCTCTAACACGCATCACAAGTTGTACACCATATAAATACTTATGAAATACCAATGCCCTAATAGCAGTGGAGACTCAGGTAATCAAGGAGATGATGCTGCTGTTACTCACCTCCTCCTCCACATTGTTTCTCCCTGTATTCTAGTGTAACTGTTTCCACTTTATTTCAATAATAATAAAATTTCATAGGATAAAATGTCGATACCTCATTAAAAAGAAAAATATTTCTTGATTGTACTTGTCAGACAAATACAAAGTCCGTATCCATTATCAGTCAACAATCCCAGGCGATAATAGATTTCCTTTCTTTAGAGTTTAGACTTATGCTTGTGAATTAAAAACTTATCATTCAACAACGCGCTTAAACGTTGGATACATGACTTAGGATTGCATCAAAACGTCAAAACAAATTCGAAGAATTAGGGTTCTGTTAAACTATGCTAGCAAAGATAGAATATAAGAGAAAACAATCGGCATACCAACAGCTCCGCCGACGGCGCCTCCTACTGCAGCACCGGCAGCAACACGCGCCATGCAGCTATCTCTGACCATCTCCGGTACACAGCGATCACAAGTTGAAGCTTGATGCACAAACCAGAATGCCGTTCGGGGAAAGCTCGGCGGATAAAGGTGCGGCTTGAGGGATTTTTTAACCCTGCTAGGCAAAGTTAAGGCCCAAATCTGAGCCAGAAGGCCCAGAACACCATTTTCAGTTAAAAACTATTAACATTTAATTTTCTTAATTATTATATTTTAAATTCGGGGCATTATAGAATTTTGCTACGAGACAAAAATTATAATCTTAAATTTAAGCCTATGCTTTAATATAATTTTATTTATCTAATTCATCATGGTTTTATAAAAAAAAATTAAAATGGAGTCATCATAACTTTTTCAATATAGATATATACAATGCAAAAATAAAATTTTCCTTGTGATATTCACAACAATTTTTCTGTATGAAAATTTTTGTAATCTATTAATTCAAGTAAAGAAATTATTTTATAGTTAAGGTGCTAATTTTAATTTATTTATAAATAAAGAATTTGAAGTTTTCTTTCACATAGTCTTGTCATATATATATATATATATATATATATATATATATATATATATATATATATATAATATATATATGATTCAATTTAAATGCTAATCAAGCTAATGATGAAGGATAACAGCAATTTCACAATAAAAGAATGGGAATAATAATGTGCACATATATGCATGTATACACACATTGATACATGTATATGGCATGTGTTAAGAAAATAATAAGAGTACATTATGAGACACTGGACTACCATTTTAAATGGAAAAGAAACATAAAATAAAATAAATAAAAATTACTACAAGTGAAGGGCCTGTGAAAAGCTTAAAAATTATTGACGAGGGTGACAGTCTAAAAGTCTGAAGGTCATAACTATTTTTGCTTTTGAAGCATCATACAATTGTAATAAATGTTCAATCATATTAAGCTCTACAGATTAAATATAATTAGGACTAGCTAGGTCCTAATTATAAATAAATCAATGTCGATTACAAGTCTAAACAAATCAATCGACCTAGTTTGTTTATTTAAGCAACCCAAGCCATCTTGATTAGCCAAATCAAGATGAAAGGATTAAGAATTATACTCCAAATATTGGGGCTTAATTATTTAATCCAAAAGATGATCCTAAAGGATTAGATTTTTAATATCCAAACTCACAGATTAAGATTTAGGGCAAATCCTATTAAGTTAAGTCATACTTAATATGATAGATTTCTATTCTTAATTCTAAAGTTAAAAGATCAAATTATTATTAATAAACTATAAAAATTTATAAACTATCAAAATCAAGGTTTCACATATTGAGTAACCCATTTTACTCAATAAATAAACTCGAACTTGAGAGCTAATCTTAATTCCTAAGGAAATAAGCTCTTAAATACTAAGATGAACTCTCAGACACACAACCTAACTAATGTTATTAGAATATTAAGGAAAGAAAATAGGGATGTTCAAAGAAGAGGTATGATGTGAGATTTATCTCACATCATCCAACATAATAATTTAACTTATAATTTTTTTATGATAGAAATTAGGATTTTGATTTAAAACTTAATTAATGGCTTAAATTAATAAAATTTCATTCTAATTTACTTTTCTTACTGATTTTAAAGAGTACTATAGAACTAAGGAAACAAAACCTCCAACTCCAAATAAACCACATTGCCAACATCTATTTACTTTCTTTTTAATAACTCAAATTTGGAGTTGGAGGTTTTGTTTCCTTAGTTCTATAGTACTCTGGTATGATTTCTTACACTCCCGTGGTGCTGTTCTCGGGAGTACTTTTTTAAAAAAGTACTCCCGAGAATAGCACCATGGGAGTGTAAGAAACTATACCAGAGTACTATGAAACCCAAACCAAGGAAACTTCAAACTCCAAATAAAACACATTGCCAACTCATATGATTAATATATGTAATACTCAAATTTGGAGTTTGAAGTTTCCTTGGTTTGGATTTCATAGTACTCTGGTATGGTTTCTTACACTCCCGTGGTGATGTTCTCGGGAGTACTTATTCGAGAAGTAATAGGAAACCACCAACCGGCTCCTTTCTTTTTATTCGCTTCTTCCACTAGGTATCGACAGACCAACAGCCTAGAATAGGGGTCAGAGGAGAGCAGACAGCAACTTTGCCATTCTGAAAAAATACAAAATCAAATGTTCGAGTTCGTTCAGGACTTATCTTGCCTATCTAACATAGGTAAACTAATAGTCAATTCCTTAAAGCTTCAATTATGCCAACTCAAGGAAGGGTATTCTCAAAATCTGCAGCCTATGAGCATACTTCTATATGATGGCTTTCTGTAATTCCATGATTCCTTTCTTTGAGTCAGAGCCTTAGCGCAACTCTTTCTTTAAGATGTCAAGAGTACGCCAATTAATTTGAAAATTGGAAACCAACATATCCTTTTTTGATAGTCGAATCAATCTGATTTGTGAGCCTAACTAGATGGATCGACCAACGGGAGATGTGAGCCATTAGGCAATGGAGCGCACGATACGAGAATAATCTTTCTCTATCTGATATAGATTCTCGCTCGCTAAATATGAAATTAGGGCCTAAAAGCAATTAACCATATATTTGGGCAAAATGACAATTTTGCCCCTCCTTAAGGGTCTAAAAATTTACTTTTTGATTTAGGGCTCTAAATTAGAAATTTTCAATAGATAATGATTACTTACTGTCTAATATGAAATTAGACATTAAGGAATTTGACTCATAGGGGTAATTTGGTGATTTTACTTAATGAATTCTAAATTTTCTATCATTTTATTATAACTTGCTATCTAAGGGTTCCATAGAACCTAAAATTACTAAATTCTGATAAGTATTGGCTAAGTTATAGCCAATATAAGAATTAGGGCTAATTAAGGAAATTAGGGTTTCCTAAAGTGGGTCAAAAATCTAACTTTTCCAAATTAAGTCCAAATTCAGTGAACTTAGTGACTATAGTTTTTCTTAGTCCACTGATTACTTTAATTGAGAGTAGACCCAATTTGGACCTCATTTGGTTAAGTTATGACTTAATTAAGGTTTAGGTGATTAGTGAGTGATTAATGAAATTAATAATAGAATCACTAAACTAACCACACAATTAGGTTCTACCATACTCTATGAGTAATTAAAAACTAAAATTACTTAATTTGGATCACTAATTATGCTAATATTCACTAATCAAGTTTTAAGGTGATTAGAGATAATTAAGAGATCTAACCATTAGATCTAAAATATTTTTATAGTTTACTATTAATTATGTCTTCTTGATCAAAATGGTATATTGGAAGACCTAATTTGGAGCTCAATTGACCAAGTTATGGTAAATTGAAGATCTAGGGTTAATTAGGATAATTAAAGATAGGCTCTAAAAGTGATTCAGCACATACTAATCCAAACAGAGAAATAAATACTATTAAGTTATTCTAGAGGTTCTACTGATCGCTTTAAGACCCATATTACCTATATTTTGACTAGTGGTTAAAAAGTTATGAGCCTTGGAAGGTTAGGATTTGGGTCAAAAAGTGATTATCTTAAATATGCCTCAAACAGCAAAATTAATACTACTAGAATAATTCTTAGGCTTTGCTGATTACTTTGAGACCCATATTGGGTATATTTAGATTAATGGTTACAAAGTTATGACCTAATGAAGTTTTGTAATATTTAGGGTAATTATGGGGGATCCCAAATATCACTAGGTGATATACAGCACCAAATGAAACTTTGATAGTGCCAAATTGTTCCTCATAATTTTTTGATTCCAATGGTATATAGATATGCTAAATTTGGAGTTCATATTTAAAAGTTATAAATGATTGAAATTTAATAATTAATTTAATTAACTAAATATCATTTAACTTTTTATTTAAATTAAATTAATTTAAATTTAGTTTATCAAAATAGTGGGATTTGACCAGCGGCCTCATACATCAGCAGATGGCAGAGGCGGGTCCCGCAAAAGCCACGCGGCGAGGCTTGATTCGCTGAGGGTCTGAATGGTGGACCCCACTGGCACGCATTACTAATGACCCGCTGACGGCTTATGCAGCGGAGCCCGTAACCCGAGCTATCGGGTTGGGCTTAACCCAAGCTGTCAGGTCGAGTTTACCCGACCCAGTTTGACCGGGTGCGAAGAAGCAAAATGCCCGATAACTAGGGCTTTAAAATCGGCGGCCAAGATGCCGCCACCGAGGGCCGACCCGCACACCAATCGAAAGGTCTCAAATAGATCTTTCAATTGGTATGAAAAACACTGCCGGAGAAGGTGTACAACTCCGGCAAGATCAAACCCTAGGATTTTGATCGGGATGAGACGGGCTTAACGATATGTACTGTAGAGTCCAGATCAAATCTGTTCATAGCTTAATCGAAATCCTAAAATTAGGTTCTAAACAAAGATTGCAGAAATTGAATGAGTAGATTAAAAGTAAAAATACCTTAGTTTGAACGGTACAAGGATGAGTAGATCGAAATGAGGGTCCAGGCGTTCGCTTGGCTTCAGCTCCACGAAAGTTATGCTAATGGAACGGTCTATAGCTTAAAATGAGCCTTTAGACGGTGGAGGGAAGCCACACGGTGCTGCGGTTGCCGCGTGCCTGAGTATGGGACACATGGAGGGCACCGTTCTTGCTGACGAAAGGGACGATCGAACGGATCGAATGATCCGTTAGGATTGACGGCAAGGGCAGATTAATGAAACGACATTAGCTGCTTTTCTAACGGCGGTCGTTAAGTTAGTTATAAATAATAATAATATTCAAATTAATTTATTTTAATTCTATTAAATTAAAATTTTGTAATTAAAGACATCCAGAAAATTTCTAATAAATCACCCCTAGCTAATTGAGGGGTGAAGAACGCAATGGCGCAATCGAATTTTTGATTTGACGAGTATTAAATTAATTGAATTTTCGGCAGATTTAAATAACATTAAAATATTTGACAAAAATCCAACGACTTCCAAATGCATCCTAGCTAATTTTGGGGTGGTGAATACAATGGTGAAGTCAGATTTTTAATTTGAGGTCAAAATAAACAGATCAATTTCTAGGGTTTCTAGAAATTCCCAAAATCAGAATTTGATCCATTTGATTTTTGATTTGGATTGGATCTTAGAGGTGAGCTTCTTATGACTTAATTAAGGTACTGGAATCATAATTAGGACTTGAATTAGTCCTAATTGAACTAAGTAATAACCTGGGTTATTACAAATTGGGAGCTTAATCAATTCTAATTATTAAGCTAGATAATCTAAATCTTAGACAACAGTGGATATTATATAATTTACAATTACTTGAATTCTTTGAAATGTTGCTTAACTTTGAGACTATAACCTTTAACATTCATAAAGACATTGTGCATAAATAAAATATTCATAAAATAAAATCTTGGGATTTCATATGTAGAATGTCGAGCCAGGCAGGTTACGTAGTAATAAGGAGACTCACATATCCTAGAGGGGCATGTCATTATTTTGGAGACCCCACTTTTCTACTTAGTTAGGCAGACATGCTTCACCTCAGTCATTCATTAATTTATGCTTATAGAATGGAAAATTTAAAATAACTTGAACAATTAAATATTATATTATCACAATCTTATTGATTGTGACTACTTTTTATAGCTTTTGAACTATGTTTACTAATTATAATCTTTTATTATGTTTACTTAGTCCATATGGCTAAGTTGCATTTTACTTTACTCTACTTTGCAGTTCAGTTCTTTCTTTTTGTACTGTAGTATACTTTACTTTATAGTATTTATGTAACAACTCAATAATTTGATAGAAAATTTGATCCAAATATTAGGATGTTACCTTAGCATCTAATACTCAATTAGAAGGAAACAAATCAAATATAGATGCTAAGTGGCCAAGTCTTTTTATGAGTAGTTGTTAAGTTAAAATAAAGTTGCAAAGAGTATCAATTGAAGTTACATGTTAATGAGATATATGAAAATACAATATTGCAAGTATACACACTACAAGCAATTAGTATAATCCACTCATACATCACAAGCAATAACAAAATAAGTAATCACAACACAGATATATAAGAGTAGGTAAGAATAACTTAAGCAAACTCAAGCAGTTTATAGTTTAATTATTACAAAACTATTTAAATGAAAATGAAAGAGAGAATACAACCATTCTCTTCATTAAACCAAAAGTGCAAGAAAATTTAAATACTAAGCAGAAGTTTTTCATTTTAGGAGCTCTTCAAGTAATTTGACCTGCATTACCTGAGTCAAAGAACTCTTGATCTATCATATTTTGGTATTTAAATATAATAGGGCAAAGCCATAATAAAAGAAAAAGTGTAGTTAGACTAAACAGTCTAAGCACATTTTAAGATTGGCTATATTTTAAGTTAATAGGATATCACAAATATTAATTTATAATTTAAACTAAGCAGCGAAGCTATAAGAGCTGTCAAGTAAGGAAAAAAGGAAGTAAACATAACTGTAAAAAAGACAGTATGAACAAATTGAGTAAAAAATACTCATATTGTATATAAGTTCTAGCCTGCATCTAAAAATGGTAAGGGAAAAATATCTTAAAAGGCTAGAAATTACTATGTGCAATTAAAGTAAATGAAATGAAAGTAATACACATTCAATAAAACTTATGCTAAGTAAGCAATGTAATACAGTGAAGCATTGAATGTAAATTAAGCAACATACACTATATTTTAAGTGAACTGTAAGTAAACAATACATAATACTAAGAATAGAGAGTATAAAGCATAAAAAGTAAAGAAGTATCTTAGACTCTTAGTCTAAAACAATCATTTCCTAGGACTATCAAAAGTAAGCATAATTGAATAGTTATGAAGAGATCTTATAATCAATAAGATTGTTAAAGAACTCTTGTATAATTAGTTGAAGTTATATTTAGAAGGTATCTCATTCTGCGATAGTATTCAACAGAATGGGATGAGGAGTTAAGCGTGTTTGCTTAACTAGATACTGTGGGGTGTCGAACATTCACATTTACTCTCTCTAAAATGTGAAGTCCTATTATAAGAGCTATCTTTCTTATTCAAATTTTCTATAAGGCATTCCCCATAAAGTCCTATGAAAGTTTTATTTATGCACAATAAATCTTGTATGAATGTTCAAGGAAAAAGGCTAAAAGCTAAGCAAGCATTCAATAAATTTTAATAATTATAAATTATGTAATATTCTTTTGTTATCTAAATTTTAATAATCTATTTAATAATTGGAGCTAATTGAGCTCCTAATTTATTTATAGATATTGATCTTTAAGTAAATTATAGTCAATAGTAGAAGAAAGAGAAGTTTAGAAAATAGTATTTTTAAGTAAAGGAAGATCATCATTTACTAGTCTTAAACTAATTAAATCAATTAAATTAATGATTGAAGTTTAAAGAAATTAGTGAGAAAGAGTAAAGTTTATAGTTTGCTAAGCTAATGAAAGTATAAGCTAAAGGGAATTCTATTAGCTTCAACTAATTAGCTTACAAATTAGAATATATCAAATTAATTCAATCCTAAAGTTATCTAAGATTAATTGATGTTGAGAATTTGAATGTAAGGGAAGAAGTAGATTATATCCTACAAGTAATAATTCATTTGTAGTTGTAGGAAATTCAAAATCTATAGCTTAGTTAAAGTTTGAAAGGGAGTTATTGTTCTCTAGTTTTAAATCAATTGAGAACTAAATTTGGAAGATTAAAGACTATTGAGATAAGTACTAATCATCTAAGTGATTGTTTGAACACTAGTCTTAACATTAGTTCTTTCAATGAACTTTACTTAGTAATTTAAAGTATTAAGTTATATTGGAATACAATATGATTTAAAGGATTCTAAATTTAAATCTTACATGCAACTAAAGGAGAAGTAAAATATATAGAACATAAAAATGAAATTCTAATTCTAAAATTTTTGACATGAACTCTATTATATTTGCTCAAAAAAAAACACATAACACATCAACATATAAGTCTTCCATTCATTTAGAAGATTAATTAGAAATATTAATAATATAAGACTAACATTAAGTCAATCCATTACATAGGATTGCTTATTTCCAATTCTAATAATTTTATGTGAGAAAATTATATGAAATAATTTGCTAACCTAGGATTCACACATTTTAAATCAAACATTTATGAAAAATAAAGAAGGATGGCAGTAAATTAGATTAGCCATATAAAGGGCAGCATCATATAACTTAATATGCAAGAAGTAATGGCATTTGATTCATCATTTATAAAGAACATCAATATTGATTCAGCATTACAAGTGATATTAGCATATGATTCAATATTACAAGATATAGGTAATTTAAATTACATTCTAATATTAAGCATAAAACATTCAAAATTATCATGGGTAGAAATCATACAATTTTTCTATTTGAAATAAGAGGGAATATATGATTTGAATAATTCCAATAAATCTTGTAAATGAAAAAAGGAAGAGGTTAATTCATGTTTTCAATAATAAAAGTCAAATTGATTCATTCTTATGTCAACCATATATGTAGCATACAACAATCAAAGAAATATGGAATTTGCATATGACTAGCATGATTCATTTATTATTATAACTAATCTAAAACTCATAAATTCAATTATAAAGTAATAGCAATTTGAACTAAAATGAGAAATTGTGGATAATATGAATCATAAATTACAATATTTAATAGAATATTATAATAGATACAACTATTGAATATATGGCATTACAATAATAAAAAATCATTAATTATTGGTATATCCACTTCATTACTATGTAAGACAAAAGTAGATAAGGTATATGACTCTTTGATCTAGGTATGAACATAAACATAAATAACTTTAAATTTTAAATAAGACATACATCGAACTACATTGAAATATTATAGAATGGATTCATTTTAATTATGCAAACTATACCAAATAATTCTAAGAATTATCATTTAACACATCACTTGCTACATATATTAATAAATTGTAGTACGCTTGGTACTCAAATTTAACACAAAACACCTAAAATTCGCAAGTCAAGCTCAAACAAAAATAAGACAGCTAGTTCAATCATATTCATATGAAAAGAGAGTTGTTGTACAAGAGAAATACATATCACTATTAAAAATTATCATCTAGCATCATTATGATTTCATATATAAGGTTTACTCTAAATTATTATATTTTAAAATTAAAGTTCAAGTAAAGCAAGAAATTTTATGGCTTTGCAACACTCATATTTACTTTAATTTTGAAAATTGAATCACAATTCCAACTAGACTTGGTATTGATAATTACAAGTCGATGTGCATTTTTTATAGCTATGAATTTTTAATATTTATTATGCTTATCAATCTTAAATTGTTTTTTTTTTCCTTCAAATAGCTAAAAGTTTGGTAACTGTTTTGAGAATTAAGCGTTTAGAGGATCTACTGAGATAAAACTAGAATGAAGCAGAAAGTTCGATCATATTAATGAGGCAACAGCAGTAGAAGCTCAAGCAACAACTCCAACAAATGATGCCAACAGTATCATAATAGAATAATATTTTTGAAACTTTGTAGATTTTGATCTAGTAAATTACAAGGATTTAAGTGATACGAAAGTAAAAATCAGATTAACTTATTGCAATTTATTAGCAAAATATTTCAAGTCAAAACATTCAGTAAATACTGAATATGCTAAATAATATTAACTATTATAATGAAATAAATAGTAATTCAGATTGAACTTTGATGGATAACCTTTTTTTTATTACTTAATTTTAAAAGGTTTGAGCATTTACCATAATACAAGTGTAGCGCCCTGCCCTGTCGCCACGCGCAAAAGAGGTAATCGTAATCAATTCGGCGGCGGAGCGGCGTGCCACTCGGGGAGGAATATCCTATCTCCCCGAATAGCTGAAACCAAACTCATCTGAAGAGCTGCTGACTCAACCTCAATGAGGGTTGAGAGCTAATACTTAAGATAGGAGTAGTATCCTTATCCTAAGTATTAGACCAATACATACATTGGACATAAAATATATGAGGAATCCAATATATGTATAAGATATCAGCATTTCCAATATACTGATCGCATCATAATATTAAGTATAAGTAGTATATAAACAGAGTGCGGAAGCTAAAGCAAACATTCAAAAACATTCATCATAGAAGCTGTATGAAATAGTCATCTCAGAAAAGAAAAAAAAAATACATTCATAATTATTACAAATAGTTTACTGAAATACAGACATAAAAGCTGAGTACTGAACTGAAATAAACTAAGAAAAATAGTAATACTGGGGAAGAGTCCACTAGTGCTCCACAAGCTGATTCTGAATCTTCTGGGTGTCCTCCTAACCTGGCTCAATATACTGTTCAAGATCTAGCAAATTGTCGAATCTCAAAAGTACCCCGTATTAGACAATAAGTCTAACACATCGAAAAACAGTTCTAATTAATCATTTAACATTTACATAATGTAAGTAAATCTGCAGTAATACTGTAAAGATAATCGAAAGTATAAGACTATATAAAACTGTACAAAATTGAAGTAAAATAAAGTAAAGTTGTACTAGAAACTGAATACTGAAAGTAAATAAAAATAGTAATAGATTTGAAACTGAGTAATATCATATAAAACTATATTGTATGCCACTAAAATTATACATCTGAATATGCCATAATATTGTATGCTACTGATATACGACCAAAATATCACTAAACAGCTATGAGTTGTACGGTCCAATGTATACATACATTGAGTTGGGAATACAGTTTACTGTGATGCTGATACATCATGAAATTCCCCAGTCATTGTATGCAACATTCTGTAACTCATAAATCATCAATAATACTCATATATCATTACTGATATTCATACATCATGCTTATGCTTATGCTCATGCTTCTAAGTTACATAAGTTAAATCCATAAATCCAAATATGCTTTGAAATTCGATAATGTATTCAAGATCTCCATTGTGCAGAATCCTGCTAAAAGGATTCTGACTCCTAGATTCTAATTTTGATAATTGGTTAAAGTTAAGTTTACTTAAAAATTATTAGATGGGAAGATTGTGTATACATATTTAATAGTTTGCAAGAAAGGTAGTTCTTAACACTTGGTTTGATTAAGCCATCCTAACGAAGCGATCTTCGATATGAGACATCACCCGATGGCGATTTATATCTCAAGCTAAGTCATTAAGATGCCCAATTCACTATCACACTTAGTGTCTTAAAGGGGGTGACTCAAATTACTTAATTTGTTTAAGCCACACCTATTGAAGTGATTTTTGTTAGGAGGCATCACTTGATGGTGATTTGCATTTTAATCAAACTAAGAAATGAGTCCCTATTTATAACACCATTAAAATTAATTGATTTACTCTAAGCAAGATTATCTCCACCTAAGCCCGTAGGATAGCACAAAAATAAATCTTACTTAAAGTGACTCAACTATTCCTAAATACTACTGAAATAATCCAGTACTATGGGTATACCCTATTACCCCAACCATTAATCTGAATTCAGACAACTCTATTTAATCAATAAGGATTTATCAAAGCTATTAATCCATACTCTAAATAGGTGATTCCTACACAAGGCTCCAAGGATATGATCCAAAAAGATCACTCAATATTGATTTCTACTGCAATGGAGAAGTTCCATTCTAACTATTTTAGATGATTCCTACCATGATGTATTAAGATCAACTTCTAAGGTTATGAAAGATCATCTAAGTTTCTATCTTAATAAGTTACAAAAGTTATTCCTACCTTAATATATCAATATTTAAGGTCTTTAAGCATTTCAAGAACAATCCTATAGCAAGACCCTTGAGATCTTACTTTTCTATTTCTTAAGTTAACATTTAAGGTTTGCTTATTAGTCTTGGATTAAAGTGATCAGATCAGATGATTAAAATCCATCTGATCCTATTCTATTCTACAATCATGGGATAAAATCAAAGATATTATTAGAGTTAGATCATTTTATAAATCATTATAATTTTATTATTCATCTTATACTGATAGTTTTATATATAATGGAAGCAATTTGATAAAGAAATTTCTGCAATCATATAAAATCTCTTCACTTCATATCGACTAATTTCAGAGAAAATAATACAAGCATTGCAAATGATCAACTCGCCATTTTAGATATTTTCTAAATGGGTGATATTAGGAGATTACTGGGAGTTAAACACAGCCATAAATAAAATCTCAAACTTACTTTTAAGGTAAAGGATTCATCATCAAATTTAAATAAATGATCAGATTCAAAGTCGAGAGAGTTAATAGAGAGATTAGGGTAGTACCTGGCAATCCACAAAGTCTTGTGGCACCTTATCTAAGACTAAATCTGCCTCCTTTGCTCTTTCGCTCTTTCTTTCGTCTCCAACAGCAGTTAACTCCCGAATGAAGGAAAATGAAGCCGCCCATAGTATTGAGAAGCTTGAGAGATGATAAGGTTTGTGGGAGGCCAGCTATGGCTTCGTACTCCCACTCCTCTGGCTCCCAATGCGTGATCATGCGAAAAGGAGGAAGAAGGCGTACTGAGATGCATCCTGGCCATCGGATCAAGTATTTGATCTGACGATCCGATCATGACGATATATTTTTAATCATTCAATCAGATCTTATTATAAGGGATGGAGCCGATTGAATCCATTAGCTGCTCTATGTTAGAAGACACAGAGGGGATCTCCGCCTTTCAGATATTTAGCCGTTGGATTATAAATTCAGTGAAATTATATTAATAATAATAATTAATACTATTATATTATTAAAATATTTAATTATCCTTTTTAATTTCTAAATCTAATTACCCAAACATTCTCTGAAAAATCTCAAATTTTCACTCTTACTTAATCGAGGGGTGAGGAACTCAAAAATATTGTTGAATTTTTGATCGGAGATATATTTAATTTACCTAATTTTCTAGGTATCAAAATATTATTAAAATATTGATGAAAAATTTGACGACTCCCAAACACTTCAAAAACACCTCTCATAGCTAATTTGGGTGTGGTTAGTCCAATGGCGGACTCCATTTTTTATTCTAGAATCTAAATAAATTAGGTATTTACAGAATTATCAGAAAACTAAGAAATGTTGAAATTTGCCAAACGGTCTCCAAATCACACAAAATTTGAGGTGGAGACTCCTAACACTATTATAAGAGTCATGAAAGAGGTTTAGAGTCAATTAGGTCACTAATTGATGGTTAATAACATTAGGGTTGTTACAATTTACTTGATGTAGTGTATGTTGTCTTACTTCCATTTATGCTTTACTGCTTTAGTCACTTTTGCTTAGCATAATATTCATTGAATATATTCATGTATTTATTGTATGCTTTTATATGCTCTTTAGTAGTTTCTAGCCTTATTAGGATTCCTATTTTTCCCTTATTGTTGTAGGCTAGAGCAAATTGACTTGTGAGTTCTTACTCTTTACATTATTTACTGTCTTTTATATAGTTTTTACTCTTACTTTGATGCTTAGTGCTCTGCTTTTAGTCCTTAATTGTAAAACTGCATATATGATATCCAACTAAAACTTAACATAATCTTAAAATTTACTTAGACATTTTAATATAATCAATTATTTTTATTTTGTTAACTGTGCTCTACCGTATTCAAAACTAAATACAGTAGATCAGGAGCTTCTTCTAGATAGTGGCGCTAGGACTAGCACCGGTCGTTTGTAGACTGAAGATTCTTCTTTCGCACTCTTTTACTACTTTAGTGAGGATTAGATAAATTTACTTTAATTTCATTTAATTCAGTTTATAATAACTTAATTTTAACCATATTTTTACTTTATTTCTATGATGGATTTACTTTTTTGTATCTGATTGGTTTGGATAGTGGATTGGATGCATTTACTTATTGCATTTTTCATACTTTATATTTTATTACTTAACTCAACCACCTCACAAAGATTTTTGGCCGCATAGCACTTAATATTGGATTAGTTTTCTTTTGATTCAATATTAAGTGCTATGGTAACACCCTTGTGAAGACCCACTTAAGTAGTAATAAGTGAAACTCTTAAACATTGATGCTCCTTTTCAGATAACAGTGGAGTTCTTGATAAGAACTCTAAAATTAAGCGTGCTCATATGGAAGCACTCTCAGGATGGGTGACCTGCTGGGAAGTTATCTTCTGAGGGCAAAATTGTGAGGCCTTTCAGGCCAAAGCGAACAATACCTTTGTACTTAAGAGTTTGGGCTGTTACAACCCTAGTATTGGATTATATTCCTAATTCAATGTTAGAGGCATTATAGATGGCATCAGAGCCAAGGTTGAGGCAAATGGGTTAAGTAAATATCCACTCACTCAAAATAAAATAACACAAAAAAGTAGAATGAAAGCATTTAAGAATGTCACCATAGGTTAGTAAGCACCTTATTACTTTAATAATTAACCTAATTTAACTTAAACCTTAAATTATACTCACAGATGGCAGACCATGAGACTGATCTAAAATATTATACTAGGCTGTACTTTCAATATTGGGATGAAGACTATCAGAACAGACTTAAGTATGATAGACACTACATTGGAGTATCGCAGGCAAGTGGAGACATTCTCAATAAAATTCTTAAGTCGTCAGTGTTTAGAGGCGACTACATTCCTGAATTGGCTAGGGAATGGTTATCCATAGTGACCGAGACATTCCAAGCAATCGACTGTCCAGATCGCATCCACTTCAGAGTGATGGATCAACTCTTTGACAACTACACCGAGGAGTGGTGGGACCGCGATTTTGAGAGGCTTGTTCATGAGAACCTAAGCTTTCATTGTGCCTCAAAATATCAAGATTTTGAGATCATATTTTATACAAAGTCTTAGAGATGATTGTATTAGCTTCTTTTATAGGAGCTTTCATCATTTTTGTTGATTTCTAAGTGCTTTTCATATTGCACTCCTAAAATCTTTCAATTTTAGTGAGAATAGTTACTATTTCTGATTATACTCCTAAAATATTTCAATAGTAGCCTAGAGGGAGAAAAAACCACCAAACTAAGTAAAGATAAAAACTAAACATAAACACAATGCTTTCCTAGTAAAGGAGCTCAACCATATGAACCATAATCACTGATTTGATTGTCCATCACAGCTGAAATAAGATATAATAGACATAACATAGCATCATGGGGTGTTACACTGCAACTAGTAGATATCTAATTATTTTAGCCCTCGTTCCTGGCGTGATAGTGGGAGTGACTTAGAGTTCAAGTCCCAAGTAGCTAGCCAGGATCTTGTAGAAGCTCTAAGAAGTTATTCCAATCTCTGATTTTATCTCAGCCCCCAGCAATCAGCCGATCTTCACTGCTGACTAGGTACTCCACTGCCCATTGAGCTAAGGCAACTCAATTTCCATCTAGTTTGATTCCATCTTCTTAAGTATTGTGTCAGGATGGTTTGATTCATGCTTGTGAGCAAAATATGATTTAACTCGGCATGGCAGTAGTCCAAATAGTGAATTTCACTATCTAGATGCGGCAGTGCCAGCCGTCCCAACTTCCCTTAGGTTCCTAATAATTAACACCACATATGGGTGTCCAATTGCCAGAGGAGTTTATTGCTCAAGCTAAGCTAGCGATCGAACCCATCGATATCGATTGGGCTAGCTCGATCGATCGATAACAATCATTCCTGTGATAGCACGCTACAGTGCACGGTAGCGAGTGGGGTCTCAATGATCAAGCTGGTCATCGAGCACGATTGAGGGCTTAGTTGCTCATCAGTGGTCTTTAATCGTATGGGGATTGTGATGGAGCGATGACGTAGTCAATGTGGGGAGAATTAACTCCCCACAGTAAACCCTAGGATCGAAATTAGGGCAAATTGGCTTCTAGTGATCCTGACAGTCTTGTAGAGGGCCTTTTGGTCTAATCGATGTGTCTGGGTTTGGTGATCACGAAGGCATTAAAATCATGCTGCCGGCGCGACCCCAGCCCCAGGAATTAAGGTTTTACCAAAAACCCTAATTCTCCCGTCGTCGGGTTCTATCGGCAGGGAAGCATAGTAACGGCCAAGTTAGACCCTGAACATGGTTTTGACTGGGTTATTTAGATAAAACTAATTTATGTAATTATTTTTCTTCTATTAATTTTAAAATTGTTATTAATCCCAAGGTTTAATTAATGAAAATATTCATTTAAATTAATAAAAGTAAGTTCTCAATTCAGATCCAAAAATAGTAATCCAATATATTATTAAATTCAAAAAAACCTAAGAAATTTTATCTGCAATAATATTTTAGTTTCTCCCATTAGTTTTCTTAATTTTATCTTAATTACCTTAGAATTGGATTAGTAAATATTAAGCTAATTACTTAGCCAAATTCCATGATTAAGATCTTAATCTTCTTAATAGATAAATGAGAACCTGATTATGCAATTACATATGTTTTTCAGTGTCTAATTTTGTTAATCATTTACTAATTATCTTAATGTTAGATTAGTTAATATTAGAAGTTTTAATGATCTAATTTTAGTGTTTAAAGTGTATAATGACTCTTTAAATAATAAGAAACCTAAATATAACTTTAAATTTCAATTGTTCTAATTAATTTGCTAATCACCCTTTAATGAGCTTAATCAATGATTAATGTATATGAAGCTCATTTCTTAACCAAATTTAGTGTTCAAAGCATTGATCTTCTCCTTAGACAATAAGAAACCATTTGAAATCAAGAAAACTCAATTTGTAGTCCTAAATCTTAAAGTTAACTTTTGAACCATTGAGTAATAATATTTTAATGAAAAAAAGTTAAAGTGCATAAAGATGAGATTAGGGCCCCTAACCTATTCTATACCCTTTAATTCAGAGAGTAAATGTTTATAACCTTCGTTTTGGTCAATTTGAATCATTATTAGCCCATTTAGCTCAAGCCCTAATTATGTCTTATTATATAAGGTGGAAATCCCTAAAGTGTTTATGATGTGGATTTATAATCTACATCCTCCTTCTATACCTCTTAAGTAAAGGTACCTATAATGAATTAAATAAGTATATAATCATATTTAGATCATTAAATTACTCTTTAAATTAAACCCTGGATCTAATCTAAGTAGTGTAATTAAACCTTAATTTCTTTGTTAAGTGAATCTAAGATCATATTCTTGTCCATAAAACTTAGTTTAGTGTTAGAGCAGTGAAGCTTTTTATTAAGGAATGATTTGACTCAATAGAATTGTCCCTAAAATCTTATCTTAGGTAATTTTAGAAAGTATTATGGATGATTAACTTATACATTTTCCCAAGTCTTGGAACATGTAGTTTTAATATTTCTTTGTCTTATTGGGTTTTATTATGCTCAATAATATTTCCTCGGTCTAAAACTTTAGTAATTCTAGTTTAAATAACTTAGACCATAGATGTATAAAATCCTAAGCTAAGAGACTTAAATCCCATATTTTAGAGTTTAATCTCTTAACTTCTAAATCTTGATAAGGCATATTAATATTGGTTTAAGTCAGTGAAATATATCAAAATAATACAATTGATTTAATTATATAACTCAGTAGGTGATGTTGTTTGATTTTGAATTATTGCTTGATTAGTTATAATGCTTAATCTTATAGGACTATAAATCTAAGATTATATTGGATAGTAGGATATTGAAGATCTTGAACTTATATATCCTTAAAATAATTAAAATGAATAAATTAGACAATAACATATGCTATAGATCTTGTATTAGAATTTTGCTAAATCCTTAATAGTAATTAAACTTAAATCAAATAATAACTTAGTGAGATATGTTCTAATTAATCTACCTTGTCAGTTCTAGTTATGCATAATTTGCTCGAATATAGCCGTGAGTCTCACTAGATGATACATGTACGATTTTGTAGTCAAACTTGAATCTAGCCTATTTAGTGGCTAGATGACACATGTGGAACTTTCTGTTTAGTGGTTACGATTAGTCAGTTACTGTTATGACAATTTATTATATATATATTTTCAGTTCAGTTATATTTTTCAGTTTTTGCTTTGTCTTTTCAGCCATTTAGATTTTTTTTAGCGCTTTATATATATGCATGTTAGAATGCTAGACTTTCTTTTTCTATCTTTTATTGAATTTGTTTAATTATCAGTACACTTAGCAATGTGCTTAGATAATTTGTCTAATTAAGATTTTTATTTTTGACTAGGGCCCTTGCATGTCAAACCAACATGTCAGATCTAGAGCTTTTCATGGAGTCAGTTCCAGGTGAGGAGCAGGAGCGTGGCGATGATATTTCAGTGTATGATTAGTTTTAGCTGTTGTTTTATTTAGAAGAGAGTGAATTTTAGTTTTTTATTCTCTTTATTTGTATTACATTTTAGTCTATAATATTTAAATATTTGTATATCTTTACTTTCAGTACTTTTATTTTTGAGATGCACGTGTTTTCTATTCTTTTATTATCGCATGGATGTGATGAATGAATGTGCTTTCCTATTTATTGCTTCTGCACTTTGTGATGAATGTTTACTCATTTATATTTAGTACTCTAAATTATTATTATTATTTGTCAAATAATAATTCAGGGTACTACTTGTGATATAAGATATATAAGTACTTAGCTACTTAAATATCCCAACTGGATTAGTGTTGATAACATAAGTGTCTTGTAGGCATTTATGGCATTAACACTAATCAGATCTGCGAGTGATGACCCATCCCGTAGCTAATAGAATTTCCTGTTGCGCAAGCAATTGGGTGGGGCACAACATTGAATCAGAACTTCCTCCTTGGAGGAAAAAGAGCCACCTTGCCAAATCACCTTTGGTGGATTTTTAATAGACGAGTCATCTATCATATCACAAGAGAAAGGTCCCATATTTACAATGGCATATACAAAAGTATCGTTCCCCAATTGGTATGAGGATGCACAACCTCGTGCAGAGAGGTGCGCTCAACACCACTACATTAATGATCCCCACGAGCTAACAACAGATAACTGGAGAGTGTTTCTATGATTGATAGGACGAAAGATGTTTATAGTAGAAGATATTGCCCAACCCTAACATTTTGAACCACAAGAGTAATGAATATTGTAAGTTGAAGACCGAGATAAGATTTACACCCTACTATTAAGAGGCCCAAAGGCACATAGAATGATAGGATTCATTGAGACCATTAATGGAGATCTCGACAACAACAACAATGAGCGCAATGATGATTGAGACATCATCTAGAAAGGTGGAGTAGACGAAGAAAAAGTTCAAGTAGTTTAGCCTCGGCAAGTTAATGCATGGAACAAGTTAAAACACAATGGGATTTTATTTTATAACACATCTTAATCTATTTTAAGTGATATTTGAAAGATGATATTGAAGAACATTTGTTCTTTTTCTTTTATAAGCTTATGTGATCTTTAACATCTATTTTGATCAATTTGTGATGTCCACATCCATAGAAACAGTACATGAGATGAAAAAAATGAGCTTTATACAATAATAGTTCTCTGATAAAATAACCCTGTTATCATTTTAGAAAATCCATACACCTTTTCTACGACTAACATAATTTAATAAGAGATTTTAAAAATCTCAAATTTAAAGATGTTAACAGATGAAAAGTAGTATATTTTTTTTACTTTTAAGAATATTTAAATCTAAGATTTATAATGAGTGCTATGAATTGAATAAAACATGTAGGCACAGTACAAAACATAAATAAAACGCCAAAAGGGCGAAGCTCCAAATAAAGCCTACAGCAAGAGCTCAAATCAAAACCATTTGCAAGACAAAATGAGCAGTAGCTGAAGCATTTTCATAATTATCTCTTGCTAATAACCTGATGATCCACAACTGATCCAAACTTAAGAAGAACACACCACAGTAATATTTATCTCAACCAGACGATATAATTTCAGAAATCTGCCGCATGCAATTTACACATAAAAGAGAGTTCTAATAATAATCATACAATAGCGAAAAGCAAATACTCGTCTGGTGTTCCTTTCCCAGAATTTGTGACAATCCTTTATGGGATAGGAAACTGCTGCGATGCCCCCAAAACTGCCCCCCAAACATCCCAAACTATCAGATGTTAGGAAAAAAAACCAAAAAAAGATACAGACAAGAGCAATGCGGGCCCACAAAAGCGTATTGCACCAATCCCCTTTGTACAACTAAGCAATATCACCCACATCCAATGTTCAGTGTTTGGGCTAAGAGCTCTATTACTGTGCCCAACAAATAATTCAGAACGTGTGAAAAAATAAATGTGAAGAGAGAGGGGGCAAGATCATAATTTTTCAATTTTATATTTTTCTTCATTTTCAAGTGTTTTGAGTTATTTGTTGAGCACTTAACATTTTCCTTGCACTAATACTCCTTTTAAGGACATCCTTCAGAGTGTTGAAGCATATGATATTTTCCCAAAACAAGGCATGTATCCCTTCAAGATGGAGTTCGAAGGCTAATTCTCGCGGCAGGCAGCTAGTCGCCAAGATCAACGCACTGTGAATTCTGAGCACAAATGACGAATCTGTGATCATCAAATCTCATGGCGCCATAGCTGAGGGCAGAGCTCAGAAAACCGAATTCGGCCTCCTCGTCATCGCTGTCGATGCTGTTGGGGCTCACTCGGTTTTGGTAGCTCCTGCGCGCGATGAGGAAAACGTTGAAGTAATAGCTCACCAGCCTCCGGGTTCCCTTTCCGGGAAAGCACAGATGAAGCTGCTTCCATAAATTTCGGGCGTGGGGTGTCTGCTGATTCAGACGGATCGTGGCCTTGAATCTTTGCTCCTCCTCCGCTCTCCACGACAGCGCCACTTCTTCGCCCATGAGATGAAATCTCCATGCGTAAAAGGCTGCCCCCAGCTCGCATTTTAACCGGAGCCTCTCCTCGGCCACGTGGAATCGGACGCACTCCGCCGAACAAGGATACACGCACCTGCAGCCGTCCACCCGTCCCTTCCCGATCTGATTACATTTTGTCGGCTGCAGTTTCTTCTCGTGATATTCCGGGGGCCAGATTCTTATTCCCAGCCATTTCAAGTCATCAGGATTGTACGGAGTGACGGGCTCATGGGCCCATGTAGGGACTGCAGCTTGAAAAGATGGGCCCACAGGTATACGCTGAAGCACGGAATCATTCAAGTAGTCTGGCAGCGATAAAGAGGCTCGAGGCGTTCGTCTGCAATGGCTGGCCTCATTTGCTGTGTCTATGTGGCAGTCATCCTTCTCGCCGGCGCAAACTGTGGATGCCTTCGAACAGGTACCAGAATGGGATGGCTTGTCCGAGGAATGAGTGTTCTGGCTGCTTCTCGGTGTTTGGAGGCTTGGATTAGTAGTAATCTTAGGCTTCTCCAGAACCGAAGGTTGCATCTTTTGATCAACCTGTAAGAGATTGCATTCAAATTTGATCAAACTACAAGCTTTGGGAAAAAATGGTTACATGCTGTGAATATAGAGAACAATCACATGTAGATAAACTGATTCAATTGAAGCAAAATTACCATTTCAATTTCAGAAAAAAAGTTAATAGCACTAGGGTTGTTCGGTTTATAGATACTACAGGTGTAGGATAAAAGCGGTTCACAGGGGCTTTATATTTTTCTAACAAATAATTTGGGTATACAACTTCAAGTATCAATCATTTATTTTCATTGTACTATCAAATAGAAGCCATCCCTAAAGTTCCAAAAGATAAGATCCTTTCTACTAAACCTCAAGTAATGAGCATTCTTTGTTTTATATTCCCAAACTATTTAAGGCGATAGCCTATAATCTTGTCCTCCATTAGCCTTGTTACAAATAAACTTACTTTCCATCCTATGTTTTCAAGTATATCAATTCATCCACTTTAGCACTTAATTTATCAACAAGTTCTTCTTTATAGGTCCACATTTCACCACATATAACATTACTGAACTGATAGCATATTTGCAAAATTTTGGTCTGAATGGACATTTCCAACCACATAACTGCATAATTGCTCCCCCATCTCAAAGTATTTAATCCTCACTTGATCACATGACTATCAATAGTTAAATCTTCGATATTATAACTTCTATTATAAATAAACTTTCACTTCAATATTCTAATTTAAATTTACTAAGCCAAAATTCATTTTATTATAAGATAATCATCCGTAACTCGAGTTTTTGCTTTAACCCTAATTCTGGGTAATCAATCGGAAGAATGTTACCTACAAGTAGCATGCACCAAAGAACCTCTTTTTTGAAGTGTTTATTAAAAACATACATAACTAATGCAAAGAAATATCAGAACTCTTAATAAGGAAACTAGATAAAATCCAATAGTAACTAAGAAATTATTAGACACATCATCTTGTGATTGAAACCATGTAAAACCACATTATACATATTTTTAATAACAATACTATAAGCCACACAAATTCTTTTTTAGAATACTCTTCAAAAAAAATTTCTTGGTATTTTAACATAAATTTTTCTAGATTGATAAAATTAAATGAAGATTTTTTCCTTCTCTAAAAATTTCTATACCAGGCCTCTTAGGAAATGCCTAGTCTCATGGTGAATCTAGCGGACAAACAACCAAATAACTTTTAAAGAACTTGGGTATCCCAACGTAACCTTGAAAAACTTGATTCTCTTATTATTCACAATTTTGTACACTTCCTTTCTCTTATAAATACGTACTACAATACTAACTTATTAGACATCTTTTAATCTTTAAAATCACATTAAATATGATGAGCCAAGATATTCCCTTTTCACACATGGCATTTCCACACATTAAGAAGGATGCCATTAATTCATGCAACTTTTTCACTCATCTTTTTAGAACATTCCATACCTCAATTTATTAACACATCGAATGTAAGTGCAACTAATATTACTTTTATAGTTACTAAATCCAAGCATGATAATTATATACAATCTTATTAAAAGCATAGACAAAAAATCCAACCAATTTAGTAAATATTTAATTCTTGAATTTTATTTTGATAAACATCTTTGATATACTTAAATTGAATTATAAACATGAATCTCTCTTCATTAGCAATATCTAACTTTAATATAAAAGCATTAAAAGCCATAGTAATAACATTACAAACAACTTTTGATTTATGAAAAAATTTATTTATATTTCTTTGAATTCTTATTTATATTTCTTTCAATTCCCATCATTTTTACATTTAAACAAATTTTATAGCAAATCTTTATTCTTTAGTCTTCTCATGATCATCAAATAAATTATGGTAAGAAACTATGATAACAATAATCACAAGTTATGAAAGATATGTTGCCTATACATAAAAGAGGTGACTTAGTAGATATTAAATATTTGATAAAGATATGACCCTGAACTCTTAAAGATCGAAAGGTTTTGAAAATGGGTAATTTGTCAAATGGTCCCCTGATTTTTTTAAAGCATCTAAAATAATCCTTTGACTCTTATAAATCCCAAATTGATCCCTCAACTTTAAGAAATAATACAAAATTAGTCCTACAATTTAATTTCAATAACGTCTCGTTAATTAATATAGCAATAAATGGTACTTTTGGAAAAAAAATGTGCATGACGTTGATAACTATTGCATTCATTCTTTTTTTACAATAAAATATACTTGACACAATCATTGAAGTCAATAATTATAGGATTTAGGGTTAAAATACTTAATTATATATACAGATTTCACTCACTTTTTTCTTCCAAAAATACCTCTTATTTGTAGTGCTAATTAACATGATGTTAGTGAAATTTGGTCGCATAAATAAATTTTCATCATTTTAAGAGTTGAAGAACCATATTAAGATTTATAAGAGTAAAAGGAACTATTTTGAATATGTTTACTTAGTCTGGGAGTTATTTTAGCTGATAACTCTGAAAAATCATAAAACTTTTGGTCTAAGCTAAACAAAAAAGGTATATGAATGCTTTCTTCACTGAAAGACTAGGAAATCTATTGATTTTTCATAAGCTTATGATTCCCCAATGATCTATGTCATCTAGATTACAGTCCTTAAATTATACTGTGCATATATGGATTGGCTTATATTTATGAAAAAAAAAACAAGCATTAAATGGTGTAAACCTGCTTCGATAATAGGTGAGATTTAATTAGGCCATGCATAAATGTACAATAACACCAATTCTTAATCCCACTAGGCTATATGCTAAGTCATGCGTGAATGTACTAAACCAAAAATAAGATGTTCCAAAGTAAACAGTCTTAAGAAAATACCAAATGGAAGTTTGCATGTGAGGCTTGAACTTACAAAAATAAGCCCAAAACTGAGTGATAATATCAAAAGATTTATGAAGCTAGGAAAGCCCGTTCCAAAAACTACACGAACATAGGATTAAAAGAATGTTTTTGCAATTTTTTTGGCTCGATATCCTAAATGTGTTTAATATAAGAGTAATTCAAATAATGTGAGGAACAAATCAAATGTAACATGATGTTAAAAAACAATCATATCATATTAAACTTAAAAAAAGCTATTTTACTCCCAAAATATATCACCAAAAATCCTATAAATAAGAGAGAAGGGAAAATTTCTAGAAAGATTAAGTGATCTCAATACACAAAAGTGCATGGAACTAATCCCTAAATTTCACTTGAGTTTGCGCATCATCAAGCCACCACTTTAGGGAGAATTTAGATGAATTAGCAGTACTGTTTAGTCACATTAGCTTCTATGCAAGTCATAGATGCAGTGAGTATGTCATACATGCAGTGAGTGTTACTAAGGAGGAAGCTACCATGGTATTCTGTGATTGTCAGACAATAAGCAACTACAGTGCCGATTGACAATGAAGATGTTTCCAAGAATTTGAAATTAAAAAATGAGTACTGTGTAATTACATAACATGACAATAGCAACGATGATGCTGAAAATGGTCAGATGCAAGCCAATAAATGTTTACAAAAAGCAACACCTAAACACAGTTAGTTTCAGTACATTGAACCAATCTACATGAAAATTAATATTTGAATAAAAAATCAGCTTTAAGATTATACATTCTTAAGACCAGATTGCCTTTAAATGCAGAAAAAATAATGACTTTTTGCGTTCACTTAAAAAATATAGATGTTTAAAATATTTATAACGATGGTTTGCCAGGGTGAAAGGAAAATAGAGACATCATTGACATGCAAAAGCCGCTGCTGAATGTAAGGGTTGGAGATAAGAAAATCATATAAAAGAAAATAGACTATATAGCGGTTCAAAGATGCTTGTCTTCCAGGAATCACATTCTCCATGATCTCAAAGTCATTAGCATTGCGACTAGTAACAATCATTGCTTATACCAAGCTTGATTATAAAGTATGAAGATAAGGATTGATAATAGGTTAATGATAAATCATAAAATCTGTCTACATCTATGTAACAAAATGATGCACATAGACGAACTGCAATTGCAATGAGAAGTGACCTAATGTTGCACTTGTTGTAATCTGCTGTCACTCATAAATAATGCAACACAACTAAGCATAGTAGGAATTAAGTGAATAAAAATAGTAGCAACTAAAAAATGCATGCTTTTTAACAAGAAGTGATAAGCCAAAAAGCTTAACATAAACAATACCAACAATAACACTAATCATTTGTTTCTATTGTGTATGATCAAATAGAAACCCCTCCCTAAATTCAAAATAAAGATTATCTCTAATGGTCTCTTCCCATGTCTTTTAATATCTTCCTATTCCTATTTTAACATAAGCAAAATTCATATATTCAATTTTCTAATAGGAGCATCGAACTGTCTACGCTTAATATGCCCAAACCATCTAAAACAAAATTCATATTTTCTAATAGGAGCAAATGTCACAAAGAGTAAATATTGCATGCTTACAAAAAAAAAAAAAAAATTAATGTCCTTAAAATACAAGGAGATAAATGAATAGAGATATTGATAAGATGAAAAGAAATTTACAATGGTAAAAAAGGTCAAGGGTAGGGTGGAATATTAAGCTAACAATTGGTGAAACAAAAAATGTAATTAATGAAAATGAATAAAGTTACAATATAACATGCTGAAGAGAATATTGATCTGATCAGCTTTTGGGATTATGAATTAAGTGCTTGTTCGTTTCATACTTAACTTAAAGCTTATGCAGCTTAAAAGTCGAACGACTTATTTCACCTAGTTAGTTGTTTATTTCACAACCCCTACTTAATCCAAGATAAGCCTGAATAAACATAAAGCTAAGCCATGAACCATCTTTTCATGCTAATTAAAAAGTATATATTTGACAATTAGTATTAAATAATTATATAACTTGTAGTTATATATTAGTTATGAGGCATTCATTAATTATATAGATATGTATATAAAAGTAATTTCTTATTATCAGATTAATTAACTATGTATTAATTACATATTAAATAATTACTAAGTACATATTAATCATATATTAATTAATTATTAATGCATAATAATTATGTATTAATATGTAATTACACATTAAAATTTTCATCCATTATGTCTAACTTGGTGACTTAACTCAGCTGAATTTAGCTTAGTTTAACTTAGTTCAGTTGGCTTAAACAAAAATAAGCCTAAGAAAACAAGATAATATTCATTAAATTCAATATTCACAAGTATACATAGCATTATGCTTTATTTTACATTATTAACAATGCACAAATATTATTAAATATATATAATTAAAATATATTAATATATCTAATGTATGTTCATACCTTATTTTATCAATAATAACATTATTCTATGTTCATGTTCGCACATTACATGGAGAAACTAAGAGATTTGACAAGGCTATGGCTAGAGTAATACCCAAGTATTCACAATCTATGAGATACTAAACTAAGAAGTTAATAAAAGGTTGCTGCCTAATTATTATAGTTCAATAATTAATTAACATTCACATGTTAAGCTAAATATATAAATAAATATTTTAATTATTTAAGTTCTTTAACTAATCATTCATTAATTTTAGCATTGTTAATTAGCTACTTAATAATGATAACTTAATTCAAAAGTATTATAATAAAAATATTTTATAATTAATAAAAATTTAATTTTAATAAACTACTCAATATAATGATATAAATCAATAAATAAATAATATATAATTATGTTATACATGAATTCATATTATTATTAATTATTTAAAGTCACTATTTAACACTTATATACTAATTAAACAATTAAGCAAATATTACATAGTTATACAAATACTTTTATTAGTATTATATAATAAAAAAATTAATTAATCAAGTAAACTATAAATTTATTGCATAATAAAATTATTTATAAAAAATTGGTAATTATTTTAATCAAATAATAAATAAAGAATAATATTATATAATATTCTTTAATCAGCAATAAACAAATTAATAAATCACTATTAACTTATTATATTAATTAACACTAAGTTTAACTAATTTTATTTATGTTTTAAACAAATGAATTATATTTTAAAAAATTAAATAATAGCATCACAACATACTAAATATATTATTTATTAATTGACTCATAATAACAATTACTACTTCATTATAATTATTATAATAAACTTAATTAAAATATATATAGAAAAATTAATTAGACTTCAACAAGCACTTAAAGCTTATGTAGCTTCAAAAAATGTCATTAATGAAAAAGAATAAAGTTACAATATAACATGCTGAAGAGAATATTGATCTGATCAGCTTTTGGGATTATGAATTAAGTGCTTGTTCGTTTCATACTTAACTTAAGCTTATGCAGCTTGTTTTAACTCAAGCTCTAATTAGACTTCAACAAGTTTAAAATGAGCTAAACTAAATTATAATGCTAAAACTTATTTAGAGCTTGAGTTAAAATAAGCTAAATTGAAATCAAATAAATAGTTATCTATTGTTAAATTTCCTCCATTTTATAATGGTAATCAAGAAAGTTTTCTGGTGATGATTCCTTTCTCTCATAAAATAGATTATTTTAACTGTCTAATTCCTTTTAAATGGCATCTAAAGAGTAACAATAGGGTATAATTGAAAATTTAGCTATTCTTCGCTTATGCTCATAGGCTATGAATGTCATAGACATGCCATAGCACATACTCTTTAGCTTCCATAGAATACACAACTTTGATCCTTTACCGACTTGAGATAATAAATGTTTTGGCATTCATAAGATCCAATAATATGTTGAACTTCCTTGGAAGTTCTCTGAGAGTTGTTTAGAGTCCAACACATATCTAATAATACCCAAATGCATAGATGCACATATATACATACACACACACACATATACATACATATATATATATATTTCAAGCTAAATTTAGAGTGGCCCAAGTTGGTCCAAGCCCTCTCAAAATCAATTTGAAAACGATTTAAGCCAAAATATTAACCCCAGGCTCAGCTTGTTTGGATCGAATTAAGTATGATTCCAACAAAAAAACAAAACTCAATATTTTAGTGAAATTTAATCTCAGTGCCATCATTCCCAAATAGCCACATGCCATGAAATTGCGCAAAAAAATGAATTTATTTAATTGTTCAAAATGAAAAAAACTTCTCATCTGATTTTGAGGCAATTCATGGCCAAAATCAGAACATACTCACACAAATTGGCTTGTGGCTATATATATATATATATATATATATATATATATATATATATATATATATAAGTGTGTGTGTGAACCCCCGCTTATTAAAAATAATAAAGGGAAATTCTCATATAGACCCACTAAACCCTGTACATTTACTAATCTCCATCTCACTTAATATCAAAATTACAAACTTCATTTCGAAGATCATGACAAAGTACCAACACATTTTCTATTTTGAAATATATACGATGTTTGAGCATATTCCATGTAAATGCACTGGGTAGTAGTTCATTTTTTTTATGTGGGTGAATTTCAAGTTTCCTGTGGTCTGTAGATAATTTACACATACAAATATATATAATATTATATTTTGAATAAATTTCAAACTAGCTCAAGTCATACAAGCCATCTCAAAATGAGCTTGAAATTCGTGCAATCCAAAAATTGGTTTGTTGTTTGGCTCAGTTAGCTCAATTTAAGCTTTGCTTAAGAATAAAACTGATTCGGTAATCAAACATAAATAAATCACTGAGCCAATTCTCAACACATCCTCATCAAGGTATGAAAATGCAAAATTGCTATTGTTGAACATATATTAAGAACAGGTGGTCATCCCACAAATACCAAAAATATTATCCACTGAGTACCCAAAGAAGCTGCATTCAGTAAGCACTGATACAAGGAGCCAAAAAAAAAAAAAGATGAGAACAACAAGCATATAATTTGAGCTTTCCTTTAAAGATTAACGACGGTGTAGTTGCATCATAACTTCACCATCATTATCTTAGAAGAACAAATTTAGCTTTGTAAGATTATTACAGTAGGGTAGTTTCATGCTAGTGTTGTTGTCATATAAAGTCATTACTAAGATCTTTCCTGAGTGGTTAGCATTCTTGGTTGCATATATTCCTTGATAGAGGATTCAAGATCTCTTTGAGGT
Organism: Gastrodia elata; assembly: GCA_016760335.1. Classification (NCBI taxonomy): domain Eukaryota; kingdom Viridiplantae; phylum Streptophyta; class Magnoliopsida; order Asparagales; family Orchidaceae; genus Gastrodia; species Gastrodia elata. Next base: position 6,866,947 of record CM028672.1, on the reverse strand, counting down.
TGACAATAATTCTGAACAAAGGCAAAGGTTGACCTATGTTGGAGAGGAGAATCAACCTTTACAATTCTTAACAAAAGTTGTAGATCCAGTGGGTTGACCACAGCTGACATTCCTAAAACACCATGCCTTAAAGTTCAAGTAAAATAAATAACTAGTCCAAGTGGCTATTTTTAAGTTCAGACATATTTAGCCGAAACTAATCTAAGTAAACACTAAAGAAGCTTTCAATATTCTTGAACCTACCTTAAAGCGTCCATCTAGTACTGTTAAGAAGATTAAGACAGAAATTAGCAGCCAAAACATTAGATATAGGACTTGCCTTAAATGAACAGCCCAACAAGACAGCCTGAATTAAGATTTACTCAAAAGTTAAAATATTTAATCACAGGGCTTGTTTCATTGCAATATTACAGGATTTCACTAGCAATAAATTTGTAATCCTGTCAAATGAAAACAGAATGGAAATCAGTGATTACAGGATTTAGTTCGCACCATGTCCTCCGATTCTTCTTCCATCAAGCAGTGAAATCCCCAATACACAAAATAAACAAAGACATAAGAAATCCTGTAATTCTAGTTTTATTGGGATTGTGGTATCCATTGAAATCGAATCCCATAATTTGGGTTACCAAACAGCCCCATAAAAATCAAGAATAACTGTCACAAAGCCAATTCATTGAATTTAAGAGCTAGGATGAATTACAATCACAAGCCAAAGAAAGAAAAAAAGAGTTTTATCAACTTGAACCCAGCATATTCTTTAAAATGCTTTAAAGAACTCTAAAGGCATGATCCAGGGGGCATAAAGCTTTAAGGATAACACAACTAAAATGAAAGGATGTTATTTTGCAAACTAGCCTTAGTTTTTATTAACAAGCCAAACTACGATAGAGAATTGTTCCAAGGGACGATTCAGATTTCAATGACTCAAACTGAATCGAAGTAAACTATTTTGACTTATAGAAAAAATTTATTTATTTTTTAAAGTCCATTGATTAGAGAAATAGTGATATATAAATCTCAACAGGACGGTATACTCTGGAACCGATTAAGTAGTATTTACTGTAAAATTAAACCAGAAGATCAAACCAATATTATTAGCTTTGAGAATAGAGTAAGAACATGATTAGATGGCAATATTTAGATTTAAATAATGTGATTAGGACTAATAATATGTACAACAAAGTTAATAAGTAAACATAACAAATCTTAATGTGATACACCAATACAGGAATTTGAAAATCTGACATCCGGGCAAACAATTATCATGTGTACACGATTTGTGTCATCCTCGATAAAAGGATCATACTTAATAGACACAATTTGTAAGATCATATCAACCTTAAATAAATTTCATCAGTCAACAATTTATTCTACTCAACAAAAAAAAATAAAACAGCATTGCACAAACAAAACAGCCCATCATAAGACAACTTTCCCAGACTGAGCTTTAGAAGTAGCCATCTAATTTCAAAGATTAAAAAGGCATCCAATAGGATATAATTACAAATGAATACCTGCAACTTAAAGGTATCATTGCCCTCTACACGAATTCTCTTCAGAAATAATGCCTTGCGAGCTTCAAATGCATGAGAATAATGCACACCAATCACATTTTCGATATCTCTCAGGCCATCGGATGGCAGAACATTTCCTGTAGAAGGATCAATAGGATTTGTGGCTACACTTTTCACCCAATTCAACATGTCCTGCAATGACTCCCTCTTCCTCTTAAGTGACGAGGAATTCCCATTAACCACCACTGGATTCAAAGCAGATGAATCATTTGGTTGAACAGAGTTGGAACTACCAAGCAGCAATGCTGGCGCATTCTGCCTTGAAGGAGCCAAGAACTGATCCCGCTTAGAGAATGGCGATAGTGTGCCATCTTTCTTCTTTTGTTTCAGAATCTCCTTAAAAAGACCTCTAACCTCAGACTCCGAGTCACTCATCAAAATTCCTAGATTCTCTTCAGACCTTGAATAGCCCCCAACGCCCAAGTTGTTGGCGGGAACCTTCCACAAAAAACCCTCTAACGTACTAAGGTATTTAGCATAGATCAGCTTCAAGGGACACCCATGAGCCGAATCAAATCCGATTGCTTCTGCTACCAAAGCCCAACACTTGTTGGCCGTCACAAAATCGTATCCGCCTTTCTCAGAAACTGCGATGTAGAGTTTGTGCAAATCCATCGGCCTCCCGTCTCCAAGCATGGCTGGAAATGGTGGGATCTTCAGCTTGCTGTGAAATTTCTTGAAGAAATCTAAGAGAATCTGTTCGAAACGAGAAGCGTCGGAGATATGTTCGACATCAGAGTAACAGCGAACGCTTTGAAGCTTTCGAAAGCTGTGGAGGACATTATGGGAAGACGTGTCGTCCTCCGAGACCAGCCATCCTTCCATTGAAGAGGGGATGGATAAATGGCAGCGACTGTCGTTGCTTCACGTCGGAGAAGAGAGGGCGAAGGCGAAAGCCCGCCCCCGGCGAGCTCGCATGAGTTCGCTCCTTCTTTTGGATGCCAAAGAAAAACGGAAACAATATATGGCCGAGCTTCGAAGGCTGCCGACTCCAATTTGCAAGAATTTTCAGAGATTGCTAGATGCAAAATCGAAGAGACTAGGGTGCTCTGTTATTCTTTCCCACAATACTTAGTTTTGGAATATGAAGATGAAAGCTCTTTAAGGTACACAAAAAAAAACCCTATCCTCTCTTCTAAAATGGAATACTTTACATAATAATATGGTGAAGGATGCTATATCATCCATTGGCTAAGGTTTTTGGATTTGATTTTTGATATGTCAAAATTTTAAATTTTTTCGATCACACGATTATCTAATCTAATTTTACAGTATAACTAATTTTTTATTTAATCTAATTTGCAATATAAATTAATCTTGAGTTCTCTTTCTAAAAAGTTAAGCACTCTTTAGAATGACATATGTAAGGATTATCACTTCAAAAGAGTAAGGTTAATATAGTAAGGAAACTTAATCATAAAATTCAACTACTTTAAGAGATCAAATTACTAAATAATCTATTAGATTGTTAAATCTTAATTTTATAACTATATTTTAGACACTTTAGTCTAAAACCATTAGCTAAATTTTGATATTGAAAATCTCAAATTAAAGTTTACATTGAATTATAAAAGTCTCAAGATCAATAATGAAACACACACACACACAATATATATATATATATATATATATATATATATATATATATAACTTATAAAAAGACCTCAAAAAAGGTTTAGCTAATTAGAATGGTCTATTAAAAAGATATTTTTAAACAATAAGATTAAGAGTTTGAAATAAAAAATCATTCAATAAATGAGTGAATTATTAGAACATTAAAATTCTAATTTTATAGATACTCAAGTTGGTAAAGCATTTTTGGATATAAAATGAAAAATGTACTAGAATATCAACTTTTGCTTTTATTCCTTTTATATTGTTGTGTTGGCTCTGTCTTTGAGCTTATCGTTGTGTTGCTATAATTTTATTTGGCAATCATAAAAATGTTAAAAATTAAAGTTTCTTTTTAAAATATATTTTGTGGATGCATACATGAATTTCTGAATTATGGATATTTTGGTGTTTTATGTTTAAAACGGACAAGTTCAATTTCTGAAAAGATAAATAACATATACCTAAGCCAACAATGTGGTGGTATAAGAATGTGCATATATGCATTTGTAATGCTCAGTTACCAGATTAAGCAATCTAACTCAATAATAAGTGTTATTGTAGTACCTAATACTGGATTAATAAATAAAAACCCACTATTAAGTACTACGATGGGTTATTGATCTATAAAGGGGAAAATCAGATGCATAAAATAATATAAATATACATACATACCATTCCATCCATTCAAAAATAAAAAGAAAATGCATCACAGAATAATAAAGTAAGACATACATAATTGGAAAAGTTATACAATAATTAAGGCAAGCGTCCTCTAGAGTATATAAAATAAAAGATTGAAAAAAAAGAGAGCATAAGCTGCAACAACTAGACCCAATCTACCTTGGGTCCAAAACCCACACTTAGCTCTTGATCTATTGTATTTAATTTTTAATACGGTATGACACAACCAACAAATAAAAAAATAAGTGTTAGACTCTTAATAAATCTAAGTACAATTTAAGGGTAAATAATAATATTATTTTTATTAAGCGAATATCACAATTATCATTAACAAGTTTATAATAACAGAGCATTTTATAAGAAAATTAATAAAAAATAGTATCAAGAACTATAAAGTATGTAAATGTGTATGCTCATAATAAATTGTTCAATCCTGCATCAAATAGGTTAATAAAGTATTTATGGATAACATAAAAATGCATTTAAATAAGGTAAGCATGTAAATATTCAAGCAAAACAAATGCTAAGTAACATTAAAAGATAATGTAGGGAAATATGTAAGTGACAAGTATAAGAAACTACACTGACAAACTGTATATATAAAGTTGTAAAGAAAACTGTTGCAATAAGATAAGTAAACAATCTCAGCCTCAATGATTGAATATAATGTAAATATATTCATAAAGACTGTAAACTGTAATTACAGTTATAAAGATTATAATCTGAAAATATATCATTTATTTATCTTGAATTAAATATATATTTTATTCTGTGGGCACAGAACAATGTGAGGAGTTGAGCACGTCTGCTCAACTATAATGTAAGCAGAATTCTTATAAATACACACATTGCGACGACCTGCCACTAGGTCAGCATAGTTAATCCAGCATTAGGCACTCACTCCCTAGGATCATATCGGGATTTATTATAATAATATATTTAGAGGCATATAAAATACGCACATCCACATTCATTGCAACATTCAGAAATATTAGAATAATAAAGAAAATATATTCATTACAAAGATAATAATTATTTTACAAAATCTGTTATGCGCTAAGCAAAAATTTAAAACTTTAAGAAAAGCAGCATCTAAGTTGCTCCACTATGCATCAGCTTCTCCTCAAAGACTTGTGTGTGTGTGTGTGCAAAATTTGTTATGCGCTAAGCAAAAATTTAAAACTTTAAGAAAATCAGCATCTAAGTTGCTCTACCATGCATCAGCTCCTCCTCAAAGACTTGATACAGAAATTATTCCTAAACTACTATGTGTGTGTGTGTCTGATAGGACAAACCAAAAAATATATATATTTAATTAGACACAAATGTCTAAGTAAAGTTTGTATGATATCAAAATTTATATTTAAGTAGCATGATTTTGTAAGCATATACAATATATATATATATATATATATGATATTTAAGTATGATATGCATACAAAATTATTATGATTATGAATACAATATATATATTTAAGATGTGTGTTCATTCTAAAAAAAATATATAGCAAGATATAAAATTTATTATGTTGGACAAAGTTACAGAATAATTATGGAGTTAGATACATTCATCTAACTATCTGATATATGTGTTCTTGACTAACTACACATTCCCCCTTAAAGGCTATGCATAGTCTTTTTATTTATCTAGATATTAGCCTATCATGGTCTAATGTATTATATGTACAGATCTCAGATCAACCTAAATGAATTTATAATACTGATTTCTGATCATTTATTTCATGTTTTGAATACACAATCTCATATAAATATATCAAAGTGGGAAAAAACTTAATAGCGATGCAAAAGCTGCAAATAAAATAATTAAATGAGAAAAAAAAATCCTTAATTTTATTTTAGTAATATTATTAATATTAATATTATATTAGTTATTTATTTTTATATATTAAAATATATCAAATTTTATTATTATAAGTAATATATATATATATATACATATTAAAAAAAGAAAAATGATAGAAATAAAAGTTGCAGACATTATAAAATATATACATATATAAAAAAAGTAAATAACAGAAATGAAAATTATAAAAATTAGAAATATATACATATATAAAAAGGAAAAAAAATGACAGAAATAAAAATTATAAAATATATACATATATATATATATATATATAATAGAAATGAAAGTTGTAGAAATTAAAAAATATATACATATATAGAAAAAAAATGAAAGAAATGAAAATTACAGAAATTAGAAAATATATACATATATAAAAAAAAGAAAATGAAAGAAATAAAAATTACAGAAATTAGAAAATATATTCATATATAGAAAATAAGAAAATGACAAAAATAAAAGTTGTAGAAATTAGGAAATATATACATATATAGAAAAAAAGAAAATAAATGAAATGAAAGTTGTAGAAATTAAAAAATATATACATATATAAAAAAAAAATGATAAATAAAAATTGTAAAAATTAAGAAATATATATATATATATATATAATAATAATAAATGAAAGTTGCAGAAAATAAGAAATATATATATATATATAGAAAAAAAAGAAAATGATAAATGAAAGTTACAGAAATTAAGAAATATATACATATATAGAAAAAAAGAAAATGATAGAAATAAAAATTGCAAAAATTAGAAAATATATACATATATAGAAAAAAAAATGACAGAAATGAAAGTTTCAGAAATTTGAAAAAAAAAATATATATATATAGAAAAAAGAAAATGATAGAAATGAAAACTACATAAATTAAAAAATATTTACATATACAAAAAAAGGAAAATAATAGAAATGAAATTTGTAGAAATTTGAAAATATATACACATATAGAAAAGAAAAAAATTTGCATAAATAGAAATATAATAATAATACTAATAATAATAATTATTATAATAATAACATTATTATTATTATTAAGAAGAAGAAATAAAAAATAATAGAAAATTTTTTATCTATTTCTCAGTTCTTAACCTATATTGGCGTTGATGAGGCTTTACTAGAGGTCAATAGGGGAAACTAGTAATATATAAGAAAGATGAGGGGGGATGGGGGGAGAGGAGATATGAGAGAAGATGAGAGGAGGTGGGGGGTGGGGGTATATTTATGGACTTTTTTAAATTAATTAATTAAATATTCTCTCTTCTCCATTATTTGGATCTGAACATATTTATCATCTTCTTCATAATTATTTTGAGTGTTCAAATTAGCATTCTCTTCCTCATTTTTCTATCTTCATTCTCTCTCCTCTTTCTCTCTTTACTTTTTCTCTCTTTCATTTTTTTTTAAAAAATAACAAAACTTGACATGGAGATGTATCTTGATGAGAAAAATACACTCGTGCAATTTTTTTTTCGATTTAGAGAATTATTTTATTTTTTATTAATTTTTGAAGATAAAAATTTTAAAAATTAATTATGGTCAATCCAGAGCTTTAAATTCGACAAAACTTTTTTTTGAAATCTTTTTATAATATTCTTAATCTAACAACATCAAAATCGCTGAATTTGGACTTGTGTTTAATTTTCTCATTCTTCCGAATTTAAATAATTCAGGAGTATTCGCTATCCAGATTGCTCCAAAACTTGGGTATTACAATCATAAAAATATACTCTATCCAATGGTATTTTTGCTTAGCCCTAATTTTGAAGTCACTCGGGGTCTTGATTTTTGTGTCAGGTTGTCCTAATAGTCATAATAATGACTTAGGTCGTTACTGACTCCCCTACTTAAGAATGATATCATCCTCGACATACACTATATATTAAAGTTCAAAAGAAAATAAGGAGATCAAATTTACCAGTGTTCTTAAATAGTGTAGGATACTTTTTCTGCATAGTGTTTCTCTTTCTCAAGTGGCTTCCTTGGCACTATGATTTTGTCATTGAATCTTTATCATAGGTATGCTTCAATTTCTTAATTGACGACTATCCTGACCTATAATTCTAATAGGTTCTTCTATGAATGATAAGTCTGACTGAATTTCAACGGAAGGTATGGACAGTTGCTGGAATGGATTTTGTAAGCATTTATGGAGTGAAGATACATGGAACACGTTGTGTACTACCGCCAAATCTTCTGAAAGTTTTAACTTATATACGAAATTTCTAACTCGCTTTAATACTTCAAAGAATCCAACATATCTAGGTCTTAACTTACTAGTCATGTCAAAACAACAAATGCCTTTCATTGGGCTCACTTTTAAATATACCATATCTCCAATTTCAAATTCTAGCATTCGATGTTTAGCATCATAATATTTCTTTTGATGATCTTGAGATGTAGTAATCCTGCTCTTTATCAGATGAATTTTCTTATTAGTCTCATCAACTAGATCAAATCCATATAACTGAACATCTCCTACTTCAGTTCAGGCCAATGATGTGCTACACTTTCAATCATACAGAGCTTCATATGGGGTCATTCTAATACAGGACTAGTTGTTGTTGTTGTTGTATGCAAACTCCACTAATGGAAGGTGATCTTCCCAACTACCGCCAAAATCTAATATGCTTAAATAAAAAAGATCTTCAAGTATTTGATTTACTCTCTCTATCTGATCATTTGTTTGAGGGTGAAAAGTTGTACTCATAGCCAATAGTGTCCCCAAATCTTGATGTACTGCCTTCCAAAAATAGGAGGTAAATTTGTCGTCACGATCTGAGATAATATTTTAGGGATTCCATGAATCTTGATTATTTCTTTAATATATAACTTAGCCAATTTTTCTACCAAATTTATTTGCTTAATCGAAAGGAAGTGCTTCGTTAGAAAATTTACAATTACCAAAATTGCATCTACTCTAGTAAGGATTCTGGGCAATCCCATCACAAAGTTCATATAAATATCTGACCATATCCACTCTGGGATATCTAATGGATGTAATAGTCCACTTGGCCTTTGATGTTCTGCTTTTACCAAATTGCAGATATGAGATTTAGCAATGTATTTAGCTACGTCTTTCTTTAGTCCAGGCCACCAGAAGGACTCTTTCAAATCTCTATATATTTATTATTTCCAGGGTGAATTGTGTACCCTAAGTTGTGAGCTTTTGTTAGAATTTGATTCCGAATGTATGAATCATTTGGAATTCAAATCCTTTTTCCATGATAAATACAAACTCTTTTTTGCAAATGTAAGTCTATTATGTGACTATTTTCGATATTTGCTTTTAGCTTGGAATATCCCTTATCAGTCTTTTGGGCAATTGTTATGCATTGCATTAATGTAGGCTCTATATTATTATTTTCAAGTAAATTATTTAATTGCTTTTCATTAATATGTTTTATGTTTAACTTTCTGAATTCTTCCATTAATGGACTTGCCATTAAAGCATTTAGGTATGCTTTTCTGCTAAGGGCAACAGCTACGATATTAGTTTTACCGTGATGATATTGTATGTCCAAGCCGTAGTTGCTGATCAATTCCAACCATCACCTTTGTCAACAGTTTCAACTCTTTCTGAGTGAAAATATATTTTAAACTTTGATGATCAGTAAAAATTTCACATCTCACTCCATATAGATAGTATCTCCATATTTTTTAAGGCAAACTGTAGCGCCCCGCCCCGTCGCCTTGCGCAAATGAAATTGTCATAATTAAGTTCGATGACGGAACGGTACGCCACTCGGGGAGGAATGACCCGTCTCCCTGAATAGTTGAAAACTAAGCTCATCTAAAGGGCTGCTGACTCAACCTCAAGGAGGGTTGAGAGCTAATACTTAAGATAATAGTAGTATCGTTATCCTAAGCATTAAGCAAATACATACATTGAATTTAGAATACAATATGAAGGATCCAATATATGCATAAGGTATAAGCATTTTGGAAATTATAAATCGAATTTTGGAAATTTTTGTATATCTAAGTCAAGCATCATATGAGGATGCTATATTTCAAGTTTCGTTAATTTTCAAGTTTCCGATTTATCGTAATTAATTTTCTAAGTTTTTGACTTAAAAATTAATATAAAATAAAATACTTGTCCAAATTTAATAATTTTTGGATGTGTGTGTGTTCGTCTTATTGAGACGGTCGTTTCGATACTAAGTTTGTATTTTTGGAGCTCAAATGACTCCACATATTGGCTCAAAATTCCAGCTGTTTATTTTAATCTAATGGCTGATATAAAATTCTAAATTTACTTATATAACCTTATTCATCCTTATTTTTAACCTAAGTTATCTAAACAGCTGAAATTTCCTTCCCTAACCTAATCCTTCGGCCGACACTCCATACGCACGCGACTCCTTCGTCCCAACGCGTGGATCGCGCCGCCCTTTGCTCCAATGGGAAGGCTCGAACCCATGCTGCCTCTACTCCTTATCTTCGTGCATTCAATCTTTCGGCAACAAGAGGGATTCTGAAGACAACAAACTCTAGCCGAGAACCTTCGAAGCCAACGCCTCTCCATCTGGCTGAACCCTTCCCATCTCGTCAAACGCCTCTTCTAGTCGCATCTCGAAGAGCAAAGGTACCTCATTCACTTTATCTCCTATCAAAATTGGTATCCCTAAATTTTCTTTATGTTTTCTTAGAACCAATTATATTAGTTGAATCAAACTTGCAAAGTTTGACTCGTATGTTATGAACATTCGACTATCTAGTTCTTCCTCCACTTATCAAATATTGTTAAATGCGTGAAATCAAATGTTAATAGAGATGTTAGTATTTGTTGAATCAATCGGCTTTCTATACTTTCAAAATGAGGAGAAGATGTTACTAATATCATTATATTTACTTTAATATACGATTTATGTTCAATAAGTCAATTAAGCTGAGCTAAATCAATTTCTTTTTCAACTTCCTAGTTGAATGATAACATGTAATTATGATAACTAATGAACCAACTAGTCAGATTTGTCTCCATATTCAATAATTTTTTTTTCATTTTTAATAATATTGTATTATTGTCTTTTAGTTAAGACGACTTCTTCCATAGATAATGACTCCACAAAAAAAAAAATAGCAGACAGTTATCTAGATGTTAAATGATTTCATCACAGCTGGGATTTATACCACTCATTTTCTCTAGGATATGCGTTGTGAATATAGGTGCCTTAGTAAATGCTTACACATACTTAACGCTATATTTAACAATGTAATACTCTTATCATCCTCTGTAGTGTACTTTAAATTATGCAGCAACCTTCTTAGAAAACTCAACACTTAACTTTAATCGCAATTGTTTAGTACTTACAATCACTAATGGTAACTTGAGTGTTGTGTTTTGAGTTCTATTCCCTGTTTTAATGGGTCTTAATCATCTAAAGCAATTATTATTTATTCATTTTTTTTTTAATCTGTTGAGTCCAGAACCAATGGGATGCATTTCTGAAGTTAATTCCAATATCTTCGACAACTGTTATGAGTTATAATTAATAGAAGTGCTGTAGATCAGAGTGCAAATTCTTTCTAAGAAAGAATGGAGAGTTGTGCAACTTCTAATAATCAAGATGCTGTCTGCATGTAAATTACTGTCCATGTGAATGAATTTATTTTTATTAATTGGTATTTAGATAGTTCATTATGATGAGTTTCTCTTAGAGACAGGAAGTAATGATATTATAAACTATTTCTTTGAGATCATAATATGGACTATTGGTACTAATTAGGATGCTGATGTTCATACTGATCTTGATGAAAAGAAATGCATTTCAATGATTGAAATTGCACAACAAAGCTTAGAAGAATAAAATAAATAACTTGTTTGAATAAAATTGTCTGATTTTCTAAATGGTGATACGATTCACTGTTTATAAATCTGGGATGGTTTAATTAAATAATTGAACCTTATTTCAAATGAATTGAAGCAATTTTCTTTTCTTAAAATGCTGAAAGTTTCTCTTATATTTAATGCCGGATAACGATACTTATGCCGCAGTTGTATACGAAATGTTGGATCGTATTTTTAATATATGTTGTGATTCCTAATTTCCATCAATGAGTAATATAGTATCAAACTAAGTATTTATTAATTGCAAGTTATTATAAAATGTCATTACTTAATAGGTAGTGGATAGTAAGGGACCAAACTGCATTATAAAGTTATTTAAATTTCAACTATCCTTTACAAATGTAAAACCAAATGCCATTACATCTTTCATGTTAAGTTACATACTGCATATCCTTGCAATTCTGAATCAGTATTCTAATATTTGCAATGCTGTATTAATATGGTTGTATTCTATATTATCTAAATTGAATGAATTTAAATGTTTAAAAATGCTGAGTCCATATTGTTGTATCTTGCAATGCTATTGTAAATTTCTGCTATCTCCTACAATTGCTAAAGTATAAGCCATTATTTTCTGCATAATAAATTATCTAACGCCGCACTCTATGGTTACTGAACTATATACTAATATTCCTTATAATGCTGAACCCAAAGCAATTGCTTCTTGCATAATAAGTCAAGTATTGATGTTCTTATAGCGTTATTTGAATTTCAGTTGTTCTGAGTAATTTGGAAACAAATACTACTTCCAAATGAAAGATATTTATAATTTGAAGTCCAAAGGCTGTCATTTATTCTAATAAAAATGTTGCCATTTTCCTCTTATAAGAATAAATATTATCATTTCTTTATTAATATCTTATCTTGTTATCAATGTTAAGAGATATTAAGTATTTTTAATTCCTTAGAAAGGTAAGAATAGTGGTTGTCATTTAATTAAGTAAGAATCACATGTTATCATTAGATAAATGCAATTTAAGGTAATATGAGACTAATTGCTGTCATATTATTGTTATCTATTTATATGAGATCAAATGTAATCGTATGAGGTCAATTATATAGATGAGAGGAATCCATGAGAATGAGAACATGTGATGCTACTTAAATTCGATATGAATCAAATATCATAAGTCAAAAGCTGCCATCATTTATTTCAGAACATGTAAATTTCTGTCGTATATATATTAAATCAAATTGCTGCCATTTATCATAACATGTCAAACACATATTGCCTTCATTTTGGAGGTGATAAATTAAATGTTGTAATTCATTTTCAAAATCTAATGCTACCATTAGTTTATAAGATTATAATGCTGCCATTTTTCATATAAGATCCAATGTTGCATCCATTCTTTGAGATCTAAATGCTATCAAGTATTCTAAAGTGATAGAATTGCTTCCATATCTTATAAGATGAATTTTTAAATGAATTATAAGAAATAAATGCTATTAGTCCATTAAATGTGTTTACATGTTGCTACCTAGTTTATGAAAATGAATACTATCAATTCCCTTACTAGCATCATATGTTACTATCTTTTATGTTAAGAGAACAAATGCTACTCTTATTTCAAAGAGAACCAAATGATAATAAATGATTTACACGAATTAAGTATTATTAATTAAAAGATCAAATGCTGTATTTCATTCAAGTAGATTAAATGCAGCCAAACAATCTCTTAACAATAAGTGTATGTGTTACTCTTATATTTTTCATAAATTTAAAACATTTTAATATTTAATTGTAATGCTTAGTTGTGAAAAGTAATGATAAATGTTGGTTTAATAAATCTGACAATGCTAAATCTTATCAGATATTTTGCTTGGCTAACATCTCTTTCTATCTTATATGGAGGTTTCCCTTTAATATTTCTCATTACAAGTATCAAATTTAATATTGCCCTTTGTATTATTTGTATTGAATTTATTTCTCTCATTTAATATATTGTAAGAAATTCATGCTACGATAGATTTCAGTTTAATTGATTTTTATTCCTTTTATATGTAAATGCTGACTTTAATAATGTTGTCTTTTGCAGGTTAAGTTATAAATTAATATCAAAAGAAATGCTGTGCTAAATATTATTGTCTTATGGCTTGATAAGCCAAATGATGATTACTTCTATAAAATTTCTAAATTAAATTCTGCATCCCTTATTAATTTCATAGATGCTTATAGGATGTATGAATCATAAGTTAGTAGATTGTTTTGTTTAAATTTAGGAATTTTTAGAACTAGAAATGAGCAATCCTGTAAAAAGGATTAAACTCTATTTTAAAACTAGAATTAAACTCTATTTTTAGAACTGGAAATAAGCAATATTGTAAAAGGGATTGAACTCTAATTTAGAACTGGAGATTGATTGTGAAAATTGTATATTTGAACAAAAACAAAGGAGACTCTGTCGAAATTTTTAAGAATTTTAAAACTTAGAATATTTTAAAATTTTAGTATTCAAATCGACATATGCATTTCAAATGGTTCACTTTTAAACTTTAGTTTCTTTCCTTTTTAAGATTTGGATAAGTACTTCTTTTATTTAAAATATCTTTCTATATTCAAAATTTTATGGGAATGAACTTACATTCATTCTACTTCTATTTAGAATTGACTTAAGATCTGATATCTTTAAGTCAATGTGGAGTTCAATTAACTCCAATTATAGAGTAAATCATTAAAAATTTAGATAACAAAAAGATATCACATACATTTATAATTTTTGTAATCTATTGAAAGCTTGCCTAGCTTTGAGCCTCTTTCCTTGAACATTCATTCAAGAGCATTGTGCATAAATAAATATTTTCTTAAAATTTTAAAGGGAAATGCCTTATGACAAATTGAGTACAAAAGAAAGCGCTTATATTAGGACTTCACATTTTAGAGAGGGTAAATGTGAATGTTCATCTTCCCCACTGTATCTGGTTAAGCAGATGTGCTTAACTTCTCGCCCATTCTGTTGTGTACTTCTATAGAATGAGGTAGTTTTTAAATGTAACTTTAATTAAATATATAAGAGACTCTTTTACAAATTGTAAGATCTATTCATAATTGTTTAGTTATGCTTTCATATCATAGTTTTGGACTTTGATTATCTTAGATTGAGAATCTAAGATATTTCCTCATTTACTTTAGCTTTACACTCTCTATTTTCAGTATTGTGTATTACTTATTTCAGTTTAATTTGAATACAGTGTATGTTACTTAACTTCAATTAATGCTTCACTGTATGACAATTCCTTACTTAGCATAAATTTCATTTGATCATATATTGCTTTCATTTTATGCACATAGCAATTTCTAGCCTTTAAAATGCCTTCCTTACTAATTTTCAGTAATATGCTAGAATTTTATTAAGAGTGAGTATTTTTACTCAACTTATTTCATACTATTTTTCTTACAGTTATGCTTACTTCACTTTCCCGTACTTTACAGCTTTTATAGCACCGCTGCTTACTTTAAATTGTAAATCATAAATTGTGATATCTTGTTAATCTAAAAATATAGCCAATTTTAAAAATGTGCTTAGGCTGTTTAGTTTAACTACACTTTTTCTTTTTTTGGCTTTGCCCTATCATATTTAAATACTAAAATATGATAGATCAAGATCCCTTTTATTCAGGTGATGCAGGTCCAAGTACTTGAAGAACTTATAAAAAAATCTGCTTCCGCTTGATTTTAACAGATTACTTGTTTAGTGAGAGAGAGAGTGATTTACATATTGCATTTTTCTCTTACTTTAAAAAGGTTTGTAATAATAAGATTATAAACTGTTTAAGTTACTTTTGCTTATATTTTTCTATGCTGTATCTTCTATAAACTGCTTGGGATGAATGAG
The DNA here is from genome assembly GCA_016760335.1 of Gastrodia elata. Classification (NCBI taxonomy): domain Eukaryota; kingdom Viridiplantae; phylum Streptophyta; class Magnoliopsida; order Asparagales; family Orchidaceae; genus Gastrodia; species Gastrodia elata. The sequence goes on along the minus strand of CM028672.1, from coordinate 6,851,517 downwards.
TGGATTTATCTAATTTCTAGCATTGTAGATATTTGTAATATTGCATTTATATATATCTTCATTTTCACTTATTTAACTTAACAAATACTCAAAAAGTGACTTGGCCACTTAGCATCAATACTTGAATATTTTTCTTCTAATTAAGTGTTGGGTGCTAAGGTAACATTCCAATATCTGGATTAGTCTTCTATCCAATTATTGGGGTCGTTACATTTTATCTCACTTTCTATTTAGTTATAAATGCTATATTTATAACTTATCCTGTTTCTTGTACGCTTACTACTCCTATGCTTTCAGTTCACTTTCATTGTATTTTAGTATAAATAATGACATTAATAATTTATTTAAGATATTCAGCCTAAAATATACTTGGACAATTGTCTAATAAGATTTTTTTTTATTAGCTGGGGCCCTGACATTATGAAACTGATAATGTCAGATTCAGATAGATTTGAGGAGCTAGGTGCTGAGGAAGAGGAGTCATTCAAAGAAGAGGAGCACTAGCAAAGAGAGATAGACATAGTCTAGTTCCTTTTTAACCTTCTGTGAGAATGAGAGATTTTATTTCAATCTTTAAAACTATTCATCTAAATATTATAATAATACAGGTTCTGTGACTGTGATTATTTTTCCGCACTTTATTACTTATTGAGCTATATTTTGTTTCCTACTTGATGTATGATGAATAGATGTAATATTTATTTTATTCTGCTTCTGCACTCTGTATGTATGTCAGATTTAGTGACTGAGCTTCATAGTTATTCTGTACACGTCCTTCCCTTATTAGGGATTGTGGATCTTACCTAATCCAATGATAAGTGATAGATTTACCAGAGTGGCACACCACCACTTGGGAATAATCTTGCGGATCAGGAGGTGAGGCACCACAGGTTCCCCTCGTCAACCTCCAGTAAAGCCTTATTAATGCCAATATAGGGTAAGAAATGAGTAATAAATGTGTAAGAAATGAGAAAAAAATAAAATATCTTCTACTATTTTCATTTCTTCTTCTTATTTAATAATAATAATAATGATATTATTATTATTATTAATATTAATATTACTACTATTATATTTTTATTTTTTTATCATTATATATATATATATATATATATTTTTTTAATTTCTACAACTTTCATTTTTGTCATTTTCTTTTTTTCTATATATGTATATAATTCCTAATTTTTATAACTTTCATTTTTGTCATTTTTTTTTCTATATATGTATATATTTCCTAATTTCTATAATTTTTATTTCTATCATTTTCTTTTTTTTTCTATATATATATATATTTTTTTTTTTCTAATTTCTGCAATTTTTATTTCTGTCATTTTCATTTTTTTATATATGTATATATTTTCTAATTTCTGTAATTTTCATTTTTGTTATTTTCTTTTTTTCTATATATATATATGCATATATATATATATATATATCCTAATTCTACAACTTTCATTTCTGTTATTTTCTTTTTTTATATAGATATATATTTCCTAATTTCTGCAGCTTTCATTTCTGTAATTTTCTTTTTTTCTATATATGTATATATTTCTTAATTTCTACAACTTTTTTTTCTATCATTTTTCTTTTTTTCTATATATGTATATATTTCCTAATTTATGCAATTTGTATTTCTGTCATTTTTTTAATTTTTTTCTAATTTTTGCAACTTTCATTTTTTTTATTTTTCTCTCTCCATATATATATATATATATATATATATATATTACTTATAATAATAAAAATTATTATTTTTAATATATAAAGATAAATAATCAAGATAATATTAATATTGATAATTTTAAAATAAAATGAAGAATATTATTTTTTTTCATTTAATTATTTCATTTATAGTATTTGTATCAGTATTAAGCTTTGACCCACTTTGATATATTTATATGAGATTTTGTGCTCAAAACTTAAAATAAATGATCAGAAATCAGTTTCATATGTTCATTCAAGTTGATATCAAGTCTTTACAGACAATACGTTAGGCCAGGACAGACTGATATATGAAGAAATAAGGAGATTGCACATAGCCTTTGAGGGGGAATGTGTAGTTAGTTAGGAACCCACATCTCAAATAGTTAGATAGACGTATCCAACTCCTCGATTATTCTGTAACTTTGTCCAACAGAATAAAAATTATATATTACTGTATTTTCTTTCAGAATGAGCACATATCTTAAATATGTATATTGTATTAGTAATCGTAAGCATATCATACTTAAATATCACATTTTATTTTCTCATGCAGAATCATGACGCTTAAATGCAAATTTTGATATCTTACAAACCTTACTTAGACTTTTGTGTCTAATTAAATCTTTTCTTTTTTTTCTTTCTTCTTTTGGTTCACCATGCCATATATATATATATATATATATATATATATATATATATGACAGTTCATGATCAATCTCTGGATCAAGCCTTTGAGGAGGAGCTGATACATGATGGAGCAACTTAGACGTTGATTTTCTTGAAGTTTTAAATTGTTACTTAGTGTGTAACAAATTTTGTAAAATAATTATTATCTATATAATGAATATATTTCTTTTATTATTCTAGTATTTTTTAATATTATAATGAATGTGGAAGTGTGTATTTCTTATGCCTCTAAATATACTATTATGCTAAACCCTGATATAATCCTGGAAAGTGAGCATTTGACGCTGGATTAGCTATGCTGACCCAGCGGAGGGTTGCCACAGGAGGGGGCTTGGCTCACAAGCTTCAACTTCTCGGATGAGCAAAAGGAGTGGTGCTAATGGGCTTGAGAACTTATCACGTAGCTCTCAGCTCTATTGTACTCACGCCTTGCTCTAATCCAATCAGTGAGCATTGGAGCACAAGTCTTTTAATATCTTATATAAAGATTTTCATTTTAGATTTAATTTATTAAAGATTTACATTTGATAATCATTCTAGGCATTCAATAAAAATAAATAAAAATTAAGCTTAAACTTTATTCATTGTAAATTCAACATACAACACCATACACCTTACTCAGCACATAATTACAGCCCAACCCTCTCCAGGGAGGGTTTAGCCTTCCATTACAGTTTCAATACAACAAGAGATATAAAAGAACATGAACCTTGATATTGGTTCACAAATAAAGAAAATAAGATAGGGATGAGAAATGGTACCAAGAACAGCCCTGAATTTTTAGGGTTCTCTTGGTTCTTTCTCCTTCCTTCTCTTCCATTCCCTAAGTTCCTCTGCTTCTCTTCCCTCTTGAACTTACAAGGCCGTTCTGAAATTTATTCCCTGGAGAGTTCTCCTTCTCTTTCCCACAGCAGCTTATAATTTGGATCAATGAAAGTCAAAATTGGGAACCCTTCTTTAGTTTCAAAATATTATTTATATAAGGATCCCTGCAGCCTTGTACATAAATTCTATCTAGCCCTTCCTCTTCCTTGAATTAATGGCAAACCATTTAATATTATTCCTTTAATCTTCTTGGACACAGCAGGATTTATTACTTTTGCAGTTTCCAATTGGTTGGAGAAGCGCAATGATTTGAATTTTCGGTCTTTCCTATAGTGTCATTAATTCCTTGACCTGGGAAAAACTACGTCAGTCGTTGTGGCGTGTTGCAGCGGTTGCATCTCATTGCTGCTTTGCATGACTCTAGACATACTATTTACTGGGGATCCGCCGTAGCACGTTATAGCAGTCTCGTTCGAAACACGGTTCCGTTGCAGCACGCTGTAGCGAGTCAAGTTAATTCAGATTCTCGCCACGGTGCGCTGAGGCGGTTTGAGTTTCGAATTCACTGTTCAATTAATTTTTTCCCTTGATTTTTATAGTTTATCTGAAATGACATTGTGGCCCGCTGAAGCGCGCTGGGGCGCGCTGCTGCGGATTCCTTCTAGGTCTATGTTTTATTTTAGTGGAGCCGAGCACGCTGTGGTGCACTGGAGAGCTTAATATTTCGAATTTTACTGTTCAATTAATTTCTATATAGTTCAAAATAATATTCTGGAATGTCACCGTGGCGCGCTGCAGCGGTTCTCCTTCCAAGCTTGCAAATATGGTTCCAGGTGAGCCCTATTCAGTAGACCGCAATGGCCCGCTCTGTCACGCCACAGCGGTTTTCTTCCAGAATTTTTCGTTTTCTCCAGATTATCTTTTTTCCAGCTTTCTCCTGAAAATCATTGAACTTATTTTGAAGTATGCTTGTTCATGTGATGATTTGTATATCTTTTTTCCTCTATTTTGCTATAAATCTTGAACTTATCAATAGTCCTTAAATGCACGATGTAACTCAATACTTTCTCCTTTATTTCCCAAGCCCCATTACTAAAGCAAACAATTATGAGTAGTCAATTGATGGCTAGTCTCAAACGGCTTGTGCATGTCCCACCTTTCGATGACTGTTATTCGTGGGTCATCTGTTCACCCACTTCAAAATTTTAGTCTTCCTTCCTCCAATAGCTAGCTCCTACAAGTCTCCTACTTGATTTGGTGTCGATGGTTGCACTTTTCAACCGTTGGCCCACTTCCACTAACATTGGGAGCATGGAAACCCATAAGACTTCTTAGGATCAACCTTTGATGCCTGAGGCTTGACCCTCCTCACCAAATCCTCCTATTTAATCTCCCTTTGACCACTATACTCCTTGTCAAGAGCAAACATGTCTCTCCTATGCCACATATTCAATGTTCTTTTGAGAGGGGAGAATAGATTCTCTCAGATGTGCCCTTTTTACCCATGTCTTGATCCTTCTTAGCTCCCTCTCACAATCACCAATGCTTACTCGATCACCTTCTGGGAGTTCTCCATGAACTTGGTAGCATATCCAGCTCATGCTAGCTGGTTAACAAAGATTAGCTTTCTTTACAAGCTTGGAAAATTCTGAATATCATTTAGCTAGCACATCACTTCATTCAACAGTCTAACATCCACGTCTTTCATGCTCCGTGATGCATGTGACATCATTTTCCATGCTCGTGCATGACAGCTTGCCTGCAATGAGTTTTTTAACACCACCTTGATAAGCATTGCATATCATGACACCCCTTAATCTACCACATAAAATGTCATCTTGTCTCGATACTAGATCAGCACATCTTTGATATCTATTATTGTTATGTTGATTACACTACCTCTCTCTCAAGTTATGCCTCCATGTATTCTCTGATCTGTGCAATCACTCATAAGGTGGCCTTTTTTGCTGCAGCTCCAGCATTTTGCTCAACTCATCAACTTCTTCTTGAGCTACTCCACCTTGACTTGAGTCTCACTCCCAACTCCTTATTATGTTTACAACATTTAAGGCTCTTGCTAGGGACGCCTCACCATCAAATATTTTCCTCTCCACTTCATTCAATGTTAGCTCGACCATATCATAAAACATCAAAACTTCAGCTCCTGTTGAGTTGCTCAACATTGCTACCAAGCTATCTTAGCTTTCCGACAATGAAGATAGCAACAAAAAATGATCGGACCTCATCATCAAACGATGTTGATACCAACCATAATAGACATTCATCGAGCTCAATTGAATCATGACGATGTTGAAGCAATTTACATGCTCCATCACTAAGCTACAATTCATCATTATCATGTTGATAGCATATTCATTATAAACCCTATGTTTGATGTCAAGTGTTGTTTATGCATCATCATTAAGGCAGCCATTAAATCCACACCATGAAGAACTTAATTGACAAGAAGAATATTACAAAAGAAGATTTCACTATTTTTCTACCATAGCAGCTCTCACAACTTCTCTTTTTCTTGAGATCCTCACGGCCCTCATAGAGTAATCCTTAGCTTCTTAAGCCTGCACAGCCTTTACAATGGGTGCTCTAGCGCAACCAGACGTTTTGCTCTATATCCAAATGTCCCTAATCGACACATGGATGCGCTCAAGTGCCATACCATCGCTTTCCAATGCTGAGAATGGCGTGCCCATGGGGCCCATTAGAAGTTAGCTTAGCTTTCAAAGTCTATTATGGTTCCATCTGGCTGTCTATTTCATCTCCGATTAGTCCGCAACTTATCCAAAGCCACTCAAAAGCCTCTAAATGATATTTGGCATGTCCAAAATCACTATAAAACTCACTTAAAACTCCTCCCGCATTCCAATTACCGCTTGCACTGATGCTTCATCCGAGTTGAGCCCCTCTTGAGCTCATCTCTATGAGTTGCACTCAATACTCCACAGACACAACACTTTCTTACCTCAATTTTTACTCATATTTATGCTTCTACAAATGCCAACTTCTCTACAATATCAACATATTAGAAGTCATTAGCAGGACATTGGCGCTTCAGCCCACCATTCTCCAAATGATAATATATCATTTGCGTGTGGGCTTTATATATTTCTCTCTCTAATTATTAGTCTCTTTTCTAATTTTTTTAAAGAAATTGGATAAAATTTGAGCAAAATGATGATCGGTGTAAGAAATTCTTTATTAATTAATTTGGAAAGAGACAAATAAAGAACTTATTTAATTCCTAATAGAACAAAACTGTCATAGTTCAGTGCCGTGAAATTATATTTTATTCATTATTATTTATACCGAATAAGTTATTTTCTAAAGATTGAATGCCCTATTATGCCCTTAAATTTACAACCAATTGTTTATAAAATGTATTGCCCAAAATAGATATTATTTATTTTATTAATTATGAAATTGCCATCTTAAATGTTTTGCAAAATTATCCCTATCTATAAAACACTATGGCTTGATTCAAATCCTATTGTGCTCCTCTCATCATTATGCCCAATTTCGACTACCGAAATGTCAAAAAACCTCAGGTGAGCCCATTGGCAGCATTGTAGCCGGGTGGTTCGTGCGGCTATGTTGGATTGTCGCCAGCCGTCGGACTGAATCGGAATTTGCGCGCAATCTTAACACGCAATCTACCGTCGGATCTAAATTCAGATTAAATATCCCAAAATATAATAAATAATAATTTCAGACCGAATCGATTGCTATTGACGGATCCATTCACCAATGCAATGGCACAGGTCTTGCTTGTTTGCTCAAATCTCAATCGCCAAGGATATTGCCGTTGGATCAGCAATTTGGTCGATCCTGGGCACTTCTTCGGCCTATTGAGCACCCTGGGATTTTATAGAATCATCTATTTCATTTTTAAGGCTGAGATCTCTATATTATGCGGATCCTTGTTGCTTTGATTCTCAATTCTATAGGCTTGCTACTGTAATTGGGCTACTTTTTAAGCTCCTTGTGCTGTCTTTGGGAGCTCAATTCGTGATGTTTCATTATTTGAGTCTCTAGTTAAAGTGTGCAAAGAGAGATTACAGAATATAAAAGGTATTCGTTAGTCAAATTTACTTGAGAACTGCAGTCATTACATAATTATAAGATAAAATACTGTACACTGCAATAAATAATCAACTTCATAAGCTTAGGAATAGATCTGACGAGATTAATACCAAATTATCGTCTTCCTTGAATCCTTCTTAACACTTTCTAAGCCTTTAACGAGCACAGATTGATTCAGGTTGCACAATTTTACCTTTTCTTGCTGCATTACAGCATCAAATTAATAAATATATTGCTAATATGAAGTCTAACAAGAGCACTTTGGAAATAAGAGGAATCAATGATCTAGCTAAATTTTAAGTAGATGGTAAATTGCATGATTACACGTTGATTTATCTACTTATCCAAAATTAATATTGCCATTATAGCACCAACTATTTAACAAGCTTTTTAAACAATATATATGCTAACAACTTGTTTGCATGGTACCTTGAGAGATTCATGGTTAATGATTGTATAGAGATATACAATGAAAATGATGTGGTTAATCATATTGATATCAGAGAATCATATAATAATTTCAAGCTTAAGTGTTAATATGCTATTTGTTAACACGAAAAGATTCATATACTTCATTTCCACTGTGCAGGATCAAATAGAAAACCCTACCTAAATGACAATAGAAAAGATCATTTCTAATGATTTCTTCCCATATCTTTTTAGGTCTTCCTCTTCATCTTTTAATATACGGAGAAATTCATAAACTCAATTTTTCTATAAGGGGCATTGCATGGTCTGTGCTTAATATGCCCGAACCATCTAAGGCGACATTATCTAATCTTAACTGCTATTGGAGCCACTCCAATCTTGCTACAGGTAACTCATTTCTAATTATATTCTTTTGAGTATACCCAATCATCCACCTAAACATCATCATCACTGAAACACTTATTTTTTCAATAAGTTTCTTTTGTTGGCCAGCATTCAGCCCTAAATAGCATAGTTGGTTGTTGACGGACGATTTTGTAATACATATTTTTCGTTTGTGATTTACACGCAAGTTCATGTGGTCATCAAGCAATATATGAATTGGTAAATTCTTTAATTTATCGTCATCAAGGAACAATATATATAATTGCTATATAATTTATTTTCAATAATGTTTGGACAATTGAAAAGTCCGATAGAGCAAATGATTAAGCTAAAATTACACTAAGTTTTTGGTTGATCAATTGGAATAAAATTAGGGAGAATTAATTATTGAACATATGATTAGCAAAAGCTATGCATGATTTTCTTCAATCCAAGTTTTAAGCATTTATCCCATTTATTTTATTTCTTGTCGTCTCATTTATCAAGGGGCTGTAATTAAGTGTTTTTACTTTAGTCGTAGTTTTGCCCTACCTAGTACTATAAGAAACTCATTGAAGTTCACATTTAGCACATAGGTAATTTCGTGATCAATAAGATATATTAAAATTTATCTTTACTTCTAAGTGATAAAGTTTACATTATTATTCAGTGATCACAAAATCCCGATTTGTTCACGGTTAACACGCATCTAACTCTTGACTTAGCCAAGGAAACAAGTAATGAAGTTCTATGAACTTATATCACATTGTTCACGAGTTTACAAGCATCGAGTTTCTTCATTTAAATCAGTAGTGAGCAGTGAAGTTCTGTGAATCGATTATCCTCGGATACATGCGTCGGATTTTTATGCTTGAATACGGAGATGAGTAACGAAACTATGTGAGCTTATGCCACGTCGTTCACGGCTTAATACACTTTTGATCTCCGTATTTAAGTACTAAAATGAGCGATGTGGCTTAGAGAATTTCCCATGTTGTTCTTCACGACTTTAATGCTTCTAATTTCGATCTTAAACAAATGAATGAGCGTAAAACTTGGTGAATTTGTCATATCATTCGCAGCTTACATGCTTCTTGTTCACTCATTTGAAAACAGTAATGAGCATTTAAATGTTAAAATTGATTTCTCAATATTTTCATTTAATAATTTATTTATTTCTTGCTATCATAAAAAAATGTAAATAAAATTTAGCACAAAATACTAAATAATTTTTATTAAATTGAAGAATTTCATACCTTCACAAAGACAATTACATCATCTCAAAATATTTCTTTGGCTGCTACAGTTTATATTCCTCTCGAGGGGTCAAAAAAGATACCTCCTGTATTTCTAATGCTTGCTTAAATGCTCCCCTCCATTTTAACTTAGAGCTCCCTTGAAAAATTAATTTTGTCTGGTATTAATCTCAATTTATTAGCCAAATAAACAAATTTTATCTAAAAAACATAAATTTTTAATCCAACGGATTGCCTCGAGTTGGTATCAGGTGTCGTGCGCTGCATGGCACTACGGCACGCAGGCTGCGTACGAGAGGGGCGCCATGTTGATGGGAGAGGGAGGAGAGAGAATGAAAGAAATTTTTAAAATAATTTTAATTTATTTTTTCACATTTTTCCATCATTTGATTTCCATAATTAATAAAATTTGAACTAAAAGTATATTTTGGACGAGACGAATACACATGTAACAAATTTTCTCAATTTGAGACTATAACTATTTTATAATAATTTTTAAATATTAACACTTCAAAAATTAATAATAATCAATATGAAATTCCAAATTATGCAATTTTTATATATAATATTTTTTTAATATTTTTAATCCAATAATACTAAAATTACTAAATTTAAACTTATATTTAATTTTCTCAATTTTTTAAATTTAAAAAATTCAAAAATTAATTCAAGAATATCTGTTATCAAGATTCCTCTTAAATTTGTGAATTAAGATCACAAAAATATATTATATCCAACAATATATTTGATCTGACCTAATTTTGAATCAGCATGAGATCTTAATATTTATATAATCAGATGACTTAAATACTCTGACTATCACATATTCTAATCGATTAAGCCTATAGATGCCACCAATAAATTCCTTCGAAATTAGACTACAGCAAGCACCTTTTACTTCAAATATGTACAAATAATAATTAGCTAGAATTAAGAAACTCAGGAACATAAAAGCTAAATAAAACCTTTCTATAAATGCTTCAAGGTCAAAACCGAAGTTAACTGATGTTGTAGTAAAATGGATTTGTGCTCAAGCGATAACCGAAATCATAAACACACGCAAAAGTAGATCACAGTACATACATACTCATCAAACCAAAAGCACAGTAGATAACAGTACATACATATGCATCAAATCACAAGCACAGTCAAAGACAGATTTACGTGAAAAATTCAAGAACGAAAAAATTACGGAATCACACCGCACAAAAAATTTCTACTATGAATCTCAAAAATGAGTAAGGAACACTAGCTCTTACTCTATGATGAATGAGTAGAGAAGCAACTACCACCTTGAAGATTTTCTCCAACATGCAAAGCTTCCTTGTATAGCAGTTCTCTCTTAGGGCTCTTTTTTGGAAACTCCTCCAACGGCAGCCAAAGCCATCTTTTGCTCTCGCCAACACTTGCAATAACTTTGAAAACTCCTCCATAAATTTCCTTAAGTATCCAGCCAACATGCGAACTCTAAGAACTCCTCCATAAGTTTCCTTAAGTATCCAGCCAACATGCGAACTCTAAGAACTCCTCTAAGAACTCGTAGTAAAAAAGAAATACCAAATATATAGTATGCCTCAAAGCAAAATGTATAGTTTTAAAAAGGGTGATAACATATTTTTAGAAATAAAGTTTTAAAATTTGAACAATAAAATTGTGAAAGTGAAGCCAACCTTACGGTAAAATTCAATTGAAAATTGCATTTGCAGTATAGCTAAAATTTAGTGAATCAAATGGGAGAACACCTAATAGTATGAAATTAAAAGATAAAATAACAAAAAAAAAAAAAAAAAAAACTAGAGAAGAGGATAATAATATGGCTGCCAAAATGGTGCCTAATGAAGCCAACCAATATTGAAAAGAAATCAGCTCATCGAGGTCTGCTATTGCTAGTTAAATGATAAGTAAGCCATCTACAATTTTCCTAAAAGCAGACAGATCTAAAAAAGCTATAATGAAATCCGAAAGCTTGCAAATCAATAAGGAAGCCATGAGCCATACTAAGAAATAAAAAAACCTTCCGGCGTTTTCCCGCGCAGCTCTGCGGCATGGCGAAGACATGCGCTCATCTAGGAATTCTTTAAGCATAAGCCCCATCCCCTCCATCGAAACCCCCGCCATCCCTACAGCAATCAAACGCATCACTCGCCAATCAATGTTTAGAAAAGCAAAAGAGGATCAACTCCCGTGAAGCCTTTCTACTAGTATGCCATCAATCTAGCGATTCTTCACCTTCGAGCATCAGTTCCGGCCGCTAGGGTTTGTTGGGAGTTGCGTGCGCCTCTGAACCGCTGGAGATGAAAAGCAGCAAAGTAGTGAGCTCAATATATTTAATGCATCCACGGTGAAGAGAATCCCACCAGAAAAGCATCTTTGTTTGCTGCCGCCGCCGTACAGCGTCGTCGCTGCCGCACAAGGCCGGAGGGGCACTTCGCCGAGGTCGCACATCGCCTGCATCGTTTTCCTTAACTTCGTCTTCTTCGTCTTTCGTGGACAAAGACGAGAACGTCAATTGATGCGCCTTTCTTCTTCCCGGACACACTGCACACAGCTCTGCAAATTATTTTTAGGTTTCCCAGCGATCGTCTTGACCATTTGAAGAGCCAACATCTTTTTGCGTTTTTATTGTAATTTTTTTAAATATTTAATATGAGAAATACTATTTAGCATATAAGTGAACATTTATTTATTTATATTAAAATAATATAAATATTATTTTTAAAATTTATATTAAATTTTTTTTGAGAATCATATCAATAAATTTAAATAATATTAATAATATTTCTAATCTAATATTGAGTGCTCGTATTCTTAGAACATTCTTGATAATTTTTCAATGCAATACAATTTGATAAACATGCACAAAAATTAAATTGACTGGAAACGTAATTCATAAAATTTTATTTATTAAACATAATTCATCATTTTTAAAATTATATATATATATATACATCATATTTACATCTTATATCTATTCCCAATATTATACATTATAATAAAAAAAATAAATTCATTTATTCTTCATCTTCGTAAGATCAAAATAGTATCTCCTTTGATTCTCAAATTCTAAGAAAAAAAAACATTTAAATTATGTTATTTCATATATTTTTATTGGAAAAGTCATTTTTTTCTATTAAATTTATGTGATAGAAGTTAGTACAATACCTTCATTGGTGAGAGGGATGTCCCAGCATTATTAAAACATCTAATTTTGATATTTAGCTCAATTCATAATTAAAAATTAATATTATAAATCAATTAAAATAAATTAATTATATTTAAAAAAATATTTGAGCATTTATTTATTCAACCATTTTCTTTATGTGATATGTGTAACTTGTTATTTAAATAGTGTAACTATATATTTATTTATCAAAGGCTGTTATTTGAACAATTTTACACAAGTATTTTAATTTTACTTGCATTCAATTCAATGGCCTTTCCAAAATTGTAAAGTTTATACTTTTAAATTACTATTATATCTTGTAATATTTGTTTTTGAGCTGAAATTTATGAGCGGAAATTAAGTTGACTCGGGCTCAACTAAGAAACTTATAAAGTTCGAGTTAGACTTGGTTCGATCCAACTGTGCAGAGCTTTGTTGGTTATGAGCATACTGTTGCTACTAAACCAAATCATAAACTTAAATCTATATTGCCTATCTAAAAAAATGATAAATTTCATATGGATTAAGAAAATTTCAGCCAATAAATATTCTATACTATAATACTTCCAAATATATTCTCTCAAATATCTCATAATCATTAAATCACTTATATAAATCATGCAATATATATTTATTTATTTTCTAATTATATTCAAGCATGAAACCCGCATAATGTGCGGAGCAACAACACACAAAAATAAAATAAATATTAATACTTTGAATTTCAATAGAAGAAAATAAGACTATCAGTTACATATAGATCATATATCATTATATGTGCTAAAAAATCACAATGAGTTTGTTAATGAAAGTAAGAAAAGATTAAATAACTTTACATATACTCCATAAATAAAACAATCTAAGAAACATGTACCTATATGGCATGAAATTTTTTTGCAAAAGACAAACAAAAAAGAGGTCGAATATAAAGTCCGAATTTATTAACAACACAAACTAAGGACCAAAAACTTAAATTTTCAATAAATTATTTGCAAATCCTTTGAATTTTGGGATGCTGTGCATACATTTGGAATATTATTAGTTTTTGAATATTGCTCACATTTATATTAAAGTTATCAAACAAAAATACCTCTAAATAAAATAAACATTAGCTAAGATTTTGTATAATATAAAAATAAGTTCAACCTCAAAATTAAAAATCAAAGAAAAAATAGTTAAGTATAATAGAAATTAAAATAATTAAAAACATAGTAAATGCACGCAAGACAAATTGAATTAGTGGTAATATAAATATATACAAAACAAATTGTTTAAATATTGGAGAACGTTCATTAGCATATAAAAATAATAATCTTAATGCATCATAATATTTAATTAAAAAAAAAATAACAAATAGCAGTTACATTAAGCAACTTTTAGCTATTTTTATTTTATTTTAAAGAAATACTATTTTAGACCTGTTGATGTGGCACCTAAAATACTCATCCAATTGAATTTGAATATCATTTCATAACTATTTATTTATTTACATTAAAATAATATAAATATTATTTTTAAAATTAATATTGAATAATATCCAAATCCTTGGATAAATTTTTTGAAGTATGATGTTAATAATTTTAAATAACATTTCTCTTTATTATAATACTGGCAATTGAAAAATTATTAAGATAACATGTTATTCAAATAGATAACATTATTTTAAATACAATAATAGATGTTATTATTCAATCGTACCACCACAGAGATTTAAATATAAATTAAAAATTATAACAATTAATAAAAAGATAAATATGTAAAGTGCACATAAACTTATATAAGCAAGGTAAGGCACGAGCGCTTCCGGCGAGACAAAGTCAAGGCGGAGCACCGACGTTACATCTGGCAGAGGCGAGCTTGGGAAGAAGTTAGAAGAGGAGATCGGCGCTTGCACGCATCAGCGAAGCGCTTATGGCGAGACGAATCCAAGCCAGAGCACCGGCGCTACATCTGGCGGAGAAGGGAGGAGAGGGGATGGGCACATGCTTTCGATGAGAAGATAATATTCTAAAAAGAATGCCTCCCATTTTTTAAAGAGTTTATTAGTATTTTTCAAGATTTTAAAATTTAAAATACAATTTTATGAAAACTTCAAAAAAGATTTATAAGAGGAAATCAGCGATACATGCATTGAATATAGGATATAATTTTTCAAGAAAAAAATAAAAAACAGAAGAAAAATAAATAACCAATTTGAAATTATAAATTGAGTATTAAACATAATTAAGATCCAGTAATTAAAATTAAAATAATAGGATCTAAAAATATATTGATATATATATATATATATATATATATGGATATGACATGATACGAGGGTCCCAAAAAACAACTTGCGTCCACATCGCACACTGCCCAATAAAAATGAAAAAAAAAGACAAGACACGCTCGACCCATCGGCCAGCCTGTCCGCTGAACCAAGCAAGTACTCTCCCTCCCCCATTTCAAATGTTCGATTTTTAAATAATAAAATAATGTTCAATTCTTATTAAATAAATTTTAAATATTTCTCTTTTGAGTTATATATATATATATATATATATAGACAGCAGGCAGCAAAAATAATTGAAGTTAATTAAAAACCCATAAAACACGCGAAGCCTCCTCCTCCTCCTCTCGGGCTTAAATAACAAACAAATTAATGATTTTAGAGGGCACATAAATCCAAGAATGCCTAACTTTTTTTCTTTTCTCGCAGAACATCAGAAAATTCATTTTTTTATGATAAAATAAATCGAATGTAATTATTTATTTTGTCTTCACATCAATTAATTTAATTGATGTTTTTAATCCAAAATACAAATCATTCAACCCTTTTTCATCCTCAAATGCCATATTTTATTTATAAATTGTGACTGCGAGCGGACTTACCGGAAAAAAAGGAACATGTTGTAGGAGCGTCCGCAGAGTTGGTGGTATGGATATTTTAATATTAACGAATATTAGTAAATTAAAATAAAATAAAATAAAAAACTTTTTTTTTTTTTGTTTTGTTTTGGAATACGACAGATCAGGAAAGCAGGGCACAAACTTTTTGAAAGTGCCGTCCGTAGCTTATTATTTCAATATATAAACTTAAATAAAAAAGAAAAAGAATTATCTCGCCTGATTAATTGTTAATAATATGATAATAAATATGTATTACACAAATATATAAGTCCGCAATGGTAGCAGAAAGAACGTCTTGGTTAGTAAAAAATACATGTCTAAAGAAATAATCAAGAGTAGAGCTTTTTCAATCTCTTGGCGGTGTTGATGAAGCCCACGATCACCTGCATCTCGTCCAATTGCTTTAATGGGTTCGGATAAATGGCAAAATTGCGAGAAATCAGGCCGGAGGGTTCAAAAGATAAAACATTTTTGGTACAAATGCAATTTTATTTTTACCTGAGAGAGGAAATGATGATGGACCCCGCTGATAAGCTGTTGTTTGGATGGATTCGGGTTCATGCTCCCCTAAACATAAAAATAGTACACGCTTCATCAATTTTTGTTTTCAATTTGTAATTTTTTTTTTATTTGCACCATAAAATTGTAATTTTGAAAAAGGCGGTAGGTGCAAGTGCAAAGTTGCTGCTCACAAGATTGAAATGCTTCCAGTATCTCCACAATGTCGCTGTCCCCAGCTTTGCCAGATTAACTCTCTGCATTAAAATTTTAATCTTGCTTGAGATTTTCATCGCTTCAAAAATAAAAAAAGGGATCATTGCTATTTATAGCGGAACAGGAAGAAGATGAAGAATTTTCTCTAGAATGAATTCGCTTACCAAGTGAGGTTTATGGCCATTGGAGTGCAGGTCTCTAAAGCTGCTCCGGTTGGTTGATTTGGATGAAGAAGTCCATGGCCTGGTGTGCCTCGCCCTCGGCTTTGTTGGTTTCTGAAACTGATCAATGGTAGCTGCAATTGATGGTGATGACGATTAGTAACTATTGCAATTGATATAATTATTAAATTTGCTTACGATAATCGCGATCCTTATCGCCCATGTCAGAACTGCTACAAATCGAGTTTTCACAATCCATCTCGTCTTCATCTTCTTCATTGCCGGTCGGAGCTTCAAGCACACTCAGCGCATTTCTCTGCAGCTTCACTTCGACTCCATTTTTAAGGACCTGAACAACCAGTCCCCCCATCCATGAAATAAAAAAAAAAAAAAAAAAAAAGAGGAAAATCAATCAAGATTTTTATTCAAGGAGCGGAAGCTGTCGGAAACAGCAGAATAATCACCAGCCAGTGCCATCCGCCAAGGCCTACAGCCTTCTTGACAACGCCCTGAAGGCCTACTAAAACAGATTTTGTTCTGTTGTTTCCTGTTACGATTACTTTAGTGTGTCTTGGAAGCACGGAGAGCTCTTCATCTCCGCTTTCTTCTCGAGAAGGGGATAGAACGCGAGATGAGCACAGTTCTGCCTCAATCATCATCTACCTTGATAATCAGGAAAAAGTAACATTTTAGAATAATCAAAACATAGATCAATTCTTACACGATTATCCTGTTTAATAAAGTATAAGGGAAATTTGAATCGAGAACGAGGAAGTTAGCAGCAAAAAGGAAAACCGAATGATTTCAAAAGTACTATATTCGTATGAAATCAACCAGGCAGAAAAGCAACTACAAAGCAGAAAAGCATATTTACAGACAGAAAATGGAACTTAGCGAATACAAAAATGCTCTTCAAAATAAAAATTATAGAGTAAAATAAATTTTGTGGTGGAAATAAACAATCAGTGGGCCTCTGCAACCAGGCTTCAGGAATCCAGCGCCTAGGGCAACGAATAGCATCTACACTTGAACCGAAAATTCCCACTTTCGGATCTCCTTCAACTTCAGAATTGCAATCAAATTCAAGATCCTAATAACTGAATGAAAAAAAAAGACAAAAAAAAGACTAATTAGCAAAGGGCATTACCACTCAAATCTTCAGATCCAAGGACTGATAAGTCCGAGCAGTCAAACACAGAAAGAAGGAAGCGGACACAATCTAGTTTTCTGAAATCGGTAATTCCTGCTACTTATCAAAATGAATGCTCGCTTGAAAGCGCTAGAATCGGTCCCTATCAAATATCAATGCCTTCTTGAAGGAGATAACATCTTCAAATTCAAAAGAATGGGAGGGAAACCGGGGACGCTTGGACTTGGAAGGGGAGCAGGCAGCCACAGAAGAAGAGAAGGCCGCACGAGCAAGAGAGAGAGGGAGAGGGGCAGATCGAAAGGGAGCAAACTAAATGCGCCCCAACCGCCCAGTGAGGCCACAGTCCTTTGGTTTTATTTCGGCATCGGTCCCCCATAATTCATAAATTTAATCTGTACACAGCCCATCTCCGCTCAGCCCCTTCATAGCGGCTTGGGCTTTATCAGGCTTTTCTATTCGTAGAGTATTTTTTTAGGCGCTGTTTGTTTTCAGTATGAATTAAAATTTTGAAAAAATTCTATTTTAGTCATTGTAATTTTATTAAATAAATCTATGAAAAAGCAATTATCGCAGCAAAACTAAAAACACAAACTATACATTGCAAAAAAAAAAAATAATAATAACACAAAATTTACTTGAAAAATTCAAAGTTAGGAAAATCATAGAGCCACACAACATAAAAAATCTAATATGATAAGAAATTGAAAGGCAGGTTGCATATCTCACTTTCCGTTCCGTTTGAAGATGATGATAGCCTTCATTAGAATATTTATAAAGGCTATGGCTTTTGCAAAAGAATTTATAAAATGACCAAAAAATATCTTCTTAAAACAATGAGAGGTCAACAATAACAATCTCATACTTGGAGACTGAATATGACCAATCATTCTTCAAACTTGAAACTTTCCCCATCATAGTATCAATAATGACAAGGGTTACGTGGTGTAGTTAACCCTCATTCAAATCATAAACCAAGGCCAACTGAATGCGAGCTTAGCTTTAGTTTTTCTTTTTGTCATTTCATTTATGAAATTGTCCGCTAAATTCCACATTTCCTAAACGTAACTGACCATGTTCTAGCAGTGAATGAATGAAATAATAGTGCAGTTGGATATATTTTCTTATAGCATGAAAAGCAGTATTTTTAGCTAAGTGAATGATACTCATACTATCATTATGCAATTTTTCATCCACTCGCCCCTTGCCTAATTCATCCAAAAAACTATTCAACAATATCATATATCTTCTCGTCTCCGTGATAGCAGCATATAATGCCTCTATAAAAGAAAGTGCGACAGTTTTATGTACTCTAGAGACTCAACTCATTGAAGCACTGCCCAAAATAAAGACATAACTTGTTGTACTCCTCCTGCTATCAATGTCTCCAACTATATTTAAATCGACATATCCTTGTAATTCAATCTTGACTCCCCAAAGCTAAGTGCTTTACCAGCAATTCCTCTCAAGTATTTAAGAATCCATTTCATCGCCTTTTAATGGTGCTTGTCGGGATTACTCATGAACCTGCCGACCACTCCCGCTGAATGTGCTATGTATGGGCTTGTGCATATCATGGCATCCATCAAGCTACAAGTCGTCGAAGCACAAGGAATTCACTCCATTTAACCTCATTTTTCTTTAGACTTGGGCGAATGTTTATTTGATAGTCGGAAGTGACTTGATAAGTGGGTGCACATATGTTCTGCTTCACTCTATTGAATCTTCTTCGAACATTTTCAATATGTTCAACTTGAGTTAATTTTAATGTATGGCACTCTTCTACTTGTTGATCTTAATACAATGTATCTGTTTTGTATGATCCAGGTCTTTCATGTAACGACCTAAGTCGTTGATATGATAATTAGAACTAAACTCGACTCAAAAATCAGGATCCAAAGTGATTTTAAAATTAAGACAAAATAAAAATTACGTTGGATAAAGTATATTTTTGTGATTGCAAAGTCTAAAATTTGGGAGCAATTCGAATAACAGATAATTTTGAATTAATTTTTGAATTTTTAAAATAAAGAAAATTAGAAAAATTAAATACAAATTCAAATTTAATGATTTTAGTGTTTTCGGATTAAAAATATTAAAAAAATACTACATAAAAAATTTTGTTGAATTTAGAACTCGGTATTGACCGTAATTAATTTTTAAAATTTTAAACATTAGAAATTAATATAAAATAAAATATAGCTTCAAATCGAAATTTTTTGGTACAGGTGTGTTCGCCTCGTTAAGATACACATCCAAGTCATGTTTTATTTATCTTGGAAACCAAATGAAAAGAAAAAAACAAATAATTTAATTGAAAATATTTAAGAAAAATTAATATTTTTTCATTCTCTCCCAGTGACAAACTCGTGGTTGACAAGCCGTGCGCCATGTGGCGCTTTGTCGCCGATGGGCCCTATGGCCATGGGCCAACTAGTTGGGTTGGGCTAAGCTCTCCCCCCTCTCAAATTTCTCTATATATACCCACATTCCCTCCTCAAATTCACATATCTCTACCTCATCCTCATCCAGTCGATGTCGTCGACATTCACTGTAACAACCCGAAAGTTGTTAAATCCTATCTATCAGTCAAATCAGTTTTTAATCATCTCTAATTGTCTTCATATGATATTTTAAGCAAAACAAAAAATTTAAGCGATTCAGAGCTTTATTGAATATTCTGATTATTTTGATGAATTTATGAAATTAAAAAATTACGGTAATTATTTTGATCTCTAAATCAAAATTTGAGTTTACCATTTAACTATTCACCCCCAAATTAACTAAGAGAGAAATTTTGAAAATTTTTGGGAGTCGTCAAATTTTCTCGAATATTTTATTATATTTTAAATACCTAGAAAATTAAGATAATTAAATATATATTCTATTAAGATTCCAATTTCATTTTTGAGT
The DNA here is from genome assembly GCA_016760335.1 of Gastrodia elata. Classification (NCBI taxonomy): domain Eukaryota; kingdom Viridiplantae; phylum Streptophyta; class Magnoliopsida; order Asparagales; family Orchidaceae; genus Gastrodia; species Gastrodia elata. The sequence continues at coordinate 6,831,168 of CM028672.1, read as the reverse complement.
TCCTCACCTACAAATCAACTAAGAGTAAATTTTTAGAATTTTTAAGAACTTATCTAATAGCCTAATTTTAAAAATAAATTAAATAATTAATTAAGTAATTAAGAGGTAGGACTCACCACCTGTTACCAGGACAAACCCACTAGGGTGGCATCCCCCATTGAAGAGCAAGCTATAGCATAGTTTTAATTGCCACCCCACTTGCAGCAATGATGAACTCCTTGTAGCTTATCCTCAAATTAAGCCCATGCAGTCTTCCCTCCTTATCTAAATACCCACTGCTTTCCTTGCATGCTGTTAGGATCCATTAGAGAGCTAAGGAAGCCTCATCCCAAGATGAGAAGACCTCCATCATTAAAAGTCTAGGTACTTCTCTTCCCATGAATTTAATCATGCAAATATTTCATTTAAAGCTTGCTTGCTTATTACTCCTTATTTGCAAAACCATGTGCTCGATCGAGTTTAAATGAGCTTGATTCGAGTTTAGTTTTAAGAAAAATGAATAGTAGTGTGGTGCCTCGCCCCCTACTCCGCAAGATTAGACTTAAGGGGTGGTGTGCCATTATGGCAAATCCCCAACTTATTATTGGATTATGTAAGATCCACAATTTAGTAATAAGGGAAGGGATGTGCACATAATGAATACATACTATCAATCACTAAATTAATACAAGTACAAAGTGCGGAAGCATATAAAGTAAATAATACATCTATTTCACAATACAATAACTGAAAGACAAAGTAAGAAAAGGTGCTCAAAAAGAATACTACAGAAAGTAAACACAGTCGTAAGGGTATCTGCATTATTACAAAATTTACTTAAAGTTCAAAATAAAAATAAAAGCATCACTCATCCTCACAAATAATATAAAAAGGACTAAAGATCCTCTGCTCCACCCTGAAGTGCCTCCTCCTGAAATGGCTCCTCCATAGATATTGGATCTTCAAGCTGCTCAAATTCTGACATTGTCGATTTTACAATGCTAGGGCCCTAGCCAATAAAAGAAAAATCTTATTAAACAAATTATCTAAGTACATTTTAGACTTAATATTTTACATGAATTATTAATATCACCATTTTACTTATTAAAACTAAAATCCTAACAAACATAGGAGCAGTATGCATACAAGAAATAGAATAAGCGATAAATACAATATTTATAACTAAATATGAATTGAGGCAAAAAACATATATCAAGCAAACTAAGCAAGGAATAGGCATACATATATAATACAGTAAGTGAACGTACTGAAAGAAAAGTCTAATCTTAAATATGTTGATGATCACATGACATATGCTGATTTAAAATAATAATCTGAAAATGGTACATATATTAAATAGTAAAATCTAGCACCCTATAAATATGTACAAGTGAGCAGGTAAGTAAAGAAATACAGTTGACTAAAATAACATGCATCAATAACGTAGTAAATAGTAAACTGAAACTGAAATAAGTACATATAACTGTCATATCAGAAAGAATTAACCAATTCAGCCTTGTATAATTTCCAAAGCCTTTCTGGGCTAAGGCAGACATAAATTCTTATAGCCTTTCTAGGCTAGAACAGACAAATTCTTATAGCCTTTATATGCTAGGGCAGACATAATAGAATAATAGAACTAAAGAGGCAGTAAATATAAATATAGAATCTCTTAGTTATTTTATTTTTATTTCTGTGAACATGTTTAGAAACAACTGAGGAGTCAAGCACATTTGTAAGACTATACGAGTTTTAAGCGTAATACACACTCCTCAATAAGTAATGTTAAGCATCCTTATTTTTCCTTACCCCTATCCAGTAGGGTAAAATGTGCCATATCAACCAATAACTGAACCCAATGCAAATATTATCCTAATATTCTATATTTTCATTTTCATGTAACAATATTTTCTTATATGACATGTTTAAGGAAAAATGAGCATAAAATTGAAAGAATGCATAGCACAAAAATCAAGTAGTAAGCAAGGGACTCTAGTAAATATGGTGATATCATTTGTTTTTCTAATTAAATGATTATATCTATTTTAAGTTACACAAGTTCAGGATCTCCAATTCATACTGTTGAGTGTAATTTAGAAGTACCTTCTTATAAGTTAAAAAGGATTAGAATTGGTTGGGTTTTAATCTAATTTAATCAAATACGACTATAAGTTAAGTAATAAATCACAATGTCCTAATTTGATGAATTCAAACATTCTAACTAAGATTTGATCAAGATCTACTAAGCTATAGATTATGGATTAAACACAACAAGCTTGGGCTTGATCACATAATCTAAAGGGTATAGTCTAAGGGATCTAGGGTTATACTAAGAGTGAACTACAAATTAGGGCAAATCCTATTTAAGCAAAGTCAAGCTTAATAGGATGATTCTTCTATCCCGAGTTTAAAGTTAAAAGACAAAATAATTAAAATAAAGTTGTAAAATCTAGAAATTAATAGAACTAAAGATCCATTCATTGAATAATCCTATTATTTAATGAATGAAATCTATCATATGATCTAGTCCTTACCTTAGGAATAGTCCTAATATAAAGTGAAAGATCTTAAGGAAAGACTTAGAGAAAGTTTTAGAGAAATTAACTAATTTGATTTAATAACTAATTTTATTCACTTAAATGAATTTATTATAGCTATAATATTGATGATAGTGATTTAAAAGGTAAACTAGGGGCTAAGGATGCTTAACTTGAAAATTTAGGTAAAATAACCATTTTGTCCCTACTCGATGGTCCAAAATGCTACTTTTTGATTTAGGGTTTTAAATTCGAATTTTTTACTATCAAATGATTCCTTACTGTCTAACACTCAAGTTGGATAAGAAATGGGTCCTGTAGGTCCAAACTAATGATTTTGACTTAAGGGGTAATTTAGTAATTTACAATTAATTGAATCTAAATTTTTATGCTATTTATTATTGGTTGCTATTCAAGGATTCCATAGAGTTTAAGAATATTAAATTATGAGGCTAAACGACTAAGTTATGGATGTTCTAAAATTTAAGGGCAATTCAGCAATTTTCTAAGTTTAAAAAGGGCAAAAATAGAACTTTTTTGTTTGAAGTCCAAATTCAGCAAACTCAGTGGCTATAGCTTTTCTATAACACACTGAGTACTTTAACTAAGAGTAGACCTAATTTGGACTTCAATTGGTCAAGTTATGACCTAATTAGAGTTAGGGGTATTTTAGTCATTTTTTATTTTCTAGATTTCAGAACCTAAATAATATTTTAGTTTACTGTTAGCACTAAAATTCTAGGTTAGTTAGTACTTTGAATTTCTTGATTTGGAGTTGAATTGACCAAGTTATGGTCAATGAAAACTAAGGTATTTTGGTTATTTTGGGTGAGGCTCCTAAATGTCACTTTAAAGACTGAGCTCCAAATAAGAAAACTAATACTACTACAATGATGGGGCTATTTTTCTTGAGTGTTTTAAGATACATATTGCCTACGTTTGAATAACTTGATAAAAAGTTATGGGGGTTTGTTTAAGAACTAAAATGTCACTAGGTTAAATACTCCCCGTATCAAATTTTTGAGTTGTGTCATTTGATTCATTTTATTTTTCTGAGTAAAATCAGCCTATATTTGATATGTTTGGATTAATATTTTTAAAATTATGAGGCTTTCAAGTTCTATATTAATTTTATTTAATTTAAAATTTTACTATTCAAATATATAAATTAAATAAATTTACTGTTCCAATTATTTAAATTAGTTCACTATTTTTAATAATTAAGAAAAATATTAATTAACATAATTAATTAATTATAATTATGTTAATTAAATTAATCTGATAATTATTAATTAACTAATTAAATAAATCCACTATTTAATTAAATTTATTTATTAAATTAATGTAAATTAATTTTGATTATAATTAACCTAATTAATTCACTGTATAATAATTATCATTAATATAATCTATTATTAATTTAAAGTAATGTTAATTAACTAACAAATGATGAATTAATTAATTACAAATTAATTATTAAGCTAATTACCTTTAATTAATAAAATTATGTGTTTCTATTTATATGTATATAGTTATATATATATTTATATAATATGAATAATTATATGTATATTAACTAAGTTTTATGCAGGAATTATGGTGGCAGGTCCCACCACCGACATGTGGCGCGCTCTGACTGGACGAGTCAGAGCGGTGGGTCCCTCTGCTGGTGATGGACGAGGTCAGCTTAATTTTAGCAAAATCATAGTATAATTATCATTCCATTAAGTTCATCAAATCATTAAAACCAAACTCTGAAAGTTTAGAGCAATTCGGAGTCCAATCCAATATTTTGGATTATTTTAATATTTAATTAATCAAAAAATTGAGGTATTTATTTTGACCTAGAAATTAAAATCCGACTTCGTCGTTGCGATCGGCACCCATAAATTAGTTAGGAGTGATGTTTTAGACGCGTTTGGAGGTCATCGAATTTTCGTCAATATTTTAATATAATTAAATGCGCCGAAAAATAGAATAATTAAATAATCATCGGAATCAAAATTCGACTTCACCGTTGAATTCCTCACCCCCAAATTAGCTAGGGGTGAATTTATGGGATTTTTCGGAGTGCATATCAAAAATCAGAATATTTAAATAATTAGGAAAAATAAATAAGTAATTAGACAATCTCTAAATTGCAATTTCCCTATTTTCTAATTTCCGTTTCAGCTGGCCATCACCTCAGCCAATGCCTCCATGCTTCTTAGGCAAGCATGATGACCTGCCTACTCCTCCCTTCTCCCTAGGCTCATGATGGCCTAGCCCCTACACCATCCTCCCCCCTTCTCCTTTATTAAGGAGGAGCTCAGCTCATTCTCATGCTTGCTAAAACTTTCTCACCTCCATTCCCCCCCCATTGCTAAGTCCTTGAGTTGAAGAAGAAGACTCCTCCCCCAAGGTCTTGGAGGAATCAAAGGTCCTCCTCTTCCCCTCCTTCCAAGATCATAAAGGTACCCATTTGTTCCTCCCCTTATCTGTTATAATGTTGGAATAAAGTTTTGGAAGTTCATAAGCATGTATGTAAGCCATTATAGCTCTTAAAAGCTTCACAAAAATATGTTCTATTTTCGTTTATTCTGCACACCCTGTCATTCATCTACATTTTTAGTATAGCTAGGATGCTCAGTTTGTACCGATTTTAGTGTCGATGGAAAGGTATCGAAAATATCCTTCAATTATTATATGGCACCACTCATGGAATGTGGGGCCCTCGTACTGACAATAAGGAAGTACGGTACTCCAACTGTGGCAAATCCTCAACTTAAGTAAAGTTAGGTAAACCCAACCTGCCTTAAGCCAATGACTTGTCACCAAGTGCTATAATATTCATCAATATAAATATCAAAGTGGTGGAAGCAATACAAAATAGAGTAACATCCACAAACATACATAGTAGGAAAAGAGAATACAATATAGTAACTCATCATAATACAGAAATAAAATACATCCAGAATTAAATATTACAAACAGAAGTTTAAAGAGAATAAAAAAAATATCTCTCAATCTCACTAAAATAAGAAGGCAATAGCTAACTAAATAGCAGCAGCACGATCCTCCTCTTGAATCTGCTCCTCTTCTGCGACACTGCCCACGAACACGTCTGAATCTGACATTTGTCGGTATCACAAATACTAGGGCCCCAGCCAACAAAATAAAAAGGTTACAGTTAGACAATTGTCTAAGTACATTTTAGGCTATTTAAATGAACTGAATATTGAAAGATATCACATTAAATTACTTTTAACATGCAAGCAATTATGGGGTGCAACAAGCTATACAAGAAGATGAATACTATAAACTATCCATTCATAGCAAGCAACATGTATGTGAAATAACATACAGAACACCAAATAAACAAGGTGAAGCTAAAAGCAAAAGTAACTGCAACTACTGAAATAAATATGATCATAACATAATTATAATCGAAATAAAATATGCTGAGTATAAAAGAACACAAGTACTGAACATGATAAAATTCTAGCATCCTAAACATGCCATTTATACATATATCTAAGCCATAAGAGTATACATACAACATGCAGATTAATATGAAAAAGAAAGGCCACTGAGACATGTGGCAAAAGCAAAGCAATATATGAAATATAAGGCCACTGAGGCATGTAGCAAAGTGAGCGAAGACTGAAAATAAGGCCACTGAAGCATGTGGCAAAGCAAATCAGAAAACAATACAATTCAGCTAAAGTAGCAATAAGCCTAAGATATAGTACTACCATACTAGCCAATAGGCCATACAGGGCCTCCAATATCCATCAATCAATCCCCAGCCCAGCCATCCGAATATGCTAGGTCTGAGTCCAGTTTATACAATACTACTATTGAAGAGGCAGACTAAGCTAGGACATATTCTACTAACTACAACAAGACAAAATTGAATGATATGCAATTTTAATACTAGCTTAGGATGTATCATCCATATCCTAAGTTTTTCCTATTATGCTCAAGGAATAAGGCTCAAAAATTAAGGTAAGCAAAGCAATCTAGTCAAAGTAAGCAAGAGACTTAATCTAGACTTATGTGATATCTGTTGTTGTCTAATTACCAAATCTAACTACTCTGAGAAGGTACAAGCTTAGGATCACCAATATCCAGCTATCGAGTAGAATCTCAGATTTACGTCCTTAAAGTTAAATATTAGAACTTAACAAGTTCTAATCCAATAATCATGTGACAACTATATAGTTTAAGTAAGCAAATCAACAACCTAATTTATTAATATTTTACTCTCTTACCCAAATCTTGACTAAATAAATCAAGATTTAAGAATTTAGAACTTAAACCCTATGTTGAGTTCAAATTCCAAATCTTAGGTAATATCTTAATAAGGATCTAGGGTTCATACTTATTACCCCAAATTAAAGGTAAAGAGTCCTATAAGCTGCAAGATTCAGGAACTAAGAACTTAGTGAAAGACTATTCTACTGATTATAAGATAAAATAATCAATTAAGAACTTGAGAATTTAAGATCTATATTCAATCTTTAAGATAATTTTATTATCTTATTGATTGAATCATCCTATACACACATGGAAGGTTTCAAAGATTTAACAATCAATCATTAGAGAATTCCAATTGGAGATGGTTTGATTCAAATTAAAGATTTGTCTAAGATCTAAGATCTAAAGATCTGAAGTTTGATCACTTTAGACTTTAAACTAAATGTTAACTTAGGAGTTTTAATTTATGCTTCTTTTCAAATCTAAGCTTATAATCAATATAATTGAACTCATTAAGATGATATTTTAACAATTCTAAGCATTTGATTAACATTAAACTCATAATGATCTCTTTAGGTTACTTAAGATCTAAGGGTCTGAGTTTTGATCACTTTAGATCTTAAGCTAAGGTTTTACTTAGACATTTCCAATTACTTTCTCTTAACACTTAATTCTTAAGTTATCTTAACTGAACTTATTAATGTGATGCTTAATTATCTAAATGATTAGATTCAATGATTAAGGCCAAAGGACATTTATAAGGAATACTTAAGATATAAGTATTTTAATTAAGGATTTAGTGAAGATTTCTTGGATTAAAGATCACATTAGTACTATTATTATTCTAAGATTTCAGAGAACATTTCTAATCTACCTTATAGTAGTTTACTAAAATTTTCAATCTTTAAAGAACATTTAATCACATTTTGGTCAAAATGACCAAAATGCCCCTCTTAAGGCTAAAATTAGGATTTTAGGGTTTAATTACCCAAATTAGTTATAATCTATTTTAATGTGTTTCATAATACTCAATGAAATGATAAACACCCTTAATTTAGGTTTTGATGACCAAAATGATCTTAATTAGCACTAATCACTTAATTAAGTAACTTAGGGTGATTAGTGAAATTAAAGCATTCTAGGGCAATCCAACCTTACCCTTAGGTTCTAATAGACTTAATATGATAGTAGGAACAATCCTCACCCAAATTAGAGGCTTAATTAAGGCTTAAGTCACTAATCCTTGATTAGGGTGATTAAGGAGTGATTAGGAAAATTAATTATCCAAGATTACCTTTAAGGTTCTGAATTTGTTCCTTAGGGTTCAAGGAGCAATCAAAACCCTTAATCTCATTAATTGGACAATTAAATAATTTTATATGATTTAATTAAAAATAGAGAAGGTTTGGCAAATATTTTTAAATCCAACTATTGGATCTGAGATTTTATTTTATATTCAGATTCCTTGAATTTTTCTGATTCAAATGGTATATTGAATCATACCATTTGGATCTGTATAACTGAAGTTATTTAATTAATTTATTATGTATTTTTATTTAAATTAGAATCATAGGAATCTAATTATAACTTAATTTTCTTAAGGATTTTAAATACAGAAATTTTTTAATTAACTGTCGGTCCGAATTCAAAACACACGGGTCGGGGTCGGCCTGGCCCAAAATCACCGTCTTCCTCCTTCGGCAGACACCCGTCGCTGGGCGCCCTAGGGTTAGCTTCCGACGCAAAATTCGCCGCGCACCGATCACGCCAAGCCCTGATTTCAATGGCTACACTATCCATGACCATAGACGCGTCGATTAAACCCAGAAGCCCTAACTGGGAGATACTAGATTGCCGGATGATTGCTCGGCCAAAACCTTTCAGAAGGCACACCTGTGAGGAGAGAATTCTCCTCAAAGAGCCCACGGGTCGCCGCTGCCTTGATCCCTACACGTTCAGGGATCAATGAGGGAGCGATAGGGCGAAACGAGGAGCTCTGGGATGGTCTGGATCCTTGGGGTCCTACTCGGAGTTTCCTGTCGTCTAGACCCGTGATTGGATCGATCGATTCTAGTCGAATCGATCGATCTGGTCGAACCCAACCATCGATACCCACTTACAACCATTGCGAGGGGCATCGATCCTAAATGGAGGCCTAATTGCTCGAGGGGACGCCGAAGTCGAGCGAAAGTGGCCCGACTGGCAGTGTGCTTTCAGACGGTGCTTATGCAGTCTGGCGCACTGCCAGGGCTCACAAGAGGTCCTGAACATTTGCTAGGGACTAAGGAGGGATCCTAACACATCATCTAGGCTTGAGAAGAGATAAATCGAACTGAATCTAGCTCGACAGAGAAAATAGGAATGGCTGTACCTTGGTTCGAAGAGTTGCAGCGACGAAGATAATGCAGGCTGCTGATCGCAGGGATTAGCTGGGGGTCTGAACGTCAGACACACACCCACTATCAGCGGTCCTAAGCACTGGAAGCACCTGGAAGAAACGGGGGATCGCCGAGAGGAACGAAAAGAATCACCAGAGGATTTCAGTGAGCAAACGAGCTCACTGGACTGGGGAACAACTATTTATAGGCCGAGGGAGTTTAGGGGAGGTGGAACCATGGCTGAGGCTCGAGCATTAGGCTCGGGCCGAGGAGGTACCTCTAGCTCCCTCAAATGGGATTCTCCCATCCTCCGGATCGCCTTAGGAGGCTCAGCCATAATTGGAAAGGAGATAACGGCCTATGTGACATGGCAATGGGGAGTGGCAGACAAAATGATGTGGCACAACAGGCGAAATTGCCTCTGTCGGGCCGGGATCTCTCGGGGACGAAGGTGAACAGCGGCTAATAGGGGCACGACTGTGTGATGGATTTTCAGTTACGTTGGAATGGTCTTGATCATTCGACCAATAACGACTGATCGTGGGGATCAGATCGACCATCGGATTGGATCCTATAGATCTAACGGTGAGCGCGTGATTTAAGATGGGAAGCCAGTTGCCGTCTGATCTCATCTCGAAACCGCGGAACGGTCGAGATGAGACGAACCCGGATCTGAGAACATGGCTGTTGGATCCCATCCAAGGAATGGACTGCTCGGATGATGCCCGCAGTTTGGAAGGAAGCCGACTGTTGGAGGGGATAGATTTGCAATTATAGAAAGTTTAAAACCCTAATTTGCAATTATAGCAAAATAAATAAAATCCAAAAAGTGCCTAAATGAACTCCAAAAATTCCCAAAATTTCACCCTTAGCTAATTTGGGGGTGAGGAACTCAAAAATGAACTCAGATTTTAATTTGGAGGTCGAATTATTTTAGGTATTTTTTAGGGCTTAAAAATAGCCAAAAATACAAGATTTTCCAATTTAGCCCCGATTGATTACAAATTTCTAGGTTTAGGTTTAAATGACCCATTGAATCCAATGGAATCAAAATCAAACCTTGGTTTAGCTTAATTAATCTAGTTTTAGCTAGGGTAACAACCTAGGGTTGTTACATGGAATGCTCTGGAGTGGGAGAATTTGAGCTCGAAAAATGGGCCTTAAGTTTTCGTCCAGGCGAAAAATGCCGTCTAGCGCTGCAGCGCCCGAAGTTGCAGAGCTAGGCCGCTGCAGTGCACTATAGCGCGCTGCAGCGGGATTTCAGTAGAATATATAAAAACATTAATTAAACTATTTGAACAGTAAATTCGCAAAATGGACCGCTACAGCGCGCGATAGCGGGCTGCAGCAGAAATATTTTTTGGAACTTTAGAAAATGTGAAAATAAACTAATTGAACAGTGGTTTTGCAAAGTAAACCGCTGCGGCTATAGCGCGCCGCAGCGGGCCGCAGCACTGCCGCGCTAATGGCGCTACCGCGCGCTGCCGCGCAAAAAGCGCTACAGGGCGCTCCAGCGCCTAAACTTGCAAAATTTCCATAATTTTCAGAAAACTGCCCAGTTTTGGCTGAAATGACCAAAACTCCTCTGTTTTTGTATTTTAAGGTCCGTAGGACCCTAGTGGGGCTAAGTTATACTAAAATTGAATATTGCATAAAATTCTATGTTAAAACTAAATTTGAAACTTTGCCATTCTTAATGTGCTCAACAATCTACTATGTACTTTGAATGTATGTCATATCAAATGTTAAGTAATAGAATCCTTAAAAGCATGTATCAAATAGGTAAACCTTAATAATCTAAGGCATGAAACTTAGATCTCTTAGACTTGTGATTAAGTGATAATCCCTTTGCTTGTTTTAGAATTTGATTATCATTAATCACCTTTTTACTTTATGTCATCTTTCCATTTATATGCTTTTATGATTCTTAGGTTATATGTTAGGGAACCTCAATAATTATTTGGACACTTAAATGTGCTTAGTGGACATTAAACTAAACTTGAACATAAGAATCTTGGTAACTTCATTAAGTAGGTGATACTTAATCCAAACCTAAGTTTGATATCAATAATACACTAATAATACATTGATTTGTCATTGACCTTTAAATTAGCCTTTGGTTAAACTTTAACTTATCTTGATTAAGATCTAAACCTTAATCACTGAATCAATTAATTTGATTAAAAGATAATCTAATTGACATTGTTCCAATAATGCATATGATTTGATATTAATCTTAAATCATTAATTTAGAAGTGCTAAGGCTAATATTGAATATATGTGATTGTACCATCTGAATCCAAACTTTAGATCTTTGATTTTTTCTTATATAAAATAATTAGCATAAGATGGAAATAAAATTATAATAATTTATGCAATGATCTAACTCTAATAAGATCTTTGATTTTATCCCATGATTGTAGAATAGAAAAGGATCAAATGAATTTTTAATCATCTGATCCGATCACTTATCCTAAGTATAATAAGTAAACCTTAACAAGTAGAAGAGTGAGATCTTAAGGGTCTTGCTATAGGATCTTTATTGAAATAGTTAAGAACCTTAACTAATGATACATTGAGGTAGGAAGGACTTTTATAACTTATTGAGGTAAAAACCTAGTTGATCCTTCATAACTTTAGAAGTTGAACTTGATACCTTGTGGTAGGAATTATCTAAAGTACTTAGAATATGGCTCATTCCTTGTGGTAGCAACCTATGTTGAGTGATCCTCTGATCACATCCTTGGAGCCTTGTGTAGGATACACTACTTAGAGTAAGGATTAATAGATTTAATAAATCCTTGTTTATTAAATAGAATATACTGAACTCAGATTATTGGTTGGGTATAGTAGGGTATACCCATATTACTGGTTTATTTCAGTAGTATTCAAGATTGGTTGATTCACTCCAATGTGGACTTATGACCAGGTGCTATCCTGCGAGATTAGCCGAATATAGTCCCGTTAGAATAAATCTTTCAAGATTAAGAGTGTTACAATTAGTGAACAAGATCCTTAGTTTGGGATATAAACTATGATCGGGTTCTGCCTCCTATCATAGTACACTTTGATAAGTGCAGTTTATGCAAACTAAGTATCTTAAGTCACTTTGCGTAGACCACTAAGTTTGCTTGTAATTAGGTCATTTAATGGCTTAGCTTGATATATAAACTGTGACCAGGTTCTGTCTTCTATCGTAGTGCGCTTCGATAAGTACAATTTAGATAAGCTAAGGGTTAAATCTACCTTTCTTGCAAACATGCTAAATATGTGTATACAATCTCCCCAGCTAATGATTTTTAAGTAAACTCTCAACCTTAACCAATTATCGAGATTAGAATTCAGGAGTCAGAATCCTTTTAGTAGGATTCTGCATAATGAAAACTTTAAAATCATTATCAGATTTTAAAGCATTTATTGGGTTTATCTCATGTAGTTTAGAAGCATGAGCATGAGCATAAGCATGATGTGTAAGTATCAGAATGATGTGTGAGTATCAGAATGATGTATAAGTATCAGTGATGATTTATGAGTTACGGAATGTTATATACATTGTCTGGGAAATTTCAGGATGCATCAACATCATCAGTAGATAGTATTCCCAACTGGATGTATGTATACATTGGACCGTACTGCTCATAACAGTTCAGTGATATTTTGGTGGCATATCAGTAGCATACAATATTGTGGCATATTCAGATGTATAGTTTTAGTAACATACAACATAGTTGTACATATGATTACTCAGTTTCAGATTCAGTACTATTTTGATTTATTTTCAGTATTCAGTTACAGTTCAGTTTTACTTTATATTGTTTCAGTTTTGTACAGTTTTATATGATTTTATGCTTTTAATTACCTTTACAGTACTTTTGTAGATTTAATCACATTATGTAAATATTAAATGAATAACTAGAACTGTTTAGATTAGTTTCGATGTATTAGACTTATTGTCTAACATAACGTACTTTTGGGATTCGGCAAATTGCTAGATCTTGAGCAGTATATTGAGCCAGGTCAAGAGGACACCCAGGGGATTCAGGAGGAGCCCGTGGAGCACTAGTGGACTCTCCTCCAAATTTATTTTCTACTTAGTTCAGTATTTAGATTTATATATATTTTAGTAAACTGTTTGTAATAATTCTGGATGTATTTTCTTTTCTTTTATGAGACGAATGTTTTTATTCAGCTTCTATGATGAATATTTTTTGGATGTTTGCTTTAAGCTTCCGCACTCTATTATATACTACTTATACTTAGTATTATGATATGATCAGTATACTAGAAATGCTGATATCTTATACATATATTGGATTCCTATTGTATTCTAAATCCAATATATGTATTTATTTAATACTTATGATAATGATACTACTCTTATCTTAACTATTAGCTCTTAACCCTCCGTGAGGTTGAGTCAGCAACCCTTTAGGTGGGCTTAGTTTTTAATCATTCGGGGAGACGGGTTGTTTCTCCCCGAGTGGTGCACCGTTCCGTCACCGAACTTAGTTATGACTATTTCTTTTGCGCACGGCGATGGGGCGAGGCGCTACTTAGCGGGCCCCACATGACAGACTGTGGATAAACGACAGGCCCCACTGCCACGCGTCACACCAGATGGGTGCCGCGTGGTGCTCTGGGCCTCGCTCGGGACATGCTTCTGCCATTGCGGATAGACCCGTAGGAATGGGTTGGGCCCGGACTGACCTGGCCCGACCTAGGGACCTCTCGCCTTCCACGCTTCTCCCCGAGACGAGGAACCTAGGGTACAGCATTTGACGAGGCCTACCCACCGACCACCTAACTGCCGGCAATGGGGACCACAGCTGCAAGCCAGAGCTAACCCTAATGGTTAGGGTTCGGGATCCGAATTCTAACGGTTTGTACTGTTGTTCTTCATCCAGATTTGATCGATCAGGCTCTCTTCTGATCGATTGGATCCGCTCATTTGTCGATCGAAGGATCGAAATAGGGTAGCAAAATCAAAATGCAGTGATTGAAAGATGATCGAAGGAGATAGGGTACCTAGAAGATTGAGGACTCGCAGACTTAGGGTTCGAATCGGGGGTTCCTTGGTTCGGCCCTTCGTGCAAAACCCCGACCCCTTAGCACAGATACGGGTCTTAAGGAGGGCAAGGATGGACCTTTCGAGGAGGAGGAGGACAGGGTTGGGCAGAGCGAGCGGCGGGCGAAGCGGAAGAGGCGACGGAGATAACGAGGAAGAAGGCCCTCGATCGTTCGATCGTGCGCGAATCGGACTGTCTGATTATCAGATACATATCCGATCCTGTGGATCTGACTTGGTACGCGGTCGGGTTTGACCCATTTACGAGATCCGACCCGCTAACGAATAACATTATTTAATGTATTTTAATTAAAATAACTAATTAAAATCCTATTTTGATAATAATTTATAAAATATTCAATTGACTCCCAAAAATTCCCAAATACTCACACCTAGCTAATTGAGGAGTGAGGAATGCAACGGTGAGGTCAGATTTCGATCCAAGGAGTATTTTAATTTCCCAAAATTCAGAGTATTTAAATATTATTAAAATATTCGACAAAATTTTGATGACTTCCGATTGACACGAAAATATCACCCCTAGCTAATTTAGGGGCAATGATCATAATGGCAAAGTTCAATTTTCAATTTGAGGTTAATTTAGATAGGTTAAATTCTAGGGTTTTTGGATTTTTCAAGAATCAGGATTTGATCCATTTGACTTTTATTTGGACTAGGTCTTGGTAGAAGACTCCTAATGACCTAATTAGAGCACTAAGACTGAGATTAAGACTTAGACTAGCCATAATTAGATTAGGTAATAACTTGGGTTATTACAAGTAGTTTTCAGTAAAAATCAAATTTTCTTTTTGATACCCGAAGATAGAACATCAATTTTAGTAACATTAGAGTGGTTCAAATAAGCCGATTTAGGTACCAATCAAAAGGTCTCAGAAAGACATTTCGATCAGTTATGGCATGATCCATGAGGTACCCTAAATCGGTCGAATTTTGATGCCGTAGGAGGAATTTCCAGTTTTCATCCAAGAAGGCCAACCTGCGCCCATTACGCACGGTAGTGCCCGACTCTCAAGTCAGGGGCGCTTCGACACGTTGCACCACCCAGCTTTCGGGTCGATCACACCATAACACGCAGTAGTGCCCAACTTACAGGTCGAGCATGCTGTATCACCTAACTCTAAGGCCAGAGGGAGGCGCTATGGTGCTGTAGTGCCAGAGCCATAGAATTTCTAGTGCGGAGGCACTCCATAGCATGCCATAGTACCCAGTTTTCTAAATATTTATAAATTTTGCAATTTGCCAACTCTAGAACTAAAATAACATGAAATTATACTAAAAATATGCAGTATAAATATGGATTCATAACCTGTGATGATTGGATCATATAACAATGGAGTTTGTATGGAAAAATTACATTGTGGCCCTCTTTTATGAACTAATAAAAATCATATATATTGAATGAATGTATTAATATCTCCTAGAACCTAAGATAGCAATGTTAAATTAAATTGATACTTAGGTGAACCTTAAAAGATTGTGTTAGAGAATGTTAAGTAATGATAAATTCATCATATTGCTTATAGTAAATCTCTAATCTTATTAATAAAGATTAAGAGCTTAAAGTATGTAACCTTATATTTTAAACATTGTAATTAAAGCCAAACTTATTTTGAATAATTAGAATAGGATATAACCTTTACTTAACAACATTATATTCAAAAAGGTAGAATCTTGATACTCTAGGCAATCAACCTATTATATCAAACCTACCTTTTTGATATAAGGAATAAACTCTTCTACTATAGCCATATGAAATATTATTAAATAACATTTGAGTAGAGAACCTTAGAACTTAGTCATGCATTAACCTTAAGATATCCCAAATCATTAGATTAAATGATTATTATTTAGTAAACTCTCCATATAAGGGATCTTCATTAAAATCAAAGGTGTGTGGATAGTAATAAAGAATCTATAAACCTTAAGATAACTAATAGACTTGTAGTTAATATAAAACCTTAAAGAAAGCCTAAGCATAGACCTAAGCTAGTTAAAAGAATAATAGAAGGTATTAAATTTGTTAGAATAAACTAAACCTTAGAATATAAGTCAAAAAGTGTTGTAACTTATAAGTTTGATAACTAGAGCCAGCAATAGTAAGATTTCACTTAGCATATATAATAGAATTATAAATAAGTAGAATTATGAAGCACCCAATTAGATAAATTCTTAAACTTATATATACCAATAAAAATTGAAGCATTATCAACCTTAAGTAAATAAAATCATTCAATAAACATATATTTTATCTCACAATTAAAATAATTATATTTGTAAAATTATTTTGTCACTACATGAAAGTTTAATTAACATACTATTTTCCAAAATTGATTCTTTAACTATTATTATTATATCATTTAACTTAGAGATCTATCATATCTAAGTTAATTGAGGGGCCTCATTAGTCCCAAATATTAAGATAAGTAACTAAAAATAAAAAACTATGGATATCACATGGTTTATGGCAAACTGAAAATATTCGTTTGTGTTTACATGCAAGTGCGTGTGATCTGAAGTAATATGGGATTGTGAGATCCTGATATTTATCGTCATTTGGGAACAATTTTCTTTTGTTACTAGAGTTTGCTTAATTTAGCTAATGTTTAAGTGCTCAAATAGTTGATAAATTTAGTCATGATTTAAAACGTCAGAGTTTTTTTTGATGAGAAACTACTTTTAGAGAAAATAGGGAGAGTTAGGTTTTAGCATGCAGTTTATTAAGGGTTCGTGTAAGTACTCTTCTTTATCAATTTAGTGTCAAAAAAATTTAATTACAAATCAAGAAATATGGCATTCTCTAGGGAGTCCACTAAATGTGCTAAGTCTCTCGCCTAGTGCTCAGAGGTGAACACAAGAAGGTTCAATCTCGGCACGTAGACCGTCATGCTATCAATATTGATTAAGTTTAATACTTACTTCTAAATTATGAAATATATAATTTTAGTTATGTATCACATAAACTTGATTCTACTAATAGCTCACATGCATCAATTTTAGGTTTAACCAAGGAGATGAGCCATTAGGCTAGATGGGCTATGTCACATCACCCATTATAATAACCCAAGATTGTTACTCAGCTTAATTTAAGCCTAATCATGTCTTAATTACCATTCCATTAAACTTGTCCAGTCATTGGAACCAAATCCTAAAGGTTTGAAGTAATTCAGAGCTAAATCCAATATTTTGGATTATTTTAATATTTAATTAATTAGGAAATGGAGGTATTTATTTTGACCTCTAAATCGAAATTCAACTTTGCCGTAGCGATCGTTACCCCCAAATTAGCTAGGGGTGATGTTTTGGACGCATTTGGAAGTCGTCAAATTTTCGTCAATATTTTAATATAATTAAATACCCTGAAAATTAACATAATTAAATAATTGTATGAATTAAATTCCGACTTCACTGTTGGATTCCTCACCCACAAATTAGCTAGGGGTGAATATTTGGGAATTTTCGGAGCACGTTTTAAAAATCTGAATTTTGAAATAATTAATAAAAATAAATAAGTAATCATTAAGGCCTTAACTTGTAATTTCCCTTATCCTTCAAATTATTTTATTGCTGATAGCCCCATGTAAATTCAGCTGGCCATCCCTCCCCCTCTCCCCTTAGCCATGCACCCCCATAGGCCTCATGATGGCATATTCCCTAGGCTTCTCATTACTTCTCCTCCTTTAAGAAGGAGCTCAAATCCTTCATCCTCTCCATTTGCAAAATCTAAGAGGTCATCTCCCCTCCCCTTCCATTGCTAAGTCCCTTGTGCTGAAAGAAGAAGATCCCCTCTAAGGCTTTGGAGAAAGATAAAGGATCATTCTTCCTCCACCCCTTGCAAGGCTAATGTACCCCTTTACCTATCTCTTTTGTCTTATTCATATAACTACAATGCTTGAATACATCTCTAGACATCCATGTTTAAGTATGTAAGTCATTACAGTTCTCCAAGAGATTAAATTTAATGCTCTGTTTTTCTTGTATTATGTATATCTTATTCTTTATCCATATTTTTTGTATAGTTAAGATGCTTCGTTTGTGCAGATTTTAGTATCGATGGAAAAGTATCAGAAAGACCTTTCCATCAATATATGACACTGCTCATGGAACACTCTGGATTGAGAGTATTTGAGCTTGAAAGTAAGCCTTCCAGGTTTCGTCCTAGCGAAATCGCCGTTTGGCACTGCAGCGCTCGATTTTGCAAAATAGGCCGCTGAAGCGCGCCAGAGCGCTCTGCAGCGGGTTTTCGCCAGAAATCATATAAAATCAATTATTAAATAGTATTTCGCAAAATGGACCGCTGCAGCGAGCCGTAACGCACCGTAATGGGCTGCAATTGAATTTTTGAAAACTTAGGAAATGTCAAAAATTAAATTAATTGAACAGTAATTTTATAAATTGAACTGCTGCAGCATGCCATAGGACACCGCAGCGGGCTGCAGCGGGTCACAGTGCACCCCAGCGTGGAAAGCGCTACCGTGCGAAAAGCGCTGCCGCGCGAAAAGTGTTGCATAGCCTAAAATTGCAAAATACCCAGAATTTCTTAAAAACTGCCCAGTTTTGGCTGAAATGGCCAAAACTTCACTGTTATGGTATTTTAAGGTCCCTAGAACCATAGTGGGACTGAATTATATCAAATGTGAACCTATTTAGCTAAAATTGAACATTACATAAAATCATATGAAAAATTAACTTTGAAACCTTGTCATATTTAATAAGTGCTCAAAACTTATTTTGTACCTAAAATGTATTATGCAAATTGTTAGATAACTTAGAATTTCAGTGCCAACAATAACCTAAAATAATATTTAGGTTTTGAACCCTAGAAAATTAGAAAAATGACTAAAATACCCATAACTTTAGTTAGGTTATAACTTAACCATTTGAAGTCCAATTTGGGTCTATCCCAGTTAAAGTACTTAGTGTGCTATAGAGAAGCTATAGCCACTGAGTTTGCTGAATTTGAGCACCAAATGGAAGAGTTAGTATTTTGGCTCCTCTTAACTTAGAAAATTACTAATTTACTCTTAAAAATTCAAATGGCTATAACTAATTTATTAGACCTCAGAATTTAGTGTTCTTAGACTTTATGGAATTTTTGAACAACAACCAACAGTAAACTGTATAAAAATTTAGATTTTATTTAGTGTAACTTACTAAAATGCCCTTTAGGTTAAAAATCTTAGTTTGGACCTACATGACCCATTTCTTATCCAAAATTGGTGTACCTACTGTCTATCTTTAAGTTAGACAGTAAGAAATTATTTAGTACCAAAAAACTTTAATTTAGACCCTTAAATCAAAAGTTGACTTCTTAGACCCTTAGTTAACGGGAAAAAAAGTTCATTTTGCCCAAAATTTAGGTTAAGCGTCATTAACCTCTAAATTATGTTATAAATTATTAAGAATAGTATTAAAACTAAATTAGAGTCATCTAAGTAAGAAAAATCAACTATTAGGTCAACTCATCAAAATTTTCCCAAAAATTTTCTAGGTCTTTTCTTAGGATATTTTCACCTCACATTAGGATTATTCTTAAGAGTAGGACTAGCTCATAGGTTAGATTTTATTTATGAGATAAGTGGGTTACCCAATGAATAAATCCTTGTTTTTATTAGTTTCTAGACTTTTACAACTTATTTGGATTATTTTGTCTTTCAATATTAAATTTAGGATAGAAGATTCATCTTATTAAGATTAATTTGCTTAATAGGGTTTACCTCAATCATTAGATCATTTTAAACTAAAACATAAATCTTATATCTTATCCCTTTGGATTATGTGATTAAGCCCAATCTCGTGATGTTTAATCCATAATCTGTAGTTTAGTAGATCTTGATCAGATCTTAGATATAATGTCTAAATTCATAAAACTAGGATATATGATTTATTGATTGAACTTGTAGTCATACTTGATTGAATTAGATTAGAACTTGATAAATTTTAATCCTTTAAACATATAAGGTCGTGCTTCTAAGTTACACTCGATAGTAGGAATTAAAGATCTTGAACTTGTGTAACTTAGAATAGTTAGAATGACTAAATTAGATAACAATAGTGTTACCATGTATAGAAGAGTCTATTATTTATTTAATTTATTTTGTTGCTACGCATTCCTTGTATTTTGTGCTTAAATTCCTTGTTCAAATCATATAAGAGAACTTTGTGCATGAAATAAAAACTTAGAATAATTAGGATAACAGTTGCCTTTGGGTTCAGTATATTTAATAGATTTAGGTGCACATTTACCATAATGGGCAGGGATAAGAAGTAATAAGGATGCTTAATATTACTCATTGAGGAGTGTGTGTTAAGCTTGGAACCCATATAGTCTTGCAGATGTGCTTAACTCCTTAGTTGTATTTGGATGTGTTCACGGAAACAAAGTAAAATAACTAAAAGATTCTGCATTTGTATTTACTGCCTCCTCAGTTCTGCTGCTGGATTCTGTCTGCCATAGTCGAGAAAGGCTATGGGAGTTTTTGTCTGCCCAAGCCCAGAAAGGCTTTAGGGATTTCACCAGCCCAATGGCCAACTTTCTGATATGACAGTATTTACATGCCTGTTTCAGTTTTAGCTTACTGTGTACTGTATTTTGATGCATATTTCAGTCAGCTATATTTCTTTACTTACCTGCTCACTTGTACATATTTATAGGATGCTAGACTTTGTTGCTTACTATATGTACCATATTCAGATTTCTATTATTTAATTTGCATATGTCATATGATCATCAGCATGTTTAGAGTTAGACTATACTTTCAGTACTTTTACTTATTGTACTATATATATATATGCCCCTTTTCTTGCTTAGTTGTTAAGGTGTGCTTTTGCCTCATTTATTATTTAGTTATAAATGTTATATTTATAACTATCTATATTCCTTATTATGCTTACTGCTCCTACTGTTTAGTTAATTTTTGTTGTGTTTAAGTATAAAAATGGTGACATTAATAACACATGTAAAATATTCAGCATAAAATGTACTTAGACAATTATTTAACAAGATTTTTCTTTTATTGGCTGGGGCCCTGGCATTATGAAACTGATAATGTCAGATTCAGATATGTTGGAGGAGCTATGTGCTAAAGTAGAGGTGCCTTACTTAGAGAAGGAGCTTCAACCAGGAGAGCAGGATACTGTTTAGTTTCTTAACTTCTTGTGAGGATGAGTGATTTATTTTTAGTCTTTAAAACTACTTATTTAATATTATAATAATACAAGTACTGTGACAGTGATTTACTTTATATACTTTATTATTTTCTGAGCTATCTTGTTACTATTTCTTATGTGATGCATAATGAATGAATATACTATTTACTTCATTTAGCTTCTGCACTCTGCTTGTATATCAGATTTAGTAACTGATCCTCTTATTTATCCTGTGCACGTCCTCCCCTTATTAGTGGATTGTGGATCTTAACCTAATCCAATGATAAGAGAAGGATTTGCACAAGTGACCTCCGCTCCTTAGCCTAATGATTGTGGGCTTAGGGAACGGGGCGCCACAGTTGGTATCAGAGAATTTTATAAGGTGTCAAATTGGAAATTGTATTCCACTCTACCTAATGGATGATTCTTCTGCCAATCACTCACTAACTAAATACTAGAGTTACATCCAAGCACTATGATCATGAGCTCAGGATAATAAGAGTATAGAAATGTAAATTCATACATAAGTAACATATTATTAAGCTAATATGACTTAGAAAAATACTAGATGTACAAGGATGACGCTTATGTGGCATCACCAACGATTTAAAGATAGGTGGAAATACATTGTCCAACTCCATCGATAGCATGAAAAGTACGTAGAAGGAGTGTCAGTTTGTTGGGAACTTTAGTACAAGAGCTTCCTTAGTCAATGATATTAAAGCTAAGAAGCTAATAAGTAAAGGTTGCAGTGCCTTCCTAGTGATAATATTAGAAGAGAAGAAGAAAGACATACCCCTATCCAAGAACCCTGTCGTTTATGAATTTACTGATGTTTTTCCCGAAGACCTACCCGGTCTTCCACCTATACGAGAAGTAGAGTTTGCAATCGACATTATCCTAGGAACCCAACCAATCTCCAAGGCACCCTATAGAATGGCACCCAAAAAGTTGCAGGAACTGAACAAGCAATTACAGGAATTATTGGAGAAAGGTCTTATTAGGCCTAGTTCTTCCCCATAGGGAGCCCCAGTTTTATTCGTCAAAAAGAAGGATGGGTCAATGCGGATGTGTATCAATTACAGAGAGCTGTATAAGGTAACCATAAAGAATAGGTACCATTTGCCCCGCATCGATGACTTATTCGATCAGTTGGCAGGAGCAAAAGTGTTTTCAAAGATTGACCTACGATCAGGGTACCGCCAACTATAAGTGAAGGATTCCGATATAGCAAAGATTGCATTCAAAACTAGATATGGCCACTATGAATTTCTAGTGATATCATTTAGATTGACAAATGCGTCTTCCATCTTTATGGACCTAATGCAGCGTGTCTTGAAGCCATACCTTGATAAATTTATCATCGTATTCACAGATGATATTTTAATATACTCCAAGACGAAGAAGGAACACGAAAGTCTCCTCAGGACCGTGTTAGAAGAACTGAGAAGTCACCAGCTATACGCTAAATATTCAAAGTGTGAATTTTGGCTTGAATCTGTCGCATTCTTAGGCCACGTTATAGACGCTCAAGGGATCAAAGTAGATCAAAATAAGGTCAGCACAATTCAAGAATGGGTACAACCTAAATCAGTGACAGAAATAAGAAGCTTCTTGGGTTTGGTCGGATATTATAGAAGGTTTGTGAAGGGCTTTTCTCAGATAGCCACTCCACTCACCAAACTCACCAAGAAGGCTGTACCCTTTGATTAGTCACCAGATTGTGAAGCAGCATTCCAGGCACTGAAAAATGCGCTTATCTCTGCCCCCGTTCTAGTTCTTCCTAAGGAAGGAGTGAACTATCAAGTCTATAATGATGCCTCTAGTATAAGCTTAGGTGCTGTACTAATGTAAGAAGGGAAAGTCATAGCATATGCTTCCCGCCAACTGAAGACCCACGAAAGAAATTATGCTGTTCACGACCTCGAATTAGCTGCTGTAGTGTTTGCCTTAATAATTTGGCATCACTATCTATATGAGATCCAGTGCTCAATTTTCATAGATCATCAGAGTCTGAAGTACATATTCACTCAAAGGGAGTTGAACTACCGGCATAGAAGGTGGTTAGAATTAATCGGTGACTACGACCTTGATATCTAGTACCACTGGAAGTTATAGCCAACGCTCTAAGCCATCATGCTACTCTTAATGCTCTTATCTCTAAGAGTCCTCCGGAGGAAGAATTTTGTAAGTTGGATATCCAATCAGCGCGTAGTGACCAGGTGAGTACAATGCTCTTTATAATTCATTTATTTTTGTTAAGGTGATACATTTGGGTTATATTTTAAGTTTGCTTCATTCCAAAACTCTTCTCGATAGCTTAGACTTAAGATTTTTGTATGGCTTATATTAACTATAAATCTATTTAGCAAATTCTAAAGTTTAGATATGTCTTATTCTCTTGGGTATTTTATACTAATGCTTATAAAGTAGATCCCTCATATGGAGAGTTTACTATTAGCCTTTTAGTCTAATATTTTGGTAATCACATGGCTAATACATAACTATGTTCTAAGGCTCTTTGCTTAATTATTACTTAAATAAGTTTTATATGACTAGGATGATGGGGTTTATGATTTTAAATATGACATAATAGGTTGATTAATTTAAGCCTCAAGGTTCCATTTTTAAATCTAATATACTTTTAATGAAGGTTATATCATATTCTAATTATTCATAATAAGTTTGGATTTGATTATAAGATTTCAAATCTAACATTCAATAATTTAAACTCTTAGTCTTCACTAATAAGGTTAGAGATTTCCCTTAAGCAATATGATGAATATATCATTACTTAATCTCTTCTAATATAATATTTTAAGAATCACCTAAGTATCAATTTAATTTAAGTTTTATGTAACAATAATACATTCATTCAATATATATTATTTTCATTAATTCATAAGAGGATGTCACAAATATAAGTTTGCCATACCAAATCCATATTTATATGGTCCAATCATCATAAGTAATGAATCCATTTTTATAATGCATATTATTTTATTATTATTTCAGTTCTAGAGTGGACAGATTGCAAAAGAATTGCAAATTTATGGAAAACTGGTCATTGTGGGGAGCTACAGCCCAAGAGCCAGGCGCTACAGTGTGCTACAGTGCGCAGTCTAAGAGCTGGGTGCTTTAGCGCACTACGGTGCCCCGCCGTGGGATTGTTCGGACGTAAATTAGAAAGTTCTTATAGGGCATCAAAATTCTCCCTATTGTGTAATGAAGACTTTAGTGTCCAACTGCATCTCGGGCGCTGCAGTGCGCCACCACGTGCCGCAACGCCCCCTAGCGCCGCAGCTCCCCCTAGTAGTCCCAATCCAAAGATGAGGTACTACAACGCACCTCAGCGGGTGTAACAACCCTAGTTGTTATCTTAGCTAAATCTAGATTAATTAAGCCCAAACCAAGCTTTGATTTTTGGTCAATTGTACTCAGTGAGTCGTTTAAACATAACCATAGAAGTTTAGAATCAATCGGAGCTAAATTGGAAATTTTGGTATTTTTGGCTATTTTCAAGCCCTTGAAAATACCTAAATTACATTGATCTCCAAATTAAAATCTGACTTTATTTTTAAATTCCTCATACCCTAATTAGTTAAGGGTGAATTTTTGAGAATTTTTGGAGTTCATTTAAGTCTAAATTGAATTTAAATTTTTTAGGATTAATTGATTATAAATTAATTGATTTTATATTATTTAAATTAAATTATTAATTAAAAATAAAATAGCGAGATTTGCTGTCGGGACCGCGGCAGATCCGTTGCAGGGTCCCGATAGTGGGGAACCGAGTGGAGCCACTCGATACGATAGCACACATCTTAACGCTCAGGATCCAACGACTTTCATAATGCGCGCCGGGATCAAATCCTATCAGCTCGATCGGCAACTAACATCCAACGTCCAAGATCTTCCCCGTGGTTCTGTTAATTGGGAGCCGCATCAGACCGTCGATCCTCAATGCATTCGCATATCTGATAGTAAGGACAGCCCCAGTCACTGTAAACCTTCGTCCCTGAGAGATCCCGGCCTGACAGAGGATATTTCGCCCGTTTATGCCACGTAGCTTTGTCGGCCACTCCCTCCTGCGGCCGTTAGAGACCTCCCCTTAGTGGCCGAAACTTAGGGCGGATCGAAATGACCGAGCCAAGTCCCAAATGGTAAATGGCGATTGATCCCTCTGGGCTGAGCCGAGACCTTGGCTCCCGACCTCAGCAGCCACCCTAGATTCTATCCAGCCCTATAAATACCCCCATCGATCTCTCAGTGAGCTCCTTTGCTCACTGTAATTCCCCCTAATTTCCTGGTGCGTGCCTTGGAGCTTTCAGCGACCCGAGACTGGACTTGCTACGTCGGCTGATAGAGGGTGAGGTCTGGCTTTCAGACCCCCTTGCTAGAGCTTCTGCTGCAATCAATTGAAGGAACCAATCCACCTGCATTGCGTCCATCCCCTTGTCCATCCTCAGGTACAGCCTCTATCCTATCTCCTATGTCAAGCTAGTTTTAGCTCGGCTTGCTGCCTATCTAACCCTAGATGATGTGTTAGGTTCTTCCCCTGACTTCCTAATAGATACCTAAGGATTCTAGTTGGGGAGCTGCCAGTGGACCAGACGGCAGCAGGCCGTCTGAGTGTGCATCAGCAGCCGATCCCTGAGGCCTTGGACACTAGCGTCCCTACTAAGTAATTGAGCCCCATTAGAGTCCTAGACTCTCCCTTGAGTGATCTAAGACAAATTGCAATCATTAGGCTATGTCTGATCGATCAATTCGATGGGTATCGATCGATTCAGAGTGTGTCTGAGCCTGCGAAATTGCACGAGTAGCATTGCGGTGATCCAAACCATCCTAGAACCTCTCGACTCGCCCTATCGCTTCTCCTTAGGTCCCTGAACGTGTAGGGATAGATGCGGGCTCATGTTATGGCCTCTGTGAGGAGAATTCACACCTCACAGGTGCGCCTTAGGAGACGCCTCGGCAGAGTAGTCCCCCAGCGATCCGGCGCTTCCCAGTTGGGGCTTTATGCTCAATTCGATGTGTCTAGGGTCGGGGATGGTGTTGCCATCAATATTATGGTGCGGCGTGGCCGGAGCACGGAGAATTTGGCACCGGAGGCGAACCCTAGGGTTTGGGCGTCGGGCGCCCCTTCCCGAGGAAGAAGACGGATTTCGGGTCGGGCCGACCCTGACCCGCGCCTTTTGAGTTCGGGCCGACAGATTATAAAAAGAATTTTAGAATTAAATTACTTAAGGAAATTAATTCATAAATTAAATTCCTTAAGGAAATTAATTCATAAATTAAATCCTAAAGTTTTTATTTAAATAAAAATACATAATAAATTATTTGAATAATTTTAGTTATACTGATCCAAATGGTATGATCCAATATACCATTAAATTAGATAAATCCAAGAAATCTAAATATAAAATAAAATCACATATCCAATGGTTGGATTTAAAATAATTGCCCAATTCTTTTCCTATTCTTAATTAAATTATATTAAATTAAATAAATACTCAATTAAGGAAAATAAGAGCTCTGATTACTCATATGACCCTATGGAACAATTGTAGGCCCTTAAAACCAATTTGGGATATTTAATTTTCTTAATCACTCATTAATTATCCTAATTAGGGATTAGTGAATGGAACCCTAATTAAGTCTCTAATTTTGATAAGTGTAGTTCCTAATGCTACCTTAAGTGTAGTAGGATATATGGATAAGATTGGATTGCTTTAGAATGCCCAAACTTTCTTAATCACTTTAATTGGCCTAAAAAGGTGATTAGTGCTAATTAGAATAATTAGGTTACCAAAACTTAAGATAAGTGTGTTTCTCACTTCATTAACCAATATGAAAAACATTAAAACAGATTAGAAGTAATTTGGATAATTAAATCCTAAAATCTCATATTTAGTCTTAAGAGGGGTATTTTGGTCATTTTGACCAAAATGTATTTAAGTGCCCCTTAAACCTTGAAAATTTAGTAGATTATCCTTAGTTAAATTATTAGCATCTCTCTGAATTCTTAAGTTAAAAATATTCATATTAAATTAATAAATCTTCATTTAGCCTTAATTAAAATACTTAGATCTTAAGTGATCATAAAGAGGTCACTTTGCCTTAATAATTGAATCTAATAATTTTAGATGTTAAATCTCAATTTAATAAGTACAATTAAGTTAGTTCATGAGTTTAAATTCTAAAGGAAACACATTTAGAAAGTCTAAGTGAAAACCTAATTTAAGTCTAAAGTGATCGAACCTTAAATCTTAGATCTTAGATCTTAGACTTTAGATCTTCTACTTGAATTAAACTATCTCCAATTGAAATTCTTTAAATTATTTATTGTATAAATCTTTTGAAGCCTTCCATATGGGTATAGGATTGATTCAATCTATAGGATAATGAAATTATTCTAAAAGATTGGATATAGATATTAGATTCTCAAGTTCTTAATTAATTATTTTATCTTTTAACTAATAGAGTAACCTTTCACTAAGTTTATAGTTCTTGAATCCTTTAGCTTATAGGATTTCTTATCCTTAACTTGGGAATTAAGTATGAACCATAGATCCTTATTAGGACATCATCTTGGATTCAGGATTTGGACACCAAAGTGGGGTTCAAATCTAAAATCCTTAAATCTTGATTTACTTAATCAAGATTTGGGTAAGAGAGAAAAATACTAATAATTAGGTCATAGATTCATTTGTTTAAATCTTATAGTCATCATATGATTTGGAATTAGAACTTGTTAAGTTCTAATATTAACTTTAAGGTCGTAAATCTGAGATCTTACTCGATAGCTGTATATTAGAGATCATAAACTTGTGTCTTCTCAGAATAATTAGTTGGATAAATTAGACAACAACAAATATCACATAAATCTAGATTAAGTTTCTTGCTTACTTTGACTAGATTTGCCTTGCATACCTTGAATATTGGCATTGTTCTTGAGCATAATAGGAGAACTTGGGATATGGAGGATACATCCTAAGTTAGTATTTGTAAAACATATCATTCATCTAGTTCTTGCAGTGCTTTCAGTTAGTAGAGTATGTCCTAGCTTAGTCTATCTCTTCAGTTCTTGTATTATTATAGAATAGTCTCAGGCCTAGTGTAATGGATGTCTAGGATGGTTATAGACTTATTTTATGAGTTCAACTCAGGCCTAGCATATTGGATGTCTAGGATGGTTATAGTTGAACTCTTAGTTCAGAGGCCCTGTATGGCCTATTGTCTAGTATGGCAGTACTATTTCTTAAGATTATTACTACTCTAGCTTAGTTTTCAGTTTTGTTTTTGCTTTGCCACATGCTTCAGTGATCTTACTTGCAGTACTGGCTTGCTTTGCCACATGTCTCAGTGGCTTTATATTATGTCTAATTATTTTGTCTTTGCTACATGTCTCAGTGGTCTTTCATTTTCATATTAATCTGTATGTTGTATGTATATACTTATGGAGTAGCTATATATATTAGCATGTTTAGAATGTTAGAATTTCTTGTTATATTGAGTACTTATGTTCTTTTATAATCAACATATTTTAATGTGATCATAATCATATTATGATCAGATTTAATACAGTAGTTGCAATTACTTTTGCTTTTAGCTTCACCTTACTTACTGTCGTGTTTTTTTTAATGTTATTTCACATACTTATTAATTGCTATAAATGGATAGTTTATAGTTATCCATTTCTTGTATAGCTTGTTACACCTCATAATTTCTTGCATGTTAGATTAATCAAATGTGATATCTTTAATTAATATTTCATTAAAATAGCCTAAAATGTACTTAGACAATTGTCTAACTGTAACATTTTTATTTTATTGGCTGGGGCCCTGGCATTTGTGATACTAACAAATGTCAGATTCAGGCTTGTTCGTGGGCAGTGCTGCAGGAGAGGAGCCAGTTTAGGAGGAGGATCATTCTGCTGCAGTTTAGATAGATTTTGCATTTTTATTTCAGTGAGATTGTGAGATCTTTATATTTTCTTTTAAATTCCATTTGTAATAATTAAATTATAGATGTATTTTACTTTCTGCACTCATTCTGAGTTACTACTACTATTTTCATATTTTTATATACTATATTATGCCTGTGGATGTTACATTTTATTCCCTACTTTCGCTACTTTGATATGTATTGATGTATCTTATAGTTGCATCAGGTGACAAGTCCTTAGCTTAAGACAGGTTGGGTTTCACCTGACTTTACTTAAGTTGGGGATTTTCAATAGTTGGAGTACCATACTCTTTACCATTAGTACGGGGGACCCCACAACGGGCAGCAACCAAAATACAGGAGCTGTACTGAAATTTGTTGCTACAGCGCGCTATAGCGGATCACGGCGCCGCAGCGCGCTGTGATGTCATTTCAGGCAAAACATTTTCTGATCATATTCAAACTAATAGGACTGCTATTCGAATGTTTGAGCGCCGCATTGCGCTGCGTTCTAGAAGGTCGGGTGCTGCAATGCACCGTAGTGCCCGATGGAGACTTGCTTTGTTCCAAGTCACGATCTGAAGAAATCTGATGGCATTTTGGATATTTTGAAGTTCAGGAATGACCAAAGTACTTAAGGCTAAGTGCTGAGAAAATGTCTAAGGCTTTTTGTAATTAGTTTGGAGGTTTTGGTGGTTGTGGAAAGGAGAACCTTAGAAGAAACCCTAGGGACCTGCTTAGCAAGAGAATGATTGCTATTTGAAGAAGAAACTTCAGGAGGGTAGCAGCCTCTTACTTTCTCAATTCTATGAGTAGAGCTACAATGGTGTATGCTGAGGTGATATAGCTATTGTAACTTTGTATACCTTGAATCTTTTTTCATAGTGGATTTTTCTCGTTGGTGTGGCTCTGTGGTTTTTACCAATCCTTGGGTTTTTCACGTATATGCTTATGTTTGGATTATTTTTTGTGCTACGTTCTTCTTGTTGTGATTTTGTGATTTCTAAGCTAACTTGGTAACCGTCAATGCACCTCGATCCTCAAAGGCCTTGGACTTTGGTTTATTATGTGCATTACAAGTGCCATTTTGCATTGGTATCTTGTGTATCACTAATGTTCACAACAAGTGGTATCAGAGAGATATATTCTTTGCCTTGTTGCTAAGGAGGGTTTTCTTATTTGAGTGGGAGCTATGGCCAAAGAAATGAGACACAAGATTGAGAAGTTCAGCAGGATGAACTTTGTGTTCTAGAAAATGCAGATGGAGGATTTTCTTTACTAGAAAAAGTTGTATCTTATATTGAAAGGAACCGACAAGACACCTGCTACTATGACAGATTAAGAATGGGAGGCTCTTGATAGAACCACATTGGGATTGATTCACTTATCGATGTCTTCTTCTGATATTTTCAATATTCTTAATAAGAAAACTACTGTATATCGTATGAATACTCTGACGAGGATGTATGAGAAGCCTTATGCTTTGAAGTATATCCTATTAAGTAAATTCATACTTAATAGGATGAATCTCTAATCTTAAGTCTAAGGTTGAACTATTAAATAATCATAAACAAACTATGAAAATTTAAAAACTAGTAAAACCAAGGTTTCACTATTGAGTAACCCAATTTACTCAATAGATGAAATATATCCTAAGTTCTAGTCCTAATCCTTAAGGGAATCTTAAGGGACTAAGATGAAAACTCAAGTTCTAATCTTAACTAATATTGAATTGAAAGCTTAAGAGAAGGATTAGAAGAAATAAGGGAGGCATGATGTGAGATTCATCTCACATCATGGAGATTAATATTACTTAGAATTTACTTGAGGTGAAATTTAGGATTTTATATAGAAACTTGATTAATAGCTTAAAATCATATGAATTAATTCCAAATCACTTAATTTATTGATTAGACTATGATTCTAAGGCTTAAGAATTCTTAAATTTAAATTTGGACAAAATAACTATTTTGCCCTTACATAAGAGTCTAAAAAGCTACTTTTTGATTTAGGGCTCCAAATTAGAATTTATTAATGGAAAATGATTACTTACTATCTAACATGAAGATAGATAGTAAGAACACCCAATTTGGATAAGAATTAAGCCTTATAAAATCAAATTAAAGAATTTGACTCGTAAAGATAATTTAGTAATTTTACCTAATGAATTCTAAAACTTTGTATAGTTTATTAATGCTTACTATGCAAGGATTCTATAGAGTCTAAGAACGCTAAATTTTGAGATCTAATGAATAAGTTATAAGCAAATCAATTTTAGAGTTCTATTTTATAAATTAGGGCTTCTTAAGGAACCTAACTTTTCTATTTGAAGTCAAAATTTAGTAAACTCAGTGGCTATGCCTTTCATATCACTAACTACATACTTTAACTGGGAGTAGACCCAATTTGGATCTTATTTGGTCATGTTATGACCTAATTAAGGTTAAGGGTAATTAGTGAGTAATTAGTAAAATTAATCACAGAATCACAAAACCAACCACACCACTAGGTTCTATTCTACTTTATGAGTTATTAAAAAGTTAAATCACTCAATTTGGATCACTAATTATATTAATACTCACTAATCAAGTTTTGGGGTGATTAGAGCTAATTTAGGAATTTAATCATCAAATCTTAAATATTTTTGCAGTTTACTATTTATTAGATCTTTCTGATCAAAATGGTACATTAGAAGACCTAATTTGGAGCTCAATTGATCAAGTTATGATCAATTGCAGTTTTAGAGTTTAATGGTACAATTAGGGGAGGGTCCTAAAAGTAATTAGGCTAATTTACTCTAGTAGAATATTCTTGAGGATCTCTTGATTAAAATGAGATCCATATTGGATACATTTGGGTGACTGTGTGCAAAGTTATGATAGATTAAAGTTTTGAGATATTTAGGGCAAATTTTGGGGGTCCTATATGTCATTATGTTAAATACACCTTCAATTTGAAAATTGGCAGTGCCATGTTGATCCTTAATTTTTGCTGATCAAAATGTATAGTATTGCTACAATTAGATAAGTAAATTTAAATATGTTAATGTTTGAATATTTATGATAAATTCAATTAATTGAATTAAATTTGGATATAATTAAATCAGCATTACATCAAATAATCCCCTAATCCTTATAAATGGCAGGCCCCACACATGATTTATATGCCAGCAGACTACAAGGAGATGGCGGGTCCCACTGACACGTTGTTTGCATGAATGAGACCCACCCGTGCTGCGTCGCCATGACGTGTGGTATCCCACGCAGACGGATGCGGGTCCCACACCATGATGCCAGTGTACCTGACCTGACATCGGTCCCACAGGTCACATTTGACCCAATCCAGCCCCGAGTGGGTCGGCATCTTCCTCGATAGTCCGACATAGATGAAAATTAGGGCATGTGATTAGACGACCATCCTGATGATGCCAGGGTTCAGTCCACACGGCATTGGATAGACCTCGATGAGGGCTAATCATTGGTGGTCAAGATTGCACTTGGAGTGCCCTGAGATGCTAGTGAGGTGCAGCCCTAATTAAGCAAAGACACGAGAAAGGGCTACAAAATTGTAGCCCACTGTAGCTACGAAGCCCAATTAGGATGATCGGGTTCGATCAAACACGATCGACCCCGATAAAATATCAATCAATCATGCACAATAGGATTTCAAAACAAGAAATGGAGAATTGAAAGCGTGGATTGGAATATAGAAGTACCTTGAAATGGATGATTAAAAAATGCTAAAGTTCATTCGGCAGCTTCTTTTGACTTTGCAGGATTCAAAATGCGTAAACGGGCAAATGGGGTGAATGGAGGGTTTAAAGTGATCTTGAGCGGCGCTCTTCAACGGTGGAAGAAGCCACGAATCATTGAGTATGCCGCGTGCAGGGTTCTTCGACATGCGAGAAAATGAGGAAGGAGATGATGCGCTCACCATTCGATCCGTGATCGAACAGATGAAACACACCGTGCGATCAAACAGAATATGCGAAATGGTGGAAGGATGAGAGATGGCGCAGTTAAAATAAATACCATTTAAATTATTTTTAATTACTTTCAAACTAATTTTATTAATTAAAATTAATTATTTAAATGCATTCTAAGAAAATTTCCAATATATCACCTAATGAATAAAATCTAACATAATATTTATCCTTATTCCTAAGGAATAGATCCTTAGGTGAAGTGATGATTCCTAATGAGCTCCTAATAAAAAGACTTAGAGAGATTCTAAGAGTTGATTGAATTTATTTCCATTTGTTATTTCTTTATTTAATTAGAAAATTTAAGAATGAATTTTTGCTAAGTAAGGCATATTGTCCTTAGAGATTTTCAAGCATAAATTAGGATTTTTATCAAATTATTTAAATTGAGAGATTTATGACTTAAATTGATCTTAAATCAGTTTTATTACTAATTTTAATGATTTAAAAGGTATTTTAAGTGTTATGGACACTTAACCTAAATTTTGAGCAAAATGACCATTTTGCCTTTACTTAAGGGTCCAAAAAGCTACTTTTTGATTTAAGACTCTAAATTAGAATTTCTTACTGCCAAATGATTCCTTAATATCTAACATGAATATAGATAGTAAGTACATCAAATTTGGACAAGAAATGGGTCATATAGGTCCAAACTAAAGTTTTTGACCTAAGGGGCAGTTTAGTAATTTTCACCTAATGAAAATTAGAAATTTGTGCAGTTTATTGTTTATTGCTGTTCAAGGATTCCATAGAGTGCCCAGAATTGTCTGAAAGTGCCCAGAACTATCCATAATTAATCATATTTGTGATTTTTTACATTTTAATGACCCTAGGACTCTAATGGGGCCAAAATATATCAAAATCTAGTAAAATTAAGCATTGTATAAAATTGTAGGTGAATTTTAATGTAAAATTTATCACTTACCCTAAAATAGCATGTTCTAAATCTCTTATGTATTTACTTAAATATTTTTGTGCAAAATATAAATGTTAGAATATTTGATTGCTTGTATGACCAAGTATAACTTAATAATCAAATTGTATGAAATTTAATTGCTTTACATTTATAATTAAGTATTAATCCCTTTTGTGTTTGATTTAAGATCTGATTAAACTTAATTACTCAATGTTAATCAATATAATATTTATATATATTAGAAAACTTTAACATTGATTTGGATACCTTGATTTACTCAATTTGATATTAAACTATATTTGAATATAAGAGTTTTAAGAACTTGATTAAGTAAATGATACTTAATCTAAATTTGAAATTTTCTATCAGTAATACACCAATAATGCATTGATTTGTCATTGATCTATAAATCAACTATTAATCTTAATTTGGTAAGGCTAGGGGTTAAACCCTAACCTGTCTGATTAAGATCTACATCCTTAATCACTTAATAAATCAACTTGATTGAAAGATAATTCAACTTGCATAATTCTATTAATATATCTGATTTGACATTGATCTTAAAAATATTGAATTAGAAGTACTAAAATCATTAAAGAACTTATATGATTTATTATCTAGACATGTACCTTAAGATTTCTAATTTAATCTTATATAAGACTATTAGCATGAGATAAACTACAAAAATATACTAATTTGTAATGTGATCAACTCTTAATAATATTCTTGATTATATTCTATAATTTGTAGCATATGTGTTGATTAGATGGATTTACCCATATGATTTGGTCTATTCAAACTTAAAAAAAAATAGTAAAAATATAAGATCTTTATGATCTTGCCTTAGGTTATTAATGCAATACTTGTTAAGCCTTATCAATTGATATGACATTGAGGTAGGAAGTACTTATTTTTGAAACTTGAGGTAGGAACTTAAATGATCCTTCCTAGCCTTAGAAGATTGATCTTAGGCCCTTGTGGTATGATCACCCGAAGTACTTTGAATGAGATTCCTCCTATGTGGTAGTAACTTATATTGAGTGACCTTTTGATCACACTCTTGGAACCTTGTGTAGGATTCACCCAATTAGAGTCAAGATTCATAGCTTTGGTAAATCCTTGGTTGCTAAATAGAATTACTAGAACCCAAATTATTAATTGGATATGATTATGCATATCTATGGTGCTGAGTCACTTCAGCAATATTCAGAATTGGTTGAGTCACTCTAATGTAGACTTATGATTAGGTGCTATCCTGAGCGATTAGATGAATACAGTCCAATTAGAATAAATCTTCAAAGTCTAAGAGTGTTACAATTAGTAAACTAGATCCTTAATTTGAGATATAAATTATGATCAAGTTCTGCCTCCTATCATAGTGCACTTTGATAAGTACAGTTTAAAATAAACTAAGTATCTCAAGTCACTCTATGTAGAACATTAAGTATGCTTGTAATTAGGGTATTTAACAGCTTAGCTTGAGATATAAACTATGATCGAGTTCTGCCTTCTATCGAAGTGCGCTTCATAGGTGCAGTTTTAAACAAACTACGTGTTAAATTCGCCTTTCCTGGAAACATATAACCATGGGTATACAACCTTTCCAACTAATGATTTTAAGTAAAATCCTAAGTATAACTAGTGATTGAAATTAGAACTAGGGGCAGGAATCTAATTAAGTGGATTCTGCACAGTGGAGACATTTGATTTATTATCTGATTTTAAATTATTTTTTAGATTTATGGATTTTAATACATGTAGTGTAAGAGACATGAGCATGAGCATAAGGATAATGTATGAGTATCATTGATGATTTATAGGTTACAAAGTATTGTATACATTAATCTGGGAATTTCAGGATGCATTGGCATCATAGTAAACTATATTCCCAACCAAATGTATGTAGACATTGGACCATCTGACTCATAGCAATTTAGTGATATTTTTATTGCATATTAGTGGCATACAGTATTGTGGCATATATATATATATGCATGACTTCAGTGGTATACAACAAAATTTTACATGTTATTTACTCAGTTTCACCTCATATATTGTCTTTATTTTTTTTTAGTATTCAGTATACCATCACCCTTACTTCACTTTAGTTTTATACAGTTTCAAATATTCAGTTACTTTTTACAGTTTTTTTGCAGCTCTATTTTAAGTTATTAAAATGTTAAGTAAATGATTAGAATTGTTTAGTTTAGTTTTGATAGTGTTAGACTTATTGTCTGACACATGGTACTTTTAGGATCCATTAATTTGCTAGATCCTGAGCAGCTTATTGAGCCAGGTTAGGAGGAAGTTCAGGAGATTTAGGAGGAGTTCGTGGAGCTATAGCAGATTTTCTCCTTCAGCTTTTACTATTTTTGATTAGTTATTTCAATTTAGTACTTAGACTTTATTTCAATAAACTGTTTGTAATAATTTCTAGATGCATTTACTTTTATATTATGATAAGAATATTTTCATTCAGTTTCTATGATGAATGTTTCTGGATGTATATTTAGCTTCCACACTCTGTTTATATATTACTTATACTTAGTATTGTGATACGAACGGCATACTGGAAATATTGATATCTTATACATATATTGGATTCTTTATATTATATTTTAAATCCAATGTATATATTTACTAAATACTTAGGATAATGATACTATTCTTATCTTAAGTATTAGCTCTCGACCCTCTTTTGAGGTTTTCCTTAGCTATTCAAGAAGATGGCAAATTCCTTCCTGATTAGCACACCGCTCCTCCGTCAATTGATTACCTTTCTTTTCTTTACGCGTGACGATGGGGCGGGGCGCTAAACTTAAGGTCCATCTTATAAGAAGATTAGAAGGAGGGAGATGGATGGCTACAGCTGGGAAGGTATGGTTCTTGGATGGGATGATCTTGAGTCATCCCATCACAAGTACGGAGAGAAGGAGATGGTAGAAAATGGAGAGAAGAGGGGGGCCTCCGCTCCTTTGCATGCGGCAGAATGGGAGAAGAGGGGGCATATGCAGGCAGGGAAGAGGGAGTGGGTGTAACAACCCAAGGTTGTTACCCAATTGATTTTAGCATAATCATATCGTAATTATCATCATCAAGTCATTAAATCCAAACCTTGAAGGTTTGGAGCAATTCGGAGTTCAATCCAATATTTTGGATTATTTTAATATTTAATTAATTAGAAAATTGAGGTATTTATTTTGACCTCAAAATCAAAATCTGACTTCACAGTTGCGATCGTTACCCCCAAATTAACTAGGAGTGACATTTTGGACATGTTTGGAAGTTGTCGAAATTTTCGCGAATATTTTAATATAATTAAATACCCTGAAAATTAGCATAATTAAATAATCCTCGGAATCAAATTCCGACTTCGCCGTTGAATTCCTCACCCCCAAATTAGCTAGGGGTGAATTTTTGAGATTTTTCGGAGCACGTTTCAAGAATCAGAATTTTTAAATAAATAAGGAAAATAAATAAACAATCATTGAATCCCCAAATTGCAAATTCCCCACTTATTCTATTTCCCATTTTCGGCTGGCCATCAACTCAGCCGGCACCCCATGCCTTGGGCTGAAAAATTTAATGGCTTCTCCTCCCTCCTTGTCCCTCTCCCTAGGCCTCATAATGGCCTACTCCCTATCTAATGATGAAATCTACAACTCCTTCCTCTCATTTAAGAAGAGAACTCAGCCTCCTCTCTTCTTTTGCTGAAAGTTTCTCATCTCCCCCCTCCATTGCTTGATACACTTGTGTTGAAGAAGAAGGAGTTCGGCTCACCTCTAAGGCTTTGAAGAAAGCAAAGGCTCCCCTTCTTCCTCTTCTTGCAAGAACTAAGGTACCCCCCTTTACCCATTCCTTTTGCCTTCTTCATATGGCTACAATATTGGAATACATCTCTAGATATCCATGTCTAAGTATGGAAGCCATTAAGGCTCTTGAAAGCATCATAGAAAAATGCTCTATTTTTTTTGCATTATGTATACCCTGTCATTTATCTACATTTTTAGTATAGCTAAGATGCTCCGTTCATACCAATTTTGGTGTCGATGGAAAGGTATCAAAAATACCTTTCCATTAATATATGGCACCGCTCATGGAACTCTCTGGATTGAGAGTAATTAAGCTTGATAAATGGCCTACATGGGTTTCGCACCTGGCGAAATCACCGTCTGCCGCTACAGCGCGCTGTAGCGTGCTGCAGCGGGTTGCAGCGGTTGGTCGTGGGCGTAAAAAACTTAGGGAAAATATTAATAGAACTAATTGAATAGTAAGTTGCGAAGTGAACCGCTACAGCGCGCGGTGGCGCGCTGCAGCGGTATTTCTTGAAACTTAGGAAAATGGCCTTAAATTTAATTGAATAGTAATTCGTGAAATAGGCCGCTACAGCGCACGGTAGAGCGCTGCAGCGGACTATAGCGGAAATTGCAAAACTATATAAAATGTCAAAATAAAAATTAATTGAATAGTGGTTCTGCAAAATGAGCCGCTACAGCGGATTGCAGCGGACCGCAGCATTCCTAAATTTGCAAAATTTCCAAAAATTTTAAAACTACCCAGATTTTTGTAAAACTACTCAGTTTTGGCTGAAATGACCAAAACTTCACTGTTTTGATAATTTAGGACCCTTAGAACCCTAGTGGGGCTAAGTTATACTAAATTTGAACTTATTTTAGCTAAAGTTGAATATTGCATAAAATTCTATGTTGAAATCAAATTTGAAATTTTGCCATTCCTAATGTGCTCAATAATCTACTATGTACTTTAAAGGTATGTCATGCAAATGCTAAGTAATAGGATCCTTAAAAGTATGTATCAAATAGGTAAAACTTAATAACCTAAATGGCATGAAACTTAGATCTTTTAGACCCTTAAGTAAGGGCAAAATAGTCATTTTGCCCAAAATTTAGGTTAAGTGCCCTTAACCTCTAATCTGTGTTTCAAATCACTCAAACTAGTATTAGAACTATATTAGAATCATTTAAGTAAGAAAAATCAGCCATTATGTCAACTTAGTAAAATTCCCCAAAATTCTGTAAGTGTTTTTCTTAGGATCTTCCACCTCACATTAGGACTACTTCTAAGACTAGGACTAGCTCATATGTTAGATTTCATTCATTAGATAAGTGGGTTATTCAATGAATGAATCCTTGGTTTTATTAGTTTCTAGAAATTTTACAACTTAATTTGATTATTTTGTCTTTTAATCCTAGGTTTAGGATAAGGAGATTCATCCTATTAAGTTTGATTTGCTTAAATAGAATCTACCTTAATCAATAGATCACTTTTAGACTGAAACCTAGATCTTATGTATTAACCTTTTGGATTATGTGATTAAGCCCAATCTCATGGTGTTTAATCCATAATCTATAGTCTAGTAGATCTTGATCAGATCTTAAATAAAATATCTAAATTCATCAAATTAGGACATATGATTCATTGATTAAACTTATAGTCATGTTTGATTGAATTATATTAGAACCTGATCAGTTCTAATCCTTTTAACTTATAAGATCGTGCTTCTAAGTTATACTTAATAGTAGGAATTAGAGATCCTGAGCTTGTGTAACTTAGAATAGTTAGAATGGTTTAATTAGATAACAATATTGTCACCATGTATAGAAGAGTCCCTTGCTTACTTGATTAATTTTGTTACTATACATTCCGTGTATTTTGTGCTTAAATTCTTCGTTCATATCATATAAGACAACTTTGTGTATGAAATGAAAACTTAGAATAATTAGGATAACAGTTGCCTTTGGGTTCAGTATATTTAGTAGATTCTGGTGCACATTTACCCTAATGGACAAGGGTAAGGAGTAATAAGGATGCTTAACATTACTCATTGAGGAGTGTGTGTTAAGCTTGGAACCCATATAGTCTTGCAGATGTGCTTGACTCCTCGGCTGTTTCTGGACGTGTCCACAGAAACAAAGTAAAATAACTAAAATATTTTTGCATGTGTGATTACTGTCTCCTCAGTTCTGCTGTTGGATTCTGTCTGCCCTATTCCTGAAAGGCTATGGGAATTTTTGTCAGCTCAAGCCCTGAAAGGCTTGGGGATTTCACCAGCCTGATGGCCAACTTTCTGATATGGCAGTCTTTGCATATCTGTTTCAGTTTTCAGCTTACTGTGTACTATATTCTAATGTATATTTTAGTCAGCTATTTTTCCTTTACTTACCTGCTTACTTGTACATATTTATAGGATGTTATACTTTACTGCTTACTATGTACCATGTTCAAATTTCTATCATTTAATTTGTACAGGTCATATGATCATCAGTATGTTTAGGATTAGACTTTACTTTCAATACTTTTACTTACTGTACTATACATGTATATGCCCATTTTTTGCTTAGTTATTGAGGTGTGTTTTTTCCTCATTTTTTGTTTAGTTATAAATGTTATATTTATGACTATCCCTATTTCTTGTTACGCTTACTGCTCCTACTGCTTAGTTACTTTTATTGTGCTTAAGTTAAAGTGGTGACATTAATAACTTATGAAAAATATTCAGCCTAAAATGTACTTAGACAATTGTCTAACAAGATGTTCTTTTATTGGCTGGGGCCCTGGCATTATGAAACCGATAATGTCAGATTCATATAGGTTTGAGGAGCTAGGTGCTGAAGCAGAGGTCCCTTACTTAGAGGAGGAGCTTCAGCCAGGAGAGCAGGATACCATTTAGTTTCTTAGCTTCTTGTGAAGATGAGTGACTTATTTTTAGTCTTTAAAACTACTTATTTAAATATTATAATAATACAGGTACTGTGACTGTGATTTACCTTATGCACTTTACTATTTTCTGAACTATCTTATTATTGTTTCTTATGTGATGCATGATGAATGGATGTACTATTTACTTCATTTAGCTTCCGCACTCTATTTGTATGTCAGATTTAGTGACTGATCCTCTTATTTATTTTGTGCACGTCCCCCCTTATTAGTGGATTGTGAATCTTACCTAATCTAATGATAAGAGAAGGATTTTGTGGTGACCGGGGATCGAAGTTCGAGAGTCCTTAAAGAACAATTCATCTCAAATAAAAAATATATATACATCTTTATGATTTAAAAAGGACATAATAAAATAAAATAATAATTCACAGTCCTTTTATACATAGAGCCAAAATATATATGAAAAGTTACAACAGTTTGAATTATACAAAATATGAAATAAGAAACATCTACATTCTTCTTGCTTCTTTAAATTCTTCTTCTTTTAATTTGGCAGATCTTCTAAGTTCTTTAATTATCAAAACCTGAAAAATTCAGTTTACCAGTCAAGTAGGAGTACGCAAATTGTTCTTATAAGAATAAATCTAGCATCCTATAATAGGTATGAATCACATATAAAAATGACTGAAAATAAAATTGCAAGTAAAGTAAGTAATTTCCAAATGCAATTTCTGCCCTGCAAAATAGCTGTGAACATCAATAAATTTTATAAAAAACATTTTTAATAATAAGTCGAGTTCGGAGACCCCTAAGCCCAAATGGGTAAACCCATAGGCATAAATCTATAGGAAGCTTATCTCGCCACCCATCGGTAGCTTACTCAAATTAGGAACTGATGGTGTGTCTTTCCTCTGGATTTGCCTACTTCCTACAAGAGGCTAAATCCCTCCATATAACTCCTAAGGGCTTGCTAGCTAGCCCAATCTGTACAGATTCCAGTTTTGCGTTCCACCCTCCAAAGACAAACACCACAATATATATATAAATTCTTTTTGTTACATGCTTTTTGATATAATTCTTTTGCAGATTAAAATGCGATAAGCAGTGCAAATAATACTCAAATGGAAAAATGGCTCAAATAAGAATACTGAAATAAGACTTATAAGTAAATTTACGTACCTGACTTGTTTTGATCAACCAGTTTTAATTTCTTTGATCTGCCAAAATAATAAAATTTATCAATTTAATGTTTTTATTATGATTTGTAATATTATAATTATTTTGATTTATTTGAATTTATTTTTATTAAGTTTATATAATTATTTATATCTTATAAGGTCAAATTGGGAATTTGACCTTATAAGGGCATTTTAGTAATTTTATTCTTAAAATAATACAAAATTTATGTTAGTTTATTGAATATTATGTTCTAAAGTTTCTATATAGTCCAAAATTATCAAATTATGATAGGAATTGGCTAAGTTATAGCTATTCTAATTTGGAGGGTTTAATGATTAGGGTTTATTATTATTAGAGAGTGATTAGTGATTTTAATCACAAAATTATTAAACTAATTATACATTTAGGTTCTAATTCACATTATGAGTTATTTAAATCTGAAATCACTTAATTTAGATTATTATATTTGCTAATATTCACTAATCAAGTTTTAGAGTAATTAGTGTTAATTTGAGGATCTAACTGTTAGATCCTAAATATTTTTTCAGTTTACTAAAATTTAGGATTTTTTGATCTAAATGGGTATTTGGATCATCTAATTTGGAGTTAAATTGACTAACTTATGGCTTTTTTTTGAAGTTTCTAGGTTTAAAAGCTTAATTATGGTTAGGTTCTAATTGTGATTAGTCTTAATTTAATTCCAATACTAAAATTAACACTACTAAAATATTCCTTATATTTTTCTGGTTATTTTGATATATTTAATTTATATAATTTGGTTAAATAATTTAGGAGTTATGGATTCTTAAAGTTTTAGGATTTTATGAATTAATTTAGAAATATTTATTTTCTATTATTTATTTTATTTTATCTATTTTTAATTAATTTGTTAAATATTATATTTTCTGATTATTTATTATTATTATTTAATATGATTAATTTATTTAAAAATTAATTATTCTTATTTTTCTATTTATGAACATATATATTAATTATTGTATCATATTTATTTAACTAATTAAAATTTTATCTAATAATATTATATTTTATGTTTATTATTTTAATTTGATATTTATGTTATATTATAAATTTATCTGTTTATATTTTTATTTATATAATTTATTAATATTATATTTATATTTATATTTTCTTTTTCTGTTAAATATTTTTATCTATAAAAAATATTACTTTTTCGTATTTATTTAATTTATTTTATTTGTAATATATATATATATATACACGTATGTATTATTATTATTTTAAATATTATTTATTAAAATAATATTATATTTATTAAATTTTCTATTATGATTATTATATTTATTTATATATATAATAATAATTACTAATTTATGTATTTATATTATTTTATTTAATTCTTTTCTGTAG
Organism: Gastrodia elata; assembly: GCA_016760335.1. Taxonomy (NCBI): domain Eukaryota; kingdom Viridiplantae; phylum Streptophyta; class Magnoliopsida; order Asparagales; family Orchidaceae; genus Gastrodia; species Gastrodia elata. Next base: position 6,787,706 of record CM028672.1, on the reverse strand, counting down.
GACAAGATGTCTGGCGGGCCCCACGTCCACGTGGCGCTCCACCATTCGCCGAGGATCAGAAGGTGGGCCCCACGCAACAGTCATTTGTCTTCTAGAAGAGCCATGTGGCATCTTCTTATTCGTACGGCAGCTGGCGTGGGTCATGCGATGGAAGAGATAAGCGGCCGACTGGTTCAGCTAGACCGGTTAGACCGGTCTAAAAATAAACTGGTCTATTAATATTAATCTAATATTTATTTAAGATTAAACAAATTCTAATCGAACTATCAAGATTAATTCTGATCGACGGTTTGATTCATTCGTCTCTTCGCTTTCTCCTTCGTTTATACCGACGAACCCTAATCGCGATCGGACGACAGACGGCACGATCGATCGAAGTTTGATTCGATTGATCGAGCTTACATGTTTATGCATTCATTTAGATAAAGTGTTAATAATGCTCAAGCAAATCGAAGGAGGTAGAAGAAACGAGTACCTTAGGGTTCTTAGGACTTTTCAAACGCCCGATTTTAGAATATCTAATACTCAATGAATTCTTTGAAAGCAAGGATGAGATGATATGAATCGAAGAAGAGGATTTAAGGACAGGATAAGCGGTGAAATTGCCAGATGGAAGCATTCTGACGACCGCGTGTCGCGCCTGAGGGACGCGTGCCCTAATCGTTGAGAAGATGATCCTCAGCCGTCTGATCGAGCGATCAGACGGCACAGGTAATCTGTCCAAACGAACGGAAAATTAAATATAAAAATGACGGCGTTACAGCTTTGAGCGACGGCACCATTTTGAATTAATTAAATATTAATTATTTTAATCAATTTAATTAATTAAACTTAATTTAATAAATATTTTCCAAAAATTTTAAAAAATATCAATCCTAGCTAATTGAGGGCTTCTGAACACAATGGCGCACTCGGATTTTCGATCCGACGAGTATTTAATTATTCAAATTTTTTTAGGTATTTAAATAATATTAAAATATTTGTCTAAAAATTAATGACTTCCAAATGCGTTCAAAACTTCACCCCTAGCTAATTTGGGGGTGGTGAACGCAATGGTGAAGTTAGATTTTCAATATGAGGTCAAAATTATTTAAAAATATAAATAAACAATTACAAATGAGATTTTGGTATTTTACAGATTTGCACAAGTGACCTCCGCTCCTTAGTCTAATGATTATGAGCTTAGGGAGCGGGGCGCCACAGTGGGGTCCATCTCAAGGAAAAGAAGGAGAATAAATGGATTATTGAAATATATTAACTTAATTTATTTAATTAATTAATGCTTTAAAAATCAGATTAATAGACTAGCACCTAAAAATCCCAAAATTTTATCACAAGCTAATTTGGAGGTGATGATTTCAACGACAAAGTCAGATTTCGACTCCAAAGGTTATTTAATTTTCCTATTTTTTGGGGTATTTAATTACAATAAAATATTTACAAAAATCCGACGACTTCTAAACACGTCCAAAATATCACTCATAGCTAATTTGGGGTCATGAGTGCAATGGCGAAGTTGGATTCGATTTTGAGGTCAAATTAAATATCTCAATTTTCTAATTGATTAAATATTATTAAAATAATCCAAATATTAAATTGACTCCAAATCTTCAGGGATTGATTTTAATGACTAGATGAACTCAATGGAATGATAATTAAGATGCAATTAAGCTAGGATTAGGCTAAATAACAAAATAGAGTTGTTACAAGGTGAGTGTTCTTTCTTTTTTCTTGAAACTTAATTTAAATATTAAAATATTACAGGTATTCTTTGTATTGACCTTTACTGCACACTTTATTCTGATTATATTTCTGTATTGTGGGTTCAATGAATGTAAATTTGTTATTCCTTTCTTTCGTACCCTAACAATCATATATATTATTTAGTGAGTGATTTAATATTTCATATTGCACATCACTCCCATATTAGTGGATTATGGATCATAACCTAATCTAAGGATGAGTGAGGGGTTGCCCAGTGATGACTACCCCAACCTACCTTGTTGGGGCTCGATTCGCCACACTTATGGACAGGCTTGCTTCCTTGATTGACAGAGAGCAATATAATGAAAAATTTCATTTTTATAATTAAAATAATATTTAATTAAGGAATCAAAAACTCAAAATCTCCAAATGATGTATTAATATAAAATTAATGGCTATAGATTTATTATAATATAATGAGTAAAATGACTATAAGCACACTAAATTTGGATATCATTTGACTAAGATAGGTCCTAATCACTCTTAATAGTAATTGAAAAAGGTGATTAGTGAAATTAATTATCAAAATATAATTTTAATATAATATTAATATTCTTTATATTTTTTTCATCATTTTGAGATATAACTTTAATATATTTGGACTTATATTTCTTAAGTTATGAAGCATTAAATATATAATTTTTAATATAATATAATATTTTGAAGTTCGTCTTCTAGGATTGCTTGTGCTGAGGCTGGAATGAAAGATTCGCGAAATGCTTCCATGAACATATCCCATGGTATGTCCTCAATCTTGAAGTCCGCAAATCTGTTATTCCCTTCATTTTCCTACCAATATTTCGCTTCTTCTTGGAACAGGTAGGTCACCAGACGGATTGCCTCAGAATTAGGGTATTTAATTAAGGCCAGATTCTTCTCTACCAATTTCATCCATGTTACTGTATCCATGGGGTTTAATGCCCCGTTGAACGTGGGAGTGCGGAAACGAAGGAAGTTGTGTAGGACTCCGTCACCTGAATTATAAGAAGAAGGTCCGGAGGATTGTTATTTGACTAAGAGGATGAGAGATCGTGTCTCCTACGATTGTTGCGCGTTACTGTCAATTAAGGCCTTTATTAAATTGGCCATAAGACTCGATTCCTCAGGTCCGCTTGACCATGGGATTGTCTTTTTAATAGGAGTGGGAGCAGAGGGGGAACCAGGATTCATAGCTGCAGTTACAATGTAAATTTTTTAGAAAATTTCATTCATTTTCAAGTTCTTTCTCATAAGAGAAGATACATGGATACATCAAAATATATAAACAAGATAATAAGAAATGACATAAGGAAATTCCTAAGATCTAGTTACAATACTCTACCCAGAAGGCAGCACAAAAGTCATCATATGTGACTATGTGACCTTTCCGAGCTAATCTCCTATCGACCCAATATCACCAATGACTCGCTGATCCCCTCAGTATGATCTCTACAATCTCCAGGCGGTACTTCTCTGGACAGGCTGTCTCTCGAAGTGTCGTGGTAACACGATCCAGCCACTCTTTGGTGAGTGCTGAAAGACTGGTGCTTCTGAATGATGAATGAACCAGAATCTTGTCCAGTACTGCGACTCATTGGGATGATACTCTATCCACCGTCCTCCCGTAGATCTGACCATCTCGAAGGTCGTCTATCCAATAATCATCATACCTCCTAAGGTAGAACAAAAATGCTGACGACGAGTGTTTCATTCCCTAAAATAGTTCAACCCATAAATATTTCATTCATTTATTTTTTTTAAAATTCGTTCAAATCCTTAGATGTCATTTTAAGTTATCTTTTTACGTGCGTTTATTTCCTAGGATGTCAGTATTGTAGACATAATCTTCCTTTCTATTTCTGAGACAGCTTAATGAACCTTTTGGATGTTTGCTTTGCACTACACATAGTAATTGTGATATTGTCCTGACTTAGAGAACAGATTATAAAGTAGATAGGAACAAGCTCCTCATCTGACACTTTATAATACTTCTCTGATACCAACTGTAATGCCTCGTCCTGTCACCGTGCGCAAAAAAGACAAGTATCATTTTATGGTTCGGCGGCGGAACGGTGCGCTACTCAGGAGCGGTGGGCCATACAAGTAAAACCCATCGTCTCGAATAGGCTAAAGAGACAGAGCCATACTGAAGACCGCTAACTCAAACCCTAAGAGTAGGTTCGAGAGCCAATATCCAAGATAAGAATGAAATACTTATCTTGGGTATTAGACTAGTACGTACATAAGGTGCAAGGGAGTGGAGAGGAACCTATGTACGTTACAAAATATATATCAGCATTTCCAGTACGCGGATCACATCACAATACTATGTATAGTAGTATAATAGAGTGCGGAAGCTAAAAGCAAAACATCCAGAATACATTCATCTCAAGCAATAGTGAATATCCATCTCAGAGAAGAAAGTAAAAATACATCCAGAGTTTGATTACAAACCATAAAAATGCAGAAATATAAAGAGTCTAGCTAGAATACTGGAAAGAACTAGGATGCAAAAGTAGGTGCTCAATCCCCTATAGCTCCAAGTGCTCCTCCTGAGTCTCTGGGACGTCCTCCTGACCTGCCTCCAACAACTGCTCGGGATCTAACAAATTGCCGGATCCCAAAAGTACCCCGTGTTAGATAAGAATCTAACACATCGAAGCTAGCTATACAAGCTAAACTAAACATAATGAATATGCAAGAACGTAAAGTAAAAGTGCAGAAAAAAAAATTATAAAGACATCAAGTAGCTGAGCTGTAGGAACTAAACAAAGTAAAACTGCATCAAAGCTAAATACTGAAAGAAAATGAAAATGACAGATGCTTATAAACCAATATGAAAGAAATGTCAGATGCTGAGAAGGATGCTATAGGCAGCACTATATTCCACTGAAACAATGCTCACAAATATGTCATACCACGGTATATTATAGAACTATCACTGAAGGTTTATGAGTAGTACGGTCCAATGTAAGCACAATAGTTAGGAAGTCAGTATGGTGATGCAGATGCACCATGAAATTCCCAAGTCTGTGTATATAATACTCCGTATCTCATACTATATCACTGATAACCATGTATTCATAACAGAAGGAATGAGGTTAACTCATGTTTATGTTTATGCTTATGCCATTATATGGTATGAATGGAAAATCCCGAATCCATGAAAAATATAGTAAGAAACAAAAATGATTCCTAAGTCTCCACTGTGCAGAATCCTGCTAAAAGGATTCTGACTCAAAATCTCTAGATCGATATTTAGTTAAAGTTACTTATTTACTCAAAGATCACTGGGTAGGGTGATTGTATACACATATTAAATATGCTACAAAGATAGAACTCTCAACATTTGGTTTGATTACGCCACCCTAATAAAGCGATCTTCATTAGGAGGCACCATCCGATGATGATTTTGTATCTCAAACTAAGCATTTAGTCACTAAACTCATAATCATATTTAGCATCTTAAGGAAGGTAATTCCCCTTTACTTAGTTTTATTTAAGCCATACCTATTGAAGCGATCTTCGCTAGGAGGCATTGCCCGATGGCAACTGTCCTTCAATAAAACTAAGGAATGGGCACCCGTTTAATACACTATTAGGATCGATCGATTTACTCTAAGCAAGGTTGTATCCGCCTAAGCCCGCAGGATAGCAATAAAGATAATCTTACTTAGAGTGACTCAACCAATCAGAATGTTATTGGGGACCAGTAATATGGGTATACTATACTGCACTACCCAATAATCATGGTTCAATCAAATCTAGTTAATAGAACAAGGATTTATCAAGACTACAAGTCTTAAACTAATAGGTAAGTCCTATACAATGTTTCACCAATCAAATGTGATCAAGGATCACTTAATATGGATTCTACCACAAGGGATGTATCTCTTCTAATATTTTAAGGGACTACTACCACAAGGAGAATAGATCAATCTCTAAGGTGATGGGATCTTCTATGCTTTTACCACAAGGATTCATACAAGGCCTCCTACCTCATAATATATGAATTTAGGTCTCTTAATTAATTCAAGATGATCTTATGAAGAGAATATCAAGGTCTCTCCTTTAGATGTTGATATTAGACTATTAGGTTCTGGTTCATAATTAGATTTAGAATGATTAGATCAGATGATGGAATCATCTGATCATACTTAGACTAAGATTATGGAGTGTAAATCAAACATATTGTTAAGGATTTGATCACTTATTAAATCAACATAGTATTAATGATCTTATTATGCAAGTTTATTACTTAAGAGAAAATTAGGGATCTTAAGGTTCGATTCAGATTGTGACTTCAGCCAAAACTCTTAAGCACCAAGGTATTGTCTACTTTGGCCTGAAAAACCTCATGATTTTGCCCTCAGAAGATAACTTCCCAGCAGGTCACCCATCATAGGAGTGCTCCCACATGAGCACGCTTAACTTTGGAGTTCTTATCAGGAACTCCACCATTATCTGAAAAGGCGCCTCAATGTTTAAGAGTTTCACTTATTACTACTTAAGTGGGTCATCACATAAGTAGATTAGGGTTTGACTCCTTCTCATATCTTAAGCAAAATCAAGTATGGATTTAAAGATCAATGTCAAATCCGTAGATTAATTATGCATTATTGGTGGAAATCTTAGACCTAGATCAAATCTTAAAAGCTTGATCCAAATCTTAAGATTTCTTAAGTTAATTAAGATATTTAAAATTCTAATTCTTTGAGTTTATTCAAGCATACCCAATAAGTTTGTAAGAATGGATTTAGTTCATTTGCTTATTGTTCTAGACCAAACTAATAATTCAAGTTCTAACACAAGGGTTACCTAATGCTAATCAAACCCTAATTCAAATCAAAAAGGATTAGCACATAAGTAAAAATCCAACCATTCAAATTATATGATTTTTGGCATACAAGTTCTAATTAACCATACAAGAAATCATAGACTAAGTTTGCAAAGATCCAGCAGGTATAAACCCTAAAATTCACTAATCATGTTTTAACAACATTAGGGCATAATTAAGAGTACAAAATTCAAAAAAATATTATAATTAGCACATACATTCTATTAATCATAAGCAAACTAATGGCACCCTAAACATGCAATTTGGATGAGTGGAATGGCTAATTTGCCTTAATTAAGATCCACTGTAATTAGGCAATAATTAAAGATCTAACCATCAAATGCATGCTTTTATTTTATATTCTGGTTCCTGAGGTTTTTCTGATCATTTTTATATATAATATCATAGGATTTGGACCAGTGGATTAAAAATTATTTGAATAATACATTCTATATTTTTATTAAATCAAAATCCTATGATTTGATTAATCGAATTATTTTCCTTAAGGAAAATAATTCCATTAATTCGATTTTATTAAAATGGCTCGGCCCGAAATTGAAAATGCATGGGTCGACTGGGGCCCGGGAGACCCGGCACTGTCGCACCACGCGGGTCGTGGGTCGACCCGGCCCGCATAGTGCCGTCATCCCCGATCCTCCATCCTGATGAATAGAACTGATTAGGGAACCCTAATCGCCAAAATTCCGGCGCATCCAGACCACGGCTTGGCCAGTATTCAATCGCTACTCCAACATCGTGGTTAGACGCGTCGATTGGAACTCGAAGCCCCTTGTGAGATGGTCTGGATCAGCCAGACCTTACTCACCCGAGGATTTCGCCATTTGAGTTACTGTGTGGAGATAATTCTCCCCACATAGGCTATGCCAGACCCTGGGCTCGATCCCTACACCCTCAGGGAGGTGAGGCAGATCGAAGCCCTCTAGTTTGGGGGTCTGGGGTGGTCTGGATTGCTGGGTCCTTACTCGACCGAGGCGATCCAGAAGGAAACTAACCCGATCGATCGATTCGATCGATCAGGGCTAACTTAGGCCCTAATTACGATACGGCTGAGTTCGAAACGACAATAAGTAGGAAACTGCATCAAATGGAATAAGTTCTGAGCCTTATTGGCTCAGAACATGCAACTGGGATACCTGGTTTTGATCGAGTGTTTGCAGACAGTGAAGTGATCTCCTCCGGCCTTGCTGAGCTACCTTAGATCTCTCTGAGAGTTCCTGAACTCTAGGAGACTCTCCTATCAGCGGTACGCGAGCTCGGGAGCGCCTGGGTGTAGCTTCGGTAATTGACAATGGCGGAGAAGGAAGCCCTACTCCAATTGATCAGCAAGGATCAAATGGAGGGGAGCTGAGGCTATTTATAGCCTCAGGGAGGTGCCATGAACCTTCTAGAGCCTTTAATTGGGCTGAGGAGGGTCGGAGGGCTCGAGCCATGGCCGAGCTATCGAATTTCCAATTCGAGCTCGGTCGGGCCACGAGGCCCGATCGGGGTCCCTTAGCCATTAGGGGAAGCTTGGCAACGGTTTGCTAAGCTGGAGAGGGGAGTGGCCGACCGGATGGCCAGCTGGCAGTACTGTAAAATTCTTATCGGGCGAGGGAATCTGGCGGAGACGATGATCCACAGTGCCAGACCCCGCGAATGCCATCTGATCGGTTGATCAAAAGGCGCTACGACTGGGATCGCTCGGATCCTAACGGCTGATCGCGGGAGCGATCCTGGCCGTAGGATCCACAGGACAGATCCAACGACAGGTCGGCGGTCCCGCGGGATCGAATCTTGGCCGTAGATTAAAAGGCGGAATGACTGGATTTCACGGGATGCTGCTGTCGCGTGACCCGAGCTCCGCAGCGGATCGCCCACGGCCCGCACAGCGAATCCCGACCGTTTATTCAGGTATGAGGGTATATTTGCAATTATTATTTAATAGGAACCCTTATGTGCAATTGAGCCAATTTAATTAAAATTAAATTATGGCCCAAATGAATTCCAATTTGCACCAAAATTTCATCCTTAGCTAATTTGAGGGTGAGGAATTCAAAAATGTAATCAAATTTTAATTCTGAGATCAAAATATTTTGGGTCTAGACTAGGGCATCTAGACTGATCAAATTGTAATTTTTGACTTAGAGAAGTCCAATGGATTTCAAATTTTTCAGATAGGCTTTAATTGATGTTCTAAAGGCAATGGCACTAAAAGTTGAATTAAACAATCTGTAATTAGCATGGTAACAACCTAGGGTTGTTACAAAGATGGACATGAACATAATTTGCACTCCTTATGTTCGTAAAGCATACATGATTGTTTTTTTTTTTGTTTTTTTTTTGTAGTTTAAGGCATTGCTAGAAATAACAAGTTAAAATAAGATCTGTTTGTTTAGAGGCACATAAAACTTCATCAAAACTTGGTTCAATTAAATGTTTTTAAGTCCATATAGAAAGTGACACATAATAGGCTTGTAGAGACTTATTTCACTTCAAGACCTGAAAGAACATTAAACAATCTGCTTGTTAATAGTCTTATCAAGCTGAGAAGAAAGCAAGCTCAACTTAAATCCAAGTCCGTGTAAGACTAGCTTAAACACAATCTTACAAACTCGATTCTAGCTCAAGTTGAACTCAAGTCAAGTTTTGCAAACAAGCTCGAGTTCAACATTGCTAGACTCAATTTGGTTGTTCACAGCCCTAGGGATTGGTTGAATTTAATTTTCTTTCATGCTGCTTGTATAAATATCTATTTAAGAAATTTCAATATGGCCACTAAATGTTGAAATATGTTAAATGCAACTTTATGAAAAACTTTACAATAATGTAAAATAATTTAAATGATGCAACCAATAATGAAATAATTAAATCTAGAAATGCACAAAATTATATTGCGAATGTTTACAGCTCCAATAAGGAGTGGGAAGGATAAGATGAATCGTAGCTTTAATTACTAGATTTCTCAAGTTCTTTAAGTATTGTGAAACAAAACTATTAGAATTGGAAATGAGCAATCCTATTAATGGATTGAACTCTATTTTAGAACTGGAAATGAGCAATTCTATTAATAGATTGAACTCTATTTTAAAACTGGAAATAGTTAATGAATTGACTTATATATTGATTTTGTAATTGTTTATTTGAACAAATACAAAGGGGATTCTATTAAAATTTCTAAGAATTTTAGGACTTAGAAATTTTTAAGAAAAATATTAGATATTTTCATATGTTAAATACTTATAAAATATCTAGAGTTTCATATCTAGAATTGTAAGTATTCACTTCAATTGTAAGTATTCACTTCAATTGAAAGTATTCACTTCAATTGTAAGTATTTATTTTAATTGTTAAATTTAGAACATCAGCTCTTAATTTATTAGATTGAGAGTAATAGCTTTATTTCAAGCTTTAGATAAGCTTTTAGATTTCTAATTCCTTACAATCTTAAAATGAATTGTTTCAAGTAAGGTAAAATTTATCTATTTTCTTAACTTCAAATATTCAATATCAATTAATCTTAGATAACTTCATGATTAAATTGAGTTGATACTTTTTTGTATATAAGTTAAATAAGTAAAGCTATTAGAATATCTTTTAGCTTATACTCTCATAACATAGAAATTTATAAATATTTTTCTTCCTTACTAGTTTCCTTAAACTTTAATCATAAATTTATTTAATTTGATTAGTTTATGACTAGTATAAGATGAACTTCAATTTTATGGAAATGCTAATTTCCAAACTAATCTTCCTTCTACTTTTATTAAAATTGACTTAAAGATCAATAACTATAAGTCAATTTGGAGCTCAATTAGCTCCAATCATTAAGTAGATTATTAAAGTTTAGATAACAAAAGGATATCACATACTATATAATTATTGACATTTATTGAATGCTTGCTTAGCTTTGAGCCATTTCCTTGAACATTCATTCAAGATCATTGTGCATAAATAAATAATTTCATAAAACTTTAAGGGGAATGCCTTATGACAAATTTGAGTATTAAAGATAGCGCTTATAAAAGGACTTCACATTTTAGAGAGTGTAAATGTGAATGTTCGACCTCTCCACTGTATCTAGTTAGGCAGACATGCTTAACTCCTCGCCCATTCTATTGTGTACTCCTGCAGAATGAGGTAGCTTTTAAATATAACTTTAATTAAAGATATAAGAGTTCTTTTACAATCTTATTAATTGTAAGATCTGTTCATAATTGTTTAATTATGCTTACATTTCATAATCCTAGGCTATGTTTGTCTTAGATCAAAAATCTAAGATACTTCTTTATTTCCTTTGCTTTACACTCTCTATCTCTAGTATTGTGTATTGCTTACTTCAGTTCAATTTGAATACAGTGTATGTTGCTTAATTTTATTTAATGTTTCACTGTATTTTATTTGCTTACTTAGCATAAATTTCATTGAACATGTATTGCTTTCATTTTATTTACTTAAATACAACATAGTAGTTTCTAGCCTTTAAGATACTTTCCCTTACCAATTTTGGTTACAGGCTAGGACTTGTATAAAAGTGAGTATTTTTACTCAACTTATTTCATACTATTTCTTTTACAGTTATGCTTAGTTCCTTTTTTCATACTTTACAGCTTTTATAGCTCCGCTGCTTACTTTAAATTGTAAATCATAATTGTGATATCTTATTAATTTAAAAACATAGACAATCTTAAAATATACTTAGACTGTTTAGCCTAACTACATTTTTTCTTTTCTTTGACTTTATCCTATCATATTTAAATACTAAAATATGATAGATAAAAAGCTTGATTTTAGGAAATGCAGGTACAAGTACTTGAAAGGCTTATAAAGAATTCTGCTTCTGCTTAATTTTAAATTATTTACTTATATTTTGTTATAAGTGAGAGAGTGATTTAATTAATATCATCTACTCTTACTTTTAAAAGGTTTGTAATAATTAAATAATAATCTATGTTGTATTTACTATTTTGTAATTGCTTGGGATAAATGAGTGGATTAATCTAGTTGCCTGTATTAAAATTATTTGCAATATTGTATTTACATGTATCTCCTTAACATGTATCTTTGATTGCATTCAAATTGTATAACTTATTTTAACTTAACAACTACTCATAAAGTGACTTGGCCACTTAGCATCTACACTTGAGTTGTTTTCTTCTAATCGAGTATTGGGTGTTAAGGTAACATCCCAATGTTTGGATTAATCTCCTATCCAATTATTGGGATCGTTACACTTAGTTAAGATCAAGATTAGGACTTATATTAGCCCTAATTGACTAGGGTAACAGCCTGGGGTTGTTACATGACTCGCCCATAAATGTAGCGATCCCTGTCGGTTCAATCGAGAATCCTAATTAAGGCATAAGAATTTTCCCCGATTAGACTATTCCAGCGAGCGTTCCTTATGTCATTTTAAAGATCCCGAAGGGCTCTACAAGGTGCCCTAATCAATTCCTTATGAAGATGTGATATTAATTAACCATAATAGCGATTTTTCTACGATTAGGGTTACTGTTTAGCCTTATAGAGGCGTAACCTATTGTGTCTTGACTGGGCTCACCTAAACCCAGATTGTGTCAATATTAGTTGGAGTAACATTTATAACTAATAATTGAAATATTTAAAACTCAACGTAATAATGAATCAAACAAGGAAGGAGTACCTTGAGTTTGCAACTTAAGGTTCTTCAGGATGAGGATCGGTCATCTACTGGTTTGATTGCAAATTGTGTCCTATGAGGATAAGCTTGCATCTTTAATAAAGAAAAGAGGGGAATGGGCTAGATTTGAGATTTTGGTTTCTTTTGCTCGCACCACCTGATTGGAGCGAGTTGCGGCGCATGCCATGCACAGCTCGCTCAGGACTCCTCGGGGAAGACAGGTTCAGACAGTCCGATTGCGATTGACGATTCGATCGAATGACGCTAATCTGTGCCATTCCATCGGATGGAAATCCATGCGTTGATTAAATGGCGAATAATAACTTATAAATTTAATTAATTAAATATTTTAATTAATTTCTTTGATTTTATTTAATTTAAACTAAGTTATTTAATGAGTTCCAAAAAATTTAAAAATTTTACCCCTAGCTAATTTAGGAGTGAGGAGTTCAATGGTGAACTTTGATTTTTATTTTGATGTTAAATTAATTATTTCATTTTTCTTAATTAATTATTTACCCAAAATTAATGTTTGGTCCCATTAGTCTCCAAATTATACCAAGACTTTAGGGTTTGCTCCTAAGAACTATTTAGAGATTAATGGAAGAGGTGATTGATTAGACTAATAAACAAAGATTAATAATCTTGGGTTATTAGAGCACATGTCCAATTAAAATGAATTAATTTATTTTACAGTTCAATTATTTTCAATTTTTAGTGACTTTCAGTACTTACAACATTTTTAATATTTTATAGTATTTTTAGCATTTATGCATTTTTAATAGTTTTCTAGTTTCAGTATTAAAATATTTTAATATTTTAATATTTTTAGTATTTTTAGAATTTTCAGTGCAAGCATGTTGGGATGCAAGTTTCAGTATTATTTTTACTACATTGCCCTTTTATCAAAAAAATCAGCATATATAAAATGATCATATATGCTTATAAATTTTTTTTATATTTAGTAGTGCTTAACCTTTGTTGCAGTTTTGGTTTGAGATATGCTCGTTTACCTCATACTTTGTTTAAGGTATAAATGAATTGTTTAAAGCTTTTACTATTTTATTTGATGCTTTGTAGCTCCTTATTTATTTAGGATAATTTGTGATATTCTAAAATTTAATAATATATCAGCCTAAAATATACTTAGACATATTATATAATCAAGATTTTTTTTTTTTGACTGTGGCCCTGACATGTAAGAACTAACATGTAAGTCTTATAGCAGCTTAAAGAGTCAGATTCATATGATGAGCAAGAGTATGAAAATGACCCTTCTGCAGTTATTTAAATTTTATTTTTGTTGGAGAGAGAGAGAGTGATTTATTCATTTAAATCTTTCTTTATTTTAAAATTGTTTAAATGACTTATAATAATTAATTTATATATTCTATATTTTTATTTCAGTATCATGTCATCTCAGATGTAATATTCACTCTACTTTTTATTTATTTCTGATAAATTGATGTATTTTTAATTCTATCAGCTGCCGCACTTTGTTTATTTATTGAACATGTTTATGTATACTTCGAATTATAATTGTTCTTATATGATAATTTAGGGCAAAATCATATGTCTAAGTAGTTGATTTCTTAGACACTTAGTAGTATTAGTACTAGTAAAGTAAGTGGCTTCTTAGTCAACATTTATTTTGTTAATACTAATATGGGATTATCTCCGAGTGATGACACGTACCGTCGTTAGCTTACACTCCCTTTACGCAGAGCCACGGGGCGGGACACCACGGCTCGCTCCTTGATTCACCAAACGAGGCATTAGGGTGAGTCTAGCCTGCCCTTGAGCGAGTGGATTGACGACTGTCTTCAATTCAAAGCGGCACGCCGCTCTGGCCTCGGCTCTGGGAACGACGGTTCATATTAGATCTGTACCGTTCAATTATTCCTGAGCCACGGTCCTGCTTGGATATGGCAGCCGATTAGCGAATGCTATATGATTATCCGAGCAGGTCAACAGGACGACCCAGATCGCTCGATTCGGCGGTCCCATGTTTTGTCTGGGATAACGGATCAATCGTTGCCCGAACAGTGGTCCACGACTCTCATATATTAAATAATTATTAATTAATTAATTAATTATTTATTTATTTATTTTAGCTAATTTAATAAATTCAAAACACTAACCAAATGATCTCCAAAATTTCCAAAATTTCACCCTTAACTAATTTGGGCGTGAGGAATTAAAAACATAAAGTCTGATTTTTGATTCGATGTCTAAATAATTATATGATTTTATCAATTAATTAATTGATCAAAATATTGATCTCATTCAAACGACTTCCAAATTCTACTAAAATTTTAGGGATTGATCTTATGGCTATTTTATGACTAATTGTGAGGTTCTTAAGCTAATATGGTAATTAAAATTTAAGTAACAATCACGGGTTGTTGCAGCTTGGGCGTTCTACAGGAACGCGCCACGGCGCATCGTGGCGCTGGTGGTGCAGCAAACCCGTTTTTGGAACGCCTATAATATTTTTGTAAGCCCTTTGTAGAGTTGGAACATTAGTGTGAAGTCTCATGGATTTCGTGTGATTTATGGTGGATGTTTCAAAGAGAAGACTAAATCTCCTAAAAAGGAATTTCTTGTGATTTGTCATAAATTTATTTTGTTTTTGCTGAACAAATACATTATTTATTTGGCACTGATTGAACACTTAGATCCCAACAAATTTATTCAATTTATTTTTTTACTTTTTTAACTTCAGTTTAATAAATAATAATGATAAGAAAAATTAAATATAAGAAAATAAGAGCCAACAAATTTTTTATCTTAATTTAACTTAATTAATACATAACCCATTTAATTAAAAAATAATTCCAAAATAAACAGCCCCTATTTTAATTAGATTGAGTGAGTTGGCTTCAAACGGCTTTAGTTACTCCGACAAAAGAGACGAAGTATGGATGATCTCTATTAAATATTTAAAAATTAGTTTTTCTATATTTAGATAATAAAAAAAATATATTCAAAGCTCTTTTTATTTGAATTTTACAAATGATTCAGACAAAAAATATATTTAATCAATTATATATTTACACAAATTATTATTTTTTTTATTTCTGTAGCAGCACTATAAAATTCATATAAAAATTAAACTTGATTATATAATCAATTCTCATTTTTTAATAAATAATTATTCAATTATTTATTTATTTGTTCAAATATATAGTATTTCGATAATATTTTTTTTCATTATTTTTATTTGTTTGCCTCTCTAAAATAAAAATTGAGATATCTTTTTAAAAAGTAAAATATTAAATTAATACAAAAGTGAATAAATTGAAAATAATTTTGATTATTTCTCCAAAAAAAAAAAAATTGATTATTATGCAAGGGTTAGAACTATTATAATTAATATGAAAATTTTGTTTTAATTACAAATAAATATAATCACGTCATTAAATTTATCATTACTATATAATTATATGAATTCTGAATAATTTTTATTATATATTTTTTTATAAATACAGCATATAATATATATATATATATATAATTTATCATCGAAAAAGTAAGAAATGAGAGGCAGCTGGCTCGCAGATGTCTGCTTTTGCTTCCGGCTTAGAGACTTCCGATCCGCTGTCTCCCCAAAACAGCATAGCGCCGACAGGGCTTCACGTAAAACCGCCAAAGCAAACAGCGTGCCACATCTGAAATTCTGCCACGTCATCATACAGGTGTTGGGGCATTACACGGGATTGTCAATTGAATTGCACATGTAGCAGTGCATTACCCTATAGTAATGGCCCGGCTTGCTTTATATCTGCGGCCGTACGGCCTCTGTTTATTTTTTTGAGAAATTCTCTTTAGACCGCTAATGGCCTTAAAAAAGCGCATTCAAGTTTTGGATTGTATTCAATATAAATTTTAAAATTAATATTTATATTATTTTAATGTATATACTAATTTGAAATATATTCAAATTTTATTAGATAAATTTTATTGAGTATCATATTAAGTAAGTTTAAATAATATTTTTTTTATTTTTTTCAAAAATTTATTTTAAAATAAATATGATATGATTACAAATAAAATAAAAACGAATATAAATTAAATTTTTTTTTTTTTTTTTGTATACAGATCTTATAAAAAATATATATTCAATTAATAATTTACTCAAAACTTGTTTTTAAATTACATTAAAATATATATTTGATATTTAATACGTAAATAATTATTTAAAAAAGAAAAATTTTCTCAAAGTGGAGGACAGTAAAATACGAATTTTATGTTCAAAAAAGTAGAAAACTTGTCTTTTTGGATGCCGCCGAGTCGGACATGGTCTTCTCGAGAACAAATCCATTCGTTTTTATGGAGAAAAGAAGCCTATCGTCTTCTAGGGTTTATTATTTAATGCAGCTAATCGATTTAGAAAGAGCTTGTAAAGAAGTACTAATCGATGGTGTCGGATCTCCTCTCCATATTTGTTTTGATTAATTAATTTACATAAAAAAAAAAAAAGAAAGAGGAAAAGATTGGAGACAGCTTTTCTTCTGTAGAGGACGAAGAAACACTGTTGCGTGTAAGAACGCAAAGGCTGAGAATTCATGCAATAAGCAGTGTTCTCAGATCCCGCTATCATTGCATTGAAGCATGCAAAACTATTCATATTCAACGGTTATTACTAAAATATAATTATTAATCCACTTAATACACTTTTATTTTAATACATTACACTTACACATTAATATACATCAAAATATATAAATTATTCACCATAACATTTTTCTTTTAATATTTATGTTACATTAAATTTAATTTAATAAAGTTTTTTTTTTAAATGGAGCGAAACGTACGAATTGTAGTATAATTGTCTAAAATTAGATGACATTTTTTTAATACATTTTTTTTTGTAGAGCTTAAATACAAAAATAAAATGTGAATTTAATTTTTTTTTTTTATTTCACCTTAAATTTTAATTATCCATATTTATATATAAAAATTATGTAACAATACTCAATTTTTTAAATTTGTATTCTCATTTTAAATTTTTTTTTTTTTTTTTTTAATAAATGGAGCGCATGTGCAAAAATGTATGAACATACAAAAATACAAGTGCTATATATCTAACAAAAAAGCTTAGCTTTCAATATATACTGAATTGTTGAATGATTTTTAAAATAAAAATATTATTTGGCCTTAAATATCTCTCAATTTTTTTTTTATATAGAATTATTTTGGAAACTCTTTTTAAAATATACTTCACAGCTTATCGTATTTATTTAATTACATTAATTGCTTGCTTTTTTTATGTTAAGCTATGTATTTACTGTCACACAACATAAATTTCATCGACCATTTATTTATTTTTTATTTTCTTTACAAAAACATTATGCACTTAAATATACATTTATGAAATAAAATATAAAATGCTTATTAAACTGTACTTTTAATATATTAAGAACATCTTGAAAACAATTGCATTTCTAAAAATAAATAATAAATCATATGATCTTTGAACACTTATATTTAAAAATAATAAATTGCAACATTTTATTGATCATAAATTTATTATGATGCAAATAAATTATCAATGTGTGGGTTACTAATTTTTAATATTGATTTACATACAGCTTAAGTTTCTCATAAACAATAACAAAGCAAATTCATACACTTGATAACAAAAATAATTTTTATATAATATAATAATTCAAAATGACAGATTTGAGTGCACTTCAACAAGGAAAACTCTTTCAGATTTTATTTTTAACATTTTTTTTTCATATGAAAATATATATATTAGATTTCAACAACATAATTGTAATTATTTATCATAAAATAAAGTATCGCATTATTTTATATATGCACTTTCATAAGCCTGATCAACTTTTAAAACTTGAGAAAAAATATGTTCACTCATGGCGTGGCATAGCATGGACATGGCATGGCATGGAAAAGTTGGAAAAATATAAACTAATATTGGTGTCATACACATGGAGTATATCATCTATCACAGTATAAGAAATCTCTACCTACCGTTGGAAAGAAATGTGGGCATATAAAAACCAAGCCAATGCCTCGCCATCAAATTACATGGGAACCATTTGTAATCATTGAGTATTGTAGATCGTATAGTGCACATAATCTCGTTGCACCTTGGTTTATTCAATCATGAGGATTATCAACGCAAAAATGTTAAGTACAAGCAAGAGGAAATATTGAGCAAAGGTTCACAACAAAAGCACTAAATTAGGTGCCTCTACTCAAAGATTTAGGGCAAGTAGGACAAAATATAGATGAGATGAGGGATTGCCCAATAGTGTGGGAAGGAAGAATAAGGTAGGTAGAACCATTCTTATTGTTTAACATATCTATTTTATATTCAATGCCATACAATGAAAATAAAACATGATTTGTCGTCTGTGCTCCTTGAAATTAAAGCCTAGTTGAAAATTAAACTGTTGCTTCAAAATTAAGGCAAGAAATATGACTTCTGAGGTTTTGGCCTAAAATAGTTGCTGTTTTGAGCAAGTGCTTCTTCCTTAGAATTTCTGTATTTGCGTCTCAAAAAACACAGCTACTAAGATTGTCTTTGTTTTCATAAATGCTACAGCACCCCCCCTCCCCCTAGTGCTCTATGGAATTTTCCTAAGCAATTAAATAATTTTAATACGATTATAATAATGATTTTGACTAATAAATCTCAATTATTATCAGTTTAACACTAGGATGAGATTGCATTAATTGTGCCCAACGTTCCTTTTTTCTTTTTTATACAAAAGCCGTCCCCAAACAATATCATAAGAAATGTAACCGCTTTGTGTGAAACCAAATGTTATTATAAATAAGAAAAAAATAATTACAAATATATCGTTGATTTGATGACATTAGGTCACTAAATGTCGAGCAACATTCTACAACAACAAAATTCGAAAATTTTTTAAATCAACTTTGTACAATTCTTAATGTCCAGTGCAACAAGTTATTCACAAAATAGCACTCATTTCCTTTGGCTGTGTACCTATTTGGTTCATAAATACAAAACGAGCAACCCTACTATGCTGCCATAAGAATTGGATTAATGCCACGTTTCTGACACGACATCTGGCATCCATCCAACGGTTCTGATATTTTTATTTTTTATTGTTTGGCTCATGTTGGGGAAACTCTATACAGAAGGGCAACCCGGGGCGACTTCCCATAAGCCCTCAACTAACTTGAGAGATTCGACTATTCTCTCGATGCCGAGTTCTGCCGAGTCAACACATATTCTGGCTGTCGCAGTTCATCATTCTTTGGACAAATAGAGCACAGGAAAAAGAATGAAGCCGTGTATATGGAGACATGCCATAAGCTGAAGACAACGGAAATTTCAACTAAAACCAACAATAATCTCTGTAGTGCTCATTTGGTATAAAGTTTGGATGCTAAATATGCCTACGTTATAAAGATTTGGGAGTTAAACATATAAAAATCCCATTTTAACTTTTACGCATTCTCATCAAAGTTGTCTAACGCTGTTTAATGATAGTAATCTGTATTTTATGAATATATGTGTGCATGGTGCAAGATTTGATAGGATGACAGCATCGAATTATAGACAACTAAAGATCATAATTGCATCAAATATAAGAACCAAACGTATAACAAAAGTAGGAATTTTTCAATTGGATTGCATAATTTCACATAGCTGAGGAATATTTTGGTAAATTTCTACAATAAACGTGATGCCAATAAATAATATGTTAATATAGCAGTTATGCTTCAATCAAAAGCATGGCATAAAAATCACGTACCTATGCCAAAACCAGTAGCTGTTGTTAGTTTCTAACATCCAGCTTGTTCCAGCAAGAGCCAATCCCAGAAAACCAAGAAACATGAATGGCCAGCGGAATCTTTTTATCAGAGTCAAAATTAAATTCCAGCTCCATATCCTAATACTCTCCCAACTGTGGCATAGCATAGGAAGACATAATCATGAACACTTGAATGAATTAATCAGGAATATTGAATAATTATGAACACAGCCGAGAGAAATTAAGGGAAGCAGTGGACCTGGGATTTGGCCGGGCACAGACCAAAATGCATTTTTATAAAGCTTATGCCCAGAGCCATAAAGTTTGGCCCTGGCTCGGGTTGGTGATGCTTTTATTATATTTAAAAGGTTTAAATTATAAATATTAATAATATTTATTAAAAAATACAAATATATATTCAAAATCACATATGCATTAGCAAACAAAATTAATGTTAAATATGATGCAAATTAAGAAAAAAATCATTTTCTCCAATGCTTAAGGGTGGCAGAACATACCGATGAAGAAGCATGTTAAAGTCAAATCTTGGTGGCCACAAAGATCTATTAGCAGTAGAAAACTCTAGGAACCATCCAACAAGAAGACCAAGAGTGCCAATGGTTATAACAATGATAACATTTTGTGACCTGTAATCATCAATTCATGATCAGTAAAAGAGTTGGAAGGCCAATAAGAACTTGCCAATCGATAACCAGTACCTTGTTGCACCAGTTTCGGCTAGAAGAGCAGTGACAATGGCAACTGAGGTGTGAATGGCTCTTTTTGAAGCCTCATTTATTGCAGCCATATATACAAACGTGCTCACCACAGCCATGAATGAAAGCCAAAAGTCCATAAACTATTACAGAATAAATGCAAACCATTCAGACAACAAAAAGTAAGATGGCTAGAATATGTCGGAAAAGCTAATTAGAAGCGGTTTGGTATTGCAGAAATTTGAGTTATTTTCTAAAATAGTCCCACAAGTATTGAAAATACCCAAAATAATCTCAAAACTCCTCCTTAAAAGTTTCATTAGTCTCATTTTAACATTTAAAAGGGGTTTGGTATGCAATAATTTGAGTTATTTTCTAAAATGTCCCCCAAGTATTGAAAAATACCCAATTTAAAATAGGATTAATTTGGATTTTAAAAAGAGTTGGCAGACTATTTTGGTATTTATAGGGAACTAAATTGTGCATCTTTCAATAGTTGGGGGCCATTTCAGAGAATACCTCAAGTAACTTGGGTCTAGAGTAATCTAAATCTCAAAAATTACAAATGGTATGCAAAATTTACAATGTAAACTAAAATATAGATATAATTCTTTTACGAGACTATAAATAGATGCACTGTAAAATTCCAACCCCCAAATCGGGTGAATTCCGAGCTTGTGACTCTCATCACAGCTCAAACTAGCTCAAATTGCGGCTTCTCGAGACGAAGACAAAGATGAAAACGTCGACGAAGGTGTGGAGCTCGCAACTTCTCGCAACAAAGTCGAAGATGCCAACGAAGACGCGGAGAGCTCACTTCTCGCGACAAAGACGAAGACGCAGAGCACGCGACTTCTCACGACTCACCGATGAACACGCAAATTTCACAGCTTCAGCAGATGGATTTCGCCAACGCAAGAGTTCACTGATGCCGACACCAACACAAGAGTTCACCAATGTTGATGCCGACGCAGGAGTTTGCTGATGCTGACATCAACAATGACACTCTAAATCTCACAGTAGGATTTGGCGTCTTTGTTTTTGCCCCAAAGCGCAGGAGTTTGTCAATGTCCCTCTTCTCTATAATTATACTTTGGAGGATATAAAACAGCTATTTTATTTATTGTGTTTTAAATAAAGTAGGGAATCTAGATAAGCATTTCAAGGGTGATCAAATCACTGAATTTTGATCATATTCTATTCTGTAGATTATTTCATTCCAAATAAATAACCAAACATCTGTAAATTAATAGTATTATAATGTAAAAATATTATATTGTAATCGAGTCACACAATAATAAGATTACACTACTAATCAAATATATCAAATAAACCCTTAAAAACAAACAATTTATAATTACTAGTAGGTCATAAGTACTTCACGCCAATAATCTGACAATTTGTCCTACCGCAAAAGCAACAGTTGGAGAAAACACACCTGAAGTGCATGAAAAGAAAGAGCGCACCAGCTTCCCACGTCACATGCATGATACAGCCCACTTGAAATCCCGCTTGAAGTATAAAGCACCCATTCAGCGAATGCCTAGGTAAGCAATGCATTGACATGAAAATTAATTCACACGAAACTTTATACACTCTAGATGGCTAAAATGACAGACAACAGTCTCAACAAAACTGTCTAAATCTGAAAAGACAATGTAAATAGAAAATCTTGCTTTGTATTGTTTTTTATATTTTTTCTTTGAAAAAATTAAGTTGCCCTCAACATTTTCAGTGCACAATTTATACAACAACCATTACATTCTTCAGAAATACAGGTTTCAGGAACATGAAAACGCTAAGAATAATAAGCATTATTTTCAACAAAAAGACGTAGAAAACCCAAAAATGAAGAAATGATGCTCTAATACTTACTGTAATTGCCTCAAATGAAAAATAAAAATATTGATCATGTACACAACTTAAAAAAATATAGCACAAGAATAGTAGTGCAGCACTATCGCTTAAGGATGAAGCATCTCATGAAGGTAAAGACTGAAGAGTCAATAGATGACTCGAACACAATCCACAAATTAAACCAACAGAAGAACAAGTCTTCCTACATGGCAACATTATTCAGGAAGAAGAGTTCTAGTAACAGATTGTTGCATTTTTGAAAATAGAATTTGCACATTCCACTTCTCAAAATTTTCCACAAGGCAGATAGAAGGTTAGAAACACTGGAATATACACCACATTGAGTTCAAGACATCCTTGAAGCCCATAACATGTCCACTAGCAAATCATGACATTTAAGTGCAGATCATTGGAAACAAGGACCCCTATTCCAAGGGTTGCGAATTAAGCCTATTTCAAAGGGTTCCTTTAAGTTAGCCAATCTAATATAAACACATACACACACACACACACACACACACACACACACACACACACACACACATATATATATATCAATTAAAAGTACAAATCAACAGCAATAATATGGTAGAAACTGTTTTATATTCAAATTTTTTGTCTAAACATTGTCAGAGAATCCTGAGATTATGGTTGTACCAAGGAGAAAGAGAAAAGTTATAATTTAAATTTATCTTGTTGGGAATTGAGGCTGGGAATAACACTTCTGTCTTCTCTTTCATTAACACTTCAAAGATCGCTTTATTATATCTTGCATCTTATGTTTTAAGTGTGTGTGCATGATTGACGGTCAAATTTGGTACATTTCTGATAAATTTTTGAGCCGGGAAACTTGATTATTGCAAAATTATAAATCAACAATAAAAAATTTCATGTGAAGTTTCAGCTTTAGCAAGTGTTCAATTACTGTTTACAATGCAAAAACTGTCTGTTTCTTTTGCATCAAAGGTAATTATTCTTTAAAAAATTTTAAGTTAGAAACAATGTTAATAATTTTCTTATGTGTATATTTTTGTAATAGTAAACCAGGGACAAGAGTTTAGATCAATATCGAAAATAGCTCAATAATTGAATCAACACTTAAAAGCCGGTGAGTCAAGCTACAAGTAAAAAATCTGGATCAACAATTATATCATTTTGATTTAAAGTCACACGTGGGTCCACTCAACTAACTTGAAATCAGGTCAACTGTAAAATTCTTAACATTTCAAATGAGTATTTTGTAATAAACCCTAAAGGTGTTTTAAGTTACTTATATAAAAGAGAAATTTATCAAAATGCTCCCTTGATCTTGCAAATTGTTCATTTTGATTCTTGAATATTGCAAATAATTTTTTTGGAGCTGTTGTTTATTTTTCAAAGTTAATGGTAAAAAATGTAATTCAGTCGGGCAAATTTTTATATCCGAAAGGAAATATTTTAATTCTCGCAAGCAGTTTGCAATTTTTTCGCACACCGTGAGACTAGGATTCTCTCTACGTTGATCTCTCTGCGTCCTTCAATGTCTCTCGTCCATGGAGCAATCGACGAAGGCTCATATGATTCTCTCTGCATCGACGACGCTTCCAACGTCCAAGCAGCTTACAATGTCGACACCCATTTTCGACATACAACTTGAACAACAGCTCCACTTTTTTTCTCTTTTTCACCTATCATCTTGGGCTAATAGAAAAGTTAAAAGAAGTTTTTATATATATATATATATATTAGTTCCCAATTGAAAAAATGAAAAAATAACTGAAGCAAGATAGGCTATACCCATTTCTAAAATGAGAAAGTCACCAACACATTAGTATCATTTATATTTTTTTCTTCTTTATTTCCAATCACTTCCCATTCTACCCTATTTTTTTTCCAAGAAAAAGATGAAGAGAGCCAAATTTCTCACTAACATATTTAAAATTAACCTTAAAAACATATGGTTTACCCTTCATATTTAACATATGTGGAGTTTTATTAGCTAAATTCTAAAAGATCAAATTTACCCTTCATATTTAACGGTTTCTATCCAAATAAACAGCACAAAATAAAAAACACTTAAATAAAATCAGGGATCAAATAAAATAATCTATATTGATAATTTTATTTTGATTTTTAAACTAAATTTTAACTTAGCTAGGAAATGTGATTTTAACCTAATTGAAGTGATTTTATTTTGATTTTTAAAGTAAATTTTAACATAGCTAGGAAATGTATATCAAAGTTAGAAATTACATTAAGAAATAGGACTTGACATGCAAATGGCACTAATATAAATTCTTAATCCCACTAAGTGGGGTTAGTTACATGCTGAATCTAACTCCACTATGCTACATCAAATAACAACCCCTCAAATGCTTGTTAAATCATTCCTAATAGTTTCACTCCATGTAATTTTTATTCTCTTTTAACATCAATTAAATTTATAAACTCAGATCTCTTAACTGGAGCATTTAACAATATATGGTTAATACATTCAAGCCAACTACAATGACTTTCTATGAACTTATCCTCAACCAAAGCTATCCCAACCATGCCAAAAATGTATTCAGAGTGTACACACTCATTCATCTTAGCATTCTCATCACTACAACGCTTATTTTAGTAGTATACTTCTACTTCACAATCAATATTCGACATGATATAACATTGTTGGTCTTATCTATTCTTGATATAAATTGTTAAATTGAACACATACTAGAAGCACTCCCCCATACATTCAATCATTTATTGAGTTAATCACATCAACCGAAGCTATCCCAATTGTGCCAAAAATGTATTCAGTGTGTCACACTCATTCATCTTAGCATTCTCATCAGTACAACACTTAATTTATTAGTATACTTCTACTTCGCAATCAATATTCAACATGACAAAACATTGCTGGTCTTATCTATTCCTAGAAAAAAATGTTGAATCGAACACATACTAGAAGCACCCCCCATACATCCAATCATTGATTGGGTTAATCACGTCACCCTCTATTTCATCAATAATTTGCATGATAGGCAATGAAATTTGAAACTCCCAATCTTCTCAATAGCATGATCTTCAATTGACTTGCACTTGATATTAAAATTTTTATTATTATTAAACTTGCACTCAATATATTATATTTTAAATCCATTATAAGAAACCCATAAGATTCTAGGGGTTCTCTACAACTTGAGTTTCATTTGAACCATGCCTAATCTTATAAAAAAGTAAAAGAATTTCATTTGAAATCAACATGCCTCAAAGCATCTCTTCTAGAATGTGCTCACTAAGAGCGTACATAGTTAAGCAAAGGGATTTAGAGTTACGCTATTCTACCAAAATTTCTTTTGAGCAAAAAAAAAGTTTAATCGCACAACATACTAGAAGCTCCCTCCCATTTCATTCAACCTTCATTGATCAGGTTAATCACATCACCCTCTATTTACCAAAATTTTGTATGATAGAGCCAAGAGATTTGAAACTCTCATTCTTCTTGATGGCATAATCTTCTATTGTCTATTGACATAACTTCAAGATGGTTCTATTTTGAATTCGCCAAAAAAAACCCTGTAAGATTCCAAGGTTCTCAATAGCTCAAATTTTACTTTAGCTCTATGCTTAGTCTTATAAGAAGTTTACTTGAGAACGAGTATCAAGGCACCTCCTCTAGAACGAGAAAATGCACATAATTATGCAAAGTAATTCAAAGTTGCACCTTCGTGAAGTTTGACAAAAAAAATTATTTGGCAATACACCTTGCAGTTAACATATGTAGTTGTTAGAATATGCATGTCTTTAATAACTTGGTAAGCCAAAAACAACTCCTCCCTCACCCAAACAATTTTATGCATTAATACATAATGTCATTCAATTCCACTACTCTCACTCTTCCTTTTGTACAAAGATTTCATACTTATCTAAATTCAAGAAAAGTTATTCTTATAAGTGAACATATTATTCTCTTTTCTTGGCCAGTTTATTCCACAACTTCTCACTCCTCTCTTTTCTTGAACAATTTATTAGCATTTCCATAATTTTAATACTTAACTAAACTCTTTAAGAGGTCGTTCAATTTGTATTTAATTTTTAAAATATAGGATTAATAATTATAAAAGTATAAGCAAAGTTGATAAACAGTTTAAAAGTAACTTTTGACATTCTAACTTTTAAGTGCTTTAATTTTATGATGGATAAGTTGAATAAATTAATAAGCAAAACTTAGCCCCTAAAGTTTTTCAGGAGTAAGCAGCTACGCTGCAAGCTAAATGGCAACTAAAGTTATTTTCCTATTTCAATAGTTACACAAAAACAAAATCACCATGAAAACTACTAAATTCTTACAATTCTAGCATTAAATTTCCTTTGGAAATTATTCATTTATCTTGACATCTTTAAATCAATTCTTGTAATCATTCCAAAAATTTTCTTTTGTGCTCAAGTTTAACTATACTTGAGAGGCGCATAAAGCATATAAAATATTAGTCATTTAAGCAATTATAGTCTTTAAAATTATGATTTTATTTCACACCTTGACTTCCACTGCATTTGTAAAATTCTATTTTGATTCTTATTCAATTACTAAGACTTGAAGCATAAACTTTTTATTTATGTTGCATTTTTATATACCCACTTCATTTCCTAAAGACATTGTTTATATACATTTTAATCGAATATAAACTAATTCACTTGTCTTGTTTACTAAAGCGCCTATACTCAAGGCTTAGGGTTCATTTGGCATATATTAATAGCTACAGAGTTTAATATTAAGCAATGAAAGGACTGTTAACGGGCCAGCCGAATACAAGAGCTTCTTCATCATTTTGCTAACTCAAAAAACTTGCATTTATTAAGTTATCTAAGTCAGGATTTTTTTCAAATTTATAGTCCTTTAAAGAGGCATATTGTAACGACCCAATATTGTTATTTCTCAAATTAGGTCAGAGCAGCCTTCAGACATCAAAACTCCGAAAAATTTCAAACTAGGGGAAACAAAAATACCCTTAGATAAGAATAATTTTTAAGATCAAAGTGCCCTAGTTTAGGAAAAATGCAAATAACAGAAAGCTCCCGCTTTATTTTCTGAATTATTTAAATTCTAAAAATCAAGAACATTGAAATACGTGTCAAAATTCATCGATTTCAGTGTCGTTGTGTTAAGTATAATATTTAAAGGCTACTTGAGAAGTTTCATCAAATTTTGATCACCGAATTTATCGTGGTTAATTTCTGAAATTTTTAAACTTCAGAAATTAATTAAAAATAAAATATTTGTCTGAATCAAAAATTTTCGGCCCGAGGGTGTTCGTCATGTCGTAACACACCTCGGTGCCAAGTTTCGCTGTATTTGGATGCCGAACGGCGGAAAAATGCGAATAAACTAAGTATTATTTGAATTTTTCTTTTAAAGAAAAATTCCATTTTTCCTTCTTTCATCCCCCCGATTCCTCACGGAATCGGTCCGCCTGCACGCGCGGAAGGTTCCGCGCCAGGAACCTTCCTTGCGCCGTTTGGCGCAGGAATGGTCGCCAAATGGCCGACCAGCCCTCCCTATCCCCTCCCCTATCTTCTCAATAAGACCTCCCTCAGCCCTCCCCTTCTCCTCCCACAACTTCCCTACCTACCAGCCCCTCTCCTCCCTGCCAGCCAGCCAGCCTCCTCCGAGCCCATTCTCGCCTCCCTACCAGCCACCCTCACAGCAGCCCAGCCAGCCTCCCTTCCCCTGCCGACAGCCACCCTCAGCCTCTCAGCCCACAGCAGCAGCCCCCTTCCAGCCCAGCCGCCCCTCAAACTGCCGCAGCCCTCCCTCTGTCGGCCAACAGCTAGCAAGCAGCCGTCCGGCCACCCAGCTCCGGCCTCCCTCCGTTTTCTGAAAATCCTAATCCTAAAGGTATGAAGAGAAGTTTAAGATAAAGGAAAAGAGAAAAGAAAACATGAGAATTGATTTATTTGCTAGTTCTTTGTTCATTTATACCTACTTAAATAGTCATTATTATGAAAATAATAACGATATAATATCGTCATTCACATTAATATGGTTCTCATTAATTAATAATAAAAATTATACATATATTATAAAATAACTATAATTTCAGTTCAAACATTTTCTTTTTGACAATTATTTATATTATGTTCTTTCATTCTTATATTATTATTATCATTATAATGATAATAATAATATTATATCAATATGATTTTATCAACACAACTTGATAAATGCTATAAATATTACTGTCATCATAGTATCTTAAAAGTCAGACTTTAATCATAATAAGAAAGTGAAAGAAGAACATAATCTAAATGATAATAAATGTTACTCCTAAAAATATTGGCTAAGAGATATTTTAAAAATGTCCAAAACCTAAATGCAGTTTGAGCGAACTGTCACTCATCCGAATTGTTGAACTGTCGACCTTGTGAACTTAAAAGAACAAAGTATCATATGTCTTTTATTACTCTTGTTTAAATATGCTTTTCGGCTCAGTATCACACAAATTTGATAAAAGTGCTTTTTAAAATCACATAAAATGATATATGAATAAGTTTGGATAAGTGAGAAGGGTTTCATGTTGCTTTATTCTTTTTGTCTGATCAGACAACCGCTAGGACGAGGCTGTCCGACATCGGGAGTCATAAGGAGTCTATACTGATAAGCCTTTGAGGGGGCAGGTATAGAGGAAGTTGAGATATGTAACACAAAAATGAACCCCCTTTTCCTCGATTTTGTACTTGCCCAATAAAATCATATTTTGCCTCAGATATCAAGCGCTAAAATTCTGTATTTATTTTTGAAACTGCAATTATTTCTATGTTAAGTTTCAAGTGCAATTGAAACAGGTTTGTAGAGATAAGTTTGTACAGCTTTTATTTCCTGTCAAATATTGATTATTTTGCTTATTATTTAACATTTGTAAAGATGACATCTATCCATACTTAGTTTCACAACTAACTGGTATTCGAATGCCCGCACTTTTGAAATGTGCCCAGATCAGGAGTTCATCCTCGAGAAAAAGTGCTAAAGAACTGAGCAATACTGATACTGCTACCTGCTGATCCACCACTTTTTTTTATTCTATCTACTTTTAAAAAGTTTGTAATTTTTCTTTTATTTTAATCTATGTATCCAGGACTTGTGAATTATTGAATAAATGAGTTATGTTTGATGTCTATATATTTGTCTCTTAAATCACTCAATATGATCCTGCGGCTAGAGGACTTGTTGTTGCTATTACTATTCCACAAGCAAACCGGTGCTAGCTAGCTCCCGCTGACCCGACCATCGGGTCCTCACAGTTGGTATTAGAGCGAGGTTTGAGTTTAAGCTTAAGAGATAATATATAAAAGTTAAATTATAATTCACTTTGAGAATAGAGAAGGATAGCATAAACCTAAGTAACTGAAGCTTTGAACCTTTAGGCAAAAAGAAGGATTCGGATGAAGGATTTTTGAGCACACCATCAGAAACCTCAATTAAGGCACCTATATCATTAGAAGTTTCAGGAAGTACCAACGATAGCTTCATGGAAGCTGTCTTAGAGCTCCTAGCAAATCAAAAGAAAACTACTTTAGCAAACTCCGTTCA
Source organism: Gastrodia elata (assembly GCA_016760335.1). Classification (NCBI taxonomy): domain Eukaryota; kingdom Viridiplantae; phylum Streptophyta; class Magnoliopsida; order Asparagales; family Orchidaceae; genus Gastrodia; species Gastrodia elata. The sequence goes on along the minus strand of CM028672.1, from coordinate 6,757,588 downwards.
ATCACCTCAAAAGCATCGTTCTGAGGGAATCCTCCAATCTTTCCTCAAACTAAATCTGCCAGTATTTCATGGGACTACTTGTCCTATGGAAGCAGAAGACTGACTAAGAGAGATAGAAAAGACACTAGAAAGTATGGAGTGTCCAAGTGAAAAAGCAGAGCGTGTGACTCGTTACCTGTTTAAAGGCGAAGCTGACCGTTGGTGGGAATCTTCGTCAACACTGATTTCACTAACATAGAATTGGAGAAAATAAGTTGGGAAGCATTTTCAGAAACTTTCCGAGCCAAATATGTCCCGCAAGCTGCCCAAAGCATCATGGAGAACCAATTCATGAAATTGGTTCAGAGTAGCAACTCCATGGCCAACTATGAGATCGAGTTCACTAGATTATCAATGTATGCTCAGAACCTGATAAGTACAGAAAATGTAAGGTGCAACTGTTTTCTATCAGGGATGAAAGACACCCTTCGTTGGAGCCTGCTTCCATTAAGATATGCTCGTTTCTCCGTACTTTTAGAATGCGCCTTAATCATGGAGCACGAAGAGAATAGTAAGCATTCTAGCAACACAGGTCAAGGAAAGAGGCAGGAGCATCCTACAAAGGACCAAGGGATATTCAAAAGACAACAACACAACCCACCTGCCAAAATATTTCAGCTAACTTCTGAGAATTTCGGACAAGGTATGAGGGGAGATTGCCGGAGACATCATCCCTACGGCAAGTGCTACCATGATGGCAAAAGATGTTATCAGTGCGGCAAGCCCGGCCACCAAATTCAGGATTGTCGATCTGTAAGGACGATAGATGGAGTAACCATCATAAGAGGCACAAACACCACACCTGCTGTAACTCTGTTTCATGCCCAAACAAGAAGAGTTGCCCCAGAACCAGCCAACGCCCCAAGGCCACCAATTGCATCGGCATCCAACCAGAGGAAAGGACCTGCACCTCGTAACTCTGCTTCCGCAAGAATTTACACGCTCACTCCAGTTTTAGCACCTGGAGACAACAATGTAGTATCAGGGATTTCATTCTTCTCGTTCTTTTTCTCTTTTGCACTTATATTAGTACAAAATGCTCATAGTTCATATTTAGGCACGCTATTCATTAATAACATATCTCGTGACACTTTATTTGATACGGGGGCAAGCCACTCTTTCATATCGAAAAAACTTGCAACCACTCTAGAACTACCATCCTTCAATTTGGCAACAACACTAAATATTGGGTTACCTTCTGGAGCTAGCATGGAGGCTCAGAAATTTTGTATTTTTAATATCCCCATCAAAGGTAAATTATTCAAAGCTATGTTAATCATTCTACCCATCACCAACTTTGACACTATTCTAGGGATGGATTGGTTAAGCAATCATGATACTGTAATCAACTGCCAGAAGAAAAAGATCACAATCAAAAGCGGCAAAACATCAACAGTATTTATAGGAAGGCAAAGCCTGTTAGCTTCTCTATAAACCCAATAAAAGCAAGAAAGTAGATTCAGAAAGGATGCAGTGCATACTTGGGAACTATGATGGGAGAAAGAAAGGAAGTTGTGCCTTTATCAGAAACGCACATCGTTCGAAATTTTGAAGATGTATTCCCCGAAGATTTACCCGGGCTACCACACATAAGAGAAATCGGGTTCTCAATAAAACTAGTTCCAGAAACCCAACCCAAGTCTAAATCACCATACCGTACGGCACCAAAAGAGCTCCAAAAACTAGACCAACAACTTCAAGAGCTAACCAGCAAGGGATTGATTCGACAAAGCATGTCCCCCTGGAGAGCCCCAGTACTCTTTGTGATAAAGAAGGACGGATCTATGCGTATGTGCATAAATTATAGAGACCTTAACAAGGTAACGGTGAAAAACAAATATCCTCTACCCCGCACCGATGACCTCTTTGATCAACTGGCTGGAGCCAAATATTTTTCAAGATCGATTTAAGGTCTAGATACCACCATATGCGAGTCAATGAAGAAGACGTCCCCAAGACTGCATTTAGAACTCGCTTCGAACATTATGTCATGTCATTTGGACTCACAAACGCTCCTTCTATCTTCATGGATTTAATGCAAAGAGTACTCCGGCCCTTCCTCGATAAATTTGTGATAGTCTTCATCGACGACATCTTAATATATTCCAAGTCTATGGAGGATCATGAGATTCATTTGAAAGTTGTATTGGAAACTCTTAGGGAGCATCAATTATTTGCCGAGTACTCAAAATGTGAGTTTTGATTGGACTCAATAGCATTTTTAGGACATGTAGTAAATGCTGAAGGAATCAAGGTAGACCAAAGAAAGATCAGTACCATACAAGAATGGCCCCAACCCTCATCCGTGTCTGAGAGTCGCAGTTTCTTAGGACTGGCAGGATATTACTGAAAGTTTGTCAAAGGATTCTCAAATTTGGCCAAGCCATTAACTCAACTAACTCAAAAGGAAACACCATTCGTATGGAGTCAGGACTGCGAAAAAGCAAGCCCTCACTACTGCACCTGTCCTAATCCTACCTCAAGAAGGGAAGAACTACAAGGTATACACGGATGCTTCATTAACAGGACTAGGGTGTGTCCTCATGGAAGACAACCACGTCATTGCTTACGCTTTAAGGCAATTGAAGGCTCACGAAAAGAACTACCATGTTCATGATTTAGAGCTAGCCGCAATAGTCTTTGCCTTAAAGATTTGGAGGCACTATCTTTATGGAGTAAAGTGCGAGATCTTTACAAACCATCAGAGTTTAAAATACATCTTCACGCAGAAAAAGCTAAACTGTCGCCAAAGGAGATGGTTAGAACTACTCAGCGACTATGACATGGATATTCAATATCATCCTGGCAAAGTTAACTTGGTCGCAGATGCTTTGAGTATAAAGGAAATATTGAGTACTTTAATCTCAGCAAGTTCATTTGAAGAAGAATTCCAGAAGCTTAATATAAGACCCATTATTAAAGATCAGTTGAATGAATTGCTTAATGTCAATACTGCAGGACCTACCTTCGTACAAAGCATTTTGGACGCTCAAAAAGTCAGCGAGGAATATCCGAAGCTAAAAGCAGAAATAGAAGAGGGTCGTAGAACAGAGTTGCAGCTGTGAAAAGGAATTCATATTTATAATGGTAATAGAATCTGGGTCCCGAATAATTCGCACATTCGAAATCAGATATTAATTGAAGCCCACAACACAGGCTATACATTACACCCCGGAAGCAACAAAATGTATTAAGATCTAAGGGTAGCCTTCTGGTGGCCTGGACTCAAAAGAGAGATAGCTGAATTTGTGGCTAAGTGCCATGCTTGTAGCCTAGTCAAAGCAAAGCACCAACGACCTGGTGGACTTCTGCACCCACTAGAAATCCCAAAGTGGAAATGGTCAGACATCTCTATGGATTTCGTAATGAGTTTGCCAAAAGAAAAATCAGGAGCAGATGCCATTTGGGTCATAGTTGATAGATTAACAAAGTCGGCCCACTTCATCCCAATAAAGCAAACAGACTCAGTGGAGAAACTGGCAAGATTATATATTAAGGAGATCATCAAACTGCATGGAATTCCTAAGACTATAATCTCAGATAGAGATGGTAGATTTACTTCTTGATTTTGGCAAGTAGTACATAAAAATTTGGGAACCATCTTAGCCATGAGCATGACCTTCCACCATCAAACAGACGGACAAACTGAGAGAGTCAACCAAGTACTCGAGGATCTCTTACGTTTATGCTTGTTAAACTTTGGTGGAAATTGGGAGAAACACCTCCCACTTGTAGAATTTGCTTATAATAATAGCCATCAGTCAAGCATTGGAATGACCCCTTATGAAGCCTTATATGGGAGAAAGTGCAGTACTCCTCTAGCCTGGACACAAGTTGGAGATGTACAAATTTATGGATCTGAGTTAATTGAAGAAACAAACGAAAAGATATAAGGCTAATTAAGAGCAGAATTGTGGCAGCCCAGAACCGACAAAAGAAATACCTCGACGCAAGACACTGGAATCAAGAATTTCACATTGGTGATCGGGCTTGTATAAAGGTTAGCCCTATGAAATGAATTCATCGCTTAGGAGTGACTAGAAAGTTGAGTCCCAGATATGTTGGACCCTTCGAAATAACTGCAAAAATTAGAAGCTCGGCTTATAAACTTAAACTTCCTGAAAGATTTATAGCCGTGCACAACGTATTCCATGTTTCAACACTCCGCAGATGCCTCCAGGAATCCACTCAGCAAATTTCAGATTCAACAGTTGAAATTCAACCTGATTTGACTTATATTGAAAACCTCTTAAAACTATTGAGAAAACCGCCGCAAATTAAGAAGCAAAACAATACCGATGACCAAAATTCAATGGCATAACCATACTACGAAAGAAGCCACGTGGGAAAGAGAAGTCGATATGCAAAGAAAGCATCCAAAACTATTCTTGAATTAAAGTACCTCAAAGCTCCCTCTAAGACTTTATTTTTATTCTTGATATCGAGGATGACATCATTTTTAAGTATGGGAGTTTGTAACGACCCAATGTCGTTATTTTTCAAATTAGGTCAAAGCCCGCTTCAGACATCAAAACTCCGAGGAATTTCAAACTAGGGCAAACAAAAATATCCTTAGATAAGAATAATTTTTAAGATCAAAGTGCCATAATTTGGGAGAAATCCGAATAACGGAAGCTCCCGCTTTATTTTCTGAATTATTTAAATTCTAAAAATCAAGAAAATTGACATACGTGTCAGAATTCATCGATTTCAGTGTCGTTGTGTTAAGTACAATATTTAAAGGCTGCTCGAGAAGTTTCATCAAATTTTGAAAGCCAGATTTATCGTGGTTAATTTCTGAAGTTTTTAAACTTCAGAAATTTATTAAAAATAAACTATTTGTTCGAATCGAAATTTTTTGGCGCGAGGGTGTTCGTCATGTCGTAACACACCTCAGTGCCAAGTTTCGTTGAATTTGGACGCCGAACGGCGAAAAAATGCGAATAATTTAACTTTAAGTATTATTTGAATTTTTCTTTTAAAGAAAAATTCCATTTTTCCTTCTTTCATTCCCCCCAATTCCTCACGAAATCGGTTTGCCTACACGCGCGGAAGGTTTCGCGCCAGGAACCTTTCCTGTGCCGTTTGGCGCAGGAATTGTCGGCCAAATGGCCGACCAGCCCTCCCTATCCCCTCCCCTATCTTTTCTATAAGACCTCCCTCAGCCCTCCCCTTCTTCTCCCACAACTTCCCTACCTGCCAGCCCCTCTCCTCCCTGCCAGCCAGCCTCCTCCTAGCCCATTCTCCCCTCCCTGCCAGCCACCCTCACAGCAGCCCAGCCAGCCTCCCTTCCCATGCCGACAACCACCCTCAGCCTCTCAGCCCACAGCAGCAGCCCCTTCCAGCCCAGCCGCCCCTCAAACTGCCGCAGCCCTCCCTCGGCCAGCCAACAGCTAGCAAGCAGCCGTCTGGCCACCCTGCTCCGGCCTCCCTCCGTTTTTCGAAAATCCTAATCCTCAAGGTATGAAAAGAAGTTTAAGATAAAGAAAAAGGAAAAGGAAAATATGATAATTGATTTATTTGCTAGTTCTTTGTTCATTTATACCTACTTAAATAGTCATTATTATGAAAATAATAACGATATAACATCGTCATTCACATTAATATGGTTCTCATTAATTAATAATGAAAATTATACATATGTTATAAAATGACTATAATTTTAGTTCAAACATTTTCTTTTTGACAATTATTTCTATTATATTCTTTCATTCTTATATTATTATTATCATTAAAATAATGATAATAATAATATTATATCAATATGATTCTATCATCAGCAACTTGATAAATGCTATAAATATTACTATCATCGCAGTATCTTTAAAATCAGACTTCAATCATAATAAGAAAGTGAAAGAAGAACATAATCTAAATGAAAATCAATGTTACTCCTAAAAATATTGGCTAAGAGCTAATTTAAAAATGTCCAAAACATAAATCAGATTGAGCAAACTGTCACTCATCCAAACTGTTGAACTGTTGACCTTGTGAACTTAAAAGAACAAGGTACTGGATGTCTTTTATTACTCTTGTTTAAATATGTTTTTCTGCTCAGCATCGCACAAATTTGATAAAAATACTTTTTAAAGTCACATAAAATGATATATGAATAGGTTTGGATAAGTGAGAAGCAAGGGTCAACCGTTAGGACGGGATTGTCCGACATCAGGAGCCATAAGGAGCCTATACTGATAAGCCTTTGAGGGGGCAGGTATAGAGAGAAGTTGAGATATGTAACACAAAAATAAACCCCCTTTTCCTTAATTTTGTACTTGCCCAACAAAATCATATTTTGCCTCAGATATCAAGTGCTAAAATTCTGTATTTATTTCTGTGACTGCAATTATTTCTATGCTAAGTTTCAAGTGCAATTGAAACAGATTTGCAGGGATAAGTTTGTACAGCTTTTATTTTCTGTCAAATATTGATTATTTTGCTTATTATTTAATATTTGTAAAGATAACATCTATCAGTACTTAGTTTCACAACTAACTGGTATTCGAATGCCCGCACTTTTGAAATGTGCACAAATCAGAAGTTCATTCTCAAGAAAAAATACCAAAGAACTGAGCAGTACTGATTCTGCTACCTGCTGATCCACCACTTTATTTTTACTTTATCTACTTTAAAAAGTTTGTAATTTTTCTTTTATTTTAATCTATGTATCTAGGACTCGTGAATTATTGAATAAACGAATTATGTTTGATGTCTATATATTTGTCTTTTAAATCACTCAATATGATCCTGCAGCTAGAAGACTTGTTGTTGCTATTACTATTCCACAAGCAAACCGGTGCTGGGTTAGCTCCCGCTGACCCGGCATCGGGTCCTCACACATATAGCTAACATGTCTTCCCCATCAGCCATCGCGAAACCCCCACCGCACCACTAACAATCCAACTTCCCTGCCACCCGCCCTGTTTCCCATTCCACTGCCCTTTCGACTGCTCAACCTACCCCACCTTGCCGACCATCTGGCTGCTTAGCTTTAGTAGCAAGATAGCAAGCCATCAGTACTATCAAGTTCTTATTCAACAACATTATCCAACAGGTTCACTAGCAGCTATCCAACAACTTCTTATAAATTCAGCTATACCAAGCTTGCCCTAAGTACCATGAGAATTCTTTAAATACACTTGTCTATAATCTGAAAACCCCAGCGCACTCAACACTACACTAAGTGCCAATGTAGTGGTGTTTACATACATGTCAGTATCACCTCAAAGGACACCTAAATCTAGCACAATTTCTTAAAGAATTTATATCATATTACTTTGAAATGTTTTATAATGGCTATCAACTATCTAATGCAAAGCTCCACATTTTCATCTAAGGTTGAGTATCTAGCAACAACTAGTTAACTAGACACCACATGCCGATGTTTAATTCAAAAGCTTAATATCAATACATTTTAAAAGCATCAGATAAAGAAAATAATATCATATGCTCCATATAAAGAGATTAACAGTAACAAAAAAACAGCATCCTAAGAACTTAATATTATTAACTGATTACTATTTTTACTTGCAAAGGAATTAAAGCCAAAAATCAAAGGCTTAAGCTAGGAAAAAAACAGAAAATTCAATGCATCTAGTTGCGCTAAGACTAATTTGGCTTTGAAATATGTCTGACAGATTTTTGTTGGATAAGTATCGGGGTGTGACATAGACACCACATGCACAAATAACATTTTGTAGTGTGTGTTTTGCAACAATTAAATAATTATGGACTTTATTTTCAAGCTTAAAATAGAAACATAATTATAATAATAAATATTCCTATAATAATAATAATAATAATAATTATTATTATTATTATTATTATTATTGCTATAATTTTATCTTTAAACAATCATTTCTCCACATTTATACCATAAACCAAGAGAGTAATAGGATTTGAGAAAGCTGAGTGTAAGCAATCGAGGCATGTGCGCAAAGGCATCATCAAGTTGGATAGGGTTTTGTTCACAATTCTTGATGAGTTTGCAAAAATTGAAGGTGATGCACAAGTGCACAGTCTTAACTAAGATGGGATGAGTATTATGAGTATCGTCCCAGTGGAAGTAAGTAATTACTGGCACAGATCTAATGGAATTTTGTTTGGATTCACAGATTCACATCAGTTAACTACGTGAGTCAAATGAAGAAGAGTAATATGGATGCTAGCCTACTCAAATAATTGCAGATCTAAGAAGAAAACATGTAGATGAAGCAAGGGATTAAGTCATTGTATCACTCTTACGATTATGAGAATGGACTGAGTTGCGACCACAAGGGTGAGACTCTATTGATTGTTATCTCGAACCTTGCAATTGAGAACTAGATTAATCCAAGCTTGGGCATCTCTAATCTGAGCTTTCTTAGATTTAAACTTAAGCAGCTAATCCTTACAGCATTACACCTTCAAACCTGCTATCTCTAATCAGATCTGAGATATAACATATTAAGCCTAACGGAGTGACCAATCTCTCGAGAAGAGCAATCCATTTTTAATGGGGCTCAGTAAATTGACTATACTTTTGTACCTAACAGATTTCAAGAACACGCATGGGTGAGTGACTGAGCCAAGGCGTGGGACGAGGGAACAACAAAGTAGTGAAGAAACAAGCAAGCACAAGTAGCGAGAGCATAATTGCATTGGGGATATGAGAAAGCAATATACATGAAGATAATCCACATCTCCATCATTGTGACTTCTTCCAAAATCTCTTAAAATACAAAGGAGCATCCACCACCAATTCTACCAAATGCCAAAATAATACCAGCATCCCACTATTTCCACAGCCTCCAAGATAAATTACCCATACTCTTATCAAATAGAACCTAACTCTAACTATTGCAAGCCCATAGTCTTATCTCCACCAGCACATATGCCTCGCTTGGAGCCTACCCACACCATTATTAATCTCTACATATTGGGCTTAAAATAGCAGTATATGCATTAGCTCTTTAGATGTAATACTATCATCAAATTTCTAAATTATTAAAATTGAACTATTGGCAGGCCAAAAAGGTTAATCCATCACATTATTAGAAATTTCTGAATGGGCGGCCATCACCTTAGTAATGGCTATATATCCCTACCAGGTATGTATATGCAAGCAGTAATCATCATCACTACCATTAGTTAAAGATAAAATGCTGGATCAATCTTATATCAAGAAAGTTACAAATTTTAATAAACTGCCATTAATAAACTCTTATATTAAATCTCACCAGCAGTTTCGAAATCATCATCATCATCCAATATGAAGCTTGAATTATTTATAGAATTTTTATTTCAAGCCGATTCTATTTAGGGCACGTTACTTATGGAAGGCAAAATTAATGGCATACATATAGCATTACAAATAAAAAGTTCAAAGAATAAAACATCGCCATGAAATTGGAGAGGAGACGCAAGGGAGAAGAGAAAATTTCACAAAAAAACAAAAACTGTTTTCATTCATTTAATTCAGTCCTAAAGCGGCTATTTAGATATCCTTCTTGGGGTCTTTAATACAGATGTTAATTACAATAACTGCCAACTAAACTAATTATTTAACAACATGCAGTTATATTAACTAACTGCAGTTACACCAAAAAAAGAAGAAAAAAATTAAAATAGAAATATATCTAAAACTCTCCCTCAAGATGGAGTGTATATGTTTTTGACACCCATCTTGCAAAGTATAGGGATCAACGTATATATTATAAGTGCCTTTGTTAACATATCTGTTATTTGATGTTGAGATCGGATTGACATTAATCGAAGAGCCCTGTCTATGACTGTCTTTAATGAAATGAAGATTCATTTCATTATGCTTTGTTTGTTCATGAAAGGTTAGATTGGAATCAATGTGAAAAGAAGTCAGCTTGGCACAAAAAAAAGTGTGGGTTCTGAAGTGGAGATCCCCAAATCACATAATACATGTTACATTCAATAAATTCCGCTAGTAAGCGCTGTCATGGCTCAAAATTCATCTTCAACAGAGGAACGTACAAATGTATTTTGCTTTTTTCACTTCAAGATAATAGATTCTCCTATAAAAATGCCAAACCTAGTAACTGACCATCTTGTATCAGAACAAGTAGCCCATTCAGCATTTGTAAAAGCGCATAGTTGTAATGTAAAAAAACGGGAAATATGAGACCTTAGCAAAGAGTGGATTTCCGAGGCCAAGATAAAAATTGAGTCGGTGAATAGAAAATGTAATGTTTGTCCTTGGGAGTGATTTATAAAGGTCGCCCATCGTGTCATTTGTGTTAAAAAGGATCTAACAAAGTTCTTTTATATTTGAAAGATGAAGCTTTGGATCCATGGGATATGAGACTGATTCGTCTAGAATTTGTAGTGTAGTATCATTAAGATAAAATGACACCAGTGAAAGACTAGGTGACTTCAGTGACTAATAAATACTTTAGAGTAACCCAAATCCTTTAAAATGAATCAATTGTGTAACATTAGTTTGAGAAAATCAATTTAAGTAAAAGAGGGCCTAGTAATAATGATATCAACATATACTAAAAAAGTAATGGACGAGGACCCACTTCCTTTAGTAAAAAGAGTGGTCAAATTTTAAAAATTAAAAACAAAATTTGCATGAGTAAGAGCCAAATTTGAAAAAAACTTACATTTAATTGTGCCTAACACTAGTTAAGGTCAGTAGAAGTAAAAGCTATTATGACCTTTATTGTAACTAATTTCGCAACAGGTGAGAATATGTCAAGGAAGTTCTTCTTGCTGAGTATAACTCTGGCCAATAGTTGTGCCTAGTATCGTTCAAAGGATCCATCATCTTTGTGCTTAATTTTATAAACTCAATTGCATTCAATTGATTTGATTCCATTTTGGTAAAGGAACAACTATTCATGTATGATTTTCTTCCATAGGTTTCAGTTCTTCCTTCATTGTTGCATGCCAATGAGGAGAAGATGTAGCATGGTAAAAAAATCGAGGTAAGGTTTGAGAAGATATAACAGAAAGGAATGTTTTGTTGATAATATAGAGATATAGAGTCATAAGACAAGTACTTCGATATGAAGATAAGTCGTTTGTTTTGATGATAATATAGAAGTTGAATTGCAATGGAAATATATAAGGTAAGATGGATTTTTTACAAGATTGGAGGATCTTTGAGGAGTACGTAGGAAAATGTTGGGTGAATTTGGCATAATCAGGTTGGTGGATATTGCATCCGAGTCTAGCATATTTGTTGTAGTGGTTTTTACTGCAACAGAATTGTGAACTAATGATTAGTTATTTCGGATACAATCCTTAGTATTACTAAGTTTGGGACAGGGCCTATGAAAGTATAATTGATTTTATACTAGAGAAAAAAAAAATTCTTCATATAAAAAAATCTCTTGAAATTGTAAGGAATTTGTATCATAAAGCTTATATTCATTTACCCTTGAATGATATCCAACAAATATACATATTCTAGCCCTTGGTTTAAATTTTGTACATTGATCTTGCAATGTTGAAATGAAAACAAGAGACCTAAAAACTCTCAATGAGTAATCAAATTTTGTATTGTATATAGTAAGGGCATTTATTTCTCAGTACTTTGGAGGATAATCTATTAATTAAATATGTGATTGTAAGATCGTTCCAAAAATTGCTTGGTAGTCCGAATTGAAAAGATAACGCCTGGGAAACATTAAATAGACGCTGTTGTTTCTCAACCAAAAAAATATGTTGCGGTGTCTCATTACAGGAGTGCATACATAATACTCTCTTTACTTGGAAGAAGTAAGTGGATTTTAATTCCTGAGCATTACCAAACTCAAAAGGCTTTACCTTATAGCCAAACTGAGTTTCCACAAATTTAAAGAATTTGAGAATCGTTGTAATAACATCAAAATTGTTTTTGAGAAGGAACATCCACATAAACTTTGTACAATCATCCACAACTGTGGAAAATATCAAAAACCTAAATAGTCAATAATATGAGAAGGACCTCACATATCACTTTGAATCAATTCAAGAAGTTAAAGGGCAAACATAGTATGGTTCATAACCATCTTTACAACTGATTCTCAATCGAGAATGATAGATGACTTAGACTATGATGCCAAATTTTTAGTGTGGCTTTTATTAATAAAGACAAAACCATGACTAAGACATCATTCTTCAATTATCCCAGACTGTTTAAATCTGCTTAATAAGTTATGCTAATGTTCAAAATGCATAGGCCATCAATTCTATCACGCAAATCATCTTCTGACTGTTGTTGTCCTGAATTATGAATTTGCCATGAAGAAATCTAAGAGTCAGATATGAACAAGTAAGAAAACAAATAAATTTTAGTTAAAAAACAAAGCAAAAGATAAAATAGAGAATAACAACCCCTACATAAATCATTTTAACAATCCTTACAAGTATACGACTAAATAAAGACATTGTATTTTAATGTATTGCCATTCCAAAACAAAAGGAGAATGAGCATGCTGACCAAAGCGTCATTACCTTCTGCCGGAGGGACCAATATGCAGGTAAAATAGCTGCTCCGTTTGATGCAACAAGAAAAATTGAATGCCAGATATGTCCTGGGTTTTGAAAATTATATTCTATGAATTGACAAATAAAAACACATCTAACAGAGATAATACTATTTGAGGCAGTTAGATATAAATAAAAATAAAAATCTAACATAACAGAGCAAAAAATGATTTGCAAAAAATTATTCACAACCATAGATTTTTAACCTGACAAAAACAAAACCAATCACCCCTAAACCAAGAGAATCTAAAATTTAAAATATGAAATAAAAAGTTTTTGACGCCAAAATGCAATGAAAGTAACGTATCCTCAGTTATTTTTTGTGCCAAAAACATTTGTCGTTACTGGTGAGATACATACCGTCTCTTGAACCTACTAAAACAAATGTGAGATTCAAATGCATTTCCGCTACTGGATGCCTCCTCTTTAATTGATTTGCATTTATTTATCGTCCCATTTCATTTAACAATGAAAACATTAAATCAGATGTCAAATTACCAAAAGGTAAAGATCATTGCATTTTACTTAATTAAAGCAGCATAATCAACACATTTATTAATTTTCTTAAATTAATGCATGCACAACAGCAAAAAGGATGTAGGATTCCTTCCATTAGAAAAATTTCTCAAAGATAAAATTAGCGTCAATCAATGCAATGTAATACAGAGTTTCTCAAACCCTAATCAATTTGAACATCCCAGAACACAATTAATTAATCTTCTTATTATCTGAGGAAAACTGAAATGACTACCTAATAAAATAAGTTAATGAGAAAAACTTGCGACTAAATCATAATGATGTTATATGAATTTGAAGACAATCTAATTTCATGCTTTATGTTCTGTTAAATTGTTTTCATTTCAAATTCGATGCTATAATCATAATGATATCTTTTTATTTTTTTTAAATCTTTATGGATATTATAAGCAGCAATAAAAGTAAGACATGACAATAATCACAGACATAAAAATATGAAAAATGGGTAGAGCAACATAGCTCTAATTAACTAGGCGCTCCATATTATCTTGGGATATTCTCATCGTATGCACATATTTTGACTCCAAAATATTGTTTTGCAAACTAGATGTATCTATCGCTCTCTACTATCTTTATTACCTTTTTTGTATGGTTATTTGTTAAAACAGTTCTTAAGCTCTTTTAATTGATCCAAAATAGCCTTTCACTTTGATTTCTTATTTGATCCCTAACTCTTCTAATTGATTCAAATAGTCAAAATTTACCTTTTTCATCTATTTTGGATGAAACCATTAAAATAATAAGAGGTATTTTAGAAAATTATTATAGAACTCAATTTTAAGAAAAAATATTTTTGTTCAATTATTTATATTAAAATGACTTTAATAATAAAAATTGTATTAAATTTATACATTACTATTTTTATTATAAAAAAGTAATATATATATATATATAATTTACTGTTTTTAATATTTATAGCAAACTATCATATTGTGAATAAATTTTTTAATTTAATTATTTATATCAAAACTATTTGAAAAATGCTACACTTACGCTACTTTATACACTATCATATCCACCACCAATCAAAAATTTTCTTTCCTTTTTTTCCCTTTTTTTCTTACATATTGGTTCAAGGAAAAAAGTGGATTGCACCAACCATATGTTTACATAGAATTACCACATCATCCTCATTTTATTGTGTATATGGTAGTATGTGTAGCAAAGTTCAAATTATTTTTATTTAATTACCCTATACCTTGTACTAAATTTAACTTTTTCAAAAGGCATGGTTGACTAAAAAAAAAAGTTCAAATATTATTTTCATACAAAATTCATGGCTCAAAACTTTTTATCGAAAGATTTAACCTTTTTAACTTCTCTTTGTATAAAAAATTATTATTACATATACTAATATTATTTAATTTAATATAAGTTTTACTAAACCATTTAAAAATATATATGCTAACACCAAACCAGCATCCTAGGTATGCAATTAATCGACAAACCCCTGACATCAAACCCAAAATGGTTGAAGTCGATATTGAAAGAATGTGCTGTAGATATTAAAGCTAATGATGAAGGAGCTCATCCACATAGAAGCGATGGTTACGGAGCTCATGACACAGAGTTGAAGCCATACCAACTCCACAGTGTAGAACGTGTTGCCAAAGGGGTTGTTGGGATCGTGAGCGCAAAAAAGAAATAATAAAATTCACAGAAACAAAAACACAATCACAAACACAATTTTTTACGTGGTTCGGTATAAAAGACTCACATCTACGGAAAGAAGAGGAGAAGAACTTCACCATTAGAATATTAGGGTTCTATAACCCAAAAGCCAAACACACATACAAGATGAACCCCACCATTCCTATATATAAAGGCTTTCCCCCTTTATTTTTTTTATTATTAGCCATTATGACAGTTTTAATTATTATCGTCGGTTACAAAAAACCATTATACTTCCATAAATCGTCAAAAATTTTTAGGATATTGGATGTGTATGTTACTTGACAGAGCATCGGATCGATTGTTGATTTGTAAGATTGATGCCAAGGAAAGTTGTTGGGAGTGTCGAGCTGTTTCATTCAAAACAGTTGGGCTAGGAGTTAAATGAGATAAATGAGGCAGCTTGGTGCAGACCGATATGCCATTCACATAAATCAGAATGTAGATGTGGTTGGTTGTGGTGTCATATATGAGGAGAGATGGACGGACTTTGTTGGTTCTGAAACCTTTGGAGTGAAAAAAAATCTGTAAGGGTAGAGTACCATTGGCGGAGTGATTGTTCAAGGTCGTAGATCGCCTTGTTAAGCTTGCAGACATGATTGGGATGACTGTGATCCTCAAATCCTAGCGTTGTTTTATGTATTATGTTTCAGAGTTTCTTGTGTAGAAACATGTTGGATACATCCAATAATAGTATGGCCAACTTGTAGTTGGTGGAAATGGTGAATAAAATCTGGATGGTTGGCATTTTAGCGACTGGATTGAATGTTTCCAAATAATCAATACCATAATGCTGATTGAACCTTGAGCCACTAATCGGGCTTTGTGACAAGCCATGATGTCATCAGTGTTGAATTTTGTTCAAAACATCCATTTGTAGCCAAAGATGTTAATGGATTGAGAGGTATACGTGTCCAGGTTTGGTGTTCTATCAAGGCACGATACTCAACTTCCATGGCAAGCTTCCAATGCTCCATGTTGGGAAAGATGTTGCATGGATGAGGTAAAAGAGGGGTTTGAGTTTTATGGTGCCTATTTTGAGATGAGTGAGCATTAGATGTGTGGGGAGGGTGGTTTTTTATTTCATTGGAGGAGTGGGTTCTTGATTAGGAGAGGATGATTGGGAGGTAGTGGAAGAAGAGGTTGCTGAGAACAATTGAATGGAGTTATCGGATGAGGGGTATGGCCAAGAGAGAGTGGGAGATTTGTTTGAGTTATGGTTTTGATTGTGTGCATAGAGTTTGATATTGAGACTAGAGTGAGCAGAGTGGGATGTAGTTAGGGATGGCTTGAGTTGAGTTAGAATCAAGTTGACCCAGAGTCGAACTCGACTCGAACTCGTTTGAGTTCGAGTTCAATTGGAATCAATCCATTAGACTTGAACTCGACTCAAAATTTTCAACTCGAGTTCAATTCGAGTCAAATTAATTAAAATTCGAGTTCAAGTTTTGATTTTCAATGAATTGTACATGACAGAAGATTAGAGAAGTAAATGTTTTTGGATAGAAGTAAATTAACCCTTATGATTTGGGGAGTAACCAAGGAAAATGCATGGTAGAATTCATGACCGAGTTTGGTTTTTTTTGTGGAAGGAAGGAGGGAGAAGCATAGGCAGCATGAGCCCAGAAACTTTCAGATAATTAAGTCGTACGAATGAGAGCATGTGTGGTTTCGAGTATGAGCCAATGTTTGCACTCAGCAACTCTGTTTTGACTGTAAGTGCATGATATTTGATGGTGTATCTCAAGGTTCTTGAGTAGGTTATGGAAGGCAATTGAGTTGTATTCTACACCTTCATCGAATTGCAGTATTTTGATTCATTTATTGAATTAGCATTGAAAGAGATTTTGAAGGTGCATGAATTAATGTATGGTTTCAGAATTTTGCTTTAGTGGAAAGAGCAAAGTAAGCTGTGAACGGTCTCATCCATGGAAAATGAGAAAATTTGTAGCCTCTATTATATGTGATTGGGGTAGGAGCCCATACATCAGCACGTAAGAATTCAAAAAATCATAATTTCTATTGGAGTGTTTGGAAAAAGGTAATTTGTAGTGTTTTACAATAATGCAAGTAAAACATGGGGATAAAGTGTTGCTTTTGTCGATGCTCGATGAGAAGTTGATGGGTGTCATGACTCGGATGTCCTAGTCATAAATGCCATGGTAAATCGGTTGGAGCTGTGGTAGATTGTAGTATGGTCTTGGATGAAGGAGGTTCTAGTGATGGTTGAATTGTTTAAAGTCCATTGATGCAATGACCCTTAAAAATGTTATGGTGTGGAGACCAATTGGATCACCAGAGGAGCCAACAGCAGGTTGGGCGCTCAGGCGCGCTCAAGTGCCCAACAGACAGGAGGTCTGGCGCTCAAGCATGCTTAGGCACCCAACAAGCAAAAATTCTGGCGCTCAGGCACGCTCAAACGCCCAGCAAACAGAAGGTCGAGCGCTCAGGCGAATGCGCTCAAGCGCCCAACAGATCGGAGGTCTAGCGCTCAGGCGCACTCAAGCTCCCTTAAAGCAAAAATGCAAGCGCTCGGGCGCGCTCATGCGCCCGCAAAAATGTTTGCACATGCTAGACGTGTCAAGGCTGTTTATGGGTCCCTTATAAATAATTCTAAAATGATGGTTAGGATTATGTGTGTGCCAAAAATCCTATGAGAGCTTTGGAAGCTAGAATCCTAGAGTGAGAACAAACAAAAATCTGGGAGAGAAAAAGAAGAAAAGCTTAGGGAAATGAATCTCTTCTCCCTCAAGGAATTTGATAAGTTCCCTATAACTCTGTAATCTTTTGTTATAAAGTGAATTTTTTGTGTGGTGGTATGACCCTGTAGTTTTTTCAATTCTTGAGTTTTCCACGTATATTCTTGTGTTCGTATGCTTGCATGTTTGTGTTTGGTTGTGCTGCGATTTTTCTTTAGTTTTGTATTGGTATATTTTCGTATTTGCTTCGGTGACTCTCAGCAGTCAAACCCCGATCCTATGTTTTCTTCAGTGTATAAGATTTCTCAATGCTAGGTTGCCTCCCAACAAGTAGTATCAGAGCGTTGCTTTTTCGATACTAGGGCTTACTAGCTTGACTAGGAGCAATGGCTGATGAAAGGAGACAAAATTGAAAAATTCAATGGAACAAACTTCACATTTTGGATAATGTAAATGGAGGATTTGTTTTATCAAAAGAAGCTATACTTACCATTGGAGGGAGTTACCAAGAAACCGAACACTATGCCAGATGAAAATTGGAAGGTTCTTGATAGAACGACACTATGCTTGATTCACCTCTCTTTATCCTCATCCGTGGCATTTAATATTGTGACTAAGAAAACTACGATGGATCTCATGGCGGCCCTTACTCGAATGTATGAGAAGCCCTTGGCTTCCAATACGATATTCCTGATGAAGAAGCTATTTAACATGAAGATGACAGATGGCGGCTCAGTGACAGAACACCTGAACGAGTTCAACACTATAACAAGTCAATTGAGCTCGGTGAAAACCAACTTCGATGATGAAATTAGAGCTTTGTTGATTTTAGTCTTCTTCACCAAATAGCTGGGCTGCAATGGTGACTGCAGTCAGTAATTCTTCTACAAATGCCAAATTAAGATTCGATGACATTGTTGGGTTGCTATTGAATGAAGAAGTAAGCAAACGCTCTATGGTAAAGCATCTACTTCAGCATTAAATGTTGAGATCACACGAAGGAGTGCAGCCCGAAAGTTCAATAGAAATAGGTCTAAGTCGACACAGGAAAAATCAAAGACAGCAAAGGAAAATGTAGAATGCTGGAACTGGGGGAAATCAGGACACTTCAAGAAGGATTGTTATGCCTTGAAGAAGCAGGATGAGGTAAAAAAATAAACCCCTCTGTGAATGTTTCAACAAATGAGGATCAGGATGCATTGATCATATCCCTTGTTAGCACTGAGTCTTGGGTGAGGAACTCTGGTGCTTCTTTTCATGCAATCCCAAACAAGAAATCATTCAAAAATTACACCAAAAGCGATTTGGGAAGACAACAAAGGTTGCAACATCATTGAAAAGGGTGATGTGGATATCCAGTTGCCAAATGGGTCAGTATGGAAGTTGAAAGATGCCAAACATGTCCCTTGTTTGAGAAGAAACTTGTTTTCTGTCAACCAATTATCCCTTGAAGGCTATAACACGAGTCTCACAGAAAATTCCTGAAAGGTGAATAAAGGCGCTCTGATAGTTGCTCGGAGTAGTATGAATGGAACACTTTACTTGTTCAATAAGATGTCTGACTCCGTTGCAGCAACAGAACAGCTTGATGCACGTCTATGGCACCGAAGGCTCGGTCATATGAGAGAGAAAGGATTGAAGTCTATTTATCTAAGGGAAAGATTCCAGGCTTAAAATCCGTGGATTTGGAATTTTGTGAAGATTTCTAGTATGGCAAGCAGAAAAATGTCAACTTCTCAAAAAGTGGGAGACTTGAAGTCTCAAAAGTTAGAGCTTGTACACACAGATGTATAGGGACCAGCTCCTACGTCCTCTCTTGGTAGAGCCACATACTTCATCACTTTCATTGATGACCATACTAGGAAGCTATGATATACTTCTTAAAGCACAAATCTGATGTGTTTGAAGTGTTCAAGAAGTGGTTAGCTTTGGTGGAAAATGAAACGGGTACGAAGCTGAAGTGTCTCAGATCAGACAATGGCGGGGAATACTATGACAAGGAGCTCAGAGAATTCTGTGCTTTGAATGGGATTAGGCGATAGTTTACTGTTCTAGCAAAACCACATCATAATGGTGTTGCAGAACCCATGAACAGAACCCTCACAGAATTAGCCAGAAGCGGGAGGATTGATACAAAATTGCCAAAATCAACATGGCAGCTTATCTGATCAATCGGGGTCCGTCAGTTCTCTTTAAAGAAGGAGGCGTGGCGCGACAAAGAGGTGAAATTGAATCACCTAAAGGTATTTGATTGTTCATCATACGTGCATATTGACGCAGACTCCAAAAGCAAGCTTGATTCAAAAGCAGTCAAGTGTACATTTGTTGGCAAAGGAGCGGGAGAATTTGGCCATAGATTCTAGAACTATCAAATTCAAAAAAAAATCAGAAGTTGGGACGTCACATTCAATGAGACTGAGATGTACAAAGATAAAAATGGAACTTCATATAATGTGCCAAATTACGTTAAACTTGATGTCAACGCAGAGGAAGATGAGCAGGCATAGCCAGATGCTCATGGTGGTAAAGAGCAGATAACTCAGATTACTGCTACTGAACTGAGGAGATCCACCAGATCATCACGTCCTACACAGAGGTACTCTCCTTAACTATATTATCTATTACTAACAAATTGTAGTGACCCAAAATGCTATGAGGAAGCACTTCAAGTTGATGACTCAATCAAGTGGGAGTCGGTCATGGATGATGAGATGAACTCACTCATGTCAAATGAGGCATGAGAGTTAGCTAGACTTTCATAAGAAAAAAGACTTCAGAACAAATGGGTTTACATATTGAAGGAAGAACTAGATGGCAGCAAACGCTACAAAGCAAGGCTCGTGGTCAAAGGCTTTTAGCAGAAGCATGCATGGATTGCAGTGAGATCTTTGCCCCAATAGTGAAGATGACTACTATCAAAGTAGTGATGAACATCATTGTAGTAAAAAATTTGTATATAAAGTAGATGGATGTGAAGAATGCATTCCTTCATGATGATTTAGAGGAAGACTTGTACATGATGCAGCCATAGGGTTTTGAGACCCAGAAAATAGTGAGCTAGTCTGCAAGTCCAAGAAGAGCCTATACGGCTTGAAGCAAGTGCTAAGGCAGTAGTATAAATAATTTGACAGATTTACGTCAAATACAGGGTACAACATATGCTAGGCTGATCACTACTGTTATATAAAGCAGTTTAATGCCTTTTACATTATTTTACTACTATAAGTAGATGATATATTGATAGTAGAATCAAACGTGGAGATTAAGAGACTAAAAAAGCAGTTGTTAAGTGAATTTAATATGAAGGGCTTGGGGCCGGCAAAACAAATACTTGGGATAAGGATCAGAAGGGACAAAAGTGCAGGAACATTGAAGCTATCTCAGGTTGACTATGTTGAAAGAGTACTCAAGAGATTCAACATGAAAGAAGCAAAGCTAATTTGCACTCCCCTAGCAAGTTACTTCATTGACAAAAGAACAGATGCCAAAGACTGAAGATGAAAGATAACACATGGAAATGGTTCCATATGCTTCAGCAGCCGGGAGTTTAATGTATGTGATGATTTGTACAAGAGCGGATATTGCCCATTCAATGAGAGTGGTCAACATGTACATGAGCAACCCCAGGAAACCTCATTAGAAGGCAGTTAAATGGATTCCCAGATATTGAGAGGTACAATGGACAGCACTCTGTTTTGGGAAATTCAAGATAGAGCAATAAGGATATGTAGACTTTGATTTAGTTGAAGATATTGATAGCAAAAGGAGCACTACAAGATATGTGTTTACATTGGGAAGTGCTACGATGAGCTGAATCTCCAAGCTATAAAATATAGCTGTGAGGACCCAGTGCTGGGTCAGCGGGAGCAAATCCAGCACCGATTTTTGTGGTGATGTAAAATAACAAGTCCTCTAGCAACAGGATCATATTGAGTGATTTAAGAGACGGATATATAGACATCAAACATAACTCTTTTATTCATAATTCAGAAGTC
The DNA here is from genome assembly GCA_016760335.1 of Gastrodia elata. NCBI lineage: Eukaryota > Viridiplantae > Streptophyta > Magnoliopsida > Asparagales > Orchidaceae > Gastrodia > Gastrodia elata. Next base: position 6,736,161 of record CM028672.1, on the reverse strand, counting down.
CTAATTACAAATATTAAAATAAAAGAAAAGTTACAAACTTTTTTTAAGAATATAGAGTCAAAAAGAAAGCGAAAGATCAGCAAGAAGCAGTATCAGCACTACTTGTTCTTAGCACCTTTCTTCAAAGACGAACTCCTGATCTGGGCACGTTTCAAAAGTGTGGGCATTGAATACCAGTTAGTTGTGAAACTAAGTACATATAAATATCATCTTTATAAATGTTAAATAATAAGAAAAATAATCAATAATTTGATAGGAAATAAAAGCTGTAAAAACTTATCCCTGCAAATATGTTTCAATTGCACTTGAAACATAGCATAAAAATAATTGCAGTCGCAAAAATAAACACAAAATTTTAGCGTTTAATATCTGAGGCAAAATATGATTTTGTTAAACAAGTACAAAATCAAGGAAAATGGGGGTTCATTTTTGTGTTATATATCCCAACTTTCCTCTATATCTGCCCCCTCAAAGGCTTATCAGTATAGGCTCCTTATGACTCCCGATGTCTGACAGCCCCGTCCTAGCAGTTGTCTGATCAAACAAAAAGTATAAATCAACATGGAACCCTTGCTTCTCAATTATCCAAACTTGTTCATATATCATTTTATGTGACTTTAAAAAGCACTTTTATCAAATTTGTGCGATGCTAAACAGAAAAGAATATTTAAACAAGAATAATAAAAGACATCTGATACTTTGTTCTATAAATTCAAAAGTTTAACAGTTCAAATGAGTGACAGTTCGCTCAATCTGCATTTAGGTTTTTGATATTTTAAATTAAAATGAAAGTGATATGATATATTTTTTTTATGGATTTTTAGTTTCTTCTTTTCCATTCTGCCTTACTTTCATTTTTTATCTTGATAGAAGACATCATTTCAAGTCTCTGAAAGTAGTAATTATATTAAATATAATGCTATTATTATCATTATATAATAATGACGATAATAATGTATGAAAGAAAGGAAAAAATGGAAATAACTGTAAAAATCTGCATAAAGTAATAATAATAAGAAAATAAAAATGATAATAAAAATGTTTGAATTAAAATAATAGCTAATTTATAATATTTGCATAGTTTCATTATTAATTAATGAGAACCATATTAATGTGAATGACTTGGGTATGAAACTAGCTCATAATCCGCAATACCGTGGTTTGAAAGAAGTCCTAGGTTACCAAACATACTAAAAAAAATTTAAAACAAGATTCTCTTATTTGAAATGAGTATTTGCATCCTAGATATATGGACAAAAGCTTTCTTAATGGTGGTAGAAGAATATCTACATCATGCAAGATTGTCAGCATGGGCATGGACATGATTGAGGCTACAAGCACTAGTCATTGGGGACGGCACGAGTGCCTGAGAAATAAAAAATAGCCAGCTGGATTTTGATGCCCACTATTAAACTATATTCAATTCTATGCAATTAACGATTAAGGATTTTTGGGAAAGAGATGCATCCCAAATTATTGCCGGATGTGGCACAAGTGGGTTCAGCCTGACTTGTTTGGAATAAGTTAATTAATGTTACAAGGTCTTCAAAGGCTTAATATGACAAACTCTTCACCAAAAGTACATGAAATTATTGAATCAGTTGATAGAAAAACTGACCACGGAAAGTTATTTTAATATGGAGGCTAAATAAAGGCATTCTACCCACACAAAAATGGCTCTTGGCAAGGGGGCTTACATTAGGCACTTTAATGTATTTGGGAATATGAGGTGACAGGTTTTGGGGAGCCTTTCTCCGTTGAATACCCTCTACTCCACCAGGGAGTCTCACACTAATATTAAGGGAATCAGTTTGGCACATTCAATTCCAAGGATTCACTATTTTGTAGTAGAAAATGTTTCACAATATCTCCGGTGCATGGGTTCACCTGTACAGGTTAACAGCAGACCAAGTAATGGGTTAACAAAAAATAAATTCAAGCTATTCTCAATGCTTAGAAACCCTATCCTCAGAATCCTGAGAAAATTATGTGAATATTTCAGTAAAATGAAATGTTAACAGTGGCCTTCAATATGCTGCTTAGCCTAAGATTTGCAAACACAAGTGAATTAAAAAGCTCATAATCCATAATTTCATGGTTTAAAAATGTCCTTGATGAACAAGAACGTCAAAACATTTTCAAACATAATCCTCTGTTTCGGGTTGATTATATACATCCTAGACATAATAGCAAAAGTTTTCTTAATGGTGATTAAAGGAGTGGCTCCTTGGTATGTAAAATTGTTTGCATGGGTGCGGACAAGGTCATTTGGAATGACATGAGGGATAGAGTGATGAAAGATAATATGCAGAATTTTTTTATGCTCGCTATTAAACTCATTTTCACTTCCATGCAATGCATGACTTACCCATGCTGGCAAATTGCGGCTAGAAGGTTCATTGGGGAATAAATGCAGCCCAAGTTATTTCTTGTTGCGGTATTCACGGCAAGTGCTTGAATAGACATATTTGGAGCAATTTAATAGAAGTTGTTAGGTCGTCAAAACTTTATATGGTACAATCTTCACTTTTAGTATATGGAATTTTAAATTCAGTTGATACCTAAAACTAGAGTCAAGCAAAGCTCTTTTCATATGGAGGCTGGTTAGAAACATGCTACCCACCTATCAATGACTCTTCATGAGAGAACTTCACTTGCAATTTATGTATTTAGATGTGTAGCAGCAGAGTTCAAGAGCACTTCTCTATCGAGTGCTTCCTTCCGCCATCAAATATTTTCTCACAAGTTAAGGCTACAACGAGAGGTTTCAATTCCAGGAAGGGGCATTTGAGTATTTTGCAATAAAAAATGGATTCAAATCATGCCTAGTGGACAGCATAAATTCATTCACATGTTCCTCACTAAGTATGTGCAGTAGTACTCAAAAAGCATGATAAATCATACGCCACTTCTATATTTGTGCAAGCAGCAACATCACAAATTCTTACATTTTTCATTCTTTCTTCGATGCAGGTAACTAGAAGACCCAGACCACCCTTGTTCTTGTTACTCTCTGTTTTTTTTTGTCCCCCTTCACTGCATTGGCTTGAGCAAAATATTTGATGACTCATATGACCACACTTGTCGCTCTTTGTTCAGAAGGGAAATCATTAATAAAAGGGTGTTGTTACCTCTCTATGTTAGGCAAAGATTTTGGCCGTTGAGCCCATGGTTGTTTTGGACCTTTGGTTGAAGCTACGATGTTTGTAGTGAAAAGCTTTATTTTCTAAATGAGTGATTTGCTAACATAATTCCTTGATTATTTTCATTTCGCTAATATAGCCCTAGACTATTAAATATGTTCATTTTAGTTCCCCAACAATTAAAAATGTCCAATTTAATCTATCAACTATTCATTTAAAGACCAACTCAGTCCATAGATTTTCATTTCTTGGGACTAAATTGTGATTAAAATGAAGAGTTGATGAAATAAAGTGAACACATTGACAAATTGATAAACTAAATTGAACAAATTGAATAGCATGAGACTAAATTGATCATTTTAGAAAAAGGCTTAAGATGATTTCCATTGCCAGAAGTTTCTCATTCCATTATCTTTTAAAAATGGAATTTTTAACCTATGAGAAGGTTTTGTAATCAAGCCAATTGCAATTCTTTTTAATTTTAGAATACTCTAATCGATGATCTTTTTTAAAACATTTGGAAGGAAATTAAATAGTCTGTAACCAGAGAGCTTTTTAATTCTTTTTGGCCTTTAAATTAAGGTAAAGCCAACAATAAAAAACACTTACTTCAAATATATGACATTAACCTAGTAATTAAAACCACTTAATAATATCATCCAAACCACTACATTATCACCAAAATCCTCGGAATTTCCATATACATTTCATTTAATCTAAAAGCCTTATGTTTAAACACCTTTTTGCTATCATAAAAGCTCCTACGACCATGAAAATGGTCAGTGTGTAAAAGTTCCTGCTATTTATTATGAATGCCGGTAAGTGTTGAGAAAACTAGAGTCCCCTTGACCTTATCAAAATCTAACAAACCCCTCTCCTGATATATCAAATCCTAAGAAAATCAAAGATATTGTCAAAAAACAACACCTCTTCCAAATCAAAGGTTTATTTATTCTTAAAATCTCAAATGCATTTCAAAAATGCACCAAAATACCATATGATTTCCAATAATTAGAACAACATCAAAATAAATCACAAGAAACTTCACAATAAAAAGTCACATAGCATGATTCATAATCCTTGGAAAAGTGTTACATGCATTCACTAATCCAGAAGGTATCACAAATCATTCCTACAAAGTGAAAATGCATCCAAAAGCTATGATCTGAAACCTATGAACATCGATCCAACAACAAAAAACATTCCCTACAAAATAACCCACACCAAACAACAGATATAGATAAAAACTCATTTCTTGTTCATTTCACCTTTCCTGGGAAAACAACCACAAACAAAAAAAAAAATTTGCATGCAAAAACTAAAGAGACAAAGCTTAACTCATGTGGATACTTAAAAGAGTGTCAACATGATTATCACCGATCAAAATGCAAATATAACAAATAAGTAACATTCTGTAGTAAAAGGAAAGTACCTTGAGGTGAGACAAGCTCATTACTGCAATCAAAGCCTCCATGATTTCGGTCACAAATGCAATAGCTGAAGTCAAAGGTGAGGTGGGATAGAGGTTTTTCAGGAAAAATAAATAATTTCAAACAAGAGATGACAATTAATGCTGCAGTCAACAAAGCCCAAACATTACCTATAATATGTCAAGCCACTTTCATCTAAAGAATAATGACATTGTCCGTTGGAAGAGCAATGTTTGAGACACCAATCAAGTGAAATGGACATGGAACTTTGGTGTTCACTGATACTTGCAGTATGCCGCACTCCAATACTCCAAATTCCTTCCTGAACATATAGAAGGTAGAATTCTATTCTTCCTTTGTTTAAGTCATTTGATGTCACAAGCATTGATGCATTGCTATTACTTGAGCTATTTACATAAAAATCCCAATTATCAATAGAAGCTGCACCGCCATATCTTGTGTAAATTTCATAGCCTACATTCTTGTCTGTACTTAATTGAACATGGAGATTAGATCCAGCTGCACCGTGAGGAACTTCCAAAAAGAAGTAAGTCCATGCAACATTGTCAATAGAAGAATTACTTAAAAGATGATCAAGGTGAAATTTTGAATCCTCCAAGGGCCCATATTTGCTTTCTGGAAGATAATAAGACTGTACAGGAACACTTAATTCTTTTTTAATAACTCTCTGCAAGTATGTAAACCATATATCAGCAAAACATTCCTGAATGCATGTTACACTCTTGATTGAACACAATAAAATTGAAACGTTTAACCTGAAATTAAGTCCCACACAACCACGATTCAGAACATTTAGAAAGTATTTCACAGAATTGAAATAAGCATTTGGTCAAGAAGCTAGCAAAACTTATGGGCTAAATCTTACCGAGTTATTTAGTTGTTCATAAAGGCATGCCAACAACATTAAAAGAGAGAAAAGAAAGAGAAGAAGAAGAATGCAAATATGAGGTGTGGAGGTAGAGCGAAGAGAGAAAAAAGGAGAGGGAAACTGGAGAGATGTGAACAGAAATTGGAGGATGGAAGAGAATGAGTCAGAAAAAAAGAAGGCCCACTAAAATATAAGCTTAGGCATTAAATTAAAATCGTGTAATCATATAACAATTGTCAAGTGTGGAACAAATAAAGATACCATGTAATGACTCCAGGTCATTTTGAGAAAAACGTTAAGTTCCCACTAAAACTCAATTCCTATTGTTTACCCACAAATTTCCATTTTCAATTGAAAGTTACCGCTAAAATCTGTTTTCCTCAACTTCCGCTTGATTTTGTTATAATTGGTTAATTAGTTTAGGAAGCTTAAGAACTCATTAATTCATTTTGAATTCAAATACAAACATTTCCGACAATATTTCAGGCAAAATTACATTACTTCCACTCCCATAGTTGAGCAGTTTCCAATTTTTCTCCGCTCCCATATTCAACACAAGGGTTACGAGTGGCAATTAAGTCGTCAATTCCAAACGAAGGAATTGGCCGTAATGCCGGCGGTTTCGTATCGCTACTCCCGCTGAAATCAAAACGACGATTCCATTGGAGAGGGTCGACGGAACGCATGAAACACCCAATACCCTCTTGTAATCACGCGACCTCTATTCACCCTTATTCCTGTTACATACAAGCGCTAATCAGCCTCTTAGCGCCATCTCCGGCTGATCAAGCTGCACGAAGCGGACGTGTGTTACACGTGCACTTCTTATTTAATCGTGTGGAAGGCCGCTCGACTCTTCCCCACCTTCACTAAGCACTCGGATGCCTTCTCTTCCTCTCAATTGCCCGAGCCCTCTCAATCTCATCTCTCCATTCTCGTTTCTGCACGGGGCGCAAGTGTCGACCATGCCCTCCTCTAGATCTTACCTCTCCGACCACGGTGCAGCACGAGACACAAGCGTCGACCCTGCCCTTCCGCCCACTGTATTCCACGAGACGATCGGCATCTGATCCTTCTTCTCGCACGACCTTAGTCTTCAAGGCTTCCTCAGCTGCTAAGGTGTGAGTTCATTCTCTAATTTATTTCTGATTTGGTAAAAAGAATTAGAATTCATGCTTGCAATTAAGAATCCTAGATGCTTGATAGGGTTCTCTACTCTACTACATGATTAGACTCTAAAACATAACTATTTCTGCTTAGGACGATGTAATAGAAACCTATAACGTGAAAACTTAGTCAGCAAGGGTTTTTCATTCAGACTTAATGAATCATGCAAGTTACCTTAGGAATCTAAATGGTAGACCGATTAATCTTTATAAGTAGGATTGAAACTTAATTCAAGTTTAGAATAGGTTGATCTGATGGAAGTAGGAGCAACTGACATCAGATATAAGTATTAGGGTATGTGGAATGTATGCTCCTAATCACAACTCAATAAAATTAATTAGGAAAACAAGAAAAATGAATGATATTCAAAGGTAATGTGAGCTCAAAAGGCTGATTTGGAAGCATTGAGAAAATCAGATCTGACTTGGCACTTAAGGTTAGATCTGTTAAGGTCAATTGAAACAACCCAAACTAGTATGTGGACAAGAGGAAGAGTAATAAGTGTTGGGAAACAAAATTAGCACTCTTAGATTTTAAAGTAATGGCAATGCAAGGAAGCATGTCTGTTTCACTTTGAATGAACTCGTCAACTGCCCCAATGTAGCAAGTCTCAGTTGCTTTATGAAAATTTCTTGAATAGAGAATTCATTATTAATTAAGATCAAACAAACCTCATGGAGAGTGTGAACAAGGTTAGACAATGAATTAAGAGTGGAAATTCAGTATGGACCTACTGATCTATTCTACATTATTAAGTTTGTATTTCGAAATTGTAAATATTAGTGTTTGACCAGTTTCTCTGCTGATTAAAATATACTTTAATTTGTGTCATGAAAACTTATTTGTATAAATAATGAAACATGATCATCCTAGTAAAAACACGTAAGTTTATTAATTAACTAACTAATCAAAATCAAGATTAGAAAGGAGAATATATGCTTTAATAATAAAGACGGACATTTTCAAAGGATGATAAAACTACACAACATAAATTTTGCAGATACATCAAATCTCTCAGCACTACATCAAAATTGTGAGTGATTCATTTTATTAAGTCTACACAAATGTACACTAATATTACTTTTCATACTTATTTGCTTTTATTGCTATTTAATCATAGCTTTGAGCTTGTTTCATATTGTTATTAAATATTTTATTTTTACTACTAATGATGTAAAAGAAACAAATGAAGTTTATGTATCTTGTGAATGTAGCAAAGGGTTCCGAAACGGTGGTTGAATAGGTTAAAGACGGGGCTAGTCTATCGGGAGCCATAAGGGTGACATATGGAGCCTTTCAGGGGGCCCAGATGAAGGGCATGTTTTTATTAAACCCAGCCTCAAGGTTTTGGCTTTGCCCATCAAAACTATTAACGCCGCTTCATGATATCAAGACATAAAAATAAACATGAATTTTTATGCAATTATTGATTTATTATTTGAAATTTGACATGTGACATAATCATGATAAAGTACTGTTCATTTGCAGGAGTTATAATTATCTTTTATTTGTATAAAACCATATTTTCCTGCAACTATTATTGTATCATATTCGTCTTCCGCTTTTACTTAAGACTATTATTTAATATGCTTTGTACTTAGAAAGTCACTAAGGTATTATTTTTATAATGCCAAACCAGATGCAGCTGGAGAAGGTTGAGATAGCTTAAAGGTATTAAAAGAAATCGTGGCACAGATTAGAAGAATAAAACTTTAGCTTTTACTTTCTTCTCAAGAGACAATATTTATTTTTGTATGATGTCAATTATGTAATACTCTGGATAATGTGATGTTAAATTTAATGAATGTTATTTTTAATTCTTGTATGGCTTTGAATGTTGTTTGAATGCTATTTTACTTAACCACCAATATGATCATGTGGAAAGATGCACCTATGTTAGGTTAGTTTTTGCTAACCTAACATGGGTCATCACACATCACCAATTGATTGACATAATTGTTGGCATGGGGAAATGAGCTCATGCTTAATGTCTCGATTTTAATGATAACAAAAAATTGATGTACGCTACTAATACTTGAATCAAGTGTCTCCAGAACTCAGGTGAGTTCACAACACGACTTAAAAAAAAAAAAGTAAACTTGATTAAGTACTCGAGAAGTTGAGTAAGCTGAGAGAAAAATTAATTAATCTTATAATTTAATTTGTATTTTCTACATATAAGTTAACTTCCCTTAAATAAATATATACATAACATAAGTTTAAGCTATCACATTTATTATTAAGATAGAGAACATTTGTTTTCATGCTTCTTAATTTTCTTGTTACAAGTTTTTTTTACAAATTATGTGTATATGTTTTTATATTCTACATTAAATATTTATTTTATTAAAATGGCCATATAAGTTTTGTTATGTAAATGATATGCTAAAAGATAGTATTATTTATTCTTATATAATATATGTTTGCATGGCTATAATATATGTATGAACTTTTGTTATCTTGAATAAATATTTATGATTTTTTTAGATGTATTAATATAATCTTGGGACCCCACAATATACGCCTTCATTATATCATTTGTTATTAACTTTTAGTGGTGAACCAAAAGTTTTTAAAAAGCCATAAGAGTGCAAGACTCAAGTGAGTTAGAGCTTGCAATGAATGAAATGCAATTAGTGGCATCAAATAAGCTGAAGCATATGAGCATAACCAGAGCAAACGCTATAAGGCAATATTAATTGTGAACAGCTTTCATTGTAAAGAAAGAGTAGACTACACAGAAATCTTCTCTATGGTAAACAAATTGACTACATTTAGACTTATAATGTGGCTAGAGAAGATATGCATATGTAGCATATAAATGTAAAGACAACATTCCTCCATGAAGAGTTGGAAGCATTTAAATGGTACAACCACAGGAGTTCAAAGTGCAAGAAATGAGAATCTAGTATGCAAACTCAAGAAGAGTTTCCATGGATTAAAATAGGCATAGAGACAACGGTATGAGAAGTTCGAGAATGAGTACACCCAATGTCATACAGGCCACTGTTGCTATATCAAGCAGTTTGAAAACCACTACACAATATTATAATTATATACAAATGAAGTGTTGATTGAAGGGTCTGATTTGGGAACTATTCAGAACCTAAATAGTAGTTTACAAAGGAAGTCACAATGAAGGATCTCGAGCATGTCAAACAATCTCTTAGAATAAAGAACAACAAGAATAGGAAAGGGAAGACTAAGTCGGTAACAACACTGTTGAGGAGTGGCTTCCACCTTTTCAAGGAGCAATCACTGAAAACTAGCGCAAAGCCGGTGAAAATGAACAAGCCTTCATATGGTTCAATAGTCTGAAGTTTAATGTACGCCGTGATCTACACAAAATTGGACATTGGACATGCAGTAGGTGAAGAAAATGGAAGTGCTCAAAGTGCTCCAATCATATGATTGGAGCACTTTGATACGTTTATTAAATTGGCATACAATGTATTTTTGAAGTTAAATAAATTTCTAGATGGTTTCAGATTTATGTTTAAGTGAAAAAAACTAAGTAAAGTGTGAGTAGTCATCCACAAAAATGACAGAATTTGTATCCTTCATTAGATATAATCGGGACAAAGCCCTATACATTGATATGTAAGAATTCAAATGCATTGCACTTTCTATTTGAATATTTAGAAAAAGATAATCTGTGATGTTTTGTTGTGATGCACGTGGTGCATGGAGGTAGATTTATGTTTTTGTCGAGAGTTGGATGATATTTCTAGAGGAATTGATGAATCTCGAGATTTGGATGTCCTAGGGTGCCATGGTGGTTCAGATGGGTTGGTGAAGGACCACAGGATAGTCCTGGAGTGAGGAGGTTCGGATGATGGACGAAGGGTGTATGGTCCATTGATGTTGCGACCTTTAAGAAAAAGGAAGGTTCGTAACGAGATCCTTTATGGTGAATACGTGAGGTACGAATATGATAGATCCAGAATTGTCGGATGTTAGTTTGTGAATGGAGATGAGATTGTATTTGCAATGTGGGACATGAAAAAGATGATTGAGAAGAAACTTACGGTTAGGTGCTTGGGAGAATGTTGTTGCCAATATTGGCAATCGAGGGAGAACAGTCACTGTCAGCTGTAACGTGATTTGTGCCTTGATAAGTTTCAACGATGGAAAGGTTGTTGAGATCATTAGTGATGTGGTTGGAGGCGCTGGAGTCTAGGTACCAGCTATGATTAGTCAAATCGTCAGTTTGTAGTGTTGCTGGGTGGTGCGCTTGCTGAGCCGAGGTGTGTTGGTAGCTAGAATTCATCATGTTCCGGCATTCTTTAGCGGAAGCAGCCTGGTTTGTTGCAGATTTGGCATTCAATGTACAAGGATTGAGTGTTTCTCTACGCAGGAGGGATGCTTCTGTTCGGCAATGGGGAGTGGGGTTCGGGTACGCCCTGTCCTCTACTTGATCTGCCTCTGCCCCTGAATTGGCTCAAGAACAGAGAAGGGCATGAATTGCTGCTGGCAAAAAATGGTGGATTTGTGAGCTGGATCTCATTGTGAAGATCTTGTTGAACGTCTATTTCTTCATTGCATGAGGAAGAAGAGATCGTATAAGCTGATGGGTGAGAGTTTTGTTATGATTGTCGTCTTTAATGCTTGGTAGGTTGAGAGGAGGCCATTCAGAATATATAGAATGACATCTTCATTGTCAATTTTGGAGCCTGCAACTATGATTCTATCCATTAGTGACTTGATTTCGGACAAATATTCTTGCATTGATCTGATCTTGAGGGTGACATTGTGGAGCTCGTTTTTGAGCTGAATAACGCAAGAGCGGTCAAAGGATTGGAGATATTTTTCCAAGGTTGTCCAAACTTCAGCACATGAGTTGGCGCCTAGAATGTAGGAAAGTATAGAAGGTGAAATGGTGGAATATGTAGCAGCTATGTTTCAATCTGTAGACATCCAAAATGATTAATTATGATTGTTGGTTGGAGTAGGCTTTGTTCCATCAAGCTGTCCAAAAAGGTTATTTGCTTTGAATAGTTAGATTACCTGAGCTTGCCAAATGGGGTAGCTCTCGGAGGTAAGTGGTGTGTTAATGATGTTCTAGATGCTCGACATCAAGAATTTTAGGTTCTTTGCGTCAAATAAGTCGGTAGAACTGCTGTGACGGGAACTTGAATTTTTGCTTGAATGAGAGCCCATATTAGTACCTTATGTGGAAGTGTGACTTGCGAGAATGTAATGATCTTGCGGTTCTTGATTTGGGGGTTTCTTGAGGACTGTGAGCAACTAAGGTTATGCAATTTTTAAGAGGTAGGTGAGTGGATTCATTCAGGCTGTGCAGTTCTTGAAAGGAGAAGAACTATGGAGTGCTTTCGGGTTGTGGATTGAATTCTGCTGAGACAAAAAGTGGAGGTAATAGAGGGGTTCTTGAAGATGTTTGAGAGCTTCTTGAAGAATAAAGAAGAGGTTTTTGAAAAAGGATAAAAGAGAGAGATGTAAGGAGCCGGGGCTGCGTTGAGGGTTGTGGATTGGGTTTATACAAATGTCGTGGAGTAGGCATCTAAGTCCTTATGGAGGTGTGATTGAGATGGACAATTGAGATGATTTCTATTTATTATTAGTAGTAGTCAACAGGTTTATGAGCAATCTAGAAAAAATGCAATGGAAAGCAATGAAATGAATCACCAGATATCTAAGAGGTATGACAAGTAAAGAGCAATGCTTTAAAAGATCTGAAGAAAAATTGTAACATTATGTAGACTCAAACTTAGCATGATACATGGACAACAATATTAAGCACCATATGATGCTTTTTTATCATGAGAAGCGCTGCTATGAGCTAGACTTCAAAGCTACAAAATATTGTAACACTCTCAACCACGAAAGCGGAGTATGTCACAATCACAAAGACGAGCAAGGAGATGATATAGCTGCAAAGTTTCATGGCAAAGTTACACGAGAGGCAAAAGAGAGTAAGAAGCTGCACAATGATAGTCAGAGTGCAATCCATCTAGTCAAGAATGCTGCATTCTACGCTAGGATGAAGAACATATAGTTTCGTCGTCACTTTATATGATCAATACCAGATGAGGGACTTTAAATTCTGAAAAAAAAACAATACTCTCAAAATCTGGTGAATATGTTAATGAAGACAATGATGTTGGATAAACTAAAGTTTGGTTTATTAGTTTTAGTTGGCCTTGGAACGTGATGACAAATGAGGACTGAGCTACACAACATCACTTGGAATGAGCACTACTAAGGAATGCAAAAGCTAAGAAGACTCGTATTCAATCTCCAAGTGGGAGATTCTTATGTGGTGGAGACTCGAGTGCAGTAGGATAACTATGGAAGGGCTACGAACCGACTGAAAGAGAAACGGGTACGAATCAGATTGAGAACAAGCTTGAAGTTCTGAGCAATTTTTGGTTGGGCACATGGGCGCGCCAAAATACTAAGCCTGGAACCCAAGCATTCCCATGCGTTGGCTACTTATATGTGAGTAAAGTATCTTCTTCTTTCTTAAGAGAGCTTTCATTGCTACAGCTATGAGGTTGCTATATAAATCTTATAGTCCCTTCTTCATTCATAGCAAAATTGTTTCGTAGAGGTGGTTCTGTTATTTTTCTATACAAAAATCTGTCCCTGCAGAGATTTTTTTCCCAGCAAAGGGTTTTCAATGAAACTTGTGTGTCACTTGTGATTGTGTTTTGTGTTGTTGTTCATTGGTTTTGTTTTATTTTCTACTATTTTGTTTCTTGCTTGCGATTGTTCTAAATGTGATGAAGCCAAAATTCATTGAGTTGCAGTTTAGATCTCATTTCATAACACTTTGTTATACCCACATAGATAAACATTTCACTAGAAGCAAAATTCGGAGAAACAAAAATGTTTTATTTTCTTTAATTGATTGCAAAACAAAAAGGAAATCAAAGATCAAACGAAAAGCAAATACTTTGTGGCAACTTCCTACTAATTATTTATTTTATTTTGGAATATATTTTGAGGGAATCTTATTTAAGCAAAATCAAATCTTATATTTTTGTTGTTTTTTACGAGCACAACTCGTTCTTCATGAAATTAAACCGGGTAACAAGCATAAGCAATTGTCTAATTGTCAATCAAAAAAATTTTATTGTAAAGTTTGTTGTTAGTGGATTTTTAAAGATCATTTACCATGACAAGGGATCTTAATGAGAATGTAGGCAAAGGCCAAACCACTTAAAAATTAATTTCTTTTTTCTCCTCTTTTTACTTTGATTTTTGAAAATATCTTGCTATGCTCGATGATTTATTACTCTACAATTTGAATTGAATTCAAATTTTAAATTCAAACCCAACACTATCCACTGAGAAATGCAAGAAGTTTAATCTTCACAACCTAGTCTTTGTTGGTTCTCCTTTCAAGTGGAACAGCAACAAGGAGGTTGCTCGGCGTATTTGGGAGCGCTTGGACCAGTTTCTTCTCAGCACAGAGGCAATGAACCTTCTGCCGGGTGCAGCCGTGCACCACCTCCCCCGGGTAGCTTCTAATCACTGCCCGATATTCTTGACAGGCGCCTCAAGTTCCAGAATAGAGGAGCACGGTACAAGTTCGAGGGCAATTGGCTGCAGTACCCGGAGCCTTCTTTGTAGTCGAGAGGACTTGGGGGGGGCGACTGTATCGCGGCTCGCAGACCTCAATCTTCAACCACAAGCTGGCACGCACTCTCCGGGCACTGTGGAAGTGGGGCCGATATACACTTCCTGATCTGCGGAGGAGGGAGGCGGAGCTTACTTCAACTCTGACGCAGCTCCAGACAGAGGATATGGAGGCATACTGAGGCGGCGACCCTAAGCTTTCAGGTGCTCCGGACCACCATGCAGGAGCTCTGTTAGGTGAAGGCGATGATGGCGAGTTGGTGGCAGCAGCATGCCAAGGCGCGGCAGCTCTCTCAGAATGATCATTGTGTCGCGTGTTTCAGCAACTTGCGCCACAGCATCGGAAGTTGAACACCATGCTTGCGCTTCAGGAGGAGTCTGGGGAGCTCTTGTCTAACCCGGAGCGAATTCGCCAAGTATTTTTTGATTTCTTCCATGGGAAATGGGACACCTCTAGTCACATAAGGGATTGCCCAGATGATCTGATTCCAAACAATACCTTTGGCAATGCAGACTCTGCCTCTTTCCAAGGTGCGATCACGGATGCAGAAATCTAGGCAGCCCTGCGAGACCTTGGCCCCAACCATTCCCCTGGGATTGATGGTATCACCCATCTTTCTTTACAGGATACTGGAGGGTCACCCAGGCTGACACCTTGGCTACTGTTCACCATTTCTTTGATGGTGGGCAGATGCCGCAGCGCTGGTGTCACTCTAGTAGTTCTCATTTCAAAGAAAGAGAAGACCGCACTCCAAGGCAGTTCCGTCCTATCAGTCTATGCAACACTGTCTATAAGGTGGTGGCCAAAATATTGGTCATGCACCTTAAGACGGTGCTACCCACATTGATTTCTCGAGAACATAGTGCCTTTGTTCCTGCGAGAGACATTAGTGAGAACTGTCTCACGGTTCAAGAGATCCTCATGTGGCTATGTTCTAGCTCGTAGATTGGTCGCATGACCATCAAGGTGGATATGAAGTAGGCTTACGGCCAAATGGAATGGGGATGCCTACACTTAGTTATAAATAGACTTGGCTTCCCGTAGAGGTGGACGGACTGAACAATGCAGTGCATGGAATCCCCTAGATTATCAATCCTGGTCGGTGAGCACAGGCTTCCCAAGATAGTGGGGAGAAGAGATTTTCGACAGGGATGCCCCCTCTCAAAGTAACGACATCGGAGCCTGCTACTTTTGGTGGAATTGTGGTCTGCGACTCAGGAGGCCACTTGCTCGCTACTACTGGAGCCCGTTTACAAACCATGTCTCATCTCCAGGCTGAGATGCAGGCTATTACTATTCTGCGACAGTCCCTCCTGCCCAGAAACCCTAACACTGAGGTAGTCATCATAGAGGGCGACTGTCTTGGAGCGATCCGGAGGATCCAACGCTACTGGGAGAGCACTCTCCGTTCACGAGGTGGAGAGCGCCACGCTAATCACCTTGCTTTCTTGCTGAACTTCCCTTGTGTGACATTTGTTCATCGTTCGCGCGGTACGAACCGTGCGATAAACTTTTGTTCTATGTTAGCCTGGCGGGGCAATTTTTCTTTTGTTAGAAGAGATGTGCTCCCCGGGAGGCTCTTAGACATCCTCGTTGAGGACACCGTGGAGCTTGATCCTGGCTGATAATGTACGGATGCTTTTACGCATTTATGCTTAGGCTACGACAGTCTTTCTCAAAAAATACCAAAGAAGGCAAATTCAAAGATCGAGATCGTTGGGTATGAGGGAAGCGTGAATGTGCACCTGCAAAGAAGCGCAACTCATTCCCAACGCACACTCCCCTGTGAAGTGGTGTGCAACAATAAAGGTCGAATGATTTGCTCGAATTGGTTCAATCTCTACGCAGCTCAGCTCAATTGGCTCTTCGATCCTCATCAATGGCAATCGCCAATGAGTTGGTCAGTCGCTACAAAGAAGATTCCATATTGTCCCGACTGCGAATAAGTGAGGGCACTAAGCAGGCTTTTCGATTGTCTCTGAACACGCATGGTAACCTCGATTGTGCGTTCTACTCACCTCTGTACAGGACCGAACTTTAGTTCCTCTTCAATGGCAAGCACCTCAGTTCAAGGGATGGGCGTAAAGAGGCAACAGATCATCATGTCGAATAGCAAGTCTAGCTCTAATACCATAAAAAAAGAAAAAAGCAAAAACGGAGGGTGAGGGGAAAATGGCTTATGGTTTATTGCTCATATAATTACATTACATTTGGGTATTAGAGTCCCTTTGTGGAGTGATTAGAGTAGTTACAAAGTAGTTAGAATATTAATGAGTTGGTCATTTATATAATCACATCTAAAATTGTCTCAAGCCAGATGCACACATGATCCAGTTGGTCATGCTTATAGCAATAAGTAATCACAAATCTTGTTGAAAATGTGAAGTTCAGCCATCCCACTAGATGTATATACTTCTCTTGATCTATATCTTGCCTTCATAGTTTGCAATTTTAGATTCACTTTAATAAGTGTTTCTGCATCTATACATCCTAGAATGTTCACTTCTAGAAGAAGATAAATATTGTAATTGTATTGATAACATACAAATCCTTTGTTGGACCATGTAATTTCCATCCTAAGGACAAAACTTAGGTAACGCAAATATTTGATTTCAAATTCTACAGATTTATTTTATTTTAACCCCTTAATTAAATATTGTAATTACATGTTAAGTTAGTTTCATCATGGCCATCAATACCACCAAGCTTTTGCCCCACTAAGTAGGATTGACAACATGAATCATTTTTTTACATTGTGCACAATCAAATAGCAACCCTTCAAGCTCCAAGTACATCGGATCCTCCTAACAGTTTCTCGTCATATCATTTTTGGTTTCCTCTTTTAACATGGGCAAAATTCATAAACTTAAAACTTTCCTAACGAGGCATCAAACAATCCATGCTCAATATGCCTGAACCATCTAAAATGACTTTAAATAAGCTTATCCTCATCTAATGACTCCAGCCTTTCAACGAATGAACATATTTCTCATCATATGATTTCTTAAATCTCGCCCATCCACCTTAGTATCTTAATCTAAGCAACAATTTATCAATTTGCTTATGCTTAAGTAGTAAATATTTTGCCCCGTAAAATATTGCTGGTCTTAATGTTCTTTTATAAAGCATTTCATTAGAGTTCAGTGAAATACTTTGATCTCACAACATTCCTGAATTACTCCATTTCATTCATCCAACTTGGTTGTTATTAACCATATTGCTCTCAATTATGCCAACATTGTTTATTACTGAACCTAGTTATTTAAACATCACTCTTCATATAATATGAATGTCAATTGTTATACTATTAATAGTACAGCTTCCATTACAATTAAACATACACTCCATAAATTTAGTTTTGGACCGACTAAGATTGAGTCCTTACGACTATATAAAAACAAAATCTATAACTCGAGTTTAAATTTAGCCCGATCTCCAATCTTATCAGTAACAAAAAATATTATCTACAAAAAACAGGCACTATGCTCAATAAGAATACCCATAATTAACTCAAGGAATATGATTGAAAGATTGAACTTCATTGCAATTCTACTAAAACATAAAAATCATTTCATTCAAATGCACGTAAAACTAACAGTGACTCCATCAATTGGAATAAATTCATTCAATTTTTTCAAAAGATATTTTGCCCGATAATTTATGAAGGACTGTGGAAAAATGAAAAAACAATGCCAAGACAAAGATTCAGAGTTCAATAACACCACATAAACCTAGAGACAAGCAACAAGCATAAGTTTATCCCTTAACAAAGTCACTATAGAAGAAGTGTAATTGAGACAAGCTTGAGCTCACAAACAATAACACGCTCGCAATCTAACTTGATAAACCAACAAATCGAGCTTTATGTGTGATGATCCATAACTTAAGTTTAATAAGATAGAAAATTACTTGAGTAAATTAATTTTATTATAAATAATCATATATTTACTATATTATTTTATATAAATAAACTGGCTTAACAAGATAACGAGTTGAGCCAACCTAAGTTCATTCTCATTTAATGACTCAAGCTTGACTTTTGACTCAGGCACGACTGATTAGCCAAGCTCAAACGAAATATCGAGCCAATTCATCTTATTTACACCCCTACTTTATTTTAACCAAGTGCATCACAAAACTTAAAGATGGCATCAATATCAAGCTAGAATTATTCCCAAGTAAGATATCAGGAATGTGAATAAATACGTCACTAAGTTAGCTGACAATGGGAAGAAGCTCCAAAAGCTAAATAACCAAGAAGAAGGCCAACAAATAATTAATTACTAGTATCAACTAACATATTTACAACAACAAATCAAAAGAAAGGTAATGTACTTTTAATATGTTAAAGGATGAAAAATTATGGTGCTGAAAATTGCATTCCCATATCATTCTTAAGTTCAAAAGATTAAGGGAAAAGGTTGTAATGGTACTTGAAATATGTGATGAAGTAGGCAACTTAGCAATACTAAGGCAAATCATATCTTGATGTCATTTTGCCTGAGGTGAAGAATTTTGAAAGTCTCCCCTATTATACCTCAAGTATAGAATTGTGATGGCCCAATGTCGGTTCAGCGAGAACTATCCCGACATTAGGTATTCATAAACCACAGGATCCTATTGAGCAATTTAAAAGAGAAGGGATACACATATAAAGGTCAAATGATATTTCTCATTTATCAAAATTCCATTTTACAAAAATAGCTAGCGTGCATGTCGTACAATGTTCATCAATTTGAAACAAAAGTTAAATTAAAATAAAAATAAAATAAAATAAAAAGTAAAGTAGCATCGTAAATCCATCAGCAATTTGAAAATTTATAAATTAAAGTTTTCGTTTGAATTCTCCCAGAAGTACCTAACCTGGTATTGTAAAGAAAATAATACTATGATTGGAATTCCCAGTAATTAAAAAATATTCTAAGTACCGTAGTAAATAATAAAATATTACATTTTTTAATGGTAGAAATGCGATTAGCGAAAAAATTTGTGATAAAAATGCAGGAAAAATAAGGTAATAGCGCAAACGGGATAATTAATTTCCTGCAAAAAGTATTATCACAAAAATGTATGTTATTGATGCTGTTTTTCCAGCAACCAACCACTTACGCTACTAATATCATTTTTTCAGTAACCAACCATTTACGTTACTGATGTCATTTTTTCAGTAACTAACCAAGTATGTTATTGATGTCATTTTTCCAATAACCAACCATTTTATAAAAGGATGTTGGTTGCAAATAACCAACCAAACATCAATATGAATTTAACTCAAAGCGAAGCTAAGCAGCAAAGTGCAAAAAAGTAATACATGTATATATATTGAGTATATTTTTCTTTAAGTTTCAAAAGTGCAATAGTTGATTGAATCTACAAAAGTTTTTGATATTTCAATTAGCTTTTATATCCAATACTTAGAGATTTATGAAAATAAAGTAGTATGATATTTTAGAAATATTTATTTTCTTCTTTTCCATACTAGTTTTCTTTCTCTCTCTAATCTTGATAAAAGACAGAATTTTAAGTTACTGAAGATAGCAATAATATTTATAATAGCATTATTATTATCATTATTTAATAGTATTAATGATAATAATAATGTATGAAAGAAAAAGATAATAAAAATGACTGAATTGAGATTAACAGAATGAAAATAGCAATCATAATATAATATTTTCATTATTATCATTATTAATTGATGACAATAATAATAATGTTAATAACATATTAAAGATAATATAAAAATCATTTTATGAAAAATGAAAATGAAATAATAATAAAAAATGTAAAATTTCCTTCTTCTTTTCCCCTTTTCTTCCTACTCTCACCTAGGGTTAGGGTTGCCGGGAGCCGGAGGGAGGTCGAACGTGGCTGAAGGGGGCGGAGGGGGTAGCCGGAGGGGGTGGCCGAAGTGGGGTGGTCGGACGACTGGCTAGTGGCAAGCTGGTTGAGGGCTGAGGGTGGGCTGAAGGAGAGCTGGCTGGAGGAGTTTTAGGTTTAGTGAGGGATAGGGGGAGTATATATAGGAGGGAAGGAGAGGGAGAGGGGAAGGTCAGCCAGCTGGGCGACTGATCGGCCACCGAACAGGCGCCGACCAAGGCGGCGCGCGTGCGGCTCTATCTGTGTCTCCGTCTGCGTTTGGCAGGCTCAGTTGAGCGACAGAGTCTACGCCCTGGAGTTTTTCCGTCGTTCGATTCGGAGCGGAAAACAAAGAAACGGAAAACAAACAGGAAAATAGATGAAATAATTAACTTCCAAAAATAACAAAACTTGACACAAAGATGTGTTACGATAAGACGAACACCCTCGAGCCAAAAAATTTTGATTCCGACCAATAATTTATTTTAAAATAATTTCTAGAATTTGAAACTTCAAAAACTAATCACGATCGAACCGGAGCTCCGAATTTGATGAAAATTCTAGTGTAACCTTTAAATCATGACAAAAATCGATGAATTTAAACTTGCATTTAATTTTCCCAATTTAATGAATTTTAAAAAATTCAGAAATTAAAGCAAAAGTTTATGTTATCAAGATTTCTCCCAAACTAAGGTTTTTTTATCTAAAAATTATTTCTATCCAATGGCATTTTGGTTTGCCCTAATTTGAAGTTCCCTAAGATCCTTATTTTTTAGTCAAGATTTGACCTAATTTTGTGAAGTAACGATATTGGGTCGTTACAAGAACTGACAATAGAGAGTTCAAGATCAACCCTGCCAAAATAAAAGCCATTACCAAAAATTTGAGCAGTGTAACTAAGGTACGAAGCTTCAATGATGTTTAGCAATATATTTAGAATTCATTAAGAAACGTTTTATCAACCACTCCACTAATAAAGATTGGTCAACAACTCCAAATCATACATCAAAATATGAATCTCTAAGAACTAGCACGAAAGATGCATTCTAAGAATTAAAGAAAAAGTTTAGTGAGGCACAGTTATATTCTAGTCTGACCTCCAAAAATCTTTTAGAGCCAAAGCTCTAGCACATGTGAATATGTGATCAGCTTCGTACTACTAAAAGGTGAAAAAGAAGAAGACCTACTACTTCAAACAACAACAAGGGTCTACACCCTCCTTCCATAATGCGGTTAAACATTGGAGACACTACTTACTAATTAAAGAGATTATGGTTCATATTGTGCACAAGCAACCCTAGTACCTTCAGACTATGTAAAAACTCTAGCATGCTTGACATATGAATTGAATATCATACCTCCAACAGTTAAACATGGTGACGAAGTACAAGAGAGCATATAAAATAAAATGAATAATTGATGACCCATTAGCAATAACATTGACAAGACTACTTCTCCAATTGACGCCCATATCCTAGAAACATGGAGAAGTGTACAACGAAGACAAGGATTTTCAAAATTTTAAAAAAAGTGTCAAAAATCAACCAAGTTGAGCTATTGATGGCTCGGATCTTGAATAGCTACTAAGTTGAGATGTTATACTTAGAAAAAGGCTATGAATACAAGCCAAGTCCGAGTGCATGTGATGAATTTGATAAGCAAATTCTTTTAATGTAATTGGATACTGCTAGGTCAAGAAAATCTACAACAATATGAATATTGACTGAGAATACAAGAAACTGCTCGATACATTTTGGGAAATGTTTAATATAGTATATACAAGCAAACAAACCAAAAACAGGCTCTACACACACCATTACCCTGTCGATGAAACCATGAAAGAATATCTCCATAAAGTTATTAAGTTGAACTTAGAAAAGATCATCTCCATTACTCATTCATGTATGAACAATTATAAATACTCAAAAAGAACATACCAAGCTCATTCATGTATGGACAATTCTAAATACTCAAAAAGATTGGTGATAACACATTCTAGTTAGGGCTCTCATCAGATATGCAGATTTCTTTAGTCGAAATCCTCAAACCCTTTGAAGTATTAATGTTAAACTTAGTTGTACAAGTGTTGTCACCCATGGATGAACTTTTCTTGAGCCAAGAAGAACAACTATCAAAAGACAAGTTATTGGAAATCAAACATTGTATACCTCAAATTAAAACAAATATACTATATAATTAAAAAGGGATAAGTACTTAAAAAGGCTAAATATTGCATTTCATAGAATGTTAGTAAAGAATTCAAAAGCTAAACCCAACTCACAAAATTAAGTTTTCACTTTCAATTGAGGTGATCTGTAATCAAATCAACACTAACTTTACTGAATTTATCCTATAGAGCCAACCTCTACCAACTAAGTTCTCACCATCAACATCCTGCTGAGTTACTCGATCAACAATCAAGCATCAATAAGCAAGCATTTGGATCCACTAACTATCAATACATAGGAAAGTTTGCCCGAACTTCTAAGCTTAAAGCAAGCTTGGGATAAGCTCAAGAGAAAGAAAGAAAACTTCTTTGAGTTGCCATACTCAGATTGATTTCAAGATTAAACCTGGTAGTCATCCACTCTTATGTTCCATAGTTCCACTCCTATGTTTCCATAATTCTATCATATTCTTTTCCTATATAGTGCTCTTGAGATATGCACTTCAGCCATCCAACTTTTAGAAAATTATGCCCCCCATTCAAATCACTATCCTTCATTGTAAATGATAAAAAATTAAACGCATCACACCTAGTTATAATTTGATATTCTAAAAAAATTTAAAGTTAATGATTAATTTATTGTTACTTTTGATACTTTTTATTTGCATAATTCTATTAGTCTCAATTGCTTTATCTTCGATTTTTTCCCTTACACTTCAATTGAGCTTTTTTTAATAATATTGTGTCATCAATAAATACAATACAACAAATACGTATGTTTTATTGTTTTCTAAAAATCTATTTTTCCTCTCCAAGAGGATGCAAAAAAATGTGGCTTCAGTTAATCTTGTGATAAAGATGTACGTTATTTAATTTGGATTCATCCGTCATTAATCTAGACCTATATCTAAGAACTCAATCACTAGCTTCAACCTAGTTTGAACTAAATGGTGTTAACTCAATTTTCTTGTCCTCGTGTACTTCAATTCCCCTAAATGTATTACCTGCAAAAGGCCACAAACATCTCCACCAATACAGCATATGTGCTTTTAGGTCAATAAAATAAATCTGATTTCTAAACATTTAAATATCCAAATTACTAAGATTTTTCAAGCTCAAATTAAGTAACCAAAAATAAAATAAATCCGATTTCTAAACATTTAAATATCCAAATTACTAAGATTTTTCACGCTCAAATTAAGTAACAAAAAATAAAATAAATCCGATGAGAATTTCAGCACAAAAACTATGCAGTATGATCTATGAATACAATTAAATACACAACCAAAAATGAGAATGGGGCACTATTAGGTTCAACATTAATGAAGATACCTGAAGCATGTATGATTCCCAGGAGCAGTTTAGGCCAGTCCTTCCATTACGGCACTGATACAATTGCCACTCCAAAGAAAAGCATAGAGTCGCTTTAGAAAAGTTTTCTTGCAATGCTTCATCTACAGTTTTCTGAATCAGAAGCTGCAGTGCAACAAACCACTGTCCAATTTTTGGAGAGTTAACTATTAAGGGGGTCCTGCTTATGTCAGAAGAATGATCATATAAAGAACTAAGTGGCATTGCATTATATCGAGCATAGCACATAACAAGAACTCCCTCAAAATCTGACGAACTGTTTGATACAAATGTTTGATTCAGCATTAGCTCTGCAGCAGTGATTGTGAACTGATTAGTTGGAGCTACTATATCAAAAGAGTAGAACTTTAGCTCTCCGTTGCCAATGCATGACATCAGTGAAGTGTTACAGCTGAGCAAAGTTTCTGCTGATAGAGATATATTGGAACTTAAAGCCACAGTTTTCATTTTAGAGAAATCTGGTATATCTATTGTAAGATTGCTAGATTCCAAATGCTCACCAGCGTATTTGGCGTTCAAAACATTCCTGTTCTTGTGCGTATCAACATCTAAAAGGGTCCTAGGGTGATTATAATTAAGAAATTGAGAACAAGAAATTATATCAACTGTATTGTTGCAGATAGCACCCCATTTTGTCGAAGTAGCACAACCTTCTACATTTATGCTAGCACTGAGCAAGTATGAATGCCCTCGACTAATCTGTAATTGCACTACAGATTTATGATAATTCAACCATACATAAAGTTAAAACTAAAACAATTCAGTAATGAAATACTGCATATAGAACTTACCATCTTGGACTGAGTGCGTTCAGGTCCAAGGCCATTAAAAAATCCAATGTACCATACTCCTGGAGATAACTGTGCAGTATTTCCTACCATGAGTACTTACATACTATAAAGGCGGTTAAAAATAAAGCAGACAAGCTTTTAAATTAGTGATTCTAAGCTATAGAATGCCATCTTACAAGTACGAATCTTTCATTAGATTCCTTCATTTGAGCCCCTATATGCTAAGAATGTTTCATAAAGAAACAAAGAAAATAGAAGAGCACCAGTCAAGTGTTCAAACGCTAGCTCTCACAAAATTGGAGAAACTTTTTGAGCATGATACAAAATTGATTTGATTAAATTGACGCAAGGCTTGGCCTTATTTGAACTTGGAAAGAGCTACTTGAAAATGCATCACTAGCACAACAATGTGTCAACTGTTCACGCATACTGCAACAAAAACCAAATGTGTATACAGTCAACAACAAATTTTGCTAGGGAATAGAGAAAATGAGAAGTGGATGAAAGGAAGATGAAGAGTTAACATAGAACTTTTGATTGATCAAAAGAGTCGAGCATAAAATGAAAAATAAGAGTTCTGGCATCCTAAAATACTTTTCATTTATAGGTAAAGATTTAAATTTGATGCTACAGTATGAAACATATGATATATTGAAGTACAAACAAAAATACAAGGTCCTGTGGTTAGCTGTGCAACAGGAGAGTAGATCTAACTGAAGCCGAAAATCCTAATTACATCAGGCAAGAATGATGAACAACGTATGTCATGCATACACAAGTAAGAACACAAGGTCCTGTGGTTAGCTGTGCACGGGTGAGTGGATCTAACTCCCTCCTCCCCAACCTTCTATAAACTTTGATCCATCTGAAACATTCTAAGCACATACATATTGCATGCATCACAAGTTAATACTATCCAGAAATATACCGAAATAAGCATGTTGAAAAGATTGACCCAGCCAAAGACATATACCAATATCATATACATAATATGGTCAGTTATAAATTGAGTTAAATGACACCCTTAGAACTACAGTACACCTTGTCTTTGGTCAGAGCAATTGTTAGGTTTTTCTGAAACGGAATGCATTGCTCCAAATTGGGATGATACTGTGAGCCATCAAAAGTTCCATTAGCCATAAAATTTGACACTGCAACAAAAAAACATTGTTTAATTTCCTGGAAATGGCTGAGTGACCGACAAGCTGTGATGACTATTTCTGCGGTTGAGGATTACACTTGCGGGTAATCGTCTTTCAAAACAACTTTTTCTCCTTGCATCTTATGAGTATGTTAACGCTCACAACCAAGCCAAATAATAGAAACTAAAAAAGAGTAATAAAATAGCACAAAAAGGTTAACCAAGCGTTTAAAAGATTAGCTTGATATCTAAACATTCAACTGTCAATTTGCACCTGGAGTATTATTTACAAAGAAGAAACTTGAGGTATTTGCTTGTGTTTTGGCATCTATAATAGTATGCGCTTGTAGTTTAGGAGTGCAACTTCCCACAAACACAATTATGCACACATGCATATAGAGGGAGAAAGAAGAGCATGGAATGAGAAAAGAAAAATACAAGGATCAAAAGAAAAGCAAAATGAAATAGAGCAAAAAAAGGAGAACATTATCAAAATAGTTCATTGACTTTTGCAAAATGTTCAAAATAGTCATTAACTCTTGTAGATGTTCTTTTGGTACATTGATATTTGTTTAAGTATTTTTTTGGTCCCTTCCGTTAACACCCCCTCCTCCCTAGTTAAATTTGTGTTTTTTAGCCGGAATCGGTCGCTGGAATCCAGCATCGATTCCAAATGCCGGAATCGGCCGCTTGCAGCCGGAATTGGCTGTTGGACCGCTTGCAGCCGGAACCAGCCGATGGACCGCTTGCAGCCGGAATCGGCCAATGGACCGCTTGCAGCCGGAATCGACCGCTGGACCGCTGGACCGCTTGCAGCCAGAATCAACCGCTGGACCTCTTGCAGCCGGAATAGACCGCTGGACCGCTTGCAGCTGGAATCGACCGCGGGACTGCTTGCAGCCGGAATCGACCATTGAACCACTTTCAGCCGGAATCGACCGCTGAACCGCTTGCAGTCGGAATCAACCGGGCTTGCAACCGGAATCGGTCGCTTGCATTCGGGATCGGCTGTTGGACTACAGCGGCAGATTATGGTTGAAAAATACAAATTTATCGGAAAAAAAAAACATTTAAACAAAAGGCAGTAAGCATGTCAATAGACTAAAAAAAACAATTACAAGAGTTAGAAGAACTATTTTGCAAGAATCGGACCATTTGATTATTTTCTCGACAAAAAAAAGGCAGTAAGCCCGTCGTAGTGCAAATAACGCCGATGCAGTTATTTAGAAATGCAATTTTTTCATATTCATGAAATATCGGTCTCAACATATTAAATAATGGCACATCACAATAAATAGGATATTTGCATCAACGGTAAGCCAGCATTACTTCTGAACATACTAATTCATAACCAAGGGTTTTCTTAAAAACTAATATCTTCTGGCAGCCTCAGAAATTACTTGGAATAACACTAATGGTTGATAAAGAAACAAATAATAAGCATAAAAATAATACAGATAATAAAATCAATGCATGAGTCATGGTAAGAATTCAAGTTATGAATCCTACATAAAGAGTCCAAATAAGTATCTGAAACATCTGGAAGAGGCAGACGGCCTTGATTGAAGCATATCACTGGAAGTATGCTTTTCGGAACTTTCTTAAGTTGCTCCTTATCCTGTCAAATCAATCCAAAAGCATTGAATTATATATGGAAATGCAATTAATCAAAATACCAAAAAAGATTGGAGATATTCATATAAAATAACTGCACATTACTGTAGTTCGTTAAAAACTTCAGACAAAGGAAAACCGAAAAATTTACATATACATCAACGCCTTCTGAGTGCAAGATGTATATATATAATTCAGATTAAGAACATAATATGATATTTTCACCTTCACAAAGCATCTAGTTTAAAAAACGGCATATGAATTTAATGCTATGTTGTCCAAAATTTATAATACAAGGGCAATTAAGACAAATTGAAATGATGGCTAAAAGATCATGAAAAGCTGGCAAAGTCATAACTATGTGACTTATCCAACTGACTGTCAAATCAAGAATGCAGCCCCAAAAACTAACAAGTATGAGAAATAAAAAGAGAAATAAAAAATCAAGCTCTTTAAATAGTGCCAATAAAATCATTTTTCAAATCTCAATTGATTTCTACTATAGCCTTCAGCATCTTCTAAAATTGATCACCCAAACGATGCAAGGACCATTGTTATCCCTAAATAAACTTTTAAAGTTAAAGTTCTTGAGATAGAGTTGAACATGTAAAACTGAATTTCTCCAATAAATGAATCAAAGTTTATTTAGATATCGAAACTAGTCGACCCAATAGATGCAAGCTCACCATAGTTAATAATCTGCACCAATTGCGGGAGGACACTTTAAATCAATAAATTATTTGAGGCTCAAAATTACATTTAACATTAAATGTGTTAAAACAATGAACGAATGATACAACACATTGTTGATTAAGCAGAAGTAAACACGATCAAGATCTCATGATTTTCTCATACAAGTGAACTTAATGATTAGCATAGTGTTGTCTACCATTTTAACTGAATAGTTCAGAGGAAAGAAGCATATTCTCATTGAATTCAGAGCATCAAGGCATGACTAATAGTTGTACATAAGCATCGTATATGTATATAACTAATCAATGTCTTAGCCAAACATAAATAGAATGGACTAAATCCATAAGGTTGATGGTGTATATTTAACAAGGTTTTATTTGGTGAACTAATTAACATGGTGATATCCAAAGTTTATATTAGTTTGGGGCTTAGATTATTTAAAAAGCTCATGCTCTAGTTTAGAAATGGAGCTCACAACTATTATAATGCCAATGCTTGATTTAGTAGTGCTCACGTTATTTAAAAGCCCTAAATTGTGGGTCTTATGGCCTTGCCTTCATAGGCAAGGTGGCTCATAGCATGAGTATGATTGTAAGTTAAAGAAATTCATCATATTCATTAAGATCAGGAAATAATGAAATGAGCATGGATGACCCACTACAAACTTTTAGACTAGTTAAGGATCGAATATTATAAAATTAAATCAACTCACTAGTACCTTTTCAAACTTTCAAGGTTTAGTTAATAATCAACTAAATTACAACTTACCATAACTCAATATAATTACTAAAAATTTATATTATAGAATAATTAAGCTTTAACATTGCGCTATTCACTAGTATCCCTTGATATACTAAGAATCAAAATAATTATCTGGTGCAACTTATCAGAAGAACCTTATGGGTCTACTAATAAATTAAAACAAAATTTAGTGTCATCCACTGAACCTCTTAAATACCAACTCAGCATGTTCACTAAATCAATCATCTACTAAAAATCCAAATAACAATTTAGTGTAAGTCATTAGAATATCTCAAATCTACTAAGAATCAAAATAGCAGCTTAGTGTGATTCACTAAGATTTCTAAAATCTATTAACAATCAAAATAATAGCTTAGTTTAAAGATCTATAAATTAAAAGCCTAGAGTCATTGAATCTTGTGCTTAATCAACCAAGTTGATAGCCTTTTTTTATTTATGCAATTTTCCTACAAATTATTATTTCCCATTATATTAAGTACAGCTTATTACTTGTGTATAGGTTCCATCATTGCATAAGAGAGCATATACTTACAAGCATCAGGATTCAGCATTGAAAAAAGTATTACAGTGAAGTATGGTTTTTTATAATTTAAATATAACACAAATGAAATCCATGTAATTCGTAAATATGGGTGTTTGGTTTGTGGCATTTAAATTACACCACTAAATTTTGCTAAATTTGAAGTTCCAACAACACACAAAATTACAGGATTAGGAAATTGCCCAAAATTGGGTGAATCTAAATTTACAAGAATCAGCAAGTCGACCCTCAGGCGCTAGGCCACATTGAACTTTTGTTAGCGCTAGGCCAGCCCTCAATACTTCTCACAAATGCCACATTAGAGTTCTTAGCCCTTAAATCGAACCATGTGAGAGAGCGCCAAGGCAAGGCCGGTCTTCACCACCCCTCATCAGCGCCTCACCAGCTTATGTCGAGCTCGTCAACCTTTGCAGCCTCTAGATAGAGCCTTGTCAAGCTGCACTAATCCAAGGCCTGTTGTCAATGGCTCTTACCGATGGACACCTACATCATTGGTTTTATTAATTATGATTTACCTAAGAAATCAATTACACCTCAATTATTCAAAACACCCAACAAAGAATTACACTGCATTATTTTACTTGTAATTGTTTTGCTTCAGCACTTAATTACCCCAAATCAAGAAGCCCCAATAAAGTTTGTATATTTATAATTGTATTATTTGTTGAAAATAATCATATAATAATTCAGTACTGTAAACTATTTGTAATGGAACATTTTCTATGTTGTGTTATTATGAGATTTAGATCAATGGTAATAATATTTGATATTTATTATTTTCTTTTAAGAGTAACAACAACAACAACAAAGCATCAACAAATGACACCATATTCCAAGCACAATAAATTTAACACTTGAATCCCAATATATAAAGAATTAGTAAGATTTTGAAAGCAAACATGTTATCCCCAGCAAGCTCTCCTATCTCCTCTCTTCTCAAAAGAGTGATTAGGAAAGGCCAGCTCTTCTTACAACCCGGGTTTCTATATAAGACGAAGCCCAGTCAACTTTTTCGAACTTCCCTCGCGGTAGCCTTGACCTTGAGTTGAATAGTTTACTGAGTTCTTGAGCTAAAGTGAAAGGCCACCCGTTTGTGAGACGAGAGTCGAAAGGCAATTCGGAGATAGAGCCCTGAACCGGCTCACTATCTCGCGAACAACGCTAGGTTCAGCTTAAGCTTATATTCTAATGATACTACATACGTTAACTTAGATTCAATCAGCTGAAACACTCAATTAACTAGGTTGACGAACCGAACCTACGCTAGTAACTACTTCCGGCAATCCTTCTAACTCTATATCATAGCCTACCCTAGCTATATTCTTAGATTTATATAAACTCAGAACTTGAGTGAACTCAACTAATCAATTATGAAGTTCCCGGGCCCTCCTTGATCCTTGAGGCTTTCACCAATACTTTGTTATATTTTATGAGACTCCTGAAGCCTTGACTTTTCCTTCGTCCTTTTTCTAATCTCAATAATAGACTCACATATTATATATCCTTCGGGAAATTGATACCCGGTTCATGGATAGGTAGAACTATCTGCTATTTACCGAGTTAGCAGCAGGGATTCTCCTTGAAAGCAGGAGGTGTGTCTGATTCTCATAATAAGTCATTCAGGAACCCAGCTCGAACTCTTCATGCATGGAAAATAATTACGAACTCATATGCAAAAATGGGTGCAAAGAGATTCTATTTTAGCTAGTCGAATAGAGTAATGTAATTAGTTTATGCTCTTGGAGAAGAGTAACTATTTGATCAAGATTATCTACGTAGATAAAGTGGCTCTAAGTTCCTACAATCTAAAAAAGCCTATAAACTCCCTAAACTCATTTACTAAGCTATAAAGCTACCTTAACCTTATGATCGTGAATTTCTTATAAATAACGATTACGAATTCTTTTTTTAAAGAAAACCTAAACTACCTCTTTATAGTGTTGGGCTTTAAGTTGGGTGAGTGGAATTTATGCGTTAGGATGCTATGCTAGACATGAATCTGGGTTGGAATCTGGTTAGCAATGAGAACGCCGATTCTTTCTTTTTCAACTACTAGCCGACATTCCTGCCCATTTGCATCGGCTAATATGAAATTTGAATCATATGTTCATCGAAGACAAAGATATTACGTCAGTGCAAGAAGATAATAAGAAATCAAAAAAGTAATAAAAGAAGGTAAGGAACAAAGTAATAAGAATACAAAGCAAAATATAGGAGTTCAATTCCTTGAGCCTCGTATCTTCTACTATCGTCTCACTACTTTGTAGAATTCGTTTCCCTACCTACCAGGCAGTCCAGATTCGACTAGTGTCTCAAAGTCTAATTCGCCTATCTAAAACTTACCCTACCGAGGTGGCCATTTGTAACGACCCAAAGTCGTTATTTTGCAAATTAGGTCAGAATCCCGCCTTAGGAATCAGGATCCCGGGGAATTTCAATTTAGGGCAAACAAAACTACCAATAGATAAAAACAACTTTAAAGATCAAAGTGCTCTAATTCGGAAAAAATCCGAAAGATGAAAGCTTCTAATCAATTTCTAAAATTTTTAAATTTTAAAAATTGAAACATTGAAATACGTGTTCGAATTCATCATTTTCAGTATTGACGTGTTAAGTATATTATTTAAAGGTTGCTCGAGAAGTTTCATCAAATTCGGAGAGCCGAATTTATCGTGGCTAATTTCTGAAGTTTTTAAATTTCAGAAATTAATTAAAAATAAAAAATTTGACCAAATCGAAAATTTTCGGTGCGAGGGTGTTCGTCATGTCGT
This sequence comes from Gastrodia elata, assembly GCA_016760335.1. Lineage (NCBI taxonomy): Eukaryota > Viridiplantae > Streptophyta > Magnoliopsida > Asparagales > Orchidaceae > Gastrodia > Gastrodia elata. The sequence goes on along the minus strand of CM028672.1, from coordinate 6,704,219 downwards.
AACACACCTCGGTGCCAAGTTTCGTTGTATTTGGATGCCGAACGGTGGAAAAATACGAATAATTTAACATTAAGTATTACTTTAAATTTTCCTTTTAAAGAAAATTTATTTTCCTCTGTTTATTCCCCCCATTCACCCCCTCCCTCTGCGACTCGCCCCGACAGGGCCTCAGGCGCAGAAGGTTTCGCGCCAGGTAGGGCTGCCTGCGCCATTTTTGGCGCAGGCTGGTCGGCCCACCTGGCCGACCACCCTCTCCCCTCCTCTCCTCTACTTAAACGCCCCCCCTTCCTTCTCCTCCCTCACACAACCCTCTCCCCTCCTCCAAACCCTAAACAGCAGCTTCCAGCCCTCCTCCTCAGCCCTTCCAGCAGCCGGCCACCCCTCCTCAGCCATTCCAGCAGCCGGCCAGCCCCTCCTCAGCCCTTCCAACAGCCGGCCAGCCCCTCTTCACCCCTTCCAGCAGCTTTCGACAGCCCGTCAGCAGCTTCCAGCAGCCCCCGGCAGTCCCTTCCAGCCGCTTCTGGCAGCCCCCGGCAGTCCCATCCAGCAGCTCCAGCAGCCACCAACAGCTTCTGGCAGCCTTCGACGGCCACAACAGCCCTTTCCAGCCAGCCCCTTGCTGCCGCCACCTTGGCCAGCCATCGGCCAGCCGTCCGGCCACCCACTCCGATCTCCTTTCATTTTTCGGCAATCCTAACCCTAAGGTAAGAAGAGAAGTTTAAGAAAAAGAAAAAAAAAAAAGGGGAGGAGAAAAGAGAAGTTATTTTGCTTTTTTTGTTTTATATATATACTTATAAGATTATGTCATCACATTAGCATTATTGTCATTAATCAATAATTATAATAATACAAATGTTATAAATGACTATTATTTCCTAAATTATAAATTCAGACATTTTCATTCTGACTTTGTCATTATACAGTATTATGATCATAATCTTAAGACATTTTAATAATTATAACTGCTTTAATAGCAGCTTAAATTAATTGAACTTCAAAAACGGAAGAAGAAGAACATAATGAAAGAAGAAATTAAACTCCCAAGTCAATTGATTAAAAAGCTAACTTAAAAATATCGAGGACTTAAATGCAGATTGAACGAACTGTCACTCATTCGAGCCGTTGAACTTCTGAACTTAAGAACAAAGGTACCCAGTACATGACATGTATTATATTTTGCATTTTTACTGCTGCTTAGCTTCGCATATTTTACTTTGAGCCAGATTCATTTGAAGATTGGTTGGTTGTTAGAAACCAACATCCCTTTTTATTCGGGGGTTACTGGAAAATGATATCAGTAACATTACTGCTTGGTTGGTTGTTAGAAACCAACAGTTCTTTTCATTCTGGGTTGTTGCTGGAAAATGACATCAGCAACATTCGGGGTTGTTACTGGAAAATGACATCGGTAACATTCGGGATAGATTACTGGTAAATGACATCAGTAATCTTTATTTGATAAATAATATTTGTTGCAGGAATTGTTTATTTCGCGCTATTACCTTATTTTCTCCTGCATTTTATTTTCGCCTTACTTCCACTAATCGCATCATTTAAAAATGTAAATATTATTATGTACTGCTGTACTTAGAGTATTCTCTAATTACTAGGAATTCCAATCCCGGTATTGTTTGTTGTACAATATCAGATCAGGTACTTCTAGAAGAGCTTAAGCAAGAACCCTAATGCTTAAAATTTTAAATCTGCAAATGGATCTACGAAGGCACTGTTTTTGCTTGTTTACCATTTATCTTTTCTTTATTTTTACTTTTGTACGAGGAACGCTGAAAAGACCTTGTAATGTGAACATTGAATTAAATAAATAATATCCTTTGGCTTTTGTATGTGTATGCTCTTTTCCTCTCAAATTACTCAATATGATCCTGCGGCAAGTGAACGCCCGACGTCGAAACGGTTTCTTTTGAACCGGCGTCGGGGCCCTCACAGTTGGTATCAGAGCAGGATTGAGTATTTGTGAGAGAAAAGGATATACATATAAAAAAATAAGGATATATTCAATTTAAGAATATGTTAACAATTTAAGATAATAGTACCAGATTCAGAAGTGATAGCTCTCATTCTTCCTTGCTTTTAAATTGTAAGAGTGGACTAAGACCTTGTTATTACCCTTAATTGTGCATCTAGTAAAACATAGGTTCTTCGGTTAAAGCAACTTTTTATAAACGAGCCTATTGTAAATGAAAACTTTTGGAATCAAAAGTTTGCAAACTTTATTTATCGTTGCGATTAATTATTCGTGTATTCACTAAGTTATGATATCTTCTAAATTCAAGTTTATTAATCATCTCCAAACAGATGGATTCCGATGAAGGCTTTCTCGCAGTACCCGCCGAAACCCCAGTTAAAACTACAATCTACTCATCCGCAGCGGACAATAGAACGGATCGTCTATTAGAAGCTGTTTTGCAAGCCCTTTCAAACCAGGGGAAAGCACTCTGAAGAGATGCTCCTAGGCAAGTTGCAATATCGGCAGCACCTACCCAAAGGAATGGGCGGGTTCCTCAACCAAGAATGTACACCCTCACCCCTATCATAAAACCCGACGACAACGATATAGTATCAGGTATTAATCTCACCTAGATTTAAGTTTCGTTTGTGTGATGTTGAGGACGACATCGTTTTTAAGTAGGGGAGTTTGTAATGACCCAAAGTCGTTAATTTGCAAATTAGGTCAGAATCCCGCCTTAGGAATCAGGATCCCGGGAAATTTCAATTTAGGGCAAACAAAACTACCAGTAGATAGAAACAACTTTAAAGATCAAAGTGCTCTAATTCGGAAAAAATCCGAAAGATGAAAGCTTCTGATCAATTTTTTGAAATTTTTAAATTTTAAAAATTGAAACATTGAAATGTGTATCTGAATTCGTCGTTTTCCGTGTTGACGTGTTAAGTATATTATTTAAAGGTTGCTCGATAAGTTTCATCAAATTCGGAGAGCCGGATTTATCATGGCTAATTTCAGAAGTTTTTAAACTTTAGAAATTAATTAAATATAAAATATTTGTCTGAATCGAAAATTTTGGGCGCGAGGGTTTAAAACACCTCGGTGCCAAGTTTCGTTGTATTTGGAAGCCGAACGGCGGAAAAATGCGAATAATTTAACATTAAGTATTATTTTAAATTTTCCTTTTAAAGAAAATTTCTTTTCCTCTGTTTATTCCCCGACCCATTCGCCCCCTCCCTCTGCGACTCGCCCCGACATGGCCTCTGGCGTGGAAGGTTCCGCGCCAGGTAGGGCTGCCTGCGCCATTTTTGGCGCAGGCTGGTCGGCCCACCTGGGCGACCACCCTCTCCCCTCCTCTCCTCTACTTAAACGCCCCCCTTCCTTCTCCTCCCTCACACAACCCTCTCCCCTCCTCCAAACCCTACACAGCAGCTTCCAGCCCTCCTCCTCAGCCCTTCCAGCAGCCGGCCAGCCCCTCCTCAGCCCTTCCAGCAGCCGGCCAGCCCCTCTTCAGCCCTTCCAGCAGCTTTCGGGAGCCCGGCAGCCCCCTTCCAGCAGCTTCGGGCATCCCGGCAGTCCCTTCCAGCCGCTTCCGGCAGCCCCCGGCAGTCCCTTCCAGCCGCTTCCGGCAGCCCCCGGCAGTCCCCTCCAGCAGCTCCAGCAGCCACCAACAGCTTCTGGCAGCCTTCAACGGCCACCAACAACCCTTTCCAGCCAGCCCCTTGCTGCCGCCACCTTGGCCAGCCATCGGCCAGCCGTCCGGCCACCCACTCCGACCTCCTTTCGTTTTTCGGCAATCCTAATCCTAAGGTAAGAAGAGAAGTTTAAGAAAAAGAAAAAAAAAAGGGAGGAGAAAAGAAAAGTTATTTTACTTTTTTTGTTTTATATATATATTTATAAGATTATGTCATCACATTAGCATTATTGTCATTAATCAATAATGACAACAATACAAATGTTATAAATGACTATTATTTCCTAAATTGCCAATTCAAACATTTTCATTCTGACTTTGTCATTATACAGTATTATAATCATAATCTCAAGACATTTTAATAATTATAACTGCTTTAATAGCAGCTTAAATCAATCGAACTTCAAAAGCGGAAGAAGAACAGAATGAAAGAAGAAATTAAACTCCTAAGTCATTTGATTAAAAAGCTAACTTAAAAAATATCGGGGACTTAAATGCAGATTGAGCGAACTGTCACTCATTCGAGCCGTTGAACTTTTGAACTTAAGAACAAAGGTACCCAGTACATGACATGTATTACATTTTGCACTTTTACTGCTGCTTAGCTTCGCATATTTTACTTTGAGCCAGATTCATTTGAAGATTGGTTGGTTGTTAGAAACCAACATCCTTTTTCATTCGGGGGTTACTGGAAAATGATATCAGTAACATTAATGCTTAGTTGGTTGTTAGAAACTAACAGTTCTTTTCATTCGGGGTTGTTGCTGAAAAAATAACATCAGCAACATTCGGGGTTGTTACTGAAAAATGACATCGGTAACATTCGGGGTAGATTACTGGAAAATGACATCAGTAATCTTTATTTGATAAATAATATTTATTGCAGGAATTGTTTATTTCGCGCTATTACCTTATTTTCTCCTGCATTTTATTTCCGCCTTACTTCCGCTAATCGCATCATTTAAAAATGTAAATGTTATTATGTACTGCTGTACTTAGAGTATTCTCTAATTACTGGGAAATCCAATCCCGGTATTGTTTGTTGACAATACCAGGTCAGGTACTTCTGGAAGAGCTTAAGCAAGAACCCTAATGCTTAAACAATCTGCAAATGGATCTACGACGGCGCTGTTTTTGTTTGTTTATCTTTTATCTTTTCTTTATTTTTACTTTTGTACGATGAACGCTGAAAAGACCTTGTAATGTGAACATTGAATTAAATAAATAATATCCTTTGGCTTTTGTATGTGTATGTTCTTTTCCTCTCAAGTTACTCAACATGATCCGGCGGCAAGTGAACGCCCAACGTCGGAACGGTTTCTTTTGAACCGGCGTCGGGGCCCTCACACCTTTCAATTTCGGTAGCCCTTCTAAGCATGCGACTCACTATTCCATATCCTAAGTTCGAAGAAAAAGATATTCATCTGAGTTTGTCAACCCATCTTAACTTAACAGAGCAAGAAAGAAAAGAGAAGTGAGCGGAAGGTTTTGTTTTCTCCGAGAGCCTCCATGATCAATTCCATTTCTAGAAATATTACTTTTCTTTATTAAGGTTTTTAAGAGTTCAATAAGTAAAATAATTCAAGTGACACATGAAATTTTCCTTTCTAAAATAATTGAACATTTTATTTATTTTAAACTGAATAATGTTTTTTTATGCTCAAAATGAGTAACAAGTTAGCATCGCATGAACTTTGTAGTCATTATCAATATAAATTTGAAAGCAGACGTGCTCCAAAATCATATCAATAATGCCCACTGTACCCAAATTAAAAATTAATTGATAGAATAAACACTAGCTGAACCAAAAATTACGAAGCACAAAGTTAATTGTAAGATTTTTATTTCCTGTCAAGGTCAAAGATTGACGAAATGTGGATTTCAGAGTTTCCTCAAGAATATTGAAGATTTTATTAAAAAGAGAGAAATGTTTGCAGTTTATATAGATGGAAAGGAGTTCAAGGCTAATTCAAGAAGAAAGAATCAAGACTCTCAATCCAAGGGTTGTGATCCTGTGGAAGATGTGCTCATGATTACATACAATAAAAAAAAGATGAGCTGCTGAACTGAAACTATTTCCCCTCAATTCAAAGCACCTTGGAGTTCTAGGAATGTGGATAAATAAATTAACAACAAGGATCCTGTGGTGGTGCATGAAAGTTGGGTTCATGAAGCTCAATATAGTGTGCATGATTGACGCAACTTGGGGCATTAATTGGAGAAAAAAAGATTCTGGAGTTGCAAGGGAACGTGAGAATCGAAATCTCCCAAGGAATCAAATTCTCTCATCTAGAACCATTGATTTGGATAATATACAGCAATTGAACTAGGCATATTGAGTCGAATTCCTTTAATCCTGACGCACAAGAGAATCTCATTCTAAGCTATAGATGAAGAGTGATTGACTGTAAGATCAAGAAAAAGGGTGTACAAGTCGAAGTTGGATGCTTGATCCTCCGCAAAGGAGCATGGCATGTTGTGATGAGCTAGGAACTAGGACTAGATGATGTGATCTTCTTCATCGCCTGTTTAATTATTATTATTTTTTAAAAAGCTGAAAACAGAAACATTATAGAACCACTTTTACAACAGGACCTACTAGGTTTCACTCAAATCCTAAATGCAATTAATAAGGTGGGACCCAAATCAAGAAAGAGCTTTAAACTTTGATTGGGTTTATAGATTAAACCATCTATATGAAAACTCAGAATATGAATTAGAACCATGAAATCTCAACTGAGAAACCATTAGAGCACAAGAAAATATAAGCAATTTAATGAACTATTAAATAAAACAGGGCGTAACAAAAAGTTATTTATAAACATGTTTAATTATGAATAGATGAGCATACTTACAATGCCAAAGCTCGAAGTGAAGATCATAGTTATGGATGAGAACCAATTTGGAACGTCAACTGTATCATGTATAGCATTAATAAAATGAAATTCGTGCAGAGTACATATGAGATATAAAAATCTTTTAATAGATAAAGTCTGTCAGGAAAAATCACTTGTACATAATAAGTTTGTTAGAAAAAGAAATTCCCAGTATGCTTCTCAGAAATTTATTGCTTGATGTCTTTTTCTGTTACAATAAGCTAATGCACAACCACACAAATATTAGAAGAGAAAATACTACTTTATATGGTAAACCTAGAACAAGATAAACTCCAAGAAAGTGAGAACAGCAAAATCTTCACTAGTTAAGAGAAATATTACAAGTTACAATCAGTGGAAAATAAAAAATAAGAAAAGAGGGCAGCGGCTTAAGGAAAAACATCAGCTACAACATTAAATCACACTCTTAGTCCTAAATTCTTTGAAACTTAGAAAACATTTTTTCTACTCCTTCACCAGGATAAGCTGTGAAACTTGTAATAACAATGTCAAAAAAGCTCACAGAAAAAAGTACATAGTGCTAGCTTGAGTATTCAAACCAACAAGCATGTAAATTAAATAATCCTCATCACAGAATATGCAGCAATTTTGGTAAGAAGATGGTTCACAAGTGGGGTATATTGCATAACATAAAGCAATGCAGATGATAAAAAATGAAACAAATTTTAAAAATAGGCAAAGAATAGAAAATATCATTCCTGTTTAGAAGAATACTGCACTTTGCAAACAAATTCAACACTTGTTTCTTTGGGTTTAAGCTAAACAAAATTAAGGTGAAGCTATCCAATTGATACTTTTTTTGTTGAATTACTTTCTTTATCATATCAATCTTGCGTTTTTGTTTTTCCTTATTTTTGAAGATAGGTTTCATATCTTCGGTTCAAAGCATTTTATTGCTCATTACCTATGGTTATTATATCCCTGATTGGCTCTTGTTCTAGTTTCTGAATTTGTGTTCTAGTTTGAGGTTGATTGTTTGATCTTTTTTTTTTAAGTGTGGTATTAATCCACCCTTGCTTCACTGTCCCAAAAAGTGCTTTTTCAAGCTCAGACTTTATATCCATTACAGGTTTGTATGGGTTTATTCCCTTGGCAATTCAACACTTGTTTTAGTCAGTGGTAGCATTAAGAGGATATTACTAAACTTAGGTATAAACAAAAAATCTTCCTCACACTCTCACATCCATATTATCATGATTATGAAACTTTTTACTAGCAAATTTTACATTCCTTTTTACAGGAAGGCAACATTCTGGAGGTGATTCACAGACACTGGAGCTGTATGGATACAACATTGATCGAAAAATCTCAAATAGAAACCAGCTGCTTCATCCAAAGAAACAGTTTACATATTTGCTACCTTGGAAGTCTGCAATCTGTACGTCTTATTAATTGATCAGCAATGGAATTCGCTAGAAGGATTGAAACTCAATATTCAAATTGTCTCATAAAGGAGGTTTCCTATTTGATGGTATCGATGACTTATTGGAGTCTTCAAATGGGGTTGGTGTCTCTGACAAAAGCACTAGACCTGGAGATCGAGCTGCTATTTGTGGTTTTGACGGCAGCTGGATCCCTGAACTGAAAGATAATGTTTTATATTTTGTCATTACTGTTCTGAATTATCATTTATATTAGTGTCCACTATTTTAAGTTTAGTTTATATTATTTTGGGTATTGCAGTTGGAACCATAGTGCTTTAGATGGTTGGCTTTTGGTCTTCTTTGAATTGGTTTTGGCTTGGACCATTTTTATTTTCTTTTATGCTATACAGTTCAACCAAACTTAACCAGCATGTATCTTTCTCTAAATTCAATAAACATTTCCTTTCATGAAAAAAAAAACTATCCAATTGATAAAAACCATAAGGGAGGTCTCTAAATAGATTAGTAAAATTGACGGATTACATCTTGCACAAAGATCATCTGCTTAACACTAGCAGTAACAAATTCTATAATTAAACATAAAGTATAAGTACTAAAGAATATTTAAAACTTAAGTAAAGAATAAACACTTGAATAATCGTGCATAATTTTATTATTATGAGTCATTTATTAATTAATTAAATCATGCTTAAATATCATATTTATTAAATAAAGCTTTATATTTTAATGTAATTATCATAATTATTTAATTGTTTAACTACCATAAATTATTGTATACAAAAATGATAGCGAACACATTATTTTTATACCACAATTGGTTACTAAATAAATTTTTAACAATCTTAATAAAAAACTATCATAAAAAAATTTATTATCATAGGCAATAATAATGTAATCAACAAATTGCTAGTTTTATCATTTAAGAAGCTTATTAATCATAGTAACTTCTATACTTTATATAAAATTAAATGAATAAATAAGGCATTCAGCATATAAAGTTGGAATAGCTCCATATGAAGATAAACAAGGAGAAAGTTGCTTTAGATGATTTGAATACATTAAGTATATAGATCATTAGAGGCACTAGGTAGGGAAATTGAGTTGCTAAATTTTGCTTGATCTAAAAAAAAACCTTTTAACAAAAAAAGATATCAAACAAAACTAATAGGCAGATCACAGATATTTGAAGCTTAGGGAAGAGTAGTTGTTTGTTTGAGCACAATGTAAAAAAAGAATTCATGCAACCAACTTCGTATAAGAAAATAATTTTCTTTCTAAGACTTTATATAATTGTACAACTACTTGGCATGTTAAACTATTCTATGATTTACAAAGTTTTCAATTAAAAAAAGAATAATTATTTGTTTAATTAACAATAGTAAAATAAAACTAAATATAATTAATAAAATTACAAATTAATATTCCTAATATTAATAATTTACTAATTTCTTTGTTACAATAGTAAAGGTAAAGATTGATTTTGATTAAAAAAGTATGGTTCGAATATATTAAGTGTATAGAAAGAGAAAGTTGCTTTAGATGGTTTGAATATATTAAGCATATAGATCATTAGAGGCACTAGTAGGGAAATTGAGTTGCTAAATTTTGCTTGATCTAAAAGGAAGCGGATGATCAAAAAATATATCATACCAAACTAATAGGCAGGATCACACATGTTTGAAGCTTAAGGAAGATTTGTTGTTTGATTGAGCAAAATGTAGAGAAAGAATTCATGCAACCAACTTGGTATTTAATATAAGAAAACAATTTTCTTCCTAAGACTTTATATAATTGTACAACTGCTAGGCAAGTTAAACGATTCTATGATTTACAAATTTTTCAATTAAAAAAAGACTTTGTTTAATTAACAATAGTAAAGCTAAACTAAATATAACAAATAAAATTCCAAATTCATATTCTTAATATTGATAATTAACTAATTTCTTTGTTACAATAGTAAAGGTAAAGATTGATTTTGATTAAAAAAGTATATTCTTTGATTATTCTAAAGTATTATTTTAATAATTAAAGAAAAAGCATATCATGAAAAAAAATATTAATCATAGCTTGTGTATATAAACAGACTAATTCAATAATTAATTAAAAATAACACACATAAGTAAATTAATTATTTGACTTGAGCTTAGGGCATCTTTATTGGTGTGCATAATATTTTGGTGAGGGATGAGTTTCTTGGCTAATCAAATTATTAATATGATAATACAGCCCAAAAAAAATATCATATGAGAAGAAAAAATATAGTGACACTTATATACAAAAAGGAGATGAGCATAATTGTGCAGATTATAAGAAAATAAAGTTGATAAGAAAATTTGAACACATCACAATAAAATATTAGTGTTTCAATCAATCAATTTGGGTTTATAGTAGATAGATCAAATATGGAGGTCGTATATTTATTCAGATATTTTATTAAAATACTTGAAAGATAAAAGAAGTTCTCTATTTGGGTGATGACCTATGTTAGGTTGGTAACAACAAAACTAACATCGGATGCATCTCTCCGCAGGATCATATTGGCAGTGAAGTAAAATAGCAGTTAAACAAACATCCAGAGCCATTCAAGTGTAAATAAACAATATTCATTGAAATTAAGTAAATAATATTCAAAATTTATTACATAAATATCTTTATACAGAAATGATTGTCCCTTGAAGGGCAGTTAGAATTCATTAATTTCTCGTGCCATGCCTCTTTCTAACCACTTCAAACTAAATCAACCTCCTACAATTGTATCTGATCTAGTATTATAAAAATAATGCCTTAGTGCACATTCTAAATACAAAGGATATTAAAAATATACTTAAAGCAAAGCGAAAAGCAAAAATGATAAAATTTTGCAGGAAAATATAGATTTATTTCAAAAAGATAATCATAACTCCTACAAAATAAATATTCTTTTGTCACATGCCAAGTTTCAAATGGAAAAAGCAATAATAGCATCAAAATTCATATTTATGTTTATGACTTGATATTATAAAGCAATGTTAACAGTTCTAATAGGCAAAGCCAGAACCATGAAGCTGGGTTCATAAAAATGCAGTTAAGCATTACCTTCACCTAGGCCCCCTTAAAAACTCCAGATGGCAACTTCACCTAGGCCTCTTTCAAGGCTCTAGATGGCAACCTTCACCTGAGCCCCCTTTAAAGGCTCCAGATTGCATCATATATGCATTTAAGCATAAACTTCACCTAGGCCCCCTCAAAGGCTCCAGATGGCACTCTTATAACTCCTGATGGACTAGCCCCATTCTTAACTTAATTCAACCTCCGTTTTGAAATCTTTTGCAACATTCACAAGATACATAAACATCATTTTGCCTCTCTTACATGATTAGCAATAAGATTAAAGCATTAAATAGCAATATAAATCAGTTTCAAAATGATGCTTAAGCAACAAAAATGTAAAAAGCATAAAAATAATATCCAGTAAACCTTTGTGTTTTATTTAACAAGATAAATCACTCACAACCTTGATGTGTCCACAAAAGTTATAATTGAAATTTTATTAAACTATGAAACTACCTATTTACAAAATTGGAATTAGTATTCGTGTTCCCAAGTTTGACTTTAGTTGGTTACTTTAGCTGGTTACTTTAGTCTATATCTCACATGGCATAAGAGTAAATTATACAATAAGAAGGTCTAATTCATAACTCTAATTTATTATATTTAAACTAAAATCACCCTTGATTGAACTTGGAGAAATTAAACAACTTTATATGAAAGAACCTAGTTACAATATTGGAGTAAAATAAGTCTAATTGAATCGTTAATATAAAATCTTCCTTTAGCAACATAAAACTCATTTAATATACTAGAGCAACACACATGCTTCATTAAAGCAAGATATGAAAACTTCTTGAATCGATATAAACTCAAAAGCCTAGTGTTCCTTAAATCATAGGTTATGACATAATAATTATTGATTTGATATTGACAACATTCAAAATCATTTATAATTGACTGTATTATACTACACATAGATCTTGTAACTCCTTGCCTTTATTAAGAATTTATCAAACGGCTGATTTGTACCGATTAGATCTTTTCCTAGTGTTAGTTAGTCGGACTTAATCATTATACTGTAATTTAGACATCAATTTTATGCTACAACACAGCTATGATTAAATTAGGATTTATTACACCAAATCCTTAATCATAAAGCAGTTACTTTAATAATTTAATACCTCATAAAGCGAAATTAAACAACCTAGTTTTAAGTAAACTGATTAAGTTATTGATAAACACTAGTGTCATAGCACCACCATGCTAAGTAAAAGTACTTTAATGATATCGAAATGAGCACTTAGTCAATTTATAATGATCTACTACTATCGTAGTATTTAATTTTGATCTCAACATAAAATAAATTGAATAAATGAAGTCATATTGATATCAATTGACAATAACTCCCCTATCGCCTAAAGTATAGCTTGCAAGGAAGGTCGTACCTAACCTCGGTCGAGCGCACAGAATCGAGCGGAGAGGGATCGACGCAAAGGCTAGGCGATCGGCGCAGAGTCGAGCGGAAGAGGAGAGCAGCGATCGACGCAGAGGTGGGAGGACCAGATAGTGAGTGCGTGCTAAGGCGTCGGCAGTGTTCCCGTCTGCTCCCGTTGCGCAGACTACTTCCGCCGATGCGTCTCGCCGTCGGCTCAGGTACGCTCCTACAGACTCGAGCAGAATAGAGGAAGAGGGATTCGAAGGCTTGTGAGGATGGGGAGCGGCTTTCTGACTTAAATAAGGCGTGCGTATGTAACGCACGCCTATGCATCGGCTGAAAAAAATGCTGAAACGCGCGAGGGGTTACAAGAAAGCTTTTAATGGCGCGTTCAGTGGCAGAATTTATTGCTAAAACTGTTGATTTCTTTCCTTTGAAATACTTGGCTATTTTGTAAGTCTCTAATAATTTACTTGTATTCAATTCTACAATCAATATTAAGATTATGAGTATAAATTTCCCTAAACTTCCTCAGTTACAGATTTAATCAATCTTTAATGTTAACAGGAAAAATGGATATTTGCGGGAATAACGGAATTTGATTTTAGCGGGGTTTTAATATCTTTCTCAAAATGACCTAGGGTCATTACAATTTGATATTTAGTGATTTAGATGAGGCATAGGTAAAGTACCAAAATAAGTTCTTTAGAAAGTGTTACAAAAAGGTATTTATGTATCTTATATAGGATTTATTAGAGACACGTATAATGAAATAGTTACATGCACTTGAATGCAAGAGAGTTCTCAATTTAATTTTCATATTTCAATGTAATCTATGTATTGTGTTAATAATGACATTCTATTTGAACACATTCATAAGAAGATGTTTTGGTGCTGTTAGTTGCATTTGATACAAAATTGATGTATGAAAATTGCCTTTGAATTGAAAATTTTTCAATTTAATAGAACTAAAAAATTTACATAAAGTGCAAGTTAATAATAAAAGAGGTGAAATATCAATTGACGGTCATGCATCAAAAGAGTGAGGATCAAATATTTTAATTCAATCATACAAAACAATGAAAAGACAAAAGGTGATGTGATTTATAGGATCCAAACTAGTTGTGCGCTTGAAAAAAAGCTCATAAGCTTAAAGGAAAGTTTTAGAGAACATCTATAAAACCAATAATGCAATGTGGAACAAAATGTTGGCCAACAAAGCAGAAGTTTTTTAATACAGGCGCATAAATGGGTATACAATAAATGATACAATGGGAAATGAGTTCATTTGTAACAAGGTTAGAGTGGCTTCAACTTAGAATAAACTTAAAGGAAATTCATTGTAGATAGTTTAGGCATACCTGTTAGAAAACCTGAAATTACAAATTTTGTAAAAAAGGAAAAGGAGATCATAAAAACTGTGGTAAGAATCGATCAAGAAGTATCTCATACGCTTGGAGCTTCATGAAGGGATGTTTTTTTATCATGTCAATAAAGAAGGATCCATAAAGGCAAACCACTTAGTGGACTACTGCCCTGCTTAGCACAACTTTCTGTTGCTAGACAAGGTCGTAACACATTAAAAGTTATTCGGGAGGTGCGTTTTTGCTACTTCTCATGATGCAGAAGCTGATAGCACCTAGTTTGTTAGCAACTTATAATGGTTCATTGCAATTTAAGAAACATCCTACTCCAAACTAAAATTATTAATTAACATATTAATTAATTAAAGCCATCAATTACTAAATATATTATAATTAATAAATTTTATTAATGTAATTGACACAATAATTAGCAATAATTTTTTTTTACTTCAAATTTACATGCTTAATGACACTTATATAAGCTAGAGTAGTCACGGGCTTATTAGAGCTAGCAGCTTAAACAAAACATAATGTTAGTTAAGGAATTAGCACTAAAACACAAGCCAGCCAGCATTTTGCATGAACAAAATATCCACAAAAAAGAGAGAAGGGAATATTTTTGACAGAAGCAACTATTTATGTGTTGATATTAAAAAAAGACTAATCAAGATTCTTACAAGCATGATTTTTTTTAAAAAAAATGGTATAATCCACATAATTTGACTATAAATCTAACCACTCACATCTAAGTTTATTAATGATGAAATAAAAACTAAGAAAAAAACAGAAATACTAGCAACCGCTATCCATATATTTGCATACTACTCTTGTACCTTACAAATTATTAAAAAAAAACTTTTAACTTACTAATTTAGTATAATCTGTATTTTACTATAGATTTTAAATCAAAAAATGCACGATATTAATAAATGTTTAATACATGTATCTTATTACACTAACAGAGTTAACAGTAATTATTGTAAGAAAGTCCTCAAAAAGCTGTGTTAGTTTATTTACTAAAAAATTAGGATAAAACCTGAGCATGGTTTTTTTTCCTCGAGCATAAGTCGGGAACCTGATCAAACAACGGCAGAAAAAACTAAACAAGTTAAATTAGCCAGTGACAAGGACCCAAAGACCTGTTGTTCTGTGAAGAACATTCGCCCTAGCCAAGCCATTTTCCACAATCCACAGCGCAAAACGTCAAGTGATGAAAAAACTTTCTCGTAGCAAAAAATAAGCAGAGGAAAGGGAGAGAAAACAACGACCATGGTCGAATGAAAGTTAGAATACAACAGCACTTGCCTCTCAAATAAGTCCAATCATAAGGCTTCAGCCATATCTCCGGGCGGCTAAAGCTCCAAATCGTGGAGGAACTCTGCTGCCCCTGTACTTGCCCCGTCGCCAACGTCCACGTGAAAAGAAACAGAATCCAAAAGGTACGAAGAGAATCGGAAGCACCCATGAGCCAGCCTAAAGAGAAGGAGATCCTTCGTTGGAAGGTCTGAACCCTATCCAGAGTTCCTTTTTTCTTTACCTTTGGTTTTTCGGAAAGCGAAGGCTATCAAAGTAATCCCAAGCAGCACTGGAAAGCGCGCGAAGAGCAAAAGAGAGAAAAAGATCTCTGGTATTATCCCCAAAATTCCAGTATCTGCGGCACGATGAGTATATGAGGCTGGCCGTGAAACGATGGCTGTGAGAGCGAGCAATTCAGATTTACGTGCCAAGATAATTTACTCACATGTGCTTAACTAAAGGACTAATTTGTCTTCAACTAATTCACATTTAAATTTTTACATACTTTTTTTGACTTAACTCAAATTAAATTAAATTACATCTTTTTGAACTTGAAGTTCTTAACTAACTAATTCTAAGATAAAATTAACAGAAATTAGCAAACTTTATCGATGTTAATGATATTATGTAAAAGCAAGAATATTAATTGTAATATTTATCATGTATTGTCCATGGATATTTTTACTCACAATTAAACTGTATGCTTGCTATTTTCAAAGGAGATGGTGCTTTCATGCTTAAGACTAAATCTGATTAAAGAGTTATGTGTCACTTTGAACCCACATAGACACTTTCCACGAAAACTCATATGGTAAGCTAGAGCTCTTTTGCGCACATTGGTTTCCATTATAGCCTAAGTTTGTCTAATATCTATTTTTGCCTTGCCCGTTAACCAGACTTGATGGTTTTGCCCCTAACCAAGATTATTTATTATAATCTGAATTTACATTCAGTCAGTAGTTCATAAATTGGGGGAATGCACTTTGAGGCTTGGACAAAGATCCACCTCTTTCCTTCCTCTTGAACTCATTGAGATCATAACTTATTATATATTATTTTGAAAGCTTAGATTGTTAATTAACCTTAACGATCTGACATTAGTAAGTGCAAATTCATTAGGTTTGAGGCTTGTCTTGAAGCTCAAACCACTCATGTCTTCCTAAAATGTCTTGAACCTAAGGTATTCATTACATCACCTAAAATTTGTGTGGTAACGGTTTTTTTTATACACCCAAATCTTGTTTTCCTAATATATTAAGGCATAATTTGACTACACAACAATGAGCTAAGCTCTTATTGACCCATTGGAATCATTAAGCCTATTTTGAACACTTGAAGTACAAGGTAAATGTGATGACCCATCGCTGGATTAGCATAGCTAATTTAGTGTTATGTGCTCACATCCCATAATCATACTGGGGCTCGATATAATAGTGTAGTAGGAGCAATACAAAATATAAATGATTTTACATTCATTACATCATTCAAAAATATCATAATAATAAAGAAAATGTATTCATAACATAAATAATAATTATTTTATAAAATTTATATTACACACTGGGCAGAAATTTAAAACTTAAGAAAAATAAATATTAATTTTGCTTTAAGCTGCTCCATCGTGCATCAGCTTTTTCTCAAATATTTGATCTAAAAATTGCTCATAATTTGTCAAGTATTAATACACACGTGCGCGCGCAACAGGGCGAAAAAAAAATAATATTTAATTAAACACAGTAATATAAGTAAGATTTGTATGATATCACAATTTATAAGTAATATTAAGCAGCAAAATTCTGTAGGGTAAATATGAAAGCATAGACAAAAAATATGATATGTAATATTTAAGTAAAATATCCATGTGAATTTATTAGAGCTATAATAAATGTGTATATATATATATATATATATATATATATATATATATATATATATATATATATATATTCACCATATAAATATATAAACTTAAGAAATATGCTTATTCTAAAAATAATATAAATAAAATATTATATTATTATATTTGACAAAGTTACAGAATAAATAATAAATTATATATATAACTATCTGAGATAAGGGTTCCTAGCTAACTATACATTCTCCTTAAAGGCTATGTGTAATATCATTATTGCTCCAAATATCATCATGTCCTGGCCTCACATATTATCTGTATAGACCTGAGATCTACTCGAATAAATGCATAATACTGATATCAATAATAATAATAATAATATAATTGAATTAAAATGATACAAATATAAATTGGAGAAATGATAATAACAATAATAATAATAGTAATAACAATAATAATAATAATAATAATAATAATAATAAAATAATTGAATTAAAATGAAAAAAAAAAAGTAAAATATAAAAAATAATAAGAATAATAATTAGTACTCAGCCCTCTTCTCTTGATGTTGAGTCTCAGCAGTTCTTATGCTCAGCAGGTTTATTCGGGGAAGTTCAATTATCTTCCCGAGTAACGCACCGTTCCGACGCCAATTATTATTCCTTAAATTAACTAAATTACGCGCGATGACGAGATGTGTTACAAGCACTCAACTCTTCTTTTTGAGGTTGAGTCACAACAACTCTTATTTTCATCAGTTTATTCGATGAGGTTCAATTTCTTTCCTGAGTAATGCATTGTTCCGCCGTCAATTGTTATTCCTTAAATTATCCCATTTGCGTGCGGCAACGGGATGGGGCGTTACAGCAGGTGCGGTTGGTGCAGGAATATTGGAAGCATGCGAATGATGGATGGCGATTAATTTTTGGATCGCTGAAGCTTGTTGAGTCTGGTTTTCCAACAGTGCCGCCATGATGCTTCGTAGAGAAGTAACTTCATCAAAATTATTACTAGAGGCTATTGCTGTCTTAATAAGAGTAGTTAATGAATGTGATCCTAGATTCATCCTGTTGTATTAAGATGAATCTTACTTCAGCGTGAGTAAAGAAGTGAGGTAAAGTTTGTCATTTAATTCAAAATTACAAAAATTTCCTTACTTAAAAGTGGAGTTGCATGGATGATAAGGTGAAAAGATAATAGCATATAACTACTAAAGACATATAATGATAAAAGGGCTACAATCCTTTTTGACAACTGTCAATTGAGTACTAAGCCTATTTGGTGAATTTGGTGCAGAAAGTTTGACAGAAGTTGATAAAGGTCATGACATGACGCTTCTTCTAATATTTCCTTTCAAGCTTTCAATTGGTGATAACCCACCAATCCTCTGCAGCATCTTGTAATAGGAACGTCATAAGCTTGACGCAGGTTGAGTCTGGACACTATATGTGGTCTATTACTGATTCTACACTATTCAGTCATTCCTTAGCTAAAATTAGAAAGTTAAGTCCTCTAAATATCAATTGACAGAGCATCTTGTCAAGCACTAGGACTCGTTTGGCTGATACTATAATGATCCAAGTCATTACTAGAATAATTAAGACTAAACTTAATTCAAAAATCATGATCCCGAGTGATTTTAAAAGTAAAACAAATTAAAAATATCATTGGATAGAGTATATTTTTATGATCATAATATCCAAATTTGAAAGTAATCTGAATAACGGATACTCTTGAATTAATTTCTGAATTATTTAAAATCATAAAATTAGGAAAATTAAATATACGTTCAAATTCAGTAATTTTGGTATCGTTAGATTAAAAATATTTTTAAAAGACTACAAAAAAAGTTTCGTCAAATTTTGAGCTCCGGATTTACCATAATTAATATTTGAAATTTTTATCTTCAAAAATTAATAAAAATAAAATCTTACTCCAAATTGAAAAATTTTTGCGCGAATGTATTTTTCTTATCAAGATACATATCCATGTCAAGTTTTGTTATTTTCTGAAAAATAAAATATAAAAGAGAGAAAGAATAGATAAGAAGGATGAAGAAATAGCCAAATTGAATACTCAAAGTAATTATAAAGAATGTGACAAATTTATCCTTATTCAAATAATGAATGAGAGAAAAAATAATAAATAAATTATTTAATTAATTAAAAAATATATAAAAACCCCAGCTCTCCCCTCATCCTCCCCCACTATAACAATCCAGATGTTGTTACCTGTCAATTAGTGACCTAATTGACTCCAAACCTCTTTTATTACTCTTATATTAGAGTTAAGAGTTTCCATCTCAAATTTAGTGCGATTTGGAGACTATTTGGCAATTTCCGACATTTCTGGGTTTTTTGATAATTTTGAAGATACCTAATTAATTTAGACTTTAGAATTGAAAACGGAATCTGTCATTAGACTCACCACACTCAAATTAGCTAAGGGTGGTATTTTGGAAACATTTGAGAGTTTTTAAATTTTTCACAAATATTTTAATGATATATTAATACCCAGAAAATTAAGTAAATTAAATACACCTCAGATTAAAAAAAATCTGACTTCATTTTTTTGATTTCTTCACCTCTTAATTAGATAAGAATGAAAATTTAAAAATTTTTCTTTTGAAGTGCATTTGAGTAAGTAAACTTAATTAATTAAAGAAGGAAGAATAAATAATATTACATTATTTCTTTATAAATTACTATATTATAATTATACAACTGCTTTATTAAGACAACAAACCTTATTACTTAAGAGCCGTTCGTTTCTAGGTATAGATCCAACGGTCGAGTGTAACGAATGAAAGGGAGTCGCTAGGTCAAAGAAGGGAGGATTGAACGACCCACGGGCTCTCCACTCCTTCTGTACGCCTCCTTTCCCTCTTTTTGCACGATCAATGAGAAGGAGGAAGGGGCGTACGACATCGAGACAGCTGGCCTCCTATGAACCTTATCCCCCTCTCGGCTCCCTAGTCCAAGGGTTAGAAGATAATTTCCCCCCTTTTTGCGAAGAGTAGCCGAGGACCCTTGCAAACTGGAAAGGAGGAGGAACCCTTCGGCTGATAACTCGAAGGGAGCTAGAAGGGTGAAAGGAACATAGACTCCATTACTTGCATAAAAAAAGGTACTCTCGTTGATTTAAGTTCCTCATCAATATCTCTTCAATTCGACAAGAGTTTGGGGAGATTTTCCTTTACTTATTCGTCATTTCATTTGACTCAGATAAATTTTTTTACTGAGAAACAATAAATATTATGAGATCTTGATATCCACTAAGTCCATTAAATCAAAAAGGCTCTATGTGAGTAGAGACAAATTGTATGGGATATAAACTATGGGTTATTGATTTGTAAAACAAAGAAAGGAGATCTAAATTTTACTTCTGCTTTCTCTTCTTATCTGCTCGACATTCGAATCTTAATTCTTATTTACTTCATATTAAGTTAAAAAAAAAATTGAATGATCTGAGATATATAAAATAAATATTCGAATTCAATCTTATCTCTCCGCAGACAAATTCAAAATGTAATGCCTCTGTCTTTATTAAGAATGTTGGTTTGATAGGATAAAGAGAATAGTTAATGGACTGAAAGAAATCACAGCTCATCAAATTATCACTCAGCACCAACAAAGTTCTTAACTAAAGGAGAGAAAATGAGTTAAATGGTTTGTTTAGAGGAAGACCGAACTAGAAGTAGTAATATCATTATGATTTATTGAATTAATGATATTCAAGTATCAAATCTTATATAAGGAAATTACTACTCATTTTTCTTTTATGATTTCATTTCCAGGATATAAACAATTGCATATCTTTATAAATTATCAAAATGATTATGTACTTCAAGCGTATTATTATAATATTAGAAATTTTATTAATAAATTGAATTCCTTTTCTTCATGTCTTACTTAAATTTAAAGTTATTTATGATTACGTTCAAACTTAGATCAAAGAGTAATATACTTTCTTTACTTTTGTCTTACATAGTGATCAAATGGATACTCCAATAATTATTGATTTTCTATGATTATTTTGCCAAGTATTCAAAAGCCGCTATTAATTGTTCTTATAAAGTTCTCGGGTCATGCATGCTATTAAAGTTCAAGTGGTATACTACTAAAATTTTTATCATGAATTATTTGTTAAATTTACTTTTCTTACAGCATCAAATAGAAATGTGGAGTATAGATGCTGTGTACTTTTCCCCTCATGTTGTAGCTTGCATCTATTTATATATAAATTGGACTTCTTATATGTAACAGCCCAAAGTCTTAAGCACCAAGATATTGTCCGCTTTGACCAGAAAGGCTTCACGATTTTGCCCTCAGAAGATAACTTCCCAGTAGGTCACCCATCCTGGGAGTGCTCCCACTTGAGCACGCTTAACTTTAGAGTTCTTATCAGGAACTCCACCGTTATCTGAAAAAGCGTCTCGATATTTAAAAGTTTCACTTATTACTACTTAAGTGGATCTTCACAATCTCCCTAACTTAAGTACCTGACGTCCTCGTCAATATCCACACACAGATCCAAGAACCATCCATTGGGTAGATAGGATTAGAGGTGACCCCTACAGGCCCAAGAGGTACCCATAACTATGTAGCACTTTAACCATCATGGGTTTAAGAGGCTGCTCACATGAAGTGGTACTTTGCCCTGTATGGCACTTAGCTCCTATCTGACACCCTATGGTTTGCTTTGATACTATTTGTAACAGCCCAAACTCTTAAGCACCAAGGTATTGTCCACTTTGGCCAGAAAGGCTTCACGATTTTACCCTCAGAAGATAACTTCCCAGTAGGTCACTCATCCTGGGAGTGCTCCCACCTGAGCATGCTTAACTTTAGAGTTCTTATCAAGAACTCCATCGTTATCTGAAAAGGCGCCTCGATATTTAAGAGTTTCACTTATTACTACTTAAGTGGGTCTTCACATTATATTTTTCTTTATGTCTTTTTATCTAAACTATATATGTGAATGAATGAGCTGGAATAAAAAAAATTAACCAATGAAGAAATAAGATGTTAAAAGAATTTGTGGCCAAATTCATTCAAAACCTTTCAAAATTTTATGTATTGCAAGTTTCTACTTTTAGTTTTCACTATTTCAGATTTGCTGAGAATAATCAATTTAATGATAGCAGATTTTAGTTTAGTTAATGATGTCAATGCAATGTTAGACATTTAAATGCGTTGGATTTGATGTACTTCGATAAATGGCTATATTTAAATCTTCTTTTTATTGTTATATCATGTAACTCCTCTTCTCTAATTATTTTTTGATTTCCTTGCCTTATCTTATTTATGAAGTTCTCATACATGTTTATAAGAAAGTTTATTGAATGAAGTCTACAAAATTTCCTTTTACTGAATATAAATTGTTGGTACAATATGTATATAAAATGTAGGCTATACTTTGTAAAGATCTATTTAGATGTGTATGCCGAACTAAGTTTTCATCCTCCAAACTATATTAAATTTTGTAAGCCATATTTTTGTATGTCTTTTATTTCCATAGATATGTTTGAATTAACTTATCAATGTTTATTTATGGATTCAAAAGCCATTATACATGATAAATTGTAATTGGAATTATATTTTCTTTCTATAGTTCTTAAAAATTAATGGTGAGTAAAACTACGATATAGTACTAAACTAATGAAGTAATTACATTCATACCATGAATATGTAGAATGAAAATGTGCACATTCTTATAGTGAAGCTTCATGAGACTTATGTATATTATCTCGTTGTTCATGAATAATGCAATGAGTCAAGAATTTGATATCAAATTAAACATTGATAGTTTGAAGATTTAAGTATAACATATATGTCTTAATGTATTTGTGTGGGGTAATATATGAATGGTTTTCTCTTATTTTTAATCTTCTTCTACTCTTCCTTAATGATGAGTGATTATGTAAAAGAAAAAAAATGCTAGTTTCTAATTCTTTTCTTTTATTTAATGATGTCATAATTGAAATAGAAAATGTTGAATTTCAATTGCTGCTTATGTTTAAATTAAATTTTCAAGAAATTCAGGGTAGTGGTACTTAATAATTAACCTACGGTATTATGAATACTTTGGCTTACCTCCAAGTCATTAAGAAAATTAAATTATGTTTGGTTTGATGGAATTAATAAGGTAACATGTTAATTAGCTGGTAGAGTGATTTTGATAATGGGCAATGTTTGGTTCAGCATTAATTTAACTAAAATGTCAATGATAATCATAAGTATTATATTCGATCCACTTCCACTTATGTTATGTTACAAATGAGATAAAATTATTCCCCAACTATGAGATGTAAATATGATTGAAGAACCATTCCAAAAGTGATGGCCTATGAAATGTAAAAATATATATTTTCGTATGCGTTCTAATTTATAGATATCCAAGTATTATGTAAATCTGATGTTTCATGTGAAGGTGAGATGTTTAGGCTAATGGCATGAGTAAATTGAATAGAAAACTGCATAATAGCTTAAATTCTTATATTTCATTTATTTCTTATGGATCAATTTCTATCAATTAATGTAAGTAAGAACAACTGCTTCCACTAATTTTAATAGGAGATCCAAATACTGTCATTTACTTTGTAAGATACAAATGCTGCCATGTATTTTAGGAGATCCTAATGCTGTCATTTATGTTATGAAATTCATATGTTGCCATGTATTTTAGGAGATCCAAATGCTGTCATTTACTATGTAAGATACAAATACTGCCATGTATTTTAGGAGATCCAAATACTGCCATTTACGTTATGTATAAGATCAATTGCTGCCTTTCAATTTAAGTGAGATTAAATGTGATTAAGTGTTGCCATATCTTGTATATGAAACCATATGCTGCCTTTAAACTTATAAGAGATCAAATGATCAATTGCGGTTATCAATTGCTGCCATCTAATTGTGAGATACAAGAGCTACCAATAGATTATATGAGCATCAATGTTGTTATTCTTTTATAGAATCATATGTTGCCATCAATTATACATAAGTTAAATGCTGCCATGTATAACTGAGAATTTTATGTTGCCATTTAATTCTAAAGTATGATCTATAAGATCAAAAGAAATCAAATGCTGTGTTAGAATTAAGTTTAAATGATTCTTATTTTTATTATATATAAATGCTAACTTTAATGATATTATGTTATTATTTGTAGGTTGAGTTATAAATTAGTATCAAAATAAATGCTGAACTAAATGCTATTGCTTTATGACATATTAAGCCAAATGATGCTGCCTCTTTTTAATACTAATTTAATTACTGCACATTTTATTATTTTTCATTAATGAATGATTTAAAATGTGAGAACCATAGGTTAGTAAATTGCTTCAGAAAATTTTCTCACTTCAAACTAGTAGAAATGGAAATAGTCAATGGATTGACTTATAAATTACTGTTCTTTATAATTGTGAAAAATTAGTAGAACTGGAAATAGTCAATGGATTGACTTATAAATTGATGTTCTTTACAATTATCAAAACTATTAGAATTGGAAATGAGCAATCGGATTGAACTCTATTTTAGAACTGAAAATGAGTAATCCTATATAATGGATTGAATTCTATTTTAGAACTGGAAATGAGCAATCCTATGTAATAGATTGAACTCTATTTTAGAATTGGAAATTAGCAATCCTATATAACAGATTGAACTCTATACTAGAATTGGAGCAAAAATGGATTTATTTTATGTTTATATAGGTTGTTTTCTTTCAAATTATAACTTCTATTGGAATAGAAGTCTTGCATGTCTACTTTGTAGGTATTTCCTTAACTATTTACAAAAGAGACTCTGCTGAAATTTTTAAGAATTTTAGGACTTAGAAATTTTATGGGAAATAGTAGATATTTTCACATGTTAAATACTTATTAAATATCTAGAATTTTATATCTATGATTGTAAGTATTCACTTTAATTATAAGTATTCACTTCAATTATAAGTATTCACTTTAATTATAAGTATTCACTTCAATTATTTATTTTAGAACATTAGTTCTTAATCAATTAGATTATGAATAATAGCTTTCTTTCAAACTTTAGATAAGCTTTTAGATTTCTAATTCCCTATAATCATAAGTTAAATTATTTCAAGTAAGGTATAATCTATATCAATTCTTAATTTCAAATATTCAATATCAATTAATCTTAGATAACTTCATGATTAAATTGAGTTGATATTTTTTTGTTTATAAGTTAAATAAGTAAAACTAGAATATCCTTTAGCTTATACTTTCATTAACTTATAAATCTATAAATATTATGCTTCCTTACTAGTTTCCTTAAACTTTAATTATAAATTTATTTGATTTGATTAGTTTATGACTAGTATAGGATGAACTTCAAATACATAGAAATATTAATTTCCAAACTTATCTTCCTTTTACTTTTATCAAAATTTACTTAAAGATCAATATCTATGAGTTAATTTGGAGCTCAATTAACTCCAATTATTAAGTAGATTATTAAAATTTAAATAACAAAAAGATATTACATAGTTTATAATTATTAAAATTTATTGAATGCTTGCTTAGCTTTGAGCATTTTTCCTTGAACATTCATTCAAGATCATTGTGCATAAATAAGAATTTTCATAAAACTTAAAGGGAAATGCCTTATGACAAATTTAAATAAGAAAGATATCACTTATAATAGGAATTCACATTTTAGAGAGGGTAAATATGAATATTCTACCTCCCCACTGTATCTAGTTAAGTAGACGTGCTTAACTCCTTGCCCCATTCTGTTGAGTACTCTCGCAGAATGAGGTATCTTCTAAATATAACTTTAACTAATGATATAAGAGTTCTTTTACAATCTTATTGATTGTAAGATCTCTTCATAACTATTTAGTTATGCTTACTTTTCATAGTCCTAAGCTATGTTTATCTTAGATCAAAAGTCTAAGATACTTCTTTATTTCCCATGCTTTACACTCTCTATTTCCAGTATTGTGTATTGCTTACTTCAATTTAATTTAAATATAGTGTATGTTGTTTAATTTTATTTAATGCTTCATTATATTTTATTTGTTTACTTAGCATAAATTTTATTGAACATGTATTACTTTTGTTTTATTTACTTAAATGCACATAATAGTTTCTAGCATTTATGATGCTTTTCCTTACCAATTTTGAATACAGGCTAGGATTTTTATAAAAGTGAGTATTTTTACTCAATATATTTCATACTATCTCCTTTACAGTTATGCTTAGTTCATTTTCCCATACTTTATAGCTTTTATAGCTCCTATGTTTACTTTAAATTGTAAAATTATATTTATGATATCTTATTAAATTAAAAGTTTAACTAATTTTAAAATGTGCTTAGACTATTTAGTCTAACTACACTTTTCTTTTCTTTGGCTTTGCCCTATCATATTTAAATATAAAAATATGATAGATCAAGAGCTATTTAATTCAAGTAATGCAGGTCCAAGTACTTGAAGGGCTCATAAAAAAATTGCTTTTGCTTAAATTTTAAACTGTTTACTTGTATTTTATTTTAAGTGAGAGAGTGATCTACTTATTATCATCTACTCTTACTTTTAAAAGGTTTGTAAAAATTAAATTATAAACTGCTTAAATTTGCTTAAGTTACTTTTACTTATTCTTAATTAATCTGTGTTGAATTTACTATTTTATAATTGTTTAGGATGAATGAGTGGATTAATCTAATTGCTTGTATTGAAAATACTTACAATATTATATTTACATGTATCTCCTTATAATATATCTTTGATTTCATTCAAATTGTATAATTTTATTTTAATTTAACAACTACTCATAAAGTGATTTGGCCACTTAGCATTTATACTTGAATTATTTTCTTCAAATTAAGTATTGGGTGATAAGGTGTAACAACCCTAGGTTGTTACCATAATTATTTATAGTCTAAGTAGTCATTTGTTTTGATCTCATTATTTTTAGAACATCAACTGAAACCTATTTTGAAAATTTAAAGTCCATTGGACTTCTCTAAGTGCAAAATAATATTTTGATCAGTCTAGATGCCCTTGTTTAGACCCAAAATATTTTGATCTCAAAATTCAATTATGATTACATTTTTGAATTCCTCACCCCCAAATTAGCTAAGGGTGAAAATTTGGTGCAATTTGAAAATCATTTAGGCCATAATTCACATTTAATTAAAATGGTCTAATTGTATTTTAGGGTTCCTAACAATCCTTATTTACAAACCTACCCTATTCCTTCAGCTGGCTGTTTTCAAAACAGTGGGAGCGATCTGAGCCGTTCGTTCCTTGGATTAGATCGTGCAGTTGGTGCCTTAGTTTAGATGCAATCCATCCCGACCGTTCCGCGGTTCGATGATGGGATCGGACGGCATCTAACCACGCCCTGTAAGTAGCTCGGATCATCCGTTAGATTCGAAGATTTAATCCAACGGATGATCTGCTCCCCGTGATCGGCTGTTATCTGTCTGAAGATCTGAGCCGTCCCGCTTCAATGATCGATCAATCAAACAGCTGCCGTGGATCCTGCATTGCTCATCGTCTTCCCCCTCTTCGCTCGCATTCCTGACAGGGAGATTCGCATCCCCGACAAGCAGAGTCTGTCCCCCACTACCTAGCTAGCTCATCATAGTCATTAGAGGTTTCCCTAATGTTGTGAAACCTCTGGGTCGGGCTCTTTGGCCCGATACTCCCTGGAATGAAAGCTCTGAGAGCTATCCATGACTCGTGCCCTCGGGTCAAGCCAAGCCTCAGCCCTACTCTTGACATTTCCCTGAGACTATAAATAGCCTCCGTTCCCTTCTCAGAAGGTTTTTGCTGATCAATTTAGCTCAATTGGAGTCCCTCCCCCGCTCGCTATTGCTGGTCTGCCGAGCTTCTTCCAGGCACTCCCGAGCTTGCGTACCACTGAAAGAGGGCTACTCTTGGAGTTTAGGAGCCCTAAGAGCCTCTAGAGTCTCTCTGTTGTAGCGGATCACGTTCTGTCTCCCGGTTCAAGCTCCATCCAGCAAAACCAAGTACCGCCCCAATCTGGACTGAGTCGCATAGGCTCATATCCTTCTCAGCTTTAATTGCTGAACTCATCTCTAGTCCTGGCAAATCCAGTGCAATTGAATTGACGGTTTGGGTGTGATCCGATCGATCGTATCGATCAAACAGATCACCCGCCTTGTGAAGCTTGGGACTGAGTAAGGTCCCAGAGATCTAGAGCCTCCTAAGCCATGCCAAGATAGGGCTTTAATCCGTCGGTGCACCCTGATGCTGAATGGATCAAGCCCTAGTCTGGGCGAGCTCCCTGTGAGGAGAATTTCTCCTCACAATGAGGGGTTTCCACACAAATTTGGGAAAATGGACTTCCGAGGAATTAGTCCACCCCATATGAAATTCTAGGGTTCTAGAGGTTGGTCCTAGTCCCAGTAACGCATAGCTATCATTCTTACGCCCTAGCATGGCTCATTGGATGAGGAATTCGGCATTTAGAGTTAACCCTATCCATTCTCAGTCGGGACCAGGCGAGGAGGAAGAAGATGATAGCGCAGGTCGGGCCGACCCGTGACCCGCGCTGTCTAACAGTGATGGGCCTTTAGGCCTGAGCAGCCCGCGTGTTTTGGGAACGGGCCGGCGCCGTTTAAATAAATATTAATTCGATTAATATTTATTTTTCTTAAGGAAAATAGCATAATTAAATCAGAAAAATACATAATGTATTTTTAGAATAACTTTTAATCCACTGGTCCAAATGTAACAACCCGAGTTATTACCATGATTGATTAAGACTAACTCTAAGTCTTAAACATAATCTTAAGTGCTAATTAGGTCATTTGGAGTCAACTACCAAGATCCGGTCCAAACCAGAGGTCAAACGGATTAAATCTTTATTTTGAGAATTTCAGGAACCTCAGAAATTGACCTATTTAAATTGACCTCTGATCGGAAAACGGACACCACCATTGCATTCCTTGACCCCAAATTAGCTTGGGATGAAGTTTTCGTGTCAATCGGAAGTCGTCGAAATTTCAACGAATATTTTAATAATAAAAATATCACGGAAATCGAGGTATCAAAATACTCGTCGGATCGAAAATCCGACTGCGCCATTGAATTCTTTGACCCCAAATTAGCTAGGAAAAATATGTTCAAAAATTTTTTTTTTCTGAAAATGTTAAAAAAATAAAATAAAATAAAAATAAATAAATAATTAATTAATTATTAATTAATTAATTAACGGCGCCGTTAACTCAAGTTAATGGCGCCGTCAGATCGGACGGATCCATCTGGACCGTCCGATCGCGCGCGGATCCCACGGCCCTCGGCCGCAATCCGCGTCACACGGTCTGGAGCGATCCGGACCGTCCGCGTCTTCCTCGCCCTCTCCGCCCGCATGACACGCGGCGGCCCGTCGCATTTTCTGGCCAATCCGGCCACATCCAGACCTTGGCGAGGTCACCGTCCGGTCTATAAGACCTCGGCCTACCCCTAGGCTCCGAGTTTTCACCGATCGGAGCCCGGATCGAGCCGGAATCAAGCCCGGAAGTCAGCCATATTTTCCGCCGAAACCTTCGCCGATCAGAACTTCAGGTACCCCGATCTCCCTCGTTTACCGTTCGATCATTACAAAATTTGTAGGATATGTAGATTAGGATGTCATCTACACATTCACCGTTCCGATCGGGCTTAAACCAACCCGATCGGGCGCACCAGCTCCCCAAAGCGGACTCAGTTCGATCCGCCGAACCCCCCCGGAAGGCGAAGCGTCGCGCTTCCGGGCCGGGCCGGGCTGGGTCGACCCGAGCCCGACCCATTCGGGTCGGGTCCGCGTCAGCGCGGGTGGAGCCCACTCGGCCATGTGGCAGCCTACGGGCCCCTCCACGAGTCACATGGGGCCCACCTGTCCGGTCACCCGAGCTGACTCAGCCCAGGTGGGGCCACAGCGCCACATGGCAGCCTCTGGCAGTGCCACGTATCAGGTGGGACCCACTGTCCGATCACCCAAGCTAAGTCAGCAGCACGTGGGACCCATAGTGCCACATGGCAGCCTCTGGCAGTGCCACGTGTCAGGTGGGCACACTGTCCAGTCAGCCGAGCTGAGTCAGCAACCTGTGGTGCCCACAGTGCCACGTGGCAGCCTCTGGAATGCCACGTGTCAGTGGGGCCCATTGTCAGTTAATTAGAAATTAATTAAATTACTGTTAGTGTTAATTAATTACTGTTAGCCCTAATTAATTACAGTTAGTGTTAATTAACCCAGGATTAGTGTTAATTATTTTTAAACAGTAACTTTATTTAATTAAAAAATAATTAGAGGATTAATTAATATTAATTAAATGTTAATTTAATCATAAATAGTACTTAGGATAATTAATTACTTTTGAACAGTAACTTTAATTAAACAATTATAATTAAAGATTAATTAAGGATTAATTAACTGTTAATTAAATCTTAAACAGTAATTAGGATAATTAATTACTTTTGAACAGTAAAACTTAATTAATTATATTTAATTTAATATTAACAAATAATTAAAACTAATTAAATAGTAATTAGCACTAATTACTTTGCTACAGTAAAATTAATTAATTATTTAATTAATAATAATTAAATATAATTAGAGATTAATTAAGATTAATTAAACAGTAATTAGCACTAATTATTTTGCTATAGTAAAATTAATTAATTAATTAATTAATAATTAAATAATGTTTAATTAAATAAAAACTTTAGGAATGAATAGTAAAATCATTCAATTTGAATAAATGAATAGTAAAATAATTCAAATTATATTTTTGAATAGTAAAACTAAAAAGTTTAATAACTTTTTGTAGGATGATCCAAACATAACTAATATGGGTCTTAAAATACTCAGAAAAATATTTAGGATCAAATGGTGTCATGTAAAATTTCATTTCGGGGTACGCATAACGAGGTAGCATTTTGGGGCCTCTTTAAGACCCCATAACTTTTTACCCAATTATCGAAACATAGTCAATATGGGTCTTAAAATGCTCAGGAGAGCGGCCCCATCACCTTATTAGTATTAGTTTTCTCATTCAGATATCAGGATAAAGGTCAACCCTAGAATTTAGAGTTGACTTTAGTGAAAAATGACCAAAATGCCCCTATACTTCAAACAGCCATAACTTAGTCAGATCAACTCCAAATTGAAAAATTCAAGATGCTAACTAGCCTAAAATTTCAATGTCATCATTATAATAAAATAATATTTAAGATCTGAACTATGGAAATTTAGGTAAATGACCAAATTACCCCTAGCCTTATTTTAGCCATAACTTGACCGTTTCTCGCCCGATTTAGGCGTACTTACTGTCTATCTTCAAGTTAGACAGTAAGGAACCAATTGGAACTAAAAGAATTCAATTCTGACCCATAAATCAAAAGTTGACTTTTTGACCCTTAAGGTACAGGCAAAATAGTCATTTTGCCCTAAGTTTGGATTATGTACTCTTAACCTCTAGTCTACATTTCAAAACTCTTAAACCAAGGTTATAATCTTCTTAGTATCAATTAAGTGAGTGAAATCAACTCTTAAGTTAGATTTCAATAATTTCTGTTAAGTCTTAAAAGCAGTACACCTTAAGGACCTTTCCTGAGACTAGGACTAGATCATAGGTTAGAGTTCATTCATTAGGTAAATTGGGTTACCCTATGGGTGAAATCTTGGTTTATTAGTTTCTAGACCTTCTTTTATTTTACAACTCATTTTGATTATTTTGTCTTTTAACCTTATGTTTAAGATAGGAGATTCATCCTATTATGTTTGATTACTTAATAGGATTTATCATAACTAGTAGATCACTTATAGAATAAAACCTAGAACTTAGGTCTTATCCTTTGGATTATGAGATTAAACCTAATTCTCATAGTGTTTAATCCATAATCTATAGGTATAGAAGATCTTGATCAGATCTTAGTTAGAACGTCTAAATTTACAAAATTAAGACGTATGATTTATTGATTTAACTCGTAGTCGTCTATCTGATTGAACTAGATTGGAACCTGATTAGTTTCAATCCTTTTTTAACTTATAAGGGCGAATTTCTGAGTTACACTCGATAGTAGGAAAATGGTGATCCTGAACTTGTGTAACTTGGAATAGTTAGAATGGTTAAGTAGAAAACAAATAATATCACCATGTTTAGTAGAGTCTCTTGCTTCTATTTGATACTTTGTTGCTTATGCATCCCTTGATTTTTGTGCCATATTTTCTTGAGCATATCATATAAGATATTTTATGCATGAATAAACTGTTAGGAAAATATGGAGACTCCTTAGATTCCTTGTAAAAATATTAAAGTGATTTATAAAAAGATAATGATTTTATGAGCTGCCTCTCAGTTATATCCTTATTGCCTAGCCTCCTTATGTCGTTAGGGGAAGGATCCGTTTTGTTGTGTGCCTAGTTTACTAGCCTTCTTATGTCGCTAGGGGTACACCGTTGGTGCCTTAGCCATACTGGCGTTAAGGTTGCCTTGTATGCTTAGTTTACTAGCCTCCGTATATCGCTAGGGGCATACAGTTGGGCCTTAACCGTACTGGTGCTAAGACCCTTCGCTTTTTTTGTGTGCTTATATGCCTAGCCTCCTTATGTCGCTAGGGGTACACAGTTTATGACTTAGCCATAATGGTGCTAAGCTTCTTTGGTATTCAATGGGCTTGAGTAGCTCATTTCTGTATGGCAGTCGATGCACGTGTGACTTTATATGCAGTTATTGTTGCTTACTTTTCAGTATTCTTATTCCGTCAGCTATTTTCTTGTACTGCTTAATATACATATTTAGGGTGTTAGAATCTTGCTGCTATATGTACTTACCACTGCTGAGTTGTTTATTTATTTTAATTGGCATGTTTTCTGTTGATCACCAGCATGTTTAGGATGTAGAATTTTTCTTACTGCACTTATTTAGTTACGTATATTTATACGCCCTTTCTTGTTTAGTTTGTATGCGATGCATGTCTCAGCCTCTTTCCTTTTCTTTGCTTAAGTTATAAATGATAATTTATAGCTTCCCTATTTCTTTTGTATTGCTTGCTGCTCCCTTACATATATTATTGCTTAGATATTGTAGAATGGTGATATTACTTAACACATATAAAAATTTTCAGCTTAAAATGTACTTAGACAATTGTCTAACCAGATTTTTCTTTTTGGCTGGGGCCCTACATTGTGAAACCAACAATGGCAGACTACTTTCAGTTAGACGAGCAGGAGTTAGGTGTGGAGCCTTACCCCGAGGAGGAGCCCGTAGAAGAAGCTGTCATTTAGTCCCTTTATACTTCGAGTGAGAATGAGTGGTTTTCATTCTATTTGTATTTAAACATTTTAAATTATGTAATAATACAGGTACCATTGACTATATATTAGATTTTATGCTTATATTCTGAGTCTATTATTCTTATTTACACTATGATGCTTGGATGGTTTATATTTCCTTAAATCGCTTCCGCACTCTATTTATTTACTTATACAGTGACTGTTAGTTTGATTATGTGTTAATCCTTCTCTAATCAGGTGGATTGTGGAGACTATCATAATCCAATGATAAGTGAGGGGTTAGCCAGAGTGACACCCCACCCTTAACCTAATCTTTTGGTGGATTAAGGGTGGTAGGCGCCACACTAAATCCTTTAATATCATATATGAAAATGATCAAAAAATCATCAGAAATTTGAATATAAAATAAAATTGCACATCTGATGGTTAGATTTTAAATTATTGCCTAATTATTACAGATCTTACTTAGGGTGAATTAGCAATTACACTTAACTAAATTGCATGTTTAGGGTGTATTAGTTTACTTATGATGAGTATAATGCATGTGCTAAGTGAATTATTTTTCTGATCTCTGTATTTCAAATTATGCCCTAATCTTGTTAAACCATGATCAGTGAATATTAGGTTTTATAATCACTAGATCTTAGCAAACTTAGTCTCGGATTAATTGTATGGTAATGTAGAACTTGTATGCCAAGTTGTATGGAATTCTGATGGTTGGATTTAAACTTATGCGATAATCCCTTTTGGATTGAATTAGGGTTTGATTAACACTAAGTGTTCTCTATTTTCTATTGATGCATAACAGTAAGCTAGATGTATTGAAATCATATATGCAAACTTATGATGTGTAAATTGAACAAATCAAAGAAATGTGAACTTAACCATCATAATTAATCTTAAGAAATCTTAAGACTTTGATCAAGCTTTTAAGACTTCATCTAAGTCTGAGGTTGCCACCAATAACACACTCTTAACACACTGATTTGACATTTATCTATAACCAAACACATGATCTTAATTGGATAAGAGTAGGGGTCAAACCCTAATCTACTTAATTAAGGTCTAAATCCTTAAAAACCTTAACTAAAGTAATTTGATTGTAAGATAATCAACTTGACATTTTTCCAATAATGCATCTGATTTTATATTGACCTTAACTATTTGAATTAGACATGATAAGGTTATTAATAAAGTCATATGATTGCTTAATTTGAATCTAACTTTTAAATCATTGATTTTCTCCTAAATAAGACCATTAGTATAAGAAGATTAATAAAATCATATTGATTGAACAAGTGATTTGAAACTTTAATAACATTCTTGATTTAAATCTCATTATCTTAGATTAAGTTGTGATCAGATGACTCAATCTTTTGATTTGATCATTCTAAACCTAATTATGAAATAGAACCTAAAATATTAATATCAAGATTTAGAATGGGAGATCCTAAGCATCTCTTCATAAGATCGTTTTGAAAAATTTAAAAGACCTAAATTGCATTTACTTTGAGGTAGGAGAACTTGTATGACTCATTAAGGTAGAAGCTTGGATAATCCCTTAACCTTAGAAGTTGATCTTGATCTCTTATGGTAGAAATCACTTAAGACCTTAGAATGATACTCCTCCTTGTGGTTCCCTAGTAGTATTCAGGATTAGTTGATTCACTCTAATGGGGACTTATGAACAGGTGCTATCCTGCAGAATTATACGAATACAATCCCGTTAGAATAAATCATTCAAAATTAAGAGTGTATTAAATGGGTATTCATTCTTTAGTTTGATTGAAATACAAATTGACGATGGGCAATGCCTCCTAGCGAAGACCGCTTCAAAAGGTGTGGCTCAAACAAACTAAGTAATGAGATCCACCTTCTTTAAAACACTAAGTATGGTGGTGAGTAAGTGATGAGAATCACTTTTCTCGCAAATGTGCTGAATAAGTGTATACGATCATCCCATATAGTGATCTTTAATTAAACCTGCAACTTTAACTAATATCGTTCTAGAAGTTAGGAGTCAGAATCCTTTAGAAGGGTCTGCACAGTGGAGACTTAGAATTCATTATCTGCATTCCAAGTTTTTATGGATTTCTAGATTTTACCCATATAGAACAGAAGCATGGGCATAAGCGTAAGCATGAGCTTGAAGCATCATTTCAGCAGTGATGCGTGAGTATCAGTGATGAATTATGAGTTACGGAATGTTACATACAATGACTGGGGAATTTCAGGGTGCATCTGTGTCACCGTACTGTCTTTCCAATTGGGTGTATGTGTATATTGGATCATACTACTCATAGCTTTCTAGTGATCATTTTGTTATATATCTGTAGTACACCATATTCTGGCATATTTGGTGCATCCTTCCAGTGACATATAGTACAGCATTTGGCATTCCTTTTACATCGATTTCTGAGCCTTTGATGTTTTTATTTATTTTCAACACTTAGTTTTTGATGCAATTTTACTCTGTTTAGTCCTTGCAGTTTCAGTCATTTAGCATTTCTCTCAGCTTTTCTTCAGCTTTCTTTACTTTACTGTCTACTGCATTTACTTTACTACTGCATAGTTAGTTGCGATGTGTTAGACTTCTTGTCTAACACGGGTTACTTTTAGGATCCGGCAACTTGCTAGATCCCGAGCAGTTGGTGGAGACAGGACAGGAGGACTTGTAGAAGATCCAGGAGGAGTACGTGGAGCCCTAGAGGATCTGTATGCTTCCTTTTACTTTTTGCTTTATTTCAGTAGATTTTACTTTTCATATGTTAAATCAGGTTGTAATAACTCTGGAAGTACTTTTCTTTTCTTTTCTGAGATGAATGTTTACATACTGCTCTATGATGAATATATTCTAGATGATATGCTTTTAGCTTCCACACTCTGTTATACTACTATACTTAGTATTATGATGTGATCAGTAAATTAAAAATGATGATAAATTAATAATGTATATTGGATCCCTACTTGTTTCTTTAAATCCAATATACATATTAACCTAATACTTAAGATAAGTATTCTACTCTTATCTTAAGTATTGGCTCTCAATCCTACTCTTAGGTTCGAGTCAGCAGTCTTCAGTATGGCTCAGTCTTTTTGCCTATTCGGGAAGGTGAGTTTTGCTTATTATCGTCCTCCCGAGTAGTGCACCGCTCCATCGCCGATCTGATTTACTACTTGTGTGGCGCCCCACCCATAAATCCACAAGATTAAGCTAAGGGGTGGTGTGTCACTCTGGCTAACCCCTCACTTATCATTGGATTGGGATAAAATCAACAATCCACCTAATAAGGAAAAGAGTACAAAATCAAATACTCAGTCACTATCTAGTAAAACATACAGAGTGCAGAAGCGATTAAAAAAAAAAGAGAAATATCCAAACATCACAGTATAAATATAAGGAAATACAACTCAGAATATAAGCATAGAAATCCAAATACACAATCAAGAGTACATGTATTATTATATTATTTTAAAGTTTAAGTAAATAAAAGTGAAAATATGCTCATCCTCACATAATAATTAAATATACTCTGGTCCAAGCTGTTGCATCTCCTCTAAGTAAGGCTCCTCTTTAGGTACCGGATCCTCAAGCTGCTCAATACCTGACATTGTCGGTTTCACAATGTAGGGCCCCAGCAAAAAAAAAGAGAAAAATCTTGTGTTAGATAATTATCTAAGTACATTTTATGCTGATAAATTTTTTTGTGTTTTATAATATCACCATTTTATATTTCCTAAGCAACAATACATCAAAATAGGAGCGACTAGCAATACATTAAGAAAGGAAAAAGCTATAAACAACATTTATAACTTAAGCAAAAAGTAGGCTAAGATATGCCTCAAATATAAGCTAAATAGGATAGGCATATATAAATAACTACATCCTAAACATGATAGTGATCAAAAGAAATATGCAAATTAAATAACTTAACTCAGTAATGATACATATAATAGCAGTAAAATTTTAACATCCTAATATATATATATATATATATATATATTAAGCTATATAAGCTGAACAAAGGAATAGCTGACTGAATAAAAATACTGAAAAGTAAGCTAAGTATCAAAACTGTACATAAATCTGAATATTTGTATACTAACTGTCATATCAAAAGAATTGGCCAATCTGGCCCATATATATATATAGCTATCCATCCTATAGCCTTTCTGGGCTAGGGCAACATATCTCAATAATACTGTATGACTGAATAGACAGAAAATACTATGCAATATATTTTAGTTATTTTACTTTTATTTATGTGGACAATTTCAGAAATAACTGAGGAGTCAAGCACATCTGTAAGACTAAACGGGTCCCAAGCTTAATACACTCTCCTCAATGAATAGTGTTAAGCATCCTGATCTCTCCTTACCCCTGTCCATTGGAGTAAATGTGCACCATAATCCGTCATAATTGAACCCAAATGGAAATGTTTTTCTAATATTCTAAGTTTTCATTTTCATGCAATAATATTCTCCTGTATGACATATCCAAGAAAAATAGCTCAAATATTAAAGAATGATAGTAACAAAATAAATCAAGCAAGCAAGGGACTCTACTAATATGGTGATATTATTTGTTTTCTAATTAACTATTCTAACTATTCCAATTTACACAAGTTCAAGATC
The DNA here is from genome assembly GCA_016760335.1 of Gastrodia elata. Lineage (NCBI taxonomy): Eukaryota > Viridiplantae > Streptophyta > Magnoliopsida > Asparagales > Orchidaceae > Gastrodia > Gastrodia elata. The sequence goes on along the minus strand of CM028672.1, from coordinate 6,666,390 downwards.
ACCATTTTCCTACTATCAAGTGTACTTAGAAACTCATCCTTATAAGTTAAAAAGGATTAGAACTGATCAAGATTAGAACCGATCAGGTTCTAATCTAGCTCAATCATATGACGATTATAAGTTAAATCAATAAATCATACATCCTAATTTTTGTAAATTTAGACGCCCTATCTAAGATCAGATCAAGATCTTCTAAATTATAGATTATGGATTAATTATCACGAGGTTGGGCTTAATCACATAATTTAAGAGGATAAGACCTAAGATTTATATTTTATTCTAATAGTAATCTACTAATTAAGGTAAATCCTATTAAGTAATCAAACTTAATATGATGAATCTCCTATCTTAAATCTAAAGTTAAAATATAAAATAATCAAAATAAGTTGTAAAATTCTAGAAACTAATAAAACCAAGGTTTCATCCACTGAGTAACCCATTTACCTAATGAATGAACTCTAACCTGTGATCTAGTCCTAGTCTCAGGAATAGTCATAATATGAGGTAAAAGATCCTAAAGAAAGGACTTAGAGGAATCTTATGAAGTTTAATCAATTTGATTGAAAAGCTTAATTGAAAGATTATAAGATTTAATGAAAGCATGATGGGAGGTGAGTCCCCATCATGAATCTTAATACGTATTTAATTTTTGCACCAAAGAGAAAATGTATAATTCAACTCATAATTTCACTATTATTCGATCCTCTATTTTTACTATTTAATCCGATCATTACTATTCAATCCATCATTTTTACCATTCATATTAAGTGAATTTTATTGTATTTAATAGGCTCAATGATATTAAGCTAATTATTCTAATTATTTAAGTGATATTACTATTTAAATATGTGATCATTCTTACTTAATTAAATTCCCTCTTTATTTACTGTTTAGATTAATTATTAATTAACTTATCTTTAATTATATTTTGACTATCTTAGTCATTTAAATGAAATTCTACACCTATTGTTAATGAGTTTCAGATCTATTATAAATGACATTATACAATTATATGTATATGTGTATATATATATATATATATTATATGTTTCCTGTTAATTAATTAATTAAATTGAACTAACTATTATTTATACTAACTAATTCGTTTATCTTAAGATTTCATTAATCAAATAAAATTTATTAGCATCAATTAATAAATTCTCTAGCTACAAAACTAATTTATTAAATACAATTAGTGTTAATCATTTTAATTATCTTAATTAATTAAAGAAGGCGATTAAACTATAATAATTAAGATACAATTTCACTGTTTAAATTTTAGTAGATTAATACAGTTAATTAGTCTATATTAGTTAATATTTAAGAGTAACTAAATAGTCGAATTAATCCGATCATAATACTATATATAGATGTGTTGTTTATCTGTTAAATTATTATTCATTAAATCCAAATGATAATTTAATCAAATAATTTAAGTAATCTTCTTTAGTTTAACTAACCTAGTGCCATTAGATTATCTATTATAATTATATTTGTTCGAGTAGTTATCTATGATAAAAATATATCTATTCGTACATGCATATTATTTCCTGCTTGCGGTATATATATATTATAATAAATGAACTATTTTATTTAATTTATTAAGCAAGTATAATTTATCTAAATGTCAGTTGTACCACAACAATCATTCAACCCTTCTCTTTTTTTTTTGATATAAAATTTTATACCATTTGAATTACTAGAATTAAAATTAATCAATTCATAAGAATCTGAATTGATTAATAAATTATATTAATTCATTTAAGTATAGTAAACTGTGACTGTATCAATTCATTATATATTTAATTATTGTTTATTAATTTGATATAATATATTTTCAATAACATCTACCATACACTTTTATTTATAAGTTAAATTAAACCGATTTAATAATGTGACAACCACTCACATTACTTTTAATAAACAAATGGATGGGTCAATATAAAAGAAATTCATCTTATTCCTTATCTCTCGCATACAGACGAAAGAAAATAAGAAGAAAATAAATAAAATAAGAGCAGATGTAAATTAAGAACAAAAACTTCACAAAAAAAAAAGGGATATTGTGATGGAGAGTATGAATAAGTTGGAGTACAGCAAGAAGAATGGGTGAAGTGAATACCTCGCCGACGATGTTTCATGGAAGAAGACATTTGGAGAGAGGTTCGGCCGAGATGAGAAGAAGGAGAGCCGCCCGCTTCGATCGAGAGAGCCGGCTTGATGGCGCTAGAAGGAGCTCTCGGCCAAGCCGAAAGGGAAGGAGATGGCTGCTCTTGGCTAGATGGGGGGGGTACCTTGCTCGACGGCGGAGTGGGACGAACCGACGCGAAGAGGATGGAGGCGGCGGGTGCATGGAGAAGGATCGGCAAAAGCTTCTCGGCTGAGGGACTCGGACGTGGAGATGGAGAGGTGGAAGAGGCGAGGCCGCTCGAGAGAGGGGGTGTCGGCACTCGAGAGTTCTTGCGTGCGAATGGGAGGAGGGGTCGAGCGATTGGGATTTAGGGCCGGAATTGGCGGAGAAAATGAGGAGATATGGATTAATGGAGGTAATAAAGAAGATTGAAATTTAATTAATTAGTTTAATAATTACATTTTCTAACCTTTTTTTTAATTAATTGATTAAATGATTTAGGAGGAATCAAGCGATTGGGATTTAGGTGGGGGGGGGGGGTACCTTGCTCGACGGCGGAGTTGGGCGAACCGGTGCCAAGAGGATGGAAGCGACGGGTTCTTGGAGAAGGATCGGCGAAAGCCTCTTGGCGGAGGGACTCGGACGTGGAGATTGAGAGGTGGAAGAGGCGAGGCCGCTCGAGAGAGGGGGTGTCGGCACTCGAGAGTTCTTGCGTGCGAATGGGAGGAGGGGTCGAGCGATTGAGATTTAGGGCTGGAGTTGGCAGAGAAAATGAGGAGATAGGGGTACCTTGCTCGACGGCGGATTTGGGCGAACCAGCGCGAAGAGGATGGAGGCGGCGGGTGCTTGGAGAAGGATCGGCGAGAGCCTCTCGGCGGAGGGACTCGGACGTGGAGATGGAGAGGTGGAAGAGGCGAGGCCGCTCGAGAGAGGGGGTGTCGGCACTCGAGAGTTCTTGCGTGCGAATGGGAGGAGGGGTCGAGCGATTGGGATTTAGGGCCGGAATTGGCGGAGAAAATGAGGAGATATGGATTAATGGAGGTAATAAAGAAGATTGAAATTTAATTAATTAGTTTAATAATTACATTTTCTAACCTTTTTTTTTAATTAATTGATTAAATGATTTAGGAGGAATCAAGCGATTGGGATTTAGGTGGGGGGGGGGTACCTTGCTCGACGGCGGAGTTGGGCGAACCGGTGCCAAGAGGATGGAAGCGACGGGTTCTTGGAGAAGGATCGGCGAAAGCCTCTTGGCGGAGGGACTCGGACGTGGAGATTGAGAGGTGGAAGAGGCGAGGCCGCTCGAGAGAGGGGGTGTCGGCACTCGAGAGTTCTTGCGTGCGAATGGGAGGAGGGGTCGAGCGATTGAGATTTAGGGCTGGAGTTGGCAGAGAAAATGAGGAGATAGGGGTACCTTGCTCGACGGTGGATTTGGGCGAACCAGCGCGAAGAGGATGGAGGCGGCGGGTGCTTGGAGAAGGATCGGCGAGAGCCTCTCGGCGGAGGGACTCGGACGTGGAGATGGAGAGGTGGAAGAGGCGAGGCCGCTCGAGAGAGGGGGTGTCGGCACTCGAGAGTTCTTGCGTGCGAATGGGAGGAGGGGTCGAGCAATTGGGATTCAGGGCTGGAGTTGGCGGAGAAAATGAGGAGATATGGATTAATGGAGGTAATAAAGAAGATTAAAATTTAATTAATTAGTTTAATAATTACATTTTCTAACCTTTTTTTTAATTAATTGATTAAATGATTTAAAAAAATCACCGAATATTCACCCATAGCTAATTGAGGGGTGATGAACGTAATGACAAAGTCGGATTTTGATTCCGACGAGTATTTTAATTTCCTAATTTTCGGGGTATTTAAATATTATTAAATATTCGCCAAAATTTCGATAACTTCTGATTGACACGAAAACATCACCCCTAGCTAATTTGGGGTCAATGAACGCAAAAGCGATGTCCGTTTTTTGATCGGGGGTCAAAAGAAATAGGCAATTTCCGGGGTTCATGAAATTCCCAAAATCAGGATTCGATCCGTTTGACCTCTAGTTTGGACTGGGTGTTGGTGGTTGACTCACAATGACTTAATTAGTACTTAGGATTAAGATTAAGACTAAGATTAGTCCTAATTGACAATGGTAACAACTTGAGTTGTTACAACTTATCTTTTGCGCGCGACGACCTTGCTCGACGGCGGAGTTGGGCGAACCGACGCCAAAAGGATGGAGGCGGCGGGTGCTTGGAGAAGGATCGTCGAAAGCCTCTCGGCTGAGGGACTCGGATGTGAAGATGGAGAGGTGGAAGATGCGAGGCCGCTCGAGAGAGGGGGTGTCGGCACTCGAGAGTTCTTGCGTGCGAATGGGAGGAGGGGTCGAGTGATTGGGATTTAGGGCTGGAATTGGCGGAGAAAATGAGGAGATATGGATTAATGGAGGTAATAAAGAAGATTTAAATTTAATTAATTAGTTTAATAATTACATTTTCTAACCCTTTTTTTTAATTAATTGATTAAATGATTTAGGAGGAATCAAGCGATTGGGATTTAGGTGGGGGGGGGGGGTACCTTGCTCGACGGCGGAGTTGGGCGAACCGGTGCCAAGAGGATGGAAGCGACGGGTTCTTGGAGAAGGATCGGCGAAAGCCTCTTGGCGGAGGGACTCGGACGTGGAGATTGAGAGGTGGAAGAGGCGAGGCCGCTCGAGAGAGGGGGTGTCGGCACTCGAGAGTTCTTGCGTGCGAATGGGAGGAGGGGTCGAGCGATTGAGATTTAGGGCTGGAGTTGGCGGAGAAAATGAGGAGATAGGGGTACCTTGCTCGACGGCGGAGTTGGGCGAACCGGCACCAAGAGGATGGAGGCGGCGGGTGCTTGGAGAAGGATCGGCGAGAGCCTCTCGGCCGAGGGACTCGGACGTGGAGATGGAGAGGTGGAAGAGGCGAGGCCGCTCGAGAGAGGGGGTGTCGGCACTCGAGAGTTCTTGCGTGCGAATGGGAGGAGGGGTCGAGCGATTGGGATTTAGGGCTGGAGTTGGCGGAGAAAATGAGGAGATAGGGGTACCTTGCTCGACGACGAAGTTGGGCGAACCGGCGCTAAGAGGATGGAAGCGGCGGGTGCTTGGAGAAGGATCGGCGAGAGCCTCTCGGCCGAGGGACTCGGACGTGGAGCTGGAGAGGTGGAAGAGGCAAGGCCGCTCGAGAGAGGGGGTGTCGGCACTCGAGAGTTCTTGCGTGCGAATGGGAGGAGGGGTCGAGCGATTGGGATTTAGGGGTGGAGTTGGCGGAGAAAATGAGGAGATAGGGATTAATGGAGGTAATAAAGAAGATTAAAATTTAATTAATTAGTTTAATAATTATATTTTATAACCTTTTTTTTAATTAATTGATTAAATGATTTAAAAGAACCGAATATTCACTCCTAGCTAATTGAGGGGTGAGGAACGCAACGGCGAACTCGGATTTTGATTCTGACGAGTATTTTAATTTCCCAAATTTCGAGGTATTTAAATATTATTAAATATTCGCCAAAATTTCGATGACTTCTGATTGACACGAAAACATCACCCCTAGCTAATTTGGGGTCAATGAACGCAATAGCGATGTCCATTTTTTGATTGGAGGTCAAAATAAATAGGTCAATTTCCGGGGTTAATGAAATTCCCAAAATCAGGATTCGATCTGTTTGACCTCTAGTTTGGATTGGGTATTGGTGGTTGACTCATAATGACTTAATTAGTACTTAGGATTAAAATTAAGACTAAGATAAATCCTAATTGGCAATTGTAACAACTTGAGTTGTTACAATTTATCTTTTGCGCACGACGACGGGATGGGGCGCTACATAAGGTAATATCCCAATATTCGAATTAATATTCTATCCAATTATTGAGGTCATTACACCCGCTCCCACATTCTAACTTCTCCCATCACCCACTTCCATCTCACCTCTTCTTTCTCCCTCCATTCTTCGGCTACCACCGATTTCTCCCGTCGATCTCCAGTAAAATCTCATCAATACTATAATATAGTAAGAAATGAGATGGATATGAAAAATTTTATATTATTTTTATTTATTCTTCTTCTTTTAATAGTAGTAATAATAATAATATTATTATTAATATTATTATTATTATATTTCTATTTATGTAATTTTTTTTTCTATATATATTTATATTTTTTAATTTCTACAACTTTCATTTATGTTATTTTCTTTTTTTCTATATATATATATATATATTTCATAATTTATGTAACTTTCATTTCAATTATTGTATTTTTATTTTTATATAAGTATATATTTCCTAATTTCTGTAACTTTTATTTCTGTTATTTTTTTATATATGTATATATTTTCTTATTATATATATATATATATATTTCATAATTTCTGCAAATTTTATTTCAATTATTTCATTTTTATTTTTATATAAGTATATATTTCATAATTTCTGTAACTTTTATTTCTGTTATTTTTTTTATATATGTATATATTTTCTTATTATATATTTATATTTCATAATTTCTACAAATTCACTGTCTATATGGAATTAGGCATTGAGCTGCCACAGAAGTGTCGGCACCTTCCCTGGATAATACTCCATATAGACAGTGAATTTGCACTTTCTGGATTGAACCAACTCAATCCATCCAATGCATAGACAACCTAGAGTTTAAGGAAGGGGATTCCAATCATCACAGAGCTATCAAAGGCATAGATAATTACTATTGAACCCACACTATTTAGTAGGGTTAAAGTGGTACCTGGACAATTGCAAGTAGCTATGACTGGGAAGAATTAGAAAGGTACTAGAGCTGCCAAACGATTACAGCAGATAAGCAGGGGGGTCTGAACACCAGACCACACCATCAGACAGCCTGGGACAGTAGTTGGAAGTGTCGAGAACGCAATGAGATTGACATGAAAGGAGAGCAGTAATGGAGCATGATCACAGTGAGCAAAGGGACTCACTATGAAAGGCCTAGGATATTTATAGATAGAGGAAGGAGAAATGGGGCCAATTAGCTTGGGTCCAAGGGAAAGGCTCGAGCCCAAAGGCTCGAGAGCTTAATAGCTAAAAATGGCCAAATCGGGCCCCGTGGCCCGCCAAGTGTAAGTTGTTAACCAGTATTTATCAATCAAGTTAACTTGTATTTATCTCCATTAGTCTCCATGGTGTTTAAACCAAGCTCTGCAATTTGGAGTGATTCAGAGTTCAAAAGAATATTCTGAATATTTAATATATTTGATTTATTAAAAAAATTGAGATATTTAATTTGACCTCAAAATTAAAATCTGACTTCGTCATTGTGCTCATCACCCCAAATTATCTAAGGATGATATTTTGGACATTTTTGAAAGTTGTCGGATTTTCTCAAATATTTTAATGTATTTTAAATACCCTAAAAATTAGGATGATTAATTGATCTCCAAATTAAAGTCCAACTTTGTCATTCAGTTTCTCACCCCCAAATTATTTATGGGTGAATTTTTGGAATTTTTTTGGAGCTCGTTTATCATTCTAATTTTGATTAGTGAAATATCAGTCTTACAGCAAAATTAATGGTATCATTAAATTTTTTATATTTTTTTTGATAAATTTGGTATATTTGTATTAATTGGATTTATATTTTGCAAGATATGGAAATTTGAAGTCTTATGGCTTTAATTAATTAAATGAAATTATACATTCATTTAATTAACTCCTGTTTAAATTTATTCTCTGTTAATTAATTATTTAAAGTTTCTTAATACATTAATATACTTATTAATTAATTATACTTATTTTTCTGTTTGTATATATATATATATATATATATACATATATATTTATATAAGTATATATATACATACATATATATATATGTTAAGTATATTTATATGTAATATCAGATTTTATAATGATTATCTGTATATTTATTATTATTATAAATATTTATTTTATTTTGCAGGTAGGACCCGTACCGACAGCCGATGTGACTGAGGGCCCCGAAGCGACTACGTGGTATGATGGGATTCGTTGGGGCCTAACTGGCAGGCCCCGCTATTTATGGCAGAAGCGGCGATTGTGGGCCCGCCGTACGACACGCGGCGCGCTATCATACACCTCGCCGTAACTGTGGGTCCCACACCACTTGAATTGTCTGCGGATGCGACAAAACCCACGCGGAGACGGGTCGGGCTCGGGTCGACCCGGCCTGACCCAAAGGATCTTCGTCTTCTTCCTTTCGTCCCGAGACGTCCCGGCTAGGGTTTGAAGATTTATGACCTTTCCGCTAATAGTTCGACCAAGACCGCACGGCTTTGGATAGATCCAGAGGTAACCTTATTGTAGGTGGTTGAATCAAGATTTATGATGGCCTAGATTGATCGCAATCGCTAACCCTAGTCGACCCTTGCGGCTCACCCATTTTTAACGGTAAGAACTGTGGATTAGTTAGCGATTTAGATCGATCGCGATCAATTAATCCTAATTAAAATAGCTCAATCTTTAATCTATCTGCTGCAATAAGGTTTCAAAATTATGCGATTGAAGATGCACAAGAGAATAGGCTGCAAAGAAGGGTACATCGTGAACGACTTAGAATGTCTTGTACCTCAATCGAGAGCTTCTTCGCCTTTTACTCGTTCCAAATTTTGCGCAAACTCATAGAAGAGATCAATTCAAGCCTTTAATTGGGCTTTGAGTGGTGCTTGAGCGGTGACAAGTGCGTGGAATGATGGTTATGGCGTGTACTACAAAAATTTCTAATAAATCACTCCTAGCTAATTGAGGGGTGAGGAACGCAATGGCGTGATCGCATTTTCGATTTGACGAGTATTTATTTATTTGATTTTTCGAGGGATTTAAATAATATTAAAATATTCGCCGAAAATCCAATGATTTCTAAATGCCTCCAAAACTTTACCCCTATCTAATTTGGGGGCGGAGAATGCAATAGCGCAGTCAGATTTTTGATTTGAGGTCAAAATAAAAAGTCGATTTCTAGGATTTCTGGATTTTCTAGAAATCAAGTTTTGATACATTTGACTCCTAGTTTGAACTGGATCTTAAAGGTAAGTTCTAAATGACTTAATTAAGATACTATAATCATAATTAAGATTTGGATTAGTCTTAATCGATCTTAGTAACAACCTAGGTTGTTACATGGGTTAAGGGTGAAACATTAAAATATTGCTTTCCATTTGAACTAGTCAGAGCACTGCAAAAGTAAAATACTTTTTTTAAAGGTAAATATAAGATTCCCCACTACTCTTTCCCACTTAAATGCACAACTAGGGCAGAAAATTAGTCAGCGTGTATTACAAATATATAGTTGAATAATCAATGCCATTTAAGGGCTCAAGTGCACAACCAATAAAGTTATATGATGCTTAGTCAAGCCTTGTTCATTGAAGCTAATGCCCTTTCTAACCTATGGCCGAAAACTATTATATCAGCCAAAACATGAATTCTAAGCCCATAAATAATTCAATAACATGGGAGCAGAACATGCGATTTCCTGTGGAAAAACGATCAATCAGCAAAAAAAAATGATGGTTACCTCAAATAAGAAAATACGCCAGAAGGATTTTGGATCATTGTTCATTAGCAAACTACTAATTCCTAACATCTGTCTTTGTTTGTTAAAAGGTTACAATTTCCTAAAATGCCTATACATGCATTCCCAGTACCTAGGTTACAGATCAAAATAAATAGCAAATCAAAAGTAAAATGCAAAAAGAAATATTATAATCAAGTTGGAGATTACTAAAATGAACATATTTAGTTCTAATAAGGAGAATAAGCAATAATACATCTTTTCCTTTTTTAACATTTTAAACCCTAAATTAACATTGATCATTTATAAGCTATACCGAGGAGTATAATCAGATGGAGTACCTTATTTGGGTGTCGAGAGATCGTTGCTAGGGTTCAGCATCGAGTGTCATTAGTTTTGATTTTAGTTTTGCGTCTGAGAGGATGAGGGATTACATTTATGAGGAGGGTAATAGGTATGGGTTTGATTAGGTAAGAGGCGGTGGTCTGATCCTTGCCGAAGCTTCCCATTGGTGAGGCGATTCGAACGTAACTCAGATTATATATGTTAGACATTTTCTTTTTAGTCGCTCATTTAGCTAATTTTTGTTATGGAAACACTAATTTAGACACATCTCTAATTTCAGTTCAGTTTCAGTAGCTTCGTTTAGTCAAATTATATATTAAAATGTTATGTATATATTTTCTATTTGCTACTTGCTTTTACAGTTCATTTCAGTACAGTTCTCTTCAACTTAGTTTTACTTAGTTCTTTGCATTATTAGGATGCCAATTATTCTTGTTTAGATTTTTTATATACTTTAGTTCATTTATTTTCTGTAAATCAACATGTATTCACATGATTATAAGCAAGTTATGATGAGTTTTTATTTCATCACTTGTAGTTATTTATTGCTTAACATTATTGCAGTTTTTAGTTGAGGTATGTTACTCACATACTCCGTTTGCTTAATTATAAATGCTTTATTTATAACAATTTTGTTCTTTTGTTGCTTGCACATATTTAAATGCTTTCTGCTCAGTAAAATGCGATATCTTAAAACATGTAGCTTTCATTAAATCAGTTTAAAATGTACTTAAATAATTGTCTAATTTATTCATTTTTCTTTTTCTTGGCTGGCATTATGATACCGACAATGACAAATTTTACAAAGCTTCCGCATACTTTGATGATGATGAATGACTTACAGTTTCAGTAGACAAGTCTCTCAGCTAAGATGGGTTGGGTTGATTCCTAGCTCGACTATAATTTGGGAATTTGCCTCAATTGATGATCGACTTCACTATAATCATATTAAAATTAGTATTAGCATGACCACAGCGGGGGCGGGGCTCCGCAAGGTCGCCAAAAGAATGGCGAAGAGAAGGCCTGTAGCGGACTCATGAGAGCAAATGTAGCGAGAATATGCACGAAGGAAGGGAGGGTTTTGCTTGAAAAAATAGGGTCTCTTAACAGATTTTAAAAAAAAAAAACTTAATTTCAAGAAAACATAAATAATATATTTCTTATAAATTCTTTTAAAAAATGTAAAGATGAATTCAGTAGCCTAACAATAAAGTATTGATTGTTCAAATACATTAACACAACAAATAATCTTTATTTTAGAAAACTTTATTTGTTTTGTGACTTTTAACTGGAAAACTTAGAACAAATATTGCGAACTAAAAAAATAGCAATCCTTTGATATTTGGAAGATGATGATTATGCACATAAATCCATATTAATATTTGAATTTACTTAGATGATAATGGCGAGAGAATATGAATAATAATATAATGTTTACTTTATGAAGTTAAATATTGTTTTGGTCATTTTAATAGAGGTACTATATTTTGATTTTTTTTTTTTTGATCCGTACTGATGCTAAGAGGAAATTAATGTGCATATCCTGTATTATAGTAGCAATGCATCGGTTGCTTAAAGATTTCAAGTCATTCTTGATGTCACTACAATCATGAATTAAAAAATAAAAATCCAACCATAGAAAATTTTGATAAATAGGGAATATATTAGTGCACCTTAAAGATGAGCACTAATCATTGATGTTTACAATAAAAATGACACTTTATAATTTCAATATAAAATGTAATATGAGATCATATAATATATATGCAAATTTGTCTCACTTAACTTTAAGATATTTATTGTAGAAATATAAAACACAAATTAAAATATTTAATATCATTTAATATTTGTAAGTTATGTAAAATTTGAAATGAATGTTGATATGTGTTCGTGCATTGATTTTCAAGTAAAAGTTTTTTAATCAAATAATAATAATAAAAATATAAATGAATGCTTTTAATTGAGAATAAATTTCAAAATCACATACCTTATCAGATTTAGTTGATGATACATAAGAAATTATTGTATTGCTAGCCATCAAAAGCTTGAAATAATGAATCTAGTGCAATGCACAGAAAAAAATCAAAAAGATTTAAAATATGTGAATTCCTTATAATAATTAGGAGACTCGTTAGAATTTGAATGCTCGGAATTGAGGTTGTTATGAGGCTTAAATATTAAAAGCAGCCTAGTGAGCTCACATCTTATTTAAGAAAATATGTTATGCTAGATAAAATTGAAGCCCCTCCTCTGAATGAAGGTTTGATCCTGCTCTAAACAGATTCAGTTCCTCTGATTAAAGGTCCAGTCCTGCACCAAAGAGATTTACTTGTTAAAAATCAATACATTAGAGAAGATGTTGCGATAAAAGAAATTAAGTTTAGTCACTTGATTAAAAAATCTAAATGAACTAGAACTCAACAAATTCCAAAACTCTAAAATATAAAATTAATAAATTGAATTAAAATCAAAAAATTAGAGGGGCGAATTTGCCCTTAAAAGATAACTTCCCAGTAGATCACCCATCCTGGGAGTGCTCCCACATGAGCACGCTTAACTTTAGTGTTCTTATCAAGAACTCCACCGTTATCTAAAAAAATGCCTCGATGTTTAAGAGTTTCACTTATTACTACTTAAATGGGTCATCACAAAGATTCATTCTTTGAAAAAATCAAAATAAAAATAAAAAATAATTGGAAAAAATGACAAAAAATTTAAAGAAAAACAATTAGAAAACTTTTCATCTAGTAAAGCTCAAGATCTAAGAAAAATTGAGGTTGTTATGAGGCATAAATATTAAATACAGCTTAGTGAACTCACATCTTATTTAAAAAAATATGTTATGCTAGATAAAATTGAAGCTCCTCCTCTGAATGAAGGTTTGATCCTGCTCTAAACAGATTCAACTCCTATGATTAAAGGTCCAGTTCTACACCAAAGAGATTCACTTGTTAAAAAAATCAATACATTAGAGAAGATGTTGGGATAAAAGAAATTAAGTTTAGTCACTTGATTAAAAAATCTAAATGAACTGGAACTCAATAAATTCCAAAACTCTAAAATATAAAATTAATAAATTGAATTAAAATCAAAAAATTAGAGGGGAAGATTCCTTCTTTGAAAAAATCAAAATAAAAATAAAAAATAATTGAAAAAAATGTCAAAAATTTTAAAGAAAAACAATTAGAAAACTTTTCATCTAGTAGAGCTCAAGATCTAAAAAAAAAAACTCGCAACCGTAGCCGAGCCATGTGGGGGTCTTCACGAAGGCGGCCGCACCGGGGATTCATGGTGGTGACGATTGGAGCCTGCATTTATGAGGGAAACCACCTGGTCGCCCTGCCATATGTTGAAATCCAGGATGAGGATCTTGGAATGGTGCTTCGTGGCTTCCAAAATGGCAAGATTCGCGACCACCATGCTAAGTTTGAAGTAGGGGGAAGCTTCGTATAGCAGCTGGGGAGGCTACCTGTTGTCCAGAAACGCACAGATTGGAGGCAGAGGGTTCATTCTAAATTCTAGGGCTGCGACCATCATTGCCGTGAGCCACTGCTCAGGATCGTCGAGAGGGTTCACCGACCGCTTCAGAACGACTATTTTTGTAGCTGCTGCTTCCCGACTTTCTTTGTTGATGGCCGCGACAGTGTCCAGAAGCAGCTGCCTCGACAGGGCTGCGAAAGCCGACGCGCCGGAGCGGTTTTACAAATTCTATATCTCTTCACGTAATCTCACTATTTCTAAATGCCAGTAGCACATTCACTCTTTATGTTCTCTCACTGTATATATATATATATATACTTAATAGTTTATATACCTATATAGCCACACTAAATATTTGCGGCTGAAACTAATTTATGTTCTATAACAAAATATTTACAAGAATGAGAGATGATGAAATCACTTACTTTTTCCTAACTGTACTCTTTATATAATAATAAATAATCATATTAAATTAGCGACTAATATAAATAATCGCAATTTTTCTATCAGTTCTATTAACATTAATTTGCTAAAAAGAAAAAAAATTAGTTCTTTTTTCTCTCAATAAGTTGAAGACAATGCTAAAATTAAATCATAAATTAGTGGTCTCCAAAATTTACTTATATTGAGCGCCAAACGTTAAAAAACAGAAGCAAAAAGATAAAACAAAAATGATGAACTGCTTAATTAAATTTAAATATTAAATTAGCAGTATTTAAGGTTTAGAGTGTAAATACCCAAAATATAGATTCCATGCCAGTTATTATCTCTTTAAAAATCAGCTGCTGTATAAAAAGAAATTAAAATGCTTCGGGCAAATAATAGTGGCATTTCAGAAATATTTAAGAAGATCTAGGGCGTCTGAATAATTGAATTCGCCCCCTGTGGCTCTTTTCGGGCTTCCCATCTTCCGCCTTTCCGTGTCTTAACGCTTTTAAAGCATTATCCAAACCGACTTTGATTTTCCTTCCGCAATCCCTAGCCTTGGACTTCTTCCACCGTCTGGTGACTTCGAGAGCCGGGTCAGAGCGAGCTTCCGGGCTAGATCTCTGCTCTTCCTTTGGTCCCTTGACTGCTGCTCCACGTTCTTCGGTCACTTTTCCAGTGATGGGGTTCGTTCCGTTTTCGGGGAGGGTGCTTTTCGCTTCCGTTTTCCTGCTCTCGGCGTACCAGGAGTAAGCCCTTCATCCTCTGTCCGCTATGCCTAGCTTTATTGCTGTGCCAAGTTTCTTCTTGTCCTGGATCTGGGCTGTCTTTTTCTGCGAATTGTGTTCGCGATCTGGTGTCTAGGTTTACTTTAGCGATACTGTGTTTCGTTTTAATTTTTTTCCATGACACTAATTTTGTGCTACTGTTGTTATTTTTCGGTTGGATCGCTATTATGAGCTTGTATTTGGCTTTTTTTTGGTTTGATACTGGATAGGTCTGGTGTTTTGTTAGTGTTTCGTTGTAGTTTGTATATTTTGCTCAGATCTCTTTGTAATTAAGCGACTTATCGGTGCACAAATGCTTTTAGGTAGGATTAACCTCCGTGCCTTTGTGGGCCGCTTCTACAGAGTTTTGATTTTAGATCTGAGAAATATTTGCTGTTAAATTAATTATTTGGATGAAATTGAAAGTTGATACAGGAAAGAGAGTCATAGTTGTGAATGACGAACCAGAACAAATGAATGAGTTCTTCATACCGAAAATTGCAAAACTGATTGATAATTCATGATTGCTTAGGGATCTAAAAAGGTTGTTTTGAAAAACTGCTCACGTAGTGCATTTAATTTGTTATGTTAGCTGATAAGAGAAAATTAAAGACCCCTTTTCTCGAAGGCTTTAATACTGCCAGTTGATGATTTTTTCTATTTTTTTCTCTGGAATTTACTTGTGTTAGTTCTTACGAAATATTTTCCTTACATAATTTATCTGAAGACTTGTTTTGCGTGCGCGCGCGCGCGCGCACACACACAGATATATATATATATATATATATATATATATATATATATATGAGGTTAATTAATTGTGATTTTTTGCCAATAACTGATTATCACATAGAACCTTTGGCAGGAAAAACAATGAATCATTAGATTTTGTTGCCATCCAGCTCTTAATATTATAACAAATAATCGAAAATGACCTAACAAATGCTCAAGGGGCTATTTGGTTTGAAGTAAAATTGGGATAAAGTAAATTTTTATTGGGTAAAGTGAGATTATCTGCATTTGGTTGAAGTAAAACGGGTGAAAAACTTGTACCGTATAATTCAATTTTGCATTAATATATATAGATACCGGGTAATCTAGTTACGCCCAAATTGGGCGTAACTTGTGATTACATGGAGCAGCAGAAGCGAGCTAGGAGAGTAGAGCCGACACTAGCAAGGAGAGGGGAGTTAGAATGATACATGGAGCAACACGAGCGAGCGAGGAGAGCTTTCGTCTTCTCCGGCGATTTGTTCAAATGAATCGTTCGAATGATTCAATCGAACAAATCGTTTGAATGAAACGAACGATTCGATCGAATGAACGATTCATTTGCCGGAATCGAACAAGGAATTCGAATCAAATCGTTTGGTTGAACCATTCGCTTGCCTGAATTGATCAATCAAATCATTTGTTTGATTCGCTGGAATGATTCACATGAATCGTTAACGATTCGTTCGTTAGAATCCCTAATTAAAATTTTGGGGGGTAATTTTACCTCCCCAATTTACTCAAACATCACTTACAGATTATTTCATTCCAAACAAGAAAAAATTAATTCCTAGTATAATAACGATAAAATAACTTGGTTATACCGTGAACAAATTATACTATAATCAGATTATTTTATCCTTAGATTTCTCAAATTTTCTCATATCAAATAGCCCCTAAATTACTTAAAACAATCAAACCTCTCATATTTCTATGATAAATAATTTGGGGATAGATTAATATTCACTAAATAAGTTTTATCATTTATCTCTTCAAAAAGTAAGCAATTTAATTGTATATGATCTTCGCCTCTCTATTACTAGGCGCATTTGTCAGCATTTGGCTGACTTTAATGGCATAATTGTTTGCTTCACTTAATCTTCAATTCATAATATTCCCAAACTTGGTCTTTTTTTAACATTGTTTCTACTTTGAATTTGAAGAACCTGTACTGCATTACTAAGTTGCAAGTATTGATAGTTTTAAATTAATGCATATAAAATTTATTCATAGAAATCAACTCACCGTCAAATTTTGAGGTATTTTCACTCATCTAATTAAACCAAGTTACCTGCTTCATTGTTTGGACTTTAAGCTTAATGTGCTAGCGACATACCATAATAATGTAGGCATTGCAACTAGCCCTTTCCATGGTATCTGCTAGAGCAATCCTTTATCCTGACATGAAAAAATTTGCAGAGAACAATGATTACTGCGAGTGTGTATTATTATTTGTTAATATCTTTTTTTTTTCCTAATGTTTAGGTCATATTCAATCTTTTTATACCATAGCATAGTCTGTTTGATTGATTTTATCATTTATTTCTTGTGATGCTGTTGACATTCAGATGTTTATTTCTCTCCATCGCCACATAGCATTCATTAATTTGCTTTCTTTTGCGAATTAGACTGTTTGAAAGGCAGATTAGAAGTTCATCATAGCCTAATTTTAATAGTAATGTTGTTTGTTTTCTTGTATTGTCTCCTATTTTCAAACGGCTCAATTTTCATTTAAAATGAAATCCCTCAAATATGCTGTTTTGCTTAAGAGTAAAACAATCATGCAAGCTTGAACATCTCAATTCCATTTGATGCCGATGATATTGGCTATTTGCGCATGGATTTGGATGGCCACCTCTTCCTGCATCTCTGTTTTGTTGATTTGATGATTTCATTAACCAACCTATCTTAGCACTCAATGCATTTTATTACTTGGTTGCAATGAGTTTTACGTGTATGAAATCATTGAAAAATGTTTCCACACTAAATTTCTTTCATATATAATTGTTGCAAAGAAAATTGAGTGCTTGAAATTGTTTTGCTTTCTATTTAAATTAAAATGGAGAACTGCTGGAGGAGATTATATCTTGGCTTGAAAATCAAAGTGGAGAAGCTTCATTGCAGTATAATGTTCAGCAAGAATGCTGAAAAAGAGGAGCTTGAGACTATGCAATGCCAAGTATGATGCATTCTACGTCTAAATTTGAGAATACTTTGATTTATAATTTAAGACTATGAAATAGCTTGATGCAGGATTGATAATGATAGGGTTAAAGTTTTTTTATAAGCTTTGGTAGGCTATTTAAATGCCTAGGATTTATGCCAAAACACAAAAAGTATGTATGATGTTGTAAAAGAATGTTGAGAAGATTTGATAAGGCGGTAGCCTGTAACTCTTATGGGCTGTGTTTGATTGGAGGTAGAAGGAATATTTGAGTAAAATGATTATTTTCTTAGGTAAATCAAATACACTATAATTTAAATAAGTGTTTGGATTGCTGTAAACAGTTTTCTGGGATTTATAATTTGATATTTCAGTTGTGATGTATTTTAAGCTGACTGTAATTTATTTTGCAAAAGTTAAAAAAATCATAAATGCATCAAAGAAGGTCTGCAAAGGCTAGAAATAGCCAGCTATAGGTGGGTACTGGTTGGCTAAGACCGATGAGAGGAGGCACTGGCCAGCTAAGAAGCCAGGTGTGAGTGTTGGTGAGCGGGACAAAGTGGAGTCGGCAATGGCTTTTGCTTGCATTGTCGAACCAGGACGATGCTGACTGCGAAGCAGGAGTCGGCAGCGGCTTCCGCTTGCTGTTTCGGCTTCGAAATGAGATTAAGCCAGCTTTGAATTGGGATTGAAATGCAGCAGGATGTAGTTTTTTTTTTTTTTTTGCACGAAGCTGGGGCACAATAATCAGATTATACTCAAATCGAGCTTAATCTGATTACGGCAATTTTGTAAAGACACTGATTTCCACGTTTTTCTTTTAATCTAATTACCTTGAGTTACTTGCGCACGTTTTATGCAAACTTTGCAGCCCTTAAATAAATCTTTTTGACTGTTAGGTATAAATAGAGGAATTTAAAATTATAGTTTGAGCATATATTATATGTTAAATTGTTGTTAGGTGAGATTTTAAAAGTTCTAAGTCGTCGTTAATTAAATTAATACTTCTTGATTGCCTTTAACCTCTTTGAGCTTCTAGATGGAGATTTTTTTGTTTTACATATCATATTTCCATTATTAAATTCAACATAATTTCTTAGGTTCACATGCTTAATACGCATTGTATTATTAAATGATAACTTGATTGAGTCTTGTAGATAGATCAAGCATGCATATATGGACACGATTGATCTCCTATAGGAATATGCTAATACAAACGATTTGAATGTATGCCTTGACGAATGATGTATGCTTTTAGAGTAGAAATAGTAGACGCCCCAAGAAGTATATGAAAATTATGGCAGAAGCTTAGAGAGTTATTAAAAAGCAAGAGAGAATTACTCATGACTAACAAGCAAAAGTGTACCATACTAATCATGTTCTTATACATAAGCAATGTCATATCTTTGTCAAAATTTGCTTTTCCTAGCAGCACTTATTAGAATATATCGAATGAATGGAATGCCAGTATTTGGCAATATGTAGTTATTTAATATATTATTTGAAATGATTATCATATGCTTCCCAAATTCTTAAGCAGAAGTTTCATTCATAGATCATTATATCTGTCCTGTTAAACAAAGAATCCGAGACAAAATCAGTACAGTTCATGATATGAATAATTGTCGTGACATTAAGTGGACATTATACGCCTGTGTATTATGTGCTTTTTTCTTAAACCTCAGAATAAAAATATGGATTATATAAACTTTTGGTGATTAATGTTAGTGAGTTTCAGTTACAACTTTTTACAATACATAGAAATACCATGTGGTGTGTAATACTACTAGAGTTAACTTGGGCTCCAAAACGTTTTAATATCTCAGGTTTATTGAATACGGGCATGACGGTGGGCCGGCTGGAAAGACGCTGAGGCCCAAATTCAATCAGTTCACAAGGCTGGTGGCACCCTACCTGGGATTAGCTGCGCCCCCCCACATCGAAGTGAGCAGCCAACTAGCGTTTGCCTATTCTCATTTATATAAATAACATATATTTGACTATTCGGTGCGATTAATCTTTTGATATAACATTTGGCAGATGAAACACGTCATCGCTACCAGCATAGCTCTAAAAGGGGTGGGCGGCCTATTGTTCATCTTCAGCAGCACATTCGGGGCTTACCTGCTGCTTCTGTACCTTGCAATCATAACTCCCATCGTCCACGACTTCTACAACTACGACATTGAGAGGGCGGAGTTCGTGCAGCTTTTCATCAAGTTCACGCAGGTAGAGCCTTTCTCTCTCAAATATCAAATAGCTCCCAAATATTCTGAAAAAAAAATCACAAAAATTTATCATTTAATCCACTTTTGCATGTGGGGTTTATAAAAAATACATATTTTAAATATAAAATCAGTCTTCTTTTTTAGGAGATTTTTGGGAGCCCAGTAACATTTTTCTTCGGTAGTTGCGTTGACGCTGTCCTCACTTGTTGACTTGAAGTTGGTTTTTCTCTTTGTTTCAGAATCTGGCATTTTTCGGATCACTGCTCTTCTTCCTGGGGATGAAGAACGCAATCCCGAAACGCCAGCCCAAGAAGAAGCTTCCCAAAGCCAAAATCGGGTGACTGGCCGAATAAATGAATGAATGAATGAATTCTGGATTATTTATTATTTTGGATGTGCTGCTTGCTGGATGCAGCAGCTGAAGTCTCTCTCTCTCTCTTTTTGTTATTTAAATTTAAAAGTTATAATTTATCAGATAATGGAATTACTTTTGCAAGGGTGTAAGTAGTAGTAGTCCGGTATCTTAACAGTACTGCTCCAGAGGTATAGCTTAGAGAGGTTCTGTTTGGAATATGTTGTTGCTTTTCTTAGTTGAACTTTTTTATTGCAACTTCATTATTAATAATAATAATATTATTATTATTATTTTACTTCGACCTCTAGTAATTTGCTGCTGCTGAAAAATGTTTTGATGGCCAACTATTGTACAAAAGTAATACAAAAAGTTAGGGTTAGGCCCACAAACAACATTAAATGGCATCAATTTGAGTTGATTTATTTCCAATTTGCTTGCACTTGTGCATTACTATTGCTTGCATAAATCCTTAAAATTCTTTTTTAAGTAGGGTTTTCAATATCTTTCCGAGTTTTATAGAGTTTGTTATGATGCTGCAATCATCATATTCAAAATAAATTAAGAATATTGTATTGTGTAAAAGAGGGCTTAAATAATGTACATATTATTGTGCGTGAGAGAGAGAGAGAATTTTTATTGTTGTTGGATGGTAAGTGTGCTTTGTACGTTTATAGCAATTAGATTAAAGTATAAAGTAATTTGTATTTTATTTTAAAATAGTTTCTTATTTGTTGGAGGAATTATAATGTAATATAGTCTTTGGGTAGCAGTGATACAATTGAATTATGTGAAATTAAAGTTTTTGATATAGGGGGCTTGGATGGCAATTAAATGTGTTTTGTTGTAATCTGAGAATTGCAATTTGCAAGACCTCTTTTGGTTGCTTAGAAGGCCGGCTTGTGGGCGGGTGGCAGGCACAGGCTGCTGGGATTGAGGCCTTGCGATGTCTCGTGATTATTCTAGTTGTGGGACCCCCAATACTCTTTCACAATGTGTTTTAGGGAAATATTTATATTGTTTATTTTATTTATATATACTTGATTTTATTCTTGGTAATAAGGTATGTAAAATTATGTTCGCATATTAATAGGGCAATGCCCCTCGCTTTAAGAAAACCCAGTCAGCACGTGGCCCACGCACGTGTAACGCTATCCGACCACATGTCTGGACTCGTCAGTTCGGTCAAGAGTCAGCCAGCTGTCCTCTCGGCGTTTGCTCTGTAGCGCTCGGCGTTCGGTGCCGCATCATTGCATCCCGATAAATAAAGGACAGATCCAGGCCGCATGATTGGGACGTAGCTTTTCCAGCCATCCGCACCGTTGGATCAACCCCCTTAATCGTATCGAAGAAAATTTGGTCAAAGCCGGATTTTGGCATCTTGCGATCCCAAAATCAGGAAATTATTAAACACAGCTTAATAAATTATCTTTATTAGCCGCGCATTGATTAAAAATACAAAGATACAAAAAAGTTTTATGAACATTTCCTGAAATATTAATAGGCTGCCTTCCTCACAAATCATAATTTTTCATGCAATTTGCACTTTTTTAATAATTATAATTTATTCACAATATAATTAAGTCTTTTTAATATATTTATAATAACAGTTTTGATAAATAAATTATGAATTAGGCACTATAATTAAATGCCTAAAAATGTGAATGATGGAGTTTTAAATTTGCATTCTTGACAAGCGAAATATAATTTTTACTAGCTACATGTTTGCCTCAATAATACTCAATTTCTCTCAAAATATATTATTTATCTAATTTATAATGCTATTTTGATTTTAAATTATTTTTCAATGATTGTGCTTTGAACTCTAATGTCATCTTGTAATAGTGTGTGATTTAGAAATATATAAATATTATTAGAGAATTGAAATGACTAATTTAGTAATATTTAAAGTTGAATTCAAAATATTTTAATTAAAAATATTTCAGTGATACATTTGAAATACTTCTAAATAATATTAATTATGCATTAAATATTTAAATATCAAAACTCTTTCAAGGAGAGAGATGCAATTATAGTATTTATATATTTATCTTATATATATTATGACAAATCAATACCATATAGGAAGGAGAGAGATGTAATTATAGTATTTATATATTTATCTTATATATATTATGACAAATCAATCACATTAAATTATGCCATAATTTTTGCAAGATAAATATGCAAATAAATATTATTTTTAGCGAAAAATCAGCAATACCTCCCCCACCGCACGTGTCGGGCACATGCGTTTCAAAATGACGTTTCCCAGCACATATAAATACCTCAAAAACCCTCGGCCCAGGCTGCTACACTTCCCCCCCTTCTTCTCTCGCTACTGAATCCGATCGATCCACGATGTCGAATCAGATAAGGCCCGCAATCGGCTTCGCCGGCGAGGATAGCAGGAATAAGCGTAGGATCCGGTTGCACGCGCCGGCATCGATTCAGGTGCGGCCATCCTCGGAGAGCTTGGAGGAGTGGAAGGTCGTCATCCCGCTTCTGTCTCCGATTCATATCATGTCCGTTCCATTCAAAGCAGATCTGCGACCGACTGAATCAGCGTCGATGGAAGGGGAAATATTGACGCCTCCGTCTCCACCTCCGACTGCAGCAGGTGGTTTTGTAATTAGGGAATGGAGGCATCCGGCGGAGCCGTTCTATTACGAGCCCGCGCCGGCGAACACTCCGGCTTTCACCGTCTCTCGATGTTCTTGATGCATCTTTGATTTTAGATCCGGAACGCCACATTTTCTTCTTCATCTTGTTCTACCTTGGGTAATCGGATTTTGTACTTAAGTAGTTATAGGAGTATATTCTCATAGAAGTGAGAATAATTTTGTTTAGCATTAGTCTATTTAGTCTTATTTTTTGCTGTAACATTTTCTATAAATAATCAACAATCTGAATTTTGAGGGCTTTCATTCTCCCCCTTTCTCTGGCTTCGACCCAAATTCTTTTTTCTATGGAAACGTAATTCAATTTCTTTTAATAATCTTTTTTTTGTTCGATTTGAAGTTTCCGTCTTCTTGGCTTCGATGCAAAACATTTGAATTCGAGGGGTTTGGACTTGGCCACGGGGATTAAATTCGCCTAGATCTTTCAATCTTGTAGATTTTTCATTCTCGTGCTGCCATGCTGTCTCAATGCTCGTCGCAGTTGGGTCAAGCTGATCCTTATTGCTAACATCTTTGAATTTCGATACCCGGCAATGCTTTGACGCATAGAAACTTATTTTACCCGGCAATGATTTCAATCTTGTAGACTTTTTTCTACCCGAAAGATCATCAGGGTAAAGATCGAAAAATTGGGTAGAAAAAATACAACGGTGAAAAAACAATATACTAAAAAACAGTTTCTCTTCCAGAGATACAAACAAAGATAAAAACATATCGTAATAATTAAAAAATGAGACAACTACTAAAACACAAATGATGTCCAAAGTTTTTAAACTATGATGCACCAACACAACGATCTTCTTTTTCTCCTGAAATAATCCTATAATTGCTGATGCTAAGGATAAGAAGCACTTGAGATTGATTTTAACATTTCCAATTTTTATAAAATTAGAAAATTAATATTTAATTAAATTTTAGAATTTTAATAAATAAATTATATTAAAAGTACATACTATTTAATAGGATAGTTATGTCAAAATAAATACCATATTTTAAGTATTTTTCTAAAATTTTATATTTTCCTATTGATGCACCAAAAAAATCTATTATATATATTATTTTCCTATTGATTGTTATGTAAGCGGGTCTAAATAGCATTTCTTTTTTCCTATTATATATATTCTTTTAATAAATTCCTAATGTTTGAAATTTAAAAAATTATTTAAAATAAAATGTTACCCCCAACTTAAAAATATTTTTATTTTTGAATTTAGCATATTTTTTTCTCTATTCTATGTTCTTGGAAATTTTTATAATTTTTGAATTTTTTTAATAAAAAAAATAATTTGCTATTTATATATATATAATAAATATTAAATTAATCCCGCCATCATATTAAAAATGTGAACTTGATTTCACCCATTGGATCAAATCTATATAGATGATAGTTGTCCAATTCAATCCATTGCATTAAATAAAATAGTGGAACATCCTATCACTTTTTGAATAAGAAATGTTAATCCTTAGTCGTTAAAAATTTAACACTAAAATTAGACAGTAAGTACAAACTTGTTAACCCGCTAGCAAATTCGATATGCCAGCTACAATACTATCATCTCTGCATAGCCACTCTGTAATGTCTTAATTCTCTGATACCTAATTTATGTTGAAATTGTTGGAGTTCAATATGTTGACTTTAGGAGTTCCAATGGCACTGCCCAAAAGGGGATGGTGTAAATTAGGTTTAATGTAGAGATTTGAATTTTGAAAAACAAATTTGTGTATTTTAGATATTTAATTAAAGTACTTAAATCTCAAGCCGAGAA
Organism: Gastrodia elata; assembly: GCA_016760335.1. NCBI lineage: Eukaryota > Viridiplantae > Streptophyta > Magnoliopsida > Asparagales > Orchidaceae > Gastrodia > Gastrodia elata. The sequence goes on along the minus strand of CM028672.1, from coordinate 6,641,747 downwards.
TAAATAAAAATCTAAACTGAAACTAGGTAAAGAAAATAATCATAAATTTATAGTCGTTAGTGTTCACCTGACATTGTGCTCACTTTTTGGAAATTCTCCTGTTCCAGGATCCACGCAAACATTAGTTGCTCCTTAGTTGTGGGATGCAGAGTTGTATGCACAATCCACTCATTTAGACGCTTGGCCGTAAAATTTCCCTCTTTTTCAGTCATCCCAAGGCACAGTCTCCTCAAGGAGCCTTCCCTCTTTCCTATGGCAGGGCTAAGCTTCTTTGATCATCCCTCCTTTGCACATGAGCTTGACAAGCTACCAAAATCTCCTGCACACCCCCCAAGACTAAGGTTTTAAGATCTTTGACTTTTATTGTAACTCAAGCCTTAAGGACGGAGCTAGGTGGTAAATTTCTAAATTTTAAACATTTCAAATAAATAAAGAATAATAATGATTTTATTAAATATTGTATAAATTTCATTTATGCTTTCTTTTGAATTCATTATAAAAAAATTATATTCAGAAGTTAAAATATTTATGAGTTTGCAAAACATTATTAATATCTTCATATATGATAGCTAAAATATCTTAGATTTCTTTTCTTATAGGGCACAAAGAGATTTTCATGTAGTTTTTTTGCTTCAAAGCACATTGAAAGTAAATTAGAGCTTTAATATTTAATTGTGCACCTCTAACTTGATGATCAGTCTATTTTGAATATAGGGATAGTAAGCTCTATATAACCTTCTAGAGTTTGTACCCATATATGATAATTTATGAATTGAATAAAGTTTTTCATTTTTATGTTTCCAAAGTATAAAAACTACTACATTAAAGAATGGACGGTGAACATGACAAGCAATTTCTATTATACAAATATTCTCATTCCTAAATATCGATATTTCAAAGTATAATCTTTACATATCATGAGATCTTATTCATAAAGATACGGTGTGATACCACATATTAGCTTTAGGAGCCCAATGACGCAACCCAAGATGAGAGGTGAATTAAGTTTAAATTAGAGATTTTAAGCTTAAAATAATTTTTTATGAGTTTGAGATATTTTAATTAATATAGTTACCCACAAGTAGAAATTAAATAAAATATAAGATAAAACTAAGGAAAATACTGAAAAATTTATAGTGATTTAGGATCACCTGATTTTATGTCTACTCTTCTGAAGCTCACCAACTTTTGGAATTAACTTGAGCATGAGTCTCTCCTTCACTGAATACACTATAGATAGAGAAGTCAGCACAATCCACTCCTTTAAACACTAATATGTGAATTTGCATAAACTTCCCTCCTTCACAAAGTCGTTCTAAGGCGAAGTCTCATTGATCCCTCTTTTGCAATCTTTGGCCATTGAGCTTTAGATCATTCCCTCTAGCTCATAGTAATGGCAAGGTGGATTTTCCTCAATCATCCCTCTTTTGCTCATAAGCCTAGCGAAATTGCTAAAATCTCTTATACGCTTGTTAGGACTAAAATCTCGTATACACTTCTCAGGAGTTGTGTTAAGAAAAAAATATTATACAAAAATTAATATATTTACAACATACAAACCAGAGGTACAATCATTAATATCAAATCCTTCTTAAATTTCTAGAGAGTTTACAAACTTGTTTAGAGCGACTTAAAAATTCTTAAGATTGCTTAAGAGAGAGATTTTTATGCTTAGGGATGCTTGTAGAAACTACACGCACCCCCTATTTCTAGTGTAGGTGAAGGGGGCTTAAGATAATATATATTTTAAGAAATGCAAAACACGTATAAGCATGCATCAGTCGAGGTTGGGTGCGTGATCACAATCCATGGCTCATGGGTTTCCTGTAACAACCCAAAGATCGGGATTGGGAGATTACAAGTAATAATTCGAGAATAATCATTCATCAAAAAAATTATTAAATAAAAAAATATCCATATATCATAGAGTCAGGATATCTAAATTAAAGTTATACAAATTATCTTAATTTAGAAAATTATAAAATATTATAAAATTCAAATAGCAAGTCTCAATCTCACTCTTGATATTAAGATCTTTCATAACTCTTGAAATCAAGTGAGCTTCCGCTTTTAATTCTCACAACATGTATTAATTATCAACATTACCAATCAGGCAGGAGTACCTAGAGTATCTAAAAGTATTAATTTTTAGCATCCTATATAGGTTACAAAATTAATGCAATAAAATATAAAGAAAATATCATTATTATAATTTGAGGATTATGCTAATTTTAACTAGCAATGCTCAAACAGCTCAAATATCAAAGTAAAATATAAATTGGCATAAAAGGAAATAACTTAACATAAATATAAATTGACATGAATGAAAATAATTTATAATAAATTAAATGGGCATGGATGGGAATAACTTAACATAAATTACTATGTGACATAAATATATTATTTTGGACCTAAGACCCACAAGCTTCACTAGGAAACCCAGATATTAACATCAAAATTATTCTAAAAAGATATATAATTACCCGTCGGTAATTGTTCACATAAATATCATTTTGATGACTCTTTCTTATGGATCTTCTGCCCCTTCATAGTGGAATAGATCAGTCCTTATTTTATCATAGGTTGTTAGTAAATCCTATATGTACATGTTCAATTTTGTTCTCCAAAGACTCTTGCCACAAATATTTATCATAAACATTTATTGAAAGTAAGAATACAATTTAACTTATCATAACAATGGAATATATACAAAGGTTGTATACATTCAAAAGGAACTAAGCTCAAATAATACTAAAATAGTACAATTTGAATATCTCTATGTATCAAATTCGTTCATTTACTCTGCAGTACTTTCCTTATATAAATTTGTTAAAAATTAGTTCATATATATTAATATACTATTTAAAACTTTGGAAAGGATAATATAAATATTTTGGGTCAACATTATAAAGCTTGGGTGAAAACCTTAAAATTGGTTAGGTGATGTTATTAATTTTTTATAGTGAACTTTGGATATTTAAATGTAGGTACAAATAATATTTTCAACTACTGATGTCTAAATGAAAATTATTTCTAATTGATTGGAGTTTAAGCATACCAAATTTTAGTTATTGGTTCAAATTATTTTAAAAGTTATGAATATATAAAGTTTGGGAAAAATATTTACTATTTCTAAAATTTTTTAAGAAACAATCACATTATTTTATGAACTTTGGACCTAAAAATGAAGACCTAAATAGAAAAAATAAATTATGTGTTCAACAGTGAATTTATTCTTAACATAATAGAGAGTAATCATACAAAAACTCAACTAAATCCAACAGTTATATTAGCAGTTATGACAACAATAATATAGCAAGAAAATTTTTAAAATTTGCAAAAATTGTTTTTTGAATTTAAATAGGCATTTGTTGAAGTTTGAGTGCTTAAATAGTGATCTTATAGTCCAAACGGACCAATAATGTCTTATGGGAAATTGTTCACAATTTATAGGGGAGTAATCATGCAAATTTATAGCACTCGGAGCTTAATGTTTGAAAAGTTATAACTTTCCAAAATTGACAAAATAAAATAAAAATTCCAAAAAAAAATGTTTAAATATAATTTTTTTTTACTCAATTTTGGGGTGATTTTTGAACATATTAAAGACAAAATATAAGGTGTAGTGTCTTCTAGTGATTTATTAAAAATACAATTTTGGGGCTCCGTCACTGCATAGACCCTGCTGCGAAAAGTCTTGAGTCATTTTAGCGCAGGATGGTTGGCCCACTAGCCGACCCATCTTCCCTCCCTAATCTATAATTATCCCCCACCCCCTAACACACATCGATGTCAGGATTCGTTATTTTTGGACGTCTAACGATGATAAAATGCAAAAAATTTAATTTTTAATAACTATTTTGAATTTTTCCTTAAGAAATTTTCTTCCTTTCTGCCCCACCAGGATTGCGTGTCCCTCCCGATCGCAGGCTCTGTCGCTGAACCTGCTGCCACAAGTCCTGTGCCGTTTTAGCGCAGGATAGTCGGCCCACTAGCCGACCTCTCTTCCCTCCCTCCTCTCTATAAATCTCCCCCCACCCCCGTAACACACATCGATATCAAGTTTCGTTATTTTTGGACGTCTAACAATAGAAAAATGGGAAAATTTTAATTTTTAATAGCTATTTTGAATTTTTCCTTAAGAAATTTTATTCCTCTCTGTCCCTCCACGATCGTAGGTCACTCTCGATCGCAAGCTCCGTTACTGCACAGACCCTGCTGCGACAAGTCTTGCGTCATTTTAGCGCAGGATGGTTGGCCCACTAGCCGACCCTTCTTCCCTCCCTCCTCTCTATAAATCTCCCCCCATCCCCCTAACACACATCGATGTTAAGTTTTATTTTTTTGGATGTCTAACAATAGAAAAATGTGAAAATTTTAATTTTTAATAAATATTTTGAATTTTTCCTTATAAATTTTCTTCCTCTTTGTCCCCCCACGATCGTAGGTCACTACCGATCGCAGGCTTCGTCACTGCACAGACCCTGCTACGATAAGTCCTGAGTCGTTTTAGCGCAGGATGGTTGGCCAACTAGCCGACCATCTTCCCTCCCTCATCTCTATAAATCTCCCCCCACCCCCTAGCATACATCGATGTCAAGTTTCGTTATTTTTGGACATCTAATGATGAAAAAATGTAAAAAATTTAATTTTTAATAACTATTTTGAATTTTTTCTTAAGAAATTTTCTTCCTTTATGTCCCCCTCCCCACGATTGCAGGTCTCTCCTGATCACAGGCTCTGTCACTGAACCTGCTGCGACAAGTCCTGTGCCGTTTTAGCGCTGGATGGTCGGCCCACTAGCGCTGGATGCAAAAAATTTAATTTTTAATAACTATTTTGAATTTTTCATTAAGAAATTTTCTTCCTTTATGTTCCCTTGCCCACGATTGTGTGTCCCTCCCGATCGCAGGCTCTGTCGCTGAACTTGCTTGCCACAAGTCCTGTGCCATTTTAGCGCAGGATAGTCGGCCCACTAGCCGACCCCTCTTCCCTCCCTCTTCTCTATAAATCTCCCCCCACCCCCTTAACATACATCGATGTCAAGTTTCGTTATTTTTGGACGTCTAACAATAGAAAAATAGGAAAATTTTAATTTTTAATAACTATTTTGAATTTTTCCTTAAGAAATTTTCTTCCTCTCTGTCCCCTCACGATCGTAGGTCACTCCCGATCGCAGGCTCTGTCACTGCGCAGACCCTGCTGCGACAAGTCTTGCGTCATTTTAGCGCATGATGGTTGACCCACTAGCCGACCCTTCTTCCCTCCCTCCTCTCTATAAATCTCCCCCCATCCCCCTAACACATATCGATGTTAAGTTTTATTTTCTTTGGACGTCTAACAATAGAAAAATGTGAAAATTTTAATTTTTAATAAATATTTTAAAATTTTCCTTATGAAATTTTCTTCCTCTCTGTCCCCCACGATCGTAGGTCACTCCCGATCGCAAGCCCCGTCACTGCACAGACCCTGCTACGACAAATCCTGAGTCGTTTTAGCGCAGGATGGTTGGCCCACTAGCCGACCCCTCTTCCCTCCCTCATCTCTATAAATCTCCCCCACCCCCTAGCATACATCGATGTCAGGTTTCGTTATTTTTGGACATCTAATGATGAAAAAATATAAAAAATTTAATTTTTAATAACTATTTTGAATTTTTCCTTAAGAAATTTTCTTTCTTTATGTCCCCATCCCCACGATTGCAGGTCCCTCCCGATCGCAGGCTCTGTCACTGAACCTGCTGCGACAAGTCCTGCGCCGTTTTAGCGCTGGATGGTCGGCCCACTAGCTGACCTCTCTTTCCTCCCTCATCTCTATAAATCTCCCCCCACCCCTCGCCCCCCTCCTCTCTATAAATCTCCCCCACCCCCCCTAGCATACATCGATGTCAAGTTTCATTATTTTTGGACATCTAATGATGAAAAAATGCAAAAATTTAATTTTTAATAACTATTTTGAATTTTTCCTTAAGAAATTTTCTTCCTTTATGTCTCCCTCCCCACGATTGCAGGTCCCTCCCGATCGCAGGCTCTGTCACTGAACCTGCTGTGTCAAGTCCTGCGCCGTTTTAGCGCTGGATGGTCGGCCCACTAGCTGACCTCTCTTCCCTCCCTCCTCTCTATAATCTCCCCCCCCCCACTCGCCCCCTCCTCTCTATAAATCTCCCCCACCCCCCTAGCATACATCGATGTCAAGTTTCGTTATTTTTGGACATCTAATGATGAAAAATATAAAAAATTTAATTTTTAATAAATATTTTGAATTTTTTCCTTAAGAAATTTCTTCCTTTATGTCCCCCTCCCAACGACTGCAGGTCCCTCCAGATCGCAGGCTCTGTCACTGAACCTGCTGCGACAAGTCCTGCGCCGTTTTTAGCGCTGGATGGTCGGCCCACTAGCTGACCTCTCTTCCCTCCCTCATCTCTATAAATCTCCCCCCACCCCTCGCCCCCATCCTCTCTATAAATCTCCCCCACCCCCTAGCATACATCGATGTCAAGTTTCATTATTTTTGGATATCTAATGATGAAAAATGCAAAAAAATTTAATTTTAATAACTATTTGAATTTTTCCTTAAGAAATTTTCTTCCTTTATGTCTCCCTCCCCACGATTGCAGGTCCCTCTCGATCGCAGGCTCTGTCACTGAACCTGCTGCGACAAGTCCTGCGCCGTTTTAGCGCTGGATGGTCGGCCCACTAGCTGACCTCTCTTGCCTCCCTCCTCTCTATAAATCTCCCCCCCCCTCCCCCTCGCCCCCCTCCTCTCTATAAATCTCCCCCACCCCCTAGCATACATCGATGTCAAGTTTCGTTATTTTTGGACATCTAATAATGAAAAAATACAAAAAATTTAATTTTTAATAACTATTTTGAATTTTTCCTTAAGAAATTTCTTCCTTTATGTCTCCCCTCCCCACGATTGCAGGTCCCTCCCGATCGCAGGCTCTGTCACTGAACCTGCTGCGACAAGTCCTGCGCCGTTTTAGCGCTGGATGGTCGGCCCACTAGCTGACCTCTCTTCCCTCCCTCCTCTCTATAAATCTGCCCCCCCTCCCCCCCAGCCCTTCCTTCTCCTCCCTAAACAACAGTCCCTCCTTCTCCCTCAGCCTTCCCTCTCCTCCCTCAGCAGCCCCGCTCTCCCCATTACAGCAGCCCCTCTCACCCTCAGCCCTCCTACCCAACAGCCCCCGCTCCCCCCTCACATCAGCCTCGCTCCCTCAGCAGCCCCCCTACTAGTCGTCCTGCCACTCCACTCCAGCCACCCATCCGCCACTCCGCTTCGGTCACCCCTCCGGCCACTCCCTTCAGCCACGTTCTGCTCCAGCAGCCCTAAACCTAGGTTAGAGGAGAGAAAAAGGGGAAGAAAATGTGGATAAATTTGTTATTATTTATTTATTTTCTTTATGTCCTTTTCCGTTTATATACATATATATATATATATATATATAATTATTATTATTTTTATAATAATAATAATAATTTGTCATTAACATTTTTTATTGTTCTCATTAATTAATAATGAAAACAATATGTTAGAGGAGAAAAAGGGAAGAAAATGTGAAGAAATTGTGTTATTATTTATTTATTTACTTTATTTCCTTTTCGTTTATATATATATATATATATAATCATTATTATTGTCATAATAATGATAATTATTCGTCATTAACATTTTATTGTTCTCATTAATTAATAATGAAAACAGTACAAATATTATAAATGACTATTATTTTCATTTAGACACTTTCATTATGACTTTTTAATATTATTATTATTATTATTATTATTATTTTCTATCAATTTCAATTCAATCATTTTCATTGTCCTTTTCTTTTATACGTTATTATTATCATTATTATAAAATAATGATAATAATAATGTTATTATAAATATTATTGCTACATCAGTAACTTAAAATTCAGATTTCTTCAAAATGAGAAAGCGAAAGAAAAACATAATAAAATCAAAGAAAATGATTACTTCTAAAATTATTGGCTAACAAGCTAATTTAAAATATCAAATCTAAATGCAGATTCGATCGAACTATTATAATTTTGAACTTAAAAGAACAAGGTGTCATATGTCTTTTATTACTCTAGTTTAAATATGTTTTTCTACTCCGCATCGCACAAATTGATAAAAGTGCTTTTAAAAGTCCTATAAAATGATATATGAACAAGTTTGGATAACTGAGTAGCAAGGTTCCATGTTGATATATTTTTTGTCTAATCAGACAATTGCCTAGGACGGAATCTGTCCGACATCGGGAGTCATAAGGAGCTTATACTAATAAGCCGTTGAGGGAGCAGGTATAGAGGAAATTTGAGAAATGTAACACAAAAATGAACCCATGTTTTCCTCAATTTTGTACTTGCCCAACAAAATCATGCGCTAGGTATTAAACGCTAAAATTTTATATTTATTTTTGTGATTGCAATTATTTTTATGCTAAAATTTCAATTGCAATTGAAACAGGTTTGCAGGGATAAATTCGTGCAAGTTTTAATTCTTGTCAAATTATTGATTATTTGCTTATTATTTAACATTTGTAAAAATGACATCTATCGCTACTTACTTTCACAACTAACTGGTTTTTTAAATGCCCACACTTTTGAAACATGCTTAAATCAGGAGTTCGTCCTAGAGGAAGGGTGCTAAGAACCAATCATTGCTAATACTGTTTCCTGCTGAATTATCGCTCTTTTTGACTCTTTTTAAAGTTTGCAACTTTGTTTAATTTTGCTCATTTGTAATCAAACTTTTGAATTAATGAATAAATGAATTATGTTTGATATCTATATATTTATCTTTTAAACCACTCAATATGATCATACGGCTAAAGATTGTTACCTTGAGAATCAGTGCTGGATTAGCTCCCATTGACCCGGCATCAGGTCCTCACAAATTCTCTCATCATTGAGTGGTCTATTTTTAGTGCAAATGATATTTCTCATGCAAATTCAATGTCCTAATAACTACAATTTTGTATTTAGAGGCAAAAATCAAAGAGATGCCCCATTCTTTTAAATTTTCAGTTATCAACACATTCATTGTGGCCAGGCCTTCGATGGATAGCGTCTGAACTCATTGCTTTGTAAAATTTGAGTGGTTGATCAATTGGCTTAATTGACTGCAAGAACAATTTCATCAAGCTCTTGAGTTATGTACATTATGTGCCTAAATTTTTTCCCGATTGATCTCTCAGGTTCTCTCAGGCAAAAAGTTTTCCGATGCTGCACTTAAAATGGAAGCATTCATTTGACCCAAATGTCGAACCACCAATCAAACCTATTTGGATGGTCTTCTCAAGCTTAAGTTTCAATTTTACAATGAATTACTCTCTAGTATATTAGCCAATTTTGGAAATCTCTAAAAATTGATATTGATCATGAGATTGATCCACCCTTCTGTGATTTGAATCCTTGTGGAGATGGATATCATGATAGAATATTTATATCAAGATAGGGTTACTATTGGTACTTTCAAATTCAACAGCCAATAACACTAGAAAATTTTACTAAATATTGCTCTTATTATTATATTGCAAGTCATGCAATGGATGCATGTTACAAGCTACACCCAGAACTCAAACAACCTCACAATCAATCTACTCCCATGGAGTCGGCTCCATGTTTGTTGACGATTCCACATAAGATCATCATACATCTCACACAGTCTCCGTCATGGTGAAAGGGATATAGAAAAATGGATCATATTGAATATCATCCTATCTTGGTCAATAACTATATCTAGAAAAGAGTAACTATTAGACTAATTACAAATTATACACTTGGACAATTGCTTACATCATCCTAAGAAATAAGAAAGGATTTTGTTTGGAGAGAGGGTTCTCAACACAATATATGCAAGTCGGAGCCTAGTTCAAGTCAACGAAAAAATATAATGGTGAGGTTACACGAACACACTAATATATATATATATATATATATATTAGTGTAAGTTGAGACCATGAAGGTTGAAACCAATACTACCTATGCTTAAGCATCCTTACCTATTTTGCATTCTTTTTGCACATCTTTAAGGAGCATGCTCTTACTATCCCTTAAGACCTTTCTTACATATATAAATTAATTGGCACTTTGCTTGACAATTTTTGCCAATACAATGAACTTGAATCCCTCTCAAATAATCTAACTCACCTAACTTCCAGTCAAAATTACAGAGACACCTTCACAATCTTTGGGGGTAACATGATAGCTAGGCTTCAAAGGGGGTTGAAATAAAGGCAGTCGCAATCAACACAACCTACCTGAATATATCAATAGACTGAGCACACAGCAGCAACCACTACCCAAAGTCTTGAACAATCCCTCCATCAAAAGAGAAGCAAACCCAAGTGGCTCAATAAGATAACAATAATTTTTTAGAATATTCCCACAGAACCACCTACTGCCAATATCTTGAAGCATTAAGAATTATCAAACTTAGGATGAGTAAACTGCAGCAATGCCTAACTCAATCAAAAGACAGAAGAAACGAACAACCTGACAAACTAAATATACCTTATCAATCTTTTAGGAATTTTTCAAATATGATCACAGATTTGCAGAATAAACTAATTGTAAAATGAATGAACGATTTTAAGAAACCTAAATCGGTTTTAAAAGGTGATTCTACTCTCGGATCAAAATCAGGATAAATCCGCAATAAAATAAGAGCCAAATTTTCCTCATATAATTTCGGAAATGTCTTTGGTCAATCAAAGCAGGTGCACACCATTGGCATTAGACCATATTCGAATTTTTCCCATAAGCGAGAATATTAACAACCAAGTAAGTTCAAACCTCCTTAGAAAAGAGAACAGTGGAGTTACTTAAAAAGGAAATTTAGTTTATGTAATGAGAAATTTGTCAAAATGATCCTTGACCCTTACAATTTGTTCATTTTAATCCTTAACTCTTATATATGACAAGAGTCAAGAACTAAAATGAAAAATTTACAAGAGTCAAGAGACCATTTTAACAATTATCTCCTTTTGCAATAGCTGATGAAGGCAGACTTGAACCAAATAACACCTGTGTGAAAGAGATGCTCCCCCAAACATGGCTAGAGACCCTCTCATTAAGAGCAATACACTCCACTCTGAATAAAACCTCAAAATGAGATAAGCAAAGAAAATCATTTAGGCGCCAAAGATTTTCTGCCATTTATAACATAGTATCCCTGAAAATAAACTATCATCATCATTGTAGTGTTTAAAAGGTATCAATTATATTTCATTAAAAAAAACTGCATTCATCCAATATTTGCAGTAACAGCAAAGCATCATAATGATTCACTCTGAAGAAACTATACAACAAGGATGCTTTCTGATAGAATTTCAAAAATAAAGGTTGAATCTTTTGCATATTTTTCTCAAACCCAAACACAAAATGGCAGCAAAAAACCAAAAATACTAGTGCCTGAAACTGTATATTTCGTTTCACCTCCTGTGATGGAATCTCACCTTCAACAAGAACTGCATCTTTATCTGCCAAATCACCGCATTAAACAAAAAAACACATTGATCAAATTTAAATAAAAACAATCAACTTAAGAAAACACAAATCTTGGCATCATTCTTTGTTATTTGTTAGATTCAACTGCAACTCAACCTTAGAACTTTAACCATGGTTCCATTTTAGTCTATAAAGTTTTAAAAGTCAATCAGTTAATCTTCCATTCTAATCTTTAAAAGTTACAAATAAAAAAAAATTAGGTGCTAGATATGCAAAAAATCCTAAAGATTAGGATGATACCATAGTAAGCTTTCAATTATGAACTCTTTATGCAAAAATCATGCTAAAGCTTTGAAGTTATTTGAAAGCTGGATCAGAAAACAAACCTGCTCAGTATTATAGACAATATATTCATTATAGAGGAGCTCTGATGCTCGAGCTGAAGAGGGCACCGGCTTCCCACAAGGCACTGTCACATCCCTCCACTTGACGAATTCTGATTCCAGAGGAACAGTCTTGCCTAGCCCTTTAGTTGAATGCTTCCCTCTGGGTGGTTTTTCCATATACTATAAGTTGGAAAAAAATATAATTATATACATAAGGAATTTCACTACGAAGCCACAAATATAGCCAAAATTGATAATAGTGTGGCGATCCCTTGTATGCAATGCACTTTTGCGTAAGCTCACATATATAAAAAATAAAAAAATTTCTATTAAATATGAATGAATAGTCAAATGTGTCTTTCCAAGCTGTATAGTTTTTCCATATATAAAATAATTTATACAGATTTTCCTGAAACCATTAAATGTGTACTCTAAAGCAAGCTTCTTGAAATATTTGGTTAAGAATAGGAAGTTACTATTCAGGTAACTAAGAAAATCTAGTTTGAATAGAAGCATATTATTAGTTGTATATAAAGTAACAGAGCTAGGACTTTTTGGTTCAACTTTTATTTTAAAGATGCAAATAAGATATTACTCATGTTTAGAGGTGGGTGCAACCTCTAAATTAGATAGTTCGAATTAGATAATTTTTATTTAAATTTTTTAATAAATAAAATATATATCTTTTAGAGCAATTTTAATACTTAAGATGATGCACTTGCATCCCCATAAGCTCACCCTGCCTAGTGTAGTATATATATTTAGGGTTTGTTTGGAGACTTTCCAAGTACTTAGAAATTTAGAGGATTAACCAAATGTACTTTAAATTAAATAAAATAAAAATTATATCTTTTTTCAAAAAAAAAAAAAAGTGCCCTGATTTTGAAATTAGAGCAAGCACTCTTTTTTTTGGGAACGAAAGCCAAATTACAAAATAGTCTCAACCAATTTACAGTTCATTTCATTTATCCAAGTGAATTTATTTTTAGAATTTCATGATTTGCCAAGAGTAACAAAGTAGTTTTACATCATCCTAGAAAAACACCGAGTTAAGCGTTAATTAAATTCCCAAACAACTATCCAAAACCAACTATTCAAAACTATAGCCTCCCCAAACGAACGCTTAATGGAGGATCCCTCCTTGTATGGGAATATAAGAGAAAAAAAAGAATTTAAGAATTTGTAAGCCACTCACTTTAGCATCCTTGAGCTCATACATCTCTCCAAGAGCAACCTCGCTGAGCAGAATTAGCCCAACTGGATCATTCTTGTCAACATAGCAATACTGTGCACTCTTGCTCACAAGATCAGCAAAATAAACGCCTTTTCCAAACTGTAGCACAGAGACAAGCACATAGATGTAAGACAGATTTCTACCATTATAGGCAATGAGAGCTATAAATTCAATGATTTTTTTTAAAAAGAAAAGAAAATAAAAGAAGGAAAAGAGATTCACCATGTAGCCAGTCACAGGAGCTTCGGGAGGTGCTATTCTCAAGCCTTGGCTGAGGATGCCAACAAAGTTTGTCAGCCGAGAACCTGCCCGGTGTTTTAAAATTACTTAGATGCTTTAAGCATTGACTTGAGGTGAACATTTTTTTCAATGCAAAAATTTCTACAAAATTTATGGGACATGAATTCATCTAACGAAGTTTCAACAGTCAGCTAGCTATGCAATAGCGTTGTAATGTTTTTGGGCGGAGTTGAAATTACTAAAATAATGGCACATAAAACGCTCATTCATGCTTATGAATAGTAAATTCAACAAAAAACAATACCACCAAGCCGTAATCCTGCTAGGTGGAGTCGACAACATGAATACTTTGTTTCTATTGTGCAAAATCAAATAGAAGCCCCTCTCTAAGTTACAAATAAAGAAGATCCTGTCTAACAATTTTTTCTCACGTCTTTTTTAGTCTTCCTCTTCCTCATGTAATATACTTATTTACGCAAGGCATTGTATTAAAATATAACTACCTAGTCAATGTGATCCACATGTAACCGCCTATCCTAAGTAATAACCATCTATCCTATGTAATCGCATGCTACCCAATGTAACTCTATATATATGTATACCCATCCATGTAATATGATTTATGAGAAAAGCGTTCCATCTATTTCTTCTCGCCTCTCGTTAATTTCACATGGCATCAAAGCTCATCTCTCGACAACCTCTATATATATGTATACACATCCATGTAATATGTATATAATAAAAGCTTTCCATTTATTTCTTCTTACCTCTCACTAATTTCACACATGGAATGGTATTATGTCTAATATGCCCAAACCATCTAAGACATTATTCTCTAATCTTATTCACTATGGAACCACTCTAACTTTGTTACAAATGAATTCATTGCACATTCTATCCTTACAAGTATATCCACTCATTCACCTTAGCATCCTCATCTCTGTAACACTTAAATTTTTTGTAAGTTTCATTTTTGTTGGCCAACATTCAACCCCATATAACATAGACAGTTGTATAACTACTCTATAATTTTTTTTTCAAATTTTGAGTGGGATTTCTGATAACACAATACTCCAGAAGCGCTCCTCCATTTCAATATTATTTAAAATAATTGAACCAAGGTATTTAAACTTACAATTATATCCCTAGTTATCAAGCAATTGAATATCATCTACAAATAACATGTACCAAGGAATATACTCTTGAAGGTGCTTAGTAAGAACATCCATAATTAAAGGAACGAGATATGGAATGAGAGCAAAGCCTTGATTCAATCCAATAGTTAGCAAAAAATCATTAGAAAAGGCACCTTGTGATTGAACACATGTTACAATCCCATTATCATATGTCTAATAACATCAATATATGCTATAGAAAATATTTTCTTCTCCAAAGCTCTCCAAAGAACTTCTCTTAACACTCTATTATAAGTTTTTTGAAGATCAATAAAGATTAAATAAATATTTTCTTTTCTTTCTATAATTTCTCTATCAAATCTCTAAATAAATGTATGTCTTCCATGATAAATATATCTAGCATAAAATAAAATTACTTTTGAGAAATATAAGTATCTCTTCATAATTTTCATTCAATAACTCTCACACAAAGTTTCAATGTATGATGTATTAGCTTAATTTCCTTATATTTTTCCTAGTATTAAATAATTTGATAGGATAATAAATTTCTTCCTCACCAAAACATTTTCACACATCAATATAGATGTCATCCGATCCTACTATTTTTTCACTCTTCATCCTCTTTAAAGCATTTCAAATTCAATTTAACTAACACATTAAATAAAAGTATGTGTTATTATTTTATAAGCATTAAACTCACTTATATTAATCGTATTAGTGCAAACTATATTAAAAGCTTAATAAAATAATCCATCTACCTATATTGATCTTCATCGCTAAAAGAGTTTTTTTATTATTTTTGATAAACTTTACTCGAGATAAGTCTTTGGTTCTCTTATCTCTTAATTTGTATCTCCCTCCGTTAACAATTTCTAATTTATCATAAAATATTCTTAAATGCTATAATCTTAGCATCATGAACTACTATTTTAGATTCACAATAAGCTACTTTATATTTCTACTAATTCTATTCATTTTTATATTAAAATCATTCTTTATATTATTATTTTTTATTTAATCTTTACTTGATTATCTTGTTTCCACCACCATTTTTATTTATAGGTGTTCTCCCTTTAGAATCACCAAATATACTTTTAACTACATTACAAGTACAGCTAGCAACCAAATTCCATATAAGATTAGCTTAATCCTCAAAATCTCACTACCCAAGTTTTAAAACTTCTCAACTAAAAATATATATTAGCAACCAAATTTCATCGTCTAGTTTTAGAATATATTTTAGATTTAATTGAATTAGAACATATAATAAATTCATTTACTAAATGTAAGCTATTATACAAGTATTATATATATGATCCAGGGTTATCTTTTAAAGTTAAATGCTAATGGATCGATGGTTATTATAATTTGGATGTTAATGAAGGTTTTTAAAATCATACATATTAAGAAATTATTTTTAAAAGCAAAAAGTTTAATAAAAAAATTTGAAAAATTTGACTTCTAAGAAAATAACATATTAATAAACAAATTTTAGTGCATGATTTCTTATTTTTTAACAAGAAAATGTAAAATCTAATACACATCTCAAATATATCTCAAGACTAGTAGTTGAGTGTGTTAAACAAAGTATTTTAAAATTAATATGAAATTTTAAATAAGCTAATCATTGCATATCATTTGTTTCTTATCAACGATATTATTATCCAAATATGGCTATCTAAAGATTTGCATCCTTAAAAGCTGAAAAAAAATTTATTAGATATAAATCATCAAACAAAGTCATGACAAAGTTGTTCAATGGCTTTATAATATTTTAGGGCAGTGGATAAATCTTAAATTACAGCACATAAGATGCTCATATTCTTTGCTTGTAAATTATAAACTCATCGCCTAACTTAAGCTGTTATTCAAGTGTAATCTTTTATATTGTATCATTTCATATTTTCCATTTAACCATTTACTAATAATTGGTAGTAGAGACCAGTAACGCACCATTTGTTCTTTAATATTGATTACTATTCAACAATAGGTAAGCCTTGGGCATCCTTAACTATAAAAAAAGACATTCCAAGTAAAAAAAGTGATATATCAATTGTTTAGCAAAGTCTGAACAAAGTAAAAAAATTACCCAATGGCAATATTATTTATGGACAAAGTTAACGACATCTAACCTGTGATACTTAGCATGCTCACTCATGTTTATGAATTACAAAATCATTAGCTAACTTACGTTATTAACTAGGCATTATGTTTTATACTCTTGTTTCATATTGTCCTAGGTCATCTTTAAAACTAATTGCTAATGTTAATGTTTCATTTGCTGTTTCAAACCTGAAATTCTATTCAACTATGATAAACTAAACCTTGCATCCTTAAAAGTGATTAAAAATAACCAATTAAAATGAAAATAATGTGCCTATGAGACAAGAATCATCTAGCAAAGTTTTGACAAAGTCAACCAAAATTATGCAATAACAT
Source organism: Gastrodia elata (assembly GCA_016760335.1). Classification (NCBI taxonomy): domain Eukaryota; kingdom Viridiplantae; phylum Streptophyta; class Magnoliopsida; order Asparagales; family Orchidaceae; genus Gastrodia; species Gastrodia elata. Next base: position 6,624,854 of record CM028672.1, on the reverse strand, counting down.
TATAATGTTTTTAGATATGAGTTGATATTTCTAAATGACAGAACGCAAGCTGCTTACATTTGTTTATGAATTATTAATTGGCTGACTGAACTTACATTTATTCACCGATAATACATTTAATAGCTTATTTTTCATATTGACCTTAGTTATCTTCTAAAGTTAATCTGCTTACCGCACTGCATCATTGTTGCTTAAGACTAGGATTTGCTATTCATGTTTGGTTTAACTAAATCTTGCATCCATTAAAATGAATAAAAATAACCATCACCAACTATGTAAGAAAACAATGTGCATATGAGATATGAATCATCTAGCAAAGTTTTAACAATGTCAACCAAAATTATGCAGAAACATTATAGTGCGTTTGGATAAAGTTGATATCACAAAAATATCAGGCACATGAGATGTTCATTACTAGTTATGAAATATAAATTCAACGACTAAACTTTTGTTATCAGCAGTGTTATATTTAGATTTTATGGATCTTTATATTTTTCTTGATTATCTTTAAAGTTGATTGTTAGTAATAATGCATCATTCATCGTTTAGAACTAGTTCCGTACTATTTTTTTTGCTAAAGTGTGGCCATGTGATACGAGCTATTGGCAACAGTGACAACCTACCAAAAATGAGGAAGCAGGCATAAGTCTTAACTGGAGATGGACTGCACAAGTTTTCTATTTAGAAAAAAGAGGAACTTTCCCAAACTTGCATTCAAGCAAAATAATCAATCTCCTTACAAAAAGTCGAACAATACAAAGAGCATTTTTTATATTTCACAAAAGAGAGATTGAATTTAAATAAAAGTATAATCCAAACAAAATAAAACACATTAATTATTTAAAACAAAAAATATAGTAAATACATATAAAAACAAAAAAAATATGCAGATGCTAATAAATTAGGATGCCAATGACATCATAAAGTAGAGATATAAATTATAATATTCAACGAAGATTGTTCATATTTAATGCTAGCTAAAATAAGTTGACTTCTGCCAATTCTGATGAAACCTTAATATGCATGTTGCCCTCATTCCCGGGAATAATCCCATACATCATTCAATCTTATGTTATATTTAATTTTGTGATAAACTATCGAATTGGGAAGCAGTGCAATTCCTTCCCTACTTTAAAACCAGCAAAAAAACTACAATGCATTAACAAAAAATAATCTACACTATTTTTTGTCAACTGCTTAAAGAGCAAGAAAATAGAGAATAGACGAAAACAAAGAAAAAAAAAATTTGAGCAACGATATCAAAAGTTACATTGCCTAGTTTTGATCCTTGAGTTATTTGTCAAAATAATCCCCCAAATTTTTTAATTAATTTGAGATAATCCCTCAGCTTTTTAAATTTCTGGTTTGGTCTCCTAACTTTCTAATGCTCCAAAAGTCTCAATTCAGATGAAAAAATTAAAATAACAGGAGAGCATTTTCAAAAAATAATTATAGAGCTCAAAATTTATAAATAATTATTTTTGTTTAAATATTTATATAAAATTACTTTATTAATAACAATTGTAAGAAACTAATTCTATTTATTATTTATATTTTATAACTATAAATAAATTATTTTTTAACATTTATATAAAAAATTCATAAACATAAATATTATTTTATTTAATTATCTATATCAATTTTATTTTTATCTAATTATTTTTATTTAATTATCTATATCAAAATTTATTTATTTTTTAAAATGCATGATTAACATAAGAAAATAAAATATTATTTTTATCAAAAATAAAGTATCATAACATTTTCATCTAAACTATCTAAATATTATATACTAATAATATCACCAACTTATTCTAGACAAGTAATTTAATCAACGAAGACCTGCCATTGCAGGATGGACAAAGCCGAAAATGAAAGAGCTCTGAGGGATAGATCCTGAAACCGATAACAAAGGAGCTCATCGACATCAAAGTCGAAGTCACAGTTGAAGATGAAGGCTGCAGCTGAAGCCAAAATTTTATTTATTCTTTGTGCACCAGCTAAGGGCAAGAAAAGAGAAAAGTTCAAACCCATAAAGAAAAAAAAATTGAGCAATGATCGCAAAAGCTACACTGCCTCGTGTTGAACCTTCAACCTATAAAAAATTTCATGTTTTGAAACAAATAAACAAAAGCATATTAAAGAATAAATTTGTGTGCCAATGATTGAACTGAAGCATTGGAAATTGGTAGTTCAATCTACAATCTTTATGCTAATTATAACCAATGTTAAGAAAAAAGGGTAGTACAAATTAAAATTTCTATTTAACATAACATATTGACCATTCACTATTTTGGTAAACGATAACTTGCCATCGCAACAATATTGCTTCGTAATGTACATCTTATTCTTAAACTGTCAATTATACAGAAATCAGGTGTTGATTTAAAAAAGGCAAACACTTAAACAAATCACTTTCGAAACAGTAGTTCTTGTTATTGGAAATTTATTTCACGGGTATTTGAGCTTTTGAAATAGTTCATAATTGTAGGATGTACAATGATAATTTTATTTTGTACAACAATAAAAAACACAACGTTTTAGAATTTTATCAAATGAAGTTTTAATAAATAAGCAACAATGAAAAACTAACCATGCCACAAGAGCATTTTATTCTTTAGCTTATCTCTGTATGGTGCATACTTGTCAAATTCTCCCTCCCTCTCAAGAACAAAAGCCTCTTCCAAATCAAGGCTCCAATCCTGATATCACAAAAACAGAATAAGTACACAAAACTCCAAAACTAAAAAAAATAACTGAACATCAAATAAAACCATCTGTACCTTATGCGTAGGAGCATGAGTATTAAGAAGATAATTCCTGACCATTTGGAAATTTTCGCTTTCATGAGGCAAAGGATCAATTTTACATTGGAGTTTTGCAAATTTCTCATCCAGTGTCTCATCATTTTCTCCATCAAAACCAACAAGCCTGGAAGCAATTTCTATGTCTTGAAGAGCCTCCAGCATTTTTACCTAAACATTCAAGGAAAGCTTAATGACAAGTTAAGAGGTCATTACATATTCTAAGAACATCAGTATATACAATAAGCTCAAGACAAAATGGGAGACAGCCCAGAGCAGTAGTACAGGTTTTTAACTGCATGCCGCTCAGCTTATAGTTAGAACTTAATAATATTTGAAATATAAAATTGTACCACCGGAAACTAAAATGCTTGCACAAGATTATTCGGTGTATGTCCCAAATTAAGTTTAAACCTATCATGTACTACATAGACAAGTCCATGGGCAGCAACCCCTGGCAGGGAACAACCTGTCCAATAAAGTAGCAAGGGTCAACGGAGGCGCTGCCCATTGCGGTAGTTTGGTGGCAGCACCCCAAAAATTAAATAATTTAAAGAGCATACTTATAATTTTCTTTTGGTTTTCATCGCCCTAATTCGCCTCTTTATGTATATTTGCTTGAGAGAACTAGGGCAGCTGGTAACTACTAATTTTCTTCATACGATTTCTCTCTTAGTGCCTCTGTGGTTTTTCCCACCAAGGGCTTTTCACAAAAATCTTGTATTTTGAGGTGTTCGCTTTTTGAGCGGTGATGTTTTGTGTCGTAGTCTAACAAATGCCATGCTGGAAAGTAAGAAAGAACATACCTTTGCCTTGAAATCATCTTCCCCTCTAATGACATGTGGTTGGATGGAAGGTATAAGGGTAAAAAAACGATTGCTGGCATCAACGATCAAACTTTCTCTAACAGCTGGTTCATAGCCATTACTATTATTTAATAAATTTTGTATCTCTGTTAAAGCTTCAAAACCTGCAGCAAATAAATAATATTTTCTATATTTCCTTAACTTTGAAAATCAGAAACAAATTTATACTAAAATTAAGTCTTAATGTATTTAAATTTTCAATTATAAATTGAAAAATTATTAAAATTATCATTAAACTCTTGCAAAATATTTAAAATAATCATTGACATGTAAATACTTTTTTTGATCAATTGATTTTTATTTAAGGGAATTTTTTTGGTCCCTGCCGTTAAATCTCCGTAACGTCCATGCTTTCCATTAGAAAAGTAAGGGTAAAAGCATATTTACAGTGTGTTGCTTTAATTTTCTTATTACCATGACTTTTAATTTATGCTGCTTGTCTTCCATGCGTCGACGACTGTCTGCAACGACGTTGTCAACGCTGCTTGATTTTTCTGTGTCGACTGTTTGCAACATCGTTAATGCTTTCGGCGACATCGACGACAATACTCTCTAGGTCGATGACATCGACGCCGTTTGTTTTTTGTTGCGTCAACGATGTCATCAACGCTTTTAACGATGTTGATGACAATCCTCTGCTTACTATTAAAAATTAAAAATAATATACTAAATCTTTAAATCTTCAAGTATATGTGCAACTTTGATTCTTCATATTATTTTTTTCTTGATTTATTCTTTTCTCTCATTTATTATCTTTTTTTTAGTAGCTTTGGTATATTTTTAAATACTCTAACCAAACGCTAATAATGATCATTGTTCTGTTATTAACAAAACTATGAGATTATAATGCTAATCATCTGTTTGTATTAACAGATTTCTGATTTTTTTTTCAAGATACAACTACTCTCTATTTAAATTTTTAGGCATAACAATTAACTTGTATGATTTTCACAAGGTGGAATTTTTCCTAGCATTGCTCACTTACGAAATTTTTTATATAATTAATTACAATTTGTGTCTTTGAAAGTTGCCATTCATATGTAGAATTTTATTAGCTAAATCCTAAAAGGCCAGATTTACTTAACGTTTCCATCCAAATTAACGACAAAGGACCAAAAAATTACTTAAATAGAAGTCAAGGAACCAAACAAAGTATCTACAAAAGTCAAAAACTAATTTGAATATTTTGTAAAAATCAAAGAACATTTTGATAATTTTCCATTATGAGCTGAATGACTAATCTTGGTAGAGAAAAATAGTAACTGATCAATGTAAACATACCCTTCTGAATGTTTTTCTTACTAAGCTTTCCCAGAGGCATTTCAGTCATGTTAATTTGAAATTCCAGCATAGCAGCCCTGTAAGAGTGTAGTTTAAGACTTTTAGAAGTCCTTGGATTCACTAGAAAAGAACAACAGTAACCTGTATGTCTCAACATTGAAAAGCATTTTCATCAGGTCTTGGACTTGCGAAGCAAGCTTACTCTCCAAATTCTTGGGAATTTTTACTTTTGATGCCGGTTTAACCGCATAATCCTTCAAAAGTAATCAAGTTATAAGCAACTAGAAGAACAGCAATTAAAATGAATTTAAAAATAAAATAGCTATGCAGAATCAGAACTCACAATGTCAAGAGGGCAAAATTTTCCTGGCTGCTTCTCAAAATTACCTTGCTCCCATGTCTCCCAATAATTTCCAGTCTTTTCAAGAAAGAGACGTTTAAATTCTGTAATGCACTCCGATAGCTGCAATCTTTCCAATTTATTCCCCCCGATTTTATCATTACCAACTCTTCCCCATTTACGGAATACATAACAATTAGATCCTTTGTCCTCTTGAATAATCTGAAGTATGTAATAGCTTGAAATATTGAAAGAAATCAGGATTACTATGAAGTTCAATGACCATAAACTGCAAGTGGGAACTGAAGCATACTACTGTTTAAAAGACAATTGGATAGATTCAATGGTAATATGGTCAATAAGCTGTAAAATGAAATAGAAAGATAATGGTACACTTTTTGCACTGCTTGGAATTGGAAGAATCTCACTCGTTAGTTAAAGATACAAATTTAATGCATCTCATCCATGAAATACTTTTAATTCTATGATTGACATACATAATTGTTATCATTTGTTTCTAGAGTCTCACAGAAAACTACAAATGAGAAAAATCATACATCGACGAAGTAATAACAGTTAGCGCAAGCTATAGAAACTTTAATAACAATACAAATTTGTTAAACCTGAAATCATAAATGGCACTTATCAACATGTAGAATTAATTTAAAGTACTTCTGAAAAAAAATTAAAATGTTCACTTAGAAAAAAAAACCCTTACCTGTTGATACCAGTTGATAACTCGGACATACTCAACGTTGTGCTATATATGCTTTTGCCATCATCATGAATATGACCTGAATCCTGAAGGCCAGAGGACTCGTGTACGGCACTGCGGCCCTTCACTTTCACGGTGACCATTCCAGTCATGTTCTCACCAGCCAGTTCCACTTTATAAGATTCAAAAGGAAGCTTCTTCATATTCTCTATACAAACACCAAGATAACTCTCCCTCACAATCGGCACTGCCAACCTCCTTTTAATATAAGCAATAGACATTATAGAAAATTTCAACAAAAAACAGATTAAAATAGCATTTTTATCGATATAAAATGAAATGTAACTAAAACATAAAACAACCTGGCTTTTTTAATTTCAGGATCTGAAACCTGCACCTCTCCACATGCAATTAAACAGCTAGTATCTGATAATTAGTAACATAGAGAAGAAGAACATTCAACCATTAAAAAGCAAAGTTTAGAAATAAACTGTTCAAACTTGTCCAGTGCATTTTTAAGCAGAAAATAGCACACCTTTGTTAATCTTTGAATGAACCTTTCCTCCATTCTCGACAAACTTCCGCTTTAAATCCTCCTGTAGGTTCCCGGTTACATAAAATATCAACATTTTAAAAATACAAGTTAAACTTCAAGCATTCTAGAACTGATAAACTTCGTAACTGACAGCAGTAAAATTCTACCTTCACCAATAAAAAGCATTTGACCAGGCAGATAAATTGTTTCAGAAAGCAAGTAACATATTCATTCAACAAAATTAATTCACATAAAACCAATAGTAAGAAACTAATTTTAACCAGTTCACCATAGCAAGACAATCAAATAGCATTCGTTTTTGCGTTTAAAGGAAACAGTAATAAAAAATATATTCCATTCCTTCAATAACTTAAATATATAAATATAGAGCTTAGAATGTGTACTCCAAAAATCTACTCATAAATATAAAAATGCACAACAGCTTTTGCTAATGCATAAATATAAAGAATAAAAGCCAATTTCCTCCTAAATCAGCTAAAATATTTAGGTAGCTAGTGATAGAAATAGAAGAAGCTAATCATTTAAATTTGCAAAAAAGTCAAACTTCTAAATTTCTATGTCAGTAACATTTAGCAAACATATGAACAAAAATCACCAAAACTGATCACCATGTTACATAATTATGATACAAGGAATAAAATATACCACTTCATTTCCAAAATCTCCAGTTAGAGCTACTTTCAAATTCTCCAATTTGTCACCAGAAGAGGGTTGACACTGCATGCCACTAGATATGGTACCCAGATTTTTAAAAGATGATTGAGGAGGAAGTATTCTGATGGGTTTTTTAGCCTTCTGTGACTTGAACCACTGTACATAACATTATTAATCAAAAGCATATTTTAACATCAGAATCAGAAAGCTGTGTATTTGCATTTTAAAGCATAAACCCAGGTTAACCTTTAAGAGGTACTCATTACTTGTGCCTTCTGGAATTCTCCACTTCCCCTTCAGACGCACAGGTTCAGAAGTTGCATATGAACACTTGCTCCATGCTGACACATAGCCATGACAGCGGTACAAACTTCCAGAGTAATGCAAAGAGCCAGAACATAAAGGGCATTTCCCAAGCACTCCAAACAACATTCCATCAGCACTTGATCAGCAAAACAAAATTAAATAAAAATTAGTTCAATAAACATAATCAATAACTACCGAATACCCTAAAGCAGTGCTAAGAGGTTTGTGCGGTTTAGCAGTCTAAATAACAAAAAAAAAAAACAATAACATGCATTAAAATGTTGGACAACATTTGAAAAAGGCTAGTTGTAACGACCCAAAGTCGTTACTTTGCGAATTAGGTCAATTTCCAACTCTGACATTAGGACCCCGGAGAATTTCAATTTAGGGCAAACAAAGCTACCAATAGATAGAAATAATTTTTAGATCAAAGTGCCCTAGTTTGGGAGAAATCTGAATAACGGAAGTTCCTGTTTTATTTTCTAAATTATTTAAATTCTAAAAATCAAAACATTAAAATACGTGTCTGAATTCATCGTTTTCAGTGTCAACGTGTTAAGTATATTATTTAAAGGCTGCTCGAAAAGTTTCATCAAATTCTGAGCGCCGGTTTGATCGTGATTAATTTTTGATGTTTTAAAACCTCAAAAATTAATATAAAATAAAATATTACTTCGAATCGAAAATTTTTGGCACGAGGGTGTTCACTATGTCATAACACGCCTCGGTGTCAAGTTTCATTGTATTTGGACGCCAAACGATGAAAAAATGCAATTAATTTAAAGTTATGTTTTTTTTTTCCATCTTCCTCTGTTTTCCCTTTACCCCCAAATAAAATTGCAACCTGCGATTTTCTTACGCCAAAAAGGCAGAAGAAGCTTCCGCGCCAGGCGGAACCCTGACCTATGCCCCCTGCGCCTGCGCCTACTACCTGTGTCATCTCTCACCTCCTGTATAAACCCCCTCTCATCCCCTCCTTTCCTTAGCCCCACAACAGCCCTCTCCTTTCTCTCCCAACCAGCCACAGCAGCCTCTGACAGCCCCCTCCAGCAAGCCTCCCATCCAACAGCAACCTCCGGCAGCCAGCCTTCCTCCTTCCCAGCCAGCAGCAGCCCAGCAGCCCCGCCAGCCAACTCTTCCTTGCCGGCTGACCAGCAGTAGCCCGGCAGCCCCACCGTCCAGCTGGATCCTTGCCAGCCTCCAGCCACCCCATTCCGGCTTCCCTCCGTTTTTCGGCGGTCCTAAACCTAAAGGTTTGAAGAGAAGTTAAGAGAAAGAGAAAGGGGATGAAAAGAGAAGTTATTTTGCTATTTTTTATATACTTAATAATCTTTTTGAAGATATGATTATGTCATCACATTAGCATTGTTGTCATTAATCAATAATGACAAACAAATGTTATAAAATGACTATGATTTCAATTTAAGCGTTTTCATTTTTACCATCACTCCTACTATGTCCTTCTTTCCTTCTTATATTATTATTATCATTGAAAAATGATAATAATAATATTATATCATTGTAATCGCTATCCTCAGTAACTTAATAGCGCTATAATAAATATTACTGCCACTGCAGTATCTTAAAAAAAATCGAACTTCAATCATTATGAGAAAGCGAAATAAGGACAGAATCGAAGTAGTGATAAAGAAAAATAACTCCTAAAATATTGGATTAAAAAGCTAACTTAAGATATCCAAACTTAAATACAGATTGAGCGAACTGTCACTCATCCAAACTTTTGAACTTCTGAACTTCTGAACTAAAAGGTACCCAGTACATGACGAAAATTACATTTTGCACTTTTACTGCTGCTTAGCTTCTTGTATTTGCTTTGAGCCAAATTCATTTGAAGCTTGGTTGATTGTTAGAAACCAACATCCTTTTCATTCGGGGGTTACTGGAAAATAACATCAGTAACATTAATGCTTAATTGGTTGTTAGAAACCAACATCCTTTTCATTCGGGGTTGTTGCTGGAAAAATGGCATCAGCAACATTCGGGATTGTTATTGGAAAATGACATCAATAATATTCGGGGTTGTTACTGGAAAAAGACATCAGTAATCTTTATTGATAAGTAATATTTGTTGCAGGAAATTGCTTATTTTGCATTATTGCCTTATTTTCTCCTGCATTTTATTTCTGTCTTACTTCCACTAATCGCATCATTTAAAAATGTAAATGTTATTATGTACTGCAGTACTTAGAGTATTCATTAATTACTGAGAATTCAAATCCTGGTATTATTTTTTTGTGCAATACCAGATCAGGTGCTCCTAGGGGAATACACGCAAGAATCATAATGCTTAAAAAGTTCAATTGCCGATAAGATCCACGACGCTATTTTTTTTGCTTGTTTATCTTTTATCTTTTCTTTATTTTTACTTTTGTACGAGGAGTGTTGAAAAGACCTTGTAAAGTGAACATTGAAATAAATGAATATTATCTTTTGGCCTTTGTATGTATATGCATTTTTTCTCTCAAGTTACTTAATATGATCCTGCGGTAAGTGAATGCCCGATGTCGGAACGATTTTCGCTGAACCGGCACCGGGGTCATCACACTAATGCAGATGAATAACATAATATTGGGGAGAAAAATTATACTTGACAAAAAATATGTATCAAATTTCATGCCAGTTAAGAACTAGATAAGGCGAACCAGTTAAAGCTCTTGCCTAAGAGCCATTCTAGCATTCAATCTCAGTTGTAAAGCAGCTCACACAACCATATTGCAGCCAGTATCCGCACCAACATGTGCCCCTTTTTCAATTATCACACCCAATTCAACCACCGTCATGCATTCAAACAATTAAGCGGTCAACCTCCTACCATACCCTCCTCACCCCTTATGTAATGCCCCATCCAAAAAACTAGTAGGCTTCCTCTTCCAAACGATGGTGCTAGCCTGAGCACGGTCAACCTTCTACCAGACCCTCCTCACCCCTTATGTAATGCCCCATCCAAAAAACTAGTAGGCTTCCTCTTCCAAACGATGGTGCTAGCCTGAGCATCATTAATGGTTACTATGATCGCAAACCCACAGCAACTTCTAAAAATTTTGGGCGAAGCTATAACCACATCCAGTGATTTTTGTTACAAAATACTGACTAAACCATGATCTGCAACACTTCCCAGAAATTGTCCATCAGGATGTGTTAGGAGGTAATGCAGATCATGGTTAAACCAATTGTCTTGGCTAACCATCATTTGCAACATCTCCTGCATGCGCCATGGAACTTCTTGAATGTGTTTAAGTAAGAACATTCATAATTAAGAACTATTTATCTATCTATATACATATATATATATATATATATATATATATATATAATAACATCAATATATGGCACACAAATTCATTTTTTCTCCAAAAAACTTCTCTTGGTACTCTATCATAAGCCCTTTCATAGTAAAAAAAGATTAAAGACCTTTATTAATTTTTTAAATTTCTTCATCAAACTTCTTAATAAATGTAAAGCTTCCATGTTATACCTATCTTGTATAAAATTAAATTGATTTTATGAAATACGAGCATCCCTCGTACACAATCTTTGGCATTACCTTTATTTGTGGAAAGAGGTACAACAATACTCCATCTATACTCATCTGATATTTGTTTTTAAAATAATATTAAATAATTGATAAGCAAGAAATTCCTTGCCCACCCAAACATTTTCACATACTGATAGGAATGGCATCCAATCCTATCACTTTTACATTCGACATCCCCATTAAAATATTTTAAATCTCAACTTTACTAGCTAGCCAAATAAAAGTTAATTGATATTATTTTTGCAACTATTAAACTCACTCATACTAGTTGTATTAGTACAACATTTATTAAGAATCTTTGTAAAATAATCTTTTGTCTATATTCAATGTCTTCACCAATTTTTTTGAACATTTTTAATCGCTTAAGTTCAGTTGAAATTTAAATAAGATAAATCATATTTGATCTCTTAAATTCAATAGAAAAGTGAGTTTGATTTTTTTCAGAATTTGAATTCTTTGAGTTTTCAAATTTTTGTTGTTATTTGCTTTTAAAATAAGACTATCCTTAATAATTGAACTTATAAAATAAACTAAATGAACTTTTTAGCACAAAAGCTTGTCTATAGGTAAAAAAAATTCATTCAGTATTATTTACACCAACACATTTTACACCAGTACATTTTTGAAAAAACTCAATCCCCTTTGCAAATACTGTATTCTAGGACTAAACAAAAATCTTCTTGTATTTTAACAATCTCTCCGTCACATGAGAGTACGTGCATTAACCTTTATATTACTCCGTCGTATATGAAAGCATCAGATATCACCCACCATGTCACACATCGACATAGAAAAATGGGTAAACTTAAGCAAGAATGAAGGTTTAACAACAGGAACAAAAGACTTCAAAATGTCTCTTTATCTAAATAAGAATTAATTATAAAACCATGCAGATAATAATAAGAAGAGTTGCAATCAATTTTTTAAAATAAATGAAATATGAAGTTTTACATTAATGCATCAATTGAAAAACAAAAACTAAGAAAATATGCATCCATTGGGGATTCATAGACAGCACTGAATACTATCCCCCCTCTCTTTTACCGCATTCCTACAATTTGCAAATGCTTAGTTGGATGTGAGTTGCCATTTTAACATTATAGGTTTCCCATGGTTAGAATTGCATGAAAAAAGAAAGCAATGTATACATAAGTTTACATACATATAAGAAAGCATAAATTTTGATGTTTTTATAAAGCATCAATCACAATATCTTCATAGCATAAAAAAGCTAATATAATATTTTCATACTTTTAGTTGGCATATAAATATCGTTAGACCATTCGATCAACATTAACAATAGCTTTCAATTTTCTTTTAAATTATCATAACGTATATTTTGAAGTAGATTACTAATATATCAATCATAGGGACACAACATATATACCTTTTTCTATTTCATTTGCTATAATCTTTTTCGCTAGTAAAATATTTTCAACAAGCAACATCAAGGGGTGGCTCAAACATGCTCATGCATACATTCATGTTGGTTTTTTTATATATAGTATTGCTAATTTTCTTTGGATATATATAAAATAACTTTAGACATAAGAAAGTAAGATGATTATAAAACTACAAAAAATATATTGTAGGCACATAGTAAACATCATGTTTTTTACTTTTATTATGATATTAATTTTTCAAACATAATTAAAGAAATAAAAATAATTGAGTATAAATATGTTCATATATCTTAGTACAAGATGAAAAAGCACAGTATTCCATTAAACACATTTTCAATATTATTTAACAATATTTGCATATTTATAAATAAAAAAATGTAATAATGACCTTTAATTAACAAAAATTTTTATGAGAAAGCAGATAATTCACACTACAGTTCCCAAAACATATCCAAATTCTTCACTCCCAATCTAACAATTACATCACACATACCAAAGAAATATTTCAAATTGAACGTTGTTAACTCTTTTAAGCTTCATATAGATATACGTGAATAACATAAATATGGGTAGATCTTTATTTTAAAACTTATTGTAATATAGGAGCTAAGCCAGTGAAAGAAACCAAGCTAAGTCCCACAAAAGCAACAAATTACATGAACCATTTAATCCCAACAAATGTCATTGGCAATAATATACTCAGAATCATAATGGTAAACCAAGTCCCATTTATTTAGAGTAAAGACAAAATAATTGGGTCGTTCTATATTAGCACATTTTCCTATTCAACATGAACTAAACCCAAAGTTTCATGTGCTTTAACATATATTCATCGATGTCACTTGTACCATCACTCTAAATCACTCCTCAATTTAGCCAACCCACCTGGTATGACCAAGGCTCAATGGTGTTGTCGTTTTATGTGTCAACAAGCAACCTTTTTTTTTTCATTTTCCCGCATGCTTAACTTGTTCCCTACATTTTCCAAACAAGCACTATGGTCCATACATGGCCTTATAACAACAATTGAATTAGATTTATACTTCAAATCTTCAAAATATTCTCTTATTATATAATACACTAAGTATATCATTTGTAAATATTTATACAACAAATATAAAAGGTATGAACTCAATGTATCTCAATGTTGTTCATTGACATAATATAATTTAATTGAAAACCCTTCAGTGACACCACAAGTATTAAAACAAGTCGCTTTTGACTATTTTTTCCAAACTTTTGAACAAGCACAAGTTGAAAAGCGCATGTTCAAAGGCCTGTGAAAAATTAGCCGCCTCACATAACAAGCATATGCAGTAAAGACACATTGGTACTGATGAAGAGACATATCCAGTAGCACTCATGTTAATAGATTACTAACCAACGCTCACGTAAATCATATTCTGATCCTGCTGAATCTTGCTCGTTAACTTCAAGCATTTCACGAAGTTCTGGAGTTGTAGCCTGATTCTTAAGCTCATCTTTAATAGCCCACAAAGCCCTGTTTTGCTCTTCCAGCTTCATTTCAAGATCAGCATTTGCTCCACTTGTTTCATTTCCAGCAGTTGTACTAGTTTTGGAGCTCTTCTGATCAGTCTCAACTTTCCTGCGTTTGGTTTCTCTTGTAGTTGCTTGTTGCAAAGCCGCTTTTGTACCTTGCAGCAAGTTAAATAGAAAAAATTAAAAAATCTGAAAAGCAGCACAAATTTCCAAAATAAACCATCACTTCGCATAAATTACCACTCTTAGCATTACTTGCATCCTTCTTAAATACTGCATATAGAGTTTCTTTTTCTTGGGATGGTAAGTTGTCCCAGCCAGATACTTTCTCTACATTTAGTGATGGAAAGATTTCACGGAGACAGCTAACATGATGCCAAGCCAGACCTTTGGAGCTCTGACCTTCAAGTTTGGTTGAAATGCGAACCTACAGCACAAAATTTAGATGACACTCAGATGTGATATTCAAACCCATGCGGAAAATGCATCACTATTAGCTAGTGCAATTAACACTTTAGAATATATAACTATCAGACCATGAATTTCCAGACAAAATTGAGTCAAAATATACTCTTGAGCAAGCTTTAAATTAGATTGAATTTTAATTTCAGTTCCAACGCAAAATTTTCTACAATTGGATAGTTTATCAAAATTAGAATGCCCTTAACATTTTGATATTAATTAATCTCATGACATAATATTTCAAATTACATATGTTTACAAAGAGAAATATTCTACATTTTTAGAATGATTAATTCATTTTCTTTTCCCATTTCTGATCATCTATCAAGATGCTAATGAATCAAATTTTATGAAGCCAGATGACAATAAAGTAATGTAAATTCTGTCATCTAATGTAATATCCTTTAAAAAAAGTTGCTCAAATTTAATTTCAATCATTCTCCAATATTTAGGCCAATTCCAATAACTTTCAAAAATTGATGATTTTACTGTTTACTGGCTAATTTGTAATCTAAAATTGTGCATAAGAAACACATATTTAATTTACATTAAATTATATTATTTTTATGCAAATTTTATCCAAATCAAACTTAAAATGAATTTTCACTAACTTTTGAATATATTCCATACTTTTTAATATCCTAACCATATCCTAAACACATAAAATACTGGGCCAAACCCCTTATTTCCGTCAGCGGCTGTTGCATTGCAAGTATTGAGATAGAGAGGGATTACACCCACAAATTGAGTCTTCTTCTTCACGAAAATTCTTGACCCTCCCTCTTTCTAGAATTTTCTCATCCCTCTCTCTTCCCTATGGTTACGTGAAGATCAACAAACAAGTCATCGTATTCTCCTCTATATCCACCCCTTCTAAATACCCTAGCCGGCCAAGGTCAGACTCTCTAATAGCCAAGATCGGCCCCATGACCAAACCCTAACCGTCCACTCCACTAGCCCTAGCCTCCATCCATCTCCCTCTCCCTTATCTTTCTCTCTCCTCAAAAATAGCCCCAAAGCAGCCCCTCTCCATCCCATTTACATTCTTCCTTCACAAAGAAAATTCTAATCCTAAAGTCATATTTTCTTCTTCCTCTGCTCTTTTATTTCTCCAATTATTAATTACATATTTTAAATTATAAACCTAAAATTACAGGATTACCACCCTCTCCAATAGCAATATTTCTCTGATTTCATGACCCAACACCAAATTTGACACAAAACATGCTCAACATCTTCCGATGATCCCTTTTTTTTCTCCAAAAAACTAATTTTGTAAATCTTTAATTTTTATATTGATTTTAGAACATAACGCATAAAGCTTAATTTTGATCCCTCTAATTAGTTTGTATTAACTATGTACTCAATCAAAATCCTCTTTGAGCCATCTTATAGAACCACATACAATTAGAAATTTGTAAACTTATTGTTTTAATAATTTGAACAGCCACGTGCTTACATAAGCACTAAATATTTGCTCTCCAATGAGCTCTTAATCAATGACGAGCACGACTAACATCAACCTTTACACGATCTACCAAAAACCCTAAGATCAAATCCGTTGAGACATGAGTACTTGCGAGACCAACACCTTTCAGATGATATAAAACAGATAAATTTCCTAGCTAATTGAGAGTGATACCATTTTTTTCCTAAAATTAATTCATTTAATTTTAAATAGTAAAATATTGTATATTTTTATAACTACTATATATATATATATATATTCACATAAGAGATTAAAATGGCACCAATAATTGATAAGATTATTTAAAGTCATCTTAGATGATTTGTGCATTTTAAATGTAAATCATTCAATACCCACATTAGAAAAGAGTATATGAATTTTGCCATGTTAAAATTAGAAGAAGACCAAAATAGACATAGGAAGAAATAATTAGAAAAAATCTTCTCTGTTAGGAACTTAGACAAGGACTTCTATTCAACTGAGCACAATAAAAACAAAGGATTCGTATAGGTGACCCCACCTAGTGGGATTAAAAGTTGATATTGTTGTTATTATTGTATACTCACATAAAAGATATAATTTAGTAACAAATATATTATGAATATATTTTTTCAATATTGTCATATTGTTGAACTAAAGAGTGTTCATGTTTAAGCATGCATTAAATCTTAAAATCATATAAAAGAAAATAATATGGCTATAACATGTGTTCAATCGCAAGGTAGCTTATCTAATGAGATTCATGTTGATATTGGACTACATTAAGGCTCGGCTCTCAACTCATATCTTTTTGCTTTAACAATGGATATTCTTTTAGAGCACATTCAAGAGGAGGTTCCTTGGTGTATATTATTTGCAGATGATATTTTAATAATTGATAAGACTAAACAAGGAGGTAAAGCAAAACATGAGCTGTTGATGACTAATTTAGAATCTAAGGATTTTCATCTAAGTAGATTTATAACAGAATATAAGGAGTGTAGGTTTAATTGTATTAGAAGCTCTAATCTTAAAAACATAACTATTAAGAACTATGTGATCAAAAAGAGCGAGAGGTTCATATGCGTTGGTCTAGATATTCAAAAACATAATGAAATAGAGAATGATGTGATTAATAGGATTCATGTTAGCTGAATGAAATGAAGGAGCGCTTACAAGGGATATTGTATAATTAAAAAATCTCATTTAAAATTAAAGGAAATTTGTTTAGAGCAACTATACGACTAGTTATGTTCTATGGGGTTGAACGTTGGCAAACAAAGAAAAAAGTTATCAATAAAAGTGTTATAGGGATGAGGATGCCTACGTGGATGAATGTGCATAATGTAAGAATAGAATAAGAAAAGAGTTTAACAATAGCAAAGTTGGAATGGCCCTAATAGTTGATAAGATTAGAAAACATTGCCTTAGATGGTTCAACATATTAAACATAGACCATTAAATGCCGATGTTAGAAAAATTAAGTTTATGAATTTTGCCCAAATTAAAAGAGGAAGATAAAAAATGATATGGAAAAAAAATCATTAGAAATGATATTCTCTATTTTAAATTTAGTGCAAGGATTTTAGGGATTTGAACACACCTTTAGTCATCATCTAAGCACCAACGAGGTTGCAGTAGCGAAAACAGCGAGTGGATCTCCAACTTTATTACCCTTGGATACAAATGCTCTAGCAAAAACAAAGAAAAAACACAACAAAACAAAGCAAGCCTCAAACACAAAGATCTTTAAGTGAAAAACTATAAAATCAAAGAAAAACTACTTAGCCATGCCACAAGAAACTTCACTATGAAATCAGAAGAATACAGAAGAGAAATCTCACTCTCTTAATATCTTGGAGATCTCACAATTTTCTCCTTCTCTTAAGATCCTCATAGCCCTAGTACGGTAGCCCTTAGCTTCTCAAGTCTCCATAGCCACCACAGCACTCAAATCCGCCATAAACCCTAAATATATAAGGATATTTCAAGCCAGACACATCCTACCCCCCAAATAAGTCCTAAAATCACATTTTTAGGCTTTATTTAATGCCTTAGCATATTCTTGGAGCATTTTAAGCTCTGCCTGGCACTTGGGCGCCCAAGCGCCAGTCCTTCTATTATGGTAACTTAACGACTGCTTGGGCTCACTCAAACGCCCTACCCTTTGTCCAAATGACCCTAATGAGCGCTTGCGCGAGTTCAAGCACCCTACCCTCAATTTCCAAGGCTGAGATAGCACGCCAATCAGCTCAGCTACTGAAACCAATTATAGTCCTATTTTGTGTTCGCTTAGCCTCCGGTTGATTCGTGACTTACCCAAAGCTACTCTAAAGCCTCCAAATGATCTATTGTTCAAAATCAATCCAAAACACACTTAAATTCTTCACCATCATTTCAGTTATGCTTGCATTGACGCACCTTACTGTGCATCTAAGTGAATTCCACCTTGACACACCTACGTAGACTGAACTCGATGCTCTACAAACACAATAAGAGCTTCTAATTAATATCATTCTAGTAGTTGTTCATGTTATCACATAAAAAAAAATCTATAAATTAACACAAATTATGATAAATTTAAATGATAATATTAATGAGTATAAATACTCTAATTATTAAAGAATGGCATTAAAAAATTTAACACACACACACACACACATATATATATATATATATAATCTCATTAATTACCTTCAAAGTTAATCATACTACTTAAGGGTAAAGGGTTATTTCTATTATATATAAAATGATGCGTATGTATGTATAATTAGTCTATAGAGCAAACCCCACATGATAAAGACTGGGGAAGTTGTATTAATGGTAATGATAATGGAAATAAAAATAGTAAAGATTTAACGGTGTCCCTTAAATTGTCATTAAATAATACAATAAATGATATATATTTTTGTTAAAATGAATAAGGTTATTAAAAATGAATTATTTGATAACAATTAAATGTTATTAAAGAACAATGTTCTTATAGTAATGGCTAAATAATATTATTATATTATAAGAAAGATTCTATTCTTTAGTTGAAATATTAGAACTATGGAAAGAACCTGAATACTTATGCAAAGATTAAGAAAATATATAATCCATAATTATTTATACTACCTTTAGTTTATAAAATAAATACACATGCACTTTGTTTTCTTTTCATGCATGTTATTGCAACTTAAAACAAGCATATACTCACAGAGTACAATGTATAACTCATCCAGTACACAACGCTTTTTTCCAAAGTATAAGACTCATGAGTAAAGATCGAGTTAATGATGTCTATCTGTGATGTCCCGATGCCGCTTCAGCAGAAACCGTCCCGACATCGGGTGTTCACTTGCTGCAGGATCATATTGAGTAATGAAAGAAAATGGACACATAAAAATATAAGACATTTCTCATTTATTTTAAACTTCATATTACAAGATCTGATATCGTACTCCTCGTACAAAAGTGAAAAATAAATATAATATAAAATATAAGCAAAAACAACGCCGTCGTGATCCATTTGAAGATTGAAAATTTTAAGCATTAGAATTCTTGTTTAAGCTCTTCCAGAAGCACCTGACCTGGTATTGTACAACAAACAATACTAGGATTGAAATTCCCAATAATTAGAGAGTACCCTAAGTGCCACAGTAATCACTGCAGTATTATATTTTATAATAGCAGAGATGCGATTTGCGATAGAGATGCAGGAAAAATATTAAGGTAAAGTACAAATGAAATAATTAATTTCCTGCAAAAGATATTAGTACAAAAATATAAGTTACTGATGTCATTTTTTTCCAGTAACCCACCACGAACATTATTACTGATGTTATTTTTCCAGTAACAACCCACGAATGCTATTATTGATGTCATTTTTCCGGTAATTAGCCACGAATGCCGTTACTGATGTCATTTTTCCAGTAACTGGCCACGAATGCTATTACTGATATCTTTTTTCCAGTAATTAGTCACGAATACTGTTACTGATATTATTTTTCCAGTAACTAGCCACGAATATTGTCACGTTGATTCCGAACAACCAACCAAGCTTCAAATTGAAATTTTGGCTCAAAGCAATTAAAAGCTAACAGTAGTAACAATACAAAATGTAATATTTATCATATACTGAGTACCTTTTGTCCTTTAAGTTTGGATGAGTGACAGTTCACTCAATCTGCATTTTAAGTTTCTGATATTTTAGTATTTAGCCAATGATTTAAGGAATATTATTTATTTTTAAGGATTTACATTCTTCTTTCTTGTCTTTATTCTTTTATATTCTCATAATGATATAAGTCTTTATTTAGTCATTTTATGTAATCTTATCATATTAGTGTTATGAAAGAATAAAAGCAAAATTTAAATTGATTGATTAGAAATATAATAGACATCTTTATTTACATTTTCACTGTTATCCATTATGATAATGTGAATGATGTATTTGAGATGTTAATATTATTATTTATTATTATCATACTTATGATTAAGCACAAAAGGAAAAATTTTAGTTCTTTTCTTTTCCATTTCTTACCTTAGATTAGGACTACTTGGAAAATGAAGGAAAGCTAGAGGCTGGAGGAGGGCTGTGGGGGCTGGTAGGGGCTGAGGAGGAAGCAAGCAGCTTGCTGGCTGTTATGGGCTAAGGGAGGAGTTGCTGTGGGGATGGTAGAGTCTGGAATGGGAGCTGGCTGCTGCTGTTGTGGGGCTGAGGAGAAGATGGTTGTTGCTGTAGGGTTGAGAGGAGAAGAGGGCTGCTGTTGTGGGGCTGAGAGGAGGAGAAGGCTGCTGCTGAGGGGCTGAGGAGGAGAGCTAGCAGCTGCTGTTGGCTGAGGGCTGAAGGCTGGGGAAGCTGCTGTGAAAGTTAGAGAGGGCTGGAATGGCAGGAGGAGAGGCTGGGAGAGCTGCAGGGAGCTGGTTGGAATGGAGAAGAAAGAGCTGCTGGCTGTGAGAGACTTGGTAGGGGAGTTGGTAGGGGTTTGGGGGCTGCTGTTTGGAGAGAAGGGAGGGCTGGAATGGCAGCTGTTTGGGGAAGTGAAGGAGGCTTGGTTGCTGTGGGCTAAGGAGAAGGAGGGGCTGCTGTGGGCTGGCTGACTGTGGGGAGAAGAGGGCTGGCTATGGGCTGATGGGGGGGCTGGTAGGGACTGAGGGAGGAGTTGGCAACTTGTTGGCTGGTTGCTCAGGGGCTGGCCGCTGGTAGGAGCTGAGGAGGAGGGGCTAGCGGGGAGCTGCTGCTGGGAGCTGGCTGGGGGAGGGCTGGAATGGCAAGAGGGAAGAGGGCTGGTTGGCTGAGAAGGGAGAGGAGAGGATGCTGCTGTGGGGAAGAAGAGAGTTGGCTGTGTGGGGAGGAGGAGGGAAGGAGGGGGTTTTAATAGAGGAGGGATGGGATAAGGGATAATGGTGTATTTAGCGCCATTATGGGGCTAAAGGCTGTAAGAACCGCAGGTTTTAGCGGAAGTTCCCGCAAAGTATCGAAACTTGATCGCAAGAAAAGGGGGGAAGGAAAAGAGAAAAACTTAAGAGAATTTCTTAAAACTATTTAAACTTAAATTAATCGCATTTTTTTGTCGTTTAGCGTCCAAATACAATGAAACTTAACACCGATGTGTGTTATGATATTACAAACACCCTTGCGCCAAAATTTTTTGATTCGGAATAATATTTTATTTTATATTAATTTTTGAGTTTAAAAACTTCAAAAATTAACCATAATCAAACTGGCGCTGAGAATTTAATGAAGCTTCTCGAGCAGTCTTTGAATAATATACTGAACATAACGACACTGAAAATGATGAATTCGGGCACTTATTTCAATGTTCAAGATTTTATGAATTTAAATAATTCATGAAACAAAACGGGAGATTCCGTTATTCGGATTTCACCCAAACTATGATACTTTGATCGTTAAATTAAATCTCACCTATGGTAGTTTTGTTTGCCCTAATTCAAAATTCCTTGGGATCCTGATTTTTAAAGTGGGTTTTGATCTAATTTGCAAGGTAATGACTTTGGGTTGTTACACTATCGTTGCAAATTGATTCCACTTAGTTAGATTTATTTCTTTTAGTTTTCTTTAATATTGATCTTCTATTATTAAATACTTATAAAAAATTAGAGGCTTTTTATATCACTTTGTTAGATTAATAACTTATTAAATATTGACATTAGAATTAAAATGTGAAGTCGATGTTGTCGTCGTTTGGCCTCTATTACCAGGCGTATATCAAACTATAGAACATGACATCTAAATATCTTTGTATTTAATATATTGTGATTTTCTTGGATAACAAGAGAGCAAAGAAATATGAGTCCATCCTTCTAAGAAAATAATTTTCTTAAATATATATATATATATATATATATTAAACAAAAATTTAATCAAGTAAAATTTAAAAGATACAGAGGGGTCGTCGGAATACAAAAATAACTTAGAAAATGGAAAGAAATAAAAACCTAAAACAAATATGGACAACTCAAAAAGGATACATCCCAGGGTGTATCCTAACAATTTCTAATCCAAATAAAATCAAGCAAAAAAAATACACTAAAAAATCAAAAGGCCTAACATACATGAAGCCCAAATGACTTCCAAGAAAAAGAGGTCAAACGAAGCCTTCCTTTACAAACTTTCTTCCATGAGATAGGCGAATCCCCCTTTGCAGCAACCTTCCGCGAGATCTCCAGAGCCAACAGTCAACTCTCCAATTCAAGATACCATACGGTGCAAACCAAAACCAGTAATACTAAAAGAAATCATGATAACATCAACAAGCTAGAGAAACAATAAGATACAACCCAAAAACCAATGGCCCATAGAAAAACAAAACCACTTCAACTACATCAACCACCGAAAACCCAGTCGCAACCACAAGCTCAGATACTGTTAAATTTAGCATTATCATGAAAGTTGACAATAGCTTTAAATTTATTCTTGTCCACATTTTTCCAATTCAATTTATTGAGGAAAACTCACTCAAGAAGGGTATGGACATCATTTGGGATATGAATTATGATTCTACAGTGACTCATCGACTTGTTAGAATATTTAACAAGGTTTTTAGCATTCCAGATGGCTCACACAATAAAAATCTCAATAATCTTGCTAACATGAAGCTTTTTGGATGAGGCTGAGTGATTCCATCTAGAGAAGCAATGGAAAATATCATCAAAATCGAATACTTGTTAATGCTAGCACATGTTTATTAATAGCATCATTTAAAGTTACATAATTAACAATTTCCATATTGGTGCAACAAAGACAATTAGAAGCAAGGTGAAAACCTTTCTTTTGGAGAGTCTCATCAACACTAATGGTAAAGACTCCAGAAGAAAATACTAAAATGAGTAGGAATATATTTATTCCAAAACCAAAGCTTCCACTCATAGATTTTGTGGGTCCTAATAGAATGTCCAGCCCAAGCTAAGCAAAATTTATCATTAACAGCAAGATCAGAGCTAGCCTTCTTAGAGGTGCCCATCACAGGGTTTTCATTGCAAGTTTTGATAAACAAGGTTATCAATAAGATGTTACTAAGAAGACTCCAATCCCAACCACCACCAGGGTTATAGCAATCTACAATTTTGGGAAAAAGATTATTCAATTCAATACTATTCTTAAGAATGCCAAACTTAGGCTAGCTGTCAAACCAAAAAAAAGAGGAAGAATCAAGGTAATCCCAAAACATCAAATTAGCCATAGTAATACGATACTCCAACATCCTTCTCCACATAAAAGAATTAGATAGTTTGGGAAGATTAGCACTGGTATGTTTGGTAGCACAATATTTATCTTTGACAATTTGCACCCAAATGTTATTTGAATATCTAAGAGCCACCACAACTTAAGGGTGAAAGCAACATGAATGTCTTCAATATTTTTAATCCCAAACCCCCCTTCATTGATAGGGAACAGATGCATTCCTCATTGACCGGATGATTTTGGATCCCCCCTCACAGACCCAAAGAAAATTATTTAAGATAAATTTAATGTGATTATAAATCCATTTTGTGGGAGAAGTAACATCAAGCCAAAATATAGGAATGGTATTAAGAAGATGCTCAATTAGAATAAGTCTATCACTCGAGAAGAGATGGTTATGCTCCCAACCTTTTATCTTATCATAATCTTCTCCATAAGGCCTTTATGATCATCATTCTTAATACGGCCATTAATAAATAAGTATGCCTAAAGGGAGGGGAATTGCCTTTTTTTTTTTTAATAAAATTTGCTAGCAATACCATCCGGGACATAATTAGGGGCTTCCTTATTAATGAAATAGGTGGAATTTTTAGTGGGAACACTCAGACCCATCTCTTTTTCCAAATCATGAATCAGCATGGAAATTATTGATAAACCTTTTATTGCCAATAGTGAAAATAATAATATCATCCACATAAGCAAGGTGGGAAATTATAAATTTACCACCATTACTGTATCACAATGCATGGTCTTCCATAAGAAGATTAATTAAACATTTTGACCAAAGGCCCATAACAATCACAAATATAATAAAGGATAAGGTTTACCTTGCCTTAACCATTTTTGTGATTAAAAAAACCCTTCAGGGGTACAATTTAAAATTATGGAAGATCACACATTCTTAATTAAATTTTTTATTTTTAGAATGATACAATCATTAAACCCAAACTTTTTGAGAAAATAAGACATGAAGTCCCATCACACCTTATCATAGGCTTTTTCCAAATCACGATTGAGGATGAGATTGTAACCTCTTTGCTTTCCCTCTAACCTGTGAAACATTTATTGCATAGCCAAAATATTGTCCTTAATATTTCTATTATGAGCAAAGCGCTTTGATTAAGCCGAATGAGATCATAGAGGATACAATTTAACTATTCACCACAATTTTTGAAATAATTTTGTTAAAGATGAGTAGAGACTAATGGGTCTAAAACGGTTCCACCAGTCACTATTTTTCTCCTTAGGGATAAGGGAAATCACAATGTGGGAAACATTTAGGGACTCCACAAAAAAATTCTTTGGTGGCATTGCAACAATCAACATTAATAGTAAGCCAACAATTCTTATAAAATTCATCTGGAAACCCATTAGGTCCCGGAACCGAGTCATCTTTAAGGAATTTCACAACCATCAAGAATTCCTTATCATCAGGAATAGCATCCAGCTTAGCATTCATGTTTGAATCAAACTAAAAGGGGAGGACTCAGATACTACTCCCTAGGATAGTCATCCTTGGCACTATAAAGCTAATTAAAAAAATTAATAGCAAAGATAGCAATATTCTTTTTATCCTTTAGGAAGATCTCCTAAGGATTAATAATTTCCTTAGTTTAATTAAATTGCCTTCTTTTATTCACTCAGATACTACACTTTTGCTTCCAAAAGCACTCAACATCATTATGAGCACGAATAAGATCAACTTGGGCTTTAAGGAGGGTAAATCTATAAGTATCATTAGGGTCCTCATCAAAAATGTTTTCAATGTTGGAAACAAGATTCTCCTAAGAACTAAAAGTGTTAAAAATATTACCAATTTTGTTTTGACTCCAGGAAGCCAATGCAGCTCTAAGCCTTTTTAGCTTAGTGACCATTCTATACATCCCATAAGATTAACAAAGTTCTTGTCAAGACTAAAAACAAATCTCTTCAAAATCACTCTTATGGAACCAGAAAGTTTGGAATTTAAGAGATTTGTAAATATTAAAAGTTTCATTTTGGGCTTTAAAATGGGCTTATGGTCCGAGACCATGGAATTAATATAACAGTTTTTAATATTAGGGATGTACAGGTTATTGATCAGAAATCTGTCAAGCCTGATAAATTTCCTGCCATTTGACCAAATAAACGAGGACCCATTATACTTGAATCTTCCAACCCACACTCAATAAGGCCATTGTTGAGATTCAAATTTGAAAGATAATGGTTAAGAGTGTAGCCTTTATTTCATTATGAAACAAGATAGCATTAAAATCCCTCCGACAATCTAAGGGAGGTTACTACTACTATTATAGTCCTTCAAAAATTATTAAAACCTTTCTCTTTCAGAAAAAATATTATTTCCAAGAATAAAAGTAACCATCACTTGGACTAAGAGATTAGAGACTTTCATTTGGACACCCTGATCATATTCCATTCAAAATGTTCACATTCCAACCCTCTTTCCAAAAAACCAAATTTTATTACTAGTCACTAGTTAGCTATCTTTAAATCTAGCAATTTTGATGATGATATTGCTACACTAGAGCTTAGGTTCTTCAATTTTGTGGTAAGCAATTAAATGCTTGAACATGTTTCTAGACGAGGTATTTCCAATAGCTTGAATATTCCAACAAGTCAGATTAATCATAAATTTTTAGAAGACCCTCGTGGGGCCTTTAGCACTGCATTTGAATGAGCAACTCTTTTTTAACAAAAAAAGTGTCTAGGAAAAATATCAATATTGATATTACTTACATCATCAAACTCATCTTCATACCTATCTAAAACACCAAAGCTATTAGGAGTAGAGTTTATTTGTTATACCTGATATTTCCACCTCTCCAACTTGAACAGGATCGATTCTGACCAGCTTCAAAACTCACCTCCATTAATAAGTCTTTTGTCTGACCTGCAGAAACTTGTTGCACCAATGAATCATTAATTGTATCATTTAAAACATTAATATTTACACTCGTGGAACCCATAAAAGAGGCAAAACCCCTCCAACAGACGTGCCCTCATCCCTTATATTGCCTTCCATCTCATCTTTTGAAGCAATAGTCGCTTATGTCTCTTTTTCCACCAAATCATCAGCCTTAATAACCAAACTAGATGTATTTTTCTCATTTAAAGAGAGAGAATAATCAATAGGAATGTCCTACGACACACCAACCTATGGGGTTCATTTGCAGAATCTTATAACATTCCCATTTATGTCATAAGTGCTTTTTTTAAGCACCCTAGCATAATCCAGATCCAAAGAAAACTTAAGATAAATAATTAAATAGTCAAAATATTGAAAGGATACAGTCATGGAGTTTTAATCTACCAATGAAAGCAGCAATCGCACTGAAACCAAGCTTTTGCCCCACAAATTTACCAACTATAGTAAATTCATGAGGGATTGAAAGCCTGGTGACTTCTGCTTAAGAGAAAAAAATGGTCGGGTTTCCAACGATTTAGGAAATAGGGCGACAAATGTTCAAGAAGTTTCCTTCTAAAACTTCACGAAATAACCTAACTGCAGGCGATGAGTAATGGCTCAGCCATTAAAGAAATTACATGGTCACTGGCAAAGAAGGGTAAACAAAACAAACCAAAGCAAAAAAAGGAGGGAGATCAAGAAAAAAAACAAAACATTCTGAAGCGAGAAAAGGAGGTAAATCAAGAGAGAAAAAAGGCACCAGAAAGAAATCAAAACAAGCAACGTGAAAATCAATTCCAATAAGCTTACACGTGGGAACACCACCCCATTTCGCCAGAAGGCCACTGCTCGTCGGCCTAAGGCCGACAAGAAGTAACCCTAGAATCGCTCATGGATGAGACAGTTTCACCCTGGGGCCCGTGGATGAGAGCTTTTATTAAATTTAAATAACAATAATTACAGAAGGAAATCCGTGATAAGATACGTGATAGAATGCATATGATCAATGAATAGTGATATGAGACTCTTCAGGAAGCTCTTTGTCAGCCAAACAAATATTATTACTAAGCACATGCCATGCTCCATCCTCAGTGTATTGAACACTTAGATGTGCTTAATTATTTTGTTTTCCTCTATCTTTCAACGGATTTAGAGACTATATGCTTACTTAATCTCTTAAGAAAACATCTATAATCTAATTCACAAAACAAACAAAGCATATCTTCATCCATTATCAACAATATGTCCCCAATAAAACAAACCAAAGAATCAATAACTTTTGGACAAAAATAACTTTAAAAGTGGAAACACTAATTGAAAGAACCTGCATCCTCAATGTCTAGTGAGGTATCACATACCAATGAAATTGATGAAATGCATCCCATAAACGAGGAGATCCACCTAGCAAAACCTTGAGACCATACCTCCATCAAAGAGGGAAGGCACAATGGATTTCACAAAAATAAAAGAAAGGCAAGGCAGAGAGTACATTGCAAACTGCAACATGCCATTGGTCTCCACTCCCATCCTAGAGTGCTCAGGAACAAAAAAAAAAATTCTACTTGGGTCTTGTGCCATAATATTAATGAATTTTGGTGGCATCTAGGCAATAGATTTCTTGTAGGCCTATAATGACTAAAGAGTTTTTATCATATTTTCATATAGAACCTACAAGTTTAAGATGAACCTCAAGAGTTTCATCTAAAACTTCACTCAAATTTTAAATTGAGAAAACAACTCTCAAAAACAAAAACAAAAATTAAAATTATTAATAAAAACTCTTACAGTTAAATAAAAACCAATTCAGAACCAACAAAAGAAAGGATTGTGCTCTAGACCTTCAAAAGAACAAATTTTGTTATAAGGTCAATTACTTAGAAGAAGGCTACAAAATCACCAGCATAAAGTTTTTGGAGGTAGTTTTAGAATTAAAATGAGCAATTATGACGTGAATAATACCATTGCAGTTTTAAGTCAGATAAGATGGCACCACAATATGATATGGGAATACTGTGGATATTCATAAATAAAAAAATGGTAATTAAATAGCAGAAAAAAAACTAACCATTCCTTTCAAAATCTTGTTACTGCAGTGTTTGCAGGTAGCACGAGAAGTTTGAGAAACCTCAATGGTATTTTCAACATTTCCAGCACTGGGTGTAGATGCTGAGGCTGCACATTCCACATATTTTCTGATTTTTTGTTGATCCTCCCATCGAAGTAAGTCTAGACCTTCAACGTCATCAAATCTGATGATCATAGTAATGTACAAGTAATTATATTTTTGGGAAAAAAATTCATAGCCCACTTAATTTGACTTTAGCATTATTGTCAGTAGCCATAAACGGATAGCTTATGGACAATTAATGAATTTGATACTATTATAATTAGTTTTAACATAATGAACCAGTAAAAAATATTCTGGGCCAGGGAACCAAAGTGAGAGTTTGTAATGCAAATAAATCAAGAATTAAATTTCGATAGCAACCAACTTCAGAGTAACATACGCTTTGATTTGGTTGGCTTTCTTCAAGATGCAACCAGCATGATTCCACATCTGTTCAAGAAAATGGCAAATTAAATTAAATGGGAATAAAAATAACGTAGAGAGGATCCAATAGTATTTTGTTTGACGTAACACTCCGTAAGGAACCGATGGCAGTTCAATCATAAGAGGTTATAAATTATTGAGATTTTATGCACACCTCCTTCATTCACAATGTTTTACTATTGTTATTGATTAAAATTTATTGTGCAATAGCAAGTTACACTTGTAAAGGAAGGCAGCTGATTGCACATTTAATGGTTCACTAAATGATTGTGCAATTGCAATTTGCAAATAACAGTTATATTGAACAAAATTCAATATGTATGATTTGTATTAACTTTGAGGAAAATGTAATAAATCAATAGTGCAATTGCAATTTGTAAATAACAGTTATATTGAACAAAATGTATTCTTAGAAACGCATTATATTTTGCAACAAGCTAAAAAAACAATAATGCATTTATTACAAAGACTACTGTTATAAATTTAATATATTTTTATTATCTTATTAATTTAATTTTCTCACAAAATATTTTCTTTGAAATCAAATTTTATTTTAAAATCATAAAATAATAAAAAAAGGTTTGTTAACTATATTCTCAAAATAAAATGGATTTTTTTTTAATTCATCTTTTGAGATTTAATGGGTTAGAAATCTAAGCTAAACAAAACTGATAAAATTATTTGATTTGATTTATTGATTTTTTTTTTCTATTTTTAGTTTTTTTATTGTTGACTTTAAACTGGATAAGCTATATGAACTAAATAAATTATTGGATAAACTAAGCCGCTAAAATATTTATGAGTAGAGACGCCAAGCTAAGCCAACATAAGCCTAAAATGAACAAACCCAAGACTTTATTGCAGTTATCATCACAATTTCTATAACATAACAAGAGTAAATATAATATAAAGAACATCCAAATTACTTAACCACTACACTAGCATAGTTTTTGATGGCAACATGGGGAAACCACTATCCACAGTTACTGCATGGCAATAAATAATTCAAGTCATCAACATGGACCCAATTAAGAGATCAATGCAAAATGAGAGACTCCAATTGTATTGAAGATCAAACAAACACGAAGTTATTCAGTTACTTTTCCTAACTGAATCCAAAATTATCAAAAAATGGGTCTTCACATGAGCTATAAAGTTTATTTTCAAGGATTTGCATGCCTTGTGAAAAGGGAAGGGCTCTACTATTTATAGAGAGGAGGAGGAGAAGGGTTAGCCAGTTGGCTAAAAGAGCTGACTTTCAATTTATGAACAAAATAAGAGCTTACTTAAATAGTTCAACTAAAGATGATCAAATGATCAAGTAAACACTAAAGAGACCACATGGCATTAAATAATTCAAGTCATCGACCTGGACACAATTAAAAGATCAATGAGGAATGAGAGACTTCAATTGTAATGAAGATCTAAGAAACATAGAGTTCTTCAATTAATTTTCCTAATTGAATAAAAATTTATTAAAATATCGATGTTCACATGAACTAGAAAGTTTATCTTTAAGGATTTGTATGTCATGTGAGAAGGGAAATGCTCTACTATTTATAGAGATAAGGAGGGTCGGTCAATTGGCTAAACGATTTGATTGCCAATCTATGAACCAAATATGTTCTTAGATGATTAAATGATTAGGTAAGCACTAAAGAGTAAAAGGCTTGAAGCTAAATCAAGTGAGTGATTCATTGTTCTATTGCAGTGATATGGGATCAAGTTATAAATATATATATATATATAGACACACGCACATACACAACAAAGCTATACTAACATCACAATATACATTGAATAGAACTCATGGATGGTCAACTGAACAAAAAGTTTCCAACAACAAAGAATTCAAACAATTTCACCACCTCTTAAATTTTTGCATTTAAAAAAGTTAGAGCCAATTTCCCTTCATACGAAAATGGAGAACAAGCAGAGAGGCCCGAGAGAGCCCTAAGCAAAAAAGTGCCCGAAACAACATGAGCAAAAAACCTAGAGCCCCACACTGAAGAGGATACAACATCACACTGGCACACAACAAAGGTTAGTGCTGATATGATCAGCATAGGAGAGGCACACAGTGCCAATGAGGAAAGGTGAAGGACCAATGGAAAAGACGAAAGCAGGGCAATCATCCAGACCTGAGCACGTTTCGAACAATGAAATCGAAGGAAAAAAGAAACCGTGAAGAACAGAGCGGGTGGCGCACTCGACTCTGACCCCAACCCCATCCTCATCGATGAACCCTGAAGACAGAAGGATCAGGGTGCAACGATGGTAGCCAGTTCGAGACAAAGATGGTTGAGGCACAAAATCAAGCACACCTGGTGAATCCTGATGAGAATCTGTGGGTCATGGTGTGGACTACGGTTTCAATCTCCAACCAAAGTTAAAGTAGCATTCCACAACATAGGGTGTGGCTTATGAAGAAGTTCATGATGCTGATGATCAACAACAAGTTCTAGTGTTCGTCTCTCCTATTTCTAAAGAGGGGGTACACAGTGGGGCTTGCTGGTGGTATGATTAAAATGGTCCCAATATTGTTCTTCCCAATCATTAGCAAAGATTGTTCAGTATATACGACCCTAGTAATGTCCAGAACCTTAATTTTGGCAAAATAAACAGATTTCGAGAGATTAGATTAAAAACTGAGCCAAAACAGTTCCTCCAAATTCATCCAATAATCCTATATACTAAACGCTGTGCAGAAGTTATCTATAAGAAGAAAAAAATCAAATAAGCTAAGAAATCACACTCCATCTTTAAGAAAATAGTAAAGTAAGCCAAAAGGTCTAAAAATGCTAAAAGGCATAGTAAACAAACGAATGCACAAAAGAGAAGAAATGCACAGGGGATGGAAGAAACATAATAAATTCGGCCGAGGTAATGACTACTCCAAACCAAAAATCAAAAAATTAAAACAAGAACCCTATATAAGGCGACGATCAATTAAACCGGAAAGAAAAACTGAAGAGCGGGTTATGGAGTAGCATTACAGGCATGAAGCCGTCGAACTGTGTGGCGACAACCATTTTGCCCAGCCTAAGCTGGTCCTTGTCAATGACACCCTTGCAGGTCTTGCAGGAGGATCTTCCAGACTTCGCATACTCCGCCTTCCATGGCTTAGGAGGAGCCGGGGTCGCCATTGATGGGCTTTCGAGAGGAACTCAGTGAAAAAAGCAGAAAGCTAGCATATTGTTACCATCTTCTTCAGAAAGCTAGCATACTGTTGTGGATATATGGATATCAAAATGAAACAAGCAAGTGACGGGCTCCGACTCTTTGGTTCACTGGTGTGCACTAATTCTATAAAATAAAAAAAATTGAATCAATTTAAATTAATTTTGATTTAGTTATAATTTAATGATTTGATTTTTTATTATAATTTTATATTATTTTTTTGTTTAATTTAATATTTAATTAAATTATATTTTTAGTATTTAATGGTTATGATTTAATGTTATCGATGTGAATGATTAAAACTATAGTAATATTTAGTATTTAAATTTTATGATTTGTTGTTATATATTCTAATCATGTATATTACATCTCAAATTTATAGTACAATTCATACGTTTATTTTAAAGTAAAATGGGTGAAGAATTTTAACAGTATAATTCAATTTTGCATTTGTATATAAAAAGATGGGTAATGCAGTCATGCCCGATTCGGGTGTAACTCATGATTACTCCATCTCGACGGAGAAGACAAACGGCACGCGAGAATCTTTCCGCAGGCCGAGCGACTGCAACGTGAAACCTTCTTCTCCCGCAAGATCAATAAACTTATTCTTTTAGTTTCTAAAACCCATATATTAAAAAAAAAAAAAAAAGTAATCTTACCCGGAATCTACTAAAAACACCACATTCTAAAATTAGTATATTCCAAATCAAAAAAATTTAAATTTTTTGAAAAATTATTAAATTAGTAAAGTAATTTGATTATACTATAGTAAAATAAGTCCATTAGCAAAATTGTTAAATTTTGAGGGTTTTTTAAGGATTTTCTCCGATTAAAATTAATGAGATAATCAGTTTGACTATTTGTCAAACCATTATTGTTTGCTTATGGTTCTGTTCTAATGATTCGTTGGTGGTCGTTAGAATCTGTGGTGTTTAGTGGCATAACAACGCATATAATGAAGCAATGCAATGCCTAATTGTATGCAGTTGTTGCAACTAAAAGGGCAAAAAAGTAGATGCCGAATGATTTTTTTTTTAATAAAAAAATAAAAATACATTGTTTATTTGTAATAAAAAAAGGGATAAATTTTCATTTTTGCTATAAAAAATATAAAATCTTACGCTAATTGCTCATAATACAAAGATAATCATTGCACCCAAACTGCAGCACTATCGTACCTTA
Source organism: Gastrodia elata (assembly GCA_016760335.1). Taxonomy (NCBI): domain Eukaryota; kingdom Viridiplantae; phylum Streptophyta; class Magnoliopsida; order Asparagales; family Orchidaceae; genus Gastrodia; species Gastrodia elata. Next base: position 6,591,453 of record CM028672.1, on the reverse strand, counting down.
GTAGAGCCACAAGCTAATGCTATAATTTTAATTTTTATAGGTCATATACTTATATTTTATTTTTAAGAAAAAAATTATAATTAATATATATGGGACATAATATATACATGATGAAATTCAAGTTTAAATATTATTTTTAAGTGAGATTTTTTTTTTATAATAACAATGTACATATGGATGTATAGGAGAAAACATGATTAAGAAAATCAAATATAGCAAATCAAATATGGACAAATTATATTCGTTATGCTAAGTATATGGCAAATGCATGACCTCCACCAAAGTGATGTGCATCTTATGTCACCGCTCATCATTGCATAAAGGACTTCGAATTGCATAATAATAATATAAAATCAGGCGTTTGTGTTCTGGCGCACATGTTTTCTTTTAAAAATGTGTCTATTTCTCCTCAATAGCTAAAGATTGTAGGCACTTATAGTAAGTAATAGTAACTTTGATTGGTTTTGCTCTTCCCATTCGAATAAGTTTTGATGTTGGAGGAATGAGTGTAGTTGTTACTTAAGTTAATTAGGATTAATTCAAGTCCTAATTATGATTCTAGTGCCTTGATTAAGCTATTAGAAGCTCACCTCTAATATCTAGTTCAAATAAATCAAATACTGATTTCTAAAAAATCTAGAAAAAATTTTAAAATTTGACTTATCTAAATTGACCTCAAATCGAAAAACGGACATCATCATTGTGCTAATTACCCCAAATTAGCTATGAGTGATATTTTCGTGTCAATCAAAAGTCGTCAAAATTTTGACAAATATTTTAATATTATTTAAATCCCCTAAAAAATTAAATAATTAAATACTCGTCGAAACAAAAATCCTATAGCGCCGTTGCATTCCGCATCATTCAATTAGTTAGGGGTGAATTATCGAAATTTTTTGGAATTCATTTAATCAATTAATTTTAAAATGATGAAATAGGTTAAAAATATTAAATAATAATTTAATATTAATTAAGTTTAAACGGTTGCCGTCATGTCATTATTGTGTCATCCACTTTCTGTGACGCCATTGCTTCGAGCCATCTCTCCATCCGATCATCCGATCGAATTCGATTGCACGGTCGTTCTGTCATCTTCCTTGCATGACAAGCATGTGTTGCCGGCGCACGAAGGAGCCGATCTTGCTCGCGAGATGGAGTTTTCTCCATCGTTTCACCGCTTAGGGGTTAGACTTAAGCCTCTTGATCAACTTCTCGATGCATCGTTTTGCCTTCTTCGATTTTTCCGGAGCAATTGCAGTGCCAAAATACGAACCCTAAATCCATTGCTATTCATTTCAGGTACTGTCTTTCTCCTCAAACCTTAGCATTTTACTTCATTTACAATATCAAGAGTTTATTTCATGCCTTAGATAAGTAATTGATCGGGATCAATCGAACTTTAATGAGTTCGATCGATCCAATTTAGCAATTTATATACAGTGCTTTCCGTTACTCTATTTCGCCCCGAAAGGAGCTACTATGGTTTGACCTAGCCAGAGCTGTGTACCTCCTCCGATGGAATTTCAGGTACAAGACCTTTCGATCGGTATGCAGGCCGGCCTCTGAGGACGCCAGATTGACCTCCGTCTTGGCTGACCTAGCCGCGGGTGTCCCAGTTTCGCCGAGTTTAGCTCGGGCTCGTGTCGGGCCAGGTCGGGCCGAGCCCAACCCGTATTGCGCGTGTGGGGTGTAATAACCCAAGTTGTTACTTAGGTCAATTAAGACTGATTTAAGTCTTAATTATGGTTATAGTAGCTTAATTAAGTCATTTAGAACATACCTCTATGATTTGGATCAAATAAGGGATCAAATAGATCAAAACCTGATTTCTAGAAAATCTCAAAACCCTAGAAATTGACTTTTTGTTTTAACCTCATATTCGAAATCTAACTTTGTCATTGCGTTCACCACCCCCAAATTAGCTAGGGGTGATATTTTGGATGCATTTGGAAGTAGTTGATTTTTCGTCAAATAAATTAATATTTAAATACCCTGAAAAATCAAATAATTAAATACTAGTCGGATAAAAAATCTGAGTGCACCGTTGCGTTCCTCACCCCTCATTTAGCTAGGGGTGATATATTGGAAAATTTTTGGAATGAGTTTAATTAGCTAAATTTGATTAATAAAATTTAGATAAAATAATTTAATATTAATATTTAATAGTTAAAGCGAAGCGGCGCCGTCCAAAGGATCACGCCGTCATCGATTTCGTGTACAGGACCGTCCATCTTGACGGATCTTGTGATCCGTCCGATCGAAAGATCGGACGGCTCAGGCATTCCCCCGCAGACATCTCGCAGGTTACGCGACGCGTGCCGAATGCCTCGGACGCGGCGAGACCGATCGCCTCCACGCGTCTTCCACCGCTCTTCTAACATTCAAGCCATCTTTAATACCCATTGTAAACCTCTAGTCTTGGTTTCACCGATTGGATCAAGCGTGAAGGGTAAGAGTGTTCCTATTGTCTCCTTCCAAGCAAACCCTAATATTGTTCATTCCAAATCAGGTACCTCCTACCTTTCTTAAGCTTTTATTTATACATGAGTTAGAACTTCATGCCAATTCGTGTGTTGAAGTTGTGCTAAATCAATCGATCGATCCTCGATGGATCGATTCATGTAAACCCTAGAGCGCAAGACAGGGATGAGTCGATCAAAGATCCAAATCGATCCGTCGAATTCCATCAACTTGGGGTAACCGTTCGATTCGCCTGAGTTAATTTCAAGCGTCCGATTCTAAGTTAATCCAAATCATTATTATACTTAATCAAAATAAATTAAATTCCGAGTTAATCGAGTGTCACTCGTTGGATCTGATCTGGACATCGATGACCGTCCGATTAGATTTGAGTCAGACCAGTTCGAATCGAACCGGTGCAGCCGGTTCACGCGCCCGATGGACTTCCCAAAGGCCACGCGTCCTTCAACCATTCGTCGCGCAGAAGAGGTGGGGCCCGCGCCTATACCTCAGTGCCGTCTGTCTCATCCGAGACAACGGTGGGTCCCACCCGGTGAGCTCAGCCAAATCTAGTCCCGACACGTGGCTGAGCGGTTCTGTCCATCAGCTGGGGCCCACCTGCAGAAGAAAATTGTTAAAAAAAAAAAAATTTATATATATTTATATATATTAAACTTTGGTATATAAATATATATACAAAACTTTAGGATGGTTATATATATATATATATATATATATATACACCGTAAAGAGTATATATATATACACTAATATTTATATACTTAACCGTTTATATATATATATATATATATATATATATATATATATATATATATATATATATATATAAAATCAGAAGAATAAAAAGAAATTTATGTTAATAACAGAACTAATATTATTAAATATAATTATAAATAATGATATTAATATGGTGATAATTAATTAATTCAAATTAATAATCAAAACTTTAAACAACCATAACTCATAAAATACACATTCAAATTAGACAATTAAATATATCAAATTAATTAGAAAAATTCAAAGAAATTATTGGTGCTGTCAATTATCCATTTTGACTAATATTTTATTTAATGACATTTAGGTATTTATTTAAGCATCAAAATTTGCAATTTCATTCAAATAACTATAGTTTTGTAACTTTTAAACCAAACATATCCAATATGGGTCTTAAAATACTCACAAAACCCTAAGGAACATTCTAGTAGTATTAACTTTGCTGTTTGGATTAGCATTTGACTAATGACATTTAGGACCTAACAACCCTAATTAGCCTAATTTGACCTAGAACTTCAAATGACCATAAGTTGGTCATCTTAGCTCCACATTAGGTGATCCAAACACCAATTTAGATCAACAAAATCTAATTTACAAAGATCTATAAAAATATTTAGGATCCAACGGTTAGATCTGCTAATCACCCTTAATTACTTTAAAACTTAATTAGTAAATATTAGCAAATCTAATAATTCAAATTGAACAATTTAAGTTTCAAAGAACTCCTAGAACCTATTAGAACCTAACTGTAGGGTTGGATTAGTGATTGGGTGATTAATTTTACTAATCACTCACTAATTACCCTGAACCCTAATTAGGTCATAACTTAGCTAATTTAGGTCCAAATTGAGCCTATCACATGTCATTGTGATCAGGGGACCATTTTTAAACCATATCTACTAATTTTGCTCAATTTGAATCATAATTGACAAAGTTAGTATTTTGACCATTAATTAAAGAACCCTTAATTACACTTTAAACCTAACGCTTATTTTGGCAATAACTTAGCCAATACACATCATAATTTGATAATCTTAGATTCTATATAAACCTTAGGACATAAACTTTAATAAACTAACAGAAAAATTATATGTTGTTAAGATAAATTTACCAAAATGCCCTTATAGATCAAATTCCTTAATTTGATCCTATAAGGCTTAATACTTAACCAAATTTAGAGAACTTACTGTCTAAACTCATATTAGATAGTAAGTAATCATTCTATATTATTAAAATTCAAAATTTAGTGCTAATTCATAAAGATGAGATTTAGACCCTTAAGGAGGGGCAAAATAGTCTTTTTGCCCAAAATTAGGGTTTAATGAATTTAAGACCTGATTTCATCTCTAAATCATATCAAATAGTAATTAAAGTGATTTAAACTATAATTTAAATAATTCTAAGCCTTAAATTAGATATTAGAAGGAAAATTCTAAATTTAGCCTTAAATGAAAATCTTAAGTAAAGATGAATTCTTCTCCATTCCTTTGAACTTCTTAGATCATCCCTTAGGTTTTATAACTTTAGTTAGGATGTGTGTCTGAGTGATACTCTTAGTATTTAAGAGCCTTAATTCCTAAGATTCTGATTAGATCTTAGGTTAGAATTCATCTAATGGGTAAAATGGATTACTCATTAAAGTGAAACCTTGATCTTACTAGTTTATTAGATTTTTTATAGTTTATTAATTGATTATTTGATCTTTTAACATTAGAATTAGGATTATAAATCTATCTTATTGAACTTGACTTGATTCAATAGGATTTGCCTTAACTTTTAATTAGTGAGATAGGATTAAATATTAGTCCTTAAGATGACCCTTGTGATTAAGTAATTGAACTTCATTCTTTGAGTTTGATTCTTAATCCTTTCAATCTTGATTTGGCTAATTAAGGTTTATTTGGGGTTTATAAAATAAAAAACTTAGGATGAATGATTTATTTATTTAACTTTATAGGCGATATTTGATTCACTTATAATTAGGATGTAGCTAATCCTAATTATGTTCAACCTGTAGGTTCGTGATTCTAAGTTACAGACAATGTATGAATTTAGGATTCCGAATCTTATGTAACTTAGAGTAGTTAGAAAGATTAAATTAGAAAATAGGTGATATCATAAAGTTTGTGTAGTGCTATTTATTTCATTGATTTGAACTGCTATGCTTTCCTTATTATTTGAGCATTTTTCACCTTTGGACATACTTAAATATTTGATACTTACTTTATATTATACTTTGAATTTCATTCACATTTTATATGCATAATTTTAAAAGAAACATTAATAAACAATATAATACTTATGATTTATGTTTTACTTAGCCTGCCACTTAGTATGACTTTACTTTAAGACTATTTTTGCATAGGGAATTTCCCCTATGGTACTTTACTTTGGCATTGGGATGTTTCTCCTATATGCTCTTTAGATACTTTGTGGATTTACTTTAGGATCTAAGATGTTTCTCCTAGATGCCTCTTTTGGTGGAACTTACTTTAATCTAGGATATTTCTTCTAGATTATCAGATAGACTTTACTTTTTGGTAGACTAAGTAAGAGTATCTAACAAGTACAGTAATTAAATCTACATTACTTACATTTACTTTTCAGACTCTTTACAGTTACTTTACATATTTCTTTACACTCCAGATCTACTTTACTTTACCATTTCAGTACACTTTCTTTCTTTCATATTTTTTATTTTCTACAGTTTCTTTATATTTCAGAACTTTTTGTATGTCAGTCGTTTTACTCACTTGAGAGCATGTTAGGATGCTAGTCTTTATATTTTCAGTACAGTACTTTTACTTATTTCTATAACTAGCATGTTAATTTGATCATATTCCTTAGGACTTTTCTTTGTACTTAATAGATTTACCCTTGTACTTTACTTACTTTATATTGTAGCCTGAGTTGAGGTATGTTTCTACCTTATAATTTGTTCTTTCCTTTCTTTGTGCTTTACCGCTATATTTTGCTTAATTTCAAGTTGTGATGTCATTAAAATACATTAAAATTAATTACCTTAAAAATGTACTTAGACATTTTGTCTAACAATATTTTTATTTTGTTGGCTGGGGCCCTATCATTATGAAACCGATAATAGTAGATTCTGAGCTTTTTGAGGAGATAGAGCCTACAGAGGAGCAGATCTAGGAGGAGGTCCAGACTACTGAGGGACCTTAGTCTACTGATTAGATTGCTTTATTTTACTTTTATATTGTGAGGATGAGTGATTCTTTTCATTTCAGTTCTTAACTTTAAATGTTTGTAATAATACAGAATTATTTGTACTTTACTTTCCTGCATTGTATATATTCTGAGCTGGATGTCTTTATTTTATAGTATGGATGTTTACTTCAGTTGATATTTTTCTTCCGCACTCTGATACTCATTAAGTGATTGTTAATCGTTACCTTATTATGAAAAGTACACATTTTCCTTAAGATTGGATTGAAGTCTTAAATTTCAACCTAATGTTAAGTATAAGATGTGCTTAGTGACGACCACTCCTTAAGCATTATGATTAGAAGGGGCGGCCGCCATATGGGGGGACCCGCCCTCTTTCCTCCACAGTTCTCGGGGTGCCGCGTGGCGCAGGGGTCCCACACCCTGCGTCGCTGCTGCGCTATGGGCCCATTGCTGACTCCGCTGACAGCTGTTGTGGGACCCACTTAGGAGATCTCGGCCAGTGAATCCTTGCCATGCGTCTGGTGGGGCCTGCCTTCTGTCCATTGAATCATTTTTCGTGGGGCCAACCATATCTGCATAAGTAATTAATTAAGTTAATAATATATTAGAAAATTTAATGATTAAATGATGATTTAAATTAAATTGCATAATTTGATATTCTCATGACTCCTAAATTACAACTCCAAATTTAGCATATTTATATATCATTAAAATCAAAAAAATATGAGGAATTTATTGGCACTGACTAATTTTGCATAGGATCATTATTTAAAAAAGTAAATCTAGTAGTGAAGTGATATGCTGAACACATGCGCTTCGAACTTAGGCCGCGTAGCGGATTTCATCTGATGTGTTTGAATGAAGACTCTCGTTCAGTCGATTGTCCAACTGAAAAAGACGTAATTTCTTAGCTGCTCGAGCCCCCTCTTATTTAGTTTACTGCGTCAGACATTTAGGACACTTAATTAAGCCCTAAAAGTTCCAAAAATTCATTAGGTCATAACATTGCACACACTTACCCAAATATACCCAATATGGGTCTCAAAGTGATCTAGAAAATTTTTAGAACAACCTAATAATATTTATTTTTATGTTTGGATTAGTATTTACTTAATCACTTTTAGGATCTAACCATAATTATCCTAATTAATCCTAGAACTTTAATTGACCATAACTTGGTCAATTGAACTCCAAATTAAGTCTTCCAATATACTATTTTGATCAAAAAGATCTAATTAATAGTAAACTACAAATATATTTTAGATCTAATAATTAGATCTCTTAATCAACCCTAATTACCTTAAAAATTGATTAGTGAATATTAGCATAATTAATAATCCAAATTAAGTAATTTTAGTTTTTGATTACTCCTATAATAGAATAGAACTTAGTTATGTAGTTGGTTTAGTGATTCTATGATTAATTTCACTAATCACTCACTAATCACCATAAACCTTAATTATTAACCCTAAAACTTGTATTAGCTATAACTTAGCCAATACTCATCAAAATTTAATGATTTTAACTTCTATGGAAACCTTAAAACATAATATTTAATAAATTGATATAAATTTTAGATTTTATTATGTCAAATTACTAATTTGCCCTTATAGGTCAAATTCCTTAATTTGATCTTATAAGGCTTAATACTTATTAAAAATAGATGTACTAACTATCTAAATTGATATTAGATAGTAAGTAATAATTCAACTTCAACAAATTTCAGATTTGAGCCCTAATTCATAAATTTGAATTTTATACCTTTAAGTAGGGGCAAAATAGTCATTTTGCCCAAATTTAGGTTTAAACATTCTTAAACCCTAAATTCATAATTAAACCTTTAAAATCAGTATTATAACTGATTTGGAATCATTTTGGAATGATTAATCTCATCATTTTGTCATTTTAAGAAAATACTCTAAAACTCTCTTAAAAATCTATAATTCATAAATTAAGTCTCATAAGGTAAAATTAGTTCATCTTATGTCTTCTATAAGTTTATAATTAAGATTATTAAGACTTAAATATTCTTTTTAAGACTTTACTTCAAACCTTTAGGATATAGCTTAGAAATTTATGTTAGAATTCATCTATTAAGTAAATGGGTACTTAATAAATGAAACCTTAATTTTATAGTTTTTTAGAATTTCATCCTTTATTTATGATTATTTTATATTAAAACCTTAGATTTAAGATTAGATATCCATTTTATTAAAGCTTGATTTTGCTTAATAAGATAACCTTAATTATAGCTCGTGAGAATTTAGGTTTAACTTTATACAATTAGGATTAGAACCTATTGGATTAAAAAGTTAAAATCCAATACTTAGATTTTAACATCTTAATCCCCCAATTTTGACTAACATTAATTAAAATTGGCTTGGGATTCGTAAAAATTATCAATTAGGATGTTTGATTTATTATTTAATTTAAATAAGCGTCATGTGATTTATATATGTTAGAACTTGATTAGTTCTAACTTCTTTAAACTTATAAGACTGATACTCTAATTTTATACTCAATAGTTAGATATTGGAGATCCTAAACTTGTATAAGTTCAGAATAGATACAACGACTTAATTAGAAAATAAGGTGATATCACAAAATTTATTTAATGCTATTTTATACCTTGAAATATTTGAATACCTTGCTTTTCTTATTTTGGACTTTATACCTTGACACATTATATGGAACATAGTAATTTTCTATGTTAAGTTTGATTCATACATAAAGCATATTCATAATTGAAAGAAAGAATTTAAAGACATGGCTTTATGTAACTTATGGTGGAGTATGTTTTACTTAGTCAGCCTGGACAATGTTACTTTACTTTTGCACCAGGATGTTTCTCATAGATGCTCAGATATTACTTTACTTTTGCTCTGGGATATTTCTCCTAGATGCACAACAGTCACTTTGCGGCATTACTTTATATCTGAGATGTTTCTCCTAGATTTTTAGATGTAACTAATTGGAAATAAGTGATTTTGGATTTAGGATGTTTCTCCTAGATATTTGCAGATGGACTCTATTAACAGGCTTTTACTTTTTGGCAGGACTAAGTAAAAATATGTCCATATGAGTTGTGGCACCCCGCTCCATAAGCCCACAATCATTAAGCTAAGGAGCAGAGGGTCACTTGTGCAAATCCCTCTCTTATCATTGGATTAGGTAGATCCACAATCCACTAATAAGGGAAGGACGTGCACAGAACATCTAAGGATAAGTAACTAAATCTGACATACAGACAGAGTGCGAAAGCTAAATGAAGTAAATAGTATATATATTCATCATGCATCACATAAGAAACAGTAATAAGATAGCCCAGAAAATAATAAATTGCATAAAGTAAATCACAGTCACAGTACTTATATTATTACAATATTTTAATAGTTTAAAAGACTGAAAGATAAATCACTCTTCCTCACAAGCGGCTAAAAGGTACTAAGCAATATCTGGCTCTCCTGGCTGAAGCTCCTCCTCTAAGTGAGGCTGTAACAACCTGAGTTGTTACCATAGTTGATTAAGACTAACCCTAGGTATTAAACACGATTATAAGTGCTAATTAGGTCAAATGGAGTCAACCTCTAAGACCTAGTCCAAATCAGGAGTCAAATGGATCGAATCCTGATTTCTGAAAATCCAGAAACCTTAGAAATTGATCTATTTAAATTGACCTCTGATCGAAAAACGTACACCACCATTGCATTCCTTGACCCCAAATTAGCTTGGGGTGAAGTTTTCGTGTCAATCGGAAGTTGTCGAAATTTCGACGAATATTTTAATAATAAAAATATCCCGGAAATCGAGGTATCAAAATACTCGTCGGATCAAAAATCCGACTGTGCCATTGAATTCCTTGACCCCAAATTAGCTAGGAAAAACATGTTCAAAATTTTCTGGAAATTTTTCAAAAAAAAAATTTATTTAATTCACGGCGCCGTACGGCGCCGTCATTTTTAAGTGGACGGCGCTAACGGCGCCGTCCGATCGGACGGATCTGGATCCGTCCGATCCGCACGGATCCCACGGCTCGGAGCCGCGATCCGTGTCGCGTGATCCGGACGGATCCGGGCCATCCGCGTGTCGCGGGATCGAACGGCCCGGGGCCATCGTCCTCGTCCCCGTCACCCGCGAGCCACGCGGCGCGCCCGCCGCCTACCTGCCCAACCGGCGGCCTCCCCCGCCTCGGCTGCTCCGTCCGGAGGCCTTTAAGAGGCTCTCCCACTCTGTGGCAGCCCTACCCCGCCGAGGTCCTGTTAACTTCTCAAGTTAATATGATTACGGTGGAGGGGTCACCAAATGACAAGGTCCCCACTTATAATTAGATTAGACACACATTCTAATCCAACTTAACTAAGGACTTTGCCATTCATAAAGTAAATAACTCACTAAATAAATCATACAAGAAAACACAAAGTGCGGAAGCATAAAATATAACATCCATCCATACAGTATAAATACAACAGTACATAATAAGTAAAGTGCTGAAAAGAAAAGATTAACCTGAATTATTACAATATTTAATAAGTCTAAAGAACTGAAAAGAAAACTCTCAATCCTCACAAAGCAGAAAAGAAACTAAGACTAAGAGTCTTCAGGCACAGGCTCTTCCTCCAAAGGCAAGCTCTCCATTGGAATAACTGCTCCAACAAACTCAGAACCTACCATTATCGATTTCATAATGGTAGGGCCCCAGCCAACAAAAGAAAAATTGGTTAGACTATTGTCTAAGTATATTTTAGGGGAATCAATTGATTATGCTAATTAGATATCACCATAAACTAATACAAAAGCAAGTAGGTGCAGAAAGCGTGAGAAAAGAACTGTATAAAGTTATAAACAAACAGTTTATAACCTAATCAACTAGGAAGTAAGTACATACCTCCTCCAAACAACTGCAACAAGGTCAAGTAAGTAAAAGAAAGAATAAACAAATACTGTAAAGAAAATACATCCTAAATATGCTTATGATCAAAACAGAATTATGCTAAGTGACATAACAGTAATTGAACATGTAAAACATTATAAAATGGAAAACATAACTAACATCCTATATATGTATATGAAAACAGTAAATAAGACTAGCATCCTATATGGAAACAAGGCTAGGAAAGTGTGCAGGAAAACTGTAAGTAAAAGAAATGCTGAAACGTAGAATATATAAATAAAACAGTAAATCAATATTAAAAATTGACTTGGCTATTCAAGCCACTCAAATTGTAAGTAAATAAAGTAACACTTAGCCTGATGGGCTAAGGCAGAAGCTCTGAACTGAATATCACTGAAACCTCTTAGCCTGATGGGCTAAGGCATATAGTACTGAACTGAATAATCACTGAATAAATAACCACCCTCAACTAGTACTCACCATGTCCAATCCTGACTAATAAGGTCATATGAGCGCAAAATCTATTTCTCGCCATCCTGGGAATTATTTCAACCAGGCATGGATAGACTTACCGACAGTAGCAAACCAGCGTGCTATGCCGAACTCAAGGAATGGAGAGGCATACTAGTTAGGCCACAACTTATTGAAAAATTGAAAACATCAATCAATCATGAATGATATGTATGCAATTCAAAATTAACATGAGATATTTATCAAATATCCTATGTCCAATATATGTGCACAAGGTAAGAGGCTCAAAATAAGGTATGCAAAGCATCAATTCAAGGTGAGCAAGAGACTCTTCTAAGACACAAGTGATATCCATTTGTTATCTAATTTAATCATTCTATCTACTCTAAGTTACACAAGTTCAGGATCTACAGATCCTACTATCGAGTGTAACTCAGATTCACGACCTTACAAGTTGGAAAATAATTAGAACTGATCAGGTTCTAATCTTATCAAATCAATGTCGACTATACGAGGTAAATAATAAGTCAAACATCCTATTTTAATGATTTTAAGAGTCCCAACCTCATCTTGATTGATCAAATCAAGATGAAAGGATTAAGAATTAAATTCCAAATATGGGATTTAATCACTTAATCCAAATGGTGTATCTAAAGGTCTAAGGTTTAGAACCCAAATCTCATGGATTAAGTTAAGGCAAATCCTAATGATAAATCAACTCATTAGGATAGATCTCTATCATAAATTATAAAATTTAAAGATCAAATAATCATTTAAAGAAACTTAAGAAAATCTAAAAACTAATAAACTCAAGGTTCACCTACTGAGTAACCCAATTTACTCAATAGATAAATTCTAACCTAAAATCTATTCATAATCCTAGGAATTAAAGCTCTTAATTTCTAAGAGTATCTCTCATGATACACCTCCTAACTAGTGTTATGAAACCTAAAGAAAGATCTAAGAATGATTAATGAAGGAAGAGACACTTACATTTTACTTAGGAATTTAAGGACTTTAAAATTGAGATTTAATCAAAGTTCTTACTAAGTCTTAAAATCACCTAAATTATGATTTAAATCACAAATCTTACTATTTTATAATGATTAGAATAAGGAATTAGGGTTTTTTTAAAAGTCTAAACCCTACTTTGGGCAAAATTACTATTTTGTCCCTACTTAAGGGTTTAAAAGTCATCTTTATAAATTAGGGTTAAATTCTGAATTTTAACAAAGTGGAATGATTATTTACTATCTAATATGAGTTTAGACAATAAGATCATTAATTTTGGTTAAGTATTATGCCTTATAAGGTCAAATTTAAATTTGACCTATAAGGGCATAGTAGTAATTTTACCTTAAGGACACCTAAATTTTTTATTAGTTTACTGTAGGTTATGTTCTAAGGTTTCCATAGAACCTAGATTTACTGATTTCTGATAAGTATTGGCCAAGTTATGGCCAATACAAGCTTTATGGTTTAAATGGAAATTAAGGGATCCTTAATTAAGGGTTAAAATCCTAACTTTATCAATTAGTGCCCAAATTAAGTAAAATCAGTGGCTATGATTTACAAATAGTTCACTGATTATAATTACATGTGATAGACTCAATTTGGATCTAATTTGACTAAGTTATGACCTAAATAGGGTTTAGAGTGATTAGTGAGTGATTAGTGAAATTAATCACTCAAACATTAATCCAACCTTACATCTAGGTTCTAAATGACTCTATAAGTCCTCTGAAACTTAAATCACTCAATTTGGATTACTAGATTTGCTAATATTCACTAATCAAGTTTTGGAGTAATTAGGAGTGATTAGCAAATCTAGCTGTTTGATCTAAAATATTTTTACAAATTACTGTTAATTATATTTTCTGATCTAAATTGATATTTGGATCATCCAATTTGGAGCTCAATTGACCAAGTTATGGTCAATTGAAGTTCTAGGTCTAATTAGGGTAATTAGGGTTAGGTCCTAAAAGTGAGTAGTCTCAAATTAATTCAAACAACAAAATGAATACTACCAAATTAATCCATAGAGTTTTTTGATCACTTTAAGACACATATTGGGTATGTTTGGATTATTGAGTGCAAAATTATAATTATTTGAAGTTTTATGTCATTTTGAGATAATTTAGGGATCCTAAATGTCACTATGTTAAATATTCATCAAAACTGAGGTTTGACAGTTTCAATGTGTTCTACTTATTTTTCTGATTCCAATGATATATAATTTGATATATTTTGGATTATTGATTTGCAATTTATGGGGCTTTAAAAATTTCTGTTATTTAATTAATTAATAAAATTATTAATTTCATTAATCATATGATTATGTTTTAATCATTGATTTCTTGCAGCGGTGGGTCCCCTCACTTAACGACGGGCCACGTGGAAGCTATTCGCCTGGGCCATTGGATCGGGTCAAGAAGACCCGAAAGGAGATCGGGCTTCTCCTTCTCCTCCAGAGGCGCGAGTAAGGAAAAATTAGGGCATCCCCTAATCGTCGATCCCAGCTTCACCAACGACAGAACGCGCGCTTGTCTGCAATCTCACGATCCAAAACACTCGACAAATTAAGGGTATTGTGATCTGATGGCTCCTATCATCCAAATCCACGATGCCCTAAATCCTCAAAGCACGATTCTTCGAATTTCTTGATGCCGACTGGAAGTCGATCGTCAGTTAAACGATCAATTTAACTCAGCTTTGATTCAAATAATTATTGAATCTGATTTGAACAAGAATTAAAATGAAGAAGATTAGTTAAGGTATTGCTCTCAGCTGATTAACGAAATCCTACTTTTGCCAATGTTAAATTATATTCAATTTAAATCAATTAGATGACAGGAGGTTTCATCAATGATTGCTATGAGCAATCGAATTCAATATATAACCTTCTGAGATGAATTGAAATGGGAAAAGGAAGTACCTAATTTGAATGATGTTGAAGACTTGTATGGATCCAACAAACTCGAGTAGCGGCGAGAACCCTCCGACGCTGCTCCAGATGGATCCCCCCCCAAAAGATCCCCGGCATACTAGGCTTAGAAGAAGTCTAACTTACCCTTGGAAGCAGCGGACGCCATCTGGCCATCAGGAAGGAGGACGCGCGTCCTCCGTTCGACACGCGCAGAGCCTGCGTGCGAGATCGGGGAAGATAGACCCAGACCGTTCGATCTTTCGATCGAACGGTCAGCGGATACCATTTGATCCAACGGCAAAAAGAGGATGGCGTTAAAGGACTTGACGGGCACCATTAAGTCAATTTAAAAGATTTTAATATTTAATTATTATTTACTGATTTTATTATTTAAAATAATTAATTAAACTCATCCCAAAAGTTTTCAATAAATCACCCCTAGCTAATTGAGGGGTGAGAAACTCAACGGCGCACTCAGATTTTTGTTTTGACGAGTATTTAATTATTTAAAATTTCAGGTATTTAAATAATATTAAAGTATTTGACGAAAATCCAACGACTTCCAAATGCCTCCAAAACTTCACCACTATCTAATTTGGGTGTTTTGAATGCAATGGCGAAGTCAGATTTTCAATCTGAGGTTTAGATAAAAAGTCAATTTTCTAGGGTTTGGGATTTTTTTCCAGAATTTCTGATTTTGATCCGGTTGACTTCTGATTTGACCTAGTTTTTAGAGATAAGTTCTAAATTACTTAATTAGTGACTTAGAATCTCAATTAAGACTTAAATTGATCTTAATTAACCAAAGTAACAACCTGGGTTGTTATAAACTCCCCCACTTAAAAATGATGTCGTCCTCGACATCACTCAAGTGGAAAAATAGATGGAGCAAAAAATTTAAAATTGAAATTACTGGAGTTGAATATTTCTGATTGCAAGAGTTTAAATAAATATAGAATTTTTTGATAGAAGTAGAAGAATATTAGGGTTCTTAATTAACCTTAGATCAAATAACCAATTTGATTTTTATCTAGAGTTTTGACAGGTCATTTAATGGGTGATGATTTTAGTTTGGAATTCTCACTAAAAGATATGAAGATGAGAATCATGAAAGTATTATGTTACTCTTATTTAAACTATGAGATATTTATAAATATATACGATCTTATGATAATTAAATTGTAATCACAGCACATCACTACTAACATAGTAATGCATGCTTTAGTAGATAAATTGTTTCTAAGAATGAAGATTTGATTGGTGTTTACACACTAAAGTTGACATGAGTTTAAGAATATATTTTTATATAAATAAGCAAGGCTTAAAGGAACTTGAAGGTTTAAAGATTCCACCCTTAGGATTTAATCCTCATAATCTTATTTGATTACTGATAATAAAAATATTATTTTCCAAAAATTTTGTGTTTTAAGGAACTAATTGACTAAATGATAAATATCACTTAATAAGGATAACAAATTAGGGTTCACCTAAGCAAAAGTATAATTTTAAGGATCTCTAATTAATTCTTAAGTCATAACATATGACTTCTCAACACAAGATGATTATAATTTGGCAAGTAATATTACTTGCTGAACATAGGATGAAGTTAAGAGTCAAGATTCTTACAGTTCTATACTCAAGTTACATTTACTACAGGATTCAATAGGAATTTAGAGAATAAGGATGGTTCTATCTTAACAAATTGGATTTTAAGGATTTAGCATCAAAGAACTAGTATTCTTTGATCTCTTATTCTATGAAAATTTTAGGAAGAGATTCATCATTAGAATAACAGTCTAATAATGAATCCAAATGGTTTATCTTATAATTCTTAACTAAAGATAAGATGAGGATGGACTACATATATGAATTAGTCCAAATTAGATTTGAACTATTAAAGTGACATTCATCTCTTATTAAAATGTCCTAATAGGGCAAATAGGTTCAGCATGCAATTCTCAATACTTAGCTTCAAGTTTAAAATATTAAGTCACACATGATGACTTAACATCAAGTTTTGGTAATTATAAGAGTTTAATAATACAAGTTATAAGTTCTGACTTGGTCATGTCAAAGAACTCACTCATCCATATGGATAAGTATTAGGAAACTTAATAAAGATTAATTATATGATCATAAATTATATTATATGACATGAGACAAAATTTTTAGAACTAGCTACTAATATCTAAGTCACAAGAGATGGTTTAGATCTTTAACAATCTAATAATTTTAATTTATCTTGAATGAGAGCTCATTTTAAGGGAATGATCAATAAGTGCTTAAATCATATCATGACTTAGGCAAAAAGTTGAAATCAAATTATTTAGGAAAAGAGATTTTCTTATTCAATGGGAATAACATTTTTCTTAATTAATCTATTCACTTTCAGTGGCATTCATTACTTAATTAAAGATTATAGTAAAGGAAATAGAATTTTTTATCCAAACAGAATGGACACGATGTGGCGGCCCTGCCCCGCCGTGGTCCTATTAACCCTTAAGTTAACATGATTACAGTGGAGGAGTCACCAAATGTAACAACCCGACGTTGTTACTGAGCCGATTAGGCCTAAACCTAATCAGATTAAGAGAAAATATAAGATCCTGATTTAATTCAAATAAAAATCAAATGAAAATATCCTCAAATAAAGCATATTAAGGAGATCCACTTGCCAAAATTTGAGTGCAATCGGGGGTCCCGGATCGTCCTAAATAAATTCGGGAAGTTTAAACTTTCGGAGTCGATAAAAGATAAAATAAAAGTTGGATTTCAGAAATTTTTATATATTTGAGTTAAGCATTATAAGAGGACTCTATGTTTTATGTTTCGTAATTTTTCGGGCTCCGGATTAATCGTAGCGAATTTTTAAAGTTTTTTACTTAAAAATTAATATAAAATAAAATACTCATCCAAATTTAATAATTTTTAGATGCTTGCGTTCATCTCATTGAGACGGTTGTTTCGACACTAAGTTTAAAATTTTTAAAGTTTATTTGGTCTGTCAATCAAATCTGCAAAGTTTGAGTGATTCTTGGCCATCCGATCTTGATCGGATGGCCCTCATCCATCCATTTGAGCTTATATTTAGCCTCTTTTCCTCTAACCTAATCCCTTAAGACCTAAATTATTTCCCTCCCAGCCGAAATCCTTTTTCCCCATGCCGATCTCTCCTTCCCTCTCAGCTTGGAGTCGAGAGTGCCTCCCCGCCTCCTTCATCAGAATCGATCGAGTGCCGGGCCTTCCCTCCCTCTCGTGCGTGAGTAGGTGGTCGTTGGCTGCTCCTCTACCCATCTCAGCGGCTGCCTTTGCCCAAGCAGCTCTCTTCTTCCTTAGGTGAGCAGCAGCCCACCTTCCCTTGGTCGAGCACACCTTTCCTTCCTCTCCATGGCCAAGAGACGTCGCCTCCTTCATGGCCGAGAGTTCCTCTTCCTATCGGCCGAACAGCAGCCTTCTTCCCTCCATGGCGGAACCATCCTTCTTCCCTCCATGGCCGAACCATTCTACTCCTTCCCATGGCCGAGCCGCCGCCTTGTTGTACACAACTCCTCTCCCTTGAGCAAAGCGCAGCCATCAAGGTATAATTTACTCATAACTTTTATAAGTTTTTAAGAGTTATATGCAGTAATTATATGGAAAACTTAGCATATTCAGTATTTTATTCTTGCCCTAAATGATTAGTTAATTTCAAGTTGTATGACTCAATCCAATAATGTGAATCTAAATGCAGCAATTTATTTGAATATTAATAATGTTCTAGTAAAACATATCATTCCTATGTTTGTGAACAAGCAGTTAAGCATGAGATATTATAGCATTTTTTTTTCACCATTGCATATAAAGAGATTTATTGTAATAAATGCATGAAATTATATATAGTTTAGTTTCTAATTCTATTACACTTAAAAATTATAAATAGTTTATGCATAGGATGTCTATTTTTATATAAATATGATTCTTACAAAATATGAGTTATGTGGATTTTAGAGTTTATAATGAAGTTAAAATGACACTATAATGCAATAATAAATCTGTCTTCAATATCACTCATAATCTTATTCAAAAGCTTGAGTTACCTTTAATAATTTTATTATTTCAATTTCAATTAAATGAAAATTTTGTACAATAATGAGATTTTTGAACACACTTAAATCCTTCTTTACATAATTAGCCATCCTAATACATATTTATATTCATTTGTCAATCATAGAATTTGTAGTTGAATGGCAAAGTCGCATGGTGGAATTCCAAGCATAAAAATAAAGTAATCATATTAATAAAGACATTAATACAACATCTAAAATTATACTTGTGCACCTATAATTATTATCTACGTTAATACAGAAGATAAATTGTATGTTTGGTACGTAAGGAATAAGAAGTGTAATCAATCCATCCTTTTATTTTATTTCTCAATCAGGGAAACTTATCTATAGCCCATACGAAGTCAAAGTCCTAGGGTTCTGAAACCATGTGCTGCTGAAGTTTGAAGTTGTGTAAGGTACATTTCGTACTTAGAACTTTATTGAAGTTCTGTATTCTTTTAATTATGTTATTTTCTTGAGCTCTCTGTACAGTGCGTACACCACTTGCATATATCTTAGTATCATTAGGATTTGCTTGCTATTTGAAAACCATGACATTAGGATATATGAGCTTTTGCTAACAAAGTTGTAATCATCAACTTAGTTGAAAACTGTAAATTATGCGGACATGGATTAGAACCTAGAGTCAAACTAAGGTGCTTCCTTAGGAACTTCACTTCACTTAGGCTCTTTCCTTAAGATTAGGATTAGACACTAAGTTAGATTTCATTCATTGAATAACTGATTATTCAATAAATGAAACCTTGGTTTTATTAGTTTCTAGATTTTCATAGTTTCATTTTGATTATTTTGTCTTTCAATTTTAGAGTAAGAATAGAGATCTATTCTATTAAGCTTGATTGTTACTTAATAGAATAAGCCTTAATCATCAGTTCACCTGTAGATTGAACTATAGATCTTTAGCTTACCCTTGGATCATGTGAATGAACCCAAGGTTGTGGTGTTCAATTCATAATCCTTAGCTTAGTAGATCTGGATCAGATCTTAGCTAAGAACATCTCAAATCATCAATTAGGACATGATGATTTATTATTTAACTTATAGTCAATTTTGATTGAGCTAAATTGGGACCTGATTAGTCCTGATTATTTTTTTTAACTTATAAGGCCGTGCTTCTAAGTTGTATGACTTGGGATAGTTAGAATGACTTAATTAGACAATAATAGATATCACTTAGTTTAGATTGAGTCTCTTGCTTACTTTGAATAGATTGCTTCGCATACCTTGTATATTGAGCCTTATTCCTTGTGCATAATAGGAAAACTTAGGATATGGATGATACATCCTAAGTTAGTATTTGAATTGCATATCATTCAATTTTGTCTTGTTTGCAGTGGGTAGAATATGTCCTAGCTTAGTCTGCCTCTTCAGTAGTAGTATTGTATAGACTGGACTCAGACTTAGCATATTTGGATGGCTAGGTTGAGGATTGAATGATTGATATTGGAGGCCCTGTATGGCCTATTGGCTGGTATGGCAGTTCTATGTCCTAGGCTTATTACTACTTTAGCTGGATTTTTCAGTATTGTTTTATTTTTGCTTTGCCACATGTTTCAGTGGTTTTATTTTCAGTATTTGCTTGCTTTGCCACATGTCTTAGTGGCTTTACATTGCACTTGATTATTTTGCTTTTTACCACATGTCTCAGTGGCTTTTCTTTTTCTTTTCTTAATTAGCATGTTGTATGTATACACATATGTTTACTTATATATATTGACATATTTAGGATGCTAGAATTGCATATTTTTAGTATTTGTATTTCTTTTATATACTCACTATGTGTTAATATGATCATAATCATGTTAGGAGTGGAATTATCATAGTAGTTGCAGTTCTTTTGCTTTTAGCTTTACCTTGCTTACTTTCATGTCTTGATATTTTATTTCACATATATGTTGAATGCTATAAATGGATAGTTTATAGTTATCCCTTCCTTGTAGCTTGTGGCACCTATCTATTTTGCATGCTTAGTAGTATCAGTAATGTGGTGATATCTTTAAATTCATGCAACTTTAATAGCTTAAATTGTACTTAGACTTATTAAAGTCTAACTAGATTTTTCTTTTTTGGCTGTGCCCTGTCATATATGTACATATGACAGATCAGGAGTATAGGTCAGATCCAGCGCTTGAGGATTTAGCTGCTAGCAGGTTAAGTTAAAGTGCGGCTCATTGAAGGAGATATGCTTCCACCTTCTTGACCTGCCTTTATAAAAATTGTAATAACTATGTTTTCTTATTCTTACTATTCAGCATTTAATGTATTGCATATGAATGAATTAATGTGGACTATCTGGATGCCTCTTTTATTTTACCTATTTTGCACTGCTATAATATATATATATTTCTGTTAAGTCTTACTCAAACTGGTTGATTAGCATCACGGATATGCTTTTAGTTTAATGTCCGTGGTGCTAGTGACGACCACCTCTTAACACTCATTCGATTAAGGGGCGGCCGCCACACCAAATGATAAGGTCCCCACTTAATATTGGATTAGACACACATTATAATCCAATTTAACTAAGGACTTTGCCATTCATCCAAAAATACGATCACTAAATGATCATACAAGAACTCAGAGTGCGGAAGCATAAAATACAACATCCATCCATACAACACAATAATCCAGAATAAGAAAAGAGCTGAAATGAAAAGATTTAACCTATATTATTACAACATTTTAAATAGATTAAAAGACTGAAAAGAACACTCAATCTCACAGGCAGAAAGAAAACTAGAACTAAAGATCTTTATGTACGGGCTCTTCCTTCAATGGTAAGCACTCCACTGGATCAGCTGCTCCAACAAACTCAGAACCTACCATTATTGGTTTCATAATGGTAGGGCCCCAGCCAATAAAAGAAAAACTGGTTAGACTATTGTCTAAGCACATTTTAGGGTAAACTATTTATTATGTTAAATAGATATCACCTTAAACAGAACTGAAGCAATAGGTGCAGAAAAGCGTATAAAAAGAACAGTAATAAGTTATAAACAAATAGTTTATAACTAAGCAAATAGGAAGTAATACATACCTCCTCCAAGCAACTGCAACAAAGACAGGTAAGCAAAAGACTAAACAAAACTGTAAGAAAATACAACCTAAATATGCATATGATCAAACAGATTATGCTAAGTGACATACAAAAATTTAACCTTATCAATCTGAAAACAACTAACATCCTACATATGAAAATAGTAAGTAAAACTAGCATCCTATATAGTGCAGGAAAACTGTAAGTAAAACAGTGCTACAATGCAGAATATATAAGTAAAATAGTAACTGTAAACTGAAATTGCAGTGACTATCTAAGTCACCCAAACTGAACACATACACAGTAAATCTTAGCCTGATGAGCTAAGAAACTCTGAACTGAATATAACTGAAAACTCTTAGCCTGATGATCTAAGACAGAACCGAATGTAAGTGTACTTGAATTAGTACAACCATATCAGAATCCTGACTCTATAGTCAGTAGGGCAAGAGTCTATCCATCCTATCCCACGGACTAGGCATGGCATAGACTATCAGACTGAAACCCCCAACAAGAAGCCGACCTCGAACGAGTTGATCGAAGAGGTATACTAATCAAGCTACATCTTACAAACCACTTGTGAAACAAAAACTCAATACTATTTATGAATGTTCAAAATGACATAAGATATTTATCAAATATCTTAAGTACATAATACATGTTCAAGGTATAAAACTCAAAATCAAGGAATGCGAAGCATCAAAATCAAAGTGAGCAAAAGACTATATCTAAAACACAGGTGATATCCGTTGTTATCTAATTTATTTGTTCTATCTACTCTAAGTTACATAAGTTTCAGAATCATAAATTCTTACACATTCTGTAACTTAGAATCACGAATCCTACTAGTTGAAGATAATTAGGACTGGCCAAGTCCTAATTATAACTTAATCAAAAGATGACTATCTGGTTTAAGTGAATAAATCATCGACTTAATTTTGTAATTTAATTCATCCCAAACTCATCTTGATTAGCCAAATCAAGATGAAAAGATTAAAAATTAGACTCCAGATGATGGGGTCTAATCACTTAATCTAAAGGTAAAGCTAAGGGTCTATGATTTAGAACCCAAATCTCACCGATTATGTTAAGGCAAATCCTAATGATAAATCAAATTCATTAGGATAGGTCTCTATTCTTAGTTCTAAAGTTTAAATATCAAATAATTATTTAATAAACTAAGAAAATTTAGAAACTAGTAAACTCAAGATTTCACCTATTGAGTAACCTAATTTACTCAATAGTTGAATTCTAACTTAAGATATATTCTTAATCTTAGGAATTAAGGCTCTTAATTACTAAGAGTATCTCTCAAGATACACATCCTAACTAATATTATAAGGACCTAAAGTAAGGTCTAAGAATGATTAAAGAATGAGAAATCACTCACTTAAGACTTAAGAATTTTCCTTAAGGAGATAATTTTGGGATTTTAATCAAAATCTAGTTAATGATTGAACTTATACAATTTCTATTATAAATAATTCTAATTACTGATTAATATGTTTTTAAACTGAATTTAGGGCTTTTGAAGGCTAAACCCTAAATTTTGGGCAAAAAGACCATTTTGCCCCTACTTAAGGGTTCAAAAGATCAAATTTTGATCTAGGGCTCTAAATCTATTTTTTTTTTGGAAAGTGTTTCTTATTGTCTAATATAAGATTAAACAGTAACTAAATTAATTTTGGGTTATTATTAAGCCATATGAGATCAAATTAGTGAATTTAATTCATAATAGCAAATTAGTAATTTGACTAAGTAAAAGTTAAATTTTCTTTCAGATTATTGTTCTTTATTGTCTAAGCTTTTCATCGAATCTAAATTTGCTAAATTCTGATAAGTATTGGCCAAGTTATGGCCAATACAAGATTTAGGGTTTAAGGGTGATTAAGGAATCCTTAATTATGGGTCAAAAACCTAACTTTGTCAATTAGTGTCCAAATTGAGTAAAATCATTGGCTATAGTTTACAAATAATCCACTGATCATAATGACATGTGGTAGGCTCAATTTGGATCGAATTTGACTAAGTTATGACCTAATTAGGGTTTAGGGTGATTAGTGAGTGATTAGCAAAATTAATCACTCAAACACTAATCCAACCTTACAGATAGATTCTAAATGACTCTATGAGTTCTTTGAAACTTAAATCACTCAATTTGGATTATTAGATTTGCTAATATTTACTAATCAAGATTTAGAATAATTAAGGGTGCTCAGCAAATCTAACCATTGGATCTAAAATATTTTTACAGATTACTGTTAATTAAGTTTTTCAAGTCTAAATTGATATTTGGATCATTAAATTTGAAGCTCAATTGACCAAATTATGGTCAATTGAAGTTCTAGGTCTAATTAGGGTAATTAGGATTAGGACCTAAAAGTGATTAGGCAAATACTAATCCAAACAGCAAAGTGAATACTACCAAATTAATCCTTAGGGTTTTCTGATCACTTTAAAACCCATATTCAATAGGTTTGGATCATTGGGTACACAAAGTTATGGCTATTTTAAATTTTGTGACACTTAGGGTTTAATTAGGGTTTCTAAAAGTCATTTGTGATATACAGAACTAAATAGAATTTTGACTATGCCAAATTATTCCACATTTTCTACTGATCAAAATGACCTATAATTTCAATATTTTTGGAGCAGTAGATTTAAAGATATGAGTGATTATGTGTTTGAATTTTAATTAATTAAGCTATGATTTTAATTAATTCATTTAAAGCATTTGATTTTAATATGTATACTATTAATCCATTTAACAGAGGCGGGCCCCACACTAAAATTGCTGGCGGGTCCCTCCACGAGACTGAAAAGGCGTAGCAGACGGGCCAGATAATGGGCCCCACCCTTCATCCACACGGCAGGATTCGGGCCAAGACCCGGCTTGCGATAATGAGGGTCGGGGGAAACGGAACCCGTTGGGCTGTGACACGGGTCAGATTCATGCCATCGTTCGCAAGTGGGCCCCGCTTCCGGCACGAATGGTGACAGCGGGTCGGGCTCTTTTTCGCCTCCTTCCAGCTGCAGACAAGGCAAAAGAAATTAGGGCATCACCCTAATCGATGATCACGACACTTTTAGAGACCGAACTCATACTAGACGCAAGTCCTTGATCCCTTCTTCATAATGAGCTAAAAGAATCGAGATAAGCCGGCCTCCATCATTCGAACTTATGATACCCTAAAATCGACTTAGGGTCAGAGGAGATATCCTAATTAGCGATTGACTGAAGAAAACATCGATTCCAAATGCATAATAATTACCGCAGATCAAAATACATTAGAAGCAAGGAAATAAAATAACTAAACACAATAATTATGAATTCAAAAGTGAGTAAACTGGAGAAGTGAGGTACATAAGTGAAGTACCTTCTCGATCGCAGGATGGGTTTTAGGGTGTTCGAGGTGCTCTGCCGAGACGTGAAGATCCCTCACAAAAGAAGCCTGCCATGAGTTTGAGCGAGAGAGAGAGAGCCTAAACCATTCCTTGGAAGCGGCGAGCTGCACCTGTCGAGCAGAGCTTTGTGGTGCGATCGGCGGTTGCCACGCGAACTACGCGTGGCGCAAATCGGCAGGGAAGGCTCATCACCGTTCGATCAAACCTAGATCGAACGGTCCAAAATGCATGATACGTGACCAAACGACGCTAAAGGAAAGCGACGGCACGTTAGGGAACTTAATGGAATTCGTTAAATGCTTTAATTAAGTTTAATATTTAAACACTTTTCACACATTTTTATTAATTAAAATTACCTAATTAAACGAATATCAAAATTTCCCAATAAATCACCCTTAGCTAATTGAGGGGTGAGGAACGCAACGACGCATTTGGATTTTCTATTTGATGAGTATTTATTTATTTGAATTTTCAGGTATTTAAATATTATTAAAATATTTGACAAAAATCCAACGACTTCCAAATGCCTCCAAAATTTCACCCTTAGCTAATTTGGGTGTTCTGAATGCAATGGCGAAGTCAGATTTTTAATCTGAGGTCTAGATAAAAATTCAATTTCTAGGGTTTGGGATTTTCTAGAATTTCTAATTTTGACTCAGTTGACTTCTGGTTTGACCAAGGTTTCAGAGATGAATTCTAAATTACTTAATCAGTGACTTAGAACCTTAATTAAGACTTAGATTAGTCTTAATTGAGCCAAGTAACAACCTGGGTTGTTACACACGAAGAAGTACAAGATCAACTTATCAAGTTGACACAAGTACTTAAAAAGAGTTTCCAAGAAATAAATCATAAATTTCTACTAGAAATTAGAATTCAAAATGTTTTGCAACTTCAAGGAAAATCTATTCTTACAAGAACAAAAGTTCTTTTGACTTAGAATGGGTTCTATGTTTAGAGCTAGAAGGAACATCCTCATTATTGTAGGACTAAGAATGAAACAAGTTTATTATAACTAATTTGTGAGCATACACATATAAGTTAAAATAATCTAACCATTACGTAATCTCACTTTAAGTATTATTTGGTGCACTAATTATATAATTAATCCACTCTAAAGCTTCTATTATGAATCTAGTGATCATACCTGGTTACTAAAGTCCTAAGATAATACTTATCTATTTTAAAGAATATGGATATTCTCATCCCAAAGGAATGAGATACTTAGCATCTTTAGGATAAGCTAAGCTAATTCTTTAAGTTGTGACTGTGACTTATTTGACCCTAGATTTAAAGATATGAATTAATCTAGTCTAAAGAACTAGAAGTTATTCAACCAGCTTTGATAATCTACATCTTTGAAGAAGAACTATTTCTACAAGTCGCAAAAGTGTGAATTTGCCAAAAGAATTTAAAGTTGATTAATCTAAGCTTAAGGAAGAATTAACGATCAAATCAAGGATGAAACCTATTTGAATGCAAGATTCAAATTAAATGATGACAATAATTAAGTTGTTACAATTTGAACTTGTATGAAGTAAAATAAATTCTATGAATGAAAGGAATAAAGAAATTGAATGTATGTACATGGGACAATATTATCATTAGATCCCTCTGTTCCCAGATAATTGTATTATTGAGGCTTAGGAGCAACTATTTGTTCTTTTCCAATTGGACATCCTTCCTTAGATAATGGTGATGTTAACATTGACATAGATTCCAAATTTTTAGGTGAGTTGTCATGGCATGTTTTACTCTGATGAGAACGATGGATTATATCTCCATTGATTATTTTGAAAGCACGGCATTCCCGATATCCGTGGCCTCGATGACCACATGTAAAACAGCCTCTACCAAAATGATAACACCTTCCATTAAAATGTGGTCTAGTGCACTCTTGGATTGATTCCATTGATATGCTAGATCCTTCTTGGTGAGATTTATGCTTATGATCTTTTTTGGTTGTCTTAGGCTAAGTTTCAGTATTGGTATTTACAGTACTAAGAACAGCCATTAGTTTCTGGATAGTCACTGCTTGTTGTAATTGATTCTCTAACATGACAGTCACCATGTTCCTGAGTGACGTGACTTCGTTGGTGTTGCTATTTGATGAATCATCCATGTTGAGGGAAGAAGTTTCTGGATTCATGCTAAAATATATATGATTAATGTTAGTCTTTAGAAGAAGAGTTACTATACTTCTTGGGTTATCAGTATTCAAAGAATAATTTAATATCATAAAAAGGATACTAAGTGTGTTCCAACATTTTGAATTGATAAAGATTCTATCATAGGTGTTTAGCATCTAAACAAAGATCAAAGTTAATATTTATAATATCAAAATATTTTATTTATCATTCAAAGGATTAACTTTTCATCAAGCTCTTACTTCATCTTAGATAAGAGAAATTACAAGTATAACTAAGATGTGATTGGAATACCTATTTTCATTTGAGATAGATTCTATACAATTTTGGTTCTTATTAAATCAATAAGGAAGATCCAATCTTCTATAGATAAGCTGTTGTACTAAAGAGGTTTTTTTAACATACAAGTTTTGAATTTTCTACACCTTTGATCTATTATGATAGTTTGAATTTCCTAATTATAACTTAATCCCTTAGTCTAAAACCCAAGGTTTAATATTTCAATTTCTATGATTATAGAGATCTACAGGTATTTGTTACTAAGCTTTTTATGACTTTAAAGTTTAGTCCTTACTAAAGTTTTATTATGGAAGTGTTTTCCTTACTTCATACTTCTTATTCTGAGTTATACTCATAATGATATAGATGTTGTTTTCAAGTATCCATTTAGTGATATAGTGGCAGAAAAACAATCCATTAGGTAGAGAGGAATACAAATTCCAATCTGACACCTTATGGAATTCTCTGATACCAACTATGGCGGCCCTACCCCACTGAAGTCCTTTTAACTTCTCAAGTTAACATGATTATGGTGGAGGGGTCACCAAATGACAAGGTCCCCACTTAGAATTGGATTAGACACACATTTTAATCCAACTTAACTAAGGACTTTGCCATTCATAAAGTAAATAACTCACTAAATGAATCATACAAGAAAACACAAAGTGCGGAAGCATAAAATATAACATCCATATATACAGTATAAATACAACAGTACAGAATAAGTAAAGTGCTAAAAAGAAAAGATTAACCTGAATTATTACAATATTTAATAAGTCTAAAGAACTGAAAAGAAAACTCTCAATCCTCACAAAGCAGAAAAGAAACTAAGACTAAGAGTCTTCAGGCACAGGCTCTTCCTCCAAAGGCAAGCTCTCTACTGGAATAACTGCTCCAACAAACTCAGAACCTATCATTATCAGTTTCATAATGGTAGGGCCCCAGCCAGCAAAAGAAAAACTAGTTAGACTATTGTCTAAGTACATTTTAGGGGAATCAATTGATTATGCTAATTAGATATCACCATAAACTAATACAAAAGCAAGTAGGTGCAAAAAGCATGAGAAAAGAATGGTATAAAGTTATAAACGAATAGTTTATAACTTAATCAACTAGGAAGTAAGTACATACCTCATACAAGCAACTGCAACAAGGTCAAGTAAGTAAAAGAAAGACTAAACAAATACTGTAAAGAAAATACATCCTAAATATGCTTATGATCAAAATAGAATTATGCTAAGTGACATAACAGTAATTGAACATGTAAAACATTATAAAACGGAAAACATAACTAACATCCTATATATGTATATGAAAACAGTAAATAAGACTAGCATCCTATATGGAAATAAGGCTAGGAAAGTGTGCAGAAAAACTGTAAGTAAAAGAAATACTGAAATGTAGAATATATAAATAAAACAGTAAATCAATACTAAAAACTGACTTGGCTATTCAAGCCACTCAAATTGTAAGTAAAGAAAGTAACACTTAGCCTGATGGGCTAAGGCAGAAGCTTTGAACTGAATATCACTGAAATCTCTTAGCATGATGGGCTAAGGCATATAGTACTGAACTGAATAATCACTGAATAAATAACCACCCTCAACTAGTACTCACCATGTCCAATCCTGACTAATAAGGTCATATGAGCACAAAATCTATTTCTCGCCATCCTGGGAATTATTTCAACCAGGCATGGATAGACTTACCGACAGTAGCAAACCAGCGTGCTATGCCGGACTCAAGGAATGGAGAGGCATACTAGTTAGGCCACAACTTACTGAAAAACTGAAAACATTGATCAATCATGAATGATATGTATGCAATTCAAAATTAACATGAGATATTTATCAAATATCCTATGTCCAATATATGTGTACAAGGTAAGAGGCTCAAAACAAGGTATGCAAAGCATCAATTCAAGGTGAGCAAGAGACTCTTCTAGGACACAAGTGATATCCATTTGTTATCTAATTTAATCGTTCTATCTACTCTAAGTTACATAAGTTCAGGATCTCCAGATCCTACTATCGAGTGTAACTCAGATTCACGACCTTACAATTTGGAAAATAATTAGAACTGATCAGGTTCTAATCTTATCAAATCAATGTCGACTATACGAGGTAAATAATAAGTCAAACGTCCTATTTTAATAATTTTAAGAGTCCCAACCTCATCTTGATTGATCAAATCAAGATGAAAGGATTAAGAATTAAATTCCAAATATGGGATTTAATCACTTAATCCAAATGGTGGATCTAAAGGTTTAAGGTTTAGAACTCAAATCTCACTGATTACGTTAAGGCAAATCCTAATGATAAATCAACTCATTAGGATAGATCTCTACCCTAAATTCTAAAATTTAAAGATCAAATAATCATTTAAAGAAACTTAAGAAAATCTATAAACTAATAAACTTAAGGTTCACCTACTGAGTAACCCAATTTACTCAATAGATGAATTCTAATCTAAGATCTATTCATAATCCTAGGAATTAAAGCTCTTAATTTCTAAGAGTATCTCTCATGATACACCTCCTAACTAGTGTTATGAAACCTAAAGAAAGATCTAAGAATGATTAATGAAGGAAGAGACACTTACATTTTACTTAGAAATTTCCTTAAGGACTTTAAAATTGAGATTTAATCAAAGTTCTTACTAAGTCTTAAAATCACCTAAATTATGATTTAAATCACAAATCTTACTATTTTATAATGATTAGAATAAGGAATTAAGGTTTTTTTTAAAGTTTAAACCCTACTTTGGGCAAAATTACCATTTTGTCCCTACTTAAGGGTTTACAAGTCATTTTTATAAATTAGGGTTAAATTCTAAATTTTAACAAAGTGGAATGATTACTTATCATCTAATATGAGTTTAGACAGTAAGATCATTAATTTTGGTTAAGTATTAAGCCTTATAAGGTCAAATTTAGAAATTTGACCTATAAGGGTATAGTATTAATTTTACCTTAAGGACACCTAAATTTTTTATTAGTTTACTGTAGGTTATGTTCTAAGGTTTCCATAGAACCTAGATTTACTGATTTCTGATAAGTATTGGCCAAGTTATGGCCAATACAAGCTTTATGGTTTAAATGGAAATTAAGGGATCCTTAATTAATGGTTAAAATCCTAACTTTGTCAATTAATACCCAAATTGAGTAAAATTAGTAGCTATGATTTACAAATAGTTCACTGATTACAATGACATGTGGTAGACTCAGTTTGGATCTAATTTGACTAAGTTATGACCTAAATAGGGTTTAGGGTGATTAGTGAGTGATTAGTAAAATTAATCACTCAAACATTAATCCAACCTTACATCTAGGTTATAAATGACTCTATGAGTTTTTTGAAACTTAAATTACTTAATTTGGATTACTAGATTTGTTAATATTCACTAATCAAGTTTTGGAGTAATTAGGAGTGATTAGCAAATCTAGCCATTTGATCTAAAATATTTTTACAGCTTACTGTTAATTAGGTTTTTCTGATCTAAATTGATATTTGGATCATCCAATTTAGAGCTCAATTGACCAAGTTATGGTCAATTGAAGTTCTAGGTCTAATTAGGGTAATTAGGGTTAGGCCCTAAAAGTGATTAGTCTCAAATTAATTCAAACAGCAAAATGAACACTACCAAATTAATCCTTAGAGTTTTTTGATCACTTTAAGACCCATATTGGGTATGTTTGGATTATTGAGTGCAAAGTTATTATTATTTGAAGTTTTATGTCATTTTGAGATAATTTAGGGATCCTAAATGTCACTATGTTAAATATTCATCCAAACTGAGATTTGACAGTTTCAATGTGTTCTACTTATTTTTCTGATTCCAATGATATATAATTTGATATATTTTGGATTATTGATTTGCAATTTATGGGGCTTTAAAAATTTCTGTTATTTAATTAATTAATAAATTTATTAATTTCATTAATCATATGATTATGTTTTAATCATTGATTTCTTGCAGCGGTGGGTCCCCTCACTTAACGACGGGCCACGTGGAAGCTATTTGCCCGGGCCACTGGATCGGGTCAAGAAGACCCGAAAGGAGATCAGGCTTCTCCTTCTCCTCCAGAGGCGAGTAAGGAAAAATTAGGGCATCCCCTAATCGTCGATCCCAGCTTCACCAACAACAGAACGCGCGCTTGTCTGCAAGCTCATGATCTAAAACACTCGACAAAGTAAAGGTATTGTGATCTGATGGCTCCTATCATCCAAATCTATGATGCCCTAAATCCTCAAAGCACGATTCTTCGAATTTCTTGATGCCGACTAGAAGTCGATCGTCAGTTAAACGATCAATTTAACTCAGCTTTGATTCAAATAATTATTGAATCTAATTTGAGCAAGAATTAAAATGAAGAAGATTAGTTAAGGTATTGCTCTCAGCTGATTAACGAAATCCTACTTTTGCCAATGTTAAATTATATTCAATTTAAATCAATTAGATGACAGGAGGTTTCATCAATGATTGCTATGAGAAATTGAATTCAATATATAACCTTCCGAGATGAATTGAAATGGGAAAAGGAAGTACCTAATTTGAACGATGTTGAAGACTTGTATGGATCCAACAAATTCGAGTAGCAGCGAGAACCCTCCGACGCTGCTCCAGATGGATCCCCCCCAAAAGATCCCCGGCTTCCTAGGCTTAGAAGAAGTCTAACTTACCCTTGGAAGCGGCGGACGCCATCTGGCCATCAGGAAGGAGGATGCGCGTCCTCCGTTCGACACGCGCAGAGCCTGTGTGCGAGATCGGGGAAGATAGACCCTGACCGTTCGATCTTTCGATCGAACGGTCAGCGGATACCATTTGATCCAACGGCAAAAAGAGGATGGCGTTAAAGGACTTGATGGGCACCGTTAAGTCAATTTAAAATATTTTAATATTTAATTATTATTTACTGATTTTATTATTCAAATTAATTAATTAAACTCATCCCAAAAGTTTTCAATAAATCACCCCTAGCTAATTGAGGGGTGAGAAACTCAACGGCGCACTCAGATTTTTGTTTTGACGAGTATTTAATTATTTAAATTATTAGGTATTTAAATAATATTAAAGTATTCGATGAAAATCCAACGACTTCCAAATGCATCTGAAATTTCACCCATATCTAATTTGGGTGTTCTGAATGCAATGGCGAAGTCAGATTTTCAATCTGAGGTCTAGATAAAAAGTCAATTTTCTAGGGTTTGTGATTTTTTTCCAGAATTTCTGATTTTGATCCAGTTGACTTCTGATTTGACCTAGTTTTTAGAGATAAGTTCTAAATTACTTAATTAGTGACTTATAACCTCAATTAAGACTTAAATTGATCTTAATTAACCAAAGTAACAACCTGGGTTGTTACACGCTCCCCCATCTCTGGTTACGTGAAACGGAGCGAAACCAGCCCGAACCGAGCCGATCTTCCGTCCGCCTTCCAAATGAGGTACCCCGATCTCCCCTCTTCGCCGTTAGATTCGCAAAGTTTCTTCTTGATTATTGTAGATCCTAGGGTGGATTGTCGATCAGGTCCAATCAACCCAGATCTGGGTTTGAAACCATTGGGTCTCACCTCGTCGCCCTAACCGAAACCCTAACAATGGGTTCGACTTTTGCAGGCGCCTCCGACCTCCTCCGGCGAAGGTCCGCCCACCGACGTGTAGCCCCCGACGAGGGCTACCGTCGGCCATGCGGGCCGAGGCGGTCCAGCACCGGAAAGGCCAGCAAAAGCCGTGCCCTCGCCGGTGCCCTCGGGGACCCCTCCGCGGAGAAGACATAGTCCAGGTCGGGCCGGGTCGACCCGAGCCTGACCCGCCCGAGCCGGGTCCGCGTCAGCCGGGTGGGGCCCACCAGGGCCACGTGGCGCCTTCTGGGCCTGCCACGCGTCTAGTGGGACCCACCAGCCGAAGCCGCGACGCTTCGGCTTCGACCGTGGGGCCCACCAGTGCCACGTGGTAGCCAGCCGGCACGCCACGTGTCACGTGGGGCCCACAGCCCGAGCCAGTGCGGCTGTTCGGCTCCCCAGTGGGGCCCACAGCGCCACGTGGCAGCCTCTGGGCCCGCCACGTGGCAAGTGGGACCCACTGCCCGGTCAAACCGCGACGGTCCGGCTCCCCGTGGGGCCCACAGTGCCACGTGGCAGCCTCTGGCTGTGCCACGTGTCAGGTGGGCGCACTGCCCAATCACCTAAGTTGAGTCAGCCCTGGTGGGGCCCACAGTGCCATGTGGCAGCCTCTGGTAGAGCCACGTGTCCAGTGGGGGCCCACTGTCTGTTAATTAAGATTTAATTAAATTATTATTAATTAATTATTATTTAGCCTTAATTAATTACAATTAGTGGTTAATTAAGTTAGGATTAGTGTTAATTACTTTTTAACAGTAACTTTAGTTAATTAAGTATAATTAGAGATTAATTAGGGTTAATTAAATATTAATTAAACTCTAAACAGTAATTATGTTAATTAATTATCATTGAACAGTAAAACCTAATTAATTATTTTTAATTAAGTATTAACAGATAATTAGGGCTAATTAAAAAGGTGATTAGTGCTAATTACTTTGCATAGTAAAAATATTAATAAATATAATTAAATTAATTAAATAATATATTAATTAATGTTAATTATTAATTAAGCCAAATTAATCACAGATTAATTAAGGATTAATAATTTCAGAAATTTTATATAAAAACTTTAGGGATAAACAGTAAAATAATATAATTTGAATAAATGAATAGTAAAATAATTCAAATTTTATTTTTAAATAGTAAATTTTAAAAGTTTAATAACTTTTTGTAGGATAATCCAAACATAACCAATATAGGTCTTAAAATACTCAGAAAAATGTAAGGATTCAAATAACGTAATGTAAAAATTTATTTCGGGTACATTTAACGAGGTAGCATTTTAGGATCTCTTTAGAGCCTCATAACTTTTTACCCAGTTATCGAAACATAGTCAATATGGGTCTTAAAATGCTCTGGAGAGTGGTTCCATCACTGTAGTAGTATTAGTTTTCTCATTCAGATATCAGGATAAAAAGTCAACCCTAGAATTTAGAGTTAACTTTAGTGAAAAATAACCAAAATCCCCATATACTTCAAACGGCCATAACTTAGTCAAATCAACACCGAATTGAAAAATTCAAGATGCTAACCAGCCTAGAATTTTAATGTCATCATTATAACAATATAATATTTAGGATATGAACCCTGGAAATTTAGATAAATGACCAAATTACCCCTAGCCTTATTTTAGTCATGACTTGACCGTTTCTCGCCCGATTTAGGCGTACTTACTGTTTATCTTCAAGTTAAATAGTAAGGAATCATTTGGAACTAAGAGAAATCAATTCTGACCACTAAGTCACAAGTTGACTTTTTGACCCTTAAAGTAGGGGCAAAATGGTCATTTTGCCCTAAGATTGGACTAAGTACCGTTACCCTTTGGATAACATCCCAGAATGCCAAGACTAATATTATAATCATCTTAGTAATGTTTAAGCAAGTGAAATCAACCCTTAAGTTAGATTCCAATAATTTTTGTTAAGTCTTAAGCACTACACCTTAAGGACCTCTCTTGAGACTAGGACTAGATCATATGTTAGAGTTCATTTATTGGGTAAATTGGGTTACCCAATGGGTGAAACCTTGGTTTTATTAGTTTATAGACTTTCTTTTTATTTTATAACTTGTTCTGATTATTTTGTCTTCTAACCTTAGATTTAAGATAGGAGATTCATCCTATTAAGTTTGATTACTTAATAGGATTTGCCTTAACTAGTAGCTCACTTATAGAATAAACCTAGAACTTAGGTCTTACCCTTTGGATTATGTGATTAAACTTAATTCTCATAGTGTTTAATCCATAATCTATAAGTTTAGAAGATC
Organism: Gastrodia elata; assembly: GCA_016760335.1. Taxonomy (NCBI): domain Eukaryota; kingdom Viridiplantae; phylum Streptophyta; class Magnoliopsida; order Asparagales; family Orchidaceae; genus Gastrodia; species Gastrodia elata. The sequence continues at coordinate 6,555,859 of CM028672.1, read as the reverse complement.
TTGATCAGATCTTAGTTAGAACGTCTAAATTTGCAAAACTAGGACGTATGATTGATTTATTTAACTCGTAGTCGTCTATCTGATTGAGCTAGATTGGAACCTGATCAGTTCCAATCCTTTTTAACTTATAAGGACGAACTTCCGGGTTACACTCGATAGTAGGAAAACGATGATCCTGAACTTGTGTAACTTGGAATAGTTAGATGGTTAAATAGAAAACAAATGATATCACCATGTTTAGTAGAGTTCCTTGCTTACTTTGATATTTTATTGTTACGCATTCCTTGATTTTTGTGCCATATTTCCTTAAGTATATCATACAAGATTTTTGATGCATAAATAAATTATTAGGAAAATATGGAGACTCTTTAGATTTCTTGTGAAAATATTAAAGTGATTTATGAAAAGATAATGGTTTTATGAGCTGCCTCTTAGTTATATCCTTATTGTATAGCCTCCTTATATCGCTAGAAGAAGGATCCGTTTTGTTGTGTACCTAGTTTACTAGCCTCCTTATGTTGCTAGGGGTACATCATTGGTGCCTTAGCCGTACTAGCGTTAAGGTTGCCTTGTATGCTTAATTTACTAGCCTCCTTATATTGCTAGGGGCATACAGTTAGGCCTTAACCGTACTAGTGCTAAGACCTTTCATTTGCTTTGTGTGCTTATTTGCCTAGCCTCCTTATGTCGCTAGGGGTACATAATTTATGACTTAGCCGTGATAGTGCTAAGCTTCTTTGGTATTCGATGGGCTTGAGTAGCTCTTTTCTGTATGACAGTCGATGCACGTGTAGCTTTATATGCAGTTGTTGTGATTTACCTTTCATTATTATATTCCGTCAGTTATTTCCTTGTACTGCTTTTATATATATATTTAGGTTGTTAGATTCTTGCTGCTATTTATATGTACCACTGCTGAGTTATTTATTTTAATTAGCATATTCTCTGTTGATCACCAGCATGTTTAGGATGTAGAATTTTTCTTACTGCACTTATTTAGTTATGTATAATATGCCCTTCCTTGTTTAGTTTGTATGTGAGGCATGTCTCAGCCTCTTTCCTTTTCTTTGCTTAAGTTATAAATGATGATTTATAGCTTCCCTGTTTCTTTGTATTGCTTGCTGCTCCTTTCATATATATATGTTGCTTAGATGTTGTCAAATGGTGATATTACTTAACACTTATAATAATTCATTAGCTTAAAATGTACTTAGACAATTGTCTAACCAGATTTTTCTTTTCTTTGGCTGGGGCCCTACATTGTGAAATCGACAATGGCAGACTCCTTTCAGTTAGACGAGTAGGAGTTAGGTGTGGAGCCTTACACAGAGGAGGAGCCCGTGGAAGAAGCTGTCATTTAGCCTTCTTATATTCTTGAGTGAGGATGAGTGGTTTTCACTCTATTTTTTTATTTAAACATTTTAAATTATGTAATAATACAAGTACTATTGACTGTGTTTTTGGATTGTATGCTTATATTCTGAATTCTATTTTTCCTATTTGCACTGTGATACTTGGATGGTTTACATTTCCTTAAATCGCTTCCGCACTCTGCTTGTTTACTTATACAGTGACTGTTAGTTTGATTCTGTGTTAATCCTTCCTTAATTATGTGGATTGTGGAGTCTATCCTAATCCAATGATAAGTGAGGGGTTAGCCAGAGTGACACCCCACCCTTAACCTAATCCTTTGGCGGATTAAGGGTGGTGGGCACCACAGAGGCACCTCTGCTTCAACACCTAGCTCCTCAAATCTATCTGAATCTGACATTATCAATTTCATAATGCCAGGGCCCCAGCCAATAAAAGAAATTATTATTAGACAATTGTCTAAGTATATTTTAGGCTTAATATTTTACATGAGTTATTAATATCACCATTTTTATATTTAATTACAACAAAAGTAAACTAAAAGCATAGGTGCAATAAGCGTACAAAGAAATAGGGATAATTATAAATATAACATTTGTAACTAAGTAATAAATAAAGTAAAAGCACACCTCAATAACTAAGCAAGGAATGGACATATACATGTATAGTACAGTAAGTAAAAGTACTGAAAGTAAAGTCTAATCCTAAATATGCTGATGATTATATGATATATATAAATTAAATAACAGAAATTTGAATATGGTACGTATAGTAAGCAGTAAAGTCTAGCATCCTATAAATACGTACAATTGAGCAAGTAAGTAAATAAAAATAGCTGACTGAAATATACATCAGAACACAGTACACAGTAAGCTGAAAACTGAAATAAGTATGTAAAGACTGCCATATCAGAAAGTTGGCCATTAAGTCGGTGAAATCCCCAAAGTATTTTTGGGGTTGAGCAGACAGAAACCCCCATAGCCTTTCTGGGCTATGACAGATAGAATCTAGTAGCAGAACTGAGAAGGTAGTAAATACAAATGCATAATCTTTTAGTTATTTTACTTTGTTTTAGTGAACACGTCCAGAAACAGCTGAGGAGTCAAGCACGTCTGCAAGACTATATGGGTTCCAAGCTTAACACACACTCCTCAATGAGTAATGTTAAGTATCCTTATTACTCATTACCCCTATTTATTTGGGTAAATGTGCACCCAAATCTACTAAATATACTGTACCCAAAGGCAACTGTTATCCTAGTCATTCGAAGTTTTTATTTCATGTACAAAGTTCTCTTATATGATATGAACAAGGAATTTAAGCACAAAATATAAGGAATGTGTAGCACAAATAATTCAAGTAAGCAAGGGACTCCTCTATACATGGTGACACTATTGTTATCTAATTTAATAATTCTAACTATTCTAAGTTACACAAGTTCAGGATCTTTAATTCCTACTATCGAGTGTAACTTAGAAGCACGACCTTATATGTTAAAAGGATTATACATGATCAGGTTCTAATCTAATTCAATCAAATGCGACTACAAGTTCAATCAATGAATCATACGTCCTAGTTTTATGAATTTAGACGTCTTATCTAAGATCTGAACAAGATCTGCTAGACTATAGATTATGGATTAAATACCATGAGATTGAGCTTAATCACATAATCCAAAAAGGTTAAGATATAAGATCTAGGTTTCAGTCTAAAAGTGATATATTGATTAAGGTAGATCATATTAAGCAAATCAATCTTAATAGGATGAATCTCCTTATCTAAAATCTAGGGTTAAAAGATAAAATAATCAAAATAAGTTGTAAAATTTCTAGAAACTAATAAAACTAAGGATTCATTATTGGATAATCCACTTATCCCATAAATGAAATCTAACCTATGAACTAGTCCTAGTCTCAAGAATGATCCTAATGTGAGGTAAAAAGATCATAAGAAAAGACTTAGAAAATTTTTGGGGAATTTTGATGAGTTGACCTAATAGTTGATTTTTCTTACTTAGACAACTCTAATATAGTTCTAATACTGATCTTAGTAATTTAGAACATAATTTAGAGGTTAATGACGCTTAGCATAAATTTTGGGCAAAATGACCATTTTGCCCCTAACTACGGGTCCAAAAAGTCAAATTTTGATTTAAGAGTATAAATTAAAGTTTCTTAATACTAAATGATTCCTTACTGTCTTACATGAAGATAGACAGTAAGTTTGCTCAATTTAGACAAGAAACGGGTCATATAGGTCCAAACTAAGGTTTTTGACCTATGGGGCATTTTAGTAAATTATAATTAATGAAATCTAAAGTTTTGTGCAGTTCACTGTTGGTTGCTGTTCAAAGATTCTATAGAGTCTAAGAACACTAAATTTTGAGGTCTAATGAGTTAGTTATAGTCATTTGAATTTCTAAGGGTAAATAGGTAGTTTTTCTAAGTTAAGAGGGGTCAAAAAGCTAACTATACCATTTGGTCTCCAAATTCAGCAAACTCAGTGGCTATAATTTCCCTATAACACACTAAATACTTTAATTGGGAGTAGACCCAAATTGGACTTTAAATGGTCAAGTTATGACCTAACTAAAGTTAGGGGTATTTTAGTCATTCCTTCTAATTTTTTAGGATTCAAAACTTAAATATTATTTTGGGTTATTATTGGCACTGAAATTCTAAGTTATCTAACAATTTGCATAATACATTTAAGGTATAAAATAGGTTTTGAGCACTTATTAAAAATGACAAAGTTTTCAAGCTTATTTCCATATATAAATTTATGCAATGTTCAATTTTAACAAAAATAGGTTCATATTTGATATAATTCAACTTCACTAGGGTCCTAGGGACCTTAAAATATAAAGATAGTGAAGATTTGATCATTTCAGCCAATACTGAGCAGTTTCTAAGAAATTCAGAGCCTTTTTGCAATTTCAGGCGCTGTAGCGCACTGTGGCGCGCTGTAGCACTTTCAGCGCGGCAGTGCGCTAGCGCGCTTTTCGCGCTGGGGTGGCACGCTATGGCGCGCTGCAGTGGTTCAATTTATAAAATTACTATTCAATTAATTTAATTTTTCACATTTCCTAAAGTTTTCCCAAAAAATATTTCCACTGCAGCGGCCCAACTTGCAATTTTTACTGTTTAATTAATTTAATCACTGATTTATATATGATTTTTCCAAAATACCGCTGCAGCGGCCCGATTTGCAAGTTTGGGAGCTGTCGCGCGCTGCAGCGCCAGACGACATTTTTCGCCTGGATGGAACCTATAAGGCTTATTTTCGAGCTTAAATACTCTCAATCTAGAGCATTCCATGAGAGGTGCTATATATTGATGGAAAGGTCTTTCCGATACCTTTCCATTGACACTAAAATCAGCACAAACAGAGCATCCTAGCTATAAGAAAAATGTGGATAAAAGATAGGGTATACAAAATGGATGAAAATAGAGCATGCATTTTTTGAATAAACGAGCTACTTCAATAAGCCTTAATGGCTTCAATACATGTTTATAGACTCTTAGAGATACATTCAAGCATTGTATCTATATGAAGAAGACAAAAGAGAGGGGTAAAAGGGGTACCTTAGCCTTTAGGAGAGGAAGAAGATGGAACCTTTGCTTTCTTCAAGGACTTTGGAGGAAGAGAGCTCCTTCTTTAGCACAAGGGATCAAAGGGAGGAGGAATATGAGAAACTTTCAGCAAGAAGAGAAGGAGAGCTGAGCTTTTCTTTAAAGAGGAGAAGAAATGATGAGCCTAGGGGATATGCCATCATGAGGCCTAGGGAAGAACCATCATGAAGGAGCCTAAGGTGGCATGGGGGCATTGGGGTGCCGGCTATGGAAGGGAGGCTGACAGGAAGCAAATAAAAATTAGGGGAAATTGCAATTTAGGGATCGAATAATTGCTTATTTATTTCCTTAATTAATTAAAAATTCAGATTTTTGAAATGCACTCCGAAAAATCCTAAAATTCACCCCTAGCTAATTTGGGGGCGAGGAATCCAATGGCGAAGTCAGAATTCGATTTCGACGACTATTTAATTATTCTATTTTTCGGTATATTTAATTATATTAAAATATTCATGAAAATTCGACGACTTCCAAACATGCCTAAAATATCACCCCTAGCTAATTTGGGAGTGACGATCACAACGGCGAAATCGGATTTCGAATCCGAGGTCAAATTAAATACCTCAAATTTCTACTTATTCAAATATCAAAATATTCCAAAATAATCGATCGAGCTCCGAATTGCTCCAAACTTCTAGGGTTTGGTTCTAATGATTAAATAAATTTAGTGGAATGATAATTAAAATGTGATTAGGCTTAAATTAAGTTAGGTAACAACCTTGAGTTATTATATGAGTTAAATTATTTTACTTTACATTTTTAGTATACTTCTTTAATTACAACATTTTCAGTATACTTCTTCTTTATACAGCACTTTGGTTATATATAACAGCTTCTTTAGTACTTGTAGTTTTTCATGTATATTGTACTTTTCAGTAGCTTGTTTTCACTTGATGACATGTTAGGATGTTAGAACTTTATTTTCAGTTCAGCACTTTCATTTTATATTGAAAACCAGCATGTATTAAACTGATCATATTACTTAAGAATTTTCTTGTACTTAGTAGATTTTATTAATTATTGCTCACCCATTTTTTGTAGCTTAAGTTGAGGTATGTGCTTATCTTACACTTTGTTTAAGTTATAATTCAGTTAATTATAATTTTGTCACTTTTCTTTGATGCTTTTTTGCTCTTAAATTTGCTTAAGTTAAGTTGTGATATCATTTAAATTAATAATTTGAAGCCTAAAATGTACTTAGACTTTTTGTCTAATTAGATTTTTTTTTATTGGCTGGGGCCCTATTATTGTGAAACAGACAATGGTAGATTCTGAGCTTTTCGAGGTTGTGGAACCTTCTGAAGATCTAGTTCAGGAGGAGGAGCGTGCAGGAGAAGACTCTTAGTTATTTTCTTTTATTTGTGAGGATTGAGTGACCTTACTTTACTGCTTAAACTTTTAATGTTATTTTGTAATAATACATTATTTAAACTCTTTTTTTTTTATGCTTATGTATTCTGAGTTGTATAGTTCTTATATAGATTGTATGGATATTATTACTTATCTTTCTTCCGCATTCTGATATATTATAGTATGCTAATTCAGTAATTGGTTCTTTTGCTTGTTCCCCTTATTATGGCATATCTTCCATCAACATTTTGATTAGGGAGGTTCATCCTTAATCTAAATGCTAAGTGAGGGTTTGCCCGTTGACGACTACCTCTTAACCTCAAATGATTAAGGGGCCGCCGCCACAATGAGAAACCCATAAACTACATTTGTATTCTTTAGTACTTAAAATGCTTAATCACAAATTATTACAAATATGTCAATACCTCCATAGAGAATACCTCTCCTCAAAAGGTTATCAGTAGTTGGGAGGTCAACAAGCATTAACTTTCACATAAAAACATGCATTTGAGCTTATTCTTTTTGAATCATACCCATTATTGTACATGTGTTTGAGAGTCCAATACCATTACTTTTGCATTAGCTATGGCTATAATTGAGAAGGCAGAACCAGGAGACCAGTTGCTAAGTTATCTGCAAGTAAGTTGGGAACCCATTTTGAAAAGATCCTTCAATATGTGTTTTTGCTTGCTTCCATCGAATCTCATAAATAACACTATGTGTGAGCCCCACCAATCAAATAGAGCTGAGTGATTTAGATGTAATAAGATTGTTAATTTCTATGACATGTTAGGTAGGTCATCTCTTTGATGTTCACATTAAGGATTTGAAACTATAAGTAAAAGCATATTTAAAAACAATAAAATCGAAAATGATTTGAAATAACAAGAAAACCATACACATTTCTTAATTATAATCCCCAAATTATAACAATAATCCATACATCATTCCACGAATGAATCCATTGACTAATGATCAAATCGACACTTGAAATAAGGCCTCTAAAGAAAAAGAAGCGTGATGATCAAATTTATTTTCTATACAATGTTATTTGATAATATTTTTAGAAATTGATTTATGTGTTGTAAATAAAATTTAAATTTTGATCAATTAGAAATTTGAATGTTTATATCATACACATAATAAATTAATACAATATATCTTTAAGAAAATATATGACACATTTTCATTCAAAATTTATAATTTTAGTAAACATATACATAAAAATATTTTATAATTTTTGAAAAATTGTTGAGAAATTATTTAGAATTGTATATTTAAACTCTAAATTAATTTATTACCTATAGATTTTTATAAGCGTATCAATTTTCTACAAATATTGATTGCGGTTGTCCTCTCTAATTGGGGGCCTTTGTCGAGTTGCAGCGGGCTTTTTGCTTAAAATTTTGATATTTTTTTTGTAATTATTTTAGAAAATTATTATTTATCTCCCAAATAATTCTAAGAACATATATTTTAATAATTAATTATTCTAACGAAAAATATTAGCAGGCTCCTAAATATATTATATATATATATATATATATATATATAATTAAAATTTAAAATTTAAAATATATATTTTTTAAAGGTCACATAAAAAAATAAAAATAAATTAAATAATAATTTTTTATTCTACTTAATAATTTACATCATCATTATTCATAATTTTTTGAAAATATATGTAAGCTATATAATAAAATTTTATTATCAATTATATGAAAAATATTAATTGACTTTCAAATATTAATAAAAAAATATGAATAATTAAGTTTTAAAATTTAAAATATATATTTTTATGAGTTTCAAATAAAAATAAATTTAATAATAATTTTTTATTTTATCCTCTAAATTCTAATATTTATATTTTTTAAAAAATATATAAGAGTTATGTAATCAAAAAATATATATGCTATAGCACTGATGACAAAGCACTGTGTGTATTAGAGAGGCGCACAAACAACATCCTAACTTCTCCACTCAGAACTATAAAAATCATTATTTTTATGCTTATAACAAGAAGACTGAGCGAGCTGAAGAGCCGTCCGATTCGAAAAGCAAGCAAAGGAACCATTTTTTCCATCGTCTCTCTCCCACGCCTGCCCTGCTTCTTCTTGTCTCCTTCTCCCTCACCTCATCACCACTCCGCAAGTGGCAATAGCTACTTCAAATCCTTCGAGACGATGCGCCGGAGCCAAATACAAGCGAAACAGAACAAAGAACCAGCGAAAGCGATTCCTTTTCTCGAATCCTCCGCTCTATATGCTTCACAGCGCTCGTCCCTTCGATTCTTCACCGTTCTTCTTCTTGAGACAACTTTTTTAAATTAGAGAAAAAACCCTAATTTTACTAGAGGATGCGGAAGAAGAAAGAGCGGTCGCAAGGCGGAGATTCTTCCTCGTCCATCGGAATCCTTTCCTTCGAGGTAGCCAACGCCATGTCCCGCGCGGTCCATCTCCACCGTTCCCTCTCCGACGGCGAAATCTCCTTCCTTTTCCGACAGATTATCTCGTCCCCTCCCATCCGCTCGCTCATCTGCTCTCAAGAAGCGGGTCTCCTGGCCCTCGCAGCCGCCGAGAAGCTCGACGATCTGAACCGCGTCGCCTCCGTCACCTCCCGACTCGGCCGCCGCTGCTCCCTCCCCTCTCTCCAAGGTTTCGAGCACGTCTACTCCGATTTGCTCGCAGGTCGAATCGACCCCTCCGCCTTCGGCTTTCTCTCCCGAGACATGGAGGCGACCGTTCGCAGGATGGAGCGCTTCGCTTCCTCTGCTGCCGCTCTCTACGCCGAACTCGAATCACTTGCCGAGCTCGAGCTCTCCGCCAAGAAATTGCCTCCAAGCGAAGATGCCCGCAAGGTGTTCGACCAACGGCTCCAGTGGCAGAGGCACGGCGTCGAGCACCTCCGCGATTCCTCTCTTTGGAACGAAGCCTATGACAAAGTCGTCCTGCTCCTCGCCCGCGCTGTTTGCACCATTCACTCTCGCATCTCGCAGGTGTTTGGGAACTCCCTTTTGGAGCTGGAGAATTTATTGCCGAAAGAAAGGCTGCAGCTTACTGGCCCTCTCAGGTCGGATACTGGAGGTAACATCCTGGGCCGGTCTGCAGGCATAAATTTCCATAAGGATGGCCTCAGATTCAGCTGTGGTACTAACCCCGGGAAGCTCTTCTTGGAATGCTTAAGCTTGAGCAGCACAGCTTCATTGAATGACAATGGTGAAATCCTTAGGGAGCAGAATTGCGTTCCATTCAGAGGAGAGGAAGGCGGCTTAAGGTTTGGTAAGCCAGCCTTTGGTCCCAAAAGCAGATTAACAATGCTTGCGTCCTCTTCAACTGTTGGTGGATCTGCTCTTGCACTTCACTATGCGAATATCATAATCATCATTGAGAAGCTTCTTAGCTTTCCTCATCTGATTGGGGATGAGGCAAAGGATGATCTTTACCTGATGCTTCCTGGGAGCTTGAAGGAAGCTCTTAGAAAGAGCCTCAAGTCTTATGCGAAGGATCTGTCGATATATGATGCTTCCCTTGCCCACGATTGGAAGGAGGCAATCAAAGGAACGCTGAGCTGGCTCTCGCCAATGGCTCATAAAATGATTCAGTGGCAGGCAGAGCGCAATTTCGAGCAGCAGCAGATTGTTCTGAGAGGGGGTGTCCTGCTTCTTCAAACTCTTTATTTTACTGACAGGAAAAAGACTGAAGCTGCTATCTGTGAGCTTTTGGTTGGATTAAATTATATATGCAGATATGAGCAGCAGCAGGCTGCTTTGTTGGATTGCGATAGCAGCATGGATCTTGATGATGGAGTCGATTGGCAAATGCGATATTGAAGTGTTGCCATATTTTTGAGAATTTGTTGAGAAATTTGATTTATTCTTCTTTATCCTTATCAATTATTGAAATGATGAGGCATACTGTAGCTATTGGTGGCATCAAGGTAAGTTTGTAGCTTCTGTATATAGTTAGTGAAAAGTGTGGTTTGAAGGATGAAGCTGGCTGAATTCACAAGTCAGTCTTACTGTTTAAAATGGCATTTGTTGAGTGTGTTCTTGTTGAGGTCAGCCAGCTTCATTGACCAGAGTCAATTATGCTGTTTTCTTTTATTTATATTTGTCTGATGCTAGCAATTTTGGAGATTGATGTTGTGTTAATTTGACTTTGCATGGTATCTTTCGGTGCAATACAGGTTATATATTTGACATTTTCATCATTTTCTAGAAATCAAGTGAATGAAAATCACCAATTGAAGGCTTTTTTTTTTAATCTCTCATGGTTTAGAAAACCTTTTGGTTTTGCAGAAACTGTGATCCGTGTGACAGTAAACAGCTAATGTGAGTAAATCATGTTACTTTGGTCAGGTTTATATGCCTGATAATATTTAAGGTCAGCTTTGTAGAAACTAAAGTTACAGGGCTAATTTGTTACTAATTTAGTCCTTAAACTGTACAATATGTTCAATTTAGTTCACCAACAATACAAGTTGGTGGATTAAGTTGGCTAAATTGAATTAGTCAAGAGACTATGTTGACAAATTGCTTTAGTGCATTTTCCTAGAGAATAAAGCTTCGTGTCCCCGCTCTTAGTCAAACACCAAGACAAAACTACAATTAATTGGTTTATTGATATGATTTGATTAGTGTATTATAGTTGCCAGAAATATTACACATTCCAAAATATTTCTTAAATTTTATCCAAAAATTATAAAATGTTAGAGAATAAATAGAGAAGCATGCTCATATTAAAATGTATTGCTCTAATCATAAAAAAATTTATGAAGCCCTTATCTTTACTGGAATTCTTTGAAATATTAGTAATTGAGCTTTTAAAAGTGAGAAAATATGGGCTTAACACAAGTGAATTGCACCAATCATGCTGTATCATTTGTTAAAATTATGAGTTTTTGGATAAAATTCAGGGAATTGTAGCAAACATCATTATAAAATTTTAACTATATATGCCATGTCATCTAATATATTAGTGAGATTTTGATTGAGAAGTGCAGCAAAATTATGTTTTAATCAACAACTTAATGCTAGAGTTCACTAGCAATTATTGTGATTCCTTTTTATTTGCCTATGGTTAGGGATCTGTATCGCATTTCCTTCAAAAATATTGTTTCATATCTGAATATCTACATAATTTTTTTCATTTTTCCTACTATTATTAGCATGAGCAAAACAAATTTTTCTGTTATAATAGATCTAATAACTTTGCTGAATCATCCCTTGAAATGCAAGGTAGTCTGAACTTGAGTTCAATATCCAGAAAGCACCAATAAATGCGATTGGCTAGAAGATGTACTGCTGTAATCTACTGCATGTTTGTATAATTTCATAGTTTTGTTCATATATAATTATTAAACTATATTTTGGCACAGAATTGTGCAATATTAAATGTGCGATTTTTCATATTCAAATGCACCAACTTTTTTTATCATTTATACAATAAATTTTATTGGTGCAGCACATCAAAGCATGATCATATGTTGGCATGAAAGTAGTTAATAGCTATTTATTTTTCATCAAGTTAATATACTTATTGAAAGGAACTGAACCCTGCCATTTGTCTACTGTTGCTTGGCTTCTTTTAACAGTATTGGCCTTTATTGCTAAGTGGTGGGAGGGGTGAAGGGATCAATGGCCTCATTAAATTTTCTGCTGCCATTGCTAACGCATTTACCTGGTTTTTTCAGGGTTCGAATTCAAATAACAGTAGCTGATTTATTTTAAATTGAGTTGGCTTTTTAACTGGTTATAAGCAGTCTTTGATTTTCTGCAGGCTACTGCTACTTTGATCTTTTCAGTATGGCTAATTTTGAAAAGTTGTTTATTTTCTGTGGATTGATACGTTAAATACAGAGAAATTTTATTGCTAATTGTGTAAATCCGAGTTTGACTCGGAATTAAAAGTCAACAGAAGCCTACTTGAACAACTCTCTACCGAACTCGACCAGTTTGTGTTCAGGTTGATCTGAACTCGATTCGATTTAATCCGTTATAAAATATTTTAATGCCAAACTCATAGCAATCCAACTCGATTTGACTTGACCCAATCCTATCGGCCCCAAACTATCTAATAGCAACTCGAAAACAGCTTACAAACCCGCATTATATGGTTTATCGGGTTACTTCCGGGTCATGAGGGTTAATTCGAACCTGATTTGGTATTGTCCATAAGTTAAGACTTTGCAATGCTAACCAAACCCATTTATTTGGGTTGAGTTTTTTCAAATTTTCTTAAGTCAAATTGTATGTGTATTTATTTCTCAATTCTCTTTAAATTTTGTCCAAATATTTTTTTTAAGATTGCTAGAGATGTGATAAAATAATTTCTGGAAGGATAGTAATTTTATGAAAAATATTATGTTTACATGAGAATATATATAAACAAATATTCAAAATTAATAGAATTTTTTTTTAATTTTTGTATACTCTCAATAAAAAAATATATTTAATTAATAATTTATTTATACATTAAATTTATATATATATATATATATATTGGCTTATACTAATATATAAGTGTAGTTATTTCTCAGTAGTTCTCTCTATCTAATGAATATAAATTTATTTGCGATTTTTTTTTTGGTCCCTGTAATTTTATACATATCTCAATTTAGTTCATATCTTTTTATTATATCAATTAAGTCCCCACAAAAAAAAAAAAAAAAAAAATAATATCAATTAAGTCCCTACAAAAAAAAAAAAAAAAAGTACTCACGACAATGCAGAAAAGAGCTCGCGAGCTTTGGGAAAAGACGGAGCTCTCCGAGGTCGGGAGAGGGCACAGCGCGAGGAAGCTTCCGCAGACGATTCAGCTAAGATTTTTGGATGTGGCGGAGTCAGCAGGTGGAGGCTTTGCATGGTGACTCAGGTGGAGGAGGTCATGTGCTTTTTGAGAGTTATCCTGATCTGGGCGGCGGTCTTAGTGTTCTCCTTTGCGTTCGGGCAGATGAAGTTTTTCGTTTCTCAAGCTACAGTGATGGACCGGCACCTCGGGCCGCACTTTCTGGTTCCGCCGAGATCGGTGCCTGATTTCACGGCAGCCAACGCCATCGTCTTCATCCCTCTGTACTAGAGATACTGCATGGGGTTCATCAGACGGGGCTCACAGGGCTTACGTGTCGGCGTTGTAAAGGATAGTTGTGATGGTGAGCACGAATCCTAAATCCTAACAAAAAAATGTTTTTGATTTCCATGCTAAAGATTATCTTAGTTCCATTCATAGAAAAATAAATAATATTTGACAATATAATTAAGATGAGATTATATTTATGTTTAAGTATCTTAATTTTGTATTTTTATATGCATTTTCCTTAATACATATTATCATTATTAATATTAAGTATTGATTAAATATTTTCTATGTGATTGCAAGCTCCAAATTTTGAATCTTGCCTCGCCTCTCACAGCTCCGCCTCGTAACCTCATAGCAACCCCTAGCCACCTACCTCGCAAGCTCCAGTCACTTCAGTAGCCGTAGCCGCAGCCCTACCCGCCTCGCCTCGCATGCCCGAGCCGCCTCGTCTCAACCGTAGCCCTAGCCGCCTCGCAAGCCATAGTCGCCCTGCAAGGTCCAGCAGCCGCCGCCTAGCCACCTCGCAATCCCCAACCGCAACCGCTCGCCTCAGCAAGTTCTGGCCGCCTCGCAAGCCCCAGCTGCCTCAGCCGCTCGCAAGCCCTAGCCGCCTACAGTCGCTCGCCTTAGGTCGCAACCCTAGCTGCACTAAGTATGAGTTTGAGCAGTTGACCTTAGCCGCACCGTCTCCCAAGCGGCTGCCCTGAGAAGAGATGTTAGGGCTATCGAACCCTAATTCTTCGCCGCCACACCCTATTGTCCACCCCCCATTTCAAAACTTCCCTCATGGAAATCACTGTTCCCTTCCTTTGCTCTGACAAATGAAAGCTTCAAACTGACTTTCCAACCATCAGAAGGTGCACTAGTTTTCGCCAAAGAAGAGTTTGATGATGGGGCGGAACTTTGGAGTTCCTGTCTCATTGACTATGCAATGAGTAAAAAGCATTTCTACCATGCCCTCAGCTATCATGCAGAAAACATGGACCTTGAAAGGTACTCTCAATCTTCTCACTATGAATGGAAGATAATATTTAATACGTTTCTCTTGCTTTGAGGATCTTGATTTGGTATTAGAGGGAGGGCCATATAATTTTTTCAGCTGCCCGTTCCTCTTTCGGGCATGGAAAGTTTCTTTTATTTTTGAAAAAAAAACCACAAAATCTCTTCCAATTTGGGTGAGATTTCCAAATCTCCCATTCAGCTTATGGTTGGATGTTAACCTATATTGTTTGGCTAGTAAAATTGGTATTCCCTTAATGGCATATTTTCTCACAGTATCTCGAAATTGTATTATTTTTGCTCGCCTACGTATTGAAGTCATCTGAAAATTAAGGGAAGGATGTGCCAAGAATACATGCATAAGAATCAATCACTAAGTAAATACAATTTCAAAGTGCGGAAACAAATGAAGGTGAATAATACATACAATTCACAATAATATAAGTAAGGATAAATAAACATCTAGCTCATAACAAACAATATAGTAAGGAAAAACCTAGTTTAAAGGTACCTATATTATACAACATTTTAAATAAGTTTAATGAAAGAAAATAAGCAATCACTCATCTTCATAATAAAGTAGAAAAATGATCTAATTAGATTCTGCTTCACCCGACTGTTGCTCTTTAAGAAGAGGCTTATCTTTTGGTACGAGCTCCTCAAAAAGATCCGGATCTGACATTGTTAGTTTCACAATGCCAGGACCCCAACCAACAAAGGAAAAATCTTATTAGATAATTATTTAAGTACATTTTAGGCTGATAAATTTTCATAAATTTATTAATGTCACAATTTACTTAATAATACAAAACCTGAGTCACATAGGAGCGATAAGCATACAAATAGAAAGGGTAAGTTATAAATAAAATATTTATTACTAAGCAAGAATGAGACAAAATATATACCTCAAAATGAGCTAAACTAAAGCTAGGCATACATGTATAAATAAAGTAAACAAAAGTATTAAAAGGAAAGATTACATCTTAAATATATTGATGATCATATGATTTATATAGATTTAAAGATAAACCATCTGATTGTGATACATATAGTATGCAACAATAAAATTTAGCTTCCTATAATATACGAGTAAGCAGGTAAAGTAAAGTTGATTGAAGTAAAATACAATAGTAAAATAGTAAGTAGTAAACAGTAAATAGTAACAGGTATGTACAAATTGCCATATCAGAAATTGTTCAATCGGGCCACAGTAACATTCCCAAAGCTTTTCTGGGCTAGGGCAGAATAGAACTGATGTAAAGACCCACTTAAGTAGTAATAAGTGAAATTCTTAAACATCGAGACGCCTTTTCAGATAACAGTGGAGTTCCTGATAAGAACTCCAAAGTTAAGCGTGCTCAGGTGGGAGCACTCTCAGGATGGGTGACCTGTTGGGAAGTTATCTTCTAAAGGCAAAACTGTGAGGTTTTTCAGGCCAAAGCAGACAATACCTTGGTGTTAAGAGTTTCGGCTGTTACAACTGAACAGGCGGGATTAAGGAGGCAGCAAATACAAATGCAATAATTTATTAGTTATTTTACTTTGTTCTTGTGGACATGTCTGGAAGCAGCCGAGGAGTCAAGCATGTCTGCAAGATTTTTTGGGTTCCAAACTTAACACAACACTCCTCAATAAGTAATGCTAAGTTATCCCTTATTTCTCCTTACCCTATCCATTGGGGTAAAATGCACCATATCAACCAGAAAATTGAACCCAATATAAATGCTATCCTAATTATTCTAAGTTTTCATTTCATGCACAATATTGTCTTATATGTCATGTTCATGGCAATATCACAAAATTACAAGGAATGCGTAAGCACAAATACATTAATAGTGAGCAAGGGACTCTACTATATATGGTGACATAATTTGTTTTCTATTAAAATTATTATAACTATTCCAAGTTACACAAGTCTGGGATCTCTAATTTCCTACTATCGATTGTAACTTAGAAGCATGACATTATAAGTTAAAAGTAATTAGAATTGATCAGGTTCTAATTATATACAATCAATATCGCTTATAAGTTAAATAAGAAATCAAAATATTCTAGTTGGTGAATTTAGACGTTTTAAACTAAGATCTGATCAAGATCTACTATACTAGGGATTATGAGTTAAACACCATAAGTTGGGATAAAATACATAATCAAAAGGTAAAGTTTAAGGATCTAAGGTTTCAATTATAATAGTGAACTAAGGATTAAGGCAAATCATATTAAGCAAAATCAAACTTAATAAGATGATTTTCCTACTCTTAATCTAGAGTTAACTTATAAAATAATCATAGTTAAATTATGAAAATTTAGAAACTAATAAAATTAAGGTTCCATTCATTGAATAACTCACTTTATTCAATGAATAAAATTTAACATAACATATATTCCTATTTCTAAGGAGAAGATTCTAATGTGAAGTGTTGAATTCCTAATAAGCTCCTAATGAAAAGACTTAGAAAATTTTAGGAGTTGATGGAATATATTACATCTCATCTTCATTTGCTGATTTAATTCATTTAAGGAAGTTAAGATGAAATATATCTTAGTTAGGGTGTATTAGCCTTACTTGGGAATTTTTAAGCTTTTAATGGAATTTTGATCATATTATTTAAATTGATCCTAAATTAATCTTATTACTATTTTTAATATTTAAATGATATTTTGAGGTTAAAGAGCACTTAACCAAATTTTGGGCAAAATGACCCTACTTGAGGATCCAAAAAGTTAATTTTTGATTTAGGGCTCCAAATTAGATTTTCTTGATACCAAATTATTCTTTACTGTCTAACATAAAGATAAACATTAAGTACACTCAATTTGAACAAGAATTGAGTCATATAGTGTCCAAACATTAAGTACACTCAAATTAGATTTTCTTGAACTAAGTACACTTAATTTCACATAGTGAAGTCTAATGAATTGTGCAGTTTACTGTTGCTTACTATTCCAGGGTTCCATAGAGTCCAAAAACACTGAATTCAGAGGTTTATTGGTTAAGTTATGGCTAATTCAATTCTAGAGACATTTATGTAATTTCTATGGCTAAGAGGGGTTAAAAACCTAACTTTTCTATTTGAGATCCAAATTCAATAAATTTAGTGGCTATAGCTTCCCTATATCACACTAAGTATTTTAACTTAGAGTAGACCCAAATCGAACCTCAATTAGTCAAGTTATGACCAAATTAGGGTTATGGGTATTTTGGTCAACTTGGGGTTTATAGGAGTCAAAACTCTAATTTTATTTTAATTTACTATTGGTGGTGTTTTTCTGATCTACATAGCTTTTTGAATGACATAACATGGAGTCCAATTGACCAAGTTATGGTCAATTGAATTTTTAAGTTAATTAGGGTGTAATTATGGTAGGTCCTAAAAGTGATTAGCCAAATCCTACACCTAATATAAAATAGATACTACTAAAATGATCTAGACATTCTTCTGATTAAAATAAAACTCATATTGACTAGATTTGGGTCACTAGGTACAACGTTATGGCTAGGAAAGGTTTTGGTATAAGTATGGGAGGTCCTAAATATCACTATGTTGTCTAGGCATCCTATAAAAAAATTAACACTACCATAATATTCATCTTATTTTTTTGAGCAAAATGAGATATATATTCACTATATTTGGATTATTGAATTATGATTTATGAGGGTTTAAGGTGTTCTGGATTTAATTAATTTAATTCATTCAAATAAACTTAATTAAAACGTTATTATTTAATTTATAATTGAATCTGTTTTATTTAAATTAATTAATCTTTGCAAGATGTGAGACTAGCAAGCCCCACACCAGATAGTGCGTGGTAATGGCCTGACACGTGGCAAGGTGGTCCCAGATGCTCTGTACAGAGGAGACGGCGACGGGACCCACATGCCACGTATCAACACAATAGCGGGCACGGGACGGAGGCGAGACCCACTGCCGCTATCTTGGATAGACAACGGGCCCCATAGATAATTGATGAAGATGAGGTGTTGAGTGTTTACGGGTGATGTGACATAACTCGTTTAGCCTAATGACTCACTTCCTTAGCTAAACTTAAAACTAATGCATGTGATGATATTTGATGGAATCAAGCTTGCATGATCGTATAATTAATACAATAGATTTGAAAACTTAGACGTAAGTATCAGATTTAACTAATATTGATCACGTGAGGGTCTATGTGCCGAGATTGAACCTTGTTGAGTTTATCTTTAAGCACTAGGCATAACTTAGCCTGAATTAGGGGATACTCTAAAGAAGATTATTGTTTCTTGATTACAGTTAAAATATCAAAGTAATTTGACATTAAAAATTGACAAAGAAGAGTGCTTACACAAAACCCTTCAATGAATTGCATGTTAAACCCAACTCTCCCTACTTTATCAACTTATAGTTTCTAATCAACGAAACTTTGATTGCTAAATTGGAAACAACAACACAAATTAAACCATTATTCAAACATCAGTAAAAATAAACATACTTTAGTAATGAAACACTCCATTCTCAGTGGACAATAATTCTCGGGACTTTAAATCTTTTATTACTTCAAACCATGTGTACTTGCATGTGAGCACAGACGTGTATTAAAAAGTTTATCAATATAATTTCCCAGGAGATTCAGAGGAGTTTATGGAGCACTAGCTGGCTTAGTTCTTACTAACTATTTTAGCTTACTTTCTGTTGTGAGTGAGAGACACTTATTGCCTTTTTATTTTAAGAAAATGGTCTGTAATAACTTAACTCTGGATATATTTTTCTCTTTTTTTCTGAGATGAATATTTTCTTACTTAGTTTCTGTGATGAATGATATGGATAAATGCTATAGCTTCTGCACACTATTATTATTACAACTTATCTTAATATTGTGATGTGATCAACATGTTAGTGATGCTAATACTCATATATATTGGATTCCCATTAAAAGATTCCTCTCATAATACAATGTATGAAAGTACTATATCCAATACTTAAGATAAATATTTTACACTTATCTTAAGGATTAATCCTCAGTTTCACCTTAGGTAGAGCTTCAGCAGTTTCAGCAGCAGTATTCAGGGAGGTTTAACAGCTATTCCCGACTAACGCACCATTCTGCCACCAATAGATGAATGATATGGATGGTGCATTAAAAAAGTATCAACATAAAATCTTACTGAATTGCATGCCAAACCAAACTCTCCTTATTTTAACCAAATAGTATTTTCTATACCAAAAAAATATGACCTAAAATTCAGAACCACAAATAACCACTACTTTATATTTAAATATTAGTGAAAATAAGTAAACTTTAGTAACAAAATAAACACAATTCATACAGCATGATAAATCTCAAGATCTCATCAATCTATATTACTGCAGACCACATACACGTGCGTGTAAGTGAAGACGTATATTTTTTGTCTGTCAAATTTTTTGCGTCGTTGTCGGGGAACAATTTAATTGTTTTATATTAGAGATAACTTAAAAGTAAATAGTGATTTAAATCTTTAATATACATATTTTATGTTCTTGTAATTATATTTTAATTTAATTCTTGTGTACTTATACTTTTACATTTTTATTATTTTCATATCACTTGCTTTAACTGTTGAATATCTAGCTAAATTCTAATTTTACATGCGAAGAAGGGATTGTTTTGATTATCTATTTGACTCTAAAATTTAGAGAACCTATATGAGAGCTAGAAGAGAGCAAATTAGAACAAATAAAAATCAATTAGAAATGGAGAACTTGGATAACACCTAGGAGAAATATTAGAACAAAATAGAGGTAGGGCCTTTAAAGATTGCATTACCAATAGTAAACGGGATCCCACATGCAATAATTTGTAACAACCCAAGCTTATTTTCTTGGCTAATTTAAGCAAAGCAAAGGTTTAATTCATATTCAATTAGACATAAATAGCCATTTAAACCTAACCTTAAAAATTTGGAATCAATCAAAGCTCATTTGAGCAATTTAGCTATTTTTGTCTATTTTAAGATCATAAAATTAGTTAAATTAATTTGATCTCTAATTTAAAATCTAATTGCATATTTGAGTTCCTCACCCTCAAATAATTAGGGGTGAAATTTTGAGAATTCTTGGAGGTCATCCGGACTTAAATTGGATTTAGAATTATTGTGATTAATTAATTTAATTAATAAATTAATAATATTAGTTAAAATAAAAATTTTAACATAATTTTAATCAACGGGATTTGCTATCGATACCATTGCAGATCTATTATGGGGTACCCGATGGCAACACAGTCGTTCCAATGTATGGATCTTCCTACACGAATCCTAGCTTATGTGTTTGATGGCGCTGAAGTGCCCATGCCTAGATTCATCGTCAGTCACAGAACTGTGCTCGCAATCCAACGACTGACATTATCCCCACGATTCTGTTATTTATGGAAGCGAATCAAGTCATTTGCTTCCAACGATCTCGTGATCAGATTGCTCGAAGCTCGCCTAGCCTTGTAGACCTTTGTCCCCAACTCACCCGTCTCCGACAGAAGGGATCATGTCGTACCTTTGGCGCATGTCCTATTCCCCACTCCCACACCACGTCAGGTAGGTCGTTGCCTATATTCCCTAAATGTCAAGGCACCCCTATAAGACTTGAAGGCCCAGCTAATTCCAATTGTGGAATGGCTGAGCTGAGCTCTCAGGTCAAGCTCGGGTCTTGACCCGCTCTCCATGGTCACCCTCTAGTCCTTCTATAGTTATAGATAGTCCTGGAGCTTTGCAGTGAGCTCCTTTGCTCACTATGATTCCCTGATCCTCACAAAGCTCCTACGTTCTTCCCAACAAATCCAACCCAATTCCTAGTGGTCAGTGGACGTGTCTTGGCATTCAAGACCACATTTGCTTGCATCGAGCTCGTGGAAATTTTCTGGCAGTCTCCGAACCTTGTTATACTCAGCCTCCATTCTCTCCATTTCAGTTCCAGGTACTGCCTCTTCCCTCAACGAGTCAAGTAGACTCATTCATAATTCAATTTTCTAATAGGATTAGCTCTATGATGGGTTGCATTCATTTTTGTAAGGTAGACCCTTGTTGTGAGCTAGTTCAAGTGGCGTTAGCTCTGTCCGGATAGTGAGAGCTCGCTGTCTGGACAAAGCCGCTATCTAGTGAAGTCGAATCCACTCCACTTGACTCTTGAGCTCAATTCTAGCTCATTTCTATTTGTAATTGCAAGATTGTTAATCAAACCCAATGCAATCATCCTGGGGTTCGGGCTGAGTCCCGATCGATAGTATCGATCTATTAAGCGACATCACTGCTCAGTGCTAGGACTCGACTAGGGACCTAATGATCTGACACCTTCCAAGCCATGCAATTGTGGGGCTTCAATCTGCCTCACCACCCTAAAAGTGTCGGGATCGAGCCCCAACCATTTGGTGCTATCTGTGGGGAGTATTTTATCCCCACCGTAAACTCTAGAAACCCCGTAGGAATGGTTTTGGGGTGAGTAATGATCTAGTGATCTCAACTCCCTCATGAAGGGATTTAGTGTGTATTCAATGCATCTTAACATGAGGAACATTTTGTGATTCAAATCAAGCCGTGCAGTGGTCAGGAGCTCGGGTATTGATCGAGAAGGCCAAACCCAAGGAGCATTGCGTCGGGATGAAGGCTGTGTGAACGATCCATAATGATGAGTCAGGTCACCCCTGACCCGCGTGTTTTAATTTTGGCCCAAATATTCATCTAGCTTCCTATATTTAATTTCCTTAAGGGAATTTAATGAATAATGCAAAACCCTACAATTTAATTAATCAAAACATTTCAAATGTATAATTGAAATAATTCACTTAATTTAAATCTAGATAATATGTTCCAATATATCATTTTGATCAGAAAAATATATGGCACATTAATCTAAAATGAAATTTTACTTTATGTAATTATAATTTATAATTTCTCCTAATCTCTCTAAAAATTTAATTAGTGAATATTTAATTCATTTCGTTGCCAAACAACATGATCAATATCTCTAAATGCTCATATGACATAGAAAAACTTAATTATGCCATTGAAAATATTTTAGGATCTGTAAAATCACTAACCACCTCTTAATCACTCTAATTAGTGATTATTAAATAATTAGTTTAATTGATCTCTTAATTTTAAGTTCTTGATATCCATGAACTCCAGAAGTTTTATAGAACACATTTATGAACTTAGAGTTCACTTTCATAGCCTAATATTAATAATTACCTTTAATGGCCTTAAAATTGGATTAGTGTTTATTAGGTCTATCCTAAGTGCAAATTTGATAATTAAGAAGTTAGTTCTTTCATTAGATAGTAATGAACCTATTAGCACTGATTAGAATAAATTTGGAAGCCAAAATCTTGAAATCCCAAATTTACCCTTTAGGAAGGTGCATTTTGGCCATTATGGCCATAGGTTGATTTAAGAACCCTTAAACTATAGAATTCTAATTAGATATTCTAAATCAGTAAAATAATGGTTTAGGATCTTTTCAAAAAAATTTAGACTTATTTAATGGATCTTAAATGTAAAGACTTAAAATCAACTTATAATTCATTTGAGAATCATCAAAACCTTAAGATGATCTTAGATCTTCAACATTAAATTATTAAGTAAAAATATAAAGCTTATGAAAATAGTGCTTATTAATTTAACTACCATCTAACTTAATTCTAGTGCTTTTCCTAAACCTATCTCTTAAGGAGAACCTTAAGTCTAACCTTAACTAAGATCTTATGCAATTAATTTAACCTTTAGATCTTATATTATAATAGCTTAGATCTATTAAGTGATTGAGTTATTTAATAAATAAAATCTCCTTAGAAGTGTAACCATCATTCTTGAAATTCCTTAGTAATCTCCTATTGTGCTAAATCTTTTGAATTCTCTTCTTAATGGCTTAAGTGATTTCAACCTATAGTTCTTAGATTTATAAGTTCTTACTTGATTATTTTGTCTTATGATTTTAGACTTCAGCGTTTCTAAATTAAGGTTATATTTTTCTTAATCTTTCAATCTTTAAGATTTTCTACCTTTAGAGCTAGGTTTGGTGTGAAACCTTAGATCCTTAAATGATAGCACATTAGATTTAGAGCTTGAATCCTAATTAGAGTTTAACTTTAAATCCTTAAATCTTGATTTTCTAGATCAAAATTGGGTATGGTTATTAAAAATACAATAATTAAATCGTTGATTAAGTATTTAACCTTTGTAGTTGACATTTTTGATTAAGAATTAGAACTTATTAAGTTCAAATGCTTAACTTTAAGGCCGTAAATTTGGGATTATACTTGATAGTTGGATATTGGAGATCCTATGCATGTACTATTTAAGAGTAGATAGAACAAATTAAATTTAACAATAATATATATCACATATGTGTAGTAGAGTTCTTGCTTGCTTTGACTTTTGTTGCTTCACACACTTTGTGATTGAGCCTTTTTCCTTGGACATGTCAATTGAACATAGGATATTTAATGAATATTCTATGTTAGATTTAAAATGCATAAATTTCATTCAACTTTAATTAATAGATTCAGTTCCTCAAATATCAGTTCAGCAGAGTGTGTACTAGTTAGTCAGCCTCTTCAGCTCAATTCTTTTGTAATAGAATCGACTTGGATACAACCATGATAGGTCATATGTCTGATTCTATAGTTAAGCTCGTATCTAGCCTTGTAGTTGGCTAGATGATACATGTTGAACTTTCTATTCAGCGGCTTTGCTTAGCCAGTTTATGTTATGGCAGTACTAACTTAGGTGCATCTCTAAATTCAGTTCAGTTTCAGTGGCTTCGTTTAGCCAATTTTGTGTTATAACATATATAGATATATATGATTTCTTATTTCCTGCACATTGTTACAGTTCAGTTCAGTTATATTTGCAGTACTTATTTCTTTATAAATATTAGGATGTTAGTTATGCTTATTCCATTTACTTTTATGCTTGAGTCTAGTTATATTTTTTGTAAATAAGCATGTATTCTTATGATCATAAGCATGTTAGGATGAGTTTACTTTCAACAGCTTCAGTATTTGGAAATATAAGTATAATTATTGCCTAACCTTGTTGCAGCTTCTGGTTGAGGTATGTTATTCACATACTTTATTTTGTCTAGTTATAAATATTTCAATTATAATTACCTTGTTCTTTTGTTGCTACTTTAAATGCTTAAATGTTTAGTAAAATGTGATAACTTAAAACATATAATTTTCATTAAATCAGCATAAAATTTATTTAGACAATTATTTAACGTAAGTTTTCTTTTCTTGGCTAGGGCCTTGTCATTGTGATATCGACAATGTTAAATTCAGAGTTGTTTGTGGAGGTAGCACCAAGTGGCTTAGCCAGGAGGAGGACCTTCCTGCTGTTGCCGAGACATAGTTAGATTTACTTTCTTGCTTGTGATGGTGAGTGTGCCTTTTTTGTTTAATTCAATTCAGTAATGTAATAATTAATATTCTGGATGCCTTTACTTTTTTACACTTTTATACTAAGTTGATCTATTGTTCTTTCTTTTATATGCCATGGAATGGATATTATATTTATCTTTGCTTCCGCACTTTGATCATTCTTATATGTTGATGCATGGCTTACAGTTATCAGTGGCATAATCTCCAATTAGGGTGGGTTAGTTTGGAAACCTAATTCAACTATAGTAGGGGATTTGTCATACGGTGACCGTCTTTATTATACTCATGTTAATATTAGTATTAACATAACCACAGTAAAGATGGGGCATCACAGTTGGTATCAAAGAACACCATAAGGTGTCAGTTTGGAATTTATATTCCTATCTACCTAATAGATTATTCTTCTTTAATGCTGTCATCAAACATAGCATCCATAGTGACATACTCTCAAGTAACTCAATATAAAAGTATTAATTGGAAAATATCCACACATGATAATCCTAAGTTAACTTAAGAATTTTATAAATTTTTCTTAGTAGAAGGATATAGTGTGGAAGATTCGATCTATACTACTACTCAGCAAGATTTGAAGCCATTTGGGACTACAACTATCAGCTTCGTCAAGACGGCAGAAGGACTGTAGATAGAGTATCAACCAAGGGCATCCTAGTACTTGACAAGATACTTTGCCACACCATCTTTGGAGGACTTGACTTCACAATTTTAGCTAAAGAATGGTTTGAAGCACATATAAGCCGTTCTAGATTTTATATAATGTCCAGATTCCAACAACATCAAGCTTATGACCTTTCTCCTTCAAAATGCAACAGAGGATTGGTGGGTCATCACAAATTGGAAGCTAGAAAGGAAGTGCAAGAGGAAGCATTGTGTTGTGACCTTCACCGACTTTTATCTTGCCTTTTGTGTAGAATTCATCGGAAAGGCTTAGTACTCATCAAAATTTGTCAAAACAACTGTAGCCCTTTTACTATCATTATGTCTTAGTATCTATATGAGTTACCTTTTCATCTTATTATCTATGTAATCTTCATTTCTGCAAATGAGTAAGTAAATTTCAGTAATTTTTAATTGAATGCCAAATTATATCACATTTCTCTACTCACTCTAAAGTAATGATTCGTCTTACCACAATAAGATATATCCAAGATCACCCCCTATGACTACTCCCATTAAGATTGCAGTAGCTTCTAGTAGTACTTTTGATGAGATTACTTCTTTAAGAAGTATGGTGGGGGAGATGCTGGAGAACCAAACTTAATAAGCCCTAGCAATTCAGAAGTTGTTTTCCATCCATCCCACTACTACCACCAATAATGCTGCACCAGGAATACCTACACCCTAGCACCCCACATGTCGCATCAATTGCCGATGGACTCTTGCATAGTTTTCTGAGGTTGAGACCTTCAACCTTCAGTAGGAACCTTTCTCCCATAGACACAACCAGTTGGCTAAAAATGGTAGAGAAGAATCCTATCAACATCAAGTGTCCCAATTCGGAGGAAATCTGTCTCTCAGCCCATTCGTTCCATGAATAAGCAGAGTACTGGTGGGATAATGTCTGGAAAACCCATTTTATTGACTTTGACATCAAAGACATCCCATGTGATTCATTTGTGGAAGCATTAAAATTAGAGTTCACTCCCCCATCAGCTTAAAATATAATCGAAGACACTATACTAAGGCTGAAGCAAGGCAACCGCCCTGTCTCAAAATACGAGATGGAATTCTAAAGGTTAACACTCTTTTCTCTAGATCTCATTAGGTCTAAAGCTACCCGTTGCCACCAATTTCAAAGCGGCCTATATGATTCTATCAAGGATCACTTAGTCCCATTACACCTCACTAACTTCTCCCAACTCATCGAGATGGCATATGTGGTAGAGCCCCACCAGTCCGAGAGGGATCTAAAAAGAAAGATTCATGCATCGCCATACTGCCACGAAGTGTTCATGAAGCACATGCCTCATCTTGATAAAGTTTATAAAATTGAAGTTGTTTCACCCTCCAAACCAACTTAAAATTGCAAGAGACCCCATCTGTATGGCAAGTGTTACCACTTTGGCCATCGGTGCTATACTTGTGGTCGTTAGGGCCATATGTTCTACCACTGCACTCATCATAAAACTATGGATGGTATTTATATTAACGATTCATAGTGGAACCAAGTTTTCCTTGCCACACCTCTGAACAAGTGAGATCCTAGGATGGAAATAATTCCACCTCCTTCAGTGGAAGCTTCAGAGCAAGTAAGGGAGAAAATTACAGCTCCAAGGATCCATAATCAAAATAACATTAAGAAGCAAGCCAA
The DNA here is from genome assembly GCA_016760335.1 of Gastrodia elata. NCBI lineage: Eukaryota > Viridiplantae > Streptophyta > Magnoliopsida > Asparagales > Orchidaceae > Gastrodia > Gastrodia elata. The sequence continues at coordinate 6,528,713 of CM028672.1, read as the reverse complement.
TAATCATCCTGCTAGTCCTGCTCGTGTCTATGTCTTAACTCCTCTTGAAGTTGCGAAAGATAATAATGTGGTTTTAGGCACACATTTTTGAACCCCTATTTTCTTATTAATCATATTTTCTGCATTTTAATGCCTCAATTAATTAATGCAATTGATTAAATAATTTTAAGAATACTCTACTTTAATGACAAATCCTGCAATATATTATTCACCCCCAGGGTCAATCATTCTTTTATCTTTGAATGTTTCGACAAAACTCTTAACTTGCCTTCATACAAGCTAGCTAAATCATTAAATGTTGAACTTTCGCCCAGAGCCTAACTTAGTGCCCACTAGTTCTGTGTTGTTAAGATTCTGTTAAATAATCAAGCTTTCAATTACAAATTAATCATTTTTCTTTTAGTCAATTTTGATATTATTCTCAGAATGAATTGGCTTAGTTGTCATAATACGATCATAAATTTCCAAAAGAAGAAAGTCACACTTCATTCCCTTGGCAAGCTTGAAACCTCTAAAGATAAGATTAGTACTCAAGCATCTCTGTTCAATGCCATTAAGGTTGAGAAATTGATCATCGAGGGTTATGATGCTTTTCTTGTCACCATGATGGGTGAAGTTAAGGAGAACATTCCTCTCTTTGATTGCAATGTAGTAAGAGATTTTGCCGATGTTTTCCTTAAAGATCTTCTAGGCTTACCCCCAGGTAGAGAAGTAGAATTTGCTATTGAGTTAGTTCCTAGAACTCTATCAATTTATAAAGTGCCTTACAGAATGGCACCTAAGGAACTACAAAAGCTTAATGAACAATTGCAAGAGCTCTTAAACAAATGTTTCGTTGACCTAGTATGTCTCTTTGGGGAGCGTCAGTTCTGTTTGATAAAAGAAAGATGAATACATGCATATGTGCTTAGATTACCAAGAGTTGAATAAAATAGCTATCAAGAATAAGTTCCCATTGCCTACAATTGATGATTTATTTGATCAGCTATCTGGTGTTGTTATTTTCTCCAAGATTGATTTAAGTTCAGGATATCATCAGTTGTGAGTAAAGGATGCCGATGTCGAGAAGATAGCTTTCCGCACTTGCTATGGCCATTGTGAATTCCTTGTGATGTCTTTTGAACTTACTAATGCGCCATCAATATTCATGGACTTGATGCAGCGAGTTCTTAAGCCCTATTTAGACAAATTCGTTATCATTTTCTTTGATGATTTTCTCCTCTACTCAGGAACTTTGAAATATCATGAAGATCATCTAAAATCAATATTAGAACGTTGCGTGATCATTAGTTATATGCCAAATTCTCAAAGTGTGAAATTTGGTTAAAATACGTAGCATTCTTGGGCCAGGTAATGGATGCCCAAGGGATTTGAGTAGATCAAAAGAAGATAAGTGCCATCCAAGATTGGGTATAGCCCAAGTCAGTGACCAATATTAGATGCTTTTTGGATCTAGCCGAATACTATAAAAAATTTGTTAAGGGCTTCTCCTAGATCACCTCACCACTAACCAAATTGACTCAGAAAATCGTACCTTTCATTTGGAGTTTTGATTGTGAGGAAGCGTTTCAAACTTTGAAAGATGCACTCTCTACTGCCCTAGTTCTAGTTCTGCCTAAAGAAGCTATAGACTATCAGGTCTATACTGATGTATATGGAGTTTCTCTGAGATGTGCATTAATGTAGGAAGGTAAAGTCATTGCTTATGCCTCTCGTCAGTTGTAACCTCATAAAAAGAACTATCTGCACTTTGGAAATAGATGTCATATATTTTGCTTCCACACTGTTCTTGTATATGCATGTTCGATGACTGAATTATAGATACATGTGGCATATTCTGCAGCTATTGGCAAATCAGGTTGAAAATCTAATTTGATTATAATTGGAAATATGTCACATATTGACCACTCTATCGTAATCATGTTAATATTAGTTTAAGCAGGGACATGGCTCCACAGGTAGGGAGGTGGAGGATGGAGGTTGGTGGCCTGCTTGAAGTGGAGGAGGAGAAAGCTTGCGGGGAAGATAGAATATCACATTTCTTCTCCATGAAAAGGGCACCCTTTTTTCTCTGTGAACCCCCCCCCCCCCTCGTGCCTTTAGGGCATGCCACTTGTTGCAGCAAAGAAGGCTGACCCCCCACTTTGGGGCTGTGTGTCTTGCCCTGTAACAACCCAAGTTGTTTTTCAAGCTAGTTAGGACTAATTCAAGTCCTAATTTTGGTCCTAGTGCACTAATTAAGTCATTAGGAGTTCACCACCAAGACCTAGTCCAAATCAGGAGTCAAATGGATCAAATCTTAATTTTGGGAATTCCAAGAATCCTGGAATTTGACATATCTAAATCGACCTTAGATTAAAAATTAGACTTCGCTATTGCGCTCATTGCCCCCAAATTAGCTTAGGTGATGTTTTGTAGGCAATCGGAAGTCATCAAAAATTCGTCGAATACTTTAATATATTTAAAATACCCTAAAAGTTAGGAAAATAAAACACTCGTCTAAATTAAAATTCGATCTCGCCGTTGCGTTCCTTACCCCTCAATTAGCTAGGGGTGAATATTTGGAATTTTTTGTAATACAATTAATAGCTTAATTTTAATTAGGAAATTTTTTTATAATTATATTATTTAAATTACCCTAACGGCACCGTCGCTGGTGCCGTCTATTTTTTGCGCGTAGTTTCTCCCCCGCTGTTTGATTGAAATGCAAATCTAAACCGTTCGATCGACCGATCGAGCAATTCCGTGTGCGTCGTCCCGCGGTCAGCGCATTTCCCTCCATGCGGTGCCCTGCCACACGCGTCGGCCTACCGATGCCCTCTTTGACCTCGTCTACTCCGCCCTAAACTCCATTACTCACCATCTACCACCCTTATTTGTCACTCTTGCGTAAACCAAGCTGCAGCTCTCGGATCGAACCCTAAGACCCCAATCGAACCCCGATCGCTCATCAGGCACTCCCTATCCTTCCCTTCCGTTTACGCATTCCTCATCGCATTGGTTCGTAACGTTATTCCATGATAAGGATGAACAATCAAGCAGACCCAATAGCATTTGATCAGGTCCGATCGAGTCAGTTCGGGCGACTATCCACAGTGGAAGTCGTTAGAGCCCAACACCGAGCCATAGGTAGCTAGGGTTAGCCTTTGTTGGCGCCTTTGACCTCCTTTGTTGTTAGATCAATAGCCATCAGGCAGGTCTCGTCGAGACCCACTGTCGTTCGTGCGGGCTAGAGGCTTTCGGTGCTGGCGGGTGTCCCAATTCGGGTGCTATAATTGCCTCGTCTCGGGTGCGAGATGAGAGGTCGCGCGAATTTTGGCCGGGTCAGATCGGACCTGACCCGCGTAAAGTTCGAGCGGGCCTAGCGCGTGTCACGCATCTATAGGTGCGGGCCTCGTCAGTGTTCGCGCATCAGCGCATGTGGGCCTGCCCAGCCCTGCCCCGCCTATCCCATGTTGCCACGTGGTCAGGTGGGTCCCACTATCTCCTCTGTATGATACAATGGGCCCCACTGCTGTCTATAATTATGACTACGCGGGTCCCACCGCTCTGAGCTGGCCAATCCATGGATGTCGCGTGTCCTTGAGGGTCCCGACGTTGTAGATTATTTCATTTAAATCTGTGCTATTTAATCAAACAGTAAAGTATCTAATTCCATTTGCATGTATTAATTTAATTTAATTTGGAAACTTTAATATATCGTAACTATTTATTTAATAATCAAAATATACTAAATATATATTTCATTTTGCTCAAAAAAATGATATGAATATTATGGTAGTGTCAAATTTCTTATAAGACATCTAAATAACGTAGTGACATTTTAAGACTTCTCACACTTGTACCTAAACTTTCATAAATCGTAACTTTGTACCTTGTGACCAAAGCATAGTCAATATAGCTCTCATTTTAACTCGGAGAGTGTTTAGTTTGCCTTGGTAGTGTTTGTATTGTTGCTAGATCACTAGTGTGATTAATCACTTTTATGACATTCTTTAATTATGCGTTAAACCCTAAAACTTCAATTGACCATAACTTAATTAATTGAACTTCAAATTAGGTCATTCAAAATGCTATCTAAATTAAATAATCAAAACCAACAGTAAACTAAAATAAAATTTGAGTTTTGACCTCTAAAAATCCTAAGTTGACCAAACTACCCCTAACCCTAATTAGGTCATAACTCAATCAATTGAGGTCTAATTTGGGTTTACTCCTAGTTAAAGTACTCAGTGTGATATACGGAAGCTATATCCACTGAGTTTACTAAATTTGGATTTCAAATGGAGAAGTTGGGTTTTTGACCCCTCTTAACCTTAAAAATTACATAAATGCCCTTAAGCTTGAATTGCTCATAACTTGACCAATAGACATCAGAATTCAAAATTATTGGACTCTATCAAAACTTTGGATAGTAAGCAACAGTAAACTTGTCAAATGCTTAGACTTAACTTGATGAAATTACTAAATTTCTCCCTTATGTTAAGTTCCTTAGTTTTGACCTATATGACTCAATTCTTATCTAAATTTAGTGTACTTACTGTTTATCTTCATGTTAGATAGTAAGGAATCATCTGGCATCAAGAAAATTCAATTTGTAGCTCTAAATTAAAAAGTAGCTTTTTGAACCCTTAGTAGGGGCAAAATTGTCATTTTGCCCAAAAGTTAGGTTAAGTGCTCTTAAATCTCAAAATATCATTTAAATCATTAAAAATAGTAGTAAAACTGATTTATGATCAATTTAAGTTATAAATCTCATAATTTGAATAATTTGATTAAAATCCTAATTAATGTCATGAAAATCCTTAAGTTAGGGTAATGTACGTTGCTTAGCTAAAACCCATTCTTAACTTCTTTATATGAATTAAATTAGCAATTGAAAATGAATTATAATATATTCCATCAACTCCTAAAATGTCTTAAATCATTCCATTAGGAGCTTATTAGGAATCTACAGCTCATAAGGACCTTCCCCTAAGATTAAAAATAGATCCTAGGTTAGATTTCATTCATTAAATAAAGTTGGTTATTTAATGAGTGAAATCTTGATTTTATTAGTTCATATATTTTCATAATTTAATTCTACTTATTTATCTTTCAACTTGGATTAAGAATAGGAGAATCATCCTATTAAGCTTTATTTTGCTTAATAGGTTTTGCCTTAATTATTAGTTCACTATTAAAATTATAACCATAGATTCTTAGGCTTTACCTTTGGATTATGTGATTAACTCCAATTTATGGTATTTTAACTTACAATCCCTAATTTTAGCAGTTGTTGATCATATCTTAGCTTAGAACATCTAAATTCATTAATTTGGACGTGATAATTTATTATTTAGATTATAGGCGATATTAATTGATTCTAATTAGAACCTGATCAATTCTAATTGCTTTTAACTTATAAAGTCGTGCTTCTAAGTTATACTCGATAGTAGAAAATTGGAGATCATAAAATTATGTAACTTAGAATAGTGGAATGATTTTAATAGATAACAAATGATATCACATGGTGTAGTAGAGTCCCTTGCTCACTATTGATGTATTTGTGCTTATGCATTCTTTGTAATTTTGTGCTATTACCTTAAACATGACATATAAGACAATATTGTGCATGAAATAAAAATTTAGAATAATTAGGATAACGTTTTTATTGGGTTCAATTTTTTTGGTTGAAATGACTCATTTTACCCCAATGGACAGGGGTAAGAAGAAATAAAGGATAGCTTAGTATTACTCATTGAGGAGTGTTGTGTTAAGTTTGGAGCTCAAAAAGTCTTTCAGATGTGCTTGACTCCTCAGCTGCTTTTAGACGTGTTAATAGAAGCAAAAGTAAAATAACTAAAATCAATTATATTTGTATTTTTTACCTCCTCAGTATTATACTTTTTTGTTCTGCCCTAGCCCAGAAAGGCTATGGAAATTTCTGTTCTGCCCTAGCTCAGAAAGGCTTTGAGAATATGATGTGCCTAATTTACCAATTTTTAATATGGCAGTTTGTACATACCTATTTTTTGTTTATTAGTTATTGATGCATATTACTTCAATCAACTTTACTTTATTTTATCTGCTTTCTTACTTATATGATGTTAGGTTTTGTTATTGCTTACTATACATATCACAGTTAGATTGCTTATTTTTAATCAGTATATATCATATGATTATCAGCATGTTTAGGATTAGTCTTTCTTTTATTACTTTTCTTGCTGTATTTATATATGTATGCATAACCTTGTCTTAACTTATTTTACTGAGGTATATATTTTGCCTCATTATTGCTTAATTATAAATGCTATTATTTATAACTTACCACCTTGTTTATATACTTGTTGCTCCTATGCTAGTCTATTTTGTTTAGTTTAAGTAAATGGTGACATAAATAAACTTATAAAAATTTATTAGCTTAAAATGTACTTAGATAATTGTCTAATAAATTTTTTTCTTTTATTGGTTGGGGCCATGGCATTGTGAAACTGACAATATTAGAATCGATTCGTTTTGAGGAGCTCGTGCCTGAAGAGCAGCCTTTTCTAGGAGGAGAGCCACAGGAGGAAACTGAAGCTATTTAGATTTTTTTTTGCTTTTATTGTGAGAATGAGAGATTTGCTCTTTTATTTCATTAAACTTAATATAAAATATTGTAATAATACATGTACATTTAAATTGTATTTTTCTTACTATACTAATTATTTAGAGCTGTATGTTGCATACCACTTAATTATATTGTTGTGAATTGGATGTTCTATTTACCTTCCTTTGCTTCCGCACTCAAAATTTGTATTACTTAGTGATTGATCATGCTGTATTTATATCCTGAGCACATCTTGCTTTTATTAGTGGATTGTGGATTATACCTAATCCAATGATAAGTGAGGGATTTGCTAGAGTGGCACACTTCCCCTTGACCTAATCTTGCATATTAAGGGGCGGGGAGCCACATGCCCGATCGAGGCTGCCTAGCTACGTGCGGAGGAGAGAGAATATTTTTGGGAAAAAATTAGATAGAAAATATTAATTGTAGTTTTTCGCCTCTAATTTTTAAATTTGATGAAAGTTGACCGGGAGGTCCATCTTGACGAGATGAACACCCTCGATTAATAATTTCTCAATTTGGAGCTATTTTTTTATTAATTTATGAAGGTAAAAACTTTAAAAATTAATTACAGACAATCCGGCGCTCAAAACTTGATAAAAAATTTTGTGTAGCCTTATTTTATTATTATGAGTCTAACTATACCAAACTTTTTGAATTTGAACATATATTATATTTTTCTAATTTTTTGTATAAAAAAATTTAAAAATTAATACATATATATATATTAGTCAGATTGCCTCCAAAATTGGACATTACTGTAATAACCCTAATATTATTATATGTCAATTAGTAACCTAATAGACTCAATTTTTTTCTATTTCTCTTATACTAGTGTTAAGAGTCTCCATCTTAAATTTTGTGCAATTTGGAGATTATTTGAGACTTTCCAACATTTTCTAATTTCTCGATAATTTTGAGAATGCTTATTTTATTTATACCACAAAATCAAAAATAGAGTCCACCATTGGACTCATCCCCCCTAAATTAGCTAGTGGTGGTATTTTGGGAGTGTTTGGAAGTCGTCAAATTTTCCTCGATTATTTTAATAATATTTAATTACTCAAAAAATTATGATAATTAAATTGACCTCTAATTAAAAATTCGATAGCATTTTTAAGTTCCTCACCCCTCAGTTTGGAATTTTTTGAAGTTTGTTTGATTAATTAAATATGAGTAATTAAATGTGGTTAACTTAATTAATTAAATAATAGATTTTAAATTAAACAATATATATATTAAAAGAAATTCCAACAGGTAATTAAGAAAAGCATTGATCTGTCGTATGGAGTAGAACAGCAAGCAGCCAAATCGCTTAATCAAATACGTCAATCCCATTTCGATCTAAATCCGATGACAACTAAGCTCGAATCTGATTAGACCGTCGAATTGTTTGCCTGATCTGATGGCCGTGATGTGTCCATTGTGCGTCCCTGTCTAGCTTACTATTGTGCTCCTGCGAGAGCAGGCGAGCATACGTCCAACCTCACCAACTGCCCCTCCTTCTCGCATTAAGCCTCAATTCCATTCCTTAAACTTGATTTTTTGCTTTGACACTGCTGTTATGTTGTTGGAGTAAGCTAAAGAACTTGAGAGCTCCGCTGTAAAAGAAAGGTCCTAACCCTAACCTTTTGCTATCTATCAAAGGAGGAAAAAAATGTACTTCTCAATTTCTTCTACTTGAGTATGCAATCGCTCATCCATGTATGCAATTATTAATTTTTTGTTGTGTTAAATTGATTGGTATTCATAGATTGAACTTGATGGTTTATGATCGAGTTCAATCGATCCATTATTCATGACACTTCTTCCCTGTATGATAGGGGCGGACTTAGGTGTCAGTATCTGTGGGGCCCCCCGTACTAACAGTAGGGAGTACGGTGCTCTTACTGTGGCAAATCCCTAACTTAAGTAAAGTCTGGTAAAATCCAACTTGCCTTAAGCCAAGGACTTGTCACCTGAATACTATAAATATTCATCAATATATATATATATATATATATATATATATATATATATATATATATATATATATATATATATATATCAAAGTGGCGGAAGCATAAAATATAACGTAACATCCAAAAGCACAACATAGTAGAAAGAAGAGAACAAAATAGTAACTCAGCTCAAGTGCAAAAAGTAAAATACATCAAGAATTTAATTATTACAAACTGTATTAAATAAAAATATAAAAGTCTCTTAATCTCACCGAATGAAAAGTTGATCTAAGCTGCAGTGGAACGATCCTCCTCCTGCACTGGTGTAGCACCCTGCCCCGTCGCCGCGCATAAAAGAATGAAGTACCATCATATCGGTGGCGGAGCGGTGCGCCACTCGGGGAGGAATACCCCGTCTCCCCGAAATGGCTGAAAACTAAGCCCATCTGAAGGGTTGCTGACTCATTCTCAGAGAGAATTGAGAACTAATGCTTAAGATAAGAGTAGTATCCTTATCCTAAGTATTAGATAAATACATATATTGGATTTATGATACAAAAGGAATCTAATATATGTATAATATATCAGCATTTCCAGTATACTGATCACATCACAATACTAAGTATAAGTAGTATATAACAGAGTGCGGAAGCTTAAAACAAACATCCAAAAAACATTCATCACAGAAGCTGTATGAAAGCATGCATCTCAGAAAAGAAAAGAAAATACATCCAGAATTATTACAAACTGTTTACTGAAATAGACATAAAACTGAACTGAAAATACTAAGTAGAAAATAAAACTGGAGGAGAGTCCACTAGTGCTCCATGGGCTCCTCCTAAATATCCTGAGCATTCTCCTGACATGGCTCAATATACTGCTCAGGATCTAGCAAATTGCCAGATCCCAAAAGTATCCCGTGTTAGACAATAAGTCTAACACATCGAAACTAATCTAACAGTTATAATTATTCATTTAACATTTACATAATGTAATTAAATCTTCAAAAAAACTGTAAAAGTAATTGAAAGTACAAAACTATACAAAATTGAAGCAATATAAAGTAAAACTGAACTGTAACTGAATACTTAAAATAAATCAAAATAGTACTGAATCTGAAACTGAGTAATCATATGTACAACTATGTTGTATATCACTGAAACTGTGCATCTGAATATGCCATAATGCTGTATGCTACTGATATGCCACCAAAATATCACTGAACTGTTATGAGTGGTATAGTCTAATGTACACATACATCTAGTTAGGAATACTGTCTACTGATGATGCCAATGCATCCTAAAATTCCCTAGTCAATGTATGCAACATTCAGTAACTCATAAGTCATCACTGATAGTTATACATCATTCTAATACTCACACATCATTCTGATACTCACACATCATGCTTATGCTCATGCTCATGCTTCTAAACTACATGAGATAAATCTAGAAAATACTTTAAAATTTGATAATAAATTCTAGGTCTCCATTGTGCAGAATCTTACTAAAAGGATTCTGACTCCTAAATTCTAATCTCGATAATTGATTAAAGTTGAGAGTTTACTTAAAAATCATTAGCTGGGATGGTCGTATACACATACTTAGCTTGTTTACAAGAAAGGTAAATTTAACCATTAGCTTGTTTAAACTACACTTATCAAAGCGCACTACGATAGTAGGCAGAACCCGATCACAATTTACATCTCAAGCTAAGCTATTAAATGCCCTAATTACAGGCATACTTAGTGGTCTACGCAAAGTGACTTAAGATACTTAGTTTGCTTAAATTGCACTTATCGAAGCGCACTACGATAGGAGGCAGAACTCGATCATAGTTTACATCTCAAACTAAAGATCTTGTTTACTAATTGTAACACTCTTAGTCTTGGAAGATTTATTTTAATAGGACTGTATTCGGCTGATCCTGCAGGACAGCACCTGGTCATAAGTCCACATTGGAGTGAATCAACCAATCCTGAATATTACTGAAATAATCCAGTAATATGGGTATACCCTACTATACCCAACCAATAATCTGGGTTCAAAAGGTTCTATTTAATCAATAAAGATTTATCAAATATATTAATCCTTACTCTAAGTAGGTGTATCCTACACAAGGCTCCAAGGATGTGATCAAAGGATCACTCAACATAGGTTGCTACCACAAGGAATAAGCCACATTCTAAGTACTTTAGGTAATTCTAACCATAAGGTATCAAGTTCAACTTCTAAAGTTATGAAGGAGCAACTAAGTTTCTACCTCAATAAGTTACAAAAGTCCTTCATACCTCAATATTTCAATAGTTAAGGTCTTTAATTATTTCAATGATGAATCCTATAGCAAGACCCTTAAGATCTCACTTTTCTACTTCTTCAGGTTTACGTTATACTTAAGTTAAGTGATCAGTTCAGATGATTAAAATTCATTTGATCCTTGCTTATTATACAATCATGGGATAAAATCAAAGATCTTATTAGAGTTAGATCATTGCATAAATTATTACAATTTTATTTCCATCTTATGTTAATTATCTTATATAAGAGAAAATCAAAGATCTAAAGTTTGGATTCAGATAGTTCAATCACACATATTCAATATTATCCTTAGCATTTCTAATTTGATGATTTAAGATCAATATCGAATCATATGCATTATTGGAATAATATCAATTAAATTATCTTATAATCATGTTAATTAATCAAGTGATTAAGGTTTAGATCTTAATCAAGACAAGCTAGGGTTTAACCCCTAACCTTTCTATTATTAAGACCAATGTTAATTTAAAGGTTAATGATAAATCAATGTATTATTAGTGTATTATTGATATCAAGCTTTAGGTTTAGATTAAGTATTATCTACTTAATCAAGTTATCATGATTCTTTATTCAAGTGTAGTTTAATGTCAATTAAGTGCACTTAAATGTCCAAATAATATTTATAGTTCTCTAACATACATTCTAAAATCATAAAAACATAAGAACATAAAGATGACATAGAATAAAAGGCAATTAATGCTAATCAAATTCTAAATCAAGCGAAAGAGATTAGCACTTAATCACAAATCTATAAGATCTAAGTTTTATGTCATTTAGTTGATAAGTTATACATATTGGATACAAGCATTTAAAATTCTATTACTTAGCATTTGACATAATACATCTAGAGTTATAAAGTAGGTTTTAAGCACTTTTTAAAGATGATAAAATGTCAAACCTAATTTTCCTATAGAATTTTATGCAATGTTCAATTTTAGCCTCACTAGGGTCCTAGGAGTCTTAAAATATCAAAACAGTGAAGTTTTGGCCATTTCAGCCAAAACTCAGTAGTTTTACAAAATCTAGGCAATTTTTGGAAAGTTCTGGAAATTTTGCAAATCTGGGCGCTGTAGCACGCTGCAGCGCGCTGTAGCGGTTCATTTTGAAAAAAAAAACCACTGTTCAATTACTTTCATTAAATAGTTTTATAATTTTTGTGAAATTATCGCTGCAGACCACTACAATCTGCTGCAGCACGCTATGGCGCGCTGTAGTGGTTCGATTTGCAAAATCACTGTTCAATTAGTTTTATTGGCCATTTTCTTAAGTTTTCATGAAATGCCGCTGCAGACCACTATAGCTCGCTACAAGCGCGCTGTAGCGGTCCATTTCACAATTATACTGTTCAATTAGTTAATTTACAGATTTTCTAAGTTTTTATGTCCACTGCAGCCCGCTGCAACCCGCTGCAGCGAGCTACAGCGCGCTGCAGCGGCAGACGGTGATTTCGCCAAGTGCGAAACCCCTGAGGGCCATTTTTTGAGCTTAATTACTCTCAATCCAGAGAGTTCCATGAGTGGTGCCATATATCAATGGAAAGGTATTTCCGATACCTTTCAATCGACACCAAAATAAGCACGAATGGAGCATCTTAGCTATACTAATATGATGATGAATACAAGAGTATGCAGAATAGACAAAAAATAGAGCATATTTTTGTGAGTTCTTAAGAGCCTTAATGGCTTTCATACATGCATATGTACTTCCAAGGCTACATTCTAACATCATAACATTATAAGAAAGATAAGGAGAGGAGCAAGAGGGTACCTTAGGCCTTGCTAGAGGTGGATGAGGAAGGCTTTATCTTCTTCTTCTTCTTCTTCCTCTTCTTCTTCTCAAAGTGCAGCAATGGAGAAATAGAAGAAATATAGAAAATTTTAGCAAGTGGAGAAGGAGGGCTGAGCTCTCTTTTAAAGAGGAGAGGGGAGGGGAGACCTCATCATAGCTAAGGGGGCTATGGAGTAGAGCCATCATGCTTGAGCATTAATGGGGCATGGCTTGAGGAAAAGAGGGGATGGCCAGCCGAATTTGCTTGGGGCTGTCTGCCAAAAATAATAAAATTGGGAAAATTGTAGATAGGGGACTCAAAGATTGCTTATTTACTTATTTATTTTTCCCTAATTATTTAAAAATTTCGATTTTTAAAATATGCTCCGAAAATTCCCAAAAATTCACCCATAGCTAATTTGAGGGTGATGAATTCAACGGCGAAGTTGAAATTTGATTCTGACGATTATTTATTTTTCTTATTTTTCAACACATTTAATTACATTAAAATATTCGCGAAAATTCGACGATTTCCAAACGCGTCTAAAACATCACCCATAGCTAATTTGGGGTGACGATCGCAACGATGAAGTCGGATTTCGATTTCGAGATCATAATAAATACCTCAATTTTCTACTTAATGAAATATTAAAATAATCCAAATTATTGGATTTAGCTCAGAATTGCTCCAAACCATCAGCGTTTGGTCCTAATGACTAGATGAATTTGATGGAATGGTAATCACAATACGATTAGGCTAATATTAAGTTGGGTAACAACCTTGGGTTGTTACAACTAGCTCCTCTCCAGCAGCACTACCTACAAATAAGTCTGAATCTGATATTTGTAAATATCACAAATATCAGGGCCCCAGCCAACAAAATAAAAGTATTACAATTTATCAATTGTCTAAGTACATTTTAGGCTATTTAAATGAATTAAATATTTAAATATATCACATTTAAATATTTTAACATACAAGCAATTATGGGGTGCAATAAGCTACAAAGGCAATGGGGTAACTATAAATTAATCATTTATAGCTAAACAACATGTATGCGAAATAACATACAAGATATAAAGTAAGCAAGGTAAAGCTAAAAGCAAAAGTGACTGCAAATAAAAAGAATAAATCTAATTCTAATATGCTTATGATCACATAAAAACATGCTGAGTATAAAAGAACACAAGTGCTGAAAATAACATACAATTCTAGCATCCTAAATATGCCAATATATATATATATATATATATATATATATATATAATAGCTAATTCATAAGGATATACATACAACATGCAGATTAATATGAAAAGAAAGGCAATTGAAACATGTGGCAAAAGCAAAAACAAAAACTGAAAAGTAAAGCCACTGAGACATGTGGCAAAGCAAAGCAAAAACTAAAAATTGAACTAGGGTAGCAGTAAGCCTAAGACATAACACTACCATACCAAAAATAGGCCATAGAGGGCCTCTGAACTGAAAGTTCAACATGTGTCCATCCTAGGCATCTGAAGAGCTAGGTCAGAGTTGAACTTTATAGAATAAGACATGTATCTATCCTAGACATCCGCAGAGCTAGGTCTGAGTTTATTCTATAACAACACTAGAACTGAATAGGCAGACTAAGCTAGGACATTGTAACAACCCAGGTTGTTACTTTGCTCAATTAAGACTAATCAAAGTCTTAATTAAGGTTCTAAGTCACTAATTAAGTGATTTGAAACTCATCTCTGTAACCTAAGTCAAATCTGAAGTCAACAAAGTCAAATCAAGAATTCTGGAAAATCCCAAAACCTGGAAATTTGACTTTTTATCTAGACCTCAAATTGAAAATCTGACTTCGCCATTGTGTTCAGAACACCCAAATTAGCTAGGGGTGAAATTTTGGAGGCATTTGGAAGTCGTTGGATTTTTGTCAAATATTTTAATAATATTTAAATACCTGAAAAATTGAATAATTAAATACTCGTCGGATCGAAAATCCGAGTGCGCCGTTGCGTTCCTCAGCCCTCCAATAGCTAGGAGTAATTTATTGAAATTTTTCTGAAATCATTTTATAATTAATTTTTGAATTGAAAGAAATCAGATTTTTTTTTTAAATTATTAAATAAAATTTATAAAACAATTTAACTTAAAAGTTCCATTAAATCCTTCACATGCCGCTACTCTTCCCTTACGCCGTTCGCTCGATTTAGGTTAGTTTGGACGGCTGATTCTGACCGTCCGATCTGAATCGGACGGTCAATCCATCGTCCCTGCCGACGCGCGCCACGCACGTAGCGCGTGGCATCCGCTGAGCTGCGCCGAAGGCTTCCTTCGCCAGATGGATCCCTCTTCATCTCCCCGTTGCCTTAAAACCCTTTAGCTGTGTTCATTTAAGCGATTCGAGAACTCCATTTCTTAGTTTGACCAAGTTTGGGCGCAGTGAAGCAGGATCGAGTAGAACCCTAAAATCATCTGCGAGTTTTCAAGGTACCTTCTTCACCTCATCTTTATTTCTTAAGTATTACAATCATATTCATGTATCGATTGAAGCTATAGATCTATACGTGGGTTCTGCCGATCGTGATTTTCGAAACCCTAAAAGCCGATAGCTGTAGGCGAAGAAGATGAAGCGCTATCTCATATCTGCCGTTAGAATTAGATTCAGATCTAGCCGTTGGATCTGAATCAATCTCGATCCATTAGATTAGCCGAATTAGCATAAACTGTTGGATTGTTTAAAAGATCAACCGGCTCATCTGGGCCAATCACAGCCGATGATCGCAGTCTATGAGATCAAATCCTCATCGTCAGATCATCCATTTGGCAGCTGTTCATCTCTTGCTTACGTGTCCTCCCCACCTTCAGCCACGTAGCTGCCCTGCTGACCACGCATGTGGGGCCCACTCGTCCCCGTCAAACTGACGGGGTCAGTCCTATGCCCTGACTGTGGGGCCCACTGGTCGCGCCCCATCAAGCCATGGCCTGCTGCTTGGCTGTGGGTCCCGCCTCGGTCATGTCTGACTGCCGGCGTGGGTCCCACCTGCAGAAACTAAATAAAACATTTATATATAATTATATAACAGATAGTTATAAATTAAATATATATATATATTCATTATAATAACAGATTTATTTAATTTAATAAACATTATTAATTAATAAATTAAATCCTAAACTTTAAATATTCATAACTCCTAAAATACACATCCAAATTATACAAATAAATATATTAAATTAATTAGAAAATATGAGGAATTTATTGATGCCAACAATTTTGCTGTAGGATCAATATTTTGCAAAGTGATTATTTATGATTTAATTAAATTTAAATTAAATGTCACAAACCTTATTTAGCTCATAACTTTGTACCCTAATGATTCAAACATATTGAATATGGGTCTTAAAGTGATCAGAAAACCCTAAGGATCATTTTAGTAGGGTTAACTTGATTGTTTGGATTAGTTTGAGCCTAATCACATTTAAGTCATAACCCTAATTACCCTAATTAGACCTAGAACTTCAATTGACCATAACTTGGTCAATTGAGCTCCAAATTTGATGATCCAAAGGTCCATTTAGATCAGAAAATCTTAATTAACAATAATATGTAAGAATATTTTAGATCCAACAGTTAGATTTGCTAATCTCCCTTAATTGCTCTAAATCTTGATTAGTGAATATTAGCAAACCTAATAATCCAAATTGAGTGATTCAAATTTTAAAGGACTCCTAAAACTATTTAGAATCAATCTATAAGGTTGGATTAGTGTTTGAAGGATTAATTTTGTTAATCGCTCACTAATCACCCTAAACCCTAATTAGGTCTTAACTTAGTCAAATTAGGTCCAAATTGAGCCTACCACATATCATTATGATCAGTGAGCTATTTGTAATTCATAGCCATGGATTTTTCTCAAAATGGACACTAATTGGCAAAGTTAGGATTTTTGACCTATAATTAAGAATCCCTTAATTAACCTTAAACCCTAGATCTTGTATTGGCCATAACTTAGCCAATACTTATCAGAATTTAGCAAATTTAGGTTCTATGGAGAGCCTAGGCAATAAATAGCAATAATCTAAAAGAAAATTTAACTTTCATTTAGTTAAATTACTAATTTGCCCTTATGAGTCAAATTCACTAATTTGATCTCATATGGCTTAATAATTACCCAAAATTAATTTAGTTGCTGTCTAATCTTACATTAGACAGTAAGAAACTCTTTCCAAAAGAAAATTTTAGAATTAAAGCCTTAGATCAAAAATTTGATCTTTTGAACCCTTGAGTAGGGGCAAAATGGTCATTTTGCCCAAATTTAGGGTTTAGCCTTTAAAAGCCTTAAATTCAGTTTCTAATCACTAAAACCAGTAAATAGAATGATTTAGAACTGAAATTAATCAAATTCAAGTCTAAATAAGATTTTGATTAGAATCTCAAAATATGCTCTTTAAGAAAATTCCTAAGTAAATTATGAGTGTTTATCTTTCCTTAATCATTCTTAGATCCATCCTTAGGTCCTATAACATTTGTTAGGATATGTGTCTTGAGAGATACTCTTAGTAATTAAGAGCCTTATTTCCTAAGATTAGGAATAGATCTTTAGTTAGAATTCATCTATTGAGTAAATTGGGTTACTCAATTAAATGAAACCTTGAGTTTTCTAGTTTATAGATTTTCTTAGTTTATTAAATGATTATTTGATCTTTAAACTTTAGAACTAAGAATAGAGATCCATCCTAATGAAATTGATTTATCATTAGGATTTGCCTTAACCTAGTCTGTGAGTTTTGGGTTCTAAACCTTAGACCCTTAGATTATACCTTTAGATTAAGTGATTAGACCCCATCATCTGGAGTCTAATTCTTAATCTATTTCATCTTAATTTGGCTAATCAAGATGTGATTGGGATAAATTAAATTGCAAAACTAGGTCATTGATTTATTCATTTTAACCAAATAGACGTCTTTTGATTAAGTTATAATTAGGACTTGGCCAGTCCTAATTATCTTCAACAAGTAGGATTCGTGATTCTAAGTTACAGAATGTGTAAGAATTGATAATTTTGAAACTTATGTAACTTAGAGTAGATAGAACGAATAAAGTAGATAACAACAGATATCACCTGCGTTTAGATAGAGTTTCTTGCACTTTGATTTTGATGCTTCACATTCCTTGATTTTGAGCCTTATACCTTGAACATATATTATGCACTTAAGATATTTGATAAATATCTTATGTCAATTTTGAACATTCATAAATAGCATTGTGTTTTTATTTCACAAGTGGTTTGTAAGGTGTAGCTTGATTAGTATACCTCTTCGATCAACTCGTTCGGGGTCGGCTTCTTGTAGGGGGTTTCAGTCCGATAGTCTATACCATGCCTAGTCCATGGGATAGGATGGATAGACTCTTGCCCTACTGACTATATAGTCAGGATTTTGATATGGTTATACTAATTCAAGTACACTTACATTCAGAGTTTCTTAGCTCATCAGGCTAAGATTTGTTGAGTTCGTATAGTTGCTGTAGTTTCAGTTTGCAGTTACTATTTTACTAGTATATTCTGCATTTTCAACACTGTTTTACTATCAGTTTTTCTGCACATGTTATATATATAGGATGCTAGTTCTACTTGCATGTTTTCATATGCTCACATAGGATGTTAGTGTTTTCAGTTTTATACTGTTTAAATTTTGTATGTCACTTAGCATAATCCGTTTGAACATATGCATATTTAGGTTGTATTTTCTTACAGTTTTACTTTTCTTTTACTTACCTGTTTGTGTTGCAGTTGCTTGGAGGAGGTATGTATTACTTCCTATTTGTTTAGTTATAAACTGTAGTTTATAACTTATTACTGTTCTTTTGATACGCGTTTCTGCACCTATTTTGCTCAGTTCTATTTTTATGGTGATATTCAGTTAACTTAAATAAACTTTTGCCCTAAAATGTACTTAGACATATTGTCTAACCAGTTTTTCTTTTGTTGGCTGGGGCCCTACCATTATGAAACTGATAATGCTAGGTTCTGAGTTTGTTGGATTAGCAGATCCAGTGGAGAGTTTGCCATTGGAGGAGGAGCCCGTTCTTGAAGATCTGTACCTTTAGTTTTTCTTTCTTTTAGTGAGATTGAGAGTTCCTTTCAGTTCTTTTAAACTTATTAAATGTTGTAATAATACAAGTTTATATTTCTCTTTCAGTACTTTACTTATTCTGTATTGTTGTATTTATACTGTATTGGATGGATGTTATACCTTTTATTGCTTCCGCACTCTGAATTATTGTATGATCATTTAGTGATAAATTCTGGAATGAATGACAAAGTCCTTAGTTAAACTGGATTAGAATGTGTGTCTAATCCAATCTTAAGTGGGGACCTTGTCATTTGGTGACCCCTCCACCGTAATCATGTTAACTTAAGGGTTAACAGGACCACGGCGGGGCAGGGCCGCCACAGACATACTCTACTAATTGAAAGCACCGAAAGAACTAGATGAATACTATGCTTTTCAAACACTAAGTTAGGGTGTATCATCCATATCCTAAGTTCTCCCATTATGCTCAAGAACAAGGCTCAATATTCAAGGCATGCAGAGCAATCAAGTCAAAGTAAGCAAGAGACTTAGTCTAGACTTATGTAATATCTATTATTGTCTAATTTATCAAACTAACTATTCTGAGAAGATACAAGTTTAGGATCTCAAATATCCAGCTATTGAGTAAGATCTCAGATTTACGACCTTAAAGTTAATATTAGAACTTAACAAGTTCTAATTCATAATCATGTGACGACTATAAGATTTAAATAAATGAATCATTGACCTAATTATTAATATTTTTTTCTCTCACCCAACTCTTGGTTAAGTAAATCAAGATTTAAGGATTTTGGATTTAGACTCCACTTTGGTGTTCAAATCCTGAATCCAAGGTAATATCCTAATAAGGATCTAGGGTTGACACTTAAAACTTAAATTAAGGATAAGGAATCCTATAAGTTGAAGGATCCAAGAACTAAGAACTTAGTGAAAGGTTACTCTACTAGTTATAAGATAAAATAATTAATTAAGAACTAAGAATCTAAGATCTATATTCAATCTTTAGGATAATTATGTTATCCTATATATTGAATCAATTCTACACCAACATGGAAGGCTTCAAAAGAGTTAATAGTAAATCACTTGAGGAATTCCAAGGGAGGTTGTTCAATTCAAATAGAGGGTCTAAAATCTAAGATCTAAGATCTAAGATTTGATATTTGATCACTTTAGACTTAAGCTAGGTTTTAGACTTAGAATTTTGCAAGAGTATTTATTTTAGGATTTAAGTTAAGGATCATCTTAATGAAGCTATTAACTAAGGATCTAACACTTTAAGATAATTTAGGCTTTGTTTTTAAGGTAAAGTGATTCCTTTATGGTCACTTAAGATCTAAGGTCTTAATTAAGACTAATGTTGGATTTCTTAATTTAATATTAATATCATTAACATAAGAGTTCAGATAGGTACTAATAACATAACCAAGGGCATTTTGCTGACTTCTTAAGGTTTAAGGGGCACTTAAATATATTTTGGTCAAAATAACCAAAATGCCCCTCTTAAGGCTAAAAAATGGGACTTTAGGATTTAATCATCCAAATTGATTCTAATCTATTTTAATGAGTTCCATAATGATTAATGAAGTAGGAAATGCACTTATCTTAGGTTTTGGCAAATTAATTAGTCTAATTAACACTAATCACATATTTAAGCCAATTAGGGTGATTAAGAAAATTAGGGCATTCTAGGGCAATCCAACCTTATCCATAGGTTCTAGTAGACTTAAGATAGTATTAGGAACTAGACTTACCAAAATTAGAGGCTTCATTAGGACTTAATTCACTAATCCCTAATTAGGGTAATTAAGAGGTGATTAACAAAATTAGGGTTCCTAAATTACTTTTACTGGTCTACATAGATTCTTTAGGATCTTATGAGCAATCAGAGCCCTTAAATACATATATTTGGATATTTAATGCATTTAATATGAATTAAATAAGAATAGAAAAAGTTTAGGCAATTATTTAAAATCCAACCAGTGGATCTATGATTTTATTATATATTTAGATTCATTACATTTTTTTGATTCAAATGGTATATTGGATTATACCATTTGGATTAGTATAACTAAAGTTATTTAAATAATTTATTATGTATTTTTATTTAAATAGAAACCATATGATTTATTTTCTAAATTAATTTCCTTAAGAAAATTAATTTAGAAATTCTTTTATTCTGCCGGCCCGAAATCAAAAGGCACGGGTCGGGGTCGGCCTGACCTGAAATTCGTCGTCTTCTTCGCAGAGAGGCGCCCGACGCCCGAACCTTAGGGTTCGCTTCTAGAGCCAAATTCTCCGTGCTCTGGCCACGCCGTGCCCTGATCTCGATGGCTACACCATCCCCGACTCTAGAGGCGTCGAATGGACCATGAAGCCCTATATGGGAGGCACCGGATCGCTGGAGTGCTACTCGGTCGAGGTGTCTCCTAAGGCGCACCTGTGAGGAGTGAATTCTCCTCACAGAAGCCATGCCAAGAGCCTGTGTCTATCCCTACACGTTCAGGGACCTAAGGAGAAGCGATAGGGTGAGTCGAGAGGTTCTGGGATGGTCTGATCAATGGGGTGCTACTCATCATCTAGGACGGTCTGGAGCTCCCAACGGGTCGATCGATTCCCAATCAAATCGATCGATCCGATCGAGCCTAACCTTCGATACTAGCCTACAATTATTGACGAAAGGTTCCAGCACTAATCAGATGACTATCTGCTTGAGGGAACGTAGCATTTGGCAAACCGGAGATTTGATTGACAGTGCACGCTCAGATGGTGAATTCACCGTCCGGTCTACTACCAGGCCTCACCAGAAGACTCAGACATCTGCTAGGGAGCTAGGGAGAGGTCCTAACGCAGCATCTAGGGCTCAATTAAGTGCGAGTCGAGTTGAATCCAGTTTGACAGAAGGATCGGATAGAGGCTGTACCTGAGGGTGGATGAGGCGACAGAGTCCAGACGAGCAGCTCAGGGTACTTTAGGCGATTGCAGAAGCTTTAGCAAGGGGGTCTGAATGCCAGACCTCCCCTTTATCAGTGGTTCACAGCACTGGAATCACCGGGAGTAGCAGACACCACCAATGAGGATTAACCACAAAGAGGAGGAGAGTGCACAGGAGCTTAAGTGGGCAAAGGAGTTTGCAGAGCTGAGCGAGGGCTATTTATAGCTAGAGGGAGTCTAGGGGTGGTGCCACGGCTGAGGCTCGAGCATTTGGGCTCGGGTCGTGAGGTGCTCTTAGCTTACCCCAAATGGAGGTCTCCGACCAGCTAAGGTGGTTTGGGTGCTACCTAGAAGGATCCTAACAGCAATGGAAATCGATAGAAGGAAGTGGGAGACAAGGTCTACGTGACAGATATTTGTGAATCCTCTCGGTCGGTTGGGAATTGAGCGGGGACGTAGGTGAACAGCTGGGATTCGCCCTCGGCTGTCTGATCTACGAAGCTGTTGGGATTGGCACCTTCCCATCCGTCAGATTGAGCGTTGAATCTGACGGGTGATAGAGGATCGGGGCGCAAATGATCAGCGCCGTTTGATCGCATGCAAGATTTGTGCAAGCGCATCCCGTGGCTAATAAGGCTAAGCCACTGTCGGGACCCCGCAGC
This sequence comes from Gastrodia elata, assembly GCA_016760335.1. Taxonomy (NCBI): domain Eukaryota; kingdom Viridiplantae; phylum Streptophyta; class Magnoliopsida; order Asparagales; family Orchidaceae; genus Gastrodia; species Gastrodia elata. Next base: position 6,506,418 of record CM028672.1, on the reverse strand, counting down.
GGATCTGCCGTGGTCCTGACAGTGAATCCTGGCTTAATTATTTTAATTAAATAATTAAATTTAAATACTAAAATTTCAATTAATTAATATAATAATTCCTAAGTAATTTTAAACCCAATTTAGGCTTAGACGAGCTCCAAAAATTCCCAAAAATTTACTCTTAGCTAATTAGGGCATGAAGAATTCAAAAATGAAATCAGATTTTATTTTGGAGATCAATTTAATTTAGGTATTTTCTAGGGCCAAAAATACCAAAATTTCCAATTTAGCTCCGGTTGATTCTAAACTTTTAGGGTTAGGTTAAAGTAACCCATTGAGTCCAATGGAATCAAAATCAAAGCTTAGTTTAGCTTAATTAATCTAGATTTAGCTAGAACAACTAGGGTTGTTATAGTATCGGTGCCGTTAGAAAGGTCCCATCGAGACTTTTCCAACGGCATGCGGGCCGTGGCGTGGAGTGGCTAGAGTTGGTGATGAGGGGTTGCCCTAGGTTGAGCCCAATAGAGAAAAATCTTTTGTTCGGACTTGGGTCGAGTCGGTCCGACCCAATTTAACTTATGGGCTGCGAACTCTGCAGACAGTAGTCTGCGGGCCGAACTCGCTGGTCGACCCGCCTTTTTTTTTAAGGGCGCACAATTTCATGCAGCGGGTACAGCTGTCAGCATCGAATTCGACGCTAACAGCCGCCATCCCGCATTCTGTGCTGCGAGTTTTTGCGTGCCCTAGGAATAAGTGTCGAACGGATGTATAAAATGCTGTGACAAATTAAGTGATAAGAATTTAATTAATTAATGATTAAATTATATAAAATTTCATTCATTCATATCTTGTAATTTACTTAACCAAATTATACGATATTATACATCGTTTCAACCAAAAAAATGCGTATATCATTAATATACCATTTAATTTTTGTTTTGATGGTTATTTTTATTAATCATAGTTTAGGTTAATAAAATTAATTGTAATTAAATCCTAAACTTGTATGTGACATAACTTGATAAATTGATATCCAAATTTAACATTCCAATAGTCCATTTCAATCACAAAAATATGTAGGACAATAATATGAAATCAGATTTAGGTTTTGAATTCTAAATTTCTTAATGACTTTTTAACCCTAATTAGGAACCCTCCAAACCCTAAAATCTCATTGTTGTCCGATATTGACCTACTTAGTATCATTCTTCTCCTTATGATATAAGGATTCCATATTTATGTATATCATTTCATTTGGACAATAATTGGAGATTTTAGGTATTTGACTCCTCAAATTAGATAATTTTATAATTTCATAAATTTCATTAATGCATATTTTAGGTGAATTAAACCCTAGGATAACAAACATATCTCCATTTAATTATTCACATATGTTTTCAAGTGTATACTTGAGACTTGAACTTCATGATTTAGATAGTTGAATGCTTAGCAAACTTAATGATTTAACTTTCATTCTTAATAAAATTGCTATAGGATTGGATTGACATCATGATTTGCTTGTGAATCTTTAAAGCTAAATTTATTCCAATTAATGTTGATAGTATTTACACTCATGTATTAACAATGTTATGAAATTATTAGAATTGATTCTTAGTAATTAGAATACATCCTATCATACTTTTATACTAGTTCTTATTTCTTTTTAAGTTCATAAATACTTGACTTGAGAACTCTTTAATTTTTTGTTATAGTACAATTAATATATCTCATGTAAATTGTATGCTATTTGTAAGCCATAAGTTCTTTAAGTGAACCAATAAGAATTAGTGTAATACCACTTAGAATAAGATTTAGTGATAGTCTCTTAACCCCTAGTTCCTACCTTAAGTCCTCTAACAAATTGAAAATTTTATTAAATATCTTAGTAAGATTAGTGCCTAACCATTTAATTGGATTATTAACACTCTTCTTCCTTAGTCTTTAACTTTTAATTCTAGTTCTCTAATGATTAAATTAGAAGAATCTTAATTTTTTAACATGCTTATGATAAGCTTATAGACTTCATTTAGCCTACAATCCAGAATAAAATATTACTTATAGATGATAGTATATCTCTTTCCTTACACATAGACGTTCCCTACCAATTGATCTTAACTAAGTTAGAGAATAATTAGGTTATGAAACCTTTTGTTCTATAAACTAAGTAGATGAAATTAGTAGGTTATACATTAACCATCACTTCAAATACTTTAGTAAATCTTCAATTTCATTCTTCCCTACTAGTTTTCTAAACTTTAATCATTAATCAATTTGATTTAATTAGCTTAGGACTAGTGTAGAATAAGTTCCAATTGCTTGAATATAATTATAAATTATTTTATCACTTCATACGCTAAATCAAAATATAATTTTCCAAACTTCTTTCACTTCTAATATTACTTAAAATTGACTTGAGATCAATATGTATAAGTCAATTGAGAGCTCAATTAGCTCAAATCACTAAATAGATCATTAAAGTTAGATAATTTCGGATATCACATAATTTACAATTAATTGAATTTTCTTGAATGCTTGCTTAGCTTTGAGCCTATTCCTTTGAACATACATATAAGATATTGTGCATAAATAAAACTTTCATAATAAGACTATAGGAGTTTATATTATGGTGAATAGCTAAGGGCAGACTATAAGAGATATAAGAGATCTCATATTATCAGAGAATAAATATGAGTGTTTATTTTCGTTGAAACTTCGCTTTCGCTTACTAGTTAGGGAAACGTGCTTAACTTCTCCTATCATTATGTAATATGCCCGCATAATGAAGCTTTCATAAAATAATTTCAACATATAATATATGAGTCTTTTACAATCTTATTAATTGTAAGATCTCATCATAGCCTTTTAGCTATATTTTTATTGTATAGTTCTAGATTATACATTCTTAGTCCATGAGACTAAGATTTTTCTTTACTTATAATGATTTGCACTTTCTATCTTTAGTATTGTACTTTACTTATTTACAATTCATATAGAATGCAGTTCATATAGAATACTTTGATTTTATTTAAATGCTTCACTACTTTTCTTTTCCTTACTTCACATAAATTTTATTGGACATATACATATTTCCATTTCTTTTACTTTCCAATGCAATTTAGTAATTTCTAGCCTTATTTAAGATGCTTTTCTCATATTTTTTTAGTTGCAAGCTAGAACAATTATTCATATGAGTATTTTTACTCTTTTACTTTCAACTATTCTTCTTTACAATTACATTTATTTTCCTTCCATACTTGAATGCTTTCAAATGCTCATTTGCTTATATTAAATTGTAAATTAGCTTGTGATATCCAAGTAAAACTTATAAATATTTAGCCAATTTTAAAATGTGCTTAGACTGTTTAGTATAACTATTCTTTTTCTTTTCTTAACTTTGCCCTATCATATTTAAATATCAAAATATGATAGATCAGGAGCAATATAATTCAAATGGAGCTAGACCTAGCACTTGAAGATCTTACAAATTTGCTTCCGCTTATTTTACTTGCAATTAATTTATGTGAGAGTGACTGCATTTCTTACTCTTTCATTTAAACGACATGTAATAACTTAAATTGTTTGTAATATTTTTACTTAATATATGCTGAGTTTACTTACTTTGAAATTATTTGAATTGAATGAGTAGATAAATACTATATGTTTTACTTATACTTATACTTATCTTCATACATCTTCCTATCATGCTTCTATTGCAAATTTTTGTTAACTTAACACTACTTATAAAGAGACTTGGCCAACATAGCATTTAGTATTGGGTTAACTTTCATCTAATTTGATGTTAGATGCTATGGCAACTCTCCAATGTTGAGTTGAGTCCCTATCCGATATTAGGGTCGTTACAATTACGATAAAAAAATATACTTTTTCCAATGATATATTTGGTTCAGTATAATTTGGAAGTTAATTGAGATCCTAATTTTGTACTAATCGAGTCAACAATTCGTCTTAATTTATTTACTAAAAATTTGGGTTGCCACATATTCACATTTGCATTCTGATTGGGAAGATCAACCAACAATTTAGTGAAATCATTAATATGTTTATCGATGAAAATACATCTTTGCATCTAAAATCGGTAGAGCATCCTCTTCATGTGGAGTTAATTCTCTAAATTCATTGTCAGATATTTATGCTCTAGCATTTTTCATAGCTTCGCCACATATATCTTAGTCATCAAGTCATATTTGATGTCTTGAGTGAAGTCATCAACATGCATGTGCTCTTGTTCATGTTCACCCAGTCATTCTCTAACATATCTCCTGACTTCTCACATAATTTATGGCGTTTTTGAGATTTATGGCACACAACGTATCCACTATCTCACATTATCACACACCAAAATTGTTATTTTCATCAATTTGAATGATACCAATTTTTATTGGATGCATCATAATTTGTTGTACAGACCTACCACAATGATATTAGTGTATTATGTGGTGATAGCATTGAATCAAAGGATTCTGCCCCAAAATCATATTTTTGAGTTTTCTTTTTTTTTTTGTGCTTAATTTGAAGAGAAATACTATTTAACGTGGCACCCAAAAATCTTATTCAATGAAATTTGAACATTATTTCATTAGTATTTATTTATTTACATAAAAATAATATAAATATTATTTTTAAAATTTATATTGAAATGATGTCCAAATTTTATTAGATAAATTTTATTGAAAATCATATAATCAAATCTAAATAGTATTTTTCTAATTTTAATCCTAACGATCCTAACATATGTAACATATAATTGATTTTATGCATTTTTTTTTTTGTGTACCAATCACTTTTAATCGTTTGCGTATGATGTCATTTTTCTACAGAATTGTTTAAAAAATGCTATGACGGAGATATATATATATATATATATATATATATATATATGTAAGAGAGAAAGAAGAAGTACGAGCACACGAAGTAACTCTTTTGAAACAGTACTTTTAAGAGATCAAAATTTAGAAAATTAAGTAGAATAAAAAAATTATAATTAAATTTATTTTTAATCTTGAGGCTCATAAAAATAATATATTTAGTGATCCGTATTTCTTTATGTAAGAAATAAAAAATAATTAGTATTATCATTAAAAATATGTAATGAGTTTCGTATAGAACAAAAGCAAATATAAGTATAATAAATTATGAGATAAAAAAGTGAAATGAAAAATATATTGATGCAATAGAATTGAATCATTCCATGTTGCTGTAATTAATAAAAAAAAAATACAAAAAAAGTTAAAGCAGAAAACAGATAAACCAAAGAACGTCCAGTATAAGAAATAGGAGTATTAAGATTATTCGTGATCTCACAACTCACTCCATTAATAATAAAAAAGCAATCTTGACAGATATGGGAAGAAGAGTTCATCATCAAAAATTCTCTTGATGATCAGCAGCGTGATGCTATTCTCTATTATGCTGACATTTTTGCGCTATGCTCTGCTTAGTTTATCTTATGGCTTTTCGTCTGTCACTTGATTCACTCTATAGCTCTTCTCTTCTTGGTTTCTATCTCGCCCGATGATGTCTAATGCTTGTCGTTTGTGCTGTTCATTCATTGTGGGTTTATTTCTATGATTATGATATTTTCTTAGTGGATTAAATGCTAATTTTTAATTAGATGACTATAAGAAAATTAGTTTGTATACAAATCGTAACCATCTTTAAAATTATTTGAGGGTAACTGAATACTACATTCACAGATAAGATATTATTTTCCCGTAGAAATGCTGAGTTTTCTAATGGCCGAAACAAATTTCTTTTATTTAAAGCTCGTGTGATTATTTTATTTAGCTAATTTTGTTTTTATTTTCTTGTAAATTAGTATATTTTGGTCAAGAAAAATTGAGTTATATATGTATAAATGGGCACATTCCCCTCTAACTTATCCTCCCTCCCTTCGCTCCTCTTTGATGGAAATGCAACGGTCGATTTTGTCAGATCAAACGGCTTCCGATGACGAAGATGATACCGGCTGTGGTCGGTCATACCTCTGCAACTTCTGCAAGAGAGGCTTCTGCACTGCGCAGGCCTTGGGAGGCCATATGAACATTCACCGCAAGGATCGCACCAACAGCAGAAAGCAGACTAAGTTAATAAGGAAAGGCAGCCCCGGCTCTGCCTTTTCTCACCTCTCCTTCTTCTCTCATGAAACCTTGATGATGAATTATGCTATGAGGCCGAAAAGAAGGCCGGATGAGCTCTGGCTTTTTGGAGATGAGAGGAGGAATGCTAAGGGAGGAGTCAAGATGAAGCTGATGGGAGAAGAGGAGGAGGCAGGAGGCTTGGATTTGGAACTTCGCCTTGGCCTCGCTCCTTCCATATAAACTACTTTCTTTTTTTCTCTGCAGGCCGGTAGCCATTGCTTATTTGTTTGTGCAAACTCTTAAATCTGTTTCTTCTTTTTTGTTTTTGTTTTTTTTTTTATACTTGTAAAGTCTTATATATTTAACTTTTTCATATATGATTTTTAGTCATTTTGAGTGCAGCTGAAATCATGATCATCATGATATTTAAATACAGTACTTAAAATCTGCTTAATTTTTAATCAGACCATTTGATAGTGCGTGCAATACACAGGAACATGGAAGTTACTACTCATATCTATGGATTCTTGCGAATCAGTTGAAGGAAAGCACTTCAGTAATAGTATTTTTTGTTAAGATATATAAAGAGCTGGTGATCACAAAATAATCTATAACTAGAGAGTAATTAGGTAGTACTTAGTACATCAATTAGACTATTGGTGATTTAGATAACTTGCGAAAATGTATTCATTCAGAAAGCATATGGCTTTCACTTTTGATTTAAATAGCTTTCTTGCCTTGCCTCATTGAATCTCATTCATCTTCTTTATCATATTATTGTAATGGCATCGTTCGATCCACATAATCATTACTAAAGGAATCACAGAGAAAGTTTTTGAACCCGAAGCTGAGTCAAGGTCTCAAGTTTCGGAACCAACCTTCGAGACTTCATGGGCAACATATAAAAGATTATTGTCATAGGAAAATTAGAGATTGCTCTTCATGGTGACTACTGAGAAAGTAGATGGCTCAAGGAGCTCACAAGAGCTAGGAGTCAAAAGTCAATGCGATGAAAAAATAAGCTATTTGAGAGTGAGAATATGTTAGAGGAGTCACCCAAAAACACAAGGGAATGTTTCAAAATCACTTCTCTGAAGTACTAGTTATCATAATAAGGATGATGTGGATACTCCGTTATTTAAGTAATAAGATTGGTGTGGGCTTATTATTTCGGAAGCAATCATCTATAGCTAATTTGCATGTCGGGTATGTTGATTCTGATCATGTTAGTGATCTTGATCGAAGACGATCGACAATAGGATATTTGTTCACTGTATCAGGAAGTCCAGTTGGGCGGCGCTGTACACTATAATCTACAGTTGCTCTGTTTATAACATAAATTGAATATATGATGGTCACCATTTTAAAGAAGCTATTTGGATGAGAGATTTATTAGATGATTTGGGTGTGAAGCAGGAGAAATTAATAGTTTATTGTGATAGTTAGATTGATATATTATTAATTTTTTAATCCTGTTTGCCATGCTCGTACAAAGCACACGATGCACGACACCATTCTATTTGGGATATCATTGAAGAAGGGGAAATCTTGTTAAACAAAATTGAAGAGAAGACAACCTGATTGATATGCTTACTAAAGTACTCACTATTTAGAGGTTCACTCAATGTGAAAATATGATGAACATTGAGGAGTTTTGCTAAGGCTCATGGTTTGGCAAATTATGTGCGGCTTGATTCCTTTGAGAAGGGATACATAGGCATCCTTTGAGCTTCAGCCGCTGCGCTTGAAGGCGTGTTAGAATCATCTCTCATATGAAGCGTATGAGAGAAAATGTAGGGAATTGTTTTAAATTTTCTTGAATCAAATCGGAAGGATAGAAGAACCCGACGCCAAGTTGCGCTAATCCGACGTTTCGAAACCGGCACCGAGCTAAAGAGGCATAATGGTTTCTTGGGTTTAGAAATCCTATTGTAATTATTTTTTCTCCATACAATCTCTTCTCTGCGAGCATTCCAGAATCAAACAATGAGCAACTCTTTAAACGTAGCAAGTATGGATGAGATATTCCGCTTAAAGTTGAAGGGAGGATTTTAAACAAAGATTGGAAACTACCTCTACTAGTCTAAGTTGTAAGAAATATATGAAAATCAAATGAATACACTTTGTTAAACTATAATTTTTTATATGAAACCAATTTCTATTTAAATTTTCTCGTGTTATTTGCTTTGATATCACAAGGTTACTATACATAGAATGTATGTCATTTGATATAATTAAACATAGAGTATATCAATCAAATAAATTGTGATTGTAATATAGTTTTCATTACATCTAAATCATGGCTTCGAGACTTAAGAAATTTCACATCAAACATAACCACACATAATAATCAGCAAAATTCTAGACAGCTTGAAGAAGCATAAAGCTACAACAAATTGGTGCGCACCGGATGAAAAAATTAATGAAAAATGAGCTTAAGCAGTCGGTCTGACAAACGACAAAGAATTCTCTGCATCGAATCCAGTTCCTTTTTCTAAACAATGGAGCTTTCCTTAGCAGGCATCTTACATTTAAACAATAGCAAACTAATGGAAGGATTTCCATGATTCGAAAAAGTGTTTCTCTTAGAGCTAAATGCAGTTATACTGTTAGAAATAATCATAGGATAGCACCATTCTTTGTATATATAATATGACTGGATTAATAACTTCAATCGGAAAAGATAATATATCAGCGAGTAACAGAGTTTAAGCTCTCATTGCTGAGCGGAAGAACTCATATTTTAATGGAAAAACTCCTCATTACAGATAAACCAAATCAATAATACAAATATGTACGCCAAGAAAGTAAGATTTCGTCCGGCTCCAAGTGGGACAGGTCAAAGGGGGATCATGCTTCTTCCATATGGAAGGTTGCTATGAAAATAAAAAAGAAAAATATATTCAACCCTTAATTAACTCAAATTCTCAATGCTAACATTGTATTATATAAAGTTTAATTTGAAAGAATTCAAAAGCTTTGATATTATCATTTAAAGTACCTTTCGGAGGGAGAACACATGCCTCTCATTCAGAATAACAGTTGCAGGCTCAAAACTTGGAGAAGACGAAATGTTTTTGCTTGCTGACAGACAGTTGATGTTCTATAATTAGTCCAGCTTTACTTCCAAATGACAAATATTTCACGTAGCTTGGAAACGGTAGTGAGAAAGCTTACGTGAAGAAATTGAAAACTTTTACCACTTTCTCATCCCTTATTTTAATGATACAAATACAACAGATGCAAAAATTAAGAATATGGTTTTAAGTGCTTTTTGCGAAACTTTAGTAATTTTCTTAATTTCATATTAGTAGGTTAAGTTATTGAAATTATAGTAAAGAATATATGGATCAATAGCTTATTTTATTAAAATTAAGCTTAAAATGACCGAAATATTTAATTGATTTTATTGAAAATTTTATTTAAATTAATTGCAGAAATTTATAAAATTTTATGATAGGCTGTATTCTATGTTTGTGCAAACACGATGTCTTTCCTATCAATCTTCTTCAGTAAAATCTCTCATTCTTCAATTATATCTGGTACAAAGCAGTGATCTATGCGCTTTGACAAATTAGATTGTTAGAAAAATAATAGCACTTCGGGCTATCACAAAATACTACCGTCCTCTCTTGATGCACTCCTAAGTCTTCCAATAATCCTTTAGTCACTCTTAGAATGCTTTTGTAATTTTCACATATTCAGCTTCCCGTACTTGCATTTTATTTCTACACCCCAGAAATAAGAATATTAAATGCAACTGATGATATTTCCGTCATTGCGTTTTAACTGAGATTCAAACCCTAGCAACTTTCATGTGTCAAGCAGGACCAACTAAAACTTGGTTGTTTCGTTGCAAATGTATTAAAACCATACAATATGAATGAATATTATTCTACTCTTTAGTTAATCTGAATGGATATTGCACTATTATTTGGATAGCTTCATGATTGAAAAGATAAATATGTGTTTGTATGCGATTTGGCTTAAATACTCAAAACGATCATGCAGGTTATCATAGTTACGAACCAGCAAAAATAGATCGCAAACCGAGTCAGGCCCATAATATTCTCTAGAACAAAAGTATTTCTTAAGGTCGGTGCTTGGGTACCTCAATATTTTTTCATATGTTATTCTCGAGAGTTGGGCGCTTGGGTCCTGTCTAGGAGCATTTGGTATGTTGGACTCCCCAAAGAGGAAGCACCCAAGTGCTATACGAATGAGACAACATGCATAATACACATGAAACACCTTATATGGTCATATTATGCTATTTGGGGCTAAATTTATCCCAATATAAATGCCCTTATGTCAATTTAGGGAGCCAATTCAATTGTTCTTTTGGGGTTTTATAAAAATCTCTTTTTAGGAGATGGTAGCATGGCTTCTATAGTAAAAAAGGGTTTCTAATCTTCTTTTTCTTCTCCATAATTAATAAAATTTCTCTGCTTATCCACATGGATATTAGTAAATCTCATCAAATTGTTGAGATTCGAGAATGCAAGTGCAACTGCAAGAAAGAAAATCATAGAATACAATAACAAATGACAGAATTTACATAGTTCAGTGTAAACACCTACTTCCATAGGGAGACAGGAAGAGAAATTTCACTACATGCGATGAAATAATTATAATAGAGTTTCTAAAACCCAATAGCTCAAGCACACCCTAGGGATGAATCCAATCATATTATTTATAATGGCTTCACCCTTTTGTCGGTTATAAAAATGATAATATTTAATTAGGTATAATTAACACATAATTATGGTCGGTTATGAATTTACCCATAATTAGACATCATAACTTTTGTCGATTACAAAAATAGATATTATATCATATTAACGTGGCATCGATTTCGAACATCGCCTCTAATTTTCACAAGTTTCGAAATTCCGCATTAATTTTTCATCGGTTACGAAAAAAATTCATCACTTAAATATTTGTATCTTTGTGTTGTGCTTGTGTGAATATATGCTTGAGATGGTTCTCAGGCAACAACAATCTGAACACAATGGCCATAAGATGGGGAAAGTTTGCCATTTTATAGCGGTAATGAGAGTTAGCCTTTATCACTGAGTCAGTGTACAAGTTGTCATTTTATAATGCCATAACATTTTGAGGGATATGTTCAAGTTTTTTCCACCATATTTTTATCTTCTCTTATTTCAGAGTAAAATATTTTTGCTCGGATATAAGGCGTGAGTAATCCAGTTACGCCTGAATCAGGCTTAACTTGCAATTAAACTGAACAGACAGAGAAGTCGAACGAGGAAGCTCTGCAACAAAAGCCGAATGAGACGCCCGAATCGATCTTTTGACCCTTCGACCGTTCATTCGAACGATCGAACCGTTCGCCGTTCGGTCGAACGATCGAACAGTTCAACGTTCGTTCGAATGATCGAACGAATCGTTTCGTTCGAGAAACATAAACTTCAAAAAAAAAAAGGATAATATTACCCCAAAATTTACTTAAAACATCACTCTTAAATTATTTCATTCCAAATAAAAAAATTTTCAGTTTACTGAAAAATTATCAAACAACAATAAAATAAATTGACTACACTATAATTTGATTACTTTACATTCAAATTTCTTAAATTTATTCATATCAAACAACTCAAAATGATTAAAAAAATAAATCATTTATTCAATTTTGAAAGCATTAAGAGTGGGCCTAACACATGAAGAGGAATAGAGTTCAATGTTCTTTTAAGCATTGTGAGGCTTCTACCTTGAGAAAAGGCATTGAATTCTACCTTTAGAAAAGGCATTGAATTTCCATGAAATAACTTTTTTAATGATCTTGTTAGGGTGTGGAGATCAATTGAATCATCAAATGAGTTACCCAGACACACCATGAGGCACCCAACAGGGCCTATAGCCTTGAGAGAGGGCGCCCAGGCGCCTGTGCTGCTGTCGTAGCAGGCACCCGTTGAGGTTTGGATTTAAGCCAATATTATGTGAGGGTTGTAGTATGTTATATTCCTTCAATCTTGAAATGAGCCATGACTATTCTTCCTCTTAATCAGTAAGCCATGCTTGGATTTTGCTACGTGTCAGCCACGTGGTCACCATGTGGCACCTGCCATCCGCCATTAATGGATTTCGTTAACAGAAATAGAATATTCTTGAAATATTCCCTTACCGTTAACGGTAACGGAATATTCCAGAAATAGTAAAAATTCAGAAAATTCCTAAAACTTCAAAAATTCATATCTTTCAAAATAGAAGTCCAAATATAGTGAAATTATATATCAAAATAATCAGAAAAATTCAAGGATTCTGAAAATATTATTATATTTATGATTTGACCTCAAAAATTTAAAAAGTTATTTTTGCCTCGTAAAGCGTGCCATTTTCAGATTTTAGTAAAATTGTCACCATTGTGCCCGTAATTACCCGAATAACTTAATTAATAATAATTAATAATTAAAACTTGTACACCCTTTTTTTTGTGCCTCGTAAAGTATGCCAAAACTTAAATTTAGGCCAAGTAGCCTTATCATGAGGATTAATCAACTAATCACTAACTAATCTAAATACTAAACCATACAGATAACTTAGAAATAATGCAAGAAAGGTACCAGATATTTTCTTACATTTAATATTTTACTCACTTTTTTTCGACGCTTAAGCACCGCTTTGAACTTTAAATTCAGTTATAGTTATACTTTCCTTTTTATCAAATACTGTCACTCGGATTCCTCGACGGGGAACCTCATGCGGGGTCGATCCTCTGATATCAATCCAGTATTAGGAAGGTCCCAACATCAGCCTCCTTTATAGGAGGTTTGTTTGGAGGATTAATTTCAGATATTTGATTTAAGCGTCTTCTTTTATTTACCCAGTTATGATAGAAAGATGTATTTCTTTCCCCTTGAAGGGTCCAGTTGATGCTGCATTTTTGTTTCCAAAAAATTTTCATATCGTTGTGGACTTGAATAAGAGAGGCTTTAGCTTTAGAGACATCGATCTTATTTGAATCAGAGGGATCCAAATCAAAGATGTTCTCAAGAGTATTGACCTTATTTTCCAAATGGGAAGCATTATGGAAAATATTACCAATCACATTTTTATTCTAAATGCAAATCTCTTTTCTAAGTTTCTTAAATTTTTCGACAAGACGGATGAGACCAAAACCATCTCGTCAGATTCTATTTCATAAAGTAAAAATTAAAACAGGATTAGGGCTGAGAGGTTACAAAATCTTAGACTAAAAGCCTGAAACCAACCCCAAAAGTGAGACCCAAGGTAAATCCTAAAAGGTCCCATGACGCATAAAGAAAAAAAAAATTATATATGTATATGAAAAAGGAAAAAAAGAACAAAACACAGATCATTGAGCAAAAAAAAAGCAGCATAAGCTAGGAATAAAAATTACTGCAATCAGACAAAAGGAAGTGGGGGACAGACGAAAGTCTCCACCAAAGGGCCGTAACCACGCTAAGATAAAGCACCAAATCCATCACAGCAGCCACAGGAGATAAAAGATAATTAACTTTCTTATTTTCAGTCGCAAGCTCAAAATTGACACCCCTAACGTCAACCGAAAACGTCACAGTTTTTTCATAAAAAGATCACAAACAAACACAAGCACGCACGGAAAGCTTCTTCATCAATGAGCAAAAATCCCTCAGAACATAAAGCAGGACCCAAAATTCCCTCAATAGAGATGTTAGAAAATAAAATGTTTGGAGCAACAACGGGATTAACTCTAATTTTGATAACATAAAAAGATTTAAGAAGGCAGAAATGCTAAAATGAACGACGTCCGTAAGATAGACCACATAAGATAAATCGACAAATTTAGTCTTAATTCTATCAACATTCTCAACCTCCTTCTCATAAGATAACTAAACAAACATGTTAGCAAAAATCGGGGTAAGGGGGTCACTTCCAGCCACATCAAAAATAGGATCCAGAAAAATAAAACAATAGTCTCAACTATAGCAGTAGCCACAACAATGCCCGAGCTTTTATTTTTAGCATTTAGATTAAAAGGGGTGGCAGTCGTATCAGTTAAAGCAAGGGCAAAAAGATCAAACATTTGGCCACATAAAACAAAGATGGCAACCATACCTTTTAAATTGTCATTTAAACCCAGAGCAGGGACCATTAAAGTAGGCTGAGAAGCATTAATAATCCTATCAGCATTAGTAATCATAGCGACACAATTAACCGAAAGATTAGCAAGATTGACATTAGTGTTAATACTCCATTCGCAATAAGAGAGGGATGCATAAACATATAGGACCTGCTCGAAACAACTGGTACAGCAAAAGAGCCCAAACAGTATAACCAAATTCAGCAAAACTAACTTCACAAACCAGCAAAAAGCTCCCCAAAAAGCCAACCATCTCATCCAGCAAAGAATGAAGGAACAAACGGGTCTCCATAAATTGGTAGCACAAAATAAGATGTCACTTCCCAAATTACAATGTCCCATCCAGCAAAAAACCACACCTAGCCTAGAGTAGCTTTCATCATAATTAAAAACCATCACAAAGCCAAACTTGAAAGCTGTGAGAGAGCAAATGGACAGCCCCAAAGAGAGACCACTTCCAAGAGTAGAAATCGACAGCTCCAGGAGAGGATCTAAAACCAAATCAGCCATCGAACTTAAGTTTATTCTTGATAGAGGCAACATTTAGGTTTTTTCAACTAATAACTTTTTTATCATAATTGTTAAAATAAGATTTAACATCCTCAATAATGTTCAAAGCAGAGGTAGTAGGACTAGGCAGTGGTGCTGTAACAACCCAGGTTGTTACTTTGCTCAATTAAGACTAATCTAAGTCTTAATTAAGATTCTAAGTCACTAATCAAGTGATTTGAAATTCATCTCTAAAAAAAAAAAAAAAAAAAACTAGGTCAAACCAAGAAGTCAACAAAGTCAAATCAAGAATTCTCGAAAATCCCAAAACCTGGAAATTTGACTTTTTATCTAGACCTCAGAATGAAAAAAAAAATCTGACTTTGCCATTGCGTTCAGAACACCCAAATTAGCCAAGGGTGAAATTTTGGAGGCATTTGGAAGTCGTTGATTTTTCGTCGAATATTTTAATATTATTTAAATACCCGGAATAATCAAATAATTAAATACTCGTCGAAACAAAAATCCGAGTGCGCCGTTGCGTTCCTCACCCTTCATTTAGCTAAGGGTGATTTATTGGAAATTTTTGGGATGCATTTAATAGGTTAAATTTAATTAATTAAATCTGAATAATTTAATTAAAATATTATTATTTAAAATAAACATTTAACGGCGCCGTCAGCTATTCCTAACGCCGTCGCTCCATAATCTAAGTGACCGTCTGATCTAACGTGCCATCCGCGCCGTCTGATCAATCGATCAGACGGCTGTGGTTCATCGTCTTCGCGGGTTAGACGCGTGGAAGCGAAGGCGGCACGCGGCAGCGGAGGCCTGAGACGCGCGTCGTCTCCCTTGCCACCCGTCGATCCCGCCGCTATCTCGGTGAGTTAAAGCTCTCGATCGACTCCTCGGCTCGTGTTACTCAAATCCAACCCTCTCAGAAATCGAAAGCGTTCGAGTCGATCATGATTGATCTGCAGCCGTCGAAGCTAGGTACCACTCAATCCTTCTTATTTCAATAGCATTTTCAATCGCTCAAATTCGAAACGTTATTTCAATATGTGGATTAATGATTTCATGGTATTGATCTGGAATACAAGTTGTGAATCATCTTAAACCTTCGATTCGTCTACAGCCTTTACCGTTAAAAATGGATTAGCCAAAATAGGGTCATCTAGGGTTAAAGATTGTGATCAACTCAGATCATTATAGGACTCGATTCGACCACCTAAGGGAAGATCGCATCCATACCTATTCAACGCCATGTGAATCAAGTAGTCACGACGCCGGGAAGGCCCTGAAAACCCATGCCCTAATCTGCGGTCGCGGAAGAGATGCGCGAGGAAGAAGATCCCTCGGGTTGGGCCGGGTCGGCCCGGGCCCGACTCGTGGACCGTGACTCTTCGGCTTCCTCGGCGGGGCCTGCATCACAGTGCTCCAGCCAACCATAGCGTGACACGCGGCAGTGGTGTATGTCGACTGAGCTGTGGGACCCGCGGTCGTCAGCTCATCCAATAAAATCCTGCCATGTTTACCTACAGAAATGAAATAAATTATATATATAAATATATAACAGATAGTTATATATTAAATATATTTATATATAAATTATATAACAGTTATATTAATTTAAATAAAAACAGTAATAATTAATTAATTAAATACCAAACTTTAAACCTAAATAATTCCTAAAATACACATCCAATTTATGCAATTAAATATATCAAATTAATCAGAAAAATATGAAGAATTTATTGATGCCAATAATTTTGCATTTGGACCAGTGTTTAGCAAAATGACATTTAGGGTTTAATTAAGTTCAAATTTTTGTCCCAAAATTTCATCTAACCATAACTTTGTGTAGATTGATCCAAACATACCCAATATGGGTCTTAAAGTGATCAGAAAACCCTAAGGATTAATTTGATAGTATTTATCTTGCTGTTTGGATTAGTGTTTGCCTAGTTACATTTAGGACCTAACCCTAATTAGGTTAATTAACCCTAGAACTTCAATTGACCATAACTTGGTCAATTAAGCTCCAAATTTGATGATCCATAAGTCCATTTAGATCAGAAGATCTTAATTTTCAATAATATGTAAAAATATTTTAGATCCAACGGTTAGATTTGCTAATCACTCTTAATTGCTCTAAATGTTAATTAGTGAATATTAGCAAATCTAGTAACCCAATTTGAGAGATTTCAACTTCAGAGGACTCCTAGAACCATTTAGAATCAATCTATAAGGTTGGATTAGTATTTGAGTGCTTAATTTTTGTTAATCACTCACTAATCACCCTAAACCCTAATTAGGTCTTAATTTAGTCAAATTAGGTCCAAATTGAGCCTACCACATGTCATTATGATCAGTGGGCTATTTGTAAATCATAGCCACTGATTTTGCTTAATTTGGATACTAATTGACAAAGTTAGGATTTTTGACCCTTAATTGAGATTTCCTTAATTAACCTTAAACCCTAGATCTTGTATTGGCCATAACTTGGCCAATACTTATCAGATTTCAGCAAATTTAGGTTCTATGGAAAGCTTAGGCAGTAAAGAATATTAAACTGAAAGAAAATTTAGCTTTCACTTAGTCAATTTACTAAATTGCCCTTATGAGTCAAAATCACTAATTTGATCTCATATGGCTTATTAATCACCCAAAATTGACTTAGTTGCTGTCTAATCTTATATTAGACAGTAAGAAACACTTTCCAAAAGAAAATTTCAGAATTTAAGCCTAGATCAAAATTTGATCTTTTGAACCCTTAAGGAAGGGCAAAATGGTCATTTTGCCCAAATTTAGGGTTTAGCCTTTAAAAGCCCTAAATTCAGTTTCTAATCACTAAAATCAGTAAATAGAATGATTCATAATTGAAATTAATCAAATTTAAGTCTAAATTAGATTTTGATTAAAATCTCAGAATTTGCTTATTTAGAAAATTCCTAAGTCCTAAGTGAGTATTTATCTTTCCTTTATCATTCTTAGACCCATCCTTAGGTCTTATAACATTAGTTAGGATGTGTGTCTTGAGAGATACTCTTAGTAATTAAGAGCCTTATTTCCTAAGATTAGGAATAGATCTTAAGTTAGAATTCATCTATTGAGTAAATTGGGTTACTCAATTAGGTGAAACCTTGAGTTTTCTAGTTTATAGATTTTCTTAGTTTATTAAATGATTATTTGATCTTTAAACTTTAGAACTAAGAATAGAGATCTATCCTAATGAATTTGAATTATCATTAGGATTCGCCTTAACCTAATCTGTGAGATTTGGGTTCTAAACCTTAGACCCTTAGATTATACCTTTAGATTAAGTAATTAGACCCCATCATCTGGAGTCTAATTCTTAATCTATTCATCTTGATTTGGCTAATCAAGATGTGGTTGGGATGAATTAAATTACAAAATTAGGTCGATGATTTATTCATTTTAACCAAATAGTCGTCTTTTGATTAAGTTATAATTAGGACTTGGCCAGTCCTAATTATCCTCAACAAGTAGGATTCATGAGTCTAAGTTACAGAATGTGTAAGAATTAATGAATTCTGAAACTTATGTAACTTAGAGTAGATAGAATGAATAAATTAGATAACAAAGGATATCACCTGTGTTTTAGATAGAGTTTCTTGCACTTTGACTTTGATGCTTCGCAATCCTTGATTTTGAGCCTTAAACCTTGAACATATATTATGTACTTAAGATATTTGGTAAATATCTTATGTCAATTTTGAACATTCATAAATAGCATTACGTTCATTTCACAAGTGGTATGTAAGGTGTAGCTTGATTAGTATACCTCTTCGATCAACCTGTTCGGGGTCGGCAACCTTTCGAGGGTTTAATGACCGACAGTCTATTGGCCATGCCTAGTCCGAGTGATAGGATGGATAGACTCTTGCCCTACTGACTACGAAGTCAGGATTCTGATATGGATATACTAATTCAAGTACACTTACATTCTGTTCTGTCTTAGCTCATCAGGCTAAGAGTTTCAGAGATGTTCAGTTCAGAGTCTCTTAGCTCATCAGGCTAAGAATTGCTGAGTTCGTATTCAGTTCAGATGACTTATTCAGTTACTATAGTTTCAGTTTGCAGTTACTGTTTTACTAGTATATTTTGCATATCAGCACTGTTTTACTTACAGCTTTCATGCACGTGTTTTATATAGGATGCTAGTTTTAATTTCTGTATTCATATGCTTGTTTAGGATGATAATGTTTCAGTTTTATAAATTTTGTACTTCACTTAGCATAATCTGTTTGATCATGAGCATGTTTAGGTTGTACTTTTCTTACTTTTCTTTTACTTTTACTTATCTGTCCTTGTTGCAGTTGCTTGGAGGAGGTATGTTTTACTTCCTATTTGTTTAGTTATAAACTATGGTTTATAACTTATTACAGTTCTTTTGTATGCTTTTCTGCACCTATTTTGCTCAGTTCTATTTTTATGGTGATATTCAGTTAACTTAAATAAACTTTTACCCTAAAATGTACTTAGACTTATTGTCTAACCAGTTTTTCTTTTGTTGGCTGGGGGCCCTAGCATTATGAAACTGATAATGGTAGGTTCTGAGTTCGTTGGTTTAGCAGATCCAGTGGAGAGTTTGCCATTGGAGGAGGAGCCCGTTCCTGAAGATCCGTAGCTTTAGTCTTTCTTCCAGTGAGATTGAGAGTTTTCTTTCAGTACTTTTAAACTCATTAAATGTTGTAATAATACAGGATTTTATTTCTTTTTTAGTACTTTACTTATTCTGTATTGTTGTATTTATACTGTATTGGATGGATGTTATATTTTATGCTTCCGCACTCTGAGTTCATGTATGATCATTTAGTGATAGTATTTCTGGATTGAATGGCAAAGTCCTTATTTAAATTGGATTAGGATGTGTGACTAATCCAATCTTAAGTGGGGACCATGTCATCTGGTGACCCCTCCACCGTAATCATGTTAACTTTAGGGTTAACAGGACCACGGCGGGGCAGGGCCGCCACAGTTGGTATCAGAGAATTCCATAAGGTGTCAGATTGGAATTCATTCCTCTCTACCTAATGGATTGTTCTTCTGCCACTTGATCACTAAATGAATACTTGAATTGACATCCATCACATTATGAGTATAACTCAGAATAAGTTAAGTTATTAAATAACCATAAAAGATGATAATTATCAAAACATATATATATATGCTCAACAAATCTAAGTAGAATGTTATAATTATAGGAATAGAAGATCTTCTAGAAATGGCATTTATGGCTTACCTAAAGGAGTTCGAGACTATTTGGAAATATGAACATAAATTAGGAAAGAAGCAAGGAAGAGTGATTGAAGGAGTATCAGAACAAGGATCGCAAGTGATAAACAATATACTGAAAGAAGGCGTCTATAGAGGCCTTGATTTTCCAGTACTAGCAAGGGAATGGCTTGCGAGAGTTGACCACATATTTGGTGTTATGGAATGGCCTAGTCACATCAGATTAGAAGTGGTGCTGTGTCTTTTGCGTATGCAAGCAAAAGAATGGTGGATTATGACATACGAAGAACTGTTTCGTAAAGCACAAGAGGAGCATCGTGAAGTGATTTATGAAGATTTTCGTAGAGCATTTTTCATTAAATATATAGGATGGGAATAGTTTTATAAGTCTATGATGATGTATTTTGTTATTTCAATAAAAGTTTAAATAAACGAGAAAAGCAGTAGTTATATTATGTCTTGTTATAATAAAGAACTCAAGATAGTTGTTTTGATTTCAGGAAAATGAATCCTGCTACTTCTCCCAACAATACTCCACTCAATCCTCAACCATCCGCAAGCAATGCTCCAAATAATACCGTGGCTGCTTCCAATACTGTTGATGAAATAACTTCTTTGAGAAATATGGTTACTGTAATGCTAGAGAATCAAAATCAGCAGGCTATAGCTATTCAAAAGTTAGTATCTATAATACCTGTTACTAATGCCAGCACCTCTTCAGCATCCCCCGCTCCTCAAGTTCCCAATATCTATCGGCAGTCTACAGATGGGATACTTCACAGTTTCCTAAGATTAAGACCGCCAACCTTTGAAGGATCTGAATCCCCAATGGATACCTTAGCATGGCTGAAAACTATAGAGAAAAATATCACTAGTCTTGGTTGTTCTAGCAACCAATCTGTAAGACTACCTACTCATCTTCTGCAAGGAGAGGCAGAACATTGGTGGGAACAAGAAAGGAACACACGTTTTAAAGAATTTGAATTAGACGAAATAGAATGGAGCTGGTTTGTCCAAGCCTTCAAGGAATCATTTATCCCACCCTCCACCAAGAACATCATTGGTGAGTCTTTACTAAAGTTAACTCAAGGAAGTCGAACAGTAGCTGAATATATTTCAGAATTTCGAAAGCTCATCCGATTTTCAGCTCATCTAGTTCCAACTGAAGAAGATAGATGTTTCAGATATGAGAATGGACTCAGAGAATCTATCAAAGATCATGAAATTCCTTTACAACATACCAAATTCGAGAAGCTAATAGAGACAGCTCGGGTAGTAGAGCATCATCAAAATACTAAAGACATGAAGAGAAAGGCTTTCAATATGAATAAATACCCTCAGAACTTCAAGCAACAACGAACAAATCAAGGAAGGGTATATCAAATGGAAACCACTGAAACATCAAACCAAACTGCCACATGTAATAGGCCACATCCTTATGGGAAATGTTATCATTTTGGCAGAGTATGTTTTACATGTGGAAGACAAGGTCATGCATATAGAGAGTGTCGATCAAATAAAATAATTGATGGAGTAACTATTGAAAGAAATCGTGCGAACAAAATATTCCGTGCCACTCCCATCAATTTCAGAGAACCTCAGAAAACTCTTATGCCACCTCCTACTCAAGAGCGAACCCTTGCAAAAGTTCAATACGCTACAAAGCCTTCAAACCCAAATCAATCATCAGCTCAAACAACTGACAGCAGACCTGCTGGAAAGGCAAGGGTATACAATCTCACTCCAGTGGAAGCAGCAGAAGACAACAATGTAGTCTCAGGTACAAATCACAACTTTTGCTTTACTTACTAAATTAGAGTTTCCTAAAGTCTATGCTTTTATTATTAGGCACCTTATACTTCAAAGATGAGCCCTGCAGTATATTGTTTGATACTGGGGCTAGTCATTCATTCATCTCTGAAAATTTTGCTAAGAGATTAGGATTATCATATTGCAAACTTGCGAAGATCTTGAGTGTTGGACTTCCATCTGGAGCCCAACTTAGTGCAAACAAATTCTGCGATATTCAAATACCAATTAATAACCATACCTTCCAAGCCAAGTTAGTTGTGCTACCTATAGTGAATTTTGATATCATACTAGGCATGAATTGGCTTAGTATGCATAGCGCTACCATTAATTGTCAAAAGAAGAAGGTTGTGTTGCAAACTCCAGGAGCTTCAATAACATTTATTGGGAAGATCAGCACTAGTAGCTCCTTGATCAATGCAATTCAAGCAGAGAAAATGGTGTGCAAAGGTTATAGTTGTATTCTGATGGTGATGATGGGCAATAGTAAAGAAGTAACCCCAATCTCTAAAATAAAAGTTGTTAAAAATTTTGAAGATGTTTTCCCTGAGGATCTGCCTGGTTTACCTCCAACCAAAGAAGTAGAGTTTGAAATAAATATAGTGCCAGGAACACAACCTCTATCAAAAGCACCATATAGAATGGCCCCAAAAGAATTGCAAGAGTTAAATGAGCAATTGCAAGAGCTACTAAATAAGGGGTTTATTAAACCAAGTATGTCCCCATGGGGAGCCCCGGTACTATTTGTAAAGAAGAAAGATGGGTCTATGAGAATGTGCATAGACTACAGAGAGCTGAATAAAGTCACAATTAAAAATAGATACCCACTTCCTCGTATTGATGATTTGTTCGATCAACTTGCCGGTGCTGTAGTGTTCTCTAAAATTGATTTAAGGTCAGGGTATCATCAGGTGAAGGTAAAGGACTCAGATGTAGAAAAGACAGCATTCAGAACATGATATGGGCATTTCGAGTTTCTTGTAATGTCATTTGGTCTCACAAATGCCCCATCTCTGTTCATGGACTTAATGCAGAGAGTTCTGAAGCCTTAT
This sequence comes from Gastrodia elata, assembly GCA_016760335.1. NCBI lineage: Eukaryota > Viridiplantae > Streptophyta > Magnoliopsida > Asparagales > Orchidaceae > Gastrodia > Gastrodia elata. The sequence continues at coordinate 6,483,628 of CM028672.1, read as the reverse complement.
CTAGATAAATTTGTTATAGTGTTCATTGATGATATCTTAATTTACTCCAAAATAGTAAAAGATCATGAAGAACACTTGAGATTGGTTCTGGAGAAGCTTAGAGAGCATGAGTTATATGCTAAATTCTCTAAGTGTGAATTTTGGTTGGATTCTGTATCATTTCTTGGACATGTAATTGATGCTCGAGGAATCCAAGTAGACCAAAGTAAAATTAGTGCTATTCAGGATTGGGTTCAGCCCAAGACAGTTACTGAAATTCGTAGTTTTCTGGGTTTAGCCGGATACTACAGAAGGTTTGTTAAAGGCTTCTCTCAGCTTGCCGCACCTCTTACAAAACTAACTCAGAAGGCAATTCCATTTGTTTGGACAGAAGAATGTGAAACTGCATTTCAGTCTATAAAGGACGCATTAACTTCTGCTCCAGTTTTAGTTCTTCCAAAAGAAGGAGTTAATTATCAGGTGTATACAGATGCATCTGGAATTGGGTTAGGATGCGTATTAATGCAAGAAGGCAAAGTTATAGCATACGCATCTCGCCAGCTTAAAACCCATGAAAGAAACTATGCTGTACATGATTTAGAATTGGCAGCATTAGTTTTTGCATTAAAAATCTGGCGCCATTATTTGTACGGAGTTCAATGTTCCATATTCACAGACCACCAAAGTCTGAAGTACATCTTTACCCAGAGAGAATTGAATTGTAGGCAAAGAAGATGGCTGGAATTAATAAGTGATTATGATTTAGATATCCAGTATCATCCAGGCAAAGCTAATGTAGTAGCTGATGCGTTAAGCCGTCACACTGTTCTTAACAGCTTAATTTCAGAAAGTCCGTTGGATACTAATTGACAAAGTTAGGATTTTTGAGCCTAATTAGGTCTTAATTTAGTCAAATTAGGTCCAAATTGAGCCTACCACATGTCATTATGATTAGTGGGCTATTTGTAAATCATAGCCACTGATTTTGCTTAATTTGGATACTAATTGACAAAGTTAGGATTTTTGACCCATAATTGAGATTTCCTTAATTAACCTTAAACCCTAGATCTTGTATTGGCCATAACTTGGCCAATACTTATCAGATTTCAGCAAATTTAGGTTCTATGGAAAGCTTAGGCAGTAAAGAATATTAAACTGAAAGAAAATTTAGCTTTCACTTAGTCAATTTACTAAATTGCCCTTATGAGTCAAAATCACTAATTTGATCTCATATGGCTTATTAATCACCCAAAATTGACTTAGTTGCTGTCTAATCTTATATTAGACAGTAAGAAACACTTTCCAAAAGAAAATTTCAGAATTTAAGCCTAGATCAAAATTTGATCTTTTGAACCCTTAAGGAAGGGCAAAATGGTCATTTTGCCCAAATTTAGGGTTTAGCCTTTAAAAGCCCTAAATTCAGTTTCTAATCACTAAAATCAGTAAATAGAATGATTCATAATTGAAATTAATCAAATTTAAGTCTAAATTAGATTTTGATTAAAATCTCAGAACTTGCTTATTTAGAAAATTCCTAAGTCCTAAGTGAGTATTTATCTTTCCTTTATCATTCTTAGACCCATCCTTAGGTCTTATAACATTAGTTAGGATGTGTGTCTTGAGAGATACTCTTAGTAATTAAGAGCCTTATTTCCTAAGATTAGGAATAGATCTTAAGTTAGAATTCATCTATTGAGTAAATTGGGTTACTCAATTAGGTGAAACCTTGAGTTTTCTAGTTTATAGATTTTCTTAGTTTATTAAATGATTATTTGATCTTTAAACTTTAGAACTAAGAATAGAGATCTATCCTAATGAATTCGAATTATCATTAGGATTCGCCTTAACCTAATCTGTGAGATTTGGGTTCTAAACCTTAGACCCTTAGATTATACCTTTAGATTAAGTAATTAGACCCCATCATCTGGAGTCTAATTCTTAATCTATTCATCTTGATTTGGCTAATCAAGATATGATTGGGATGAATTAAATTACAAAACTAGGTTGATGATTTATTCATTTTAACCAAATAGTCGTCTTTTGATTAAGTTATAATTAGGACTTGGCCAGTCCTAATTATCCTCAACAAGTAGGATTCATGAGTCTAAGTTACAGAATTTGTAAGAATTAATGAATTCTGAAACTTATGTAACTTAGAGTAGATAGAATGAATAAATTAGATAACAAAGGATATCACCTGTGTTTTAGATAGAGTTTCTTGCACTTTGACTTTGATGCTTCGCAATCCTTGATTTTGAGCCTTAACCCTTGAACATATATTATGTACTTAAGATATTTGGTAAATATCTTATGTCAATTTTGAACATTCATAAATAGCATTACGTTCGTTTCACAAGTGGTATGTAAGGTGTAGCTTGATTAGTATACCTCTTCGATCAACCCGTTCGGGGTTGGCAACCTTTCGAGGGTTTAATGACCGACAGTCTATTGGCCATGCCTAGTCCGAGTGATAGGATGGATAGACTCTCGCCCTACTGACTACGAAGTCAGAATTCTGATATGGATATACTAATTCAAGTACACTTACATTCTGTTCTGTCTTAGCTCATCAGGCTAAGAGTTTCAGAGATGTTCAGTTCAGAGTCTCTTAGCTCATCAGGCTAAGAATTGCTGAGTTCGTATTCAGTTCAGATGACTTATTCAGTTACTATAGTTTCAGTTTGCAGTTACTATTTTACTAGTATATTCTGCATATCAGCACTGTTTTACTTACAGCTTTCATGCACGTGTTTTATATAGGATGCTAGTTTTAATTTCTGTATTCATATGCTTGTTTAGGATGATAATGTTTCAGTTTTATAAATTTTGTACTTCACTTAGCATAATCTGTTTGATCATGAGCATGTTTAGGTTGTACTTTTCTTACTTTTTTTTTACTTTTACTTATCTGTCCTTGTTGTAGTTGCTTGGAGGAGGTATGTTTTACTTCCTATTTGTTTAGTTATAAACTATGGTTTATAACTTATTACAGTTCTTTTGTATACTTTTCTGCACCTATTTTGCTCAGTTCTATTTTTATGGTGATATTCAGTTAACTTAAATAAACTTTTATCCTAAAATGTACTTAGACTTATTGTCTAACCAGTTTTTCTTTTGTTGGCTGGGGCCCTAGCATTATGAAACTGATAATGGTAATTCTTCAACACTATCTTATTTCACTTCGTTTCATTATATCTGCTTAAATTCTTTTCTCACTTGAGTGATGTTGAGGACGACATCATTCTTAAGTGGTGGAGTTTGTAACAACCCAGGTTGTTACTTTGCTCAATTAAGACTAATCTAAGTCTTAATTAAGATTCTAAGTCACTAATCAAGTGATTTGGAATTCATCTTTGAAACTTAGGTCAAACTAAGAAGTCAACAAAGTCAAAACAGGAATTCTGGAAAATCCCAAAACCTGGAAATTTGACTTTTTATTTAGACCTCAGATTGAAAATCTGACTTCGCCATTGCATTCAGAACACCCAAATTAGCTAGGGGTGAAATTTTGGAGGCATTTGGAAGTCATTGATTTTTCGTCAAATATTTTAATATTATTTAAAAACCCTAAATAATCAAATAATTAAATACTCGTCGAAACGAAAATCTGAATGCGCCGTTGCGTTCCTCACCCTTCAATTAGCTAAGGGTGATTTATTGGAAATTTTTGGGATTCATTTAATAGGCTAAATTTAATTAATCAAAACTGAAAAATTTAATTAAATATTATTAATTAATTAAAGCATTTAAACGGCGCCGTCCAATCAATAGTTAACGCCGTCGCCTAAAATGTAATTGCACCGTTTGATCAAACGGGCTGCGCGGTCCGTTCGATCTGAGGATCGAACGGTCGAGGGTTGTCGTCCCCGCGAGTTCAACGCGTGTCGCGAGCGACGACGCCCGGCGCTTCTCCGTCGCTCCACGCGTCGATCCCACCGTTCCGGCCTTTGGATATAGCCTCTGATCGATTCCACTTCTCGATTTCGCACGAATTGATCCATTTAGTGATCAGAGTCGCTCGGATTGACCCAGCTAGTCGTCAGCCGTCGAAACTATGTACGCATTCTAAACCTTTGATCTTTATCAATTATTGAAATTTGCATTTCGAATTCTTATTTCATAGCTTTGATTGTCGATGTATCGGTCCCGATAGAGTAAACTAGGTCTGGTTAACCCGGATTCGACAAAAATGAAACAGTGGAAACCGTTATCGCCGAGTATAGGGGATCTAGGGTTAGGTTTTGCGGGAGCTGTACTTCTTCTCCGGCGAAGTTGAAGGTACCAATCGAAAGGTCTATTCAAGACCTTTCGATCGGTATACGGCTCGTAGTCTAAGTCCATCATCTTCACCGCCATTTTTCGAACCCTAGCTCTTCCGTCTCAGATCTCTAGCGCGAAGACGAAGCCTTCTCGGGCAGGACCGGGTCGGCCCGGGCCCGGCCCGAAACTCGTGGCCGCGGCGCTTCAGCTGCCACGGTGGGACCCACGCGCAGTGCGCCAGCCAACCTGGGCGCGACGCGTGGCCTGCGCGTCAGCAGACTGACCTGTGGGGCCCGCCGCTGTCTGCCGCGCCAATCCGAGGCCGCCACGTGTCCTGCAGATATTTAAATAATAAAATTTAAATATTTTATAATTAAACAGATAATTATAATTGTTTTATAATTATATTTAAATGTATAATAAACATATTTAATTTAATTAAACAAAATTAAATAATTAAATTAAATCCAAAACTTTAAACCTAAATAACTCCCAAAATATTTATCCAAATTATACAATTAAATATATTAAATTAATCAGAAAAATATAAGGAATTTATTGATGATAAAATTTTTGCTGTAAGATCAATATTTTGCAGAGTGATTATTTAAGTTTAATTTAATTTAAATTAAAATGTCACAAATCTTATTTGGCTCATAACTTTGTGTAGATTGATCCAAATATACCTAATATGGGTCTTAAAGTGATCAGAAAATCCTAAGGATTAATTTGATAGTATTTATCTTGTTGTTTGGATTAGTTTGAGCCTAATCACATTTAGAACCTAACCCTAATTAGGTTAATTGACCCTAGAACTTCAATTGACCATAACTTGGTCAATTGAGCTCCAAATTTGATGATCCAAAGGTCCATTTAGATCAGAAAATCTTAATTAACAGTAATATATAAAAATATTTTAGATTCAATGGTTAGATTTGCTAATCTTCCCTAATTACTCTAAATCTTGATTAGTGAATTTTGGCAAATCTAGTAACTCAAATTGAGAGATTTAAATTTCAGAGGACTCCTAAGATCCATTTAGAATCAACCTATAATGTTGGAATAGTTTTTGAGTGATTAATTTTGTTAATCACTCACTAATCACCCTAAACCCTAATTAGGTCTTAACATAATCAAATTAGGTCCAAATTGAGCCTACCACATATCATTATGATCAGTGAGCTATTTGTAATTCATAGCCACTGATTTTGCTTAATTTGGACACTAATTGGCAAAATTAGATTTTTTACCCTTAATTAAGCATTCCTTAATTCCCTTCAAACCCTAGATCTTGTATTGGCCATAACTTGGCCAATACTTATCAAAATTTAGCAAATTTAGATTCTATGGAAAGCTTAGACAGTAAAGAACAATAATCTAAAAGAAAATTTAGCTTTCACTTAGTCAAATTACTAAATTGCCCTTATGAGTCAAATTCACTAATTTGATCTCATATGGCTTAATAATCACCCAAAATTAACTTAGTTGCTGTCTAATCTTATAATAGACAGTAAGAAATACTTTCCAAAAGAAAATCTCAGAATTTAAGCCCTAGATTAAAAGTTGATCTTTTGAACCCTTAGGTAGGGGCAAAATGGTCATTTTGCCCAAATTTAGGGTTTAGCCGTTAAAAACCCTAAATTCAGTTTCTAATCACTAAAATCAGTAAATAAAATGATTTAGAACTGAAATTATTCAAATTTAAGTCTAAATTAGGTTTTAATTAAAATCTCAGATTTTTTTTGCTCATTTAGAAAATTCCTAAGAAAAGTTCTTAATTACTCTTAGATCATCTTTAGGTCTTATAACATTAGTTAGGATGTGTGTCTTGAGAGATACTCTTAGAAATTAAGAGCCTTAATTCTTAAGATTAGGAATAGATCTTAAGTTAGTATTCATCTATTGAGTAAATTGGGTTACTCAATTAGGTGAAACCTTGAGTTTTCTAGTTTATAGATTTTCTTAGTTTATTAAATGATTATTTGATCTTTAAACTTTAGAACTAAGAATAGAGATCTATCCTAATGAATTTGATTTATCATTAGGATTTGCCTTAACCTAATCTGTGAGATTTGGGTTCTAAACCTTAGACCCTTAGTTATACCTTTAGATTAAGTAATTAGACCCCATCATCTGGAGTCTAATTCTTAATCTATCCATCTTGATTTGGCTAATCAAGATGTGGTTGGGATGAATTAAATTACAAAATTAGGTCGCTGATTTATTCATTTTAATCAAATAGTCGTCTTTTGATTAAGTTATAATTAGGACTTGGCCAGTCCTAATTATCTTCAATAAGTAGGATTCGTGATTCTAAGTTACAGAATGTGTAAGAATTGATAATTCTGAAACTTATGTAACTTAGAGTAGATAGAATGAATAAAGTAGATAACAAAGGATATCACCTGTGTTTTAGATAGAGTTTCTTGCACTTTGAATTTTTGATGCTTCGCATTCCTTGATTTTGAGCCTTATACCTTGAACATGTATTATGTACATACGATATTTTGATAAATATCTTATGTTGATTTGGATCATTATTTATAAACAGCATTATGTACGTTTCACAAGTGGTATGTAAGGTGTAGCTTGATTAGTATACCTCTTCGATCAACCCGTTCGGGGTCGGCAACCTTTCGAGGGTTTAATGTTCGACAGTCTATTGGCCATGCCTAGTCCGAGTGATAGGATGGATAGACTCTCGCCCTACTGACTACAGAGTCAGGATTCTGATATGGATATACTAATTCAAGTACACTTACATTCAGTTCTGTCTTAGCTCATCAGGCTAAGAGTTTCAGTAATGTTCAGTTCAGAGTTTCTTAGCTCATCAGGCTAAGAATTGCTGAGTTCATGTTCAGTTCAGAGGACTTATATAGTTACTATAGTTTCAGTTTGTAGTTACTGTTTTACTAGTATATTCTGCATTTCAGCACTGTTTTACTTACAGCTTCCTTGCACGTGTTTTTATATATATATAGGATGCTAGTTTTACTTCTGTTTTCACATGTTTACTTAGGATGATAGTGTTTCAGCTTTATACTTTTGTACTTTACTTAGCATAATCTGTTTGATCATGAGCATGTTTAGGTTGTACTTTTCTTACTTTTCTTTTACTTTTACTTATCTGTCCTTGTTGCAGTTGCTTGGAGGAGGTATGTTTTACTTCTTATTTGTTTAGTTATAAACTGTAGTTTATAACTATATACTGTTCTTTTGATACGCTTTCCTGCACCTATTATGCTTAGTTCTATTTATATGGTGATATCTTCTAATTTAATAAAATTGCTGCCCTAAAATGTGCTTAGACTTTTTGTCTAACCAGTTTTTCTTTTGTTGGCTGGGGCCCTACCATTATGAAACTGATAATGGTAGGTTCTGAGTTTGTTGGTTTAGCAGATCCAGTGGAGAGTTTGCCATTGGAGGAGGAGCCCGTTACTGAAGATCTGTAGCTTAGGCTTCTATTTTCAGTGAGGATGAGAGTTTTCTTTCAGTTCTGTTAAACTCATTAAATGTTGTAATAATACAGGATTATTTTTCTTTTTCAGTACTTTACTTATTCTGTATTATTATATTTATACTGTATTGGATGGATGTTATGTTTTATGCTTCCACACTCTGAGTTCATGTATGATCATTTAGTGATAGTATTCTGGATTGAATGGCAAAGTCCTTATTTAAATTGGATTAGAATGTGTGTCTAATCCAATCTTAAATGGGAACTTTGTCCTTTGGTGACCCCTCCACCGTAATCATGTTAACTTTAGGGTTAACAGGACCACGGCGGGGCAGGGCCGCCATAGTTGGTATCAGAGAATTCCATAAGGTGTCAGATTGGAATTTGTATTCCTCTCTACCTAATGGATTGTTCTTCTGCCACTTGATCACTAAATGAATACTTGAATTAACATCCATCACATTATGAGTATAACTCAGAATAAGTTAAGTTATTAAATAACCATAAAAGATGATAATTATCAATATATATATATATATATATATATATATATATATATATATATATATATATATATATATATATATATATATATATATATGCTCAACAAATCTAAGTAGAATGTTATAATTGTAGGAGTAGAAGATCTTCTAGAAATAGCATTTATGGCTTACCTAAAGGAGTTCGAGACTATTTGGAAATATGAACATAAATTAGGAAAGAAGCAAGGAAGAGTGATCGAAGGAGTATCAGAACAAGGATCGCAAGTGATAAACAAATTACTGAAAGAAGGCGTCTATAGAGGCCTTGATTTTCCAGTACTAGCAAGGGAATGGCTTGCGAGAGTTGACCACATATTTGGTGTTATGGAATGGCCTAGTCACATCAGATTAGAAGTGGTGCTGTGTCTTTTGCGTATGCAAGCAAAAGAATGGTGGATTATGACATACGAAGAACTGTTTCGTAAAGCACAAGAGGAGCATCGTGAAGTGATTTATGAAGATTTTCGTAGAGCATTTTTCATTAAATATATAGGATGGGAATAGTTTTATAAGTCTATGATGATGTATTTTGTTATTTCAATAAAAGTTTAAATAAACGAGAAAAGCAGTAGTTATATTATGTCTTGTTATAATAAAGAACTCAAGATAGTTGTTTTGATTTCAGGAAAATGAATCCTGCTACTTCTCCCAACAATACTCCACTCAACCCTCAACCATCCGCAAGCAATGCTCCAAATAATACCGTGGCTGCGTCCAATACTGTTGATGAAATAACTTCTTTAAGAAATATGGTTACTGTAATGCTAGAGAATCAAAATCAGCAGGCTCTAGCTATTCAAAAGTTAGTATCTATAATACCTGTTACTAATGCCAGCACTTCTTCAGCATCCCCCGCTCCTCAAGTTCCCAATATTTATCGGCAGTCTGCAGATGGAATACTTCACAGTTTTCTAAGATTAAGACCGCCAACCTTTGAAGGATCTGAATCCCCGATGGATACCTTAGCATGGCTGAAAACTATAGAGAAAAATATCACTAGTCTTGGTTGTTCAAACAACTAATCTGTAAGACTAGCCACTCATCTTCTGCAAGGAGAGGCAGAACATTGGTGGGAACAAGAAAGGAACACACGTTTTGAAGAATTTGAGTTAGACGAAATAGAATGGAGCTGGTTTGTCCAAGCCTTCAAAGAATCATTTATTCCACCCTCCACCAAGAACATCATTGGTGAGTCTTTATTAAGGTTAACTCAAGGAAGTCGAACAGTAGCAGAATATACTTCAGAATTTCGAAAGCTCATCCGATTTTCACCTCATCTGGTTCCAACTGAAGAAGATAGATGTTTTAGATATGAAAATGGACTCAGAGAGTCTATCAAGGATCATGTAATTCCTTTACAACATACTAAATTCGAGAAGCTAGTTGAGACAGCTCGGGTAGTGGAGCATCATCAAAATATTAAAGACATGAAGAGAAAGGCTTTCACTATGAATAAATACCCTCAGAACTTCAAGCAACAATGAACAAATCAAGGAAGGGTATATCAAATGGAAACTACTGAAACATCAGGCCAAACTGCCACATGTAATAGGCCACATCCTTATGGGAAATGTTATCATTTTGGCCGAGTATATTTTACGTGTGGAAGACAAGGTCACGCATATAGAGACTGTCGATCAAATAAAACAATTGATGGAGTAACTATTGATCGAAACCGTACAAATAAAGTATTCCGTGCCACTCCTATCAACTTCAAAGAACCTCAGAAAACTCTTATGCCACCTCCTGCTCAAGAGCGAAACCTTGCAAAAGTTCAATATGCTACAAATCCTTCAAATCCAAATCAATCAACAGCACAAATATCTGACAACAGATCTGCTGGAAAGGCAAGAGTGTATAATCTCACTCCTGTAGAAGCAGCAGAAGACAACAATGTAGTTTCAGGTACAAATCACAACTTTTGCTTTTCTTAACTGAATTAGAATTTTCTAAAGTCTATACTGTTATTATTAAGCACCTTATACTTTAAAGAAGAGCCCTGCAGTATATTGTTTGATACTGGGGCTAGTCATTCATTTATCTCTGAAAATTTTGCTAAGAAATTAGGACTCTCATATTATAAACTTGCGAAGATCTTGAGTGTTGGACTTCCATCTGGAGCCCAACTAAGTGCGAACAAATTCTGCGACATTCAATTACCAATTAATAACCATACCTTCCAAGCCAAGTTAGTTGTGCTACCTATAGTAAATTTTGATATCATATTAGGCATGAATTGGCTTAGTATGCATAGCGCTACCATCAATTGTCAAAAGAAGAAGGTCGTGTTGCAAACTTCAGGAGCTTCAACAATGTTTATTGGGAAGATCAGCACTAGTAGCTCCTTGATCAATGCAATTCAAGCAGAGAAAATGGTGTGCAAAGGTTATAGTTGTATTTTGATGGTGATGATGGGTAGTAGCAAAGAAGTAACCCCAATCTCTAAAATAAAAGTTGTTAGAGATTTTGAAGATGTTTTCCCTGAAGAGCTGCCTGGTTTACCTCCAACCAGAGAAGTAGAATTTGAAATAAATATAGTGCCAGGAACTCAACCTCTATCAAAAGCACCATATAGAATGGCTCCACAAGAATTGCAAGAGTTAAATGAGCAATTGCAAGAACTGTTAAATAAGGGGTTTATTAAACCAAGTATGTCCCCGTGGGGAGCCCCGGTACTATTTGTTAAGAAGAAAGATGGGACTATGAGAATGTGCATAGACTACAGAGAGCTGAATAAAGTCACAATTAAAAATAGATACCCACTTCCTCGTATTGATGATCTGTTCGATCAACTTGCCGGTGCTGCAGTGTTCTCTAAGATTGATTTAAGGTCAGGGTATCATCAAGTGAAGGTAAAGGACTCAGATGTAGAAAAGACATCATTCAGAACACGATATGGGCATTTTGAGTTCCTTGTAATGTCATTTGGCCTCACAAATGCCCCATCTCTATTTATGGACTTAATGCAGAGAGTTCTGAAGCCTTATCTAGATAAATTTGTTATAGTATTCATTGATGATATCTTAATTTACTCCAAGACAGTAAAAGATCATGAAGAACACTTGAGATTGGTTCTGGAGAAGCTTAGAGAGCATGAGTTATATGCTAAATTCTCTAAGTGTGAATTTTGGTTGGATTCTGTATCATTTCTTGGACATGTAGTTGATGCTCGAGGAATCCAAGTATATCAGAGTAAGATCAGTGCTATTCAGGATTGGGTTCAGCCCAAGACAGTTACTGAAATTCGTAGTTTTCTGGGTTTAGTCGGATACTACAGAAGGTTTGTTAAAGGTTTCTCTCAGCTTTCCGCACCTCTTACAAAACTAACTCAGAAGGCAGTTCCATTTGTTTGGACAGAAGAATGTGAAACTGCATTTCAGTCTATAAAGGATGTGTTAACTTCTGCTTCAGTTTTAGTTCTTCCAAAAGAAGGAGTGAACTATCAGGTGCATACAGATGCATCTGGAATTGGGTTAGGGTGCGTATTAATGCAAGAAGGCAAAGTTATAGCATACGCATCTCGCCAGCTTAAAACCCATGAGAGAAACTATGCTGTACATGATTTAGAATTGGCAGCATTAGTTTTTGCATTAAAAATCTGGTGCTATTATATGTACGGAGTTCAATGCTCTATATTCACAGACCACCAAAGTCTGAAGTACATCTTTACTCAGAAAGAATTGAACTGTAGGCAAAGAAGATGGCTGGAATTAATAAGTGATTATGATTTAGATATCCAGTACCATCCAGGCAAAGCTAATGTGGTAGCTGATGCGTTAAGCCGTCACACTGTCCTTAGCAGCCTAATTTCAGAAAGTCCGTTGGCAAATGAGTTTCATAAAATGGAAATTTCTCTTGCTAAGGGAAATTCAGTCAGTACCATAATATCCATGAATAATATAGAACCTACTTTTCATAGAGATGTTTCAATTTCTCAAAGTAAGGATGACGAATATTTAAACCTTAAAGTGGCAATAGAAAGTGGTCGTCGTCCAGAATTGAATTTTAAGAAAGGTGCTATTTACATGAATAATCGTCTTTGGATCCCTAAATCCATGCAGAAAGAGATCCTAATTGAAAGTCACAATTCAGGATATCAAATTCATCCAGGAAATTCTAAAATGTACCAAGACCTAAAACAATCATTCTGGTGGCCAGGAATGAAGAAAAGTATTGCAGAATATGTTGCAAAATGCCACGCTTATTGCTTAATAAAAGTAGAGCATCAAAAGCCTGGTGGCTTATTGCACCCACTAGAAATCCCAGAATGGAAATGGACTGACATATCCATGAACTTTGTTATGGGTTTGCCTCGATCAAAATCTGGAGCTGATTCAATATGGGTTATAGTGGATCGCCTTACAAAATCTGCCCATTTTATTCCAATTCGTCAAACTGACTCAGTGGAGAAATTGGCCAAATTGTACATTAAGGAAATAGTCAGATTGCACGGAATTCCCAAAACAATTGTATCTGATAGAGACAGTCGTTTTACTTCTAAATTTTGGCAGGCCGTCCATCAAGATTTAGGCACAACTTTGGCCATGAGTACAGTATTCCATCCCCAAACAGATGGCCAAACAGAGCGAGTAAATCAAGTCTTAGAAGATCTTCTATGTTTATGTATGTTAGATTTTTTTGGATCCTGGGAAGAGCATATTCCTTTAGTAGAATTTGCATACAACAACAGTTTTCAATCAAGTATTAAGATGGCACCATATGAGGCATTATATGGGAGAAAATGTTCATCCCCACTAGCATGGTCTGAGTCAGGAGATACTCAATTATATGGATTTGAGCTAGTAGAAGAAACAAATAAGAAGGTTAAACTCATTCAACAAAGAATTAGAACTGCTCAAGACAGGCAAAGTAAATATCATGATAATCGTCACCGTCCTCTAGAATTTAGCGAAGGAGATTTTGTGTACTTAAAAGTGAGCCCGATGAAAAGAATCTATCGTTTTGGAGTTTCTGGAAAACTCAGTCCAAGGTATATTGGACCTTTCAAAATTTTACAGAAGATTGGTTCAGCAGCTTATAAATTAGAGCTTCCAGAAAACTTCGCTGCTGTACATAATGTATTTCATGTTTCATCTCTAAGAAAATGTCTTCGAGATCCTTCTCATCTTATTGAACATCCTGCAATTGAAATTCAGCCTGATCTTTCTTACACTGAAGAACCAATAAAAATCCTAGATCATGACCTGAAGAAATTAAGGAATCGATCTATTCCAATGATAAAGATTTAGTGGAAGAACCGGTCTTGTAATGAAGCCACCTGGGAGAAAGAGGTGGATATGCGCCAAAAGTACCCAAACCTTTTTAATCAAGGTAATTCTTCAACTCTATCTTATTTCAGTTCGTTTCATTATATCTGCTTAAATTCTTTTCTCACTTGAGTGATGTCGAGGACGACATCATTCTTAAGTGGTGGAGTTTGTAACAACCCAGGTTATTACTTTGCTCAATTAAGACTAATCTAAGTCTTAATTAAGATTCTAAGTCACTAATCAAGTGATTTGGAATTCATCTTTGAAACTTAGGTCAAACCAAGAAGTCAACAAAGTCAAAACAGGAATTCTGGAAAATCCCAAAACCTGGAAATTTGACTTTTTATCTAGACCTCAGATTGAAAATCTGACTTCGCCATTGCATTCAGAACACCCAAATTAGCTAGGGGTAAATTTTGGAGGCATTTGGAAGTCATTGATTTTTCGTCAAATATTTTAATATTATTTGAAAACCCTAAATAATCAAATAATTAAATACTCGTCGAAACGAAAATCCGAATGCGCCGTTGCGTTCCTCACCCTTCAATTAGCTAAGGGTGATTTATTGGAAATTTTTGGGATTCATTTAATAGGCTAAATTTAATTAATCAAAACTGAAAAATTTAATTAAATATTATTAATTAATTAAAGCATTTAAACGGCGCCGTCCAATCAATAGTTAACGCCGTCGCCTAAAATGTAATTGCACCGTTTGATCAAATGGGCTCCGCGGTCCGTTCGATCTGAGGATCGAATGGTCGAGGGTCGTCGTCCCCGCGAGTTCAACGCGTGTCGCGAGCGACGACGCCCGGCGCCTCTCCGTCGCTCCACGCGTCGATCCCACCGTTCCGGCCTTAGGATATAGCCTCTGATCGATTCCACTTCATGCAACAACGAACAAATCAAGGAAGGGTATATCAAATGGAAACCACTGAAACATCAAACCAAACTGCCACATGTAATAGGCCACATCCTTATGGGAAATGTTATCATTTTGGCAGAGTATGTTTTACATGTGGAAGACAAGGTCATGCATATAGAGAGTGTCGATCAAATAAAACAATTGATGGAGTAACTATTGAAAGAAATCGTGCGAACAAAATATTCCGTGCCACTCCCATCAATTTTATAGAACCTCAGAAAACTCTTATGCCACCTCCTACTCAAGAGCGAACCCTTGCAAAAGTTCAATACGCTGCAAAGCCTTCAAACCCAAATCAATCATCAGCTCAAACAACTGACAGCAGACCTGCTGGAAAGGCAAGGGTATACAATCTCACTCCAGTGGAAGCAGCAAAAGACAACAATGTAGTCTCAGGTACAAATCACAACTTTTGCTTTACTTACTAAATTAGAGTTTCCTAAAGTCTATGCTTTTATTATTAGGCACCTTATACTTCAAAGATGAGCCCTGCAGTATATTGTTTGATACTGGGGCTAGTCATTCATTCATCTCTGAAAATTTTGCTAAGAGATTAGGATTATCATATTGCAAACTTGCGAAGATCTTGAGTGTTGGACTTCCATCTAGAGCCCAACTTAGTGCAAACAAATTCTGCGATATTCAAATACCAATTAATAATCATACCTTCCAAGCCAAGTTAGTTGTGCTACCTATAGTGAATTTTGATATCATACTAGGCATGAATTGGCTTAGTATGCATAGCGCTACCATCAATTGTCAAAAGAAGAAGGTTGTGTTGCAAACTCCAGGAGCTTCAATAACATTTATTGGGAAGATCAGCACTAGTAGCTCCTTGATCAATGCAATTCAAGCAGAGAAAATGGTGTGCAAAGGTTATAGTTGTATTCTGATGGTGATGATGGGCAATAGTAAAGAAGTAACCCCAATCTCTAAAATAAAAGTTGTTAGAAATTTTGAAGATGTTTTCCCTGAGGATCTGCCTAGTTTACCTCCAACCAGAGAAGTAGAGTTTGAAATAAATATAGTGCCAGGAACACAACCTCTATCAAAAGCACCATATAGAATGGCCCCAAAAGAATTGCAAGAGTTAAATGAGCAATTGCAAGAGCTACTAAATAAGGGGTTTATTAAACCAAGTATGTCCCCATGGGGAGCCCCGGTACTATTTGTAAAGAAGAAAGATGGGTCTATGAGAATGTGCATAGACTACAGAGAGCTGAATAAAGTCATAATTAAAAATAGATACCCACTTCCTCGTATTGATGATTTGTTCGATCAACTTGCCGGTGCTGTAGTGTTCTCTAAAATTGATTTAAGGTCAGGGTATCATCAGGTGAAGGTAAAGGACTCAGATGTAGAAAAGACAGCATTCAGAACACGATATGGGCATTTCGAGTTTCTTGTAATGTCATTTGGTCTCACAAATGCCCCATCTCTGTTCATGGACTTAATGCAGAGAGTTCTGAAGCTTTATCTAGATAAATTTGTTATAGTGTTCATTGATGATATCTTAATTTACTCCAAAACAGTAAAATATCATGAAGAACACTTGAGATTGGTTCTGGAGAAGCTTAGAGAGCATGAGTTATATGCTAAATTCTCTAAGTGTGAATTTTGGTTGGATTCTGTATCATTTCTTGGACATGTAATTGATGCTCGAGGAATCCAAGTAGACCAAAGTAAAATTAGTGCTATTCAGGATTGGGTTCAGCCCAAGACAGTTACTGAAATTCGTAGTTTTCTGGGTTTAGCCGGATACTACAGAAGGTTTGTTAAAGGCTTCTCTCAGCTTGCCGCACCTCTTACAAAACTAACTCAGAAGGCAATTCCATTTGTTTGGACAGAAGAATGTGAAACTGCATTTCAGTCTATAAAGGACGCATTAACTTCTGCTCCAGTTTTAGTTCTTCCAAAAGAAGGAGTTAATTATCAGGTGTATACAGATGCATCTGGAATTGGGTTAGGATGCGTATTAATGCAAGAAGGCAAAGTTATAGCATACGCATCTCGCCAGCTTAAAACCCATGAAAGAAACTATGCTGTACATGATTTAGAATTGGCAGCATTAGTTTTTGCATTAAAAATCTGGCGCCATTATTTGTACGGAGTTCAATGTTCCATATTCACAGACCACCAAAGTCTGAAGTACATCTTTACCCAGAGAGAATTGAATTGTAGGCAAAGAAGATGGCTGGAATTAATAAGTGATTATGATTTAGATATCCAGTATCATCCAGGCAAAGCTAATGTAGTAGCTGATGCGTTAAGCCGTCACACTGTTCTTAACAGCTTAATTTCAGAAAGTCCGTTGGCGAATGAGTTTCATAAAATGGAAATTTCTCTTGCTAAGGGAAATTCAGTCAGTACCATGATATCCATGAATAATATAGAACCTACTTTTTATAGAGATGTTTCAATTTCTCAAAGTAAGGATGACGAATATTTAAACCTTAAAGTGGCAATAAAAAGTGGTCGTCGTCCAGAATTGAACTTTAAGAAAGGTGCTATTTACATGAATAATCGTCTCTGGATTCCTAAATCCATGTAGAAAGAGATCCTAATTAAAAGTCACAATTCAGGATATCAAATTCATCCAGGAAATTCTAAGATGTACCAAGACCTAAAACAATCATTCTGGTTGCCAGGAATGAAGAAAAGTATTGCAGAATATGTTGCAAAATACCACGCTTGTTGCTTAATAAAAGCAGAGCATCAAAAGCCTGGTGGCTTATTGCACCCACTAGAAATCCTAGAATGGAAATGGACTGATATATCCATGGACTTTGTTATGGGTTTGCCTCGATCAAAATCTGGAGCTGATTCAATATGGGTTATAATGGATCGCCTTACAAAATCTGCCCATTTTATTCCAATTCGTCAAACTAACTTAGTGGAGAAATTGGCCAAATTGTACATTAAGGAAATAGTCAGATTGCACGGAATTCCTAAAACAATTGTATCTGATAGAGACAGTCGTTTTACTTCTAAATTTTGGCAGGCTGTCCATCAAGATTTAGGCACAACTTTGGCCATGAGTACAGCATTCCATCCCCAAACAGATGGCCAAACAGAGCGAGTAAATCAAGTCTTAGAAGATCTTTTGCATTTATGTATGTTGGATTTTTCAGGATCCTGGGAAGAGCATATTCCTTTAGTAGAATTTACATATAACAATAGTTTTCAGTCAAGTATTAAGATGGCACTATATGAAGCCCTATATGTGTAAGGGCTTGTTAACCCTAAAACTTATTGTAATCTCATTTATATATAGTGAAATCTTTTGCTCCTTCCCCATTGATGCAAGTGTTAGCACCGAACAACATAAATTTGTGTCTTATGCTGTGATTAATCTTGCATGTGTGTTCTTCTTATTTTATTTTTTTTTGCTCAATGTTCTGAAGCTTTTGTTCTACATTATTTTTGGAAACCTAACACCCGATCGAAAGGCCTCAACAAGTGGTATCAGAGCAAGGTTGTTTTGTTTGTGCTTAATGGTTAGGGTTTGCTTTGAGTTGTGTATTTTTTGTGCTTGAGTTTCTTAAAGCAAGAGAAAAGCATGACAGATAGAGGAGAAGATGCAGTAGGAACTTTGTCATCATCAGTAGTGGAGAGATCCCTCCACCAACTTGTGACACATCTAGCGAAGATTGGTATGTTCAAATTTGATGAGAAGAATAAATTCGGTACGTGGCAGTGCAAAGTGACGGATGCACTATGTGCAATAAATTTGGAGGATGTTCTTGATGATAAAGAGAAACTAGAAGAAATTTCAGAGAGGGATTGGATCAAAATGAACCGCAGTGCGTGCAGTTTGATCCAAAATTATTTGATCAAGGAGATCAAATATGCAGTGATGATGGGGATGTCAACATGGAAACTATGATAATTCTTAAAGAGCATGTACCTAACAAAGAGTGTGGAGAATAGACTTTACATGAAGAGGTAACTCTATTTGTTTCAATTTAGAAGGGGAATCTCCATATATGAGCACCTAAATGAGTTCACAAAGTTGTTAGCAGATTTGCTGAATCTTGATGAAGCTGTGGAGGATGAAGACAAGACTCCTTTGTTGTTGAACTCATTACCAAATGAGTTTGAGAAGTTCTCCATGATGTTGATCCATGGAAGGATGCTTTGAAGTATGAGGAGGTGATTATAGCCATTATGAACTGCAAGTTCAGGATAAAGTATAAAGAGTCCACTAAATTGGATATAATAGATGCTCTTACACTCTATAGAGGAAGACCAAAGAGGAAGAAGCAATGGCCAAAGAAAAATGTTGACTTCCAGAAGAGAGAAAAATCCAGAGGCCAGAGCATTAAGCGCAATTAGTTAGCATTCTGTTTAGAGACATGACATTGGAAGAAGGATTGCCCAAAATTGAGAGAAAAATAGTGAGCAAATGGATCTTCTGAGGCAAAGGAAAATGTGATTCAGAATATGGTGGAGACTCTGAGGTATCTCTTGTTATTATTTTAATAGGTTTAATAGCTGACATCTCCAGTTGGATTATGTTTTCAGAAGGATTAGTTTTATTTATAGGGAGAAACGGACAATGGTGCCGTCATGATGGGGAACTATGTTACATGTTATATTATAAGAGTTGGAAGTGTGTTGATTAAAGCACATGCTGGAACTTTTTCTATCTCGATGTTGGAGTCTTAAGAAGACTTGAAGTAGTGCATTTATCTCGATGTTTGGGAAATGGGTAGCTGATAGTATAGAAGTAGAACTATTTATATGAGGTATTTGTTGTGTCTAAAGCTTTAAAAATATTTGATTTTGTGTATCGACATGCTCCAATAAAGTATTCATAATATTAAATGACTTGTCAATACGGTCCACAGAAGTATTAGCAGATGTCAGAGTTTTTAAGGGTATCTTGACGATCAAAGGAGAATCTTCAGGATCCATATGAAAAATAGAATTTTTATTATTATACTTTTATTGGATTAGATTTCCATAAGTATCATTATCAATATTAGATGAAAATAAAAATATCATTATTAGCTAGAAAGTAAAATAGAAAATAGTTAAAAGTATATTATTTTAACAATGTCGTATATCTATTCTTTTATTCTTTTTTTGATTTATATATATTTTGAAAGTTTTTTCTTTCTATATTTTTTATTTATTTATTCTGGGATTACAATTGCATGAATAATGGGTTATACACTTTTGTACTAATTTTCTCTCAATCCTACTCTGATACCAACTATGGCGACCCGCCGCTGGGTCAGCATAGCTAATCCAGCGTTAGGTGCTCACTCCCCAGAATCATATTAAGGTTTAGTATAGCAATGTATTTAGAGGCATATAAAATACACACTTCCACATTTATTGTAATATTCAAAAATACTAAAATAATAAAGGAAATATATTCATTACAAAGATAATACTTATTTTACAAAATCTCTTTCACACTAAGTAAAAAAATTAAAACTTAACGAATATCAGCATCTAAGTTTCTCTATTATTCTAGACATTGTTCATGAATTGCCTTATATATATATATATATATATATATATATATATATATATATATATATATATATATATATATATATATAACAATGCGAACCAAAAAAAGAAAATATTTAATTAGACATAAATGTCTAAGTAAGGTTTGTAGGATATCGAAGTTACATATAATATTAAGCGACATGATTCTACATGAGAATCATAAACAAATAAAATATGATATTTAAGTATAATATGCTTGCAAAATTATCAGGATTATGAATGCAATATATATATGTGCTCATTTAAAAAAAAATATAATAAGATATAATATTTATTATGTTGGAAAAAGTTACAGAATAATCGAGGAGTTAGATACATTTATTATGTTGAAAGAAAAGAAACTTTTTTCGTACCTTCTTATAATATTCTTAATCCAACAACATTGAAATCGTTGAATTTAGACTTGTATTTAATTTTACCAATTTACTAAATTTAAATAATTTATAAATTAATTCAGGAGTATACGCTATCTAGATTTCTCCCAAATTTGGGCATGATGTTCACAAAAATATACTCAATACAATTGTATTTTTAGTTTACCTTAATTTTAAAGTTACTCAGGATCTTAATTTTTAAGTTTGATTTAGTCTTAATTATCATAGTAATGATTTGGGTTGTTATACATCAAGGCATTCACATTATATTCTATAATGATAACCACAAATTTATCATAACTTTTGTGCATGCTAATAACTTAAGGCTTGATCATTTTCCATATGGAGCTTCCTTAAGGATTGCAGTTCCTCCACCCTCCCTTGGGCTGTTGTGGGAATTTTAAGGCAATCTTTAAAATTTCTGACTATAAAGGCTATGCTAGAGACCATTATAAGTCCTCAATTATTTTCAACTCCGCAATTCTTGATTATGGACTAGAGGATTTCAAATACTCTGGATCCCTCTTTATCTGGAATTATGGGAGAAAATTTGCTAGATTGGATAGGTTTCTTATAAATAATGAGTGGTGCAACTCTTTTTCTAATTACAATGCTTCATCTTTGAACTCCACTATCTTGGATCATAAACTGATCACCCTCTCTTCCTGGAACCATTTATCTAATATCCATAAATCCTTTCGCTTGCAGCTCTTTTGGCTGCAAAGAGAAAAATTCTCTCAGCTTGTTAAAACTATTTGGAATGATCATTTGCTCCTCCTCTACGTATAGCTCCTCCTCAGGTACTGGATCCTCTATTTTCTCTACGCCTGCTATTGTCAGTTTCACAATGTAGGGCCCCAGCCAAAAAAGAGAAAATATGGTTAGATAATTTGTCTAAGTATATTTTAGGCTGATACATTTTTATATGTTTTATTATATCACCACTTTACATATTTTTCCTAAGCAACAATATATAAAGGGGCGACTAGCAATACAATAAGAAAGAGGAAAAACTATAAATAACATTTATAACTTAAGAAAAAGGAGGCTAAGACATGCCTCAAAAGTGAGATAAATAAGGTAAGGCATATAATATAAGTAACTAAACATATGCTGAAAAAAAATACTACATCCTAATACATGCTGGTGATCAAATGAAATATGCAAATTATAGTAATAAATCTCAGCAATGATACATATAAATAACAACAAAATCTAACATCCTACTGTATGTAAGCTGTACAAGGAAATAGCTGACTGAATAAGCAATACTAAAATATAGCTAAATACTAAAACTGCATATCAAAACTCTGTATACTGACTATCATATCAGAAGACTTAGCCAAACTGGCCCATATATATATATATCTCAATCTGTAGACATACTGAACATACTGCATGACTGAAGAGGCAGATAATACTTATGCAACATATTTTAGTTGTTTTACTTTTGTTTCTATGGACAACTGTTAGAAACAACTAAGGAGTCAAGAATATCTGCAAGACTATATGGGTCCCAAGCCTAACACACTCTCCTCAATGAGAATGTTAGGCATCCTGATCTCACCTTATCCCTGTCCATCAGGGCAAATGTGCACCATAATCATCACAAACCGGACCCAAAGGCAACTGTTATCCTATTATTCTAAGTTTTCATTTTTATGCACAAAGTTCTCTTATATGAAATATCCAAGGAAGTAAGCTCAAATATACAAGGAATGCGTAGCACAAAATATCAAATTAAGCAAGGGACTCTACTAATATGGTGATATCATCTATTTTCTATTATCCGTTCTAACTATTCCAAGTTACATAAGTTTAGGATCACCGTTTTCCTACTATTGAGTATAACTTAGAAACTCGTCCTTATAAGTTAAAAAGGATTAAAACTGATCAGGTTCTAATCTAGTTCAATCAGATAGATGACTGTGAGTTAAATCAATAAATCATACGTCCTAGTTTTGGTGAATTTAAATGTTCTATCTAAGATCTGATCAAGATCTTCTAAACCTATAGATTATGGAATAAACACACAAGAATTAGGTTTAATCATATAATCTAAAAAGATAAGACAGAAGTTCTAAGTTTCATTCTAAAAGTGATCTACTGATTATGGTAATCCTATTAAGTAATCAAACTTAATAGGATGAATTTCCTATCCTAAAACTAAAGTTAAAAGATAAAATAATCAAAATGAGTTGTAAAATAAAAGAAAAGTCTAGAAACTAATAAAAACTAAGGTTTCACCCATTGAGTAACCCATTTACCCAATGAATGAACTCTAACCTATGATCTAGTCCTAGTCTCAGGAAAGGTCCTTAAAGTGTAGTGTTAAAGACTTAGGGAAATTCTGGAAGTTGACCAAATAGTTGATTTCACTCACTTAAATATTACTAATACAATTATGATATTGATCTTAGTGTAATTAGGGGTTAAGAGTACTTAGTCCAATCTTAGGGCAAAATAACTATTTTGCCCTTATTTTAAGGGTCTAAAAGTCAATTTTTGATTTAAGGGTCCAAATTCCATTTTCTTAGTTCCAAATAGTTCATTACTGTCTAACTTGAGGATAGACAGTAAGTACACTCAATTTGGACGAGAACCGGATCCTACATGTCCAAATTAAGGTTTTTGGCCTAATGGCTATTTAGTATATTTTCACTCTATTGAACCCTAAATGTTTATTGGTGACTGTTCAAGGATTCCATAGAGTCCAAGAACACTAGATTCTGAGATCAATTGACTAAGTTATGAATGTTTTAAGTTCTAAGGGTCAATTTGGTAAATTCGAGTCGGTCAACGAGTGACTAAAACAGAACTTTTCCGTTTGAAGTCTAATTTTAATAAACTCAGTTCCTATAGCTTCCCTATAATGCACTGAGTATATTGGTAGGGAGTAAACCCAATTTGGACCTCAATTGGTCAAGTTATGACCTAACTAAGATTAGGGGTATTTTGGTCATTTTCTAAATTTCTAGGTTTCAGATCCTAAATATTATTACACTTTATTGATGAAATTGAAGTTCTGAACTAGTTAACATCTTGAATTTTTGAATTTAGAGTTGAATTGACCAAGTTATGGTCACTCAAATTCTAGGGGCATTTTGGTCATTTTTTACTAAAGTCAACTCTGAGTTTTAGGGTTGACTTTTTATCCTGATGCCCAAATGAGAAAATTAATACTACTATGGTGATAGCGCTGTTCTCCTGAGAATTTTAAGATCTATATTGACTATGTTTGGTCAACTAGGTCAAAAGTTATGGGGTCTTAAAGAGGTCCTAAAATGTTACTTCGTTATGCGTACCTCGAAACTAAATTCTGCATTATGCCATTTAATTCCTTTTGTTTTTCTGAGCACTTTGAGACCTATATTAGCTATATTTTGATCATCCTATAAAAAGTTATTAAATTTTTAAATTTTACTATTCAAAAATATAATCTGTATTATTTTATTATTCATTTATTCAATTTATATTATTTTACTGTTCATTTCCTAAAATTTAAATATATTTTTCTGTATTTATTTTAATTAATGAATTATTCGTAATGTGTGATTAATTAATATTATTAGTTAATTAATTTATCATTTAATTAATTTAAATATTTAATTATAATGCTATTATTATTATTATTTTACTTATGATTAACTAAACAACCCATTATTTTGAAATAATTAAGTTAATCTATTAATTTTCTTATTTAGTTTAATCAACAATTTGTAATTAAGTTATTCTATACTAATAACTTAAATTAAAAATTAATGCTAATAGAATTATTTAAATTAAATTCTCACTGATTTAATTTAATTAAACATAATTAACTGTATACTAATTATTATTTAACACTGAATAACTAACTTAATCATGCTTTTAACTACTATTAGTTTACTGATTCAATTAAGTTAATATTAATTAATTTAATTTTAAGTTAATATTAATTAATATAATATTTAATTTATTTGTTAAACCATGATTTAACTTCAAACCCATCTTTCTGTCTTTGGTTAGCCCCATCAAATAATAATGTTTGACTTAATCACCCCAATCATCCTTTTGATTGCATATATAAATACCTATATATATACATATATATATATATATATATATATATATATATATATATATATATATATATCTAAATTAAGATTTATATAGATATATATATATATATAACTATAAGATTTATGCCTATTTAGACAGAATCTGTATGTATTTATATATGTAGTACACATATTTATATTAGATTTAACAATTTCGTATAAACTATATATATATATATATATATATGTCTGCAGTTTAACTATATGTATATTAGCTATATGTATGAGTTAAGTTTAATAGAGTATATAGGTAAATATCATAATTATGTATAGTTATTGTTTTAATTGACGTTTCGGCAGTGAAGAGGGCGTCGGGACCCGCCATCCGCCACGTGGCGAAGCCTGGTTAGATGGCGGACGGGAGCGGGACCCACGACAGAGGGAAGAGGAGACCGCGGGGCCCACCAAATGCGGCAGATGCCGCCGCGTGTCGACGCGACGTGGGGAGAGACCCGCGATCGACACGCACACGACCCGCGGGCCACGAGCTGGCCCGGGTCGACGGCTTGGGTCGAATCCGACCCGAGGCTCATCGCCTCCCTCGACGCTCCAAGGGGGGTTAGGGTTCGCATTTTTGACGGTCGCACCGGCCTTGCCGGTGGTCGGAAACCCTTGGCCCGCACGGCCGAGGCTCGCCCTCGAAGGGACCGTTGCATTAATGGTGGAGTTGAGCCCCACGGCGCATGAGGCCGCGAGAGGAATCCAACCCTAATGGGTAGGGTTCGGCCTCGCGTGACAAACGCTGCAGGCACCCGATCTGTAATCAGCACGATCGGACCTGATCGGCTACGATCAGGTTCGCTCGGTTGGAAGAACATGATGCAAGATTGTGAAGTTCGAAAGCAATTATTCGGTCGAATGAGGAAAAAGGGGTGACGGGTACCTGGTTTCGACGGCTGAGCTCCGTTCGAGGGTTTGCGCGGCTCCTTCGAGATCGGGTACGTGGCTTGGGGGCTCGATTGGCTGGATCGCCTCGGGCCGAAGCTCCATAGGGCCTTAATGACCTTTGGACGGAGCGGCCGAGGCGGCACGCCGCGTGGGGGTCGGTGGAATCCCCGAGGGGATGAAGACGCTCAACCGTCTGATTCGGATCAGACGGTTGCGGCCGAGGCGCAGGCGTGCTAGATTGGCCAGGGCCACGGCGGCACGCCGTGAGGGGGTCGGCGGAATCCCCGAGGGGATGAAGACGCTCAACCGTCTGATTCGGATCAGACGGTTCAAAATTGCCGTCTGATCCAGATGGCAGATCAAACGGCGGGTGGACGGTGCACACAGTGGGATGATGGCTCCGTTTGCACACATAATTAATTTGAGTTTGCACACATAATTAATTTGAATAACATAATTAAATTATGAAATTGTAATTAAATTCGATTTGTTATTTAGTCCTGAAATTTTTTTTTTTTTCAAATATGTTTTCCTAGTTATTTGAGAGGTGATGAACGCAACAGTGAGGTCGAATTTTCGATCCGACGAGTATTTTAATTTTCCAACTTTTTGGGTATATAAATATTATTAAAATATTCGTCGAAATTTTGACGACTTCCAATTAACACGAAAATATCACCCATAGATAATTTGGGGGCAATGTGTGTAATGGTGAAGTCTGTTTTTTGATTTGAGGTCAATTTAGA
Source organism: Gastrodia elata (assembly GCA_016760335.1). NCBI lineage: Eukaryota > Viridiplantae > Streptophyta > Magnoliopsida > Asparagales > Orchidaceae > Gastrodia > Gastrodia elata. The sequence goes on along the minus strand of CM028672.1, from coordinate 6,457,564 downwards.
AGGTCAATTCTAGGATTTCTGGATTTTTTAGAAATCAGGATTCGATCTATTTGACTCTTGATTTGGACTAAATCTTAGAGGTTGAATCCTATTGACTTAATTATCACTTAGGATCAAAATTAAGACAGAGATTAGTCATAATTGATAGTGGTAACAACCTGAGTTGTTACAATCATTGTGGCTTTTATGGCCTTACCCGTTTAGTTGAGAAATTTAAAAAGCTAAGAAAAACCATTAGCCTATGGAGCAAAAAAGAAATTGGTAACTTTTTCAACAATACCTCCCGTCAAGAAAATAAGGTCACTTCTTTGTAAACTTTATTTGATTTGGATCCTTCTTATCATAATAGGATGGAGGTTTATAAAGCAAAGGCCACCCTTATCCAAACTTATAATGATATTAAAACTTTTTAGAAAAAAATAATACAGTATCAACTAGACTATTCAAGGTGAAAGAAACACCTCCTCTTATCATAATTGGGTGAATAAGAGAAGGCACATTAACCATGTCTCTGAATTTATCTCCCTCACAAATGCCAAGCATAGTGATATTAATGACTTGCATAACTCTGCAATTTCTTACTTCCAAGAGGTTTTCCATAATTCTAATTCAACTTCTACCCCTCTCAATCTGGATCTCCCAACCCCCAAAATTTTAGTTGAGGACAACACCACCCTTAATATGATGCCTAATGATGATAAAATCTAGGAGGTTGTCAAAGATCTTAAAAAAAACACTTGCCGATGGATTTTCGAGTGAAATCTTTTGCAAATTCTGGCAAGTTATAAAATGGGATGCCCGTAATGGGATCAAAGAGTTATTCTGTGAAGCTCGTTTACCCAAATTTTCTCCCATACTATGATTTCTTTAATCCCTAAAACTGAAAGCCACTTAGTGGTCCCAATTTAGAGCCATTAGCCTTTAAATGACCATTAACAAAATTATCTTTAAAATCTTGGACAAGAGATTACAAAAACTTTTACCTTCCCTTATTGAACCTAATCAATTTGGCTTTGTTCCTAGCAGAAAAATTCAAGATAACATCTTAGTCACTCAAGAACTCTTTCTGTAGCGCCATGCTCCGTTGCCGCACGCAAAAGAGATAATCAATCGGTGGCGGTGCGGTGCGCTACCCGGGAAGGGGTTCCGTATCTCCCTGAATAGCTAAAGGCTGCTAACTCAGCCTCAAGAATGGTTGAGAGCTAATACTTAAGATAAGAGTAATATCCTTATCCTAAGTATTAGGCTAATATATACATTGGATTATGAGTATAAGAAAGAGAAATCCAATATATGTATAGTAATAGCAGCATTTCCAATATTCTGATCATATCACAATATTAAGTATAAGCAATATAAAGCTAGAGTGCAGAAGCTAAAAGTAAGCATCCAAAAACATTCATCACAGAAGCTGAATAAAGTATTTATCTCAGAAAAAAAAAGAAAAATACATCCAGAGTTATTACAAATAGTTTACTAAAATATAGAAATAGAGTCTAAATACTTAACTGAAAAATAACAAAGCAAAAATGTAATGCTGGAGAAGAGTCCACTAGTGCTCCACAAACTTCTCCTAGATCTCCTAAGTATCCACCTAATCTGGCTCCACTAATTGCTATAGATCTAGCAAATTGTTAGATCTCAAAAGTACCACATATTAGATAATAAGTCTAATACATCGAAAGCTCATCTAAATAGTTACAGTTATCTAAGACTTAATATTTAAATAGTTTAAATAAAATTACAGAAAAACTATACAATAGCTAAAAATCTAAAAATAGTATAAAATAGTGGCAAAGTAAAATTGAGCTGTAAACTGAATACTAAATATAAGTAAAATAGTAAATGATCTGAATCTGAATAAGTAATTATATAAAATTGCAATACATGACACTGAGATTATGCATCTAAATATGCCATTGTACTGTATGCCACTATGTATGCATCTGGAATATCACTGAATTATCATGAATATATAGTTTGATGCTTATATACATCCCCTTAGGAATTCTGATACCTTGATGCCCGTTGCATCCTATAATTCCTTCTTTGGTGTGTGCTACATCCTGTAATCCATAAATAATCATTGATACTTATGCTTATGCTTATGCCAAGGCTTTTATGACTGTATGCTTTAAATCCAAAAATCCTCAAAATTACTAAAATGATTCCATTGTCCTCATTGCGCATAATCCATCTAATTGGATTCTAACTCCTAGCTTTAGATTATTAGGTGGTTTTACTTAGTATTTTAGTTAGAATCATCAGCCGGAGAGGTTGTATACATATAGTTGGTATGTTTCTAAGATGAGTGAATTTAATGCTCAGTTTGCTTAAAACTGCGCCTATCGAGGTGCACGATGATAGGAGGTAAAACCCAGTCACATATTATTCTCTCAAACTGAATTGTTAAATACTCTAACTACAATCATACTGAGTGTTCTAAGAAGAGTGACTTGAGATACTTAGTTTGTTTTAAACTATTCATATCTAAGTGCACGACGATAGGAGGTAGAACTTGGTCACACTTTATCCTCTCAAACTAAGGATTTCATTTCCCTAATCACAACATATTACTAGTGTCCTAAGACTGGTTACTTGAGATACTTAGTTTGCCTCAAACTATGCTTATCGGCGCACACAACGATAGGAGGCAGAATGCGATCACAATTTATTTCCTCAAACTAAGGATTTCATTTCCCTAATCACAACACTCTTAAGATTGGAAAATTTACTCTAAACTAGATTGCACTTATCCAATCACATAAGACTGAGACTCTACATTCTACTTAGAGTGATTCAACTAATCCTAAAATTATGCTGAAATTACTCAGCACTATAGACATACACTATCATATCCAACTAACAATATGGGTTCTAATAATTTTAGTTAATAACTGAGGAGTATCAAAACTTTGACTCCTTATTCCATTGAGGAGAAATCCTACATAAGGTTCCAAGGATGTGACCAAAAGGTTATTCAATATAGGTTACTACCATATGGGAGAAACTCATTCTACACGTTTTAGATAATCCTACCACAAGGGTCCATAACTAAGCATCTTAGGCTAAGAAGAAGCATCTACGTTTGTTCCTACTTCAAGTTTCAATAATAAGAGCTTCCTACCTTAATGTCATATCAATTGTTAAGGCTTAACAATTATTACATTAATAGCCTAAGGCAAGATCATAAAGATATTGCACTTCTAATAATAAAGGACAGTTAAGTCTTATATTTTCACAAATTATTATTCTTTTTAAGTTTGAATTGATTAGATCATAGGTAAACCCATCTGATCAACACCTATGCTACAATTATGGGATACAATTAAGAATATTCTTAGGAGTTGATCACATTGCAAATTAGTATATTTTTATGATTTATCTCATACTAAAAGACTTATATAAGAGATAATCGAGGATCTTAAGGTATATGTTCAAATACTAAATCACATGAGTTCTTTAATAATATAAGCACTTCTAATTTAATGGCTTAAGATCAATGTCAAATAAGATGTATTATTGAAATTATGCAAGTTGAATTGTCTTTCAATCAAATTTAATTGATTAAGGTAATTAAGGTTTAGATCTTAATTAAGATAAGTCAAGGCTTAACTCCTAACTTAACCAAATTAAGATCAATTATTTAGTTTAAGGATCAATGACAAATTAGTGAATTATTGATACATTATTGGTGTTCACTTCAAGTTTAAGATCAAGTATTGATTAACTTAATCAATTCTTAAGGTTCTTAAGGTTATATATTGATTAATGTCAAATTAATTAAATCAAGATGTCCAAATAAAAGTTAAAGTTCATTAATTTATAAGCATTATATTGATTAAAACCAGTATTTAAGGCTAATCAAATCTTAAATCAAACTCAAAAGGGATTAGCACTTGATTGCAAATTTAGAGCACTTAAGTTCCATGCAACTTGGTTATTAAGTTCTACTTGGTCATACAAGCAATCAAAGATTCTAATATTTCCATTTGGCACAAAATATTCAAGCAAATCTTTAGGAGGTTTAGAACATGACATTTAGGCTAAATGATAGATTTAACATTTGAAATTTACCTCAAAATTCTCACATTGCTATATTTTACTAAATCCATGTTTAGTTTTGATAAATATTTGCCCCATTAGGGTCATAGAGCCATTAAAATGCAAAAAATCACAAATCTGGGCAAATCCGAACAGTTCTGGGCACTTTCGGACAATTTTCGGCGCTGCGGCGTGCGTAGCGCTTTCAAGAGCTTCCGACGACTTCCAAATACTTCCAAAACATCATCCATAACTAATTTGGGGGTGACTATTACAATGGCAAAGCTGGATTTTGATTTTGAGGTCAAATTAAATATCTTAATTTAATTAAATATATTAAAATATTCCAAATATTCTATTGAGCTTTGAATCGCTCCAAATCTTTGAGGATTAGTTATAATGACTAAATAAACTTAATGAAATGATAACTAGACTGTAATTAAGTTGAATTAGGCTAAGTAACTACTTAGGGCTGTTACACTTTCATAGTCTTAAAAATAAATGCTAGGGGCATAATCTCATTTAAAATTAGATCTTAAAAAAGCCTTTGATATATTGGATTGAACTTTTTGATTAAAATGCTAAGTAGTTATGAGTTTAATGATATCTTCATTCAAAAAATCAAAAACATTACCCATCATAACTACTTCTCTGTTCTTATTAATGGCAAGGTTGGAGATTTTCTTAATTATGAAAGAGGACTCTAGTAAGGGGATCCTCTTTCCCTTATTCTTTTCATTCTTGCTTTTAACTGCTGGTCTATAAGCTTAAACTCATTATTTAAAACTAACCCTAGTCTTCATTATAATATTGGTGAAAAAGTTTTGGTTACTCACCTTGCTTATGTAGATGATCTAATCATTTTCAGTAATACGAGTGGAAATTCTGTTAGGAAAATAAAAAACATGATTACCTCTCTCGAGAAGGTTTTGGGTCTCAAAATCAACCTCTTAAGTCTCAATTTTTCACTAGCAACAAAACCTTGGTTAGTTATACCAATAGAATAATCAATTCTTTGAATATTTAACTCGAAAACTCCCCATATATTATCTTGGCATTCCAATTGTTAGAGGTCATAACAAAAATAGTAATTTCTCTAGCCTCACTGATATTATCCTACAAAAACTTCAAGGTTGGTGACACAATTACCTTTCTTAGGGTGGCAGGTTGGTGCTCCTCAAGTATGTCCTCAACACTATCCCTTTTTATTGGCTTGAGGTAACCTGTCCTACCAACTTCATTTTCAATACTTTAAAGGGCTTTTACACTAAATTCCTTTGGATTCACCCCAAAGGTAGCAAAATGATTTGGTGCCCTTGGAATAGTCTTACTTCCCCACTATTGAGGGAGGGTTTGGAATTAGATGTCTTTCCTATTTGCATAAAGCTTTCTCCCTCAAACTTTGGTGGAAATTTAGAACCTTTAATACAATTTAGTTGAACATTCTAAGGGCTAAATATTGTGTTAGATTTTATGCCTCACAAATTAGACACAAAATTATTAATTTTATCACGTGGAAAAAAATGTTATCTTCTCATGACATTATTGAAGAAACTTTAACCTGGGATGCTCCTGACCCTTATATATCCTTTTAGTATGACAGGTGGAGCCAGAATGAGGTGTTGATAAACTTTAGCTGCAATATTATCAATCAAAATCTAACTTTAGCTGATTGCTTTAACATTAATAATGGGTGGAACTATGAGCTTTTTAATAATATGCTTCCAACGGAAATTGTTCATAAGATAAAAGATGTTACTCCCAGTTATGAGCACACTAAGATTGCCAACTCTAATATCTGCATTAATAATAAAATTAGTTTAACTTCTCTTTGGCAAGTTTATAGATCCCACAGTCCCTCGATTTTCCCCAATTGGATTGGGAATAATTGTATCTCAAACCTTATCAGCATCTTCCTTTGGAGGCCTTAAAACAACTATTTAATCTTTGATAGCATTATACAAGTTAAGGCTTACAATTTGGCTTCCAAATGCCATTGCTGCTCTGATAATACTGAAACTATCAATCACATTTTAATTAAAAACATAACTAGCAATAAGATTTGGACCTCCATGAACATTTAGTCCAGTGCTGCTACTATTCCTACTAACACTAATGGTATTCTTACCCGCTGGCCCTCTCATAAAAAGAAACTTCATATTGGTCAACTGGGGATATCTACATTCTTTGGAATATTTGGAATGCGTGAAATAAAACCAAATACTCTTCATATTCTTTTCAATCTGAGAAAATTCTAGAGGCTCTAAAAGGTGATGTGCATAAGTTTCTCAACAATTATAGTGTTATAAATTTCAGTTGGAATAGTTTAAATGAAGGTTTTACTAGAAATGTGCTTTCTTTATAATATTTTGTTGCCGCTTCTTTGGGCTTTTAAATGCTAGTTTGTGGGGATATTAATTGCTTATGGGTGTAGAATGATGTTGGGGCTATCTGGTTTTTCTCTTTTTTTGTGGTTATTTTGCCTGCTCTGTCTGCACTGGTTATATCTGCTCTTTAATGGATTTTCTAGATGTTGTGTTCTGCACTGGATATTCTGGCTTCTCGGTCTGCTGCTTGAGGTGCACTAGCATTATTTGCTCTAGCTTTATATGCTTTCCATCTGCTGTGTGTGTCTATATGCTAGATTATGGCTGGAATGTTGTAGTTTTATGCACTGGATTATGGTTGGAATTTCTAGCTCTAGTTTATTGGTTTCTTGCTGAATGGATCACTGTATAATGTGGATTAGTTGTTTGGGCTTTAGTGTGTTGGGTTCTTGTTGGCTGGTTTATTGTAGTCTGGGCAGTGATTGTATAGATGTATGCTGGGATGCCTTGCATTCTAAGAGCAGTTGGAATCTCTGGACGGCTGCCTATGGATTACCTGCTTTAATATGCTTATGTTTGTTGTTTCTTATGGCTGTGCTGAACACTCTTCCCAAACGTGTTAATCGCCCAGTCTCTATCTTGCAAAGAAAGGTTTCTTCTTTTGGCGTAGCCATTTTGGATGGTTGCAGTCAGTTTTGGATGCTGTTGTGTTGCAAGGGATTAAGTATGTTCCTTTATTCCTTTTCCATTTTTTGTGCGTCACTGATTTCGTTCTTTATTATTGTTTGTTCTATTTTATTTTGTGTTTGGAGACCTTTACGATATACCCTGGGTCTTTGTTTTTGGGGCTGTCTTCAATATTTTAGTTTATCTAGTATTCTATACTCCTCCCAGCCCTAATCCTGTATCCATTTAATTTTCGTGAAATAAACTCCCACCGAGATGGCAGGTTGGGAGGTTATAAAAATCTTAAACTAAAATTCTGAAACCAACCTCAAAAGAAAAAGGATCCAAAGTATAACGTAAAAAAACCTTTCAACAAGAAAAAATACGAAACGAAAAAAGTAGCCAAATAGACAGAAAAGGTAACAAAAAGAAAAACATTAAAAAGGAAAAACAGCCAATCAAAACAACCATTATCATAACCTGGGGAAGCAGAAAAATAGCAAACAACCCTCTAAACCATCAACCACCTACAGCAGATCGAGATAGCCTACCACCAAGAACCAACCACATGCAGCAGATCAAGAATAGACACCCTCCCAAAGCAGGAGATGGAATGAAGAGAGCAGAGTCTCTAACCAAAAGTCACAAACAGTCAAAAAACCATAGTATGGACAGCGTGGGGAAACCAAAAGCAGCAAATTCTGGAGACGAGGAATTGGAGACTAGAAGCAAAGAAACAGTGGCAGCAAAAAACCTAGGGCAGCAGCCCCCCACTTCCAGCCAAAGAAACCAAGCATATATATATATATATATATATATATATATATATATATATATATATATATATATATATATATATATATATATATATATATATATATATATATATATATATATATATATATATATATATATATTATAGAAAGTCATCTTGACGGAGTTTTATTCCATACAAAAAAGCCTTATAGGACTGGGGCTGGGAGGGTACAAAGTCCTAAAACTAAAAACCAGAATCTAACCCCAAAAACAGGGACCCAGGGAATATCCTAAAAGGTTTCTCGATAGAAAAGAAAAAAGAGTTAATAGAAAAGAAGCAAAAGAAAACATAGCAGTAGCATAAGAATTAAACAGACACAAAGTAAACAAAAGGACATAGAAACTAATAGGAAGTATTAAAACCTGGTGCAAAGTACACAAGGGAGCAAAGAGGTTGCGTACCAAAATGCCTCCACCAAGGATTAACCACTGGATACCTTTATACAAGATAGCCACGCCACCAAAGCCGACCAGCACGAAAGTCCAAACAGCAACTAACAACACAACCACCGCGAAGAAACCTGCAAAAAGAAATCTACCGCAACCCCAATTCGAAAAGCAAGCACACAAAAAAAACATAGAGGGAGCCTGAGAGAGAACACAACCAACTGAATCATCCCACGGAGCAGAGGGATACTTAATAAGATCAACAACTAAGCCCATAACAATTCTGTCCACAGGGCAAAAAATCAAACCAACCGCATCACTTTCAATAAAACCAACAGATCCCACCACTTTTAACAAAACCAAAGGAGGGTGCACCAGAGAAACCAACAATAATCCCAATAATAAACCAGTAGTTAAGACAAAATAAGGCGAACGAGCAGAAACCATTTGAGAGGAGATGATAGAAGCAGCACTATCACAAGAACCGAGAAAAATAAGAATGGAAATAGCAGGAGAATTAACGTGAGCCATCTCAGAATCGCAAAGCGAAAATCTATTTAAACAAACTATTCCAAAAATAGCATTAAGAGCAACGTGAGCCAAAATTAAATCAAACACCGGCCAAGGCATCACATCACCAATGATTTTTGGCAAAATAGAAAGCATCAGAACACTACAAAAAATACCATCATAAGCAAAAGAAAGCAAGGAAATATTAGAAATTAAGCACACTTCAGAAGGTACCTCCAACACAACATTGCAGATAAAGATAATCTTATCTAGCATTAAGAAACCAAGGCAATGACCATTCGAGCACAAAGCATAACCTTTTAAAGTACCCTCTCCCTATTAACCATAAGATTAAGCATCATACCGACTAGGAGATTAACAATCAGCCTAGCTCTTAGACTCACATCAAAGATATTAACAGAAGAAATCATCACAACATACACCGGAACACCATAAAAGACCATTAAAGAACCTTAGCCAGTGGGAAGAAACCACATAAAGTTTAAATTCAAGAAAGCAAACATTACAAGGCCAATCCAATTAAGCAACACAGATTTAAACCCACAAGAGGTGAGAGAGCAATTAGACAGCCCCAAAGAGAGACCACTTCCAACTGCAACAACCCACCAATCTGGATAGGAATCAAAAACAAAATTCTCACTCCAAACTAAACTTGCTTTTGATAAAGACAGCATTGAGGTTTTTCCAGCTGAAAAACTTTTTATCATAAATGTTGATGCAATTTTTAACCTCTTCAATAATTTTCAACACAGAAGCAGTTGTATTGAAATTAGTATTTGTGTACTTAGCTTGATTTCTAGTTCCCCAAATGTGCCAAAGGGTGAAATCATCAAAGAGATTGCCAATATGAATCTTGCCCTTCTTAGCTTTAGGCCATCGGAAAAAAATATCTTCAGTATTAGCAGCAGGAAGGGAGGGGGCTAAGGAAATGTTATTCCAGATCAATTTGCTGAAGGCATTTTCAATGAACACATGGTTTAAAGATTCAATTTCTTTACATCAATGGCAACGGGAAGCAAGGAAAAAGCTCAATCTTTTTATTTTAGTGTCGACACTGATGAAGTTCTTATAGAGCCTCCAAAGAAATATACTAATAAGGTTAGGAATGCAATTATGCCATATCTAGTTAGGGAAAGAGGGGAGCCCATGGGATCGACAACAATTCCAAAGAATGGAAAGATTAATTTTTTTGTTGATGCAGAAAATAGAGTTAGCAAATTTAGAAGTTTTGAACACTGGATGAAGCACAGTAATATTGTTAACCTCCTCATCAGAGAACATGTCCTGAAGAAGAGACAAATTCCAGGCAGAACTGTGAGAATAAATATCAGAAAGCTTTAATTTTGGGTATTTGATATGGCTATTATTAGGGAAAAAGCTTTATTATTATTCTGGCAATCATACCAAAAGGAAATAGATGTGTTAAGATTTTCCCAAATTATAGTTTTCCCAACAGTGTCTCTAAATGTAATAACCATAGTTGTTACCCTAGCTAGATCTGGATTAATTAAGCCAAACCAAACTTTGATTTTGATTCTAATAGACTTAATGGGTCATTTAAAGTTAGCCATAGAAGTTTGGAATCAATCGGAGTTAAATTGAGAATTTTGGTATTTTTGGCTATTTTTGAGCCCTAGAAAATACCTAAATTAAATTGATCTCCAAACTAAAATCTGACTTCATTTTTGAATTTCTCATATCCTAATTAGCTAAGGGTAAATTTTTGAGAATTTTTGGAGCTCATCTAAGCCTAAATTGGATTTATAAATTTAATAGAAATTAATGTAATTAATAAATAGATTTATAATAATTAATTTAATTATTTAATTAAAAATTAAGGCTAGGATTTGCTGTTGGGACCACGATAGATCCGCTGCAGGGTCCCGACAGTGGCGCATGGGAATAAACACATGGGATGAGCGGCACACATCTTAGCGCAAACTATCGAATGACAGGATCTCCTCCTTGGCGCGATCTAACCCTAAGCGTCGGATCCGTCGCTCGCATCCGATGGCCTTTATCTATTTCATTTAAGTACTCCATCAGTGCCATTCAGAGCCAACAGTCGATCCATCCGACGGCTCTGAAATCCCCAGGCACTATGGATCATCGTCCACCTCCTGATCTTCCCACGCGTGCTGGTCCCCCCGACAGCCAAATCCTCCCCGCCCCATGGTAGTATTGGAAATTACCCGTTCTTCTCCTTTTTCCCTCCGGTGCAATGGCTGGTCAGTAGTGCTCTCCCCAATCTGCCTTCGGACGGTTAAACCCATCCTCCCCTTTGGGCCGAACCTCATGCTGGTGCCCGAGCCTCAGTGTCCACCTTAGGGATTCCCTCGACCTATAAATACCTCCCGAGAATCACAGTGAGTCCCTTTGCTCACTGTGATCCCCCTCAATTCCCAGCCGCTAGTTCTAATGCTCTCAGCAAATTCCTGACGTTTTTTTCTGGACCTGCCGCGTACCGCTGATTAAGGGCGAGGTCTGGCATTCAGACCCCCTTGCTAGAGCCTCTACGACCATCTGGAGTGACCTGAGCTACCTGCATTGCTTCCGTCACTTCGTCCATCTTCAGGTACAGCCTTTGTCTGAACTTTTTGTCGAGTTAGATTCAGCTCGACTCGCACTTAATTGAGCCTAGATGCTGTGTTATGATCCCTCCCTAATTCCCTAGCAGACGTCTGAGTCTTCTAGTGAGGCCTGGCAGTGGACCAGATGGCGAATTGTCGTCTGAGTGTGCACTACCAGTAGGCTTTCAGATTTGCCAAATGCTGCTCATCCCTTAAGCAATTGGCTAGCTAAGTAATGCCTGAACCTCTCGGCAATAATTGCGAACCCCTATCGATGGTCGGGCTCGATCGATCGATTTGTCGAAAATCGATCGACCTATTTTGGGCTTCTGTCTACAGTCCACCATAACACCCCGTTGATCCAGACCATCCTAGAACCTCTCGACTCACCCTATCACTTCTCCTTAGGTCCCTGAACATGTAGGGATAGATGCGGGCTCATGGCATGGATTCTGTGAGGAGAATTCACTCCTCACAGGTGCGCCTTCGGAGACGCCTTGGTCGAGTAGCACTCCAGCGATCCAGCGCCTCCCAGATGGGGCTTCATGGTCCATTCGACGCGTCTAGGGTGGGGATGGTGTAGCCATCGAGATCATGGTGCGGCATGGCCGGAGCATGGATAATTTGGCTCTGGAAGCGAACCTTAGGGTTCGGGTGTCGGGCGCCTCTCCGCGAAGAAGACGATGGAATTTGGGTCGGGCCGACCCCAACCCGCGCCTTTTGATTTTGGGCCGCGGCTAATAGCAAATTATAGGATTGCATTTTCTATGGTTATTATTTAATAAATCAAATTCTTATAGTTTTTATGTAAATAAAAATGCCGAATAAATTATTTGAATAACTTTAGTTATGCTGATCCAAATGGTATGATCCAATATACCATTTGAATCAAAAAATACAAGGAATCTAAATCTAAAATAAAATTATAGATCCAATGGTTGGATTTAAAATAATTGCCCAATCCTTTTTTGTTCTTAATTAAATCATATTAAATTAAATAAATGCCCAATTATGGAAAATAAGGGCTCTGATTACTCATATAACCCTAGAGAATAATTGTAGACCCTTAAAACCAATTTAAAGTATTTAATTTTCCTAATCACTTCTTATTTATCCTAATTAAGGATTAGTGAATTAAACTCTAATTAAGCCTCTGATTTTGCTAAGTATAGTTCCTAATGCTATCTTAAGTGTAGTAGAGCCTATGAATAAGATTGGATTGCCATAGAATATCCTAACTTTCTTAATCATTTTAATTGGCCTAAAAAGATGATTAGTACTAATTAGGCTAATTAGGTTGCCAAAACCTAAGATAAGTGTGTTTTCTACTTCATTGACCAATATGAAATTCATTAAATAGATTAGAATAAATTTAGCTAATTAAATTCTAAAATCCCATATTTAGCCTTAAGAGGGGTATTTTGGTTATTTTGACTAAAATATGCTTAAGTACCCCTTAAACCTTAGAAAAATTCAGTAAGTTACCCTTAGTTAGATTATTAATGTACTGCTGAACTCTTAGACTAATAATGTTAATAGTATGGATATTAAGTTTAGAAATCTTCATTTAGCCTTACTTAAGGTAATTAGATCTTAAGTGATCATAAAGGAGTCACTTTGCCTTAGTAATTGAATCTAGCAATCTTAAAATACTAAATATTAATTTAAGAGGTTCAATTAAGTTAGTTCATAAGCTTAAATTCTAAAAGAAACATATTTAGAAAATCCTAAGTCGAAAACCTAGTTTAAGTCTAAAGTGATCAAACATCAGATCTTAGATCTTAGACTTTAGATCTTCACTTGAATTGAACTACCTTCCTTTGAAATTTCCTAAGTGATTTATTGTCTAATTCTTTTGAAACCTTCCATGTGGGTATTGGATTGATTTAATCTATAGGATAATGAAATTATCCTAAAAAATTAAATATAGATCTTAGATTCTCAAGTTCTTAATTGATTATTTTATCTTATAATTAGTAGAGTAACATTTTACTAAGTTCTTAGTTCTTGGATCCTTCAGCTTATAGGACTCATTATTCTTAATTTGAGTTTTAGAGTGTGAACTCTAAATCTGTATTAGGACATCACCTTGGATTTAGGATTTGAACACCAAAGTGGAGTTTAAATCCAAAATCCTTAAATCATGATTTACTCACTCAAGATTTGAGTAAGAGAGAAAAATATTAATAATTAAGTCGTTGATTCATTTATTTAAACCTTATAGTCGACACATGATTATGAATTAGAACTTGTTAAGTTCTAATATTAACTTTAAGGTCGTAAATCTGAGACCATACTCGATAGCTGGATATTGGAGATCCTAAACTTGTATCTTCTCAGAGTAGTTAGTTGGATAACTTAGAAAACAACAGATATCACATAAGTCTAGATTGAGTCACTTGCTTACCTTGACTTGAATGCTCTGCACACCTTGAATATTGAGTCTTGTTGCTTGAGCATGATAGGAGAACTTAGGATATAGATGATACATCTTAAGTTAGTGTTTGTAAAGCATATCATTCATCTAGTTCTTTCAGTATTTTCAGTTAGTAGAGTATGTCCTAGTTTAGTCTTCCTCTTCAGTTCTTGTATTGTTATATAATAGACTTAGGCCTAGCTCTGTGGATGTCTAGGATGGTTATAGTCTTATTCTATGAGTTCAACTCAGGCTTAGCTTTGTAGATGTCTAGGATGGATATTGTTGAACTCTCAGTTCAGAGGTCCTGTATGGCCTATTTCTGGTATGGCACCACTATGTCTTAGGCTTACTGCTACTCTAGTGCAATTTTTTATTTTTGTTTTGCATTGCCACATGCTTCAGTGGCCTTACTTATAGTGCTTAGCTTGCTTTGCCACATGTCTTAGTGGGTTTACCTTATTTTACCTGCTTGCTTTTGCCACATGTTTAAGTGGCCTTTTCTTTTATAATTTAAATGCATGTTGTATGTATGCTCTTGTGGATAGTATTTATAGATAGATATTTACATGTTTAGGATGCTAGAATTATTTGTTATTTCAGCACTTGTATTCATTTATACTCAGCATGTTTCCATATGACCATAAGCATGTTAGGATCAGATTTCTTTTAGTACTCGTAGTCACTTTTGCTTTTAGATTTACCTTGGTTATTTTTCATGTTCTGAACACTTATTAAATGATTATAAATGGTTAGTTTATAGTTACCCCCCATTTCCTTGTAGCTTATTGCACCCCATAAAATTGCTTACATGTTTAATTAATTAAATGTGATATTTTTAAATATTCAGTTCATTTAAATAGCCTAAAATATGCTTAGATAATTATCTAACTGTAACCTTTTTATTTTATTGGCTGGGGCCCTGACATTTGTGATACTGACAAATATCAAATTTAGACTTGTTTGTAGGCAGTGCTGCAGGAGAGGAGCCAGTGTAGAAGGAGGATCGTTCTACTGCAGCTTAGATAGACTTTACTTTTTCTTTCAGTGAGATTGAGTGTAACAACCCTAGTTATTACCCTAGCTAAATTTGGATTAATTAAGCCAAACTAAGCTTTAATTTTGATTCCATTAGACTCAGTGGGTCATTTTAACCTAACCATAGAAGTTTGGAATCAATCGGAGCTAAAATGGAAAATTTGGTATTTTTGACTATTTTAAGCCCTGAAAAATACTTAAATTAATTTGATATCCAAATCAAAATCTGACTTCATTTTTGAATTCCCCACCCTCAAATTAGCTAAGAGTGAAATTTTGGGAATTTTTAGAGGTCATTTAGGCATATTTTGGATTTAATTTAATTTGGTTCAATTGCAAATTAGGGTTTTAAACAATTCTTAATTGCAAATTTATCCTCTTCCAACGGTCGGTCGGTTTCTAAAACGCGGGCGCCATCCGGGCCGTCCATTCCGCGGATTTAATCCAACAGCCCGTGCCTTCGATCAAATCCGTCTCATCTCGACCGTTCCGTGATTTCGAGATTCTGATCTGACGGCATCTAGCCATCCGCCGTAAGTACCCTCGATCAACCGTTATATCACCTGATCTAATCCAACGGCTGACCTCTTATGCACGGCGAATCGGTTAAGTAGCGCATCAGGACCATCCGGGACCAACGGCTTAGTGATTAGACGGTGGATACGAACCCAAGCACTGTGGATCATCTCCCTCGTCTCGCCACGTCCGCATCTGGTCCCCCCCCGACAGCCAGAAACCTCCCAGCCCTCGTGGCAGTACGGGAAGACCCCGAAATTCCCCTGCTGCCCTCGGTGCGTCCGTCTTGCCGGTCATCTTCTCCCCAAAATGCCCATAACCATTGGCCCAAGCATTCTCTTCGGCCCGAGCCTCCTGTGGGGCCCCCATACTAACAACAAGGAAGTACGGTGCTCTAACTATGGCAAATCCCTAGCTTAAGTAAAGTTAGGTAAACCCAACCTGCCTTAAGCCAAGCCTTTGTCAACAAGTATTATAACATTCATCAATATATATATATATATATATATATATATATATATATCAAAGTGGCGGAAGCAATAGGCGAGTAGTAACATCCACAAGCATACATAGTAGAAAGAGGGAAAATAATATAGTAACTCATCGAAATGTTGAAATGAAACACATCCAAAATTAATTATTACAAACTGAATTCTAAAGAGAATGAAAATGACTCTCAATCCCACTAAAATAAAATGCAAGATATATCAAAACAACAGCAGCACGATCCTCCTCCTGAACCTGCTCCTCTTTTGTGACACTGCCCACGAACACGTCTGAATATGACATTTGTCGGTAGCACAAATGCCAGGGCCCCAGCCAACAAAACAAAAATGTTACAGTTAGACAATTTTTTAAGTACATTTTAGGCTATTTTAATGAACTGGATATTTTAAATATATCACATTTAAATTAGCTAAACATGCATTCAGTAATAGGTGCAACAAGCTATGGAGAAACAGTAACTATAAACTATCCATTTATAGCTAGCAACTAGTATGAAGAATATGCAATGTAAAATAAGTAAGGTGAGGCTAAAAGCTAAAAGAATAACAACTACAATACAATTCTGAACTTAACATGCTTATGATCATATTAACACATGCTGGGTGTATAAAAGAAATATAAGTACTGAAAATATGCAATTTTAGCATCCTAAACATGCCAATATATATAAGTAAATTATGTGAGTGTACATACAACATGCTAATTAAGAGAAGGAAAGAAAGGCCACTGAGATATGTGGCAAAAGCAAAGCAATCTATGAAATGTAAAACCACTGAGACATGTGGCAAAATGAGCAAGTACTGAAAATAAGGCCACTGAAGCATGTGGCAAAGCAAAACAAAAAATAATACTGAACAATCTAACTAAAGTAGTAATAAGCCTAAGACATAGTACTGCCATACCAGCTAATAGGCCAAACAGGGCCTCCAATATCAATCAACCAAGCCCCAGCCTAGCCATCCAAATATGCTAGGTCTGAGTCCATTCTATATAAATTACTATTGAAGAGGTAGACTAAGCTAGGACATATTCTACCAACTGCAAACAAGGCAAAATTGAATGATATGCAATTCAAATACTAACTTAGGATGTATCATCCATATCCTAAGTTCTCCTATTATGCACAAGGAATAAGGCTCAATATCCAAGGTATGCAAAGCAAATCTAGTCAAAGTAAGCAAGAGACTCAATCTAAACTAGTGTGATATCTGTTGTTATCTAATTACCAAATCTAACTACTCTGAGAAGGTACAAGTTTAAGATCTCCAATATCCAGCTATCGAGTAGAACCTCAAATTTACGTCCTTATAGTTAACATTAGAGCTTAACAAGTTCTAATCCAAAATTATGTGATGAATATATGGTTTAAGTAAATAAATCAATGACCTAATTTATTAATAATTTACTTTCTTACCCAAATCTTGATTAAGTAATTCAAAATTTAAGAATTTAGGACTTAAACTCCACTTTGGTGTTCAAATCCTAATCCCAAGTCAAATCCTACTAAGGGTCTAAGGTTTATTCATGGTACCCTAGTTAAAGGTGAAAAATCCTATAAGCTGAATCATCCAGGAATTATGAACTTTTTGAAAGGTTATTCTACTGATTATAATATAAAATAATCAATTAAGAACTTGAGAATCTAAGATCTATATTCAATCCTTTAAGATAATTTCATTATCTCATAGATTGAATCACCCTATACTCACAAGGAAGGCTTCAAAGGGTTAAACAATCAATCATTTAAAGAATTTCAAAGGAGATAATTTAATTTAAGTAGAAGATCTAAAGTCTAAGGTCTAAGATCTAATATCTGATTTTTGATCACTTTAAACTTTAAACTAGGTTATCAATTTAGACTTTACCAGTTGCATTTCTTTTAGCATTTAAGTTCAAAATCTAACTAAATGAAACTTATTAAGGTGATATTTAACCATTGCAATTATTATATTTAAGTACTAAGGCCAAATGACTATTTTAGGATCACTTAAGATCTAAGTGTTTAATTAAGGTTTAAGTGGAGATTTCTTGAATTAATGTCCAAGTCATTAGTATTATTAACCTAAGGGTTCAGAGAGCATTTCTAATCTATATTAGGGTAGTTCACTGAAATTTCCAAGTTTTAAGGAGCATTTAAGCACATTTTGGTTAAAATGACCAAAATGCCCCTCTTAAGGCTAAAATTGGGATTTTAGGGTTTAGTTATCCAAACTGGATCTAATCTATTTTAAAGTGCTTCATATGGATTAATAAAGTGGTGAACACACTTATCCTAGGTTTTGACAACTTAATTAAGCTAATTAGCACTAATCACTTATTTAAGCCTAATAGAGTGATTAGAGAATTTAGGACATTCTAGGGCAATTCAACCTTACCCAGAGGTTCTAATGTACTTAGGATAGCATTATGAATAATATTCATAAAAAATCAAAGGTTAAATTAGGGTTAATTTCACTAATCCTTAATTAGGGTGATTAAGGAGTGATTAAGAAATTTTAATATCCAAAATTGATTTTAAGGGTCTAACATCATTCTTTAGGGTTCAATGAGAAATCAGAGCCCTTAATTACTTAATTTGGTCATTAATTGAATTTATTATGATTTAATTAAAAATATAAAGGTTTGATTAATTATTTTAAATCCAACCATTGGATCTGTGATTTTATTCTATATTTAGATTCCTTGTATTTTTCTGATTCAAATGGTATATTGGATCATACCATTTGGATTTGTATAACTAAAGTTATTAAAATAATTTCTTAAGAATTTTTATTTAAATTAGAACTATAGGTTTAATAATTTTTAATATTTAATGTGATGACCCACTTAAGTAGTAATAAGTGAAACTCTTAAACATCAAGGCTCCTTTTCAGATAACAGTGGAGTTCTTGATAAGAACTTCAAAATTAAGCGTGCTCAGGTGGGAGCACTCCCAGGATGGGTGACCTGCTGGGAAGTTATCTTCTGAGGGCAAAATCATGAGGCATTTCTGGCCAAAATGGACAATACCTTGGCGCTTAAGAGTTTAGGCTATTATAAATGGTATCAGAGCAAATCATAGGGTGTCAGATAGGAGCTAAGTGCCATACAGGGCAAAGTACCACTTCATGTGAGCAGCCTCTTGAACCCATGATTATTAAGGTGCTACATGATTGTGGGTACCTCTTGTGCCTGTAGGGGTCACCTCTAATCCTATCTACCCAATGGATGGTTCTTGGATCTGTGTGTGGATACTGACGAGGACGTCAGTTACTTAAGTTGGGGAGATTGTGATGACCCACTTAAGTAGTAATAAGTGAAACTCTTAAACATCAAGGCGCCTTTTCAGATAACAGTGGAGTTCCTGATAAGAACTTCAAAGTTAAGCGTGCTCAGGTGGGAGCACTCCCAGGATAGGTGACCTGCTGGGAAGTTATCTTCTGAGGGCAAAACCGTGAGGCATTTCTGGCCAAAATGGACAATACCTTGGTGCTTAAGAGTTTGAGCTGTTACATTTAACTTATGAAATTTTATGCCAATAATTCTTAATTAACCGTGACCCAAAATCGGAATCGTGCGGGTCGGGGTCGGCCCGGCCCAAGAATGGGTCATCTTCTTCCTCTCGATGGGCCCATCCCAGGCGAGATTCAGCGCTAAAATTCTCGGCGCTCAGGCGACGGCGGCAGCTCAACTCGATCCCTACACATTCATGGGGTCGAGACGCATCAATTGGATTAAGAACCCCCATATGGATCCTTTTGGATCGATGGGGTGCTACTCACCCTAGACGCCTTCGATAGGGGCGTTTCAGGCCTACTGTGAGGAGGCAATTCTCCTCACAGAGGCCCCAAATCGGCCAGGGTTCAATACCTACACCTTCAGGGAGGTGAGGCGAGTCGAACCCCTAAGGTTTCATAACCTGGGGTGCAGCCGATCGCTGGGTCCTTACTTGGACTCAGCCATGGCTCGGCCGCTAGCTCAGTCGATCGATACGATTGACCTGAGCTAGCTTAGCCCCAGGCGACAATTACTACGGGTTTCCTAAGCGACTACGGTTCTCTAAGCGACATCCAGAGGCTCAATGCAGAGATAGATGAGGAAATGGATCGAAGAAATCCATGGAAGAAGGCTGTACGTCGGAATGGGATTGCAGGTTCGGTCCGAGAGGCCATAGAGGCAGCTGGAGTTTCCAGAAGACTGCCACGAGCTCCCAGGGGGGCTGAACACCAGACTCACACCCTCTATCAGTGGTACTTAGCTCTGGAAGTTCCAGTAAATTGCCGAGCAGACAGGGACTCCAGCAAGCCTTTAGCTAAAGAAATTAGGGTTCACAGTGAGCAAAGGGGCTCACTTTAAAACTCTGAAGGTATTTATAGGCCTGGGGAAGCTCTAGGGGTGGTGACCAGGGCTCGGGAATAGGGCTTGGCTCGGCCCGAGGGTCCTCACCATTTCCTTGAAATTGGGAGGGTCCAGACCTCTCGGGTCGCCCTACTAGGCTCGGCCATTCTCGGAAGGTCCTAACGGTCTTGGTGACCTGGCGAGGGGAGTGGTAGACAGGGTTACGTGGCTTAGTACGGGCGAATTCTCGTTGTCGGGGCAGGATCTCTCGGGGACAAAGATCCACAGTGGCGGGGGACTCCAGGACTGTCTGATGGATCAGCAGTTGGCACGGGACGGTTCTAATCTCCTGACATTTAACGTCCGTGTGAGGGGTTGGATCGACCGTCGGATCGGATCCACGGATCGATCGGGCGATCAGGGATACTTAGGACGGTTACTTGGATGCCGTTGGATCGAATCTCGGAACCACTGAACGGTCGAGATTAGATGAATCCGATCTAAGGCGTGGGCCATTGGATCGAATTCCGTGGAACAGACGGCTCAGATGGCGCCCTCAGTTTAGAAGGGAGCCGACCGTTGGAGGGGGATAGATTTACGAATATGATTTGCTTAAAGTCCTAATTTGCAATTAAACCTATTTAAATCAAATCCAAAATGTGACCAAATGACCTCCAAACAAATTCCCAAAGTTACACCCTTAGCTAATTTGGGGGTGGGAAATCCAAAAATGAAATCAGATTTTGAATTGGAGATCAAATTATTTTAGATATTTTCTAGGGTTCAAAAATAGCCAAAATACCAAAATTTCAGATTTAGCTCCGATTGGTTCCAAACTTCTATGGTTAGGTTTAAATGACCCAATGAGTTCAATGGAATCAAAATCAAAGGTTGGCTTGGCTTAAATTATTCAAATTTAGTTATGGTAACAACTAGGGTTGTTACAGACTCCCCCACTTAAGAACGATGTCGTCCCCGACATCACCTAAGTGAAGAAAAATTCTACTGGGACCATACAAGTTTTAAATATGATTGATAGAAAAGAGGAGAACAATACCTGAGTTTGGAAAGAGCTGGGGATATTTATTGCGCATATCCACCTCTTTCTTCCAAGTAGATTCTTGTAACGATCGATTTTTCCACTGAATTTTAACCATAGGAATTGAATGATTCCTTAGCTGTTTCTGATCATGAGCTAAGATTCTGATAGGTTGTTTGGCATACGAAAGATCAGGTTGAATCTCTACTGCTGGAAGTTGAATGAGATGAGAAGGGTCTCGAAGACATCTTCTCAATGATGATACATGAAATACGTTGTGAAAGCTGCAAAGCCATCAGGAAGGCTTAACCGGTTGGCAGATGATCCTACTTTGGCCAAAACTTTGAAAGGTCCAACATAACAGGGACTAAGTTTCCCAGCTACGCCAAATCTGAAGACGCCTTTCATTGGTCTGACCTTTAGATAAACAGAATCTCCCACATTGAATTCTAGGAGACGGTGGTGAGAATTATGATACTTGCTCTGACGATCTTGAGCTGAATGAATTCTCTGCTGAATTAATTTAATCTTATTATTGGTTTCTTCAACTAAATCTGAACCAAAGAACTAAACACTTCTTGTTTATGACCAAGCTAGTGGAGTACTGCATTTTCTACGGCACTTGATTTTGCACGAGGTAATCCCATGACAAAGTCCATAGATATATCGAACTATTTCATTTAGGGATATCTAATGGATTCAGAAGACCTTTGGGTCTTTGGTGTTCGGCCTTCACTAAATTATAGGCATGACATTTGGTCACAAAGTTAACTATATCTTTCTTCATACCTGGCCACTAAAATGATTATTTTAGGTCCTGGTACATCTTAGTACTACCTGGATGGATATGGTATCCAGAATTATGGTCCTCGACTAACACTTCTTGATGCATGGACTTAGGAATCCACAATCGATTACCTTGATAAATTACATCATTCTGCAATTGCAGATCATGACGAAGACCACATTCGATATTTGCTTTAACCTTCAGATACTCATCATCTTTGGTTTGCGAGATAGAGACATCTCGGTGGAAAGTGGGTTCCACATTAATATTTGCTAATAGCGAACTCAGCATATCGTCACTGACTGAAGAAATCTCACAAAATGCAAGTTCTAAGGAACTGGATGTAATCATAGAGGTTAAAGTAGCACGATGACTAAGAGCATCGGCCACTACATTTGCTTTTCCTGGATGATATTGGATACTGAGGTCATAATCGCTGATGAGCTCCAACCATCTTTTCTGGCAGCAATTCAACTCTTTCTGGGTGAAGATATACTTTAAACTTTGATGATCAATAAAAATTAAACACTGCTCTACGTATAGATACTGGCGCCATATTTTCAAGGCAAATATCACGGCTGCAAGTTCAAGATTATGGACTGGATAATTTCGCTCATGGGGTTTTAATTATCGAGAGGCGTAGGCAATTACCTTACCCTCTTGCATTAAAAGATATATACTTGATAGTTTAAACATTCTTTAGGTAAAACAAGAACTGGAGCGGTAGAAAGTGCATCTTTCAGAGTTTGAAATGCTTTCTCGCATTCTGGACTTCAGATGAACGGAACGGCCTTTTGAGTCAATTTAGTCAACGGTGAAGCAATCTAGGAAAAGCCTTTAACAAACTTTTTGTAGTATCCCCCTAATCCCAGGAAACTTCTAATGTTGGTGACAGACTTAGGTTGAGCCCAGTCCTGAATAGCACTTACTTTACTCTGATCTACCTGAATACCTTGAGCATCGACTATGTGCCCCAAGAATGCAATGGAATGGAGCCAGAACTTGCATTTGAAAAACTTGGCATACAGTTGATGATCACGCAAAGTTCCCAACACTAACCTCAGATGTTTTTCATGATCTCTCAGAGTTTTGGAATAAATGAGGATATCGTCAATGAAGACTATCACAAACTTGTCCAAATATGGTTTTAGCACCGTTGCATCAAATCCATAAATATTGATGGTGCATTGGTGAGTCCGAATGACATCACCAAAAACTCAAAGTGGCCATAACGGGTATGGAAAGCAGTCTTCCCTACATCATCTTCTTTTACTCGTAGTTGATGGTATCGAGACCTTAAATCGATCTTGGAAAATATAACAGCTCCGGATAACTAGTTGAACAAGTCATCAATTCTATTAAGTGGGTATTTGTTCTTTATGATGACCTTATTCAATTCATGATAATCTATACACATACGCATAGATCCATCCTTCTTTTTCACAAATAAAACTGACGCTCCCCAAGGAGACATACGTGGCCTGATGAAGCCTTTATTCAAGAGCTCTTGCAATTGCTCGTTGAGCTCTTGAAGCTCCTTAGGTGCCATTCTATAAGGTGCTTTGGATATCAGCTGGGTTCCAGGGATCAATTCAATAATGAATTCTACTTCTCTAAAAGAAGGTACACCAAGCAAATCTTCTGGAAATACATCGGCAAATTCTTTGACTACCTTACAATCAGCAAGAGAGATACTCTCTTTTGTTTCGCCCATCATGGTTATTAGGTAAGCATTACAACCCTTAACAATCAACTGTTCAGCTTTAATTGCATTTATTAAGGATAGCTGCATGCTAGTTTTTCCTACAAATGTTTCAGGCTTGCCCTGAGAATGGAGAGTGACTTTTTTTTCATGACAATTTATCACAGCATCATTGTCACACTTGCCATACGAATGTGGCTTAGTACAGTTTTGAGTTTGTTCAGCAGTAGGTGCAACTTCTAGTTGATATACTTTTGTAGGGTTAGATCCGTGTCTCTTGAAGTTTCCCCATAGGTTTAGAGTTGTCTGTGCTTTTCGCTTAAGATCCTCTTCAGATTGGTGATACTCAATCACCTTAGCCGTTTCCACTAGTTTGAAGAAGCTAGTCAAACAGAGCAGCACGATCTGGTTCTTCAGTGAACCTCGGAGTCCATAAAGAAAGCGGTGGCACTTAGCTGACTCAGAATAGTAACTTCTGGTATTCAGCTACTGAACAACTCCGTTGAGTCAACCTCATGATTATGTCTGCAATAATGTTTTGTACGAATGGGAGAATGAATTCAGTCTTGAAGGCCTCGATGAACTCATCCCAGGGGATGTCCTCTAACTCGTAGTCAGTGAACTTGGTATTTCGGATCTCTTCCCACCAATATTCTGCTTTCGCATGAAACAGATGGGTGGCGAGACGGACAACTTTCGAGTTCGGGATCTTCAGACTAATAAGATCCCTTTCCACAGCCTTCAGCCAATCGGCTGTATCCATTGGTGACAGGTTCCCACCAAAGGTTGGAGGCCTTAACCTCAGAAAATTGTGAAGGAGATTATCCGCCAAATGATGTGAAGAAGGAGCAGCTTGTGGAGCATATACTGTTGGAGCAGCGACAGTGACTGGAGTTGCACGATCATTTAGTAATTTCTACATAACGAGTGCCTATTGAGCTTGATTTTCCAACAGAGTTGCCACCATGGCTCGCAGATGAGGCAACAGTGTTCTTGACAGGAGTAACGGTAGGTGGTGATTCAGAATCCATTCTAATATAATTTTTTAAGAAAAAGACAAACTTAGAATTTACTCTAAGGAAGGGAAATCAAAATCTTTCTTTAATTATAGAAATAAAGGATTACAATGCTAAAATTGTAAATCTAATAGGGTTGCTTGAGAATGAGATAATATTTATCCTAACTATCACTCAAACATTATCAATATACTCTGCCCTAAAGGCTACACAAAAGTCCTCAAAAGTGACTTCCCGACGCTTCCTGTTACGCTTCTTCTCGAGCCTCGCCATGGTCTCATACCACCAAACTCCGGTGTAATCCAACATCAGGCCTATCACAATATCTACATAAAGTGATTCAGGACACTCTATGTGTATCAAAATGGACTCCACTCGGCTCAACCATTCTTGTGCGTATATGGGAAAGTTGAGCCCTCGATATACAGCTTGCTATATAAGCTTCTCTAGGACCAAGATCCCTTTTGCCAAAACTCCTTCAATCTACCAGTTCCTTTCCTACCTCCACTTGAAGTTACAGCTTCAAACTGTCTTGAAAGCATGCAGATAATAGTCTATATCGGACTCTCCAGAATTCATTTGACTCTGAGGATATAATTTTATTACATTTGTGTTAGACTCCAGATGATTAAATTATTAGGGTGGGAGTATTCTCATTCTATATTTTGCATAGAGTTACTGACATTACTATGTTATGGATGTTACATATATTGATGTTTGTATATTAGAAGAACGGTCCATTAGGTAGAAAGGAATCATAGATCCCATTCTGACACCTTATGGTATTCTCTGATACCAACTGTGGGGCCCCCGTACTAACAACAAGGAAGTACGATGCTCCAACTGTGGCAAATCCCCAGCTTAAGTAAAGTTAGGTAAACCCAACCTGCCCTAAGCCAAGGACTTACCACCAAGTACTATAATATTCATCAATATATATATATATATATATATATATATATATATATATATTTATCAAAGTGGCGGAAGCATACATAGTACCAAGAGGGAAAACAATATAGTAACTCATTAAAATGCAGAAATGAAACACATCCAAAATTAATTATTACAAACTGAATTTTAAAGAGAATAAAAATGTCTCTCAATCTCACTGAAATAAAATGCAAGATCTATCTAAACAGCAGCAGCACGATCCTCCTCCTGAACCTGCTCCTCTTCTGCGACACTGCCCACGAACACGTCTGAATCTGACATTTGTCAGTATCACAAATGCCAGGGCCCCATCCAACAAAACAAAAAGGTTACAGTTAGACAATTGTCTAAGTACATTTTAGGATATTTTAATGAACTGAATATTTTAAAGATATCACATTTAAATTAGCTAAACATGCAAGCAGTAATAGGTGCAACAAGCTATGGAGAAACAGTAACTATAAACTATCCATTTATAGCCAACAACTAGTATGAAGAACATACAATGTAAAATAAGCAAGGTGAGACTAAAAGCTAAAAGAAACAACAACTACAATACAATTCTGAACCTAACATGCTTATGATCATATTAACACATGTTGGGTATATAAAAGAAACACAAGTACTGAAAATATGTAATTCTAGCATCCTAAACATGCCAATATATATAAGTAAACCATGTGAGTGTACATACAACATGCTAATTAAGAAAAGGAAAAGAAAGGCCACTGAGACATGTGGCAAAAGCAAAGCAATCTATGAAATGTAAGACCATTGAGACATGTGGCAAAATGAGCAAGTACTGAAAATAAAGCTGCTGAAGCATGTGGCAAAGCAAAACAAAAAATAATACTGAACAATCCAGCTAAAGTAGCAATAAGCCTAAGACATAGTACTGCCATATCAGCCAATAGGCCATACAAGGCTTCCAATATCAATCAATCAATCTCCAGCCTAGCCATGCAAATATGCTAGGTCTGAGTCCATTCTATACAATACTACTACTGAAGAGGCAGACTAAGCTAGGACATATTCTACCAACTGCAAACAAGGCAAAACTGAATGATATGCAATTCAAATACTAACTTAGGATGTATCATCCATATCCTAAGTTCTCCTATTATGCTCAAAGAATAAGGCTCAATATCTAAGGTATGCAAAGCAAATCTAGTCAAAGTAAGCAAGAGACTCAATCTAAACTGGTGTGATATCTATTGTTATCTAATTACCAAATCTAACTACTCTGAGAAGGTACAAGTTTAGGATCTCCAATATCTAGCTATCGAGTAGAACCTCAGATTTACATCCTTATAGTTAACATTAGAACTTAACAAGTTCTAATCCAAAATTATGTGACGACTATATGGTTTAAGTAAATAAATCAATGACCTAATTTATTAATATTTTACTTTCTTAAATAAATCTTGATTAAGTAATTCAAAATTTAAGGATTTAGGACTTAAACTCCACTTTGGTGTTCAAATCCTAATCCCAAGTCAAATCCTACTAAGGGTCTAAGGTTCATAAAAGGTACCCCAGTTAAAGCTGAAAAATCCTATAAGCTGAATGATCCAGGAATTATAAACTTATTGAAAGATTATTCTACTGATTATAAGATAAAATAATCAATTAAGAACTTGAGAATCTAAGATCTGTATTCAATATTTTAAGATAATTTTATTATCTCATAGATTGAATCACCCTGTACCCATAAGGAAGGCTTCAAAGGGTTAAACAATCAATCATTTAAATAATTTCAAAGGAGATAGTTCAATTCAAGTAGAAGATCTAAAGTCTAAGGTCTAAGATCTAAGATTTTATTTTTGATCACTTTAGATTTTAAACTAGGTTTTCAATTTAGACTTTACCAATTGCATTTCTTTTAGCATTTAAGTTCAAAATCTAACTAAATGGAACTAATTAAGGTGATATTTAACCATTGCAATTATTAGATTTAAGTATTAAGGCCAAATGACTCTTTTAGTGTCACTTAAGATCTAAGTGTCTTTATTAGGGTTTAAGTGGAGATTTCTTGAATTAATGTCCAAGTCATTAGTATTATTAGCCTAAGGGTTCAGAGAACATATCTTATCTATATTAGGGTAGTTCATTGAAATTTCCAAGTTTTAAGGAGCATTTAAGCACATTTTGGTTAAAACAACCAAAATGCCCCTCTTAAGGCTAAAATTGGGATTTTATGGTTTAGTTATACAAACTGGATCTAATCTATCTTAAGGTGCTTCATATGGATTAATGAAGTGGGGAACACACTTATCCTAGGTGTTGACAACTTAATTAAGCTAATTAGCACTAATCACTTATTTAAGCCTAATAGAATGATTAGAGAATTTAGGGCATTCTATAGCAATCCAACCTTACCCAGAGGTTCTAATATATTTAGGATAGCATTAGGAACAATCTTCATAAAAAATCAGAGGTTAAATTAGGGTTAATTCCACTAATCCTTAATTAGGGTGATTAAGGAGTGATTAAGAAATTTTAATATCCAAAATTGATTTTAAGGGTCCAACATCATTCTTTAGGGTTCAATGAGCAAACAGAGCCATTAATTACTTAATTTGGTTATTAATTGAATTTATTATGATTTAATTAAAAAGATCAATTATTTTAAATCCAACTATTGGATCTGTGATTTTATTCTATATTTAGATTCATTGTATTTTTTTTAACTCAAATGGTATATTGGATCATACCATTTGGATATGTATAACTAAAGTTATTAAAATAATTTATTTTAAATTATTATTTAAATTAGAACTATAGGTTTAATAATTATTAATATTTAACTTATAAAATTCTTTGCCAATAATTATTAATTCAACGCGGCCCAAAATCGGAACCGCGCGGGTCGGGGTCGGCCCGGCCCAAGAATGGGTCGTCTTCTTCCTCTCGACGGGTCCGTCCCAGGCGAGATTGGGCGCTGAAATTCTCAGCGCTCAGGCAATGACGGTAGCTCAACTCGATCCCTACACGTTTCTGGGGTCGAGACCCATCAATTGGACTAAGAACCCCCATCTGGATCCCTCTGGAGCGATGGGGTGCTACTCACCCGAGACACCTTCGATAGGGGCATTTCAGGCCTATTGTGAGGAGGCAATTCTCCTCATAGAGGCCCCAAATCGGCCGGGGTTCAATACCTACACCCTTAGGGAGGTGAGGTGAGTCGAACCCCTAAGTTTTCATAACCTGGGGCGCAGCCAATCGCTGGGTCCTTACTTGGACTCAGCCATGGCTCGGCCGCTAGCTCAGTCGATCGATACGATCGACCCGAGCTAGCTTAGCCCCAGACAACAATTACTACGGGTTTCCTAAGTGACTATGGTTCTCTAGGTGACATCCAGAGGCTCAATGTAGAGACAAATGAGGAAATGGATCGAAGAAATCCATGGAAGAAGGATGTACCTCAGAACGGGATTGCAAGTTTGGTCCGAGAGGCAATGGAGGCAGCTGGAGCTTCCAGAAGACTGCCACGAGCTCCCAGGGGGTCTGAACATAAGACTCGCACACTTTATCAGTGGTACTTAGCTCCGGAAGTTCCAGGAAATCACTGAGCAGACAGGGACTCCAGCAAGCCTTCAGCTAAAGAAATTAGGGTTCACAGTGAGCAAAGGGGCTCACTATGAAACTCTGAAGGTATTTATAGGCCTGGGGAAGCTCTGGGGGTGGTGACTAGGGCTCAAGAATGGGGCTTGGCTCGGCCCGAGGGTCCTCACCACTTCCCTGAAATTGGGAGGGACCAGGCCTCCCGGGTCGCCCTACTAGGCTCGGCCATTCTCAGAAGGTACTAACGGTCTTGGTGACTTGGCGAGGGGAATGGCAGACAGGGTTACATGGCTTAGTACGGGCGAATTCTCGCTGTTAGGGCGGGATCTCTCGGGGATGAAGATCCACAGTGGCGGGGGACTCCAGGACCGTCTGATGGATTAACAGTTGGCACGGGACGGTTCTGAACTCTCGACATCTAACGCCTGCACGAGGGGTTGGATCGACCATCAGATCTGATCCATAGATCGAACGGGCGATCGGGGATACTTAAGACGGTTACTTAGATGCCATTGCATCGAATCTAGGAACCGATGAACGGTCAAGATTAGATGGATCCGATCTAAGGTGTGGGCCGTTGGATCGAATTCCGTGGAACGGACGGCCCAGATGGCGCCCGCGGTTTGGAAGGGAACCGACCCTTGGAGGGGGATAGATTTGCAAATATGATTTGTTTAAAGCCCTAATTTGCAATTAAACCTATTTAAATCAAATCCAAAATGTGACCAAATGACCTCCAAAAATTTTCAAAATTTCACCCTTAGCTAATTTGGGGGTGGGGAATCCAAAAATGAAATTAGATTTTGAATTGGAGATCAAATTATTTTAGGTATTTTCTAGGGTTCAAAAATAGCCAAAAATACAAAAATTTCAGATTTAGCTCTGATTGGTTCCAAACTTTTATGGTTAGGTTTAAATGACCCAATCAGTCTAATGGAATCAAAATCAAAGATTAGTTTAGCTTAAATAATTCAAATTTAGTTATGGTAACAACTAGGGTTGTTACACCTCCTCCCATTGCCAAGCCTTGGAAACCACCCCAGAGCTCCCTTAGACCTAAAAATACCCCCTAGAGCTCACAGTGAGTCCCTTTGCTCACTGTGAACCCCTAATTCCTAGCTAATATCTCTCTTGAAGCTCCTTTCTCTCTCAGCACATACTCGATGAATTCTGGAATTTTTGGAGCTGCGAACTGCTGATAGAGGGTGTGTGTCTAGAGTTCAGACACCCTGCTAGTTCGTGCCGAGTCTCTGGAAGCTCCAGCTATCTCCAATTTCTCTCAGACTGAACCTGCAACCTAATTTCAGGTACGGCCTTCTCCCATTGAATTCCTTCGATTCAATTCCTCGTTCTGTCCCTGCATTGAGCTTCTGAATGTCACCTAACTAGCCGTAGCCACTTAGGGAACCTGTAATGATTGTCGCCAGGGTTTGAGCTAGCTCGGATCGATCGATCAAGCTAGCAGTTGAGCCGAGGCTAAGTCCGAGTAAGGATCCAGTGTTTGGCTGTGCCCCAAGCTGTGAAATCTTGGGGGTTTGACTCGCCTCACCTCTCTGATGGTGTAGGGATCGAACCCTGTCAGTTTAGTGGCTCATGTGAGGAGAATTTCTCTCTCACAGAGAACCCTAAGTACCTTTCCTTAGTTCCTCTCAGTCGAGTAGCACTCCAGCGATCTGGTGCATCCCTGATGGGGGTTCGTAGCCCAATCGATGCGTCTCAACTCCAGGAACGTGTGGAGATTGAAAGGGGCTGCCGTCGTCACCTAAGTGCCGAGAATTGCAGTGCTAAAGATCGGCTAAGATCGGACCCATCGAGAGAAGGAAGACAAAGTCACGGGTCGGGTCGGGCCGACCCGTGACCTGCGCGGTTTGAAATTGGGCCGACAGAATAATATTAGAATTTATGGAATTAAAATCCTTAAGGAAATTAATTCATAATTAGATTCCTAAGGTTTTAATTTAAATAAAAATACAGAATAAATTATTTGAATAACTTTAGTTATACAGATCCAAATTGTATGATCCAATATAGCATTTGAATCAAAAAAATACAAGGAATCTGAATATAAATTAAAATCACAGATCTAATGGTTGGATTTAAAATATTGATTAATTCTTTTCTGTTTGTAATTAAATTATAAGAAATTCAATAAATATTCAAATCAGTTGTTTAAGGGCTCTGATTACTCCTGTGACCCTAGGGAATAATTGTAGACCCTTAAAACTAATTTTGGACATTTAATTTCTTTAATCACTCCTTAATCACCCTAATTAAGGATTAGTGAATTAAACCCCAAATTAGTCTTTGATTTTGGGTATATTAGCTCTTAATGATATCTTAAGCCTATTATAACCTGAGGGTGAGGTTGGATTGCCCTAGAGTGCCATAATTTCTCTAATCACCCTACTTGGCTTAAATAAGTGATTAGTGATAATTGGCCTAATCAAGTTGCCAAAACCTAAGATAAGCATGTTTCCCACTTCATTAATCAAAATGAAACACATTAAAATAGTTTAGATTTAATTTGGATAACTAAACCTTAAAATCCCAATTTTTGCCTTATGAGAGGTATTTTGGTCATTTTGACCAAAATGTTCTTAAGTGTCCCTTAAAACTTGGAAATTTTAGTAAGCTACCCTTAGATAGATTATAAATGTTTTACTGGACTCTTAGACTAATAATGTTGCTCATGTGGAAGTTCATTTAAGAAATCTTCAATTAGCCCTAATTAAGACACTTAGACCTTTAAGTGATCCTAAGGAAGTCACTTAGCCCTAATACTTAAATCTAATAATTTTAGATGTTAAATTTCAGTTTAATAAGCTCAACTAAGTTAGTTTATGAGCTTAAATTCTAAAAGAGACATATTTAGGAAATCTTAAATTCGAAAACTAGTTAAGTCTAAAGTGATCAGATCTTAGATCCTAGATCTTAGACTTGAGATCTTCTACTTGAATCAAACTATCTCCAATTGAAATTCTTTTAATGATTCATTGTTTAATCCTTTGAAACCTTCCATGTGGGTATAGGATAATTTAATCTATAAGGTAATTGAATTATCTTAAATATTGAATATAGATATTATCTCAAGTTCTTAATTAATTATTTTATCTTATAATCAGTAGAATAACCCTTCACTAAGTTCGTAGTTCTTGGATCTTTCAGCTTATAGGATTCTTTATCCTTAATTTAGGGATAGAGTGTGAACCCTAGATCCTAGTCAGGATACCACCTTGAATCTTGAATTTGAACACCAAAGTGAGGTTTAAGTTCAAAATCTTTAAATCTTGATTTACTTAATCAAGATTTGGGTAAGTGTAACAACCCTAGTTATTACCATAGCTAAATTGGGATTATTTAAGCCAAAACAACCTTTGATTTTGATTCTATTGAACTCAGTGGGTCATTTAAGCCTAACCATAGAAGTTTGGAACTAATCGGAGCTAAATCTGAAATTTTGGTATTTTTGGCTATTTTTGAACCCTAGAAAATACCTAAAATAATTTGATCTCCAATTCAAAATTTGATTTCATTTTTGGATTCCCCACCCCCAAATTAGCTAAGGGTGAAATTTTGGGAATTTTTGAAGGTCATTTAGTCTCATTTTAGATTTGATTTAAATATGTTTAATTATAAATTAGGGCTTTAAACAAATCATATTTGCAAATCTATCCCCTCCAACGATCGCCTCCCTTCCAAACCACGGGCATCATCTGGGCCATCCTTTCCGCGGAACTCGATCCAATGGCCCGCGCCTTTGATCGGATCCGTCCAATCTCGACCGTTCCGCGGTTCCGAGATTTGATCCAACGGCATCCAAGTAATCGTCTTAAGTATCCCCGATCGCCCGTTCGATCTGTGGATCAGATCTGACGGTCGAACCAACCCCTCGTGCGGACGTTAGATGTCGGGGAATCAGAGCCGTTCTGTGCCAACCATGGATTCATCAGACGGTCATGGAGTCCCCTGCCACTGTGGATCTTCGTCCCTGAGAGATTCCGCCCCGACAGAAGAAATTTCATCATATCAAGCCATGTAACCCTGTCTGCCACTCCCATGCCATGTCAAGAAGATCATTGCGGATCCTGCCTTAGTCTCCCTAGCACTCCCAGCCCAGGTCAAGGCCCGATTCACCCCAATTTAGGGAAATCGGGGAGAAGCCTCGGGCCGAGCCAATTTCCAAGCTCGAGCCCTGGCCTCCATTCCTAAAACCTCCCGGGGCCTATAAATACCTCCAGGATTTCACAGTGAGCCCCTTTGCTCATTGTGAATCCCCAATCGCCTGGCTGAAGATCTGCTGGAGTCCCCGTCTTCCCGGCAAGTTCCAGGACTCTCGGAGCTGCAAACTGCTGATAGAGGGTGCGATCTAGAGTTCAGACCCCCTGCTAGCTCGTGTAGATCCCCTGCTAGCTCCAGCTACCCTCAACTCTTCTCAGCTGAGCCTACAACCCCGATTTCAGGTACAGCCTTTCCCCATTAAAATTTCTTCAGCTCAATTTCATTTTTGTATTCTGGATGAGCTCTGGATGTCGCCTAGAGAACCATAGCCACCTAAGGAACCTGTGGTAATTGTCGCCTGGGGCTAAGCTAGCTCGGGTCGATCATATCAATTGACCGAGCTAGCGACCGAGCCATGGCTGAGTCCTAGTAAGGACCCAGTGATCGGCTGCACCCCAGGTTAAGAAAACTTGGGGGTTCGACTCGCCTTACTTCCCTGAAGGTGTAGGGATCGAACCCCGGCCGATTCAAGGCCTCTGTGAAGAGAATTTGCCTCCTCACAGTTGGCTTGAGACGCCCTTATCAAAGGAACCTCGGATGAGTAGCATCCCATCGATCCAGAGGGATCCAGATGGGGGTTCTTGGTCCAATCGATGCGTCTCGACTCCAGGAACGTGTGGGGATTGAGTTGAGCCACCACCGTCGTCGGAGCGCCGAGAGTTTCAGCACTGAAGCTTGGCTGGTTCGGGACCCATCGTGACGTTGAAGATGAAGTCCGGGTCGGGCCGACCCGTGACCCGTGCGGTTCAGATTTTGGGCCGCGTCTATTAAATAATTATCGGAGGACATTTTCAATGGTTATGCTTTTAAATAAATCAAACCCCATAGTTTTAATTTAAATAAAAATACAGAATAAATTATTTAAATAACTTTGGCTATACTAATCCAAATGGTATGATCCAATATACCATTTGAATTAGAAAAATACAAGGAATCTAAATATAAAATAGAATCACAGATCCAATGGTTGAATTTAAAAATATTTGCCCAACTCTTTGCTGTCCTTATTTAAATCATATTAAATTAAATAAATATCCAAATGAGGAGATTAAGGGCTCTGATTGTTCCCTGAACCCTAGAGAATAATTTTAGACTCTCAAAACCAATTTTTGGATATTAATTTCTCTTAATCACTCTTTAATCACCATAATTAGGGATTAGTAAAATTAAACATAATTAAGCCTCTAATCTTGATAGAGATTGTTCCTAATGCTATCATAAGTATACTAGAACCATTTGGAAAGGTTGGATTGCCCTAAGATGCCCTAAATTTACTAATCCCCAAAATTAGCTTAAATAAGTGATTAGTGCTAATTAGCTTTATTCAGTGGTCAAAATCTAAGATAAATGTATTTCCCACCTTATTTATCAGTATGGGACACATTAAAATAGATTAGGACTATTTGGACAACTAAACCCTAAAATTCCAATTTTTTTGGCCTTAAGAAGGGCATTTTGGTCATTTTGATCAAATATGATTAAATGCCCTATAAACCTTGAAAATTTCAGTAATCTACCTTAAAATAGATTAAAAATGTTCTCTGAATTCTCATACCAATATTAATGCTAATGTGATCCTTAACTTAAGAAATCTTTAATTAAGCCCTAATTAAGATACTTAGATCTTAAGTAACCTAAAAGAGGTCACCTAGTTTAATGCTTAACCCAAATATCTAAGATTGTCAATTATCACCTTAATGAGTTCAA
The DNA here is from genome assembly GCA_016760335.1 of Gastrodia elata. Taxonomy (NCBI): domain Eukaryota; kingdom Viridiplantae; phylum Streptophyta; class Magnoliopsida; order Asparagales; family Orchidaceae; genus Gastrodia; species Gastrodia elata. Next base: position 6,422,403 of record CM028672.1, on the reverse strand, counting down.
TATAGTTAGATTTTAAACTTAAATTCTAAAAGAAATACAAATGGAAACTCCTAAGTTAAAATCTAGTTTAAAGTCTAAAGTGATCAAACATCACATCAGATCCTTAGATCTTAGATCTTAGACTTAGACCTTCAATTTGAATTGAACCATCTCCAATTGAAATTCTTTAAATGATTGATTATTTAACCCTTTGAAACCTTCCTTGTGGGTATAGGGTGATTCAATCTATGAGATAATGAAATTATCTTAAAAGACTGAATATAGATCTTAGATTCTCAAAGTTCTTAATTAATTATTTTATCTTATGATCAGTAGAATAACCTTTCACCAAGTTCTTAGTTCTTGGATCTTTCAGCTTATAGGATTCCTTACCTTTAATTTGGGTAGTAATTGAGAACCCTAGATCTTTAATAGGACTTTTACCTTGGATTTAGGATTGGGACACCAAAGTGGAGTTAAAGTCATAAATCCTTAAATCTTGAATTACTTAAGCAAGATTTGGGTAAGAAAGAAAAATATTAATAAATTAGGTCATTGATTTATTTACTTAGACCATATAGTCATCATATGATTTTGGATTAGAACTTGTTAAGTTATGATGTTAACTATAAGGATGTAAATCAGAGATTCTACTCGATAGCTGGATATCGGAGATCCTAAACTTGTACCTTCTCAGAATAGTTAGATTGGATAAATAGACAACAACAGATATCACATAAGTCTAGATTAAGTCTCTTGCTTACTTTGACTGTATTGCTTTGCATACCTTGGATATTGAGCTTTATTCCTTGAGCATGATAAGAGAACTTAGGATATGGATGGTACATCCTAAGTTAGTATTTGAATTGCATATTATTCAATTTTGCCTTGTTTACAGTTGGTAGAATATGTCCTAGCTTATTCTGCCTCTTCTATAGTAGTATTGTATAGAATGGACTCAGACCTAGCATATTTGCATGGCTAGGCTGGAGATTAATTGATATTGGAGGCCCTGTATGGCCTATTGGCTGATATGGCAGTACTATGTCTTAGGCTTATTGCTACTTTAGCTAGATTATTCAGTATTGTTTTCTATTTTGCTTTGTCACATGCTTCAGTGGCCTTATTTTTAGTACTTGCTCGCTTGCCACATGTCTCAGTGGCTTTATATAGATTACTTTGCTTTTGCCACATGTCTCAGTGGCCTTTTCTTTTCCTTTTCTTAATTAGCATGTTGTATGTATACTCACATGAGTTACTTATATATATTGGCCTATTTAGGATGCTAGAATTCATGTTTTCAGAACTTGTATTTCTTTTGTATACCCAGTATGTGTTAATATGATCAGAAGCATGTTAGATTCACAATTATATTGTAGTTGCTATTTCTTTTTAGCTTTTAGCCTCACCTTATTTATTTTATATTGTATGTTCTTCATACTAGTTGCTGGCTATAAATAGATAGTTTATAGTTACCATTTCTAGGAGAACTTAGGATATGGATGATACATCCTAAGTTAGTAATTGAATTACATATCATTCAGTTTTTGCCTTGCTTGCAGTTGGTAGAATATGTCCTAGCGTAGTCTGCCTCTTCAGTAATAGTATTGTGTAGAATTGACCCAGGCCTAGAGGATTATGATGGCCTATTGGCTGGGTATTGATTGATATTTCAGTATTGGGGGCCTTGGATGGCCTATTGGCTGGTATGACAGTACTATGCCTTAGGCTTATTGCTACTTTAGCTGGATTGTTCAGTATTGTTTTCCATTTTTCTTTGCCACGTGCTTCAATGGCCTTACTTTCAGTACTTGCTCGTTTTGCTACATGTCTCAGTGGCTTTGCATTACATTACTTGCCTTGCTTTTGCCACATGTCTCAGTGGATTTACATTTCATAGATTGCTCAGCTTTTGCATATCTCAATGGCCCTTTTTTCTTTTCTTTTGTATTAATTAGCATGTTGCATGTATACTCTTATGGCTTACTTATATATATTGGCATGTTTAGGATGCTAAAATTGTATGTTTATTTCAGTATTTGTGTCCTTTATATACTCAGCATATGTCAATATGATCATAAGCATGTTAGGTTCAGAATTTGTATTATAATTACTGTTTCTTTTAGCTTTAATATCACCTTGGTTATTGGGTATTGTATGTTACTTTTCATACTAGTTGTTGGCTATAAATAATTAGTTTATAGTTACCCATTTCTTTCATAGCTTGTCGCACCCATTGTTGTTTGCATGTTTAGATAATTTAAATGTGATATCTTTAAATTAATCAGTTCATTAAAATAGCCTAAAATGTACTTAGATAATTGTCTAAGTGTAACCTTTTTGTTTTGTTGGCCGGGGCCCTGGCATTTGTGATACCGACAAATGTCAGATTCAGACTTGTTCATGGGCAGTGCTGTAGGAGAGGAGCCCGTTCAGGAGGAGGACCTTGCTATTGCAGTTTAGATAGATTCTGTATTTATTTTCAGTGAGATTGAGAGACCTTTGTGTTTTCTCTTAAAATTCAATTTGTAATAATTAATTCTAGATGTATATCATTTCTGCATTGTGATGAGTTACTATATTGTCTTCTTTTCTTTTCTACTATATTGTGCTTATGGATGTTACTACTCGCCTATTGCTTCCGCTACTTTGATATTTGTATGTATATTGATGAATGTTAAAGTATTCTGATGATAGATTCTTAGCTTAAGGCAAGTTGGGTTTTCACCTGATCTTACTTAAGCTAAGAATTTGCCACAGTTGGAGTACCGTACTTTCTATTGTCAGTACAGGGGGCCCCACATTGAGAGACTTTTATTATTTTTTTCTTCATTTAATATAGATTGTAATAATTAAATTCTAGATATATTTTACTTTCTGCACTTGAGCTGAGTTACTATTTTGTTCTCTTCTTTCTACTATGTTGTGCTTGTGGATGTTACATTATATTTTTATGCTTCCACCAATTTAATATACGTATATATATTAATGAATGTTTATAGTATTCAGGTGACAAGTCCTTGGCTTAAGGCAGGTTGGGTTTCACCTGACCTTACTTAAGTTGGGGATTTGTTACAATTGGAACACCGTACTCTCTATTGTTAGTATGGGAGGCACCACACTAAAGTAGAAGAATCAGTGATTTTATTTTTAACCATGGCCAGGTGCGAGTTGGCACAATACTTAGAAAGCAAGATTTTAAACCATAAGGAGGTGGAGGTTCTAAACTGTCACCACAGCTTAAGAGTTAAAGCCTTGTGAATGTCAGAAATGTTTTTAATCCCAAGCCCACCTTCTGCATAAGGAAAAGTAATTTGACTCCAAGAGCACCAAATGATTTTGCTTCCCATAGGATGAATCCATAAGAATCTGTTGAAAATGGTGATAATCTTTTTCAAAATATGATTTGTAGGAGAACACACTTCTAACCAATAAGTAGGAATAGCATTGAGAACATGCTTGATTAAAATAAGCTTACCTCCATATAAGAGATATTTATTTTCCCAACCTTGGAGCTTTTTGAAAATATTGTCAATAAGACCTTTATAGGTTATGTGCTTGTTGTGACCAATGTTTATAGAGATCCCTAGATAAGTGAGGGGAAATTTTCCTTTCTTGAATTTAAAAATGTTTTCAATCTTAGAGCTGATCCTTTGGGGATTTTTGAGATGCACAAAGTAGTTGGATTTGCTGATATTGATGTTAAGACCCAATTTAGATTCAAGATCAGAGAGGAGAGGCGACAACTTATTTAGGGAGTTGCTGCTTATGGCGCCCCACCCCTTAAGTTCACAATCATTAGACTAAGGAGTGGAGTGTCACTCTGACAAATCCCTCATTTATTATTTGACTTTGTGCTACGCATTCCTTGAGTTTTGTGCTTACTTTCCTTGGACATATCATATAAGAAAAATATTGTTGTATGAAAATGAAAACGTAGAATATAAGAAAAATATTTGTATTTGGGTTCAGTCTTTGGTTGATTATGGTGCACATTACCCTAATGGACAGGGGTAAGGAGAAATGAGGATGCTTAATATTACTCATTGAGGAGTGTGTATTAAGATGGGAACCCGTCTAGTCTTGCAGACATGCTTGACTCCTCAGCTATTTCTAGATATGTCCACAGAAACAAAAGTAAAATAAATAAAAGATTTTGTATGATATTATCTGCCTCTTTAGCTTTGCTTTACTTCTGTTCTATTATTTATGCCCTAGTCTAGAAAGGCCATAGGAATCTCTATCTTCCCTAGTCCAAAAAAGCTATGGGACTATTGTAACAACCCAAGATTGTTACCTAACTTAATTTTAGCTCAATTGTATCGTAATTATTATTTCATTAAATTCATCTAGTCATCAGAACTAAACCCTGAAGGTTTGGAGCAATTCGGAGCTAAATCCAATATTTTGGATTATTTTAATATTTAATTAATTAGAAACTTGAGGTATTTATTTTGACCTTAAAATCGAAATCCAACTTCACCGTTGCGATTGTCACCCCCAAATTAGCTAGGGGTGATGTTTTAGATGTATTTGGAAGTCGTCGAATTTTTGCGAATATTTTAATGTAATTAAATGTGTCGAAAAATAGGAAAATTAAATAATCGTCAGAATCAAATTCCGACTTCGCCGTTGAATTCCTCACCCCCAAATTAGCTTTGGGTGAATTTTTGGGAATTTTCGGAGCATGTTTCAAAAATTGAAATATTTAAATAATTAGAGAAAATAAATGAGTAATTAAGAAATCCTTGGGTCCCTAATTTGCAATTTTCTTATTTATTTCAATAATATTTTTAGCTATCACCTCCCTTGCAAAAAAATCAGCTGGCCATATTTTTCCTCACCTCTTGGCCATGCCTCATTAAGGCTTATCCATGATAGCCCTACTCTCTTAGCCCCTAGCTAATGATGAGGCTCCATCTTTCCCTTCTCCTTTAAATGGAGAGCTCAGCTATCTTCTCCACTTGCTGAAATTTTCTCCATTCCCTCCATTTCTCCATTGCTGCACTTTGAGGATGAAGAAGAAGAAGAAGATAGAGCCTTCCTCATCCGCCTCTAGCAAGGATAAAGGTACCATCTTGCTCCTCTCCTTATCTTTCTTATGATGTTATGATGTTAGAATACATCCTTGGAAGTCCATATGCATGTATGAAAGCCATTAAGGCTCTTAAGAACTCAAAAAAATATGCTCTATTTTTCATCTATTCTGCATACCCTTATATTCATCATCATTTTTAGTATAGCTAGGATGCTCCGTTTGTGCTGATTTTGGTGTCAATAGAAAGGTATCAGAAATAACTTTCCATTGATATATAACACCACTCATAAAACTCTCTGGATTGAAAGTAATTAAGCTTGAAAAATGGACCTCATGGGTTTTGCACCTGCCGAAATCACCGTCTGGCGCTGCAGCAGATTTCGGCAGGAGTATTTAAAACATAGGCTAAAGTATTTGAACAGTAGATTTGCAAAACGGACCGCTACCGTGCGCGGGTAGCGCGTTGCAGCGGTCTGCAGCGGTAAGTTCCCGGATTATATAAACATTAATAAAACTAATTGAACAGTAGATTTGCAAAACGGATCGCTACAGTGTGCGGTCGCGCACTGCAGCGATCTGCAGTGGTAATTCCACGAAAATTAAGAGAAATCATTTAACGAAGGTAATTGAACAGTGATTTTTGCAAATCGGACTGCTACAGCGCGCCATAGCGCACTGCAGTGGGTTGCAGCGGACTGCAGCGAGCCGTAGGGCAATGGCGCTACCGCGCGAAAAGCGCTACAGTGCGCTGCAACGCCCGAATTTGCAAAAGTTCCAGAATTCTTCAGAAACTGCCCAGATTTTGTACTGCCCAGTTTTGGTTGAAATGGCCAAAACTTCACTGTTTTAGCTAAAATTGAATATTCATAAAATTTTATATTAAAGTTGAATTTGAAACTTATCACTTATAAATTAACCCTCATATCTACTATGAATCTTAAATATGTGTTATGCTAAAGAATAAGTATTAGAACCTTAATTGCTTGTATTAATTAGGTATAGTTTAGCAACCAAATGGCATGAAACTTAGATCTTTTAAAATTGTAATTAAGTGCTAATCCCTTTGTTTGTTTTAGGATTTAATTAGTATTAATCACCTTTTTATTTTATGTCATCTTTCCATTTATGTGCCTTTATGATATTAGGATGAATGTTAGAAAACTCTAAGCCTTTATAAGTATACTTAACTGATATTAAACTACATTTGAACATAAGAATCTTGATAACTTGATTAAGTAGATGATACTTAATCCAAACATAAGTTTGATATCAATAATATACTAATAATACATTGATTGGATATTAACCTTTAAGTTAATCATTGGTCTTAATGATAGAATTGTTAAGGGTTAAACCCTAACTTGTCTTGATTAAGATCCAAATCTTAATCACTTAATTAATCAATTTGATTGTAAGATAAGTCAACTATCATTATTCCAATAATGCATTTGATTGAGTATTGATCTTAAACTATTGAATTAGAAGTGCTAAGATTAACATTAAATCCGTGTGATTGAACCATTTGAATCCAAACCTTAGATATTTGATTTTCTCTTATATAAGACATTTAGCATAAGATGGAAATAAAATTGTAATAATTTATGCAATGATCTAACTCTAATAATATCTTTAATTTTATCCTATAATTGTAGAATAGGAAGGGATCAAATGAATTTTAATTATCTGATCTGATCACTTAACCTAAGTATAACAAGTAAACCTTAAGAAGTAGAAAAGTGAGATCTTAGAGGTCCTGCTATAGGATTTGTCATTGAAATGATTAAAGACCTTAACTAATGAAATATTGAGGTAGGAAGGACTTCTGTAACTTATTGAGGTAGAAACTTAGTTGATCCTTCAAAACTTTAGAAGTTGAACTTGATACCTTGTGGTAGGAATTACCTAAAGTACTTAGAATGTGACTTATTCCTTATGGTAGCACCCTATATTGAGTGATCCTTTGATCACATCCTTGGAGCCTTGTGTAGAATACACCTACTTAGAGTAAGGATTAATAGATTTGATAAATCCTTATTGATTAAATAGAATCTTCTGAACTCATATTGTTGGTTGGGTATAGTATGGTATACCCATATTACTGGATTAATTCAGTAATATTCAGGATTGGTTGATTCACTCCAATATTGACATATGACCAGGTGCTATCCTGCGGGATTAACCGAATACAGTCCCATTAAAGTAAATCTTCCAAGACTAAGAGTGTTACAATTAGTGAACAGGATCCTTAGTTTGAGATATAAACTGCGATCGAGTTCTACCTCCTATCATAGTGCGCTTCGATAAGTGCAGTTTAAGCAAACTAAGTATCTGAAGTCACTTTGTGTAGACCACTAAGTGTACTTGTAATTAGGGCATTTAACAGCTTATCTTGAGATGTAAACTCTGACCGGGTTTTGCCTCCTATCGTAGTGCGCTTTTATAAGTGCAGTTTAAACAAGCTAAGGGTTAAATCTACCTTTCTTGCAAACATACTAAATATGTGTATACAATCATCCCAGCTAATGATTTTTAAGTAAACTCTCAACTTTAACCAATTACCATAGTTAAAATCTTAGGAGTCAGAATCCTTTTAGCAGGATTCTGCACAATGGAGACATTGGATTTATTATCAGATTTTAAAGTTTTTTTGGATTTATCTCATGTAGTTTAGAAGAATGAGCATGAGCATAAGTATAATGTGTGAATATCAGAATGATGTATGAGAATTAGAATGATGTATAAGTATCAGTGATGATCTATGAGTTACGGAATATTGCATACATTGACGGGGGAATTTCTGGATGCATCAGTGTCATCAATAAACAGTATTCCCAACAGGGTGTATGTAGATATTGGACCGTACTGCTCATAATAGTTCAGTGATATTTTGGTAGCATATCAGTAGCATACCGTATTGAGGCATATTCAGATGCACAGTTTTAGTGACATACAGCATAGTTTACAAATGATTACTCAGTTTTAGATTCAGTACTATTTTTGGTTTTCAGTATTCAATTATAATTTAGTTTTACTTTATTTTACTTCAGTTTGTACAATTTTATACAGTTTTATATTTTCAGATCTGTTATAGTTTTCCTGTAGTTTTATACATATTATGTAAATATTAATTGAATAACTAAAACTGTTTAGATTAGTTTTGATGTGTTAGACTTATTGTCTAACACAGGGTACTTTTGGGATCCGGCAATTTGCTAGACCCTGAGCAGTATATTGAGACAGGTCAGGAGGACACTCAGGAGATTCAGGAGAAGCCCGTGGAGTACTAGTGGACTCTCCTCCAATTTTACTTTCTGCTTAGTATTTTCAGTTCAGTTTTATGTCTATTTCAGTAAATAGTTTGTAATAATTCTGGATGTATTTTCTTTTCTTTTCTGAGATGCTTATTTTCATACAGCTTCTGTGATGAATGTTTTTTGGATGTTTGCTTTAAGCTTTCGCACTCTGTTATTATACTACTTATACTTAGTATTGTGATGTGATCAGTATACTGGAAATGCTGATATCTTATATATATATATATTGGATTCCTATTGTATTCTAAATTCAATGTATGTATTTGCCTAATACTTAGGATAAGGATACTACTCTTATCTTAAGTATTAGCTCTCAACCCTACTTGAGGTTGAGTCAGCAGCCCTTCAGGTGGGCTTAGTTTTCAGTAATTCAGGGAGACAGGATATTCCTCCCCGAGTGGCGCACCGCTCCGCCGCCGAATTTATGATTTTAACTCTTTTGCGCACGGCGACGGGGCGGGGCGCTACAACTATACTGGGCTAGATTGACCAATTCTTTCTGATATGACAGTTATATATTCTTTTCAATTTTTCAGCTTACTTTTTGTTATGTTATTGAAGCATATTATTTTAGTCAGCTGTAGTGGTATTGTTTTACCTTCTCACTTGTATAGATATATGTTTAGGATCTTAGACTTTACTGCTTATATTATATGTACCATTTTTATATTTATCTTTTAAATTAGCATGTGTCATATAATCATTAGTATATTTAGATTTAGACTTTTCTTTCAATACCCTTACTTCTTGTATTATATACGTATGTCCTGTCTTGTTTAGTTTACTTGAGATATGCTTTCGCCTCAATCCTGGCTTAGTTATAAAGATTGTATTTATAATTTATTCACATTCCTTTATATGCTTACTTGCTCCCATGCTAGATAGATGTTGATTTGTTTTGAGTACAATAGTGATATTAATAAATGCTTAATAAATTACTTGTCTAAAATGTACTTAGACATTTTGTCTAATAAGATTTTTTTTTATTGGCTGGGGCCCTGATATTGTGAAACCGACAATATCAGATATTGAGCAGTTTGAGGATCTTGTATCTGAGGAGGAGCCTTACTTAGAGGAAGTGTAGCAACTTGGACCAGAGGATATTTAGCTGCCTTTTTATTTCATTATGAGGATGAGAGTTATTTATTTCATTTCATAAACTTTACTTTAAATGTTGTAATAATACAGGTCTTGTGACTATATTTACTTTCTGCACTTTATTATTTTCTGATCTATCTTATTTTAATTAATGTATGATGTATGGTGAATGGATGTAGCCTTTACTTATCATATGCTTCCGCACTCTATGTATATAGATGTAATGACTGATCCTATTATATATATTATGTGCATATTCTTACCTTAGTAGTGAATTGTGGATCTCACCTAATCCAATGTTGAGTGAGGGATTTGCACAAGTGACACTCCGCTCCTTAGTCCAACCATTGGGGACCTAGGGAGCAGGGGTGCCACAGTCGCAGCCTGCAAATTCACTTGAGATAGAATAATGGAATCATTGATAGTATCTATACCAGCCTCCATAGATTTCTAAAGATTGTCTTCAGCCGAGGGAGAAGGATTTGCAATAAGAGAGGCAGTGGCAGCAACCATAACAAGCTGCAAAGGCACTTGAGAAAGCATATTAGTATCTGTTGGATCAAGGATATTTTCTGAGTCAGCCCCAAAAGTTTTTTCTTTGACAATTTCAGCAATATTTTTTCCAGCATCAATAGCACTAACATTAATAAAATAAGAATTAGTGTAGGCCACAACATGGTCATCCATAACTCCAGAATTAACTAAAACATCACTTTTAGAATTTATAACATTTCCTTCCTGAGATTTAGAAAAGTCAGGAACCTTTGTGGTGTTTTCAAGCAGAATAATCTCTTTAGCATTTGCATTAGGGACAGAAAATGCCATCTTAGAGATAATAACATCCTTACAAGAATTTTGCAATATGCTTATATGGGTGAAGTTGTGATCAACAATAACCACTAAATTTATAATATCCCCTTCATTAGTTAAAACATGAGACCCCACATTTTCAGCATTTACCTTATAGATTTCAATGTCCACCGTGTTAGCTAAAACTTGAGACCCATTATTTCCAACATTATCCATCAAATGTTCCAAAGCCAAAGAATTGGCTAAATGCTTAGTTACCTCGTTATTAACAAAACCATTCTAAGCATTATCATTTCGAATATTAGTATTCGTTACAGGTCCATCCAGAACAATGGTTTCCCTGTGACGATTTCTAAGAAGGGGGTTATTATGGTGGAAAGTGCAGTTATCAGTGTTATGGCCAAAAATACTACACTAGTTGCAGAAAAAAGGCAAATTTTTATAATTAATTTCTTAGAGGTACCCCCTTTTCCTGGAGCCCAACCAAATGGCATTTGGGGGGGATTCGTACTGTTTAACTCTACTAGCATTCTAGGCGCAGTAATATTCCTAAGTATAGCAGTATTTTTATCCAGCTGCAAAGGCCTGCCAATAGCTTTCTAATGTTGAGAAGAATATCTTTAGTTATGTAGTGTAATTTAAGACCAGGTAGGTTAATCCACACTGGAACAATAGGAATGTCATGAGTTACATTAGAAAAGGGATCCCATTTACAAACTGCAAAGTATTTCCTTTAAAGTCATAAGACCCTATCGAAAACAGCTTAGCATAATCCAGATCATATTCAAAAGTGAAAAAAATACAATGCGAATCAAACGACCTAATGTTAACAGTTAAATCTTTAATGAAACCATCAATCAAACCAAAGTTAGGTTTATTTTAGCAAACTTACCTACTAAAGTAAGAGCGTGCGGGTTAGCCAGGTTACGGACCTTGGCATCAGGAGCTCCATTAAAAGTTTCTACCGGCTTTGCGAGGAACGAGATGGAGGATTCTACCACATCTTTGAAGGAACGGACAGTTGTCGGGATCGGGATCTCCATCAGCGAAACATATGCAAAAAACAGGACAACCGATTGAGAAAAAAAGAAATGAGAAGGGACGAGAGAGTCACCGGACGCAGAGTGGGGCCGGAGCCCAGGCCCGACGGCCAAGCCGAAGGAGAAGACCAGAATCACCTCCAAAACGCTCGAGAGCCCTAACGCAGAGCGGCCAAAACTGATTATATAAGTATGTATATATATGATATATATATATATATATATATATGTATATTTATTTATTTATTTATATATAAAATTTGCATTAAGGTTTCTGCTGGAGTCGGGTATCTTTCATTTTGGTTTGGAGTCGGGTTTCCTTCGTTTTGGTTTGTTGTTTTGGTTTTTGGCTTTTATATATATATGGCTATATATATATATATATATATACAATTTTTTTTTTTTTTTTTTTTTTTTTTTTTTTTTTTTTTTTGATCAAGGATTTGAAGAGCTCCTAAATAAAAAGGGTAACTTTATGCAAACTTAATGATCATGTATTTATTTATTTTTAATGTTAAATTTTTGCTTAGTTTGTAATGAAATTTTTTTTGTAAAATACTTATTATCTATATTTTTAATGCATTTTATTTATTATTATGATATTTTTAAATATTGAATGAATGTGAAAATGTGTGACATGCCCAAAGGAAGTGGGAGTAAGCAAATGATGACTTGGTCCTATCATTGACATCAAATTAAGTTGGGGATTTGATGAAGCTACCCAATGGGAGGAAGACATCTCTTCAAAGAAACTGGAGTAAGAAAATGACCCCTTTAATGCAAGCATCGTAAAGCGAGGTGTGAAAAAGGTGTTTATGAAAGGTAAGGAATCGACAACTTGGAGATTATCTCACTTGTAGTGGGCAATGGAAAGTGAAAGGATGCTATATGTGTCAAATTTTGCCTTTAGAAATAATAAAAATTATGATACCAAGGTTGAATGAAAATGATGAACACTTGTCTTCAATCTACAACTAGAATATTATTTTGCATGGTGGAGACCCAAGTGCAAGAGGCATGTTCAGACAAGCGAGTGTAATCATTGTTTATGGTGTAACATGAGTAGGCACAAGTAGATGGGGCTAGCCCATATGTGACAGAAGGTGTTCCCAAGTGTCGAGCTCTTATGAGCAAGAACAACATAGATGCAGCCAAGAGCCAGGAGGTGCACCTCGACGTAGCCTCGTAAAAGGCTCAAGTTAAAAGACCGCTTGACCTCATGCACATTAATTTAGGCAGCACAACCACCAACTAAAGGATCACGAGGAGTGATATGTGCCATGCTCGGAGTACGAAGACACGAGCATAGGTTGATTCTTAATTTTCTTATATTTTATTTTCATATTGTATTATTTTTCATGCATGAGTATTTTTTTTTCATACCTGAATCACACAATGACACATAAGAAATACATGCATTTTACATGAAATACTCATTGCAGAAAAAAATGAGAGAGCCACGCCATAAAAATATTCACTATGAAATAAAAGATGATTATAAGATTGGCCTCACAACAAAGAGTAACAATATTCTCATCATACATTATGCCTCTATGGTTCTATGCATAACTTAACTATTAATAGGTCATGAGTATGATATGCCCCCCATAACAATCATGAATGCCATATGTTGTATCCGGGAGTTCTAAACATTCGTCTTGAATTCATGTAGTAGTTTTGAGAGTTTTGAGATGTGCTCGAGTGCCAATTAGCGCATTTGAACATGGGTTACAACTTTTGGAGAAACGTTTTTGATGGATTAAGCAACTCGGGCGCACATGGGCATGCCCATTTGGGTGCGGCTCATGTGGCGTGCACGCCTGAGTATGCATATTGGCATGGCCGGGCATGCCTACCCTGTCTCCATGCAATCCTACTCCATTTGATTCCTTTAGTCATTCCATAACTCAGTCTTAGTTACTCAAAAGCACTTGAGGCTCTACCATGCACAACAATATGCTACTACAATAAACTTGTACATTCATAAAGGATGTACACCAATTATGAACTACTCTACATAGTAAGAGCTACTAACACTAGAGTTCAACAATTTGGTTCTTCATAAAGGATAAAAGAGATGCTAAACTTGAGGAAGAAAGGTTCAAAGTCACAAAAGACATGTGAAAATGCTTATATGTGTTTATCTTTCTATTTTAAATCACTTCCATCTTTGAATAGCTTAATTTGTGAGTAATTCTTCATTTATTATATCATTGAACCTTCTTTTCTTTTACATCTTAGCCAATGTTGATTTCCATCTAGATTAGATTGTCTAATGATATTCAAACCTACTTTGACAAGATTAAACATTTAGATTAACCCCATCCTAATAGTTAGTTCCACATCATAGTTTTGCCACTATTATCTATCGATAGTTCAACTATCCTAATTGTTCTACATCGAACATTTGCAAATTTTAGCTAAAATTCCTTATAAATCTCTAATTTCTTATAATTTATTGGCATTAGGATTGTTTTAAAAGATAAAATTTGTAGAATTCGATCACAAGAAAACCTAATCTCAAAATAAAAAATACTTAAAAAATAAAATGAAATATGCATCAAACATTGAATTAACAATCTCAGAAATAATTGAATGAACAAAAAATACGGCTACTCTTCGAGTCACAACCAAGTTGAACTGATATACTCAGCCATAAGAATTCCATCAAATTACAATTCGGGAAAGTAGAAAATTCAATTATTACAACAAATACTAGTTAATAATAACAAAGAAATGAAGGTAAATTAGGTGTAAGCCCTTACTAATCGAACAAGCCTACATAAATGAACCAAATAAAAAATGAAACTATGTTTATATATAAATAAAGGCCCAAGCATTTTTTTCCATTAGAGGAAAGCGTTCTTTCAAGTCATCATGAGATGATTCACTTAACAAAGAATAAATCAAATCAATGCCAAAGCAATAAATAAATATTCATGCTTGTAACTTCATAGAAACAGCCATTAATATTCCATTCAGCAGACGCATTGAACCATTCTTAGACATTAGAGTGCAAGATATCAGAGGAAGAACCCAAATAAAAGCAACTACAAGTAAAAATGAAAAAGAAGAGGAAAATAACAATAAAAATAATGCAACTCTAGGTATACCCAAGTCTTAGCTCCAAATCCAAGCTTCCACCTTCCAAGCTCAGCTTCATCACTTCTGTTTCCTCCCTCACAATCCTTCCACCTTCATCCATAAAGTTCCTCCACTCTCCCACCCCAAACAAAGAACTAGAAGAGGATTGTCCCATTGATGGGAGAAATGAAGGGAGTGTGAAGAGAACTGAGTCAACACTAGCTAAGGAAGGCGGTGGCATGTTAAGATTTGGAACATAGTTATGGTTAGGGTTAGGCTTTGAAGGAGAGGTGAGACTGTCCCATGGAGGGGAGCACTGCCTAAGCCTAGCCCTGTCCCTTCTATGAACATTCATGTGCCCTCCTAGAGCCTGAGCTGACCTGAACTCTCTCTTGCAGAAGCTGCAAGTGTAGGACCTTGGTGGCCATGAGAATCCCACAGCTGTGGATGGATCACTTCTTCCAAGGAAACTCCTCCCAAGCCTCATCACTTGCTGATCTCTGCTCACCTTGAAGCTGTTGCTTTTCTCCATGATAGAAGGCAGTCTTTGAAGTGAGGAGAAGAAGAAGAAGATGCTGCTTGGCTCCTTCACTCACCTGAGGACAAGTACTAAAGTGATAAAGTAAAGCTAAAGTACAAGTTGAGAGAGTTTGATGTAGTTAATATCTAGACTGAAGGGGACTGAAGGCACAGCTAGAATATATGGAGTTACATGACAGCCTTTTGTTGGGCAGTGTGATTAAATATTAACCTTTAATATAACATGAGTTATTACATTAACAATGATTTAAACTAATAAGGTCCGACATCATGCATTTACAGATTTTATGTCAGAAAAAGGTTTAAGCATAGACTAATTGAACTATTACTTATAAAAGATGCAGCGCAAGCACTTATCTGCTAAAATGTGTTTTGTAGGAGTAATGCTTAGCACAGCAATTCTACACTGATTATATTTTTGGAAAATTAAAAAACGTCAAAGGATCAAAACAAGCATTGATGCAGACAAAAGACTTTTGTAAGTACTAACACTAATCTTAATTAAGCAATTAAACATAGCAATGCAGCATAAATGCTAAAGTGTGTTATGTAGGTAAAAAGCATAGCACACTTTTAATATTTCTAGAAGACTATAATCTCGAATAAAGTATCTTTAGCCACATTGTTAAGAATAGCACTAATGCTGGTAAGGATTTGTGTGATTACTTAGTATAACAACACACTCATCCTAATTACCAAAAAAATGCAAAGCAATACTCATACATTCATATCTATGAGTATCAAAATATATGGTTCGAAATAATGTCTCAAAAATAAACAAAATTTTAGACATTAACTGAAAATATAAAAAGGCATTCATCATAATAACATTAATCCAAAAATACAAAGTTTAATACATGAAATTATAAGGTGAGTTAGAAGTTTAAGCACATAATACGGCAGAAACTCTCATTATTCATTATTCACAAGCATAAATGCAATTCCATTAATCGTAATTCACATCGTTAAGTCTTAAGTTTTGTGTCCAGCAGCAAAATAGAATATTATAATGCCCCCATTATTTGTCTAAACTCTTCGAAATACTAAGAAATGCAGCAAAGCTGAACAGCAAGAGTTAGGAGAAGTAGGCATCAGACTCTAACCCCGAAGCTGAAAATCCCATTCGCGGCACTTGCTGCTGCAAATGTCTGTTTCTTGAAAAAGGGTTGGGCATAACAGAAGAGGAAGCTGCATCCTGCAACCTTATGCTCTTTGCCATACTCAGCCTGTTTCTCTTTAATCTTCTCCAAACTAGAGCTAGCTAGCTAAGCTAGTGATCACATAGAGAGAGAAAGAGAGAGACTTTGGCCTGCACGTGAGAGGAATGGGCACAATTTGGCCACAGCAGCACTTTTATTTCTCTCTATGATGAATTTAAATTTATTTGGCCTTCTTCTCCACCCCCTCTTCCCAGACAATTTAATGCTGCTCATCTTTCACTTTTCTTTTTATAATTTGCACTAAACTGCGCACTTCTTACTAAAGCATTGTTTTAATGTATATATATTTTGATTAAAAATGTATAAAAATCTTGATCAAAGTACTCCGAGGTATCTCACTTTATTCTGAGAGATGTCCTTATCATCAATTATGAGGGAGCCAAAAAACAATGAAATTTAAACTAATTTATGTCATAATTTTCTGAAGGACAATAACAGGTACCAAACAAGTGACTAAATGTAATTATGCCGTTTGCTCAAACGCTATGTTGGCTGTTTGGACATTCTTAAGTGGATTTATTCTTTTCTGTTTATTTGTGGGATTTCTTAAGCTTAGTCTTCATGCTTTTTTGTAATTTTTGCCTTTTTCTCTTACAGAAGTGTTATCCCTATTTCTATCGTATATTAGTGAGATATGAAATAAATTTAAGAATATTAGATTTTGGTAGAAAAATCAAAATTGAAAAAAAACACCGAGAAAGATTACACAAATCTCTCCATCTCCATTAGAAGAAGAAGATGACCGCCACTCAATCTCAGCTTTAACAGAGCTATATTCAACGGCGCACAACCCAGCTCAAACTCCATCGAATACAAATAAAAAAAAAAAAGATCTTTACGATCAAAAGTTGAGAAATATTTCTTATTTCAGCGTTTTATTCTTTGGATCATGTCGCTTCTTAGAGATTTAATCAAGGACATGATAGAATGATGTTGATGTTAAAGCTCTTGCTCATCTTTTCATACATGCATGGATGAACAGATATTTCCATTGGGTATATATAAATCAAATTTTACACTTTATTTTACTGAGAATAACAGATATTTATATGCGCATTCATTTCAAGACATCATCTTGCATTTCAAACGTCATAGGAAGTCGATAAAACGCATTCATCTTTATTAGTTTTACAAAAATACGTCGAAATTGATATAATTATAGGCTAATTTACCATGATTTAAGAAGAATGGAGTTAACGGCAAAGCTATATTGCATGGCACATGGGATGATGCACAAATCATAGTCAGCATGGCCATCAGATTCCTTACTTTATGATAGCCACAAATTTGCAGTATCACTCAAGTATGATAACTATTCTTTCATTAAGAACCCAGCACTAATCACAATCTGACTGATTAAATCCATCAAGGATCATCACACGTATAACAGATGATCCAAACAAATATTATAAATTGAGCTTCAAGATGCTCTGAAGACATAGAATTAGATTTGTATTTTAATCATATT
Source organism: Gastrodia elata (assembly GCA_016760335.1). Taxonomy (NCBI): domain Eukaryota; kingdom Viridiplantae; phylum Streptophyta; class Magnoliopsida; order Asparagales; family Orchidaceae; genus Gastrodia; species Gastrodia elata. The sequence goes on along the minus strand of CM028672.1, from coordinate 6,404,812 downwards.
CTTAGACAATTTCTACTTGGTTACTTAGATCTTAGTACTTCAAATAAGATTAAAATGCGTCATAAAAATTAAATCGGTTACATATAATATGAGAAACTATTTTTTATTTTATTAGTAACTCTGTTAATAGATTCTAGAGAACTGTTTAAAGAGCCTTATCTTTGGAATAGATACCGTAGAATTGCTTGGGCACAGTCGGACATTGAACTTTCTTTCAGTCGGAAAGGATATGGCATTGAGGCATGCTCAAGCATCAAACATTCTATCTTTGAGTGCTTACTGGAGGCTAAGGAACATTTTGACGCTAGTGGTTTGATTTTTGGTAGTTGTGATAGGCTTCTCTGGCGCTTTGGCACGCTCAGGAAAGGGAGGTTCTATGTTGAGCTTTGAGTTGGGCGTCAAGTTTGTGGGACTTGAGTCGCCTGAAGTAATATTGTAAGATATAAAATATAGTAACTATCATCGCTTAACCAAAATTTTAACCCTACATTCCCTAATATTTCATGTAAATTTTAATGTTAACATAATGAACATGCACCCGAGCATTTCATCCTCAGACAGACAAAAAAAGTAATTAGTTTTTGGAAGTTATGCTTCGACTGTTTGTGCTTGATTTTGAGAGAAACTATGAAGAATGTTCGTCATTAGCAGTATTTGCCTCTCCTAATTAATCTCACAAGTGTTAGTAACACTAAATGTAAACAGTTACTTTGCAGATAAATTAGATAAATAAAAACTATTGATTGCTTCTTTTAATGTTTAAAGAAACATTAAAAGGACGATCATTTGAATGAAATTAAGTAACCAAAGAATTCAAATGATTGTGCATAGAGCTTCCAACGTGTAGCAAAATTGAAATTTTCCACATATTTTATATTGCACCAAGTATGAAAAGTTCTCAACCACAACAAAAAGTTGATTCGTAAAGCTCAAAAGTTTTTTCAAAGAAATGCGCAATTTACATGACTCAATCTAAAAAAAAAAAAATGCTAACCAAAATGCTATTTAGACCTGTGGCACCTAAAAAAATTCGTCCAATAAGATTTGAACTTCATTTCATTAGTGTGTATTTACTTACATTAAAATAATACAAATACTATTTTTATAGTTTGTGTTGAAATGATACACAAATTTTATTAGATATATTTTTTTGAGTACTAGTCAGCAGGTCTAGTTAGCATTTCTCAACCATAAATTCTCTATAAATTTGAATAAATGATAGCTCAAATATTTAATTTTTTTATAATTTATTATAATTCTCTAAATTATTTGTAAGAATAGTCTATGGACTCTAAAATATTATGACATTTTTTGATGTTGTGTGGTGCTATATATATAAAAGCTCAATAGAATTAAACATTGTCTTCTTAGCATAAGCTAAATTCTCTCAATCTTTAAACAAAACAACCATATCTCAACCTTTACTAGGAAACAAAAAAAGTTAGTTAAATTTTGAGTGTTTTGACTACACCAACATCATGACCTAGACTAGATTATGCTCAAAATATTTGCTAATGTTTATAAAATAATTTTTGAGCCCTTAAGACAAAATATAATCCAATTGTTAGTTATTAGTGTGGGATTTATCATTAGAACTCATCAATAATATATTTAAAATTTTAAATAAATTGATAAAACTCATCAATAATTGTATATTATCATTTGTAATCACTGTTAAGGATAATTAGCTCATTAAGTACTTCTCTTATCAATCACCAGATTGAATCGCATTCAAAATGGTTAGATCACATTTTAGTTTAATGGTTGAGTAGTCTCTGAAGGAAAATTAATTTTTTCTTAATTGAAGGAAAACTAAGGAAAATTAATTTTTCCTTTATTGAAGTAAAATTAAAGGAAATTAATGTTTCCTAAATTAAAAGAAATTAAGTTTCCTTAATTAAAGAAAAATTAAAAGAAATTAATTATATATATATATAATTAAATCTCTCAAATATGGTACTAAGAAACTGCCACATTACTTCCGTATCGAGAATTATGAATTTGGAAGTTTTCTTTATGTCCTTAATTGAGAGATTAGAATTTGTAACTCTTGGGAATCAAGGATAGCTTATAAATAGGCCTTGATATGCAAGAATTTTATGACACACATAACACAAGATACAAGAGAAGATCTCCAAGAGAAGGTTTTGTAAGGATTCTCTAACCTTAAACCATTTGTATTCTTCTCTGATTTTAGTGAAACCTTGCTCTTCTCCCCGTGGACGTAGGTGTGATCACCGAACCACGTAATTTTTGTCTTGTGTTGTGATTATTTTATGTGCTTGATTTTCTTGCTTTAATTTTTTGATTTCTCAACGCTCGCTCAAATTTCTTTTTGTTCCGCTTTTGGTTTAAACCATATTCGATCCCATCAGTCTCTTCTTTAGATTCTTAAGAATTTTAAAATGAATATTTAGGTTGATGCAAATATCAAACCCATCCAAACTTAACTTACCAAAATGTTAAATTTTCCTTTTGCATAGTTATAAATATTATGCCAAATTATAATGCTAATAGGCCTTATGCTTAATCAACAAATGTTGATCACCATTTAGATAAAATTAATCCCATCAACATCTTATATATTTCTTTTTAATTTTAGGCTTACTAGCATAGCTTAAAGCATTAGATTATGTAATTGAGACATTTTTAGCAATCTTATATATCAAAATGATATCAAGATTGATCTAATTATAATTACAAAAGATTTTATGATATACTAATCTAGAATCAATTAATAGGAATGAAATCTTTGAATTGGAGAATAATTTGTAATCGTTGTTTTTCTCATAAGAAGGATAAATTTTCTAAGAGTTTTCTTTTTAGAACCACCATGATCTCAATAGTAAATTAAAAATGTTAATTATCATTAATAAGAAAAATAGAGTTAAGAATAATTAAGGGAATCTTTATCTTAGGATTGCAATCCCTACCAAATATTTATAATCAAATGAAACTCATTCTCAAGGATCCTTTAATAATTCAACATGGTATCATCAACCCTTACAAAACCTAATTAATCCTAATAAACATTGCTAAGCTAAAAAATTAAAATCCTATTATTAATATGTGCAACAGTTAGCCAAACCAAGAAAGCTTAATTTATTAGGATCCTTTTAGGTTTAGTGGGTGCACCAGGCTCAAACTGAGCTTCCCATACTCAACCGAAAGCTCAAACTTAGATAAATTAGAGAGATTTCAGTCTCTATACAGAAACTACAACTCACTAGTTCTATCGACCCCTTGACAGATCTCATACTCTAATTTGAGAGGCCCCAACTCTCTTAGTCAATTTGCAATAGCTCAAAGGAGTCGAGGGATTGTTGGAAATCCCAGAACTTTGGTTTCTATTCTAGGAACTTGAGAGCTACCACAAGGCTTTTGAGGAGCTTCTATGAGTCAAGATGAATATAGTAAGCACTATGGTGCAATTGAAACTAAATAGGGCAGTCTTCCACTTTTTGGTTTTCTTACATAATGAAACAAACATCCACGAAAGTGAGGAATTAACGTATGGAATCATCCACAAAATTATATAGAGATGAGCTGTTTATGATAAAAGGGAGTTAAATGGAGGTCTTTTTGCCCAATTGGAATGAAGACCAAAGCACAGTGGCTTACTGATGAATAGAGGAAAACCCATACGTACAAATTTAATCTTAATAAAGCCATTTAAATATTAATATCATATCCTAAATTAAAATAAAATCGAACAAGGCCGACTAATATCATTAATGCACACGTTAATTACAAAATTTAGTTTCAGAAATATTTTTTATTTCATAAAAAGGAAAATTCTTACGATTATGGTAATAACATATAGAAAAGAAACGGTGGAAAATGATGTGGCAAATTAATTAATAAATAAAATGTAATTATGTTAAGATAATTTGTGGCTCACTGGTTAAAGGACTTTGATACAAACTCTTTTTCTTCACCATTAATTGATTAGAAGTACTCATGCATGCCATGGCTTTATAATGAAAGCTAAAAAGAGAAACTGAGACACATTTTCTGTAGATGTGACACAAAAGGGAGGAAAAGATCTGCACAAAACCCAGCCATAGATTTGGAGACAAAGATGCCCAATTGCATGCACCCATTCTTTGCTAAAACCAGCCCATCTTTATTAGGACTGCGTGTCCCAAACTGCAGTTGTTTCCCTGCAGATATTAGGGTTTCCTTCTCCATCACTCCACCGTATATATTGTTGCTAGCTATCCCTTGAAGCTATTTTTTCTCACAATTCAAGCTCTCAGGGACAATGAACTGCCCCTTAAGCCGTAGGAAACATGCCTTCTTTTGTGCATGAGAATGCATAGCAGTAGATATAACTAAGCTTCTTTTATTTACGCTATTTTACTTTAGAGTTTGCATAATGAGGGGAGAAAGAAACGGAATCTGTATGATGAAACGGGATCATGTTTGGATTGGTAAGCCTGTCGCTTCGATTAAAGTACAACCATTGGAATCTTATATGAGGAACTCCTCATAGAAGTTCTATGAGGGAGGTGTCCACAAAAAGGCTCCTGTGAGCTTCTTTTGAGCGCTGTACTTCTCTCTCATTAGAACGAAGTCCTTTTTAGTGAGCGTCGTAGAACAGTTATTATTTTTTAATATTTAAACGACTAAAGTGTTCTTCATTGTGGGAAAGTTGTGTTTAAAATAAGTTAGAGAATCGATCTCTCTTAATGGAAACATCAGCACAAGCCTTCAACTGTGTCATCTTCAGTATCGGAAATATTATAATTTCTTTCCTTCTTACATTAAATCGTAATTAAAATGTAGTAATTGTATGATTGAGGATGATGAAAGGTAGAGTCTGAACGTCGATTGATGATTGTTCAAAGGTTAAATAAAATATGATGATCTTAAAAAAAAAATTTCTCTGTACTAATTTGTTAAATACATTAGTAAATATAATAGCCTAAACAGTGTCAAAGAAAAGATACATCCATAATAAAAAAGAACACATCCAAAAAAAAAAATTTTAATGAAGAGACACACCTCTTTACTCACAAAACAAAAAAAATAATTGAAAATTTTACTTAAAAAAACTAATACTCCCCCTTAAGTTAAATTTTCAGAACTCCGATCTTTGTTTTCATTTTAGCAAAATCTATAGGCTTTAACGCTTTTGTAAAAATGTCCGCGGCTTGATCTTTGGTGCTACAGAATACGACTTCAATTTATTTATCATTTAGTAGCTCTCGAATGAAATGATATTTCATTCGAACATGTTTCATCCTTCCATGAAAGATCGAATTTTTTGTAGTGCTATTGCAACTTGATTGTCACAAAATAGAACAGCACCTTTTCCTTGAGGTTTCAACAAATCTTGCAACACCATTCTTAACCAAACAGCCTGACAACCTGCAATAGTTAGAGAATTATACTCTGCTTCATGAGTTGACAGAGCTATAACCTTTTATTTCTTGGACTGCAATGAGATAGCACCAGATCCAAGACTAAATACAAATCCGAATGTACTTTTGTTGTCATCAACACAACCACCCCAATCACTATCGTAAAATGCCACCAAACAGCAGTCATCTACCTTTTTGTACTGAATACCATGATCAGTAGTACCAACAAGATAACACAAGATGCGTTTTCCTGCTTCTCAATGACTCTTCTTAGGATTCTCCATAAAGCGACTGATCATACTAACCGCAAACATGATGTCCAGTCTAGTAGTTGTTATGTACATCAAACTTCCAACCAAGCTTCTGAACAAAGATGAATCAACTGACTCTTCATTAGTCTTCTTTGACAACTTCAATCTGAATTCCATTGGGGTGCTTATGGGAACAGCATTCTCCATTCTAAATCTTTTGAGAATCTTAGTGGCATACTTCTTTTGAGATAGTGAGATCATTCCATCACTATACTTTACTTCTATACCAAAGAAGTAATAAGCCTAACCCAAATCTGTCATCTCAAACTCTTTTTTCATAGATTTCTTGAAGTCCTTAATAATTCTTCACAATTCCAGTGAAAATTTATATCATCAACATAAAGGCAAACAAATAAGAACTTACCTTTATTCTCCTTGATATATAGGGTGTGCTCATATGGGCATCTCCTAAACCTGTTCTTCTCAAAGTAGCCATCGATCCTACCATACCAAGCACGATGAGCTTGCTTGAGCCCATACAGTGATTTCTTCAACTTGCAAACTTTTTTTCTTTTCCCTTCTCTACATAGCCAAGGGGTTGGTCTATGTATACCTCTTCTTCAAGCACACCATTCAGAAATACTGATTTTACATCCATCTGGGTGACCTTCCAGCTATACTGAGCAGCAAGAGAAAAAAATAACTTTATGGTTTCTAAGTGAACAACAGGAGCAAATACTTCATTGTAGTAATATCCAAACTTCTGTTTGTAGCCTTTCATAACAAGATGAGCATTGTGCTTCTCAACTTTGCCTTCTTTATTTAATTTTGTTTTGAAAATCCACTTTACCCCAATAGACTAATGCCCTTTTGGAAGTTCAGACAACTCCCAAGTTTTATTCTTCAGAATATAATGAATTTCTTGATCCATGGCATTTCTCCACTTCTCACTTTGAACAGCTTCACTAAATTCAACTGGATCAGCATCAACAAATAAGGCAAAATCAGCCCATTCTTCATTCAGGATTTTCTAAGTTCTGTTGTAGATACCTTGTAAAGTCCTCATTTTCTTTGGAGGCGAATCAGACAGTCCACTTGATGACGATGAAGAAACACTATGAGAAAATCTTCTAACAGGAGATATGTTCTCCTCTGGAGCCTGCATCTTCTCTTCTTCAGCTTTTGAGCTTTCTTTCTCCCCTTCTCCTTCTACTTCTATAAACTTTGCACTTTTCTTCTTCTCAGACCAATCCCACTTTGAGTCCTCATCAAACACCACATATCTATTGATTATAGTGTTCTTAGTCATTGGGTTATATAATTTGTAAGCCTTTGACTGCTCACTGTACCCAATGAAGATGCACTTCTCAAACTTCTCATTTAGCTTACCTCTCAACTTCTCAAGCATGTGAGAGTAAGCTACACATACAAATACTTTCAAGTGGGCAACACTTGGCTTTTCTCCACCCTAGGCTTCATGTAGAGTCTTCCCTTGAACACTTTTTGTCAATGAACTATTCTGTAGGTAAACGACAGTCGCTACAGCTTCAGTCCTAGTAACTGTCTAGCATCCCCATAACATTGATCATACTTCTGGCTGCTTCCATGATAATACGATTCTTTCGCTTCGCCGCACTATTTTTGTTGTGGCGTGTATCTTGCAGTCAGCTAGTGCCAAATTCCATACTTCTTCATATAGTCTCTAAACTCATTTGAGAGATACTCTCCTCTACGATCAGTTCTGAGTGTCTTTAAGTAGAAGTCACTTTGTCGTTCTGCCATAGCTTTGAATTCTATGAAGTAACTAAATACTTCTGACTTCTCCTTCATGAAATACACCCATGTTTTCTTGCAAAAATCATCAATAAAGGTTAGCACATACCTCCTTCCACCAATGGATGATGTCCTCATTGGCTCGCATACATCAGAATGCACAAGTTGGAGAGGCCTCGAAGCTCTCCATGCTCCTTCTTTTAGAAATGCATTCCTGGAATGCTTCCCAAAGATACAACCTTCGCAAACTTTCTCCACCTTCTCAACAACTGGTAAACCACGTACTAGTTGATTTTTTTTCATTTCTGACAATGCTCCAAAGTTCAGATGACCAAATCTATGATGCCATAACATAGATTTGTCATTCATAACTGCACTTAAGCAGTTCACCGAGTCACCTCCAAACTTGATAGGAAACATCTTGTTTGGAGTCAGCACCACCTTCTTGAGCAAAATTTGATCCTTATTCCAAATCTCACAAGTATCCTTCTTGAAGTGGACGGCATGTCCCTTCTTCAACAACTGACCTACACTGATCATGTTGTGCTTCAGTTTGAGCACGTAGTAGACATCAGCAATTGTCTACATACCCTTCTTAGTCTTCACACTTACTTTTCTGCTACCTTGAACTTGTAGCTTTTTGTCATCACCAGTGTGAACTTCCTTCTAAAGAGATTCATCCAGGCTTAAAAATAATTCTCTATTACTGGGCATGTGGTTACTGCAACCACTATCCACAGACTAGACTTCATTTACACCGTTCTCTTCCCATCACAGGTCAAAGACATATCACTTCCATCTTCATTCACTTTCTCATGCATAAAAGTGGACTCATTTCCTTCCATGGGCTGCTTCTGTCTACAGAATCTTACAGTGTGCCCATACCTCTGACAACTATAGCACTGAACTTGAGATAGTGGTCTTCCTCTCCCCCTACCTCTGCTTGAACCTTCACCTCTGTTTTGATAGTTCTGCTGTTGTTGTTATTGTTTATTTCGATCACCATCTGATCAATCACCTCTTCATCTAAATGATGATCTTCCACTTCCTCTATAGTTTTCCCTCATAGATAGTTGAGTTTGGAAGGCCTGCTCAACTAGAATAACTTCATACTTCTTCATTCTCAATTCGTGAAACTGAAGTGATCCCATCAAACTTTCAAGAGTCAAGGTTGATAAGTCCTTTGACTCTTCTATTGTTACCACAATATTTTCAAACTTACGAGGAAGGCTTCGTAGAATCTTCTCAATCACCTTCTTGTTCTCCACTGATTCTCCATTCACCAGTATCTTGTTCACTAAGGCCACCACTCGATTGCAAAAGTCTTCAATCTATTCTAAATCTTTCATTTTTAGTGTGTCGACCTCACACCTCAAGGTTTGGAGACACACCAACTTCACTTTATCTTCACCTTGGTAAGTCACATGTAATATATCCCAAGCCTCTTTGGCGATCATTGCCGATGAAATACGTTCAAAGATTGCTTCATATACAGATTTATAGATGAAGTAAAGTGTCTTCTTATCTTTTATTTTTCATCTCCTTTAACTCCGTTAGTTGCCTTGCCGATAGTGTGTTCACATCCACCGATTCCTCTATGCCGTTTTCTATAAGATGCCATAGATCTTGAGACTCATACAAGACCCTCATCATGATGTTCCACTTGTGGTAATTCTTCCCATCGAAACAAGGAAGTTGTGGCTTTGTCAAATCTCCGGACGAACCTTCCATCTTCTTCTTCAATTTCCTTGAACCTTTCTCTGATACCACGTGTTAGGAAATCTTTAAAAAAAAAAAATTTCTCTATATTAATTTGTTAAATACATTAGTAAATATAATAGACTAAACAGTGTCAATAAAAAGACACATCCATAATAAAAAAGAACACATCCAAAAAAAAAATCGTTAATGAAGAGACACACCTCTTTACTTACAAAATAAAAAAAATAATTGAAAATTTTACTTAAAAACCTAATAATTAGTAAGGGTTTACTTATTATAAATTGGTTTGATTGGAAATTTTGCAATTATTTTTGGATGCCTATTGCACCTTTAAAGGCTTAGAAAGACTTTGGTTGAGTTACTATGTTTGTTTGTGGCTATTAAAAATCATGTATTGTCATGTCAAACATCTAAACATGGTTAATTGAGTGATTTAGCATTAATTTGTGGTTGTAGCATAAATAACCCTATGTTGTTTAGGGTTTAATGGAAGAGCAAAGGTTGTAGTGCCATATGTTTATGTTCTTTGGGGGATTTTGAAATAGCCTTTGGGATGTGTTACTGTGTGGCTCCAAATCGAACCTTAGTTTGTATCTTCTTCTTCCATTAATGAAAACTCCTTTCCTCCTCAATAAACATATGTGAATCTCAACAATTCATTTAAATAATTGTGTTGTACATTGATAATTTCATCACTATGTTTGTGTGACCATGTGCTCTTTGAGAGCACTTAAGATTCATGATGTCACAGTAAGCTCTTCGACGATAACGTTCACAAGTGTTATCAAAGTCGACGATTATTATTATGAGATCTGATGGTGGCTCGCTTGTTTGTTCCATGCGGAATGAGAAGCTTATTTCCTATGGCAGCTGGAGAGAGGCGGTCAACCTTGGCAGTTTGCGGCCATGTGGGAGATGGCCCTAAGCCACAGGGAGGCTTGTTTCCTATGGCAGCTGCTCAGCGAGCTATCCCGACAGGTGCTAGTTACTTCGATGGGGACTCACTCAATCTACAGCTTGTGTCCGGGGTTGCGATTCAGAGGAGGATAGAGAGCACTTTGTTGTGCACTACTGTTGCCCTCGATCCATTTTGGAGATCTTTGTACGTTGGGGCTTGCTCTCGGCCACACTTGTCTCCTAGGACAAATTTTTTGCGCTGTTCTCGATTGCCTCTGCGTCCAGACACAGATGTTTCAGTTGTCAGCTGGTGGCATACACTCTTTACCAGTCCTGGCGGAGTAGGACTAAACGTTCTCACGGTCGCCGATTTCCCACTCCTCTGGTCTATGCTAGATCTATCCTTTCTGCCTTTGTCAGTGTTGGACTGCACGATGGGTCTGACTCATGGGATTCCACAACCTGCCAGGGCCCCACTGCCCTCTATAGATGGTGCCCCCCCGACCTGTTGGCTAAAGGCCAACATCGACGCTTTGTACATTTATGGAGAGCCCATAGCGTTTGGGGCTGCACTTGTTTGTGACGCTGACTGACAGTTTCTGGCTGCTGTAGGAGACAGTATTCAGGCGCAGTCTTCCCTACAAGCGTAGATTCAGGAAGTGACCATTCTACGACAGGCTTTTTTGGCTACAGTTATAGAGGCTTATGGAAATATTATAAAGGGCGACTGCTTGGGAGCGATTCAAAGGCTGCTACGCCTTTGGGAGAGGACCCTCCGTTCTTGAGGCGGAGAGCGGCATGCTGACCCCCTTGCCTTCCTGTTGGATGTTCCTCATGTCATCTTTGCTCATCGATCGCTTGGTGCGAATCGGGTAGTGAACTTTTGTTCTTTTTTTGTTTTGTCTTGGGTGAATGAGGCTTTTGGACCTCCTGATTGACGACACCGTGGAGTTTGATCTTGGTTGAGTAGTTTGTACTGTTGTACAATAGTTGATATATATATATATATATATATATATATATATATATATATATATATATATATATATATATATATATATATATATATATATATATATGCATGGGCTATGACCGTCTTTCATGGAAGGAGAAGCTTATTGCTCTGTACTCGACTGCTACCGCGTCTCGCTAACGTCGTTTTAGTTGTCAGGTTGTAAGCTGCTCCCTCTACCAGATTTGACGGAGCAAAGCTGAGCGTTCTCACGGTCATCCATATCCGATTCCTCTGGTTTGTGTGGGTTCGATCATCTCTGCACTGGTTAGTGTTGGTCTGCATGATGGGCTTGATTCATGGGGTTCAATGGCCCACCAGGGCCCCACAACCTCTTGAGATGATGCCTCCTGACCCGTTGGCTGAAGTATAACATTGATGCTTCCTATATATATGAGGAGTCTGCTGCTTTTGGTGGACTTGTGATCCTCAACTTAGGAGGCCACTTGTTCGCTGTTGCTGGAGCTCGTTTACAGGCCATGTCTCCTTTCCAGGTAGAGATGCAAGCGGTTACTATCTTGCAACGGGACCTGTTGCCCAGAGACACCGATACTGAGAGAGTCATCATTAAGGGCGACTGTCTTGGAGCGATCCGGAGGCTCAGTTATCACTGGGAGAGGGCTCTTCGTTTACGAGACGGAGAGTGTCACGCTGATCACCTTGCTTTCTTGCTGGATCTTCATCGTGTTATCTTTATTCATTGTTCGCGAGATGTGAATCGGACGGTGGATTTTTGTTCCATGTTAGCCCGACAATGCAATTTTACTTTTGCTAGGGGAGATGTTCTCCCCGGGAGGCTTCTGAACCTCCTCGTTGAGGAAACCGTGAAGTTTGATCCTGATTGATGATGTATTGATAATTTTATATATGATTAGACTATGATCATCTTTCATGGAAGGAGAAGTTTCTTCAGTCTCTATTGCGGTAGAGTAACAAGTATATTAGATCATTATGCATCAGACAAAAATCAATATTGTCATATTTGATGAGAAGATTAAATTTGGTTTGAGGGGATGCGAGGTAATGAATGTGCCATGTGACTTAAATGTTCAGAAAGTTCATGATTCCAATGAGAAGCCCCAATGAGATGCCAGAGAATGATTGGACAAAGATGAATAGGAGTGTACGCGGGTTGATTCACGATTGTCTAGTGTAGAGCATCAAATATACTCTGATGATGGAAACGTCGTGATGATAGAAACGTTGACGATGAAAGCTTGATTCATCAATCATACCAACGGATTTACATCTATAAATATACGAAGATGAAGCTTTCATATAAAAGATCCTTTCATACATGATAAATTGAGTTGTTCAAAATAATCATTCAACTTGGATTATTTTTTATGGCAACCACTAAAAAAAATATTAAATGTTCTAGCAAAGTGTCTTTTACACCACTTTATGAACAAAATGAAGAGAAACTAAACTCTAATGGAGACAAAATACTCAACTACAGAGCTCCAAGAAAAATTTATATTAAGAAATTACTAGATTACAAATTAAAAATTATGCTTAGAAAGATGTAAATTATAAAGATCACACAATAATATTTGGGAATCTCTCACATGAGTTCTAATATTCATATATTCATGACTAATATATATATATATATATATATATATATATGATTAGTTGTAAAAGGTCTTATGTTTGGAGAATCTTGTGCATTATATTTTTTCTTGCTTTCTTGTAAAATAAAAAAATCTCTCCTTCCATCCTCTCTTGTAGGGCTAAAGTTTTCTCCCAAGTAGTGATATTTAACTTTTACTTTTGAAGAGCCGCGTGGTTGGAATGATGTTGGCCTATAAAACAGTAGATTAGAAGAGACCAAATCAAGAAACTGACGAACAACATTGAGGGATGATGGCAGTTCAATTTACTTAATAAATTTCTGAGAACTTATTTGATATATTCCTATGAGAATATTTCCTCGTAGGATAGCAGTCGGAATACCATGATGAACACTTTCCATCAATCCCTCTCTCTTTCTATCTCAAATAGCACACATCCCTTGGGTCAGCTTTACAACAGAGACTTAAAATTAAGAATAAAGAAATCCCTCAATAAATCAAGGGTGAGTGACTGATCCCACTCTCAGTGATGCTCTCCTTTTGTTTTTTGTCAGCTTACTGTCTGGCTAAGGTATCCCATTTTGATTGGTGGGAGTGATGGGCAGTGAGGGATTGACCCCTTGTCAAGCCTCAAAGCCTGTCCTGTGCTTTGAAGGAGGAACAGAACCAAGGGCACAGTCAAAACAAAAGGAAGGGAAGAGCAAAGCTGGCCCTTTTCTATCGCCCAGTTGGTGCAAAGCTGCCTCCTTTTTGGCTGAACAAACTCCACAGGACAGATGAATGTGTCATTAAGGCACACTTCTACCAACCCTCAATTACTCAAAATTTAAAAATAAAGCATAAACTGAGCGCAAGAAGAAGATTTATGTCTTTTTTTTTGGTATTATTTTTCATGTATTTGGCGGGAATTGCGTCTTTAATGCTAGCTGCCCTCCGGTTCTTCTCTCTCTTTTGTAACTTTTCATCCTGATTTTGAACTTGGGAACTTGAACTAAGTCTCATGATTAGTTCTGCTTTGCATGTCCTTATCCATCTAGAGATTCTGGCTCTTTAAATTTTTCAACTGGCGCACTGGATTTTCTTTTCTTCATTTCTGCCGAAAGAGATTTTGAATAAGAGTTTTGTGCACTAAATTTAGATTAAAATAAAATTAATTATGTAATATTCTTATGTGAAAAAATGAAAATTTTCTCTTTGAATAATTATTATAATATATATATATATATATATATATACATATTTGTTTAAGACCATTTAAGCGAGATTTTATTTCATAAAAAAATAGATACATGACTAGAGCTGGGAGGGTACAAAAACCTAGAAAAACTAACTCCTGAAGTCAACCACAAAAATAGAGACGAAAAGCCAACAGCAACCAAAGCAGACTGCAATCACCAAAAATAGCATATCTAGATGAACTAACCTAATGCCAAAGAACGTCTCCAACTGATCATATTTGAGCACCTATATGTAAAAATGCAAGAAAAAACCCATCTCTCTCCTGGCAACAAGAACAGGTAGACGACCTCACCTAGGCAGATTGCCCAACACAGCCACAAAAGAAACCAGCCATAAGCACAAAGAAGCATATAAGAGATCGGCAGCCACCCAAATAATGCAAACACTCCTAGAAAGCTAGGCAGCCCAGAAGAAACCAAAACTAACAGAGCCCAAACAACAAAATCATAGAGAGCAGCAAGTCAGTTAAAATAAAACCCAGCAATCAAAAACTAAAAACGAGCATAAGACAACAAAAGAGCCAGAATAGCCTAAACAAATGCCAGGAGTAAACCCAAAGCCATGAAATGATAGAAAATGCCACCAGACAAACCCAAACACCCGCAACAGCATATATCTGGCGTCCTGTCCCTCAATCCATAAGATTAAGCCAAGGGGATGTGTGTCACTCTGGCAAATCCCACATTTATCATTTGACTAAGTATAATCTACAATCAACTAACATGGGAGAGATATGCTCAGAATATATACAACATGAATCAATCAATAAGTAAACACAAACGCAGAGTGCGGAAAAAAAGTAAGTAAATAGTATATCCAATTTACAACAATGGATAAGGAACGTGCAATATTCAGCTCAGAACAAACAGTGTAGTAAGAAAAGACACAGTTTAAAGCTGTCTGTATTATTACAGCATTTTAAATAAGTTTAATAAAATGAAGAGCAAAACTCTCATCCTCACAATAAAGAAGAAAAATGATTTAAATGGCTTTTACTTCACCTAGCTGCTCCTCCTCAAGATAAGACTCATATCCAGGAACGAGCTCCTCAAAACGATCCGGATCTAATATTGTAGGTTTCATAATGCCAGGTCCCCATCCAATAAAAAAAAAATCTTATTAGATTAATTGTCTAAGTATATTTTAGGCTGATAAATTTTCATAAATTTATTAATATCACCATTTACTTAATAATACCAAACCTGACTAGCATAGGAGTGATAGGCATACAAATAGAATTAGTAAGTTATAAATAAAGTATTTATAACTAAGCAAGAATGAGGCAAAAGACATGCCTCAAAATAAGCTAAAACAAGGTTAGGCATACATATATAAATAAGGTAAATAAAATTATTGAAAGGAAAGACTATACCATAAGCATGTTGATGATCATATGACATATGCAGGTTGAAAATAAATAATCTGATTGTGATATATATAGTAAGCATCAACAAAATCTAGTATCTTATAATATACGAGTATGCAGGTAAAGTAAAGCTGGTTGAAGCAAAATACAATAGTAAATTAGTAAGCAGTAAATAATAAATAGTAACAGTTATGTACAAGCTACCATATCAGAAATTGGCCAATCGGGCCACAGTAACATTCCCAAAGCCTTTCTGGGCTAGGGCATAACAGAACTGAATAAGCAAGACTGAGGAGGCAGTAAATACAATGCAGTAAATTTTAGTTATTTTACTTTGCTCCTGTGGACACGTCCAGAAGCAGCCGTGGTGTCAAGAATGTCTGCAACACTATACGGGTTCCAAACTTACTATAACACTCTTCAATGAGTAATACTAAGTTATCCTTTATTTATCCTTACCCCCATTATCCATTAGGGTAAATGTGCACCAGAATCAACCTAAATACTAAACCAAATGCAAATGTTATCCTAAGTGTTCTAAGTTTTCATTTCATGCAACAGTTTTATCTTATATGACATGTTCAAGGTTTAAGGCACAAAATATAAGGAATGCGTGAGCACAAATACATCAATAATGAGCAAGGGACTCTACAACACTAGGTGATATATAGTTATTATTTATTAAATTATTCTAACTATTCCAAGTTACATAAGTTTATGGTCTTCAATTCCTACTATCAAGTGTAACTTAGAAGCATGGCCTTATAAGTTAAAAATAATTAAAATTGATCAGATTCTAATTTAGTTTAATCAACACCAACTATAAGTTCAATAATAAATCATCACGTCATAATAAATGAATTTAGACGTTCTAGTCTACGATCTGATCAAGATCTCATAAACTAGGGATTATGAATTAAATATCATGCATTGAAGTTAATCACATAATCAAAAGGGTAAAGCTTAAGGACTAAAGTTTAAGTCTAAATGTGAACTAATGATTAAGGCAAATCCTATTAAGTATAATCAAGCTTAATAGGATGATTCTCTTATTCTTAATCTAAGATTGAAAGATAAAATAACCAAAATGAAATTATAAAATTTCAAAAACTATAAAACTAAGGTTTTATTCATTGAATAACCCATTGTATTCAATGGATAAAATCTAATCTAGGATCTATCCTTAATCTTAGGAAAGGGTCCTAATGTGAAGTGAAGATCCTAAAGAGCTCCTTAATGAAAATGACTTAGAGAAATTTAGGAGTTAATGTAATTTATTATAATTTGACTTTACTTGTCGATTTTATTCATTTGGATGGATTAAGGGTGGTTTCTAACTAAGTAAGGGTGCTTCAACCTTAATTAGGAATTTTAAGCCTATTAGGGTGGATTTTTAACAGATCAAATTATGGGATTCATGACTTATATTGATCCTAAATTAGTTTTATTATTTTTTTAATGATTTATATGTTATTTTAAGGTTGTAGAATACTTAACCTAAATTTTGGGCAAAATGACCATTTTGCCCCTACTTAAGGGTCCAAAAAGCTACTTTTTGATTTAGAATTCCAAATTAAATTTTCTTGACACCAAATAGTTCCTTATTGTCTAACATAAAGATAGATAGTAAGTACACTAAATTTGGACAAGAACTGAGTCTTATAGGTCCAAACTAAGAATTTAGATCTAAGGGGCATTTTAGTAATTTTCACTTAATGAAATCTAAAAATTTGTGCAATTTACTATTATTTACTATTCAAAGATTTTGTTGAGTTTAAGAACACTAAATTCTGAGATCTATTAGTTAAGTTATGAGCATTTCAAGTCTAAGGGTAAATGTGTCATTTCTAGGGTTAAGAGGGGTCAAAACCTAACTTTTTCATTTGAGATTTAAATTCATCAAACTCAGTGGCTATAGTTACCATATAACACATTGAGTAACTTAACTGAGAGTAGACCCATAATAGATCTCAATTGGTCAAGTTATGACCTAACTAGGGTTAGAGGTATTTTGGTAAACATAAAATTTCTACTAGTCAAAACTCTAATTTTATTTTAGTTTACTATTAGTAATATTTTTCTAATCTAGATAGCACTTTGAATGACCTAATTTGGAATCCAATTGACCAAGTTATGGTCAATTGAATTTCTAGGCTAATTAGGGTAATTAATGAGGTACCCAAAAGTCATTAGTCAAACTAATGGTCAAACATCAAATCTAATACCATTAGGGCAAACTAAGTACTCTCTTGATTATCTTAAGACCCATATTGACTTTGCTTGGGTGAGTGTGTGCAAAGTTATGACTAAGGGAAATTTTGGTACATGTGAGGGAGGTCCTAAAATATCACTATGTTAAATAGATATCATTCAGGAAAGTTGATACCACCATAAAGTTCCTTTCATTTTGCTATGCAAAATGAGATATATATTTAATATATTTGGATTATTAGTTAAATAGTTATGATTGACTAAAGTTTCTGAAATTAATTAAATTAATACATGCAATTTAAATTAGATGACTTTGTTGTTTAACTAAATATAACAGAATTAAATCAAATAATATGAAACAGATTAATTAGTTAAAATAATTACAGCAGCGAGACCCTCCATAGACATGCGGCATGTTTACATTGGTCGGGACAGAGCCGCGGGACCTGACGAGCCACGTGGCGCTCTCTGATTCGCGCAGCCAGAGCGGTGGGACCCACATATCGGGCAAGACGAGTCTAGCGCCCCACCCCGTCACCGTGCACAAAAAGGGATAATCATAATCAATTCGGTAGCGGGGCGGTGCGCCACTCGGGAAGGAATATCCCATCTCCCTGAATAGTTGAAACTAACACTGAAAAAGAAACCCATCTGAAGGGCTGCTGACTCAACCCTAAATGAGAGTCGAGAGATAATACTTAAGATAAGAGTAGTATCCTTATCCTAAGTATTAGATAAATACATACATTGGATTTAGAATACAATATAAAGTATCCAATATATGTATAAAATATCAGCATTTTCAATATACTGATTACATCACAATACTAAGTATAAGTAGTATATAAATAGAATGCGAAAGCTAAGGCAAACATCTAGAAACATTCATCATAGAAGTTGAATGAAACATTCATCTCAGAAAATAAAAAAAAAATATCCAGAATTATTATAAATTGCTTACTGAAATACAGGAAATGAGTCTAAGTACTGAACTAAAATAGTAACTAAGCAAAACATTAAAACTAAAGAAGAGCCACTAGTGCTCCACGAACTCCTCCTGGATCTTTTGAGTATTCACCTGGTCTAGCTCCACTAACTGCTCTGAATCTAGCAAATTATCGGATCCCAAATGTACCACGTGTTATATAATAAGTCTAACACATCGAAACTAATCTAAACAATTCTAATTATTTACTTAATATTTACATAATGTAAATAAAACTACAGAAATACTGTAAAGGTAACTAAAAGTACAAAACTATATAAAATTGTACAAAGCTGAAGTAAGATAAAGTAAAGTTAAGCTATCCTAGAAATTGAATACTGTAAGTAAACAAAAATAGTGATGGGTCTAAAACTGAGAAATAACATGTAAGACTATGTTGTATACTACTGAAACTATGCATATAAATATGCCACAATACTGTATGCCACTGATATGCAATCGAAATATCACTAAATTGCTATGAGTTGTACAGTTCAATGTCTACATACATCTAGTTGGGAACACAGTTTACTATGATGCCAATGCATCCTGAAATTCTCCAGTTGATGTATGCAATATTCC
This sequence comes from Gastrodia elata, assembly GCA_016760335.1. Classification (NCBI taxonomy): domain Eukaryota; kingdom Viridiplantae; phylum Streptophyta; class Magnoliopsida; order Asparagales; family Orchidaceae; genus Gastrodia; species Gastrodia elata. Next base: position 6,385,834 of record CM028672.1, on the reverse strand, counting down.
ATAACCCATAAGTCATCACTGATACTCATACATCATGCTTATATTCATGCTCTTATCTCTTACTTCTATATTATATGAGTTAAATCCAAAAATCTAGAAATACTTTAAAATCTGATAATAAATTTAAGGTCTCCATTGTGTAGAATTTTACCAAAAAAGATTCTAACTCCTAAATTCTAGTTTTGATAATTGGTTAAAGTTGAGAGTTTACTTAAAAATCATTAGATGGGAAGGTTGTATACACATATTTATCATGTTTCCAAGATGGGTGGTCTTTAACACTTAGTTTGATTAAGCCACACCTAACGAAGTGATCTTTGATAGAAGGCATCACCCGATAGCAATTTGTATCTCAAGCTAAGCCATTAAAGTACCCAAATCACAAGCACACTTAGTTTACTAAAGAGGGTGACTTGAATCACATAGTTTGCTTGAAACACACCTATGGAATCCATCTTCAATAGGAGGCATCACCTGATGGTGACTTTTATTCAAACAAACTTATGATCTAAGTCCCTAATCATAACACTCTTAAGATTGAATGATTTATTCTAAGTGAGACTATATTCGACTAAACTCACAGGATATAACACAGATATAATCCTACATTAAGATGAATCAACCAATCCTGAATATTACTGAAATAATCCAGCTCTATGGGTATATCCTATTATACCCAACCAATAATCTGGGTTCAGATAATTCTATTTAACCAATAGTGATTTATCAAAACTATTAATCCTTACTCTAAATGTGTGAGTCCTACACAAGGCTCCAAGGATGTGATCAATAGATCACTCAATATTGATTTTTACCGCAAGGAAGAAGTTCCATTCTAAGTGCTTTAGGTGATTCCTACCATGAGGTGTGACAGACTGTAAATACACGTCTGCGCTCACACGCAAGTGTACGTGGTCTGAAGTAATAAGTGGAAAGTGTTAATTTTCAAGATTTATCGAACCTCAGAGAATTGGTTGTCTTGACACTAAGGTCTATCTATTCTCACTAATGTTTAAGCTACAGTTGATTGGCTGAGTTAGCCCTAGATTTAGCACAATAATCACTATATAAAGATAAGTTAGATAAAAAGAGGGAGGAGAGTTGGGTTCATCCCGCATGTGATGAGAAGTTTATTAATGCATGTTGAATTCTCAAGCTTTTTCTTTTATTCTTTTTGATTTAATCAAGTGCACATTGTGCTTCCTTGAGTTTTACCTCAAGGTTTCACAAGTTTAAATCTTGTGCTCAAAATGAATACACATTCAATTCTATTTTGGCATAAATATTCCTATAAGATTTTAGATTTAGTGTTTTTATCTTATCTCTTGATCAAGGAGATATTCAATTTTTAAGTCTTTTAAATCTTATAAGCATTGATTCCACCACGAGCATCACTCGCATCACACATAGTTGAGATGAGGGATTAATATGTTGGGCTCAATGACTATGTCACTTAGTTCATGAGCACTCAACTATTTCTTTCACTACCTCAATTATGTTAAGCTAAGGAGCTCATTTAGTGGGTCTTAGCATCACATGCATCAACACTTTGGTTGAGCTTAGATTAAGATGCATTAAGCTCAAGAGCTTTGTCACATAGTTCTAAGTTTTCATGCACTCATAAACCTAGCATCCAACCTAAGGTGAGCTATGGAGCACAAGACAAGTTAGTTCTTGAGATTATGAGTTCATTTTCCTTTCGTCCACATTCAAGACTCAATAATGAAAGGTATTTCTTAACAAGGTATAGAGTTCTCACATTTTATTTGTGCTTGAGAAAAAAAAAACTTCATACATTAAAATTTACTGATACACATGAGGGTTTTCCCAACCCTGCCCAAGGGAGATTTAGCTACTCATTACAAAGGAAATAAAAAAAAACACATACATGGATAAAGACCCTTTCATGATCAACTAAGAAAAAAAACTATAAAATTAAAGTTTAGAAGATACTATGAACGTTCCTTAGAAGTTCTCCAGATTTTTTCTTCTCCTTCTTCAAGCTCCTCTCTTAGGTCACTAGTGCAGCCTTCTTTCTTCTCTTCCTTAGCAAGAACTTGCTTTGCCACCCTTGGGGAGTTCCTCACTTCTACTTATGCACCCCTCCTCCTTACTTAGTGATTTGAGAAAAATTGTGAACCATCCTTTAGTCAAGAGAAGGTGTATTTATAGGAGAGGGGCTGCATCCTCCTTCATCCTCTCCATAACCAATATTTGTCAAATAAAAATTTGAAGTCATGATGGCAAATCCTAAATTAAGGGTGAATTGACCAATATCCTTCTTTGTTTATATTTCTTATAACATCAAGAGGCTACTTTCCATTAAAAATCAGAGCTACTGCAGAGAATGATGGCTAAGGACAAGATGCAGGTTAAGGGTCTTGTCCCAGTCGCAATAAATGCTCCTGACTAGCAAAAATTGTGGCGGCAGCTGCAGCGCGCTGTGGCGTGCAATGGTGTAAGCAAAATCAGCTAAGTCTCCCGCTACCGCGCGCTACTGCGTCCACGCTTTGCAAAAATACCCGCTACAGCGCGCGGTAGCGGTTCCAATTGCAAATTGTACCGCTGCAGCGCGCTGTGGCGGAAGCATTTCGCAAAAATGCTCCGCTACAACGTGCTACTGCGCTAATGGTAGCAAATGAACCCGCTGCAGTGCACTAGCGCCCCCACGGTTCGAAACAGGACCTGCTGCAGCGCGCTACCGCGCTCGCAGTTCGAAATAGGACCCGTTTGCAGTGTGCTACCGCGCCCGCGGTTCGAAACAGGACCCGCTGCAGCGTGCTACCACGCCCGCAGTTTGAAACAGGACCCGCTGTAGCGCGCTGCAGTGCGTGGCAGCGATTTCCTTTGAAGAAACTTGGAATTTTGTAAAAATGTCTCAGAACTTCATTGGAGAGGCTATTTTCTTGAAAAGATAGACAAAATTTGATTTAGGTAAAAATCAGAAATGAATAAAATTTTTCTTTATTTTAGATATAATTTATGGATTCATCAAGGTATTAAGATCAAGTTCTAAGGTTAGGAAGGATCATCTAAGATTCTACATCAATAAGTTACAAAAGTTCTTCCTACCTTAATGTATCAACAATTGTTAAGGATATTATTATTACCATAGAAAAACTAATGTAAGATCATTAAGACCTTACATATCTAGCATATATTCTAAAATTCATAGTTTTATTCATTAAGCTTGTTTTGATCAAATCAGATGGGCAAACTCATTTGATCAATACCTATACTACAATTATGGGGTATAATCAAGAGTGTTATTAAAATTTGATCTTGTAATAAATCAACTTAGTTTTATAATTAACTTTATGCTAAGAATCTTATATATATAAGAGAAAATCAAAGATCTAAAGTTTAAGTTCAGATATTTAAACACACAAGTTCTTTAATTACCTTAGCACTTCTACTTTAATGAATTAAGATCAATGTCAAATCATATGCATTATCAGAATCATACAAGTTGAATTATCTTTTAATCAAAGTTACTTGATTAAGGTGATTAAGATTTAGATCTTAATTAAGAAAAGTTGTGATTTAAGCCCTAGCCTTACCAAAATTAAGACTAGTGGTTGATTTATAGATCAATAACAAATCAATATATTATTGGTGTATTATTAATGGCAAAATTCAGATTTAGATTAAGTATCATTTACTTAATCAAGTTCTTAAGATTCTTATATTCAATCTAGTTTAATATCAATTTAAGTTATTTAAGGTGTCCAAATTAATGCTAAAGTTCTCTAACATATATCATAATATTATGAAATTATAGGAATGTAAAGTGACATAAAATAGAAGGTAGTTAAGGCAAACCAAATCTTAAATCAAACTAAAGGGATTAGCACTTGATTACAAATCTAAAAAAACTTAGGTTTCATGCAATTTGGTTATTAAGATCTACTTAGTCAATACAAGCATTCAAAGATTCTATTCCTTAATATTTGGTACAAAATATTTAAGACACATAAGAAATTGTAGCGCATGCTATAAGGTACAAACTTTCAAATTTGATTTTCACATAAAATTTTATACAATGCTTAATTTTGCTAAAACTATGTTCAAATTTAATATAACTCGGCCCCACTAGGGTCCTAGGGACCTTATAATGCAAAAAATGTGAAGTTTCGGCCATTCCAGACAATTCTGGGCAGTTCAAGCAATTCTGTGCGCTACAATGCGATGTAGCGCCTTCTAGCCAAAAGCCAGGCGCAACGATATGCTGCGGCACGCGATAGCATGTGGCAGCGCTTTTGGGTGCTGCGGCATATTTTAGCATTGTGATGCGCTGCAGCACTTTTAGGTGTGGCGGCATGCTAAGGCGTTTGGTTCCCCGAAGTGCGGTCGTTATAACGCGTTATGGCGCGCTATAGCGCGCTACGGTGGATTTCTATTATTTTCATCAAAATATATTTTTATACTTCACAATTTATTATGTTGCTGTGGCATGGGGTAGCGCGCTACGACATGCTACAGCACGTAACAGAGTGCTATGGTGGATCAAGTTCAAAACTTCGGGCGCTACCACGCTGTAGCGCCCGCCGATGATTTTACCTGTGCAAAAATCGTGACTGGTCTCCTTTTGCCCTCAAATATTCCCAGTTTTGGGCACCTCATATGTGGTGCCATATACCGATGGAAAGATCTTTCTGATACCTTTCCATTGATACTAAAATCATCATGAATTGATTATTCTAACTATGTAAACAATGGAGTTAAAGGTTTGGGTATGCAAAATGAAAGAAAACAGAGCATTTTATTTTCAAGGAAATTTGATGCCTTAATGGATTTATTGGCTTCCATACTCAATCATGAATTTCTAAAGATGCAAAATAAGCATAAGAGTGGAATGAAGTAGCCAAGGAAGTAGAGCGAATGAGTACCTTTGGTCTTTGCAAAAAGGAAGAAGAGATCTCTGCTTCTTTTAGGAACTTGGAGACCTGAAGGTTCCTTCGTCAGCAAACAACAAGTGAAGGGAAAAGGGAATTCTCATTCCTTCAACTACTAGTACTGTAGGAAGAAGCTGAGGTTTTTCTAAGGATGAGGAAGCTTTAGCTTGAGCAACAATGGAGAGGAAGGAAGGAGCTTTAGATTGACAGCAAGGATGGAGGAGAGGGAGTTGAGCTACATTTATAGGGAAAGAAGAAGAGGGAGGCCATCATGAGCTTTCACCTCAGCCAAGAGGGGAAGGAGGGGGCTTATTGCATGCTAGGTGAGGGAGGTGCCGAATGGGGCTGACAGGCACAGGGATAGGGAAGCAAATGAAGAAAAAATGGAGAAAAAACTTAAAATATTCATTTCTTAATCTTTTTTAATTATTTAAAAATTCAGATTAAATAAACATGCTCCGAAAAATCTCAAAAATTCACCCCTAGCTAATTTGGGGGTGAGGAATTCAATGGCGAAGTCGAATATTTATTTTGACAATATTTAATTATGCTAATTTTCTGAGTATTTAATTATATTAAAATATTTGCAAAAATTCTACAACTTTCAAATATATTCAACACATCACCCCTAGCTAATTTGGTGGTGACGATCGTTCGACGATCCGAGCTCGATCTCCAAAAGTCTCAATCCCTAAGTGCCGGTATGAACCTTAAGGGCAGCTGGGCGGAGCGATCGAGGGTGGAGGAGCTTCGATTGGACGAGCAGGATGGCGAGGCTGCTGCGTGGACTCCTAGGGCACGCAGTTGGGAACAGTGATGCAAATGCCGTCTGATCCTGGATCAGACGGCTTGGATGAGCCGCAAAATTATACGGTAGATTCCCAAATGGCAGCTCCGAGTGGATGCCGCCGTTTAACGAGAAAAATTAAATAATAATATTTAATTATTTTTTAATAATATCTTAATTAAAATTAATCCATTAACTGCATTTAGAAAAATTCCAAATATTCACCCTTAGCTAATTGAGGGGCGAGGAACACAACGGCGATGTCAGATTTTTGTTTTAATGAGTATTTAATTTTTCTCATTTTTCGGGGTATTTAAATATTATTAAAATATTCGACGAATTTTCGACGACTTCTGATTGCCACCAAAACATTATCCCTAGCTAATTTGGGGGTAATTAACATAATAGCGAAGTTCAATTTTTGATCTGTGGTCAAAATAATTAAGTTAAATTTTAGGGTTTCTAGATTTCCCAGTATTAGGGTTTGATCCATTTGACTTCTGATTTGAACTAGGTCTTGATGGTGAACTCATAATAACTTAATTGTGCACTAAGATCAAAATTAGAACTTGGATTAGTCATAATTGTCTTGGATAACAACTTGAGTTATTATAGACTCTATTACTTAAAAATGATGTCATCCTTGACATCACTTACACGGAAAGAGAGCACTGCATAATCTAAGGATACAAATTGAAATGACAAGAGTTATGAAGATACCTATAGTGCCCCGCTCCTTAAGTTCACCATCATTAGACTAAGGAGTGGAGTGTCACTCTGGCAAATCCCTCACTTATCATTGTATTAGGTAAGATCCACAATCCACTAATAAGGGAAGGACGTGCACAGAATAACTAAGAAGATCAGTCACTAAATAAGACATAGATATAGAGTGCAGAAGCAAAATAAAATAAATATTATATCCATCCACCATACATCAAGTAAGAAATAGTACTATAACTCAACAAATAATAAAGTGCAGAAAAGTAATCACAATCACAGTACCTGTATTATTACAACATTTAAATGAATAGTTTAAGAGATTGAAAATAAATCTCTCATCCTCACAATAGGCTAAAAGGAAGACTAGGCAGCGTCTGTCTCTCATAGCTGATGCTCCTCCTCTATGAATAGCTCCTTTTCCTCAGCACCTAGCTCCTCAAACCTATCTGAATCTGACATTATCGATTTCATAATGCCAGGGCCCCAGCCAATAAAATAAAATCTTGTTAGATAATTGTCTAAGTACATTTTAGGCTGAATATATTAAATAAATTATTAATATCACCATTTATACTTAAATACAACAAAAGTTAACTAAAGGCATAGGTGCAGTAAACATACAAGGAATATGATAAGTTTTAAATACAGTATTTATGACTAAATAAAAAGTGAGGTAAAATCACACTTCAATAAACTAAGCAAAGAATGGGCATATATATAGTGCAGTAAATAAAAGTACTGAAAGTAAAGTCTAACCTAAACATGCTGATGATCATATGACATATGCTAATTAAAAGACAAATCTAAAAATGGTACATATAATAAGCATTAAAGTATAGCATCCTATAAGTATATATAAATGAGCAAGTAAGTAAAGAAACACAACTGACTAAAACATGCATTAATAATATATTACACAGTAAGCTACAACTGAAATATGTATGTAAAGACTGCCATATCAGATAATTGGCTAATCGGGCCTAGTGAAATTCCCAAAGCCTTTATAGGCTAGGGCAGACAGAACTGCAGCAGAACTGAGGAGGCAGTAATTACAAATGCAGAATCTTTTAATTATTTTACTTTTGTTTCTGTGGACACATCCAGAAACAGCTGAGGAGTCAAGCACGTCTATAAGACTATACAAATTCCAAGCTTAACATACACTCCTCAGTGAGTAATGTTAAGCATCCTTATTACTCCTTATCCCTATCCATTAGGGTAAATGTGCACTAGAATCCACCCAAAAATTGAACCCAAAGGCAACTATTATCTTATTTATTCTAAGTTTCTATTTCATGCTCAAAGTTTTCTTATATGATATGCCCAAAGAATTAAGCACAAAATACAAGGAATGTGTAGCAACAAAATAAATTAAGTAAGCAAGGGACTCTTCTATACATGGTGACACTATTGTTGTCTAATTAAACCATTCTATCTATTCTAAGTTACACAAGTTCAGGATCTCCAATTCTTACTATTGAGTGTACTTAGAAGCATGGCCTTATAAGTTAAAAGGATTAGAACTAATTAGGTTCTAATCTAAATCAATCAAGTATGACTACATGTTTAATCAATAAATTATAACGTCCTAATTTGATGAATTTAGAGGTTTTATCTATGATCGGAACAAGATCTACTAAACTATAGATTATAGATTAAACATCATAAGATTGGGCTTAATCACATAATCTAAAAAGGATAAGATAAAAGATCTAGATTTTATTCTAAAAGAAATTTATTGATTAGGGTAAATCCTATTAAGTAAATCAAACTTAATATGATGAATCTCCTATCCTGAATTTAAGGTTAAAAGACAATGATCCAATTTAACTTCAAATAGCCAACACCCACAGAGTTGAACTAGCAAAACAACCTCGATTCAAACCCACCAGATGCGAGGGGACAACTGAACAGCCCCAAAGAGAGACCACGTCCAACTGCAGCAACCCACAAATCTGGGGGCGAATCAAAGACTAAGACTTCACTCCAACCTAAGCCTACTCTTGATAGAAACTGCATTGAGGTTTGCTGAAAATCTTTTTATCATAAATGCTAAAACAGTTCTTAACCTCTTTAAAAATGTTTGGAATAGAAACAGTAGTGTTTAATTTTGCATTCAAGTATTTAACTTGGTTTCTAGCACTCCATATGTGCCAAAGGGTGAAGGCATCGAAGAGGTTGCCAATATGGATCTTACCCTTCTTTACTTTAGGCCAAAGAAAAAATCTCTTCAATATTGGTAGACAGAAAGGAAGGAGCCAAAAGGATGCAAGCAATCTATAGTACCAAAAGGAGGACACTAACACCCTGCATCTAGTGAAAGCTAAATTGACACTACAACTATCAGTAAATAGAGGCCATCAGGCAGAAGACCTATGGCACTTCCCATCTAAGTAAAAAACTTGCAGCACCTTAGAAGAAATGCCTGCATCACCCAAACAAACATAAAAATAAAACCAAGCTGCAAAACTGAGACAATGTAGTGTCGGCATCACCCAAATAGCACAGCGATTGGACTGTGGCTGGCTGGCAATCCTAGGTTGTTGCCCTAGTCAACTAGGACTAAACTAAGTCCTAATTCTGATTCCATCACTCTTATTAAGTCATTAGGAACCCACCCTGAAGTCTTGGTCCAAATTAGGTGTTGAATGGATCAAACCTGATTCTGGGAATTTCAGGAACCCTAGAATTTGATCTATTTAAATCGATCTCAAATCAAAAATCCGACTTTATTATTGTGGTCATCACCCTCAAATTAGTTATGGGTGATGTTTTGGAGGCATTTGGAAGTCGTTGGACTTTTGTCGAGTATTTTAAAAAATTTAAAATACCCCAAAAATTTGAATATATAAATGTTCATCGAAATCGAAATTGAACTTTGTCGTCGCATTCTTCACCCTTCAATTTGCTAGGGATGATTTACTTGGGTTTTTCTAAAGTCATTTAAGAACCTCTTTTAATTAAGAAAATGGAAAATTTAAAATTAAATTATATTTATTTAATTTTAATTAAGCGGCCACCGTCTTCTTCTTTATCGTGCCATCCTTAATTCCTGACACCATTTGTTCGGGCGTTACGTACATTCTAAACAGTCCAATCTAATTAGCCGATTTGATCGAACACTCGAATGGCCATCTTCCCCATGGAGCCTACGTGTGGCATGAACTCAAGCACGCGGCACCTTCTTCCCCACCACGCGTAGCATCCACTACTGTTGAGCCTTGCAAACTCAAGTTTATACCCATTTTCTTTGTTCTTGCCTTTGATTTGATCATCTGAACTTGTCAGTTGCGACTTAGAGCCCATCCCAATCGAACCCTAGGCCTCGGCAAGTAGAATCCAAAGGTACCAAAATACCTTACTCTCTCCTTAATTCTCCTCCATTATCATCATGCTTAAGTTATGAATGACTTACTACTCGCAATTCAGTTATTATCTGCATTGATTCCTATCTATCTGTTCGTTGTTTTTGAATCCCTAAGACGTTCTTAGAATCTTAGGATTATCTATATTAAAACCTTTCAGCATCGACCCCTATAATTAGTTGGTAGAATTCATCATTTGGGGCAAACCATCGTACATCCCGTCCATTATAAACCCTTATTCGATGATTTCTCCTGCCCTAATTTTGAATGTCCCTCAGCTTGGACAAATTTAGGGCCAGCCACCTTTTGGGCCGGCCCACGTTGACTCCCTATGCTCTGTTTTGGGCCGCCCAACCCTCGCGTCATTTTGGGCCCAATCATTCCATCCTGGACTGAGCCGCTTCGATTGAGCCTTTGGTCCCAACTGCCCGTGTCCTTAAGCCCACTCGCATTTCCTAAAATGCCTGGCCCGCCGCCGTAGAAAATTAAGGATTGATAAATTGATTTATTTTAAAATAATTAAACAAGTATAATTAATTCCATTAATTGCAAAATTTTAATAATTAATAAATTACAATCCAATGATCCAATCCTAGCAAATGTATATGCCTTTTTGCTCAGAAAATTATGAGGAGAATTTTAGAAGTTTTAAATTTGATGTTTGAAGTATAGATTGACTAATGACATTTAGGCCATTTCCATAATTACCTCATTTAACCTTGAAATTCAATTGGTCATCTCTTAACCAATTTGGCTCCAAATTAGATCATCCAATATACCATTTTAATTAGGAGAACCTATTAAATAGTGAACTGCAAAAATATTTAGGATTTGGTGATTAGATTTTTTAATTAGCTCTAATCACCCTAAATATTAATTATTGAACATTAACATAATTAATGATCCAAATTGAGATATTTAAGTTGTTGATAGTTCCTTAAGTAGAATAGAACTCAGTGGTATAATTAGTTTTGTGAGTCTGTGATTAATTTCATTAATCACCCTTAACCATAATTAGCACATAACTTAATCAAATGAGGTCTAAATTGGGTCTGCTCCCAGTTATTGCACTCAGTATGTTATAGGAAAGCTATAACCACTAAGTTTGCTAAATTTGGATACCATGTGTGAAAGTTGGGTTTTTGATCCATTCATAAACCTTCAAAATTACATATTTGAACTCTAGAATTATTTTGGACATAACTTGGTCATTTGATATCAAAATTCAGTGATCTTAGACTCTATAGAATCCTTAGATAGTAAATAATAATATTCTAACTAAATTTTTAGATTTCACTTAGTAAAATTACTAAGTTGCCCCTAATGAGCTAAAACCTTAATTTGAGCTCATTATAATTAATACTTATCCAATTTGGGTGTACTTATTGTCTATCTTCATATTATACATTAAGTAACCATTTTCCATCAATATATTATAATTTAGAACTCTAAATTATAAAGTAGTTTTTTGGACCCTTAAGTAGGGGCAAAATGGTCATTTTGCCCAAATTTAGGTTTAAGTATTCTTGAACCTTAAAAGCATAATCTAATCTCTAAAATCAGTAACATAATTGATTTAAATTTAATTTTGAATCTTTTAGACTCATTAATTTGTGATTTTAAGAAAAACCCTAAAATCTATTAAATCTTCTTAAGTCTTAAGATAAGCTTCATAAGGTAAATATAGCTCACCTTATGCCCTCAATAAATCAAATAAGTTAGAAAATGAAGATAATTAAGAGAAAATAACATCAATGCTTGAATCTTCACTTTTATCCTAATTTAATTCCTTATGAGTTCCTTTAATCAGTTGGATCTTCTTCCTTAAGAATTAATAATATAAATTAGGTTAGATTTCATTCATTGAGTAAATGGGTTACTCAATGAAAAAAACCTTAGTTTTATATCTTTCTAGAATTTCATCATTTATTTATGATTATTTTGTATTTTGACTTTAGTCTAAGTTTAGAAGATCCATCTTATTAAGCTTGACTTTGCTTAATAAGATAGTCTTAAAATTGTAGTTCGTGTGAATTGGGATTTAAGTCTTAGCCTTTAGTATCACCTATTGGATTAAGAAGTTAAACCCCAATATTTAAAGTTTAACTCTTAATCGCTCAATCTTGATTTGTATTAATTAGGATTGGCTTGGGATTAATTAAATTCAATAATTAGGATGTTAATTTATTATTCAACTTAAGTAAGGGTCACTTATTAAATTATTTTAGAACTTGATTTATTCTAATTATTTTAAACTTTATAGGATTAATATTCTAAGTTTATACTGGATAGTAGGATATTGGAGATCCTGAGTTTATATAATCTCAGATTAGTTAGAACAAATTAAATTAGAAAATAAGTGATATCATAAAATTTTATATAGTGTCATTTATATATTATCTTATATGCTTTGCTTCCTTATTTTGGACCTTTATATTTATGATATAATATGTGAAACATAAAATATTTGATGAATATTCTATGTTAGATTTGAAGATTTCATAAGGCATATTCATTAATAATTGAATGAAAGAAAATAAAGATGAAAAATTATAAATATATATAATATTTGAAATGGAATTTGTCCTACTTAGTCTGCCTCTACAGTATTATTCCACTTCTTGAGATTCAGATGCAGTTTAGTGCCCAGGTGTCTGATCTTGGAGGATATATATATATATATTTGAGATGATGATATTTCCCAGGTCTTTAATCCAAGATAATAATATGGTATATTTTTAATGGACATGTTGATCTATGGTGTTTGATCCTAAATATTTTAGAAGATTATTTAGTAGCTAGATGAGCCACTATTTTTCTGTTATGACAGGACTTAGTAGGCAAATGTCCATATGGGATAGCATATTTTCATTATATTTCTAGTTTATTATTCTTCAATATTTATGCAACGTTTCTGAAGTTATAGTATTTCCAGCATTTATTATAGGTTCAACAGTTGTTGATTTCATATTAGGATGCTATTTTTTTATTTCAATTTCATTTATATATTCATTTCATATATAGTTATTAATCTGGCATGAGTAGAATTAATTATATTTACTTATGATATTTCTTTCACTTAGTAACTTTCATATATACATTGCTTAACTATTTTTTGCAACTTTGGATTGAAGTATGTTGCTTACCTCACACTTTGTTTATTGTTATAATTAAATAATTATAGCTTTTATCCTTTTTCTTTTGATTGCTTTATTGCTCCTAAAATACTTAGGTTGCTTGTGATATCATAAATTATATATAATAGTAGCCTAAAATGTACTTAGATAATTTGTCTAATCAAATTTTCTTTTCTTTTAGCTAGGGCCCTGTCATTATGAAACTGATAATAGCAGATTCAGAGCTACTTGAAGTAGTTGGGCCTTCTGAGAAGCTTGTTCAGGAGGATGAGTGTTCTGTTGAAGACCATTAGTTTTATTTTATTCCTGCTTATGAGATTGAGTATTTATCTTCTTTTTTTTAGTTAAACTTTTAATGCTTTGTAATAATACAGGTACCCATGTATTTTCCTTTACTTCTACTTTATTCTAAGTTGAATGTCTTTTCATTTTATATTATGGATACATGGATGTTAGTATTTGATACTCTTTGTTTTCGCACTCTGATATTCTGGTATACTCATTTAGTGAAAGTTTTTATTTGCTTTACTTAGGGCATATTCTTCCCTTGTCAGTGGATTAGGGATGCTTATTTCTAATTTAATGCTAAGTGAGGGATTGCCTTGTGATGACCACCACTTAATTTTAGTTGATTAAGGTGCGGCTGCCACAGTTGGTATTAGAGAGCACCAGAAGGTGTCAAATTGGAATTTATATTCCTATCTACCTAATGGATTGTCCTTCTTCCAAACAGTCATTAAATGAATACTTGAAATACATCCATATTACCATAATTATATGCTCAGAATAAAAGGTATAGAATGGAAATACTTATATAAGTAAATTAAAAATGCTCAAATATAAAACTCGTATATTAGGAATTTTAAGAATGATAACCCGCTCAATTTAATGAAACTTGATTTAACCTATATGATCAATAGACATTGAAAATGTCAATATTGGAGTACTTTAAGAAGTTCAAATCCCTATGGGAGTTTGACTTCCAAATAGTCCAAAGGTATGGGAGGCATATTAATGGAGTATTCAAACAAGGAGTATTAGTGTTGGACAAGATGCTTCAGCGTGCTATTTTTAGAGGGCTACAATTCCCTATTTTAGCCAAGGAGTGGCTAAAGCACGTAAGTTCCATCCTTGGGGGAATGTCCTAATGAGGTCCAAGTCTCACTAATGACTTACCTCCTCCAAGACCAAGTTGAAGAATGGTGGTCCATCACTTTCTGAGAACTCACCAATAAGCGAAGAAGAGAGCATCATGAAGTCTTTTTTGAAAACTTTCGTCTCGCCTTTTCAACGGAATACATTAAATAATAGTTTTAGTGGATAGTTCTATGTTCCTTTTTGTCCTTTTCCTACTATATGTTCTATCTGAAATGATCAATAAAATAAACCCATCTTTTTTAGCTCTTCTTAAATTCTTAAAGAATGTAATTTCTAAACTCAGATACAATATGAATCTTGGACAGTCATCTTCTACCCCCATTGCATCTGACAGTTCCTCTTCTAAAATTAATGCACTTCTAGAAACAAGTCAAACTTTAGTGGAAACTCATTTTAGGCAAGCTGAAAGAATAGAGAGGTTAATTGTAATATAAAGCAACCCTTCACCAACATCTGTAGCCCCCCACCATATTATCCTCCCTAACAACACTGCCAATCAACAGATAGACTTTTATATAGCTTTATCCGTATAAGAACTCTTACTTTCAACTAGTTGGTTGAAATTGGTCGAGTAAAATTTGACAAGCATTAAATGTACTGATTCGGAAGCCATTAGGTTGACAGCTCACATGTTTCATGATGAGGCTGAGTACTGGTGAGATAATATCTAGAATACGTTGTTCACAGATTAATACATTGAGGATATTATTCCTTGGGATGCATTCGTCAAAGAATTCAAGGCGGAATACATTCCTCCCTTGGTGCAGAACAATCTGGGGGATATGTTCCTTAGGCTGAAGTAGGGAAACCATCCCTTGGCTGAATATGAAGTAGAATTTTGATGCCTATCTCGATTTGCGCCTAATATTGTACAGTCTGAAGATGCTCGTTGCCACTATTTTCTGAGTGAATTGCGTGATACAATCAAGGATCATGTTGTACCATTAAGACTGTCAAATTTTACTAAAGTAATCGAGATAGCTCAAGTGGTAGATCAACATCAGTCTCAGAGGGACTATAAAAGGACTTTCAACTCATCTACTTATAGAAATGATAACTCAAAAAGAGCTAGATTTCCCTTAAGGAAGGTATATCAGATTGAAGTGGCTTCTTCCTCTTCCGATCCATATAATGGATGCACAAAGCCTCATCTTTATGGGAAGTGCTACCATGACAAGCAATGCTGCTACATCTGTAGCAAACAAGGTCACTTCTTCCATCAGTGTAACTACAATGAAATTGTGGATGGTGCTCGTATTGACCGTTCTAGGCACAATCAGGTTTTCAACCCAGATCATGTAAATCGTAGAAGCCAACAATTGGAAATAATGCCTCCTCCACAGTCTACAACTCAAGCTCCAAGAAAAGAAGGAGGTAATGCTTCTCGACCTAACACGTCAAGGTTTCCTCAAAAGCAAGTCTATAACAACAAGCCCACAGGACATGCTATGGTTTATACCCTTACCCCCTTGAAAGCTGCTGAAGATAATAACATCGTTTCGGGTACACATATCTGATCACATCTTTATTTTCAGCTTTAAGTTATATTATTTCTTACGAGTTCAAATAATGATTGTTAAATATGGTTAAATTAGGAACCATTTGTATTAATGAAAAACCTTGCAAAGTATTATTCGATACTGAAGCAAATTATTCATTTATATTAGAAAATATTGCCAAAACCTTAAATTTACCCTTTTATAAATTGGCTAAAACACTAAGATTTTTGTATTCAGTTTTCTGTCTTCTGTCTCTTATTCTAGAGCCTGCTATTAGATGTTTGGAGGTCAGTTGTCCCTTGCTGAGTTGCTTGTGCTAATTGCTATTTTTGGTTCAGTGGCTGCATTCTCTGTCATGATTGGCCTTCAATGCTTATTTAGTGGTTGTGATGTCTGTCTTGTGCGGCCTATGATGTGCAGTCTCTGGCTATGTTTGGATGCCAGTGCTTGTTTGGGCTGTTGTCAGGCTGTTTTGCTTTTTAGTGGCTACTGTGCTGGTTTGGCGTTAGTGAGTTGGCTCTGGATTTGTTTATACTAGTTGGTGGCTGTAGCTTGGTGGCTATTTGTCTCCTGTATGTGGTGGACGTTTATTTTTTGCAGGTGTTGCGGGTGCCTCTCTCATCTCTGCAGGTGCTGTGCTTTTATCATTATTCTATTATTTACATTGTTCTTGGTTGCAATTTGTTCACTACTTTGGTGGCTGTGGCTTGGAGTATGTTTGTATGTTGTCTTGAAAATTGTTTTGTCTTCTGTTCCTTCGTTTTTGCTCTGTTTTAGTTTATTTCTGTTTGGTTTTTGTATTGTTTTATTTTGTGTCGGGAGACCTCTGAGGTTATACCCTAGGTCTCTATTTTTGGAGCTGGTTTTAGAATTTTAGCTTTTTAGAATTTTGTAACCTCCCAGCTCTAGTCTGTATATTTTTATTACGTGAAATAAAATTCCAATGAGATGGCTTTTCCTAATATATATATATATATATATATATATATATATATATATATATTATGTGTGGCTAGTGATATTTGAATGCATGACCTAGGACAACAAATTCTGAGCATCAATCACTGGGATAACAAGTCCTCTTATATATAATGTAATTAATAATAGCCAAAGTAATTAGAATTTTCTCGAACATGTGTTCAACCGAGCATTTTCACTATAAATGTCAGGTTATGACAACGTTGAAGAACTGAAATAGCACTAAGCAATCAATTGTTGCACTTTTACTTTCTTATTTTTTTCTTATATTTTAAATAAAGAATAAAAATCTATTCTTGTAATTACTATTTTATCAAAAAAAAAAATATTTTTCTTATTTTCAAATTAATTGAGCAAATATCTATTATGCTTATGTTATTATTCTAAATATTGCCTACAATTCCTGGCGAATCAGATAACGCCACCCCAATCTTCGTACCTCTGCTGGGAATCAGGATTGGGGGACCTCACAATATTGAAAGCTACCGAAGATGATAATGAAAGGTGAACTAAGCCAAGAATTGTTCTATCCAGGACTTAACTATCTTCATTAGACAAAATTATTGATTTCTTGTTGACTTCACTGAGTGGGAGGTACTATTTTTTTTTATACAACAAATTTTCAATTTATATTTTCCAAAACGCAAAGTTTGTGTCTTTGAACCTCTCAATCTTGTAATTTATTTTTTTTCATTGCTCCCACTCAAAATAACAGACCCCTTAATCCAAAACACATTCTCTTTGATACCAATTATTGAGGATAAACACTGAGCTTATCGTTGAGAATTTCAAAGCAAAACACAGAATAAATGTAAACACATAACACAAAACAAATCACAAAAAATAATATGCACGAACACACAAGATTTTAAATGGAAAATTTTCAAAATAGAAAAACAACAGAACCATTCCACCACAAGATTCCACTATAAAGAATATTAAGAAAATTACAAAGATTTTTTGAGAAACCAAACCCTTGGAAGAAAAGGAGAATGATTGTGATCACTGTAGCAAGGAAACTCTCAAACCCTAACCTCCTTTCTTCTCTTTATTATTTTGCTTGGTTTTCACACTCTATCTCAAGTATTTACAGCACTCATACAATAACCACACTCACACTAACCTTAAATGGACCCAAAATGATTAATTAAACATGAAAACATCCTTTCATAATATGACCGTCTCAAACGCCTGTGCGCCTAGCCATGGAATCTTAAAGGGCCACGCCACTTGCGAATAGTTGTGCATGTTCCTCACAGGCGCTTGGGCATCCAACCCCCGGGCTGTGATCTTCCATCCACATGTGCCTGGACGCAGCTTATACAGCACTGGGTGTGTCTAGTTTACTGCCTGCTTAGTAACATATTGTCCCTAGCACATTTGAATTTCATCAAACACACCTTATGTTGATCCTGTCCGGATATCTTAAGCCAAAAACAATAGTTTCTTTAGTAATATTGCCCTCAAATATTTTCAAAAAAAAAATTGCTTCTCAATTTAGTATGCGTGCCTATATATCCAAGTAATGGTATCCAATAAAGTAAATATATTTTCATATAAATTGCGAGTGAAAATAAAGCGCGCCCTGCAAGAACTCTTTAATAAACATAATGCTCGCAGAGCTGAAAAGCTCCATTTTCTGCAGCTCCTATACAGATAGAGTAGATCTAAAGAGAGCAGCTTTGGAGGGCTCGCTCGATCGGCCAAATAAGCTTCAATTATTAGATGCCCGCTAAATGCGCTGAGAGAGAGAGAGAGAGAGAGAGAGAGAGTTTGTGGAAGTGCTTATGACTTTCTGGGCTGCCACCCCAATGCTTTCCCTGAAGGAGATACGCTGGGTATTGAAGAGCTGTTGCCTCAGTCTGATAAATCCTTTCCCACCACCATCCCTTTAAACTTGAATGGTGGAACTTGGGATATGAATGGAAGCCTAAGAAAGTGCAGTGGATAAGGACTGCACTAAGTCTAATCTAAAAAATTCATATTCACATCTTCTGCTTGGTGATTATACTAAGGATCAGACACAACAGGACGCGTGTGCAGTTACAGTGAGTTTCGATGTGTTATTTATGCATGTGTGATGACTTCGTGCAATTTTATGAGTTTTAACCTTCAAATATATTTTCTGTAATTAACTCATAATAAATAAAATTTATTAACTAAAAATTATGATTAAAAATTTATTAAAAATTAATAATAACTTAAAAAAATATTGAGATATTTATTAAGATATTAAAACATTTTACTTCGTTTCACATAATTTTGAGAGTAAATTTATGAGATACTTTGTAATTTACTTTCATTCACAGTGAAAAACTCTGGTGGCCCTTTAATGGTGCAGGGTACTTTTAATTTGAGTTGAGCTAATAATCTAAATAGTGTCCCCTCTCCAGCTAGAAGATCATCGCTTGAGCAAGTGGTATCTTCTAACTCTGATGAATCTGTGGCAGGTTCTTAGTATTACATGGTTACATGTGTTGTATCCTTTAATAATCTAAATAAAGGAAAATTACGCTAAAGAAAGTTCTCTTCTTTATGATTGTGGCTAAAGGTTTGGCAGTTGGACGATATGTTCTAAATTTTAGCCAATCATATTCAGGTACTGAGCCTGTAACCAGTTCAAGTGCGGCTCTCTTTATGCTTGCTTTTTTGTCTTGGAGATGATTGGCTAGGGTTTATTGCATTTGCCTTTTTTTTTTTTTTTTTTTTTTTTTTGAACTAATTAGAGCTTTGGCCCAATTTATATATCCAAAATAAAATTATACAAAAGTTTAGAATAAGAGTTACTATAATGCAAACATAAAAAAGAAAATGTGAAATCAAAAACTAAGAAGCTAATAGTGGAAGATTCAAAATGATCAAAATAAACAAAAATCAAACAGCTCAAACCCAAGCACTGGCACTGGACATTCAGCGGCCTCAAGCTTCGGCTGAAAGTTGAGAATCAGGAACAGCTTGGTTGCCATGCCAAGTGGTGAGCTCTGTTTCTTTCATTGCTAAATATCCTAGCATACTAGAAGTTAGACATGATTTTTTATTTTATAGACACTATGCAAGATTGATGAGATTTGAAAGTTCTTGCATTTCATTCTTGTTAGATGTGATAAACAATAACTGAAATAAGGGTGAGATGCCTACTTTTATTTCTAGAATTTCTCATTTCTATTGAATCCAGTGGTTGGAGAAGAGTTGGCGGGAAGAGGAACCAAAGCGCAATCCCTATCAATTTCAGCAACTCAAATGAGTAATTGCAATCAAAATACAAGTATTCTAGAGATTCTTGGGCTTCACGACAAATCAAACAAATTGTGACACACTTAACACCAAAGTTCTTGAGTTTATCTGCAGTTGCAAGGCCAGAATGAATACACCTCCAAAGAAAGGTAGTATATTTCAATTTGTACTTTTTGTGTCAAATTAATTATACCGACTAACAATATTAGAATTCCTTAAAATCAACTGCTTTGCCTGAGCTAGTGAGCATGGAGCCGAAAGGTTAGCTAAGAGCTCGAGCCCAAGCAAAATTTTTCTAATAAGCAGTTGTGTCACCTCTTGGATCCCAATGAGTATTAGTATTTTGCCCCCAAAGATTCAAATGAGAGTGGGAACACAAATTAATAAAATTAGAGAGCTTGCATACTTTTTAAAGTAAGGAAACATGCAATATTCATAATCCTCCATATTATTTCAATGTGGCAATTTTATTCCAACTGATGAGATAAAGTTTGTTGGAAATCAGTCTGCAGCATTGAGAACACTCTACAGCGAAAGCGGTTTAGTTTAGCGCACTCGATTGAGGACTGGGGTTACACAAAGAATAGAAATCACAGCACATGCATGCAAAATAAACTCAAGCACACCAACATATAAACACAAAAGATTAAGTGGAAAACTCAAAAATGGAAAAAACCACGGAGTCGCACCACAGAAAATATCCACTAAGAATCTTGAAGAGTACAAAATTACAAAGTGCTTCACCTTTGATAGAAAACACACAAGCCCTTACTCTAATATAATATAACAACCCAAGGTTGTTACACAGTCAATTTGACCTAAATTGATCAAATTAAGTTGAAAATTAAGTTCCTAATTTTAAGTCAAAGAAAAATTAAATAAAAATATCCTTAAATAAAGCGGATTGAGGGATCTTCTTGCTAAAATTTGAGTGCAATTGAAATCTCGCATTGTCCAAAATTAAATTTGTGAATTTTTTAAACTTGCAGAGTTAATAATAGATAAAATAGAAGTTGGAATTTAGAAATTTTTATATATTTAAGTTAAGCATGATAAGATGATGCTATGTTTTAAGTTTCATAAATTTTGAGCTCTGGATTAATTGTAGAGCATTTTTGAAGTTTTTCACTTAAAAATTAATATTAAATAAAATATTTGACCAAATTTAATGATTTAGATGTGTGCGTTTGTCTTGTCGTGACGCTCGTTTCGATACTAAATTTGTAATTTTTGAAGTTTGTATGGCTTTAGATCATGGCTCGAAAAATTTCAGCCATCAAATTTTAATCTAATGGCTGTCTTGATTTAGGTTACAATTTTAAATAGATTGTTAAATTATTTCTAAACCTATCAAGCTACCAAAACCTAACTTTTAGGTTATGGTTGTTTATGTATGTTAGATAATTTTAACTTTAAATTGGACACCTTGATTTACTTAATTTGACATTAAACTATATTTGAACATAAGAATCTTAAGAACTTGTTAAGTAGTTGAACCTTAATTTAAATCTGGAATTTGTCATCAATAATTTACTAATAATACATTGATTTGTCATTAATCTCTAAATCAACTATTGATCTTAAGTTGGAATGGCTAGTAATTAAACCCTATCCTATCGGATTAAGATCTAAATTCTAATCACTAAATCAATCAACTTGATTGAAAGACTATTCAACTAACATGATTCCAAAAAATGCATCTAATTTGACATTGATCATAAATTATTTAATAAGAACTACTAAGACTATTAAAAAAAATTATATGATTAAATATTTGGACTTAAGCTTAAGATCTTTGATTTTCTCTTGTATAAGGCTCTTAGCATAAAGATAATTATAAAAGTATGTTGATTTATACAAAATCAAATCCCAATAATATTCTTGATTTCACCCCATAATTGTAGTATAGGAATTGATCAAATGGGTTTAATCATCTAATATAATATGATCAATTCAAGTATAATAAATGAAACTTATAAAATTTAGGATAAATGTTAGATATGTAAAATCTTGATAATCTTACAATAGGATTTATAATGTAATTGAAAAGCCTTATTAATTGATAACACATTGAGGTAGGGAGATCTTTTGCTGAACTTTGAGGTAGAAACTTATATGTTTTTCCCTTAACTTTAGAAGTTGATCTTCAACCCTTGTGGTAGAACCACCTAAAGTACTTAGCATGAGATTCCTCCCATGTGATAGTAGCCTATATTGGGTTACCTTTTGATCACATCCTTGGAATCTTGTATAAGATTCATCCCAATGAAGTTTAAATTCATAGCTTTGGTGATCCTTGTTGATTAAATAACATTCACTGAACCCAGATTATTAGTTGAGTATTGTAGTGTATATCCATAGTACTGGATTAATTCAGCAGTATTCAAGATTAGTTGAGTCACTCTAAGTAAGACTTATCTTTGTGATATCCTTTAGGCTTAGGTGGATTCAGTCCACTTAGAGTAAATCCTCCGATCCTAAGAGTGTTTTAATTAGAGACTTAAATCCTTAGTTTGAGTGAAATAAAAATGCCAACGGGTGATGCCTTATATCAAAGAACACTTTGATAGTGGTGGCCTCAAAAAAACTAAGTATTTCAAGTTACTCTCATTAGGACACTAAGTATGCTTGTAGTTATGGTATTTAACAGCTTAGTTTAAATGAAATTTAAAAAATGCTAATGGGTGATACCTCCTATCAAAGAATGCTTTGATAGGTGTGGCTTCAAATAAACAAAGTGTTAAATCCACATTTATTGGAAACATACTAAGTATATGTATACAACCTTTCCAACTGATGATTTTAGTAAAATCTCAAGTAAAACAAATTTATCAAAATTAGAACTAGGTGTCAGAATATATTTAGATGGATTTTGCACAATGGAGACATTTGATTCATTATTTGATTTTACATCATTTAATGAATTTTTGGATTTTAAGCACGTATTACAAAGACATGAGCATGAACATGAGCATAATGTATGAATATCACTGATGATTTATAGATTACAAAATGTTACATATATCAAATGGGGAATTTACAGGATTAATAGTGCTAAATTTTCAACTGGATATATGTAGGCATTGGACCGTACGATTCATACCAGTTTAGTGATATTTTGGTTGCATATCAGTTGCATTTCATATCGTGGCATATAAAGATGCATGACTTCAGTGACATATCGCATAGTTTTACATGTTATTTACTCAATTTCATTCATTTTCAGCATTCAGTATATAGTTAGCCTTGCTTTACTTTAGTTTTATACAGTTTCAAATTTTTAGTTACTTTTATAGTTTTTCTGTTGCTTAGTTTACATTATTTAAATGTTAATAACCAATTAGAACTATTATGATAGTTTCGATGTGTTAGACTTATTATCTAATACGTGGTACTTTTGGGATCTTGTACTTTGCTAAATTTTAAGCAGTTTGTTAAGCCAAATTAGGAGGACATGCAGGAGGTTAAGTAGGAGTTTGTGGAGCCTTAGTGGATCTGTCCTCCAGCTTTACTGCTTTTAATTAGTTATTTCAGTTCAGTGCTTAGACTTTATTTCAGTATCATTTCAGTAAACTGTTTGTATTAATTCAGGGCATATTTACTTTTCTATTCTGAGATGAATGTTTTTATTCCATTTTTATGATGAATATTTTTAGATGTATGCTTAGCTTCCACACTCTATTTATATATTACTTATACTTAATATTGTGATATGATCAGCATACTAGAAATACTGATATCTTATACATATGTTAGATTCATCATTTTATATGTATATCTAATATATGTATTTGTCTAGTACTTATGATAAGGATACTACTCTTATCTTAATTATTAGCTCTCGACCCTTCTCTTTGGGGTATGAGTTAGCAATCCTTTGTATGGGTTTGTTTTTAACTTATTCTGGGAGATGGATAATGCCTTCCTGAGTGGCGCACTGCTCTGTCGCCGACTATTTTGTTATTATATACTATAGTTGCGCGACAATAGGGTGGGGCACTACATATAAAGAGAAGAGGAAGGTGCCACCATCAGGAATATCTTCTCCAACATATAAGAGCTCTCTTACACTACAGCTTCCTTAGGGCTTCACCTTGAGATCTCCTTCTCACAATAGCCAAAACCTCCAACTGAAATGCTAACACACTTAGCTTGCCTTAGGAAACTCCTCCACATGTTCCCATAAGTACCCAGCTCATTTTTTGAATCTTAAAAGGTCCAAAATGCCCCCCAAATTACTTAGTACGTAACCTGAACCGGAGCAGAATTCTGACAGGCGCTAGGCGCTAAGGCGTGCCGTAGCACCTGGGCTTCGGGTAGCCAGGCACCAGGGCACACTGTAGTGCCCTAGTCTCTGTTAACCTACCACTATGGCGTGCGATAGCGCTCACCACTCGGGATGATTGCTGTTGGGGCACGCGGTAGCGCTCACCTCTCAGGATGATTGCTGCTGGGGCACGCGGTAGCACCTACTTCTCAGGATGACTACTACTGGG
This sequence comes from Gastrodia elata, assembly GCA_016760335.1. NCBI lineage: Eukaryota > Viridiplantae > Streptophyta > Magnoliopsida > Asparagales > Orchidaceae > Gastrodia > Gastrodia elata. The sequence goes on along the minus strand of CM028672.1, from coordinate 6,361,562 downwards.
GTATGCTGCAGTGCCAATTTTTGTTGCAGTGCACTGCAACGTCAATTTCTGTTGCAGTGCGCGGTAGCTCCCGCTTCTCTATTGATCGCTGAGGCACACTATAGCATCTTTGTCTCTAGTGAGGGAGCGCTAAGGCGCGTTGCAACGCTTGTGCTATTGCTGGACTTCATACCTTATTCTGAATTTTCTCAGAATCTCCCGGAAGCTCACCGGAGCACCATTAGCATCTCTATGATGGATTAAATAGTCTTCACAACACAACAATTTTCTACTTGGATACCTATAGGCATCACACCCTCTTCGGTCCTTGATCCTTCATTGTATTCTTCTATTTTTATTAGAAACGTGGTGTGGCTCACTGAAGTTGCACACAACTTTTGTTTCTCCACTATTACTGCTTTTGTAAATATATTAGCTGGATTCTTATAAGTGTGAATCTTTTCCAATCTGAGCTGTCCTTCTTCTAACAGTGTCCGGATGAAATGGTAATGGAGGTGAATGTGCTTTGTTCTGGCATAAAATATTGCATTCTTCGCTAGATGAATAGCCCTAATACTATCATTGTAGAGCTTCACATCCTCCTGCTCCTTGCCCAATTTTGCCATAAAACTCTTCAACCAGATCATCTTCTTACTTGCCTCTGTAATGGCATCGTACTCTGCCTCCGTGGTAGATAGCACCATAATATTTTGTAGCATGGAGATCCAGCTCACCACTGCACTTCCCAATGTATACACATATCTCGTAGTGCTTCTTCGACTATCAATATGTCCTGTAAGATCTAAGTCTACACAGCCCTATAAAATAATGTCAGATCTTCTAAAGCATAGAGCTTTGCCCATTGTACCTTTCAAATACCTTAAAATCCACTTGACCATGTCTTAATGGTGCTTCCCTAGGTTTCCCATGAATTTGCTGACCACTCCCACTGTATGGGCAATATCCAGTCTTGTGCAGATCGTCGCGTACATCAAGCTCCCAACTATTGAAGCATAAGGAACCTTCATCATATGCTCCTTCTCTTCTTCAGACTTCGGCATCTGCTCCTTAGGTAAGCTGAAGTGACTTGCTAGTAGAGTGCCCACTGGTTTTGCCTCGCTCATGCTAAATCTTTTTGGCACCTTTTTATCATATTCTTTTTGTGACAGCTTCAGAATTCATACACTTCTTTCCCTATTAATTTTCATTCCAGGAATCTTCTTAGTCAACCCCAAGTCCTTCATGTTAAACTCCTTTGACATAAGCTTTTTCAACATTCTTATCTCCTCCATGTCTGATCTTATAATCTGCATATCATCCACATACCGCAATAGAATGATATATGATGACTTACACTATTTTATGTAACAACAGTGATCCACCTGGCATCTCTTGTACCCAGATTCTGACATGAACTTATTGAATCTCTTGTGCCACTACCTTGGCGCTTGCTTCAAGCCATAGAGGCTCTTCTTGAGCTTGAACACTAGCTCAGCTTTTCCCTTTTCTTGAGCTTTGTACCCTTTAGGTTGTTACATGTATAGCTCCTCCTATAGCTCTCCGTGAAGGAATGTAGTTTTGACATCCATTTGCTCCAGATGCAAATCATCAACTACAATAATGTTCAACATAACCCTGATGGTTGCCATATTCATAACTAGGATGAAGATCTCACTGTAATCAACCCCATGCTTTTGCTAGAAGCCCTTTACTACAAGCCTCACCTTGTAGCGCTTGCTCCCATTTGATTCTTCCTTTGTCCGATAAACCCACTTGTTATGAAGGGCCTTCTTCCCAGATGGTATGTGCCAACTCTCATGTCCTATTTGACATGAGTGATGTCATTTTATCATTCATGGCAGCCTCCCACTTGATTAAATCTTCAATCTGAAGTACCTCTTCCAAGCTTTTTAGTTCACCACCATCTGTTAGTAATATGTAAAATAAGGAAGGAGAGTACCTTTGTGGCAGTCTTGTAACTCTTATGGATCTTCTCAACATAAGTGTTTGTGGTTCAACATCTCTTGATCTTCTTCATGTACACCAACATCTAGCTCAACATTGTCATCATTTTCTATATATCGGGGCTCTCCATTTGAAGTATCCTTGGAATCAGTCTTGACTCTAATACAGTTTTTGTACATTTCACTTTTATTAAAAGTGACATCCCTACTTCTGATGACCTTCTAGTTCTAATTGTCCCAAAATTTGTAACCAAACTCGCCCACTCCATATCCAACGAATGTACACTTTATCGCCTTAGCATTAAGCTTGCTCCTAAATCCTGCATCAATGTGCACAAATGATGAGCATCCAAATACCTTGAGGTAGTTCAGTTTCACCTCCTTTCCGTTCCAAGCTTCCTCAGGAATCCCTTCATTTAAGGGTATGGAAGGTCCCTGATTTATCAGATACACCATCATGTTAACGGCCTCAGCCCAGAACTGCTTTGGGAGACCCGCATGCAATCTCATGCTCTTAGCTCTTTCTATGATTATTCTGTTCATTCGTTATACAACACCATTTTGTTGTGGTGTTAATGGGACTGTAAACTCCATCTTGATGCCTCTCAATGCACAAAACTCCTTGAATTGCTAATCACAATACTCGTTGCCATTATAGAACCTCAAGCACTTAAGCTTTAATCATGTATTGTTCTCCACCATAGCTAACCACTTTTCAAACACATCAAATATGTTATATTTATGTTTCAAAAAGTAAGCACATACCTTTCTCGTATAGTCATCAATGAATGTGACAAAATATGTGGCTTCACCTATGGAAGAAGTAGGAGCTGGCCCCCATATATCTGTATGAACCAACTCAAGTTTCTTGCTTTTCAACTTTCTTCCAACTTTGGAGAACGAAACCTTCTTCTGCTACCCAACACAGTCTTCACAGAAATTCAAGTCTATTGACTTCAGTCCTTGGATCCTCCCCTTTGACTGTAGGGATTTCATTCCCCTCTCGCTTATATGGCCAAGCCTTCGATGTCATAGCTCCGCATCTATCTCTTCTATAGTTGCAATAGAATCAGACACTTTATTGATCAGGTAAAGCATACCTTCCATATTGCCCCATGTAATAATGAGTGCACTTTTGGTGACCTTCCATGAGTCTCCAGTGAAACAAATGTTGTAGCCCTATCTACTGGCTAACATAAATAAGATTTTCTTTAGATATAGCACATGTCTAACATCTTTTAGCTTTCAAACTGCGCTGTTTGGTAGCTAAACATCCACATCACTTCTGCCAATGATGTTACACGCCTTATCATCTCCAAGATAAACTTTCCCCAAGTCACCCTTCGTGTAGTTCTTGAAGGCACTACTCGACGAAGTCGCATGAAAGGATGTGCCCAAGTCCACTACACAAGACTCCGTGTTGATAAATGAGAGGATCAACGCATCATGATCCTCCTCATCTGAAATATTCACAGTGGAGTTCATCATCTTACCTCCACGACTTGGCGTCTTCAAGGTAGGGCAGTCCTTCTTGAAATGACATGCCTTCCCACATTTCTAGCAATCTGACTTTGCTTTTCCTGGTCTTGATTTCCTCATCGAAATATTGACATATTTCTATTATGTCTCCTTTTTATATGTCTTCCCCTACTTTCAACATTCAACGCTAAAAGTGGATGCCTCCCTGTGGGATTTCTTTCACACCTCCTCATTCAACACAAGCTCAACAATGTCGTCGAATCTCAACGACGCATTTCCTGATGAGTTACTGATGGTTGTAACCAACCCATCCCAACTGTCCAGCAATGAAGAGAGGAATAACAAAGCTCGGATATTGTCATCAAAACTGACACCCACTAAACTTAACTGGCTCGTCATCATGTTGAACCCATTGAGGTGTTCAGTCACTGAATAGCCATCCATCATTTTCATGTTGAATACCCTTTTCATATAAAAAACTTTGTTAGAAGCCGAGGGTTTCTCATACATTCTCGTCAAGGCATCCATGAGATCTACAGTATTTTCTCATTAACGATGATAAAAGCAATAAAAAAAGATAATAATAATCAAATCAAACCAGTGCAGTTCTATCGAGAACTTCCCACTCTTCGTCAGTTATAGTTGAAGGTTTTTTGTCGGCTCTTTTCAATGAAAGATATAACTTCTTCTGGTAAAGTAGATCCTTCATCTGCATTTTCCAAACCACAAAGTTCGTACCACTGAATTTTTTATCTTGTGTCTCATCTCGTCAACCATTGCAACCACTCAAACAACAAACCTTAGGATCAACAAGGTAACCTCACTCTGATACCACTTATTGAAAATCAGTCTGCATCACCAAGAACACTCCACAACATAAGTGGTTTGGTTTAGCACATTTGATTGAGGGCCGGGGTTACGTTGACAGTTACCAAGTAAGTTCGAAATCACAAATCCACAAAGAATATAAATCACAGCACATGCATACAAAATAAACTCAAGCACACAAACATCCAAACAATGAAGATTACGTGGAAAACCCAAGAATGAAAAAAATCACAGAGCCACACCACAGAAAATATTCACGAAGAATTTTGAAGAGTACATAGTTACAAAGAGCTTCACCTTTGACAGGAAACACACAAGCACTTACTCTAATATGAAGATGAAAGAAAGCTGCCAGCACCATGAGTATCTTCTCTAACATATAAGAGCAGTCTTGCACTGCAGCTTCCTTAGGGCTTTACCTTGGGATCTCCTCCTCACAGTAGCCAAAGCCCCCAACTGAAATGCCAACACACTTAGCTTGCATTAAGAAACTCCTCCACGTGTTTCCTTAAGTACCTAGCTCATTTTCGGACCCTAAAAGGTTCAAAATGCCCCTTAAATTACTTAGGACATAATCTGAACCAAAGTAGAATTTTGTCAGGCGCTACGGCACGCCATAGAGCCTGGGCTTCGGGTAGCCATGCGCCAGGGCACGCTACAACGCCCTAGTCTTTGTTAGCCAACTGTTGTGGTGCACGGTAGTGCTCGTTTCTCGGGATGACTGCCGCTGGGACGCACTGTAGCGCTCGCTTCGCGGGATGACTGCCACTGGGGCGCACGGTAGCGCTCGCATCTCGGGATGACTGTTGTTGGGGCGCGCGACAGCGCCGATTTTCATTGCGGCGAGCTGCAGCGTTGATTTCCGCTGCGGTGCGTGGTAGCGCCCACTTCTCTGTCTGCTAATCGCTGAGGCACGCGATAGCGCCTCCGTCTCTAGTGAGGGAGCGCCAAGGCCCGCTACAGTGCGCGGCAACGCCTGTGCTGTTGCTAGACTTCACACCTTATTTTGAATCTCCTCGGAACCTCCCAGAAGCTCATCGGAGCACCATTAGCATCTCCATAATGGACTAAATAGTCTCCACAACACAACAATATTTTATTTTATCCTCCCCAGCATTGTAAAGAAAACAATTAACCATAGAGTTGACTTTAATAATAATAATAATTGGAATGTGAGCACCTTTGAGCCAGTATGTGAGTAAATTTCAAACAGAGGATTTAAGTAGTTGAAGACAGCCTGCAATAGAAAGCAATTTCCTACTCCAACCTAAAAACTAGCCCTTAATTTTCCCTAAGAAGGGAGCGAAATCCGTCACTTTTAGATTATTTATGAAGATCGACAGGCCTAGATAGAAAAAAGGCATAGGAAGTTGCCCCATCATTGAATTCCCCATAATTTGATTGGGATTAGGTACCCCTTTTGACCAGATAAAACATGATTTGTCAATATTGATGGCCAAAACCACAAGAAGCTTTGAATTTATCAAGGATTTTAAATAAAGAAGCAATGTTTCCTTCTGTTGACTTTCCAAAACATAATATATCATCTACAAAGAACACATGGGAACAAGAAAAAGCCCCTTTCTTATAATGAATGAAGTTATCATCAGCTATCTCTTTGTTCAAAAGTATCGATAAACAATTTATAGCAACGGTGAGCAAGTAAGGTGAAAGGGGACAACCTTATATGATGTCGTTAGTAGATGAGAAATAGTCATGCATTCCATCGTTGATGATAATTGAGAACTTGGTGTTATTGATATAGGCCGCAATGCAATTAACAAATGCAGGAGGAAAATCTTGACATTTGAGTCTTTCAAGAATGAAATATCTGTTTGTAGTATCTAAAGCTTTTTTTGATATCCAATTTGGCACAAAAAATGCTTGACATTTTCTTTTTTGAAAGTGCTGCAAGAAGACTGTTTTCACTAATAACACTTCTTTGATGATGCTTTTGATTTTTGGAATGATATATTTTGTAGAGAAGACTGTTTAGCAAATATTAAACATAGTTTTAAGAATTCCAATGATGTTTATGTAATAATTCAAACGAAGGTTCTGTTACAGTTTACAAAGCAGCCGATACTTTAATGTGACTTATGAAGCACTCAAGTATCTGAGTTTACCGATCAATTCAAGCTACTCGGGAGTTATGACCCACCAAATCATGTACACATCACTCATCAGTTATTACTTTTGATACTTCTATCGGATGGCCCCACTATATATATTACAATATAATTAAAATATTAAGATTCACTAGTAAAAATTAATATTATAAATTAATTACATTAAAAATAATATTAAAATATATTGGGACTTGCTAATGATTTGAATCCAAATTCTTTCCAAAAGAAAGCACATCAATTGAATTTCATTTGCAATAGTTGCAGCAGCTTTGTACTCTGTTTTAGTGCTTTAGGAACAATAATTATGGGTTGCATTTTTGAAGATTAAGAGATCTATAATAACTGCATGATCATATTAAAATATATTTAAATAAAATAAAAATATACATTCATAGTCTCATCCAACAACTCCTAAAATAGATTATGGAAATGTCATAATTTGAATCAAATTAATGAACAAGACATTAAATACGATAAAAGTTGATATTAGCACCTTTACATGGATAAGATAAATCATAGCTTTCATGCACTATAATACAACTTCAATCAAGGATTATTTTAATGGCATGTGAGGTTGTTGCATATAATCTTTCTTATCTGCATTGTCCATAGCATAGGAACCCTTGCTTATTTGACATTACACATGGATGTCGATGTAACATCCTTTGCACACTTTTCACTATATTCAAGAAATACCCTTTCAACAATCTCCAGCACAATTATTTAAAGGATTCATATTATAATAAAAGTTGACAAAATTTTACATGCAACTCTCCTTTTACAACACCACCGAATAACTAGGCTTCATTGAACGTATGATCTTTGCTGAGTTTGATTGTTATTGAATTCTGAGTATAGTTTGACTTTCATTTTTATTTCTAGATTTTTAACTTCTAAAGCAAATAGGTATTGGTCTTATTTTTGTATAATGGTTCTTGAATTCTCATTTTTATTAAAATATACAGTCAAAAACCAAACTTATAAACATATATATTCAACTTTGTTTATTATATTGAAATGGATAATATCATATCATTCGTCATCAAAGCCACTTTTTCAAATAGCAAGCTTTATTGCAGCATAGTGTCATCTAAACAATAACAAATAGCAAGTGTAAAGAATATATTGTATTCAAAACATTGTAAGAGAATAAGGAAAAAAAAAAAAAAAAAAAAGGGAACAAGTGTTATCTAGTACTTGTACAGAAATCAGATGAGGCTAACTGTCTGTCATCTTTGTTGAATAAAATCTTCTTAGGCAGAGTTTCTTCAGCTGCTGTGCCCACATAGAGGAGAAGTTGAATAAGCAATCCTCCAATTATTGGGAACTCCTGAATCGATCAGAAATTCAAATGGCGCATCATTCATTACAGGATCAAAATTCAAATAACTTACTGCTATCATATTGCAGAAGGAGCCATCGGTGAGAGGCGCAGGAATGCTATGAACCACAATGGCGCATCCCCTGAGCAAAAGAACAGAAGCAGTCTGATTAATGAGTTATACGCCAATGCAGATGATTGAAGAAGACACTGTACCACTCGTTGGAGCAGAGGCCGATGTAGCATCTGATGATATGGAAGAGAAGCCGGGGAGAGAAGTCCTGATCCACTGAGATAAAATTGACCTCCATGCACATACAGCACAGAAATATAAATGACCTTGATCAGAGTAAATTTGGCAGAGGAACAGAACAATAAACGTATATATATATATAACATGTCTCATCTACTAACAGAACAATACTTGTTCTCTTATTTGTATATATGTAATATAAGTCATGACATTATATTTACCAACTTATCCCATGTCTTCAGCAGTCCTAACAACAAATTGCACGAGGGATTGCAAATGTAGGAGATTCCAAAGTCGTCCCGAATTATGGCTTCAAGAATATGCATAGCAATCTGCTACAAACCAAAACCAGATTGCAGTTTGATCCCATAAATAAATCTGATTGTGCGTGATCAAACATGTTCAAAAGAATTGGTGATTTTCAGATACAAATTTAGCAACATAACCGGAGTGACAGAATCTGTAGAAATGTTTTTACTTAGATTTTTTAGAAGTTCCTTTGAGCTAGAATCAGTTGAAGCTGCACTTCATAGCTGGATTAGACAACAATGTGGTACTAACTTGAAAAAAAGAACTGAGAAATTGAATGCAATTTTAAGTCAGTCTAGAGCAATAATGATTCACTTGAAGAACATGAAGTTAATTTCTCATATATCTATATATATATATATATATATATATATATATATATATATATATATTATACAAAGTATTTTATGCCTGCTAGTAATCGAGCATATATGTGTGTATGATATTAGGCGCAATCTATGTTGTATGAGATATTTCTTGATAATTTAGCTAAAAAAGATTTTATGTTCAAAACCTGCAGCAAATATTTATCCGATATTTTAAACAAATTTGAACTTTGAGATAGCTTGAATATTGATTTTGAGTTGACTCAAAATTGTATCATATAAAGTTGAGCTAAATTAACTCCTAATGCATTCTAAATTTAGATCTAAGTTGCATTTTAAGTCTTCAGAGTCAATTTTAACACCCTCTAGTATAACTTAAAGCAACCCTAAAGGCATAAAAACGGGGTTGTTTTTTGAAGAATTAAAAAAATTGGTTACTCAGTGTAAATTGTGTAAAATTTGGGGTAAAATACACAAAACCAATACCTGGGTAACATTACCAAAAGCCAAAACGGTTTTAAAAAAGCAAATTAAGATTCTGAGAATAGTTGTATTGCTTTGCTTTATCAGAATTTGAGTTACTGAAATATCACGCCGACAATCTTGACTATGTCTTCACATAGACTATGTTGAAAATGTGGCTATTTTAAATTATTCTCTGAATTGTACAAAGAATCGAATTACAGGAAAAATAAAGGTGCAATATTAGTTCAGTCACAACCAGTATACATACATTAGCTGGTTGAATGATGGACTAAATAGGGAAGTGTAATATCCATCCGTAATTTATATAATAAGTGGTTATGGTGCTGAATTCTGATAGGAAGTGGTATGTGTATTGACTTTACCAATTGAATAAAGCCAGCGCAAAGGATACCTATTCATTATTGCAAATTGATGTTTTGATAAATGTTGCCTTAGCTAAATGGATAAGTTTCTTTAGAACATTCCTTCCAATAAACAATTACAACAACCTTCCATAAAATTACTTATTGCATCAATAAGTCGATGTTTGGCGAGGCTTCTAAACAGGTTTCAGGTATGCTTCTAAGCCCCATCTTCAACCTAATTCCAGCCCAACATGTGTAGAAGCATACCTGAAACATGTTTCTAAACATGTTTCAAATTATAAATATTTGTCCATATTAAAAGTGGAAGAGGAAGACCAAAAAAAAATTTGGGAATAAATCATTAGAAAGAAAATGTTCTGGCAAACATTTTCATTGGCATTCTCACACAGCAATTTCGGATGAAGCACCTGGGCACACCCGCCACTTTCCTCTGTTATCCCTCACGCAATCTGCAACGGCTCCCATGATGTGTCAAGCTACATACGCATCTAACATTCTGCAAAATCCTAGTATGGACCAGTGGAATACAACCCCCACTCCTATTACCAGCCAAACATAAAAGCCATCTCCTCGGTTCCTACTGCTAAACTGAAGCTATACAAGCAGCTAATAGGATCGCTACAACTCACAATCACAAGGCCAGATCTAAGCTTGGCTGTCAACAAAGTCTCCAACTCATGCATAACCCTACCAAAGAAAACTTTGAGCATCTCAAAAAAGAATACAGTATGTCAAAGGCATTTTCCATTCGGAATACAGATAGACCTCGAGAACATGCAACTTCGAGCATATGCTGACTCTGAATGAGCAGAAGATATTGATGATAGAAAATTTACAACCGGGTATTGTATCTAGTTGGCAATACACCCATATCATGGAGAGCCAAGAAACAGAGCCAGTTTTCAGATCTTCCACGAAAGCTAAATATCACGCCCTAGCAACAACAGTTACAGTCATTCTCTGGGTTCGCCAACTATTGCAAGAATTCAACCAGCCTCCACACCTGCCTACAACATTCCATTGCGATAATCTATCGACCAGCTTTTCGCCAAGAATCCAGTCTTCCACGCCAAAACAAAGTATGTCGAAGTTGACTGTCACTTCATTCAGGACTGCATATCACGAAAAGAGGTCGTTCCTACCGAAGATCAAACAACTGACATCCTCACCAAACAGAGGCCAATTGCCCATTTCATAAAACTCAGAGGCAAACTCACCATCACAGCACCGACGGTTCGTTTGTCGGGGGATAATAACAACCCAATCAAATCCCAACCGCCCACTCACACCTGATTTCATCAGGACCATTATCTTCTAACAACTTTGCTATATATATATATATATATATATATATATGCGTATATGTACCTCATTGTGTGTGATAGCTATAATATATCCTCTATGTGATTCTTCCACTCTAGCTCTCTCAAAAGTTTCACCTAGTTTTGATTCATGGTTTAGTATGAACTCTTAATTACAAGAAATTCATCCAATAAGGATTAATATTGATGTATATTCATAGCCAATTAAATCCATAAAAGTTAATTAGAGAGTGAACACTTGTTTATGGATATAAAATGCTCCTTAATTCTAAGTTTAAAATATTTTTATCATGAATAATAATTTATCTACAATGGTGCTTAGCTTAATTGAGAAATTTTGAACCTCCTCAACTACTTGTGATTAGGGCTAGCTTCGAGTCGAGTCAAAGTTGCTCGAGTTCGAGTCATTTTGAGTCATTTTAAAATAGTGTTCGAGTCACGGCGTATAACTTGAACTCGATTTGAAAATTTTCTAGTCGAGTCAAAATGTCTCGAGTTCGAGTTTAGAGAGTTCAAATTTTGAGTTTCAGGTCAAATTGTCAGTCTTACTTGAAAACCATCACTAATGATATTCATCGAATAATTTAAGTTTAGTAGATGATTATACACAATAAATATTAGAAAGAAAATGAATTAATGAGTAATATATTAATAACAATTCTTTTATAAATATATTAACATTTGGTACTCAAGAGGAAGGAGCACACATTAGAAAGAAAACTAAAAGTGTAGTAAATACTAAGAGCTGATATCATGTACATAAAATTTACTAGTTTGACTATTTTTTTGCATTTACTATTTGTTGTCATCTATGAATATGTTTCCTATCTTGTATGAAAATTGTATGATGGTATTCTATTAGCTTTATATTTGTGAAACTATAATATTGAACAAGTTTTTATTATGTTTGTGAAATTATAAAGATAATACAAATAGAATAAATGATAAATATGATCATGGAATTATTGTGGAGAGTAAGATATTTAGTCTCATCAGGATTAGTATAGAGATACTTGTTCTTTTATGATTAGTTCTACAGAGATTGTGTTCTTATTTATAATTTTTGGATGTGGATAGTAATTTTTATTGCTCTCTTTTTTTGTGACAAATGATTTATTATATATCTTTGCATGTGTTATATATAGTCATATTTATTCTAGCTTTTATTATACAAATCAAGATATACAGTTATTATTAGTCACTTTTTAAACAATAATATGCTAAATTAAATGTACTTATATCTGATTGATAACTAACATTTCCAGGTATTGATGACCTCTGTGTACTGAAATAGAATCTTAATTTAGGGAAAAGAACACACTAGATAAGCTTGAGAAGAATGCTTAAGGATAGATTTAGTCTTCTAATTTTGTCAACTTTTATTTGACTTGAATTGTAATAATTTCATGCTGGTGTATGAAATAATGAATGTAAAACTCAAGTGTAATTAGCGATTTAGTATTTTTTATGTATCATATAGATTATATTTAGTTTATTATGAATAAATATACATTATTTTGATTTTTACTTATCTTTTCTCAACCTAATTCTCGAGATGTTATGTTGACTATGTTAACATAAAAAATGTTTACTAATGAATATAAGATAAGCAAAGTCCTTAGAAGTCTACCATCTAGTTTGGATCCAAATGTACAAATTATAACTTAAACTAAAGATCTTTTAAGACCTATTCTTAAGATTTTTTGTTAGATTCTCTAGTAGCATATGAACATGTCCTATTAAATAAAAAAGAAAATGGAAAAGGGTAAAAAAAAAAAACTTGCCTTAAGAACTAAAGAAGTAATAAAAAATGAGGAAGTCAAATATTCTTCAAGCAGTGAAGATCTAGACAATAAACAAATAAAAGAAGTAGACAAAGAAGTTTAAGATGTACTCAAAGAAAGATAGAGCTGGTCGCAACAAGGTAAGAGTTTTGACTCTTCAAATAAATCTTACTCTAACACTCCTGATTGTTGTGCACTAACCTAATATCCACAAAACTGTCTTTTCTCTGATACCAATTGCTGGGGATATGAGCCCCCACAACAGTTTATCTCATCAAGCACAGACAAAGAAGTCGCGGAAGCATTGAGGGATCGATGTACTCAAAGAAAGATAGAGCTGGTCGCAACAAGGTAAGAGTTCTGACTCTTCAAATAAATCTTACTCTAACACTCCTAATTGTTGTGCACTAACCTAATATCCACAAAACTGTCTTTTCTCTGATACCAATTGCTGGGGATATGAGCCCCCACAACAGTTTATCTCATCAAGCACAGACAAGGAAGTCGCTGAAGCATTGAGGGATCCTTTGGCTTCATTGCTTCTGAGAGCACAAGCAAGATAGCTAAAATAATGCGAGAAATAGGGCATTCACAAAACATATACAAGGATTTACATGAAAACCACCCAAGAACAAGAGAAAAATCATGGAGCAACACTACGCAAATTTTGCTATGAAAAAATAAAAAGAAAATACAAGAGATATCTCACTCTCTTCAAGAACTCACAGTTTTCCCATCCCTCCTCATAGCTTCTCCTTGAGGAGATATCTCACTCTCTTCAAGAGCTCACAACTTTCCCAGCCCTCCTCACAACTTCTTCTTCCTCACAGTTCACAGCCATCACAGCCTCCAGCCGCCAACATTCACACAACTATAACAACTCAAGTTGTTAAGTCGATTAGACAAATCCAAACAGATTGTTAAAATCAGGATCCTAATTTAAGTCAAGTAAAAATCAAATAAAAATACCCTTAAATAGAACACGGAGTAGGGATCCTATTGCGAAAATTTGAGCGCGATTGGATTTCAACTCTTCATAAATTAATTTTAAAATTTTAACTTCAAAAATTAATAGAGAATGAAATATAAATTAGAATTTAAAATTTTTTGCAATTTTAGATCGAACATATTAAATGAAGATATTATAATTCAAGTTTTATCAAATTTAGAATTCTGAATTGACCAGAATAAACTTTTGAAGTTTTTATACTTAAAAAATTAATATAAAATAAAATATAAATTCAAATTTAATAATTTTTATGCCAATACGCTCTACTCATTGAGATGCTCAATCTGACAAAATTTCATGAAATTTGGAGTTCAAATAACCATCAATATCTACTCAAAAGTTTTTGGACATCCAATCTTAATCCAATGGCTCATAATATACCCAAGGTGGCTATAAATTGGAGGCTCTTATCCTCACCCTAAAAATCACAAACCCTTTCCTTTTCTTTCTCAAAGTCGGTCGATCTCCCATCCTTCCATGTGACCCCATTCGATGAAATTGATCACCACCTCTTCTTAGTTCGACCAAGGAGCTTGCTAATCCTCTCTCACCGACACTCCTTGAGGACTGTCGATTCTTCTCTCTTCCTCACAAGATGTCGATTGCCAACCCCTCTTTCGCGGCCAATCTTTCATTCGACGCGAGGAAGTGCCAATCCTTGAAAATCTGATATGTCCATCCTTCATCAGCAAAGGTACTGCCAATCCCAGCCACCCTTCCTCGTTCATCAATCATAGACGCCATTAAGGTGCCTCCATCCTGTCTTAATCTAAATCCCTTGATTTAGGTTGACGGATCTCATATGTACTCTTGACTTAATATTTTCAAGTTCTAAATTCACTTATGCTAGTCTACATCTAAAATCTAAAATCTCCATTTTCAATGGTTTAATCTATAAGAGATTTAAAGCACATTTAGAGAATCTACATTAAATGGTGTTTGAGGATCTTAGCATTAATTACAATGTTTACATACATCTGTGATATGAAGATAAGCTCATTGGAGTCTGAAATAGATTGGCAAAATTTGGATAAATATGGACTTCTAAATATAGATTTAATCTGTCTTTATTGCTGAAGGTATTAAATATACATTTAAATTATACATCCACACCTAAGGATATTGTATTTTGTTATAATTTTCAGTACCTTAACATATATAAACCATTTTACCCATCCACCTTCTTTAGATATTCATCAATTAGTAGTTTACACTATTCATCTATAGGTAGCTATAATAATTTCATAAATTCAATTGTATCCTAATGTGTGTTAAGTGTTGCGATCTGCTACAACTTCAATTTTCATTCAGGCACCTTTAATCTCTAAGTCAAATTTCAATGTTGATGATAAAGTTCTAACAGCTTAGAAATGAAATTTGAAATCAATTCACCCATTTACTTTTATTTCTCAATCAAGAAAACCTATCAATACTCCATGGGAAATCAAAGGCTTAAAGTTCCTAAATTAGTTGCTATAGAGGCTTGGAGTTGTGTAAGATACATTAAGTACTTGTAACTTTTATTAAATTCTTAATGCTATTAATGACTATAATTTTGCTCTATGTACTTAACATAGACATAGTTAATTCAGAGGTACCGTAAGCATAGTTAATTTATAAGAGAAATTGTTATATTGCGATTAAGAATGGCGGTCTATAAATTTTTATAAATAATCATAATCTTTGTGCTAAGATGAATCATTAGAACTTTGATGGAAATATGTTAAGAAGTGCAAAAAATTTAATTGAGAAATATTATTTTGCCTCATTTTAATAATGAAATAAAAGTTCATTTTCTAAGCCACATGGTATAGATTAATACCTTCATTTAAGAATTTTGTAATGAGAAATAATGACAAATGTGTTCTCAACTTGCAGTTGCAATTCTAGAATTCATTAATTCTAATAAATAATTTTCATGAAATGGTTTGATAATACTTAGACTCCATTAGAAATAAATAAAGGCTTTAATTAAATGATGTCTTGAATTGTCCTGTGGAAGTTGTTGGCAAATTGGAATCATTTCTAAATCAATGATCATGTTACTAATATAAGGAAGAAATTAATAAATGCAGCATTTGTAGAGTCGGCTACAGGCGAGCTTACAGAAACTGCATCTGTATCAATTTATTTGGAATGATTTGCCATCATATTTGCAAAGGTCATTTCAGGGGCATCAAAATAATGTTAGAATTTTTCATGCATTAGTATATTGAATCAAAATAAATAACATATCAGAATATTAAACCAAAATTGCACATTAGAGTATTAAACAAACACTAAATTTGAATAATACATTAGTATATTGAATAAATACTATATTTGGAAGAATATGGTTGAGTATTGAATTATAATAGGTATACAATAAAATCAATTAGGTGAATTTGATCTGTCGAATTAAGACACTCAGTTTATGTCTTAAACAACCTCTGAAATTAAGATAAAATAGAAGAGTTCAATAATTAATTCAATAATGAAATCAATATTCAAGTTAAGACACTCAATTTCTATCTTAACATATTTCTGGATCAGTCAGTTAATGCAGTCAATCCAAAAATGTAGATCAAAATATTGGATAAATCCTGAGTTTGAATATTTTCAGAATCAATCAGTTATTAAGAACAAAATGACATAAAATAAAACACAAAAGGATAGCACACTACAATTAATTTGATTTAGTTATGATACTATAGTTCAGTTCTATTACAAGTACGGTCATCAACTGTACATTTCAGTTCAATTTTGGGTACAATCCTCAAAGACATACATTTATGTTCATTTTCAGGTACAAACCTCGTAGATGTGTACACTTTAGTTATGTTTTAGGTATGGTCCTCGTAAACCTGTACATTTCAGTTCAGTCTCCAAGTATGGCCATCATAGACCTATACATTTCATATCACTTTTGGGTATGGTCCTTGTAGACTTGTATATTTCAGTTTAGTTTTTGGTACGGATCTAGTAGACCTATACATTTTAGTTCAATTTCTGGTACGGTCATCATTGACTTGTACATTTTAGTTCATTTTTAGGTACGATCCTCGTAGACCTGTGCGTTTCAGTTCAGTTTAAGGTAAGGTCCTAGTAAACCTGTACATTTCAGTTCAGTTTCAGGTACGGTCATCGTAGACTTGTACATTTCGGTTCAGTTTCAGGTACAGTCCTAGTAGACTTATATACTTCAGTTCTATTTTGGGTACAAATATAATAGACATGTACATTTCAATTCAATTTAGTACTATTGCAGCCTACCATGGAATTACTTTCAATACAGCTTTCCTGCAATTAATTTTGCTTTCAACTACAGCACTTTTTTTCAATACTATTTTTATTCAATACTATTTTTATTCAGCACATTTTTATTTAAACATAGTCAGTATTTCATTTATCCTTATTAGTCTTTTATATATATATATATATATATATATATGTGTGCATATACACCCTGTGTAGTGATAGTTTCTGGTACTTTTACAATTTTCTATCAGTTTTTAATTTTCTTTATTACCTGTAGTTATTTTTTACTTTTGCATTGTTATTAAATTAATTATAATAAATGTGTGATATCCAAAAATTGTTTAAATCCCCATGTACTTAGATTTTAATAGTCTAACCAAATACTTAACTTTTGATGTACATAAAACACATCAGAATAATAGGTCAAAACCAGCATTCAAAGAGTAGGACTCAGAAGAGGATCTATTTAAAGCATTTGGAAAGCGAGAGAATTTTCTATTTCAAATTTTGTTTAGTCATGTATTAAATGAATGTAATAATTTGGAATTGATGTAATTTTCTTAATTTACGAGTTTCTTTACTATATTCGAATAGATGAATATGAAAATATCTAGATGTATTTATTTATTGCACTATTGTACTAAATCTCAATATGGTCCTTGAAAAATTAACACCTAATATTGGATTAGTCTCACTAACCCAATATCAGGTCATTACAATAGCACATCATTGCATACATTTTTTCATAAACCCAAGCATATTAGGTATTTATAGATCTCCAAACCCTCCATATGGCCCAAGGAGTCCTTGGATGATTGCCACATGTCCAAGTTCCACTCATTACGCCCCAAATTGTTTTCAGGGTTCTGCATTCACGTCCTAGCACTTGAATGCGCCTCGGCTCGCCCAAGCGTCGGGCCTTTGACTGACAAGAAAAATGCACAGGGCGCCAGGGTGCGCTTAAGCGCCCAAGGATTCTGTCTTGGTATTTTGTTGGATCGACCTTCTGACGCCTGGGGGTGCCTAAGTGCCCAAATTTCTGTCTCTGGCTCTATTATCAAAAAAGTACCGATGCCTGGGCCCCGCCTAAGCACCCAAGTACTGCTCTCTATAGATAAGGCCATTGCCTCCAACGCTTGGGTGCGCCTAAGCGCTCAAGCCTTCGAGTTCCACTAACTCAAGGAACATCTTGGCCAGCGTTTGGGCGAACCTAAACGCCCAAGATTCCGTTGCATAAATTGTATGACTCTAGTCCAATTCTTTCAGTGCCCTTCAGGCTCACTTGACCCAAATCGCGTCCAGCTCGCACCCGATTGATCTGTAGCTGATCTAAAGTCAATCCAAGCCCTGCAATTGATCCATGGTTCACTCTAAGACCATTTGATTGCATTTAAGGCTTTTCCACTCCAGTTCTCGCTCGCATTGACGCCCTTCAAGCTCTAGTCAAGTGAACCAAATTCAGTCGCACCACTTCGAGCTGCACTCGAGTCTCCACAAATATAATACTACTTATTATGAACGAAACAAAAAAAAAATACATGAAACCTGAGTGTTCAAAGTTAAAGAACAAGAATAAGTGAAAAAAGAGAAATGTATTTTTGTAAATTCAGAAGGCAACCTAGTTAAGGAGAACAATCTATGCTTAATGATGTGAAGAAAGAGAGCTCAACTTCCAAGTCTATGCATCGGAGTCATCTTCAAAGTCAATGCCAACTTCAAAATATGAGGTA
This sequence comes from Gastrodia elata, assembly GCA_016760335.1. Lineage (NCBI taxonomy): Eukaryota > Viridiplantae > Streptophyta > Magnoliopsida > Asparagales > Orchidaceae > Gastrodia > Gastrodia elata. The sequence continues at coordinate 6,343,041 of CM028672.1, read as the reverse complement.
AGCAGTGATTTAAATAAGAAAAAAATTATTATTATTATTTCTCTAAGAACTTCACACTTATTAATGTTATTTTGAAAAAGAAACATACAAAATCTAAATTTGAGTTATTAAATGCAACTATTAAGAGGAGCTTGTCTCCTTGAGAGAATGTTTTAATAGCTTAACTTGAAATAATGTTAGCTCTAATCAAATAAAATTGATAAGAAAAACCTTAAATTGATTCAAAAGAATAAGAAACTTAGATTTATTTCCCAATCTCTAAGAACTAAACTTAATGAATACAAAATTTATTTTAGTTATTTGACACCTAGGGATAGAAAGAGATTTAATCCATCTAGATATCTTGTTTCTCTATGGGTTTGTTACACTTGTGGAAATTAGGACAGCGCACATATGATGAGTAAATAGAAGAAAATTAGCTTGGTCCTATACAAATAGAATCTGACCCAATGTAGGTCCTCCACCCTAATTTTAAAGTGTCGTAAGAAATCATGTCTATAGGGAAAACAACTGAAAGCATACATCAAATTAGAAAGCTTGTTCCAAAGTTTGATTATTTTATTTGTTTCTTTGATTACTCATGTTTATTTATTTATTACTGATGCTAATTATTATTATTTTTTATTATAATATCATATTTGGCAGCTTAATAAATTCTTATAGCATTTAATCATCCAATAATATTAGACTTGTTAGCTTGTTTAGCTATAATAATCTTATCAACTATTTATTTCTATTACTATTTCTCAGCAAATGGTTATATTCTTGTTTTTCTTTCAGTATATGATACTAAAATTATTTTTTTTACTGAATATTTTATTTAGTTCATAACTTATTCACATTTATTGCTTAGCTTGCTAATTTATCAATTTAGCATTTGTATTCACGTTTTTAGTTCGTACTTTTAATCTGTAGCATGTATATGCATTTAAATTAGTTTTTCAGTCTCACTTTATTTTTTAATAATTGCAAAAAGAGATAGAAAATTAGATTTTTTATTTAGCAAAAATAAATTAAAGTGTTACAATTATTAAAAAGAGAAGATTATTAACCTTAGAGTTTAAGTTCAATCTTTTTCTTAGTTTGTCTTTAATAATCATAAAGTATGATTTTATTTTTTATTATATAATGATGATTTTATGTAGTATGTATTTCAGGAAGCTTTATATTAGTCATTTCTCAATGGAAGATTGAAAATTTTTTTTTAGTTTTAGTTTTGTATCTTTTGATTTGTGTTGTATTATTTTATATTTTTATATCCGATGTACCTCATTAAGGTTTGTGAGAGATCATGCCTAAAAGAGTTAACTAACTAACGGCACCATGCAAGTATACTTAGCTTGCACTCGCCCAAACATAGCTATTGGTGCACTCAAGTACATAACCGATCTGCATCAAGACGTAATGCACCCAAACATGTAGCAATCATATACCCAAGCGCACCATGATTGCTGCAAACTGATCCGTAAGCTTTGTGGAATATCGCCCAATTAGCTCTCCCAAATGCACCCAGGCAGGTTTAACATGGCCTAAGCCGTCTTGAAAAGGAAAGCTGCGAGCCACGTATCGCGAGAATCATTTAGGCGAGTCTTGAATAGCACCCATGCTGACCTAATAAGAAAAAATTTCGTGGCCCCCAGATCACTGACTCACCCGGTTACGCATACAGAAGAAAATAGCAGCCATCAGTACATCCATGTCCCATGATCAAAAAGTCTACATCAAAAAACTGAAGACCCATTACTCCTATAAACATACTTGTGTTACCTCTATAAATAAGAGGAGAAATGCTGCATGTAATAATAAGAAAACTTAATGTATTCTTTATTTTACTCTTCTCGTCTCCCTCTCTCGATATTCTCTACATTGTATCTGAGAAAGGTCTCTCCTTCACCCCCTTCTACCTCAATCTCCATCAAGAACATCATCACCACTAAGCCGTCACCTCTCCACCTACGTAGTCTCTAGCCCTTCTTGTCTCAGCTCAATAACTCTCCTCAAGACCCTTTCAACTTGCCCTCCGGCCCTCCAACCTCTCTGTCTACAACCTTTAGTTTTTCCTGAGAACAAGAATCACAGCGAGCCAACCAACTTATCTTCAACCTCAGCCTTACCATCCCCATCCTCCTTCCCTATCCAAAAATTCCTCTTCCTCAAGAACAGTCTAGAACTCTCCCTTCTCAAGAACTCACAAGAACCTTCTCAAAAACCGCACTACAATCATGGAATCAACCCACACAAACTCTCAATCCAGCAGCAACCAATTGAACCACTGTTCATACCACAATACTGCAGAAACAAGCGACTTTAATAATATAAAATTCTTGATCTCTAACATCAAGAACCTTGTCCAAAACACCCGCACCACTGAAAACTATCATATATGACGAGCTCAAGCAACTAAGTTGTTCAAAGCAAATAATCTCTATGATCATCTAGAAGGAGTTCAACCCTCCAATTGTTCAAAGCAAACAACCAAGATGCATGGATCTCAACTGATTAACATGATTGCTGCCCTATATTCGGTAATAAGTCCCTCCATCCTATCACACATAGAGACATGTCAAGAAATCTAAATTACTCTAGAAAGACGTCTACAACCCTCCAATTGTTCAAGAATTTTACAACTCAAGAATGAACTCCACAACGTATCTCTAAAAGATAGACCAACGCAAGAGTACCTGGCTGAAATAAAGGAGCTGGAGCTGATAGACAAGATCAACATCAACGGCTTAAAGATCGATCAAGAAGATGTCATCCTATACCCATTGAATGTCTTTCCCTCAACCTTACCAAGACTTCAAAACAACCTTTCGAGCAAAGACTATACTAGTCAGCCTAGACGACTTGTACTCTCTTCTCTGCAGTGAGGAAGTCAACATCTAATAGGAATTACATAAAGAAATACACATATCAGCAAACAACAACTCCTCGAATCTCACCCTATACTCTTGACATCAAAGGGAACGTGGACATGCAGGTTCACCAAGATACAGAGAAAGGGTAAGCAACCTCATCATCAATATCACAATCCAATAATTCAGCAGCGCCGAAGAACTTTGTGGATCCACAAGCCCTGAAATGCAACTAAGAAACTACCACCCAGCAAACCGAGGACACCAAGCCAAAGCAACCTACATAGAATGCCAAATTTGCTACAAACAAGGCCATACAACCAAAGACTTTGGCATAGGATGAATCAAGCCTACAATAGCCCCATTGAACACAAAACAGCAAAACCAACGACACTTTGCAGCAAAGGACCACCGGACCCCAATTGGTACCTTTTGATTCAGGAGCCTCAAATCACATCACAAATGATCTAAGCCACCTATCTATAGCCGAATCATATCACGGCAATGACAACATCAAAATTGGAAATGACCATTCCTTTTCTATCTCCAATATAGGTACCAGAATCCTACCTACACCTAACTGTAAGTTCTACTTAAGCAAAATCCTCCATGTTCCTAAATATCATTACAATCTCTTATATATTCATAAACTAGTATATGACAATTCTTGTTCCATTAACTTCAATAAATATGGCTTCATTATCAAGGATCTACACATCAACACTCATCTCCTCAAAGGAACAAATCACAATGGTCTCTACATCATTCATCCATCAGTTCTCACTGCAAACAAGAAAATTCTGCACTCATCAACCACAATTACAACTCCTCCATGGCATCATAGGCTTAGACATCCTAATCCAAAATTCACCAACTACTCAAAAAGACTCAAGCCGACATCCAAACCAGCAATCACTCTCCTCCTAGTACTACATGCATTACATCAAAGCATCATCACTACCATTTCAAAAATGTTCAACTAGGAAATATAAAGCTTTTGAATTGTTGCACACCGATGTATAGGGACATACCCCTATTATCTCAAATGAATGTTATAAATTCTATGTTATTTTTGTTGATAACTATACTCAGTTTACATGATTATTTCCTCTAAAACACAAATCTGAAACCATCCACAAATTTATAGAACTACATAAATTCATCAATTGCCAATACAATGCTCACATAAAAAATCCTCCAATCGGATGGCGGAGGGGAATTCAACTCTGCCACCTTCCATATGTTCCTCAAAAACTTGAGAATATAACACTGTATGTCATGCTCCTACACCCGACAACAAAATGCAGTTACCGAGCACAAACAATGCCACATCATACAAACTACATGAGCTCTCCTCCAAACAGCACAACTTCTTGAAATCTTTCGACCCCAAGCAGCCCTCACCTCAGTCTACTGAATCAATTGATTATCATCCCCGAACACACAAAACACATCCTCATTTCAACTCCACAACCACCCACCCGACTACAATCACCTAAGGGCATTCAGGTGCCTTTGTTACCTCTCCTACTGTAATGACCCTAGGTCATCATAAGGTATACATTGAATTCCCGATTCGTTAAATTTCCCGCAAATTTCAATTTCCCGTTAAAACTCCCGCTAAAATTTGATTTTTTCAGTTTCAATTTTAATTTAGGAGGTTTTAAAGACCGTTTCAACTGAAATTGAGGTTTAAACATTCATTAAATGCATATTTGATTTGATAAAACGTAACTCCTCATATTTAGATCATATTTAAAAAGAAATTAAATCAGCCAAAACTGAAAACAAATAAATTCTCATTATTTTAGGAAGGATTGCTTATGGTAATTAAGGGTATACCCGTTGTTTTATGAAGAAAATAAAATATCTCACCGTAACTTACGACAATGCGCCGAATAAATCGAACGTGCGTTACATACGCACGTCCTATTTATTCGGAGAGGAGACGGGAGACCTCACCACGCTCAACTTCCACTCACCTCACTTTCTCTTTCTCTCGACGTACGTACCTGAGCCGACCAAAGCGCGCAGCAGGCGAGCAAGCACAAGCACGCCGATCCCTGCTGCCGACGACGGAAGTCGACACGAGTGTAGTCGAGATCCTAGCGCGCACAGCCCAGCCCTTCCACCTCTGCGCCGAACCCTCTCCGCTCGGTCCTTTGCGCCGACTTCTCTCTACGTGACGCGCCGACTCTGCGTGCCGCTCGACTCGCCTGCCAGGATCCTCCGCTCGACCTGCGTCCGTGAGGTAAGGCCTTCCTTCGCGTCTATTAGGGAAATAAAATCGTGTGTGTTTTATATATACAGTAATATATATATATATATATACATTACAAATTTGATTATATAATGTATAATAAAACCATACGTATGGTAATATATACAAATTGGATTATATAAGCTTAAATATATATATATAAACACTATATATATTTATATATATATGTATATATATTGGTATAGGTATAATAACAATAATAATCATAATAATAATATTAGTAATGAAATTAGAATATAATAAATTGATTTGATTTCAAATTTTAGGTGGAAATTTTTGTGAGTAGTTTAATTTAATTAATCTACCAGCATGCTTTAGTATCAAATCCTAGATGTCTAAATCTAGCTTAGGTATCAAATTATGTTCCGATTTATTTGAGTATTATTTTATGATTTTAAGCCAAGTTTTAATATAACTCATTACTACAACACTCTATATATTCATGTGCTATAATAGGATTTAGATGAGTTAAATATGATTTGTAATTAATAACAATTGAAATACTTGACATAATACTTGTAATGTTTTAAAACCTCTAAGACAATTTTAGGACTCTTAAGAGAAATTATAGTAAAGTACCTTTTAAAAATTTAAGTTAAGGGATATGAAAATAAGAAGATGGGTAGTTTATCGAGTAAATAAGATCCGTTGCAATATAGTATCACTTTCAAAAGTTTAATAGAATTCTCAATCATAACTTTTGCAGATCCATCGGAAATTGTGAGTGAAACGTCTAGTTAAGTCAAACACAAAGGTACACTGGATATTACTTTATATGCTTTTACTTTCAATTGCTGCTTATGCATCGTTTTGAGCTTATTACTACTTGATATGATATTCTTACTGCTAATGATGTAAGAGAAATTAAATGATGTTTATGTGTCTTGTGAATGTTGCAAGAAGGGTTCCGAAACGGAGCATGATTAGGTTAGGGACGGGGCTAGTCCTCGGGAGCTATAAGGGTGCCATCTGGAGCCTTTGAGGGAGGCACAGGTGAAGGTTGCTTAAATGCACGTTGCCATCTGAGATCCTTAAGTGGGTCCAGGTGAGAGTTTATGCTTAAATGCATATGAACCCAGCCTCATGGTTCTGGCTTTGCCCAACAGAACCGCTATTATTGCTTTATGATATCATAGACATAAACATAAACATAGATTTTTTTTTATGCGATTATTGCTTTTTGTTTGAAATCTTGGCATGTGTAAGAATAGTTATTTTGCAGGAGACATATTTATCTTCTTGTTTTTGAAACACACTATTTCTTGCAGTTATTATCATTTTGCTTCCCGCTATGCTTTAAGTATATTTTTAATATCCATTGTATTTAGAATGTGCACTAAGGCATTATTTTTATAATGCCAGATCAGATACAGTTGGAGGCGGTTGATATAGCCTAGAGGCGTAGCGCGGGAAAATAACTGCCCCTTCCAGGATTAATAGTTTGATGAACATGGAATTTTATGTAATAATTTATGGATGTTATTTTTATTTTAAATTGAATGAATGTCGTTTCTTTTATGTGAATGGCTTGAATGGTCGTTAACTACTATTTTATCTAACTGCCAATATGATCCTGCGGAAAGATGCATCCGATGTTAGTTTGGTTCTTACCAACCTAACATGGGTCATCACACCTACCTCCTACAAAAACAACAAACCTAAGCCCAAAATATGTCCCATGCATTTTTTTGGGCTACGCACCCAATCATAAAGGATGCATTTGCTATAATCCCAAAACATCATCCTCCCTAATTTTAAGACGTCCAATTCATCGAATCAACATTCCCTTCATCCACAATACCAAAAACATCATTCAACAGCAATCAAACCAAACCATACACCAGCCCACTAATTCTCACACTAACCTCATACAACACTCATCACAAATATACAAATCACAATACTTCGGCCACCACACCATCCAACCATCCATAACCCCACCTCCCCAACAGCCCAAACAACAACCCCTCAACCCCACACTCAGCCCACAATTTAACCATCCAATCCAACCGATCAACACTCGTCCACCAAAACCTCAACAAACACTAAAGGTATACTAACCCATAAAACCCATCCCAGCACACCCAATGATGACCCACCTCAAAGCAGAAACAATTCAACCCAAACCCCTAACACACCTCTTCTTCCACCCAAACACCAAGCACCAACCCTACCACATACAACATAGTAGCCAAATAAGAAGCTTTGAACCAAGCAATGCAAGAGATACCAAGCACTGCAAAATCAACAAACCTGGACACTAGTTCCCCCTCGGCCAAACCAAAACATCATTTGTTGTAAATGAACCGCACCAAATACTATGACAATGGCACGATGACATGTCACAAGGAAAAACTAGTTGCACAAGGTTTCAACCAACACAACGGCATTGATTACCTTGAAACCTTCAACCAACACTCTTACCAATCTCCTGGAGAGTCAAGAAACAAAATACAATCTCCAGCTCTTTCACAGAAGCATAATATCAGGCACTAGCCACTACTACAACAAATGCCATCTGGATTCGCTGGCTACTCCAAGAATTTGGCATCTCTCAAAACAAACCCACCACCATATTCTGCGACAACATCCAAGCAATTGCACTTGCATATCTTCCACTCACACCAAGCACGTGGAAGTCGATTTTCACTTCATCCATGACAACATGCAGAAACAAGAAATTCAGCTACTACACATTCCCACAAAAGAACAGACAACCGATATAATGACAAAGTCACTCCCACATCTTGCTTCAACACTCACAGATCCAAACTCACCATGTCTGACCACAGTGGTTCATTTGCGGGGGGATAATAACATCAATCAGGACATCCACACCACACGATCAAAAAGTCTACATCAGATGGCTAAAGACTCATTACTCCTATATACATACTTAAGTTACCTCTATATATATGAGGAGAAATGTTGCATGTATAATAAGAAAACATCTTCTATTCTTTATTACTTTTCTCAGCTCCCTCTCTCGATATTCTCTATAGAAGCCATATGCTCAAGCATGTCAACTTGCCCAGCATTATTAATATATCATAAATCAGCCCTTGCTATTCACCTAAAAATAGAGCTCTTTGGGAAACCTTATCCACACCTCTAAGTAATATAAAAACATCTCTTAAGATTGTCTGAGAATATCTAAGGAGCTCAAAGAAAGAAAATTCTTTCAAATTCTAAGAAGGTCTGAATTTAAGACTTCACCTCAAATCTTGTAATTTATTTTTATTTTTGTATTATTGCTCGAATTATTTTGACTATACCCTTATGGGGTGTACAAGATAACTCGAAACAACTCCGCCAAGCACAATTTACAATGGGATGATTAAGGAAGGTCCGCCTCAACATTGCTTCTTGAAGGGTGGATGGCTCTTCTCAGTTCCACGACCACTTAGTGTGAATGAGGGATCATGGACGCTCCTCCTAGGGGCTACTTTGAGGAGGGAACTTCCACAGTTCGATGGTCAAAGCGTCTAAAGGAGTGATTGTACGGGCTTCTCCACTGGCGTAGTATCAATGAAAGAGTGATTCGATGTTCGAGTAGATTTCTGGAAGAGACGAACTTCCAAAGATTAGATGTTGGGTCTAGGAAATTAGAATAGCTATAAATTTGTGTGTTATTTTCTTGATAGGTCTTTTAGATCTACTTTTTTTTGTGCTTGCATGTCTCCTTAGAATAATTAATATATCTCAAACTCACACAAATTAAAAAAAAGTTTTTTAAGTTCAATTTCTACAATTTAGAAAATTAATTCACTCCCTCTTAGTAGTGTATCTTGGCATCAAAAGCCAATAAATAGATTAAAACAACCAAGCAGATAACTAATTTTTCCGTAATCAGGCCAAACACTACATTTGCTCACATTCCATTATAGCTATTCAAATGTGATTTTAGTTATAAGTATAATGGACATGGTGGACTTGCCTAATGGTGGTATAACCTCAAGGTGATATGTGAATAATAAATGTCACACTAAATAATTTTTTAATATAGTTTGAAGTATTTACAAAATATTAAAATTTGCAAGCAATTTTCCTATATCAACTCAAGCCCTCAACAATGCCTCAAATTTAACATTTTTTAAATGAAAATAATTATTAAGTTTTTATGAATTGTGAAAATCTCGCATTAAACTCTACAAAAGGAAAATCTCCATATCATCATAACAAAGATAATGTGGCAACTCAAAATCAAAAGTCAAATAGTTCACTCATGCACCATAAGTTGCTTGGAAACACAATCTATTCCTTTAAATGTTGGATCAAAATACAATAAGGCCTCCTTAGTTTGCTACAAGAAAAACTATAGTTCAAAATTATAAATACTGAAATAAATAATTAATTACTTAAAAATAAGTTCCTGTAATAGTAACTTACCAAGTAACTTGGAAGATTAAGTTAAGAATCAATAGTTAACCTGTACAGCAAATTCAATAGATGACTTTATTTAATTAAAGCATAAACGATGAACAATAAAACAGACAAATTATAAGTTGTTCTACTACAACAAGTGTAAAGCAAAATATCAAAGAAAAGACCGAGTAACTTGCCATCACAAAAGTTCACACCACTGATCATTCAATATAAATGTCATCATTAACCTATCAAGTTCACCAATCATTTGTTTCGATATTTAAAAATATAATAACCCACTTTAATACCTAGCAAAGTAAGAAGATTTTTCACCTAGAAATACTATGAGTCTTCCAAAAGTTGTGACCCATGCACGACCATTAACATCACAAATTTGGCATGCTAAAATTACGCACACAATACACATTTTTATATCTTGAGCAAGTGCTGCAACAATTTGAAATAAAAAGTATAGGCAGATAATTAATACTAACAATTAAAAACTTTTATGAATATGATTCAATTTACACCAATTATAATAACTAATACAAGCATATTAATTATTTAGGATATATAGAAACTGTATCAATTGAAGGAGAAAGTTAGATAAATGCAACTTTTATACTAATGTAATGAAACTATAATAAAAAATAAAAAATTAAAAAAGGATCAATCCATTAAGTTATTAGATATGAGAAAGTTTCGCACAAGTAGCAAAGATTATGTCCTTAAACTTATGTGATGTAAGGTTATATGTGTTAAGGAGTGGCTTAGAAATCCCAAAACTCAACAGAGCAATTCCAAGAGATCCACACTTGATGACAACCCTAATGATCTCTAGAAATTAGAGTTAAGATTAACAAATAATGGTGATGGTGACTAAATATATGGAAACATTATGCTTCTTACACAATAATAAGAAGATTGAAAGGTAATCATTGCTTTCTATTAAAGAAAAGGAAGAGAGGATGAGAAAGAAGAGAGTCACCTCAAGAGTGATGCAGAAGTTGGAGCTTATGAAAGATTTATCGCATGAAGATGAGAATGTAAGGCTGATGAAGTTCGGTTGTGATTTAATGAGATAAGGTTGAGTAAAGGCTTTTGTGAATGATGAAGAGCAATGACGTGGAGACATCATAGAGTAAAGCGATGACTCCATAGTAGCTTGGCTCATGGAATATGGGTTGTGTTGGCAATATTTATAGTTTACATTAGTATTAGGTCATACCTAAGAATTATATAGAAGAAGAAGGGAACCACTAAAGATATAGAAAAGTTCATATGCACACTCAATTATGATATATCCATTTATTAGGAGACACTTAAACTACAAAGGTCTTTACATCTATTTGGATGATACATAATTCATGCCAAGTGGCATGCATGATGATTGATCCTTCAGGATTTTAATACTTCAAAATAAAAGCAATGCACTCTTATGTTTAACAAAGAAACATCTAGTCACAAACCATTAAGCAAGTATATCACAATTTAATCTAAAATAGAGAGTATTGTCAACTTCCTTGTTTTCCTCTTCCCTAGACATACATGTAATCTCAAAATAATAGTAAATCTCTAATATATTCTCATTTGGGATGCATATAAAAAAAAAATCAATATGATATGTTGGAGTTTCATAATAAGTTTGTGGATTTAAATTTCTTGCACATTAAGCTATTTTTGTCATTTCCTAAATGTATTCTCTTCTATAGATGCAATACTTCTCCTCAATAATAAGACACCCAAGAACATCCATGTTTGAGTATCATAACAAAGTTTAACCCTTGCAAGATACTACTATTTAGTTATAAAATTACGATTTAGATGCTTCAACAAAAGAGAATCAAATGCACATTAGCCATAAAATAATGGTTTAGCTTTTGCATGGTACTACAATTTTGTAGTTTAAATTATGGTTTAGATGCTTCTACAAAAGAGAATCAAATGCAATTTAATCAAAGAACATACATACTACTCCAATTACCAAAAAAAGTAGAGAGGTTGTTTGGCTTTTTCAACAGAACATATGGCCAAATAAGTTGAGTTTCATGGGCAATGGAGTGACAATGAAGAGAATGAAATAGGACATAATCTTAAGAGTTACAGAAGATAGTACACTACAATCTAAAAACTTCCAACAGTGACAGCTTCATATCACCAGATTTGTCATTACCAACAAATATTAGTAAAGAGGCTACATATCTTGATACATTATGAGAATAAAATATAAGTTTTTTAATTGGAATTTAAGTTTTCATACATTTAGCTCTAACAAAAGTATAATTTGAGGAAAACTTTTCCCAAGGCAAGAAAATTCAAATAAAATAATGCTCAAATCGAGTGAAACCTTTTACTACATACTGGCCATGGAATAAGAAAATAAAATAGCCCTTGATTCATGCCTGGCCAACCAAAGCCATCCACGCAAACCTTACCAGCCCATCACTTGGCCTCACTAATCCATGCCTCAGCCTCAATGGCTCACGTAGAGCAACGCCAGCCAATAACAGGGCCTCACCAACTCAGTAGCTCTTGCTCGAGCCCTGCCGATATGCCTAAGTTAGCCTGATTTTTCTATATAAATAATACATTACTTTTAATTTAATTTTAATCATAAGAAAATATCAAACAACAAATTCATGGAAATTTTTCCAAACATGCAAAAGTTTTGCATTGTAATTACTTTGCCTAAATATATTTTACATTACAATTACTTAACTTCAGCATTTTGTTCACCTAAAATCAAATAACCCTAAGCGATACATTATTTATTCTTCGCAAATAAGAAATATAATCCTCATTGTACTCTACTTTATGTTTGGTAAATCATTTGACCTCCATTTAGTTTAAAAGATAAAGTGATCTCAAAAAATTTAATAAATTTTCTTTATTACATTCTAGAATATTGGTTTTAATTTTTTTGATTGCTTGCCTTCATGGTGATTGCTTAACATAAATATTACTATCTCAATAGTTTAAGCATGATTGTAAGGATTTTGTTATGTACTTAAATTTTCATATTATAATTAGAAAGGATAATACCTTGTAAACAGTAGAAAATTGAAGAAAAGAAAATGTAAGAAAAAATTTTATAACTCTGAAATATTTGCAAGTCTTCTACTTTAATAAGACTGCACAAACCCTAAGAAATAAAGTGGATCTATCCTTTAATTAAGCCATCTTATTAAGAATATAGAATTACACATGGATATGCTTTAAAATGTGATAATTTTGGGATACAAAGTTAATATTATGAGTGTATTTCATAGTAGCATGTTATTCGTACGTTCAAAGACAAATTTAAAATCTAATTAGAACAAAAAAACAGTTACTGGAAATTCAAGTCCTTTTCAACATATATTACATAAATTATTACACTTTAAAGAAATTTTAAGTTGTTTTCTTTACATTTTGATAATCAACCGTTGATCATTAGCTCAAGCTATCAATTATAGCTGTCCAGTGATGTTATAGAGTAATAATACATAAATAACAGTAATAATGTTAAATCAATAACTCATGCATAACATAAAACACAAGAGTTGGATTATGACTGAAAAAAGCGAAGAAAAATATATACAAAAGAAAATAAAGGGACAATAAAGAGAAGGAATGATTACTCTACCACTTTGTTCAGCTCAGTTGCAGTTGCTAAAACGGTGTGGCACACTTCGACAACATTGCTTTTAATAGCCCATTCAATGACAAAAGGTTCTCCGGCCTAAGAAAATCAAGACAACTCAATCTTAGGTACACAGTTTTGATATGCTAGGTAGGCATCTAGAAATTCCATTACCTGGCATAAAATTCCAATGATTGAAAGGGAAATAGCACGAATGTTATCAAACATCTCTATTGAGCTATCAAATTGTATCAAAGGAATCAAGTAATCTGGAATATATGCTGCAATCACAGGAATATCTTAATAAAGCCATACTGTTGTAACAAAAATAAAATAACTAAAGAAAGAATTAGATAGGATACAAGAATTCATGCATCAACTTCTCCCAAGACCTATATTGGCCAAAGCTTCATATATCAACACACCCTTTTAAGCACAAAAATGATTTATTTGAGATAAGATGGAACCATTGCTAATAATTCATATGAAATAGAAAGAGAATGCATAATATGAGAAACTCAATATCATGAGTGAAGAAAATCTAGCAAAAATGTATTATAATTTGAAGGTCAATATTTTAAGAGTAATTATAAACCATCAGAATAGATTGCATACAAAAACATTTGATGCAGATGATTCATCATAATCTTTTAATTTCGTCCGCTCACTTATAAAAACCGTACATATACTGAATATTGACATTTCTTTATAATATCTCAAAAACTAACGAAATCATAATAGCATCTAATTGCAACAGCAAAAGGCAGAAATAGTCAATAACCAATTAAGGAAAATAAATTTTCAATGTAAAACCTGATGAGAAATCAAATCAAACCAAACGAGTTCATTCTATCAACCCCTTCAAATTAGTCAATTCTATCTTTTCAGGTATATCATTTTTCATGCATCATATCAAAGCAAATTTGAAAAAGGTTTCAAAACAGTGCTTTAACTTGGAAAAATCTTACCATTAATAAACTTCTGTCTTGTTCCATTATTAGCTGCTATACACTGACAATATGAAAATTCACTCAACATTCTAAGAGAAAATGAGTACTAACACACGACAAAATGAATTTAAACAAGATTTAACCTGAAAAAGAGTGAGAACATTAGCAAGACGCTTGATGGATCTCACATTTAGAGCTTCTTCCGACATCTTTCTGTAAAAGCTCACAATTTCCTGTTTTGAACCGCATAAAATTCTTTAATATAGTTGCACAACAGACGCCCTACCGAGATCAACTGAAATCAACACAAGACCTGCAGCAATGTGGGCATTGTACCGCAGGAGAAATACAACAGAAATCCAGCACGGTTGTAATTAACAGGATCTGCCTCCCTTTTCTGAAACAATGAGAAGAATAACTCCATAATTATCAAAGAGATGTGTTAAGATGATCGAGTTATTGCCGTAAGTTTTGAGAAACTACAGAGAAAAGACAAGAAGAAAGCTCAAGGTCTCATGCTGATTGCATTTCACTCATATTCAAATGGGAGATACCAAGCTGGCTAACAAATTAAATTTTAGTTAACCAATAATAATTTCTACTTTTTAAAATTTACAAACAATTGAGCCCAAAAAATATGGAGCAGGGTAAGAACAATCAGGGAAGAGAAGAAGACATCATGCCCAAAAAAGGGAAAAAAAATTATTTTGAAAGAGCAAATATATGTATTTCAAATCAAGAATTCAAGAAAGAAACCACTCTGGAAAGAAAATAGAGTAAAATAAAGAATATTTGACGAACAAGTTCAAACGAGCGGTAAAATATCAAAAAAGATTGCATCCGAATGCATTATTAGTTCACGATTTTAGTTATAAAGCCCTAGAAAAAGAAGTGGACCTCAATTAGAAAGTTGCTAAGGTATCTAATGGCATTCTCACGGAGGTTTTCATCAAGAAACTCAAGAATGGCTTCGGGCATCACCATTGGCCTCCTCATCCATTTCACCCTGTGCTTCTTACCTCTTTTTTTATTCGCATTTGCCTCCGCAAAGGCTGCAAAGATGATAAGATTAAAACAAGAAAATGCGTCGTTGAAGTCCTGCGGAGGACGAGTAAGAAGAGATAGATGCGTAGAAGAAGAGGAGGTTTCTTACCTTGATCAATTTTGGAGTCTTTGAGGAGGTGGAGGCTTCTTTCCTCCAATGGCTCCTCTTCTTGAGGAAACATTTCATAGAATCTCCGTTCAAAATCAGCCATGAACGTTTCCTTTGGAATCAGCAGGACAGTGGCACTGAGATGAAGATGCAGAAAAAAGAACAAAGAATGTGTTTTGAGTCACAAATACTGAGAATATATATATGTAGCAGGTAAACTCCTCAAATGTTTTTTTAAGTGTAGTCTTTTACCATTGATGCGGTGATTTTAAGTGAAATAAGATCAATAATCATGCTAATTGAGAGTGAAACTGATAAAACTTTTACCATTGATGCGGTTATTTTTTAAATACTTATTCAGTTTACACACAAAATTTTGTTTATTTGTGGCATTATATTCAAAAGGTTTTCAAGAATAGGTCGGTCTCCTTATCCAATCTCTCGTGTAGAAATATTGTCTTTACATCAAGTTGATCAAATCATACTGCACCACAAATATTTTCCGCTTTCGGAGTCTTTGCTTGTAGTGCATATCAACAATTTCTTAATATAAAGTTTGATATCTGAGTACTTAGATGATTTTAACTAAATTTAATTTTTTGGCATTTTTCATAAGCGCCATCAAGGAGCTTAAGATTCGAGGTGGATTCATAAAAGAGCCAATATTAATTCTTTGAGAGATAGGATCTCAACTATTACCGCTATAATACTATTTTTTTTTTCATTTCTAGTTATTTTGAGATTTTATTTGGATTTGAGATGGACATTTTGTGCTGCAGGACAACAAGTGCATGAGAAAGATACCCATGAGGGGGTGCTACATCATATGGCATTGGGTTTTGAGTCTACGGTGGTAGTCATGTCTTTTTATGTTTTCTTATTTCATAAAATATGTTGTGAACATAATTAGAGAATGAGCGATGTGTATGATCACTTTAACCGTGTTCACATGCATAGTAACAAGGCCACTGAGATGTATATAAATATGGTAATCTATTTTGTGTTGGCATGATAGCCATCACTTTCCTTAGTTGTGCATAATCAAATGTCATAAAGATGTGTATAATCTTCAAGAACCTTAAGTGTGGATGATATTGGATTTATTTTATATGTACTTTATTTTTCACTTCATTTTCTTAGTCTACTATCTAAACAAAAACCTCACAAAAATTTTTAAAAAAAAAATTACTATCAAAACGAAGTAGTGTGTATAATCACTTCAACTTTGTGCGCGTGAATAGTAACAATGCCACCGGGGCATGTATAATGTAAACAAGGAGCAGGTTAGAAGCAGACGCTACAGCGCACCGCAGCAAAAGCAGACGCTGCGCACGCCCCAGCGGCAATTGTCCCGATAAGAAGGCACTACAGCGCGTCGCAGCGAAATCTGGTGCTGACGCGCATAGCAGCGGAAGCATGCGCTCCGCGTGCCCTAGCGGCAGTCCTCCCAAGAAGCGCGCGCTATGGCGCGCCGCAGCAGCAGACAAACAGAAACCAGGGTTTACAGCTAGCCCTGGCGCCTGGCTACTTGAAACCTAGGCGTTGCGTCGCGTCGTAGCGCTGTATCGAAATTTTGCTCTAGTTCAAGTTTCGCCTCAAGTAAATTGAGGGGTATTTTGGACTATTTGGGATCCGAAAATGAGTTTGATACTTAAGGACTGTTGTGTGAGGTGATTAAAAGGAGACCAAAATTGAAACTTATCAGCCTCTATTATTTTGAGTGGTGGCTATTCCATTGCAAATAAGAAGAAAAGCTCACAAAAGTCTTAAAAGTGTTTGAAAACCCCAAAACTTATGTAACTCACTTCTCTACATAGTGAAATCGTTTATTTTCCTTTCCGTGGATGTTGGTGTTAGCACTGAACTACGTAAATATATATATATATTTTTTGACTATGATTATTTGCATGTGATTATTTTTTTGCTTTATTTAGTTTTGCTAACCATCTTAAATTTTATTCATATAACAACTCTAGTTGTTACTATAGTTAACCCAAATTAATCTAAGTCAAACTAAGTTTTAATTTTCATTCCATTAGACTCAAATAGTTATTTAAACTTAACCATAGATGTTTGGGATCGATCAGAGCTCATTTGAGCAATCTAGTTATTTTGCATATTTTTAGGATCCTAAAAATTAGCAAAAATAATTTGATTTTCAAATTAAAATCTAATTATATTTTTAAATTCCTTACACTATAATTAGCTATGGGTGAATTTTTAATAATTTTTGAAAATCATCTATTCCTAAATTAAGTTCAAAATTTATTAGAATTAATAATTAATTAAATTAATATATACTAATTTTTTTATTCTCTGGAATTTGCTGTCGGGACCGCGGCATATCCGTTGCGAGGTCCCCACAGCGGCGCATGCTTTCCCTCGTATGGATGCTCCCGCGCACATTCTGGCGCATCCAATCCAACGGCGCTGATAAGTCGCACCAGGATCCTTCGTCATCCGTCGGATCAAGTAGTCGATCCTACGGCTGACGCCTTCCCCGCGTTTAGCCGTTTAAGTAGCGCATCAGGACCGTCCAGATTCAATGGCTTTGCGATCAGATGGCCTGCAACTCATTCTGCCCTATTCACCTTCGTCCCCAGCCCATTTGCTCGTGCCCATGGTCCCCCACGACTGCTCGACCTGTTGCAGACGTTGTGGCAGTATAGGAGGACCCAATCTTTCCCTTCTACCCTCAATCGCAATAGTTTGCCGGCAGTGATCTCCCCACTCTACTATCAAATAGTTAAACCTTACCTCACCTTCGGCCCGTGCCTCAGCTAGGGATCTTAGCCATCGAAGCCTTCCTCTCCATTACCTATGGCTATAAATAGCCCTCCCCCAATACTGTGAGCTCCTTTATTCACTTAAATCCTTGTGAATTCCCCTCTTATTCTCTGTCGAAGTCCATTGGAGGTGCTTGCTGTCCCAACGAATCAGCTCTAATTCCTAGTAATATGAGGGTTAAGTCTGGTGTTCAGACTCCTTGTAATGCTTCCTAAGTCATCTAGCATCACCATCTCCCCTCAATTTTCCTTGATCATGTCTACCCTCAGCTGTCCAAGTACTAGCCTTATCCCCATCGAGTCATGTGGACTAGACGTTCAATTGAACGCCTCAGGGTAATGTTGTGATGCCGTCTAGCTTCCCTTAGCACCTTAGGTTGTTTGCGCATGGAATTGGATCAGATTGTGCTCTGCCCAGATGACAATTACCCACTGTCTGGACCACATTAGTGCTCAGTGAGGTCGAAGCCACCTCACTGAACACCATAGCCCAATTCAGCCCAATTCCATCTCGAACCTTCTTCTCCTATTCAATCGAACCCATTCTGATTGTTACCAGGATCTGGGCTAGCTCCGATCGATCGTCTCGATGGATCGGGCTACGACCATTGCAAGAGTTGAGTCTGACTAAGGACCTAGCAATTGGTTGCACCCCAAGCCCTGTAACATTGGGGGTTCAACTTGCCTCACATCTCTAATGGTGTAGGTATCGAACCCCAACAGTTTGGTTGTCTCTGTGAGGAGAATTTACTTCTTACAATAAACCATAATCATCTGTATTCAAGCCATTTTGGTGGAGTAGTCATCTGGTGATTCTATGCTTCATAGAGAAGAATTCATGGTGGAATTGAGGTGTAGCAATCAAGGTGAGGCATCGGCGTGGTTTGGATGCAGAGAATTTGGCTATGGGAGATTTTCCTCTTTGGCCTATCGAAGGAGAGTGCGGGGACGACGACATTGTCACCTCGGGCCTGGTCAGCTGTAGCGCCCCACCCCGTTGCCGCGCGCAGCTGAAGTATATAATAATAAAACAGTCAGCGGCGGAGCGATACGCCACTCAGGAAGGCATTACCCATCTCCCTGAATAAGCTAAAAATAAACCCATACAAATGATTGCTGACTCATACCCAAAGAGAATGGTCGATAGCTAATACTTAAAATAAAAGTAGTATCCTTATCCCAAGTACTAGACAAATGCATATATTAGATTTATATACAAAATAAAGAATCCAACATATATATAAGATATCAGCATTTCTAGTATGATGATCACATCATAATGCTAAGTATTAATAATATATAAACAGAGTGCAGAAGCTAAGCATATATCTAGAAATATTTATCATAGAAATGGAATAAAAATATTCATCTTAGAATAGAAAATTAAATACATCATGAATTAATACAAATAGTTTACTGAAATAATACTGAAATAAAGTCTAAGTACTGAACTGAAATAACTAATCAAAAGTGGTAAAATTGAAGGAGAGATCAGCTAAGACTCAACAAAGTCCTATTGAACATCCTGCACATTCTCCTAATCTGGCTCAACAAACTGCTCAGAATCTAGTAAATTGTCATATTCCAAAAGTACCACGTGTTAGACAATAAGTCTAACACATTGAAACTAATCTAACAATTCTAATTATTTACTTAACATTTAAATAATGTAAACTAAGCTGCATGAAAACTATAAAAGTAACTAAAAATTTGAAACAGTGTAGAACTGAAGTAAAGTAAAGCTAATTGTATACTGAATACTAAAAATGAATAAAAGTGAGTAAATAATATGTAAACTATGCGGTATGTCACTGAAGTCATGCATCTGTATATGCCACGATATGAAATGTAACTGATATGCAACTGAAATATCACTGAACGTGTTTAAATCGTACGGTCTAATGCCTACATATATCCGATTGGGAATCTAATACTAGTCATCCTGCAAATTCTCCGATTGATATATGCAATATTTTGTAATCCATAAATCATCACTGATACTCATACATTATGCTCATGTTCATGCTCATGTCTTTGCACTACATGCTTAAAATCTAAAAATCCAGAAAATGATATAAAATCAGATAATGAATCAAATGTCTCCATTGTGCAGAATCCATTTAAATTGATTCTGACTTCTTGTTATATTTTTGATAAGTTTGTTTTACTTGAGATTTTACTTGAAATCATCAGTTGAAAATATTGTATACACATATTTAATATATTTTCAAGAAAGGTGGATTTAACACTTAGTTTGTTTGAAGCCATACCTATCAAAGCATTCTTCGATAGGAGGCATCACCCCGTTGGCAATTTTTATTTCATTCAAACTAAACTGTTAAATACCTTAACTACAAGCATACTTAGTGTCCTAAGGAGAGTAACTTGAAAATACTTAGTTTGTTTGAGGCCACCATTATCAAAGCATTCTTCGATAGAAGGCATCACCCGTTGGCAATTTTTATTTCACTCAAACTAAGGATTTAAGTCTCTAATTATAACACTCTTAGGATCGAAGGATTTACTCTAAGTGGACTGTATCCGCCTAAGCCCGTAGGATAACACAAATATAAGTCTTACTTAGAGTGACTCAACTAATCCTGAATACTACTAAATTAATCCAGCACTATGGATATACACTATTATACTCAACTAATAATCTAAGTTCAGTGAATGTTATTTAATCAATAAGGATTGCCAAAGCTATGAATTTAGACATTATTGAGATGAATCCTATACAAGTTCCAAGGATATGACCAAAAAGTCACCTAATATAGGCTACTACTATATGGGAAGAATCTCATGCTAGGTACTTTAAGTGATTCTACCACAAGGTTTGAAGATCAAAGGTTAAGGGGAAAATATCTAAGTTCCTACCTCAAGGTTCAGCAAAATATCTTCATACCTCAATGTGTTATCAATTAATAAGATTTTTTCAATTATATTATAAATCCTATTATAAGATCATCAAGATGTTACGCATCAAACATTTATCCTAAATTTTTTAAATTTCATTTATTATACTTAAATTGATTAGACCAGATCAGATGGTTAGACCCATCTAATCATATCCTATACTACAATTATGGGATGAAATCAAGAATATTATTGGGATTTGATATTGTAATAAATAAACATAGTCTTATAATTATCTTCATGCTAAGAGTCTTAGATAAGATAAAATCAAAGATCTTAAGCTCAAGTCCAGATATTTAATCACATAATTTATTTTAATAGTCTTAGCACTTTTAATTTAATAATTTATGATCAATATCAAATCAGATGCATTATTGAAATTATGTCAGTTGAATTGTCTTTCAATCAAGTTGATTGATTTAATGATTAGAGTTTAGATCATAATCAGATAGGATAAGGTTTAACTACTAGCCTTTCCAACTTAAGATCAATAGTTGATTATATATCAACGATAAATCAATGTATTATTAGTAAATTATTGATGACAAATTTCAGATTTAAATTATGTATCAATTATTTAATCAAGTCCTTAAGATTTTTATATTCAAATATAATTTAATATTAAATTAAGTAAATCAAGATGTCCAATTTAAAGTTAAAGCTCTCTAATATACATAAACAATATATTAATTAAATAATGAGTAATTAAGGCTAATCAAATCTTAAATCAAATATAAAAGGGATTAATACTTGATTAAAAATATAAAATAATTAAGTTTCATATAATTTGATTATTAAGTTCGATATTGACCATATAAGCAATTAAAGATCATAATGTTTTTATTCGGCATAAAGTATTCAAGCAATTTCTTTATGAGGTCTAGAACATACTATACATGCTAAAATAGTGGATTTCACATTGAAATTTACCTACACATTATACAATACTCATTTTTACTAAATCCAGATTTAATTTTAATTTGATTTGACCCCATTAAGGTTCTAGGACCATAAAAATTCAAAAATACAAAGTTTTGATCATTCCAGACAATTGTAGATGCTACAACATGTTTAATTTAATTTTATTAATATTTATATGCCGTTGCGACACGCGGTAGCGCACTACTGCGTGCTACAACGGACGCATTTTCGAAACTTCGGGCGCTACGACGCGCGATAGCACTTGACGGTGATTTTGCCTGTGTGAAAACCATAATGAGTCACATTTCGTACTAAAATACTCTCAATATAGAGCACTTCACGTGCAGTGTCACATACCGATAGAAAGGTCTTTTTGAGATCTTTCAATTGATATTAAAATCAGAATGAACGGATTATTCTAATAAATAGAAATTAAAGTTCTAGCTACGAGTATACAAAAATTATGCAGTTTTGACTAAAAATTTAAATGAAGTAATGAGATTCGATCGGACTCATTCGAGTCCGATTGAGGTGCGACAATCATGCATAGAATCCACAATAACTTGATGGAAATATCATTCACAACACTTTTCTACATATGAAGAGAATATCACAAGGAAGAGTTTAGCAAAAGGGTACCTTGGCTTTAGGAATAGAAGAAGAAGACTTAGCTGGTTCCTTGAGAGCTTGAAGGATCCTTCAACAGCAGCACAACAAGAAAAGGAGGAGAGCTCAGCCAATGGCCAAATAGAGAGGAAGAGAAGGCTGAGCCTCCATTTAAAGGAGAATAAGAGCATGACTCTCCCTTAAACTATCCTATAAATTATTGGAGAGAAGATGGAAGGTCATGAGTCTTTTTTTTTTTAATTATGTGCATTAGAAGAGAGGAAGGGGAAGGGAATTTTGGCTGAGATGAAAATAAATAGTTATGCTTTGGCAGCTTATTAGGTTTTGAAACTATTTAACAATTTATTTAAAGCCATAATCTAAATCAAGACAGTCATTAGATTAAAATCTAATGGCTAAAATTTCTCGATGCATGATCTATAGCCATACAAACTCCAAAAATTACAAATTTGATATTTAAATGAGCGTCTCGACGAGATAAACACACACATCTAAATGCTATTAAATTTGGATGAGTGTTTTATTTTATATTAATTTTTTAAGTGAAAAACTTTAAAAATTCGCTACGATTAATTCGGAGCTCGAAAATTTATGAAGCTTAAAACATAGCGTCCTCTTATGTTGGTTAACTTAAATATATAAAAAATTTTAAATTCTGACTTATATTTTATCTATTATTAACTTCAGAAGTTTAAACTTCATGAATTTATTTAGGACAATCTGGGATCCCAATTGTGCTCAAAATTTCGTAAGCAGATCCCCTCAATACTCTTTATTTGAGAATATTTTTATTTAATTTTTATTTGACTTAAAATTAGGATCCTGATTTTCAACTTAATTTGATTAATTTATATCAAATTGACTAGGTAATAATACCTTGGGTTGTTACATCAGCCCAGGCCCGCGCAGTGCGGTAGTGCTGGCCCAGTTGGGTCCTGTGCAGCCCACGCTTTTTGAATATTATGTAACAACTCAAGATTGTTACTTAGCATAATCTTAGTTTAATCGTAGTTTAATTATTATTCTATTGAGTTCATATAATCATTAGAACTAATTATTGAAATTTTGTAGTGATTCGAAGCTCAATCGAATAATGGAATATTTTAATATATTTAATTAATTAAAAAATTGAGGTATTTAAGTTGACCTCAAAATCAAAATCTGACTTTGTCGTTGCTGTCGTCACCCCCAAATTAACTAGGGGTGATATTTTCGACTCGTTTGGATGTTGTCAGATTTTCACAACTATTTTAATGTATTTAAATACACTAGAAAATATAATAATTAAATAATTATCGGAATCAAAATCTGACTTCGCTGTTGAATTCCTCACCCTTCAATTAACTAGGGTTAATTATTGGGATTTTTTGGAGCGTGTTTATTAAATTTAAATTTTTAATAAATCAAAAATTAGAAAGAAATAAATATTTATTTCTTTCTATTTTCCTATTTCTTTTTCCCCTTCCATTTCTTTTCCTGGCTGGCCCGTCCATTCCCTGCAAGTTCGGCACCCCTTATCTTCTCCTAATCGCATGCATGAGAGAGCTCCTCTCTCCCATCTCCTCTTCCATGCTTGATGGGAGAGCTCAAGGGAGAGCCATCCCCTCTTCCCTCCTTTAAATGGAGCTCAGCCCCCTCTCCTTCTTCTCCATTTGCTTATGCTCCCTTCTCATTGGAATTCCTAGCCTTCCTCCTCCTTTAGTGGCTGAAGAAGAAGAATGAGCTTCTTCTTCCAAGCTTTTGCAAAGATCCGAGTCTTCTTCCTCCATTATTGCAAGGTCAAAGGTACCCATTTGCTACCCTCTTCCTGGGCTACTTTTTTGATTTATCAAAGTACTGTGAATGACATGTTCATTAGCTATTGTATATAATCTATATATGATCGTCGAGCCTCAATCAGACTCAAATGAGTCCGATAGAAGCTCATTTCTCCATTAAAAAATGATGTTAAAAACTATGAAATTTCTGTATACTTGTAGCTAGGGCATCTATTTCTATTCGTCATGCCAATTTTAGTATCAATAGAAAGGTCTCGAAAAGACCTTTCCATCGGTACATGGCACCACATGTGAGGTGCCCAAAATTAAGAGTATTTGAGTGCGAAAGGAGACCCTTTACAATTTTCGCATAGGCGAAATCACCGTCAGGCACTACAAAGCGCCGCAACGCCCAAAGTTTTGTATTTTGGTCCGTCGTAGCGCGCTACGCGCGCCGCAATGGCATAATAATTTGATGAAGCATAAATATTTAATGAAATTATATTAAATTTGTTGCAGCGCTGAAATCTGTTGTAGCGCGCCGCAACATCCAAATCTCAAAAAATTCTGGTGCAGTAGCACACCGTAGCACCTAGATTTTGGCTAGTAGGCGCCACAGCGCGCTGTAGCATTCAAAAAGGTTCGAAAGTGCCCAGAACTATTCAAAATTGCCCAAATTTGTGATTTTTCACATTCTAATGACCATATGACCCAAATGGGACTGAAATATATCAAATATAAACCTAAATTTAGTAAAATTAAGTATTGTATGAATGTATAGGTGAATTTTAATGAGAAATCCACCATTTTACCATGAATAGCATATTTTAAATCTCTTAAATCTTTGCTTGAATATTTTGTGCCAAATAGTAATTAGTGTAATGGCCTTGATTACTTGATGTTTTGACCAATATGATGTTTATATGTTTCATTAACAATTGTATGCTAGATAACTTTAGCTTGATTTGGACACCTTGATTTACTTAATTTAATATTAAGCTAAAATTGAACATAAGAATCCTAAGAACTTGATTAAATAAATGATACTTAATCTAAATTTGAAAATTGTCATCAATAATACATTAATAATGTATTCATTGATCATTGATTAATAAATCAACAAATTGGTCTTACTTAGGTAAGGATAGGGTTAATGACCTGTTTAATTAAGACTTGAACCCTTAATCAATTAATCAATTAACTTGATTGAAAGATAATTCAGCTGACATTATTCCAATAATGTAATTGATTTAGTATTGACCTTAAATAATTAAAGTAGAAGTGTTAAGATTAATAATGAACTTATGTGATAGAAATATTTGAATCTAAGCTTAAGATCCATAATTTTCTCTTATATAAGACTCTTAGCATAAGAATGATAATAAAATTATATTGATTTATAGAATGATCTAATCATAATAATATTATTGATTTTATCCCATGATTGTAGAATAGAATGTGATCAAATGTGTCTAACCATATGGTTTGATCAATTTAATCTAAGCCTAATAAGTGAACCTTATGAATTTAATTTAATTATTAGAAGTATAAGATCTTGATGATCTTACTATAGGAGTGTTTTGAAATGTCTAAAAGGCCTAATTAATGCTAATAAATTGAGGAAGGAAAGGCTTATTATAACATATTGAGGTAAGAACTTAAATAATCCTCCTTAACCTTAGAAGTTGATCTTAAACCTTATGGTAGAATTCACCTAAGACATTATAATGAGATTTATCCCATGTGGTAGTAATCTATATTGAGTGGCATTTTGATTATATCCTTAGACCCTTAGGTAGACTTCACCCAATTAGAATAAGGATTATAGTTTTGATAAATCCTTAGTTATTAATTAGAATTGACTGAACTTGGATTATTAGTTGGTTATGATTTTGCAAACCCATGGTGCTGAGTCACTTCAGTAATATTCATATTTGGATGATTCACTCTAATGTGAACTTATGACCAGGTGCTTTCCTGAGGGATAAACTGAATACAGTATTGCTAGAGTAAATTTATCCAAACTTAAGAGAGTGAGCTAGAATCTTAGTTTGGGAGTGTAACAACCCTAGTTGTTACCCTAGCTAAATTCAAATTAATTAAGCTAAATTAAGTTATAATTTTGATTTTATTAGACTCAATGTATCATTTAAACATAACCCTAGAAGTTTCAGATCAATCGGAGCTAAATTGAGAATTTTAGTATTTTTGTCCTATTTTTGAATCCTAAGAAATACATAAAGTAAATTGATCTCCAAATTAAAATCTGAGTTCATTTTTGAATTCCTCATGCCTTAATTAGCTAAGGGTGAATTTTTATGAATTTTTGTAACTCATTTGGTCTTAAAATGAAACTAGAATTATTAAGATTATTAATTAAATAAATTAAATACATTTTATTAATTATATTAATAATATTTGAATTTTTATTATTCCGGGATTTGCTATCGGGATCGTGGCAGAACCGCTGCGGGTCCCGACAGCAGACCACCATCCCTTCCCAATGGATGCGCTAGCGCATCTTGGCGTGATCCATTCGACGACGCGAACTACCCCGCGCTGTAATCAGATCTTCGCCGCTCGATCAAGCCTCAGCATCCGATGGTAGCGATTTCATCCGCCTTTCAGTTAAGCTAGGAGCACATCATACCGTCTATCTCCAACGGTCTCACAATCAACCGGTGAGCGCAGACCCCCTTCTGTTCATCATCGTCCCCCGCTTGACTCCATGCCCGACCACGGAGATTCGCCCATATGTGCCATGTCGTTATTATCAGCCATGCCTCCACCTTATTCTCTAGACAGTTAGGATTCTCCCGTGTATGGCCGAGCCTAGCGTAGAGACCCTGAGGAGTGGAACTTCCCATTTGGGGAAGGCTGAGGATGCCCCTCGGCCAGAGCCTGGACCTTTGGCTCCCAACCTTGCCAATCGAACTTAGGCCTCTCTAAGGCCTATAAGTACCTCCATTGATCCCACAGTGAGCTCCTTTGCTCACTGTGAACCTTAATTTTTCCTTCGCTCTCTGTTCTCGGTGCTCCTAGCTTCTACGACAACTGAACCTGCTGCGTACCGCTAATAGAGGGTGAGGTCTGGAGTTCAAACCCTCTTGCTGAGCTCCTGTGATTGTCTGGAGTGCTCAAAGCTTCTCATCTTGCCTCTATCGCCTCTGCCATCTTCAGTTCTCAGGTACAGCCTCCCCCGACTGAGCGGTGTGAGCTCAGGCCTTTAATTCAAGCACTAGGATAGCTTTGTGATGTTCTGAATGTTCTTCCCTAGACCTTAGGATGCTTAGGAATCAGTTGGGTTGGGCCTAGCTCAATCATGGTAGTGGGAGTTCACTGTCGAGATTGAGCTTTGTCCAGACGGAGTGCCGACACTCCTCTGGAGTCCCAAACTCCATTCTCCTCTCAATGCATTTGCCGATCGATAAGGCAAGCTAACCAAACCCGATGTGACTGTTCTTAGGGTCTGGGCTAGCTTATTTTGATCATCCTGATCATGTGGTTTCGGCCGCGAGTTCACAGTCTAGCTTGAGTAAGG
The DNA here is from genome assembly GCA_016760335.1 of Gastrodia elata. Lineage (NCBI taxonomy): Eukaryota > Viridiplantae > Streptophyta > Magnoliopsida > Asparagales > Orchidaceae > Gastrodia > Gastrodia elata. The sequence continues at coordinate 6,315,267 of CM028672.1, read as the reverse complement.
ACCCGATGATCCGGGACCCCCCAAAGCTCGTGGCCAGAGGGCTTCAATCCGCCTCACCACCAGGATGGTGTAAGGATTGAGCTCTGGCCAAGCGGTGGTCCCTGTGAGGAGAATTTGCTCCTCACAATAAACCCTAGATGCTGTGAGTAGGGCCGAACCCATTTAATAGCCATCCAACAATCCAGTGCATCCCAGAGAGGGCTTAATGGTGGGATCGATGCGTCTCAATGCTAGGATCGTGTAGTGATTGAATTGAGTCACTGGCATCGCCTAATCATTGAGAATTTTGGAGTTGAAGTTTCCCAGGTTGGCCCAACACAAATGGTATGCGGGGACGACGACATTGTAGCATAGGGCCGGGCCAGCCCAGGCCCGCGCGGTGTGACAGTGCTGGTCCAGCCGGGCCCCGATCTGACCCGTGCTGTTTGAAATTTGGGCCAGGTAATAAATCGATTTAAGGAATTAAATTCCTTCTGAAAAATAAAGGATAAATAAGTTTAATTAAAAACCCTATGATTCCAATTTAAATAAAAATACAGATTATATTATTTAAATAATTTTAGTTATACTTATCCAAATGGTATTATCCAATATACCATTTTAATCAGAAAAATATAAGGAACAATAATATAAAATAAAATAAAAGATCCAATAGCTAGATTTTAATTAATTGCCTAATCTTTCTCTGTTTTCATTTAATTTATAATTAATTCATTAAATGCCTCAAAATATTGATTTAGGTCTCTAATTGCTCATGAAACCATAAATAACCTATTCAAGCTATTAAAGATAATTTAAGAACTCTAAATTTGTTAATCACCTCTTAATTACCCTACAGATGGATTAGTGAATTAAGCTTTGGACTAACCTCTAATTTTGGTAAATCTAGTTCCTAATGCCTTATTAAGTATGATAGAGACTATAAATGTGTTTGGATCCTCCTAGTATGCCATAATTCTCTTAATCACCTTAATTGACCTTAAGATGTGATTAGTGTTAATTATGCCATTTATGTTACCAAACCATAAGCTAAGTGTTTATCCCACATCACTAATCAGTATAAAGCTTATTAGGATAGACTTGAATCAACTTAAATGATTAAATCCTAATTTTCCAATTTTAGACTTAAGAGGGGTATTTTGGTCATTTTGACCAAAATATGTTTAAGTACCCTTAAGCTATAAAAACCTCAAGTAAAGTGATTATAATCAATAATGAATGATATTAACATCAATTGCCAAGCTTCAGTTCATGAATAAATCCTAGTGCTTAAGTCTTAAAATCTTCAAGTAAGCTCTTATGATCTTAAGTGATCTAAAAGCACCAAAAGATCTTAAGTGATCTTTAGTGGCTTTACTTTTTAGCTCAATTCAGTACTTAGCTTGTTTTGCCATATGCTTTAGTGGCCCTTTATTTATTAAATTTGCATGCTTGTATATATGTTTCCATTGAGTAGCTATTAAATATTAGCATATTTAGGATGCTAATTTTGTATATTTATTCAGCATGTTTCAGTATAGTTACTTTTGATGAAATCAGCATATAATTATGTGATCATGAGCATGTTAGGATGAGTTCTTCAGTACTTGCAGTAATTTTTTTTATTCTTTAGCCTCACTTTGCTTAGTTTCATATTTTATATGTTACTTTACATACCTGTTGTTCAATTATAAATGAATAGTTTATAATTATCCTTCTCTTTGTAGCTTGATACACCTTATATTGCTTGCATGTTTAAAATAGTTGATGATATCTTTAAATACTCAGTTTACTTAAATCAATTTAAAATATACTTAGACAATTTGTCTAACTGTAATATTTTTTCTTTTGTTGGCTGGGGCCCTGGCATTTGTGATACCGACAAATGTCAGATTTGGAGCCGTTCGCTGGTAAATCTGCAGGAGAGGAGCTTGCACAAGAGGAGGACCTTCATGTTGCCGCTTAGATAGATTTTCTTTTCAGCTGTGAGATTTGAGAGACCTTTTCTATATTTAAACTTTCAGTCTGTAATAATTATTTCTGGATGTATTTACTTTCTGCACTTTGAGCTGAGTTATTATTTCTTTTAATCTTCTATAATATGCTATGATGTGGATGTTATGTTACACTATTTTCTGCTTCCGCTATATTGGTATGTTGATATATGTTTACAATTTCAGGTGACAAGTCCTTGGATTAAGGTGGGTTAGGTCTTACCTGACTCTACTTAAGTTGAGGATTTATCACAATTAGAGCACCATACTCCTTGTGTTTATGCTAATATCCATATTAGCATGAATGTGGAGGGCACGAGGCCCCACAGGGAGAATAATAATTGTAATAGGGTTCTGCCCTCTATCTTGTGTGAACCTCGATAAGTGCAATTATAAGCAAACAAAGTGCTAAATTCACCTTCTTGGGAATATACAACCATATGTATACAATTTTTCTAATTGATTATCTCAAGAAAAAATCCTAAACAAGAGAAACTAATTATTGAAATTAGAATCTAAGAGTCAGAATCCTTCTAGCAAGATTCTGCATAATGGAGACATTTGAGTCATAATCTAATTTTAAAGTATTTCTGGATTTTTGAGTCATGTAGTGTAGAGGCATGAGCATGATTATAAGCAAAATGCATGAGTATCAGTGATAATTTATGAGTTATGGAATATTGTATATATTAACAGGGAAAACTCAGAATGTTCAGACATTATAATGAACTATATTTCCCAATATGATGTATGTAGGCATTGGACCGTATAGCTCATAGCAATTCAGTGATAGTTCAGGTGCATATCGGTGGCATACAGTATTGTGGCATATTCAGATGCATGATTTCAGTGGCATACAGCATAGTTTTACATACTATTTACTTAGTTTCAGATCAGATACTATTTTTGTTTATTTTTAGTATTCAGTATACAATCAATTTTCTTTTACTCAATTTTATACAGTTTCAATTATTTAGTTACTTTTATAGTCTTTTTGCAGCTTTGTTTACTTTATTATTAAATATAAATAATTAGAACTGTTTAGATTAGTTTTGACATATTAGACTTATTATCTAACACGTGGTACTTTTACGATCCAGCAATTTACTAGATCTTGAGCAGCATATTAAGTTAGGTCAGGAGAACTCTCATGAGATTCAAGAAGAGTGTGGAGCCTTAGTGGACCCTCCTTCAGCCTTGCCATTTTCTTTCTATATTTATTTCAGTTTAATAGTTAGACTTTATTTCAGTACTATTTTAATAAGTAATTTATAATAATTCTAGATGTATTTACTTTTTAGTTTTGTGATGAATGTTTTTGTAATAACCCAAGTTGTTACTTTGGATAATTAGGACTAATCTCTATCTTAATTTTGATCATAAGTGTTGATCAAGTCATTAGGAGTCAACCTCTAAGACTTAGTCCAAATCAAGAATCAAATAAATTGTATCCTGATTTCTAGAAAATCCAAAAATTTGACCTGTTTAAATTGACCTCTAATAAAAAAACAAACTTCGTCATTTTGCTCATTGCCCCCATATTAGCTAGGGGTGTTGTTTTCGTGTCAATCAGAAGTCGTCCAAATTTTAACGAATATTTTAATAATATTTAAATATCCCGAAAAATGGGAAATTAAAATACTCGTCGGATCAAAAAATTGATCTCGCCGTTGTGTTCCTCACCTCTTAATTAGCTAGGAGTGAGTGTTTGGAAATTTTTGGGAGTCAATATAAATAAATAAATATATATATAATAATAATAATAATAATAATAATTAATATTTACAAATTATTATTTTCCGTCTAACGGCGCCGTTGCACACCGTATAAATCCTAAATCAGTGCTATGCCCATGCCGTCAGGATCAAATGGCGCGCCCGAACCGTTCGATCTATGATCGAACGGAGGGTACCCCTGCGTTCCCCCTCACGCCTTACGCATGGCACACGATGGAAGGCCACTACTGCGGTCGTCCATCTGCAGCCCGGAGGACCTCGGTGAGTCTGCCTCCCCCCCCATATCTCTCACCTGAGACCATGGGGTCGCGGGACGAGCATTGGACGCATCGGCTATCTTCCTCCTAACCCTAAGAGCTCTTGACGTCTGTCGGCTAAGGTACATGTATTCTCTCTCGATACCCATTCAATTCACGATTATTATTTCTTTTGCATGTCAATTACTTATTGTGGTTGATTGCTGGATCGAACCCGATCGAATTTGATCGGGCCCGATCAAGTGAGTCGTGACTGGCATCTGCAGCACCCTCGCCCCGATTACATTAGCCTAGGGTTCGACTATATTGATCGCTCCGTCGCCCCTCGTCGACACTCTGTATACCAAACAGAAGGTCTCGACGAGACCTTCACGGCGGCATGCGGGCCTCCTCTTAGTAGTGGCATTTCCATCACCGATCTGGATGCCCTATGTTCGATGCTGCAGTTCGAAGAAGGATACCCATCGGGTCGGGTCAGGTCGGCCCGACCCGGGTCCCAGCTAGCATTCGTTTGTCGCCGCGGGACCCACCCGGGCCATTTCGCATTGCCACGTGGCGCCTGTCCCCTCCATCGCTCTCATGTGGGGCCCGCAGGGTCCTATTGCTGCCAGCCTGCCGTTCCCAAAGCTACCACGTGTCAGTCTGGTCCCACCTCTGTCGCCGACGTGACACCACCTGCAGAAATGAATCAAGAATATATAGTAATATATTGTTAAATATATATGTGTATACAGATATACTTAATAAAATATACACACATACATTATATATGCATATTTTATAAAGTCAAAAACTTTAGGAATGCAAGCCTGATTATTTATAAGCACATATGTATCTGTATATAGATATTTGCATAACAGAAAGTTTAGATTAGATAAGTAGAGGATTAGTGTTAATCTATCTAATGAACTAATTAATTAATAATTAATAGTACTGCTCTTAGTAGATTAATAATTAGTTAAAAAAAAAACTTAATTAATAGTAAGTAAGTATATTAATTAGGTGGATTAATTAAATAGTCTTATTTAATTAAGGCAATAATTAGTTTAGGGTAATTAAATTGTTATGATTAAGTTAATTATAAATAGTGGATTAGGGAATTAAGTTAATTTCAATTGATTTAATTAGTTAATTAATTTTAGTAAATTTATAGATTAAAATTTACATAGTATCTTTACTTGGTCATTAACAGTAATTTTTAATTAGGTTAAATTAATAGTAAATTAATTAATATTTAATTTAAATTAAATAACTCTCAACTTTAAAATTTGATACTTTAAAAATACTTATCCAAACATAGCCAATATATGACTCATTTTACTCAAAAAAATAAAATGAATAAAATGATATAATTCAAAAAAATTAGTTTCGGGGTACGTTTAACGTACTGATATTTTAGGACCTAAACAAATTCTCACAACTTTTAATATAATTGTTCAAATATAGACAATATGGGTCTTAAAATACTCAAGAGAATGGCCCCAATACTATAATAGTATTAGTTTTTCAATTTGCACATCAGGATGAAAAGTTGACTCTTTAACTCCACAGTTGACTTTAGGAAAAATGACCAAAATATCCCTAGACATTAAATGACCATAATTTGGTCAATTCAACTCCAAATTTAGAAATGCAAGGTGCTAACTAGCTTAGAATTTCAATATCATCAATAAATTGAAATAATATTTAGGATCTTTGCCCTAAAAAGTTATAGAATGATCAAAATATCCCTAACCTTAGTTAGCCCATGACTTGACAAATTGCTGTCCAAATTAGGTCTACTCCCTATCGACATACTCATTATATTATAGGGAAGCTATAAAAACTGAGTTTGCTGAAATTAGACTTTAAACGGAAAAGTTCGGTTTTTGTTACCCGTTGACCGACCAAAATTACCGAATTGCCCTAAGAAATTGAAATAGTCATAACTTAGTCAATCTGACCTCAGAATATAGTGTTCTTGGACTCTAAGGAATTCTTAAATAGTAGCCAATAGTAAACTGCATAAAAATTTAGATTCCATTAGGTGTAAATTACAAGATTGCCCCTTAGGTCAAAAACTTTAGTTTGGACCTATATGATCCATTTCTTGTCCAAATTGAGCGTACTTGCTATCTATCTTCATGTTAGACAGCAAAAATTCATTTGGCAGTAAGAAATTCAAAATTTTAGCCCTAATTCAAAAAGTAGATTTTTGGACCCCTTAAGTAGGGGCAAATTAGTCATTTTTGCCCAAAATTTAGGTTAAGTGTCCTTAACCTCTAATTTATCTTTTAAATCACTAAAACTAGTGTTAAGACTATATTAGAGTCATTTAAGTGAGTAAAATTAATTATTAAGTCAAATATGTTAAGATCCCTAAAAATCTCTCTAAGTTCTTTTCCTTAGGATCTTTCACCTCACATTAGGATTACTCTTGAGATTAGGACTAGATCATATGTTAGATTCATTCATTGAAAAATGTAGTTTTTTAATGAGTGAACCCTTGGTTTTATTAGTTCCTAGATTTTTACAACTTATTCTGATTAGTTTATCTCTTAACTCTAGATTTAGGATAGGAGATTCATCTTATTAAGTTTGATTTGCTTAATAGGATTTGTCTTAATCAGTAGATCACTTTTAGAATGAAACCTAAATCTTAGGTCTCATCTTTTTAGATTATATGACTAAGCCCAATCTCGTGGTGTTTAATCCATAATCTATAGTTTGGTAGATCTTGATCATATCTTAGATAGAATATCTAAATTCATAAAATTAGGATGTATGATCCATTGATTGAACTTGTAGTCATAATTGATTGAATTAGATTAGAACCTGATCCGTTCTAATCCTTTTTAACTTATAAGGCCGAGCTTCTAAGTTGCACTCGATAGTAGGAATTGGAGATCCTGAACTTGTATAACTTGGAATAGTTAGAATGTTTGAATTAGATAACAAATGATATCACTATATGTAGTAGAGTCCCTTGCTTATTATTTGATTTTGTGCTATACATTCCTTAATATTTGTGCCATATTTCCTTGGACATATCATATAAGACTTTGATGCATGAATAAAACCTTAGGAAATTATGGAGACTTCTTAAATTCCTTATGAAAACATTGAGATAAAAGATTAAAGATAAAAATTGTATGTGTTAGTGCTGCCTCTCAGTTATGTCTTCTGCCTATACCTCCTTGTTGATGCTAGGAGAATACTTTGCTTATATTTTCTGCCCGTGCCTTCTTGTTGACAATAGGAGAAAATTTGTTATATTTTTTCTGCCTATGCCTCCTTGATGACGTTAGTAGAAAACCCTATATTCTGCATATGCCTCCTTGATGATGCTAGGAGAATATAGTTTTGCGCTTTAGCCTCCTTGTTGATGTTAATATCTTGTTGATATTCAGTAGGCTAAATTAGCTTTCTTTTGTATGGCAGTTAGTACACAAATATTCAAATATAGCATTGATGTTTTGCATATGCTTCAGTATTTTTCATTCAGTTAGTGATTTCCTTATGTTGCTTATATATATTTTAGGATGTTAAATTTATTGCTGCTATTTATATATATCATTATTGAGTTTATTATATTTTAAATTTGCATAAGTTTATGATTATCAACATGTTTAGGATGTAGTATTTTCTTTCAGTACTCGTTCAGTTACTTATACTTATATGCCATAGCTTGTTTAGCTTACATTTGAGGCATGTCTTAGCCTCTTTTTTGCTTAAGTTATAAATATTATTTATAGTTTTTCCTCTATTCTATTGTGTTAGTTGCTCCCTTACTTGATTTAATTGTTGCTTAGAGTATGTTAAATGGTGATATTACAAAATACATAAAATTTATCAACTTAAAACATACATAGATAAATTTGTCTAACATTTTCTTTTCTTTGGCTGGGGCCTTACATTGTGAAACCGATAATGGCAGATTCCCATCAGTTAGACGATCAGGTGCTAGAGGTGGAGCCTTATCTAGAGGAGGAGCCTTTAGAGGGAGCTACTGCTTAGTTTCCTTAAAATTGAGAATGAGAGGATTTTTGCTTTTAATTATTTAAACTTTAATGTGATGTAATAATACAGTTACTTATGACTGTATTTTGGATTTTCACTTTTTTGTTGTATTTGTTAGAGCCTATCTATGAGTTTAGAATCCCATTATAAGTCCTTATCCCCTTAATCATTTTTCTTGGCCTTGAAAGTTGATTAGTGCTAATTAAGCTGCCTTTAATTCTAAACTTGTCTTTTAAAGCTTCATTCTTCTTATTGGATAATAATAAGCTTACTAGAACTGATCATAATTAATTTGGAAGCCTAAATCTTAAAATCCTAATTCTACTTTTAAGAAGGGCATTTTAGTTATTTTGACTAAAAGTTGATTTACTAGCCCTTGAACCTTGAAAATATCATCAGAATACTTTAAATCAGTGAGATAATGCTTTAGAACAATTCCATACGCTTTTGCAATTGATTAATGGATCCTAAGGTATTAAAGTCCAATTCATCTTAAAAGTCTGCTTAAGAAATTCTTAAAACTCTTAAGGTGATCTTAAACCCTCCATATGAACTTATTTAATAGAATTGAATCTTATGAAATTAGTATTGGTTAACTTATCCATTTTCTAAACCAATCCTAGTAATTATTCATTAGTAAATATCTTAATGAAAACCTCAAGTCTAATCTTAATTCAGATCTTAAGTAATTAGATCTAAGTTCTTGGATCTTAGAACTTAATAGTTGATCCATTCATTTAAATGAAATATTTATTGAATTATATCACCCATTTTTTAATTTCTTTAGTGATTAAACTATCTGAATCCTCCATAGTGAGATAGGTGTATTCAACCTATAGAATAATGAAATGATCCTATAAATTGAATTAAATTCTTAGATTCATAATTTCTCATTTGATTATTTTATCTTATGATTGTATAATTAGCTTTTTTAATTAGGATCATATTTCCTTAATCTTTCAACTCTAAAGAGTAAGTTTGGGTGTGAAACTTTAGATCCTAAGTAGATTAGTACCTTGGATTTAGAGTCTAAACCCCAATTTAAAATTTAGACTTTAAATCCTTAATCTTGATTTGCTTAAATCAAGATTTGGGTTTGAGTTATTAAAATGCAATAATTAAGTCATTGATTAATTATTTAACTATTGTAATCATCAATTCTGATTATGAATTAGAACTTGTTAAGTTATAACGATTAATCTTAAGGTAGTAAATTTGGGATTTTACCTAATAGTTGAATATTGGAGATTCTAAGCTAGTACTATCTCAGAACAGATAAAACAAGTTAAAATTAGACAATAATATATATCACATTTGCTTAGTAGAGTTTCTTGCTTATTTTGACTTTGTTGCTACACACACTTTGTGCTTGAGCCTTTTTCCTTAGACATATTAGATAAACATAGGATATTTGATTAATATCTTATGTTAGGATTATAAATTCACAAATATGATTTAACTTTAATCATTACATTCAGTTCTTCAAATTTCTATTCAATAGAGTGCATCATAATTAGCATGTCTCTTCAACTTAGTTCTTTTGAGATAGAATTGACTTGGATCCACCCTTGATAGGGCTTGGATGATACATATTTGATTATATAGTTCAGTTCAGATCCACCCATGTTAGGGCTAGGATTATATATGTTGGACTTTCTGTTCAGTGGCCCTGTTTTGGCCCATTTCTGTTATGACAATGCTAATTTAGGCACACTTCTACTTTTAGCTCAATTTAGTTTCAGTTCAGTGGCTTGTTTAGCCATATATTTTTAGTTATATTTTACTATTTTTTTGTATGCTCTTATGATTCATTTCAGCTCAATATTTTTAGTTCAGTTTTACTTAGTTCTTATATATATTATGATGCTAGTATTTAAGTTTATTTTTATTTCAATTTAGATTGCTTGTCAATAAATCAACACGTATTAATTCAATCATAAGCATTTTATGATGAGTTTACTTTCAGCATTTTCAATTATTATTATATATTTATTACCTAATCTTGTTGTAGCTTCTAATTGAGGTACTGTGGCGACCCTGTCCCGCCGTGGTCCTGTTAACCCTTAAGTTAATATGATTACGGTGGAGGGGTCACCAAATGACAAGGTCCTTACTTAGAATTGAATTAGACACATGTTCTAATCCAACTTAAATAAGGACTTTGCCATTCAACCAAAAATACTATCACTAAATGATCATATAAAAACTTAGAGTGCGGAAGCAATAAAAGTATAACATCCATCCATACAGTATAAATACAACAATACAGAATAAGTAAAGAGCTGAAAAGAAAAGTTAAACCTGTATTATTACAACATTTAATAAGTTTAAGAGAACTGAAAAAGGAAACTCTCGATCTCACAAGCAAAATAAACTAAAGCTACAGATCTTCAGGAACGGGCTTCTCCTCCAATGGTAAGCTGTGGCGACCCTCACCCTTAACCCTCAATAGGTTTAGATTAAGGGTGGAGTGTCACTCTGGTTAACCCCTCACTTAGCATTGGATTAGGATAAACTCCATAATCCACCTGATTAGAGAAAGGTTAACTCAGAATCAATCAAGCAGTCACTATATAAGTAAAAATACAGAGTGCGAAAGTGATAAATAAATGACATCCAAGCATCATAATGTATATAAGAAGAGAAATATAACTCAGAAAAGTAGCATAGTGAAATCTGAACACACAGTCACAGGTACCTGTATTATTACATTAATTAAAATTTAACAAAATAAATGTTCAAAATCCACTCATCCTCACAAGTAGTAAATGACTAGATATCTTCTGGCCCCAACTGCTGCACCTCCTCTAAGTAAGGCTCCTCCTCGGGTGCAGGCTCCTCAAACTGCTCTAAGCCTGACATTGTTGGTTTCACAATGTAGGGCCCCAGCCAAAAAAAAGGAAAATCTGGTTAGACAATTATCTAAGTACATTTTAAGCTGAATTTTTAATAAGGTTATATAATATCACCATTTTACCATTTACTTCTAAGCATGATGTGTAAATACAGGAGCAGTAAGCAACACAAGTAAAAAAGGCAAACTATAGACTATGCTCTATAGTATAAACAAGACAAAGAAATGAGGCTGAAGCATGCCTCGCATAACAAGTAATCAAGGAAAGGCATATAAGTGTATATATAATTGAATAAATGCTGGAAGAAAAATTCTATATCCTAAACATGCTGGTGATCAATAAAAATAACATGCTAATTAAAAATGAATAACTCAACAGTGATATATACATATAGCAGCAAGATTCTACATCCTAGATATTTATAAAGTAGTACAAGGAAATAGCTGACTGAAAAAGAATATACTGAAATAACCACAATTGCATATAAAACTATAATACATCAACTGCCATACAGAAAAGAGCTACACTAGCTCGCCAAAAGAAACTGAAGATCTTAGCACGATACGGCTAGGGCTACTCCTAGCTCGATACGACTAAGCCAACAACAGTCATATATATGGCCCTAACACAATACGACTAGGGCTACTCCTAGCTCGATACGGTTAGGTCACCAACTATCATACCGAAATATCCTAGCACAGTACGGCTAGGGAAACTCCTAGCACGATACGGCTAGGGCAACATTCGGTATGATCAAAATAACACTGAGAGGCAGCTCAATCACATCAATTCATTATCATTTCACTTATTTACTTTAATATTTTCATAAGGAATATAAAGAGTCTCCATAATTTCCTAACATTTTATTCATGCATCAAATGTCTTATATGATATGTTCAAAGAAAATATAAGGCACAAAATTACAAGGTATGCGTAGCAACAAATAACAAGTAAGCAAGAGACTCGACTACACATGGTGATATCATTTGTTTTCTACTTAACCAGCTAACTATTCCAAGTTACACAAGTTCAGGATCACCGTTTTCCTACTATCGAGTGTAACTCAGAAATTCGTCCTTATAAGTTAAAAAGGATTGGAACTGATCAGGTTCGAATCTAGTTCAATCAGATAGATGACTACGAATTAAATGAATAAATCATACATCCTAATTTTTGTGAATTTAGACGTTCTAACTAAGATCTGATCAAGATCTTCTACACCTATAGATTATGGATTAAACACTATGAGATTTTAGGTTTAATCACATAATCCAAACTATGGAATTCAATTTAATGACTTGTTTTATTTACTTACATGGTACTAATATGATTACATTATTAATCCTAGTATTCTAAGATTTTAATTAAGGGCTAAAGTTGCGCATTTCCAATTTTAATGTAAAATGACTATTTTGCCCCTACTTTACGAGTCAATCAACTTTTGATTTAGGAGTTCAAACTGAGTTTTATCTTCTCCAACTAATTCCTTACTGTCTAACTTGAAGATAGACAGTAAGTACGTCCAATTTGGACGAGAAACGGCCGAGTTATGGCTAAAATAAGGCTAAGGATATTTTGGTCATTTCCCTAAATTTTAGGGTTCAAATCCTAAATATTATTTTTGTGAAAATGATGACATTGAAATTCTAAACTAGGTAGCTTCTTGAATTTTTGGATTTGGAGTTAAATTGACCAAGTTATGGCCATTTGAAGTCCAAGGGCATTTTGGTCATTTTTCACTAAAGTCAACTCTAAATTCTAGAGTTGACTTTTTGTCCTGATATCCAAATAGGAAAACTAATACTACCACGGTGATGGGGCCGCTCTCCTGAGCATTTTAAGACCCATATTGACTATGTTTCGATAATCGGGTAAAAAGTTATGGGGTCTTAAAGAGGCTCTAAAATGCTACCTCATTATGCGTACCCCGAAACAAAATTTTACATTACGCCATTTGATCCTAAATATTTTTCTGAGTATTTTAAGACCCATATTGGCTATGTTTGGATCATCCTACAAAAAGTTATTAAACTTTTAAGATTTACTATTCAAAAATACAATTTGAATTAATTTACTATTCATTTATTCAAATTGAATTATTTTACTGTTCATTCCTAAAGTTTTTATTTAATTAATCACTATTTAATTATTAATTAATTAATTAATTAATTTTATTGTAGTAAAGTAATTAGTGCTAATTACTGTTTAATTAATCTTAATTAATCTCTAATTATATTTAATTATTTAAATTTACTGTTCATTCATAAAGTTTTTATTTAATTATTCATTGTTTAATTATTAATTAATTAATTAAATAATTTTACTGTGGTAAAGTAATTAGTGCTAATTACTATTTAATTAATATTAATTAATCTCTAATTATATTTAATTATTTAAATTTACTGTTCATTCCTAAAGTTTTTATTTAATTAATCACTATTTAATTATTAATTAATTAATTAAATAATTTTACTGTAGTAAAGTAATTAGTGCTAATTACTGTTTAATTAATATTAATTAATCTCTAATTATATTTAATTATTTAAATTTACTGTTCATTCCTAAAGTTTTTATTTAATTAATCACTGTTTAATTATTAATTAATTAATTAAATAATTTTACTGTAGTAAAGTAATTAGTGTTAATTACTGTTTAATTAGTCTTAATTAATCTCTAATATATTTAATTATTTAAATTTACTATTCAAAAGTAATTAATTATCCTAATTACTGTTTAAGATTTAATTAACAGTTAATTAATCCTTAATTAATCTTTAATTATAATTATTTAATTAAAGTTACTGTTTAAAAGTAATTAGTACTAACTTAATTAGGGCTAAACAGTAATTAATTAATACTAACATTAATTTAATTAATTTCTAATTAACTGACAGTGGGCCCCACTGACACGTGGCACTTCCAGAGGCTGCCACGTGGCACAGTGGGTCCCACGGGCTGCTGACTCAGCCCGGCTGACTGGACAGTGGGCCCACCTGACACGTGGCGCTGTGGGTCCCACGGGCTGCTGACTCAGCTCGGGTGACTGGACAGCGGGTCCCACCTGACACGTGGCACTGCCAGATGCTGCCACGTGGCACTGTAGATCCCACGGGCTGCTGACTCAGCCCGGCTGACTGGACAGTGGGCCCACCTGACATGTGGCACTGCCAGAGGCTGCCACGTGGCACTATGGGTCCCACTGGCTGCTGACTCAGCCCGGCTGACTGGACAGTGGGCCCACCTGACACGTGGCGGGCCCGTAGGCGGCCACGTGGCCGGGTGGGCCCCACCCGCGCTGACGCGGACCCGACCCGGTCGGGCCGGGCTCGGGTCGGCCCGGCCCGACCCGAAGGCGTGACCCTTCGCCTTCCGGGGGTTCGGCGGACCGAACCCAATCCACTTCGGGGACCTGATGCGCCCGATCGGGTGGGTGTTAGCCCGATCGGAACGGTGGATGTGAAGAGGACATGTTGATCTACCTATCATACAATTTTTGCAACGATCGAACGGTAAACGAGGGAGATAGGGGGTACCTGAAGTTCGGATCGGCGAAGGATTCGGCGGAAAAAAAAAAGGCTGACTTCCGGGCTTGATTCCGGCTCGATCCGGGCTCCAATTGGTGAAAACTCGGAGCCTAGAGGTAGGCCGAGGTCTTATAGACCGGATGGCGACCTCGCCGAGGCCTGGATGCGGCCGGATTGGCCAGAAATGGCGACGGGCCGCCGCGTGTCACGCGGGCGGAGGCGTCGAGGAAGACGACTCCGCAGTCGTTGGATCTGGGCCGATCCAACGGCTGAGATGGCGCCGTCCAGATTGACGGCGCCGTCCAGATTGACGGCACCGTCAGCTACAGTGACGGGTCCGTTAAGTACTTAACGGCACGCCGTTAGCTACAGTAAAAAAAAATAATTTTTTTTTTCTTTTTTAAAAAATTTTTTTTTTTGAAAAAGTTTCAGAAAATTTTGAACATATTTTTCCTAGCTAATTTGGAGTCAAGGAATTCAATGGCGCAGTCGGATTTTCGATCCGACGAGTTATTTGATACCTCGATTTCCGTGATATTGTTATTATTAAAATATTCGTCGAAATTTGACGACTTCCGATTGATACGAAAACTTCACCCCAAGCTAATTTGGGGTCAAGAAATTCAATGACGCAGTCGGATTTTCGATCCAACGAGTTATTTGATACCTCGATTTCCGTGATATTTTTATTATTAAAATATTTGTCGAAATTTGACGACTTCCGATTGATACGAAAACTTCACCCCAAGCTAACTTGGGGTCAAGAAACGCAATGGTGGTGTCCGTTTTTTGATCAGAGGTTAATTTAAATAGGTCAATTGCTAGGGTTTTCGGATTTCTAAAAATCAGGATTCAATCCAATTGACTCCTAATTTGTGCTAGGTTTAGGAGGTTGACTCCATTGACCTAATTAGCACATCTAATTATGTTTAAGACTTAGGGTTAACCCCAATTATCTAAAGTAACAACTCGGGTTATTACATAAGCTCTCCACTGGATCTGCTGCTCCAACAAACTCAGAGCCTACCATTATCAATTTCATAATGGTAGGGCCCCAGCCAACAAAAGAAAAACTGATTAGACTATTGCCTAAACACATTTTAGGGTAAATAATTTATTATGTTAAATAGATATTACCATAAACAGAACTGAAGCAATAGGTGCAGAAAAGCGTACAAAAAGAACAGTAATAAGTTATAAACAAACATTTTATAACTAAGCAAATTGGAAGTAATACATACCTCCTCCAAGCAACTGCAACAAAGACAGATAAGCAAAAGACTAAATAAAACTGTAAGAAAAGTACAACCTAAACATGCTTATGATCAAACAAATTATGCTAAGTGACATACACAATTTAAACAGTAAAAAACTGAAAACACTAACATCCTAGGTGAGCATATAAAAATAGTAAGTAAAACTAGCATCCTATATAAAAACACGTGCAGGAAATCTGTAAGTAAAATAGTGTTGAAATGCAGAATATGCAAGTAAAACAGTAACTGAAAATGAAACCTGCAGTGACCATCTAAGTCACTCAAACTGAAAACATACTCAACAAATCTTAGCCTGATGAGCTAAGAAACTCTGAACTGAACATCACTGAAAACTCTTAGCCTGATGAGCTAAGACAGAACTGAATGTAAGTGTACTTGAATTAGTATAACCATATCAGAATCCTGACTCTATAGTCAGTATGGCAAGAGTCTATCCATCCTATCACTCAGACTAGGCATGGCCATATAGACTGTCGGACATTAAACACTCGAAAGGTTGCCGACCCGAATGGGTTGATAGAAGAGGTATATTAATCAAGCTACACCTTACAATCCACTTGAGAAACGAAAACATAATGCTGCTTATGAATGTTCCAAATTAACATAAGATATTTATCAAATATCTTAAGTACATAATATATGTTCAAGGTATAAGGCTTTGAATCAAGAAATGCGAAGCATCAAAATCAAAGTGAGCAAGAAACTCTATCTAAAACACAGGTAATATCCGTTGTTATCTACTTTATTCGTTCTATCTACTCTAAGTTACATAAGTTTCAAAATCATCAATTCTTACACATTCTGTAACTTAGAATCACGAATCCTACTAGTTGAAGATAATTAGGACTGGCCAAGTCCTAATTATAACTTAATCAAAAGATGACTATTTGGTTAAAGTGAATAAATTATCGACCTAGTTTTGTAATTTAATTCATCCCAACCTCATCTTGATTAGCCAAATCAAGATGAAAAGATTAAGAATTAGACTCCAGATGATGGGGTCTAATCACTTAATCTAAGGGTCTAAGATTTAGAATCCAAATCTCACAGATTAAGTTAAGGCAAGTCCTAATGATAAATTAATTCATTAGGATAGATCTCTATTCTTAATTCTAGGATTTAAAGATCAATTAATCATTTAATAAACTAAGAAAATTTATAAACTAGAAAACTCAAGGTTTCACCTATTGAGTAACCCAATTTACTCAATAGATGAATTCTAACTTAAGATCTATTCTTAATCTTAGAAAATTAAAGCTCTTAATTACTAAGAGTATCTCTCAAGACACACATCCTAACTAATGTTATAAGGACCTAAGGGAAGGTCTAAGAATGATTTAAGAAGAGAAATCACTCACTTAAAACTTAGGAAATTTTCTTTAAAGAGCAAAAATTGAGATTTTAATCAAAATCTAATTTAGACTTGGATTTGATTAATTTCAGCTATAAATCATTATAATTACTGATAAATAGGATTATAAAATGATTTTAGGGCTTTTGAAAGCTAAACCCTAAATTTGGGCAAAATGACCATTTTGCCCCTACTTAAGGGTTCAAAAGATCAAATTTTGATCTAGGGCTTAAATTCTAAAATTTTCTTTTGGAAAGTATTTCTTACTGTCTAATGTAAGATTAGACAGCAACTAAATTAATTTTGGGTGATTATTAAGCCATATGAGATCAATTTAGTGAATTTGACTCATAAGGGCAATTTAGTAATTTGGCTAAGTGAAAATTAAATTTTCTTTCAGATTATTGTTCTTTACTGCTTAAGCTTTCCATAGAATCTAAATTTACTAAATTCTGATAAATATTGGCCAAGTTATGGCTAATACAAGATCTAGGGTTTAAAGGGTAATTAAGGAATCCTTAATTATGGGTCAAAATTCTAACTTTGTCAATTAGTGTCCAAATTAAGCAAAATCAGTGGCTATGGTTTACAAATAGTCCACTGATCAAAATGACATGTGGTAGGCTCAATTTGAATCTAATTTGACTAAGTTAAGACCTAATTAGGGTTAAGAGTAATTAGTGAGTGATTAGCAAAATTAATCACTCAAACACTAATCCAATCTTACAGATTGATTTTAAATGGTTCTATGAGTCCTCTGAAACTTAAATCACTCAATTTGGATTATTAAATTGGCTAATATTTACTAATCAAGTTGTAGGGTAATTAAGGGTGATTAGTAAATCTAACCATTGGATCCTAAATATTTTTGTAGATTACTGTAAATTAGCTTTTGCTGATCTAAATTGGTATTTGGATCAGCTAATTTGGAGCTAAGATGGCCAACTTATGGTCATTTGAAGTTCTAGGTTAAATTAGGTTAATTAGGGTTAGGTCCTAAATGTCATTAGTCAAATCCTAATCCAAATAGCAAGGTTATACTATTAAAATGTTCCTTAGGTTTTTGTGAGTATTTTAAGACCCATATTGGGTATATTTGAATTAATGAATACAAAGTTATGGTAGTTTGAAGTTTTGTAATATTATTTGGACTTAATTAATACCCCTAAAATTCACTATACTAATACAGGTCCAAAAATAAATTTGACAGCACCAAAATGTTCCTCTATTTTTGCTGATCAAAATGGTATATTTATTTACTATGATTAGACTTATATTTTGCAAGTTATTAGAGTTTAAAGATTTGAATTTAATTAATTAAAATAATTCTGTTTTTAATTATTTTAATTAATCTGATTATTATTAATATATATAATTTCGTTTATATTTAAAATGTTTTATATATATTTTTTGTTATTTTTTTACTTTTCTGCAGGTACACGTGGCGGGGTGCAATTGGGTGAGGGCTGGGATGTGGGCCCCACCGATTGATTCTGTCGTGCGCAAAATAAGACCCGTGGGTCCCACACACTCATTAAATAGGACACGTGGCACACAGAGGGGAGGTCACGGTTCGGCTCGCTCAAACCGGACGGTTCCGAACCGAAGGCAGACCGGTCCAGGCTGGACCGGTTTTAGTGAATCGTCCCTGTCGGGGACGGTAACCTTAAAATTAGGGTGCCGAAATCGACAGGCATTCCGGCGTCCCTCGAGGCCGACCCGCATGGATTCGAATAGAGGAGGCCGAGACTCATCAGGTTCAAGTTGAATCATAAGCAAAAAAACTTTATAATCAACGCTCAAAATCAAACCCTAATCCACTACGATTCGGCGAGCGCTCGACTAACGGTATGTACTGTTCAGGTTTTGCTAAATTGGGTTGATCGAACTCGTTAGAGTTCGATCAGATTCGATAGATTTTTAATCTAAAGGTTGAAATAAGCCTTCGAATTGAAATGCACAAATAATATTAACACAGAAGGAAGAGAATGGTACCTTATATCGAACGGCTGGAATTGCTAAAATTGCCGAAAGAGCTCCTTCAGTACTCGTACGGTTCAAAATGTGAAACCCGAAGAGAAGATAAGCCTCAGTCTTAAATGGAGACTCACAGAAGGCTTCTTCGGCAGAGAGCGAGGCCACGCGTTCGCGGGAGGCAGACGGGTCGCGAGCTCAGCGCGACACGCGCTGAGCGATGAGGACGATGGCCATCGGTCGTCTGATCTCGCACTGAGATCAAATTGACGGCTCAGATGGAGTGTGGCTCGGCTAAACGGATAGCGGAATGGTGTGAGATGAAGGAGACGGTGCGTTTAAGTATTTAATGAAAACTGTTAGTTTAATTTAATTAAGTTTATTAAATTATTTATAAGAATTTCTTAATTATAAATTTAACTAACAATTCGATTTCCAAAATTTTTTTTAATAAATTGCTCTCAACTAATTAAGAGGTGCTGGACGCAATGGCGTGATCAGATTTTTGATTCAACGAGTATTTATTTATTTGAATTTTCAGGTATTTAAATATTATTAAAATATTCGACGAAAAATCAACGACTTCCAAATGCCTCCAAAATTTCACCCTTAGCTAATTTGGGTGTTTTGAACGCAATGGCGAAGTCAAATTTTCAATTTGAGGTCTAAATAAAAAGTCAATTTTCTAGGGTTTAGAATTTTCCAGAATTCTTGATTTGACTTTGTTGACTTCAGATTTGACATAGGTTTTTGAGATAAGTTCTAAATTACTTAATTAGTGACTTAGAACTTTAATTAAGACTTAGATTAGTCTTAATTGAGCCAAGTAACAACCTGGGTTGTTACAGGTACATTATTTACATATTTCATTTTGTGTAGTTATAAATAATTTATTTATACTTATCATGTTCTTTTGTTGCTTGTTGCATGCAACTCTTTGAAATGCTTGCATGTTTTGTAAAATGTGATATCTTAAATATGTAGTTTCATTTAATCAGCCTAAAATATATTTAAATAATTATATAACTCCAACTTTTTCTTTTCTTGTCTGGGGCCCTGGTATTGTAATACCGATAATTTTAGATTCAGAGCTATTCATGGAGATAGCTTTAGGAGAGGAGCTTAGTCAAGAGGAGGACCTTCTTGCTGTTGTTGAAGCTTAGCTATATTCCCTTTCTGCTTGTGAGGATGAGTGTTCCTTTCATTTAATTCAGTTTATAATAATTAAATATTCTGGATTTGCTTACTTCTCTACACTTTCATACTGAGTTGAGTTACAATTCTTTTCTTTCTCTTGTGCTATGGATGTGGATGTTATATTTACTTTGCTTCCACACTTTGATATGTTTATGTATGACTTACAATTTTCAGGAGGTAAGTATTTCAGCTAAAACGGGTTGTGTTAATTCCTAACTCGATTATAATTGGGAGATTTGCCTCAGTTGGTGACCATCTTCACCGTAATCATGTTAATATTAGCATTAGCATGACCACAGTGGGGACGGGGCACCACAGTTGGTATTAGAGAATACCATAAAGTGTCAGATTATAATTTATATTTCTATCTACCTAATGGACTGTTCTTTTATAATGCAGTCATCAAACATAATATCCATAGCACCATACTCTCAAGCAACTTAATATAAATGTGTGAATTAGAAATATCCACATAAAAAAATGATTAAATCAATCTTAAAGTAATCTAAGACCTTATAAATTCTCTTAATACAATCAAATGGAGTGTGGAAGATATGATTTAAGCTGCTACTCAACCACATTCGAAGATGTTTGGGATTATGACTACCAGTTAGGCCAGGAAGGTGGAAGATCTATAGCCGGAGTGTCAGCCAAAGGAGACATAGTTCTGAACAAGATGCTTCGTCAATTGATCTTCAAATGACTCAACTTCCTAATTTTAGCTAAGGAATGGCTAAAGTGTGTAGAATTAGTATTAGATTACATAGAGTGTCCATACTCAATCTGTCTTGATCTTATGACATTGCTACTCCAAGATGCGGCAGAAAATTGGTGGATCGTCACCAACTAGAAGTTAGAGAGGAAATGTAAGAGAAAGCGCAGAGTTGTGAAGTTGTGACCTTCGCGGACTTTTGTCTCGCATTCTGCATCGAGTTCGTTAAGGAGCACTAGTACCTAGTATAGAGTTATTAAAATGATTTTAGTCTTTTATCATTTCATGTCTTAGTATCTATATGGTCTATCCCTTCATCTTAATGCTTATGTAATCATCACTTTTGAGTAAGAAAATTTTGTGATTTCAAAATTTAATGTCAACCCTTGTCTCATTTCTTTAAATTTAGCATGAAGTAAAGATTCATCTTGCTACAACAGGATGAATCCAGGATCACCTCCGTCGAATACACCCATTAAGACTACAGTAGTTTCTAGCAGTGTTCTGGTGAAGTTACCCATCTGCTGGGAATGGTGGCAACAATGCTGGAGAACCAAGCATAGCAAGCCTTGGTGATTCAAAATCTAATCGCCATCCATCCTTCTCCTGTAGCAACTAATAGCCCTGCACCAATAGTTCCTGCATAGTATACACCTCATTCATCCCATCATTTTACCGATAGACTTTTGCACAACTTTTTGAGGTTGAGACCCTCAACCTTCAGCGGGAATCTGTCCCCTATGGACATAGCCAATTGGCTAAAAATAGTTGAGAAAAAATTAATCAGCCTCAAGTACCCATTTCTTCCACGAAGAAGCGGAATATTGGTGGGATAATGTCTGGAACACATAGTTTGTTAATTACGACATTGAGGACATCTCTTGGGATTATCTCATAGATATTTTCAATTTCGAGTTCATTCCCTCATCTGCATAAAACATTATTGAAGATACGATTTTGCAGTTAAAACAAGGTAGTCATCCCATCTTAGAATATGAGATAGAATTTAGAAGGCTAACACACTTCTCCCCAGAACTTATCTGATCTGAAGCTGCCAGATGTCACCGATTCCAGAGCGGCTTCTGTGATTTTATCAAAGATCACATAGTCTCGCCCCATCTTACTGAGTTCTCATAATTTGTTGAGACAACAAGGGTGGTGGAGCACCACCATCCTGAAAGAGAACTGACATGGAAGGTCCACATGGTACCAAATCGCCATGAATCATTCAAGAGGCACAAGCCTCATTCTGCTAAGGTCTATCAACTTGAGGCTACTTCACCATCAGAGCAAACTCTGAATTGCAATTAGCCACACCCATATGGCAAGTGTTATCACTTTGGCCATAAGTGCTATACTTGTGGTCATCAAGGCCATCTATTCTACCATTATATGCACTAAGAAATTGTGGACAATGTTTGTATCAACCAGTCACAGTGTAACTAGGTTTTTCGTGCTACACCATTGAACAAGAGAGATCCGAGAATAGAAATAATGCCAGATCTTGCTGCTGAAGCGCCAAAACTAGCACCGTAGCAAGCTGCCGCTCCTAGATTTCAAAATCAGAATAATTTCAAAAAGTAAGCTACTAATTGTCTTACTGGTCCTGCGTGTGTCTATGCTCTAACTCCACTTGAAGTTGCAGAAGACAACAATGTGGTTTCAAATACACGCTTATGAACCTCTCCTTTAAATTTATATTTCTTGCACTTTAATATTGCAATTAGTTAATGCATTTGATTTAAATAATTTTAGGAACACTTTATTTTAATGACCAACCCTGCAATGTGTTATTCGATATCGGGGTTAGTCATTCTTTTATCTCAAATGTTTTGTCAAAACTCTTAATCTGCCTACATACAAATTAGCTAAGTCATTAATTATTGAACTTCCATCCGGAACCCAACTCAGTGCTCACAAGTTCTGTAACGTTAAAATCTCATTAAATAATCAGGCTTTTGATTCCAAGTTAATCATTTTGCCTTTAGCCAATTTTGTTATTATTCTTGAAATGAATTGGCTTAGTAGTCACAACACAATAATAAATTGCTTAAAGAAAAAAGTCACTCTTCATTCCCATGGAAAACCTGAAACTTTCATAGGGAAGATTAGTACTCAGTTATCTCTAATAAACAATATTAAAGCGAGAAATTAATCAGCAAGGGATGTGATACTTTTCTTGTCAATATGATGGGTGAAGTTAAAGAGAGCATTCCTCTTTCCGATTGTAAAGTAGCAAAAGATTTTTCCAATGTGTTTTCGGAAGATTTACCAGGTTTACCCCCAGCTACAAAAGTAGAATTCTCTATTTAGTTAGTTTCTGGAACTCAAACAATATCTAGAGCTCCTCATAGAATGACACCTAAGGTACTACAAGAGGTTCACTAATAGTTACAAGAGCTCTTGAGCAAAAGTTTCATCAGGCTAAGTATGTCACCTTGGAGAGCACCAGTTCTGTTTGTAAAGAAGAAATATGAATTTATATGAATGTGCATAGATTATCATGAGTTGAATAAAGTGACCATCAAGAACAAATATCCTTTGCCTAGAATCGACAATTTATTTGATCAGCTATCTGGTGCTGTTATATTCTATAAAATCAATTTAAGGTCAGGATATCACCAGTTGCGAGTAAAGGATTCCGATGTCAAGAAGACGACTTACTGTACTTGCTATGGCCATTATGAATTTCTTGTGATGTCTTTTGGACTCACAAATGCGCCATCAATATTCATGGACTTAATGCAGCGAGTCCTTAAGCCATACTTAGACAAATTCATGATCATCTTTATCGACAATATTCTTATCTATTCTCGAACTCAGAAGGATCATAAAGATTATTTAAGAGCTATATTGAAAACCTTGCATGAACACTAGTTGTATGCCAAATTGTCAAAGTGTGAATCTTGGATGAAATCTATAGCTTTTTGGGTTATGTAGTTGATGCTCAAGGTATTTGAGTATATCAGAAGAAAGTAAGCGTAATCCAAGATTGTGTACAACCCAAGTTAGTAACTGATATCAGAAGCTTTTTAGGACTAGCCGGATATTACATAAAGTTTGTCAAAGGCTTCTCCCAGATTGCCTCACCTCTGACTATGCTGCATAGAAAGTCGTACCTTTAATTTGGAATTTTGAATGCGAACAAGCGTTTCAAATCTTGAGGATGCACTCTCTACCGCCTCAATGCTTATTTTACCTAAAGAAGGTCTAAACTATTATGTATACACAGATTCATTCGGTATTAGTTTAGGATGCGTATTAATGTAAGAGGATAAAGTAATTGCTTATGCCTCTAGTCAGCTGAAACCCCACGAAAAGAATTATCTTGATCATGACCTTAAACTCACCGCAGTAATTTTTACCTTGAAGATCTGACATCATTATTTGTATGGAGTTTAATGCTCTATTTTCACCGATCATCGGAGCTTGAAATATATTTTTACTCAGCTCAAATTGAACTACCGACAAAGAAGGTGGTTGGAATTGATCAGTGATTATGATTTAACTATTCAGTATCACCCCAAAAAAGCAAATATCGTAGTAAATACTCTCATCCATTGTGCTACGTTATCTGCCATGATCACTAAAAATTAATTAGAAGACGAATTCTGTAAACTTGAGATTGTCCATGTGCGTAATGGTGTTATCTATCAAAATAATCGTCTCTAGATTCCTAAGTCCATACACCGAGATGTTCTTATCGAAAGCCATCATTCTAGATACAGGGCCTATAACAACCCAAGGTTGCTATCCTAGTCAGTTAGGACTAAACCAAGTCCTAATTTTGATTCCATCACTCTTCAATAGTTATTAGGATAACACCCTGAAGTTTTGGTCCAAATCAGGTGTAAAATAGATCAAATCTTGATTCTGGTAATTTCAGGAACCCTGAACTTTGACTTATTTAAAATGACCTCAAATCAAAAATTCAACTTCGTCATTGTGCTCATCACCCCCAAATTAATTAGGGATGATATTTTGGAGGCAATTGGAAGTCATTGGATTTTTGGCAAATATTTTAATATATTTAAAATACCCCAAAAAAGAAGAAAATTAAATACTCGTCGAAATCAAAATCCGACTTTGCCGTTGCGCTTCTCACCCCTCATTTAGCTAAGGGTAAATTATTGAAAATACTTGGAAGCCATTTAATTAATTATTATTTTTTTAATTAAGAAAATATGAAATTTCTATTTAAATAATTATTATTCGATTCCTCCTAAATAGCGTCATCCTCCCTCCTTCTGACGTCGTTTGAATTGAGTGTCACTCCTTAAAATCATCTGATCTGATCACAGAGATCTGATCGGATGGTCAAAAGCGCACCTCCTTTCTTGCACAAGCACTGGCCAATGTGTGTCGCTCTGAGCGCGCCTGCAGTCATCGGCCATTGGCTCGTGTCTCGCTGAGCGCACCTGCAGTCGTCGGCCATTAGCGAGTGGCGATGCCCACCACCCCTAGAATTCAATTAATCCATTGCATGTCGAATATGTGATTTATTCCTCTTCTGTTCTATTTTGCGCAGCATCTGGGAGCTTCGCATCTCTGTCGAGCCTTTCAAGCCAAGGAGCCATCCAAGCCGTCGATAAAGGTACGCTGGATCTCCTTCCTCCTTCATGTATTTCACTTATTTCTCATTTTGAAATTCTATTCCGCATTCCTTAAAGTAATTGTATCGAGCCCAATCGAACTTGATGGAGCTCGATCAGGCAAATTTTGCAGTGTCCAAATAATACTCCACAATGACTTCATCTTCGTCCAGTCATCTGTCAGCTAAGGTTAGCGAGTTAGTGCGAACCAGAGCTCCTTAAGCATTGATTCCACCGGCGTTTGAAAGGTCTCTATGAGACCTTCCCAACGATGGGCGAGCCAGCACATATTGATGACAAATCCGCCGATATTTAATAAGCCATATGTACTCCCAAGTAACAACCCGAGTTGTTACTTTAGATAATTAGGGTTAACCCTAAGTCTTAAACATAATTAAATGTGCTAAGTAGGTCAATGAAGTCAACCTCCTAAACCTAGCCCTAATCAGGAGTCAATTTGGATTAAATCTTGATTTCTAGAAATCCGAAAAATCCTAGCAATTGACCTATTTAAATTGACCTCTGATCGAAAAACGGACACCACCATTGCGTTTCTTGACCCCAAATTAACTTGGGGTGAAGTTTTCGTATCAATCGGAAGTCGTCAAATTTCGACGAATATTTTAATAATAAAAATATCACGGAAATCGAGGTATCAAATAACTCGTCGGATCGAAAATCCGACTGCGCCATTGAATTCCTTGACCCAAAATTAGCTAGGAAAAACATGTTCAAAATTTTCTGAAATTTTTTCAAAAAAAATAAAAATAAAAAAAAAAAATTATTTTTTTTTACTGTGGCTAACGGCGTGCCGTTAAGTACTTAACGGACCCGTCACTGTAGCTGACGGCGCCGTCAATCTGGACGGCGCCATCTCAGCTGTTGGATCGGCCCAGATCCAACGGCTGTGGAGTCGTCTTCCTCGACGACTCCGCCTGCGTGACACGCGGCGGCCCGTCGCCATTTCTGGCCAATCCGGCCGCATCCAGGCCTCGGCGAGGTTGCCATCCGGTCTATAAGACCTCGGCCTACCCCTAGGCTCCTAGTTTTCACCGATCGGAGCCCGGGTTGAGCCGGAATCAAGCCCGGAAGTCAGCCTTTTTTTTTTTTGCCGAATCCTTCGCCGATCCGAACTTCAGGCACCCCGATCTCCCTCGTTTATCGTTCGATCGTTGCAAAAATTGTATAATAGATAGATCAACATGTCCTCTTCACATCCACCGTTCCGATCGGGCTAAATCCCACCCGATCGGGCGCACCAGGTCCCCGAAGTGGACTGGGTTCGGTCCGCCGAACCCCCGGAAGGTGAAGGGTCACGCCTTTGGGTCGGGCCGGGCCGACCCGAGACCGTCCCGTCCGGGTCGGGTCCGCGTCAGCGCGGGTGGGGCCCACCCGGCCACGTGGCCGTCTACGGGCCCGCCACGTGTCAAGTGGGGGGCCCACCGCCCAGTCAGCCTGGCTGAGTCAGCAGCCCGTGGGACCCACAGTGCCACGTGGCAGCCTCTAGCAGTGCCACGTGTCAGGTGGGCCCACTGTCCAGTCACCCGAGCTGAGTCAGCAGCCCGTGGGACCCACAGCGCCACGTGGTAGCCTCTGGCAGTGCCACGTGTCAGGTGGGACCCGCTGTCCAGTCACCCGAGCTGAGTCAGCAGCCCGTGGGACCCACAGCGCCACGTGGCAGCCTCTGGCAGTGCCACCTGTCAGGTGGGACCCACTGCCCAGTCACCCGAGCTGAGTCAGCAGCCCGTGAGACCCCCAGTGCCACGTGGCAGCCTCTGGCAGTGCCACGTGTTAGGTGGGCCCACTGTCCAGTCAGCTGTGCTGAGTCAGCAGCCCGTGGGGTCCACTGTGCCACATGGCAGCCTCTGAAGGTGCCACGTGTCAGTGGGGCCCACTGTTGATTAATTAGAAATTAATTAAGTTACTGTTAGTTACTGTTTAGCCCTAATTAATTACTGTTAGTGGTTAATTAAAGTAGGATTAGTACTAATTACTTTTAAATAGTAACTTTAATTAAATAATTATAATTAAAGATTAATTAAGGATTAATTAACTGTTAATTAAATCTTAAACAGTAATTAGGATAATTAATTACTTTTGAACAGTAAAACATAATTAATTATATTTAATTTAATATTAACAAATAATTAAGATTAATTAAACAGTAATTAGCACTAATTACATTGCTATAGTAAAATTAATTAATTAATAATTAAACAGTGATTAATTAAATAAAAACTTTAGGAATAAACAGTAAATTTAAATAATTAATATAATTAGAGATTAATTAAGATTAATTAAAAAATGATTAACACTAATTACTTTGCTACAGTAAATTAATTAATTAATTAATATCAATTAATAATTAATTAAAAATCAGAAATATTACATTTAAACTTTAGGAATGAACAGTAAAATAATTCAATTTGAATAAATGAATAGTAAAATAATTCAAATTATATTTTTGAATAGTAAAACTTAAAAGTTTAATAACTTTTTGTAGGATGATCCAAACATAGCCAATATGGGTCTTAAAATACTCGGAAAAATATTTAGGATCAAATGGCATAATGTAAAATTTCGTTTCGAGGTACGTATAACGAGGTAGCATTTTAGAGCCTCTTTAAGACCCCATAACTTTTTACCCGATTATCGAAACATAGTCAATATGGGTCTTAAAATGCTCAGGAGAGCGGCCCCATCACCATAATAGTATTAGTTTTCCTATTTGGACATCATGACAAAAAGTCAACTCTAGAATTTAGAGTTGACTTTAGTGAAAATGACCAAAATGCCCTTGGACTTCAAATGGCCATAACTTGGTCAATTTAACTCCAAATCCAAAAATTCAAGAAGCTACCTAGTTTAGAATTTCAATGTCATCATTTTCACAGAAATAATATTTAGGATTTGAACCCTAAAATTTAAGAAAATGACCAAAATACCCCTAGCCTTATTTTAGCCATAACTCGATCGTTTCTCGTCCAAATTGGACGTACTTACTGTCTATCTTCAAGTTAGACAGTAAAGAATTAGTTGGAGAAGAGAAAACTCAGTTTGGACCCCTAAATCAAAAGTTGATTGACCCGTAAAGTAGGGGCAAAATAGTCATTTTACCTTAAAATTGGAAATGCGCAACTTTAGCCCTTAATTAAAATCTTAGAATACTAGGATTAATAATGTAATCATATTAGTACCATGTAAGTAAATAAAATAAGTCGTTAAATTGAATTCCAATAATTTTTCCTAAGTCTTAAGCATCCCATCTTAAGGACCTTTCATGAGAGTAGGACTAGATCATAGGTTAGTGTTCATTCATTGGGTAAATTGGGTTACCCTATGAGTGAAACCTTGGTTTTAGTAGTTTCTAGATACTATTTTGTTTTACAACCCATTCTAATTAGTTTATCTTTTAACTTTAGATTTAAGATAGGAGATTCATCCTATTAAGTTTAATTACTTAATAGGATCTGCCTTAACTAGTAGATCACTTATAGTATAAAACTTAGAACTTAGGTCTTATCCAGTTGGGATTATGTGATTAAACCTAAAACCTCGTAGTGTTTAATCCATAATCTATAGGTGTAGAAGATCTTGATCAGATCTTAGTTAGAACGTCTAAATTCACAAAAATTATGACGTATGATTTATTCGTTTAATTCGTAGTCGTCTATCTGATTGAACTAGATTGGAACCTGATCAGTTCCAATCCTTTTTAACTTATAAGGATAAATTTCTGAGTTACACTCGATAGTAGGAAAACGATGATCCTGAACTTATGTAACTTGGAATAGTTAGCTGGTTAAGTAGAAAATAAATGATATCACCATGTGTAGTCGAGTCTCTTGCTTACTTGTTATTTGTTGCTACGCATACCTTGTAATTTTGTGCCTTATATTTTCTTTGAACATATCATATAAGATATTTGATGCATAAATAAAATGTTAGGAAATTATGAAGACTCCTTAGATTCCTTATGAAAATATTAAAGTAAATAAGTGAAATGATAATGAATTGATGTGATTGAGCTGCCTCTCAGTGTTCTTTTGATCATACCGAATGTTGCCCTAGCCGTATCGTGCTAGGAGTTGCCCTAGCCGTACTGTTTTAGGATATTTCGGTATGATAGTTGGTGACCTAACCGTATCGAGCTAGGAGTAGCCCTAGTCGTATCGTGTTAGGGCCATATATGTGACTGTTGTTGGCTTAGTCTATCGAGCTAGGA
Organism: Gastrodia elata; assembly: GCA_016760335.1. Classification (NCBI taxonomy): domain Eukaryota; kingdom Viridiplantae; phylum Streptophyta; class Magnoliopsida; order Asparagales; family Orchidaceae; genus Gastrodia; species Gastrodia elata. Next base: position 6,285,596 of record CM028672.1, on the reverse strand, counting down.
GTAGCCCTAGCCGTATCGTGCTAAGATCTTCAGTTTCTTTTGGCGAGCTAGTGTAGCTCTTTTCTGTATGGCAGTTGATGTATTATAATTTTATATGCAGTTGTGGTTGTTTCAGTATATTCTTTTTCAGTCAGCTATTTCCTTGTACTGCTTTATAAATATCTAGGATGTAGAATCTTGCTGCTATATGTATATATCACTGCTGAGTTATTCATTTTTAATTAGCATGTTATTTTTATTGATCATCAGCATGTTTAGGATGTAGAATTTTTCTTCCAGCATTTATTCAATTATATATACACTTATATGCCTTTCCTTGATTACTTGTTATGCGAGGCATGCTTCAGCCTCATTTCTTTGCCTTGTTTATACTATAGAGCATAGTCTATAGTTTGCCTTTTTACTTGTGTTGCTTACTGCTCCTGTATTTACACATCATGCTTAGAAGTAAATGGTAAAATGGTGATATTATATAACCTTATTAAAAATTCAGCTTAAAATGTACTTAGACAATTGTCTAACCAGATTTTCCTTTTTTTTGGCTGGGGCCCTACATTGTGAAACCGACAATGTCAGGCTTAGAGCAATTTGAGGAGCCTGCACCCGAGGAGGAGCCTTACTTAGAGGAGGTGCAGCAGTTGGGGCTAGAAAATATCTAGTCATTTACTACTTGTGAGGATGAGTGGATTTTGAACATTTATTTTGTTAAATTTTAATTAATGTAATAATACAGGTACCTGTGACTGTGTGTTCAGATTTCACTATGATACTTTTATAAGTTATATTTCTCTTCTTATATACATTATGATGCTTGGATGTCATTTATTTATCGCTTCCACACTCTATATTTTTACTTATATAGTGACTGCTTGATTGATTCTGAGTTAACTTTTCTCTAATCAGGTGGATTGTGGAGTTTATCCTAATCCAATGCTAAGTGAGGGGTTAACCAGAGTGACACTCCACCCTTAATCTAAACCTATTGAGGGTTAAGGGTGAGGGTCGCCACAGCCCATTAGGTCTCTCTACGCAAGCTTCTGTTGTGTCAAGGATTGAGGGCCCCACCGTTATGCGTGTCACCCACATAAGGCATATAGTGGGTCCCGACTACATGCTTCACCAGGCAGTGGGTCTCGCACGGGTCAGAAGCCGCTGACTGCTGTTAGACTTAGGGAATATATAAATTAATGTAATAATTAATTGATTAATGTAAATCTGATTTAACCTTATATAATTGCAGCACTTTAATTATTCATAACTTTCAATCTGTACATCCAAACATATCAAATATGCACGTCGGTTTAATCAGCAAAATTTAAGGAATATTATGAAGGTGTCAAATTTTTATTTGGACGAGTATTTAGCATAATGATATTTAGAACCTTAATTAGTGACCTAATTAATCATAAACTTCAAATGCTCATATTTTTGCACCCTTAACTCCAAGCATACCCAATATAGGTCTCAATTTTAATCATAAGAAGTACAGGAATGTTATGAAAATATCAGTTTTGCTGTTGGACTTGTTTTGGCGACCCGCCGCTGGGTTAGCATAGCTAATCCAGTGTTAGGTGCTCACTCCCCAGTATTATATCGGGGTTTAGTATAATAATATCTTTAGAGACATATAAAATACACACTTTCACATTTATTGTAACTTTCAGAAATACTAGAATAATAAAGAAAACATATTCATTACAAAGATAAAAATATTTTACAAATTTTATTACACACTAAGCAAAAATTTAAAACTTTTAAAAAATCAGCATCTAAGTTATTCCATCATGTATCAGCTCATTCTTAAAGGCTTGATCTAGAGATTGTTCATGAACTACCATATATATATATATATATATATATATATATGTGTGTGTGTGTGTGTGTGTGTGTGTGTGTGTGTGTGTGTGTGTGTGTGTGATTCAAAATTTGCATTTAAGTGGCATGATTCTACATGAGAAGCATATACATATAAAATATGATATTTAAGTATGATATGCTTATGATTATGAATATAACATACACATTTAAGATATGTGTTCATTTTGAAAAAAAAACACAATAATATATAATATTTATTATGTTGGACAAAGTAACAGAATAATCAAAGAGTTAGATACGTTTATCTAACTATCTGAGATATGGGTTCATGACTAATTACACATTTCCCCTCAATGGCTATGTGCAGTCTCCTTATTTCTCCAGATACCAACCTATCCAGGCCTAATATATTATCTGTACAAACTAGAGATTAAGCTGAATTAATTCATAATACTAATTTTTGATCATTTATTTCAAGTTTTGAGCACAAAATCTTAGATAAATATATCAAAGTGGGTCAAAGTTTAATAATGAAGCAAATGCTACAATTGAAATAATTAAATGAAAAGAATATTATTCTTCATTTTATTTTAGTAAAAATATCAATATTAATATTATCTTGATTATTAATCTTTATATATTGAAAATAATAATTTATTTTTTATTATTACAAATAATATATATATATATATATATATTGAATGAAAAAATAATGACATAAATGAAAATTACAAAAATTAAGAAATATATACATATATAGAAAAAAAAGAAAATGACAGAAAAAAAAATTATAGAAATTAGGAAATATATACATATATAGAAAAAAAGAAAATAACAGAAATGAAAGTTATATAAATTAAAAAATATATACATATATAAGAAAATAACAGAAATAAAATTTGCATAAATTAGGAAATATATATATATATATTTATATAAAAGAAAATGATAGAAATAAAAATTACAGAAATTAAAAAATATATGCATATATAGAAAAAAAAATGACATGAATGAAGGTTGCAGAAATTAGGATATATATATATATATATATATATATATATATATATATATAGAAAAAAAAAAGAAATGACAGAAATGAAAGTTATAAAAATTAGAAAATATATACATATATAAAAAATAAAAAAATGACAAAAATAAAAGTTGCAAAACTTAGGAAATATATACATATATAGAAAAATAAAATGACAGAAATAAAAGTTGTAGAAATTAGAAAATATATATATATATAGAAAAAAAATGACAGCAATGAAAATTGCAGAAATTAAAAATATATACATATAAAGAGAAAAAAGAAAACGATAGAAATGAAAGTTGTAGAAATTAAGAAATATATACATATATAGAAAAAAAATGATAGAAATTGAAATATAATAATAATAGTAATAAGATTACATTAATAATAATAATAATAATAATATTATTATTATTATTATTATTATTAAAAGATAATGAAATAAAAAAAATAGAAAATATTTCATTTTTTTCTCATTTCTTACTTTATATTGGCATTGATGAGGTTTTACTAAGGTCAGTGGGGGGAATCGGTGGTGGCTGAGGAATAGAGGGAGGAAGAGGAGTTGGGGAGGTGAAGGGAATGGGGGTGGGGGAAATGAGGAAAATGGTGGGGAGATGGTGAGGGTGTATTTATAAACTTTTTTTAATTAATTAATTAATTATTCTCTCATCCATGATGAAAATTTTGACTTCTTTTACTTAAATGCATGAGTGTTCAATTTGGTTTTCTCCTTCTTCTTCTTATCCTTCTATTCTCTCTCCTCTTTCTCTCTATATTTTATCTTTTTTTCATTCTTTTTCTAAAAAATAACAAAACTTGACATAAATGTGTATTTTGATGAAAAAAAACATACTCGTATAAAATTTTTTCAATTTAGAGCAATACTTTATTTTTTATTAATTTCTGAAGATAAAAAATTCAAAAAATAATTATGGTCAATCCGGATCTCTAAATTCGGCAAAACTTTTTCTGTAGTCTTTTTATAATATTCTTAATCCAATGGCACTAAAATCGTTAAATTTGAACTTGTATTTAATTTTTCCAATTTATTGAATTTAAAAAATTCAAAAATTAATTCAAGAGCATTCGTTATATAAATTGTTTTCAAATTTGGGCATTATGATCACAAAAATATACATTATCCAATGATATTTTTAGTTTGCTCTAATTTTGAAGTCATTCTAGATCTTGATTTTTGAGTTGGATTTAATCTTAATTATCCTAGTAATGACTTAGGTTGTTATAGACTCCTATACTTAAAAATGATGACATCCACGATATTATGCAAATAAAATTTATGTATATGTGAGAATAATACCTGACATATTGAACAGTGTTGGGTAATTATTTCTCATTGAGTTTTTTCTTTCTCAAGTGACTTTTTCTTCTGATGAATTCTTCCATTGTACTCTTACCATTGGGATGTGACAACTCCATAATTTTTGATTATCTGAACCTAATATTTTGAGTGGTTCTTCAGGTTGGAGGTTGATTGAAGGGATAGATACTTGCTGGAACCATTTCTGTACACACCTTCGTAATGAAGAAACATAGAATACGTTGTGAACGGCAGAAAAATTGCTTGGTAGTTTGAGCTTATAAGTGGTGTCTCCAATTTTGGTGATTATTTCAAAGGGTCCAACGTATCTTGGACTTAACTTCCCTGTTACGCCAAACCTATGAACTTCTCTTATTGGCTTACCTATAATATGCATGATCTCCTACTTGAAATTCTAGTGTTTGATGTTTAGCATCATGATATTTCTTTTACCGATCTTGAGGTGTAGTAATCCTGCTCTTTATCAGATGAATTTTCTTATTAGTCTCCTTAACTAGATTAGATCTGTATATTTGAACATCTTCTACTTCAGTCCAGGCCAATGGTGTGCTACATTTTCTGCCATACAGAGCTTCATATGGGGCCATTCCAATACATGACTGATAGCTGTTGTTGTATACAAACTCTTCTAATGGAAAGTGATCTTCCCAACTATCATCGAAGTCTAATATGCTTAATCGAAGAAGATTTTCAAGTACTTGGTTTACTATTTAGGTCTGACCATCTATTTGAGGGTGAAATGCTGTACTCATAGCTAATATTGTCCACAAATCTTAATGTACTATCTTCCAAAAATGGGAGGTATAGCTACCATCATGATTCGAGATAATAGTTTTAGGGTGATGTAAGACAAAGTAAATGCGTATGCGGAGGGTATGATAATTTTTACACCAATAAAATAACAAATTACTCACGATTAAGTATAGATAAAATAAGACAAATTTTGCGTACAAATGCGAAATTTAAAAAAATGAGATTGAGATGATTCGAGCAACAGTTATGCTAACACACAAAATTTCTTACCATATAAAGTATAGAGATAAATAAGAGCTATGGTTGATCTAACCTGTGTCAAAGTTAAGGCAACCGGCGGTGAAGTGGGGATAATTGAAGTCGACCTCTACAAACAGTCCTTCGTCGCAGGATCTTCTTCCTTCCTTAGATGTCCTTCTCTAAGGCTTGCAATACTCACACTCAAGATTTCCTTCTCTTAAGAATGAAAGTACTAATGAACAGAATAAGTAGAGAAATATATTTTCATTCAATCTTCAATGCCATGATACATAAGACATTGGCTTATTTATAACCATACAATATATGTCAATTGACCATTAAAACCATAAACTTACCCTTTTATGAAGGGTTGAAGTGTATTTTCCTACAAATGACTATTAAAACCCTCAACCAACCCACTCATGAAGGACTAAAGTGTCCTTTCATATAAAATACCAAAAAAAACTTAAACCAACTCTCTCATGAAGGACTAAAGTGTCCTTTCACTCAAATAACACTCATGACAAAAAATATGATAAATAGGCTAATCTAAAGGCCCATTTAAATGAGTTCCACAAATAAGCCCATGTAACTAAAATGAAAAATACAATATAGAATCATGAAAACATTAAGCTTAATTTATGATTTGGTGCGTCGACGATGATTACGTGGGTGCTCTGCATCAGCACTCCCCGTCTTTGAAGGATTCTCCTCTGGAGAATGATGATTAATGTACTCATGTAGAAGTTGGGGACTAATATGGTCTAACTCTACAAATGTAAGCCAAGAGTCTTCAAGTGGCGACAGTCCTTTCCAACGGATAAGAAACTTCTGAATTCCTCCATTTAATGTGCTAATGATCTGGTCATCTAAAATTTGATCAGGAAGATGGGATCGTACTCTGCGAGATGGCAAGGAAGCCTCCGAGTAAGTATCAATCTGCGTGTTAGTGCTATTTGTAGAGGGAAAAATATCCGGGGCTCGCCCACGGTACAACATTAAATCAGACACATTAAACACAGGTGAAATACCAGCATTTATAGGAAGATCAATCTCATATGCATTATCATTTATCTTCTTTACATTTTTATAAGGGCCATAATTTTTGAGTGTTAATTTTTTTAAAGTTCCTTTTAGGAACCTCTCTGGCCTAACCTTGACCATAACCAAATCTCCTTCATTAAATTTTATAAATCGCCTATGTGCATCAGCATCAGCTTTATATTTATCATAACTTAAAGTAAGCTTTTGTTGAATTTCTTTGTGTAAATCATGCATGCTTTGTGCGAATGAAGATGCATATGCACTAGATCTATATGAAATGGGAAGGTTAACAAGGTCTATTAGCTTTCTTGGTTCATACCCTATAATAATTTGAAAAGAACTTTTTCTAGTTGATCAATTTATAAAACTATTATAAGCAAACTCAGCAGTGGGTAGAACAAGATCCCAACTAGAGGTATGGTCTGTCACTAAGCATCTAAGAAGGTCTCCTAAATTTCTATTTATTACCACCGTTTGTCCATCAGTTTGAGGGTGATAAGCAGTAGAAAATAAGAGTTTTGTTCCAAGCTTCTTCCATAAAGTTTTCCAAAAATAACTCATAAATCTAACATCACGATCCAGAACTATTATTTTGGGTAATCCATGCAAATGAACTATCTCACGAAAGAAAATTGAAGTAACATGAGAAGCATCAGATGTCTTATAACATGGAATAAAATGAGCCATTTTTGAAAATCGAACAACAACAACAAGAATCGAGTCAAAACGTTGGATGGTGCGAGGTAATCTGAGTATAAAGTCCATACTAAGGTCTTTCCATGGCTTGTGAGGAATTGGAAGAGGTGTATACAGTCCATGATTATGTTTTCCACTTTTCGCTAATTGACAAGTGCGACATTGGGAAATAACACGAGCAACATCTCTCTTGATACTTAGCCAAAAGAATCGATCTTCCACAATGGATATAGTTTTATCACGACCAAAATGACCCGAAATGCCTCCTGAATGCATTTCTTCAATTAAAAAATCTCGAAGTGAAGAATCAGGAACACAAAGACGGGTTCCTGGAAAAAGATATCCATCTCGAAGTTGATAATTAGAGTCAACAATGGAGGTATCAATCGTTAGAGATTCATATGGTTGACCAAAATCCTTACAATTTTTGTACTCATTTTTTATTTTATCAGATACAGTAACTTTGATGCTCATACTATGTAAAATAGTACACATTCTACTTAAAACATCAGCAACTTTATTCTCAGTACCAGACTTATGTTTAAGAATGAAGGTGTACTCTTGAAGGAATTGAACCCACTTTGCATGATGAGAACTGAGCTTCTTTTGAGTGTTGAGATATTTTAAAGCTTCATGGTCAGAGTATTGTACAAAATCTCGAGAAAGAAGGTAGTGTCTCCAATATCGAAGGGCTTGGACTACTGCATAGAATTCATGATCATATGTAGAGTAACGTTGTCGAGCATCATTTAGCTTTTCACTAAAGAAAGCAATTGGGTGACCCTCTTGCTTAAGAACACCTCCTATACCAACACCAGAGGCATCACAAGATACTTCAAATACTTTGTTAAAATCAGGCAACTTTAATATTGGTGGGCTAGTTAAAAGATTTTTTATTTATTTAAAAGCATTAGATGCTGCCTCTGTCCATTTAAATTCTCCACCTTTTAAACATTACGTGATTGGAGCCATTACTGTACTAAACCCATGTATAAACCTTCGATAAAATGTGGCTAACCCATAAAAACTACGAACATCATGTATATTTGATGGAGTTGGCCAATTTTGAATTGCATTGATTTTCTCAGGATCAGCAAAAATGCCATCACAAGATACAATGAATCCTAAGAAAATCACTGAAAAGAACATTTCTTCAAATGGATATATAGTTTTTCTTGTTGAAGAACCTCAAAAACTTGCCTTAAATGTGTTACATGATCACTCTTAGTCTGACTAAAAATTAAAATATCATCAAAATAAACTACTAAAAGTCTTCCAATAAAGGGGCGTAAGATGTGATTCATTACTTGCATAAAGGTACTAGGGGCATTGGTCAAGCCAAAGGGCATTACCAACAACTCATATAACCCATCTTTTGTCTTAAAGGCAGTTTTCCATTCATCTCCTTCTTTCAGGCGAATTTGATGATATCCACTCCTTAGATCAATCTTAGAGAAAATTTGTGCACCAACCATCATGTCTAGCATACCATCAAGTCATGGGATGGGAAAGCAATATTTAACAGTAATTTTATTAATCGCACAACTATCTGTACACATACGCCATGTACCATCTTTTTTTGGGGTAAGGAGAGCAGGCACAGCACAAGGTGATAAACTTTCTCAAATAAAACCTTTAGATAATAACTCATCAACTTGTCGTTTGAGTTCAGCATGTTCATTTGGGTTCATTCGATAATGAGGAAGATTAGGAAGCCAAGATCCAGGAACCAAATCAATAACATGTTGAATGCTTCTCAGTGGGGGAAGTTTATTTGGAAGTTCATCAGGGCAAACATCAATGAATTTAGAGAGGAGATCACTTATCTCAACAGGTAAGGCTTCATCACAAGGTTGTTGAGCAATTTTTGTTACAATTAGAGCAAACACAATATTTTCATGAGATTCTCTTTTAAACTCATGCTTATTAATAATGTGCAAGGATTTCTTTTCTACTGGGGCACATGAATCTCTAGGCTCGTGTGAGCTTGCCTCTTTAGGCTTAGCAGGATTTAGAACAACTCTTTTGCCCTTAAATATGAATGAGTAAGTATTTGCATGTCCATCATGAATGACATGCATTTCATAAAAGCCATGGTCTTCCTAATAGTATGTGGGAAACATCCATAGGAAGAACATCACACCATATCTTATCAGAGTATGCTCCTAATTGTATTGGGACAAGACAATGTTGAGATATAGAGATGGAAGTTTTGTTGACCCATGCAACCTTGTAGGGTCGTGGATGAGGCTCAGGTTTAAGCTTCATTCTAACTAAGGCTGATGTGGCAATAACATTCATACAGCTTCCACTATCAATGATAAGTTTATAAGATTTATCACCACTTTTAAAATATGTATGAAAAATTGATGTACGTTTCCAATCAGTGTCCTTTTGAGGGGTAGTTAATACACATCGCATAACAGTAATGTGTGGTTCACTTAATGCTTCATCTGCATCACTAGCTTCTTCACAAGGGTCAGCTGCAACTAGATCATCATTACAATCATTATTATGTTCAATAATTTCAGAATCTATAAGTAAATTTCTATGTGGACAAGTACTTGCAAAATGCCCATTTTTGCCACATGTAAAACAAGTTATGCTTGAAGCTTTAGAATTTGACACAATGGGTGTCTTTCCTTTATGATCATTTGATGGTTTGGAAGATTGGGGAATTGGGGCAATGGAGCGATGCTGGGAATTGATTCCTAATGAGGTTGTTTGTTTTCAATGGGTGTGAGACTTGAGGTATTGTTCAAATTGAGTAGCAAGTCGAAATGCGTCCTCAAGAGTGTAAACCTCTCGAGTTAACATTTCTTGTCGAATATCTGCTCTTTAACCAGATCGAAATCGAGAAATTGTTGTTCGAGGATCTTCAATAACGTCACAACGGGTCATCAATTCATCAAAACGAATCATATAATCAGCAACACTCATAGCTCCTTGCCTAAGTGTAGTCATCTCATCCATGAGCTGATCATGAAAGGTTAAGGGCACATATTTTTGTTTTAAGATTTCTTTCATCTCATCCCAAGAAGAAATAGATGGTTGCCCAGCTCGTTGATTTTTAAGCTCAAGATTAATCCAATATGTTTTAGCATGGCCTATCAACTTCATACTAGCAAAACATACTTGTCTCTCGTGGGACATTTGCATCCAATCAAAATATTGATCCATATCAATAAGCCAATCAAGAAAAACTTTTGCGTCGAATCGTCCATCAAAAGTGGGCTGGTCTATCTTTACCATACGAACAATATCATCATATAAGTCTTGGTGGTTTGTTTGTGATGCAATAATACGTTGACCCATATTATGTAAAGGCTCATATGTGCGAGGAGGAAAATGATCTTGATGATACCTTTGCGCATAGCCATTATGTCTCCGAAAAATTTGCTCTATCCTAGGATAGTTTTGGGGATGTATACTATCTAGATCTTGATAATCACAATATGACTTAAGAGGTGATTGCGTTGTGGTCTAATTGGTGATTGTGGAGGATGATGAGATGATATATAATCATTGGGATGACCTTGTTGGCTAGGAAGATGGTCATTTTTTTCATTTGGTGCAAGGGGAGTTGGTGACGTTTCATTGGCTTTCAACTCTAGCGCTTCAATTCTAGTTTGAAAATCATGCATTGAGAAAGTGAGATTTTCCATTTTCTCAAGTAAGAGTTTGAGGAGGTCATCGGTTCTTTGTTCAAAAATTTGGCCTTGGTATCGTTGTCCACTACGAGTCGACATAATTTTTTTTTTCTTTATATATATATATATATATATATATATATATATATATAGGAGCTCTCGGTTCTTAAAGGTTTTCGATGTCAAAATAATCGAATCAAGTAAAATGCTCTTCTACAAAGTTGTATATCTTGACGTTCTACCCAAAATCGAGTGCTCAAACATAAAACTCGGATATAAACTGAATAAGTTATGATCAAAATACGACATGGTATAAATCAAATCGAAAAGTGACGTGAATGAAATTTATGCTTTATTGTATGCAATGATTTTGCCATCAATTGGCATAAAAAATTGAGGATGAATTTTCTCTGATACCAATATGATGTAGGATAAAGTAAATGTGTATGCAGAGGATATGATAATTTTTACACCAATAAAAATAACAAATTACTTACGATTGAGTATAGATAAAATAAGACGAATTTTATGTACAAATGTGAAATTAAAAAAAATGAGATTGAGATGATTCGAGCCACAGTTATGCTAACACACAAAATTCCTTACCATATAAAGTATAAATATAAATAAAAGCTATGGTTGATCTAACCTATGTTAAAGTTAAGGCAACCGGTGGCGAAGCGGGGATAATTGAAGTCGACCTCTACAAATAGTCCTTCATCGCAGGATCTTCTTCCTTCCTTAGATGTCCTTCTCTAAGATTTGCAATACTCACACTCAAGATTTTCTTCTCTTAAGAATGAAAGTACTAATGAACAGAATAAGTAGAGAAATATATTTTCATTCAATCTTCAATACCATGAACATAAGACATTGGCTTATTTATAGCCATATAATATATGTCAATTGACCATCAAAACCATAAACTTACCATTTCATGAAGGGTTAAAGTGTATTTTCCTATAAATGACTATAAAACTCTCAACCAACCCACTAATGAAGGACTAAAGTGTCCTTTCATATAAAATATCAAAAAAACGAAACTGTATCGAAGAGGCAGAAAATATACATGCAGTAAAATTTTAGTTATTTTATTTTACTTCTGTGGATACGTCCAAGAGTGGCTGAGAAGTCAAGCACGTCTGCAAGACTGATTTGGTTCCAACTTAACACAACTCTCCTCAATGTGTACGTGAAACACCCTGTATCGTCGGTACGCGCAATTTATATTTAAGAGATAACAAATTGGTGGTGAAACGGTGCATTACTCGGGAAGGAAAAACATGACCTCCCCGAATAACTATTCTGTAAAATCTACTAAGACTCAACCCTAAGAGAAGAGGGCTGAGTACTAATCTTTAAGATAAGTGTAGTATCCTTATCTTAAGTATCAGGTAAGCTACTCATGTAGTTTGGATTACAAAGACAATTATGATACAAGTTACATGAATACTAGCTTTTTATAATATTTCCTAATCACATCATAATACTAAGTATAAGTATAAGTAAAAATAGAGTACAAAAGCTAAAGCATACATCTAGAAACCTTTATCACACAAACTGAATAAAATATTCATCTTATAAAAAGATAAGAGAAAACATCCAGATTTATTACAACGCTTTTAACAAATACAATAATAAAGTTTAAGAACTGAACTAAAAACTGAACAGAAAGTAAATGCTAAAGAAGAGTCCACTAATGCTCCTCAACTCCTCCAGGATCTCTTGAGTGTTCACTTGATCTGGCTCTACAAACTGCTCAGGATCTATCAAATTGCCGGATCCCAAAAGTACCACATGTTAGACAAGAAGTCTAACACATCGAAAGCTATTCTAACAGTTTATAATTATCACTATTTAACATTTAAATAGCTTAAACAAAACTGTAGACAAATATAGTAAAACAGCTAAAAGTTTAAAATAGTATAAATTTGAGGTAAAGTAACTGAAATTGTAACTTAAACTGCAAACTAAAACTACAAATTGAAACTATAAATTGAAACTGTATGTAAGGAAAATAACAAATAAATCTATAACTGTAACTAACTACTGAAATATATGCAAAACAGTATGAAATATGAATATGAGTAAATGATACTGCAAAATTATGTTATATGCTACTGAATTCATAATTATGCATTTGAATATGCCACTGATATGCTGACTGGGTGTCTCATAGACACACCACTGATTTCCTAGGTGAGCGAACGCTCCGCTAACAGAGTCCTTAGGTGAGCCAAATTGCTCCTCTAATATGAACATGACTTATGCATTATGATATGCTAAGGTTTTAATGCCGGTATGCTTTAAATCATCGACAAATCCCGAAATCAAATTTAATCAAGTACTGATTCCATTTATCTCCATTGTGCAGAATTCACCTAAGTGAATTCTAACTCCTGAGTTTAATTTACTGAGTTATTTAGATTAAGATCATATAGAACTACAGCTGAAGGGATTGAATTCACATAGTTGGTAAATTTTCATGAAAAGGAAATTTAACACTTATTTTGTTTAATTGCACTTAGCGAAGCACATGATGAAAAGAGGAATGACCCAGTTACAGTTTACTCTCTCAAACTAAGCTGTTAAATACCTTAATTACAACCATAAATTGTGTTCTTAAAGGATGACTTGAGATATTTAGTTTGTTTAATTGCACTTATCGAGGAGCACGATAATAAGAGGCATGACCCGGTTATAATTTATTCTCTCAAACTAAGTATCCAAGTTTACCCATTTATGAAACACCTAAGCTTGGAAAAGTTACTCTAAGCTGGATTGTACTTATCTAATAACATATGATAAAACTGAAACTCTACAACCCTATTTAGAACTCATCCAATCCCAAAAAAAATTTCTGAAATACTTTAGCACTATGGGTATACACTTTCACATTTAACTGATAATCTACTAATTTCCACAATTCTATTTAGATAGTAAGGATTATCAGACTAATGAATATGTACTCCATTGAAATGGTACTACACAAGGTTCCAAGAATATGACCTAAAGGCCACTCAAATTTAGGTTACACCACATGGAAGAAACTCATACTAAGCTCTTAGGTAATCCTACCACAAGGGTCTAAGATCAAGCCTCTAAAGCTAATAAGGAGCATCTAAGTTTCTATCACAATATGTAAACAATAAGCTCTTCCTACCTCAATAGATCAATCATTTATGACTTAACAATTTTTGATTTATTCATACTAAAGCAAGATCACCACAATCTTGCACTCCTAACTTAAAGGAAAATCTAAGTCCTAAGCTTTGCACTAATTTCACAATTCTTGCTTCCTTAAGGTTTGATTTGACCAAATCAGATGGGTAAACCCATCTGATCAACACCTATACTAAAATCATGGGATTTAATCTCATTATTTATTAAAGAATGATTGGTTCATAAATCCATTCTATTTTATAGGTTTCATTATGCTAGTAGTCTTACTTAAGAGGAAATCAAAAATTTGAAAGATATTGACCAATCACATAGCTTATTAAAGATCTTATGAGTTCAAAGTTAATAAGTTAAGATCAATGTCAAATGAGAGTGTATTATTGGAATTATGCAAATTGATTTTTCTTTAAATCAAACTATTTTTCTTAAGGTGATTTAGGATTTTAGACCTTAATCAAAGTAAGCGGGAATTTAATCCCCAACTTTACCAAATCAAGATCACTTGTTAAATTTAGAGTCAATGACAAATCAGTGGGTTATTGATGTATTATTGATGTTTAAATTCAAGATTTATGATTAAGTATTAATTACTTACTCACTTCTTAAGATTTTTAGGTTAAATATTTAATTATGCCAAATTCATTCATTCAAGGTGTTCAAGTTCACTTAACAATTTTTAAACATTCATCTTATTGATGTGAAAGCATAAGAGCACAAATTCACATAAAATAGAAAGTAATTAAGGCTAATCAAACCCTAAATCAAGAAATATGGATTATCACTTAATTGCAAATCCAACCATTGAAACTTCATAAAACTTGGCAAGTGTTCTAGTAAATAATAAAAATAATCAGAGACAATAATTGAGGGTTTTGGCTAAGTAGAAACCATAATTTTCACTAATCATGCTTTTACAAGATTATAGCATAATTAAGAAAATAATAATCAAAAAATTAATTCACCTAACGCATGCATTCTACAAGGCATTAGAAACATAATGACACTTAAGTCATGCAATTTGGCTAAGTGTACATGCTAATCAACCATAATTAGGTTCTATAATAATTAGGCTAAATCAGAAAATACAACCATTAAAAGTGCAATATTATTTTATATTCTTATTCTTTGTCATTTCCAAAACAATTTGATATATAATTTTATAGGGTTTGAACCAGTAGATCAAAAGTTATTCAAATAATTTATTCTGTATTTTTCTAATTTAATTTCCCTATGATTCCATTAATCAGATTATTTTCCTTAAGGAAAATTAATCCAATTAATCAGATTTATATTAAACGGGCTCGACCCATTACCAAAAGGTGCGGGTCGACCAGGGCCCGGGGAACCTGGCACTGTCGCACGACACGGGTCATGGGCTGACCCGACCAGCACAGTGTCATCATCCCCAACCCTTCTTCCCCGAGACTTAGGGAATTAGCACAGGTTTTCGCGGCCAATTTACTGGTGCCCCAACCATGTCTTGGCCCCAATTTGATCCCTACACAATTAGTTGCCTGAGACGTGTCGATCACACCACTAGCTCCACGTGATGAGGTATGGTTCGCCCAGACCTTACTCACTCAAGAGGCCTCGCTTCAGGACTACTGTGGGGAGACAGTTGTCCCCATAGAGGCCATGATTGACCCTGGGTTCGATCACAACACCTTCAGAGAGGTGAGACGGATCGAACTCCTAAGGTGGTTGGGTCTGGGGTGGTCTGGATCACTGGGTCCTTACTCGGACCAGCCTTCTTATGGAACTTAGCCCGATGGATCAAATTGATGGATCAGGGCTAGCTTAAGGTGAAATTATATGTGCATTGGGTTCGATTCTAAAATATATTCCATTACGAATCAAATGGAGGAAGCGTGAGCCTTATTAGCTCAAAGCCTACAAAAGGGGGGGGGGTACCTTGTTTTATGGAGGAGCTTAGATCGGGCAACTAAGGGTAATGCAAGAGTTGTTGAGCTTCAGAGAAGATCGCTTAGGGATCCTAAACACCAAGAATCTCCTCTATCAGCGGTTCGCAAGCTTGGGATGCTTGGGAGAGCTTGAGAAGACTATCAATGGCGAAGAGGGAAGAACTTGAATCGAGCAAAATTAAACAACAAGTCGACAGGGTTCGATTCTAAAATATATTCCAGAGGCAAGGGCTCGGGCTGAAGATGGCCCGAGAAATCAGTCCATGGCCAAGCTCTCAATTTCCAAATTGAGCTCGGCCGGGTCACGAGGCCCAATTGGGGAGCCTTGCCTTGGACAGGGAAGATCCTAACGACATGCTGAGTGGGTGACAGGGCTTGTTGTTGGGGTACGAAAGATCCTCTCGGCTTGGGGCGCGAACAAGTGGAGACAATAATCCACAGTGGAGGGTGGATCCGGAGCCGTCTTATCTATCGATCAGCATCGTGGAACAGTCCTGATGATCCGAATCCTAACGGCCGGATCCGGAGTGATTCAAGCCATGGGATTCGAGGGATAGATCCGACGACGGATCCGTGATCCCGTGGGATTAAATCCTAGTCGTGGGATCTAATAGCGCGACAGTGAGATGAGCAGGGGCTTCGCTGTCGCATGACCCGGGCTCCACAGCAGATCGCCCGCGGTCCGCACAACGGATCCCGACTGTTAATTTAGTTTTAAGGGTAGGTTTCCAAATAATAATTGTTAGGATCCCTTATGTGCAATTATCCCAATTTAATTTAAATTGAATTATAGTTCAAATGACCTCAAAAAATTCCTAAAGTTTTACCCCTAGCTAATTTGAGGGTGAAGAATTTAAAAATGCAATCAAATTTTAATTCTATGATCAAAATATTTTAGGTCTTAATTAGGGCATATAAATTAATCAAATGGCTATTTTGCCCTAGAGATATCCAATTGACCTCAAACTTTCAAGGTTAATGTGGAATGATATATTAAAAGTAGTGGAACTATAACTAAAGCAAGATTAAGCTTAGATTAAGCTAAGTAATAATCTAAAATTGTTATAGTACGTGATAAGTAATCTTTATTTCTCTTTACCCCTAGTCCATTGGAGGAAAAATGTGCAAGATCAACCAGAAACTGAACTCTATGCAATTGTTGTCCTAATTATTCTATATTTTTATTTTATACAACAATGTTATTTTGTATGGCATGGTCGAGGAAAAGGCACAAAGTACAAGGAATGCCAAAGTAATAATAGCTCAATAGTAAGAAAGGGACTCTACTACACACATGTGATATTTGTTATTATCTATATAATCTAATCTAACTGTTCCAAGTTATACAAGTTCAGTATCTTCAATTTCTACTATCAAGTATAACTTATATCTACAGCCTTATGAGTTTAAAATAATTAGAATTGATCATGTCCTAATTTAATTCAATCAATGATGCTTACAGGTTAAATAATTAATCAGTATGTCATATTTGATGAATTTAGATGACCTAAGCTAAGATCTAATTAAAATATACTAAAGCTAGGAATTAGGAATTAAACTCTTAAGTTTTGGGTTTAACCTCATAATCTCAAAAATAATACTTAAAGGCCAAGGTTTAAGTCTAAGTTGTGAACTAATGATTTAGGCAAATCCTATTAAGCAAAGTCAGGGCTTAATGGGATGGATCTTCTAATCTAATCTAAAGTTAAAAGATAAAATAATCATAATTAAAATATAAAAATCTAGGAACTAATAAAATCAAGATTTTATTCAATGAATAACTCATTTACTCAATGAATAAAAGTTAACCTAATTTTCTATTCCTAGTCCATAAGGAAGGTATCCTAAAGTTGAAGGGAATATCCTAAGGAAACTAGAACATCTAATTTAAGAGAAGAGGTAGATTTCATATTAAAAATCACCTCTATATTTACACAATGCTTAATTATACTAAATACAGTTTTTATTTTGATGTATTTTGGCCCCATTAAGGTTCTAGAGTCATTAAAATGCAAAGAATATGAACTTTAGGCATTTCTGGATAGTTCTGGGTGCTACGTTGCGTTGTAGCGCCCCCAGGACGAGAGCCAGATGCTACGACGTGCTATGGCACTAGTTTTCCAGAGGTACGGGTGCTACAGCGCGCTGCAGTGCTTTCAGGTGCCAATGCCTGCGCTGCGGTGAATTTCAGTACTGTGGCGCAGTGTATCGATTTCAGGTGTTGCGGCGCACAACGACGCCAAATTTCCTGAGAGTTGGGAGCTACGGCGCGCTGTAACTCCTCCTCGCCGAGAGTCAGGCGCTACAGCACACTATGGTGTAGCCAACCCAAGATGTGGGCGCTACGGTGCGTTGCAGCGTTTTCAGACACTGAAGTGGATTTCAGTGCGGTGGCGCACTGCACCGATTTTAGGGGCTGCAGGGCGCTACGGTGCCAGATTTCCTGAGAGCTGGGGGCTACGGCGCGCTGTAGCACCTCCTGGACGAGAGCCATGCACTACGGCGTGCTGCGGTGTAGCCAACTCGAGACGCGGGCTCTGTGGCGCGCCGGAGTGCCTCCTGGCCGAGAGCCAGGAGCTACGACGCGTTGTAGCGCTCGACGCTGATTTTGCCTGTGCAAAAGACAGAAACGTGTCCCTTTTGGCACCTAAATACTTGTGATTTAGGGCACCTTAAGTGCGATGCGATATATTGATGGAAAGGTATTTCCTAGGAATTTCTATTGATACTAAAATCGACACGAAAGAATTGTTTTAACAACGCAAACAATGCAGCCAAAGGTTTAGGTATACAGAAAGAAAGAAAATCAGAATAGTTCATCTATCCTAAATTTACAATCTTAATGAGCTCTAATGAACTCCACATCTCAAACATAAGTTCTAATCAGCATGAAATAGACATGCAAGTTAAATGTAGCAACTAATTAATAAAAAGAGGAGGTACCAAAGAGGTACCTTGGCTTACAAAGAAATGGAGCATAAAAAGGTGATAGAAATAGGTACTTTGGCTTGTAAATGGAAGAAGATTTCTGTTGGTTCCTTGGGAGCTTGAGGACTTGAGGGTTCCTTCAGGAGCAAGCACAAGAAATGAAAGGAAGAGGGGAAAGGAGCTTCAGCTGAGCAAATGGAGAGGGAGGTGGGCTGAGGTTCCATCTTATAGGAAGAGAGGGGGTGATGGCCCCATCAATAAACCTTCCCATCAGCATGGAGGAGAAGGAGAGGGGTAGAAGCCCTTGCGTGCATAGGGTATGGGGAAGAAGGCGCATGGAAATGAGGAAAAAGGTAGAGTGGGGCCCAGCTCAAAAGAAAAAGAAGGATTTTAAATGAATAAATAATTATTCTTAATTTTAATTAACACATTTCCCTAATTAAAAATGGATGACTAAAAAGTTCTGAAAATCCCAAAAATTCACCCCTAGTTAATTTGGAGGTGAGGAACTCAATGTCAAAGTCAGATTTTAATTTCGAAGATTATTTAATTATTCTATTTTTTGGGTACTTAAATATATTAAAATATTCGCAAAAATTCGATATCTTCTAAACACTATAAAAATATCACCCCTAGTTAAATTGGGAGTGATGAGTGCAATGGTAAAGTAAGATTTCTATTTTGAGGACAAATTAAATATATCTCAATTTTGTAATTAATTAAATATTATTAAATATTCCAAATATTCGATTGAGCTCTAAATCACTCCAAAATTTTAGGGTATGGTTATAATAAGTAGATGAACTTAATGCAAATTATAATTAGGATGTGATCAAGCTAAGATTAGGCTAAGTAACAACCTAGGATTCTTACAACACATCCAAGCCTTACTATGGTAGCATTAGTATAAACTTGATAATTTCTTGTATTTTGTGGTAGAGTTAGTACAGAGGTGGTTGTTAACACTTATTTTAACTATTGAAAAGATTCCTCGCATTTTTGACTCCAAATGAATGGAACTGATTTCTAAGTTAATTTGGTTAATGGTACAACACTTTATGAAAATCTCTTAACAATTTTTTGATAATACCCGGCTAAACCGAGAAAACTGTGAATATCTGTCACGATCTTTGGTTGGGGCTAATCCTAAATGACGCTTATCTTTTCCTGATTGACCTAGATTCCTTCAGCATCCACTACATGGCCTAAGAAAGCCACATAATCTAGCCAAAATTAACATTTAGAATATTTGGCGTAAAGTTGTTGATGCCTTAGAGTTTCTAGAACGGTTCTAAGATGATTTTCATATTCTTCCTTACTCTCAGAATAAATTAAAATATCATCGATGAATGTTATTACAAACTTATCCAAATACGGTTTAAGAATTCTTTGCATTAAGTTCATAAAGATGGACCGAGCATTTGTTAGACCAAATGACATGGCCATGAACTCATAACACCCACATTGAGTTCTAAATGTTGCTTTTAAAATATCTTCTTCTTTAACTCTTAATTGATAATAGCCTGATTTTAGATCTATCTTAGAAAATATCTTAGCTCTAGCTAATTGGTCAAATAGATCATCAATATGTGGTAGAAGGTATTTATTTTTAATGGTTACCTTATTGAGTTCACGATAATCGATGCACATTCGCATCGAATCATCTTTCTTCTTTAGAAAGAGCACTGGGGCTCCCCATGGTGATATACTTTGTCGAATAAAACCTTTGTTCATCAGCTCTTATAGCTGTTCGCTTAGCTCTTGCAGTTCTTTAGATGACATGCGATAAGGTGTTGTTGTTATTGGTTGAGTGCCATGAATTAATTTAATTAAAATTTTGATTTCTCTTACTGGTGGTAATCTAAGCAATTCATCAAGGAATACATCTTTGTACTCCTTTACAGTTTGAGTATCTGCTAAAGGAATTTCTTCCATTATTTCCTCCCATCATCGTTACTAAGTATGCATTACACCGCTATTAAATTAATTTCTTTGCTTGTGAAGCACTGATTAAAGATGCTGAAATGCCTAACTTTCCTATAAATACTTCAGGCTTGATCCCACTCTTGATAATGACCTTCTTTCTTTAATAATCAATCATAACTTTATGCTTGCTAAGCCAATTCATTCCTAGAATGATGTTAAAATGTATAATGGCAGTACCATCATGTTTGCTTCATATGCCTTGCCATTAATTGATATGTTACAGTTGCAACACATTTGTGCACTCATGAGGGCACCAATTAGTAACTCGATATTCAAGCCATTAGCTAAGTTATAGTATAGTAGTTCAAGAGTTTTGACAAATCTTTCTGAAATAAACGAATGACTTGCACCAGTTTCAAATAATGTGTCATAAGATTTGTCATTGAAATGTAAGGTGCCTAGAGTTTAAAATGAAAGATAATTCATGCTCTATTTAAATATAATGTACAAGATATTTATAAAAGAAAGCATGTGATACCTGATACCACTTCATTATTTTATAGGGCTAAAACTGGGGCAAGGGTAAAGATCATCGCATGAGCAACTTACTAAGGAGCAATTAGTCTTCCCCTTTGATTAGCAGCTGGTGCTTTAGGAGCAATGGGTAGACCTCTCCTTTATATTGGAGCAACTGAAGATACATGAGCTGTTCTGGCGGCTTGTGTAAATTCTTACCTTCCAGCTAGTATGGGTGCTTGTTGTAGCATCAGAGAAAGATGAGTGATCCACTGATTGTTCACTGTACATGTTGCTTGACATTGCCAAAAGTTGAGACCAGGTCGTCCACATGTATAACATATTTTGCTCCAGTGATAATAATTACCGTAAGGATGCGGTCGATTGTATTTCCCAGTATCTTTTTGTTGAGCTATTTGATAAACCCTAGCTTGAGGCAGTCTCAACCTCTTGTATTTAATTTGTTGTACATGTATAGATGGTGGTATTTTTCTTTGCTCTTCAATTTCCTCTTGTTCCTCATGTTCGATATTTTTGCACTTTCAAGCATGTCTGAGAATTTAGAAATTCGAAGAGCCATAAGTATTTTCTTGATAGAAGGTTTAATCCTTTTAAAAATCGACTGCATCGAGCAGGCTCGGTACACACTAGTAGTAGTGCATAACGAGATAGTCTTTGAAATTCATTTTCATATTCAGTGACACTACGGTAGCTTTGACATAACTTCATGAACATATCTTCCATGGTGGCTTGACCAGAAGGAGGGAAGTATTTGGCTTTGAAGGCTTTAACGAAGTTTATTTACAAAATTTATTGTAGAACATAGATTCAAAATCAGAATAAAGGGGAGCACGATGTAGGTGTCTACTAGCTCGATTGAGAACATCGTGGGTATGAACCCACCAATCTTCGGCATAGTTATTGAAGAATTCTTCCAACATTTGGAGGCGTATGTGGTTGGGGTACTGAATGGCTGTAAAAATGTCAGAGACCCTTGAGAGCCATTCTCTTGCCAATTGAGGGATGCAATCTCCCCTGAACACACAATGCTTCAAGATTTTATCCAATACTTCACCTCCAAGTACTGAGACTCTATAGTAGAAGCATCTATACATTGTGCTGAACCAATGGTCATCTTCCCAGTACTAAAAGAATGCTCTAATGAATTGATTTAATTATGACTCTGGATTCTCCATCTGATAGTCAATTATTAAAATTCAAGTAAGATTTAATTCAATTATTGAATTGAAGTTCGTTCACTTTCCTAAGGTGACATTTCTTTAATATTTTTATCTTTTTGTGTTTTTGTCTTGGATGAATGGATATCTCATTTTAACTTAGCATTCTCAACCTTGGCTCTGATACCAACTGTAATGGCCCCAATATTGGATAAGAATTAAACCCAACATTGGAGTGTTACCTTAGCATTTAACACTAGATTAGAAGAAAGCTATTTTAACATTAGATGCAAAGTGGTCAAGTCACTTTATGAGAATTTGTTAAATTAAAATAATTTGCAATAAAAGCAAATAGGAAAATAGGAAACAATACAATTATATGTAATACAAGCAATAATTATCCACTCATTCAATCTAAGTAGCTTCAAATTAAGTAAATTCAACACAGAATATAGGTAAAAATATCTCAAGCAGTTTAAGTTAAGTTATTATATGTATTATATTATAAAAGAGTTAAAAGTAAATAAATCACTCTCTCACTTGAAATTAAAGTACAAGTAATTGAAATAAAGCGAAAGCAATTTTTTTATTTATAGCTCAAGTACTAGGTCCAGCTCTACCTGAATTATAATACTCTTGATCTATCATATTTTGATATTTAA
Organism: Gastrodia elata; assembly: GCA_016760335.1. Lineage (NCBI taxonomy): Eukaryota > Viridiplantae > Streptophyta > Magnoliopsida > Asparagales > Orchidaceae > Gastrodia > Gastrodia elata. The sequence goes on along the minus strand of CM028672.1, from coordinate 6,262,708 downwards.
ATATGATAGAGCAAAGCTAAGAAAAGAAAAATAGTAGTTAGACTAAATAGTCTAAGCACAATTAAAATTAACTAACATTTAAGTTCTTTTGGATATCACAACTAATTTACAATTTGAATAAGCAGTGGAGCTTTTGAAAGCATTCAAATAAGGAAATTAAGTAAACACAATTGTAAAGAAGAATAGTTGAAAGAAAAATGAGTAAGAATACTCATATGTATTATTTTGTTAGCATGTAACTAAAAAGGGTAAAGGAAAAATACATTTTAAAAGAGGCTAGAAATTACTAATGTGCATTTGAAAGTAAAAAAAATGAAACGTGTATATGTTCAAATGAAATTATGCTAAGTACGCAAAAGAAAAGCGGTGAAGAATTAAAATTAAAATTAAAGCAATATACATTGCATTTTATGAACTGTAAGTAAGTAAAGCACAGTACTAAAAATAGAAAATGCAAAGCATAGTAAGTAAAGAAGGATCTTAATCTCATGGATTAAGAATGTATAGTCTAGAACTATACAAAAAAAATATAGCTAAAAGGCTATGATGAGATCTTACAATCAATAATATTATAAAAGACTCATATGATATTAGTTGAAGTTATTTTATGAAAATATCTCATTCTGCGAGCATATACTATAGAATGGGACGAGGAGTTAAGCATGCATGCTTAACTAGATAAGCATAATGGGGTTTAAAATGATTCAAATATTCACATTCACCCTCTCTAAAATGTGAAGTTCTATTGTAAGCTCTATTATTCCTTCCCTATTTGCCATTAGGCATACCCCTATAATTTTATTATGAAAGTTTTATTTATGCACAAAATATTTTATGTATATTTCAAAGGAATAAGATTAAAGCTAAGCAAACATTCAAGGAAATTCAAATAATTATAAATTATGTGATATTTAGAATTATTTAAACTTTGATGATCTACTTATAAGATTGGAGCTATTTGAAAACTCTCAGTTGACTTTTAGATATTTAACTTTAAGTCAATTAAATGAAAATTAAAATGAGAAATTCATTTATAGTATAATCAAGTAAATGGAAATTGTTCTATACTAGTCCTAAACTAATCAAATAAATTAGATTAATGATTAAAGTTTAGAGATTTAATAGGGAAAAGTAAAACTAATAGTTTACAAAGTTAAAGAAAGTGAAGGTTAATGAATAATCCACTACCTTCATCTAATTAGCTTTTTAATTGAAAGATTTCAAATAATAGAAAATGTTTAAGTGTAAGAGAGAGATAAGATTCATAACCACAAGCTCTATGTTTACTAAAGTTTGTAGATTAAGGAATTTTATAGAATATTTTAATCACAATGAAGAACTAAGGAATTTTTAGTTCAAGTATTATAGAACTTAAAAGAGAATTAAGAACTTATGGAGAAATGAAAACTAAAGATTCAGATCTAATAATTGGACACTAGTTCTAATTAATTCTCTTAATGAAATAAGACATAAAATTAATATACCAGTCTTCTACTTACTAAAGGACTAAATGAAAAGGCAAGTATTAAAGGACTATCACTAAGTTAAGCCAAGTCATTGGATATTAGTTCTAATAGGAACATAACATGACAATAATATATGCAATTTATTATCTAAAATCATGGAATATGTTAACTAAAATTTTAATGATAATTAATTCAAGATAAGTTATAAATTCTATAAGATAAAATCAATAATTGAGCATTGAATCAAAAAGGGTGCTAAGAACTAATTTCAATAGATTCACAATATTATAATTACATATATGTAAATGTTATCAATATTAATTGGAAGAAATCTAGCTTTAAAGATCATAATTTAAACATGTATTTCACTTCACTCTTATAACAATTCTAGAAATGATGAATAAATTCAAGTAAATTGCCAAGTATTCTAATCATCAAATTATGAAAAAATCCAAATCTCAAACAATACAATTGAAAGTGTATGTGAAGAAAGTAAGGTGAAACATGTTTGCTATCCTAGGGTTTAAATACCTAAAATAAACATAAATAAAAAATATGAAGTTGGAAAATTACATAATTTAAGGAGCCAAATACCTAAAATCTCCAATTGTTGTCTAAATGAAATGATATACATCAATTTAAAATTCTTATAACATAAGGAGAAGAATAATATGAATTAGGTCAAATTTGGACAACTTTGATAAATTAGGATTTAGAGGAATCCTAATTATGGTTAAAAAGTCATTAAAAGATCTAAAGTTAAGAACTTAATTTGATCTCATATTTTTATCCTACATATTTTTGTGATTAAAATGGACTACTGAAATGTCCAATTTGGATATCAATTGCTCATTATAAGTCATATACAATATTTTTGGGAATTAAATATAATTAATTAACCCTAATAGTGAAGTATAAAAATATTTAGCAAATCTAGAAATTTAAATGATATATTATTGTTCCATGATATCTTGCAAACAAGATAGCGAATAATATTAGCATTTGAAAATAGCACTATTAGCACTATTAATTAATTGATGAATGAAAATTAATTACATTATGGATTTATTTGATCAATGATTAAAGTTAATTGAGACAATAATCAATCAATTCAATTATTATAGTATTATTCTAATATTATTTTATTATTCTATAATTTTTGTCAATTATACTAACATATAACATTACAAAAATTTAAATTCTATTAATGCAATTTCAGAAATATATAACATTTTCTTCTTATGGCCCATTAGGTCCACCTAACTAATTCTTTAGCGCAGGCATTAGTAGCTTTAAATAAAAATTAAGCTTAACGGACCATAACTTACTGGCCCATTAACCTTCTCCTCTACATCAGCCTGAGACGGGATCGACTGGAAATAAGCCCTAAGATTTCGATCATTACAGAGAGGCAAAATCGGGAGATCGAAAAGGGATTAAGGTAAAGCCAAACTATACCAAACTTAACTCTAATTATTTGCTATAATCGCTTCTCCTTAATTTCATTACAGATCATTCATCTCAGCAACAAGAGAGGGTCGCCGAAAGGAAAGGATTTGTTGTTGACAATTTCTTTTAATTTCATTCATTTTGAAACAGATAAAGCCATTCATTGCAAAATAATTAGTGGATTATTAAGTAAATGTAATTTGCAGAGAATTTGAAAAGAGCAGTATGCAAGTAAGTTCTTTTTTTTTTATTTTTATTATATAGTTCTAAAGTTCAAACTACAACTTAAACAGATGCCATTAATTTGAAGAAGATTCGATTATGCACATTTAATTATTAATCGTCGATTGGAGAACTGTAAAAAACTTAATAGAAATTTAAAATAGCTTATATGCTGAAGAAAGAAGTATAAATGGAGCATAGTACCTTTCGCCTGCGAACCTTACGAATAGGAAGGAAGGGTTTCGTCCAGCTGCAAGGAACTACTACAGAAGGAGCTCGCGAGCTTAAGGAAATCTACTCCAATTGAGAAGAATGAAAATAAATAATTGAAAATGGTTTGGGTTTGGCCGGGATTAGGATGTTGTACATCGTCCTCCTCGTACGGGAGCTGCGCCTCGCATAGGCACTGTATAGAAGGCGTACAGTAGAGTACTACAGCCTTCAATCAGAGCCGTTCGATCCTACCTGATCGAACGAAGGGCTGGATCGTGCAAGTGCCGGTTAAGACGCGACTTAGGATTATATGGATGGTCGGGATTAGTTGAATCTTAATGGCGCCGAAATAGTAACCTTCCAACGCTTAATGGATAGGATTAATAATAATAAATATAATCAAATTAATTACAGTTTTAATAATTCATATTTAAATAATCAATGAGGTTAAAAAAAATTCATAAATTTTCACCCTTACCAAATTAAGAGATGAGGAACTCAAAAATGCAATCGAATTTTTGATCGGAGGTATATTTAATTATCGTAAATTTTTGGGTACTTAAATAATATCAAAATAATCGCGAAAAAATCGACGACTCCCAAACACTTCTAAAATACAACCCCTAGCTAATATAGGGGTGATGAGTCAAATGGCGGACACCGTTTTTAATTTTTGAGGTCTAAATAAATTAGGCATTTTCAAAATTATCAGAAAATCAAGAAATATTGAAAATTATCAAACGATCTCTAAATTGCACGAAATTCAAGGTGGAGGCTCTTAACAGTATAATAAATGTAATGGAAAAAAATGGAGTCAATTAAGTTACTAATTGACAGATAACAACACTATGATTATTATAATTGCCCTTGATGGAAGCATACAACCCACTCTAGAATCGATGGCAGCGGTTTGCCTCCATGGTAACTAGGTTTGTGGTAAACGCATGAGACACCTGAATTCTGCCTCGTAAGCTGCCACAAAACGGTTCCCTTGTTGCAATTTCAGGAACATATCTCCCAGGTTGTGCTGTGTTGACAGAGGGATATATTCAACTTTAAATGCCTTTACGAATTCATCCCAAGTAATATCCTCGATGCTAATGTCGACAAACTGAGTTCTCCTGGTGTTGTCTCACTAGTACTTAGCCTCGTCTTTCGTGTCAAGGCACTTGAAACTCATTAAGTTCTTCTCAACCATCTTTAACCAACTTGCAGTGTCGATGGCTGATAAGCTTCCGTTGAATGTGGGCGTCCTAAGTAGGAGGAAGCTGTGTAGGAGTCCATTTGCGGACTGCATGTGGTGTTGTAAAGAATAGTAGAGTGTAGGGGTTACGTCTGAGGGAGAGCAGTTCTAGTTCATGTGGGCTATTAACAGTCTCTCGATCCTCTCATCTTGCTTAGCCTGAGAGTCTCCCATGCTTTCAGCCTGCTTGGTATGTGAATTCACCATAATTTTTGCTGCCTCAAGCAGTGCGTTCAACTCGGTGGATGAGCTGCCAGATGTAGTAGAAGATGGGGTCTGTCCAGAATTCATTGTTCTAATCTGAATTAAAGAAAATAACACTCTTGAGAATATAAGGAAAGCTAAAATATATGAGTTTATATTATTAATCATTTCAAATAGAACATGCAGTAAGAAGAAAAGTGCAATAAGGAACATGGAACTATCGGCTAAAACATTTAAATATATTATTCCAAAAAGGCGAGGCATGTCTTCAAAAGAGACTTCACGATGTTCTCTTCTTCGCACATGGGTGAGTCCCTGGAAGGTTTTGACCCACAAGTCTTTGGCGTGATTTTGGAGTAGGAGGGATACTAGTGTAACTCGGATATCATCGGGGCACTCCATTGCCTCGAGGATAGAACTTACGCGCTTTAACCACTCCTTGACTAAGATCAGGAATTGTAGTCCTCTAAAGAAAACATGTTCAATAATTTTATCTAACATGAGTATTCCTTATTCAGACACTCCATCAACCTGTCTCCCATACTTTTGACCTATGTGAAAATCAAATTCTCACATAGATTCAAATCTTTTGAGGTAGTCCCAGATCGACGTTTTCAAGTATATATTGATCCTATAGTTATAATCAAGTAACTTATTGTAACAACCCGAGTTGTTACCATAGTTGATTAAGACTAACCCTAAGTCTTAAACATATTATAAGTGCTAATTAGGTCAATTGGAGTCAAACTCTGAGACCTAGTCCAAATCAGGAGTCAAATGGATCGAATCCTAATTTCTAGAAATCCAGAAACCCTAGGAAATTGACCTCCGATCGAAAAACGGACACCACCATTGCGTTCCTTGACCCCAAATTAGCTTGGGGTGAAGTTTTCGTGTCAATCAGAAGTCGTTGAAATTTCGAGAATATTTTAATAATAAAATTACCCCAGAAATCGAGGTATCAAAATACTCGTCGGATCGAAAATTCGACTTCGCCATTGAATTCCTTGACCCCAAATTAGCTAGGAAAAACATGTTCAAAAATTTTGGAAAAATTTAAAAAAAATAAAAAATAATAATAATAATAATAATTAATTCATTACTTAACGGCCGCCGTTAACTATTTAACTGTTCCATCAACTGTAGCTGACGGCGCCGTCTAGCTGTCGTCTATCTAGACGGCGCCCTCTCAGCCGTTGGATCGCGTCCAGATCCAACGGCTGCGGGCCGTCGTCCCGGCCCCGTCGCCCTCGCGCGACACGCGGCGCCTCGCCGCGTTTTCCGGCCAATCTAGGCCTGTAACAACCCTAGGTTATTACCCTAGCTAAAACTAGATTAATTAAGCCAAACCAAGGTTTGATTTTGATTCCATTGGATTCAATGGGTCATTTAAACCTAAACCTAGAAGTTTGAAATCAATCGGAGATAAATTAGAAAATTTGGTATTTTTGGCTATTTTTAAGCCCTGAAAAATACCTAAATTATTTTGATCTCCAAATTAAAATCTGATTTCATTTTTGAATTTTTCACACCCAAATTAGCTAAGGGTGAATTTTTGGAAATTTTTGGAGCTCATTTGGCCCTAAATTGAAATTGAATAATTTTTGAATAATTTAAATATTATTTAAAAGATTTTAATTAATTAAATTAAATTATTTAATAAAAATTATTCGGTGGGATTTGTTGTCGGGACCGCGGCAGATCCGCTGCGGGGTCCCGACAGCGGCGCATAGCAACGAGTCACTCGATGCGCTAGCACACATCTCAGCGCCGGATCCGAGGGCTCGCGTCGCTCCGTCCCGTGATCGAATCTCAGACGCACGATCGACATCTGGGATCCAATGCCTCGAATTAAATCCGTGCGGCCGTTACCTGGGATCTTCATCAGGCCATCCATTCCCAACGACTTCGCGCATCAGAGGACTCCTGATCTCCCGGTCGCTGTTCATCTTCGTCTTCGTAGAGATTCGGCCGACAGCAAAAATTCGCCACGTCGACGTTGTCTGCCACTCTCCCGCCAGGTCATCCAAAGCCGTTAGCACCCTCCCATTTATGGCCAAGCCTGTCGAAGCAATCCATAGGGTGGGATCACCCCCCATTCTGGGCTGGCTGGAGGAGCCTCTGGTCCGAGCCCGAGGTTTTGGCCCAGCTTCGAAATCCATTCCTATGACCCTTCCCGGCCTATAAGTACCTCCCAAGAATCACAATGAGCTCCTTTGCTCACTGTGATCCTCGCGTTGGACAGCTGAAGCTCTGGAACTCTCGGCAAACCAGACGTCGGGACCTGCTGCAGCTGCTGATAGAGGGTGAGGTCTGGAGTTCAGACCCCCTTGCAGAGCTTCTGGAACCTCTAAGTGCCATCGAGACGGCCTGCATTGCCTCCTTCTCCGCGAGTCTTCGATCTGAGGTACAGCCTTCTTCCCCCTCTCAGTTGAGCTGGATTCAGCTCGATTCACTTCTTCGCAAGCCTTAGGTGCTGAGTAGGATCGTACCTGAGCTCCTCCGTGAGCAATCGAAACGAAAGGCGTGGCCTGGCAGTGACCCAAATGACGAATTCGTCGTCTGTGCGCATCGCCAGACGAGATTCCTGGTTCGCCTAAAATCGGCGTTCCAATTGAAATTGATTGTCCATTTGGGCCTAGGCGCGTTTGGACCATAATTGCGAGCTGGTATCGCGTGTTGAGCCCGATCAGTTCGATCGATTCGACTGGAATCGACTGAACCAGTCGCAGGTTGAAACAGCAGAAAACGCCGAGTAGCACCCCGACGATCTAGACCACCTCGGGATCCCTCGTTGCGCCCTATCGCTCCATCTTCGATCCCTGAACGTGTAGGGATCGAGACATCGGCGGCTCGTGGACTCTGTGAGGAGAATTATCTCCTCACAGGTGCGCCAGCTGAGGGATTTTCGGCCGAATAGGCATCTGGCAAACCAGAGCGTCCCAGTGAGGGCTTCTGGGTTTAATCGACGTGCCTTCGAAGCTTGAGCATGTAGCCATTGAAATCGCGGCGTGGCGTGACAGGAGTGCAGAGAATTCAGCGCTGGAAGTTGCCTCTAGGGTTCGGACCACGGGCGCGTCGGGGAGGAAGACGAAGACGAATTTGGGCCGGGTCGACCCCCGACCCGCGGATTATTATTGATTTATTAAATAACATTTTTAATAGTTTTGAATTTAATAAATCAAAACCTAAAGTTCTGATTTAAATAAAAATACAGAATGAATTAATTAAATAACTTTAGTTATACAGATCCAAATGGTATGATCTAATATACCATTTGAATCAGAAAAAATTCAAGGAATCTGAATATAAAATAAAATTTCAGATCCAATGATTGGATTTAAAAATATTTGCCAAACCTTCTCTATTTTTAATTAAATCATATAAAATCATTTAGTTGTCCAATTTATGAGTTTAAGAGCTCTGATTGCTCCTTGTACCCTAAGGAACAATTCGAGACCTTTAAAATTAATTTTGGATAATTAGTTTTCTTAATCACTTCCTAATCACCCTAATCAAGGATTAGTGAATTAAACCCTAATTAAGCCTCTGATTTGGGTGGGGATGGTTCCTAATATCATATTAGACCTACTATAACCTAAGTATAAGGTTGGATTGCCCTAAAGTGCCCTAATTTTACTAATCACCCAAAGAGGCTTAATTAAGTGATTAGTGCTAATTAAGACCATTTAGGTCATCAAAACCTAAATTAAAGTTGTTTCCCACTTCATTAAGTAATATGAAATACATTAGAACAGTCTAGAGCAAATTTGGGTGATTAAACCCTAAAATCCCAATTTTAGCCTTAAGAGGGGCATTTTGGTCATTTTGGCCAAAATGTGATTTAGTGTTCTTTAAGGATTGAAAATTTCAGTAAGCCACTATAACATAGATTGGAAATGTTCTCTGAAATCCTAGAACAATGATAATCACCAATCCATAAGGTCTCATTAATTCCTTAATTGAGATACTTAAATTTAAGCATTCCTTATAAAGGTCATTGAACCTTAACTTAATTAAGTTTAATAATTGAAATGGCCAAGTATCTCATTAATAAGTTCAGTTTAGATAACTTAAGAATTAAGTGTTAAAAGAAAAGTAATTGGAAATGTCTAAGTAAAATCTTAACTTAAGGTCTAAAGTGATCAAAACTCAGACCCTTAGATCTTAAGTAGCCTAAGAAGGTCAAAATGGGTTTAATGTTAATCTAATAATTGGAATTGTCAGTTCTTAACATTAATAAGCTCCTTATAGTTAATTATGAAATTAGATTCTAAAGAAAATCACAAATGAAAACCCTTAAGTCAAAACTCTAATTAAAAGTCTAAAGTGATCAAATTTCAGATCTTTAGATCTTAGATCTTAGACTTAGATCTTCAATTTGAATCAAACCACCTCCAATTAAAATTCTTTAATGATTGATTGTTTAATCTTTTGAAACCTTTCATATGGGTATATGATGATTCAATTAATAAGATAATGGAGTTATCTTAAAAGATTGAATATAGATCTTAGATTCACAAGTTCTTAATTGATTATTTTATCTTATAATTAGTAGAATAACCTTTCACTAATATCTTAGTTCCTGAATCTTTCAACTTATAGGATCCTTTACCCTTGGGATTAAGTGAGAAACCTAGATCCTATTTTAGTATCACCTTGGATTTGGAATTTGAACTCAACATAGGGTTTAAGTTCTAAATCCTTAAAATTTTGAATTATTTGATCAATATTTGGGTAAGAGAATAAAATATTCAAAAAATTAGGTCGTTGATTTGCTTACTTAAACTATATAGTCGTCGCATGATTTTTGCTTAGAACTTGTTAAGTTCTAATATTTGACTTAAAGGACGTAAAATTTGAGATTCTACTCGATAGCTGGATATTGGAGATCCTAAGCTTGTACCTTCTCAGAATAGTTAGATTTGGAAATTAGACAACAACAGATATCACATAAGTCTAGATTGAGTCTCTTGCTTACTTTGACTAGATTGCTTTGCCTACCTTGGATTTTGAGCTTTAGCCCTTAAGCATAATAGGAAAACTTAGGATAATGTATCCTAAGCTAGTATTGAATTTACATATCATTCAGTTTTGTTTTATCATAGTTAGTAGAATATGACCTAGTTTAGTCTGCCTCTTCAGTAGTAGTATTGTATAGAATGGACTCAGACCTAGCATATTTGGATGGCTAGGCTGGGGATTGATTGATTGATTGGTATTGGAGGCCCTGTATGGCCTATTGGCTGGTATGGCAGTACTAGAACTTAGGCATATTACTACTTTACTGGTATTATATTATTTTGGCTTCCTGGTTTGTTTTGCCACATGCTTTAGTGGCCTTATTTTTTTTCAGTATTTGCTCGCTTTGCCACATGTCTCAGTGGCTTCACTTATCATATATTGCTTTGCTTTTGCGACATGTCTCAGTGGCCTTTCTTTTCATATTAATCCGCATGTTGTATGTATATTTTATGGCTTAGATATATGTATAAATGGCATGTTTAGGATGCTAGAATTTTATTATATTCAGTACTCATGTTCTTTTATACTCAGCATGTTTTACTTCGATCATAATCATGTTAGGATCATGTTTATTCAGTAGTTGCAGCTATTTTTGCTCTTAGCCTTACCTTGCTTATTTTGAGTCTGTATGTTACTTTACATACATGTTGCATGCTATAAATAGTTAGTTTATAGTATCCCAGTTCTTTCATAGCTTATTGCACCCCTTTACTGCTGCATGCATAGTTAAATTTAAATGTGATATCCTTTAATATTTAGTTCACTTTAAATAGCCTAAAATGTACTTAGACAATTGTCTAACTGTAACCTTTTTATTTTGTTGGCTGGGGCCCTGACATTTGTGATACCGACAAATGTCAGATTCAGACGTGTTCGTGGGCAGTGTCGCTGAGGAGGAGCCAGTTCAGGAGAAGGACCTTCCAGGTGCTGTCTAGCTAGCTTTGTCTTGTTATTCCAGTGAGGACGAGAGTCTTTCATTTTCAGTTATTCATTTCAGTTTGTAATAATTAAACTTTCTGGATGTACTTTACTTTTTGCATTGTGATGAGTTACTATATTGCATTTTCATTTCCTACTATGTATGCTTGTGGATGTTACCTTATTTTTTTTTATTGCTTCCGCCATTTTGATATTTATATTGATGAATGTTATAGCACTTGGTGACAAGTCCTTGCCTTAAGGCAAGTTGGGTTCGCCTAACTTTACTTAAGTTAGGGATTTGCCACGGTTAGAGCACCGTACTTTCTTATTGTCAGTACGGGGGCACCACAAGGCCCTCCACGGCCTCGGCGAGGTCGCCGGCGGGTCTATAAGACCTCGGCCGACCTTTGGGCTCCGGGTTTTTTGCGAAAATCCGAGCCCAGATCGAGCCAGATCAAGCCCCGAAGCCCGAGCCTCCACAGCCGTCGACCCGAGGTACCCCGATCTCCCCCCTCTCGTCTTCAATTGCTGTAATTTTTGTTTCGATTCCCTATTCCGAGAACTTGATTGTCGATCGACCGGCTCCGATCGGGGCTAGCCCGACCGGATTGTCGGGAAATATGTTAGGATATACAGTAGAAACTGTTAGGCTGAAACCACAGAACCTAGGGTTTAGATTTTCCAGCGATCCCGGCCACCTCCGACGAAGGTCCGCCCGCCGACGTGTAGGCCTCGTCGAGGGCTACCGTCGGCCGTGCGGGCCGAGGCGGTCCGGCGCCGGGAAGGCCGGCAAAAGCCGTGCCCGAGGCGCCGGCCCTCGGGACGTCACCGCGAGGAAGATGAAGTCCGGGTGGGGCCGGGTCGACCCGCCCGAGCCGGGTCCGCGTCCGCCGGGTGGGGCCCACCACGCCACGTGGCACCTTCTGGGCCTGCCACGTGTCCAGTGGGACCCACCAGCCGAGCCGCGACCCTTCGGCTTCGGCCGTGGGGCCCACAGTGCCACGTGGCTGCCAGCCGGCACGCCACGTGTCACGTGGGCCCACAGCCCGAGCCCGCGCGGCGGTTCGGCTCCCCAGTGGGGCCCACAGTGCCACTTGGCAGCCTCTGGGCCCGCCACGTGCCAAGTGGGACCCACTGCATGGTCACCCGCGGCGGTACGGCTTCCCGTGGGGCTCACAGCGCCACGTGGTAGCCTCTGGCAGTGCCACGTGTCAGGTGGGACCCACTGCCCGGTCACCCGCGGCGGTTCGGCTTCCCGTGGGGCCCACAGTGCCATGTGGCAGCCTCTGGCAGTGCCACGTGTCAGGTGGGGGCCCACTGCCCAGTCACCCTATCTGACTCAGCCCCTGTGGGGCCCACAGTGCCACGTGGCAGCCTCTGGCAGTGCCACGTGCCTAGTGGGGCTCATTGTTTGTTAATTAAAAATTTAATTACTGTTAGTGTTAATTAATTACTGTTAGTGATTAATTAATTACAAATAGTGGTTAATTAATTTAGGATTAGTGTTAATTACTTTTAAACAGTAACCTTAATTAATTAAGTAATTAGAGATTAATTAGGATTAATTTAATATTAATTAAACCTTAAATAGTAATTAGAATAATTAATAATTATTAAACAGTAAAGTATAATTAATTATTCTTAATTATATATTAACTAGTAATTAAGGCTAATTAAACAGTGATTAGCACTAATTACTTTGCTACAGTAAAATTTTAATAAATATAATTTATTTAATTAATAGATTAATTAAAGTTAATTAATAATTAAGCCTAATTAATCACAGATTAATTAAGGATTAATAATTTCAAAAATTTTATATAAAAACTTTAGGAATGAACAGTAAAATCATTTAATTTGAATAAATGAACACTAATATAATTCAAATTGTATTTTTGAATAGTAAATCTTAAAAGTTTAATAACTTTTTATAGGATGATCTAAATATAGTCAATATAAGTCTTAAAATACTCAAAAAAATGTAAGGAATCCAATAACGTAATGTAAAAATTTATTTCGGGGTACGTATAACGAGGTAGCATTTTAAGACCTCTTTAGAGCCTCATAACTTTTTACCCGGTTATTGAAACATAGTCAATATGGGTCTTAAAATGCTCAGGAGAGCAGCCCCATCACCGTAATAGTATTAGTTTTTTCATTTGGGCATCAGGATAAAAAGTCAACCATAGAACTTAGAGTTGACTTTAGTGAAAAATGACCAAATTACCCTTGGAATTCAAATGGCCATAACTTAGTCAAATCAACTGCAAATTCAAAAATTCAAGAAGCTATCTAACCTAGAATTCCAATGTCATCATTATACTGAAATAATATTTAGGATATGAACCCTAGAAATCTAGGTAAATGACCAAATTACCCCTAGCCTTATTTTAGTTATAACTTGACCGTTTCTTGCCCAATTTAGGCGTACTTACTGTCTATCTTCAAGTTAGATAGTAAGGAATCAATTGGAACTAAGAGAATTCAATTCTGACCCCTAAGTCAAAAGTTGACTTTTTGACCCTTAAAGTAGGGGCAAAATAGTCATTTTGCCCTAAGATTGGATTAAGTACCCTTATCTTTTGGATAACATCCCAAAACACTAAAACTAATATTAAAAATCATTTTTAGTAACAATCAAGTGAGTGAAATCAACCCTTAAGTCAGATTCCAATAATTTCTGCTAAGTCTTAAGCACTGCACCTTAAGGACCTTTCTTGAGACTAGGACTAGATCATAGGTTAGAGTTCACCTATTGGGTAAATTGGGTTACCCAATGGGTGAAATCTTGGTTTATTAGTTTCTAGACTTTTTCTTATTTTACAACTCGTTCTGATTATTTTATCTTTTAACCTTAGATTTAAGGCAGGAGATTCATCCTATTAAGTTTGATTACTTAATAGGATTTACCATTAGATCACTAATAGAATAAAACCTAGGACTTAGGTCTTAACCTCTTTGGATTATGTGATTAAACCTAAATCTCATAGTGTTTAATTCATAATCAATAGGTTCAGAAGATCTTGATCAAATCTTAGTTATAATGTTTAAATTCACAAAACTAGGACGTGTGATTATTTGATTTAAACTCGTAGTCGTCTATCTGATTGAACTAGATTGGAACCTGATCAGTTCCAATCCTTTTTAACTTATAAGGACGAGTTTCTGAGTTACACTCGATAGTAAAAAAATGGTGATCCTGAACTTGTGTAACTTGGAATAGTTATAATGGTTAAGTAAAAAAAATGATATCACCATGTTTAGTAGAGTCCCTTTCTACTCTTTGATATTTTGTTGCTATGCATTCCTTGTACTTTTGTGCCATATTTTCTTGAGCATGTCATACAAGATTTTTGATGCATAAATAAAATGTTAGGAAAATATGGAGACTCCTTAGATTCCTTATGAAAATATTAAAGTGATTAATGAAAAGATGATAATTATATGAGCTGCCTCTCAGATATTTTCTTGTTTCCTAGCCTCCTTATGTCGCTAGGGGAAGGACCTATTTTGTTGTGTGCCTAGTTTACTAGCCTCCTAATGTTGCTAGGGGTACACCATTGGTGCCTTAGCTGTACTGGTGTTAAGGTTGCCTTGTATGCTTAGTTTACTAGCCTCCTTATGTCGCTAGGGGCATACAGTTAGGCCTTAACCATACTGGTGCTAAGACCCTTCGCTTGCTTTGTGTGCTTATTTGCCTAGCCTCCTTATATCGCTAGGGGTACACAGTTTTATGACTAAGCCGGGATGGTGCTAAGCTTTTTTGATATTCGATGGGATAGATTAGCTCTTTTATATATGACAGTCGATGCACGTATGGTTTTATATGCAGTTGTTGTTGTTTACTTTTCAGTATTCTTATTCAGTCAGCTATTTCCTTGTACTGCTTTTATATATATTTGGGATGTTAGAATCTTGTTGCTATATATATGTACTACTGCTGAGTTAACTTATTTTAATTGGCATATTTTATGTTGATCACCAGCATATTTAGAATGTAGAATTTTTCTTACAACACTTATTTAGTTATGTATATTTATATGCCCTTCCTTGTTTAGTTTGTATGCGAGGTATATCTCAGCCTCTTTCCTTTTCTTTGCTTAAGTTATAAATGATAGTTTATAGCTTTTCCTTTTCTTTAGTACTGCTTGCTGCTCCTTTATACACATTGTTGCTTAGAAGTCGTAAAATGGTGATATTACATAACCTTTATGATAATCAGCTTAAAATGTACTTAGACAATTGTCTAACCAGATATTCTTTTCTTTGGCTGGGGCCCTATATTGTGTAATCGATAATGGTAGATCCTCTTCAATTAGATGAGCAGGAGTTAGGAGTGGAGCCATACCCAGAGGAGGAGCCCGTAGAAGAAGCCGCTGTTTAGCATTTATTTTATATGTGAGGATGAGAGTATTTGCACATTCTATTCTATTTGAACTTTTTAAATGATGTAATAATACAGGTACATTGACTGCGTATTTGGATTATATGCTTATATTCTGAGTTCTACTTTTGCTATTTATATTGTGATGCTTGGATGATTTACATTTCCTTAAATCACTTCCGTACTCTGTACATTTACTTATATAGTGACTGTTAGATTGATTCTGTGTTAATCATTCCCTAATCAGATGGATTGTGGAGTCTATCTTAATCCAATGATAAGTGAGGGGTTAGCCAGAGTGACACCCCACCCTTAACCTAATCCTTTGGTGGATTAAGGGTGCGGGGCGCCACAGTTGGTATCAGAGAATTCCATAAGGTGTCAGGTAAGAATTTGTATTCTTATCTACCTAATGGATAATTCCTCTGCCAATCCAGTCACTATGTCGGAATACATTAGAGTCACATCCAAGGGATCACAACGTCACACTCAGAATAAGAAGTTAATAATCAAAATACACAAGCAGTGGTATCGAACAAGATTCTAAATATTAACATAGTTAGATACATTAGAATGATGGTTGAGAGGCATCACCGACGGTTTGAAGAAAATTGGGAAAGTATTGTCCAATTCTATCGAGAGCTTTAAAAGAAATCATGCTCATTGCCAATGCCTTTACCAGTTTATATAGTCTGTTAATATTTCCCCCTCCTTGTTCCTCACTTCCTTCTCTAGGTCTGTGATCCCTCTCTTTGAGCTTTCCAACTTTTCCTGTATCTAGCAATGAGGTTATTGTAGAAGATGCCCTAGGGCTTAATAGATGCATTGGATTTGTAATATCTCAGTGCTATATCCTCGCAGCTTGCTATCAGTGAAGCCGAAGTTATATTCTTCTTATTTTTCTTCTTCCTCTTTTTCTGTCACCTTCCAAAAAAAAAATTTATTTTTCCAATTTTAATGGGGTGAGATTGCATCCATTGCTATGCTCGAGCTAGTGGAGATGGCATTCTCTGCTTGTGTCATCTGCTTTCCAAGCATCAATGATGAAAGGCTCAGGTTTCTGTAAAAGACATAAACCGATTCTTCTATAAATATGATTGCCAACTTAATAATTTTGAAATCCTCGAGTTAAAGCAAAACAGAGCGAAGCTAACTTTATAAATCCATAGATTTTAAAATGCACATTTTAGTCATTCTAGAAATGGTTCGTAGGGTTTAAGCTTTCCAAATTGAGTATCATCTCTTGGTTGCAAACCTAAGACTCCAATATTGCGAAAACTACTTTCCGAACTAAATATGGTCATTACGAATTTCTAGTGATGTCCTTTGGACTAACAAATGTACCCTCCATATCTATGGACTTGATGCAACGTATCTTGAAACTATACCTAGGTAAATTCATCATCATGTTCATAGACGATATCCTGATATATTCTAAGTCCAAGAGCGAACACGAAGGACACCTCCGGACCATATTGGAAGAACTAAGGAACCACCAGCTATATGTCAAGTACTCGAAGTGTGAATTCTGGCTAGAATCTGTCGCCTTCCTAGGCCATATTGTGGATGATCACGGGATCAGAGTGGAAATGGTCGGACATATCAATGGACTTCGTCATGGGTCTTCCCCGTGTGAGGTCTGGGGCAAACACTATTTGGGTCATCATTGATCGATTGACTAAGTCTGCGCACTTCCTTCCAATCCGACAAACTGACTCAGTCGAGAGGCTTGCCAAATTATACGTCAAAGAAATAATTCGACTTCATGGTATCCCGAAAACTATCGTATCAGATGGAGACAGCCGATTCACATCGAAATTTTGGCAGGCCGTTCATCAAGACTTAGGCACCACGCTAGCCATGAGCACAACTTTCCACCCTCAGATAGATGGTCAGACAGAGAGGGTAAATCAAGTACTGGAAGACCTACTCCGCCTCTGTATATTAGACTTTGCTAGATCCTGGGAAGATCACCTTCCCTTGGTGGAATTCGCATACAACAATAGCTTCCAGGCTAGTATCAAGATGGCTCCATACGAGGCACTTTATGGCAGGAAGTGCTCTACACCCATGGCTTGGGCCGAGACCGGAGACGTTCAGTTGTTCGGCTCATAATTGGTCGAGGAGACGAACACAAAGATTAAACTTACTCAGCAACGTATCAAGGTAGCCCATACCCAGAGGAGGAGATCGTAGAAGAAGCCGCTATTTAGTATTTATTTTATATGTGAGGATGAGAGTATTTGCACATTTTATTCTATTTGAACTTGTTAAATGATGTAATAATACAGGTACATTGACTGCGTATTTGGATTGTATGCTTATATTCTGAGTTCTACTTTTGCTATTTATATTGTGATGCTTGGATGATTTATATTTCCTTAAATCGCTTTCGCACTCTGTACGTTTACTTATATAGTGACTGTTAGATTGATTCTGTGTTAATCCTTCCCTAATCAGATGGATTGTGGAGTCTATCCTAATCCAATGGTAAGTGAGGGGTTAGCCAGAGTGACACCCCACCCTTAACCTAATCCTTTGATGGATTAAGGGTGCAGGGCGCCACACTTATAGTCAATTTGAGCATCTTGTTGTTCTTAAGGTTATTAATGTATGAGTTTTATACTTAAGCATTTTATATTACTTATTTGAGTATTCTCATCCTATGCCTTTTTCTTCTGAGTATATGATTATGGTACTTTGGATGTAGTTCAAGTATCTATTTAGTAACTAATTGGCTGAAGAATAATCCATTAGGTAGAGAGGAATGCAATTTCTAATCTGACACCTTATGGCATTCTCTGATAATAACTGTGGTGCCCCGCCCCCAATCCACATCAAGATTAGATCAAGGGCGGTGTGCCTTGCTGGAAAATTCTGCACTTATCATTATATTAAGGTGTAATCCCCAATCTACTAATAAGGGAAGGATGTGCCCTGAATAATATAATAGAATTATTCACTAAGTATATGCATTCGACAGAGTGCGAAAGCAAGGAACAATAGAAAATATTACATCCAATCCACCAAAATACAAGTAAGAAGTAATATGCAGCTCAGAATAAAAGATTATAGTAAGAACATATTCAAAGGTACTTATATTATTACAAACATTAAATAAGTTTTAGAATAAATAACTCATCCTCACGAGCATAATAAATAAGAAGCTAAGCTAAGGATCTCCAACGATAACACACTCCTCCTGAAATAGATCTTTAGAAGGCTTGACTACCTCGAACAACTCGGAATCTACCATTGTCGGTTTCACAATGATAGGGCCCCAGCCAAAAAAAAAATCTTGCTAGACATATTGTCTAAGTACATTTTAAGCTATTTATATTCATGAATTTTATGATATCACAAATTACTTAAACCATAAAATAAGAAAAGCATATGGGTGAAACAAGCATATAAAGGGATGTGATGAAGTTATAAATAAATGCATTTATAACTAAGCAACATATGAGATAAAAGATCATACCTCAACACCAAAGTTGTGAAAAAGTTAGGCATATATGTATAAGTAAAGAAAATACTGAAAGAAAAGTCTCATCTTAAACATGCTTATGATCATATGATTTTTATAGTTTTAAAAGAAAGTAATCTAAATGTGATATATATAAGTAAGCAGGAAAAGAAATGTAACATCCTAAGAGTATACAAGTAAGCAAGTAATGTAAAGGCTAACTGCAGTAAAAGTAACGGTAAAATAGAAAGTACGTGTGCAAAGACTGCCATATTAGGAGGAGGGCTAAACTAGCCTGCTGAACTAAAAAAAAATACTATCACTTAGCGTTATAGGAGGCTAAGATGGAATAATGAAGCAAATTTGAATTAAAGAGGCAGAAATTATAAATGCAATAAGATTTTAGCTATTTACTTTACTTCTATGGACACATCCGGAAGTAGCTGATGAGTCAAGCATGTCTGCAAGACTAAGCGGGTCCTAACTTAACATAACTCTCCTCAATGAGTACGTGTTAAGTAATCCTTATTTCTTCTTACCTCTGTCCATTAGGGTAAAAGTGCACAAATCTGACCAGAACTGAACCCTATGCAAATGTTGTCCTAATTATTTTATATTTTCATTTCATGCAGCAATATTATCGTGTATGACATGTTCAAGGGAAAAGGCACGTAGTATAAGGAATGCAAAAAACCAATAATAATTCAATAGTAAGCAAAGGACTTTACTACACACAGGTGATATATGTTGTTATCTACTTAATCAATTCTATCTATTCTAAGTTATACAAGCTCAGGATCTCCAATTTCTGCTATCAGATCAATGGCTTTATGAGTTAAAATAATTAGAACTGATCAATACTAATTCAATTCAATCAATGATGCTTACAAGTTAAGTAATTAATAAGTACATCCTAATTGATGAATTTAGACTATCTAGGTTAAGATATGATTAAGATTTTCTAAAGCTAGAGATTAGGAGATAAACACCAAGAATTAGGTTTAACCTCATAATCCCAAAGGTAATACTTAAGGACAAAGGCTTAAGTCTAAGTTGTGAACTAATGATTAAGGCAATTCCTATTACGCTTAATTAAAGCTTAATAGAATGATCTCCTAGTCTTAGTCTAAAAGTGAAAGATAAAATAATCATAATTAAAATTTGAAAATCTAAAAGCTTATAAAACTAAAGTTTCATTCATTGAATAACACATTTACTTAATAAATAAAATCTAACCTAATATTTATCCCTAACTTTAAGGAAAAGATCATAAAGTAAAGGTGCAGATCCTTAGAATGCTCCTAATGAATAACTTAAGAAGTTTTAGGATTTGATGATACTCAAAGCAATTTATTTTTATGTACTGTCCTAGTTAACTTAAGGAATCTCAGAGTGAAATTTAGTTAAGTTAGGGTGTATTAGTTTTACTTAGAAATTTTCAAACATTAAGTGGGGATTTTCCCAATTCAACCTAATTTTGAGATTGAAGGCTTAATTTGATTACAATTCAGTTTTATTACTAATTTTAACGTGCAAATGATATTCTAGAGGCTAAGGGCACTTAACATATATTTTAGGCAAAATAACTATTTTGCCCCTATTTAAGGGTCCGGAATATTACTTTTTGATTAAGGACTACAAATTATATTTTATTGATTCCAAATGATTCCTTATTATCTAACATGAAGATAGACAGTAGGTACTTCCAATTTGGACATGTATTAAGTCTTATGAGTTCAAATTAATGATTTTAACCTATAAGGGCAAATCAGTATTCTTACCCAGTGGAGTCTAAAAATTTTTGTTGCTTACTATCCGAGGATTCCATAAAGTCCAAGAGCATTAAATTTTGATATTAATTAGTTAAATTATAATCATTTTAATATTAGGGTTCAATTATGTAAATTTAGGATTTTATAAAAGGGTCTAAAACCAAACTCTTTCATTTGATGTCCAAATACAGCAAACTCAGTGGCTATAGTTTCCTTATAATACACTAAGTACTTTAACTGAAAGTATATATAAATTGAACTTCAATTAGTCAAGTTATGACATAGTCAAGTTCTAAGGTGATTAGGGCAAATTAGGGTTTCTAGTGTTCAAAACCTAAATTTTATTTCAGTTTACTGTTAATTTGGTTTTTTTGATCTAAATAGTATACTGGATAACCTAATTTGGATTTCAATTGATTAAGTTATGATCAAACCAAGTTCTAGATTAATTTGGGTAATTATGGAATGGCCTTAAATGTGATTAGCTAAAATATTGACCTAACAGCAAAATAAACACTATCAGATTAATCTAAGCATTCTCATGATTAAAATGAGACCTATAATATTTATTTAAACTTAATAGTGTCGTCGCTTGCGCCTCTATAATGTTGTTGCATATATATTTGAGGTGATGAAGACCTAGGAAATTTCTCATATATGGTATATTTTCAATGGACCTGTTAATCTGAAAAATTTCTTCCGAATGCTTCAGAAGTTTTACTTAATGGCTAGATGAGCCACCATTTTTTATTATGGTGTTCTAAGTAGGCATGTTTCCATGTTGTGATAACATTTTCATTATACTTTCAATTTTGTATTTTTCAGCAATTATGAAACATTTTGTATTTATAGTATTTATTCTTACATATTCATTGCTTAACCTTTCAACAGCTTTGGGTTAACGTATATGCTTACCTCACATTTTTCTTTAAGTTATAATTGAATAATTATAACTTACACCACTTTCTTTTGTTACTTTATTGCTGTGGCGACCCTCACCCTTAACCCTCAATAGGTTTAGATTAAGGGTGGGGTGTCACTCTGGTTAACCCCTTACTTAGCATTGGATTAGGATAAACTCCACAATCCACTTGATTAGAGGAAGGTTAACTCAGAATTAATCAAACAGTCACTATATAAGTAAATAAATAGAGTGCGGAAGCGATTTAAGGAAATGTAAACCATCCAAGCATCACAGTGTAAATAAGAATAATAGACTCAGAATATAAGCATAAAATCCAGTATACAGTCAATGGTACCTGTATTATTACATAATTTAAAATGTTTAAATAAAAATAGAATGAAAACTACTCATTCTCACTTGAAGTATAAAGGGACTAAACGGCAGCTTCTTCTACGGGCTCCTCATCGGGGTACGGCTCCACACTTAACTCCTGCTCGTCTAACTGAAAGGAGTCTGCCATTGTCGGTTTCACAATGTAGGGCCCCAACCAAAAAAAAAAAATCTAATTAGACAATTGTCTAAGTACATTTTAAGCTGAATTTTTAATAAGGTTATATAATATCACCATTTTACCATTTACTTCTAAGCATGATGTGTAAATACAGGAGCAGTAGGCAACACAAGTAAAAAGGCAAACTATAGACTATGCTCTATAGTATAAACAAGGCAAAGAAATGAGGCTGAAGCATGCCTCGCATAACAAGTAATCAAGGAAAGGCATATAAGTGTAAATATAATTGAATAAATGCTGGAAGAAAAATTCTACGTCCTAAACATGCTCGTGATCAATAAAAATAACATGTTAATTAAAAATGAATAACTCAGCAGTGATATATACATATAGCAGCAAGATTCTACATCCTAGATATATATAAAGCAGTACAAGGAAATAGCTGACTGAAAAAGAATATACTGAAACAACCACAACTGCATATAAAACTACAATACATCAACTGCCATACAGAAAAGAGCTACACTAGCTTGCCAAAAGAAATTGAAGATCTTAGCATGATACAGCTAGGGCTACTCCTAGCTCGATGCGACTAAGCCAACAACAGTCACATATATGGCCCTAACACGATACGACTAGGGCTACTCCTAGCTCGATACGATTAGGTCACCAACTATCATACCAAAATATCCTAGCACAGTACGGCTAGGGCAACTCCTAGCACGATACGGCTAGGGCAACATTCGGTATGATCAAAAGAACACTGAGAGGCAGCTCAATCACATCAATTCATTATTATTTCACTTATTTACTTTAATATTTTCATAATGAATCTAAGGAGTCTCCATAATTTCCTAACATTTTATTTATGCATCAAATGTCTTATATGATATGTTCAAAGAAAATATAAGACACAAAATTACAAGGTATGCGTAGCAACAAATAACAAGTAAGCAAGAGACTCGACTAAATATGGTGATATCATTTGTTTTCTACTTAACCAGCTAACTATTCCAAGTTACACAAGTTCAGGATCACCATTTTCCTACTATCGAGTGTAACTCAAAAATTCGTCCTTATGAGTTAAAAAGGATTGGAACTGATCAGGTTCCTATCTAGTTCAATCAGATAGACGACTACGAATTAAACGAATAAATCATATGTCCTAATTTTTGTGAATTTAGACGTTTTAACTAAGATCTGATCAAGATCTTCTACACCTATAGATTATGGATTAAACACTACGAGGTTTTAGGTTTAATCACATAATCCAAATTGGATAAGACCTAAGTTCTAGGTTTTATACTATAAGTGATCTACTAGTTAAGGCAGATCCTATTAAGTAATCAAACTTAATAGGATGAATCTCCTATCTTAAATCTAAAGTTAAAAGATAAACTAATCAGAATAGGTTGTAAAACAAAATAATATCTAGAAATTACTAAAACCAAGGTTTCACCCATAGGGTAACCCAATTTACCCAATGAATGAATACTAACCTATGATCTAATCATACTCTCAGGAAAGGTCCTTAAGGTGGGATGCTTAAGACTTAGGAAAAATTATTGGAATTCAATTTAATGACTTGTTTTATTTACTTACATGGTACTAATATGATTACATTATTAATCCTAGTATTCTAAGATTTTAATTAAGGGTTAAAGTTGCGCATTTCCAATTTTAAGGTAAAATGACTATTTTGCCCCTACTTTACGGGTCAATCAACTTTTGATTTAGGGGTCCAAACTGAGTTTTATCTTCTCCAACTAATTCCTTATTGTCTAACTTGAAGATAGACAGTAAGTACGTCCAATTTGGACGAGAAACGACCGAGTTATGGCTAAAATAAGGCTAGGGGTATTTTGGTCATTTCTCTAAATTTTAGGGTTCAAATCCTAAATATTATTTCTGTGAAAATGATAACATTGAAATTCTAAACTAGGTAGCTTCTTGAATTTTTGGATTTGGAGTTAAATTGACCAAGTTATGGCTATTTGAAGTCGAAGGGCATTTTGGTCATTTTTCACTACAGTCAACTCTAAATTATAGAGTTGGCTTTTTGTTCTGATGTCCAAATGAGAAAGCTAATACTACCATGGTGATGGGGCCGCTCTCCTGAGCATTTTAAGACCCATATTGACTATGTTTCGATAATCGGGTAAAAAGTTATGGGGTCTTAAAGAAGCTCTAAAATGCTACCTCGTTATGCGTACCCCGAAACGAAATTTTACATTATGCCATTTAATCCTAAATATTTTTCTGAGTATTTTAAGACCCATATTGGCTATGTTTGGATCATCCTACAAAAAGTTATTAAACTTTTAAGATTTACTATTCAAAAATACAATTTGAATTAATTTACTATTCATTTATTCAAATTGAATGATTTTACTATTCATTCCTAAAGTTTTTATTTAATTAATCACTGTTTAATTATTAATTAATTAATTAATTAATTTTACTGTAGTAAAGTAATTAGTGCTAATTACTATTTAATTAATCTTAATTAATCTCTAATTATATTTAATTATTTAAATTTACTGTTCATTCCTAAAGTTTTTATTTAATTAATCACTATTTAATTATTAATTAATTAATTAAATAATTTTACTATAGTAAAGTAATTAGTGCTAATTACTGTTTAATTAATATTAATTAATCTCTAATTATATTTAATTATTTAAATTTACTATTCATTCCTAAAGTTTTTATTTAATTAATCACTCTTTAATTATTAATTAATTAATTAAATAATTTTACTGTAGTAAAGTAATTAGTGTTAATTACTGTTTTTTTAGTCTTAATTAATCTCTAATATATTTAATTATTTAAATTTACTATTCAAAAGTAATTAATTATCCTAATTACTGTTTAAGATTTAATTAACAGTTAATTTATCCTTAATTAATCTTTAATTATAATTATTTAATTAAAGTTATTGTTTAAAAGTAATTAGTACTAACCCTAACTTAATTAACCACTAACAGTAATTAATTAGGGCTAAACAGTAATTAATTAACACTAACATTAATTTAATTAATTTCTAATTAACTGACAGTGGGCCCCACTAACACGTGGCACTTCCAGAGGCTGCCACGTGGCACAGTGGGTCCCACGGGCTGCTGTCTCAGCCCGGCTGACTGGACAGTGGGCCCACCTGACACGTGGCACTGCCGGAGGCTGCCACGTGGCATTGTCGGTCCCACGGGCTACTGACTCAGCCCGGCTGATTGGACAGTGGGCCCACCTGACACGTGGCACTGTGGGTCCCACGGGCTGCTGACTCAGCCCGGCTGATTGGACAATGGGCCCCCACTTGACACGTGGCGGGCCCATAGGCTGCCACGTGGCCGGGTGGGCCCCA
Source organism: Gastrodia elata (assembly GCA_016760335.1). Classification (NCBI taxonomy): domain Eukaryota; kingdom Viridiplantae; phylum Streptophyta; class Magnoliopsida; order Asparagales; family Orchidaceae; genus Gastrodia; species Gastrodia elata. The sequence goes on along the minus strand of CM028672.1, from coordinate 6,237,564 downwards.
CCCGCGCTGACGCGGACCCGACCCGGTTGGGTCGGGCTCGGGTCGGCCCGGCCCGACCCAAAGGCGTGACCCTTCGCCTTCCGGGGGTTCGGCGGACCGAACCCAGTCCACTTCGAGGAACTGGTGCGCCCGATCGGGTGGGTTTTAGCCCGATCGGAACGGTGGATGTGAAGAGGACATGTTGATCTACCTATCCAACAATTTTTTCAACGATCGAACGGTAAACGAGGGAGATCGGGGTATCTAAAGTTCGGATGGGCGAAGGGTTCAGCGGAAAAGAAAGACTGACTTCCGGGCTTGATTCCGGCTCGATCCGGGCTCCGATCGGTGAAAACTCGGAGCCTAGGGGTAGGCCGAGGTCTTATAGACCGGACGACGACCTCGCCGAAGCCTGGATGTGGCCGGATTGGCCAGAAATGGCGACGGGCCGCCGCGTGTCACGCGGGCGGAGTCGTCGAGGAAGACGACTCCGCAGCCGTTGGATCTGGGCCGATCCAACGGCTGAGATGGCGCCGTCCAGATTGACGGCGCCGTTAGCTACAGTGACGGGTCCGTTAAGTACTTAACGGCACGCCGTTAGCTACAGTAAAAAAATAATAATAATAATTTTTTTTTTTTTTTTTGAAAGAAGTTCAGAAAATTTTGAATATGTTTTTCCTAGCTAATTTGGGGTCAATAAATTCAATGGCGCAGTCGGATTTTTGATCCGACGAGTTATTTGATACCTCGATTTCCGTGATATTTTTATTATTAAAATATTAGTCGAAATTTTATGACTTCCGATTGATACGAAAACTTCACCCCAAGCTATTTTGGGGTCAAGAAACGCAATGGTGGTGTCCGTTTTTCGATCAGAGGTCAATTTAAATAGGTCAATCGCTAGGGTTTCCGGATTTTTAGAAATCAGGATTCAATCCAATTGACTCCTGATTTGTGCTAAGTTTAGGAGGTTGACTCCATTGACCTAATTAGCACATCTAATTATGTTTAAGACTTAGGGTTAACCCTAATTATCTAAAGAAACAACTCGGGTTGTTACAATTGCTCCTAAAATGCTTAGGAAATTTGTGATATCATTAAATACATGAAAATTAATAACATAAAATATATTTAGATTAATTGTCTAATCGGTATTTTCTCTTTTTGGTTGGGTCCCTAGCATTGTGAAACTGATAATGTCAGTTTCAGAGCATTTTGAGGAGTTAGCACCCGTGGAGGAGCAGTTCAAGGAGGAAGAGCACCTTGAAGCTTATGAGTCTTAGTTTACGTTGCTTATTTTTATTTAAGTGAGGATGAGTGTCCTTTATTTTCTGCTTAAAACTTATTTAAAAATATTGTAATAATACAGGTACTTATTGTATTTTTTCTTACTGCATACTTTATCCTGAGTTACATATTTTCTATTTTTCAATTATGGTTTCAATGGATGTAAACTTTTCATTTCTTTCTTCCGCACTCTGATAATCATGTATGTTATTTAGTGAATGACTTAGCTTATATTGTTGCACATCCCTCCCTTATCATTGTATTGAGAATTATAACCTAATATAATGATAAGTGAGGGGTTGCTCAATGACGACTTGTAGCGCCCGCCCCATTGCCGCGTGCAACTAAAATAAATTTAAGGTTTTATAATACAGTTGGCGTATGAGCGGTGCGCTACTAAGGAAGGAATTCCGCATCTCCCCGAATAGTTGAAACTAAAACTAAAGGGCTGCTGACTCAACCTCAAGAAGGATTGAGAGCTAATACTTAAAATAAGGGTAATGTCCTTATTATAACGACCCCAATAATTGGATAGAAGATTAATCCAATATTGGGATGTTACCTTAGCATCTAATACTCAATTTGAAAAAAACTAATCAAATATAAATGCTAAGTGGGCAAGTTTCTTTGTGAGCAAATGTTAAGTTAAAGTAAATTTACAAAGAAAAGCAATATAAGGCACATGAAATATTGCAAGTATAAACAGTACAAGCAATATCTATAATCCACTTATTCAACCCAAATAATTACAAAATAAGTAATCACAATACAGATAGACAATGATAGGTAAAAATAACTCAAGCAATATATAGTTTAATTATTATAAAACTATTTAAAAGTAAAGGAAAGAGAGAATACAACTATTCTCTTCATTAAACCAAAAGTTCAAGAAAATTTAAATAATAAGCGGAAGCCTTTCATTTTAGAAACTCTTGAAGTACTAGAACATGCATTATCTGAATCAAAGAGCTCTTGATCTATCATATTTTAGTTTTTAAATATGATAGGGCAAAGCCAATAAAAGAAAATGTGTAGTTAGACTAAACAGTCTAAACATATTTTAAGATTGGCTACATTTTAAGTAAATAGAATTTCACAAGTATAATTTACAATTTAATCTAAGCAGCGGAGTTATAAAAGCTATCAAGTATGGAAAAAGGAAGTAAACATTACTGTAAAGAAGACAGTATGAAATAAGCTGAGTAAGAATACTCACTTGTATATATAAGTCCTAGCCTGAATCTAAAAATAGTAAGGGAAAAGCATCCTAAGAGACTAGAAATTACTATGTGCATTTAAGTAACTGAAATAAAAGTAATACATATTCAATGAAACTTATGCTAATTAAGGAAATGAAATACAGTGAAGTATTAAATGAAATTAAGCAACATAAACTGTATTCTAAATGAAGTGTAAATAAGCAAAACACAATACTAGAAATTGAGAATGTAAAGCATAGAAAGTAAAGAAGATATTTTAGACTCTTGGTCTAAGATAAACATAACCTAGGACTATGAAAATAATCATAACTAAACAGTTATGAAGAGATCTTACAATCAATAAGATTATAAAAAAACTCTTATATCATTACTTGAAGTTATATTTAGAAAATTTCTCATTCTGCGAGAGTGTTCAACAGAATGGAACGAGGAGTTAAGCACGTCTGCCTAACTAGATATAGTGGGGGGTCGAACATTCAGATTTACCCTCTCTAAAATGCTTAAGTCATATAATAAGCGCTATCTTTCTTATTCAAAGTGCCATAAGGCATTCCCCATAAAGCTTTATGAAATTTTTAATTATGCATAATGATGTGGTATGAATATTCAAGGAAAAGGTTCAAAGCTAAGCAAGCATTCAATAAATTTCAAATTTTGTAAACTATGCGATATTCTTTTATTATCTAAATTTTGATGATTTACTTAATGATTGGAGCTAATTGAGCTCCCAATTAACTTATAGATATTGATCTTTAAGTCAATTATAATTAATACTAGAAGAATGAGAAGTTTATAAAATAGTAGTTTCATATAAATGAAGTTCATCCTATATTAGTCTTAAACTAATCAAATCAAATATATTAATTTTTAAAGTTTAAGGAAACTAGCAGGGCAGGATAAGGTTTATAATTTGCTAAGCTAATGAAAGTATAAGCTAAAGGAAATTCTATTAGTTTTATCTAGGTAGCTTATAAACTAGAAAGTATCAAATTAATTCAATAATGAAAGTATTTTAGATTAATTGATGTTGAGTATTTAAAGGTAAGGAAAGAAGCATATTATATCATACAAGTAATAATTCATTTGTAGTTGTAGGAAATTAAAAATCTATAGCTTATTTAAAGCATGAAATGGAGTTATTGTTCTCTTGTTTAATCAATAAAGAACTAATTTGGAAGGTTAAAGACTATTGGAATATGTGCTAATTATCTAAGTGATTGTTTGAGCACTAGTCTTATTATGAGTTCTTTTAAAGAACTTTAACTAGCAATTGGAAGTATTAAGCTAAAATAGAATACAAAAGATATTGAAAGATTCTTAGTTAAATTTAACATTTAACTAAAAGAGAAGTAAAATATGTATAAACATAAGAATCTCATCCTGGCAGTTACCAAGTACAGCATGGCAGTACCAAGATGTATCAAGATCTAAAAAAATCATTCTGGTGGCCTGGAATGAAGAAAAGCATGGCTGAGTTCGAGGCAAAGTGTCATACTTGTAATCTGGTCAAGGCTGAACATCAGAAACCCGGAGGACTTCTTCATCCTCTTGCGATTTATGAATATAAGTAGTTTGATATTTCTAAGAATTTTGTTATGGGTATACCTAAAGCAAGATTCGGTGCTGATTCAATTTGGGTCATTATCGATCGATTGAACAAATTAGCACATTTTATTCCTATGCGTCAAACCGATTATGTGGAGAAATTGGCAAAGCTTTATATCAAAAAAATAATCAGGCTCCATGAAATTCTAAGATCTACGTATCTGATCGAGATAACCATTTCACTTCTTAATTTTGGCAAGCAGTGCATCAAGACTTGGGGACTATAGCCATGAGTGTGGGGCCCCATACTTTCCTGTAGATATGCTAACACTGATATTAGCATAACTGCGGGAAGTATGGTGCTCCATTCCGGTGGAAAATCCCCAACTAAAGTAGAGTCAGGTAGGACCCAACTCGCCTTAAGCCAAGGACTTGTCACCCTGTAGAAGAGACTGTGAACATACATCAATACAAATCAAAGTGGCAGAAGCAAGAAACGGTATAATATAACATCCACAGGCATAACATAGTATAAGAGAGTGTGGTGACCCGCACCCTTAATCCGCTGAAGGATTAAGTCAAGGGTGGATTGAGGGGTGAGGAACGCAACGGCGAGGTCGGATTTTAGATCTGACAAGTATTTTAATTTCCCAATTTTCGAGGCATTTAATTATTATTAAAATATTCATCAAATTTTGATGACTTCCAATTGCCACCAAAACTTCACCCCTAGCTAATTTGGGGGCATTGAGCGCGATGGCAAAGTCCGTTTTCCAATCCGAGGTCGATTTAGATAGGTCAACTTTTAGGGTTTCTGAATTTTCAAAAATCAGGATTCGATCCGTTTGACTCCTGATTTGGACTAAGTCTTAGAGATTGACTCCAATTGACCTAATTAGTACTTAAGATTAGTTTTAAGACTTAAGATTAGTCCTAATTGACTAAGGTAACTGTGGCGGCCCTGCCCTGCCGTGGTCCTGTTAACCCTTAGGTTAACATGATTACAGTGGAGGGATCACCAAATGACAAGGTCCCCACTTAAGATTGCATTAGTCACACATCCTAATCCAATTTAAATAAGGACTTTGCCATTCAATCTAGAAATATTATCACTAAATGATCATACATGAACTCAGAGTGCGGAAGCATATAACATAACATCCATCCAATACAGTATAAATACAACAATACAGAATAAGTAAAGTACTGAAAAGAAAATAAAATCCTGTATTATTACAACATTTAATGAGCTTAAAAGAACTAAAAGAAAACTCTCATCCTCACTGAAGATAGAAACCTAAGCTACAGATCTTCAGGAACGGGCTCCTCCTCCAATGGCAAACTCTTCACTGGATCTGCTAAACCAATAAACTCAAAACCTACCATTATCAGTTTCATAATGGTAGGGCCCCAGCCAACAAAAGAAAAACTAGTTAGACAATAAGTCTAAGTACATTTTAGGGTAAAAGTTTTTTTAAGTTAACTGAATATCACCATAAAAACAGTACTGAGCAAAATAGGTGCAGAAAAGCGTACAAAAGAGCTGTAATAAGTTATAAACCATAGTTTATAACTAAACGAAAAGGAAGTAAAACATACCTCCTCCAAGCAACTGCAACACAAAACAGGTAAGTAAAAGAAGTGTAAAAATGTAAGAAAATACAACCTAAATATGCATATGATCAAACTGATTATGCCAAGTGACATACAAAATTCAAATAGTATAAAACTGAGTACACTAACATCCTAAGTAAGCATATGAAAACAGTAAGTAAAACTAGCATTCTATATAAAAACATGTGCAGAAAAGTTGTAAGTAAAACGGTGCTGAAATGCAGAATATACTAGTAAAACAGTAACTGTAAACTGAAACTATAGCAACTGTACAAGTCATCTGAACTGAGTACGAACTCAGCAATTCTTAGCCTGATGAGCTAAGAAACTCTGAACTGAACATCACTGAAACTCTTAGTCTGATGAGCTAAGACAGAACTGAATGTAAGTGTACTTGAATTAGTATATTCATATCAGAATCCTGACTCTGTAGTCAGTAGGGCGAGAGTCTATCCATCCTATCACTCGGACTAGGCATGGCCAATAGATTGTCGGACATTAAACCCTCGAAAGGTTGCCGACCCCGAACGGGTTGATCGAAGAGGTATACTAATCAAGCTACACCTTACAAACCACTTGTGAAACGAACACAATGCTTTTTATGAATGTTCAAAATTGACGTAAGATATTCATCAAATATCTTAAGTACATAATATATGTTCAAGGTATAAGGCTCAAAATCAAGGCATGCGAAGCATCAAAAATTCAAAGTGCAAGAAACTCTATCTAAAACACAGGTGATATCCTTTGTTATCTACTTTATTCGTTCTATCTACTCTAAGTTACATAAGTTTCAGAATTATCAATTCTTACACATTCTGTAACTTAGAATCACGAATTCTACTTGTTGAAGATAATTAGGACTGGTCAAATCCCAACCACATCTTGATTAGCCAAATCAAGATGAATAGATTAAGAATTAGACTCGAGATGATGGGGTCTAATTACTTAATCTAAAGGTATAACTAAGGGTCTAAGGTTTAGAACCCAAAACTCACAGATTAGGTTAAGGCAAATCCTAATGATAAATCAAATTCATTAGGATGGATTTCTATTCTTAGTTCTAAAGTTTAAAGATCAAAATAATCATTTAATAAACTAAGAAAATCTATAAACTAGAAAACTCAAGGTTTCATCTAATTGAGTAACCCAATTTACTCAATAGATAAAATCTAACTTAAGATCTATTCCTAATCTTAGGACTTAAAGCTCTTAATTACTAAGAGTATTTCTCAAGACACACATCCTAACTAATGTTATAAGACCTAAGGATGGGTCTAAGAATAATTAAGGAAAGAGAACACTCACTTAGGACTTAGGAATTTTCTAAATGAGCAAATTCTGAGATTTTAATCAAAACTTAATTTAGACCTAAGTTTGATTAATTTTCAGTTCTAAATCATTCCATTTACTGATTTTAATGTTTAGAAACTGAAATTAGGGCTTTTAAAGGCTAAACCCTAAATTTGGGCAAAAAGACCATTTTGCCCCTACTTAAGGGTTCAAAAGATCAAATTTTGATCTAGGGCTTAAATTCTGAAATTTTCTTTTTGGAAAATTATTACTTACTGTCTAATGTAAGATTAGACAGCAACTAAATTAATTTTGGGTGATTATTAAGCCATATGAGATCAAATTATTGAATTTGACTCATAAGGGCAATTTAGTAATTTGGCTAAGTGAAAGCTAAATTTTCTTTTAGATTATTGTTCTTTACTGTCTAAGCTTTCCATAGAACCTAAATTTGCTAAAATCTGATAAGTATTGGCCAAGTTATGGCCAATACAAGATTTAGGGTTTAAGGGGTTAATTAAGGGATCCTTAATTATAGGTCAAAAATCCTAACTTTTTCAATTAGTATCCAAATCAAGCAAAATCAGTGACTATGAATTACAAATAGTTCACTGATTTTTAATGATATGTGATAGGCTCAATTTGGACCTAATTTGACTAAGTTAAGACCTAATTAGGGTTTAGGGTAATTAGTGAGTGATTAACAAAATTAATCACTCAAAAACTAATCCAACCTTATGGATTGATTCTAAATGGATCTATGAGTCCTCTGAAGTTTAAAACTCTCAAATTGGGTTACTAGATTTGCTATTATTCACTAATCAAGATTTAGAGTAATTAAGGATGATTAGCAAATCTAACCGTTGGATCTAAAATATTTTTATAGATTACTGTTAATTAGATTCTTCTGATCTAAATTGATATTTGGATTATCAAATTTGGAGCTCAATTGACTAAGTTATGGTCAATTGAAGATCTAGGGTTAATTAACCTAATTAGGGTTTGGTCCTAAAAGTGATTAGGCTCAAACTAATCCAAACAGCAAAATAAACACTATCAAATTAATTCCTTAGGGTTTTCTGATCACTTTAAGATCCATATTGGGTATGTTTGGATCATTGGGTACAAAGTTATGGTTAAATGAATATTTGAGACATAAATTTGAACTTAATTAAACCCTAAATGATCACTTTATTAAATATTGATCCTACAGAAAATTGAATGGCATCAATAAATTCCTTATATTTTTCTGATTAATTTAATATATTTATTTGTATAGTTTGGACATATATTTATTGAGTTATTTAGGTCTAAAGTTTAGTATTAAACTAATTAATTATTACTGTTTTTATTAAATTAATATAATTGTCATTAAATTAAATAAATCTATTATTATATAAACATTTAATTAATAAATTATCTGATATATAGTTATAAAATATTCTAATTTAGTTTTCTGCAGGTGGGACCCATCTGACGGGTCAGGCAGAGAGAGACACGTGGCTCCTTCTGATACGCCACTGAAACCTCAGCGGGACCCACAATTCCAGTCATAATTGACTGTGGGTCCCGCAGTCTCAACGCAAAACTCTGCGCCGTCTGCACAGGTTTCTCGGGCCGGGATCGGGCCGATCTGACCCGGCCCAAACAACTCGCCTTCTTCATTCGCGATCTAGGGCACGACCAGGGAAGATCGCCGGTCGACGATGGAGCTTGGTTCATACCGCAATGGATAGGTCTTGATCGGATCTATCAACTCATAACTGAAATAGCTTGCGAAGGAATCAAAATACAACCAAAACCCTAAATTCCAGGTTTTGAATGGCATAAGAGTCGAATCCCTAACTAATTCCACTGTAGCTAAATCACTAAATTCGATCGACTGCGTTCTAATTATCCCAATCGGATCCATTGAATTCTTAATCCGTATCATGAAATTGCAAAACGAAAGAAGATTTGCTCATTTTGAATAAGGATTAATGTGTAGATTCGTACCTTAAATGGGTGGCAGAGAGGGCTTCTAGCTTGCTATGGCCAAACGAGCTTCCTTAGGGTTCGGGAGGTTGAACCCGAGCTGTGGAGAGGATCAAGGGTTTTAAATCTAGACCTAAAGCGGCGGCACGTACCTGGTAGGAGCCATCTGGTGCAGTCGCGGCGCTGCATCTGCCGCGCGTCGCGAGCGAGAGACACGCGCTGGGCATTCGGAGAAGACGTAGTCTGAGCCGTCTGATCTTGCGCCGAGATCTGATCAAACGGCTCAGATGATTCCTGGCTGGCTTAGACGGCGGGTTAGCGGATGTGAAGAAGAAGGAACGGCGGAATAAATAATATAACGGAGGCCGTTAAATTTCAGTATTTAGATATTTATTTAAATTAAATTATACAGATTTAATTAATTAATTTTAACCTATTAAATGCATCCCAAAAATTTCCAATAAATCACCTTTAGCTAATTGAAGGGTGAGGAACGCAACGGCGCACTCGGATTTTTGTTTCGACGAACATTTAATTATTTGATTATTTAGGGTATTTAAATAATAATAAAATATTTGACGAAAAATCAACGACTTCCAAATGCCTCCAAAATTTCACCCTTAGCTAATTTGGGTGTTCTGAACGCAATGGCGAAGTCAGATTTTCAATCTGAGGTCTAGATAAAAAGTCAAATTTCCAGGTTTTGGGATTTTTTCCAGAATTCCTGTTTGACTTTGTTGACTTCTTGGTTTGACCTAGGTTTCAAAAATGAATTCCAAATCACTTGATTAGTGACTTAGAATCTTAATTAAGACTTAGATTAGTCTTAATTGAGCAAAGTAACAACCTGGGTTGTTACAGTAACAACCTGGGTTGTTACAGAGAGTAAAAGAAACAGTAACTCAAATCAAATATAGAAAAGTAAATACATCCAGAATTTAATTATTACAAACTGAATTTAATAGAAATAAAGATCTCTTAATTTCATTATAAAAAGAGAAAATCTATCTAAGCAGTAGTAGGAAGATCCTCCTCCTGCACCAGCTCCTCTCCTGCAGCACTACCAACGAACAACTCTGAATCTGACATTTATCGGTATCACAAATGCCAGGGCCCCAGCCAACAAAAGAAAAATATTACAGTTAGACAATTATCTAAGTACATTTTAGGCTATTTAAATGAACTGAATATTTAAGATATTACATTTAAAGGTTTTAAATGAATAAGCATTAAAAAGGTACAACAAGCTATAAGAACGGGGTAACTATAAACTAATCATTTATAGCTAATCAATGGGTATGTAAAATAACATACAACAACAACAACTAAACATGGTGAGGCTAAAGGCAAAAGTAACTACAACTACTGAAATAAATTTGATCCTAACATACTTATGATCACATGGAGATATGCTGAGTATAATAAGAACACAAGTGCTGAAATAGACATACAATTCTAGCATCCTAAATATGCCAATATCTTAGTACCAATCAATGAGAGCGTATATACAAGCATGCAGATTGACATGGAAAAGGCCACTGAGACATGTGGCAAAAGTAAACTAAGTACATGTGACAAACTGTAAATACACGTCTGCGCTTGCACGCAAGTGTACGTGGTCTGAAGTAATAAGTGAAAAGTGTGACTTTTTGGGAATTTATCGATCCTCAGAGAATTGGTTGATTTGGCACTAAGGTGTATCTATTCTCACTAATATTTAAGCTATAGTATCTATTGGATGAGTAGTCTAAAATTAGCATAAATATTCACTAAGTAAAAATAGTAAGATTTAAGAAAGAGGAGAGTTGGGGCCATCCCACATGCCATGACATAATATTTATGTAGATTTGTTTCTCAAGATTTATCATTTAATTTAATTAAAATCAAGTGCACATTGTTGTCCTTGAGTCTAGCTCAAGGTCTTAAAAGTTCAAATCTCGTGCACAAAATGAACTCACATTCGCTTTTACTTTGGCACAAAGATTCTTGTAAGATTCTTGGGATTTAAAATTTAATTTTATTCTCTTGATCAAGGAGACCTTGATTTTTTAAACTTTAGGATCTTATAATTATTGATTTCCACTATGAGCATCACTTGCATCATACATAGTTGAGATGAGGGATTCACATGTTGGGCTCAACGATTATGTCACTTAGTTTATGAGCACTCAACACTTCTTTCCTCCACCTCAATTATGTTGAGCTAAGGAGCTCATTTAGTGGGTCTTAGCATCAATTGCAATAACTCTTTGGTTGAGCTTAGATTGAGGTGCATTGAGCTTATGAACTTTCTCACATAGTTCTAAGCCTTCATGCACTCATAATCTAACATCCAACCTAAGATGAGCTAAGGAGCACAAGATAATTAGTTCTTGGAGTTTTTTTTTTTAATAGTTCATTTCTCATAATCACATTCAAGACTAATTAGACAAAAATTTCTTAGTAACACATTAAAATCACAATCAAATTATGCTTGAGGAAAAACATTAATACATTAATATTATATTACGCAAATGGGACTTCTCCCCCAACCCTCCCCAAGGGAATTTAGCTACTCATTGCATAAAAAAAGAAGAAAAACACATACATGGCTAAAGACCCTTTCATGGTCAACTAAAAAGAAATATAAGAGTGGAGTTTAGAAGATACTAGGAACACTCTATAGAAGTTCTCCAGAATTCTTCTTCTCCTTCTCAATGTTCCCTCCTTAGGTCTCTAGTACTGACTTCTTCCCCCTCTTCCAAAGCAAGAGCTTGCCTTGCCACCATTGAGGAGTTCCTCTCTTTCCTTGGATCTCCTCCTTACTTAGTAGAATTTGGCTAAAATTGTGAACCCTTCTCTAGTCAAGAGGAAGGGTATTTATAGGAGGGGGGGGGGCTGCCATCTTCTTCTCTTAATCTCACACCAGCTTTTTCACTAAAAAAACTGAATTCATCATGACAATATCCTCCATTGATGGTGAGGTGATAATAATCTTCAATTATTTACCCAAAACATCATCTCAAAGCCTCCTTTTTCAAATAAAATGGGCTGCTGTAGGGAATGATGGATGGGGACAAAATGCAGGATAGAGGTCATGTCCCCAGCCGCAATAAATGCTTGTCTGGGAAAAATTTGCGACGGGCTGCCGGAGCGCGCTGCAGCACGCCACAGTAGAGCTCTGCGGCGTGCTCTGGTTCTTAGCAAATTGGCTAAGTCCCCCGCTGCAGACTGCTGCAGCGCGCGACCGCGCGCCGTAGCGGTCAATTCCACAAACACTGTTCAATTAGTTGGGCAGCCATATTTATATAGTTAAGTATTATCGGTACAAACCGCTGCAGCGCGCGACCGCGCGCTGGGGCGGCTTATTCCGCAAACACTTTTCAATTTGTTTGGCAGCCCTATTTATATAGTTAAGTATTTTTGCTACAAACCGCTGCAGCGCGCGACCGCACGTTGTAGCGGTGATTTTCGCGATTACTGTTCAATTAGTTTATGCATTCATTTTTATATAGTTTAGAGGTTTCCACTGCAGCCCGCTGCGGTGCGCGGTAGCACGCGGCAGTGCGCTGTAGTGGATTCCTTTAATAAATTTTAAAATTTATGCAGAAATGCCTTAGAACTCCTTTGAATTTTATTTCCCTGAAAAAGATAGAAAAAATTGATTTATGACCAGCATAAAGATCTTAAATAAATAAAATTTCCCCTTTTATTTAGATATAATTTATGGATTCATCACACCCTCACACTTAAATTCTTGCTCGTCCTCGAGTAAGCTCAAAATGATAATTTTTTCTATTTTGGAGGGATGAAAGTCACAATAATGTACATAAAGTAAGTATAAGTCAAAATATGTGCATGACAAAAATGAAATGAACAATGTAGTAATATTAATGTTTTCAATTGTGGCACTAAGGTGGTTTAATCAATAAATCTCCAAATATTTGAATTTTTAATGCTTGATATTAGGTGATGAGTATAATTCATTGTGAACTTTTAGATAAAAGAAATGGTTAGAGATTCTTAGAGTTATGTCATATATGCTCCTTCTTATGAATCACAAAGATGAAAAGTTTAGAGGAGAGATAATTTTCTTCATCTTTTCTTATTTTATTCATTTATGAGAGATATTTTTTATCATCCATTTTTTCATAAATATTTTATTCTTTTTATCCTTAGGGAGAGATATTTTTCTTCATCCCTAACATTTTTATGATCATGAAGTCCTACGGGAGCCTAGCACACTCTATTTAGAATCAATGCCATATTTTTTGGTTTAAGTCCTATGCCTTCTCCCACACTTAGCTCAAGCATCTATTTAAATTTTTGGAGATTTAGATTTTCCTCCATTCATTCCTTAATTACAATATTTTATTGCTTATAATTCATGTAATCATTTTTGTTAAGCATACTCTTACTTATATCACATTTGATTTTTATATTTTTGTAATTTTCATTTCTTTTGAAAAATTCAGAAAAAATATGTCAATTAAGAATAACTCAAAAATGCAGGAATATGAAAATTCATAAATTGAAATCTCAAAATAAAAATATACTAAAATAAAGATACAAAGGAAAAATGAAAAAGAACAAATACAACCTAATTAGTTGTCATCTTCCCCATCATCGTCTTCCTCCATTACATACGCCATCTCGGTAGGGTAGCGCGTCTCCGATATGGGTGCACCGACGGGAGGTCTTGGCAACACAGAGGCGTCCGGTCCACCTTGCAAACTCCAATCATCAAACATCATCCCAAGGGCTTCATGGAATTCAGATTGGAACTTGCACTGTTGGACGAACTCTTGTTTGAAGAACCCCATATCGGTAGCGAGAGCCTTGCTAAGCTCCGCATGTTGATTGTGGAGGCTCGCCAAGAGTTGGTTCGTGAGGCGCGAGTCAGAAGGTGTAGATGCTTCCCCTTTCAGGCCCCTTCTGCAGACCGCTATAGCGCGGTCGGGTTCAAGCGCGCATAGAGCGGAAAATGGTTTCGCGTGCCATCACGATGCACATCACGCGCGGTTTTCCGCTGCAGCGCGCTGTCGCGCAAAATAAAAAAATAATAATTGTTTTTTGGTTGCCTCCCAATAAGCGCTTCATTTTACGTCATAAGCTAGACTCACTAATGATCAATATGTTGGATCCGGCGGTTTCCTTTTCCAAAAGCTAAAGATGTCTGAGTGAGCACAACCCTCTTGGGAGCTCAAACCTAGTTCATCTTCACCCTCAACTAAAGGATCCATTTTTTCATTTTCAAGATTTGGGGGAGTCTTTTTCTTTCTTTTTCCACGTCGCGTTTTTCTCTTTTTCACTCCTTCCTTGTTCCCCTTTTCAGAGGAAGGAGTAGAGTAGCCATCAAAAATTTGTTCTTTTATTGTCAGGTCTCATAGAATATTATCTACCCATAACCTCTCTTCTCTTACCATTTTTCTTACTTCATCCTCCATTTCTTTCTTTTTAAAGAGAGTGGGTTTTAGATCAATCACTTCTATTTTTCCTTTAACACTGATGCTCATTATACCGCGACTCACATCTATGACAGCCTTAACACTCATCAAAAAGGGTCTTCCAAAAATAATCATTGAATTTTTGTTCCATTGGTCCCATTTACACACCACAAAGTCAGTTGGAACAATGAAATTCCCTAATTCAACAGTAACATTCTTTATCATTCCTAGATGGGTAAGGGATTCAAGATTAGCAAACTCTAAAATCATCGAGGTATATTCCATCCGTCCTACCTTAAATTGTCCATAGATGTGGTAGGGCATAACATTAACTGAAGCACCTAGATCACACAAGGGATCTACAAACACTTCATTTCTTATTACGCACAGGATGCTCAACCTCCCAGGATCTTCACATTTGGGTGTAGTTAGCTTTTCATGGTCATTCCCATTTCTTCTTTCCACTTCCTCTAGTCCAAAATTTGTTGCTCTCTCTTTCTCATAATTAATTCCTTCTGATACATTTTCAGAATGTATCACACTCACCAATTCCCTTGGGTTTATTTCCATTGAACTGGGTAAAACCCCTTGCTGCTGAGAGATCAGCTGCTTGGAGATTTGCCCTAATTGTATCTCAATTCCTTAGGGAGGCTTCTATTCCCTGACATGTGATGGTGGCCTCAGTGCGGCGCATGAATTGGGTTATTTCGGCATTAAATGAATTGAAAGCCCCTTCTAGATTGTGTTGGTAGTTGTTGTTATTATTACTATAGTTCATGCCTTGTTGGTTAGATGAATTTCCCCCATATTGATTAGCATTATTATTATTATTACTCTATGAGAAATTTGGGTGGTTTTTCCACCCTGGGTTGTACGTATTAGAGTAGGGGTTGTTTGTTTGGTTATTATTTCTTAGGTAATTGATTTATTCAGTGTTGTTTTATACGAAGGGATTGTTTAAATTATAGCTCTCACTGTTGTGCCTTCCCCCGCACAATTCACAGTGTACCTCAGAAACTACATTTCCATTCATTCTTTCTATCCTTTCGTTCAAGGCATGAATTTCTTATTGAAGAGCTGTTATTTGATTAGATTCGGTTACTTTAATGGATTTTTTTTTAGCCTTTCAGAAGGCCATTGGTATGCGTTGTTTGTTATTTCTTCAAAGAGGTCGTAAGTTTCCTCTTGGGTTTTTCCACTAATGGAGCCACCGGCGGCCGCATCAATGAGTGTCCTCGTTGGAGCGTTCAAACCATTGTAAAAGGTTTGCACTTGCATCCATAGAGGGAACCCATGATGTGAGAAATGCCTGAAGCACTCCTTAAAGTGATCCCACCCGTCATAAAGAGTCTTACCTTCCATCTGAGTAAAGTTGGTGATCTCAATTCTCAAACGTGTAGTTTTAGCCGGAGGGAAGTATTTGGCTAAGACTTTTTTAGCTAAATCATCCCAAGTACAGATAGAATCACTCGGTAGAGAGCTAAGCTAACTCTTGGCTCTATCTCTCAGTGAGAATGAAAATAGCCGCAATTTAACAGCGTCTTCGGAGACACTGTTAAATCTGAAGGTATCACATATTTCAAGAAAAGTTGAAATATGTGAGTTAGGATCTTCAGTGGCTAATCCTCCAAACTGATTGTTTTGCACCATACTCAGTGTGGAATGTTTGATTTCAAAATTGTGGGCTTCTATATTTAGCCTTACAATCGCATGGGGGATTCCCCCAACAGTGGGTAGTGCGTAATCTCTAAGTGCTCTACCCCTAAGCTCTTCTAAATTTTTAGTGAAATTGTCCATAACAGCTTGTTGGCTTGATAAATTTCGTTCTCGCCTAGCTTGTAAGTATGTTCTTTCTATTTCGGGATCAAAAAGATATTCAGGACAGACTCTTTTACTCATACAAGTTACAATATGGCTTATCAAGAACGAGTTTGGCAATAAAGATCACACAGATTTTTCAGAAATAAAATAAACAAAAAGAAATATAAAATGTTGGCTTGATAATTATAAAAAATTTAAAACTACTAATATATGCAATCAAATGCTTAAATCGCTAGTTACTTATAGATTGTCCTTAATTCAAATCAGAAACCAATTCCCTGGCAATGGCGCCAAAAACTTGACAGACTGTAAATACACATCTGTGCTTGCACGCAAGTGTACGTGGTTTGAAGTAATAAGTGAAAGTGTGACTTTTTAGGAATTTATCGATCCTCAGAGAATTGGTTGATTTGGCACTAAGGTGTATCTATTCTCACTAATGTTTAAGCTATAGTATATATTGGATGAGTGGTCTAAAATTAGTACAAATATTCACTAAGTAAAAATAATAAGATTTAAGAAAGAGGAGAGTTGGGGCCATCCCACATGCCATGACATAATATTTATGTAGATTTGTTTCTCAAGCTTTATCATTTAATTTAATTAAAATTAAGTGCACATTGTTGTCCTTAAGTCTAGCTCAAGGTCTTACAAGTTCAAATCTCATGCACAAAATGAACTCACATTCGGTTCTACTTTGGCACAAAGATTCTTGTAAGATTCTTGGGATTTAAATTTTAATCTTATTCTCTTGATCAAGGATAGCTTGATTTTTTAAACCTTAGGATTTTACAAGCATTGATTTCCACTACGAGCATCACTCACATCATACATAGTTGAGATGAGGGATTCACATGTTGGGCTAAACGACTATGTCACTTAGTTTATGAGCACTCAACACTTCTTTCTTCCACCTCAATTATGTTGAGCTAAGGAGCTCATTTAGTGGGTCTTAGCATCACTTGCATCAACTCTTTGGTTGAGCTTAGATTGAGGTGCATTGAGCTTATGAACTTTCTCATATAGTTCCAAGCCTTCATGCACTCATAATCTAGCATCCAACCTAAGATGAGCTGAGGAGCACAAGATAATTAGTTCTTGGAGTTTTTCTTTTTTTTTTTAGCTCTTTTCTCATAATCACATTCAAGACTAATTAGACAAAAATTTCTTAGTAAGGCATTAAAATTACAATCAAATTATGCTTGAGGGAAAATATTCATACATTAATATTACATTATGCAAATGGGACTTCACCCCCAACCTTCCCCAAGGGAGTTTAGCTACTCATTGCACAAGAAAAGAAGAAAAACACATACATGGATAAATACTCTTTCATGGTCAACTAAAAAGAAATATAAGAGTGGAGTTTAGAAGATACTAGGAACACTCCGTAGAAGTTCTATGGAATCCTTCTTCTCCTTCTCAATGTTCCCTCCTTAGGTCTCTAGTGCTGCCTTCTTCCTCCTCTTCCAAAGTAAGAGCTTGCCTTGCCACCCTTAAGGAGTTCCTCTCTTTCCTTGGCTCTCGTTCTACTTAGTAGAATTTGGCTAAAATTGTGAACTCTCCTCTAGTCAAGAGGAGGGGTATTTATAGGAGAGGGGGGGGCTGCCATCTTCTTCTCTTAATCTCACACCAGTTTTTTCATTTAAAAAACTGAATTCATCATGACAATATCCTCTATTGATGGTGAGGTGACAATAATCTTCAATTATTTACCCAAAACATCACCTCAAAACCTCCTTTTTCAAAAAAAATGAGCTGCAGCAAGGAATGATGGCTGGGGACAAAATGCAGGATAAAGGTCATGTCCCCAACAGCAATAAATGCTTATCTGGGAAAAATTTGCGGCGGGCCGTTGCAGCGCGCGGCAGCGCATTGTGGCGCGCTATGGCGTGCTCTGGTTCTTAGCAAATTGGCTAAGTCCCCCGCTGCAGACCGCTGCAGCGCGCGACCGCGCGTCGTAGCGGTCAATTCCGCAAACATTGTTCAATTAATTGGGCAGCCCTATTTCTATAGTTAAGCATTTTCGCTACAAACTGCTGCAGCGCGCGACCGCGCACTGGAGCGGCTTATTCCGCAAACATTTTTCAATTAGTTTGGCAGCCCTATTTATATAGTTAAGTATTTTCGCTACAAACCGCTGCAGCGCGCGACCGCGCGCTGTAGCGGTGATTTTCGCGATTACTGTTCAATTAGTTTAGGCATTCATTTTTATATAGTTTAGAGGTTTCCGCGGCAGCCCGCTTCGACGCGCGGTAGCGCGCCTGCAGCGCGCTGTAGTGGATTCCGTTATTAAATTTTAAAATTTCTGCAGAAATGCCTTAGAACTCCTTTGGATTCCATTTCCCTGAAAAAGATAAAAAAAAATTGATTTAGGAACAGCATAAAAATCTTAAATAAATGAATTTTCCCCTTTATTTAGATATATTTTATGGATTCATCAACATGCATGAGCAAAAGTAAAGCCACTGAGACATGGGGTAAAGCAAGTTAAGCACTAAAAGAAAGGCCACTGAAGTATGTGGCAAAGCAAAACAAACACTGACAACTGAACTAAAGTAGCAGTAAGCCTAAGAGATAGTGCTGCCATAACAGAACAGACCATACATGGCCTCTAAACTTAAAGTTCAACATCTATCCATCCTAGGCATCCGCAGAGCTAGGTCCGAGTTGAACTTATAGAATAAGGCATGTATCCATCCTAGACATCCATCAAGCTATGTCCAAGTCTATTCTATAACAAAACTAGAACTGAAGAGGTAGACTATGCTAGGACATACTCTACTAACTGAAAGCACTGAAAAAACTGAATGAATGCTATGCTTTTCAAATACTAACTTAGGATGTATCTTTCATATCCTAAGTTCTTTAATTATGCTCAAGAAACAAGGCTCAATATTTAAGGTGTGCAGAGCAATCGAAATCAAGGTAAGCAAGAGACTCAATCTAAACTTATGTGATATCCATTGTTGTCTACTTTATCTAGCTAATTATTCTGAGAAGATACAAGTTTAAGATCTCCAATATCTAGCTATCGAGTAAGATCTCAAATTTTACGACCTTAATGTTAACATTAGAACTTAACAAGATCTAATTCATAATCATATGATGATTATAAGAAGTTAAAGTAAATAAATCAATGACTTAATTATTATTATTTTCCTCTCTTAACCTAAATCTTGATTAAGTGAATCAAGATTAAGGATTCTGGATCCAAACTCCACTTTGGAGTTCAAATCCTGAATCCAAGGTAGTATCCTTAGTAAGGATCTAGGGTTCACACTTTAAAACCCAATTTAAGGGTAAGGAATCCTATAAACTAAAGGATTCAGAAGCTATGATCTTAATGAAAGGCTGTGCTAATATTGTAAGATAAAATAATTAGTAAGAACTAAGAATCTAAGATCTATATTCAATCTTTAGGATAATTACATTATCCTATAGATTGAATCAATCCTACAACAACATGGAAGGATGCAAAGGAATTAAATAATGAATCACTTAAGGAATTCCAAATGGAGGTAGTCCAATTCAATTAGAATATCTAAAGTCTAAGATCTAAGATCTGATATTTGATCACTTTATACTTAAGCTAAGATTTAGACTTAGGATTTTACAATATTATTTCTTTTAAGATTCAAGCTCAAGAATCAACTTAATTAAGCTATTAGCTATGGATCTAGTATTTTGATATAGTTAAACTTAGCTCTTAAGATAAGGTGATTTTAGGAATACTTAAAGTCTTAAGATCTAAGTAAGCTATTTTAAGATTCTTCACTTAACTCAATATCATTAACATAGGATTTCAAAAAGGTGTTAAACTTATTAACTAGTGATATTTTACTGAAATTTCAAGGCTTAAGGGGTGCTTAAATACATTTTGGTCAAAATGACCAAAATACCCCTCTTAAGTTTAAAAATGAGATTTTAAGATTTAACCATCCAAATTGATTCAAATCTATTTTAATGGGTTCCAAACTATTTAATGAGGTAGGATACACACTTATTTTAGGTTTTGGAAAGCTAATTGGTTTAATTAGCCTTAATCACATAAAGAGGCCAATTAAGGTGATTAATGAAATTATGGCATTCTAGAGTGATCCAACCTTATTCATAGGTTCTAATAAACTTAAGAAGGCATTAAGAACTTAACTTACTAAAATCAGAGGATTAATTATAGTTTAATTCACTAATCCCTAATTAGGATAATTAAGAGATGATTAAAGAAATCAAAGTTCCAAATTTACTTTTAGTGGTCTACATAGGTTCTTTATGGTCTTATGAGCAATCAGAGACCTTAATTAATATTTTTGGAGATTAATTAAATTTATTATGATTTAATTAAAATAGAAAAGGATTAGGCAATTATTTAAAATCTAACCATTGGATTTTTTATTTTATTTTATATTAAGATTTCTTGCATTTTTCTGATTTAAATAGTATATTGGATCATATCATTTGGATAAGTATAGCTAAAGTTATTTAAATAATTTATTCTGAATGTTTATTTAAATTGGAATCATATGATATCTATTTATCAATTATTTATCCTAAGAAATATAATTCCATAATTCTATTATTTAACCGCGGCCTGAGATCAAACCGCGTGGGTCAGGAGAGGCCCGACCAGAAGCGCCAGTGCTTTGTCCCCAATACTCCTCTTTGCTCACAGCCACGGGAAGGGCACCTTGGACCGCTAAATTCATCGCCGATAGGCCACGCCGCGACCAGCATTCAATCGCCACACCTTTAGGAAGTCAAGGCGCGTTGATTAAACCTAGACGCCCTAATTGGGACGGGATAGAACACTGGATGGCTACTCCACCAAAGCGTCCATTTACAGATTATTAGGGTTTACTGTGATGGGATAACTCTCCTCACAGAAACTACTAAATGGACGGGGTTCGATCCTTACACCATCAGTGACGTGAGGCGAGTCGAACCCCCAAGGTTTCATAACCTGGGGTGCAGCCGATCGCTGGGTCCTTACTCGGACTCAGCCATGGCTCGGCCGCTAGCTCGATTGATCAATATGATCGATCAAAGCTAGCTTAAACCCTGGCAACAATCACAACTGGTTCCCTAAGTGGCTAAGTCTAGTTAGAAGACATCTAGAGGCTCAAACCAGAGACAGAATGAAGAACTAAACCTATGAAATTCAGTGGGAGAAGGCTGTACCTGAAGACGGGTTTACAGGCACGACCGAGGGGAATTGAGACAAGCTGGAGGTTCTAGAAGATCTCGGCAACCTAGCAGGGGGTCTGAACACCAGACACGCACCCTTTATCTACAGTTCGAAGCTTCGAGAATGCCGAAAAATTGCTGAGAGGACGTGTAGCGCCCCGCCCCATTGCCGCGCGCAAAAGAATTAAGTATAATCATATCGGCGGCAGAGCGGTGCGCCACTCGGGGAGGAATATCCTGTCTCCCCGAATAGCTGAAGACTAAGCCCATCTAAAGGGCTGCTAACTCAACCTCAATGAGGGTTGAGAGCTAATACTTAATATAATGGTGATATTCTTATCCTAAGTATTAGGCAAATACATACATCGAATTTAGAATACAATAAGAACCCAATATATATATATATATAAGATATCAGCATTTCCAGTATACTGATCACATCACAATACTAAATATAAGTAGTATATAACAGAGTGCGGAAGCTTAAAGCAAACATCCAGAATCATTCATCACAGAAGTTGTAGAAAATATTCGTCTTAGGAAAAAAAGAAAATACATCCAGAATTATTACAAACAGTTTACTAAAATACTGAAGTAAAACTAGGTCCTGAAGTGAAAATACTAAGCAGAAAGTAAAGCTAAAAGAGAGTCCACTAGTACTCCACGGGCTCCTCCTGAAACTCCTGGGTGTCCTCCTGACCTATCTCAATATACTGCTCAGGATCTAGCAAATTGTCGGATCCCAAAAGTACCTCGTGTTAGATAATAAGTCTAACACATCGAAACTATTCTAAACAGTTCTAATTATTTACTTAATATTTACATAACATGTATAAAATTGCAAGAAAACTATAACATATCTGAAAATATAAAATTGTATAAAATTGTACGAAACTGAAGTAAAACAAAGTAAAACTGAACTATAACTAAATACTAAAAGTAAACTAAGAACAGTACTGAATCTAAAATTGAGTAATCATCTGTAAACTATATTGTATGTCATTAAAATTGTGTATCTGACTATGCCTCAACACGGAATGCTACTGATATGCTACCAAAATATCACTGAACTGTTATGAGCAGTACGGTCCAATGTCTACATATACCTTGTTGGGAATACTATTTATTGATGACACTGATGCATCCAAAAATTTCCCCGTCAATGTATGTAACATTCCATAACTCATAGATCATCACTGATACTTATACATCATTCTGATTCTCATACACCATTCTGATATTCGCACATCATGCTTATGCTCATGCTCATGCTTCTAAACTACACGAGATAAATCCATAAAATACTTTAAAATCTGATAATGAATCCAAAGTCTCCATTGTGTAGAATCTTGTTAAAAAGATTCTGGCTCCTGAATTTTAATCTCGATAATTAGTTAAGGTTGAGAGTTTACTTGAAAATCATCAGCTGGGATGATTGTATACATATATTTAGCATATTTGCAAGAAAGGCAGATTTAACCCTTAGCTTATTTAAACTGCACTTATCGAAGCGCGCTACGATAGGAGGCAAAACCTGGTCATAGTTTATATCTCAAGCTAAGCCATTAAATGCCCTAATTACAGGCATACTTAGTGGTCTACACAAAGTGACTTTAGATACTTAGTTTGCTTAAACTGCACTTATCGAAGCGCACTACGATAGGAGGCAGAACCCAGTCACAGTTTATATCTCAAACTAAGGATTCTGTTTACTAATTGTAACACTCTTAGTCTTGGAAGATTTACTTTAATGGGACTATATTTGGCTAATCCCGCAGGATAACACCTGGTCATAAGTCCACATTAGAGTGAATCAACTAATCCTGAATATTACTGAATTAATCCAGTAATATGGGTATACCCTACTATACCCAACTAAAAATCTGAGTTCAACATATTCTATTTAATCGACAAGGATTTATCAAATCTATTAATCCTTACTCTAAGTAGGTGAATCTTACACAAGGCTCCAAGGATGTGATCAAAAGATCACTCAATGTAGGTTGATACCATAAGGAATGAGCCATAATCTAAGTACTTTAGGTGATTCCTACCACAAGGCATCAAGTTCAACTTCTAAAGTTATGAAGGATCAACTAGGTTTTTACCTCAATCAGTTACAAAAATCCTTCCTACCTCAATGTATCATTAATTAAGGTCTTTAACCATTTCAATAATGATCCTATAGCAAGACCCTTAAGATCTCACTTTTCTACTTCTTAAGGTTATCTATTAGATTTAGGTTAAAGTGGTTAGGTCAGATGGTTAAGATTCCTCTGATCCCCTTTTCTACTCTACAATTATGGGATAGAATCAAAGATCTTATTAGAGTTAGATCATTTCATAAATCATTGTAATTTTATTATTCATCTTATGCTAGTAGTCTTATTCAATGTTATCCTTAGCACTTCTAATTTGATGATTTAAGATCAATACTCAATCAAGTGCATTATTGGAATAATGATAGTTGACTTATCTTACAATCAAATTGATTAATTAAGTGATTAAGATTTGGATCTCAATCAAGACAAGTTAGGATTTAACTCCTAATCTTTCTATCATTAAGACCAATGTTACTTTAAAGGTCAATGACAAATCTATGCATTATTAGTGTATTATTGATGTCAAACTTAGGTTTGGATTAAGTATCATCTACTTAATCAAGTTATCAAGATTCTTATGTTCAAGTAAGCACATTTAAGTGTCCAACTAAATGTTAAGGTATTCTAACATACATCCTAAAGTTATAAAAGCATAAAAATGAAAAGATAACATAAAGAGGTAATTAATGCTAATCAAATTCTAGAATTAAACTAAAGGGATTAGCATTTAATCACAAATCTAAAAGACTTAAGTTTCATGCCATTTTAGTTATTATGATACACCTATTTAATTCAAGCACTTAAGACTCTATTGTTTGGCAATAGATATAATACATCCAAGCTATATGATAGGTGTTGAGCATTTGATAATAACAACAAGGTTTCAAATTTGATTTTAACATATAATTTTATGCAATGTTCAATTTTAGCTAACTTAGCCCCACTAGGGTCATAGGGGTCTTAGAATACCAAAACAGTTGACTTTTAACTATTTCAGCCAAGACTGGGCAGTTTTACAAAATCTGGGCAGTTTTTGGAAAATTTTGAAAATTTTGTAAACTTGAGCGCTGCAGCGCGCTGCAGCGCTTTTCGCGCGGCAGCGCCCAGTAGCGTTTCTGCGCTGAGGTCCGCTGTGACCCGCTGCAGCCCGCTGCAACCCACTGTCGTTCGCTGCAGTGCGCTACCGCGCGCTGTAGCGACCCATTTTGCAAATCACTGTTCAATTAGTTTTATTGGCCGTTTTCCTAAGTTTCGTGAAATGCCGCTGTAGCGGTCCATTTTCACAATCTAGTATTCAATTAGTTCTATTAATATTTTCCCTAAGTTTTCCTGTCCGCTGCAGCCCGCGGCAGCCTGCTGCAGCGCGCTGCAGTGACAGATGTTGATTTCGCCAGGTGCGAAACCCGTGAGTGCCATTTTTCAAGCTTAATTACTCTCAATCCAGAGAGTTTTATGAGTGGTGCTATGTATCAATGGAAAGGTATTAGAAATACCTTTCCATCGACACCAAAATCGGCACAAACGGAGCATCCTAGCTATATTAAAAATGATAATGAATACAAAGGTATGCATAATGAACGAAAACAGAGCAGTTTTCTATACAGCTTCTAAGAGCCATTATGATTTACATACATGCTTATTGACTTCCAAATATGCATTCCAATATTATATCAACATGAGAAAGATAAGAAGAGGAGCAAAGGGTACCTTTGACCTTTGAAAAGAGTAGGGGATGAAGACTTCTTTGCTTTCTTTAGGAACTTGGAGGGAGCTTCTTTAAGGTACAACAATGGAGTAGCAAGGGAGAAGAGAGGTGAGAAACTTTCAGCAAGAGGAAGAGAGGAGGCTGAGCTCTCCATTTAAAGGAGAAGGAAAAGGTAGGGAGCCATCATGAGTTTAGGGGAGCTAGAGGTGAGTAGAGCTATCATGAAGGAGCCTTAATGAGGCATGGTCAAGGGGTGAGGGAAAAAAGTAGCCAGCCGAAATTGCTTGGGGGCTGCCAGTAATAGAAAATTAGGAGGTAGGGAAAATTGCAGATAGGGGACTCAAAGATTGCTTATTTACTTATTTATTTTCTCATAATTATTTAAAAATTCTAATTTTTGAAATGTGCTCCAAAAATTCTCAAAAATTTACCCCTAGCTAATTCGGGAGTGAGGAATTCAACGGTGAAGTTGGAATTTGATTCCAACGATTATTTAATTTTCCTATTTTTCGACGCATTTAATTACATTAAAATATTCACGAAAATCCGACGACTTCCAAATGCATCCAAAACATCACCCCTAGCTAATTTGGGGGTGACGATCGCAACGGCGAAGTCGGATTTCGATTTCGAGGTCAAAATAAATACATTAATTTTCTAATTAATTTAAATATTAAAATAATCCAAAATAATGGATTGAATTCCGAATTGCTCCATACCTTCAGGGTTTGGTTCTAATGACTAGATGAACTTGATAGAATGATAATTACGATACGATTAAGCTGAATTCAAGCTGGGTAACAACCTTGGGTTGTTACAGGATGGGGGCTCCAGAGGACTTCAGCTAGGGAATTGAGTGTTCACAGTGAGCAAAGGGATTCATTGTGAGGTCTTGGGGGTATTTGTAGGCCGAATGAGGCCCTAGGGGTGGATGTTGTAGCTCAGGCGTGGACAATGGCTCAGCCCGAAGCAAGGGGTTGGCTTGAAATGGTCAGGGGCAATTCAGGGAGAAGGCAACCGGCAAGACATCGCGCCGAGGGCAGAAGGGGAAAATCGGGGCTTTTCTCGTACTGCCACGGGGGCTGGAGATCACCTGGGGGGGGGGACCAGACGCGGACGGACGAGAGGTAGACGAAGATCCACAGTGCTCGGGTCTTCGTCCACCATCTGATGGATCGATAGTTGCGATTGGAAGGCTCTGATTGATTGCTTAAACGAGATAGATGCCAGCTGTCAGATGCGCGGGATGGATCTGACGCCCAGGATTAGATCTTAACCCGGACGGGATACCACCGTTGGATTAAATATGCTATGAAGCATGCTAGCGCATCCATTGGCTAGATACCATGTGCCGCTGTCGGGACCCCGCAGCGGATCTGTCGCGGTCCTGACAGCAAATCCCAAATTATAAAAATTTAATTAAATATTTAATTTAATTAATATTAACCTATTTAATAATTAAATTAAATTCCATTAAATTCATAAATCCAATTTAGGATTAGATGAGCCCCAAAAATTCCCAAAAATTTACCCTTAGCTAATTTGGACATGAGGAATTCAGAAATGAAATCATATTTTAATTTGGAGATCAATTTAATTTAGGTATTTTCTAGGGTTCAAAAATAGGCAAAAATACTAAAATTCTCAATTTGGCTCTGATTGATCCCAAATTTTTAGGGTTAGATTTAAATGATCCATTGAGTCTAATGGAATCAAAATCAAAGCTTAGTTTGATTTAATTAATCTGGATTTAGCTAGAGTAACCACTAGGATTGTTACAATGAGCACCACTTTTCATCCTCAAATAGATTGTCAAACAGAAAGAGTCAATCAAATATTCGAAGATCTTCTTCGTATCTGTATTCTGGATTTCGGAGGCTTCTGGGAAGATCATATTCCTATTGTGGAGTTCGCATATAACAACAGTTTTCTACCTAACCCTATCAATTGAATAGAGGAGAACAATTGATTAAAATAACTGTAGCAAATGATTGTAGAACTAAGTATCTACTTAATCCTGTTGAATTACAAATGCTTACGAATTCATCTTTTTTTTTTCTATTTCAATGAATTTAATTTTGCTCCATATTATCACATAATTTGAAATAGTTTATTGTATTACAATTTTTTATTTATCAATCAAAACTTTTTATTAAGTTTTGCTGAGATTATGATATTTGAACATAAATAATGCTTGTACTTGTATTTGGATGTATATACATAAACTTGAAATTCTATTGAAACCCTTAATTATGCATCCGCCTAAATTAGCTTAGGCTCGACATCTTGTTGTAAATAATTGCATATGATTAACTAATGATTGATTATTTTAATCGTTTACTTGGAAAGATTTTTATTCATACGCCAAAGAATCTGACGAAGCATTAATTTCTTGAAAATGATTGTAAGCCCTTCTTTACTATGTTGAAATGACTTCATATAAGTAATTTTTAGACCGTAGTATAGAGTACCATAATTCTTGGAAATGCAAGATGAATAGATATGCATATATTTTTGGGAACCCTAGCTACAAAAATATTTTCTTATTCCAAGACAGCTTTTTATTGGTAAATAGTGAGTATATTTTAAAAATTAATATCCATTATAATTGTTATTGGACACCTTTTGCTTTTGAGCTCAGTAAATCTTCAATCTGAATCTCACATTACAAATACAAATAAGCATGTGAAGGGGCTCTATCTCTTTGGTGTTGTAGTTAACTTCATGTCATTGGATTTATGTATTGAATCTAAAGTTAAGGTTTTGTGGCACATGAAATGTTTTTAGGAGGAGCTTGAATTAGGCAATTGCCGCATGGTTATCACCAAATGGGGAATCAGATCTTTTTGGGAACTTAATCTTCTTAAAACTAATTATTATGCAGTAACAAGAGAAATGAAAAATGTTGTCTTTGAAGAGCACGGATTCAAATTGTCTATCATACTATTTCACATAGAATCAATGAGCATTGCTTTCATCTTGTGGAAGTTTTATTAAAAGCATTTTTCGTCAGCATGCATGATTTGGGGTTCGCATCCATCCATTAACTACCCTCAAAATTGTGCTATTGCCGACTTTGTAGACTTTTTTTTCATACAATCTTCATTTCTTTAACTATTCTTAATTTTTGAAACATAACAACATGGAAGATGTAATTAAGCAGTATTTATAGAAAGATTTGTTTCGGTAACCACTTCTTAAGATCTAAATTGTCATCAATTGAAAGTTGAGAGATAATATTTTCCATATAAAAGGCCACTCTGTAGTCAAATTTGTGTTTGACATGTATCTAAACTGTTTGCCAATGAGGTTGTGAAAATAACCTGTAGGAAATCAATTTTGTCTACTTTGTTGAAAAGGGTACGATGAGTAAAATTTTTATTAAGTTTACTTATTTAGGTCTTTAATTTGAGGAATAATACAATAATATAAAAATTCTAGGATAATATTTATATCCAAATCTAGCATACTTTATATTTTCTTAACTTAAAATAGGCAATTATTTAAGAAATTCTCTTTATGCTAAAGATAAAATGCAAAACTGGTTCCTTAACTTATAAATATGTTCAAGTTCATTTTTCACAAAACCAAGCCTATTGTTTTAGGGAAGTATTTTAATAAAATATCTATTTTTAAAATTTTTGCATACTTATTTCAGCAATAATAGTTTTATTTCCTTCATTTTAAATGCAATAAGTTTTCTTGTAAAATGCATACAAAGGTACATTGTTTATCTATTACTTCTAGATATAATAATATTCATATTGATAATACTAGAGACATAGTTACAGCAAATAATTGCTATTCTTTATAAAGGTTGAACTAAATGTTACTAACATTTGCAAGTTGAATCATATATTGTTATTCCTTACAATGCTATTGTAAATTCCATCTGTCTTTTACAAATACTGAAGTATAAACTACTATTTTCTTTATAATAAGTTATAAAATATTGTACTCTATAGTTGCTGAATCACTTATTAATATCTCTTTGTAAATGCTAAGCCAAATGACAATACTTCTTCCATGTTAAGTCATATATTGATATCCTTGAAATGCTAAATAAATGTCGTTATAATTTACATGCTGAATTAAATGATTGCAATGTTTCACAATCCTGAATGAATATTGCTGTCCTTTGCAATGATACTTCAAGATTACTGTTGTACTGTACAAATGCTAAATTAAATATAGCTATTCTTTGCATACTAAATCATATAATGCTATCCCTTACTTTGTTAAATTTCTGTTGGCTCCAGTAATCCTAAATTAAATGCTGTTGTTTCATAGAATATTAAAACAACGCTACTTCTAAATGAAATGTATTAATGTATGAGATCTGTAAACTAGGTTTATTCTAAGTTAACCTTAATATAACTTGCAAGTTGAATAATATCCTTCCTTTTTATGTAACATAGATAAGTGTTAAGCGTTATGATGTGAGATTCATCTCACATCATGTCCTTCTTTAAGCCTTTTTAATCCATTCTCAATCTCCCTAATATCATTAATTAGGTTTAGAGTCTGAGTGTTCATCTTCGCACTTAAGAGCTTCTTCCTTAAGAATAAGGATTAGAAAATTAGGTTAGACTTCACTCATTGGGTAAATGTGTTACCCAATGAGTGAAACCTTAATTTTGATTAGTTCCTAGTTTCACCTTTTAGAGAGGTTAATTGCAATTAAATTCTAATTTAGCCCATCTGAATTTATTAATTAGGACGATTGATTATCTATTTAATCTAAGTAGGCGTCATTGATTTGATTTACTTTACTTTATAGGACTGTAATACTGAGTTCATACTGGATAGTAGGATTTACCTTAACTAATATATCACTTTTAAATTGAAACCTAGATTTTATGTCTTATCCTTTTTGGATCATGTGGTTGAGCCCAATCTCGTGGTGTTTAATTCATAATCTATGATTTAGTAGATCTCGATCAGATCTTAGATAGAACGTCTAAATTCATCAAATTAGGACGTTTTGATTTATTGATTGAACATGTAGTCGTACTTGATTGAATTAGATTAGAACTTGATCAGTTCTAATCCTTTTAGCTTACAAGGCTGTGCTTCTAAGTTACACTCGATAGTAGGAATTAGAGATCCTGAACTTGTGTAACTTAGAATAGTTAGAATAGCTTAATTAGACAACAACAGTGTCACCATGTATAGAAGAGTCCCTTGATTGCTTGATCTATATTTCGTTGCTACGCATTCATTGAACTTTGTGCTTAATTCCTTGGACATATCATATAAGAGAACTTTATGTATAAAATGTAACTTAGATTAATTATGATAACAGTTGCCTTTGGGTTCAGTATATTTTAGTAGATTTGGGTGCACATGTACCCTAATAGATAGGGGTAAGGAATAATAAGGATGCTTAACATTACTCATTGAGGAGTGTGTGTTAAGCTTGGAACCCGTAGAGTCTTGCAGACGTGCTTGACTCCTCAGCTGTTTCTGGACATGTCCATAGAAACAAAAGTAAAATAACTAAAAGATTCTGCATTTGTATTTACTGCCTCATCAGTTCTACTGCTGGTTTTTGTTTGCCTTAGCTTAGAAAGGCTATGAGAATTTCTGTCTGCCCAAGCCTAGAAAGGCTTTGGGGATTTCACCAGCCCGATGGCCAATTTTTTGATATGGAAGTCTTTACATACTTATTTCAGTTTTAGCTTACTGTGTACTGTATTTTGATGCATATTTCAGTCAGCTGTGTTTCTTTACTTACCTGCTCATTTGTACGTATTTATAGGATGCTAGACTTTATCGCTTACTATATATACCATTTTTAGATTTCTGCCTTTAATTAGCATATGTCATAATTATCAGCATGGTTAGGATTAGACTTTACTTTCAGTACTTTTACTTATTGCACTATATATGTGTATATACCTATTCCTTGCTTGATTACTTGAAGTATGCTTTTGCCTCACCTTTTTTGCTTTAGTTATAAATGTTGTATTTATAACTTATCCCATTTTTTGAATGCTTACTGCTCCTACTGTTTTAGTTTACTTTTTGTTGTACTTAAGTATAAAAATGGTGACATTAGTAACATATGAAAAATATTCAGCCTAAAATGTACTTAGACAATTATCTAACAAGATTTTTTTTTATTGAGTGGGGCTCTAGCATTATGAAATCGATAATGTTAGATTCAGATATGTTTGAGGAGCTGGGTGTGGAAGAAGATGTGCCTTATTTAGAGGAGGAGCTTCAGCCAAAAGAGCCATATACTGCTTAGTCTTCTTTCAATCTTTTATGAGGATGAGTTACTTTAGATTTATTTTCAGTCTTTAAAACTATTTATTTAAGTATTGTAATAATACATGTACTGTGACTGTGATTACTTTTCTGCACTTTATTATTTGTTTAGTTATAATACTATTTATTATGTGATGCATGGTGGATGGATGTGATATTCATTTCATTTTGCTTCCGCACTCTGTATGTATATTAGATGTAGTGACTGATTTTATTATTATGCTGTGCACGTCCTTTCCTTGGCAGTGAATTGTGGATCTCACCTAATCCAATGTCGAGTGAGGGATTTGCACTAGTGACACTCCGCTCCTTAGCCTAATCATTGCGGGCTTGGGGAGCGGGGGGCCACAGCCATAATGGAATTTTACTCCGGTTCAAGTTTAGCCCTAAGTAAATTGGAGGGTATTTTAAACCATTTGGGGTTCAAAAAAGAGTTGGATACTTAAGGGCTGCTGTGGGAGGAGATTAAAAAGAGGCTAAAATTTGAAACTTATCAGCCTCCATTATTTTGTGTGATGGCTGCTCCTTTGCAAAGAAGAAGAAAAGCTCCTAGAGGTTTTGAAAGGACTAAAACTCATTGTAACTCCTTTTTTTACATAGTGAAATCTTTTGCTCTTTTCCAGTGGATGTAAGTGTTAGCATCGAACCACATAAATATTTTTGTTTCGTAGTTGTGGTTGTTTGCATGTGATTGTTTTCTTGTTTTATTTGGCTTTACTCATTATCTCAAGTTTTGTTTCGCATTGATTTATAACCCTAAGAGATCCCAACATATAAATCTGGTAATATTTTGTATTGGCATGTATAGCCATCACTCTCCTTCTATATGCATAATTATGTTTGATTTTTTTTATGCCTCTTTCTTACATAAATTGTTAAATGTTTTCATAGTTGGCCATTATTTAAATTTACAAGCCATTTTTATTATATAATCATGTCTTAATAACTATGCAATTTTAAAATTGTACAAATATTTAAATTGGATCATAACCATGAAGTTAGTTTTGCGATGTATAGTTCAAGGAACCATTATTATTATTCATATAGTTATAAAATCTATATTTTCTTTATTATTACTATTATTATACTATGTTATTATTATAATTTAATAAAAGTTGTATTATTTATTATTTTATATCAGAATTATTTTATTATTATAATTATATATTATTAATAATTGTGTGGATACTAATTTATTATTTATTTTACAATATTGATTAATTAAGATAATTAATTAATGCAATTAAGATATTATCTTATTAATAATAATTAATTTACATGTTATCATTATCATTAATAATATTTTTTGTTATTAATTATAATCAGGATATTAATTTATTATTTATAAATAACATAATAATAAATTAAGGTAACTAATTAAGATAACTAAGATTTTATCTTAATAATGATAATTCATCTACATAATATTAATAATATTATTCTTTATTATTTTAAAAATAATAATTAGTTAATATCTTAATAATGATAATTTATTTACATATTATGATTATTATTATTATTTTTTTATACATTATTCTTAAGATAATAATTTATTTGTAATTAATTAACATCTTAACTATGATAATTTTTATAGATTATCATTATTATGTAATATTTTTTTATAATTATTTATCATCTCAATTTGTAAAATAAGGTACTATTTACATATTATTACTATTATTTGAATTATTAAGGTAATATTTTTTGTTAATTAATTATAATTAATATTTTAATTAATTATGATAATTATTTAAGATAATTAAGAGATTAATTTATTTTTAGCATATATAAAATAATGATAATTTATCAACATATTATTATTATTATTTATTAAAATTTTATCATTGTTATATTATATTCTATTACTATATTATAGTATGTAACTATATTGAATAATTATATTTTTTTATTTACTATAATATAATATATATATATATATATATATATATATATATATATATTATATTAAAATTAGTTAAAATATTAAATAAAAAGTAGAAAGGAGAAAAAAAATATAATTCTCTTGTGCAATTTTATGTTGTTGGATTTCTAATAAAATTTTATGTTTTGCCATATATTTTATTTTAAATTAATTTTAAATATTAAAATTTCAAAAATTAATTCAAATAATTTTTAGCTTCAAATTTAACTAAATTTAAAAGAATGTATTAATTGGAAGCACTCTTAATATAATTGGAAAAATTGATTTAAAATAAACATTGATTTAATTTGAAGAGTTTTTGGATGAGTCAATGCTCTTTGAACAAAATTCTCAGTTCTATCTTCTCCGCTCAAAGCCCCGATCAAAACACAGGAGCTGGATCATAAACTCAGAGCAGACATTTCAGACAAGGAGCTTTCACGGTTCTTCTTCTGCTTGGCAAGCCTCAACGGCTTCCTTTGAACAGACTTCAGCCTCTCTCTGCAGCCACGGACCCAATCGTGAGTAGTAATAGTAGCAGTGGTTCTCTTCTGGCGCATGGGATTTTTTCCGGCGGCCTGCAGTGACGGCGGCAGGGGTAGCGGTAGAAGCGGATCTGAGCGAGATGATAGCTGCTGCGGGGACTGCGCTCTGTTCTTGCACCGCCGCCATCTCTTTCCATCCGTCTTCCTTGTCTAATTTTTGCTAGAACTCATTTTGCAATCTAAGAGTTTTGCACATGAATTCAAGAAAGACAACACTAAGTCAACCACCTTATACAAAGATTAGATAGACAATATCATATCTTGGAAAGGGTATGTATTGGTTTTGACGTTATAAGGAGACGATATCATATCTTGGAAAGACAATACCACCTTATACAAAGATTAGATAGACAATACCAACACTAAGCCAACCACCTTATAACTAAATTTTTTGTTTATTTGACGTTACAAGGAGACGATATCATATCTTGGAAAGGGTATGTATTGGTTGAAATAAATTAATTGGATCAGGTAAATTTATTAGTGATATGATGATGCATAATCTTAAAGTGGTGTTAGTTGAAATGTCATATATAATTATCTTATATTGTTGTGTATACATTGAGCTTTAGTTTCCATAAAATATATTGAAACCTCGAATCTTATTTCATTTTACGTGCAAATTTTTGTTTTCTTCTGATACTAGATAAAGATTAATATGATATATAGATATTTAGATCATTCTAATTGATATTCAAACTCAGATTAGGAAGATGAGGAAGAGCCAGATTAACCTAAAGATGGACAACTGATGCATTTTTACTTTAAGAATTTGTTTAGAGTAAATGTAAAAATCTTGTAATGGCTTAAATCAGTAAATGATTAAGATGCCACCCAATATTTAATACTAACCTAAAATCATGTGTTACAATTGATCATACATACATACATACATACATACATACATACACAAATGAACATTATTTTAAACAAGATAAATCATTTTCTTTCTATTTCATCTAGCACATATAGTCTTTAGTATTGGAAAGCAATTAATATAACAACTAAATGATAATAAAAGGAAGACCAACTTCTATTATTCAACCATTAATACAGATAATAACTTAAAAATCATAGCACCTTTATCGCAACTATGATTAATATGCAGAAACTTTCGTATTCCACCACTAATTAAAACTTGCAAGTCCTTCATAAGAAAATTCTGAACACGAAACCCTAAATAAGCAGTAGAGCAAGTCAAACATGAATATGCTAATACAAGCTACCTTAGCATCACGATTTAACAAAAATATTTGAGAAATTCCTCTCTATTCTCCAGAAATTTCCCAACATGTCATTATTCCCAAAACCCTCATCCAAATTAATCTGAAGGATGAAAAAGAAAAAGAAAAAAAGAAACAGAATCTGCTAAACAGAAAAGCATATTAATTAGATTGATTAATCAGTTGGCAGAACATTGTCAAGTTCGGGTCTTATGAATTTTAAAATTCAGCAAGCAAAGCATCGAACTGAAGTAAGAGAGTTAGAGAAACAGGAGAAATAGGTGACGAATTAAGAAGCTAATCAATCTCTTGATAGCAAAACGAAAGATGCTGGAATATCAGACCTGGAAAGCGTCCCAAGGAAAGAACTTGAGCACGCACTGGAGCTCTGAGGCTTCTGTTTCCGTAAGTGGCGGAGGAGATGGCGAAGGCAACGGGGAAGGGTACGCCCATTGTAAGAGCTTCGAAGCCTGCTTTCTTATCCTCATTCTCGACGAATCTTTGAAACAGAGAAGAAGAAGAAGAAGAAAGAAAGAAACAATGAAAGAGTGAGAGCTATAAAGAGGGAAAAAGATAGAAGAGAGGAGTCAGAGGGTTTCTGCTGCCCTGCTCGCAGCCTTTTCGCCCATATGCATTTATTTAGATGCAGACTTTATATACGCTGAATTGTCCGCCCTTATCTTTCCATTAAATTACTTTATTTGCCATTAGGAAGCGCTCGCCATATGATGGGTGGGGTATGAGGGTAGAGTTGTCATTTCAGATTTACGGCTTCTTCCGCATTAATATTATATATATATATATATATATATTAAATGCCAAAGAGTTTATTCATTTAAAATTTATCTTGATTTAGCTTATTTATTTCTAAATAGTTTATAACAGATTATTTTACCTTTAAGAAATAAAAATTTCCAATTCTTTTTGCAATTAAATTGTTGAAATGTTCTCAATTTTGTTCGAACTCAAGAAATCCATTCCGCTCGAACTCGAGAAGGCTTAGGTAAGGCTTTGAACGATGAAGCCGTGATGAAGCTCTGAACAAAGAAAATGGATTCAAACGGAACGTCATAGACGAACGGCATTTGTTTTCGTTTGAACAAAGCAAAAGTTCGAAGGATCCTTCGGGCTTCTGCTGCCCGCGTATTCTTAGATTTTGTCCAATTCGAGCATAATTTCTTTACTCCGCTCGTATAGATGATAACACAAAATTAAATTACAATGTAAATATAATTTTTTACTCATTTCAGTTGTTAAAAATTCTTAACAACCACAGGTAATCTCAATTTATTTGAAAGAAATTTTACTTAGCAATGTTTTTGAATAAATCCAAAAACATCTAAAATTAAGCTTATTTAATTTATGAACTGATGAAGTATTAAAATAGAAAGTCTTCTTCTTCTGCATATCCTTAAAACAAAAGAGCGCGTTTCCCAAAATCTGATCGACAGAATTCCGAACAGCTTTTTATTTACAAAAGCCGCCAAAAGGAGTCTCGCAGAGTAACAAAACAGGGGACGTCTAATCAGAGAAGGGACTTCAAAGAACGAGCCTTCATTGGCTTCCGGCCTCTCTTCTTGGGCGGCGGCCTCTTCTCGACGTTTAAGAGAGTCCCTCCAGCGTCACCCTCGATCTGAAAAACTCCCATATTTTCAATATTGCCACCACCGTCGACGACAGGGCCCCTGCGCTTTCCCCACCAAGGTCCCAATATGGAGTAGTAGTAGTAGCAGTACTGATTGGATGCCTCCGCCGGTGCCGCAGAAGAAGAAGAAGAAGAAGACGATTTATTTCTGCGAGTGCTTCCGCTGTTGCCGGATGCATGGCACGTGTCAGAGCGAGAGCGGTAGGATCGGAGCTGGGCTAGGTGGTAGCTGCAGAGAGAGTGAGGGGACTGCGCTGACTGCTTGCAGTGCCATCCCTTGCCGTCCGTTTTCTTGCATTTCATCGATCCACCGCTCATTTCATCATCATCATCTTCTTCTTCTTCTGCATGCGTTACTTTCTCTTTGCTTTTCGGTTTATTGTCCTCTCCTGTTTTTATTTCCCCCAACATTTCGGGAGCTTCGAAGTCGTATACAATGTCGCTGCCTCCATCCGCCTTTGTTTCCTGTCAAAATTTCCTAGTTATATATATAATTATACATATATTATATTCGAAAAATAATATAATTTAGAAATAATATTTAAATTTGTTAATGGGTCATCTAAATAAATATATTCAATAAAATTTAAATATTATTTTAATACAAATATTAAAAATAATATTTATATTATTTTAATTTAAATAAATAAATATTAATGAAATAATGTTCAAATTTTATTAAATAAATTTTTTGAATACCTTATCAACAAGTCTAAATAGAATGTGCGGTTTTAAAAGAGATTTGCTCCGAACATATTTTATTATTTAGAAAAATAAGAAGTTTTTTTAGAGGATAGTGTAATAGAACTTTTATAATTAAAATTGTTACAAAACTAATCGGTATATCATTAAAATTTATAAATTTAGCATTAAAATTTTAGTTATAAACTTATTAAAAGTATTTAATTATAATTTTAGATATCCAAGAAAATAAATTACAAATATGATAGAATTTATTTATTAATTAAGACCAAAGAAAATATATTTATATATCATATTATTAAAGAAAATTTATAAACATCTAAAGCAAATTATACAAGATAATGAAACTCAACCTCAATTCAAAATCTCTTTCCTTATGCTCCTACAAAGGGTCTTAAGCTTGTCATTTCTCAACCTATGCATGCCTCTCTTCCAATAGTGTATTAATTATTTTTGCCTAGGGATGCCCTAACGGTTTCGTCAAGTGCTCGTTCACCTTTGGGCCTTCCGATCTCAATTGCTCCGACTTCGCTTGATATTGTTGCAATGAATCCAACTTTTGTGCCCTTATTTCTTTGAATTCGTCTACCAACCATATTCATTTTTTGTGTGCTTATGCCAATGGTGTCAGGAAGCCCCCTCTCATTAGAGAAGGTCTTGCTTTCACTCACTATTGCTTATGATGCTTCACCTAGATTAATGTTACGACTACGATACTCATTATGTTAAATGTCCTTCGTATATTGAAGGAAAACATGGTTTACTCTTTGTTAAGAAGATTCATGCAATGACCAAATCATTTGATTTTTATATTATTGGAAATTCCTGGCTTAGTCATCCATCGATGGTTAATGATCCGAAGAGTTTATGAGAGTTCCATTTTCTTGGATCTGGGTCTATTTCAAATAGGTGTTCTTTAATATGTCTGATAGGATAGATCATGCTAAATTTTATCTTAGAAAATTCATTTGGGTGGAAAGTTTTTTGATATGACTTCTTAAATGTGCATCATATTTTGATGTTGTTGTAGAATCTCAATTCAAACCATTCGAGCGACATTCCCAAAATTATGCATTCATTTTTGCATCATGTTGATACTATATTCTCTTGCAATATATCTGGAATGCCTTTTTAAATTGATTATGTCACCATCAACTTAATTTGTGCTTCAACTATGTCACTAAGCATCTCTCTTCTCAAGTTTAGATTAGCTTGGGGAAATAAGTTACTGCAATTGATGATTTTTGAAAATATTCATAAATTCTATTCATGTGTGTAAAATATCAAGTTTTAAATATTGTTTATCTTAATTTTTATTTAATCAAATTGGGTGATAATTTGACACAGTAAAATTATAAAATTTTATTGCATACTTTTAGATAATTTTTGATAATTTTGAAGAATTTTTTTTTTATCAGACTCTCCCAGATTATTTTAATGTATAGTTTTAATTTAAAAAAAATAAAAATAATTAAACTTACCTCCAAATCAAAATCAAAGCTCACCATTAAATTCATCATCCCCAAATTTATTATGGGTGAAATTTTGAGATTTTTTGAAATTCAATTAATAACCTAATTTTAATTACTAAAATAAAAACTTAGCAGGTGGGGTTCACCACCTGCTTATCCTCCCCACTAGCATCAGATAATAAACCCCTCTAATTTATTCCCTACATAGCTTAGTTTCCCCATTTGCACCGCTTCTCCACTTGCAGCATATCATCTTAAGTTCTGCTTATCCTACCTACTTGTATCAAAGGATGAATCTCTATAGCTTACCCTCTTATCAAGCTTAACTTCTCTACTTGCAAAAAATAGAGAATTTACTGCAATTTTTCCACCTTTAATCAAACCCATCTTCCCCCACTTGCAAACTCTAAAATCTGCAATTTATTCCATAGTCAAGCCCATCCTCCCCACTTTCAAATTTGCAGCCTATCCCTTAATCCAGCCCATATCTCACTCCTTTATTAATACCTATCCTGATCTCTCAGTTTGCACTTAAAAATTTTGAGAAGGAGAAAGAAAAAAAAGTTTGCTGAAGCTTCATCTCAAGCAAAAAAAAATCTTTATTAGCTGAGCTAAGGTATTTCCTTTCTAATGAATGTAATCATGCAATCACTTCAACTTCACAAGCTTATTACTCTTCACTTCAAATCCCTAAAGTGCTCAATCAAATTTAAACAAGCACGATCCAAGTTCAGTATTTGATGAAGATGAACAATATTGCTCTTTAAAATCACAGTTTATATATTTCTCTATTATGATACCCGAAGCTAAGATATCAATTTTAGCAACATTAGAATGGTTCAAATATGTCGATTTAGGTACCAATCAAAAGGTCTCGGAAAGACCTTTTAATCAGTATATGACATGACCCATGAGGAACCCTAAATTGAGAAATTTGACTGCTTAAGGGAGACATGCGCTTTACGTCATAACAGGCTGGCCCGCGCGGTGCCATGACGCGCCGTAGCACGCCGTAGCGCCCGCTTCTTGGGTCAAGGGGCACCGTAGCGCGCTACGTGTCTTATAAGAATAGTCTATGTTTCTTTGCAATTTTTGTAATATGCCTGTTCCAGAATTGAAATAACACAAAAATACACTAAAATAACGACTAATTTTAGTATAAACACGTAGTATAAATATAGATTCACTATTTTTGATGTTTGAATTTTTTGAATTTAATTTTCAAATGGCAAAACATTCTCTTATAAACTAATAAAAATCATGCATATTAAATCAATGTATTTTTCACATTCTAAGGACATAGGAAGGTAAAGTATAAATTGATGTTTGACATATCGAATAAAGTGAAAATATTTGTGTTTGATCAAATCAGTCAGGTACATAGACTATTCGTAAGTTTTAATTGATTGTATCTATTTTGAGCCTAATTCCAGTTGAATCATGTTTTTGATATGCTTATTGCTTAATGAATTGCAAAAATATTATCATAAGACATATGACAAAAAGATGAATTGTATCATTATTTGCGATGTTTATCGTTGAAGGGAGAAAAATAACACATAAAATATATACAGATTGGGTCGGCTGACAACCTCTAGGAGTTATATGAAGGGATTTAGCCACTTTAGAAAGTGGGCAAATCCAAAGGAAAGGCACACAATTATCTACAAAATGGCTAATTAGCTACCGATGGGTAATAAGAATGCTTCCTAAAGGCTATGCCTATGAGTTTACCCATTTGGTCTCAGGAGTTTTCAGATTTGACTTTATGTCACATAATGCTTTTGATGAGTTTCATTTCATGCTAATTTTATGTCTAACATGTAGAGCAAAATTAGTTTCAATTGGCAAATGTTTATATTTTCTTATTTATGATACAAAGCTATTCATGCAACTTTTACATTGATTCATATTGTATATATGATGCTAGAAAGTAATCTTATAAGAATAATCTACGTACTTCTGCTTGACTGGCAATTATTATTAAATTTTCAGGTTTTAATAATTGATCTTAAGAAGAGCAACTGGAATAAAAAAATATGGCTTGAATTTAAGAAGTGAGTTGGAGATAAAATTTTATTTTAACTTTTGTTGTATTATTAAATAATTTATTTAATATTTATGTAAACGGCTCTGTATGAATAATTATAGACTTAGTATCATATTATTTTCATTACTAATGTCTTTATTTTGAATTGTTCCTTAAAAATTCTCAAACTCGATTCCCTGGCCGCCACATAATGTAAAACTATTTGCCATGCAGTTAGCACATACTTTAAACTACACTTTATTCCTGATCTTATCATGAATCAATAAATCTCAATACTATGGTTAATGTGCTTCAAATGGTAGCGTATAGTCCCTCTAATTTTTCATTTGCCTATGATCAAAAGTCAGCTACTGTGTATCAGCTAAGTACATCCAAGCTAAGTTTCACTAAAACTACAAATGCTTTAATATGAAACTATCAACTTTTTACCAAATTCTCTAAATGCAAATTTTAGTTGGAGTTCGTAACATTTCTGGGATACATGGATAGCAAAGAAGGAATATGTATTAATTTAAAGAAAGATATCTAAGATTAGCCTTAGCCAATGACAATGACTGAGGCAAGGAATTTTCTTGGCCTTGTGAGATGCTTTAAAAAAATTGGTAAGAGTTTCTTGCAGATATCGACTCCCTTAAACCGGCTTACCCAGAAAGATGCCCTAATTTATATAGGGCAACGATTGCGAGGCACCATTCCAGAAGCTCAAGGATTGTTAGTCTTGCCAAGGGAATGATTGGATTATCGGTTACATAATTACTCTTCCTTATATGAACTAAGTTGCATATTGATGCAGAAAAGAAAGGTGATTGCTTACACTTCACATCAACTAAGAATTCACGATAAGATTTACCCAGTTCTTGACCTTAAACTTGTAACGATCGTCTATGCGCTAAAATTTTAGAAACACTACTTGTATGAAGTTAAATGCAAGATATTTATCGACAATCAACGCTTAAGGTATATATTCACTCAAAAGGAGCTCAACTCCAGACAACGCAGTTGACTGGAACTAATCAAGGATTACAAATTAGCAATTCAATATCACCCAAGAAAAACCAACATCGTCGCAGATGCTTTAAGTCGCAAAACTTCAAGTACTCTGCATATGCTTACTAGTGAGGCTTTTTTAATTCGAGAAATGGAGAAATTAGAATTTGTGCAATACCTTTGGTCGAGCTAAGCATCATCCTGAATCAATATAGCTCAGGGTTTACCTTATAAATAAAGATAAAAGAAGCTCAAGTATAAGATATAAAATATAAGACAATGTTGACCACTATCAAGAAAGGAAATCAAGCAAAGCTACATGCCAAGGATTAGTACATCTACTTTGGAAACAAGATTTGGGTACCATCCAATAACAATCATCAAAATATATTAGTTCAATTGCCTGGTTGTACCGTACATTTGGGAAATATCAAGATGCACCAAGACCTGAAGAAAAATATTAAGGATATCATCTGTTCTAAATGGGAAAATCTGTAACATCCCAAGGATGCTAAACATTTAAAAAATCAGAAAATCAAATGATAAAAATACTCAAATTTCTAAAAAATAATATTTGTAAAATAATTACATTAAATATTTAGAAAAATATCAATATAAATATACCATCTTTAAGAAAAATAATTTATATGATTTTTATGAAACTTTTTAGTATTTTTTGAGCATAAGTAAATTTTCATGAATTGATGAAATTTATAATTTTAAAGATTAAAATATAATAAATTATTAGTCAAAACACTAAATTTCTTGTATTTTTAAATTTCTCACATTTTTCTTAATCTATGTGTAAATTTTAATAATTTTTTAAAGTTCATTTGATGATAAAAGTACATTAAATATATTTGAAATTAAATTAATTGAATTATTAAATTGTATAAAAAATAGTTTGAATAATTATAACTCCATGGACCAGATCGCGTTTGTTGGATCAGACACATGCCACGTGTCGATGATCCAATAACACGGTAATGCTTAACATGCGGTATTTGCTCTACGCCGGCAGATCTACAACACAAATTGTGGCGTGGATTTGACTCTTCCGATCGATCCCCGTCCATTAATTAACGAATTTATTCATAATTATTGGATTAAATCTAACAGTTCATGATCAAATGAATAATGGGAATCGAATTTGTCGTCGGATCAAAACCCTAGGTATACCGGACCATATTTCGTTTGCTATATTTAACAAGTTATAATCTAAATTGTCAGACAAACCCAACAATTTAGACTCGATATGAAATCACATAATAAAATTTGTCGTCGATTTCTTGCTGATCAGAAGTCCAGAATCTAATCAACAATTCCGGATTCTATCTGACAGCCATATTTTGATCTGTTGTTCGATTAATGCGATTCGGACGACCAAGATTCTATCCAACGATTCGAATATTGATGCAAACTCGATTTGGCCCGTATATGTGCAATCGACAAATTTAAGAGAGGAATTTATCTTGACCATACCTCTACAATTTCTAATATGTTTTGCATGATTTTGTTGGCTATTGAATCCTTGCGACAAGATCTATACAATAGAATATTAATTTGATAATTTTTGATAAAAATTTTGAAATTTTTGGGTGAGCCTAAAATAATCGTTATGACCCAGTGGGAGCCACCTAACCACTAACTTAACTTCTAAATGACTCTTGATCTTCCATAAACACATCTGCATTGATTTATAAGCCCTTATGTCACTTATGGCTATACCTCCTATAAATACCCCCACCACCCCTCCTCTAATCACACACTTGAGCTCTTGAGCTATCTAAGCAAATCCAAGATGTCGATTCTACCGGAATGCCCCCTGCCACCCTAAAAAGCTTGTGAGACTTATTTTTGGGAGCTCTTACAAGCAAGGAGTTTCCAACTTAGCCACCTTGTCCTCGAGATACCCGAAGCCTTTATGTGGTGTACCAAATATGATGCTAGATTTTATAGCTCCTGCTTGATTGATAGCTAATATTATATAATTCCAAATTGTAACGTGAATGATTATAACTACAAATGTGCATTGTTTGTATTCGCGCTCAGTTACTTGAATTACCACAATTTAAAATTCTATCGGTATTATAAATTCAATCCTATGTAAATCGAATAATTTGATAATTTCTGAAAATTGAAACCATAATCTATGGTGCCTACAAACAAATAAACGATAAATAAAAATATGCATCAAACATCTTAGGTTACTACTCTTAACTATCAATCTAAACTTAACTTAGAAGCTTTATAAAATGCAATAAAAAAAAAAAAAAAAAATATGAAGCAATGTTGATGAAGTTCAATCTCTTTCGATATAGGCTAGTTTAAACTTGAAATCCAAAGCACATAAATTTTGAGCTTGTTTAAGAAAATACTATGAGATAGACTCGATGCAAAGTGATCATTTATCCAATTTACAATATATATTTATATACTGCAATCATCAAAATATTAACAGGAAGCTTAAGCTGTCATTAGAATAATTGTATTCTCATGTATTCATCACTACCAAGGAATCTTTCATATTTCAAGTCATAAAAAGGCGTATCTTTAGGTTGTATTTGTAATAGTTTGGAGTGGTCAGTGTAAGGAAT
This sequence comes from Gastrodia elata, assembly GCA_016760335.1. Classification (NCBI taxonomy): domain Eukaryota; kingdom Viridiplantae; phylum Streptophyta; class Magnoliopsida; order Asparagales; family Orchidaceae; genus Gastrodia; species Gastrodia elata. The sequence goes on along the minus strand of CM028672.1, from coordinate 6,192,999 downwards.
CTCGCCACAAAAATTTGTGAGAGATTACGAGCAACTGTTTAAAAAGTACTTAGAGATTAATGACAGTGATTAAGAATTACAACCATGTACGTAATGCAACAACACAAGCTCACATACACTAATTTCCAACATTTAAACCAAAACATTCAGACCATCAGTAAAATTTCCGAAATACCCCTAAAAAAGGATGGTCCCGAAATGCCCTCGCCCAATGCCGAGAGGCGAATGCAGAAATCAATAAAAAGAAGCACATATAATGCCTAAAACCAAATGTTCACTTGCGGTCTTTTCTTGTTTGATTGCAAACCCTAGCAAAGCAGAAGGATCTGACCTGGGAGTTGTTGCTGAGGCGGGGACTTATTGCTTCAACGGCGTCCCATGGAGAGAGGTTCAGCTGGCACTTCTGAGGCACGCTTAACGGCGGAGGCACCGGAGATAACGGTGACGGCGCCGAGCAGATCGCCCTTCCCAGCAGTTTCCGTATCCTCATCCTAACGGTCGACTAAAAGGAGATGAAGGAAATGCGCCCCCCCTCTGGAGATCTTATCCAAGACTCAAGTGGAAAGAGAGCGAAGAGTGAGAGAGAGAGAGAACAGGAGGCCGAGGGTTTCCAGTTTTCCAATGCCCTCCTCGCCTTTTATTATTTTTCCAGGTATTTTTCCTTTGTCTATACGGTTATGCCCCTATTCTATTCCTCAAACTACTTTTTTGCCATTTTTAGGGTTCCTCTGAGCAAAAAATTTGTTATTATTATTATTATTTTTAGGGTTCCTCTAAGCACATGAATGATGATGTCATCCATTAAAAGTGGAACACATGAATTGCTAGTTTAAACGATACTTATATTCCCACAAAACTCTTAAAATCTATTTAGCATTTTCATGATACTTTATATAACAAAGCCCCCAACCAAGTGTACATCATACATTGCAATTGTATTAAAAATATTATACAAAAAAAAAACATAGAATTGAACATTATTAAATGGTGTAGTCAAGTAGTAAAACAAAATTAAAGATGAAAATTAGCCTTTTTGAGATCATTACTTTTTTTATTCCAAGATCAATTGATCTCATCTTCTTCAATAGTATTTTCTTGAGGCCCATTCTACCGTTCAGAGAAAAAAACTTTAGTATAAATGAATCAATCTCATCATAACACACAATCCTATAAATGTCTTATTTTGCAGAAAAATGGATTGTAATAGAACAAAGGCTAATAAGGATAAGCTGACTTACCATTAGATGACGAAGTAGAAGGTAGTGAGGATGCTTGATCATGACGATCATTGTATGAAAAGAAGTCGAATTTGGTAGATATTTGTGAGAGGTGGTAGAGCTCCAACATCAATCAAACGAGAAAATGTAAGCCAATCAGAAGTGAGAGGCACGGATTACGAGGGATTAGAGTGAAGAATGATAATGTCAGACGAGAACAAAGAACTAGAGCTCGTGGTTGGGACAAATCCTAACAGTAGATGGTTTAGAAAAATGAAAAATCGGAGAGGCTCCCGCTAAAATTACTGCAGCTTAAAAATCGGAACTTTCAATTTTTTATTTTTTTATTCAGAAAAAATGGGAGCAACTCATTCGGCCACGGGAGCACCTCATCAAAGGCACGACCTTCTCATTCCTATATACATATATATGTAATATAGATACCTGAGGGGAGGAGGATTGTGGTAGCACACCACACAGGATTGCTGCTTCATCTTAAGCGATCTTTTGCGTGGATGAAAAGCTCGAGTGTGAGAAAATGAAGATGAAATGCAAAGCTAGAGGATCATAACCACTACTTCTTGCATGCTGAGAGAATCTTCTGCGTCGATGAAGAGCTCGAGGTTCCGCCTCGATGAAGAATTCGAGGGTGCGAAGACGGAACAGAGCTCAACGTGAGTGACGTGAGAGAGGAAGGAAATCCGACTGTGGAAATGAGCTGCTCTGTTGTGAGATCGTCGGGAATGAAAGGTCGGCAAAAAACGAGATTTCTTTTTTGCTTGAAAAATAGGGTCTTTTCAAATTCTTTTTTCTTATTAAAAAATTTGAGAAATTTATTCAGAAAATTAGAAGTTTTAAGAAAGTATTAGACTATTCTCGTGACTTTCTCTCAACTATATAAATATATACGTAATACATATATATATATGAACACAAATTACTATGCATTATTCTCTCTTGCTTTTTTCAATAAGTTAAATGAACTTTGTAAGCATTTTTTGCCCTATATATTATACGAAATATTTTGTTGCTATAAGAAAAGTTTCAGCAAAAAATTCTATTAAAGCATTTGTGCAGTTAAAAACTTCTTAAACTATATCACTAAAATCCTGCATAATTACATTTTTAATACTAAAATTATATGTATTGGAAAAAACAAGCTGTAAATATCGACTAAGGGCTTCTGCAGTCGCCCCTGCTTCTCATGTCTTCTAACACCGTTGAAAGGAAAGGATTTGGAGGCTTACTATCGACGAGCGAGTCAGCATTAATGCTTACAGAAACAAAGCTCAGATTTTTGTACTTACGGCTGAATTACCAATTGCTTAATTCCTGTAATTAGGGTTTAAATCAGCGACGCACTATACATTTAATTAACGGAAGATCGAGCGCCTGAACGCCAAATTTACGCCTGAAAAGCTCCTGAAACGAGTTCGAGCCTTTGATCTGCTGCGGATCGCTTCAGAAAGAGCCCAAAAATTCAATCTTTTTTTCTCTCCAAGACAGCTGAAATAAGGGGAAGGGGGATAAACGAAGGGGGCCAGCCAGGAGGAGGTTAGAATTGTCTTTTCAGCTTTAACGCTCGCCTGCCTGTTCCTCGGTAGAATATTTTTTCCCCTTGCGTTTTCTAACATTTTATTTATGAGAAGCAATATTAAATGAGAAATATTATTTATATTTAATGATGTGTCAAAAATAATTTAATAAATAAGATTTAAATATTATTTAAATACAAATTTTAAAATTAATATTTATATTATTTTATTATAAATAAATATACACTATTAAAATTATGTCAAACTATATAACATTTCTTTATATAAATACTCAAATCTAATTATTAAAATAAAGAGAAATATTATTTGGACTCGCTGACGTGGTATCCAAAAAAGTCTAATCCAGTAAGATTTAAACATATTTCATTAGTGTTTATTTATTTATATTAAAATAATATAAAATATTATTTTTATTTTTGTATTAAAATCATATCCAAATGTTATTAGGTGGACTTTTTTGGGTAGCACGTTCAAATAGCATATCTCTAAAATAAATTAGCTGTGCGCCATCTTTATTTATTAATTGAAAAATATTATTTTTTCACAAAAATATATATCAAAAAATATTCATATTCATGATCAATAGAAAATTTTCTTTTTTTTTTTAATTTTTGTATATAAGCCTGACAAAAAAATGAATTCAACCAATAATCTACTTACACATTAGATTGACTGTATATATATTTGTATATGCTAATATGCAAGTATAGTAATAGTATTATTATTATATGAATAAATGTAACCATCCTAACTATCTAAAAGCCTTATTATTACTATTTTTTAATATTATTTTACTCATAAATATCTCTTCATTATAGTTTATATTTAAAATATATATATATATATACATAATATTTATAAATTAAAAAATATTTAATATATTTGGGAATTGTTTTGATATTATTTTGAAGCTATGTATCAAAATTATTTTTTTCTATTAAAATAATATATACATTTTTTTATATATAAAAAAATAAGAACCAATATTATATATATTCTATTGAAGTAGGATGCATAAGTTGGCTTCAAGATCAAACTATATTTTTAGTGCAATTATTCACTTATAAAAAGTAATTCTCTCATTTGACCACTGATCTAACCACTGATCTAAGATTGCTTCAAAGTTGACTCAAAGTGAGATTCTTTTAATTATATCATGATATAACACCTCACAAATAATCATAAGTTTCTACCTCCTTAGCTAAGGATTAAGAAAGCTTAAGAAGGTAATTATGTAACTTTTCTAGGTTGTTATAAGATTTAAATTATAAATATATTATTAAAATATTTTTCTAATAATTTAATCAATTTGAAAATGCTAATAAATGATATATGTTCTTATAAAATTATTAGCAATGTTTTGCTTTTTCTAAGTTCTAAATTATTTTATTAATTTATTAAAGCTTATTTCTTCAAAAATTCAAATAAATTTATATACATATGTGTGTATAAAATAAATAATAAATAAATAAACAAACAAATAAATAAATATATATACACACACATACACACACACACACACACACATATATATATATATATATATATATATATATATATATATATATATATATTTTTTTTTTTTCTCTATGTGTCGCCGATAAATTTTGAACCAATGACCTAGGATAACAAATCATGAACTTCAACCATTAGGTTGCAACACACACACATAATTATCATCTTTGATAGATCGATCGATTGGCCTGATGCTACATAATCACCGTCTTTGATAGATGGAGATGAGGTTGTCCTAATTTAGAAAATTGGGGTTTTCATAATAGCGCTTTGAACCATGCTTAATTACCTTACTAATCATGTAATATTTTTTTAGCAATTCTAATGAACTTGTCACTAAATACTTAGCTTGTGATCCATACACCTTTACACTAAGCCTTGGAAATGATTGATATTTATTTTGAGCTGCAGCTTTCACCTTTTCTTTACAAAGGGTGAAACCCTAATTTGACTCATCTTTAAGGTGAGCAGCTGAGCCACCTAATGGGCTCATTAGAGAGTGGTTCATGCACCTGAAATCTTCTTTATATTCCTAAGACACTCAGAAGATATCTGGGAGCTTCTGCAATCAATTAAGTGGATTAGAATATCTAATATAATGACATAAATTAAACCAAATGATGGATTAAATTCAGGCATTAATTTAATTCTAACTGATGTAAAAAAATGGCACCTTTAATCTGCACCATAAATTGTTCTTAAATATTCAATGGTTCTTACAAAAAAAAATCACAATAACGTTAATGCCATTTAATTGAATAATGGTTTCAATACAATGACTATTATTAACTAGATACAACACCTTCATCTTGAACCATGATGGCATTGATATCCTACATCGGATCTCCAGTAAACTGATGAATCCTAGCAATATGGTTGGAATATTTCTCTCCAGAAGCGTCTGATCGACTTTATATGGCCACACTGTAGCGCCCCGCCCCATCGCAATGCGCAAAAGGGATAGTTAAAATCAATCTTGGCAGTAGAGCGGTGCGCCACTCGAGGAGAAATATCCCATCTCTCCGAATAGCTGAAACCAAACCCATCTGAAGGGCTGCTGACTCAATCTCAAGGATGGTTGAGAGCTAATACTTAAGATAAGAGTAGTATCCTTATCCTAAGTATTAGACCAATACAGATATTGGATATAAAACATATGAGGAATCCAATATATGTATAAGATATCAGTATTTCTAATATACTGATCACATCACAATACTAAGTATAAGTAGTATATAAACAGAATGTGGAAGCTAAAGTAAACATCTAGAAACATTCATCATAGATGCTGTATGAAGTATTCATCTCAGAAAAGAAAAAAATATATATTCAGATTTATTGCAAACAGTTTACTGAGATACAGACATAAAAGCTAAGTACTGAACTGAAATAAACTAAGCAAAATAGTAGTGCAGTGGAAGAGTCCAGCAATGCTCTATGGGCTCCTCCTGAATATCCTGAGTGTCCTCCTGACCTAGCTCAATATACTGCTTAAGATCTAGTAAATTATCGGATCCCAAAAGTACCCCATATTAGATAATAAGTCTAACTCATCAAAACTAATCTAAATAGTTCTAGTTATTCATTTAGCATTTTCATAATGTAAATAAGACTACAGAAAAACTGTAAAGTAACATGAAGATATAAAACAGTATAAAATTATACAAAACTAAAGTAAAGTAAAGTAAAGCTGTACTGAAAACTGAATATTAAAAGTAAACAAAAATAGTAATGGATTTGAAACTGAGTAATATCATGTAAAATTATGTCGTATGCCACTGAATTGATGTATCTAAATATGCCACAATACTATATGCTATTGATATGTAACTAAAATATCACTGAACAGCTATGAGTCGTACAGTCCAATGTATACATACATCCAATTGGGAACTGCGATGCCGATGCATCCTGAAATTCCCCAATCAATATATGCAACATTCCGTAACCCATAAATCATCACTAATACTCATACATCATTATTGATACTCAAATATTATGATTATGCTCATGCTCATGCTCATGCTTCTAAGCTACATGAGATAAATCCAGAAATCTAGAAAATACTTTGAAATTCGATAATGAATTCAAGGTCTCCCTTGTGCAAAATCTTGCTAAAAGGATTATGACTCATAAATTATAGTTTCGATAATTGGTTAAAATTGAATGTTTACTTAAAATCATCAGATGGGAAGGTTGTATACACATATTAAGCATGTATTCAAGAAGGGTAGTTTTTAACACTTAGTTTGATTAAGCCACGCCTAATGAAACGATCTTCGATAGGAGGCATCACTCGATGGCAATTTGTATCTCAAGCTAAGCCATTAAAATACCTAAATCACAAACACACTTAGTATTCTAAAGAGGGTGACTTGAATCACTTAGTTTACTTGAAGCAAATCTATGGAAGTAATCTTTAATAGGAGACAACACCCGATGATGACTTTTATTCAAACAAACTAATAATCTAAGTCCCTAATCATAACACTCTTAGTTTTAGAAGATTTACTCTAACGGGACTGTATTCGTCTAATCCCTCGAGATAGCACATGATCATAAGTCCACATTGGAGTGAATTAACCAATGCTAAACACTACTGAAATAATCCAGCACTATGAGTATACCCTACTATACCCAACCAATAATCTGAGTTCAGGCAATTCTTTTAATCAATAAGAATTTATCAAAACTATCAATCCTTATTCTAATTAGGAGAGTCCTACACAAAGCTCCAAGGGTATGATCAAAATATCACTCAATGTAGGTTGCTACCATAAGGAATAAGTTTCATTCTAAGTACTTTAGGTGGTTCCTACCATGAGGTATCAAGATCAACTTCTAAGGTTATGAAGGATCATCTAAGTTTCTACCTTAATAAGTTACAAAAGTTCTCCCTACCTCAATATATCAATATTTAAGGTATTTAAGCATTTCAAGAACGAACCTATAGTAAAACCCTTGAGATCTCACTTTTCTATTTCTTAAGTTAACATTCAAAGTTTATTTATTAGACTTGGATTAAAGTGATCAGATCAGATGTATAAAATCCATCTAATCATATTCTATTCTGCAATTATAGGATGAAATTAAAGATTTTATTAGAATTAGATCATTTTATAAATCATCTCAATTTTATTATCCACCTTATGCTAATAGTCTTATATAAGAGAAAATCAAAGTTCTGATGTTTAGATTCAGATGGCTCAATCACACATGTTTAATATTAACCTTAGCACTTCTAATTCCATGATTTAAGATCAATGTCAAATCATATGCATTATTGGAATCATGTCAATTGAATTATCTTTCAATCAAGGATGCTTGAGTTAAGGTGATTTATGTTTAGATCTTAATTAAGACAAGTTAGGGTTTAACCCCTAACCTTACCAAAATTAAGACCAATGATTAATTTAAATATTAATGATAAATTAATATATTATTGGTGTATTATTGATGTCAAATTTTAGATTTAGATTAAGTATCATCTACTTAATCAAATTCTCAAGATTCTTATATTCTATTATAGTTAAATGTCAATTAAGCACAATTAGGTGTCCAAGAAAATATTAAAGTTCTCTAGCATACATCCTAAAATCATGAAAGCATAGGAATGTAAAGATTACATAAAATAGAAGATAATTAAGGCTAATCAAGTTCTAATTCAAACCAAAGGGATTAGCACTTGATTACAACACTAAAATACTTAAGTTTCATGTCATTTAGTTATTGAGATATATTTGGTTAATATAAGAAATCAAGGGTCATATTCTTTAATATTTGGCACAAGACATTTAAGATACATAATAGGTTTTAAGCACTTGTTAAAAATAACAAAGTTTCAAATTTAATTTTCACATAAAATTTTATGCAATGCTCAATTTTACCTAAACTAGGTTCAATTTTAATATAATTCGGCCCCACTATGGTCCTAGGGACCTTAAAATACAAAAATGAGGAGTTTTGATCATTTCAACCAATTCTGTGCACTTTAAGAAAATTCTGGGCACTACAGCGCGCTGCGGTGCGCGGCAGTGCTTTCAGACGCTGCGGTGGAAAACAATCCTGTGGCGCGCTGCAGTGCGCTACGACGCCTGATCCAAGAGATGAATGCTACGGCGCGCAGCAGCGCTTTTAGGCGCTGCGGCGCGCTGTGGCAGATTAGCTTGCAGAAACACTGTTCGATTAATTTATTTTCTAGTTTCACATAGTTTTTCAAAAATTATGCTGCAGCCCGCTGTGGAGCTCTTCAGCGATCCAACTTTTGTGTGACTGTTCAATAAATTTTTCTCTTGATTTATTGTAGTTTTTCTCGAAATGACGCTGCAGCCCGCGCACAGCACGCTGCAGCGGTTTAATTTTCGGGTTATTGTTCAATTAGTTTAATTATTGATTTCATATGATTTTTCCTGAAATGATACTGCAGCGTGCTGCAGCGGAAACTATTTGAGTTTCGGGAGCTACGGCGCGCTGTAGCTCCCGACTGTGATTTTGCCTGTGCGAAAATCGTGAATGACGACATTTCAAGCTTAAATACTCTCAATCCAGAGCATTTCATGAGCAGTGCCATATGTGAATGGAAATGTATTTCCGATACATTTCCATTGATATTAAAATTAGCACAAATGGATTATCTTAACTATACAAACGATGGAGTTAAAGGTTTGGGTATACAAAATGGACAAAAAATAGAGCATGCGATTTTCAAAGTAATATGATGCCTTTATGAACCTTAATGACTTCCATACATAATCATGGATTTCTAAAGATACAAACAAGTATAAGAGCAACATAAAAAGGACAAGGAAGATGAGCAAATGAGTACTTTAGCCTTTTAGAAGAGGAAGAAAGGAAAACTCTATTTTTTTCAAGAACATTGGAGAGGAGCTTCCTTCTTTAGCATAAGGGCAGCAATGGAGGAAGGAGGGAGAGCTTGGGAGGGAGAAGAATCTTCAGCTTGGCAGCAAAGAAAAGAAGGAGGGACTAAGCTATTTTTTAAAGGAGAAGGGAAGGATGGAGTGAGTGCATAGGCTAAGAGCTAGGAGGAAGGGGAGGCATGGGTTAAAGGGGAAAGGGGAGGGATTTTCCCCCCTTTTTGAGTGCGCCAGCATGGGAGGGAGAGGGGGGCGTCGAATGGGGGTAAGGGAGGAAGCTAGGTAGGAAAATAGAAATAGAAAAATAGGAAAAGAATTATAAATAAATAAATATTTCTTTCTTTAATTATTTAAAAAGTTAGATTTTAGAAACGCGCTCCGAAAAATCTCAAAAATTCACTAATAGCGAATTTGGGGGTGAGGAATTCAACGGCGAAGTCGGGTTTCGATTCCAACGATTATTTAATTATGCTAATTTTTGGGGTTATTTAATTATATTAAAATATTCGCAAAAATCTGACGACTTCCAAACGTGTCCAAAACATCACCTGTAGCACCCCGCCCCGTTGCCGTGCGCAAAACGAAATAGCCATAATTAAGTTCGGCGGCGGAGCGGTGCGCCACTCGGGAAGGAATACCCCATCTCCCCGAATAGCTGAAAACTAGGCCCATCTAGAGGGCTGCTGACACAACCTCAAGTAGAGTTGAGAGCTAATACTTAAGATAAGAGTAGTACCCTTATCCTATGTATTAGGTAAATATATATATATATATTGGATTTAGAATACAATAGGAATCCAATATATGTATAATATATCAGCATTTCCAGTATGCTGATCACATCATAATATTAAGTATAAGTAGTATAAGAACATAGTGCGAAAGCTTAAAGCAAATATCCAGAAAACATTTATCACAGAAGCTGAATAAGAACATTCGTCTCAAAAAAGAAAAGAAAATACATCTAGCATTATTACAAACAGTTTACTGAAGTAGACATAAAATTAAATACTGAACTAAAAATATTAAGCAGAAAATAAATCTGGAGAAGAGTCCACTAGTACTCCACGGGCTCCTCCTGAATCTCTTGAGTATCATCCTGACCTGTCTCAATATACTGCTCAGGATATAGCAAATTGTCAGATCCCAAAAGTACATCGTGTTAGATAATAAGTCTAACACATCGAAACTAATCTAAACAGTTCTAAACATGCATTTAACATTTACATAATATAATTAAATATGCTGAAATACTGTAAAGGTCACCGAAAGCATAAAACTGTATAAAATTGCACAAAACTGAAGTAATGTAAAGTAAAATTGAACTGTAACTGAATACTGAAGATAAATCAAAATAGTACTGAATCTGAAACTAAGTAATCATATATACAACTATGCTGTATGTCACTGAAACTGTACATCTGAATATACCACAATACTGTATGCTGCTAATATGCCACCAAAATATCACTGAACTGTTATGAGCAGTACGGTCCAATATATACATACATCTAGTTGGGAATACTGTCTACTGATGATGCCGATGCATCCTAAAATTCTCCAGTCAATGTATGCAATATTCCGTAACTCATAAATCATCACTGAAACTTATACATCATTCTGATACTCACACATCATTCTGATTCTCACACATTATGCTTATGCTCATGCTTATGCTTCTAAACTACATGAGATAAATCTAGAAAATGCTTTAAAATCTGATAATGAATCCAAAGTTCCCATTGTGCAGAACCCTGCTAAAAGGATTCTGACTCCTAAATTCTAATCTTGATAATTGGTTAAAGTTGAGAGTTTACTTAAAAATTATTAGCTGGGGAGATTGTATACACATATTTAACATATTGCAAGAAAAATATATTAACCCTTAGCTTGTTTAAACTGCACTTATCGAAGCGCATTACGATAAGAGGCAGAAACCGGTTGCAGTTTACATCTCAAGCTAAGTCGTTAAATGCCCTAATTACAAGCATACTTAGTGGTCTACACAAAGTGACTTAAGATACTTAGTTTGTTTAAACTGCACTTATCGAAGCACACTACGATAGGAGGCAGAACCCGGTTACAATTTATATCTCAAACTAAGGATCTTATTCACTAATTGTAACACTCTTAGTCTTGGGAGATTTACTCTAATGGGACTGTATTCGGCTAATCCCACATGATAGCACCTGGTCATAAGTCCACATTGGAGTGAATCAACCAATCTTGAATAGTACTGAATTAATCTAGTAATATGGGTATACCCTACTATACCCAACCAATAATCTGAGTTCAACAGATTCTATGTAATCAACAAGGATTTATCAAATTTATTAATCCTTGCTCTAATTAGGTGTATCCTATACAAGGCTCCAAGGATGTGATCTCAGGATCACTCAACATAGGTTGCTACCACAAGGAATGAGCCACATCCTAAGTACTTTAGGTAATTCATACCATAATGTATCAAGTTCAACTCCTAAAGTTATGAAGGATTAACTAGGTTTCTACCTCAATAATTTATAAAAGTCCTTCCTACCTCAATATTTCATTAGTTAAGGTATTTAATCATTATAACAAGACCCTTAAGATCTCACTTTTCTACTTCTTAAGGCTTACTTGTTATACTTAAGTTAAGTGATCAGATCAAATGATTAAAATTCATTTGATCCTTGCCTATTTTACAATCATGAGATAAAATCAAAGATCTTATTAGAGTTAGATCATTACATAAATCATTACAATTTTATTTCCATCTTATACTAATTGTCTTATATAAAAAAAAATCAAAGATCTAAAGTTTGGATTCATATAGTTCAATCACACATATTCAATATTATCCTTAGCATTTTTAATTTGATGATTTAAGATCAATATAAAATCATAGGCATTATTGGAATAATGTCAATTAATTACAATCAAGTTAATTAATTAAGTGATTAAAGTTTAGATCTTAATCAAGACAAGCTAGGGTTTAATCCCTAATCTTTCTATTATTAAGACCAATGTTTAATTTAAAGATCAATGACAAATCAATGTATTATTAGTGTATTATTGATGTAACACTTTGAGTGGGATTAAGTATTATCTACTTAACCAAGTTATCAAAATTATTATGTTCAAGTTTAGTTTACATATCAAGATGTCCCATTTAAATGTTAAAATTTTCTAACATACATCTTAATATCATAAAGGCATATAAATGGAAAGATGACATAAAATAAAAAGGTGATTAATGTTAATCAAATCCTAAAATAAACAAAGGGATTAGCACTTACTCACAAGTCTAAAAGATCTAAGTTTCATGCTATTTAGGTTATTAAGGTTTACCTATTTGATACATACTTTTAAGGATTTTATTACTTAGCATTTGACATGACATACATTTAAAGTACATAGTAGATTGTTGAGCACATTAAAAATGGCAAAGTTTCAAATTTAGTTTTAATACAGAATTTTATACAATATTCAATTTTAGCTAAAATAGGTTCAAATTTAGTATAGCTTAGCCCCACTAGGGTCCTAGGGACCTTAAAATACAAAAATAGGGAAGTTTTGGTCATTTCAGTCAAAATTGGGCATTTATTACAAAATATAGGCAGTTTTACAAGATTGGGCGCTGCAGAGCGCTTTTCGCGCGACAGTGCGCGGTAGCGCCTTTCGCGCGGCAGCGCGCTGGAGCGCCTTTCGCGTGGCAGCGCGCTGTAGCGCCTTTCGCGCGGCAGCGCTGCGACCCGTTGCGGCGCATTATTGCGCGCCGCAGCGGCTCACTTTGCAAAAATCACTGTTTAATTAATTTTATGGCCGTTTTCCTAAGTTTTCATGAAATGCCGCTGTAGACAGCTGCAGCGCACTGTAGCAGTTCATTTTGTAATTTTACTGTTCAATTAATTTTATTAATGTTTTCCTTAAGTTCCTGCCGAAATGCCGCTGCAGCTCGCTGCAGCGCGCTGTAGCGGCAGACGGTGATTTCGCCAGGTGCGAAACCCGTGAGGCCCTTCTTTCAAGTTTAATTACTCCTAATCTAGAGCGTTCCATGAGTGGTGCCATATATCAATGAAAAGGTATTTCTGATGCCTTTCCATCGACACCTAAATCGACACGAACAGAGCATCCTAGCTATACTAAAAATGTAGATGAATGACAAGGTATACGAAATAGACAAAAATAGAGCATATTCCCTTGAAACTTTTAAGAGCCTTAATGGCTTTCATTCATGCATATGGACTTCCAAAGCTGTATTCTAGCATAATAATAACATGTATAAAGCAAAAGGAGATGAGCAAATGGGTACCTTCTTATCCTTGGAAGGAGAGGAAGAAGAGGACCTTTGCTTTCTTCAAGACCTTGGGGAGTAGCTTTTTCCTTCAGCACAAGGGAGGAGGAAGAGGGAAGAAGGGAATGAGCTCTCAGATTTTTTTGCAAATGGAGGGGATGAAGGAATGGACCTCCTCCTTAAAGGAGAGGAGAAATGATGAGCCTAGGGGGGAAGGGATGGAGTAGGGAAGACTAGGCCATTATTTTTCAGCACAAGGGCATGGGGGCGCTGGCTGAGGTGAGGGGTGACAGCCAAAGTAATAGAATATAGGGGAAATTGCAAATGAGGGGCTGAATAATTAACTATTTGCTTTCCTTAATTATTTAGAAAATTTGGATTTTTGAAACGTGTTCCAAAAACTCCCAAAAATTCACCCATAGCTAATTTGGGAGTGTGGAATTCAACGGCGAAGTCAGATTTTGATTCCGACGACTATTTAATTAACCTATTTTTTGGCGCATTTAATTATATTAACATATTAGCAAAAATTCGACGACTTCCAAATGCATCCAAAACATCACCCCTAGCTAATTTGGGGGTGACGATCACAACGGTGAAGTCGGATTTTGATTTTGAGGTCAAAATAAATACTTCAATTTTCTAATTAATTAAATATTAAAATATTCCAAAATATTAGATTTAGCTCTGAATTGCTCCAAACCTTCAGGATTTGGTTCTAATGATTAGATGAACTTAATGGAATGATGATTACGATACGATTAATCTAAATTCAAGCTGGGTAACAACCTTGGGTTATTACATCACCCCTAGCTAATTTGGGGGTGACGATCGCAACGGTGAAGTCTTATTTTGATTTTGATGTCAAATTAAATACCTCAATTTTATAATTAATTAAATATTAAAATATTCTAAAATATTTTGTTTAGCTCCGTAACGCACCAAATCTTTAGGGATTGATTATAACAGCTAAATGAAATTAACATAATGATAATTAAGATATAATTAAGTTAAAATTAAGTTGGGTAACAACCTTAGGTTGTTACACACACTCACCTTATATAAAAACAATTACTTTTGTGAGTCCATGATCACACATGAATTAATCCTCATAATTTATGATCCATGACTAAGCATCTCCATCTATTTGTTGACTTTTTCAAATTGAAGATATTGCTTCTAAGCCTCCTATTTAAAGATAAAGAACCTTGAGAACACTATTTTACCCATTTGGACCCCATAATGTTCAAAATTTCCTTGAATTCTCATCTACTTCTCCTCAGTCATTGCTCGATGTCTGGTAGCCTCCCAATGGTTTTATGGCAAATATGGTTGAACAACTATCTTCCCTTTGCTTCTTATTTAATGGTGAATATTAACCTCACATCATAGGGTATTGGATTACATTTACTTAGATTCAAGGTTATATTACTTAAACCTTTCAGGGTATGCCATAAGTTTATCCTTCCATTATTATTCAAGCTCAATCAAATGTTATAATTTAATTACTTATTTTTAATACTTGATATCCCATATATTGAATGGAAGATAGGTTAATCCTAAGTTTATTTTATTGAAGTAGGATACAAGGGCTGACTTTAAGTTCAAATTATATTTTTATTCTCTAATTTTGGGTGCAATTATTCACTTATAAAATGTAGTACATTCATTAGATCACTAATCTAAGGTTATTTCAATAGAAGGGATCCATGATCTTAAAGTCGAGATTCCTTTAATTATACCATGATATAACACCTCTCCAAACCTTAATGTTTTTTCTTATGGTAAAAATTATTCTCAAACAATAGTAAGTTTGTAATCTCCTTAACTAAGGATTAGGAATGCATAAGGTACATATGTAACTTCCTTGGGTTATTATAAGTTTTAAATCATAAACATATTATTAAAATAATTTTTAAAAGTTTGAAATTTTACCAATTTGAAAATGTTAATAAATGATATATACTTTATAAAATTATTAGAATTTATTTTATTTTTCTAAGATATAAATTATTTTTAATACTTTACTAAAGTTTGTTCAAAGTTTAAAATAAATTAAAATTACATATATATATATATATATAAATAGATATTTATAAACTAAAAAATATTTATATATTTAGATTTCTAATTTTATTTTAGGGTATAGTAAAATTTCTTTAAATTTGATGTAAGAAGTGCAAAATATACATAAAATATATTCTATATTAATTAGATTTAATTATCCTATGATTTTTATATATCAAATCTTTTATCTATTATTAATTAAACTATTAAAGCAATTGAAGACATATGATTAGTAGATCCCATCAGATGATTGAGATTATTTTGTAACTACAAAATAAAGGTGCTAGAAACTATCATTTCTACTTAGAGCTGCCTTAACTTAAAATACCTTAATCTTTTCCCTCTTTGCTTTGTGTATTTCAAGCTAACCTAGCTTTATCAAGACTACCAAATTGCTCCTAAAGCTCCCCTCTACCACCTCTAATCCTTTTTCAAACTACCAAGCTAATGTATACAAGGAATTCAGTAAGGTTGCCTAATTATTTTTATTAGGCTTTTTGAATTTTCTCAATTAGTGCACCCACTATCCTTGAGTCCAAAAGCTATCATGGAGTATTGAGAGTTGATTCTTAAACCCTATAGAAGACCTTAAACCTGTAATTTGGGGCTGAACTCATTTGGGCAACCCTTCTTACCGAAATGTATCTTAATCCTAGAACTAATGCATGTGAGGCTTGTTATGAATTTCCATGCACAATTAATGTCTGAAACCTATATTAAACCTTATGTAAGGCCTTAACATAATGACCTAAGTCATTACTCTATTAATTAGGAATCAACTCGACTTAAAAATCAGGATTCATAATATCTTTAAAATTAGAGCAAATCAAAAATACGATTGGATATAATATATTTTTGTGATCGTAATGCCCAAGTTTGGGAGCAATATGAATTAATTTTTAAATTATTTAAATTTAAAAATTAGAAAAATTAAATACAAATTCAAATTCAGCAATTTTAGTATCGTTGGATTAAGAATATTATAAAAAAATTACACCAAAAGTTTTGTCGAATTTGGAGCTCAGCATTAACCGTAATTGATTTTTCAAATTTAAAATTTCAAAAATTAATATAAGATAAAATATAGCTATAAATTGAGAAATTTTAACGCGGGTGTGTTCGGCTCATAAAGATACACTTTTGGGTCAAAATTCGCTAATTTTGAAGATCAAACGATTAAAAAACATGAAAACTTTATTTGAAATTAATTATTTCTAATTTTTCCTTTATTTTTATCTAATCCTTTCCCTTTTCCCATACACCCCCACCCTACTCTATTAATTTGGAATCAACTTGTCTAAAAAATCAGAATCCATAATGACTTCAAAATTAGAGCAAACCAAAAATATCATTGGATATAGTATATTTTTGTGATCGTAATACTCAGGTTTGAGAGCAATATGGATAAGAGATGCTCCTGAATTAATTTTTAAATTATTTAAATTTAAAAAATTAGAAAAATTAAATACAAATCCAAATTCAGCACTTTCAGTGCTTTTGGATTAAGAATATTATAAAAAAGTAACACAAAAATTTTCGTTGAATTTTGAGCTCATGATTGACGGTAATTGTTTTTCAAATTTAAAACTTTAAAAATTAACATAAAATAAAATATAGCTCTAAATTGAGAAATTTTAGCGCGGGTGTATTCGTCTCATCAAGATACATCTTTGGGTCAAGTTTCGCTAATTTTGAAGATCAAATAATAAAAAAACACGAAAACTTTATTTGAAATTAATTATTTCTTAATTTTCCTTTATTTATCTCATCCTTTCCCTTTTGCCGTACCCCGCTACTCTATTAATTAGGAATCAACTTGACTCAAAAATCAGGATTCATGATGACTTCAAAATTAGAGCAAATCAAAAATATAATTGGATATAGTATATTTTTGTGATCATAATGCCCAAATTTAGGAACAATATGAAAAACAGATGCTCATGAATTAATTTTTAAATTATTTAAATTTAAAAAATTAGAAAAATTAAATACAAATCGAAATTTAGCAATTTTAGTATCGTTGGATTAAGAATATCATAAAAAAGCTACACAAAAAGTTTCGTCGAATTTGAAGCTCAAGATTGACCGTAATTCTTTTTTTCAAATTTAAAACTTCAAAATTTTATAAAAAATAAAATATAGCTCCAAATTGAGAAATTTTGATGCGGGCATGTTCATCTCATTAAGATAAACATTTGAGTCAAGTTTCGCTAAGTTTGAAAATCAAATGAAGAAAAAATACTAAAACTTTACTTGAAATTAATTATTTCTAAATTTTCCTTTATTTTTATCTCATCCTTTTCATTTTCCCATACACCCCCACCCTACTCTATTAATTAGGAATCAACTTGACTCAAAAATTAGAATCTATGATGACTTCAAAATTAGAGCAAATTAAAAATACCATTGGATATAGTATACTTTTGTGATTGTAATGCTCAAGTTTGAGAGCAATAAGGATAAGAGATGTTCCTGAATTAATTTTTAAATTATTAAAATTTAAAAATTAGAAAAATTAAATATAAATTTAAATTCAGCAATTTTAGTATCGTTGGATTAAGAATATTAAAAAAAGGCTACACAAAAATTTTCGTCGAATTTGGATCTCAAGGTTGACCGTAATTGATTTTTCAAATTTAAAACTTCAAAAATTAATATAAAATAAAGTATAACTCCAAATTGAGAAATTTTGATGCGGGTGTGTTCGTCTCATCTAGATACACCTTTGGGTCAAGTTTAGCTAATTTTGAAAATAAAACGATGAAAAATCACGAAAACTTTATTTGAAATTAATTATCTCTAATTTTTCCTTTATTTTTATCTCATCCTTTCCCTTTTCCCGTACCCCCTGCTCTATTAATTAGGAATCAACTCAACTCAAAAATCAGGATCCATGATAACTTTAAAATTAGAGCAAATCAAAAATATCATTGTATATAGTATATTTTTGTGATCGTAATGCTCAAGTTTGGGAGTAATATGGATAAGGGATGCTCCTGAATTAATTTTTAAATTATTTAATTTTAAAAAATTAGAAAATTAAATGCAAATCCAAATTCAGCAATTTTAGTGTCGTTGGATTAAGAATATCTTCAAAAAGATACACAAAAAGTTTCGTCGTATTTGGAGCTCACATTGGCCGTAATTGATTTTTCAAATTTAAAATTTCAAAAACTAATATAAAATAAAATATAGCTCCAAATTGAAAATTTTTGATGCGGGTGTGTTTGTCTCATCTAGATACACCTTTGGGTCAAGTTTAGCTAATTTTGAAGATCAAATGATGAAAAATCACAAAAACTTTCTTTGAAATTAATTATTTCTAATTTTTCTTTTGTTTTATCTCATCATTTCCCTTTTCCCGTACCCCCTCCCCTGCTCTATTAATTAGGTATCAACTCGACTCAAAAATCAGGATTCATGATGTAACAACCTAATGTTGTTACTATGCTATGTAAAACTAAATATGATCGAATTAAGATAAAAATTAATATCCTGATTTTAGTCGATTAAAAATTAAATTAAAATATCCTTAGATAAAGCGCAATAAATGGATACTACTGCCAAAGTTTGAGAGAGATTGGAATCCCGGATCGTCATAAATAAATTCGTGAATTTTAAACTTCATAAATAAATATTAAATAAAATATAAATAGTAATTTAGAAATTTTTATATTTTTAGGTCAAGCATCAAATGAGGATGCTATGTCTTAAGTTTCACTAATTTTCAAGAGCCGGATTTTTCATAGTGAATTTTCAAAAAATTTCACTTAAGAAATTAATAAAAACTAAAATACTCATTCAAATTATATAATTTTTGAATGTGTGAGTTCATCTCGTCGAGACAATCAATTAAGCCAAGTTTCCTGAAATTTAGAATCCAAATGTCAAAAAAATAAATACAAATAAATGGCAAAATTCAGATCAAATAATATTATTCTTTTTTTTTATCTTATTTTCGCTAAATAAATACTCTCTCTCACGCTTATTACTTGGAGGCATTTAGACCATGAGATTTAAATTTGATAGTTGTATGTGATTTTATAAACTAAGTTGCCATATATATAAAAAAGAAGAAAAGAAAAAAAAAACTTAATTATTTTCCTCCAAGTTAGCTTTTTCACCGCATGATGTCGAGCCCTTCTTCCCACTCTCGGCAGGAGGCCGAGAGGCATTCGCCTCCTCCCTTCTCCATGGTTTGGCCAAGCTTCTTCTTCTCCTCTCCATGGCTTGGCTTAGATCTCCATGGCTTGGACAAGATCTCCATGGCTTGGTGGAGCTTCTTCTTCTCCTCTCCATGGCTTGGTTAAGCTTCTTCTCCTCTACTTGGCTTGGCTTAGATATCCATGGCTTGGTCAAGCTTCATCTTCTCCTTTCCATGGCTTGGTCGTAGCCGTCGGACCGTCTTCCACTCAAGCCGGGTAGCAGTCCCCTCCATTGATGGCTGAAATCTGCAGCACCTCTCCCCGCCGAACTCCTTTTCCACGACTGACCAACCCTCTTAATCACATGGCCAAACCCCATCGCTACTCCTCACGACAATCCGATCATCCTTGCTGGCCGATCTTTGCAGGTACACAAGGATCTCGTCAATCCTTCCTCTTCCTCGCATGTATACTTGAATCTTAACTTGTTTTTTCTCAAATAAATTCAGCACATTTTCTTTTCATAAATCATGTGAAGTTAGAATGAAAATTCTATGCTATCCTGATATGTGATCTATTGAATGCATAAATCATGTAATAAGACACATTAATAGTGATATAATTGTATAATTTGTAATGAGTATTTTGATAAAAAGAAAATATTAAATGTTTTACAGCTTTTTTTTATTTTCTTAACTGAAAATTTATTACATATATTGCAATACATAAAGTTTTGATTTCAGTAGAATCTATAAAATTTATTTTGAGTACTCTTAATGATATTATAACATTTTCTTTTAGAGCTTTATGCTTTTATGTTCATTGACAACAATGGTTTTATTATAAATACCTTTCATTAATATTGTCACATATTTTGTTCTCATATTAGCTTGCATAGTGAGGACTTCTCTTATTTCTATGTTTTTGTAATATAAATATATATATATATTATAATTCAAATAAAGATTGCAAAGCATAATTTTGAGATAGTGCTATTAAACTGCAACTTTATTTTTTATAATTGAAATGTTCTTTTGTCTTCAAGTTAAGTTTTGAATAGCTCTTAAACATTAGTTTAAGAGTATTAACATTAACTTTGTTAAGAGTAGGAAAAGATAATTATACTTGCATTGCTCTTAGATAGTCTTAGTTTTTATATACTTATGATTATACTTAGATAGTCTTAGTTTTTATATACTTTTCTTTATTTTTTTTAATTGTTTCATATTATTTATATTTATTAATGGCTCAATAGGTTTATTAAATATGCATCCGTTCATCTAATAAAGTATTAGGGGATTTAATACTCAGTAGTTTAGGGTTGCGAAACTTGAATTATTAAATATAATGGTTATAATTGAGTGCAAAAGTGATTTTAACAAATAAATTAAGAGGCTTAAGAGCCCACACATAAATTATATGCAATTATATTTTTCTAAATATATTTATTCTACACTTTATATATGGCTTATTTAGAATCTTAATGATATTGATTGTTGTTGATTAAATGATCCTTTTGAGTTCATTCTTAAGAATCGTGTTCTTATAATTCCCTCTATCTATAAAGAATCGATTGTAATCAAAATGTTGCATTCAATTCTATAGATCTCTCTTTAGTATAATGTAGTTATTATTCTATCATAGGTATTAGTGAATGAATTAGATGGAATCCATATTAGTCTAGGAACTAGCAAATTAATTAAAATATATAATATAAATGTACTTTGCCCAATTAATGCAGATGCGGTAATTGACGTCTCATTCCAATCAATCATCGAGCTTCAAGTTTGAATTACTTTAAAGGTGCATAAGTACTTATAACTTGTATTGAGTTATAATAGATTAAATTATTTATTTAGTCTTATGTTAAGTGCGTACATTACTTGCATAATTCTTATTGCTATTTTAATGATTTTACTTTCTCGAATTCTATGTTAACTTTTATTTTAAAGGATTAAGGTGTTTTGATTCTATCATAAATGCTTAATTTCATTAAACTATCATTTATCCCTAATTAAACCTCAGAGATCTTAATATCTTGATCAAGTTATTTACACTTGATCTATGATCTTAGATTGCTGTCAATAACACATCATTAATTCATTTGCTTTGTCATTGATCTATAATATAACTATTGGTCTTAAGTTGATAAGGTTAGAGGTTAACACCTAATCTATTTGATTAAGACCCAAACTCTTAATCCATTAATCAATCAACCTGATTGTAAGATAATTTGACTAATATAATTTCAACAATCTATTTGATTTGACATTGATCTTAATTCACTGAACTAAAAATGCTAAGAAAATTAAAGAACTTGTATGATTAAGTATCTAAATTTGAGCTTAAGATCTTTTGATTTTTTTTTATATAATACTTTTAGCATAAGAATAATATTAAAACTATACCAATTTATTACAAAATCAAATCTTAATAATACTTGATGAATTCATAATTTATACCAAAAATAAAAGAAAATTTCATTTATTTCTCATATTAAAACTGCTCCTTAATTCAATTTTGTCTATCTATTTCAGAAAAAATACGTATCCAACAAATTCCGCGCAATTTGGAGAATTTTGCAAAATTTCTAAAGGAAAACCGCTGCTGCGCGCTGCCGCGGTTCAGTTTGCGAACCGCGGGCGCGATCGCGCGCTGCAGCGATCCAGTTTGTGAACCGCGGGCGCGATCGCGCGCTGCAGCGGTTCTGCTTGCGAAACGTGGGTGCGATCGCGCGCTGCAGCGAGCCTCTTTGCAAATTCTGGCGATGCAGCGGAGTATTTTGCGAAATGCTGGAGCGATCACGTGCTGCAGCGGGCCTCTTTGCAATTTCTTTTCGCCATAGCGCGCTGCAGCAGCCGCCGATTTTTTCGTCTGACAAATGTATTAATGGCGCCTGGGACAAGACCCCCAGCCAGCCTCTTGTCTCCAGCCATTATTCCTTCTACTATAGCTCCGTTTATAAATAAAAAATAGTCTCTTTGATATGATGAGAAGGATAAAACAATAAAAAATATTGGTCACCTCACCCATCAATTGGAATTTGCCATCATTACTCAGAATTTTTAAAAGACATTGCTGGTTTTGATCTTAAGTATGAGGATGCAACCCCTCATCTATAAATACCTCCCCTCTTGACTAAAGGAGAGTTCCAAAAATTGCTCACTTCACCTAAGTAAATAAAGGGGCTGCATAGAAGAGAAGAAGAACTCCCCAAGGGTGGAGGAGCTAAACTGCTAAGAAGAAGAAGGAGAAAGGCAGCACCAGTGACCTAAGAGAGGCACTTCAAGCAAAGAGAAGAAGAATCCGGAGAACTTCCCAAGGAACGTTCCTAGTATTTTCTAAACTTTTGTTTTGTAATTTCTCTTCTTAGTTGATCATGAAAAGGTTTTTATCCATATATGTATTTTTTTTATCTCTTTTGTAATGGAGAGCTAAACTCCCCTTGGGGAGGGTTGGGGCCATCCCATATATTTTGATAGTTACTATGAAATGTATGAAGTTTTTCTCAAGTGTTAATAAATATTATGCACTAAATGACTTAATAAAGAAATGTATAAGACTCTTGTGAACTTGAATGTGGACCAAAGGAAAAAGACTTTTTAACT
The DNA here is from genome assembly GCA_016760335.1 of Gastrodia elata. NCBI lineage: Eukaryota > Viridiplantae > Streptophyta > Magnoliopsida > Asparagales > Orchidaceae > Gastrodia > Gastrodia elata. The sequence goes on along the minus strand of CM028672.1, from coordinate 6,169,741 downwards.
CAAGAACTAAGTTATCTTATGCTCCATAGCTCACCTTGATTTGATGCTAGATTTATGAGTGCATGAGAGCTTAGGACTATGTGAGAAAGTTCTTGAGCTTAGTGCACCTTAATCTAAGCTCAACTAAAGAGTTGATGCGTGTGATTCTAAGACCCACTAATTGAGCTCCGTTGCTCAACATAATTGAGGGAGGGAATGGAATAATTGTGTGCTCATAAACAAGGTGACATAGTCATTGAGCCCAATAAAATCAATCCCTCATCTCAACTATGTGTGATGCACGTGACGCTCTTAGTGGAATCAGTACTTATAAGATCTTAAGAATTAACAACCCTCATCTCCATGATCAAGAGATGAGGTAAAATCTATAAACCTGAAATCTTATAAGAATATTTGTGCTGAAATAGAATCGAATGTGTGTTCATTTTGTGCACAAGATTTGAACTTGTAATTCTTTGAGATAAAATTCTAGGAAAAATAATGTGCACTTGATTAAGATCAAGAAAAATGAAAGATAAATACTTGAGGAATCATCATATATAAGGTATCTATCATGTCATGTGGGAGAAACCCAACTCTCCTATTCCTTTTATTTGACTTATTTTCTATTACTGTGATTATCGTGATTGTTTTGGAACTAACTTAAACAAGACATCAATATCACTAATAGATACACCTTAGTAACAAAACATCCAATTCTCTATGGTTCGATAAATCCCGGAAACTCAAACTTTCCACTTATTACTTCAGACCATGTACACTTGCATGAAAGCGCAGATGTGTATTTTAGGTCTGTCAAGTTTTTGGCACCATTGTCGGGGAAATGGAAATTGTTTCGTATTAAGAATAATGTATAAGTAACTAGTGATTTAAGCATTTTTCTGCATATACTTTTAATTTTTGATTTTTGTTATAGGTACTAACAATATACTTTTCTGCTTTCTTTTCTTGTTACTGAATTTTTGAACTTATTGATATATTTGTTCTTGATAGCCTAATTGTTGTTGTGTATGAGTAGAAGAGTTTGCACGGATTACCTTTTCGACCCTGAAATTGAGAGAACTTACTAGCAGGCTAGGAGAGAACAAAATATTTTGTTAAGCCAACAAGCTGTTATGAAGAATAAAAATGAAAATCTTGGAGAGCCATTAGGAGTACCTAGGGGGAGAGCACTAAGAGATTACGCACTTCTCACTATTAGAGGAATCCCCCATGCAATTGTAAGGCCTAATATAGAAGCCAATAACTTTGAGATCAAACCTTCCACTCTGAGCATGGTTCAGAATAACCAGTTTTGGGGATTAGCCACTGAAGATCCAAATTTACATATTTCAACTTTCCTTGAAATATGTGACACCTTCAGATTTAACGGTGTCTCTGAAGATGCTGTTAAATTAAGGCATTTCCCATTTTCTTTGCGAGATAGAGCTAAGAGTTGGCTCAGCTCTCTTCCAAGTGATTCGATCCAGACATGGGACGATTTGGCTAAGAAATTCTTAGCCAAATATTTCCCTCTGGCAAAAACTGCTCAGTTGAGAATTGAGATAACCAACTTTACTCAGTTGGAAGGTAAGACACTCTATGACGAATGGGACTGATTTAAGGAATGCTTAAGGCATTGCCCTCATCATGGGTTTCCCTTGTGAATGTAAGTGCAAACCTTTTACAATAGTTTGAATGCTCCTATAAGGACACTCATCGATGCAGCAGCCGGTGATTCTATTAGTGTTAAAACCCAAGAGGAGGCTTACGACCTCTTGGAAAAAATGGCAAACAATGCCTACCAATGGCCTCTCCATAGGAATGATCTCCATAATAAAAATGAATGTAACTCACTCGGAAATTCACAATAAATCCTTGAGCTCCAAAAGCAAATCTCTCAACTCACTAAAAAGCTAAAATGTGGGTATGTAAATTCTTGTCAGGAGGAAGATGGTGAGTTAAGAAATGTCAATGTAATTATAAATCATGGAAGGAATAGAGAGAGATTAGAAAACTTGCTTATCAAATTTAGAACCTCCACAACTGAATTCATGAATAAAATTGATGCCACCTTAAATAGGCACGAACTCACTCTTTTAAGGCTAGAAGAGTTAGTAAAAAGAATAGAACAAAAGCTAAAAGAGATTATGAAACAGTTAGAGCAATCTTCATTAGTGGGAGTCGTTGGTAAGTATGAAGAGGAGTTAGGAAATACAATAACCCTAAGAAGTAGAAAAATTACCAAACTGGTTGTGAGAAAGGGAAATCATGAAAACATAGAAATAACTAGAGAGGAAAAGGGGGAGGAAGAAGAAATGATCAGAAAAGAGAGGAATGATGTAAAGGATTTAGAAAAGAAAGAATCGAGAGATCAACTTAAGGAAATTCCTCATATACTATATCCTCAACGTATGGCTAGGGAGAATCTTGATGTCCAATACCACAAATTCCTAGAAACGTTTAAGACTCTTCATATAAATATCCCTTTCACAGAAGCTCTTGAACAAATGCTTAGTTATGCCAAGTTTATAAAAGATATCCTCTCCAAGAAAAGAAAAATTTATGAAAAGGAAACTGTGGCACTGACAGAAGAGTGTAGCGCAATCCTTCAGAGGAAGATTCCCATCGAAAAGAAGGATCCGGGAAGTTTCACTATCCCCTGCACTATTGGAAACTAATCTTTCCAAAAAGCCCTTTGTGATCTAGGTGCGTCCATAAATTTGATTCCATTTTACATATTCAAGAAGTTTGAAATTGATCACTTAAAACCCACCTATATTCTCCTTTAAATCGCTGATAGATCAGTCAAATCCCCTTTAGGAATTGTGGAAAATGAGCTTGTGAAAGTTGACAAGTTCATCTTCCTTACAGATTTCATAATCTTGGATATGGAATATCAAAATCAAGAAATTCCTATTATTCTAGGCAGACCTTTCTTGGCCACCGAAAGAATTTTGATTGATGTAGATAAAGGGGAATTGAGGTTGCGATATGGGGATGAGGAGATTAAATTTCATGTGAATGATTCTATGAGACACCCATCTAAACCCAATGAGAATTGTTGAAAAATCAATTCAATAGAAGAAGCGTGGTTAATAGGAGATGTAGAAGAAGAAGGATTATTAGTATGTGAGAAAGATGAGGATCCCATGGACACAGAAGTGATTGAGGAATTAATTAAGGAATGAAAAATAATTCAGCCTTCTATAATTTGCCCTCCAAAATTAGAATTAAAACCTCTCCCCTCCCATTTAAAATACATTTATTTAGGGGAAAAAGAATCTCTTCCTATAATAATCTCATCCTTGTTAACTCAGCATTAAGAGAATCTTTTATTTAAGATTTTAAAATATCACAAGAGAGCAATTGGTTGGAGCATAGCTGATCTGAAAGAAGTTAGTCCAACTCTTTGTATGCACTGAATCCTCTTGGAGAATAACTCCAACCCTTCAATTGAGCCCCAACGGTGATTAAATCCCAACATAAAAGAAGTAGTTCATAAGGAAATCATTAAACTTTTAGATGTTGGAATCATTTTTCCAATTTCTGTTAGTCCTTAGGTAAGCTCCATACATGTGGTTCTCAAAAAGAGTGGGATGACAGTTGTTCTCAATGACAACAACAAACTGATCCCCACTAGAACTGTGGCCGAATGGAGAGTGTGTATTGATTATAGGAGATTAAATAAAGCCACCCATAAAGACCACCACCCTCTTCCTTTTATTGACCAAATACTTGATAGATTGACAGGGAATCCCTATTTCTATTTTTTTGATGGGTATTCAGGATACATCAAATCCTCATTTCACCCGAAGACCAAGAGAAAACTACTTTTACTTGCCCCTTTGAGATATTTTCCTTTAGAAGAATGCCCTTTGGATTATGCAATGCTCCTGCCACCTTTCAACATTGTATGATGGCTATTTTTTTTTGACATAATTGGGGAATTTTTGGAAATCTTCATGGATGACTTTTCAGTTGTCGGGAGCTCTTTCAATCATTGCTTGATCAATTTAGGAAGGTTTTAAAAAGATGTGAAAAATTAAATTTAATCTTAAATTAGGAAAAATATCATTTCATGGTCGAAGAGGGTATTGTTCTTGGTCATTTAATTTTAAGGAGAGGGATAGAAGTTGATAAAGCAAGGGTTAAAGTAATTGAAAAACTCCTCCCGCCCATCAATGTAAAAGAAATTAGAAGCTTCCTTGGGCACGCGGGTTTTTATAGAAGATTTATCAAGGACTTCTCCAATATAAGTTTGCCGCTTTGTAGACTACTAGGGAAGGATGTCGAGTTCAATTTTGATGAAAATTGTTTAAAAGGTTTCAATGCCATAAAAACTGCTTTAATCTCTACTCCAATCATTTCTACTCCAAATTGGGATTCACCTTTTGAAATAATGTGTGATGCGATGACCTTGCAGTTGGTGCTGTCCTTGGGCAGCAAAAGGAACAAACCTTCTATTCAATTTACTATGTTAGTAAGCTCCTAGATGATGCTCAAAGAAATTATGCTACCACGGAAAAGGAACTCCTAGCTGTCATATTTGCCTTCACTAAATTTAGGTCTTATCTCATTGGGTCTAAGACTATTATTTATGCTGATCATGCAGCTATTAAGTATCTCCTTCAACAAAAAAAAAATGCAAAACTTCACTTGATACGATGGGTGTTGCTCTTGCAAGAGTTTGATCTTGAAATCTGAGATAAGAAGGGGAGTGAGAATTTGCTTGCAGATCATTTATCTAGATTGACTCACCTCGATAATGATAAGTTAACCGAAATCAATGAATCTTTCCTTGATGAAAAGCTTTATGCTTTTGCTTCAAATCATTCTCCATTGTTTGTTGACTTTGCAGATTATCTTGCAGGAGGAGTCATACCAAAAGACATGAGTTACCAACAAAGAAAAAAATTCTTTACTGACATTAAAATTACTTTTGGTATGATCCATTTTTATGCAAGTGTTGCAATGATCAACTCCTAAGGAGATGTGTTCCTGACTCTGAAATTATAAATATTCTCTATCATTGTCACACATCCCCGTATGGAGGGCACCATGGGATTGAGTTAACGACTGCAAAGGTACTTCAATACGGATTCTCTTGGCCCCCCTTGTTCAAAAATGCTGCTGACTTTATCAAAAGTTGTGTAAGTGCCAAAGAACCGGAAACTTAAGTAAAAGGGATGAGCTCCCTTTGAACGAAATTTTTGAAGTGGAATTATTTGATGTTGTGGGGAATTGGCTTCATGGGGTCATTTCCCTTATCCCAAACCAATGCGCGTACATTCTTGTGGCAGTGGAATATGTTTTCAAATGGGTTGAGGCATTAGCATGTATGAACAATTCTCAAAGAGCACGTGCTCGCTAGATTTGGGACACCCAGATTCATAATCAGTGATGGGAGAAAACACTTCTGCAATAGGCAGTTGGAGGGTGTCTTAAAAAGCTATGGGGTGAGACATAAGGTGGGTACTCCTTATCACCCTCAAACTAGCGGGCAAGTTGAAGTCTCAAACAGGGAGCTTAAGCAAATTTTAGAGAAAATTGTGAACCAAAATAGAAAGGATCGGACTTCAAAGCTTCAGGATGCCATGTGGGCATATAGAGCTGCCTTTAAGACCCCTTTAGGAATGTCTCATTATAAGCTCATTTCGGTAAACCATGTCATCTTCCGGTAGAATTGGAGCACCGTGCCTTTTGGGCAATTAAAAAATTAAACTTTGACTCCCAAAAAGCAAATGCACAAAGAATGAAGCAATTAAATGAGCTTGATGAATTCAGATTAAATGCCTATGAGAGTACAAAATTGTATAAAGAGAAAACTAAAAAATGACATGATAAGCTGATCAAGCCAAAATATTTTCAACCTGGAATGAAAGTACTACTTTTTAAGTCAAGATTAAGATTATTTCTAGGAAAAGTGAAGTCAAGATGGACAGGACCATTTACTATCATGAAGGTTTTCTCTCATGGAGCAGTTGAAGTCACTTCCAATGATGGCACTATTAAGGTAAATGGGAATCATCTGAAGTTATACTTGGAGGAAAGAATGTTATAAGAAAAGGAAGGATGGACCCTTCAGGACCTCCCAGATGAGGGTATCACATAAAAGATCTTTCTTATGTCGGGCTGAGATATTAAAACAAGCGCTCATTGGGAGGCAACCCAAAAATAAATAGGTTATATCTTTTCTTTTTATTTGTATTAGTTGTTGTTGTACTTTTCCCTTTAGTGTGTTTTATTTTATTTTTGAGGAATGAAATTTTGGATTCACATATTCCCAAATCTTTCTAGTATTTGAAAATGACAAAATTTTCTAAATTTTTTAAGAAATGAAAGTCACAAAAATATCGATAAAGAAAATGATATGAAATAAAAGGGTGCTTAACAAAAAAATGATCAAATGCATTGATCGCATTAAAACTTTTTAACTAAGGAATGAATTAAGGTAAATCTATTATTGAAAAATTTAAATCAATATTATGAACTAAGTGTGGGGGAAAGCATTGGACTAAAGACTAGAGATTATGGTGAGTACTCTAAAAGAGTGTGCTAGGCTCCCGTAGAACTTCATGATCACAAAGATGTGAATTGAGGATGAAGAAAAGTATCTCTCCCTAACAATGAAAAAAAAAACACATAAAAAGGGATGATGAAAAATATCTCTCCCAAATAAAAGTAATGAAAAAGGATGATGAAAAATATCTCTCCTTTAATCTATTTATTTTTGTGATTCATAAGAAGAAGCACATATGTCACAAAACTCTTGAGTACTTCACTACATCTCTAATCTAGGTTTCCATGGAACCTTCCTCATTACCTAGTACCAAGCATAAAAATCAAATACTTGGAGATTAACTGATTAACCTTACTTCATATCCAATGTTAGAATATCTAATGCCAAATGGTTTGGATCATTTTAGTTAAGCACATGCCTTAAATTATAAATCAAAATATAAATTGATATCTTTTGTTGACTATCATACTGAAAAATACCATTTTGAGCCTACTCAAGAACTAGCAAGAATTTAAGTGTGGGATGTGATAAATCTATAATTTATATCCTAAATAAAAGGAAATTTCATTTATTTCTCATATTAAAACTACTCCTTAATCCAATTTTGTCTATCTATTTCAAGAAAAATGCATATCCAACAAATTTTGCGCAATTTGGAGAATTTTCCAAAACTTCTAAAGGAAAACCGCTGCCGCGCGCTGCAGCGGTTCAAGTTGCGAACTGCGGGCGCCGTCGCGCGCTGCAGCGGTTCAGTTTGAGAAACGCGGGCGCGATCACGCGCTGCAGTGGTTCAGTTTGCAAACCGCGGGCGCGATCGTGCGTTGCAGCAGTTCAGTTTGCGAACTGCGGGCGCGATCGCGCATTGCAGCGGTTCAGTTTGCGAACCGCGAGCACGATTACGCACTGTAGCGATTCAATTTGTGAACCACAAGCGCGATCATGCGCTGCAACAGTTCTGCTTGCAAAATGGGGGCATGATCGTACGCTGCAGCGGGCCTCTTTGCAAATTCTGGCGCCACAGCGTGCTGCAGCGGAGCATTTTGCAAAATGCTGGTGCGATCGCGCGCTGCAGCGGGCCTCTTTGCAATTTGTTTCTGCCATAGCGCGCTGCAGCGCACCACTGAGCGCTCCAGCGGCCACCGATTTTTTTGTCTGACAGATGTATTAATGGCGGCTGGGTCAAGACCCCCATCCAGCCTCTTGTCTCCATCCATCATTTCTTCTGCTGCAGCTCTATTTTTAAATGGAAAATAGTCTCTTTGATGTGATGAGAAGGATAAAATAATAGAAAATATTGGTGACCTCACCCATCAATTGAAATTTGCCATCATTACTCAGAATTTTTAAAGGCATTGCTGGTTTTGATCTTGAGTATGAGGATGCAACCCCTCATCTATAAATACCTCCCCTCTTGACTAGAGGAGGGTTCTAAAAATTTCTCACTTCACCTAAGTAAAGAAAGGGGCTGCATAGAAGAGAAGAAGAACTCCCCAAGGGTGGAGGAGCTCAACTTGCTAAGGAAAATAAGGAGAAAAGCAGCACTAGGGACCTAAGAGAGGTACTTCAAGTAAAGAGAAGAAGAATCTGGAGAACTTCCCAATGAACATTTCTAGTATTTTTTAATCTCTTATTTTGTTATTTCTCTTCTTAGTTGATTATAAAAGGGTCTTTATCCATGTATGTGTTCTTTTTCATCTCTTTTGTAATGGAGAGCTAAACCCCCCTTGGGGAGGGTTGGGTCCATCCCACATGCTTTGATAGTTACTATAAAATGTATGAAGTTTTCCTCAAGTGTTAATAAAAATTGTGAACTAAATGACTTGCTAAAGAAATGTATAAGACTCTTGTGAACTTGAATGTGGACCAAAGGAAAAAGACTTCTTAACTCAAGAACTAAGTTGTCTTATGCTCCATAGCTCACCTTAGTTTGATGCTAGATTTATGAGTGCATGAGAGCTTAGAACTATATGAGAAAGTTCTTGAGCTTAGTGCACCTTAATCTAAGCTCAACTAAAGAGTTGATGCGTGTGATGCTAAGACCCACTAATTGAGCTCCATTGCTCAATATAATTGAGGGAGGGAATGGAATAATTATGTGCTCATGAACGAGGTGACATAGTCATTGAGCCCAATGAAATTAATCCCTCATCTCAACTATGTGTGATGCACGTGATGCTCTTAGTGGAATCAATGCTTATAAGATTTTAAGAATTAAGAACCCTCATCTCCATGATCAAGAGATGAGGTAAAATCTATAAACCTGAAATCTTATAAGGATCTTTATGCTGAAATAGAACCGACTGTGTGTTCATTTTGTGCACAAGATTTGAACTTGTAATTCTTCGAGATAAAACTCAAGGAAAGATAATGTGCACTTGATTAAGATCAAGAAAAATGAAAGATAAATACTTGAGGAATCATCATATATAAAGTATCTATCATGTCATGTGGGAGAAACCTAGCTCTCCTCTTTCTTTTATTTGAATTATTTTCTACTCCTGTGATTGTCGTGGTTGTTCTGGAACCAACTTAAACAAGCATCAATAGCTTAAACATTAGTGATAATAGATACATCTTAGTAACAAAACATCCAATTCTCTATGATTTTATAAATCCCAGAAACTCAAACTTTTCACTTATTACTTCAGATCACGTACACTTGTGTGAAAGCGCAGACTTGTATTTTATGTCTGTCAATACTCTGGATTATACCCCATAATTATAGTATAGAACTTGATTAGATGGGGCCACCTATCTGATCAGATCAAAATAAGTTACTGAATAATCCCTTAAGATTATATTAAGTATTTAGATATGTGAGATTTTGATGATCTTACATTAGGTTATATGTGATAATAATACTAGCCTTACTTATCTTTAAACCAATGATGTAGGAAAGACTTATTGTGTTATCATAAGGTAGAAGCTTAGATGATTTTAATTGACCCTAGAAGTTGATCTTAAATCCTTATGGTAAAATCACCTAAATTACTTAGAATAAAATTTATTCCATATGGTAGTATCTTATATTGGGTGAACTCTTAGTCACATGCTTAAAACCTTGTATAGGATGTGTCCTATTTGAATCATAGATTCATAGTTTTGAGAATCCATGTTGATTAAATAGTATTGATGTAACTCAGATTGTTAGTTGAGTATAGTGATGTAGATCCATAGAGCTGGGTCACTCCAGTAATATTTAGTATTGGTGAGTCACTCTAAGTAAGACTTATCTTGTACTATCCTGCGGGCTTAGGCAGATACAGTTCACTTAGAGTAAATCAATCAATCATAAGAGTGTTGTAATTAGTGAACTAGATCCTTAGTTTGGGAAAATAACTGTGACAGGGTTCTGCCTCCTATAATTGTGTATGATGATAAGTGTAGTGATGAGCAAATTAAGTATCTAAAGTTACTCTTCTTAAAACACTATTAGTATGTTATATTTAGGGAAATGGAATCTTTAGCTTAAACGAATAACGGTGATAGGGTTCTGCCTCTTATCATTGTGCGTGGCGATAAGTGCAATTATAAATAAACTAAGTATTTCAAATCACCATTTTTAGAACACTAAGTATGCTTGTAATTTAGGTATTTAACAACTTAGTTTGAAGAAATAACAATGATAGGGTTCTGCCTCCTATCGTTGTGCATGTCGATAAATGTAGCTATGAGAAAACTAAGTGTTAAATTCACCTTTCTTGGAAACAAACAACTATATGTATACAAACTTTCCAACTGATGATTTTAGGTAAAATCCTAAGTAAAACTAATTAATGAAATTAGAAATAGGAGTCAGAATCTATTTAGATAGATTATACACAATGGAGGTATTAGATTTATTATCTGACTTTAACTCATTTTCTAGATTTTTGAATTTTAAGTCAAGTAGACATAGAAGCATGAGCATGATCATAAACATAATATATGAGTATCCATGATGAATTTATGGATTATAGAATGTTGTATATATATCAATTGGGGAATTTGCAGGATGAATAGTACTGGATTCCCAACTGGATATATATAGGCATTAGACCGTACGATTCATAGTAGTTCAGAGATATATTTGTTATATATCATGATATTTAGTTTTGTGGCATATACAGATACATTTATTCAGTGGCATACAACATACCTTCACATATACCTTAATCAGTTTCAGATCATTTACTGTCTTTTCCATTTTTAGTATTCGACTTTACATTTCAGCGTTACTTTACTTTATTACAATTTCATATAGTTTCAAGTTTTTTAGTTACTTTACTGCTTTTCTGCTATTTGGTTTATACTTCCAATTATTTTTTAGTATTTCTGTAGTTTGATTTTATGTCTTCTATTATGCTGAATAATACCTTTTAATTGCAAGAGTACGTTATTTTTTAGCTTAATTGTGCTTAGATTTTATAAGTATAATATATTATTTTTTCTTTGTTGGCTTGACCCAATCATATATGTACATATGGCAGCACTAGGATTTAGCTCAGACTTTGCGCTTGGGGGTGTGCTTGCGATAGAAAATCAAGTGAGGTTGGTTTCCCGCAAAGAAGAAGAAATGGCTGATAATACCACCACTTAATCAAATTGAGTTAGTGTTTCTTGACAATGGTTAAGAGGTGGTCGTTACACATGATGTCTTCAAAAATAGAGCAAACCAAAAATACTATTGGATATAATATATTTTTGTGATCGTAATGCCCATGTTTGGGAGCAATATGGATAACACATACTCTAGAATTAAACTTTAAATCATTTAAATTTAAAATATTAGAAAAATTAAATACAAATCCAAAATTCAGCAATTTTAGTGTCGTTGGATTAAGAATATTATAAAAAAGCTACACAAAAAGTTTCGTCGAATTTGGAGCTCATGATTGACCGTAATTGATTTTTCAAATTTAAAACTTCAAAAATTAATATAAAATAAAATATAGCTCCAAATTTAAAAATTTTGATGCAGGTGTGGCCGTCTCATCAAGTACAATTTTGCATCAAGTTTCAATAATTCTGAAGATCAAACGATGAAAAAACATGAAAACTCTACTTGAAATTAATTATTTCTAATTTTTCCTTTATTTTTATCTCATTCTTTCCCTTTTCCCATACCCCCCTACTCTATTAATTAGGAATCAACTCGACTCAAAAATAAATATCCATGATAACTGTAAAATTAGAGCAAACCAAAAATACCATTGGATAAAGTATATTTTTGTGATCGTAATGCCCAAGCTTGAGAGCAATATAGATAACAAATGTTTCTGAATTTTTTAAATTATTTAAATTCAGAAAATTAGAAATATTAAATACAAATCCAAATTTATCAGTTTTAGTATCGTTGGATTAAGAATATTATAAAAAAGCTACACAAAAAGTTTCGTTGAATTTGGAGCTCATGATTTACCGTAATTGATTTTTTAAATTTAAAACTTCAAAAATTAATATAAAATAAAGTATAGCTCCAAATTGAGAAATTTTGACGCGGTGCGTTTGTCTCGTCAAGATACACATTTGGGTCAAGCTTCGCTAATTTTGAAGATCAAATGATGAAAAAACAAGAAAACTTTATTTCAAATTAATTATTTTTAATTTTTCCTTTATTTTTATCTCATCCTTTCCCTTTTCCCGTACCCCCCCCCCCCCACTCCCTCGCATTCCCTTATGGCACACGCAAGGATGTGTTGTGCAGGGCATGGTGCCACACGTCGTGCCAGTCGGTGCCCGATGGGCGACCGATCGATCGATTGACTGAGACCTTCTCCTCCTCTTCTATAAATACCCAAAAACACTCTCTCAAACTCTAACTTCTCTCCTCCCAACCACTGGCCACTGCCTCCCATAGCTGCCGCCTCCTCTTCCCTAGACCTTTCTGACCCCTCTTCAGCCGCCACCCCTCCTCCCTCCAGCCACCGGTGACCCCCTCAATCTGAACAAATGTAAGAGAAAAAGAGGGGAAATGGAAGAAAATTAGGGTTTCTTTTTATTTTGTTCTATTTAATAAATAATAATAATTATTATTATAATAATAATTATTATTATCATTATTAATGATAATAATAAACATTTATTAACATTATTATTATTATTATCATAATTATTATGGTAATGATAAATTACTTTAATTATTATTATTATTATTATTATTATTATTATTATTATTATTATCATAATAATAATAATAAAGTTATTATTATTATTATAATTATTATTATTATCATTAATAATAATAATAATAATAATAATAATAATATAAATAATAATAATAGTTTATTATTATTATTATTATTATTATAATAAACAATTATTATTATTATTATTAGTATATTATTACTACTATTATTATAACCTATTATAATTATAATATTTATTTTTGTAATTTATATTTTAGCATTTCAATTCAATTATTTCAATTTTGTACTATTATTAATATTATTGTTGTTATTATTTTTAATAATGATAATAATAATAATAATAATAATATTATTATTATTATTATTTTATTGTTCTTATATATGATAAGAAAAGAGAGAGAGGGAAATGGAAAGATAATAATTTCTTATAAAAGAAAGAGAAATGCTATTTAGACCCGCTGACGTGGCACTAAAAAATCCCATTTAATGAGATTTGGATATTAATTCTTTAGTATTTATTTATTAATATTAAAATAATACAAATATTATTTTTAAAGTTAGTATTGAAATGATGCCCAAATCTCATTGGATGAATTTTTTGGGTGCCATGTTAGTAGTTCTAAATAACATTTCTCTAAAATATAAGAGAGAGAGAGAGAGAGAGAGAGAGAGAGAGAGAGAGAAGTAGAAGAGAATAAATTCATATTCATATAAGAAGAGAGAGAGAGAGGAGAAGAAGAGATAGTAATATTTTATAAAAGAAAATAGAGAGAGAGAGAAGTATAGAAAAAAATAAGAGAAAAAATAAATATTAATTTTCTTATTATACTATTTTGTTTTTATTTATTATCTCAGTTTTATAATTTTTTTCTTATATATGTATTTTAATTATATTGGTTTTGCAAACTATAAATTTATCATTATTAATAAAAGATAGTTACAAATTATCTTAGCTTATAAATTAATTAAATATCAAACCTTATGCATATATAATCAACTATTGACTTTTGAAACTTAGAGATAGATATAAGATTTCTTTCTTTACTCTCATTTACTATTATAATAACCTAGGATCTTGCCCTAGTTAATCTGAGCATAATCACCATTTAATTTTCATTCTATTGTTTTTATCCAATCACTATAACTTGACCCAAAAATTTTGTAGTTAATCATGCCTCATTAGGTTGAATTAGCTATTTTACCAATTTTAGGACTCAGAAAATTAGCTAAAATAAATTGATCACGGATAAAAAAAATGGCTTCGTCATTAAACTCCTCGCCCCCAAATTAGCTAGGGCTAAATTTTTGGGATATTACTATGAAAAAATTATCACTAGTTATTTTATAATGGTTTTAAATCAAAATAATTATGAAAAATTTTTTGGTGTCAAAATTAAAATATTTTAGAATTTATAATTATACATCATCAAATTAGTTAGCAATAAAAAGTTCATAATTTTTGGAACTAAAATGAACGAGTTATGATAAAATACATTTGGAATTAAGAAAAAAAAGAGAATTCGGTTGTCACGGTTTCGGCAAACATGATTTAGGTCAACTTCAAACTCAAATACCGGAACAACCACTTGTCCATATCAGACAATTTTAATGTCTATGGATTTCTCTCAATGAGTTCTACATTTTGGAACCTTAAATGTGAATTTTGGAAGTATATTTTTTATTAATTTTGAAAAATACTAAAATTTTATTTTTAGCCAAATTAGATAATATCATGTCATAATTATTGGGAGTTTTTCATGTAAATCACTTAATTAAAGGCAACAACCATTATTCCACAAAAATTATTCTTAATTAAGTATAAATTTAAGATAAATTTTTTTGAACTATTCAAAATTCTACCATGATTAAACCTACACCATTGGATTTTTTATTGAGCCTTAAAGGAACTCATAGATATTCTAACTCTAATTAGAAACTTAAAAATCATGCCTTTATTTCTTTCTTATCTTCATTTAGAAGCATTGGTCAAACTCCTTTTCTCTTCCTCTTCTCATCCTCTCCAAACCCTAAGGACTTCATCCCTAAGCAAATCCCATGGAAAAGAGAAGATTTAAAAAGCTATACACCACCTAAAAAGGAGATCTAGGCTGTACTATCTCATTATTTTCACGGTAAGGAGAAGATTTAGGCTTCATCAAAATTTCCTTACTTCAAGGTACTGTCTTCTTTGATTCTCTCATTCTTCCCATCTTTACCAAATATATTTCATATCTGAAATATATATATATATATCGATCAAATAATTGATAATTACAATATTGGTAGGTTATAGGCACATGCCCATAATAATATTTTAGATTGCATAATTTATATGTGTTTATTCATAAAAATCCAAGAGTATTTTCTTATATTTATTTAAATATTTTATTATTCTTCATCCTTATTTTGTACTATCATAATTCTTGTTCTACTTAAAATTAATTATTGTAATTTTGCACACACATTCTCATATGTTTTGTTAACAAATCACTAGAAGAAACTACACCTTACTTTTATCTTTAAGATGTTCAAAAATCACCCAAAAGTTGAGAAAAAAATTATATTTTATTTAAACAAATTTTTTTTTGAAATTTCTAATTTTTGTCAACTTTGGAGAGCTGTAACTTTTCAACTACTAGAACATGAGCGTTGTGACTTTGCATATTTATTTTCCTATGTTTTGTGAAAAATTTTCACAAAAGATCTTACGAGTCCATTTAGAATCGAAGGTCACCATTTAAGCATTCAAACTTTACCAAATACCCATTGAAATCTAGAGAATAGTTCTTGACAGATTTTAGAAATTTTTTTGCTATGTTGTTGTTATCATAACTTTTAATCTAACTATTGGATTTAGTAGATCTTTGGCATGATTACTCTCTATTATGATAAGAACAATTTCATTGTTGAATATAGAACTTAATTTTTCTATTTAGGTTTTAATATTTAGGTCCAAAGTTCAGAAATTAATATGACTGTTTCTTAGAAAATTTTAGAAACAGTAAACATTTTCCTCAAATTTTGCTCATTCATAACTTTCAAAATACTTTGAACTAGTTGATAAAATTTGGCATGCTTTATCTCCAATCATTTAAGAACAACTTTTATTTAGACATCAATACCTAAAAATATCACTTAGACTTTTATTTAGGTGTCCAAAGTTCACTATAAAATCTTAATCATACTTCAAAGTGATTTAAATCAATATGAATCTCAGTGTTCAATTACTAGGCTTCTCCTATGTCACCTTAATAATACATTTCCTTAAGTAGTTTCTTAAGAAGATCTTAGTATTTCATTCCTAAGTGTAGGCTTAGGTTAGTCTTCATTCTATTAGGTGAATTGAGTTACTCAATGGAATGAATCATTAATTTTAGATTTCAGGTTATATCTTTAAGTTTGATTATGTTATCTTTTAATTTTAGTTAATTGCAGCCATTCATAAGTAAAACTCCTATATTAAGGTCTAAATCTCTTCATTTTTAATCTTCTTAAGCCCTTAGATTAAGTATTATGAGAAACCTTAGGTGAGTAGATATTAGCACCTTGGATTTTAGAGTTTGAACCCCATGTTTGGAGTTTAAATCTAAAACCCTTAGTCTTGATTTTCTTAATCAAGGTTTGGTTTTGGGATGAATAAAATATGAAAATAGGACGGATAATTATTTATTCAACCTTTGTAGATGACATTTCTGATTTTTAAATTGAGCTTACTAAGTTCTATTGTTTAACCTTATAAGGAAGTGAATCTGGATTTTACTCAATTGTTAGATAATAAAGATCCTAAGCTTGTATTATTTCAGAATAGATAGAATGAATAAAATAGAAAATAATAGATATCAGATATATTTTAGTAGAGTCATGATTACTCTTATTTTGATGTTTTGAACACCTTGTATTTGAACCTTATACTTTTGGACATATCAGTTGAACATAGAATAAGTGATAAGTATCATATATTTGTTTTGAATGAATAAATTATATTCATGATAATTCAATAAGTTTAGAATTTTATTTATGTGATTTAGATATCAGATCGGTTTTATAGAGTGTGTTCTAATTAGTCTGCCTCATCACTTCAGTTTTTCTTTGGAAGAAAAGACTCAGGTTTAACTTCATGGTCAGTTAGATGGAATATGTCTTTTCTGGAGAATCAATTTGGATCTAGCTCAGTGATTGATTATATGCCATATTTTTTATTCTTTAGTCTGACTTGGATTTAGCTCTGTGGTTGGCTAGATGGTTCTAGGGGACTAGTTTTTCTTCTATGGCCATATTAGCTAGTTTATGTTAAGGTAGTACTAATTTAGGCATACATCTATTCAGTTCAATTTAGTTCAGTCAGTTTTAGTGGTTTTACTAGTCAATTTACAGTTTTCACACAATTATTGTTACTTTCTATTTTTTTCTGCACATTTTTTGGCTCAACTCAGTTTTATAGTACTTGCTTTACTTATGCATGCTAAGGTGCTAGTTATTTTTGTTTCAGTACATATACGCACTAGTCTTCGGTATTTACAGCATTTTCAATATCTTGCAGTATTTTTAGTATTCTACAACATTTTTAATTTTTATATATTTACAATAATTTCTAGTTTTATATAGTATTTTCTGTGCAAACACATTTGGATGTATTTTACTTTTAGTTGTTTTAGTTCTTTCAGTCTTATATACTTTTATACCTGAGCCTTATTGAAGCTTTTGGTTTGAGGTATAATTACATACCTTATATTTTACTTAACTTATAAATGTACCATTTATAGCTTTTGTAATGCCCCACTATTAGATTTGATATATTAATCTAACAACGAGTGTTACGGTAGTACTTAATACTGGATTAGGGATTTCTAACCCAACATTGAGTACTACCTTTAAAATATGCGGATCTATGGGTAGAAGGAAACTCAAGCATTCCAATTAGCATTCATCATTCATGATATAAAAATATATACAATAAGAAATAATAGTTTAAAATAAAATCTCATAAATATTTAATTTATAAGTTTGAGAATGTAATCACTCATCCTCACATAAGCAAAAAGAGTAAAGTAAATAAACTATTCAATACACCTGTAGTTCAGGTTCTTCCTTAAGTGCAGCACTTGATCCACGCTCTCGATCTACCATATTTGGTTTATAATACGGTAGAGCATAAAAATAAAAAGTGATTAGACTTTAAAAAATTAATGTACAACTTAAGGGTACATCAATTTTATACAGATATCATGTTAACCATTTACAATTTTAATATAAGCGGAGCATTTTGCATGGAATGAGTAAAAATATGAATAATAGTTAAAAATTGAAATTTAAAAAAAAAGGGTGCACATTATTCATTCATGCATCAAATAGGTTAGCAAGACAATTATAAAGTAAGCATTTATATAAAGGAAATTTTAATATGTCTAAACAATACATATGCTAAGTAAAGAGACAATGTAGTTCAATTTGCATATGATATAGAAGAAAACTATACTGCGTAAGCTGTAAGTAAAGCTAAAATTATTAATAGCTATAATGAAATAAGTAAAGAAATCTTAGTCTTAAAAAGATTGAACAAACATAGTCATGAGACTATAATGATCATTCACAATCAATAAGATTGTAATATTTGCAATTTATGATTTAATTATATTGTAATTTGTTCTGTGGGTGTAGAACAAGCAAGGAGTTGAGTATGTCTATTGAACTTATCTTAAAGTGGGGTCAACTACAAATACACACATTCCCCTTCAAAGAATTATGTGGTCTAAAGATACTATAATAGCCTGCCCAGGCTTATTGATAGATGTACTAAAATCCTCCAAAAAAAACCCCTTTAAAGTATATGTTAAATGTTTTTTATTATGCACAATGTCTTAATGCATGATTTTATGGAATTAGTTTCAATGCATTGCAGCCTTTCAAGGATTAATAAATTATTGTAAACCATGTGATATCTATTATTTTCTATTTAATTATTTCAATAATTGGGACTAGTAAAGCCCCTAATTAACTTAAATATCATATATTCCTAAGTTAAATTGATATATAACATAGCTTCAAATTTTGTAAAATAATGAATAAATTAGATATTTATGTAGTGATAAATTAATTTATAGATGTTATTATTTGATTTGTAAGATAGAATCTATGCTTATAAAAGGAAACTTTAATCCTAGATTATTGGCATTTTAGGAAACATAATCTATTGCACACTTACCTTTAATTAAATGATTTGGTTCTAAAGTTTCTCAATTAACCTCTACTCATTTATATAATCGCTTATCTAATAAAGCTCTATAACTTCTATTACCATTCTAAAGTTAGATTCTTATATGTTAACCTTACAATTTATTAATTTTCTATTTACTGACTTAACAATCATACTTATAAATTTCTACTTATCTTAAGATCAATTTAACTTGTTCCTAAACATAATTCTATTAGAAAATAAAAGCATTAAGATATCTTCAAGTTATTTAATATTTTAATAATATTAGTGATGATTATTTTTAATAATTATTTATGCTACAATTCATGTGAATGAATACACTTATGAAAATATCATTATTAAATACCAATTTTAGTAATGTAATGAAATAATATCTTATTCAATTCATAATATAGGTTATCATTCTAGGTAGCCAGCTTTGGTAAGGACTTAATCTTACTAAGATAAAATTTTTAAGGATCTAGTTAATGGCTTATTTAAAAAGATTCTTAAATATCATAGGGTAATTTTTAACATTTATCTAATTGGTATGATAATTTTGATTAAATTTTATTTTGGCCTTAAATTAAGATACTACCTTACAATTTATTCAATGGTAACACTTAAGGTTGATCTATCAAACTTTATTTATCAAACCATGAGCATTATTTTAATCATAAGGTTCTTATATGATCTTATGATAATCTAATTGAAATGCTCGAGTATATTCTAAGGATATTAAGATCTCAACTTATACAAGTAAAATTCTGTTAATTATTTATCATTATAGAAAATTATAGTTTTTTTAATGAAACTTTCTACCCCAAATAAAGGTTCAATTGAGATATAATTATTCATCAAGATCTAATTTATAAATACATACAAGTAATTAATCAATTAATTTATTATCTTAATGATGTATGCATGTAAACTTAATCCATTACATCTATTGTTATTTTCACAATACTAAGTGTATTTATTGAATACTAAATTCTAAAATGTGTGTTTATCCTAATGGTTGATTTGCCCAAATTTCATATATGTTATCTAAAGTTCAATATAATTTGGTAAAAGATACATTTAATATTGTAACGCCTCGCTCCGTCGTCGTGCGCAAATGAGTTAATTATTAAACAATTGGCGGTGGAACGGTACGTTACTCGGGAAGGATGGCTGAACCTCCTTGAATATCTGCTAAAACTGAACTACTGAATCTCAACCCCAAAGGAGAGTTGAGAATTAATCCTTATGATAAGTGTAAAGTCCTTCTCTTAAGTATTAGATAGAATACTTATGTATATTGGATTATGAGTGGGCTTAAGGAAGAATCCAATATACATGAGTGTTACCATTTTATACATGCTGATCATGTCACAATACGAAGTATAAGTAGTAGTAAGTACAGAGTGCATAAGCTAAAAGTATTCATCCAGATCATTCATCACAAAAACTAAGTAAAACATTCATCTCAAAAAGGAAAGAAAATGTATCCAAAATTTAATTATTGCACACTATTTGCTTAAGTAAAATAATAGTAAAAGTGTCGCTCACTTGAACTGAAAATAAAATCAAAGCAAAAAAGTTAATGCTGATGCTGATTCCACTAATACTTCAGAAACTCCTCTTGGGTCTCCTGCAAAGCATGAGGTTGCTCCACTGACTGATATGGATCTAGCAAATTGTCAGATCTCAAAATACCACGTGTTAAACAATGAGTCTAGCATATCTAAATATACTATAAATAATTATAGTTATCTAAAGTTTAGCATTTAAGTAATTTTACTAATGCTATAGAAAAGCATTAAAAGGGCTGAAAATGTTAAAACGACATAAAACTGAAAGTAAAGTAAAATAGTAACTGAAAACTAAGTACTAAGAACTAGAAAAACAGTAAGGAAATAGAAACTGAATAAATACTAAAATAAAATAGTGATGTATGCCATTGAATATATATGTATGCATCTAAATATGCTACAGACTATATGTGACAAGTATGCCTGACTCGATGTCACATGACATCCCACAACATCTTAGGTGAGCGAACGCTCCGCTAACAGATCCTAGGTGAGCACATCATTTTGCTAACAGATCCTAGGTGAGAACATTTCTCCATTAATGCTGATATCACTTATGCATTTCATATTATGCCAAGGCTTTAATAATTTTATACTTTAAACTATTAAAAATCTAAAAATTGAATAAAATAAAGTAATAAATCCATTTGTTTTCACTGTTCATAATTCATCTAAATAAGTTCTCACTTCTATCTTAATCTTATTAAATTCTTTATTTTCACTATAATTATACCCTAAATCATCACATGAAGAGGTTATATACACATAATTTAGTATATTCTAGTAAGGGTGACTTTAACACTTAGTTTGTTTTACTGCATTTATCGATACACACAAAGATAAGAGACATAATGCTTTTACCATTTATTCTCTCAAACAAAGTTGTTAAATCCCTAGCTTATAAGCATAACTTAAAGTGTCCTAAGAAAGGTAATTTGAAACACTTAGTTTGTTTAATTACACTTATCAATGCGCACAAAGATAAGTGACAAAATCTTTTTACAGTTTATTCTCTCAAACTAAGTTGTTCCATCCCCTACTTATAATAAAATTTGAACTTGGGATATTTATCATGAACTGAACCGTACTTATCTAGTTACATTGGATAAGATTTAGACTCTATAGTTCTATCCAGGGTAAATACATCAATTTCATTTATGCTGAATACTTTAGCTCTATGGATATGAATTATCATCTCCATTTAATAATACTACTATTTATCATTCTAACAAATCTATTTATAATTCAAGGAATACAAATTAATGAATCCACACTCTATTATGGTGAGTTCTACACAAAGGTTCCAAGGATGTGACACGAATGTCACTCAATTTAGGATACCACCACAAGGAGTAATCTCAATCTAAAATCCTTAGGTTATTCTACCATAACGTTTTAAGATTAACATCTAAGGTTGTTAAGGTATATCTAAGCTTCTACCTCAACATAAGACTATTAAGCCTTTTCATACCTTAAGAGTTAGCCCGCTTAAGGGTCTAGCATATACTTGATTCAAAGCTATCTTTACATTTTAAAGATCTAAAGCAACAATCATTCTACTTAAGTGATAAACTAATATTTAAGACATGTAAGATTCTAGTTCAATCACATGTCAAAAATTAAGTATGTAATTTTCCTAAATCATAACTTAATCAAGCATATTAATTGAGGAGTAAAATCACACCATTTATTGATAATTGATCATTTGAAAATTAAGCATGTCGTATTAAGGTTAATTCATGCTAATTATCTTGATTAAGAGAAAATCCAAGATCTTAAGATTAAGTTAAGATTATAAATCACATGAATTATTATAAGATTTAAGAACTTATGGTTTACTAGTCTAGAATCAAAAGCCAAATCAGCAAGAGTTAAATGAATTCATGTAGATTATTAAATGCCAAATCAAGGAGTTTAATTTAGATTAACTTTCCTTTGAGTCTAATTAAGGTAGATTATAGTTGAAATCAATGTTGACTTAAAAAATCTAGATCACATGGTAAATTAGCAATGATAATTAGAAAATAAATGCGAACCTTTCTTAATTATGAGCTAAAGTAACTGGTACTTAATTGACAATTTTAAAAAAAATCAGAATTTAAATATAATTGGACAAATTAAGTTCTAAGCATCCTACTAACTTATCACAATGTTTCAAACCTAATGTTCCACATTTCAAGCAACATAATGAAGCTATTTAATTAACATATTTATCATAGGTTCTAAGAAATAATAGTACATTGATTCAATCAAAAGAAAATAGCTACAAGTACAAGTTTGCCATACAAGCATAGGTTCAAAAAGTCTAATCCTAAGGATAGAGTTCACATTTAAAAATCACCTCTATAATTATCCAATGCATGATTTCATTATGACCAATTTTTATTTTGGTATTAATTTGCATTATTAGGGTTCTGGAGTTATCAAAATACAAAAAATATGAAATTTGGGCAGTTTTGCGTGCTACGACGCGTTGTAGCACTTGCTTGGATTCAGTTCGAACTCTATTGAGTTTGATTGCTAAAATGCAAGTTATTAAAGACAAGTATTAAGCATTCAAATGAATTGAAGTGACCATTTGATCAAATAATGGGTGAAATGGAAGACACAAGGAAGGATACAAGAAGGGTGCCTTGGTAAGCAAATGGAGATCTTGCTATTTTCTTCAAGGCTTGAGGGATGAAGCTTCAACTTCCAACAAAAATGGAGAGGAGGGCTGGGGGTTCTTCAAGAGCTTGAGAAGGAAGGAGCTTCAGCTGATAACAAATGGGGAGATTGGAGAGCTGTAAGGAGCTAAATAAGGGAAGAAAGAGGCATGGGCTGGACATGGGACAGTAGGCATTCTCCCATCAGCAGCATTGGGTGGAAGCTTCCTGGTGAAGTAAATGGGGAAGATGTGCATGCAGGGGGGAGTGGGTCCCTGCTCTAGAAAAATAAAGGTTTTAAAATTTTAATTATTTATTTTCAAATTTTAATAAACACATTCTTCTAATTAAAGTTAGATGAATAAACAGGCTCTAATAAATTTAGAAAATTCTCTGCTAGCTAATTCAAGGGTGAGAAACTTAACGGTAAAGTGGATTTTAATTTGGAGATCAATTTAATTATCCTAATTTTCAGGGTATTTAAATACATTATTATATTCGAGAAAATTTGACGACTTCCAATACTTCCAAAATACCACCCCTAGCTAGTTTGGGGGTGACGAGCGTAATGGTAAAGTCAGATTTTAAGTTTGAGGTCAAATTAAATATTTCAATTTTCTAATTAATTAAAATTTATTAAAATAATCCAAATATTTGATTAAGCTCTGAATCGCTCCTAATCTTCAGGGTTTGATTCTAATGATTAGATGAACCTAATGGAATGATAATTAAGGTGTGATTAAGCTAAAATAAGGCTAAGTAACAACTTAGGGTTATTATAAGTACTCATGATAGGATTAATTTATTGCCAAGGTTTTGATCCTTTAGTCCCAACTTAGAACCTCTAATTTAATTTCTAGATTAATAATACAACATGTAATCATTTTTAATAAAATTTTATTTTCTAAGTACTAATTACCTAAAATCTTAAAGTATTTATATTACATCTCATATATTTTGATGACGAATTAAATAAATTATAAATGTTGAGATCAAACTGGGATATTAATTTCCATTCTAATTATTATTATTTAATCTCATAAAAAGATTATGGTAATTTATATTTCAAAAACTTAAATTTTCTTGAAGATATTAACATATTCATAAAGATAAGATTACCTTAATTATCATGATTCTAAAGTTCAGCCAAACATAATTTATTGTTGTCCAAAACTTTGTAAGAATAACTTTTGCAATTTTCTAAGCCTAGGGTTTCCACTAAACATAAGTAAAAAGGTTAAATTTTCTTTAATCTAAAATCACACTTAAATGATTCATAGTAATGGTACATATAATTCTTAATGAATTAGAAATATTTTGATAATAAGCATGCTTCAATTGGGTGTCAAATGACCTAATTAATGCTTAATCATCTTTAATGGTCATCAAAAAGGGATTAGCAAATGGAATCATCAAAATGAAATTTTAACCTCATATTAATCTTCTTGACATTTTTCTAATCATTTTGACATATAATTTAAATATATTTGGAGTTATATTCTTAAAGTTTTGAAGCATAGAAGGTTTGGTAATTATTTAATTAATTTTGTTTTGTAGGTTTTACTGTTCACCTGCTTGCAGACTCGCCTGATAGCCAGTTGTGTATGGGGTGTTATACGCATGCATGCATGTGGTCTGCAGCGTCGCAGTTTAGGGCTAGACCTGTCCGATCTGGATCGGTTCAATTACCGTAGCTCATCCCCG
The DNA here is from genome assembly GCA_016760335.1 of Gastrodia elata. Taxonomy (NCBI): domain Eukaryota; kingdom Viridiplantae; phylum Streptophyta; class Magnoliopsida; order Asparagales; family Orchidaceae; genus Gastrodia; species Gastrodia elata. The sequence continues at coordinate 6,144,995 of CM028672.1, read as the reverse complement.
ACTAAGACCAAACTCTAGAAGATAGGGTTCAAAAATTCTCACATTATAGTTTGAATTAGACAACATGCAAAATATCAAATTTAGGCCATGAACATGATCTATTAGTTGCATATAAAAATCCTTATCAATTAATCATTTCATCTATTCCAACTTTGCAACCCTAATCTTTTTTCTATGGGTAGAACTGAAGAATATCAAAGATGCATTCGTAAATTAAAACTGCTATTAGACTTAAGTGAGTTGGGTTGCATTCGATACATAGCTATGATCACATGGAATTAGTGATCGAAATGATTAGGGTTCAAAATAGTACCTGAAAAATTGAGATTAGGGCTTAGGAGTTCGTCTGCAATCAGCTTAAACCCTCTGCAAGAAAAGGTAAATGATGAGAAATGAAGCATCTAAATAAGAAGGTAGATTGATCATGGGCATAACTTCTTCGAATTGAGGTATTTGACAGCATCCTTGTGAGCTGCAATTGAAGAGCATCGCGGCGAATGCCACGCGCTGCCCTCACATGTGCAGACGGGAATGACGAGTATCGGCCGTATGATCCAGACTACTAATCAGGTCAAATGGCGCAGATCTGTTCCGTCTGATCAAACGGTCCAGTGGATGGAAGCTAACGATGCTACTTAATAATGATTAATATTAATTAATTTTTAATTATTAAACATTTTATTTAATTAGAATTAAGCTATTTAATGACTTTCAAAAATTTTTAAAAATTTGCTCTTAACTAAATTGGGGGCGAGAAACTTGAAATTACAGTCAGAATTTTAATCGGAGGTTGTTTTAATTATTTTATTTGTCATGGTATCAAAAATGCAATAAAATATTTGGGAAATTTTGATGATCTCTAAAACTTACCAAATTTTTGCCCATGGCTAATTTGGGGGTGAGGAGTTCAATGGAGGACTTTGATTTTGATTTGGTGGTCAATTTAATTATTGTGATTTTCTAATTTAGATAAAAATATTAAAATATTCAAAATTTTATTGAGCTCAGATTTGATCAGAGTATTAAGGCTTGCTCTAAACACTATTAAAAGTATAATGAAGTTGATTAGAAAGCAATTTGACTACTAAATACTAATTAACAGCATTGGGTTGGCACAACTTTTCGATTTACTTATAACTTGTTGCTCCCTATTTAGTTATCGTTGCTTTAAATTTTCAATATGATATCGTAAAGAATATATATTTCATTAAATCAGCCTAAAATGTACTTAGATAATTGTCTAATTGAGATTTTCTTTTCTTGGCTGTGGCCCTGACATTGTGATATCGACTATGTCAGATTCAGAGTTGTTCGTTGAACTTGCTTTTGGTGAGGAGTTTAGATAAGAGGAAGAGTTTACTATTGCTGTTTAGGTAGCTTTTTTATTTTGAGAGTGTGTAACAACCCTAGGTTGTTACTTGGTCTAATCTTAACTTAACTGTATCATAAATATCATTTTATTAAGTTCATTTAGTAATTAGAATCAATCTCCAAAGTAATGGAGCAATTCATGGCTCAATCAAAAATTTGGATTATTTTAATAATATTTAATTAATTAGAAAATTGAGATACTTAATTTGACTTCAAAATTAAAATCCAACTTTTCCATTGCACTTGTTACCCCCAAATTAGCTAGAAGTGATGTTTTAAAGTATTTGGAAGTCATTGTATTTTCTCAAATATTTTAATATATTTAAATACTCCAAAATTAGGATAATTAAATTGATCTCCAAATTAAAATTTGACTTCACCATTAATTTCCTCACTCTCAAATTAGCTAGGGGTAAATTTTCAGGATTTTTCGGAGCCCGCTTATTCGTCCAATTTTAGTTTCAGATGTGAATTAATTAAAAATTAAAAATTTACTTAATTAATTCCTTAATTCTTCATTTCCTCCTTTTTTCCTCCGGCCTTCTCCTCCTTTCCCTGCACCTTACTCCCCACTTCCTACACATGGAAGCTTCCTCCCCATGCTATTGATGGGAGAGGGCCTGCTGCACCATGAATGTTGCCCTGCCATCCCATCTACCAGCCCTTACATTCTCGTCCACCATAAAGGCAATTTCCTCGGCTCTCCTCCCTTCATTTTGGCTAATACATGAAGCTTCTTCCTCCCAATCCTCAGTTCTCTTCCTTCCTTTGCTGATAGCAGAAGAAGAAAAATATCCCTTCTCTCTAGCTCTTGAAGGAAGCTTAGCTAGGATCTCTCCTTTGCAAACAAGTACCCATTTGCTGTAACTTTACTTGTACCTTTTTCTTACATCCTCCATGTGCTACTATTTCCATTGATTTAATCAATGTATTTGTGAAATGATATTTTGATTAACTACTGAATGGAGTTCTATTTAATTGTTGAGCCTCAATCAAACTCGAACGAGTCCGATCAAAGCTCATTTTGTTCTTTAAGAAAATTATTTTTGCAAGTTGGATTTCTGTACACCTGAACCTTTAGCATCATTATTTGCAGCATTAGAATAATATTTTCATGTCAATTATGGTATTAATGGAAAGGTCTTGGAAAGAACTTTATATCAATATATGGCACTGCATGTGAGGTGTCATAAATCGAGAGTATTTGAGTGCAAAAGGGGATATGTTCCATTTTTGCCCAGGCAAAATTGCTGTCGAGTGCTACAGCATGCCATAACACCTGGCTCTTGACTAGGAGGCCCTATAGTACACCGTCGCACCCTCGTCTCAGGTTGGCTATGTGGTAGTGCGCCGTAGCGCGTCACAGTGCCCCGTACACCCAGCTCTCGGGGAAATCTGGTGCCGTAGCGCGCCACAAAATTGAAATCCGCCACAGTCCGCCATAGAATTTAGTAAAATTAAGTATTATGTGAATTTGGAAATGATTTTCAATTTTAAATCTACCTTACCATAAATGAATGGCATGTTCTAAACGTCCTAAAAATTTACTTGAATATTTTGTGCCAAATAGAAATGTTATAATCCTTGATTGCTTGCATGAATAAGTAGAACTTATTAACCAAGTTGCATGAAATTTAGGTATTTTAAATTTGTAATCAAGTGCTAATCTCCTTTTGGTTTGATTTAAGATTTGATTAGCCTTAATTACTTGTTATTTTAAGTAATGTGATGTTTATATGTTCCATTAACCGTAATATGCATATTAGAGAATTTAAATCATGAATTGAACACTTTAAATATTTAATTGGATACCAATGGACTTCAAACTTTAAGAATCATAAAGGATGATTAAGTTGATTAATAATTGATCTTGAACTTAAAGTGAACACCAATAATGTACCAATAATTCACTGATTTGATTGATCCATAAACCAAACAATTGATCTTGATTTGGTTAAGTTAGGAGTTAAACCTTAACTTATCTTGATTAAGATCTAAATTTTAATCACCTTAATTAAGTCATCTTGATTGAAAGAGAAATCAACTTACATAATTCCAATAATACTTATTGATTTGACATTGATCTTAAACCATTGAACTAGAAGCACTAAGGTCTATAATAAAGTCATGTGATTGAAGATCTGAATACTTACCTTTAACTCTTTGATTTTCTCTTATATAAGACCCTTAGCATGAGATAAGTCATAATCATATATTGATTTGCAAAATGACCAATTCCTAATAATATACATGATTTAAACTCATGATTATAGTATAGGTGGTGATCAGATGGGTATACCCATCTGATCTGATCAAATCAAATCTAAAGAAGTAAGAGATGTGGAATTAGTGTAAAATTATAGAACTTAGATTATTTTATATGCTAGAAGTGCAAGATCTTTATGATCTTGCTTTAGTGTTAATAAACCAATAGTTGCTAAGCCTTATTAATAGATGATCTATCGATGTAGAAGAAGCTTATTATTTAATCTTGAGGTAGAAGTTTAGATGAATACCACATACCTCTAGATTCTGATCTTAGATCCTTATGGTAGGATAACCTAAAAGAGCTTAGCACGAGATTTTCCTATGTGGTAGTAACCTAAAATTGAGTGACCTTTAGGTCACATACTTGGAACCTTGTGTAGGATCCATTCCAATGGAGTAAAAATTCATTATTTTGATAATCCTTATTTATTAAATAGATTTGTTATAATCAGTAAATTGTCAGTAGAATATGATAGTGTATATCCATAGTGCTGAATCATTTCAGTAAAACTTGGGATTGGATAAGTCACTCTAAGTAAAACTGTAGAGTCTAGATCTTATCCTATATGATTGGATAAGTACAGTCCAGCTTAGAGTATATTTTACAAGCCTAAGTGTATCATAATTAGGTAACTTAACTGCTTAGTTTGAGAGAATAAATTATGATCGGGTTCTGCCCTTTATCATCGTGCACTTTGATGAGTGCCGTTAAATAAACTAAATATTTCAAGTCACCCTTCTTAGAGCACTAAGTATGGTTGTAATTAGGGTATTTAGCAGCTTAGTTTAAGAGAATAAACTATGATTGGGTTTTGCCCCTTATCGTCATACGCTTTGATAAGTGCAGTTAAACAAACTAAGTGTTAAATTTACCTTTCTTGAAAACATACCAACTATGTGTAAACAATTCCTTCAGTTGATGACTCTATATAATCTTAACTAAGAAAATTCAATAAATTAGAATTAGGAGTCAGAATTCACATAGGCGAATTTTGCACAATGAAGATAAATGGAATTAGTGTTTGATATTGAATTGATTTCTTGATTTTTGATGATTTAAAGCATATCATCTCAAGTGAAGAAAGCACTACAAAGACTAAAATACAAAAAGGACCGGAAAAGGAATGGTACCTGGGCTTAAAAAAAACTGCAGATACTTATTGTCATATCCACTTCTTTTTCCCAGGTAGATTTTTTCAAAGATTGATTCTTCCACTGGACTTTAACCATTGGAATTGAGCGATTCCTTGGCTACTTCTGATAATGAGCTAAGATTTTCACTGGCTCTTCATCATACGAAAGATCGGGCTGAATTTCTATTGCTGGAAGCTGAACGAGTTGAGAAGGGTCTCTGAGACATCATCTTAATGATGACATATGGAACACATTGTGAATGGCCACAAAGTCATATGGAAGATTCAACCTGTAGGTTGATGATCCTACCTTGGCTAGTATCTCAAAATATCCAACATAATGGGGACTGAGTTTCTCTGCTAAGTCAAATCTATAGACACCTTTCATTGGATTGACTTTCAAATAAGCAGAATCTTCGATGTTGAATTCTAAAAGACGATGATGAGCATTATGGTACTTTCTCTGACGATCTTGAGCAGAATAGATTCTCTGCAGAATTAGATGAATCTTCTTGTTAGTTTCTTTAGCCAACTCAGATCCAAAAAGCTGAATCCTTCCTGTTTCTGACCAAGCTAGTAGAGTACTGCAGTTTCTACCATACAATGCCTCATAAGGAGCCATTTTAATACTGACCTGATAGATGTTGTTGTATGCAAACTCCACTAATGGAATGTGATCTTTCTAAAAACTGACAAAGTCAAGAATACAGAGCCTAAGCAAATATTCAAGAACCTAATTTACTCTTTCAATCTGACCATCCATTTGAGGATGAAAAGTTGCAATCATAGCTAGAGTAATCCTTAGATCTTGGTGCATAGCTTGCCAAAACTCAGAAGTAAATTTGCTATCCTTGTTGGATACTATTGACTTTGGAATACCATGCAGCCTGATAATTTCTTTGATATAGAGCTTTACAATCTTCTCAACAGTATTAGTCAGACGGATATAAAGGAAGTGCGCTGATTTAGTTAATCAGTCTACTATAACCCAAATTGCATCGGTGCTAGGTTTTGCGAGAGGCAATCCCATGACAAAATCTATTGATATATCAAACCATTTCCATTTAGGAATTTCTAATGAATGCAGAAGACCACCAGGCGGCCTTTGGTGCTTGGCCTTTACCAAGTTGTAGGCATGGCACTTAGCCATGAATTTAGCTACGCTCTTCTTCATACCGGGCTACCAAAATTATTGCTTTAAATCCTGTTACATTTTTGTACTGCCTGGATGAATATGATATCCAGAATTATGACCTTCTACCAGAACTTCACGGTGCATGAATTTAGGAATCCACAGACAATTTCTTTGATAAATTATGCTATTATGCATTTACAGATCTTGACGATGACCTCCTTTGATATTGACATTGAATTTCAGATAATCTTCATCCTTGGTCTGTGAGATGGAGACATCTCTGTGGAAAGTAGGCTCTACATTGATATTTACTAGAAGCGAACTCAGCATATCACTGCTGACAAGAGAAATTTCAAGCTTACAAAATTTTTGTTCTAAAGAACTGGAGGCGATCATGGCAGATAGAGTAGCACGACTACTAAGAGCATCGGCCACCACGTTTGCTTTACCTAGATGATACTGAATACTTAGATCATAATTATTAATAAACTCTAACCTACTTCTCAGATGGCAGTTCAACTCTCTTTGAGTGAATATGCACTTTAAGCTTTGATGATCAGTGAAAATTGAACACTGAACTCCATATAAATAATGGTGTCAAATCTTTAAGGCAAAAATTACAGCGGCTAGTTCAAGATCATGACCGAAATAATTTTTCTTGCGGGGTTTTAACTGACAAGAGGTGTAAGCGATTACCTTACCCTGTTGCATTAATACACAACATAAACTAATTCTAGAAGCATCTGTATACACATGATAGTTCAAACTTCCTTGGGCATAACAAGCACTGGAGTGGTAGAGAGTGCGTCCTTCAGGGTTTGAAATGCTTTCTTGCATTCAGGACTCCAAACAAATGGAACAAGTTTCTGAGTTAGTTTAGTCAAAGGAGATGCGATCTTGGAAAAGCCCTTGATGAACTTCTTGTAATATCCAGCTAATCCCAAAAAGCTTCTGATGTTGGTAACTGACTTAGGCTGAACCCAATATTGGATTGCACTTATTTAATTCTTATCTACACAAGTACCTTGGGCATCGACTACATGCCCCAAGAATGCAATGGATTTAAGCCAAAATTTATATTTGGAGAACTTGGCATAAAACTTAAGTTCACGCAAAACTTCTAATACTATCTTTAGATGATCTTCATGACTCTTTAAGGCTTAAGAATAGATAAGAATATCGTCAATAAAGACGATTATGAATTTATCTAAGTACGGTTTAAGGACTCGCTGCATAAAATCCATGAAGATTGATGGCGCATTAGTTAGTCCAAAAGACATCACTAAAAATTTGAAATGACCATAACGAGTACGGAAGACAATCTTTCCTACATCTGCTTCTTTTACTTGTAATTGATGATGTCCAGACCTTAAGTTAATCTTAGAGAATATAATGGCTCCAAATAACTGGTCAAACAAATCATCAATTCTAGAAAATGGGTATTTATTCTTTATTGTGACTTTATTTAATTTGTTGTAATCTATGCATATTCACATAGATCCATCTTTCTTCTTTATAAACAAAATGGGCACTCCCCAAGGAGACATGCTTAGCCTGATGAAGCTTTTATTCAAGAACTCTTATAACTGTTTGTTAAGCTCTTGAAGTTCCTTAGGTGTCATTCTGTACCGAGCTTTAGATATGGGCTAGGTACCTGGGATCAATTCAATAGAGAACTCTACTTCTCTGGGTGGAGGTACACCAGTCAACTCTTCTGGGAACACATAGACAAATTCTTTAACTACTTTACAATTAGAGAGAGGAATACTTTCATTTGCTTCACCCATCATAGTGATACGAAAAGCATCACATCCATTACTGATTAATTGCTCAGCTTTGATGGCATTAATTAATGATAATTGTGTACTACTTTTCCTATGAAAGTTTCGGACTTTCCCTTGGAATGAAGAGTGACTTTCTTCTTAAGACAATTTATTACAATATTATGGTCACACTGAGCCAATTCATTCTAAGGATGATATCAAATTTTGCTAATGGAAGAACGATTAACTTGGAGTAAAACTCTTGGCTATTTAATGGAATTTTAAAATTACAAAACTTATGAGCACTGAGTTGGGCTCCAGATGGTAGTCCAATATTCAATGACTTAACTAATTTATACGAGTACAGCTTAAGAATATTGATAATACTTCCAGAGATAAAGGAATGACTAGCACCAGTGTCAAATAACACATTACAAGGTTGGTCATTAAAATATTGCATGCCTAAATTTATTCATATGAATTGAATTAACTAATTGCAATATTTAAAGTGCAGAAATGAAATTTAAAAGAAGAGGTTCAGAAATGTATGCCTAAAACCAAATTATTATCTTTCGCGGCCTCGAGCGGCGTTAAGGCATAGACTCGAGCAGGACCGGCAGGACGATTGTTCACCTGCTTCCTGGGATCATTCAGAAACTTTGGAGCAGAAGGTCGCTCTCGAGTAGCTTCAGAGGTAGGGGATGGCATTATTGCCAAATCAGGATCTCTCTTACTTAAAGGTGTCACTCTAAAAACTTGATTTTTTTATGATTGCTTGATTTGAGCTCCATTCACTATTTCTGTGTACGTGTAGTGATAGAACAGATGACTTGGATGTCCACATGTGTAGCACATATGGCCAAAATGATAACACTTTCCATAGGGATGAGACTGGTTACAGCCTTAAATCAATTCAGCAGATGGTGCAGCTTCAATCTGATAGACCTTTACAGATTAAGGTCTATGCCTTTTGAAATCTTCATGACGGTGGGAAACTGATTGCATCTTGCGCTTATGATCTCTCTTAGATTGATGGTGCTCAAGTACCTTTGTTGTTTCCACCAATTCAAAGAAACTATTCAAACAGAGAGGGATGATAAGATCTTTTAACAAATCTCATAGTTCACCGAGGAAACGATGGCATTTTGTTGATTCAGATTGGATTAATTCTGGAGCAAAGTGAATTAACCTGCAAAACTCTCTTTCATAATCAGAAACAGAGTGGCTTCCTTGCGTCAGCCTTAAGATCATATCTGCTATAATATTCTGCGTGGATGGAGGAATGAACTCGACCTTGAACGCTTCTATAAATTCATCTCAAGGAATGTCTTCAAGTTCATAGTCGATGAATCTGTTATTTTGAATGTTGTCCCACCAGTACTCTGCTTCAGCATGAAACATATGCATTGTGAGACGGACGACTTCAGAATTAGAATTTTAGACAGATCAAATCCATCTTGACTGTTTTCAACCAGTCGGTTGTGTCCATTAGAGATAAGTTACCGTTGAAAGTGGAAGGCCTGAGTCTCAAAAAGTTGTGAAGAAAACCATCTACAGAGTGATGGGAAGGAAAGGAGTTTTGCTGAATAGGAATAGCTGGACCAGCATTAATAGTCGGTTTTGGGCGATCAGCAATTAATTTTTGCATAACCAGAGATTGCTGAGCTTTATTTTCTAACATAGCCGCCACTATTCCTCGAAGGTGGGTTAGTTCGTTGGAAGAACTACTTGAAGCGATGGCAGTCTTAATAGGCATAGCAATAGGAGGAGATCCATAACTCATTCTGATTGAGCAATATAAATCTAAATTTTAGAGTTCTTTTAAAAAAGATAATAATTCAAGCTTTAAATACGCCATAAAATTTTCATTCATGACGCTTTCTCTTGCATTTCCTTTCAAGCTTCTTAATGGTATCGGACCACCATTTTTCCACATAGTCTAGAAATTGATATGTTATATTGTCAATGCAGATGGAATATGGACAATCTATGTTCCTTAGAATTGATTCTGTTCGTCTCAACCACTCCTTTGCAAAAATTGGGAAATCAAGGCCTCGGTATGCTGATTGGTGAAGAAGTTTGTCCAAAATTTGGACTCCTTGTGCTGAAACTCCTTCAATCTGACTATGAATTTTTTTGGCTCTATTAAATGAATTTATAAATTTCCTTTAGTTAAATTAGGAGTGACTAAATCATCTAGTATAAGTATTTTCATCCTATATTTTACATGGAGTTACTAATGGTACTATACTATGGATGTTATATTTTGATGTTTGTACTTCAGAAGAACGGTCCATTAGGTAGAAAGGAATCATATATCCCATTCTAACACCTTATGGTGTTCCCGGATACCAACTGTGGTCCCCTGTACCATTCCATGGCCATGCTAATACTTATATTAACATAATTGTGAGAAGTGCGGTGCTTCAACTGTGGCAAATCCTCAACTTAAGTAGAGTCAGATATAACCCAAACTACCTTAAGCAGAAGATTTATCACCTGAAACTGAGAACATGCATCAATATATGAAAGTAGCAGAAGAAGAAAATAATATAATATAACATTCACATCACAGCATAGTATAGAAAGGTAAATATAATAGTAGCTCAACTCAAAGTGCAGAAAATAAATATATTCAGATTTAAGAATTATTATAGACAGAAAATTTAAATGAAAAGAAAAGAGCTCTCATCCTCATAACAGATAATGATATCTAACTAAGCAGCAACACGAAGATTCTCCTCCTGTCCAAGCTCCTCTCCAGCAGAACCACCAACAAACATCTCCGAATCTGACATTTGTCGGTATCACAAATGCACGGGCCCCAGCCAACAAAAGAAAAGGGTTACAGTTAGACAAATCATCTAAGTACATTTTAGGATGATTAAATGAACTGAACATTTAAAGATATCACATTACTTTAAGCATATAAGTAGTTTAAGGTGCAACAATCTACAAGGAACATGATAGTTATAAAATAACATTTTTTAACTAAGCAACAAAGTATGCAAAAAGACATACCATTTATGAAGCTGAACAAGGTAAGGCTAAAAATGTATAAATAACTACAAAGTACTAAAAGTTAGCTCATCCTAACATGCTTATGATCACATGAATACATGCTAATTTCATGAAAGAAAGTTGGACTAAAATGTGATGAACTAAGTATACAAAACTAGCATTCTAAACATGCCAATACATAATAATTACTGAACTGGATTAAATATACAAATATGTAGAACTAATAAGTAAATGCCACTGAAGCATGTGGCAAAGCAAGTCAAATTATAAAATGAAATAAAGTAAAGCCACTGAAGCTTGTGGCAAAATAAGCCAAAGTACTAGAACCAAACTAAAGTAAAAGCATGCTTAAACATAGCACTGCCATAATAGGAATATGCCATACAAGACCTCTAAACAGAAAGTTTAACATATATCCATTCTAGACATCATCAGAGCTAGGTTCGAGTTAAGCTTATAGAATAAGACATGTATCAATCCTAGCTCGGCATAGAGCTAGGTCAGAGTCTATTCTATAATATAATTGGAATTGAGGAGGTAGACTAAGCTAGGACACACTCTAATGAACTGAATGTTCTAAAAGAACTGAATGAATGTTTATTCTTTTCAATCACTATCTTAAGATACATCATCAATATCATGAGTTCGCCTATTATGTCCAAGAAAAAAGGCTCAATATACAAGATGTGCAGAGCAACAATAGTCAAAGTAAGCAAGAGACTCAACTAAAGTCATGTGATGTCCATTGTTATCTAATTTAAATTACTCTAACTATTATGAGAAAATACAAGTTTATGATCTCCAACATCCAGTTATCGAGTATAATTTCGAATTTACGACCTTAGTGTTAGCATTAGAACTTATGAAGTTATAATTCAATATCAGATGAAAACTATAAAGAATTAAAGTAAATAATTCAATGACTTATTTATTATATTTCACTCACTCAACACAAATTTTGAGCATACTAATCAAGATTAGAGATTCTGGACTTAAACTCCATATTTGGGGTTCAAATCTTGAATCTAAGGTGCTTATCAAGAATCTAAGGTTCACACTCAACCTTAGTCTAAAGATAAGGAACCTTATGAGCTGAAAGATGTAGAAGTTAAGATCTTTTGAAAGGTTATTCTAATATCTTAAGACAAATTAATCAATCAAGAACATATGAATCTAAGATCTATATATAATCTTTAGAATATTTACATTATTCTATAGATTGAATAAATCATACACCCACAAGGAGATTTCAAGGGAATTAAGACAATAAATCAACTAAGAATTTCCAAGATGATATGGCATAATTTAGATCAAAATGATTAAGAGTCTAAGATCCAAGATCTAAGATTTGATCACTTAAGAAAAAAGGAAATTTAAACTAAACTCAATTAGATTAATTAGGCTCAAAAGTTAAGAAAATAATTCTAATACATTTTATTATTGATTATAAACACTTTACTGAAAGTTTTAGGGTTTAGGATGCTTAAACAATATTTTGGTCAAAATGACCAAAATATCCTTCTTAAGATTAAAATTGGAAATTTAAGATTTAAGCATTCAAATTAATTCAAATCAGTTTTAATGGACTTAATATTAGTTAATGAGATGATTGAAACACTTAACTTAATATTTAGCTCATGATTTAGCTTAAATGACACTAATCTCCTTTTAAGGCTAATTAAGGGGATTAAGATAATTAGGGTTTATTAAGATGATCCAGTCACATATGAGAGTTCTAATACTCTTAAAAAAGCATTTGAAACTTGGTTCACCAAAATCAGAGAGTTAATTAATGCTTAATTTCATTAATTTAGGATTAGGATAATTAAGAGGTGATTAATAATTTTAAATCTCTTAAATTATTTCTAATAGCATAATTAAATTCTCCATAGTTGCATGAGCAATCAGAGACCTTAATCACAATTTTTGGACATTAATTGAATTAATTATGAATTAATTGAGCTCAGAGAAAGATTTTAGCAATTTTATAAAATCTAACCATTGGATCTTGAATTTTATTTCATATTATTATTCATTACATTTTTCTGATTAAAATGGTATATTGGATCATACCGTTTGGATAAGTATAGCCAAAGTTATTTAATAAATTTATTCTAAATATTTTGCTTAATTAAAATCATAGGATAATTAAATATAAACATTAAACAGCTATTTAATAGAAGGAATTTCATTCCAAATTCTTTAATTAAACTACGACCCAAAATCGAAACTGCACGGGTCGGGTATGACCCGCCCTGCCACTGTGCGTCGTCCCCGCATCGCATACCCGATACTAGGACATCTAGGGCTAGCTTCAGACTCCCAATTCTCCATGCACAAGCCACGTCGTGCCTGGATCTCGATGGATACACCATCAAGGACCTAAGATGCATTGATTGAACCATAAACCCCCTTCTGGGATGCGCCGAATCGCTGAGGTGCTACTCAGCCTATCGATCCAAAAGGGAAAATCTGTGATGAGTGAATTCTCTTAACAAAGACAATGTCATGAGCTAGGCCTTAAACATACACGATTAAGAATTGAAGGAGAAGTGTTTAAATGAATCGACGAGTCCTGGGAGTGGATGGATAACTGGAGTGCTACTTGCGGCACTTTACAGACGCGAGCTGTAACTGAGTTGATCAATTCCAGTCGAATCGATCGATCAGATCAAATCGAGTGATTGCTACAAATCTGCAATCACTCAAGAAGGGAATTGAACTTCGAATGGGGACTCAATGGCTCAAGCAATTGTCGTGATTCAATGGCCGAAAGGCTAACTGCCAGTACACTCTCAGATGACAATCGCACCGTCTGGTCCATTATCAGTCTTCACCACTGCCTTAGCTGCCTAATGGGGAACTAAGGTATGATCCTAGCACAGTGTCTAGGGTAAGGAAGGCGCGAATTGAGCCAAAACTAGCTCGACAAAGAGAAAGCTAGAAGCTGTACCTAGAGCTGGAGAACGATTGCGATAGAGGCTAAATGAAGAGTTCAGAAGCTTCCAAGCGATCACAGAAGCTCTGCAAGGGGGTCTGAACACCAGACAACACCCTCTATCAATAGTTCATAAGTGTGAGGATTGCCAAGATTGACGGAAGCTCTAGAAGCTTTAGCTGGAAAGTTTAGGGGATCGTAGTGAGCAAAGGGACTCGTTGTGATATCCCCGGAGTATTTATAGGCAAGGGGGAGGTCTAGGGGTGGATACCATAGCTGGGAGCCATAGTTCAGGCTTAGGCAGAGGAGGAACCTCGAGCCACCACAATTAGGGCGAACAGGTGCTCACGACCCGATGAGCTTCATCCTACCAGAACCGAGAAGGTTTAAAGGCCTGGAGGACGTGTTAGAGGGAGTGAGGGGACAAGCCTGGCACCAAATGGTACGAGCGGATAATTCTATCGGGTGCACGAGCTGGGGACGAAGCTCTACAGCGACGGGTGGAAGCGCAGCCGTCAAATAGATTATCCGTTGGAATGGAACATCTCTGATCATCAGACAGGAAACGACCGATCACGAGAAGGAGATCATCCGTTGAATTAGATTTAAAGATCTGACGTATAATTGAGGCGGCTTAAGGCGAAAGGATGGATGCCATTAGATCATTTCTCATGGCCACGAAACGACTGCGATGGATCAGATCTAATCAAAAGCATGTGCCATTAGATCGGATTCACGGGATCAACAGCCCAGATGGCGCCCATGGTTTGGGGTCAGCCAACCATTGAAGAAGGATAGAAATGTAATTAAGAAATAGTAAACTCTAATTTGCAATTGAGCCAATTTAAATTAAATCCAAAATAGGCCTAACTGACCTCCAAAAATTCACCCTTAGCTAATTTGGGGGTGGGAAATTTAAAAATGCAATCAAATTTTAATTTGGAGTTCAAATTAATTTAGCTATTTTTCCAGATCCAAAATTAGACAAAAATACTAAAATACTCAAATGAGCTCTGATTGAGTTCAAACTTCTAGGGTTAGGTTTAGATGACCTATTTAGTCTAATGGAAATAAAATTAAAGCTTAATTTAGCTTAATTAATCTGAATTTAGCTAGGATAATACCTAGGGTTGTTACATATCCAATAGGAGAGCCCGGACCGCAGCGCACGTGGTCCGGACCGCTTCTTCCCCAATTGGGGTCCGTTAGGGATGCCATAAAATTAGACCTCCTGGTCGAACTTGGGGATCTTAGAGATAGCCCACACACCATCGTGAAGCCCTTCCCAAGTCCAACCCGATGAACCCAAGATTTAGCCCGTGAGGTTGACTTGAACGGCAATAAGGTGATGCCCTAGCTCCACCCGATGGAACCCTAAGGACAACTGTGGATGGTTCGATCCATTCAAGCTCGATCTGACTTGATCGAGCTCGATCAAAGCTCAGATCGATTGTCCATCACACGGAATAGGCACAGGCACAATCAATTTTAGGAGGAAAGTAAGGGATCGGTACCTAGACAGCTTCAAAGGTCTCGGATCCGGCTAACTTTTGTGAGCTTCTGACATCGACTCCGTAGCTCCCAACTCCATGTAAGAGTCTCAAATAATTTAGCAAGTGATAAGGAAGGAAATGGGGGCTCTAATGTAGGATGGGAGGGGCTGGACTGACGGTTCATGCTACGGCCAACAGTCGCCAGATAGTCGTGGCCGACGTGGAAAGGTGTGACGACCGAGTGATCAAGTTTGAGAATTTCTAAATAATAAACTCATCATTTGAAATATAGAGAGTAAGGTAATAAAATGATAAGTTTATTTATTCATCACAGAGCCAATCTTATAAAATTACATAAGTTTAATTATTATTACAATATATAACAAAAGAAAATATATTCACTCCAATCTCACTTCTTCTTATAAGCTCTTCCTAAGTGAGTATCTTCTTAAGCTTTAGTTTTCAAAACCTGAAATAATCATCAGTAAAGCCAGTCAGGCAGGCGTACAAAAATTATTCATTAAGAATTATTTTCTAGCATCCTAAAATAGGTGTAAATCAAATGAAATGGTAAGAAAATTTTATTTTTATATTAACGTGTAATAAAATAAATGCTGTAAATTTTACCAAGCTTTCCCTGCATATTAGATATGAAATTAAACATTTGAAAAACATCAAGTAAATTTTTTTTTCAATTAAAAGTAAATTGTGACACAAAGCTGAGTCCTCTGACTCATCATCCAACAGGTAACTTATTGGACATGGAAGCTTATCACCACCCGTCGGTAGTGCCTCATTTTATAGATGTAAAATGGTGTATCTTTTCTCTGGATCTTCTGCCCACTTCCATAAGGGCTAGATCCCTCCTTATTTTATTGTGAGCTACTAGTAAGCTATGCCTGTACATGTTATATTTTCATTTCTTCCTTCAAAGATAAACACCGAAAAGAAAATTTCTTTACTTTTTGTCACACACTTTTATATGAAAATATTACAATTTAATAAAGTGGTTTGCATGATAAAATGAATAAGCAATATTCAAATGGAAATAAGCTCAAAATTTAAGATACTTGAAACAAAACTTAAGAATTATTTCGTAGCTGACTTGAAGAATAATTTTCTTAAATTTATTGATTTCAATCTATTAAATCAACATCTAAATTTATTAATAAACTATCTTAATTCACTTTAAACTATTCATTTAATAAATTATATAAAAAATTCATGATATTATTATTATGAGAAATTATATTTATAATATTCCAAAAATCAAATTTATTACTTAAATTATTCATAAATATCAAAATTTATCTTCTTAGAGCAATTATAAAGTTTGTAAATTAAATATATATCATTTGAAATGAAAATTTTATTCTTATAAAATTTTTCTAATTTTTGTTAAGTAAGAAATTTAAGTTTTTAGCTGATTTTGTATCATCCAAAAGGTGTTTTTAGAGTGCTTATTTTCTGTTGATATTTAAACATAAATTGTTCTTTATATACTAGAGAATATGTATGCCAAACATTACATTTGGTTCTCTATATTTTAAAAATTATATCATTTCAAATATTGGAAAATTTTCTGAAATTCTAAAATTTTTATCTAAATTCAAATTTGTGATTTTTTTAGCAAACTATAAGCACTTAAATGATATTCTTAATGACATAATCAACTCAAGTAATCAATAAAGAAATTGCTCACAATATAGCTAAGATTATGTTTGCCAAAGATAAACATCTAACTGTGCTTGGAATAAAAATTATACTAAGCTAAACATCAAAAAAATTTCAGAAAAATCTATTTTTAAATATGGAACTTTTTAGAGTTTTTATTGTACTTTGAGCACTTAAATGTTAACTTTAAAGTACCCAAAATTCTGGGATGTCTTAAGTGAAGTTCTTCCCAATATATAGGGGAATCTACATGCAATATTACAACTTTATATTCTTAGTAACCAAAAAGATATAGAGTTTCAAAATATTACCAAAATCTTAAAATTTTAAAAAATTCAAAATATTTTCTAAGTAAAAATTCATTAGTTTTATTATATTTTGAGATTAATTTAAATTAGCATAGAAGAAAAATCATTAAATAGTTTCTTCTAATAATATACAACCAATATATAGGAGAATATATTAAAAAAGATCTCAAGTTCTATATATGATATATCTAAAAGATATAGATATGCAAAGTTAACATAAATATACTTCTTAAGCATGAGAAATATTTGAATGAAATTAAAACCTTAGAAATTTACAAGAAAATGATATAATCATGTATTAATTCTTTGCTTATCATGAGGAGATCTAAATAAAATTGAAAGATGATTTGCATGCATGCTTTGATTCTTATAAATAAAATGAGAAAAAAAATGATAATTACCTTAAGGAGAAATTTGGAAAGTTTGATGGAGAGGAGTTCTTCTTTGGATCTCTTCTCTAAGATGATTTGAATCTCTTAGATAACTTCTTGGATCTTTAGGATAGCCTTGAGAGTAGGAGAGATTTAGGGAAAAAAAAAGAGATGTGAAGAAGTTCTTGAAAATGAAAGGAGAAGTGTTTGGGAAGAAGAAAAATTTGGAGGTGATGGAAGGAGATAGAGGAGAGATATTCGCTAAGAGATGAGAAGTCTAAATTGAGTTACAAATGCTGAACTTTTCCTCTCATCTACAGCCATTAAATGTATAGAAATAAATTGGATAAGAGAGAAATTAAATCAAATAGCATAAATAAATCAAAATAAGAATGGATGGCTTAGATTAAGAGGTAAATTTTGTCTTTATTTGGAATAAAATTCTCTCCAAATAGGATAATAATATTTCTAAGGGGTATATTTGCAAAGATAAATTTTAAGAAAAGATAAAAATTACAAATTAACTAAATTTAAATAAATAAGTAAATGAAAATTTAAATTTTTACAAATTCAAAAAATCAAAATTTAACGAAAATTAAATTTTTAATGTATCAAATGAAAGGTCTTGTTGATACGACTCCAACGATACACTCTATGCTCATGTTGACCCCGCCACTGGGCATTATTGCCTCTTTGTAGCCTGTTGGAGAGAACTAATCTACTTCTTAGATAGAACCGCTGCGCGGCCTACCCGGAGGCCACGTAAGATTAGTCTGAAACTAGAGCCATCTCCTTTGAGTTATTGGAGGGTTTTCTGGGACGGAGGTGCGAAGGCTACGAAGTAGACGTCGAACCGAAGAGTGTAGCGAAGTCACTTCAGTAGCTCGGCCACCTGGGGTGATGGCCTGCATCTCTCACTTCGCGACTAACTACCAAAAACGTCAAATTTGGACGAGCGGATAAGCGGCAACTAGCCCAGGAAATTCACAATTTTTTTTTTGACTATTCTTTCAAAATAGTTTTAAATTTATGAAATTTTCCCTTTTAGCTTATATCGACGTCCTGATTCCAAAAATATCAAAAATTTTCAATTCTGACACCTAAATATTTTTTAATAATTATTTTAATTTAAATGCTTATTAAAAAAACTATGAAAAATCCTGACGTAAATTAATTTTCAAAATTTATCAAATATTCTCTAAATTCATTTCTAACATTACTATAATGAAATAGTAAAAAGTATATAATTCAAACTTTATTTAATAATTAAATTTAATTAATTATATTTGAAATAAACATATATTACAAAAGAGGACGTACATGAGAATGATCCTGGCCGTTTGTTCAATCGCTCGATGGAACGGCCAAATCGAGACAATGGATTGGGTCGCATCTAGACCATTGGATCGTGTTTTAAAAAATGCTCAATGGCCTAGATCAAAGCGGACGACTGCTCCGTGCAATGAACCTTATAACGGATCCACGTGGTCCTAAATAATAGTTGTTAGATTAATCTCATTTATTATATATATTAATTATATTTAGATTATTAAATACAATATTTAATTATTTATTTTTCTAAATTAATTTCTTAAATTTAAATATATAAACGTACTCTAAAAAATCTCAAAAATTCACCCTTAGTTTATTGAGCGGTGAGAAACTCAAAAATGAAATCAAATTTTTGACCAGAGGTATATTTAATTATCTTAATTTTTTGAGTATTTAAACAATATTAAAATATTCGGGTATAATTCGACGACCTCCAAACACTTCCAAAATATCTCATCTAACTAATTTGGGGGTAATTAGTCCAATGGAAGTCTCCATTTTTTATTTTGAGGTTTAACTAAATTAGGCATTCTCAGAAATATCAAAAAACCAAGAACTGTTGGAAATTACCAAATGATCTTCAAATTGCACGATACTTGAAATGGAAGCTCTGAATACTATTATAAGACTAGTGAAAGAAGATTATTGTCAATTAGGTCACAAATTGATGGGTAACAATACTAGGGATGTTACAGACTCCCCTCCTTATAAAGGGTGTCGCCCATGACACACAACAAATAAAAAAAAACAAGAAATTAAAATGCATGAAAGAAATTTAAAGAAACAATAATAAAAATGAAAGAACTAAAACTACCTGATTAGAAAAAGAATTATGAGAACTTCTTTCGCATATCCTCTTTTTTTCCCATGTGGCTTCATCAGCTGGATGATTCTGCCAGTGAACTTTGATCATAGGAATATTGCGATTTCTTAACTGTTTAAGATCTCACCCCAGGATTACAATAGGCATGACGACAAAAGTCAGATTATTCTATAACCCAATTGCCGGAATCTGAACTTGCTGACTATGATCTAACAAACACCTTCTTAATGACGAGATGTGAAACACATTGTGCATGACTGAGAAGTCATCAGGTAACTCCAACCTATATGCAAATATTACAACTTTTTCATTCACTTTAAAGGGTCCCATATATCTTGGACTTAGCTTTTTAGAAATACTGAATCTCTGCACTCCTTGCATCAGAATTACTTTCAAATACACATGATCATTGATGTAGTCAAAATTTGCAGCAAAAATCTAATATTTTAATAGTCATATCACTATATATTTTCCTATACTTTGAGTAGAAATTGATTTCTTTTCAGGAAAATGAAGAAAACAAATTGCAAAGGCTAATTTACCAAATTCTGGACAAAAATCACCGCAGCGCGCTCCTGCGCGCTGCAGCGTGCCATGGCGTCCCCTTAAAATCGCCTGACCTGGAAGTACAACTGGAGACCTGGAGCACGACCGCTGCAGTGCGCCATGGCTCGCCATAGCGCGCCACGGCGTCATATTGATAAAGATAAATTAAAACCTTATAAACGAGTAATTGAACAGTAAAAAAACACAAGTTGCATATCGCAGCGTGCCACGGCGGGCCGCCGCGTGCTACAACATCATTTCTTGTTAATTATTGGAACCTTATAAACAATTAATAGAACAGTAAAATCGCAAGTTGCACGCCACAGCGCGCCACGGCGCCCCTCAGCACGCTCTAGCGTCATTTCTCGATGATTATTTGAACTTTATAAACAAGTAATTGAACATTGATCCTACAAGTCATCCGATATAGCGCGCTGCTGTGGGTGAATTTTTATTTTATAAGACTATAGTTAAACTAATTGAATAGTGAAAATCGCAAGTCGTCTGCTATAGCGCACTGCAGCGCGCCTCAGCGTATGCTGCAGCGACCGAACGAAAAAGATACTAACTTATATGCATGAAGAGCATTTGGAGCACTGCTGCCACAACACGCCACTGCAGAATAGTGATTGAAACGTCACTGCCACAGCACACCACAGTTGAACAGTAAATGAAATGTGACTACCACAGCGCGCCCTAGTGGACAACCTAGAATTTTCTAGAAAATAGCAATTAAGAGGCATGGGGAAGGCCACAAAAATGTAACCTTTGCCAACCCCAGTGTGGGGCCCCTGTACTAACACTAGGGAGTACGGTGCTACAACTGTGGCAAATCCCCAACTTAAGTAAAGTCAAGTGAAACCCAACCTGCCTTAAGCCAATGACTTGTCACCTGAATACTATAAACATTCATCAATATATATTTATACATATATCAAAGTGGTGGAAGCATAAAAATGTAACATAGCATCCACAAGCACAACATAGTAGAAAGAAGAGAACAAAATAGTAACTCAGCTCAAGTGAAAAAAGTAAAGTACATTCAGAATTTAATTATTACAACCTGTATTAAATGAAAATTATAAAAGTCTCTCAATCTCACTGAAATAAAAAGTAAAGTCTATCTAAGCTGCAGTAGAATGATCTTCCTCTTGCACTGGCTCCTCTCCTACAAACCTGCCTACGAACGAGTTTGGATCTGACATTTGTCAGTATCACAAATGCCAGGGCCCCAGCCAACAAAATAAAAAGGTTACACCTAGACAATTGTCTAAGTACATTTTAAGCTATTTTAAATGAATTGATTAATTAAAGATAACACATTTGATTAATCTAACATGCAAGCAATTATAGGGTGCAACAAGCTATACAAGAAATGGGTAACTATAAACTATCCATTTATATCAATCAACAAGTATGTGAAATAACATGATAAAAAAACACGAAAGTAAGCAAGGTGAAGCTAAAAATAAAAGTAACTGCAACTACTGTAATAAATCTGATCTTAACATGATTATGATCACATTAAAATATGCTGAGTATAAAAGAACACAAGTACTGAATATAACAACAAATTCTAATATTCTAAACATGCCAATATATATAGCTAATCCATAAGAGTATACATACAACATGCAGATTGATATGAAAAGGAAAGACCACTGAGACATGTGGCAAAAAGCAAAACAATCAATGCACCGTAAAGCCACTGAGACACGTGGCAAAGCAAGCAAGTACTGTAAGAAAGACCACTGAAACATGTGGCACAGCAAGCAAAACTGAAAACTAGACTAGAGTAGCAGTATGCCTAAGACATAGTGCTGCCATACCAGACAATAGGCCATACAGGGCCTTTGAACTGAGAGTTCAACTATAACCATTTTAGACATCCAATACGCTAGGCCTGAGTTAAACTCATAGAATAAGTCTAAAACCATCCTAGACATCCAATACGCTAGGCCTGAGACTATTCTATAACAATACAAGAACTGAATAGGCAGACTAAGCTAGGACATACTCTACTAACTGAAAGCACTGCAAGAACTAGATAAATAATATGCTTTAGAAATACTAACTTATGATGTATCATCCATATCCTAAGTTCTCCTATTATGCTCAAGAAATAAGGCTCAATATCCAAGGTATGTCAAGCTATCAAGTCAAAGTAAACAAGAGACTCAATATAGACTTATGTGATATCTGTTGTAGTCTAATTTGTCCAATCTAACTATTCTGAGAATATACAAGTTTACGATATCTAATATCTAGCTATCGAGTAAAAATCTTAGATTTACGATCTTAAAGTTAATATTAGAACTTAGCAAGTCCTAATTCAAAATCATCTAACAACTATAAGGTTTAAACAAATGAATTACATCCTAATTATAAATTTTTTTTTCTCTTACCCAAATTTTGATTAAGTAAATCAAGATTTAAGGATTTTGGACTTAAACTCCACCTTGGTGTTCAAATCCTAAATTCAAGGTGATGTCCTAATAAGAATCTAGAATTCATACTTAATACCCAAGTTACAAATAAAGAATCCTATAAGCTGAAAGATCCAAGGGCTAAGAACTTAGTGAAAGGCAACTCTACTGATTATAAGATAAAATAATCAATTAAAAACTTGAGAATCTAAGATCTATATCCAATCTTTTAGGATAATTCCATTATCCTATAGATTGAATCAATCCTATACCCACATGGAAGGCTTCAAAAGATTCAGACAATAAATCATTTAAGAAATTTCAATTGGAGATAGTTTAATTCAAGTAGAAGACCTAAAGTCTAAGATCTAAGACTAAGATCTAAGGTTCGATCACTTTAGACTTAAATTAGGTTTTCAACTTAGACTTTCTAAATATGTTTCTTTTAGAATTTAAGCTCATGAACTAACTTAATTGCACTTATTAAATTAAGATTTAACATCTAAAATTATTAGATTCAATTATTAAGGCAAAGTGACTCCTTTATGATCACTTAAGATCTAAGTATCTTAATTAAGGCTAAATGAAGATTTCTTAACTTAATATCCATATTATTAATATCATTAGTTCAGAGAGGTGCTAATGATCTAATTAAAGATATTTTGCTTAATTTTCCAAGGATTAAGGGGCACTTAAACACATTTGGGTCAAAATGACTAAAATACCTCTCTAAAGGTTAAAAATAGGATTTTTGGATCTAGCTACCCAAATTGATTATAATCTATTTTAATGAGTTTCATATTGATTAATGAAGTGGGAAAATACCCTTATCTTAGGTTTTGGCAACCTAAATTGAACTAATTAGCACTAATCATCTAATTAAGCTAATTAGGGAGATTAATGAAATTAGGGTATTCTAAGGTGATACATTTGTATTTATAGGCTCCACTATCCTTAATGAGGCATTAAGAACTTAGCTCACTAAAATCAAAGGCTTAATTAAGGTTTAATTCACTAATCCCTAATTAAAGTAATTAAAAGGTGATTAAAGAAATTAAATATCATAATTTGATTTTAAGGGTTTACAATTATTCTCTAGGGACATATGAGTAATCAAAGCCCTTATTTTTCATAATTGGGTATTTATTTAATTTAATATAATTTAATTAAGAACAGAAAAAAATTGGGTAATTATTTTAAATCCAACCATTGGATCTGTGATTTTATTTTATATTTAGATTCATTGCATTTTTTTATACAAATGGTATATTGGACCATACCATTTGGATCAGTATAACTCAAGTTATTTCAATAATTTATTATGTATTTTTATTTAAATTAAAACTATAGGAATGAATTTATTAATTAATTAACCATGGATCCTATAATTTGCTAATAGCCGCGGCCCAAAATCAAAAGACGCGGGTCACGGGTCGGCCCGACCCGTGACTTCATCTCCTACCTCTCGACGGGCACCGATTTATGGCAACCTTCGATCAATGAATTCGCCGCACCCCGTCCACGCCACGCCACCAATTCGATGGCTACACGTTCAGGCTTCGAAGGCTCGTCGAATGGACCATAAACCCCCACCTAGGAGGCGCCGGATTGCTGGGGTGCTACTCGACCGAGGCGTACTAAGGGAAGGAGCTTCGGGTTCTCTGTAAGCGAGCAATTCTCCTCACAGGAGCCACCAAACTGACGGGGTTCGATCCCTACACCATCAGTGAGGTGAGGCGAGTCGAACCCCCAAAGTTCCACAGATTGGGGTGCAGCCAACCACTGGGTCCTTACTCGGACTCAGCCTCAGCTCAGCTGCTAGCTCGATCGATCGATACGATCGATCGAAGCTAGCACAAACCCTGGGATCAATCGGGTTAGGTTCCTAGAGGGCTAAGGGAGCTAGACGACATCCAGAGGCATTAATTGCAAGCTTAAATGAGCGAACTGAGCTTACGCAGCTCAGTGGGAAGAGGCGGTACCTGGGAGGGGAATGTAGGCACTGGTCAAGGAGACTTAGGTGCAGGTAGAGCTTCCTGAGGAGTGCCACGAGCTAGCAGGGGGTCTGAACACCAGACACGCACCAGTTATCATTGGTTCGCAGCTTCAGAAGTTCCGGAAATCGCCGAGCAGACGGGGACTCCAGTAGGCCTTCAGCTAAGCAATTAAGGATTCACAGTGAGTAAAGGGGCTCACTGTGAAGTCCTGAGGGTATTTATAGGCTCTAGGGAGGTCTAGGGTGGCTGCCGAGGTCGGGAGCCATGGCTTAGGCTCGGCCCAAGGGTGCTCCCTCAATTACCTAAATTGTCATGGACTGGGCCTCAGCCTTGGCTGGGCAGTGCTAGGGTGACGAGGGCAAAGTCGCAACGGCTTCCCTGACGTGGCACGGGAGTGGCAGACCGGCTTGAGGATGTGGTTGTACGGGGGGATTCGGTTGTCGGGCGCGAGCTAAGGAGGAAGATGATCCACAGTCGCGGGGTCGCCAGGACCGTCTGATGGATCGTCAGTTGACGCGGAACGGCTTTGATCTCCCGACATCTAACGTCCGCGCAAAGAGGCTGGATTGATCGTCGGATTGGTCCCAAGGATCGAACGGGTGATCGGGGATACTTAAGGCGATTACTTGAATGTCGTCGGATTAGAATCACGGAACCGTGGAACGGTCGAGATGAGGAGGGCTTGATCGAAGACGCGGGCCGTTGGATTGAATCCGCGGGATGGATGGCCCAAATGGTGCCCACAGTTTGGGGTCAGCCGACCGTTGGAGGGAGGGTGGATTTGTAATTACAAATTATTTAGAACCCTAATTTATAATTAAACCAAATTAAATTAAATCCAAAATGTGTCTAAATGACCTCCAAAAATTCCCAAAATTTCACCCTTAGCTAATTTGTGGGTGGGAAATTCAAAAATAAAATCAGATTTTAATTTGGAGATCAAATTAATTTAGGTATTTTCTAGGGCTCAATAATTAGGCAAAATTATTAAAATTTCCAATTTAGCTCCGATTGATTCTAAACTCCTAGGGTTAGATTTAAATGACTCATTGAGTCTAATGGAATAAAAATCAAAACTTGGTTTAGCTTAATTAATCTAGTTTTAGCTAAGGTAGCAACTAGGGTTGTTACATCATAGGAGAAGCGATTGTAAGAGACGAGGGGTCCCGAGAAAGTCTGGATCAATGGAGTGCTACTCGAGGCATTTTACAGATGCAGGCTCGCTCTGAGTCGATCGATACCAGCCGAATCGATCAGTCAGGCCGAGCCCAGTGATTGCAATTAACCTACAATCACTCCAGGAAGAGTTTAGGATTCAATTGGGACTCAATGGTTCAGGAAAACACCGATATCCATGTCTCAAGGATTGGCAGCTAGTGCAAATTTAGACTGAATTATGCTATCTGGTCCACTATCAGTCCCCGACCAGAAGTCTTAGGTGCCTAGTAGGGAGCTAAGGTAAGAACCTATCACAGCATCTAAGATAGAAGAGCTACGAGGCGAGCTGAAAGCAGCTCGATAGAAAGAGGGAACGGAGGCTATACCTTGGATTGAGGAATTGCAATGATAGAGAGGGATCTAGGTGCTTTCGAGCTCACCAGATCAGCAATGCAGGTTCACAGAGGGTCTGAACTCCAGACGAGCCCTCTATCAGTGGTATGCAACTGTTGGATTCACTGGGATTGCCGAGTGCGACGAAAGCTCCAAGGAACCTTTGGCTAAGTAATTGAGGAATCACAGTGAGCAAAGGGACTCACTGTGATATCTTGAAGGTATTTATTGGTGAGAGGGAGGTTCAGGGGTGGATACCGTGGCTGGAAGCCATGGCTCAAGCTCGGGCCGAGCTGTCTCAACAGCCCACCTCCTAATGGGATTGCTCCCAACCCCAGGGTCTCCTGGGGGGTTCGGCCAGAAACGGGAAGATCCTAACGGTCTAGGTGACCTGGTGAGGAGTGGTAAACAGGATCAACGTGGCTTGTACGAGCGGATTTCTCCTGTCGGGCTTGCAATCGAGCAAAGACAACGATCCACAGTGGCGGAGTTCGCCTCCGTCGTCTGATCACGAGACCATTGAGGATAGACGATCTGATGCGGCTCCCAATTAATAGATAAATAGATTAGATCTCAAGTGTTGGATAATAGATGCTAATCAGGCGGATATGATTTAATCACGGCGCGGGGTAGATCGCGTCATTGGATAATTTGCTAGGATGCATGCTAACGTATCCATTGGTTGGATTGCACGCAGTCCCGATAGCAAATCCCATATATTAAATATATATAAATATTTAATTTAATTAATATTAATTCAATTAATAATTTTCTTAAATTCTAATTACTTTATAAATCCAATTTGGGACTAAATGAGCTCCAAAAATTCCTAAAAATTCACCGTTATCTAATTATGGCTTGAGGAATTCAAAAATGAAATCAAAAATTAATTTGGAGATCAATTTAATTTAGGTATTTTTTAAGGCTTAAAAATAGCCAAAAACCAAAATTCTCAATTTATCTCCAATTGATTTCAAATTTCTAGGGTTAGGTTTAAATGACCCATTGAGTTTAATGTAATCAAAATTAGCACTTAGTTTAGCTTCATTAATCTAAACTTAGCTATGGTAACAGCTAGGGTTGTTACAGCATTGCTTTCAGAGAGACGGCTTGTTTATATGATTACCACCTTCAAATTTTGGGAACTCTACTTGGAGTTTTAGCTGATAGGTGGTGGTGCTGGACTTACAGAAGGCTCTCAAGGAACTGTCGAGTAGTCTCATACGATGATTTTTGTGCTGCCTTTAGGACAAAAGATTGTAGTTAATCTTCTTAAATTATCTCTTGTATCTTTCTTTCGCACTAGTTATCATTTTTGCCTATCTATGTAACTTCTATTTTGAGAAGTAATTATTGGAAGAAATATTGGATTTTTATTTTATCTCCTAAATTTGTATCTTTGGAGATTACAGACATGAATCCAGGATCCCCTTCTGTTCAAACCCCGATCAAGAACACAGTCTCGTCTTCAGGTGGACCTGACGATGTTAATTCTCTTGCAAGCCTGATTAAGGCTTTAATAGAAAGTTATGCACAACATGCACAAGAAACTCTCATCCTAAATTCTCAGCAACCACCTGTCCTTCAGATGACAGTTCCATCTGCACCTCACTTCTCCACAAATGATTTCCTTTATAAGTGAATTTTGTAGTAGATGTTTTCATTATCCATTCTAGCCTTGCTTTTCCCATTATAGTATTTTTGTCCTTTTAATTTTTTCCATTTCTTAACTTCTTATTCATGGAGTAGTGATTGAAAAATAACCTTTTGATTTTTCTTCTAAATTTGCATTCTTAAATTTTGAGTCATGGATTTTGGTTCCCCTTCAATGTTATATCTGACCCTTTTTCTAGCAAACTTGGAGACATTAAATCTCTCATGGATCTAGTTAAGTCTTTGATTGGAAACCAAGCTCAGTAAGCTCAGAAGTATTTGTAGAATCTGAAAATTCAATAATATTTAGGACTCCATAAATGGCTTTATTAAATATTGCCTAATTAGACTAAACCATGATTAGTGTATAACTTTCAGATTTTGAACCATGCTAATCAAAGATAGTTTTAAACCTTGAAAATGACCAATTCATTCTTGAGATTAGATTAAGCTAATCTCATTGGCTTAGACTTTAATTATTGCTATTTGAACCATTCCTAAACCTTGGTGTTGGGTCAGCTTGACCTAACATGAATTAGATGTATTGTGTAGATAACCTTACCCTAGCTTGGTAGGATAAATCCCTATTTATGGTTATCCATTAATTTGAGTCTAATTTCTTGCATAGTAAGTCTGATCTTATGTTCAAGGTGTTTTTTCTCTAATTAAGCAACAACCTCTTCTTTAGCTTGGACAATCAAGCCTTCGATTATTTTGGGGTCAAGTCACACTCTTATGAATTATAGTAATAATTCTTCCCTTCAGAAGTGTTTTATCCAATTGGGTGAATAAATTCTCATCCCCTAGGTTAATTTATTTGTTGAATCTCTGAAGATATTATGAGCTAAGTCACATTTGTAACTTAAAGTGTTAGCCTAGCTTATTCCTTAGATTTTGGTCACATCATTCCATTGGGATGAGTGTTCCCATATTCTTTGGAATGGGTAGTTATAATCATTGAACTTAGTTTATTAAGTCATAATTTATGACTCATGGTAATAGCCTTATGATTTATTTTCTAATATTTTATCCTAATTAGATAATTGATGTCTTGCCTTGATTAATTTTGTTGACCTTTATAACCTTAAGATATTAAGTCACATTATGTGACTTGATGCATTAGACTTCCATCTTCTTTGAGGTTGAGTATCCGAATTGGATATTCACCCTCTTTAGTGTGAGGTTACATCATTGTTAGATTGTTCTAACCTTTGTATGTGAGCTCATAAGCATAGCTTACAGTAAACCTTGTCTCATTAGTAGACTTGGTTTATTGTGTTTTAGCTAGCTTTCTTATCTAGGATCCATTCTAAGTCAAAGAATCTTTGCTCTTTGATAATAAACCTTCTTTTAAGTTGTAAATCCTTTTAATTCTAATTATTGAATTAGAATTTATAGTTATCCTTTGGAATCCTTTTTAATTAAGTCACTTGTAGTGACTTAATATGTTAACCTTATAGTCCCCTTGTCCATCTTGATTGGATGATAATTCTCTTTCCCTAAGGATAATCTTCATTGAGTGATGAATGTCACTTAAGCATAATGCCTTTAAGAGATCTTGACCATTAGCTTATCCTATACTTAGTATGTAATGTTATATACTAAGTAATAGTTTACCACCTTGTATAGTCAACCTTAGCCTAAGATCTTTAAGTGTTAAGCCACATATTGTGACTTGGGAATTTAAACTTTAGTTCTTTGAGGTTGCATTCTACTTAAATAAATGCTAATGTCATCCCTTTGGATGCCTTTCCTTTTAAGTGATGATTAACCACTTAGTTTGGTTATCTTCATTTAGCTTAGAACCATTGTTAAAATATCCTAACCTTAACTGTAAAGTAAGATTTTGAAGTTCTAGCCTTAAACCTTAAGTTTAAGGATAGATTCTAAAATTAGAATCCTTGAGCCTTTCAAGACTCTTGACCTTAGCTCCTTCAAGCGATTTGGAATCTTATATTGAGAATTAGGAAGTAGTCGCCAAATTGATCTTCAATCCCAAAGGCAATGCAATCTACCTAGGGATGCATTGTTGAATTTGTCACAAGTACTATGAATGCAACTTAGTCAAAATAGAACACCAAAAGCAAGTGGATCTCAATTCCCAAGTCGAAGTGGTTTTGTATTGTGGGGCCCCCGTACCCTCCGTGACCATGCTAATACTGATATTAACATAAACACAAGGACTGCGAAGCTCCAACTGTGAAAAATCCCCAACTTAAGTAAGGTCAGGTAAGACCCAACCTGCCTTAGGCCAATGACATGTCACTTGGAACTATGAACATACATCAATACAATTCAAAATAGCAGAAACACGAAACAATATAACGTAACATCCACATCACAGCATATTTAGCAAGCAATCATAAGAGTATTGGCACAATGATTCATTAAATACCAGAATCTTTGGGGGATACGTGTCATGTATGAGACAACTTTGGGAGAGCAAAAAAGCCCATATTAAATACAGCAAATCACTGAAATGAGTTGGGGATATAATGGAACTAATGCCAATTGGAGCGTTCCTATACTTGAAGATTTCCTCCATATTGCTCGAGCTCAAGGTTGAGGTCATGTTTGAAGAGTAACTCAATAAACTAGATATGGGCCATATGCAAGTATGGATACATAAGCAAGGCCTCTCTTGTTTAGAAATTTAAATAATTTTTTTATTGAGTAAAGCGAATGACAGCCTGAAGTCTCAAGTTAGAGATATTATATGAGTCAAGCTCCAGAAGCCAGCTCAAGCACAGCACATGACCTAGCTAAGCTCAGCTCACTTGAGCCCGCACCTATGCCCACAAATGGATAAGATAATGTACAACGCAATAAATAAGATATGTGAACATCTAAGGAGAATACAAAGGTTTCTGCCTAGCTAAATACACATAATCCCTGCTCTCAGCTTCAAGTTCTTGAATAATCTTCACAGCCCATTCCTTCTTTTCATCCAAACCAGCTAGATGCACCATAAAATCTCCCGTAGAATACAATCCTGAAATCCAATGCCAAATAAAATAAGGACCTCCTTATTTACAACATTAGTAGCCATTTAACATAGGCAATACTTTGGGGCAATGCATGTAATTGCCATGTTAAATAATCAGATTATAAGCACTACTAACGATTATAATAAAGCGAGGAATAAAACCTCTCCACACAGTTCTTGATGAAGAGATGAGTTGATAGACTGATTTCCATGAAGGGTACCAAGGATAGGAGTTGAATAGGCACTGCATGGGCGATATTCGAACATGGTCCCGCAGTTCACGAAATGATAGCTTTCCAACGAGAAACTTCAAGGCATCGTTATCGCCGCTCTTGGTCGATCCAAACCGCAAAAACGATGTCTGGTTCCACCAAATATTCAAAAAGTTCTCGCTCCATTTTGATTGCCGTACAAAGAAAACGCCTGAAGAAATAGAAGCTTTTGTCTAGACAAACTCACAAGAGCAAAAAAAATTCATTGTTCTGTATTTCATGCATGAATACAGCAATGCAGGGATTGCATTGCCATGTGAAAATTTATCATAACCAATAAATATGACATATTATACTAAATCAGAAATTTTTAATCAAAGGTTTTTACCTACGAAATGCTCAAGACTTTATAGTATGCATATACAGAACCCAAAGTTTACTATTTACAACAAAATACTTTCAACTCCTTTTCCAACGTGCATGACAACAACGATTTGCACTTTTGATCTAAACATGCAACTCACTCTAAAATTGCTCGAACTTGAAATTAAATTGAGAAAATCAATTCTCAAGTCAAAACTTAGACTCAAGTTATTTTCAAGTTCAAGTTGACTTGTTTAAATAATTGATTCAAGTTAAATTTTAAATATTAAATGTTCAAGAAAATCATATAATGCAATGGTTGGATTGCTTTGTATGCAATCCACCCATCCATGTTTGAATCTAACATTCTCTTAAAAAATTTTAAATTTATTTTGAGCTTACTCAAATTAACTTCGAGTTAGCTCAAAATCAAACCATTTCAAATTAAATTAACTCGACTCATAATCCAATTTGAGTGAGTCAAGTTTGAGTCGAGCTAAACTCAAAAATGACTTTAAGTCCAATTTGAGTCGACTCAAAGCTAGCCCTAATAGCACTCATAAATACTTATAATTACAAAAATTCTAAGAATAGTAAAGTGACAATGCTTATTTGTAAGTATTAAAATTTTGTTGCTGCATTTACACAGTATAAAATTTGGGTGCTATCAGTGTATAGAAGACCTCTAAATCAAATTATGTGACTAACAGCTAGTAGACATCTTAGTGCAGTTGAAGACAACTTCCTAGTTTTATATCAAAATGCCATTCAGTGTTACCGAGAGTTTAACATTTGATATAATGATGATTTTGATTCAAAGTATTGATACTTATCATAATGTGATGAACATTTTGAACAAAAAATTGGTTAAAATTTCCTAAATCTATAATAATTTGCTTAAAAACTCCAAAAGGAATTTCGGAATGAATGAATGGCAGAACATGGCTCACTGACTCAAACACGGGGAAGGTGATCCCTCATATCAGCAGCAGGAAAAATTCAAATACTTTGTGATTTCATCCAGCCGATGGTCTCCCATTAGCAGTTCATGCTGAGAGTTATTTTACGCCCTCTTTAACTCGATAGACCTATTTCTACAGTTCTTGATCCTTGTTTACAAAAAGTGCTAACTGAAGCTCTCAATTCTATCATAAGAAAATTTTTTATAGCTGAAATTCGTTGAGCCTTTTTCAATTTAAAAAAAGATGCTTCTCCTAAACATGACACCTTTAAGAGCTATTTTTATCAATCCACCTAGAATGTGACGAGCCCAATGCTTCTCCAAGTAGTTTATCATTTTTTGCCACTAGTAAAATGCCAAGATGGCTTTCTCATATGGCCATTTCCCTTATCCCCAAAAATAAAGTTGCAAACTCCATTCAAGATTATAGGCCTATAATTTTATGCAACTCTATTTACAAAGGCATTGCCAAATTGATTGCTAACAGGATTGCTCCACTTCTTCCCACTCTCACTCACCCTGCTCAATTTGGATTCATTAAGGATCGGTCTGTTGCTGACAGTAATGTTATTGCCAACCCAACTTTACATAGCTTCAATTCTCATAAAAAGGCTTATTATGTGCAAAAATTGATCTTCAAAAAGCATTTTATACTGTCAACAGAAGTTAAATTATCACAAAATAGAACAAATGGGTTTCCCTGATTCCCTCATTAGCCGGATTTTGGCTTGTATTCATAAGGTCTTATATTCCTTCATTATCACAAGAATAGAACAAATAGGTTTTATTGAATCTTCAAATGGTATTCATCAAATTTGCCCCCTATCCCCGCTCTTATTTTTCATTGCTTTAAATGGGTTCTCTGATTTACTTGAGGCAGCTTGTTCTATGCATCAATTTAAGCCTTTAAAGTCTTCTTTTAAGTGCTCTCACTTACTTTTTGCAGATGACATCTTGGTATTCAAAGAGCATCTCATGCAACTATATTAGTTCTCAAAGCATGTTTAGATAAGTTCTCCAATTCTTATGGGCTTCATATAAATATGGATAAATTAGCTATCGATTTTTCTAAAGTGTTGCAAATGTTGTCCAGTTGGTTGAACTTTTGAATATCACATTAAGAAACTTCCCTCCAAATATTTAGGTCTACCTTTTCATTACTCCAAGCCTTCTTTGGAGTAATGTAAACCTTTGTTAGACAAAATTCATTCCCTCTATCAAGTTGGTCTCAAAGAACTCTAAGTTATGCACAAAGACTACAATTTCTCAAATTTTCGGTATGGAATCTTCTACTTTATTGGTTCAAGGCTCTTTGCATCCCAATTGCAGATTTTAAAAAAATATACTCAACTTGCTCTAGGTATCTCAATTCTGGCAACATGGATAAGAAGCTCCATATTTAAGCTTAGGTTTATGTTCTTATGATATTCTCATTAAAAGCATCAAAATGAATCTTACTTGGAAAGCTCTAACTTCAAATTCCATTCTTAACCAATGATAGATGGCAAATTTCGCCACCCCCTTCCATTGCCTAGAAATTCTCCCCGGCTCTACCAACCTTTGTGAAGAACCTTCTTAATATTGCCAATTCTCCCCGGCCAACATGGATGGCAACCATAAATTTCATTATAATAATTTGGCTCACTTTACTCTTGCAAGGCGAAAGGTATTTGCTATAGTTATTTAGGCACTGTTGATTGGCATAACACATTTGGTTTAAAGATAGAAAACTATGATTTTTCTTGGCTTCTTGGAAAGCCATTCGTAATAGTTATAAAACAGCTAACTTGCTTAATGCTAGAAGAGTTGATATGAATTTCTTAAATTACTTATCTTCTTAATAAGAAATCTCATTCTCATCTCTTCTTTGATTGAAAATATTCCTTTGAGGTGCTTAAATAAACTTTCACTGTTGACGCCAGTTGGCTTACTCCGCCCATCCTTGACCAAATTATTGATACTTCAGCAGTTATTTTTGGTAAACAGAAGAAAAAAATGCTTTGTCAAACCGTCGATATTATTATCTACTATTTATGGTATAAAATAAACAACATAAGATTTAGACACAAATTTTGCTATTCTTCTACTTTGACGGCTTTGTGTCGTTCTAATTTGAAAATAATTGTAGCCACGTGAAAACTTCCTCTTAATGATCCTGATACTAAAATTATTGATATTCTAGAATGGCATAGCGCCTAACACCAATTTTGGATATGCCTTGTTATGTTATGCTGATATGTTTCTCTTCTCGGGTATGCTGCTCTATACATAAGGTTTTGATGGTTTTGGTCATGTTTTTATTATCTTCTTTGTAATGCTGCCTTATTTCTGAATTCTTTGACTTGTTGTTATCTGCTTATATTTGGTTGTTTTTTATGCTGGTCTTACCTCTACCTATTCAACACCAATCGTTATCAATTACTGGGAGAAAACTTCAAATATTCTGGAGAATTTTCCTGATAATTAATTTGTGCTTATTCTTTCAAATTTTTGAAAGTATTACTGTTGGATGGCGAATTTTTTACGCTGCTTTAACCCACTGCATCGTATTAATCTGCTGTATACTCATCATTTCTGATGGATTGGATTTTCTTTCTTGGCTCTCTTGTTCCATTTTATATGAGGCAATGTTGGATAATGATGCAATTAAGGCTCGTTTTCTGCTTGATCTTAGTATTCATGAACAGATACAAAACTAATATGATATCTTCAAATAACATAGCATTGCCGATAGATGTTTGAGAACCAAACCGACCCTAAGGATCAATTCAGCATACTATCAAGCATTGCTTTTAAAGCTATAATCATGGCCTGAGGTCACTTCAAAACACAACTCCTGTTTTCTATCGCTTCAATAGCCAAGCTTTTCTTTATTATTTTCACCGTGGCTTAACATAGCATCACCTTGAAGCTTTTTAATTGAAACAAACAAATAATTATACGATACCCATTGCATTTAAGCATAGGTATCTGCTTTATTATGTCTTTGATAATTTTAATATGTAATATGTTTTTTGGGATTTAACCATCACTCTTAGTTCACTTCGTCTAAACATTGATGAGAAACTTGCAACAAAAATATCGGCTCTGTCACCTTTGGAAACAAACGCAAAACAAGCAGCAAAACATGATAGAAACAATCATTAAAAAAACATTTAAGACTGAAGAAAATCACAAAGCTACACTACAAAAAATTTCACTATGAAATAAGATTTTGAAGAGTAATTGGTATTATCTCAACGCTGCCTAAAATTTGCTTTATTTACATGGGATTTCAGAATTACTAGGGGTGGCAATTTAATCCGAAACTCAAAACTTGTTTGAAAATCGCTCGAATTTCGAGTCGAATCGAACTCGACTCGAAATTTTCGAGTTGAATATTTGAACTCGAATCTGGTTCGAGTCGAGTTCGAGTTAGAATTGACTCGATTCGAATTGGGTTCAAGTCCAATCGAAATACACTGTCGATTAATGCATAAATATATAAAGCCGCATTTCTAATTGAAATATACAGCAGCACAGTCGGGTGCGACGCTCGCTCGTCACCCTACTGGCCGTGGTTTGAAGCCCCTAAATGCCGACTTTTTTAATCCTCTGCGATGCAGCAGATTTGAGAGAAGACTTAAAATCCGCGGGATAATCTCCTCTGCGACTCTGTCCTTATCCCCACATACTGCAGATCCTGGCCATTCTTTTTTTCGATCGAGACTCGAGTCTCACCTTCTTCGTCTGGCTTCTCACCTTCTGGCTTCTGCTCGCTTCTCGCCTTCTCCTGGCTGTCGAATCCTTCTGTCCCGAGTTCTGAGTTTGATCTTGCTAACTGTATGTTCTTTGCTTCTTCATGTGTTTCGAAAATCGAAAATCTGTGGAGGTTTTGTAAGCCGTTTAAGTTTTTTAGAATTTTCAATCTTGTAGTAAGTTGTTTGCATATTTTATAGTTCAAGTTGCAAGTGCAAGCTGATGTTGTGAATCTGTTTATATTATGTACTTCTGTTTTATTTTAAGGTTTTTCGACATGCTGTGAGTTGAAATTGTATTTTTATAGTTGCAGTCTTATAGACTTGTAGGGTTTAGGGTTTGTTTAATATTTTGCCATTATTTTTTTTATTTTGGATTTAGGGCTTTCACTTTTCAGTTTTGTAGTAAGTTTGCATATTTTATGGTTCAATCTGCAAGTGCAAGTTGATGCTGTGATTCTATTTACATTATGTACTCCTGCTTAATTTTAAGATTTTTAGACATGCAGTAAACCAAAGCAGCAACAGCTCAGGTAGCAGCATATTTTATGATTCAACTTACAAGTGTAAGCTAATACTATGGATCTGTTTGTATTCTATACTTCTATTTAATTTTAAAGTTTTTAGACATGCAATATGGTTTAAGCTGCGAGTTGAAATTACGAGCCTATAATTCTATTTTTAAGGATTAAGCTATGAGTTGAAATTATGATTTTACAGTTATAGTTATAGATTTATAGTCTAACAGTTTTATATTTTTTCAAGGTTTTTAGTCTTGCAGTAAGTTATTTGCATGTTTTATGATTCAAGCTGCAAGTGCAAGCTGGTATTGTAATTCTATTTATATTCTGTACTTCTGTTTAATTTTATAGTTCTTAGACATACAATTTTAGCTGTGATATGAAATTTTATTCTTACAGTTATTGTCTTACAGACTTATGGTCTAATAATTTGTTTAATATTTTATCATATTATTTTAGTAGTGTTTTAGAATTTTCAGTTGCACTCTTGCAATAAGTTATTTGCATATTTTTGAATTCAAACTGTAAGTGCTATCAGTTAGAATTGTGTTTTTACAATTAATCTTATAGATTTACAGTCTAACAATTTGTTTAATATTTTATCATTTTTTTTATAATTTTTCAAGGTTTTCAGTCCTGCAGTAAGTTGTTTGCATGTTTTAAAGAATTAGAGTTCAAGCTGCAAGTGTAAGCTGATGCTGTGATTCTGTTTATATTCTGTACTTATGTTTAATTTAAGGTTTTTAGTTTTTAAACATGCAATATTTTATAATTATGTAATATTGTAAGTTGTAATTCTATTTTTTGGATTAAACTATGAGATGGAATTATGTTCTTACAGTTATAATCTTAAAGACTTATAGTCTAATAATTTGTTTATAATTTTATTATATTACTTTTATAATATTTTAGAATTTTCAATCTTGCACTCTTGTAATAAGTTGTTTGCATATTTTTGAGCTCAAGCTGCAAATGCAAGCCGATGCTGTGTTCTATTTATATTATGTAATATGTACTTTTTTTGATATGTTAGCTAAATGGAAGATAAAAGTACAAGTAATTCTTTTGAGATAGAAACTGAAAAATCAGGTGAATAACAAAATATTGTATTTGAGTCAAAAAGTGGGGAAGCAAGCACAAATCCTATTTGTTATTATATCTCAAATAGGTGAAATAAGCCAGACTATTACAAATGTTTAGACATTAAAAAAAAAAGTGTAATTTGGAATCATTTTAAAATAATAAAGTTTAAAGATAACAAGAGTAATGCAATTGATAAACTATCATGTAGGCATTATCGTAAGACTTATATGTCCCAGAAATTTGAATCTACCTCAAATTACTTTAGGCATATCAAACTTTGCCCAGTATAGAGTCAAGCAAACAAAAAACAAAAAAATTTTAACTTAGAAATTTTGAATAAGGGAAAATCAATAGATATTGAAACAAGTAATTTTTGTGTTACATCTGCATTTAATAACAACAAAGTAAGAAATATATTGAAAAAAATGATTATTATATCTAAGTTACGTTTTAAGTTTGTAGAGTAACCATATTGAATACTAACTATAGAAAAACTTCAAAAAAATTATACATGCAGAATGCTTAAAAGTTTATAAAACTGAAAAGGACAAGATAAGAAATTGTTAAAATCTGTGAATCATATTTCCTTAACAGCTGATTGCTAGACTTCAAATCAATCAATAGGGTATATAGGTTTCACAGCACACTACATTGATTTAGATTGGGTGTTGCAACATTCTATTATAACTTTTATTGCCTTGAACCTCCGCATACAGCATATGTCATTGCTGATGTCATTAGTTAGTGCATAATACAGTAGGACATCTACACAAAAATTATGATAATTACATTTGATAATACTCGTGCCAACGATAATACAGCAAAGATTTTATCGAAAAAATTTGAGAACACTAACAGACGTTTTTTTAAAAGAAAAATATTTCATATTCGTTATTGTGCACATACTTTAAATTTGATTGTTCAAGAAGGACTTAAGAACTGCAATAATGTTATTGAAGTAGTTAGATAGACTATTGTTTATATTAAAAAATCTTCAAGCCGCTTAAAAATATTCTGTGAGATTGCAAGATTAGTTGGTGTTTCAACTCGTAGAGGTCTTTCAGGTGATGTAAAAATAAGGTAGAACTCCGCATTCTATATGCTAGACTATGCCTTTTATTATAAAACTGCGTTGTATGAATATTTTAGAAAAGATAAGAGATTAGCTTGGAGGTTTGACTGATGATGATTGAGAGAGATTTGATAGAATTAATGTATTATTAAAGTTTTTGAGGATACTTCAAAGATATTTTCAGGTTCAACATACCCAATTGCTAATCTCTTCCTTCCTGAGAATGATGATTTTGTTAGGTTGATGTGCATTTCAATGAAAGAAAATTTTGACAAGTACTGGGCTAATACTAACTTACTAATGTGCATTGCCATTGTGCTTGATTGAAGAAGAAAAATAATACTTATTAAATTTACATTTAAATTAATATATTCTGGCTTAGTCCTTAATGAAAAAATTGAGTGGATTTTATAAAATTTGCATGAACTGTATGCTTTTATTATGTAAACACATCTAGAACAATTTTTTATTCTTCAAACAATTTGTTAATGCTCTAAGGCAGCTCTAGTTCAAATTATTCTAAACAAAGAAATTCAGTTTTAAGAGATTTTGAATTTTTTTTGGAGTCTGTTTGTGCCAACTAGCCAATTAAATCAGAGATTGAGCTTTATTTGGATGAGGATTGCATTAAGTTACCTCAAGAACAAAGATCTTCATTTGATATTCTAGAATGTGGAAAATAATTTCTTTAAAATGACTTACATTAATAAAGATGACTAAAGATATTCTTACTATTCCTGTTACAACTGTTGCTTCCGAATTTGCATTTAGTGCAGGTGGTCGTGTACTTGATGATTATAGAAGTTAATTATCACAAAGTATGGTTATTGCTCTTATTTATACGATAAATTAGCTTACTGGGTCTCAATCTAATCTTACACACTTGGATGAAGATGTAAAATTTTGAGTTCGATATATTCTAAATTCTAATATACAAGAGAGATAAGAGAATCATACAAGTTTAATTAATTTGTTTTATTTTTTTTTTGTACATGAAGAATAACTAATATGTGCTATACCAAATGATGTAGTGTAAGATTTACTTAATTGAACCAAGTGATTCAAGTGGTTATTTAATTATGAATATTTTTGAGTGTGGTGCACTTAGTTATTTTTGCAAAACTTTTAAAAGCATATATATTATAAATTTTTTTATGTGCTCCACTGCTCCTAATTATTTTTACAGAAATGCAAGACATTTTTAATTTTTTATACTTAATCATCAAGTTATTAGTTCAAACTAAATGCTGACTCTTTTTATTTGGATTCTTATTTAAGTAGGTTGGTGGTCGAAAAGGGACTATGATGATAAACAATCATTTCATATTAAATATAATTTGATATTTAGACCCTTTCATAGAAACTTGTGCTTGCTTCAAATTTATATTTTTTTTTTACTAAATTGTTTTTCATTTCAAATTTATGATGTTATCTTACTATGGTTGCTGACTTAGTGTTGATTTAGCTGATGCTATTTGGATTGCTTGCTGCTGTCTGGGCTACTGCTGCTGCTTGGGCTACTGTTGCTGCCTGGGTTGCTGATGATGCCTCTATTGTTGTCTCTACTGCAGTGTTGCTATTGCTCCTACTGCTGCTACCTTAATTATGATTATTAAAAAAAAATTTACTATATTATATTTCTTTCTAAATTTGTGATGCTATATTGATATGGTTGTGATTGTTTCTTTAGCTGATGTTGCTTTGGTTGTTGCTTCTTGAGCTATCGTTGCTTGGGCTGCTGTTGCTTAGGCTGCTGCTGCCAGCTGCCTCTGTTGCTGTTGTTGCTTTGATTTACTGCATGTCTAAAAACTCTAAAATTAAACAGAAGTACATAATGTAAACAGAATCACAGTATCAGCTTATACTTGCAGGTTGAACCCTAAAATATGCAAACAACTTATGCAAGACTAAAAATCTTGAAAAAATATAAAAATAATATAATAAAATATTAAATAAATTGTTAGACTGTAAATCTATAAGACTGTAACTGTAAAACATAATTCTAACTCTCAGCTTAATGCTAAGAATATAGTTACATGCTCATAAATTATTACTTGCTGCTGACCTGTTGCTGCTTGGGCTGCCTCTATTATATTTTTGAAAGGCTTAGACAGAATAATAGAATATACATACTTTAAAAAGATTCATAAGTCACAAGTCATAATTTATTGCATGTTTAAGAATTCTAAAATACATAAAATATACTATATTATTTTGCATTACTGTTATAATATCATTGACTAGTTGCTGCAATGCTACAACATCTAGTAAGTTGTAATAGTTTTTATATTTTATGAAGTATTTGAACTTATTTTTTTATTTTTATTTATTTGATTTGAATTTGAGCAATCATTTGAGATGGCTAGATTGAGTCTATAATAAATGATTATTATTGAGCATTGACTACTAAACTTTAAGAAGTGATATTAATCTGAGTCCTTGAAAAAAATAATAAAATCACAATCATGATCAATCAATGACTCAATCAGATGATTCAGATCTTTTGGTACTAATTCAGATAAATATTATTTGTAATTTTATTTTTATTTATAATTTATTGTATTTTCACTTGAGTTATTATATTAATTTTTGTGCAGATTTTACAAATTGTTGGTTGGCTACTTAGCTTGCAGGTTGCTATTTGGATTAGATGCAGTGATGCAAAATTACAGTTTTGACAGACTTGAGTTGCTGCTGCTTGGATCATTGTTGCCTCAGCTTCTGGTTTATATTAAATTAATGTACAATTTTATTATATTTTATTTGTGCATTGTGGCAAAAATTTGTGAATTGTGGCAAATGTGTATGAAACTATGAATTAATATTTTAGCAATTTAGCCCTAATTTAATTTGCTAAATTTTAATAGTTTATGTATTGTTTACAGTATTTTTATTTCTGAAATTCATAATTTTTTTTAAAAATTATGTTCTTATTTTTTCGAGTTGACTCGAACTGAGTTGGAGTCAACTCATACTCGAAAATTTTGAATCAAAATGATATTTCGAGCTTACTCGAATCAAATTCAAGTCAGATCGAACTCGAATTTGAATAAGTCGAATTTGACTCGAGTCAAACTCGATTCGAGTTCGAGTCGAGTTCAAGTCGAGTTTAACTCGAAATTTTTGAGTTCGTCGAACTCGAATCGAAGCCCGCCCTATGAATTACTCATTCCTTTTATAAATTTATCCCTAGTACAATGTATGTAGGGTACATTATCATGCTTAAATAAATCAATAGCATAGTCCCTATCCTTTCGATTAGTTTCTATCAGTGATATGATATTTTGGGTATTTGTTATGTAAACATCCGGTATTATGTAGGGTAATTTCCGGGTTGACCATGCTGCGGAAGTTTTCAAAAGGAAGGTAGCAACTCTTTAAGAAAAAGATTACCCGCATTTATCCCGTTGACATCCTCCGTAAACACCAAATCGGGAGAAATCTCCGAGTCTACTTGCTCAATCACCGCTCGCAAAATATTCTCCTAATCCAAACACCATTTAAGACAAATGAGCAAATCTTAATTCCTAATCAAAAAAGATTCCAAAACAAAAAATCAAAAAAAGAAAATCAAAATTTACCAGGGCAATTTCCGGGTTGGTGACCACAGTATCCTGCAGAATGCACAAACATTATTAATTATATCCCGTCGACAATCAGAAGCGGAGATCGCAGATTACGAGGATGAGGGGAGCATACAGCATCGTTCCAGAAAACCCAATCGTGGCTTGGGAGCAGAGAACGAACGGCAAGGATCTTGCTCCAGCTCGGCGGACGGCTGGGATCGACAAGATCGTGGGCATCGACGAAGTGATAACCCATCCGAGAGGCGTAGGTCTGCTTGTTTCCGCCGACGGCAGCAACGACTCCTCGGAAGGATCGCCGCCCCACTGCGGCGCCTGTCCCTTCTTCTGAGAAGCTGACCATGGCGATCCTCAGAGGTCCCATCGCCGTCGATGCGGTGGAGATGGGCGGTAGATTCGGCATACATCGCCGGCCAAGATCGTTGGCGCGGCGGAGCACGGCGGCTAAGGTGTGGAGTGAGGCAACAAACAGAAGGAAGGAGAAGACAGCGAGGAGAAGGATTGCCAGGCGGTGGCGGAACAGGAAGCGAGCTGGATGGAGAACCCGCAATCGCCGGTGAAGCATAGCGCTCGGGGCTTATGGTTATCCTCTTCTTGGCAAGCGTTAATATTATTTGACTGCGACTTTGAAATCATAAAAATGACAGCTGGTGCCTAAGCCTTGAAAGTGGAATTATGCTGACTGCCGCCTGATTTTTATCCTTTGAAAAAATATTTTCTTCAAAATATATAAGAGAAATGAAACTGCTCACGTGGTACCGAAGATTATTTTTTAAATAATTAAATCTCAATAAAAAAATTATGTGTACGTCTCATTTGAAAATTTGACATCAAAATTTTAAATTTAGTAGAGAAATAATATTTAGACTCGTTTATATAGTATTCAAGAGAACTCATCAATATTATTTCAATATAAATTTTAAAAATAATATTTATATTATTTTAATATAAATAAATAAATATTAATAAAATAATAACAAATTTAATTAGATAAATATTTTTAAATATTATATCAATAAATCTAAATAACATTTCTCAATTCAATAATCTCCTTCCGAGTCGCAATAATATTCATTTGACTTACGATCAACCTTCGTAATGTGAACACGAAAGGGGCACATCTCTTTTTGGAAGAAAGTCATTAATTATAAATTTATAGTTTACATGAGTTATTTATATAGTAAGCAAATCTTAATTCTAATTAAGAGATCCCTAAGAAAAAAATATAGCACGTTGCATCTTTCCGAAAATCCTTTTGTATTACCAACACAATTCTAACTAATTTTATTACATGATCGTATTACTATTACAATTCTAACTAATTTTATTATGAAAAATGTTATACTTATTAATGTGGCACTTAATAAAATTTATCAAATAAAATTTAGATATTATTTTATTAATATTTATTTATTTATATTAAAATAATATAAATATTATTTTTAAAGTTTGTATTGAAATAATGCATAAATCTAATTTGATTGATTTTTTTTGGTGTCACGTCAACAATTTTAAATAACTTTTCTCTTTTATTATGTGGTCGCTATCACAATAGTTATAACAATCAAATAAAATAACTTTGAAATAAATAAAAATAACACAAATAAAATAGATCTACACACAATATGATAAAGTAATTGATGTTCAAATCAAATAAAATCAATAGTATGAGCTCTCTATAGCACACTGAGTACAATGATAGTGAGTTTATTAAATTTGAATCTCAATTATTTAATTTAGGTCTTAATTATGATTTATGATAATTAGTGAGTGATTAATAAAATTCTTTTTAGAAAATTAATTTCACTTTGCCAATGTGTTCTACTCTATTTTGTGAGTGATCAAAAACTTGAAACTTAAAATTTGGATAATCAATGAGCTTAGTATTCATTAATCAATTTATAAGATAATTAGGCTAAATTAAGAAATCTAACCATTAAAATCAAATTTTTGTTTACAGTTTATTGATCCTTGCATTTTTTTGATCAAAATAATATATTTGATCATATAATTTGGAGTTGAATTGGTTAAGTTATGAGTTAATCAATTTATATGACTTAATAGGGTTTAATTAGCCTAAAAGGGTCAATAGTTAATTTAAGCATCAAACAAAAAAATTAATACTACCAAAATATTCCTTGCATTTTTCTAAGCAAAATGAGATATAACTTTTCTATGTTTGAATTTGTGGATGCAAAGTTATGGAGATTTGAAGATTGTTAATTAATTAAAATAATTAAAGTGATTTAATTAACTAAATTAAATTAATTACTTAATTTAACAGCTCTCAATCGGGGAAGGAAAAGGTGGCCGAAGCGCGAAGACGCGGATCGGGTCCGACACGACCCAACCTAAGACGAACCTGGAAAGGTCGACATAGCAACACCAAGAATTTGGCGCATATG
Source organism: Gastrodia elata (assembly GCA_016760335.1). Taxonomy (NCBI): domain Eukaryota; kingdom Viridiplantae; phylum Streptophyta; class Magnoliopsida; order Asparagales; family Orchidaceae; genus Gastrodia; species Gastrodia elata. The sequence goes on along the minus strand of CM028672.1, from coordinate 6,100,268 downwards.
GCATCAAAATTGGTGGCCTCCCGTCGTCGCCGGAGGAGGTCCGCCCATTGTTGGAAATGTCCCGCTATCGGTAGTCGAACCATCGTCGGAGGAGGTCCATAGCTTCGACAGATGACAACCCTAGGCGGCTAGGAACGGGATGAAGATGGCGGGACCGAGGGCATTGTTGTAATAACCCAAGGTTGTTACCCAGCTTAATTTAGCCTAATCATATCGTAATTATCAATCTATTAAATTCATCTAGTCATTAGAACCAAATCATGAAGGTTTAGAGCAATTCGGAGCCCAATCGATTATTTTGGAATATTTTAATATTTAATTAATTAAAAAATTGATGTATTTATTTTGATCTCGAAATCAAAATCTGACTTCGTCGTTGCGATCGTCACCCCCAAATTAGCTAGGGGTGACGTTTTGGACGCATTTGGAAGTCGTCGAATTTTCGCGAATACTTTAATATAATTAATATAACAACCCAGGTTGTTACTTTGCTTAATTAAGACTAATCTAAGTCTTAATTAAGGCAGGTTTCGTAATTGGACGAGACTCTCCCGGCTTGAAGTGAAATTTGGAATTGACGAAGACGGGTCTTTGAGCTCGAGCGGGCGGTTGCGGGTTCTTTGGCTTGATCCCACCTAAGCGAGAACTTCTCCCAGATTGCTTACGTCGATTGGCTTTGATGAGTTCTCCTAAAGTCTAACTCTATATAGCCTACAAAACTTGGTTTCCCAGTCGAGGTAAAGAGTGAGACGCTAGTCGAATCGAAAGTTCTAAGTCACTAATTTAGTAATTTAAAACTCATCTCTGAAACATAGGTCAACTCAGAAGTCAATTGAGTCAAAACAGAAATTTTGGAAAATTTCAAACCCTGGGAAATTGACTTTTTATATAAACCTCAAATTGAAAATCCGACTTCGCCATTGCGTTCAGAACACCCAAATTAGCTAAGGGTGATATTTTGAATGCATTTGGAAGTCATTAAATTTTCGTCTAATATTTTAATATTATTTAAATACCTGAAAATTCAAATAAATTAATACTCATCGAATTAAAAATCTGAGAGTGCCGTTGCGTTCCTCATCTCTCAAATAGCTAGGAGTAATTTATTGGAATTTTTCTGAAGTTATTTTATAATTAATTTTTGAATTAAAAGAAATCAGATTTTTATTATTAAATAAAATTTATAAAACAGTTTAACTTAACAGTTTCGTTAAGTCCTTTAACTCACCGTCTATTTTCCCTCAACGCCGTCCACTGTTGCCGTTTGATCGAAGGGAATTGTCTAAACCGTCTGATCTCTTTGATCATACGGTGGAGGTGTTTCGTCCCTACGAACGCACCACGCAGGCAGGGGATCGCGACCCGCGTCGCGTCCATCATCTCGCCGGGTGGCAACCGCCGCTCAAAGGCTCTTGAAGAACCTCATTTAATTCACTTTAGAGCTCCTACCCTCGAGCGAACCTGATAGTACGAATCAGCAGCTCATTTGGAAGTCTTCGACAACTCTCCTTCCTATACCTAAATTTATATCGTTGCCATCCAGGTACCACTCTCATCCTTCGCTCGCAATACATTCATTTACTTCCTATAATTGCATAATCCATTTCTTTTGCAAGTATGATTATGTATGTATCGAATTCAGACGAATTTAGTGTACGCCGACGGGATAATTTCGAAACTCAAAACTCGATAGTCATTTTGATATTTGCACAAATGATAAACTACATTACAAATGAATTTATGAATAATTCAGTAGAAATTGAATTCCACAAATCACAGAATTTCTTTCAGTTCATCACAAAAAAAAAAAAAAAAAAAAAAACAATACAAATAGATCTGGATGTTAAGCTGTGCGAAATACAAAGTATACATTAAACATTTGAAATCGAATAAAATAGAATCCATATTCAAACAATTGATCAATCATTTTTGAAGGAAGTGGCTTCTTAAGATCACGCTTTAAAACGATCTAGGGCATCGTTGGATTGAGCATTAGGGATTGACGTGCCTCAAGATCCTTAGCTCGTCAAGAAGTGTGGGTCAAGGGCTTGCGTTCCACCTGCGTTTGGCCTCTGGAAGTGCTGAGATCGTCAACCAGGGCGATGCCCTAACGCCTCCTTCGTCCGTGACTCAGGAAAGAAGAGGGAGCCCGGATGAATTCTCGGGTCCAACGTGACCCGAGCTCGGCTTTTGGCCCAGCCTCTCAGCGCCTAAAATGATAAGTAGGTGGGGCCCGAGCACTGTTAAGAGTGATTAATTATAGTTATAAATATATAATTTATCTATTCAAATTAAATTAAAACTCAATCTTTAAAAATTAATATCTTACTAATTACAAGTCCAAAATATACAAATAAATACATCAAATTAATTAAAAAAATATGAGGAATTTATTGATACCACTAATTTTACAATTGAACCAGTATTTAACAAAATGACATTTAGGGTTTAATTAAGTTCAAATTTATGTTGCAAATTTTCATTTAACCATAACTTTGTGTAGGTAAATCTAAACATACCCAATATGGGTCTCAAAATATTCAGAAAATCCTAAGGAACATTCTAGTATTATCAACTTTGCTGTTTGGATTAGTATTTGACTAATGACATTTAGACCTAACCCTAATTACCCTAACTAACCCTAGAACTTCAATTGACCATGGCTTGGTCAATTGAGCTCCAAATCTAATGATCCAAATATCAATCTAGATCAGAAGATCCTAATTAACAATAATATGTAAAAATATTTTAGATCCAATGGTTAGATTTGCTAATCTTCCCTTAATTACCCTACAACTTGATTAGTGAATATTAGCAAATTTAATAATCCAAATTGGACAATTTAAGTTTCAGAGGACTCTTAGAGTTATTAAAATCTATTTGCAAGGTTGGATTAGTGTTTGAGTGATGAATTTTTCTAATCACTCACTAATCATCCTAAACCTCAATTAGGTCTTAATTTAGTCAAATTAGATCCAAATTGAGCCTACCACATGTCATTGTGATCAGTGGACTATTTGTAAGCCATAGCCACTGATTTTGCTTAATTTGGACACTAATTGACAAAGTTAGGATTTTGACCCATAATTAAGAATTCCTTTATTCACCCTTAAACCCTAAATCTTGTATTGACCATAAATTGGTCAATACTTATCAGAATTTAGCAAATTTAGATTTTATGGAAAGCTTAGGCAATAAAAAATAATAATCTAAAAGAAAAATTTACCTTTTACTTAGTCAAATTATTAATTTGCCCTTATGAGTCAAATTCACTAATTTGATCTCATATGGCTTAATAATCACCCAAAATTTATTTAGTTGCTGTCTAATCTTACATTAATACTAAGAAACACTTTCCAAAAGGAAATTTCAGAATTAAAGCCTTAGATCAAAAGTTGATCTTTTGAACCCTTAAGTAGGGGCAAAATGGTCATTTTGCCCAAATTTAGGGTTTAGCCTTTAAAAGCCCTAAATTCAGTTTCTAATCACTAAAATCAGTAAATAAAATAATTTAGAATTGAAATTGATCAAACTCAAGTCTAAATTAGATTTTGATGAAAATCTCAAAATTTGCTCCATAAGAAAATTTATAAGTCCTAAGTGAGTGTTCTCCTTCTCTAATCATTCTTAGACCCATCCTTAGGTCTTATAACATTAGTTAGGATGTGTGTCTTGAGAGATACTCTTAGTAATTAAGAGCCTTAATTCTTAAGATTAGGAATAGATCTTAAGTTAGAATTCATCTATTGAGTAAATTAGGTTATTCAATAGGCGAAACCTTGAGTTTTCTAGTTTATAGATTTTCTTAGTTTATTAAATGATTATTTGATCTTTAAATTTAGAACTAAGAATAGAGATCTATCCTAATGAATTTGATTTATCATTAGGATTTACCCTAACTTAATCTGTGAAGTGGAATTTTAAACCTTAGACCCTTAGTTTTACCTTTAGATTAAGTGATTAGACCCCATCATCTGGAGTCTAATTCTTAATCTTTTCATCTTGATTTGGCTAATCAAGATGAGGTTGGGATGAATTAAATTACAAAATTAGATCGCTGATTTATTCATTTTAATTAAATAGTCATCTTTTGATTAAATTATAATTAGGATTTGGCCAGTCCTAATTATCTTCAACTAGTAGGATTCATGATTCTAAGTTACAGAATGCGTAAGAATTGATAATTCTGAAACCTATGTAACTTAGAATAGATAGAATGAATAAAGTAGATAACAACAAATATCACCTGTGTTTTAGATAGAGTTTCTTGCTCACTTTGATTTTGATGCTTTGCATTCCTTGATTTTGAGCCTTATACCTTGAACATGTATTATGTACTTAAGATATTTGATAAATATCTTATGTTAATTTGGAACATTTATAAGCAGCATTATGTTTTCATTTCACAAGTGGTTTGTAAGGTATAACTTGATTAATATACCTCTTCGATCAATTCGTTCGGGGTCGGCAACCTTTCGAGGGTTTAATGTCCGACAGTCTATTGGCCATGCCTAGTCCGAGTGATAGGATGGATAGACTCTCGCCATACTGACTATAGAGTCAGGATTCTGATATGGATATACTAATTCAAGTACACTTACATTCAGTTCTGTCTTAGCTCATCAGGCTAAGAGTTTTCAGTAATGTTCAGTTCAGAGTTTCTTAGCTCATCAGGCTAAGATTTGCTGAGTTCGTGTTCAGTTCAAGTGGCTTATATAGTCACTGTAGTTTCAGTTTGCAGTTACTATTTTACTTATATATTTTGCATTGTAGCATTGGTTTACTTATAGTTTTTCTGCACTATATAGGATGCTAGTTTTATTTACTATTTTCATATGCTCACATAGTATGTTAGTGTTTTCAGTTTTATACTATTCAAATTATGTATGTCACCTAGCATATTCTGTTTGATCATAAGCATGTTTAGGTTGTACTTTTCTTACAGTTTTACTTTTCTTTTACTTACCTGTCTTTGTTGCAGTTGCTTGGAGGAGGTATGTATTACTTCCTATTTGTTTAATTATAAGCTGTAGTTTATAACTTATTACTGTTCTTTTTGATACGCTTTTCTGCACCTATTTTGCTCAGTTCTATTTTTATGGTGATATCTATTTAACTTAATAAAATTGTTTACCATAAAATGTACTTAGACATATTGTCTAACCAGTTTTTCTTTTGTTGGATGGGGCCCTACCATTATGAAACTGATAATGGTAGGTTCTGAGTTTGTTGGAGCAGTAGATCCAGTGGAGAGCTTACCATTGGAGGAGGAGCCCGTTCTTGAAGATCTGTAGCTTTAGTTTTTATTTCCTTCAGTGAGATTGAGAGTTTCTTTCAATTCTTTTAAGCTTATTAAATGTTATAATAATATAGGTTTATTTTTCTTTTTCAGTACTTCACTTATTCTGTATTGTTGTATTTATACTGTATTGGATGGATGTTATGTTTTATGCTTCCGCACTCTGAGTTTCTTGTATGATCATTTAGTGATAAATTTTGGGATAAATGGCAAAGTCCTTATTTAAGTTAGATTAGAATATGTGTCTAATTCAATTCTAAGTGGGGACATTGTCATTTGGTGACCCCTCTACCGTAATCATGTTAACTTAAGGGTTAACAGGACCACGACGGAGCAGGGCCGCCACAATTAAATACCCCGAAAATTAGCATAATTAAATAATCTTCAGAATCAAAATTCGACTTTGTCGTTGAATTCCTCACCCCCAAATTAATTAGGGGTGAATTTTTGGGATTTTTCAGAGCGCATTTCAAAAATCCGAATTTTCTTAAAGGAAATAAATAAGTGAGTATATAGTGCTTAAATTGTAATTTTTCCCCCTCTCTCTCTCAGCTACCCCATTCGGCTGGCCATCCCCCTCATTCGGCTGGCCCCTTGCTCCTCATCCTCTCCCTCATACTTGATGGGAGAGAGCATGCCTCTTAGCTCCCTAGCCTCCCTAGCTCATGATGGAGCCTCTCCTCCTTTAAAAGAAAAGCACAACCCCTTCTTTTTTTCTTGCTGATTAAGAGTGTTACAATTAGTAAACAAGGTCCTTAGTTTGAGATATAAACTGCGACCGAGTTCTGCCTCCTATCGTAGTGCGCTTCGATAAGTACAATTTAAGCAAACTAAGTATCTTAATTCACTTGGTATAGACCACTAAGTATGCTTGTAATTTGGTCATTTAATCGCTTAGCTTGAGATGTAAACTATGACCGGGTTCTGCCTATTATCGTAGTGCGCTTCGATAAGTGCAGTTTAAATAAGATAAGGGTTAAATCCACCTTTCTTGTAAATATACTAAATATGTGTATACATTCATCCCAACTAATGATTTTAATTAAACTCTAAACTTTAACCAATTATCAGGCTAAAAGTTAGGAGTCATAATTCTTTTAGTAGGATTCTGCACAATGGAGACATCAAATTCATTATCGAATTTCAAAGCATTTTTTGGATTTTTAGATTTATCTCATATAGTTAGAAGCATGAGCATGAGCATAAGCATGATGTGTGAGTATTAGAATGATGTATGAGTATCAGTGATGATTTATGAGTTACAGAATATTGCATATATTGACTGGGGCATTACAAGATGCATCGGCATTACAGTATACGGTATTCCCAACTGTATATATGTATACATTGGACCGTACTACTCATAGCAGTTCAGTGATATTTTAGTTGCATATCAGTAGCATACAGTATCATGATATATTCAGATGCACATTTTCAGTGACATACAGCATAGCTTCACATATGATTACTCAGTTTCATATTCAATACCGTTATAGTTTATTTTCAGTATTCATTTTATAGTTCAATGACTTTACTTTTTACGATTTTATACAGTTTTATGCTTTCTGTTACCTTTACAGTATTTCTGCAAATTTAATTACGTTATGTAAATGTTAAATGAATAACTGAAACCGCTTAGACTAGTTTCTATGTGTTAGACTTATTGTCTAACACGGGGTACTTTTGGGATCAGGCAATTTGCTAGATCCTGAGCAGTATATTGAGCTAGGTCAGGAGGATACCCAAGGGATTCAGGAGGAGCCAATGGTGCACTAGTGGACTCTCCTCTAGTTCTACTACTTTTTTGCTTAGTTTATTTTTAGTCTAGTACTTAGCTCTCTATCTGTTATTCAGTAAATATTTGTAATAATTCTGGATGTATTTTCTTTTCTTTTTTGAGACGAATATTTTTATACAGCTTCTGTGATGAATATTTCTGGATGTTTGCTTTAAGCTTCCGCACTCTATTATATACTACTTATACTTAGTATTGTGATGTGATTAGTATACTGAAAATACTGATATCTTATGTATATATTGGATTCTTCATATTGTATTCTAAATCCAATGTATGTATTTATCTAATACTTATGATAAGAATACTACTCTTATCTTAAGTATTAGCTCTCAACCCTCCTTGAGGTTGAGTCAGCAGCCCTTTAGATGAGTTTTGTGTCTTCAGCTATTTCGGGGAGATGGGATATTCCTCCCCGAGTGGCGCACCGCCCGTCGCCGAATTATGATTTTTACCCCTTTGCGCGCGGCGACGGGGCGGGGCGCTACAACTGTGGACGAGTTTGCAAAATTTGTCCAATCTAGCTTGACCGGACTCAATAGAACAATAATCCATGCCAAGAAATAAGATTGTGAATTGAAATAATGATGATTGCATGTAGAATATAGGAGGTTCGGCGGTACCTTCGCTTGACGGCTGAGGATTACGAGACTTCATGACAAAACTTCAGGATGGGTTCGCATCACCAGTAGGATCCAAATGATGAAATTTGATGCTTAGAATCGAGTTGGGGATAAAATAAGCTCTAACGGGCTGCTATTAGTGGCGAAAATGTTACAGGCTATTAAAGTTTGTTGCGTGCACACCACGCGCCGAATGTGCGAGCTTGTGTGGGAACGAAATGCTCTAGTTGTCCAATCTGGACGACTAGAACAATTGAATGGCTCAGGGCTGCGTCATTCGATCAGATGGTGAAAGGCGAACGACGTTAGGTAATTAACTAAATAAAATATTTAATAATTAAATATAAACTAATTAATTAAAATTAAGCTATTAAATGAGCTTCGAAAAATTCTAAAATTTCACCCCTATCTAATTTGAGTGTGAGGAACGCAACAGAGAAGTCGAATTTTTATTTTGAGATCAATTTAATTATTTTATTTTTTCAAGGTATTTTAAATATATTAAAATATTCAGGAAAATCCAACGACTTCCAAAATTTTTCAAAGCATCATCCCTAGCTAATTTGGGGGTGAAGAGCGCAATAATGAAGTCAAATTTTTGATTTGAGGTCAACATAATATTTTCATTTTCTTGATTATTCAAATTTTCCAAAATTAGAGTTTGGTATGATTGATTCCTGATTTAGACCAAAAATTCATGGATCACTCCTAATGACTAATTAAGACTAATGGAATGAATATTATGATTTGGTTTAGTCTCGATTGATCAGGATAACAACCTTGTGTTATTACAATCAGGACAAAGGGGAGTCATCGGATTGATTGAGAACAAAGGAAGAACGGCCCTGATGCTCTGGCTCGTAATAGTCGAATGCGAGGATATCCTAGCCATCAGATTGCGGGCGTGATCCGATGTTTAAGAATGGACATGGGTTGGATCTGATTGAGGTCATCTGATCCATGCGAATAGATGGCCAGATCACACTAACTAATATATCGTGCAACCTAGGCTCCTTAGCAAATCGCCCGCGGTCTGCACAACAAATCCCTGGGGAGCCAATCATTGGGAGGGTTGGTTTTGCAAATATTTAAATTGAGGAACCCTTATTTGCAACTTCCCCAATTTAATGTTAATATAATTATGGCCTAAATGACCTTTATAAATTCCAAACTTTCACCCTTAGCTAATTTGAGGGCGATAAATTAAAAAAATGCAATCATAATTTTATTTAGAGATCAATTTAATTAAGCTAATTTTCTAAGTTTTAAAATTAACAAAATAGCTAATTAACCCATTTGAGGTCCAATTGATCCTAAAATTGCAGCATTATATTTTAATGATATTTAAAACTTAATGGAACTAACTTTAAAACTTTATTAAGCATATATTAAGGTAACAGCCTATTACTATTACAATTATAGAGTTACAAAGAGCTTTACCTTCACAAGAAAAAGAAAGATCTGCCACTTACACAGCCTCCTAATCAATTTCTTCTCTAACAGAGAACACTAGTTTTTACTCTAGGATGAAGAAGAAGATCAGCATTCACCTCCATTAGGATTCTTTCCAACAATAGCCAAAGCCCTTAGCTTTTCCTTGATAACATTGAAAACTCTTCCAATAATGTTCCATTAGCATCCTATAATATATATATATATATATATATATATATATATATATATATATATATATATATATATATATATATATAATAAGCAAGTACTACACAAAGGCTAAGCTGTAGTAAAAGTAAATAGGAAGCAGTAAAAGAAAGTAACATGTAATGCTGTCATATAAGAAGAATTGGCTAACTAGCCACTAAACTGTAATTGAATTATTTCATGCATATTACTTAGATTCTCAAAGCTAAGGCTGAAAATTGTACTGAACTAAAGAGGCAGAAATACATATGTAGTAAATTTTTAGTTATTTTACTTTACTTCTGTGGACACGCCCAGAAGTAGCTGAGGAGTCAAGCACATCTACAAGACTGAGGTGGGTTCTCAAACCTGGACACAACTCTCCCCAATCAGTACGTGTCAAGAAATCCTTATTTCCCCTTATGGCCCATCCATTGGCAATAATGTGTATACTCAAAAGCTGTATAGAAATGAACCCAATGCAAATATTATCCTAATTTTCTATGTTTCTATTTAATGTATCAAATTATCTTGTATGATATGCTCAAGATAAAAATGCTCAAAACATAAGGGATGCAAAGCATAAAGTTCAATAGTAAGTAAAAGACTATATTAAATATAGGTGATATCTATTGTTGTTTAATTTAACCATTCAAACTTTTCTAAGTTTATATAAGCTCATGATCTCCAATATCCTACTATCTAGTATAAACTCAGATTCATGTTCTTATAAGATTAAAAGTAATTAGAACTAATCAGGCTTTAATAAAATTCAATCAATGATGCTTACATAAGTTAAATAATTAATCATTCATACTAATTTATAATTTTCATAAACTCAAACAAATCTTGATTAAGATAAACCAAGATTGAAGGATTAAGAATTAAACTCCAAATATTAGGGTTTAATCACTTAATCCAAAGGTGATACTAAAGGCTAAGGTTTAAATCCCAAATCTCCGTACTACATATTAAGGCTATCTTATTAAGCAAAGTCAAGCTTAATAAGAAGGATCTTCTAAACTTAGACTAAAGTTAAAATATAAAAAAAATCATAAATAAAGGATGAAATTTTAAAAAGCTATAAAATTAGGGTTTCATCCATTGAGTAACCCATTTTCCCAATGAATGAATTCTAACATAATTTTTATTATAAATTTTTAAGGAAGAAGATCATAAAATTTAAAGGAAGTCCTAAGGAAAAAATTTAGGGATAAAAGATGAATACTTAAGCATTTATGGTAATCCTCTTAAATTTGTATATTTTTCTGATATAATTAACTTATGGAAGGCATAAGGTGATTTAAATCCACTTTATGAAGCTTATTTAAGACTTAGGAAAACTTAAGTGGATATTAGGGTTTTTCTTTAAATGTTAAATTAATGAATCTAAAAGTCTTATAATTGATTTTAAATCAGTTACTTTGCTGATTTTGGTGATTATATTAGGTTTCTAAGGGTTAAGCATAATTAATCCTAAATTTGGATAAAATGACCATTTTGCCCATACTTAAGGGTCTAGAATGCAACTTTTTTATTTATGGGTCCAAATGATATTTATTAATGCTAAATGGTTATTTACTGTCTAAGTATTTCATAGAGTATACGATCACTAAATTATGAGATCATTTGGCCAAGTTATGGCCAAAATAAGATTGGGGTTTAATTATGTAATTTAGTGATTTTAGAAAAGGTCCAAAAACCTAACTTTTCTAAATGATACCCAACTTCCATAAATTCAGTGGCTATAGCTTCCTTATAGCATGCTGAGTGCAATGGCTGAGAGTATACCCAATTTAAACTCCATTTAATTAAGTTATGTACTAATATTAAGTTTTAGGGTGATTAGGGTTAATTAATAAAACTAATCACAAAATCCTAAGTATTATTTCAGTTACTAATCTACATATTCTTTTGATCAAAATTATGTTTTGGATGACCTATTTTGGAGTTCAAATGATCAAGCTATGGCTAATTGAAGATTCTAGGTTAATAGTGTAATTAAGGAAGGGTCCTAAAGTCATTAGTCAAAATATACTCCAAATATCAAAACTAATACTATAGGAATATTCTTGGCATTATCTTGAGCAAAATTAGATATATATTGGCTATGTTTGGAGCTAAGGGTACAAAGATATGAGTATTTAAAGTTTAGGGTTAATTAGGTCATTAATTAAGGGTCCTAAATGCCAATAACATAAATGTTGAACAAATAGAATAATTTATACTATAATATTTCTCATAGTTTTCTAATTAAAATAAGATATATATTTACTATATTTGGATCAATGGATTAAGAGTTATGAGCATTTGAAATTCTGACATTATCTAAATTAAATAAGCTTAATTAAAATAATTAATATATTTCTTAATTTAAAATAGGATTAACGATCTATGTAAACGACGGGACCCACTGCAGAGCAGAGAAGACTCGCGGGCCCCGCGACAGAGTAGGCGAATAGGTGCAGGACCCACACTCCACACATCGGGTAGACGATCCACGAATGATGCTATGCAGGTCCCACCATACAGACATGTGTGGCAGATAGCACGCGAGTTGGGCTCGGGTCGACCTGACCCGACTTGAACATTCGACTTCCCCGACACCCTGACCTAGAAGATTAGGGCATGCCCATTTGAGGTGGTACCAGCCTTGCCAGAGGCTGGCCCACGTGCCACAGGATAGGTCTCGAAGAGGCTGTCCGATTGGCATGCGGACCGTCGCTTGAGGTGGCTCAGAATTGTGGCCGCCCATCACTAGGTCATCATAGCTAACCCAGCATTAGGTGTTCACTCCCCAGGATCATATCAGTGTTTAGTATAATAGTATATTTAGAGGCATATAAAATACATACATTCACACTTATTACAATATTTAGAATATCAGAATAATAAAAGAAATATATTCATTATAAAGATAATAATTATTTTATAAAATATGTTACACACTAAACAATAATTTAAAATTTTAAGAAAATCAGCATCTAAGTTACTCTATTATGCATCAGCTCCACCTCAAAGACATAATCCAGAGGTTGTTCCTGAACTGCCATATATATGATACGGCGAACTAAGAAAAAGAAAAGAAAAGAAAAGTAAGAAAATATTTATTTAAACATAAAGGTTGAAGTAAAGTGTGTAGGATATCAAAATTTGCATATAATATTAAGCGGCATGATTCTGCATGAGAAGTATAGACAAATAGAATGTGATATTTTAGTATGATTTACTTGCATAATTGTTACAATTATGAATGTAATATATATATTTAAGATATGTGCTTATTCTGAAAGAAAATACAATAATATATCATATTTATTATATTGGATAAAGTTACAAAATAATTGAGGAGTTAGATACATCTATTTAACTATTTGAGATGTGGGTTCCTGACTAACTACACAGTCCCCCTCAAAGACTATGTACAGTCTCCTTATTTCTTCAGATATTAGTCTATCCTGACATAACATATTATCTGTACAGACCTGAGATCAACCTGAATGAACCCATGATACTGATTTTTGATCATTTATTTCAAGTTCTGAGCACAAAATCTCCTATAAATATATCAAAGTGAGTCAAAGCTTAGTAGCGATGTAAATGTTATAAATGAAATAATTAAACAAAAAGAATAATATTCTTCATTTTATTTTAGTAAAAATATCAATATTAATATTATTTTAATTATTTATCCTTACATTTAAAAATAAAAATTTATTTTATTATTATTTTAAGTAATATATATATATATATATATATATATTAAATGAAAAGAAAATGATAAAAATGAAAGTTACAGAAATTAAGAAATATATATATATATATATAGAAAAAAAAGAAAATAACTAAGATGAATATTGTAGAAATGAGGAAATGTATACATATATATTAAAAAAAAGAAAATGATAAAAATGAAAGTTGTAGAAATTAGGAAATATATATATATATATAGAAAAAAAAGAAAATGACAGAAATGAAAGTTGTAAAAATTAGAAAATATATACATATAAAAAAAAATGATAGAAATGAAAGTCGCAGAAATTAGAAAATATATACATATATATATATAAAAAATGGCAGAAATAAAAATTGCAGAAATTAGTAAATATATACATATAGAGAAAAAAGAAAATGACAGAAAAAAAAATATAATAGTAATAATATTAACATTAATAATAATAATAATAACATTATTATTATTATTAAAAGAGGAAGAAGAAATAAAATAAATAGAAATTATTTTCTTTCTTTCTCATTTTTTACTCTATATTGGCGTTGATGAGGCTTTACTAAAAATTGGTGGTGGCCGAGGAAGAGATGGAGGAACTAGATGGGAGGAGGTATAACAACCCGAGTTGTTATCATAGTTGATTAAGACTAACCTTAGGTCTTAAACATGATTATAAGTGCTAATTAGGTCAAATGGAGTCAATCTCTAAGACCTAGTCCAAATCAGGAGTCAAATGGATCGAATCCTGATTTATAGAAATCCAGAAACCTTAGAAATTGACCTATTTAAATTGACCTCCGATCAAAAAATGGACATCGCCATTGCGTTCCTTGACCCCAAATTAGCTTGGGGTGAAGTTTTCGTGTCAATCGGAAGTCGTCGAAATTTCGACGAATATTTTAATAATAAAGATATCCCGGAAATCGAGGTATCAAAATACTCGTCGGATCGAAAATCCGACTGCGTCATTAAATTTATAGACCCCAAATTAGTTAGGAAAAACATGTTCAAAATTTTCTGGAAATTTTTCAAAAAAAAAAAAATTTTAAATATTAATTTAATTTTAACGGCGCTAATGGCGCCGTTCGATCGGACGGATCCATCCGGACCGTCCGCTAGCGCGGATCCCATGGCTCTCGGCCGCGATCCGTGGTGCGCGGTCTGGGCCGATCCGGACCGTCCGCGATCGCGTGGATCCAACGGTCCTGAGCCATTGTCCTTGCGTGCTCCGCCCGCTCGCCACGAGGCGCGCCTACCGCCCGCTCTGCCAATCGGACCCCTCCCCGACCTCGGCGAGGTCGCCGGCCGGTCTATAAGACCCCGGCCGGCCTCTGGGCTCGGAGTTTTGGCGAACCCGAGCCCAGATCAAGCCCGAAGCCCAGAGCCTTCGCCGACCGTCCGAATCCAGGTACTGGATCTCCCCCGTTTCCCATTCGATTAATGTAATTGGTGTTTCGAACCTCTATTCCACAAGCTAGATTGTCGATCGACCGGCTCCAATCGGGACTAGCCCGACCGGATTGTCGGGAAATAGGATAGGATGTACAGTAGAAACCGTTATGCCCAAACCCTAGAAATTAGGGTTTAGGATTGCCGGCGATCCCGGCCACCTCCGGGGAAGGTCCGCCCGCCTGCGTGTAGCCCTCGTCAAGGGCTACCGGCGGCCGTGCGGGCCGAGGTGGTCCGGCTCCGGGAAGGCCGGCGAAAGCCGTGCCCTAGCCCGGCGCCCTCGGCCCGTCTTCGCGGAGAAGACGAAGTCTGGGTCGGGCCGGGTCGACCCGAGCCCGACACGCCCGAGCCGTGTCCGCATCCGCCGAGTGGGGCCCACCAGGCCACGTGGCGCGTCTGGGCCTACCACGTGTCCCGTGGGACTCACCAGCCGAAGCCGCGACACTTCGGTTTCGGCCGTGGAGCCCTCCAGTGCCACGTGGCAGCCAACCGGCACGCCACGTGTCACGTGGGCCCCATCCCGAGCCCGCGCGGCTGTTCGGCTCCCCAGTGGGGCCCACAGCACCACGTGGCCACCTCTGGGCCCGCCACGTGGCAAGTGGGACCCACTGCCCGGTCAACCGTGGCGGTCCGGCTCCCTGTGGGGCCACAGTGCCACGTGGTAGCCTTTGGTAGTGCCACGTGTCTGGTGGGCCCACTGCCCAGTCACCCGAGCTGACTCAACCCCTGTGGGTCCCACAGTGCCACGTGGCAGCCTCTGGCAGTTTCACGTGTCCAGTGGGGCTCAATGTCTATTAATTAAGATTTAATCAAATTTTTGTTAATTAATTACTATTTAGCCTTAATTAATTACAGTTAGCGGTTAATTAAGTTAGGATTAGTGTTAATTACTTTTGAACAGTAACTTTAGTTAATTAAATATAATTAGAGATTAATTAGGGTTAATTAAATGTTAATTAAACCCTAAACAGTAATTAGGTTAATTAATTATTATTGCATAGTAAAACCTAGTTAATTATTTTTAATGAAATGTTAACAGAAAATTAGGGCTAATTAAAAAGTAATTAGTGCTAATTACTTTGCTACAGTAAAAATATTAATAAATATAATTAAATTAATTAAATAATAAATTAATTAATGTTAATTAGTAATTAAGCCTAATTAATCACAGATTAATTAAGGATTAATAATTTCAGAAATTCTATATAAAAACTTTAGGAATGAACAGTAAAATAATACAATTTGAATAAATGAATAATAAAATAATACAAATTGTATTTTTGAATAGTAAATCTTAAAAGTTTAATAACTTTTTGTAGGATGATCCAAACATAGCCAATATAGGTCTTAAAATACTCATAAAAATGTAAGGATTCAAATAACGTAATGTAAAAATTTATTTCGGGGTACGTATAACGAGATAGCATTTTAGGACCTCTTTAGAGCCCCATAACTTTTTACCCGGTTATTGAAACGTAGTCAATATGGGTCTTAAAATGCTCAGGAGAGCGGCCCCATCATCGTAGTAGTATTAGTTTTCTTATTCAGATATCAGGATAAAAAGTCAACCTATAACTTAGAGTTGACTTTAGTGAAAAATGACCACCCTTGGACTTCAAACGGCCATAGCTTAGTCAAATCAACTCAAAATTTCGAAAATTCAAGATGCTAACCAGCCTAGAATTTCAATATCATCATTATAACAAAATAATATTTAGGATCTGAACCCTAGAAATTTAGGTAAATGACCAAATTACCTCTAGCCTTATTTTAGTCATAACTTGACCGTTTCTCGCTCGATTTAGGCATACTTACTGTCTATTTTCAAGTTAGACAGTAAGGAATCAATTGGATATAAGAGAAATCAATTCTGACCACTAAGTCAAAAGTTGACTTTTTGACCCTTAAGGTAGGGGCAAAATTGTTATTTTGCCCTAAGATTGGACTAAGTACCCTTACCCTTTGGATAACATCCCAGAATACCAAGACTAATATTATAATCATCTTAATAATGTTTAAGCAAGTGAAGTCAACTCTTAAGTTAGATTCCAATAATTTTTGCTAAGTCTTAAGCACTACACCTTATGGACATTTCCTGAGAATAGGAATAGATCATAGGTTAGAGTTCATTCATTAGGTAAATTGGATTACCCAATGGGTGAAACCTTGGTTTATTAGTTTCTAAACTTTCTTTTATTTTACAACTCATTCCAATTATTTTGTCTTTTAACTTTAGATTTAAGTTAGGAGATTCATCATATTAAGTTTGATTACTTAATAGGATTTGCCATAACTGGTAGGTCACTTATAGAATAAAACCTAGAACTTAGGTCTTATCCTTTGGATTATGTGATTAAACCTAATTCTTGTAGTATTTAATCCCTAATCTATATATTTAGAAGATCTTGATCAGATCTTAGTTAGAACATCTAAATTTACAAAACTAGGACGTATGATTCATTTATTTAATTCGTAGTTGTCTATCTGATTGAGCTAGATTGGAACCTGATCAGTTCCAATCCTTTTTAACTTATAATGATGAATTTTTGGGTTACACTCGATAGTAGGAAAACGGTGATCTTGAACTTGTGTAACTTGGAATAGTTAGATGGTTAAGTAGAAAACAAATGATATCACCATGTTTAGTAGAGTCCCTTGCTTACTTTGATACTTTGTTGCTTACGCGTTCCTTGTATTTTTGGGCCATATTTCCTTGAGCATATCATATAAGACATTTGATGCATGAATAAACTGTTATAAAAATATGGAGACTCCTTAGATTCCTTGTGAAAATATTAAAGTGATTTATAAAAAGATAATGATTTTATGAACTGCCTCTCAGTTATATCCTTGTTGCCTAGCCTCCTTATGTCGCTAGGGGAATGATCCATTTTGTTGTGTGCCTAGTTTACTAGCGTCCTTATTTCGCTAGGGGTACACCGTTGGTGCCTTAGCCGTACTGGCGTTAAGGTTACCTTGTATGCTTAGTTTACTAGCCTCCTTATGTCACTAGGGGCATACAGTTGGGCCTTAACCGTACTGGTGCTAAGACCCTTCATTTGCTTTGTGTGCTTATTTTGCCTAGCCTCCTTATGTCGCTAAGGGTACACAGTTTATGACTTAGCCGTGATGGTGCTAAGCTTCTTTGATATTCGATGGGCTTGAGTAGCTCTTTTCTGTATGGCAGTCGATGCACGTGTGACTTTATATGCAGTTGTTGTAGTTTACTTTTCAGTATTCTATTCCGTCAACTATTTCCTTGTACTACTTTTATATATATATTTAGGATGTTAGAATCTTCTTGCTGTTTATATGTACCACTGCTGAGTTATTTATTTTAATTGGTATATTTTCTGTTGATCACCAGTATATTTAGGATGTAGAACTTTTCTTACAGCACATGACAGTTATGTATATTTATATGCCCTTCCTTGCTTAGTTTGTATGCGAGGCATGTCTTAGCCTCTTTCATTTTATTTGCTTAAGTTATAAATGATGATTTATAGCTTTATTGTTTCTTTTGTATTGCTTGCCGCTCCTTTTCACTTATATATGTTGCTTAGATGTTGTCAAATGGTGATGTTACTTAACACTTATAATAATTCATTAGCTTAAAATGTACTTAGATAATTGTCTAACCAGATTTCTCTTTTCTTTGGCTGGGGCCCTACATTGTGAAATCGATAATGGGAGACTCCTTTCAGTTAGACGAGCAGGAGATAGGTGTGGAGCCTTACCCAGAGGAGGAACCCATGGAAGAAGCTGCCGTCTAGTTCCTTTATATTTCGAGTGAGAATGAGTGGTTTTCATTCTATTTTTATTTAAATATTTTAAATTATGTAATAATACATGTACTATTGACTGTGATTTTGGATTGTATACTTATATTTTGAGTTTTATTTTTCTTTCCTATCTATTTTGTGATACTTGGATGGTTTGCATTTCTTTAAATCACTTTCGCACTCTGTTTATTACTTATACAATGACTGTTAGTTTGATTCTTTGTTAATCCTTCCCTAATCAGGTGGATTGTAGAGACTATCCTAATCTAATGATAAGTGAGGGGCTAGCCTAGAGTGACACCCCACCCTTAATCTAATCCTTTGGCGGGATTAAGGGTGCGGGGCGCCACAGTTGGTATCAGAGAATTCCATAAGGTGTCAGATGAGAATTTGCATTCTTATCTACCTAATGGAAGATTCTTCTGCCAGTTCAGTTACTATATCGGTATATGTTAGAGTCACATCCAAGGGATCACAATATCACACTCAGAATAAGAAGTTGATAATCAAAATACACAAGCAGTGTATCAAACAAAAATCTAAATGTTAACACAGTTAGATATGCTAGGATGATAGTTGAAGGGCATCTGTGATGATTCAATGAAAGCTGGGAAGAATTTGTCCAATTTTACCAAGGACTCGGCCCGTACGTAGATCCAGAAGTCAGGAGGCTGAACCAATTGCTCCGTGAAAGCACCTTCAGAGAACATGATCACCCCGTATTGGCCGAGAGATGGCTAATGCTGACAGATAATATAATGGGGACGATGGATATTACAGATAATGTCAAGCTTGCCCTCGTGACACGCCTCCTGCAGGACAAGGCTAGAGACTGGTGGCGTGTTAACCTTAGAGCCCTCACCCATAAGCACGGATGGCTACAGCGGGACGTCATCTACGAGGACTTTCGTCGTGCCTTTACAGCCCGATACATTGGATAGAAGCCTTAGTTTTACTTCATATGCTATTTGTATTCCCTTTTGTATCATTCAAAATTTGGTCTATCAAATAAAAAAAAAAAAACTATTTTACCTTACTTCATTAATATGGATGTTTAGGATACCGTGCAAACATGTCGGGACAGGATCTCTTCGCCCACTTTAAGGACAGGTGGGCATACGATGTGTTCCTGGTAAGGAGATATGGTAGGGAAGTCCAGGGGGTCTCCCCAGCGGGGGCCAGCGTTCTGGAAAGGATACTGGAAGGTGCGATATACAGGGGGCTAGACTTCCCCATCCTAGCCAGAGAATGGTTGCGCAGGGTGACCCAGATCTTCGAAGAACTGGAATGCCCCGATGACGCGCGATTGGACATCCTCCTTCAGGACTACGCAGAGGAATGGTGGGCACAGGAAGTATGGAGGTTCGAGCGATGACACGCCCACCACCGCCGAATGCTGACCTACGCTTACTTTACTCAGGCTTTCACGAGAAGATACATAGGATAGATCCTGTGTTTCATTTTCTAATGACTATCTTGTCTTTTGTACTCTATTTTCAAAAATTTGTATCTTCTATTTTGTTTAATAAAAAGAAAAGCTGTTATGTTGACTCCCTTTTCTAGAATGCTAAATGGATGTTGTCTTTTATTCAGATTTCTATAGAAAATGAATCATGGACAGAGCCCTTCACCTGCCCAATCCAGCACTGCATCCAGTGAGGTTAACACCTCACTGGAGGCTATAAAAATGATGATAGAGTCCCATCAGTGACAAGCTGAGGAGGTGGCCAAGGCACAGGCCAGTCAGGCGGAATAGATGGAGCGCCTTCTGGTATCACAGATCAACCAGAATCGCGCATTAACAACATCGACCTCGGCACCCCAGAGTTACAACCAGCAGTTCACCTCGTCCGCTGACACACTACTACATAACTTCCTCCGATTGAGGCCTCCCATGTTCAATGGAAGTGCCTCAGCGGTAGACACTGAAGACTGGCTGCGAATGGTGGAAAAGAACATGACCAGCCTCAAGTGCCCCAAAACAGAAATAATCAGACTGGTCACTCATTTGCTATATGGAGAGGCCAAACATTGGTGGCATCAACACGCACCACCAAGTTCGAAGGCATTAGCTTGGAGGATATTTCCTACGACGAGTTTGAAAAGGTGTTCTGGGCGGAATATATTCCACTGTCCGAACGCCAGTAGTATGACGGAGGAATTCCTCAAGCTACAACAAGGGGACCGCACCGTAGCTGCGTACGATGCAGAATTCTGAAGACTCACCAGATTCTCCTCGAGTCTGGTACCCACCGAAGAAGACCGGTGCCATCGGTTCCAAAGCGGTCTTCGGCCGTCCATACAGACCCAGGTCGTGCCCTTCCGCCTCACCAACTACCTAGGAGCTGCTGGAGACTACAAAGGTCACTGAAAAGTGCCAGCAAGGGGAGGCAAAATGGCTTGCCAGCTCTGCCATGCTACACCAGGGGAACCCAAAGCGGGCCAGAGTGTACCAACTAGAGGCAGAAGCCCCTGCTGCGGATCCCTACAATGGCTGCGCGAGGCCGCACCCCTACGGCAGGTGCTTCCATGGGCAAAATGTATGCTACACCTATGGCAGGCCAGGGCATGGCTATACCCGGTGCCAATACGTAGAGATGATTGACGGCACGCCCATCAAGCGTGTGCAGGTCCAACCTGTGTTTGATCTGTACCGGCGAACCCCTGCCACCACTACCGCACGTCTAGCCCTGTTACATTTGCTCCACGATGAGAGATGCCTCCTGCTCCTCGTCCCAGTACCTCTAGGCCGCTGGCCAAGCAGCCTTACCATAATAGGCCCACTGGCCAGGCGTGCGTGTATGCCCTCACACCAGCAGAGGCCACTGAGGACAATCATGTGGTGTCAGGTACACGCTTCTAAACCAATTCAACAAATTTTTACTCATTCATGCTTAGTTATAACCAATAAATCCTATGTCTATAATTAGGTACAATATATATAAAAGTAAGCCTTGTAACATTCTCTTCGATACTGGAGCAAGCCACTCATTCGTTTATGAAAGTTGGATAAAATTCCTCAATCTACCCATTCACCGATTGACGATACCGCTAAACGTTGGGCTGCCATCCGGAGCACAACTTCAGGCCAACCAGTTTTGCAAATTACAAGTTCCCTTTGGAGGAGCAAAAGTTGGGGCCAAATTGATAGTATTGCCAATTGCCAACTTTGATGTTATCCTGGGCATGAATTGGCTAAGCCAGCACGATGCCACTATTAACTGCCAGAAGAAGAAGGTTACCTTAGGCAGTGGCAAACACGTAAAATCCTTTATAGGGAACTTCAGCACTAGAGCTTCCCTAGTTAATGTTATTCAGGCAAAGAGTGTGGTGGCCCTGCCCCGCCGTGGTCCTGTTAACCCTTAAGTTAACATGATTACGGTGGAGGGGTCACCAAATGACAAAGTCCCCACTTAGAATTGAATTAGACACGTGTTCTAATCCAACTTAAATAAGAACTTTGCCATTCAATCTATAAGAACTATCACTAAATGACTATACATGAATTCAGAGTGCGGAAGCATAAGAATATAACATCCATCCAATACAGTATAAATACAACAATATAGAATAAGTAAAGTGCTGAAAGAGAAATATAAACCTGTATTATTACAATAATTAATAAGTTTAAAAGAACTAAAAGGACTCTCAATCTCTCTGAAAGAAAGAAAACTAAAGCTATAAATCTTTAAGAACAGGCTCCTCCTCCAATGGTAAGCTCTCCACTAGATCTGCTGCTCCAACAAACTCAGAGCCTACCATTATCAAATTCATAATGGTAGGGCCCCAGCCAATAAAAGAAAAACTAGTTAGACAATATGTCTAAGTACATTTTAGGGCAAACAATTTTATTAAGTTAAATAGATATCACCATAAAAACAGAACTGAGCAAAATAAGTGCAGAAGAAGCGTACAAAAGAACAGTGATAAGTTATAAACTACAGTTTATAACTAAGCAAAAATAGGAAGTAATACATACCTCCTTCAAGTAACTGCAACAAAGAAAGGTAAGCAAAAGACTAAACAAAACTGTAAGAAAAGTACAACCTAAATATGCATATGATCAAACATCTGATATGCTAAGTGACATACAACATTTAACAGTGTGAAACTGAAATAAACTAACATCCTAAAAGCATAAGAAAACAGTAAGTAAAACTAGCATCCTATATAAAAACACATGCAGGAAAGCTGTAAGTAAAATAGTGCTATAATGCAGAATATGCAAGTAAAACAGTAATTGAAAACGGAAACTGCAGTGACTATCTAAGTCACTCAAACTGAAAACATACTCAGCAAATCTTAGCCTGATGAGCTAAGAAACTCTAAATTGAATATCACTGAAAACTCTTAGCCTGATGAGCTAAGACAGAACTGAATGTAAGTGTACTTGAATTAGTATATCCATATCGGAATCCTGACTCTATGGTCAGTAGGGTAAGAGTCTATCCATCCTATCACTCGGACTAGGTATGGCCAATAGACTGTCGGACATTAAACCCTCGAAAGGTTGCCGACCCCGAACGAGTTAATCGAAGGGGTATACTAATCAAGCTACACCTTACAAACTACTTGTGAAACGAAAACATAATGCTGCTTATAAATGTTCCAAATTAACATAAGATATTTATCAAGTATCTTAAGTACATAATACATGTTCAAGGTATAAGGATCAAAATCAAGTAATGCGAAGCATCAAAATCAAAGTGCAAGAAACTCTATCTAAAACACAAGTGATATCCATTGTTATCTACTTTATTCGTTCTATCTACTCTAAGTTACATAAGTTTCATAATCATCAATTCTTAATCATTCTGTAACTTAGAATCACGAATCCTACTAGTTGAAGATAATTAGGACTGGCCAAGTCCTAATTATAACTTAATCAAAAGACGACTATTTGGTTAAAATGAATAAATCATTGACCTAACTTTGTAATTTAATTTATCCCAACCTCATCTTGATTAGCCAAATCAAGATGAAAAAATTAAGAATTAGACTCCAAATGATGGGGTCTAATCACTTAATCTAAAGGTATAATCTAAGGGTCTAAGTTTAGAACTCAAATCTCACAGATTAAGTTAAGGCAAGTCCTAATGATAAATCAATTCATTATGATAGATCTCTATTCTTAATTCTAGAGTTTAAAGATCAAATAATTATTTAATAAACTAAGAAAATCTATAAACTAGAAAACTCAAGGTTTCACCTATTGAGTAACCCAATTTACTCAATAGATGAATTCTAACTTAAGATCTATCCCTAATCTTAAGAATCAAGGCTCTTAATTACTAAGAGTATCTCTCAAGACACACATCCTAACTAATGCTATAAGAACCTAAGAAAAGATCTAAGAATGATTTAAGAAGAGAAATCACTCACTTAAGACTTAGGAAATTTTCCTTAAAGAGCAAAGATTGAGATTTTAATCAAAATCTAATTTAGACTTGGATTTGATTAATTTCAGCTATAAATCATTATAATTACTGATAAATAGGATTATAAAATGATTTTAGGGCTTTTGAAAGCTAAACCTTAAATTTGGGCAAAATGACCATTTTGCCCCTACTTAAGGGTTCAAAAGATCAAATTTTGATCTAGGGCTTAAATTCTGAAATTTTCTTTTGAAATAGTTTCTTACTGTCTAAAGCAAGATTAGACAGCAACTAAATTAATTTTGCGTGATTATTAAGCCATATGAGATCAAATTAGTGAATTTGACTCATAAGGGCAGATTAGTAATTTGACTAAGTAAACTTTAAATTTTCTTTCAGATTATTGTTCTTTACTGTCTAAGCTTTTCATAGAATTTAAATTTACTAAATTCTGATAAGTATTGACCAAGTTATGGCCAATACAAGATCTAGGGTTAAAAGGTGATTAAGGAATCCTTAATTATGGGTCAAAAACATAACTTTGTCAATTAGTGTTCAAATTGAGTAAAATCAGTGGCAATGGTTTACAAATAGCCCACTGATCACAATGACATGTGGCAGGCTCAATTTGGATCTAATTTAACTAAGTTATGACCTAACTAGGGTTTAGGGTGATTAGTGAGTGATTAGTAAAATTAATCACTTAAATACTAATTTAACATTACAGATAGGTCCTAAATGACTCTATGAGTCCTCTGAAACTTAAATCACTCAATTTGGATTATTAAATTTACTAATATTCACTAATCCAATTTTAGGGTAATTAGGGGTGATTAGCAAATCTAACGGTTGGATCCTAAATATTTTTATAGATTACTGTTATTTAGGTTTTTCTAATCTAAGTTGATATTTGGATCATCCAATTTGGAGCTTAATTGACCAAGTTATGGTCAATTGAAATTCTAGGTCTAATTAAGGTAATTAGGGTTAGGTCCTAAAAAGTGATTAGCCAAATACTTATCCAAACAGCAAAGGTAACCCTGCTAAAATGATCCTTAGGGTTTTCTGATCACTTTAAGACCTATATTCAATAGGTTTGGATCATTTGGTACAAAGTTATGAGCAAATGAAAATTTGTA
This sequence comes from Gastrodia elata, assembly GCA_016760335.1. Lineage (NCBI taxonomy): Eukaryota > Viridiplantae > Streptophyta > Magnoliopsida > Asparagales > Orchidaceae > Gastrodia > Gastrodia elata. The sequence continues at coordinate 6,075,435 of CM028672.1, read as the reverse complement.
ATATTATTTGGACTTAATTAATACCCTAAATGTCACAATGTTAATTACTTGTCCAATTTGAGATTTGACAGGGCCAAAATATTCCTCATAATTTTCTGATTCCAATGATATATAATTTTGTATATTTTGGACTTATAAATATTAATATTTGATTATTTAAAGTTTTATAGTTTGTTTAATTAAATTAAAATTGATTTAAATATACAGAATTTAATTAATTAAATAAAATTCATTTATAAAATTAAATTAATTTTTTTATTCCTGCAGGTGGTCATTTCTTGAAACAGCGGCGGCCAGGTGTCGCTCCAGGATTGGGCTGACAAGAAACAGATGGGTCCACTGTAATAATTTCTACTGTCTATTGAGTCAATGCTTGCGGGTCCCACAGACACGTGTCCAAACGACGAGGCATCCGTGTGCCATGCGGGGCCCATGCATAGAGGATAGACGGCCCGAGCAAAGGATCACGGGTCGGGGTCAGCCCGACCCGGCCCGGGAAAATCGCGATTCCTCGTCCTGAAGAAGCTCGACACCGTCTGCTAGGGCATCGTCGAACCCGGACCTCTCGACGCCAAGAGACGACGACACGCATACGAGCCTGTCGGGCTTGACGAGCATGACCTATTGATAGTATCTCTAGGGAGGAGATGGCCTGAGACCACCGCAAAACTTAACCCTAAATTACCCATTGACGGACCACCGCAAGCGAAAAGCCGAACACATCTCTAGCATACGACCTAATTCGATTACTCGATCGATACTAGCCTCAATTAGATACTGAAATCAGAAATCTTTATAAAAATAAATATATCAATTCTTAGATCAAATGATTGAAAAGGAAAATTTAGGGTAAGACCGGGTACCTCTCGAATGCGGTTTACAGGATGATAGGTTTAGAATTTGGAAGCGAATGATCCTCCCCAACAATACCCCGAGTCCTCTACGGATCTTAACGAGGTGTTGCGAGCGGTGGATGACATCTGCTCGAGAGGGGAGCTCGACGCGCGTACAAAGGACTCGACACGCGCCCTATCCTTCGTAATCGAGGAAGGAGAAATCGTGGCCGTCCAATCGGACGGCCCGATCCAAAGGCGCAGATGCGCTGTTTCAAAAATAACGGCCCGGCCCGTTAAGTTCAAACAGCGGGCCGAAAAATATAAATATAAATATATATTTATATATATAATTACATTATATTTAATTAATTTAGCCTATTTCATTGATTAAATTTAATCACCTAAATGCATTCAAAAAAATTTCCAATAAATTACCCTTAGCTAATTGAAGGGTGAGGAACGCAACGGCGCACTCGGATTTTTATTTCGACGAGTATTTATTTATTTGAATTTTTAGGTATTTAAATAATATTAAAATATTCGACGAAAAATCAACGACTTCCAAATACCTCCAAAATTTCACCTCTAGCTAATTTGGGTATTCTGAACGCAATGGCAAAGTCGGATTTTTAATTTGAGGTCTAGATAAAAAGTCAATTTTCTAGGGTTTAGGATTTTCCAAAATTCCAGATTTGACTTTGTTAACTTCTGGTTTGACCTAGGTTTCAGAGACGAGTTCTAAATTACTTAATTAGTGACTTAGAACCTTAATTAAGACTTAGATTAGTCTTAATTGAGCAAAGTAATAACTTGGGTTGTTACAAAGAGACTTGTAAGCAAAGGTTGTAGGGCATTCCTAGTAACTATACTAGGTGAAAAGAATGAAGAGGTTCCCCTCTCCCAGAATCCGTCTACGAGTTCCCCGACATCTTTCCTAAAGATCTTCCTGGTCTTCCACCCGCCCGAGAAGTTGAATTCGCCATTGACGTGATTCCTGAAACTCAGACTATCTCAAAGGCGCCTTATAGGATGGCGCCCAAGGAGTTGCAGGAGCTACATAAGCAACTGCAGGAATTGCTAGAAAAAGGTCTTATAAGACCAAGCTCTTCTCTGTGGGGAGCTCCAGTCCTATTCGTAAAGAAGAAGGATGGGTCAATGAGAATGTGCATTGACTATAGAGAGTTGAATAAGGTCACAATCAAGAACAAATATCCACTACCCCGCATTGATGACCTATTCGATCAACTAGTCGGAGCAAAAGTATTCTCAAAGATCGATCTGCGATCAGGCTACCACCAACTTCAGGTGAAAGACTCCCACATCGCAAAGACGGCTTTCCGAACCAGATACGGTCATTACAAATTTCTAATGATGTCTTTTGGACTAACAAATGCACATTCCATATTTATGATTTGATGCAGCGTATCTTGAAGCCGTATCTGGATAAATTTGTCATCGTGTTCATAGATGATATTCTGATATACTCCAAATCTAAAAGCGAACACAAGGGTCATCTCCGAATTGTATTGGAAAAGCTGAGGAATCATCAACTCTATGCCAAGTACTCGAAGTGCGAGTTTTGGCTAGAGTCTGTTGCCTTTTTAGGTCACATTGTGGACGCTCAAGGAATCAGGGTGGATCATAACAAAATCCATGCAATCCAGGAATGGGCTCAGCCCAAGACAGTGACAAAAGTTCGGAGTTTCCTGGGATTAGCAGGCTATTACAAGAAATTTGTGAAGGGGTTTTCTTAGATCGCTTCCCCTATTACCAAGCTCACTCAAAAGGGGGTACCACTTGAATGGTCACCAGCGTGTGAAAAAGACTTCCAAACTCTCAAGGATGCACTTACCTCTGTGTGGCGCCAACCACCCTTAATCTGCCAAAGGATTAGGTTAAGGGTGGGGTGTCACTCTGGCTAACCCCTCACTTATCATTGGATTAGGATAGTCTCCACAATCCACCTGATTAGGGAAGGATTAACACAGAATCAAACTATCAGTCACTGTATAAGTAAATAAACAGAGTGCAGAAGCGATTTAAGGAAATGTAAACCATCCAAGCATCACAGTGTAAATAAGAATAATAGACTCAGAATATACAGTCAATGGTACCTGTATTATTACATAATTTAAAATGTTTAAATAAAATAGAATGAAAACCACTCATTCTCACTCGAAGTATAAGGGACTAAACGACAGCTTCTTCTATGGGCTCCTCCTCGGGATAAGGCTCCACACCTAACTCCTGCTCGTCTAACTAAAAGGAGTCTGCCATTGTCAGTTTCACAATGTAGGGCCCCAGCCAAAAAAAAAAAATCTGATTAGACAATTGTCTAAGTACATTTTAAGCTGAAAATTTTTATATATGTTAAGTAATATCACCATTCTACAACATCTAAGCAATAATATGTGTAAGGGAGCAGCAAGCAATACAAAAGAAATAGGGAAGCTATAAATTATCATTTATAACTTAAGCAAAAAAAAGGAAAGAGGCTGAGACATGCCTCGCATACAAACTAAACAAGGAAGGGCGTATAAATATACGTAACTAAACAAGTGCAGTAAGAAAAATTCTACATCCTAAACATGCTGGTGATCAACAAAAAACATGCCAATTAAAATAAATAAACAACTCAGCAGTGGTAAGTACATATAGCAGCAATATTCTAACATCCTAAATATGTATATCAAGCAGTACAAGAAAATAGCTGACGGAATAAGAATACTGAAAAGTAAGTAACAACAACTGCATATAAAGTCACACGTGCATCGATTGCCATACAGAAAAGAGCTACTCAAGCCCATCGAATACCAAAGAAGCTTAGCACCATCACGACTAAGTCATAAACTGTGTACCCCAAGCGACATAAGAAGGCTAGGCATATAAGCACACAAAGCAAGCGCAGGGTCTTAGCACCAGTACGGTTAAGGCCCAACTGTATGCCCCTAGCGACATACGGAGGCTAGTAAACTAAGCATACAAGGCAACCTTAACGCCAGTACGGCTAAGGCACCAACGGTGTACCCCTAGCGATATAAGGAGGCTAGTAAACTAGGCACACAATAAAACAAATCCTTCCCCTAACGACATAAGGAGGCTAGGCAATAAGGATATAACTGAAAGGTAGCTCATAAAATCATTATCTTTTCATAAATCACTTTAATATTTTCACAAAGGATTTAAGGAGTCTCCATATTTCATAACATTTTATTCATGCATCAAATGTCTTATATGATATGCTCAAGGAAATATGGCACAAAAATCAAGGATGCGTAAGCAACAAAGTATCAAATAGAAGTAAGAGACTCTACTAAATATGGTGATATTATTGTTTTCTACTTAACCATTCTAACTATTCCAAGTTACACAAGTTCAGGATCACCATTTTCCTACTATCGAGTGTAACTCAAAAATTTGTCCTTACAAGTTAAAAAAAGGATTGGAACTGATCAGATTCTAATCTAGTTCAATCAGATAGACGACTACGAGTTAAATCAATAAATCATACGTCTTAGTTTTGTAAATTTAGACGTTCTAACTAAGATCTGATCAAGATCTTCTATACTTATAGATTATGGATTAAATACTACAAGAATTAGGTTTAATCTTATAATCCAAAGGAATAAAACCTAAGTTCTAGGTTTTATTCTATAAGTGATCTACTAGTTATGGCAAATCCTATTAAGTAATCAAACAGAATAGGATGAATCTCCTACCTTAAACCTAAGGTTAAAAGATAAAATAATCAGAACAAGTTGTAAAATAAAAGAAGGTCTAGAAACTAATAAACCAAGGTTTCACCCATAGGGTAACCCAATTTACCTAATGAATGAACTCTAACCTAAGATCTAGTCCTAGTCTCAGGAAAGGTCCTTAAGGTATAGTGCTTTTAAGACTTAATAGAAATTATTGGAATCTAACTTAAGAGTTGATTTCACTCACTTAATTGATACTAAGAAGATTATAACCTTGGTTTAAGAGTTTTGAAATATAAACTAGAGGTTAAGAGTACATAGTCCAAACTTATGGCAAAATGACTATTTTGCCCCTACCTTAAGGGTCAAAAAGTCAACTTTTGATTTATGAGTTAGAATTGAATTCTCTTAATTCCAATTGGTTCCTTACTATCTAACTTGTAGATAGATAGTAAGTACACCTAAATCGGGCAAGAAACGGTCAAGTTATGATTAAAATAAGGTTAGAGGTATTTTTGTCATTTTACTAATTTCTAGGATTCATATCCTAATTATTATTTATTATAATGATAACATTGAAATTCTAGGCTAGTTAGCATCTTGAATTTTCCAATTTGGAGTTGATTTGACTAAGTTATGGCTGTTTGAAGTCCAAGGGCATTTTGGTCATTTTTCACTAAAGTCAACTCTAAATTATAGTTGACTTTTTGTCCTGATATCCGAATGAGAAAACTAATACTACTACGGTGATGGGGCCGCTCTCCTGAGCATTTTAAGACCCATATTGACTATGTTTCGATAATTGGGTAAAAAGTTATGGGGTTTTAAAGAGGCTCTAAAATGCTACTTCGTTATACGTACCCTAAAACGAAATTTTACATTACGCCATTTGATTCTAAATATTTTTCTGAGTATTTTAAGACCCATATTGGCTATGTTTGGATCATCCTACAAAAAGTTATTAAACTTTTAAGATTTACTATTCAAAAATACAATTTGAATTAATTTACTATTTATTTATTCAAATTGAATGATTTTACTGTTCATTCCTAAAGTTTTTATTTAATTAATCACTGTTTAATTATTAATTAATTAATTTTACTGTAACAAAATAATTAGTGCTAATTACTGTTTAATTAATCTTAATTAATCTCTAATTATATTTAATTATTTAAATTTACTGTTCATTCCTAAAGTTTTTATTTAATTAATCACTGTTTAATTATTAATTAAATAATTAATTAATTTTACTATAGTAAAGTAATTAGTGCTAATTACTGTTTAATTAGTCTTAATTATTTGTTAATATTAAATTAAATATAATTAATTAGGTTTTACCATTCAAAAGTAATTAATTATCCTAATTACTGTTTAAGATTTAATTAACAGTTAATTAATCCTTAATTAATCTTTAATTATAATTATTTAATTAAAGTTACTCTTTAAAAGTAATTAATTATCCTAATTACTGTTAGGATTAAATTAACATTTAATTAATATTAATTAATCATCTAATTATTTTTAGTTAAATAAAGTTACTGTTCAAAAGTAATTAACACTAATCCTGGGTTAATTAACACTAACTGTAATTAATTATGGCTAACAGTAATTAATTAACACTAACAGTAATTTAATTAATTTCTAATTAAAATGACTGTGGGCCCCACTGACACGTGGCACTTCCAGAGGCTGCCACGTGGCACTATGGTCCCACAGGCTGCTGACTCAGCTCGGCTAACTGGACAGTGGGCCCACCTGACACGTGGCACTGCCAGAGGCTGCCACGTGGCACCTGTGGGTCCCACGGGCTGCTGACTCAGCACGGGTGACGGGCTGTGGGCCCACCTGCCACGTGGCACTGTGGGTCCCACGGGCTGCTGACTTAGCTCGGGTGACCGGGTAGCGAGTCCACCTGACACGTGGCATTGCGAGAGGGGCTGCCACGTGGCACTGTGGGCCCCACCTGGGCTGAGTCAGCTCGGGTGACCGGACATGTGGGCCTCCACGTGACACGTGGCGGGCCCGTAGGCCGCCACGTGGCCGGGTGGGCCCCACCCGCGCTGACGCAGACCCGTCCCGGATGGGCCGGGCTCGGGTCGACCCGGCCCGGCCCGAAGGCGCGACGCTTCGCCTTCCGGGGGGTTCTGCGGACCGAACCCAGTCCGCTTCGGGGAGCTGGTGCGCCCGATCGGGTTGGTTTAAGCCCGATCAAAACGGTGGATGTGTAGATGACATCCTAATCTACATATCCTACAAGTTTTGTAATGATCGAACGGTAAACGAGGGAGATCGGGGTACCTGAAGTTCGGATCGGTGAAAATTTCGGCGGAAAAATAGGGCTGACTTCGGGGCTTGATTCCGGCTCTATTCGGGCTCCGATCGGTGTAAACTCGGAGCCTAGGGGTAGGCCGAGGTCTTATAGACCGGACGACAACCTTGCCGAGGTCTGGATGTGGCCGGATTGGCCAGAAAATGCGACGGGCCGCCGCGTGTCACTCGGGCGGCGAGGGCGAGGAAGACGCCTCCGGACCGTCGGATCTGTGCGATCGCGGACGGTCCGGATCGCTCCAGACCACGTGACGCGGATCGCGGTCGAGGGCCGTGGGATCCGCGCGCGATCGGACGGTCCGGATGGATCCGTCCGATCTGACGGTGCCATTAACTGGAGTTAACGGCGTCGTACGGCGCCGTTAATTAATTAATTAATAATTAATTAATTTTTTTTTTTTTAACATTTTCAGAAAGAAAAAAAAAATTTTGAACATGTTTTTCCTAGCTAATTTGGGGTCAAGGAATTCAATGGCGCAGTCGTATTTTCGTGATATTTTTATTATTAAAATATTCGTCGAAATTTCGACGACTTCCGATTGACACAAAAACTTCACCCCAAGCTAATTTGGGGTCGAGGAATTCAATGACGCAGTCGGATTTTTGATCCGACGAGTATTTGATACCTCGATTTCCGTGGTATTTTTATTATTAAAATATTCGCCAAAATTTGACAACTTCCGATTGATACGAAAACTTCACCCCAAGCTAATTTGGGGTCAAGGAACGCAATGGTGGTGTCCGTTTTCCGATCGGAGGTCAATTTAAATAGGTCAAGTTTCGAGGTTCCTGAAATTCTCAAAATAAAGATTTAATCCGTTTGACCTCTGGTTTGGACCAGATCTTAGTAGTTGACTCCAAATGACCTAATTAGCACTTAAGATTATGTTTAAGACTTAGGGTTAGTCTTAATCAATCATAGTAACAACTTGGGTTGTTACCACTCTGCCCCCGTACTAGTCCTTCCGAAGGAGGGAGTAAATTTCCAAGTATACACGGATGCTTCGGGCATAGGCCTCGGAGCCGTATTGATGCAAGAAGGGAAGGTCATAGCCTATGCCTCGCGATAGCTAAAAGTCCACGAGAAGAACTACGCGGTCCACGACCTTGAACTAGCTGCCGTAGTGTTTGCCTTGAAGATCTGGCGACACTATCTCTATGGAGTCCAATGCTCAATCTTTACCGACCACCAGAGTCTAAAATATATATTCACTCAGTGGGAGTTAAACTGTAGACAAAGAAGGTGGTTAGAGCTGATCAGCGACTACGACCTGGATATTCAATAACATCCAGGAAAGGCCAACGTGGTGGCTGGTGCCCTTAGTCGTCAGGCATCCCTAAATGCCATGATATCAGAAGGCCCGTTGGTAGAGGAATTTGCAGAATGGGTATCAAGCCTATTAGCAGGGACAGGCTCAGCCTAACTCTATCGAATATCAATGTGGAGCCTACTTTTCACTGGGATGTGTCTATGTCACAGACCAAGGATGAGGAATTTTTGAACTTCAAGATGGCTATCGAGAGTGGTCGCCGTACTCATTTTCGCTTCCACAACAGTGCCATCTATCTGGGGAATCGATTATGGATACCTAAGTTCATGCAGTGAGAAATATTAATTGAAGGACATAATTCAGGGTATCAAGTGCACCCAGGAAGCACGAAGATGTATCAAGATCTAAAAACGTCATTCTGGTGGCCAGGGATGAAAAGAAGCATAGTAAACTTTGTGGTGAAGTGCCACGAATGTTGCCTAGTAAAGGCAGAGCACCAAAGGCCAGGAGGCCTCCTTCATCCGCTAGAAATCCCATAATGGAAGTGGTCGAATATATCAATGGACTTCGTCATGGGTCTGCCTCTTGCGAGGTCTGGGGCAGACACTATTTGGGTCATCGTTGATCGACTGACTAAGTCTGCGCACTTCCTTCCAATCTGACAAACTGATTCAGTAGAAAGGCTTGCCAAGTTATACGTCAAAGAAATAATTCGACTTCATGGTATCCCGAAAACTATCATATCCGATAGAGACAGTCGATTTTACATCGAAATTCTAGCAGGCCGTTCATCAAGACTTAGGCACCACACTGGCCATGAGCACAACATTCCATCCTCAAACAGATGGCCAGACTGATAGAGTGAATCAAGTATTGGAAGACCTACTCCGTCTCTGTATATTAGACTTTGCTGGATCCTAGGAAGACCACCTGCCCTTGGTGGAATTCGCATACAACAATAGATTCCAGACCAGTATCAAGTTGGCTCCATACGAGGCACTTTACGGCAGGAAGAAATGCTCAACACCCATGTCTTGGTCTGAAACTGGAGACGTTCAGTTGTTCGACTCAGAATTGGTCAAGGAGACGAACAAAAAGATTAAACTTATCCAACAATGTATCAAGGCAGCCCAAGATAGACAAAGTAAATATCATAATCTCCGTCATCGACCCTTAGAATTTCAAGAAGGAGACTTCGTTTACTTAAAGGTCAGCCCCATGAAAGGAGTCAATCGCTTCGAGGTTGTCGGTAAGCTTTGTCCAAGATATGTTGGGCCATTCAAAGTCCTCCGGAAGATTGGGTCAGCTGCCTATCGATTAGACTTGCCAAAAAGTTTCGCAGCAGTGCACAATATTTTTCATGTATCGTCCCTAAGAAAGTGCCTTCGGGACCCGTCTCATCTTGTGCAACTCCCAGAGATTCAAATCCAGCCAGACCTATCATTTGCTGAGGAACCGATTAGAATCCTGGCCAGTGACCGCAAGCAACTCAGGAATCGTGCAATCGACATGATTAAGGTCCAATGGAAGAATCATTCCTGCAATGAGGCTACCTGGGAAAAGGAATCCGATATGCGATCCAAGCATCCCAAACTCTTCGAAAACCCAGGTACTTCTATTTCTTAGTATTTTGAACCTTTAAATTTCCATGCGAGTCATGCTTGGTTCCACTTGAGTGATGTCGAGGACGACATCATTCTTAAGTGGGAGAGTCTGTAACTGTGAAGACCCACTTAAGTAGTAATAAGTGAAACTCTTAAACATCGAGGGGCCTTTTCAGATAACGGTGGAGTTCCTGATAAGAACTCCAAAGTTAAGCGTGCTCAGGTGGGAGCACTCCCAGGATGGGTGACCTGCTGGGAAGTTGTCTTCTGAGGGCAAAACCGTGAGGCTTTTCTGGCCAAAGTGGACAATACCTTGGTGCTTAAGAGTTTGGGCTGTTATAAATGGTATCAGAGCAAACCATAAGGTGTCAGATAGGAGCTAAGTGATATACAGGGCAAAGTACCACTTCATGTGAGCAGCCTCTTGAACCCATGATGGTTAAGGTGCTACATGGTTGTCGGTACCTCTTGCGCCTGTAGGGGTCACCTATAGTCCTATCTACCCAATGGATGGTTCTTGGATCTGTGTGTGGATACTGACGAGGATGTCAGTTACTTAAGTTGGGGAGATTGTGAAGACCCACTTAAGTAGTAATAAATGAAACTCTTAAACATCGAGGCGCCTTTTCAGATAACGGTGGAGTTCCTGTTAAGAACTCCAAAGTTAAGCGTGCTCAGGTGGGAGCACTCCCAAGATGGGTGACCTGCTGGGAAGTTATCTTCTGAGGGCAAAACCGTGAGGCTTTTTTGGCCAAAGTGGACAATACCTTGGTGCTTAAGAGTTTGGGCTGTTATAAATGGTATCAGAGCAAACCATAGGGTGTCAGATAGGAGCTAAGTGACATACAGGGCAAAGTACCACTTCATGTGAGCAGCCTCTTGAACCCATGATGGTTAAGGTGCTACATGGTTGTCGGTACCTCTTGCGCCTGTAGGGGTCACCTATAGTCCTATCTACCCAATGGATGGTTCTTGGATCTGTGTGTGGATACTGACGAGGATGTCAGTACTTAAGTTGGGGAGATTGTGAAGACCCACTTAAGTAGTAATAAATGAAACTCTTAAACATCGAGGCGCCTTTTCAGATAACGGTGGAGTTCCTGATAAGAACTCCAAAGTTAAGCGTGCTCAAGTGGGAGCACTCCCAAGATGGGTGACCTGCTGGGAAGTTGTCTTCTGAGGGCAAAATCGTGAGGCCTTTCTGGACAAAGTGGACAATACCTTGGTGCTTAAGAGTTTGGGCTGTTACAGTAACAACCCGAGTTGTTACCATAGTTGATTAAGACTAACCTTAGGTCTTAAACATGATTATAAGTGCTAATTAGGTCAAATGGAGTCAACCTCTAAGACCTAGTCCAAATCAGGAGTCAAATGGATCGAATCCTAATTTCTGGAAATCCAGAAACCCTAGAAATTGACCTATTTAAATTGACCTCCGATCGAAAAACGGACACCGCCATTGCATTCCTTGACCCCAAATTAGCTTAGGGTGAAGTTTTTCGTGTCAATCTGAAGTTGTCGAAATTTCGACGAATATTTTAATAATAAAAATATCCCGGAAATGAGGTATCAAATACTTGTCGGATCGAAAATCCGACTGCGCCATTAAATTTCTAGACCCCAAATTAGCTAGGAAAAAACATGTTCAAAAGTTTCTGGAAATTTTTCAAAAAAAAAAAATTTAAATATTAATTTAATTTTGACGGCGCTAACGGCGCCGTCCGATCGGACGGATCCATCCGGACCGTCCGATCGCGCGGATCCCACGGCCCCCGGCCGTGATCCGCGGCACGCAGTCTGGGCCACATCCGGACCGTCCGCGATCGCGCGGATCCAACGGTCGGGGAAGCTATCGTCCTCGCGCGCTCCGCCCGCTCGCCATGCGGCGCGCCCGCCGCCCGCTCGGCCAACCAGACCCCTCCTCGACCTCGGTGAGGTCGCCGGCCGATCTATAAGACCCTTGGCCGGCCTCTGGGCTCGGCGTTTTCGTGAACTCGAGCCCAGATCAAGCCCGAAGCCCCGAGCCTTCGCCTTCGAAACTCTATTCCACAAGCTAGATTGTCAATCAACCGGCTCCGATCGGGGCTAGCCCGACCAGATCGTCGGGAAATAGGATAGGATGTACAGTTAGAAACCGTTAGGCCCGAACCCTAGAAATTAGAGTTTAGGATTGCCGACGATCCCGGCCACCTACGGCGAAGGTCCGCCCGCCAGCGTTTAGCCCTCGTCAAGGGCTAACGGCGGCCGTGCGGGCCGAGGTGGTCCGGCGCCGGGAAGGCCGGCGAAAAAGCCGTGCCCTAGCCGGCGCCCTCGGCCCGTCTTCGCGGAGAAGACGAAGTCCGGGTCGGGCCGGGTCCGCGTCAGCCGAGTGGGGCCCACCAGGCCACGTGGCGCCTTCTGGGCCTGCCACGTGTCCCGTGGGACCCACCAGCCGAAGCTGCGACGCTTCGACTTCGGCCGTGGAGCCCACCAGTGCCACGTGGCAGCCAGTCGGCATGCCACGTGTCACGTGGGCCCCCCAGCCCAAGCCCGCGCGGCTGTTCGGCTCCCTAGTGGGGCCCACAGCGCCACGTGGCCGCCTCTGGGCCCGCCACGTGGCAAGTGGGACCCACTGCCCGGTCAACCGCGGCGGTCCGGCTCCCCGTGGGGCCCACAGTGCCACGTGTCAGCCTCTGGCAGTGCCACGTGTCAGGTGGGCCCACTACCCAGTCACCCGAGCCGACTTAGCCCCTGTGGGTCCCACAGTGCCACGTGGTAGCCTCTGGCCCACTGTCTGTTAATTAAGATTTAATTAAATTACTATTAATTAATTACTATTTAGCCTTAATTAATTATAGTTATCGGTTAATTAAGTTTGGATTAGTGTTAATTACCTTTTGAACAGTAACTTTAGTTAATTAAATATAATTATATATTAATTAGGATTAATTATAATCCTAAACAGTAATTAGGTTAATTAATGACTCATTACACAGTAAAACCTAGTTAATTAGTTTTAATTAAGTGTAAGAGATAATTAGGGCTAATTAAAAAGTAATTAGTGCTAATTACTTTGCTACAGTAAAAAAATAATAAATATAATTAAATTTATTAAAATAATAAATTAATTAATTTAATTAGTAATTAAGCCTAATTAATCAGAGATTAATTAAGGATTAATAATTTCAAAAATTCTATATAAAAACTTTAGGAATGAACAGTAAATAATACAATTTGAATAAATAATCGTAAAATAATTCAATTGTATTTTTGAATAGTAAAATTTAAAAGTTTAATAACTTTTGGTAGGATGATCCAACATAGCCAATATAGGTCTTAAAATACTCAAAAAATGTAAGGATTCAAATAGCGTAATGTAAACATTTATTTCGGGGGCACGTTATAACGAGGGTAGCCTTTCTATGACCTCTTTAGAGCCCCCATAACTTCTTACCCGGTTATCGAAACGTAGTTAATATGGGTCTTAAATGCTCAAGAGAGTGGCCCCAATCACCGTAGAAGTATTTAGTTTTTCTCATTCGGACATCAGGATAAAAGCCAACCCTAGAACTTAGAGTTGACTTTAGTGAAAAATGACCAAATTGCCCTTGGACTTCAAATGGCCATAACTTAGTCAAATCAACTCCAAATTAGAATAATTCAAGATACTAACTAGCCTAGAATTTCAATGTCCTCATTATAACAAAATAATATTTATGATCTGAACTCTAGAAATTTAGGGAAAATGAGCAAATTACCCCTAGTCTTATTTTAGTCATAACTTGACCGTTTCTCGCCCGATTAGGTTGTACTTACTGTCTATTTTCAAGTTAGACAGCAAGAAATCAATTGGATCTAAGAGAAATCAATTCTGACCACTAAGTCAAAAGTTGACTTTTTGACCCTTAAGGTAGGGGCAAAATGGTCATTTTGCCCTAAGATTGGACTAAGTACCCTTACCCTTTGGATAATATCCCAAAATGCCAAGACTAATTTTATAATCATCTTAATAATGTTTAAGCAAGTGAAATCAACTCTTAAGTCAAATTCCAATAATTTCTGCTAAGTCTTAAGCACTACACCTTAAGGATCTTTTCTGAGAATAGGAATAGACCATAGGTTAGAGTTCATTCATTGGGTAAATTGGGTTACCCAACGGGTGAAACCTTAATTTATTAGTTTCTAGACTTTCTTTTATTTTACAACTCGTTCCGATTATTTTGTCTTTTAACTTTAGATTTAAGTTAGGAGATTTATCCTATTAAGTTTGATTACTTAATAGGATTTGCCATAACTAGTAGGTCACTTATAGAATAAAACCTAGAACTTATGTCTTATCCTTTGGATTATGTGATTAAACCTAATTCTCATAGTGTTTAATCCATAATCTAAAGGTTTAGAAGATCTTGATCAGGTCTTAGTTAGAACGTCTAAATTTACAAAAATAGGACATAAGCTTCATTTATTTAATTCGTAGTCGTCTATTTGATTGAGCTAGATTGGAACCTGATCAGTTCTAATCCTTTTTAACTTATAAGGATATATTTTCGGGTTACACTCGATAATAAGAAAATGGTGATCATGAACTTGTGTAACTTGGAATAGTTAGATGGTTAAGTAGAAAACAAATGATATCACAATGTTTAGTAGAGTCCCTTGCTTACTTTGATACTTTGCTGCTTACGCATTCCTTGTATTTTTGTGCCATATTTCTTTGAGCATATAATATAAGACATTTAATGCATGAATAAACTGTTATGAAAATATGGAGAGTCCTTAGATTCCTTGTGAAAATATTAAAGTGATTTATGAAAGATAATGATTTTATGAACTGCCTCTCAGTTATATCCTTATTGCTTAGCCTCCTTATGTCGCTAGGAGAAGGATCCATTTTGTTGTGTGCCTAGTTTACTAGCCTCCTTATGTCGCTAGGAGTACACCGTTGGTGCCTTAGCCGTACTGGCGTTAAGTTTGCCTTGTATGCTTAATTTACTAGCCTCCTTATGTCGCTAGGAGCATACAGTTCAGCCTTAACCATATTGGTGCTAAGACCCTTCGTTTGCTTTGTGTGCTTATTTTGCCTAGCCTCCTTATGTCGTTAGGGGTACACAGTTTATGACTTAGCCGTGATGGTGCTAAGCTTCTTTGGTATTCGATGGGCTTGAGTAGCTCTTTTCTGTATGGCAGTCGATGCACGTGTGGCTTTATATGCAGTTGTTGTAGTTTTTTACTTTTCAGTATTCTATTCCGTCAGCTATTTTCTTATACTGCTTTTATATATATATTTAGGATGTTAAAATCTTGCTGCTATTTATATGTACCACTGCTGAGTTATTTATTTTAATTGGCATGTTTTCTGTTGATCACCAGCATGTTTAGGATGTAAAACTTTTCTTACAGCACATGACAGTTATGTATATTTATATGCCCTTCCTTGCTTAGTTTGTATGCGAGGCATGTCTCAGCCTCTTTCCTTTTCTTTGCTTAAGTTATAAATGATGATTTATAGCTTCCCTGTTTCTTTTGTATTGCTTGCCGCTCCTTTTCATTTATATATGTTGCTTAGATGTTGTCAAATGGTGATGTTACTTAACACTTATAATAATTCAACAGCTTAAAATGTACTTAGACAATTGGCTAACCAGATTTTTCTTTTCTTTGGCTAGGGCCCTACATTGTGAAACTGACAATGGCAGACTCCTTTCAGTTAGATGAGCAGGAGTTAGGTGTGGAGCCTTACCTAGAGGAGGAACCCGTGGAAGAAGCTGCCGTCTAGTTCCTTTATATTTCGAGTGAGAATGAGTGATTTTCATTCTATTTTTATTTAAACATTTTAAATTATGTAATAATACAGGTACTATTGACTGTGATTTTGGATTATATACTTATATTCGGAGTTCTATTTTTCTTTCCTATCTATTTTGTGATACTTGGATGGTTTGCATTTCCTTAAATCGCTTCTGCACTCTGTTTATTTACTTATACAGTGAATGTTAGTTTGATTATGTGTTAATCCTTCCCTAATCAGGTGGATTATGGAGACTATCCTAATCCAATGATAAGTGAGGGGTTAGCCAGAGTGACACCCCACCCTTAATCTAATCCTTTGGCGGGATTAAGGGTGGGGGCCCACAGGAGGAGTGGGGGATGCGAGTTGGGGAGGAGAAGAGAGGGGGGGAGAAGAGAGGGGGGGTGGGGGGTGTATTTATAAAATTTTTTTAATTAATTAAATTTTCTCTCTCCTCCATTGTTTGAATGTAAACAAATTTGTCATTTTTTTATAAATGCTTTGTTCAATTTGACTTTCTCTTTCTTCTTCTTATACATACTTTCTCTCTCCTTTTCTCTATTTAATTTCTTTTTTAGAAATAATAAACCTTGACGTGGAATTGTATCTTGATGAGAAAATGTAATAACCCTAGTTGTTACCTTAGCTAAAACTAGATCAATTAAGCTAAATAAGCTTTGATTTTTATTCCATTAGACTCAATGGGTCATTTAAATCTAACCCTAGGAATTTGGAATCAATCGGAGCTAAATTAGAAATTTTGGTATTTTTGCCTAATTATTGAGCCCTAGAAAATACATAAATTAATTTGATCTCCAAATTAAAATCTAATTTTATTTTGAATTCCCTATCCCAAATTAGCTAAAGGTAAAATTTTGGGAATTTTTGGAGGTTATTTAGACACATTTTGGATTTAATTTAATTTGGTTTAATTACAAATTAGGGTTCTAAACAATTTGTAATTGCAAATCCACCCTCCCTCCAACAGTCGGCTAACCCCAAACCGCGGGCGCCATCCGGGCCGTCCATCTCGCGGATTCGATCCAATGGCCCGCGCCTTTGATCAAGCCCTCCTCATCTCGACCATTCCGCGGTTCCGGGATTCTAATCCGATAGCATTCAAGTAATCGTCTTAAGTATCCCCGATCGCCCATTCGATCCTTGGGATCGATCCGACGGTCGATCTAGCCTCCTCGTGCGGATGTTAGATGCCAGAAGATCAGAGCTATTCTACGTCAACTGACGATCCATCAGACGGTCCTGGCGACCCCATAACTGTGGATCATCTTCCTCCTCAACTCGTGCCAGACAACCGAATCCCCCTCGTACAGCCACGTCCTCAAGCCGGTCTGCCACTCCCGTGCCACATTAGGGAAGCCGTTGCGACCTTGCCCTCATCTCCCTAGCACGCCCAGCCAAGGCTGAGGCCCAGTCCATGGAAATTTAGGAAATTGAGGGAGCACCCTCGGGCTGAGCCTAAGCTATGGCTCCCGACCTCGGCAGCCACTCTGGACCTCCCTAGAGCCTATAAATACCCTCAGGATTTCACAGTGAGCCCCTTTGCTCATTGTGAATCCTCAATTGCTTAGCTGAAGGCATGCTGGAGTCCCCGTCTGCTCGGTAATTTCCGGAACTTCTGAAGCTGTGAACCGCTAATAGAGGGTGTGTGTCTGGTGTTCAGACCCCCTGCTAGCTCGTGGCACTCCTTAGGAAGCTCTAGCTGCACCTAAGTCTTCTCGGTCGTGCCTGCATTACCCTCCCAGGTACCGCCTCTTCCCACTGAGCTGCGTAAGCTCAGTTCGCTCATTTAAGCTTGGAATTAATGCATCTAGATGTCGTCTAGCTCCCTTAGCCCTCTAGGAACCTAACCCAATTGATCCCAGGCTTTTGCTAGCTCCGATCGATCATATCAATTGATCAAGCTAGCAGCTGAGTCCGAATAAGTATCCCCAATCTGTGGAACTTTGGGGGTTCGACTTGCCTTACCTCACTGATGGTGCAGGGATCGAACCCCGTCAGTTTGGTGGCTCCTGTGAGGAGAATTGCTCGCTTACAGGGAACCTGAAGCTCCTTCCCTTAGTACACCTCGATCAAGTAGCACTCCGGCGATTCGGCGCCTCCCAGATAGGGGTTTATGGTCCATTCGACGTGCCTTCAAAGCTTGAACGTGTAGCCATCAAATTGGTGGCATGGCGTGGACGGGGTGCGGCAAATTCAGTGATCAAAGGTTGCCCTAAATCGGTGCCCGTCGAGAGGTAGGAGATGAAGTCACAGGTTGGGCCAACCCGTGACCCGCGTCTTTTGGTTTTGGGCCGCGACTATTAGCGAATTATAGGATGGTATTTTCTATGGTTAATTAATTAATAAATGCATTCCTATAGTTTTAATTTAAATAAAAATACAGAATAAATTATTGAATAACTTGAGTTATATTAATTCAAATTGTATGATCCAATATACCATTTGAATCATAAAAATGCAAGGAATCTAAATATAAAATAAAATCACAAATCTAATGGTTGGATTTAAAATAATTGCCCAATTCTTTTCTGTTCTTAATTAAATCATATTAAATTAAATAAATACCTTATTATGGAAAATAAGGGCTCTAATTACTCATATAACCCTAGAGAATAATTATAGACCCTTAAAACCAAATTAGGATATTTAATTTCCTTAATCACCTCTTAATAATCATAATTAAGGATTAGTGAATTAAACCCTAATTAATCCTCTAATTTTGGTGAGCTAGGTTCCTAATGCCTCATTAAAAATAGTGGAGCCTATAAATGCAGATGGATCACCTTAGAATACCCTAATTTCCTTAGTCTCCCTAATTGGCTTGATTAGGTGATTAATGCTAATTAGTTCAATTTAGGTTGCCAAAACCTAAGACAAGGGTATTTTCCCAATTCATTAGTCAATATGAAACTCATTAAAATAGATTAGAATCAATTTAGGTAGCTAGATCCTAAAATCCATTTTTAGCCTTAAGAGGGTATTTTAGTCATTTTGACCAAAATGTGTTTAAGTGCCCCTTAACCCTTGGAAAATTTAATAAAATATCTTTAATTAGATCATTAGCACCTCTCTGAACTAATGATGTTAATAATATGGATATTAAGTTAAGAAATCTTCATTTAGCCTTAATTAAGATACTTAGATCTTAAGTGATCATAAAGGAGTCACTTTGCCTTAATAATTAAATCTAATAATTTTAGATATTAAATCTCAATTTAATAAGTGCAATTAAGTTAGTTCATGAGCTTAAATTCTAAAAGAAACACATTTAGAAAGTATAAGTTGAAAACCTAATTTAAGTCTAAAAGTGATTGAACTTTAGATCTTAGATCATAGACTTTAGGTCTTCTACTTGAATTAAACTATCTCCAATTGAAATTCTTTAAATGATTTATTGTCTGAATTTTTTGAAGCCTTCCATGTGGGTATAGGATTGATTCAATCTATAGGATAATAAAATTATCCTAAAAGATTGGATATCGATCTTAGATTCTCAAGTTTTTAATTAATTATTTTATCTTATAATCAGTAAAGTAGCCTTTCACAAAGTTCTTAGCCCTTGGATGTGGCGGCCCTGCCCCGCCGTGGTCCTGTTAACCCTTAAGTTAACATGATTACGGTGGAGGGGTCACCAAATGACAAGGTCCCCACTTAAGATTGGATTAGACACACATTCTAATCCAGTTTAACTAAGGACTTTGTCATTCATTCCAGAATTTATCACTAAATGATCATACATGAACACAGAGTGCGGAAGCATAAAACATAACATCCATCCAATACAGTATAAATACAATAATACAGAATAAGTAAAGTACTGAAAAAGAAATATAATCTTGTATTATTACAACATTTAGTGAGTTTAAAAGAACTTGAAAGAAAACTCTCAATCTCACTAGAAGAAAAACTAAAGCTATGGATCTTCAAGAACGGGCTCCTCCTCCAATGGAAAATTCTCCACTGGATCTGCTAAACCAACAAACTCAGAACCTACCATTATTAGTTTCATAATGGTAGGGCCCCAGCCAACAAAAGAAAAACTGGTTAGACAATAAGTCTAAGTACATTATAGGGCAAAAATTTTATTAAATTAAGAAGATATCACCATAAAAACAGAACTTAAGCAATATAGGTGCAGAAATGCGTATCAAAAGAACTGTGATAAGTTATAAACCATAGTTTATAACTAAACAAATAGGAAGTAAAACATGCCTCCTCCAAGCAACTGCAACAAGGACAGATAAGTAAAAGTAAAAGAAAAGTAAGAAAAGTACAACCTAAACGTGCATATGATCAAACAGATTATGCTAAGTGAAGTACAAAAGTATAAAGCTGAAACACTAGCATCCTATGTAAGCATATGAAAATAGTAAATAAAACTAGCATCCTATAAAAACACGTGCAGGAAAGCTGTAAGTAAAACAGTGCTGAAATGCAGAATATACTAGTAAATCAGTAACTGTAAACTGAAACTATAGTAACTATATAAGTCACCTGAACTGAACACTAAATCAGCAATTCTTAGCCTGATGAGCTAAGAAACTCTGAACTGAACATCACTGAAACTCTTAGCCTGATGAGCTAAGACAGAACTGAATGTAAGTGTACTTGAATTAGTATAACCATATCAAAATCCTGACTATATAGTCAGTAGGGCAAGAGTCTATCCATCCTATCCATGGACTAGGCCTGGTATAGACTATCGGACATTAAACCCTCGAAAGGTTGCCGACCCCGAACGGGTTGATCGAAGAGGTATACTAATCAAGTTACACCTTACAAACCACTTGTGAAACAAAACACAATGCTATTTATGAATGTTCAAAATTTACATAAGATATTTACCAAATATCTTAAGTACATAATATATGTTCAAGGTATAAGGCTCAAAATCAAGGAATGCGAAGCATCAAAGTCAAAGTGCAAGAAACTCTATCTAAAACACAGGTGATATCCTTTGTTATCTACTTTATTCATCCTATCTTCTCTAGTTACATAAGTTTCAGAATTATCAATTCTTACACATTCTGTAACTTAGAATCACGAATCCTACTTGTTGAAGATAATTAGGACTGGCCAAGTCCTAATTATAATTTAATCAAAAGACGACTATTTAGTTAAAATGAATAAATCAACGACCTAGTTTTGTATTTTAATTCATCCCAACCTCATCTTGATTAGCCAAATCAAGATGAATAGATTAAGAATTAGACTCCAGATGATGGGGTCTAATTACTTAATATAAAGGTATAATCTAAGGGTATAAGGTTTAGAAACCCAAATCTTACAGATTAGGTTAAGGCAAATCCTAATGATAAATCGAATTCATTAGGATAGATCTCTATTCTTAGTTCTAAAGTTTAAAGATCAAATAATCATTTAATAAACTAAGAAAATCTATAAACTAGAAAACTCAAGGTTTCACCTAATTGAGTAACCCAATTTACTCAATAGATGAATTCTAACTTAAGATCTATTCCTAGTCTTAGGAAATAAGGCTCTTAATTACTAAGAGTATCTCTCAAGACACATCCTAACTAATGTTATAAGACCTAAGGATGAGTCTAAGAATAATTTAAAGAATGAGAAAAAACTCACTCGGGACTTAGGAATTTTCTTTACTAAGCAAAATCTGAGATTTTAATCAAAACCTAATTTAGACTTAAATTTGATTAGTTTCAGTTCTAAATTATTTTATTTACTGATTTTAGTGATTAGAAACTGAATTTAGGGCTTTAAAAGGCTAAACCCTAAATTTGGGCAAAATGACCATTTTGCCCCTCCTTAAGGGTTCAAAAGATCAAATTTTGATCTAGGGCTTAAATTCTGAAGTTTTCTTTTGGAAAGTGCTTCTTACTGTCTAATATAAGATTAGACAACAACTAAGTTAATTTTGGGTGATTATTAAGCCATATGAGATCAAATTAGTGAATTTGACTCATAAGGGCAATTTAGTAATTTGATTAAGTGAAAGTTAAATTTTATTTCAGATTATTGCTCTTTGCTATCTAAGCTTTCCATAGAACCTAAATTTGCTGAAATCTGATAAGTATTAACCAAGTTATGGCCAATACAAAAATCTATGGTTTAAGGGTTAATTAAGGGATGCTTAATTAAGAGCTAAAAAAATTCTAACTTTTCCAATTAGTATCCAAATCAAGCAAAATCAATGACTATGAATTACAAATAGCTCACTGATTTTAATGATATGTGATAGGCTCAATTTGGACCTAATTTGACTAAGTTAAGACCTAATTAGGGTTTCAAATGATTAGTGAGTGATTAACAAAATTAATCACTCAAAAACTAATCCAACCTTATGGATTGATTCTAAATGGATCTAGGAGTCCTCTGAAATTTAAAACTCTCAAATTGGGTTACTAGATTTGCTTATTCACTAATCAAGATTTAGAGCAATTAAGGGTGATTAGCAAATCTATCCGTTGGATCTAAAATATTTTATAGATTATTGAAAATTAAATTCTTCTGATCTAAATGGACCTATGGATCATCAAATTTGGAGCTCAATTGACCAAGTTATGGTCAATTGAAGTTCTAGGGTTAATTAACCTAATTAGGGTTTGGTCCTAAATGTGATTAGGCTCAAACTAATCCAAACAACAAGATAAATACTATCAAATTAATCCTTAGAGTTTTTTGATCACTTTAAGACCCATATTCAATATGTTTGGATCAATCTACACAAAGTTATGAGCTAAATGAAAATTTGTAACAATTTTGGAATTATTTAAATACCTAAAATATCACTATGTGATATATTGCTCTAAATGGAATATTGATAGCTTCATAATATTCCTTGATTTTTACTGATCAATTTAATATTAATTTACTATATTTGGAGTTCTAAATTGAAAGATATTAATGTTTGAAGTTTTTATAATTTCATAACTTAATTATTTAAATTAAGTTATATTATACTTAAACAAATTAATTCCTTTATCTTAATCAAACTTTTTCTCTGCAGGACACGACAAAGACTGGAGTGGGTTTCACCCATGCACACGTGTCGGGCACTGATGTCCGACGGATTGAAGCGGGACCCACCACATTCAGAGGATGACACGCAAGCATCGCCTCCCCCGCTCGGCTCGCACAGGCTCCTTCTGCGAACGATACACCAGATTAGGGTTCTAGGCAAACTCCAGGACTCGGCGAAATTTTGAGATCTGCTTACACTACCGCTGGAGAGTCTCGACGATTCTAATATGGCATTCCAAGAATTGAACTGAAGGAAACTCTATCGAATGAAAGATGATGCCCTAAAATTGATCTAGGTTTAAGGCAAACGCAAATTGAAACAAAAGATTCTATCAACTCATTTATAGACACATATGAATGAATGTAAAGTAAGCAATTATTGAATAGAATAGGTTGTGAAGAGCTAGTACCTCAAGATGGATGATTTAAGAAATTAGGGTTCTATCGGCAACGGCGATTCTTTGCCAAAAATCGATCTTAGCCCAAAAACTTACATTAGCAATGATCGAGGAGCTTAAATTGAGCCTTACACGGTGCCTAAGGCGGTGGAGAGCGCCACTTGTCAACGAGGGCTCCCGCGATCCTCTCGACGTGCCACGCGCTGAGACGCGAGGAAGAAGAAGCCCCGCCGTCTGATCCGATTGATCAGACGGCTCAGATAAATCGCTTGGTTTGACAGCGCGATTAGAAATGTAGGGACGGTGTTAGCTCCCATCTGACGTCGACTGTTAGATAAATTAAATATATTATTATTTAATTAATTTTTAACCTATTTTATTAATTAAAATTAACTAACTAAATACATTCCAAAATTTTCCAATAAATCACCCTTACTAAATGAAGGGTGAGCAACGCAACGGTGCACTCGGATTTCGATCCGAAGAATATTTATTTATTTGATTATTTAGGATATTTAAATAATATTAAAATATTTGACGAAAAATTAACGACTTTCAAATGCCTCCAAAATTTCACCCTTAGCTAATTTGGGTGTTCTGAATGCAATGGCGAAGTCAAATTTTCAATCTGAGGTCTAATTAAAAAGTCAATTTCCAGGTTTTGGAATTTTCCAGAATTTCAAATTTGACTTTGTTGACTTCTTGGTTTGACCTAGGTTTCAGAGATAAATTTCAAATCACTTAATTAGTGACTTAGAATCTTAATTAAGACTTAGATTAGCCTTAATTGAGCAAAGTAACAACCTGGGTTGTTACAAACTCTCCCACTTAAGAATGATGTCGTCCTCGACATCACTCAAGTGGAAAAATAGACAGAGCACATTATTTAAAATTGAAATTACTGAAGTCGAATATTTCTGATTGCATGAGTTTAAATAAATATAGAATTGCTTGATGGAAATAGAAGAGTATGAGGGTTCTAAATTAATCTTTATAACTTAGATCAAATAACCAATTTGATCTTTATCTAGGATTTTGACAAGTCTTTTAATGGGTGAAAGTTTTAGTTTGAAATTATCACTAAAAGACAGAAAGATGAGAATCATGGAAGTATTATGTTACTTTCATTTGAGATATGAGATATTTATAGATATATTCAGTTAAATAAATTGTAAATACCACACATCACTACTAATACAGTAATGCATGCAGTAGAAGATAAAGTGTCTCTAAGAATAATTATTTGATTTGTGTTTGCACACCAAATTGACATGAGTTTAAGAATATATTATTGTACAAATAAGCAAGGCTTAAAGGATCTTTGAAGGTTTAAAGATTCTTCTCTTTAAGCTTAATTTATCATAATTCATTTTATAGAAAAATTTATATTCCAAATTTTATATTTAATGAGCTAAACAACTAAGTGATAATCATCACTTAATGAGGATCTAAATATTAGGAAAAGAGAAGTTAATATTTTATCTAGGCTAAATATAACTGTAAGGATCAAATACTTAGCCCTTAAGTCATAATATATGACTTGACAACCCAAAGTGATTATAACTTGGCAGGTGATATTATTTGCTGAACATGGGATGAAATTAGGAGTTAAGATTTTATCAGTTCTATGTTACATTTACTATTTAAGAAGGCTTTGGCAACTAGCTAAGCCTTTACAGGATTCAATAGAGATTAAGAATAATAATGGTTCTTCTTCAACAAATGGAAATTAAAGGATTTGGCATCAAAGAACTAGTATTCTTTGATTTCTTATCCTTTGAGAATTGTAAGAAAAAATTCATCTTTAGAATAACAGTTTAATAATGAATCCAAATAGTTTATAATTCTTAACGAAAGATAAGATGAGGATGGACTATATATGAATTAGTCCAAATTAGATTTGAACTATTAAAGTGACATTCAACTCTTGTTAAAATGTCCTAAATAAGGCAAATAGGTTCAGCATGTAATTTCTTGATACTTAGCTTCAAGTTTAAAATATTAAGTTACACATGATGACCTAACATCAAGTTTTGGTGATTATAAAAGTTTAATAATATAAATTATAAGTTCTGACTTGGTCATGTCAAGGAACTCACTCATCCATACAGATAAGTATGCAGAAGACTAATTCTATGATCATAATTCATATTTTAGGACATGAGACAAAATTTCCAGAACTAATTGCTAATATTTAAGTCACAAGAGATGGCTTAGATCATTAACAATCTTAATAATTTACTTTAGCTCATAATAAATGAGAACTTATTTTGTTATGGCAATAATAGGATTAGTATCCACTTAGGATACATGGTCTCAAGTTTAAGAGAAAGTTTAAGAATTTAAGTCTCACATTATTATTTAATATCCAAGGTTTGATGATTACAAATTATAAGTCATAAATTCTATTATAAAAATGGCAGGAAATTCACTTATTCATATGGATAAGTGCTAGGAAATTCAATAGAAATTAAAGCTACAATCATAGGCCATAATCTATGACTTATGCCAAAAATTTTGGAATCAATTATTCATATTTAAGCTACTTGAGGTGGCTTAGATCACTTAGAAATTTAATGGTTACATTTAATTTATGTTGAATGAGAGCTCATTTTAAGAGAATGGTCAATAAGTGCTCAAGTCATATCATGACTTAGGCAAAAAGTTTGAAATCAAATTATTTGAGAAAGGAGATTTTCTTATTTGATAAGAATACTATTTTTCTCAATCAATATATTCACTTTAAGTGGCATTCATCACTTAATTAAAGATTTTAGCAAGGAAAATAGAATTTTCCATCTAACCAAGATGGATAAGAGAAAGCACAAGTTCAAACTTATTAAGTTACCATAAGTAAATAAAAAGAATTTCCAATAGAATATTTATAGATTCTAATTCAAAATTTAGAATTCAAAGTGTTTTGCAACTTTAAGGAAATCCATTCTTACAAGAACAAAGGTTCTTTGACTTAGAACAGGTTTTATATTTAAAATTATATAGAATATCCTTACTATGCTAGGACTAAGAAAATAATAGGTTTATTATAGCTAAACTTATGAGTCTACACATATAGGTTAAAATAATCAAACCATTATGTAATTTATAATTGATCCACTCTAAGGTTTCTATTATTTAATCAATCAATCATCCTTGATTAAGGAATGATATTTAGATACAGAGGGTGATTTACCCAATTTGACTACTTAACTTAATAAGAGAGAGAAATTTATTGCCTCTAATCATACAAGATGGCTTGATATTTTGAAATCATAAGAATCAAAAGAATAAATCGAGGTAATGGATTGCTCATCAACTATGATGAGATATAATCATAAAGTCACTACTATGAGTCAAAATTTTGACTTAGATAACCTCATATGATCATAAGTGTACATTTAACTAATGTGAATATACTCATTCTAATAGAATGAGATATTTAGAACTTAAGGAATGACTTAGTTTAATATTTTAAGTCACATTAGTGACTTATTCAATAATAGATTCAAAAATCTAAATTAATTTATTCTAAGGAATGAGAAGTTTGTTCACCTGAACTGGGCAAGTTACTTCTTTATTTTGTAAGTCATACACACCTAATTTTGCTAACAGAATCTAAGGTTTGATTGAATTGAACTAAGAAAATTATCAAGTCAAGGATAAAACTTATTGAACACAAGATTAGGCTTATATGAAAAATTCAAATTTTCAATTTGAACTTCTATGAAGTAAAGTAAATTTTATGGATAAAGAAGTAATAAAATTGAGTGTATATACCTGGGACAACATTATCAGTAGATTCCTTTATTCCCAGATGATTGTGTTCTTGAAGTTTAGGAGCAACTATTTTCTCCCTGCCAGCTAGATATTCTGTTTTAGGCAGCGGTGATGTTAGCATTGACATAGATTCAAGATCATTAGATGAGTTGTCATGGCCTATTTTGCTCTGATGAAAATGATGAATTATATCTCCATTGATTGTTTTAGAAGCACGGCATTTCCGATATCCGTGGCCTTGACGACCACATGTAAAACAGCCTCTACCAAAATGATAACACCTTCCATAAAAGTGTGGTTTAGTGCACTCTTGGATTGACTCCATTGATAAGCTAGATCCATCTTGGTGAGCTTTGCGTTTTCGATTCTTTTTGGTGATCCTATGTTGAATTTTAGAATCTGTGGGAAATAAGTTTCCATTAAAGATTAGAAGTCTAGACCTTAAGTCTTAAGAAGCCACTAAATGACTTATTAATAATAGTTTGTGCAGTATAAAGAATATAAAAAGGATACCAGAAATTGCAGTATTAAGAGTAGATGCTAGTTTCTGGATAGTCACAGCTTGTTGTAATTAATTCTCTAGCATGATAGTTATCATGTTTTTGAGTGAAGTGACTTTGTTGGTATTACTGTTTGATGAATCATCCATGTTGAGGGAAGAAGTTTCAGGATTTATACTGAAATAATTATGATTAATGTTAGTCTTTAATAGAAGAGTTACTATACTTCTTGGGTTATTAATACTCAAAGAATAATTTAATATAATAGAAAAGATACTAAGTGTGTCCCAACCTTTTGAATTGATAAAGATTCTATCACAGGTGTTTAGCCAAGATTAAAGTTAATGTTTATAATACCAACATATTTTATTTACCATTCAAAGGATTAACTTTTTATCAAGTTCTTACTTCATATTGGATAAGAGAAATTACCAGTATAACTAAGATATGATTGGAATACCTATATTTATTTGAGTTAGATTCTATTATGATTTTGGTTCTTATTAAATCAATAAAGAGGATCCAATCTTCTATAGGCAAGCTGTTGCACTAAAAAGGTTCTTTTAACGTACAAGTTTTGAATTTCTTAATTATAACTTAATCCCTTAGTCTAAAACTCAAGGTTTAATATTTCAATTTCTATGATTATAGAGATCTACTAGTGTTTGTTACTTAAGATTTTTATATCTCTAAAGTTTTATTATGAAAGTGTTCTCTTCATTTTCTATTACTTATTCTGAGTTATACTTATAATGAGATGGATGTTGTTTCAAGTATTCATTTAGTGATCAAGTGGCAGAAGAACAATCCATTAGGTAGAGAGGAATACAAATTCCAATCTGACACCTTATGGAATTCTCTGATACCAACTGTGGCGGCCCTGCCCCGCCGTGGTCCTGTTAACCCTTAAGTTAACATGATTACGGTGGAGGGGTCACCAAATGACAAGGTCCCCACTTAAGATTGGATTAGACACGCATTCTAATCCAGTTTAACTAAGGACTTTGTCATTCATTCCAGAATTTATCACTAAATGATCATACATGAACTCAGAGTGCGGAAGCATAAAACATAACATCCATCCAATACAGTATAAATACAATAATACAGAATAAGTAAAGTATTGAAAAAGAAATATAATCCTGTATTATTACAACATTTAGTGAGTTTAAAAGAACTTGAAAGAAAACTCTCAATCTCACTAGAAGAAAAACTAAAGCTACGGATCTTCAAGAACGGGCTCCTCCTCCAATGGCAAATTCTCCACTGGATCTGCTAAACCAACAAACTCAGAACCTACCATTATTAATTTCATAATGGTAGGGCCCCAGCCAACAAAAGAAAAATTAGTTAGACAATAAGTCTAAGTACATTCTAGGGCAGAAATTTTATTAAATTAAGAAGATATCACCATAAAAACAGAACAACTTAAGCAATATAGGTGTGAAACGCGTATCAAAAGAACTGTAATAAGTTATAAACCATAGTTTATAACTAGGAAGTAAAACATGCCTCCTCCAAGCAACTCAAGGACAGTAAAGTAAAAGTAAAAATGCCTCCTCCAAGCAACTGCAACAAGGACAGATAAGTAAAAGTAAAAGAAAAGTAAGAAAAAGTACAACCTAAACGTGCATATGATCAAACAGATTATGCTAAGTGAAGTACAAAAGTATAAAGCTGAAACAAGCATCCTATGTAAGCATATGAAAATAGTAAATAAAACTAGCATCCTATAAAAACACGTGCAGGAAAGCTGTAAGTAAAACAGTGCTGAAATGCAGAATATACTAGTAAATCAGTAACTGTAAACTGAAACTATAGTAACTATATAAGTCACCTGAACTGAACACTAAATCAGCAATTCTTAGCCTGATGAGCTAAGAAACTCTGAACTGAACATCACTGAAACTCTTAGCCTGATGAGCTAAGACAGAACGAATGTAAGTGTACTTGAATTAGTATAACCATATCAAAATCCTGACTATATAGTCAGTAGGGCAAGAGTCTATCCATCCTATCCATGGACTAGGCCTGGTATAGACTATCGGACATTAAACCCTCGAAAGGTTGCCGACCCCGAACGGGTTGATCGAAGAGGTATACTATATCAAGTTACACCTTACAAACCACTTGTGAAAAAAACACAATGCTATTTATGTTCAATGTTCAAATTTACATAAGATATTTACCAAATATCTTAAGTACATAATATATGTTCAAGGTATAAGGCTCAAAATTAAGGAATGCGAAGCATCAAAGTCAAAGTGCAAGAAACTCTATCTAAAACACAGGTGATATCCTTTGTTATCTACTTTATTCATCCTATCTTCTCTAGTTACATAAGTTTCAGAATTATCAATTCTTACACATTCTGTAACTTAGAATCACGAATCCTACTTGTTGAAGATAATTAGGACTGGCCAAGTCCTAATTATAATTTAATCAAAAGACGACTATTTAGTTAAAATGAATAAATCAACGACCTAGTTTTGTATTTTAATTCATCCCAACCTCATCTTGATTAGCCAAATCAAGATGAATAGATTAAGAATTAGACTCCAGATGATGGGGTCTAATTACTTAATATAAAGGTATAATCTAAGGGTATAAGGTTTAGAAACCCAAATCTTACAGATTAGGTTAAGGCAAATCCTAATGATAAATCGAATTCATTAGGATAGATCTCTATTCTTAGTTCTAAAGTTTAAAGATCAAATAATCATTTAATAAACTAAGAAAATCTATAAACTAGAAAACTCAAGGTTTCACCTAATTGAGTAACCCAATTTACTCAATAGATGAATTCTAACTTAAGATCTATTCCTAGTCTTAGGAAATAAGGCTCTTAATTACTAAGAGTATCTCTCAAGACACACATCCTAACTAATGTTATAAGACCTAAGGATGAGTCTAAGAATAATTTAAAGAATGAGAAAAACTCACTCGGGACTTAGGAATTTTCTTACTAAGCAAAATCTGAGATTTTAATCAAAACCTAATTTAGACTTAAATTTGATTAGTTTCAGTTCTAAATTATTTTATTACTGATTTTAGTGATTAGAAACTGAATTTAGGGCTTTAAAAGGCTAAACCCTAAATTTGGGCAAAATGACCATTTTGCCCCTCCTTAAGGGTTCAAAAGATAAATTTTGATCTAGGCTTAAATTCTGAAGTTTTTCTTTTGGAAAGTGCTTCTTTACTGTCTAATATAAGATTAGACAAACAACTAAGTTAATTTTGGTGTGATTATTAAGCCATATGAGATCAAATTAGTGAATTTAACTCATAAGGGCAATTTAGTAATTTGATTAGTGAAAGTTAAATTTTCTTTCAGATTATGCTCTTTGAATGCAATGGCGAAGTCAGATTTTAATCTGAGGTCTAATTAAAATCAATTTCCAGGTTTTGGAATTTTCCAGAATTTCAGATTTGACTTTGTTGACTTCTTGGTTTGACCTAGGTTTCATCAGATAAATTTCAAACACTTAATTAGTGACTTAGAATCTTAATTAAGACTTAGATTAGTCTTAATTGAGCAGTAACAACCTGGGTTGTTACATTGGATCTTTCAGCTTATAGGATTTTTTTTATAGTAACTTGGGTATTAAGTATGAACCTAGATCCTTATTAGGACATCACCTTGAATTTAGGATTTAAACACCAAGGTGGAGTTTAAGTCCAAAATCCTTAATCTTAATTTACTTAATCAAGATTTGGGTAAGAGAGAAAATATTAATAATTAGGTCATAATTCATTATTTAAACTTTAATAGTCATCATATGATTTTGAATTAGGACTTGATAAGTTCTAATATTAACTTTAAGATCATAAATATGAGATTTTACTCGATAGCTGGATATTGGAGACCTAACTTATATCTTCTCAGAATAGTTAGATTGGACAACAACAACAATATCACATAAGTCTAGATTGAGTCTCTTGCTTACTTTGACTTGATAGCCTGGCATACCTTAGATATTGAGCCTTATTTCTTGAGCATAATAAAAGAACTTAGATATGGATGATCATCCTAATTAGTGTTTATAAAGTATATCATTCATCTAGTTCTTGTAATGCTTTCAGTAGTAGAGTATGTCCTAGCTTATTCTGCTTCTTCAATTCTTGTATTGTTATAGAATAAATCTCAGGCCTAGCGTATTGGAAGTCTAGGATGGTTATAGACTTATTCTATGAGTTCAACTCAGGCTTAGCGTATTGGATGTCTAGGATGGTTATAGTTGAACTCTCAGTTCATAGGCCCTGCATGGCCTATTATCTGGTATGGCAGTACTATATCTTAGGCTTACTACTACTCTAAGTTTTTAGTTTTGCTTGTTGTGCCATATGTTTCAGTGGTCTTTCTTACAGTACTTGCTTGCTTTGCCACATGTCTCAGTAGCTTTACGGTGCATTGATTGTTTTGCTTTTTGTCACATATCTCAGTGGTCTTTCCTTTTCATATCAATCAGCATGTTATATGTATACTCTTATGGATTAGCTATATATATTAGCATATTTAGAATGTTAGAATTTCTTGTTATATTCAGTACTTGTGTTCTTTTATACTCAGCATATTTTAATGTGATCATAATCATATTGGGAACAGATTTATTACAGTAGTTGCAATTACTGTTGCTTTTAGTTTCACCTTGCTTACTTTCATGTTCTTTTTATGTTATTTCACATACTTACTGATTACTATAAATGGATAGTCTATAATTACTCGTTTCTTGTATAGCTTGTTGCACCCCATAATTACTTGCATGTTAGATTAATCAAATATGATATCTTTAATTAATTTGTTCATTTAAAATAGCCTAAATATACTTAGACAATTGTCTAACTGTAACTTTTTTATTTTGTTGGCTGGGGCCCTAGCATTTGTGATATCGACAAATATCAGATTCAGGCTTGTTTGTAGGCAGTGTTGCAGGAGAGGAGCTAGTTCAAGAGGAGGATCGTTCTACTGCAGCTTAAATTGACTTTATTTTTTCTTTCAGTGAGATTGAGAAACTTTTATATTTTTCATTTAATATAGATTGTAATAATTAAATTCTGGATGTACTTTACTTTATGCACTTGAGCTGAGTTACTATTTTGTTCTCTTTTTCCTACTATGTTGTGCTTGTGGATGCTACATTATATTTTTATGCTTCCGCCACTTTGATATACGTATAAATATATTGATGAATGTTTATAGTATTCAAGTGACAAGTCCTTGGCTTAAGGCAGGTTGGGTTTCACCTAACTTTACTTAAGTTGGAGATTTGCCACAGTTGGAGCACCGTACTCTCTAGTATTAGTACGGGGCCCACAGAAAAATACACTCGCACCAAATTTTTTCAATTTGGAGTAACATTTTATTTTTTATTAATTTTTGAAGATAAAAACTTCAAAATTAATTATGATCAATCCAGAGCTCTAAATTCAACGAAACTTTTTTGTAACCTTTTTATAATATTCTTAATCATCGGCAATAAAATCGTTGAATTTGGACTTGTTTTTAAATTTTCCCAATTTACTGAATTAAATAATTCAAAAATTAATTCAGTAGTATTCGTTATCCAAATTGCTCCCAAACTTGAGCATTACGTTCACAAAAATATAGTCTATCCAACTATATTTCTAATTTCTCTAATTTTGAAGTCACTCGGGTCATGATTTTTCTGTTGGATTAATTATAATTATCTTAGTAACGACTTTGGTCATTACAAGAACTTCCGCAGGGATTAACCCTAGACAATGCATTATGGGGGCACAGGCGGTGAACAAAGTCGACTCGATTGACTCTGAAAATTTGCCCGATCTGGTTCAATTAAATGTGATCGAGCACGATTGATTTTAGATCCATGGTGCGGAATAAGCATTAATAGATCAACGGTAATAATTGCAAGAAGAAATCGAGGGATCGAAGGGTACCTCGATTGACGATTGATGCTCAATGATGGATTGGAACAATGCTCCTGATGCTCGAATCTACATTGGACTAAATAAACGTGAATAGAGGATCATTCACATCAAAACAACATGCGAAGGCGGTAGACGACGTCTGGCAGAGCAGGCAGGGCGACGCGCGTTGCTACACATGCCACACATGGGTTTTGCAAAAATAATGCTGCTACAAACCCTTCGATCAAGTGATGGAATGGCTTAGAAGGATCAGTCTGATCAGACGGCGCAAGCAACAGAGGAAGAAGGTGCCGATAAGTATGAAATTTGTAATATCATTAAATTTAACTATAATTGATTTCATAAATTAAAATTAACTAATTTATTGCATTCCAAAAAATTTCCAATAAATTACCCTTAGCTAATTGAAGGGTGAGGGAATGCAATGACGAAGTCCAATTCAATTTCAATGAATATTTAATTTTTCTATTTTTCAAGGCATCTAAATATATTAAAATATTGACAAAATTCTAACGACTTCCAAATGCCTCCAAAACATCACCCCTAGCTAATTTGAGGGTAATGAGCGCAATGAAGAAGTCGGATTTTGATTTGAGGTTGATTTAAATATGTCAAATTCTAGAGTTCTTGCAATTCTTAGAATCAGGGTTTGATATAATTGACACCTGATTTGAACCAAAATTTCAGGGTGAGTTCCTAATGACTTATTTATTATAACTAAGATCATGGCCTAGTTAAGCCCCAATTGACTAGGGTAATAGCAGAGGGTTGTTACAAGCAGGCACCAGGGTGCGCTGAAGCGCCCTAGTCTCAGGTAATTGGTGCCTTGGCACGCCACAAGGCACTATAGTGCTTCAGTTTAGAGTAGACTAGTGCTGGGGTGCGCTATAATGCCTTCTTTTATGGTGCTGGTCACCATGGGCGTGCTATCACGACGTGTGGGTGGCGCCCTTTTTGCAGCTGAGCTTTTCCAACTTTGTTCAGTATCACCCTCGGAACCTCTCGAAAGCTTAATAAAGCTCCATTATCATCTCCATGATGACCTGAATGGTTTTCCTCATCCTAACAATAGGTACCTCTTGACCTGTAGAGGGCCACCTCTAGTTGTATATACCTAATGGATGGTTCTTGGATTGTGTGTGGATACTGACGAAGACAATCAGTTACTTAACTTGGGGAGATTATAGCAACCCCCTTAAGTATTATTAAGCAAAACTCTTAAGCATCGAATCACCTTTTTTAAAAATGGTGAAGATTCTAATAAGAACTCCAAATTAAGTGTGCTTAAGTGGGAGCACTCCCAGGATGATAACTTACTGGGAAGTTATCTTATGAGAGTAAACCATGAGGCCTATCAAGTTTAAAATGGATAATGCATTAGTTCTTAAGAGATTGTGTTTGTTAAATAAGGCAAGGTTCCACTAGGCCGACAACAAGCTAGAAGCCTAGGCGTGCCTGTGACGACCATAATATTGAGAATCACTTAACTCAATATTGATACGTCACCATAATATCTAACACTAGATTAGAAGGAAACTAATCCAAATCATTAGATACTATGTTTGGCCAAGAATTAGAAGAGGGTCTTAAGTTAAGATAGAAGGGTATTTTATATGAAATATGTTATGTTGAAACATTATAAAAATACATATGAGAATGAAATAAAATTAATCATACAATACATGTAAGGATATATAAATTAAAATATTGATGTGAATTCTTGTAAGTCTAGATATGAAGATTCTAAGTATTTAACATGTGAAATATATAATGATACATGTTAGTACAATTAAGAAACAATTGACACATATGATATAAGTACTTTGCATTTCTAAGTATAAAAATTTCTATATATTAACATATAAAATATGAGTCTACAATTTTCAATAAAAATTATAAGTCCTTAAATTCTTAAAATTTTGGCAGAGTTTCCTTTCTAATTGGCTAAAGAAACACCCTGCAAGGTAGACATACAAGACTTCCATTCCAATGGAAGTTATAATTTGAAAGAAAAATAACCTAAACTAATAT
The DNA here is from genome assembly GCA_016760335.1 of Gastrodia elata. Classification (NCBI taxonomy): domain Eukaryota; kingdom Viridiplantae; phylum Streptophyta; class Magnoliopsida; order Asparagales; family Orchidaceae; genus Gastrodia; species Gastrodia elata. The sequence continues at coordinate 6,040,298 of CM028672.1, read as the reverse complement.
GTAATCAATCCATTATATAGGATTATTTAGTTCTAATTCTAGTATAGAGTTCAATCCATTATATAGGATTGCTCATTTCCAATTATAAAGTAAAGTCAATCCGTTACATGGGATTGCTTATTTCTAGTTCTAAAATAGAGTTCAACCCATTACATAGGATTGCTCATTTCCAATTCAAAAAGTTTAAAGGGAGAAAATCACATGTGTAACAATTATCTATCCTAAAGTTTGCATAATTTACATGACTTATTACATATAAGAAGATTAATAATAAATCTCAACTTAATTATGCATCTAGTTTCTAATTCTATATGAAATCTAACATACTAGTACTTCCAATTTAACATACAAGCAAATATATGACTAAATTCCAGTTTAATATGCAAGTAAATATGCAAGATTATTATGCAACTAATGATTTAATTAACATTCAATTATATTCATTCATCCATTCATTTCATCCTAAGCATTTAAGTATTTAATTAAACTCCAATATAAGCATAGTAAATATGAAGTAAATGACTTTAGTTATTACAAACTATGATTAAATTAAAAGAAAGAAATAGCTTGCATATAAAAAGTTAATAACTATATTTCTATTTTATTATTAACGAAGTAATTTAAGCTATGCACTTGGTCCAGCTCCACTAGCCTCCAAATGCACCTAATTTATCACATTTTGGCATTTAAATGTGATAAGGCAAAGCCAAGAAAAAGAAAATCTAGTTATACTATATAGTCTAAGCACATTTAAGAGTAAGCTAAATATTATAATAATTCAATTGGATATCACTGCTAGTTACAAAATTTGCATAAGTAAGGTGCAAGAAAGTAAGCATTCAAGTGCAGAAAAAGTAAGCAAGAAAATACAAAGTGAGTTAGAATACTCACATTAATATACATCATAACCTACAATGGAAACAAGGATAAGAGCATCCTAAACAGGCTAGAAAGAAACTAAAGTGCATATGAAAGTAAATGAAAGTGAAATAAAGCATGTATATGTTTAATAAACTTATGCTGAGTAAGTAAAAGAAATTGTAAAGCATTAATTAAAATTAAGCAATATATATTGTATTCTAAATGAATTTATAAGTAAGCAAAGCACAATACTGAAGATAGAGAGTGTAATGTTTATATAGTATGAAAGGTATCTTAGACTCATGGTCTAAGACAAACATAACCTAGGACTATATAGGGAACACAGCTAAAAAGCTGTGATGAGTCTTCACAATCAATGAGATTGTAGAGGATCTAACAATTTATTTTAATGAAGTTATTTTTAGAAAGGGTCTCATTCTACAAGGACTTACAGAATAAAGAGAGGAGTTAAGCATGTCTGCCTAATCAATATTAGGAAAATGGGGTTTCAAATGTAGCCTATACTCAAATATTCACCCTCTGAGAATATGAGGATCCTTATTTATCCAATTTAGCCTACCCTTGGCTACTTCAATTAGCAACCCCTATTATTTTAAATGTGAAAATTTTATTTTATGCACAATATCTTATATAAATAATTCAAATGAAAAAGGTTCAAAGCTAAGCAAGCATTTAAGAAAAATTTAATATTTGGAACTAAGTGATATCCAAAGTTATATAGTTTTAATGATCTACTTAATAATTGGAGCTAATTGAGCTCTTAATTAACTTTGAGATATTGATCTCAAATTAATTGTAAGTAATAATAGTAATTGGGGTTTTGAAAATAGTAGCTTTATTTCATTTATCATGATATGACAAAATAATTTATAAATATAATCAATACAAAAAGAAGCTAGTTTTAATCTAGTCCTAAGTCATAAGATTCAAATAGTTTAACTAATAATGGCTTAGGTGACTAGTAGGAAAGGATTGAAATTAATAATTATCAACTTAAGAAATTGGAAGTTAAGGTTTAATCCACTAAAGTTCTCTAGCTATATTGTAGTTTGAAGGTTCTATCCAAATCAAATACTAAACTAGCTATAGGTCAATGTAAAATAAAAGGTTTAAAATAAGTAAATGTAGGGATTAAGAACTATAAGTTCTATATTTTCTAATAGTTAAGGGTTAAGGAATTCAATAGAATTCTTAAGCTATTCTAAGTAAATTATGACTCCTATTACTATCACTTAAAATATTCAAGAGAAGGTTTTAAGGATTATGAAAAATAACTAGGCTCCAATATAATCAATAAAGGCTAGTCCTAGTTGACTCATAATTCATAATTACAAAAACATTAAGGCTAGCTACTCTTAATGGATATAACTAATAGATCAATGGATCAACTATAATTCATATTTAAATCAATTCTAAGATTTCTACCTTAGGGTTGAAAGGAGAATCAAGCAAATTTGTAATTGATTCACATATCTAGAAAAATGAGAACTAAGCTCAAACCTATTTACTTAGGATTAGGACTAAGAAGATCATAACCTACACTAAACAAGAATTAAGGCTAGACACACTTAACGGGTATAACATCTAGTTTTAAGGGATCACCTACATTTAAGGTATAATCAATTCTATAGCTATATCCTAAGGTTGAAAGATGAATCCAACAATTTGCTAAAGATTCATACAATGTTTTATTATAATCTCTTTCATCTTAACTTAAGACCCTCATCTAAATCCTTGGCCAAACACAGTATCTAATGATTTGGATTAGTTTCTTTCTAATATAGTATTAGATATTGTGATGACGTATCAATGTTGAGTTAAGTGATTCTCAATATTGGGGTCGTCATAGTGCCCAATAGTACTTGTAGCCCGAGAGCTGGGCGCCTAGACTCCCATGAAGCAGGTCCAACTCGAGGCTTGAGCACCCTTGCGTCGACAACATCTATATTGCAAATATGAGCATGTTGTGAGCGAAATAAAGCATTCTTTGGGCTATTTTGGGTTATTTTCTGAGCCATTTATGGTAGATATTTAAGACAACATTACTTGAGGGCTAGGTGTGTGTGATCAAATATTTGCTGAGGCTGCTATTCAAAAATCTAGAGTGAGATCTTGAAAGAAATATGAGAGTAAAAGAAGATCGGTAGGCCTAAAGGCGGTGGCTCCTTCTACCTCTTAATATTGATAAGTTCTCTATAACTCTATAACTTGTTATTCATAATGGATTTCTCTTATTATGGTATGGCTCCATGATTTTTCTCATTATCTAGTTTTCCACATAAAAGTTTTGTATTCGTATGCTTGTGATTCAAAATAAGGTATTCTTTGGGTTATTTTTGCTTATTTTTTGAGCCATTTATGGTAGATATTTAAGCTTACATTACTTGAGGGCTAGGTGTGTGTGATCAAATATTTGTTGAGGCTGCTATCCAAAAATACTAGAGAGAGATCTTGAAAGAAATATGAGAGTAGAAGAAGATCGGTAGGCCTAAAGACAGTGGTTCCTTCTTCCTCTTGATATTGATAAGTTCTCTATAACTCGTTAACTTTCATTCATAATGGATTTCTTTTGTTGTGGTATGACTCCATGATTTTTCTCATTATTCAATTTCCACGTAAAATCTCATTATTCAATTTTCCACGTAAAATCTCTTGTGATCATATGCTTATGATTCAAAATAAGGCATTCTTTGGGCTATTTTGGGTTGTTTTTTGCACCATTTATGGTAGATATTTAAGCCAACATTACTTGAGGGCTAGGTGTGTGTGATCAAATATTTGTTGAGGCTGCTATCCAAAAATCCTAGAGTGAGATCTTAAGAGAAATATGAGAGTAGAAGAAGATCAATAGGCCTAAAGGCGGTAGTTCCTTCTTCCTCTTGATATTGATAAGTTCTCTGTAACTATGTGACCTTTCATTCATAATGGATTTCTCTTGTTGTGGTATGGCTTCATGATTTTTCTCATTATCCAGCTTTTCACGTAAAATTTCTTGTGTTCGTATGCTTGTGATTCAAAATAAGAAATTCTTTGAGCTATTTTGGGTTATTTTTTGAGCCATTTATGGTAGATATTTAGGCCAACATTACTTGAGGGCTAGGTGAGTGTGATCAAATACTAGTTGAGGCTGCTATCCAAAAATCCCAGAGTGAGATCTTGAAAGAAATATGAGAGTAGAAGAAGATCTGTAGGCCTAAAGGTGGCGATTCCTTCTTCCTCTTGATATCGATAAGTTCTCTGTAACTCTGTAACTTTTCATTCATAATTGATTTTTCTTATTGTGGTCTGGCTCCATATTTTTTCTCATTATCCAATTTTCAACGTAAAATCTCTTGTGTTTGTATGCTTATGATTCGAAATAAGGCATTCTTTGGGCTATTTTGGGTTATTTTTTGAGTTATTTATGGTAGATATTTATGCTAACATAACTTGAGGGCTAGGTGTGTGTGATCAAATATTTGTTGAGGCTGTTCTCCAAAAATTCTAGAGTGAGATCTTGAAAGAAATATGAGAGTAGAAGAAGATTGGTAGGCCTAGAGGCATTGGTGGTTCCTTCTTCCTCTTGATATTGATAAGTTTTTTTACAACTTTGTAACATTTCATTTATAATGGATTTCACTTGTTGTGATATGGCTCCATGATTTTTCTCATTATCCAATTTTTCATATAAAATCTCTTGTGTTCATATGTTTGTGATTGCCCGTGACTTATGTTGTGATTATATTTATTATTTGTGTTTGATTTTCATGTTTTCTTCGGTGTCTCTCAATGCTCAAATCCTACAGTCTTATCCTCAACAAATACAACACATGTTTGTGATACTCAATAAAAAACTTATTGATTCTCATAGAATTAGTACAATACCCCTTTTTACTGGACACTAAGTTTCCTTATATCTCTGAGCAACAACCTTGTACATATAGATTCATAAGAGATTGCTTATTCAAAATAGCAACTCACTCACAATAATAATAATAATGAATGCAAGTAATCTACGTCAATTTAGCCAGCTTTAATAAGAAAAATGACCAGTTAGTCAACAGTGAAATAAAAATCAATTTGTAGAAGTAAAAGCTTACAAATTTAAATTTAAGAATTGAATGAATCAATATATAATATTTAAATTTATATTCATTTAATCTATCCAAAAAGTAATAAAAGCTCAAAATTCAAGAATTAGTAAGTTGGCAATAGATAAGTAAGCTCTAAAAGCTGAGGAGTCAAAACAAAATTATCAATACATTGATTCCTATGTTTAGTCATTATAGAATATTTAGTTCAACCCTAAATTGATGATATAATGATGAAAAGCCGGTTAGATTATCTTAATGAATATCAATACACATGATCAACTCATGATTGTGGTTTATTAATATAATCATAAGCCTTCAATTATTTTCAATCATCACTAAGCATTCTAGCAGTCAAAAACAAAATTTATTTAAATAGACACATACATCAAAATCTTCATACATCATTGCGAATCCACCGCACTAAAATGCGCTATCATTGTTGCTCATTCAGCACTGATTCCGCCGGCAAAGTAGCTTGCCAATGCACAGAGCTCCTCCTTCGGCAGAATGAAGCCGATCTCAATTCCTCCAAGTCCGTCCCTTCCCTCGGCCAGTGCCATCCCTCCGGTCTCTCTGGTGGATATCACCTCCACCTTGCTGGGCCTCCCCCATCCGAAGTTCACCTCGTACACCCCCATCTTTGGGGATCCAGCCGTGGAAAGCGGCCGCCACGGCTTCAGCTCCTCTAGTCGGCCCACCAACCCGTCCATGACCGCATCCACATTGTCCCCCAAATCATCGATGGCCTTCCCTATCGCCCGACACGCCGCCGAAACCCCGCCTCTCTCCAAAGCCAGCTCGTCCGCGTCAATCGTCACGAAGCACCCGCTGAGGCAGTTCCCGAAATAGTCCTCCGGAACCCTCCTCGCTCTCCCTCTTCTCCTCCAGTCCACCGCGAAGATGAAGTGCGTGGGGCCCGCAACGCGTCTGGCTTTCGTCAGGCATACCCAAGAGTAAGCGCAGGAAGCTACGAAAGACGAACAGTGGAAGCGGTCCTTCAACCGGTTGATCTCCGCAGTGGAAAGCCTGAAAGTGGAGGCAAGGAGGCCAACGGAGGCATCCGGCCTCGCCGTTGCCGGCCTCTGTTTGCGAAACAAAGCCTCCTCCATCTGGGCATAGAGGTTCCGAGGGTCGGGGACGCAGGGGCGGTGTATGGCGGGATGTTGGGGAGAGAGACCGGCGGCGGCGGCGGTGGCCGCCCAAAGCTTGATGAACTGGATAGAGCTCAGCCCGTCGCAGGCAGCGTGGTGCACCGTGACGGCGAGGCAGAGGCCAGCGTTGGGAAACAGGGTGAGCTGCAGGGCCAGCAGAGGCTGGGCTTCCATGGACGGCAACGAGGGCGGAAGGGGGGACACGAGCGGGACGAGCTGCTCGATTGGGCGGGGCCCGTCGCCGGAGATGAGCAGGAAGTCGGCCCCTTCGTACTCGGCGACGGTGAGGGGGACGGAATCGGAGTCCGAAGGGGCAATTTCAAAGCGGGCCGTCGGAAACGCGGCGGCGGGCGGTGGCGGCGAGAGGGTAAAGGTGGCGAGGGAGACGCAGAGGGAAGACTTGAGGGTGGGTAGGTGGGATTCGAGGAAAAGCGAGGTCGGATGGGGAAACGGGTAGAAGAAGAGGCGTTCCACTGGGTTGTAGTCCATCCAGAAAACGTCGAAGAAGGTGAAGGGGAGGGACGGCCGGGATTCTCCGCTGGAGAGTGGCGCCGGAGAAATGCGGGATTCTTCTAAGATCTTTACTGAAGGGGAGACAGCGGATTTCATTGTTGAGGTATTGTGGAGAGGGAGTGGCCGCTGCTTCCCTCTTGGAAATATAGATCAGCATTTGTCAAGGACTTGTAAAGCCGTAAAGGTTTTGTGCCAAATCTGCTCTTGGCGTGGTAGGTAGAGACTTGAGAAGATCAGCATCTGTCTGTTTCTTTCAAAAAGTACCCCTAATAATTTGATTATAATAAAATTTGATTAGAGTATAATTAATTTATTTTACTAATATTTATGAAACCAATGCATGAATCCTTCTCTAGGATGGTTCTTTCGTTAAGAATCTTTCGTTAAAGAAGATAACGGACAAAATCGTTTGTTCAGAAGAATGAAATCGTTCTTTGGCTGCAACTCTGCATATTCTTTAAATTTATCTTAATATTTTTTTTCATATCTTTATTTTATTTTAATGTTGCTCTTTAAAAAAATCATTTTTTTAAGAAATTAAGCATTATTGTGTGTGGTTGTGAGATTTAAACTCTTAACTATCAAGAGTTTAAATTCAATGATCATACACATTGTGTCACAACACCATGCCCCTCTAAAGAGCTTTTATTCATGTATTTTTATGTGAAGCCGGGCCCCTCTTAATTAAAAACTCACCTGCATGGCGATACATGGCCAATACGGGGAAGTATGCTCGTTGTTGATCTGGATACGGACATTATGGCTCGCTTAGCTTCCGATTCTTTCGCATCAGGGCTCCTTGTTTGCATCTCGCATCAGGGCTCCTCATCCGTAGTAAGGATTCCTGCCCCAACGTGGAGCAGCAAGATCTTTACATCATGTGCGCTCTGAGCTATATTGCGATTGCATGGTTGCGTTTGGTTTCTGCAACAACTTTAGTGTTGTTACTCATCAATAGTGACCTAATTGACTCTAATCTTTTTCCATTAGTCTTATAATAGTATTAGGAGCCTCCATTTCAATTTTCATTTGATTTGAATATCATTTGACAATTTCCAATACTTCTTGGTTTTCTGATAATTCTGAGAATGCATAATTTATTTAGACCTCAGAATAAAAAACGGAGTTCACCATTGGACTCACCACACCCAAATTAGCTATGGGTGGTATTTTGGAAGTATTTGAAAGTCGTCAAATTTTTCCCGAATATTTTAATAATATTTAAATATCTATAAAATTTAGATAATTAAATTGATATCCGATCAAAAATCCGATTGCATTTTTGAGTTCCTCAAACCTCACTTAGATAAAGGTGAATTTTTGGAATCTTTCGGAGTGCGCTTGATTATTCAATTTTTGATTTATAAATTAGGTATAATTAAATTCTTATATAAACTAAATAACTTAATAAGTATGTTATAAATAAAATAATTCTAACGGTATTAATTTAATTGCCGCGGAAATCCACCGTGTGATTCTATGCATTATTCTGCGGTTTGCCTCTATCTAGACCATTGATCATATTTGGCTTGCAATCAAACAGTTGCGATCTCTACATATTTTATTTGAATTAAAGCTATTCGATTAGGTGCCAAATCTGACGGTCCAGAAGGAGACATTGTATGTCTCCTTCGTCTTTCATCCGTTAGAATCTCTGACGCGCCAGGTGAGTGCGCGTACGTTCGTCCTCGTCTCCAGGTGGCTGTCTTCCCTCAATTTGATCAAAACCTCCATTTCAGCACTTATGGAGGAGGTTGCCTTTTCTTTGTGAGACCGAAGGAGCTACGAAGAGGCTGCATAGAAGTTGAGGTACCGTCTAGTGCGTGTCGAGAAAGTAGAAATTTTCTGGAGTCTAGGTACCTCAAATGATGTTATTCTACCATTGTAAAAATATTTTCCTCACCTCATATTTGATTTCATCTAACCTTAAGTAACATTGAAATCTTAGTTTAATGTATGTTGTTTTTGCATTTCTTAAATTTTATTCTTAGTTTTCTTATCCCCCCAAATCCAGCCGCATAATTTCATATCTCTTCTTAACTTGTCATTTTGATGATGATTCTTGCCATGTTTAAGAAATTATCTATTGTTAATACTTGACTTGAATGGCTAGATTAAACATAATTACCTTATCGGGATCATATATGTTGCATTATGCATAATTCGTAAAAGAAGGGGGAGGAAGTACAATTTTAGGGCATCCAATTTTCTTACCTTAGAAGTTAGTTTTGACTAAATTCCTTAAATATACCTCTAAGGTTTTTGATCGGCTTTTGTTATGTGAAGTTTGGAGTGGTGCTTTGTTTTCTAGCTTATTCTTCTCTGATGCCCTGGAAGACTCCTCTTCACACCTGATCGAGGGAGATGAAGTGCAGGTCCCGATCTTTCTTTGAACTGGGTTTAATGTGGTCCGGTTCATTCCATTTCCTGAACCGCGCCGCAATAGAGGATATGGCATGTGAAGTCCGTCTGTGTCAGCGCCGAATTCATTTAAATGCCATTAAAATGACTATATAATTATTAAAGGAATAATTAATGTATTATGCAATGTCATTTGTTTCATTTTAATATAAATTGCAAAATACTCATCCTTTATATGCAATATTATACATCATTTCGATCGCAAAACGTGTAGAATAATAATATGCAATAAAAATTCTATTTTTATAAAAAAATTTTATTAGTCAATATTTAAGATTAATTAATTAATTACAAATTTATTTCATCATTTCATATGACCTAATTTGATCATTTAATGTCCAAATTAAATGATCAATAGTCCATTTCACTCACAAAAATGTGAGGGGTATTAATATGAAATTAAATTTATCATTTGAACTCTAATTTCCTTAATCACTTTTTAACCCTAATTAGGAGTTCTGAAAATCCTAAATTTTAAATGTTGTCCAAAATTGACCTACTTAGTGTCTATTTTCTCCGTATAATATAAAGATTCCAAATATATGTTTATCATTTCAATTGGACAATAAATTGTGATTCCTGAATTTTGACACTTAATTAGTGTTAATGTGATGAATCTTAATTTCTTAGATAACATGTTTTAGGTTTTATAAAACCTTAAGATAGCTAACATGTCACATTTATTAATTCCCGCATTAAATTAAGTTACTTTTATTTGAGCTTAGTTCTCATTTTCTAGTTATGTGAATTAATTACAAATTGCTTGATTCACCTTTTAGAAATCATAAGATTGATTTAAACATAAATTATAATTAATCTCTAGAATCTATTAGTTACACCCATTAAGACTAGTTAGCCTTAATACCTTTATAATTATATATTATTGAATCAACTAGATCTAGCCTTTAGTGACTATATTAGAACTTAATTCATTCATCCTAATCCCTAAAGCCTTCTCTTGAATCTTTTAAGAGCTAGCAATAGGAAATCCTAATTTACTTATATTAGTTTAGGAATCCTATCAAATTCCTTAAACATCAACTAATAGAATACTTAGAACTTGCAGTTCTTAAATCCCATCTTTTAGTTATCTTAAACCCTTCACTTTATTATAACCTAGCTAGATTAGTACTTGATTAGTTAGATCCTTCAAACTATAACCTAGCTAGTGAACTTTAGTGAATTAATCTTAATTCCCAATTTCTTAAGTTTGATATTTTCTTAATCTCAATCTCTTCTTACTAGATACCTAAACCTTAATTTAATTATATAATTGAATTTTATAGTTTTGGATGTGAATAAGAACTAGTTTCTAATTTTATCAATTATACTTATAAATTATTTTGTCATAACATAATAAATGAAATGAAATTACTATTTTCAAAACTCCAATTATTGCTATTAATTACAAATTAACTTGAGATCAATATCTCAAAGTTAATTAGGAGTTCAATTAGCTTCAAACATTAAGTAGATTATTAAAATTAGATAATTTTAGCTATCACTTAGTTGCAATTATTGAATTTTCTTTGAATGCTTGCTTAGCTTTGAGCCTTCTTCATTTGAATCATTCATATAAGACTTTGTGCATAAATAAAACTTTCACATTTAAAATAATAAGAGTTGCTAATTGAAGTAGTTAAGGGTAGGCTAAATTGGAGAAATAAGGATCCTCATATTCTCAAAGGGTGAATATTGGAGTGTAAGTTATATTTGAAACCTTGCTTTTCTCCACAGGTTAAACTATGGCGGCCTTGTCCCACCGTGGTGCTGTTAACTCTTAAGTTAACATGATTACGGTGAATGGGTCACCTAAATGACAAGGTCCCTACTTATAATTAGATTATGTACATATCCTAATCCATCATAATTAAAGATTTTGTCATTTTCAAGTATAATTCACTAAATGATAAGTACTAGAAGGCAAAGTGCGGAAGTAAAAATAATAAACATCAATTTATTATAATATAAGAAACTAAACATCCAGCTCAGAATAAGTAAAGTAGTATAAATAAATAAAGTTAACCCTGTATTATTACAATATAATTTTAAAAGTCAAGAAGAAAATAGAAATATAATCCACTCATCCTCACAATGCAGGAAACAAAAACTAAGGTTCTTCAACAGCTTGGACCTCCTCCTGAATCTTGTCTTCAGAAGGTTCCATAATCTCAAATAGCTCAGAGTCTACCATTGTCAGTTTCACAATATTAGGGCCCCAGCCAACAAAAGAAAAAAATCTAATTAGATAAAATATCTAAGTACATTTTAGGCTCAAAATTTATTATGTTAATTTAGATATCACCATACACGTTAAAATTAAAACAAGCAGTAAAGGAGCAGAATGCATATGAAAAGAAAAGGCAGTTATAAACTATAAGTCTATAACTTAACAAAATAGGAAGTAAGCACATACCTCCAAGTATATATGCAACAAAGTTAACTATAAAATAAAGACTAAGTACTAATATAACTGAAAGACAACTCAACTTAAACATGCTTATAATCAATACAAGTATATGCTAATTGATATAAAGTAAATTGCAAGTAATTGAAAATGAGACTAACATCTTATGTATATGAAAACAATAAGTAAAACTAGCATCCTATAAGTAAATAAAGCTAGTAATGCAGTAAAACAGTAAATAAGAAAGTGCTGGAAGTATAGTAAAGTAAACTGAAATATAAAGTATAAGCTGAAACACTACACTGGCCAAACTTGCCATCTGAAAGGAAAATATAAGGACTCACTTACTGCCATATCAGAATCGGGCCAACGACCACATAAGAAGTACAAGATGAGATAAGTGGAATCGAGAGGCAGAAACACTAAGTAGAAGTGCACCTAAAACTAGTACTATCATATCGAAACTGGGCTAACAGCCACACAAAAAATATAAGATGAGATAAGTGGGACCGAGAGATAGACTAATTAGATTACACTCTACATAACTGAATAAAAATATAATTATTATTTATGCAAATTCAAGGATGACATGAGATACTCATCAAATATCCTATGTCCAATATATATGAACAAGGTATAAGGCTCAAAATAAGGTAAGCAAAGCATCAATTTTTAAAATGAGCAATATACTCTACTAGGACTCAGGTGATATCCATTGTTATCTAATTTATTCATTCTACCTACTCCAAGTTACACAAGTTCAGGATCTCTAATTCCTACTATCGAGTGTAACTCAAATTTATGATCTTATAAGTTGAAAGTAATTAGAACTAGCTAGGTCCTAATTATAAATAAATTGATATTGACTATAAGTTGAATAATAAATTAATTGACCTACTTTAATAAATTTGAAATACCCAAACCATCTTGATTAGCTAAATCAAGATGAAATGATTAAGAATTAAACTCCAAATATTGGGGTTCAATTACTTAATTCAAAGGTGAACCTAAAAAACTAAGTTTAAAACCCAATCTCATGAATTAAAGATTTAAGGCAAATCCTATTAAGTGAAGTCATACTTAATAGGATAGATCTTGATTCTTAAATCTAAAGTTAAAATATTAAAAAATCAATAATAAACTATGAAAATATATAAACTATCAAAATCAAGGCTTCACATATTGAGTAACCCATTTACTTAATAGATAAAATCTAACAAAAAAACTCATCCTAATCCTAAGGAAATAAGCTCTAAAAAACTAAGATGAACTCTCAGACATTCAACCTAACTAATATTATAAGAAGGATTAAGGAAATGAATAAGAGTTTTAAAGAAAAGGTATGATGTGAGATTATGATGTGAGATTAATCTCACATCATACAACTAATAAATTATAATGAATTTTCGTAAGGAAAGAAAATGATGATTTTGCTTAAAACTTAAATTATGATTTAAAATAATGAAATTTCTTTTTAAACTTCTTTATTTACTGATTTTAACAATTAAAATACAAAATTAGGGCCTAAAAATAATTAACCCTAAATTTAGGCAAAATGACCATTTTGCCCCTTCTTAAGGGTCAAAAATCTACTTTTTGATTTAGGGCTCTAAATTAGAAATTTTTAGTGGCTAATGATTACTTACTATTGAATATGAAGTTAGACAATAAGTACATTAATTTTGGATGATTATTAAGCCTTATGAGATTAAATTAAGAAATTTGACTCATAGAGGCAATTTGGTAATTTTACATAATAAATTCTAAATTTTCTATTAATTTATTATAACTTACTGTCTAAGATTTCCATAGAACTTAAAATCACTAAATTTTGATAAGTATTGGCTAAGTTATAGCCAATACAAGAATTATGACTAATTAAGGAAAATTAGGGCTTCCTAAAATGGGTCAAAAATCTAACTTTTCCAAATTAAGTCCAAATTGAGTAAACTTAATGGATATAGCTTTCCTATAATCCACTGATTACTTTAATTAGGAGTAGACCCAAATTGAACCTCATTTGGTTAAGTTATGGCTTAATTAGAGTTCAGTGATTAGTGAGTGATTAGTAAAATTAATCACAGAATCACTAAAACAACTACACAATTAGGTTCTACTCTACTCTATGCATAATTAGAAACTGAAATTAATCAATTTGGATCATTAATTATGCAAATATTCACTAATTAATTTTAAGGTGATTAGAGTTGATTAAGAGATCTAACCATTGAATCTAAAATATTTTTATAGTTTATTGTTAATTAAGTTTTCCTGATCAAAATGGTATATTGGAAGGCCTAAATTGGAGCTCAATTGACCAAGTTATGGTCAATTGAAGATCTAGGGTTAATTAGAATAATTAGGGATAGGTACTAAAAGTGATTAAGCTACTACTAATCCAAACAGATAAATAAATAGTACTAGGTTATTTTAGAGGTTCTACTTATCACTTTAAGACCCATATTGGGTATGTTTGGATAAACAAACTCAAAGTTATGACTAATTGAAGTTTTGTGACATTTTTAGAATTATTTAAACACGTAAATGTCACTACACAAAATATTGATCATACAAAAAATTAAATGGTACCAATAAATTCCTAGATTTTTGTTGATTTAAATGGTATATTTATTTGTATTAATTGAACTTATATTTTATAAGTTATGGATATTTAAAATTTAGATATTAATTAGATTAATTCAATTATTCGGATGTCATTTAAACTAATTATTTTATTCTTAATATATGAATATATATAATTAAATTCTTAAATTTCTAAAGGTAGTAGGACCCACAAGACGGCGACAGCGATCGAATTGACCACGCGACATGCGGCACCATACTATAGGTTGAAGTGTGAAAAGCGGGCCCACCATTCGTGCCCGGCTCCTGACACGCATCCCAGTGGGGTCTACCCCACTCATTGCAGAGGATGCGTGTCACGCAGACGAGGCACGGCTCATCTTACTTCAAACCAGATCAATTCGGAATGAGCTAGACCGGTCCTGCATGGACCGATCACTGCAGATCATCCCCGACGGGGATTGAAACCTTAAAAACTAGGGATTGAAGATTCTCACAGCACAGATCGAGATAGATGGAATGTAATAGATCAATTTAAAGCTATGAATGTGATCTATCTATGGAATATACTAGCTTTATCAATTGACTAAGGCATCTCTTCTGAATTCGTAACCCTAGGTTTTCTTCCTCTACGGTTAGCATGATAGGATACCATAGATGAAAGCAAATCTCAGATACACTTAAGTCTAATTGCAATTGATGCATAATCGAGATTATTGTGAGCGAATAAATGAAGTGAAAATGAAAGAATTAGGGTCGAAGGAGTACCTCTATTTTAATGGTCTTAACGCTCAAGGTTTAATATAGGGTCCCCTTGATTCTTTAGGATTTGATTTCGTTAAAGCCAGCAAACTGAAGTGATCAAGGGTTTTAATTGAATCTTAGGTGGTGCTTAGCATTGGTGGGAGCATTCATCTGGAAGGCTATGTTGGCGTGCGATGGAGCTCAGCTTACTGGGCGTGTCCTTTGCGACACGCGGAAGAACAAATGGGGAAGATGCAGCTCGGCCGTCTGATCTTAGATCAGACGACCCAGATTTAATCCCGTGATTAGACGATAGGAGGTGACAGCGTGAGGGTTTTCAGACGGTGCGGGTTAGTCAGCTGACGACGCCGTTTAGGTTTAATATAAATATATTATTAATTAATTCATTGCAAAAATTGATTTTATTAATTAAAACTAATCGATTTAATGCATCCCAAATTTTCAATAAATCACCCTTAGCTAATTGAGAGGTGAGGAATGCAACAGCGCAATCAGATTTTCAATTTGACGAGTGTTTAATTATTTGATTTTTCGGGGGATTTAAATAATATTAAAATATTCGCCAAAAATCCAATAACTTCCAAATGCCTCCAAAACTTCACCCCTAGCTAATTTGGGGGTGGTGAATGTAATGGCGAAGTCAGATTTTTAATTTGAGATCAAGATAAATAGGTCAATTTCTAGGGTTTTTGAAAATTCCCAAAATCAGGAATTTGATTCATTTAATCCCTTATTTGGACTAGAGCTTAGAGGTGAGTTTTAAATAACTTAATTAAGATACTAGAACCGTAATTAGAACTTGGATTAGTCCTTAATAACCTAAATAATAACTTGAGTTGTTACATAAATAGACATGTTTAACTCATCTTTTCATTCTGTAAGTGCCCGCAGAATGAGTACGGTTTAAAATAACTTTAATCAATTAATATATGAGATCTTCTTCAATCTTATATATTATTAAGACTCATCATAGTTTTTAGCTATGTTACTTTTCATAGTTCTATACTATGTGAATCTTAGACTAATAGTATAAGATCTTCCTTCAATTTCTCTACTATGCATTTTACATATTTTAGTACTGTACTTTACTTGTTTACAGTTCACTTAGATTACAGTGAATATTGTTAAAATTATATTTAAATGCTTCATTATCTTTTTTCTTACTTAGCATAAGTTCTTTTGAACATATACATATTTTACTTTATTTACTTTCATATGCACTTTAGTTTCTTTCTAGCCTATCTAGGATGCTTTTACCATTGTTATAATTGCAGGCTAGGATATATATTTTAGTGAGTATTCTAACTCACTTTACCTTTTTCTTACTTACTTTTTCCACATTTGTATGCTTACTTTCTTGCACCCTTGCTTGTGCTATGTTGTAACTAGTAGTGATATCTAATTAAACAATAATATGCATAGCCCAATCTTAAAATATACTTAGACTATTTAGTATAACCATATTTTCTATTTCTTGGCTTTGCCCTATCACATTTAAATGCCAAAATATGATAGATCAGGTGTATTTGGAGGCTAGTGGAGCTGGACTAAGTGCTAAAAGCTAGCTGTTTTTGCTTATAATATAATAAAATATATAGCTTATAAATTTTTGCAAGAGAGTTTTTAATTTCTTACTTTCATTTAAGTTTACTGTTGGTCTGTAATAACAATGCCATTTACTTTACTTTCACTATACTTGTGTTGGAGCTTAACTTTATATTTAAATATTTGAGATGTGATGAATGGATGAATGTAAATGAATGCATGTAAATGAATATTAACTAAGTCATTAGTTGCATATTTACTTTGTATGTTGATTGGAATTAATTGTATATTAAAGTGCATATATAATTGGAAAATATCTACATGATAAATTTGAGAATCTCTTCTTATTTTCATAAATATATTAAATACTGTGAATTGAGCATAATTTAGGGTAGATAATTGTTACACATATTTCCTCACTTTAAACTTTTAGAACTGGAAATGAGTAATCCCATGTAACGGATTGACTTTACTTTAGAATTAGAAATAAGCAATCCCATATAACGGATTGATTTTATATTAGAATTAGAAATGAGCAAATTCTATGTAATGAACTAGCTTTATATTAGAACTGGAATTAAATAATCCTATGTAATTGATTGATTTCATGTTAGTTTTAGATTATTTTTCTTTCAGTTATATCTTCCATTAGAATGGAAGACTTGTATGTCTACATTGCAGGTATTTCTTTAGCCAAATATAGCAAAAACTCTGTTAAATTTTTTAAGAATTTAATGACTTAGAATAATTTGTAAAGTTATAGATTCATGTTTCATATGTTAAATATTAGAATTTTTATATCTAGAATTTACAAGTATTCATATTAAATGTTTTTAAATTATATTTTCTCATGTCCTTGCATGTATTGCATCTTCATAAGTATTTCACCTAACACATTTCATAAAAATTCCCTTCCATCTTAATTTAAGACCCTCTTCTAAATCCTTGGCCAAACATAGTATCTAATAATTTAGATTAGTTTCCTTCTAATCTAGTATTAGATATTGCGGTGACATATCAATGTTGAGTTAAGTGATTCTCAGTATTGTAATCGTCACAGTCCCGATACAGGCTATGCGATCACAACTTTAATTTCTCAAGCTCTATGTTCTGAGCCTAGTTTTCTGTAACTCCATAGTCAGCGGAAACATCTCTTCGTGCTTCTTTTCAGTGTCCTTCAACCAGGCCATTGGTGCCACGACCCCCATCTTCATCACCGTATTAGCCTACGTGTCATGACTGTTCCCCATGAAGCTTGGATTACCAACACCATGCTTATTCCTATCTTCACTCGTATCATCATAGCTAGTGGGGTATGTTTCCGCTTATTTATTATTCCTTTTCTTACGATGTTTTTAGTTTTGGATATGTTTGTGCTCTACTAGTGCTTGTAACATCAAATGAAAAGCATAAATGATTGTTGTTAAAAAAGAAATTATATACGAGTAAAAGTCAATCCAATAGGGTTATAAAGCATAAACATGTTTTTTCAATCGAATAAACCATTAAAATAATCACACAATAACAACTCATTCACTTTGGTTAACATAGGACTTTTACTTCAGCAAATATGCAAAATAACCACATTATAACGACCTTCTTACTTCTCATTGAATTTCCAAACAAATATTAACTGAGCTATAATGGAAAGCTTACCTTTTCCGCATCTTTAAGAAACATAGAGCTGAAACATTGTAAATCAGTTTAAAATAAACACTCTTGCATTTCACATCTACTTGAAAAAATTAAATAAAAAACTTCATTACAACACCATCTGTCCTTAGTGTTCCACTATGACTTCATGAATTTTTTATTTTAATTATAGTCGATCAAATAACAACCTCTTGATAAGCCGTAATTTTGTTAGATCATTCTTGATAGTTTCTTGCGAAGTATTTATATAAATTTTTGGTAGCAAACACTTGTTTTATTAGCATGTGGCTACTTCTTAGAAGAACATTTTACCTCATATGACATTTCTAATTTTGTGTTTTTATAAAACTTTTATTTTTATATTTAAGTTGAATTTTTTTGGATCAATTAATACTCCAGAAGTGCCCTGCATTTCATCTATGTGTGGATCATTGACAAATAGATGCTATGGGGTTGCTTGGTTCATAGAACAAGACTATACTATAGTTTGCAAATTGTTCAAAATTTAAATGATGTAACTTTGACTTGTGGTTTTATTGTATGTTAAAGAGCTGCCAAATATCTCAAACTAAGCTAAAGCTTAAGAGGAACACTCTAAAGCTTGTTTTAGATTTATTGTATTTAGTTGCACTTATTTGCACTTAGTTGCTCATAGTCTATTCTTTTCAAATGGACATGTTTGCTACACTCATTGAAAAAAAAAAGATAACTTGATTAGGATGTAGCTCAAATGAAAGAGTGCTCGTTTATTATGCGAGAGGTTTAGGAAATAATGTATATTTATGCTCGTTCTAGAAATTGCTATTTTTGTGCTTTGTGTTTTGTTAAGAAATTCATTTGTTAATAACCAGAATGAGTATGTATTTTGGGATGCATATGCAGATATTCATGATTGTCTCTCTTTCTTCAATGGGAGGGCATTTTAAGCGTTCGTAAGTATTTTTGTAATAAACATATTTTGTATATTCTTTGCCTTAGATTATTCTTCTAGTGACCTCTCTATACTGGTGTTTTTGTGTTTCTCTCTTTATTGGAAAGTTTTTTTCTGGATTATGAACAAAGGATCCTTAATTGCTACTTCGCTTGTAATCACATTTTTTTTCTGTACGGATTTTCTATTCTTTGCGTAAGACACATTTCATTTTTTTCTATTATTGTTAATTCTTAGGGTAAGATACATTTTTGTGCATATTTTCTATTTGTTGATAATGACCTCTCTTTATGTTTATGTATTTTGTTTCTCTTTATATTCTTTTTCTTTACTTTTTATTGCATGACTTTTGAAAGCAATAGCTTGAGTTTGTTATAGCACGTGTGGAAGCGATATGACGGGGTACTATTGATGGTTATCAAGCAATAAACAAAATATTCAAGCACAAAAGAGAATAAAATCACTACACAATCACAGCATAAACCACAAGCATCCAAACACAGGAAATTTTACGTGAAAACCCCAATAACGGAAAAATTACAGAGTCACACAACATAGAAAAATTCACTATGAACAAGATGATTACAGAGTTACAAAGAGCTTCACCTTCACATGAACAAGAAGGATCTGCCAGTTACACAGCTTCTCGATTAACTTCTTCTCCTCCTGAAAATTCTAGCACCCACTCTAGGTTGAAGGAGACCAACAATAGCCAAAACCTGATTTAGGGTTGATCTTACCTTAGGAAACATCTTAACATTGTTATTTATATTCCTAGGCATCTTTTGGACCCCAAAAATTCCAAAATGCCACCCAAAACACTTTGGGATAACGCTTATATTAGAAGTAGGTCTTCGACGAGTGCTATTGTAATGACCCAAGTCGCTACTTGGATAATTAGAACTAAACTCGATTCAAAAATCAGGATCCAAAGTAACTTTAAAATTAAGGCAAATTAAAAATACCATTGGATAGAGTATATTTTTGTGATCATAATGTCCTAGTTTGGGAGCAATCTGGATAAAAGATACTTTTGAATTAATTTCTAAATTATTTAAATTAAGTAAATTGAGAAAATTAAATACAATTTCAAATTCAGTGACTTTAGTGTCGTTGGATTAAGAATATTATAAAAAGGCTACACAAAAAAGTTTCATCGAATTTTGAGCTCCAGATTTACCATAATTAATTTTTAAAATTTTTATCTTCAAAAATTAATAAAAAATAAAATATTATTCTAAATCGAAAATTTTTTATGCGACTGTGTTTTTCTCATCAATATACACCTCCGTGTCAAGTTTTGTTATTTTTTGGAAAAACATTTAAGAGAGAGAAAGAAGAGAGAGAAAAGGAGAAAGAAAAGGAGAGATAATAAGGAGGAAGATAAAGGCAAATTGAACACCCAAAGCATTTATTAAGAAGATGACAAATTTGTTCTCATACAAATAATGGATGAAAGAGAAAGTTAATTAATTAAAAAAGTTTATAAACACCCCCCCTTATCCTCCACTATCCTCCTCCGTCTCATCTCCCCCTGCCACTCATCCCTCTCTCTTCATCGGCCACCACGGATTCTCTTGCCGACCTCCAATAAAGCCTCACAACATCAAGATTGTGACACCCCATCCCTTAATCCACAAGATTAAGCTAAGAAGTGGTGTATCACCTTGGCAAACCCCACACTTAACATTGAATTAGGTGTAAACCCTATTCACTAGTAAGGGAGAGATAAGCCAATGCATACATGCTATATAATCAGTCACTAATTAAATACAAAATCAGAGTACAGAAGCAAGGTAAAGTAAACATGCATCCAATTAACTATAATAAATAGAGAAAAATGCAGCACGCAACTTAAAATAAATAGTACATTAAGGATAATACAGTTAGATATTATATGTATTATTGAAACATTAATTAAGTTAAATGAAGAAGATAAAGCTCTCATCCTAACAAAATAAAAGGGAGCCAAGCTAAGAATCTTTAGGGGAAACACGTTCCTCCTCCTGAATCAGATCTTCAGAAGGCTCGATTATGTCGAATAACTCAGAATCTACCATCGTTGGTTTCACAATGATAGGGCCCAGCCAAAGAAAAGAAAATTCTAGTTAAACATATTGCCTAAGTACATTTTAGGCTGTTAATAATTTATGAGTTTTATGATATCATCATTTTACTTAAACTATAAAAAATAAGCAAAGTGTAAGGGTGTAACAAGTATATAAATGTAACGGCCCCAATATTTGGATAGAAGATTAATCCAAATATTGAGTGTTACCTTAGCACCCAACACTTTGAATAGATCAAATGCTAATGCTAAGTGGCCAAGTCTCTTTATGAGTATTTGTTAAGTTAAAAATGAATGAAAAAGAAAGATACATATAAATGCAGATATACAAGCATTTACAAATAAGCAAACCACTCATTCATCCAAGTAGTTTTATATACATTACAGATACAACACAAATTAATAACTAAAATAAAAGTAACTTATATAATTTAATTATTACAAGGCTTTTTAATATACATGGCAGTTTAAAAGTGAATTAAAATTTGACTATGCGGAAGCAGATTTCCATAAGAATTCTTCAAGTACTGGGACCTGCATTACCTGAATAAAAGGGCTCTTGCTCTATCATATTTTGGTATTTAAATATGATAGGGCAATGCCAAGAAAAGAAAAAGGTAATTAGACTAAACAGTCTAAGTACAATTTAAAGTTAGCTATGTTTTTAGATTAACCAGATATCACAATTGTTATTTACAATTTAAGTATGCAGTGGTGCGGGAAAAGCTATGTAGTAAGTAAGGAAAATAGCATAAGACTCATTGAGTAAAAATACTCATTTTCTATTTATAATCCTAACCTTTTCCCTAAAATTTAAAGGTTAGAATTTAATATGCATATGAAATGCAAGCAATTTATATGATCAAATGAAAGTATGCTAAGTAAACAATTGATATACAGTGAAGCATAAATTGAAATTAGGCAACATACACTGTATTCAAATTAACTGAAGCAATAATCAAACTGAAAATAGAGAGTGTAAAGGAAAGGAGGAAATATCTTAGATTCTCAATCTAAGATAATTATAGTCTAAGACTATGATTCAAAAGCATAACTAAACAGTTATGAAGAGATTTTTCTAAGAAAATCTCTTATATTTAAGTTAAAGTTACATTTAGGAAAAACCTCATTCTGTAGGAGTACACTACAGAATAGGCGAGGAGTTAAGCACGTCTACTTAACCAGATTCAGTGGGGAAATTGAACATTCACATTTACCCTCTCTAAAATGTGAAGTTCTAAGGAAAATATTTTCATTTGTACTATAATTGCATCAAGGAATTTTCCCCTTTAAAGTTTTAAGAAAATCTTTATTTATGCACCAAGTCTTGAATATATGTTCAAGGATAGGAGGCTCAAAGTTATGTAAGCATTTAATGGATTTCAAAAATTGTAAAGTATGTGATATCTTTTTGTTATCTAAATTTTTAATAAACTACTTTATAATTAGAGTTAATTAGACTCCAAATTGACTTATAGATATTAAATCTTAAGTCAATTTTTAAATAAAGTAGAAAGAAAATGAAATACAATTTTAATAAAAAAAAAGAAGGACTTATCCAAAACTTAAAAGAAAGAAGCTAATAATTTTAAAAATGAACCATTTGAAAGTTTTGAATTGAATGTTAAAGTTCTCTAAATTGTTTCTAAGTCCGAAATTTCTTAAAAATTTCGGCAGAGTCTCCTTTATTTTTGTTCAAATTTTCTATTTTTACAATCAATCTCCAGTTCTAAATTAGAGTTCAATTCCAGTTCTAAAAATAGAGTTCAGTCCTTTTTACAGCACTGCTCATTTCCAATTCTAAAATAGAGTTCAATCCTTTTTACAGGATTGCTCATTTCTAGTTCTAAAATTATTTTAAAATTAAACTAAGTAGTTTACACAACCTATATAAAATATTTAATAAAAGAGAAACAGAGATAAAATTGACAATTTGTAAGAGCAGCGTTATGTGGCTTTTGCACATATTATTTAATTTAGCATGCCTGTATTAATTTTATAGCTCAACCTGTAAAGAAAAATGTTATTAAAAGTTTAGCATTAAAATATAAAAGAAACTAGGCAGCATTTTTATTAAAGAAGGACAGCACTTGCTTTAAGTTTGATTCATAATGGGAGCATCTTGAATCTTATATGTATTTGATAGCATCAGGAGATTATGCTTATAATAAACAGCAGCATAAATTCCCATATGAAACTGAAGGTAGCATATGATATTAAGAAAGAAGATGATAGCATTTGGAAGATAATGACAATATTTAGATCCCATAAAGTATATTACAGCATGTATATTTATTGAGATATATAGCTACATTTAGATCTCCTAAATTGCATAGCAGCATTTGAATTCATGGCAGCAATTATTTTTACTAGAAGTAAATGGTAGCATATGAGACAAATAAAAAAAACTGTAATATGTAATCTCATATATAATTTATGGCAGCATTATATTATTTGAATTGAATTAATATTATTTGATTTCATTGATTAAACTAATGACACTTGCTTCTTATAATTCATTTGACATTTCATTATATAAGAGATTTCAACATGTGGTAAAAACAATAGCACTATTCATCCTCATATGATTCTAAAATAATAGCAATTGATATCTTTGAATCAATTATATTAAGATGATAACAACATTTGTATGATATAATTGGCAGCACCTTGTAGGATAGTATTTAATCCTCTTATTCATGGCAACATTTCATAACTAATGGCCTTTGTAAGAAAAATTGACTTCAATGGACCCACATGAGATGGATGAAATATAAAGATGTGAGTTCAACACATTTCATATAGTTTAACCAAATACATTTGATGACAATATTATAACTAATAGCAACATTAAATCACTTAAAACCAAAGATGGTAGCAATATGGCAGCATTTTATGACAGTAAGTGATTCCAATGGCAGCATTTTGATTTATAGAAGGTAAATGACAGCAATTTAGATTTCATTAAAATGATTGCAGCATTAAATATTTGATCTCATGGTAACTTATGATTCAAATGAAAGAAAATGATAGTATTCATAATTTAAATTCAGCATATATTAAATATGAGAGCATGTAATCTTAAAGCATAAATGGCCGCATTTGATTCTTAAACTGTTAATAAATGAAACATTAGAGTTTAAGCCTGACACATATTGTGCAGTCTAAGTAAAGCATTTAATTCCCATATGACACAAATGATTCAATCTTAGAAATAAAATCAGCATATATGACCCTATGCTGCATGAGGTGATGAATGCTGCAAACTATACATTGTGGTTAAGAAACCACAAATTTTTTTTTTTTTTTTTTATTTCTTTTGTTGTTGCATTTGAGAGTGTTACTAGTAATTAAGAGTGCAATACAAGAATCTCAAAGCACGGTGAACTGCCAGTATATGTAAGCATGGAAACAATAAGTTAAAGCAGGTGTTAACTAGTTTGGATGGTGAAGACTTTGAAAGTTGCCATCCATATATCAAATATTTTCTAAAAATAAAAACAAATATTATTTCAAATTAATGTGGTAATACCAATACCCTCATTACTTGTGTGCCTTGCGAAAAGTTACCATCATGGTTAGTACTTCTCAATGATTATTCACTATGCTGTTAAACTGTCAATAAAACTTAAATAATGAACTCTACATTGGATTCAGATGGGATAATTGTGTATTTGTTTTGTTTTGTTAATTTATATATGCAACGTATAGTTGTTTGTGCAACACTTCTCATGATTAAATATATTATTTCAAGTATTGTATATCTGTTGACAAAGTAGTTGTGTAATAACACTTTTCACCATTTCTTAAAGAAACTAATATTGCTCTTTATAATGTGCATGCAATGTGATGATGAAAATATATGGCAGCATTGAGACCCCTGTTTTTCATTAATTGGCAACAACTTCAATGTAGTAGTGATTTGGCAATATTTAGATCAAATGACATCATTTAATTTTATGACAAAACTGATAGTCACATATAATACAATCTGTTGATATGGCAGCACTTATTCTTAAATAGCAATTGTTCTAATATGATACTTAGCAGCTAATGGATCACTTTTGATTTTTATAAGAACAAGGGATTGAAACATTTGATTTTTCACATGTTAAATGACAGCATGTATTTCTTTTAAGAAAAATGGTAATTGATTTAATATAAACCATTGATCCTAAATTAGAATGAAAGGAAGTATTTATTCTTAAATACCACTTAGCAACCTTAAATTTGAATTGATAATTGGAGATCCATGATTCTTTATGAACTAAATAACATTTGAATTTCATAATTTAAATAGGCAGCACCATGACTATATTTGGGTTTAGTAAATAGATCTTAAACAGCAGTTGATCTAGTACTTCTTGTTACTAGTTTGACTCAACAAAAGTTATATTGATAAGTAGAAAATTTTCATAATATTAACAGCAAATTAACAGTATTTAATATTTGATGATTGATACTAATAGTTTGGCAGTAGAAAGAAGTAAACAAAATGGTCTATATTAAGTGTTAATTGAAGAAAAAAGTATTCATTATTTTCATCAATAATCAATATTCCACTCTTCAATTCCAGCAAAGAGTAAATATGAATAATGGAGATATACAATAACCAATAGAACTTCTTATAGCAGTACAATTAAATCGATTTCTGAATATGCATAGGTTTAAAAGAAAACTGAATATAAGACATCTTCCAAATTTTTTTTTTTTTTTTTTTTAAAACCCTAGCTTAAATACTGACCACATGCAAACCATACTAAGGATGAAAATCGAAAGGAGTACCGTTGTTATTTGCGGCTAAGAGAAGAACTCGGCGGTTCCAGCGAGGTTGAGTAGAGATTGCTTACCTTCCCGTGCCGAGAGGATGAGATGGTTTTTAGATGAGGGGATCGGCATGGGCTTACAAGGGATGTGGATGGCGGTAGCTCTTTGCTCACTCTCCCATTGGCGAGAGCGAGCGGTGAAGAGCACGTGTTGACGGTCGCTTGTCCCGATCGAGCGGCTTCATTAATGCTTAGCCGATCGAAGGAAAATGGGGATGAGGAGGAGGGTTACGTGCGGTCGGCCGAAGGACCCTTAGGGTTTGCCGAAAAAAAAAAAAGGATTTAGATAAGTAGTGTCTTTTGAGATATATATATATATATATATATATATATTGATATAATAGAAAGTTTTATTTAATTAAAGTTTTCATGATAATATCTTTTCAATTTAATTTTTTGAGAAATTACTTTTTAGCTAAAATGAGTGTTACAGACTCAAAAATGAAGTCAAAATTTAATTTGAAAGCTATCTTAATTATTTTAATTACTGAATTATGAAAATATAATAAAATAATCAAGAAATTTTGACTTTCTCCAAAACTCACCAAAATTTCACCCAAAGCTAATTTGGGCGTGAGGAATGCAATGGTGAAATCTGTTTTTGATTATGAAGTCAATTTAAATTAGGTGTTTTCAGAATTATCTGAAACCCAGGAAAAGCTGGAAATCGACAAACAATCTCCAATTCGCACGAAATTTGAGGTGGAGACTTCTAACTTTATTATAAAAGTAATGAAAAGATTTAAAGTCAAATAGATCCACTAATTCATATGTAACAACTTTTGGGTTGTTACAATAAAGGTGAAGGATAAGTTATAAATATAATATTTATAGCTAAATAAGATTTTAGGCAAAAGACACACATCAAGTAAACTAAGCAAAAATAGGCATACATGTATAATATAATAAGTAAGAGTACTGAAAGAAAAATATAATCCTAAATATACTGATGATCATATGACATATGCTAATTTAAAAGAAATTAATTCAACAGTAGTACATATAAGTAAATAACAAAAGTCTAGCATCCTATAATATACAAGTAAAGCAAGGTAGACTAAAGTCAAGTATGATAATAAATAGGAAACAACAAATAGTAAACAGTAAATGGTAATAAACAGGTATGTAAGTACTGCCATATCAGAAGATGGCTAATCTAGCCTGCTGATATCAAAAGAATTCATAGCATCAACGTGGAGGCTAAGGAGACAAAATGTTCCTAGCGTCATCTGAGGCTAGGCCAGAATAATATAACAGAAACTGAACTGAATAGGTAGTAATCACAAATGCAAAAATATTTTAGTTGTTTTAGTTTTACTTCTATGGACACGTCCAGAAGCAGCTAAGGAGTCAAGCATGTCTGTAAGATTATATGGGTTCCAAACTTAGCACAACACTCCTCAATAAGTAATGCCAAGTACTCCTTATTTCTTATTAGCCCTATAAAATAGGGTAAAATGAGCTAGATCAACAAGTAACTGAACTCAATGCAAATGTTATCCTAGATATTCTATGTTTTCATTTCATGCAACAACATTATCTTGTATGATATGTTCAAGAAATAAGGCACAAAATACAAGGAATGCGAAAGCACAAGTAAAACAATAATGAGCAAGGGACTCCTCTACATATGATGACATCAATTGTTATCTATTAAACCATTCTAACTATTCCAAGTTACACAAGTTCAGGACCTCTAATTCCTATTATTAAGTGTAACTTAGAAGCACGACCTTATAAGTTAAAAGTAAATAGAACTGATCAGGTTCTAAATTAGTTTAATCAACAATAATTATAAGTTTAATAATAAATCATCATGTCCTAATTATTGAATTTAGATGTTCTAAGCTAATATCTGATCAAAATCTACTAAACTAGGGATTATGAGTTAAATACCATGAGATTGGAGTTAATCACATAATCTCAAGGTAAGTCTTAAGGGCTATGATTTAAGTCTAAATGTGAACTAATAAATAAAGCAAATTCTATTAAGCACAATCAAGCTTAATAGAATGATTCTCTTAATCTTAATATAAAGTTGAAAGATAAAATAATCAAAATTAAAGTATAAAAATCTAGAAACTAATAAAACCAATATTCTATTTATTGAATAACTTACTTTATTTATTGAATAAACTCTAACATAGTATCTATTCTTAATCTTAAGAAAAAGATCCTAAAGTGAAGTGTAGATCCTAAGAAGCTCCTAATAAAAAAACTTAGAGAGATTCTAAGAATTGATTAACTTTATTTCAATTTAACTTAATTTGTTATTTTTATTTAATTAAGGAAGTTAAGAATTAATTTTAGCTAAGTAAGGCATATTATCTTTAGAGATTTTCAAGCCTAAATTAGGATGTTTGACAAATTATCCAAATTAAGGAATTTAAGACTTAATTGATCATAAATCAGTTGTATTGCTATTTTTAATAATTTAAAAGATATTTTAAGGGTTAAGAATACTTAACCTAAAATTTTGGCAAAATGACATTTTGCCCCTACTTAAGGGTCCAAAAAGTTACTTTCTGATTTAGGGCTCCAATATAAATTTTCTTACTGCCAAATGATTTCTTATTGTCTATCATGAAGATAGACAATAAGTACACCAAATTTGGATAAGAAATGGGTCATATAGATCCAAACTAAGGAATTTGACACATGGGGTGATTTAGTATTTTTCCACTGATCGAATCTAAAAATTTATGTAGTTTATTATTGCTTGTTATTTAAGGATTCCATAGAGTCCAAGAATACTAAATTCTGAGGTCTATTGGATTAGTTATGCACATTCTAAGTTTAAGAGTAAATGTGTCATTTCTAGGATTAAGAGGGGTCAAAAACTTAACTTTTCCATTTGAGATCCAAATTCAGTAAACTTAGTGACTATAACTTCCATATATCACACTAAGTACTTTAACTAGAAGTAGACCCAAATTAGACCTCATTTGGCCAGGTTATGACCTAATTAGGGTTAGGGTATTTTGGTTAACCTAGAGTTTCCAGTGGTAAAAACCCAAATTTTATTTCCGTTTACTGTTGGCACTAAAATTTTAACTTAGTTAGCATCTTGAATTTCTTAATTTGGAGTCCAAATGACAAAGTTATGGCCATTTCAATGATAGGGTCTATTTTCTTGAATGGGGTCAAAACTCAATCTTTTCCATATTTAAAACTCACACTCAATTTTATATAATGCTTAATTTTACTAAAACAAAGTTCAAAATTGATATAATTCAGCCCCACTAGGGTCCTAATATCTTTAAAATTCAAAAAATATGAAGTTTTGATCATTTAACTGATTCTGGACTAATCCTGACAGTTTTAGGTGCTACGGCGCGCTGTAGCGCCTTTTGGCCGAAAGCCAAGCGCTACGACATGCTCTATCGCGCAGCAGTAGATTTCGGCGCTGTGGCGCACTGCACCGGGTTTCGATGTTGTGGCGCGCTACATCTGGTTTCGGCATTGTGGCTCACTGCAGCGAATTTATGGCAAACTCAACTCGAAGCTCAGGCGCTGCGACGCGCTATAGTGCACTATGGCACGCTACGACGGACCCGAATTTGAACCTCGAGCGTTGCGGTGCCCAACGGTGATTTCGCATGTGCAAAACCCGCAACGAGTCATCTTTCGGGCTCAAACACTCTCAACTTAGAGTACTTCACATGCGGTGCCATATACCGATGGAAAGGTATTTCTGAGACCTTTCCATCGATACCAAAATTAGCACAAAATAATTATTCTAACTATGCAAACAATGGAGTTAAGGGTTTTGGTGTGCAGAAAGATAGAAAAACAGAGCTATTAAAACTTCCTAAAATAGAAGCCTAATGAGCTCTAATGAACTCCACAATCTCAATACAAATTCTTTAAGGATGCAACATAGGCTTAAGAATAAAATGAAGTAGCATTGAATCCATTCAATGGGGGAAATGGAGGTACTTTAGCTTTCAAATGGAAGAAGATGGAGGAAGAGAGCTCTATTTTCTATAAGAACTTAGGAGCTTGAGCACTTTTTCAGCAGCACAGCAATGGAAGAAGGAGGAGAGGAGGTGTAACAACCCAGGTTGTTACTCATATAAATTAAGACTAATCTAAATTGTAATTATGGTTCTATCTCACTAACTAAGTCATTTAGAACTCATCTCTAAGACCTAGTTTAAATCAAGAATCAATTGGATCAAATCTAGATTTTTAGAAAACCCCAAAACCCTAGAAATTCACTTTTTATTTTGACCTCAAATCAAAACTCTGACTTCGCCATTGCGTTCACCACCCCCAAATTAGCTAGGGGTGTAATTTTGAATGCATTTGGAAGTCATTGGATTTTCATCGAATATTTTAATAATATTTAAATACCCCAAAATCACATAATTAAATACTTGCCGAATCGAAAATCCGATGGTGCTGTTGCATTCCTCACCCCTCAATTAGCTATGGGTGATTTATTGGAAATTTTGGAACACATTTAATTGCTTAAATTTTAATAAAGAAAATCAAAGTAAATTAATTAATTATTATTTTAATTAAATTTATTAACGGCTCCGTCCAATAATGTTCCGTGCCGTTTATCTGCTCGATGATTAGCGTTTGATCAGACGGCAGCATTCTGCATCGTCTGATCGAGTTCAGGATCGGGATCGAAGGGTTCAGGGCCATCTTCTTCGCGCTCGCAATGCGTGGCTTCGGCGATCGAGCATGGCAGCGACTCTCCGTGTGCAATCGAGACCTTCCTATCGCTTAAGGCAGCGTAAGTGTAACAACCCAAGGTTGTTACCCAACTTAAATCTAGCTTAATCATATCATAATTATCATTCCATCACGTTCATCTAATCATTAGAACCAAACCCTGAGGGTTTGGAACAATCCGAAGACCAATCAATTAATTGGAAATATTTTAATATTTAATTAATTAGAAAATTGAGGTATTTATTTTGACCTTGAAATCGAAATCCAACTTTGTCGTTGCAATCGTCACCCCCAAATTAGCTAGGGGTGATGTTTTGGACGCGTTTGGAAGTCATCGGATTTTCGTGAATATTTTAATATAATTAAATGCATCGAAAAATAGGATAATTAAATAATCATCGGAATTGAAATCTGACTTCGCCGTTGGATTCTTCATTCCCAAATTAGCTAGGGGTGAATTTTTTAGATTTTTTGGAACACGTTTCAAAAATCAGAATTTTTAAATAAATAAGAAAAATAAATAAGCAATCATTGGATCCCCTATTCGCAATTTCCCCATTTTTCTAATTTTGATTTCTGGCTGGCCATCACCTCAGCCGGCACCTCCCTACCTTGAGCAGCCCAATGATGACACCTTCCCCCTAGGGCAATGATGGACTAGCTCCCTACTCCATCCCCATCATCCCCTTTATTAAGAAGAAGCATGGCTCCTTCCCCCATTTGCTGAAACTTTCCCTGATTCCTCCTCCTCCTCCTTCTTTGGGAGCTTGCTAAGAGAGAAGGAAGTGCAGCTCTCCGCCTCCAAAGTATTTGAAGAAAATCAAAGGTTCCATCTTCCTCCTCTTCTTGCAAAGGACTAAGGTACCCCTTTACCCATCTCTTTTGCCTTCTTCATATAGCTACAAAGCTTGAATACATCTCTAGATATCCATGTTTAAGTATGGAAGCCATTAAGGCTCTTGAAAGCATCATAGAAAAATGCTCTATTTTTCTTGTATTCTATATACCCTATCATTCATCTATATTTTTAATATAGCTAAGATATTTCGTTCGTGCCAATTTTGATGTCGATGGAAAGGTATCAAAAATACCTTTCCATTGATATATGGCACCGCTCATGGAACTCTTTAAATTGAGAGTAATTGAGCCCGAAAAATGACCCTCGTGGGTTTCGCACCTGGCGAAATCACCGTCTGCTGCTACAGCGCGCTGTAGCGCGCTACAGCGGATTGCCGCGAGCTGCAGCGGATAGGAAAACTTAGGGAAAATGCACATTAACTAATTAAACAGTAAAATCGTGAAATGAACCGCTACAGCGCGCTATAGCGCGCTGCAGCGGTCCACAGCGGCATTTCAGAACTTATGAAAACAACCTTAAATTTAATTGAACAGTAAATTGTAAAATGGGCCGCTACAGCGCGCTGTAGAGCGTTGCAGCGGACTATAGCGAAAATTCAAAACTTTAAAAAATGTGAAAATAAATTAATTGAACATTAGATTTGCAAAATGAACCGCTACAGCGCACCATAGCGCGCTGCAACGGGTCACAGCGGATTGCAGCGGACTGTAGCGAGTCGCAACGTAATGGCGCTACCGCGCGCTATCACACGCTACCACGCGGAAAGCGCGACAGCGCGCTGCCGTGCGAAAAGCGCTATAGCGCACAGATTTTGCAAATTGCCCAGAAATTCCAGAAAACTGCCCAGATTTTTGTAAACTGTCCAGTTTTGGCTGAAATGGCTAAAACTTCATTGTTTAGATATTGTAAGACCCCTAGGACCCTAGTGGGGCTAAGTTATATTTTAGTTAAAATTGAATACTGCATAAAATTTTATATGAAAGTTAAATTTGAAAACCTTGCCATTGTTAATAAGTGATCAAAACCTACCTTGTACCTAAAATGCATAGTCCAAATTATTGGATACCTCAGAATTTTAGTACCAACAATAATCTAAAGTAATATTTTGGTTTTGAACCCTATAAAATTAGAAAATTACCAATCTACCCTTAGGAATTCAAATGGCTATAAATAATTCATTAGACCTCAGAATTTAGTGTTCTTGGACTCTATGGAATCTTTAAACAATAACCAACAGTAAACTATATAAAAATTTAGATTTCATTAAATGCAACCTACCAAAATACCCCTTAGGTCGAAAACCTTAGTTTGGACCTATAGAACCCATTTCTTATCCAAATTTGGCATACTTACTGTCTATCTCCATGTTAAACAGTAATGAATCATTTGACAATAAGAAATCCTAATTTGGAGCCTTAAATTGAAAGTTGACTTTTTAGACCCCTAAGTAAGGGAAAAATAGTCATTTTGCTCAAAAATTAAGTTAAACAATCCTTAACCTCTAATTAGTCTTCTAATTCACTAAAAATCAATATTTGAACTATATTATAATTATTTAAGTGAGTAAAATCAATATTTAGGTCAATTTGTTAAAATCCTTAAAAATTTCTCTAAGTCATTTTTCCTTAGAATATTATATATCACATAAGGACTACTCTTGAGACTAGGACTAGATCCTATGTTAGATTTTATTCATTGGGTAAATGGGTTATTCAATGAATGAAACCTTAGTTTTATTAGTTTTTAGACTTTTCTTCTATTTTATAACTTGTTCTGATTATTTTGTATTTAAATCTTAGATTTAGGATAGGAGATTCATCCTATTAAGTTTGATTACTTAATAAGATTGGCCTTAACTAGTATATCACTTATAGAATAAAACTTAGAACTTAGGTCTTATCCATTTTAGATTATGTGATTAAACCTAATTCTCGTAGTGTTTAATCCATAATCTATAGGTTTAGAAGATCTTGATCAGATCTTAGATAGAACGTCTAAATTCACAAAACTAGGATGTATGATTTATTGATTTAACTCATAGTCATCTATCTGATTGAACTAGATTAGAACCTGATTAGTTCTAATCCTTTTTAACTTATAGGGTCAAATTTCTAAGTTACACTCAATAGTAGGAAAATGGTGATCCTGAACTTGTGTAACTTGGAATAGTTAGAATAGTTAAGTAGAAAATAAATGATATCACCATGTTTAGTAGTGTCCCTTGCTTCTATTTGATATTTTGTGCTACGCATTCCTTGTATTTTTGTGCCTTAACTCATTGAGCATATCATATAAGATTTTTGATGCATAAATAAAAATATTAGGAAAATATGGAGACTCCTTAGATTCCTTGTGAAAATATTAAAGTGATTGATTAAAGATAATAATTATATGTGTTAGAGCTGCCTCTCAGTTATCTCTTCTTTGCCTAGTCTCCTTGTTGACACTAGGAGAAGACTTAGTTTATATCTTCTTTGCTTAGACTCCTTATTGACACTAAGAGAAGATTTGTTGTGTTTTCTTTGCCTAGTCTCCTTCATGATACTAGGAGAAAACCCTATATATCTGCCTAGTCTCCTTGCATGACACTAGGGTTATATAGTTTGTACCTAGTCTCCTTGATGACACTAGGATCCTTTTGATATTCAGTGGGCTAGATTAGCTCTTTTCTGTATGGCAGTTAGTACACAGATATTTATATATATGCAGTTTGATATTTTGGTTACTTTTCAGTATTTTTATTCAGTCAGCTATTCCTTTGTCCTGCTTATATATATATATATATATATATATATATATATATATATATATATATATTTTAGGATGTCAGAACTTTGCTGCTATTATATGTATCATTGCTGAGTTATGTTATTTAATTTGCATATTTCCTTTGATCACTAGCATGTTTAGGATATAGTAATTTCTTTCATCACTTGTTTAGTTATTTATATATGTCTTGCCCTATTTAATTTGCATGTGAGGCATGTCTTAGCCTCTCTTTTTGCTTAAGTTATAAATAATTATTTATAGTTTTTTCCTTCTTTATTGTATTGCTAGTTGCTCCTATATTTGTATGGCTATTGCTTAGAAATGGTAAAATGGTGATATTACAAAACATATATAAAACTTATCAGTTTAAAATGTACTTAGACAATTGTCTAACACAAGATTTTCTCCTTTTTGGATGGGGCCCTACATTGTGAAACCGACAATGGCAGGCGTAGAGCAGATAGAGGATCCAGTACTTGAGGAGGATCTATACCTAGAGGAGGAGCAGCAACCCGGGCCAGAGCATATCTAGTCTTTAGATTTATATGTGAGGATGAGTGCATTTGTATTTTATTTTTCATTTAAACTTTATTTGTTGTAATAATACAGGTACCCTTGACCGTATATTTAGATTTATATGCTTATGTTCTGAGTCATATTTTACACTTATATTATATTGTGATGTTTGGATGTCATTTACTGCTTCCGCACTCTGTACGTTTAATTATATAGTGATTGTTAGATTGATTCTGTGTTAATCCTTCCCTAATCAGATGGATTGTGGATTTTATCCTAATCCAATGGTAAGTGAGGGGTTAGCCATAGTGACACTCCACCCCTAGCTTAATCCTTTGGTGGATTAAGGATGTGGGTCACCACAGTAAGACCTCCATTTAGCCATGGACAATTTGCAGAAATCAGAGAAAGCATTAAACCCTTTGATTATGACTCGCAGATTGTTCGAGCAACCAAACCCGAGAACCCTAAGGTACTCCCTCTTTACCTAGTAAATTGTTGATCATAAGTATTGATTATAATCTAGTTCCTGATTTCCTTAATTGTTCTACTCAATTTTCAAATTACTTGAATTAATTATTGTGCTATGAACCCTAAAATTAGGGTAAGTTTTCTGTCACTTCCGTCTGATCTCTTCGCGAACCTAGGGCATCAAAATTGAGGAGGCAAAAGTGTTTCAGGATTAGAGTTTTAGGGTGTGATGTAAAGATCTGGTCTGGGGCTTGATTCAGTGTGAAGGCCGGGTGTCGAGGAGTTCTGTGCGTCGTGCTGGAGGATGCCCTAGTTGTCTATTACGTCAGACTCAGGGAGGAGGGGGACGAAGGAGTCCGGGTTTGTCTAGGGTCTTTCGTGACCCGAGCATGGATAGCCTGGCCCGCTTCCTCGGCGCCTGACATGTGTCCAACCCTTTAAATTAGGGGACCCACGCACTTATTAAATCTGCAAATTGTTTCAATTAAATTAAATCATTTAATTTAAATCAATTTAAACAAGATTTTCATTTTCTCATAAAAATAAATTTAATAATTTAAACACAGTAAAATTATATATCACTGAAATCAAAAAAAGGAGGAGAACACGTTGTCACTATCAATTTTTTATTTGGGTTAATATTTAACATAGTGATATTTAGGATCCTAAATTGAAGCCTAATTGTTACAAATGTTCAATTAGCCATAACTTTATACCCTTTATTCCAAACCTACTCAAAATGGGTCTCAAAGTACTCAAAAAACCCTAAGGATTAATCTAGTAGTGTTTATTTTGCTATTTGGATTAATTTTAAACTAATAACTTTTACGACCTAACCCTAATTAGGTCAATTAACCCTAGAACTTCAATTGACCATAAGTTGGTCAATTGAGCTCCAAATTAGGTGACCATATATCTATTTTGATCGAGAAAATCTAATTTACAGTAATCTATAAAAATATTTAGGAGACAATGGTTAGATTTCTTAATTAACCCTAATTACTATAAATATTGATTAGTAAAGATTAGCAAATTTAATGATTCAAATTAAATAATTCAAGTTTTAGAAAGCTCCTAGGGTAGATTAAAACCTAGTGGTGTTGTTAGTTTAGTGATCTTATGATTAATTTCACTAATCACTCACTAATTATACTAAACCCTAATTATTAGCCCTAAATCTTGTATTGGCTATAACTTAGCCAATACATATCAGAATTTAATGATTTTAAATTCTATGAAAACCTTAGAACATAACCTTTAATAAACTAATAGAAAATTTAGGTGTCATTAAGGTAAATTTACCAATTTACCTTTATAGGTCAAATTCTTTAATTTGACCTTATAAGGTATAATCCTTGACCAAAATTAATGAACTTACTGTCTATACTCATATTAGAGATGCATATTTAAGCAAATCAAGGAAAGAAACACTCATTAAATATTAGTCTAACAAATTATACTAATAAGAAAAAAAAAAGTGGTGTTATTGTTGTGATCTATTTTTATTTAGTTATTAGTTAATATTATGATGTTGAGCTTCCCGTCTTTGACGTTAAAGACGGCTTATATCTTTGAGAGATTGTTGATCCCATTTATATTTTTTTTGTGGGTCTTATTTGGGGTTTTAACACCATCCTGTTCTTCCGTTGTTCTTCTTATTTGTGCCTTAGAATTTATGTTATATTTTCTTTATTATGGGGCTCTAATTATTGCTTTAATCTCGACCATTATTGAGGCGTCATTCAATAGTTGTGAATATTGTAGGGGATGTCTGGGCAGTTTAATTCCTTCATTTAGCAAATATAAAGTTTTTTGTTTTAGTATTCCTGTTTTCTTTTTAAATTACTATAGATTTTATTAAGTTCAATTAATTATACTGAATTTATTTTAGTGATTTTTCATTTGTAATAATTAGATGGATAAATTTGATAGACAAAATTATTTTTGCTTAAATATGAGGTTAGCATCATGTTCTTAAAATGAACTAAGTCATATCAATCGCTTACCAAATTTTCATAATCAGATACAACTATGTCTTCTAAACATTATATTTTCTTATTATGGGGCTCTAAATATTCTTATATTTGTGGACTTTTAGCTTTGAGAAGAATGCCTTTGAAATTCATCAAAAAATTTATCATATGCAGATTATATATCATCTTGCGATACCTTATATTCGATTCATATCATGAGTCTTAAAATGATGAGATATTGATTCTAGAATATTTTGATTATTTCACATTTATCAATAATGTTAAATTAATGACAAATTAGGCTTAATTTATGCTTTGTTAAGATCTTAACATAGGCAATTACTTTTGTATCAAATTAAAAGTCGAAGTCGATGCTGCCTAATATCTTCTTAAGCAAATAATTATTATCTTTCTTTTTGATTTCTAATAAGAATTCAAAATTTATATGATGCATCTTTACTTACTAAAATGAAACAAAAAGGCACTAAAGCAAGGCGATATTAGACAATGTGTGCTGGATTTGATGCACTTCGATGAATGGCTATATCTAGATTTTCTTTTAAATTGTCATATCCTATAGTTCCTCTTCTTTATCCATTCTTATTTTCCTTTTCTTATTTCATTTAATGAAGTTCTCATATAAGTTTAAGAGAAAACATTACTTAAAAATAAGGAAGAATATTGCCGCCATATGTTTTAACTCTAGCTGCTATATTAAATAAAGCTCTTATTCAATGATAGATATATTTATCTGCTTGCAATAGATATTTGATGCCGCTCATTATCCTAACAACCTTTTTTTTTCTCTTCAGCTGAATGTTTTGCTTGGAAGTTATATTGCTCGCTATCTTGTTCTTAGTTTGTATACGAATGCAAGAATATAAAGTCTATTTCTAAAATATCTCATAAATATACAAAATTAATTTGTTTTTATGTATGTTCTATATTGAAGTACCAAAGAAAATGAAATGCGATACAAGACACAATTATTAATATTTAATTATGATTTTGAATGCATGCTATGTATTACAAAATAAGTAGTGGCATAATATCATGTTTACGCTCTAAATTGGAAATCAATTAGTTAAAAATACTTATCACTTTGAAGTTGAGGAATATTTATATTTGCTATTAAATCGTTCTTCTTATAATAGCATGTTACAATCTGAATGACCTATAATTGGGCAACAATTGTAATTGTGCATTAAATATTTCTACTCTTTTATTATTTTATAAAGATAGTATTTCAAATCAAATTTGTTGTTGCTGGTCATAAATGTTGTAATTTTTTTTTAATCTACTTACTATATAAGTTGTGTTGAAATATAATCGTTAAATACTTAAAAATAGTGGATTGAATAGTAAAAATAGCGAATTCAATAGTAAAAACAGCGGATTGAATAGTAAACATCAAAATGAATAGCAATAGGATTCTGAGTTGAATTGCAACTTTTCTTTTTATGTAAAATAATTAAGTAATAAGCTTCATGATGTGAGATTCATCTCACATCATGCCTTTCTTAAAATCTTCTAATCATTCAATTAAGTTTCCAATTAAGATTAGTTAAGGTTAGTGCTTGAGTGTTCACCTTAGTTTCTTTAGGATTTCTCCCTTAAGGATAAGGACTAGAAAATTATGTTAGACTTCACTCATTAGGTAAATGAGTTATCCAATGAGTGAAACCATAATTTTTATTAATTTCTAGTTTTCACATTTTAGAGAGGCTAGTTTGCTGTTGGCTTCTAATTTAGACCGTCTGAATTCATTAATTAGGATGATTTATTATCTATTTAATCTAAGTATGCATGACTAACTAAATTTACTTTACCTTATAAAACTGTAGTGCTGAGATTATACTAGATAGTAGGATGTTGGAGATCCTGAGCTTGTATAATGGCAGATGGTTAGAACCAATTAAATTAGAGAACAAATGATATTACAAAGTCTATATAGTGTTATTCATATTATATTTTACACACTTTACTATCCTAATTATTGAATTTTACTTACTGTGCCACATTAGATGATTTAGAATAACATTACTTTGCCACATTAGATGATTTAGATTAATATTATTTTGTCACATTAGATGATTTAGAATAACATTACTTTGCCACATTAGATAATTTAGAATAATATTACTTTACCACATTATATGATTTAGAATAACAATACTTTGCCACATTAGATGATTTAGAATAACATTACTTTGCCACATTAGATGATTTAAGATAACATTACTTACTCTGCCACATTAGATGAGCTAGGATAACCTTACTTACTTTGTCACACTTGATAATATATAATAACTTTATTTACTTTGCCTCATTTTATAATGTGTCTCACTTATTTTGCCATCATAATATTACTGCTTATATTATGTATAGCTGATAACCTGGGGAATGTCCCCCAGATGATTATATCATGTATATCTAAGGAATGTCCCCTATATGATTTCTATTTTGTATTCCTGTTAATCTGGGAAATGTCTCTAAGATGCAGGAAGTATGTATTTATTATATTATGGGAAATGTCTCCTAGTAGTATCCTTTCAGTATTTCTGTTAATCTAGGAAATATTACTTAGATGCAGGAAGTCTGTATTTATTATACTCTGGGAAATGTCTCCTAGTAGTATCTTTCTAGTATTTCTGTAGCTCTGGAAAATATCTCCTAGATGCTTTTGTACTCAATTTTGAACTTTACCTTCAGTATTTTTTCAGTATTTCAAACACATTTTCTTTGAAATTGTTTATCTCAGTCTTTTTCCTGTACTTCAGTAGTACTTTTATACTATTAGTTTTTATTTTTGTAATATTTATTTACCTTCCATGTCTCTATAGAGTCTTGAATTTTCATATGTATATGAGCATGTTAGGACGCAAGATTTACTTTAGTTCCATTCTTTCACATTTTATTTCATTTTGTATGAGTAAACTGATTGAGGCCGCACGTGTCTTTCATCCCTGATTGAGGCCAGAGAAGTACACGATTAAGCCGGTCCGGGAGTTTTAAGGCTCGGCCCGCACGCCTCGGCCGACGCACCTAGCCCAAAATCAAAGCTAGGCGGTGATTGGGTTACAAGGAATGTGATTCCTTAGTTTTGGCTCGGCACCTAGGGTTCAGTCCTGATAGCTCCGAAATCCCCAATCTAGCTTGAGGTCACTTTGAGCTCGGCAGAGCTCGATCGACCCCCTCATTATTTCTTGAATGAAAGGGAATAAGAAGATGCATCGAATTTAATATGTAGGAGTTATGATATGCACTTGAACCTCCGATCGACAGCCAGCATAGGGTAGGCTTCTTGCAGGAAATCGACGGCAGCAACTCAACTCGTCGACAGTAACTCTCGAGCTCAAGAGGGAGTGACAAATGAATAAGGGAAGAAAATGTTGCGACCCGCCACTGGGTCAGTGTAGCTAATCCAGCATTAGATGCTCACTCCCTATGATCATATCAGGGTTTAGTACAATAGTTTATTTAGAGACGTATAAAATGTACACTTCTACATTCATTGCAACATTCAGAAATATTATAATAATAAAGGAAATATATTCATCACAAAGATAATATTTTCTTACAAAATTTGTTCTACACTAGGAAAAAATTTAAAACCTTAAGAAAATCAGCAACTAAATTACTCTATTATGCATCAGCTCCACCTCAAAGACTTGACCCAGATATTATTCCTAAATTGCCATATGTATATATATATATATATATATATATATATGTGTGTGTGTGTGTGTGTGTGTGTGTGTGTGTATGTGTGTGTGTATATATGTAACAATCCAGGTTGTTACTTAGATCAATTAAGACTAATCTAAGTCTTAATTAAAGATCTAGTATAATAACTAAATCTTTTAGAACTCATCTCTAAAATCTAGGTCAAATCAAGAATCAATTGGATCAAATCATAATTTCTAAAAAATTTTAAAACCCTAGAAATTGACTTTTTATCTAGACATCAAATTAAAAATCTGATTTCGCCATTGCATTCAGAACACCCAAATTAGCTAGGGGTGAAGTTTTGGAGGCATTTGGAAGTCGTTGGATTTTTGTCGAATATTTTAATAATATTTAAATACCTGAAAATTCAAATAAATAAATACTCGTCGAAATAAAAATCCGAGTGCGCCGTTGCGTTCCTCACCCCTCAATTAGCTAGGAGTGATTTATTGGGAATTTTTGGGATGCATTTAGTTAATTAACTTTAATTAATTAAATCAATACAAATTAATTTAAATAATAATATATTAAATAAGATAACGACGGCCGTTAGTTAAGTAGTTAACGTCGTCCACTGTTTATGAATTACCGTTTGATTTAACGGCCCATCAATCCAATCGTCGGATCAGGCCCGATCCGACGGCTGTGAGCCATCTCTCCCGATGGCTCACATCTGTCGCTTGCAGAGCGCCCTAATGGCACGCGGCGCTGAATCGGGGGGTGCACGCGTCAATCCGAGCTCGATAGAGCCTTATCCACCACTTCTAAGCTCAAACTAAATCCTTATCTGAGCATTTCTCAGCACGCTTTTGCACTTGGGAGGTATCGAAATGAATTAGGGATCTAGTGCTGTCGCGACCTCTGACCTCCATCGAATGCCAGGTACTACTCCATCCCTCTATCCTATCGATTTAACCTTTAAGTTCAATTATTGCAATCATCTATCGAACGCTCGATCACCATTTTCGCAAACCCTAAACCGCGAACGCTAAGGAAGTCGAAGAGTCTTCCTCGAGCGCTCGAACCGGTCAATTTCGACCGGTTCAATTTTTCCTCCAATCATCCTGGTCCAGTTCACGCAAAAGGGTACACGTGGCGCACGCATGTGAGTCGAGGGCCCACCGGTGTTCCCTCCGCATTTCAGGGGATGACACGTGTCACCGAAAGGACGCGTCTGCCGCTGACACATCCTAGCGGGGTGTAACAACCCGAGTTGTTACTTTAGATAATTAGGGTTAACCCTGAGTCTTAAATATAATTAGATGTGCTAATTAGGTCAATGGAGTCAACCTCCTAAACCTAGCACAAATCAGGAGTCAATTGGATTGAATCCTGATTTCTAGAAATCCAGAAACTCTAGGAATTGACCTATTTAAATTGACCTCCGATCAAAAAACGGACACCACCATTACGTTCCTTGACCCCAAATTAGCTTGGGGTGAAATTTTCGTGTCAATCGGAAGTCGTCAAAATTTTGACGAATATTTTAATAATAAAAATATCACGGAAATCGAGGTATCAAAATACTCGTCGGATCAAAAATCCGACTACGCCATTGAATTCATTGACCCCAATTTAGCTAGGAAAAACATGTTCAAAATTTTTTTATGAAAATGTTAAAAAAAAAAAATTTTAATTAATTAATTAATTAATTAACGGCGCCGTCAGACCGGACGGATCCATCCGAACCGTCCGATCGTGCGCGGATCCGACGGCTCTCGGCCGCGATCCGCGTCACGCGGTCTGGAGCGATCAGGAATGTCCGCGATCGCACAGATTCGACGGTCCGGAGGCGTCTTCCTCGCCCTCTCCGCCCGTGTGACACGCGGCGGCCCGCTGCGTTTTTTGGCCAATCCGGCCGCATCCCGAACTCGGTGAGGTCGCCGTCCGGTCTATAAGACTACGGCCTACCCCTAGGCTCTGAGTTTACACCGATCGGAGCCCGGATCGAGCCGGAATCAAGCCCCGAAGTCAGCCATATTTTTCCGCCGAAACCTTCGCCGATCCGAACTTCAGGTACCCCGATCTCCCTCGTTTACCGTTCGATCATTACAAAAATTATAGGATATGTAGATTAGGATGTCATCTTCACATCCACCGTTCCGATCGGGCTTAAACCAACCCGATCGTGCGCACCAGGTCCCCAAAGCGGACTGGGTTCGGTCCGCCGAACCCCCCGGAAGGCGAAGCATCGCGCTTCCGGGCCGGGCTGGGTCGACCCGAGCCCGGCCCGTCAGGGTCGGGTCCGCGTCAGCGCGGGTGGTGCCTACTCAGCCACGTGGCAGCCTACGGGCCCGCCACGTATTAAGTGGGGGCCCACAGCCCCGTCACCCGAGCTGAGTCA
This sequence comes from Gastrodia elata, assembly GCA_016760335.1. Taxonomy (NCBI): domain Eukaryota; kingdom Viridiplantae; phylum Streptophyta; class Magnoliopsida; order Asparagales; family Orchidaceae; genus Gastrodia; species Gastrodia elata. Next base: position 5,997,133 of record CM028672.1, on the reverse strand, counting down.
GCAGCCCGTGGGACCCACAGTGCCACGTGGCAGCATCTGGCAGTGCCACGTGTCAGTGGGGTCCACTGTCAGTTAATTAGAAATTAATTAAATTACTGTTAGTATTAATTAATTACTGTTAGCCCTAATTAATTACAGTTAGTGTTAATTAACCCAGGATTAGTGTTAATTACTTTTCTACAGTAACTTTATTTAACTAAAAATAATTATATGATTAATTAATATTAATTAAATGTTAATTTAATCCTAAACAGTAATTAGAATAATTAATTACTTTTAAACAGTAACTTTAATTAAATAATTATAATTAAAGATTAATTAAGGATTAATTAACTCTTAATTAAATCTTAAATAGTAATTAGGATAATTAATTACTTTTAAATAGTAAAACCTAATTAATTATATTTAATTTAATATTAACAAATAATTAAGACTAATTAAATAATAATTAGCACTAATTACTTTATTACAGTAAAATTAATTAATTATTTAATTAATAATTAAACAGTGATTAATTAAATAAAAACTTTATGAATGAACAGTAAATTTAAATAATTAAATATAATTAGAGATTAATTAAGATTAATTAAACAGTAATAGCACTAATTACTTTGCTACGGTAAAATTAATTAATTAATTAATTAATAATTAAACAGTGATTAATTAAATAAAAACTTTAGGAATGAACAGTAAAATAATTTAATTTGAATAAATGAATAGTAAAATAATTCAAATTATATTTTTGAATAGTAAAACTTAAAAGTTTAATAACTTTTTGTAGGATGATCCAAACATAGCCAATATGGGTCTTAAAATGCTCAGAAAAACATTTAGAATCAAATGGCGTAATGTAAAATTTCATTTTGGGTACGTATAACGAGGTAGCATTTTAGAGCCTCTTTAAAACCCCATAACTTTTTACCCGATTATCGAAACATAGTCAATATGGGTCTTAAAATGCTCAGGAGAGCGGCCCCATCACCTTAGTAATATTAGTTTTCTCATTCGGACATCAGGACAAAAAGTCAACCTATAATTTAGAGTTGACTTTAGTGAAAAATGACCAAAATGCCCCTAGACTTCAAACAGCCATAACTTAGTCAGATCAATTCCAAATTAGAAAATTCAAGATGCTAACTAGTCTAGAATTTCAATGTCATCATTATAATAAAATAATATTTAGGATCTGAACCCTGAAAATTTAGGTAAATGACCAAATTACCCCTAGCCTTATTTTAGCCATAACTTGACCGTTTCTCGCCCGATTTAGGCGTACTTACTGTCTATCTTCAAGTTAGACAGTAAGGAACCAATTGGAACTAAAAGAATTCAATTCTGACCTGTAAATCAAAAGTTGACTTTTTGACCCTTAAGGTAGGGGCAAAATAGTCATTTTGCCCTAAGTTTGGACTATGTACTCTTAACCTCTAGTTTACATTTCAAAACTCTTAAAACAAGGTTATAATCTTCTTAGTATCAATTAAGTGAGTGAAGTCAACTCTTAAGTTAAATTCCAATAATTTCTGTTAAGTCTTAAAAATACTACACCTTAAGGACCTTTCTTGAGACTAGGACTAGATCATATGTTAGAGTTCATTCATTGGGTAAATTGGGTTACCCTATGGGTGAAACCTTGGTTTATTAGTTTCTAAACCTTCTTTTATTTTATAATTTGTTCTGATTATTTTGTCTTTTAACCTTAGGTTTAAGGTAGGAGACTCATCCTATTATATTTGATTACTTAATAGGATTTGCCATAACTAGTAGATCACTTATAGAATAAAACCTAGAACTTAGGTCTTATCCTTTGGATTATGAGATTAAACCTAATTCTCATAGTGCTTAATCCATAATCTATAGGTATAGAAGATCTTGATCAGATCTTAGTTAGAACGTCTAAATTTACAAAACTAAGACGTATGATTTATTGATTTAACTTGTAGTCGTCTATCTGATTGAACTAGATTGGAACCTGATCAGTTCCAATTCTTTTTTAACTTATAAGGATGAATTTCTGAGTTACACTCGATAGTAGGAAAACGGTGATCCTGAACTTGTGTAACTTGGAATAGTTAGAATGGTTAAGTAGAAAACAAATAATATCACCATATTTAGTAAAGTCTCTTGCTTCTATTTGATACTTTATTGCTTACGCATCCCTTGATTTTTGTGTCATATTTCCTTGAGCATATCATATAAGACATTTGATGCATGAATAAACTGTTAGGAAAATATGGAGACTCCTTAGATTTCTTGTGAAAATATTAAAGTGATTTATGAAAATATAATAATTTTATGAGCTGCCTCTCAGTTATATCCTAATTGCCTAGCCTCCTTATGTCATTAGGGGAAGGATCCATTTTGTTGTGTGCCTAGTTTACTAGCCTCCTTATGTCGCTAGGGGTACACCGTTGGTGCCTTAGCCGTACTGGCGTTAAAGTTGCCTTGTATGCTTAGTTTACTAGCCTCCATATGTCGTTAGGGGCATACAGTTGGGCCTTAACCGTACTGGTGCTAAGACCCTTCACTTGCTTTGTGTGCTTATATGCCTAGCCTCCTTATGTCGCTAGGGGTACACAGTTTATGACTTAGCCGTGATGGTGCTAAGCTTCTTTGGTATTCGATGGGCTTGAGTAGCTCTTTTCTGTATGGCAGTCGATACACGTGTGACTTTATATGCAGTTGTTGTTGCTTACTTTTCAGTATTCTTATTCCGTCAGCTATTTTCTTGTACTGCTTGATATACATATTTAGGGTGTTAGAATCTTACTGCTATATGTACTTACCACTGCTGAGTTATTTATTTATTTTAATTGGCATGTTTTCTGTTGATCATCAGCATGTTTAGGATGTAGAATTTTTCTTACTGCACTTGTTTAGTTACGTATATTTATACGCCATTCCTTGTTTAGTTTGTATGCGAGGCATGTCTCAGCCTCTTTCCTTTTCTTTGCTTAAGTTATAAATGATAATTTATAGCTTCCCTATTTCTTTTGTATTGCTTGCTGCTCCCTTACACATATTATTGCTTAGATGTTGTAGAATGGTGATATTACTTAACACATATAAAAATTTTCAGCTTAAAATGTACTTAGACAATTATCTAACCAGATTTTTCTTTTTTGGCTGGGGCCCTACATTGTTAAACCTACAATGGCAGACTCCTTTCAGTTAGACGAGCAGGAGTTAGGTGTGGAGCCTTACCCCGAGGAGGAGCCCGTAAAAGAAGCTGCCGTTTAGTCCCTTTATACTTCGAGTGAGAATGAGTGGTTTTCATTCTATTTTTATTTAAACATTTTAAATTATGTAATAATACAGGTACCATTGACTGTATATTGGATTTTATGCTTATATTCTGAGTCTATTATTCTTATTTACACTGTGATGCTTGGATGGTTTATATTTCCTTAAATCGCTTCCGCACTCTGTTTATTTACTTATACAGTGACTGCTAATTTGATTATGTGTTAATCCTTCCCTAATCAGGTGGATTGTGGAGACTATCCTAATCCAATGATAAGTGAGGGGTGAGCCAGAGTGACACCCCACCCTTAACCTAATCCTTTGGCGAATTAAGGGTGGTAGGCGCCACACGGGGCCCACCTCTCAGCACTCCAACCAATCGTGCTCCGCCACGTGGCCTTTCTCTGCCGCGTCCGTCAGCTGGGCCCCACCTGCAGAGATAAAAAGTTAATTTAAATATATTAAATGAATTAAAATTTTATTAATTAAAATTCTACTTATTTAAATCAGTTGTAATTTAATTAATAAACTATAAAACTTTAAATAATCATATCTTAATATTTATAAGTCCAAAATATACAAAATTATATACCATTGGAATCAGAAAATTATAAGGAACATTTTAGTTCTGTCAAATCTCAGTTTGGTTGAGTATTTAGCATAGTGATATTTAGGGGTGTTAATTAAATTCAAATAATGTTACAAAACTTCAAATGATCATAACTTTGCAAACTAATAATCCAAACCTATTGAATATGGGTCTTAAAATACTCATAAAATCCTAAGGAACATTCTAGTAGTATTAACTTTGCTATTTGGATTAATATTTGACTAATCACTTTTATGTCCTAACCCTAATTACCCTAATTAGACCTAGAACTTCAATTGACCATAACTTGGTCAGTTGAGCTCCAAATTTACTGATCTAAATATCAATTTAGATTAGAAAATCCTAATTAACAGTAATCTGTAAAAATATTTTAGATCCAACGGTTAGATTTGCTAATCACCCCTAATTACTCTAAATCTTGGTTAGTGAATATTAGCAAATCTAGTAATCCAAATAGAGTGATTTAAGTTTCAGATAACTCATATAGTCATTTAGAATCTATTTTTAAGGTTGGATTAGTGTTTAAGTGATTAATTTTACTAATCACTCACTAATCACCCTAAACCCTAATTAGGTCATAACTTAGTCAAATTAGATCCAAATTGAGCCTACCACGTGTCATTATGATCAGTCAACTATTTGTAAGTCATAGCCACTTGTTTTACTCAATTTGAATACTAATTGACAAAGTTAGGATTTTGAGCTTAATTAAGGATCCCTTAATTACCATTTTAACCCTAGATCTTGTATTGGCCATAACTTGGCCAATACCTATCAGAATTTAGCAAATTTAGGTTTTATGGAAATCTTAGGCTATAAATAATAGTAAACTGAAAGAAAATTTAAATTTCATTTTGCCAAATTCCTAAATTGCCCCTATGAGTCAAATTTATTAATTTGATCTCATATGGCTTAATAATCACCCAAATTTAGTGTAGTTGCTGTCTAATCTTACATTAGACAGTAAGAAACTCATTCCAATAGAAAATTTTAGATTTAAAACCCTAGATCAAAATTGGATCTTTTGAACCCTTAAGTAGGGGCAAAATGGTAATTTTGCCTAAAATTAGGGTTTAGCTTTCTAAAGCTCTAAATCATTTTATAACCATTAGAAACAATAAATATAATGATTTCTAGCAAAATTTAATTAAGTTCAAGCCTAAATTAATTTTTGATTAAAATTTCAATCTTAACTTTTAAAGGAAATTTTTAAGTCATAAGTGAGTGTTTCTTCTTCCTTAAATCATTCTTAGATCTTCCTTAGGTTTTATAACATTAGTTAGGATGTGTGTCTTGAGAGATACTCTTAGAAATTAAGAGCCTTAATTCCTATGATTAGGAATAGATCTTAAGCTAGAATTAATCTGTTGAGTAAATTGGGTTAATCAATAGATCAAATCTTGAGTTTACTAGTTTATAGATTTTTCTTAGTTTATTTAATGATTATTTAATCTTTAGATTTTAGAACTAAGAATAGAGATATATCCTAATGAGTTGATTAATTATTAGGATTTGCCTTAACTTCATTAGTGAGATTTGGGTTCTAAACCTTAAACCTTTAGATATACCTTTGGATTAGTGGTTAGACCCCATTATTTGGAGTCTAATTCTTAATCCTTCCATCTTGATTTGGCTAATCAAGATGGCTTGGGATGGTTTAAATTATCAAATTAGGTCGATGATTTGTTTATTTAAATCAAGTAGTCGTCGTTTGATTATATATAGTTAGGACTTTGCAGTCCTAATTATCTTCAACTTATAGGTACGTAATTTTAAGTTATAGACTATGTAAAAATTTATGATTTTGAAACTTATGTAACTTAGAGTAGATAGAACGAATAAAGTAGACAACAAAGGGTATCACCAGTGTCCTAGTCATGCCTTTTGCTCACTTTGATTTGATGCTTCACATACCTTATAATCGAGCTTTATACCTTGAACATATATTGTGTACATAGGATATCTAATGAGTATCTTGTGTCAATTTTGAACCTGCATAAATATCATTTTCATTTCATTATTGTTTTGTGACCTAATTAGTCTGCCTTTTCAGTTGGTTCAGCTTAGTAGTGGAAACACTAGTTTGTTGGTGAAGCCACCTAGTGTTTCACTTACTAGTTTGTCAGAGAGAGATAACAATTTTGATTCAACCTAGTATAATGAAAACTAGTTTGTAGGTGAAGCCACCTAGCGTTTCATTTACTAGCTGTTGAATAAAGAGAATATATTGAATTTGTTGTGACTTGAGGAGTCATTTGTTCTGATATGGCAATACTAATTTTAGGTATACATCTACTTTTATTCTTCTGCCTTAGCCCATCAGGCTAAGAGAGTTGATATTTTCTTTCAGCTGGTTAGCTTAAGTAGCCAGTATAATTTCAATTTACTACTTTTAATTTACTTTCTTGCATGTATGTACTACTTTACTTCTAGTCATTACTGCATTCTCTAGCCTTGTTTATTTATAGGGTGCTAGATTGTAACAACCCGAGTTGTTACTTTAGATAATTAGGGTTAACCCTAAGTCTTAAACATAATTAGATGTGCTAATTAGGTCAATGGAGTCAACCTCTTAAACCTAGCACAAATCAGGAGTCAATTGGATTGAATCCTGATTTTTAGAAATCCGAAAAACCCTAGAAAGACCTATTTAAATTGACCTCCGATCGAAAAATGGACCCCGCCATTGCGTTCCTTGACCCCAAATTAGCTTGGGGTGAAGTTTTCGTGTCAATCGGAAGTCGTCGAAATTTCAACGAATATTTTAATAATAAAAATATCACGGAAATCGATGTAACAAAATACTCGTCGTATCAAAAATCCGACTGCACCATTGAATTCCTTGACCCCAAATTAGCTTGGGGTGAAGTTTTCGTATCAATCGGAAGTCGTCGAAATTTTGACGAATATTATAATAATAAAAATATCACGGAAATCGAGGTGTCAAAATACTCGTCGGATCAAAAATCCGACTGCGCCATTGAATTCCTTGACCCCAAATTAGCTAGGAAAAACATGTTCAAAATTTTCTGAAATTTTTCAAAAAAAAAAAAAATAATAATAATAATAATAATTAATTAATTAATTAATTAATTATTAATTAATTAATTAATTAATTATTATTTAATTAATTAACGGCGCCGTATGACGCCGTTAACTCCAGTTAACGGCGCCGTTAGATCGGACGGATCCATCCGGACCGTCCGATCGCGCGCGGATCCCACGGCTCTCGGCCGCGATCCGCGTCACGCGGTTTGGAGCGATCCAGACCGTCCGATCGCGCGCGGATCCCACGGCCCTCGGCCGCGATCCGCGTCACGTGGTCTAGAGCGATCCGGACCGTCCGCGATCGCACAGATCCGACGGTCCGGAGGCGTCTTCCTCGCCCTCTCCGCCCGCGTGACACGCGGCGGCCCGTCGCATTTTCTGGCCAATCCGGCCACATCTAGGCCTCGGCGAGGTCGCCGTCCGGTCTATAAGACCTCGGCCTACCCCTAGGCTCTGAGTTTTCACCGATCGGAGCCCGGATCGAGCCGAAATCAAGCCCGGAAGTCAGCCCTATTTTTTCCGCCAAAATCTTCGCCGATCTGAACTTCAGGTACCCCGATCTCCCTCGTTTATCGTTCAATCGTTGCAAAAATTGTATGATAGGTAGATCAACATGTCCTCTTCACATCCACCGTTCCGATCGGGCTAAAACCCACCCGATCGGGCGCACCAGGTCCCCGAAGTGGACTGGGTTCGGTCCGCCGAACCCACGGAAGGCGAAGGGTCACGCCTTCGAGTCGGGCCGGGCCGACCCGAGCCCGACCCGACCGGGTCGGGTCCGCGTCAGCGCGGGTGGGGCCACCCGGCCACGTGGCAGCCTACGGGCCCGCCACGTGTCAAGTGGGGGGCCCACAGCCCCCGTCAGCCAGGCTGAGTCAGCAGCCATGGGACCCACAGTGCCACGTGGCAGCCACTGGCAGTGCCACGTGTCAGGTGGGACCCACTGCCCAGTCACCCGAGCTGAGTCAGCAGCCCGTGGGGTCCACTGTGCCACGTGGCAACCTCTGAAGGTGTCACGTGTCAGTGGGGCCCACTGTCAGGTAATTAGAAATTAATTAAATTAATGTTAGTGTTAATTAATTACTGTTTAGCCCAAATTAATTACTGTTAGTGGTTAATTAAGTTAGGGTTAGTACTAATTACTTTTAAACAGTAATTTTAATTAAATAATTATAATTAAAGATTAATTAAGGATTAATTAACTGTTAATTAAATCTTAAACAGTAATTAGGATAATTAATTACTTTTGAATAGTAAAATTATTTAATTAATTAATTAATAATTAAATAGTGATTAATTAAATAAAAACTTTAGGAATGAATAGTAAATTTAAATAATTGAATATAATTAGAGATTAATTAATATTAATTAAACAGTAATTAGCACTAATTACTTTACTATAATAAAATTATTTAATTAATTAATTAATAATTAAATAGTGATTAATTAAATAAAAACTTTATGAATGAACAGTAATTTTAAATAAATAAATATAATTAGAGATTAATTAAGATTAATTAAACAGTAATTAGCACTAATTACTTTACTACAATAAAATTAATTAATTAATTAATTAATAATTAAACAGTGATTAATTAAATAAAAACTTTAGGAATGAACAGTAAAATCATTCATATTGAATAAATGAATAGTAAATTAATTCAAATTGTATTTTTGAATAGTAAATCTTAAAAGTTTAATAACTTTTTGTAGGATGATCCAAACATAGCCAATATGGGTCTTAAAATACTCAGAAAAATATTTAGGATCAAATGGCGTAATGTAAAATTTCGTTTCGGGTTACGCATAATGAGGTAGCATTTTAGAGCATCTTTAAGACCCCATAACTTTTTACCCGATTATCAAAACATAGTCAATATGGGTCTTAAAATGCTCAGGAGAGCGGCCCCATCACCGTGGTAGTATTAGTTTTCCAATTTTGACATCAGGACAAAAAGTCAACTCTAGAATTTAGAGTTGACTGTAGTGAAAATGACCAAAATGCCCTTGGACTTCAAATGGCCATAACTTGGTCAATTTAACTCCAAATCCAAAAATTCAAGAAGCTACCTAGTTTAGAATTTCAATGTCATCAGTTTCACAGAAATAATATTTAGGATTTGAACCCTAAAATTTAGGAAAATGACCAAAATACCCCTAGCCTTATTTTAGCCATAACTCGGCCGTTTCTCGTCCAAATTGGACGTACTTACTGTCTATCTTTAAGTTAGACAGTAAGGAATTAGTTGGAGAAGATAAAACTCAGTTTGGACCCCTAAATCAAAAGTTGATTGACCCATAAAGTAGGGGCAAAATAGTCATTTTACCTTAAAATTGGAAATGCGCAACTTTAGCCCTTAATTAAAATCTTAGAATACTAGGTTTAATAATGTAATCATATTAGTACCATGTAAATAAATAAAACAAGTCATTAAATTGAATTCCAATAATTTTTTTTCCTAAGTCTTAAGCATCCCACCTTAAGGACCTTTCCTGAGAGTAGGACTAGATCATAGGTTAGTGTTCATTCATTGGATAAATTGGGTTACCCTATGGGTGAAACCTTGATTTTAGTAGTTTCTAGATATTATTTTGTTTTACAACCCATTCTGATTAGTTTATCTTTTAACTTTAGATTTAAGATAGGAGATTCATCCTATTAAGTTTGATTACTTAATAGGATCTGCCTTAACTAGTAGATCACTTATAGTATAAAACCTAGAACTTAGGTCTTATCCAGTTTGGATTATGTGATTAAACCTAAAATCTTGTAGTGTTTAATCCATAATCTATAGGTGTAGAAGATCTTGATCAGATCTTAGTTAGAACGTCTAAATTCACAAAATTAGGACGTATGATTTATTTGTTTAATTCATAGTCGTCTATCTGATTGAACTAGATTGGAACCTGATCAGCTCCAATCCTTTTTAACTTATAAGGACGAATTTCCGAGTTACACTCGATAGTAGGAAAATGGTGATCCTGAACTTGTGTAACTTGGAATAGTTAGCTGGTTAAGTAGAAAATAAATGATATCATCATATTTAGTCGAGTCTCTTGCTTACTTGTTATTTGTTGCTACACATACCTTGTAATTTTTTGCCTTATATTTTCTTTGAACATATCATACAAGACATTTGATGCATAAATAAAATGTTAGGAAATTATGGAGACTCATTAGATTCCTTATGAAAATATTAAAGTAAATAAGTGAAATGATAATGAATTGATGTGATTGAGCTGCCTCTCAGTGTTCTTTTGATCATACCGAATGTTGCCCTAGCCGTATCGTGCTAGGAGTTGCCCTAGCCATACTGTGTTAGGATATTTCGGTATGATAGTTGGTGACCTAACCGTATCGAGCTAGGAGTAGCCCTAGTCGTATCGTGTTAGGGCCATATATGTGACTGTTGTTGGCTTAGTCGTATCGAGCTAGGAGTAGCCCTAGCCGTATCGTGCTAAGATCTTCAGTTTCTTTTAGCGAGCTAGTGTAGCTCTTTTCTGTATGACAGTTGATGTATTATAGTTTTATATGCAGTTGTGGTTGTTTCAGTATATTCTTTTTCAGTCAGCTATTTCCTTGTACTACTTTATATATATCTAGGATGTAGAATCTTGCTACTATATGTAAATATCACTGCTGAGTTATTCATTTTTAATTAGCATATTATTTTTATTGATCACCAGCATATTTAGGATGTAGAAATTTTCTTCCAGCATTATTCAATTATATTTACACTTATATGCCTTTCCTTGATTACTTGTTATGCGAGGCATGCTTCAGCCTCATTTCTTTGCCTTATTTATACTATAGAGCATAGTCTATAGTTTACCTTTTTACTTGTATTGCTTACTGCTCCTGTATTTACATATCATGCATAGAAGTAAATGGTAAAATGGTGATATTATATAACCTTATTAAAAATTCAGCTTAAAATGTACTTAGACAATTGTCTAACCAGATTTTCTTTTTTTGGCTGGGGCCCTACATTATGAAACCGACAATGTCAGGCTTAGAGCAGTTTGAGGAGCCTGCACCCGAGGAGGAGCCTTACTTAGAGGAGGTGCAGCAGTTTGGGCCAGAAGATATCTAGTCATTTACTACTTGTGAGGATGAGTGGATTTTGAACATTTATTTTATTAAATTTTAATTAATGTAATAATACATGTACCTGTGACTGTGTGTTCAGATTTCACTATGCTACTTTTCTGAGTTATATTTCTCTTCTTATATATATTATGATGCTTGGATGTCATTTATTTATCGCTTCCGCACTCTGTATTTTTACTTATATAGTGACTGCTTGATTGATTCTGAGTTAACCTTTCTCTAATCAGGTGGATTGTGGAATTTATCCTAGTCCAATGCTAAGTGAGGGGTTAACCAGAGTGACACTCCACCCTTAATCTAAACCTTTTGAGGGTTAAGGGTGAGGGTCTCCACATAGATTTACTTGTTGTTATTTATATAGGATGCTAGTCTTGTTCACATGTTTTCTTACTTTATGTCGATTAGCATATAATTGTATTGATCATAAGCATGTTCAGGATGTATTTTATTTATAGTCATTTATTTTATACTCACTTAACCTTGTTGTAGTTGCTTGGAGGAGGTATGTACTTACTTCATAGTTGTTTAAGTTATAAACTGTTTGTTTATAACTTTATCATGTTCTTTTCTTACGCGATATGCTCCTATTATGCTTTTGTACTTAATTGTTTATGGTGATATCTAATTAACATAATCAATTGATTACCATAAAATGTACTTAGATAATAGTCTAACTAAGATTTTTCTTTTGTTGGCTGGGGCCCTATCATTATGAAACTGATAATGATAGGTTCTGAGTTTTTTGGAGCAGTAGATCCAGTGGAGGGCTTACCATTAGAAGAGGAGTCTGTACCAAGAGATTTGTAGACTCAGCTCTCTTTCTGCATTTGTGAGGATGAGTGTTTTATTTTTCAGCTCTTTTAAAATATTTAAAGTTTGTAATAATACAGGTTATCTTTACTTTACTACTTTACTTACTCTGAGTATGATGCTTAGTTCCTTTTATATTGTGATGAATGGATGTCATATTTTTATGATTCTGCACTCTGTTTATTTATATTTACATTTAGTGATGAATTCAATTGAAGAAATGGCAAAGTCCTCAGTTAGGTTGGATTAGAATGTGTGTCTAATCCAATTCTAGGTGGGAACCTTGTAATTTAGATGACCCATCCACCGTAATCATGTTAACTTAAGAGTTAACAGGACCACGGTGGGGCAGGGCCATCACAGTATATGATAGGGCGAACTAAGAAAAATAAAAAAAAAATAAAAGAAAAGAAAATATTTTAATTAGACACAAAGGTCTAAGTAAGATTTGTAGGATATCAAAATTTGCATATAATATTAAGTGGTATGATTCTGCATGAGAAGTATATACAAATAGAATGTGATATTTAAGTATGATATGCTTGCAAAATTATCACGATTATGAATATAATATGCATATTTAAGATATGTGATCATTCTGAAAAAAATACAACAATATATAATATTTATTCTATTGGACAAAATTGTAAAATAATCGAGTAGTTAGATATGTATATCTAACTATCTGTGATGTGGGTTCTTAATTAACTACACATTTCCCCTTAATAGCTATGTGCAGTCTCCTTATTTCTCCACATATCAGTCTGTCCTGGCCAAACGTATTATATGTACAGACTTGCGATCAATTTGAATAGACTTATGATAATGATTTCTGATCATTTATTTCAAGTTCTGAGCACAAAATCTCATATAAATATATCAAAGTAGGTTAAAGCTTAATAGCAATATAAATGCTACAAATGAAATAATTAAATAAAAAGAATAATATTTTTTTTTTTAGTAAAAATATTAATATTAATATTATCTTGGTTATTTATCTTTATATATTAAAAATAATAACTTATTATTATTATAAGTATTATATATATATATATATATATATATTTAAATAAAAGAAAAATTATTGAATTGAAAGTTGTAGAAATTTAGAAATATATATAAAATGACTTAAATGAAATTTGCAGAAATTAAAAAATATATACATATATAGAAAAAAGAAAATGATAAAAATGAAAGTTGTAGAAATTTGAAAATATATACATATATAGAAAAAAAATGATAGAAATGAAAATTGTTAAAATTATGAAATATATGCATATATAGAAAAAAATGACATAAATGAAAGTTGTAAAAATTAGAAAATCTATACATATATAGAAAAAAGAAAATAATAGAAGTGAAAATATAATAATAATAATAATATTAACATGAATAATAATAATAATAACATTATTATTATTATTAAAAGAAAAAAAGAAATGAAAAGAATAGAAAATATCTCATTTCTCACTCTATATTGACATTGATGAGACTTTACTGGAAGTAAGTGGGGGGATTGGTGGTGACCGAGGAAGAGAGAGAGGAAGTGGAGGGGAGAAGAGGAGTGGGGGAGGATAAGGAAGTGGGAAGGGGATGAGAAAATGGGGATGGGGGTGTATTTATAAACTTTTTTTTAACTAATTTATTAATTAAAATTTCTCTCCTCCATTATTTGGATTTGAATAAATTTGTCAACTTTTTTATAAATGTATTAAGTATTTAATTTGGCTTTCTCTTCCTTCTTCTTTCTATCCTTTTCTCTCAATTTTCTCTCTTTTTCATTTTTTTTTCCAGAAATAATAAAATTTGACACAGATGTGTTTCTTAATGAGAAAAATACACTAATGCAAAAAAAAGTCAACTTAGAGCAATTTTTTTTTATTAATTTCTGAAGATAAAAATTTCAAAAATTAATTATGATTAATCCGGAGCTCTAAATTCGATGAAACTTTTTGTAGCTTTTTTATAATATTTTTAATCAAACGGCACTAAAATCACTGAATTTAGACTTATTTTTAATTTTCCCAATTTATTGAATTTAATTAACTCTTGATATTTTATTTTACCTGCATCCCGTGAGGACAAGTATCATTACGTCTAAATGTTGTAGAATTTTAATTAACTCCGAATATTTTATTTTAATGTTTTGTGTTATGTTTTTACTTTCTTTTTAGATGGTTGGAATGGTTTATATTTACTTAATATTTATGGATCTTGTTTTCCTCTTTAGAGGCCCTTGACTCCCAGTAGTGCTTAATAGTAGTTTAAGACTCACTAACCTAATATTAAGTGTTACAATAATACTTAAATATTAAGTTCATGATATAATATTGGGGTTGTTATATCACTAGAGTATACCTTTTCATATACAATTTATATATGTTGATATACCTTAAACCAAAAAATGATATTACTAACTTTGTTACTGTTAAAATTTAGTTTAACAAATGCAAAATATATAAAAGTTAAACTCTTACAATCGATTGACTACTTTTTGGTGCAACATTTTGTTGCTTGTCCATATTTGTATGGCACCCAAATAGTTCTAATTGTTCCTATCATGATTTATTAAGAATAAGTAACAAAAAAATATGAGCTGAGACATACTATCATCTTTCTTCATACTATAGAGAAAAGAAAAAAAATACACTCTAGCATCTTCATACCATCCATAACACAAATGGCATATGTGGTTCAACTTCAAGCATATGAAATTGACCAATCTGAAAAAGTTGCAAGATTGAAGCAATATATGAGCTTACTCCTCAGGAGCCAAATAACTTACATCACAATGCAAGCTCATCTTCAGACATTCCTTCTACAAAATGTTTTTGACACGTATCTACAAGACAGAACCCTCCTCCTTAGCTTAATCTACACTGAAAAATAACATAACAAGCAAATTAAATAACAATGTTGCATTATAGAGAGAGCATGTTCTATTTTGTTTAATAAAAATGCTATTTAGCAAAACCAAATTATAAAAATAACATCATAGATACATCTTCTAGTGAAAGCACCTTTGCCGAGATGGCGAGATGGCTGCGAACGGGATGCGGGATGCGGGATGACTGCAAACAGCTTCGGAATCCTCACGGAAGCGAACACTAGCGATTAGAATGATCACGTAGCAAGCGGGATACGCGAACGAGCCATAATGTATTTCTCTTCCTCCGCGTAGGCAGTACTACGTTGCGCACCTTATTTCTACGTACAGTGACACGTATGTGGGTTAAGCATGAATTTCATGTAAACTAGGTCAGAGAGCATTTTTCTTAAAAAGTTCTCCAAATAGAGCACAATAAAATTGGGTTATATAAAAAATATGAGTTTTGTTATACAGTTCTCATATATCTCCTAAAAATTATAGATGATTAGGATTTAAGGAGTTAAGTGGAATAAAAAATTATCATTAAATCCACTTTTTATTTGTGGAACCCATAAAAAAATATATTTTAAATTCTAAATTCTAATTTTTCATACTTTTTAAAGTTATTTAAGAGTTAAATAATATTTATCAATAATATTTTAAACTAAAATTTTCAATATTAGCATAGAAAACAATAATAAAAATTAATTTAAGAAGTTGACAATTATTAAGAAAAATAATAATTAATATGCATTTAAGAAGTTCTTGATCATTAATTATCATTAACTTAAGAAGTTGACCTCTATTAAAAAAATTAATATACTTAAAATTTTATCCAGCGGTATGTTGTCTTCAAGTCTTTGTGCATGCAGTGCAGCCCGCGGGCGGCGCCATTGCAGATATCCGCATCCCCTGCGAGGTGAAGGCCAGCGACATGCTCCTCCACTGCGATCTCAACAGTCGCCTTGGCGATTTCGGCCTTGCCAAGCTTTACGAGCACTGCGAGAATCCAGACGTCACCATGGACGTAGGAAAGCTAGCGTACCTTGCGCTAAAGCTCACTAGAATAGGGAAAGCCAGGGCCAGTTCCTATGCGTTCGCCTTCGGCCTCGCCCAAGGAGCTCATGCTCGTCGACTGGGTTTGGGTTGCGCTAAAGATTTGGGCCTCTCGAAGGCTGGTTCGATGCAGGACAGCACACACGTGAGCACCGTCGCGAAGGGCAACTGCGGGTATCTCGAGACCGAGTACCCGCCAGCAGTAGCTGACAGAGAAGTCCAACGTGTACTCCTTCCGCGTAGTCGTCCTGTTCGTGATCCTGAATTCTAAGGACTAAAATAATTTTAAAAAGAATTAATTTGACACTTAGATTAAATATAGGAACTAAACTGCCAATTTAAATTGGATATTTTTATTCCAAATAATTTGAATATTATTGTTTATTTATTTATATTAAAATAATACAAATATTATTTTTAAAATTTGTACTAAAATATTATCCAAATTTCATTAGATAAATTTCTTAAGTGCCACCTCTATATAGTATTTCTGATAAAAGTAATAAATAATTTAGTAAATGTAATTTATAATTAAGTTAACTAAAAATATATAGATTTTAAATAAAAATATTTAATTATTCATTATTTTTTAAAATTATTTAAAAAAAAAAATTGAGAGGCGGAGTATGTGTCTAAATTTAACAAGTCTGATTACTGTGATAAAACATTATTCCGCATTTTACTAAAACAATCATATTTTATATACTTAATTCACCGCCAACAGTATATTTATTAAATATTTTTAAAAATATTAAATATCTTAAGCGCGAAGATCAATTTATCTTTAGTTATATTCTTATTTTCCATTATTTTGAGATTTTAATTAAAATATTTTATTTTATTCAATTTTTTTATTGAATTACCCAAAATAAAATTTTCTTGAGGATTTGATGGAACGGGAAATGGTATGTTCGTTTGAGCGAAATCGTCTGTTCGTTCAATTTCATTTGTTCGAATGAACGCGCCAGTTTCCCTCAACTCCGTGATTTTACTTTTCGTCCGATTCGGGCGCAAATTGGATTCTAGTTACTATATTTAATAGTGTAAAATTGTTTTTTCACCATTTTACTTAAAATTAAATGCAGATAATCTCATTTTATATAAAAAAAAAAAACCTAATTTTTTGTCCTGTTTCGTTTTTACTTAGAAGGCCGGAATTGAGAATCCTTCAGCATAGCCAAGCCCATATCGTATGAACAAATCTTCCTCTCGAAGAAGCATTGCTAAGAAACCTCAACTTCGAATAAAAAAATACAAACAGAATAAACGCAAAGCAATCAAAAAAAGCATTAAAAATCACATCAAATGATATACCCCGCATCACCCGCCCCCTTTCTAATTAGGTACACGACTAATCTCATCGCCACTAACCAAAGATTTACATCATCACAATTAACAAGCAATCAATCATCCCTCATACCTCCAATATCTCTACCGGCTGGACCGCCCTCCTAAGGCTCCGGCCGGTCCGCCAGCCGCCGAGAGCGGCAAAGAGCCTCTGCCCCCTCGCCGCCCCCGATAGCTTCTCATCCCCCAAAGAATCCAGAGACACGGACCGCCTCATCGGCTGCACCGCAAAGCTCTCGTCTTTGTCCCTCCTCACTCCAACACACTCGTCCCCCTTGCTCCCCGCTCTCCCCGCCCGCGCTCTGCCCGCCACCGTTTCCCCGATTTCGATCGCTGCCGCCTTCTCCTCCACCTCCGCGCGGCAGAGCGGGCAGCTCGCGCTCGACTCCAGCCAAGTGTCTATGCAGTCGACGTGGAAGGCATGGCCGCATCCGGGAAGCCGCCGCAGCCGCTCTCCGCCGCGGAACTCGACGAGGCACACGGGGCAATCCGCGGCCGGCGGCGGGGAGTGCCTGAAGGTCGGGATGGCCCGGATAGCGCGGGGGTCGAGCCCCCGGTGGCGCTCCGCCGGAGCGAACGCAGCCAGATGGCGCTGCAGGAGGCGCCCGGAGCGGGAGAGCCGCCGCAGGATGCTGTCTGCCTCCTCCCTCCGGAAGTCGAGGCAGCATTTGATCACGAGTATGTAGTAGCCGAGAAGCAAGGCCGCCGTCCCGAGAATTCCGACAATGGCGATTGCCACTATGGGAAAGCTCGTCGGGGACGAGGACGAGGAGGAAGCAGGCATGGTTGGGTTGCGGAGATGGAATGGAAGAGGAGAGATGGTGGAGGGGGGGGGGGGGAGGGGGTGGGGAGTTTAAATTGACTTGTAGACTATCTATTGTGTGATAAAATATATATTAAGAAATTTATAAGGGAAGTCCCTTTCGTTCAAATCTAAATAATTGCGAGACAGAGACAACAATGAGGGTCCATGAAAAGGTTGTATATGTCATTCATTTTACATGGTTTGGGCGTTCCGGTCAATGGGCGTTGGGTTATTTTGTTTGAATATTATTTAGTTCTATAACAGTTCAGATATAAGGATTTAATACAATTTTACACAGCTCCTAAATTAAAGCCACTTTATGCTGAATTTGCCTCTGTTCTCGTCTGTGAAATTGTAAGAATTTCAGTGCCTAGTAAGAAAAAAGCCTTTTTTTCTTAATTACGAGCCTCTCAGACTAATTAATTACTAGTTAATTTGTGCTTAGGTGTGCTCCATCAATGGTTATTCGAGTAGGAAGAGGAGTTCCATCTACTGATCCCTGCAGTTAGGCACAGCTAGTTGACTATGATGCTCGAGAGAGTTAACTTTTCAAAGGGAATCTTTGAGCCTAAAAGTCATGCCTCCAATATTTATAGTAATGAGTTTAAGTTTTTCTAATCATATAATTACCTCTTGCTTAAATGCCACACATTAAATATAAACATAAGCTTTCGATGAGGGATAACTTCAAAGATTAATACGAATATATTTACGTGGTTCGGTGCTAACGTATACGTCCACGAGGAGAAGAGCAAAATTTTATTATGTAAATAAGAAAGTTACAATCAATTTGAGTGATAATATAATATAATAACAACACATATATGCATTAATAAATATTTAATTAACAACTCCATAACAATAAATACTAATTAATTGCACATATGGTTTCACCTAATTACATAACATGCATTTACAATCAATCATGTAATTATATAATAATTACATAGTCAATAGCTAATTATATTAGTTCTCAAGCAAAGAGATTAATACCCTAATCCAAAATTCATCTTTTCTAAATTATATTTCTTAGTTGCTTACTTAAACTTAACTTATGAATCAAACATTCCCTAATCTCTTTTTATTTGACTAAAATTAATTTGTTTGTTTTCTATCATTCTAATCCTAATCTCTTTATATTATATTATGATTTCAAATTTGCTATTATATTATGATCTCAACTCTTCTAATTTTAAATTCTAGTCATTCATATTATTTTGAAAAATATTTAAGAGTTAATTAATATTTTTCGAAAAAAAAGGCCACTTGTTATCCAATTAGGTCTCGTCTGCTGACTGCGGTGTTGACGATTATAATAAATTCCACCGCCCCCCTCCGCAACCGGTTTCGATACTATACTGAGAGATTTAAGTGCGGTTGGAAGTCGTGTAATCGGATTGGGTGAAATCTGAAGTGCATCGGAATGGTCTTGGATCGGACCATGATCGGGTGTGGAGCACTAATCAATTGGGTGCGAGCTTGAAGGGCGAACTGCACTGGACAATGGCATCGGCACAGGCTCGGGCGTGCTTAGCAGAAATGCTATCCATACATATATATTAAGTTAACGACATAAATGTATTTCCAAGATAGATATAGTTTTATCTTAAACAATATATATTTTAAATAATGTGAATGATTTAGGTCTCTGCTCAATAATTGGCTAAATGGCCGGCCATGGCTGCCCAAAACAAGAAGCATTAATGACGATTAAGAAATATTAATAACGCAATAATATTGGCTCTCTCCACCCAAATTCTAAAAGCGTGCGCTCTGCTAATTGCCTTCTTAATTTAATTATCCCACTCTTACTACTAATCCGTTAATTATGCGATTAAGTATAAATATTCAGTGTGTTTTGTATTGAGCTATGGAGACAAATAAACTCAACTGCAAAAATTTATTAAATGTTAATCACTATAATTGTTTGTTTGTTTGTGCCCAATCTTTTTGGCTACCCAATTATTATCATTCTAATATTATTATTTTTTTTTTTTGAAAAATATTACTCAACTTTTAAAAAGTATGAATAATTAGAAATTAAGATTTAAAATATGTATTTTTATGAGCTCCATAAATAAAAGTAGATTAATGATAATTTTTTATTTCACTTAACAGCTTAAATTCTAATCATCTATAATTTTTAAGAAATATATAATAACTATATAGTAAAACTTTTTTTTTTTTTTTTTTTTTTTGCTATCAATTATTTCTCCAATATTAAGAAAGTAAAAGTTGAGATGGAAGCTTATAGATAAAAAGGGTGATTTGCAAAATTTGTTCAATCCTTTAAAAAAAGGATATTTAATTTAAGAGAAATATTATTTAGACTCGTTGATGTGGTACATGAAAAAAATTCATCCAATAAAATTTGAACATCATTTCAATAAAAACTTTAAAAATAATATATGTATTATTTTAATGCAGATAAATAAACTATAATATTATGATTTTCAAATCTCATTCAATAAATTTTGTTATGTATCACGTCGTCGAGTCTAAATAGCATTTCTCATTGATCTAATTGCACTAATTATAATTTTGTCTACTAATAGGATTAATAGACTTTTTTGTTTATTCTTAATATAAAATTCAAACAAAAATGGATTACATTAGCTCTAAAAGATTTATGTTTCATGCAATTTGGTCAGTAAAATATACATAATCAATATAAGCATTTAAAGATTCTATTATTTAATAGTTGGCATAAAATTTTTAAGGCACATAAGAGATTTTAAGCAAATGCTATAAAGGACAATTTTCAATTTTAATTTTCACATAAAATTTTATACAATGCTCAATTTTAACTAAACTTTAATTCTCAACTGGATATATGTATACATTAGACTGTGCGACTCATAGCTGTTCAGTGATATTTTAGTTGCATATCAGTAGCATACAGTATTGTGGCATATTCAGATGTATAATTTCAGTGGTATACAGCATAATTTTACATATTATTACTCAGTTTCAGATCCATTATTATTTTTGTTTACTTTCAGTATTCAGTTTCCAATACAATTGTACTTTACTTTACTTCAGTTTTGTACAGTTTTATATAATTTTATACTTTTAGTTATCTTCACATTATTACTGCAGATTTACTTACATTATATAAATGTTAAATGATTAATTAGAACTGTTTAGATTAGTTTCGACATGTTAGACTTATTGTCTAACACGGGGTACTTTTGGGATCCGGCAATTTGCTAGATCTTGAACAGCATATTGAGCTAGGTCAGGAGGACACCTAGGAGATTCAGGAGGAGCCCGTGGAGCACTAGTGGACTCTTCCCCAGTATTTTTATTTTGCTTAGTTTATTTCAGTTCAGTACTTAACTTTTATGTCTGTATTTCAGTAAATTGTTTGTAATAATTCTAGATATATATTTTTTTCTTTTCTAAGATGAATATTTCATATAACTTCTGTGATGAATGTTTATGGATGTTTGTTTTAGCTATTGCACTTTGTTTATATACTACTTATACTTAGTATTGTGATATGATCAGTATACTAAAAATGCTGATACCTTATACATATATTGGATTCTTCATGTATGTTTTAAATCTAATGTATGTATTAGCTTAATACTTATGGTATGAATATTACTCTTATCTTAAGTATTAGCTCTTAACCCTTATTGAGGTTGAGTCAACAGCCGTTCAGATGGATTTTGTTTCAGCCGTTTGGGGAGATGGGATATTCTTCCGCGAGTGACGCGCCGCTCCGCCGCCAAATCGATTATGATTACCCCCTTTTGCGCGTGGTGACGGGGCGAGGCACTACATGTTAGCACTTGATTATAACTCTAAAAGACTTAGGTTTCATGCAATCTAGTTATTAAGATATACTTAATCAATACAAGCATTCAAAGATTCTATTATTTAGCATTTGACATAAAATACTTAAGGCACATAAGAGGTCCTTGCACATGCCATAAAAGGGTAACTTTCAAAATTGACTATTATACAAAATTTTATGTAATACTCAATTTTAACTAAACTAGGTTCAAATTTGATATAATTTAATCCCACTATGGTCTTAGGAACCTTAAAATACGAAAAATGAAGAGTTTTGGCCATTCAGCCAATTATGGGCACTTTCGGGGCGTCACGGCGCACTGTGGCGCGCTGCCGTGCTTTCAGACGCTACGGCGGAAAACAGCATTGTGGCGCGCTACCGCGAGCTGTGGCGTATTAACTTTTGAAAATACTATCAATTATTTTATTCCTTGATTTCATATGATTTTCCCGAAATGATGTTGCAGCCCACTGTGACGCGCTGCAACGGTTCAACTTTCGAGTGACTGTTCAATTAAATTTTCTCTTGATTTACTACAGTTTTTCCCGAAATGACTATAACAATCCAAGGTTGTTACCCAGCTTAATTTGAGCCTAATCATATCTTGATTATCATTATGTTAATTTCATCTAGCAATTAGAATCAATCCCTAAAGATTTGACACGATTCGGAGCTAAATCCAATATTTTGGATTATTTTAATATTTAATTAATTAGAAATTTGAGGTATTTATTTTGACATCGAAATCGAAATCCGACTTCGCCGTTGCGATCGTCACCCCCCAAATTAGCTAGGGTTAATGTTTTGGACGAGTTCGGAAGTCGTCGAATTTTTCATCAATATTTTAATATAATTAAATATCCCGAAAATTAGCATAATTAAATAATCGTCGGAATCAAATTCTGACTTCGCCATCAGATTCATCACCCCTAAATTAGCTAGGGGTGAATTTTTGAGAATTTTCAGAGTGCGTTTCAAAAATCTAAATTTTTGAATAATTGGAGAAAATAAATAAATAATTAGTTAGTACTTAAATTGCAATTTCTCTCCCCTCTCTCCTAGATGGCATCCTAGTCGACTGACCATGCTCTCCATTCGGTGCCCCTCCCTTCATGTCATGCAAGAGATGGCTGAGAGCCATATCTTCTACCCTCACCCCTAGCCTCTACATGTCATATCCCAAATTTTCTCTTCCTCCTTCCTTTAAGAAGGGATCTCAGCTCCTCTTTCCTCTTCTTGCTGAACCTTCCTCTTTCTTTTTCTCTATTGCTGTACTTGTGCTGAAGGAGAAGGCTCCTCTCCAAGGTCTTGAAGAAAGCAGAGTACCCTCTTCCTCTCCTTCTAAGGTCTAAAGGTACCCATTTGCTCACTCTCCTTGCACCCATTTGCCTTCTTCATGTTGATATTATACTTGAATGTTTCTTTAGAAGTCCATAAGCATGTATAGAAGCTGTTAAGGCTCTTAAAAGCATCACAGAAAACTGCTCTATTTTTCTTGTATTCTGTACACCCCTACATTCATCATCATTTTTCGTATAGTTAGGATGCTATGTTTGTACCGATTTTGGTGTCAATGGAAAGGTATTGGAAAGTTCATTCCATTGATATATGGCACCACTTATGGAATTCTCTGGATTGGGAGTATTTGAGCTCGAAAGTAGGCCTTATGGGTTTCGTCCAGGCAAAAAACACCGTCTCGCGCTGCAGCGCCCAAAGTTGCGAAATGGACCGCTGCAGCGACATTTCGGAACAATCATATAAAATCCATTAATTACCTAATTAAATAGTAAATCGCAAATAAGGCTGCTGCAGCGCGCCACAGCGGGTCACAGAGCTAAAAGCGCCACGGCGCGCCGCCGCGCTAAAAGCGTCCCAGCGCGCTACAGCGGCAGAAGCACCACAGTGCGCTCCAGCGCCAGAAGCGCTGCAGTGCGCCACAGCGCGCTGTCGCGCCCAAAATTACAAAACTTCCAGAAATTTCTTGAAAATTGCCCAGAATTGGCTGAAATGGCCAAAACTTCTCCGTTTTCGTATTTTAAGGTCCCTAGGACCCTAGTGGGACTGAGTTATATCAAATTTGAACCTATTTTAGTTAAAATTGTGCATAGCATAAAATTCTATGTGGAAATCAAGTTTAAAACTTTGCCATCTTTATCAAGTGCTCAAAACCTATTTTGTATCCTAAATATCTTGCACTAAATGCTAAATAGTAGAACCCTTGAATGCTTGCATTGAATAGGTATATCTTAATAACCAAATGGCATGAAACCTAGGTCTTTTTAGATTTGTGATTAAGTGTTAATCCCTTTGGTTTGATTTAGAATTTGATTAGCATTAATTATCTTTTTGTCCTATGGCATCTTTATATTTATATGCTTTAATGATATTAGGATGAATGTTAGAAAACTTTAACATTATTTGAACACTTAAATGTGCTTAGTTGACATTAAACTTTAATTAAACATAAGAATCTTGATAACTTGATTAAGTAGATGATACTTAATCAAAACCTAAAATTTGATATCAATAATATGCTAATAATATATTGATTTGTCATTGATCTTTAAATTAACCATTGGTCTTAATGGTAGAAAGGTTAGGGGTTAAACCCTAATCTATCTTGATTAAGATCTAAACCTTAATCACTTAATTAATTAACTTGATTGTAAGATAATTTAATTGACATTATTCCAATAATGCATATGATTTGATATTGATCTTAAATCATTGAATTAGAAGTGCTAAAATTAATATTGAATATGTGTGATTGAATCATCTGAATCTAAAATTTAGATCTTTGATTTTCTCTTATATAAGACTATTAGCATAAGATGGATAACAAAATTGTAATAATTTATGAAATAATCTAACTCTATTAAAATTTTTGATTTCATCCCATGATTGTAGAATAGGAAAGGATTAGATGGATTTTAATCATTTGATTTGATCACTTTAACCTAAGTCTAACGAGTAAACCTTAAGAAGTATAAATATGAGATCTTAAGGATCTTGCTTTAGGATTATTCTTGAAATATTTAAGGACCTTAATTATTGATACCCTGAGGTAGAAAAAGCTTTTGTAACTTATTGAGGTAGAAACTTAGATGATCATTTATAACTTTAGAAGTTGAACTTGATACCTTGCAGTATGAATCACCTAAAGCAATTAGAATGGAACTTCTCCCTTGTGGTAGAATTCAATTTTGAGTGATCTTTTGATCACATCCTTGGAGCCTTATGTAGGACACACCTATTTAGAGTAAGGATTAATAGCTTTGATAAATCCTTATTGATTAAATAGAACCTTCTAAACCTAGATTATTGGTTGGGTATAGTAGAGTATACCCATAGAATTGGATTATTTCAGTAATATTCATGATTAATTGATTCACTCCAAAATGGACTTATGACCAGGTGCTATCCTGAGGGATTAGACGAATACAGTCCCATTAGAGTAAATCTTCCAAGACTAAGAGTGTTACAATTACTGAACAAGATCCTTAGTTTGAGATGTAAACTGCGACCAGGTTTTGCCTCCTATCGTAGTGCGCTTCGATAAGTGCAATTTAAGCAAACTAAGTATCTCAAATCACTATGCGTAAGACACTAAGTATGCTTGTAATTAGAACATTTAACGGCTTAGCTTGAGATGTAAACTGTGACTGGGTTCTGCCTCCTATCATAGTGTGCTTCGATAAGTGCAGTTTAAACAAGCTAAGGCTAAATCCATCTTTCTTGCAAACATGCTAAATATGTATATACAATCATCCCAGCTAATGATTTTCAAATAAACTCTCAACTTTAACCAATTTTCAAAGTTAGAATTTTAGGAGTCAGAATCTTTTTAGTAAGATTCTGCACAATGGAGACATTGAATTCATTATCGGATTTTAAAGCATTTTCTGGATTTATCTCATGTAGTTTAGAAGCATGAGCATAAGTATAAGCATGATGTGTGAGTATCAGAATGATGTACATATATCAGTGATGATTTATGGGTTACAAAATATTGCATACATTGACTAATGAGTTTCATGATGCATCGGCATCATCAGTAAACGGTATTCCTAACTGGATGTATGTATACATTGGACCGTACTATTCATAGCAGTTCAGTGATATTTAGTTGCATATCAGCAGCATATAGTGTTGTGGCATATTTAGATGCACAGTTTCAATGACATACATCATAGTTTTATATATGATTACTCAGTTTCAGATTTATTACTGTTTTGGTTTACTTTCAGTATTCAGTATAGTTCCACTTCATTTTACTTTACCTTAATTTTGTATAGTTTTATACAGTTTTACACTTTCAGTTATCTTTACAATATTTTTACAGATTTAATTACATTATGTAAATGTTAAATGAATAACTAGAACTGTTTAGATTAATTTCTATGTGTTAAACTTATTGTCTAATACGGGGTACTTATAGGATCCGATAATTTGCTAGATCTTGAGCATTATATTGAGCCAGGTCAGGAGGACACCCAAGAGATTCAGGAGGAGCTCGTGGAGCACTAATAGACTCTCCTCCAATTTTTCTACATTTCTGCTTCGTTTATTTTAGTCCTGTACTTAGCTCTATGTCTATTATTCAGTAAATGTTTGTAATAATTCTGGAAGTATTTTCTTTTCTTTTCTAAGATGAATATTTTTACACAGCTTCTGTGATGAATATTTCTAGATATTTGCTTTAAATTTCTGCACTCTATTATACACTACTTATACTTAGTATTATGTTGTGATCAGTATACTAGAAATGCTGATATTTTATACATATATTGGATTTCCTATTGTATTCTAAATCCAATATATGTATCTGTCTAATACTTGGGATAAAGATACTACTCTTATCTTAAGCATTATCTCTCAACCCTCATAGAGGTTGAGTCAGCAGCCTTTTAGACGGGCTTGGTTTTCAACTATTCGGGGAGACGAGTTATTCCTCCCCGAGTGGCGTACCATTCCATCGCCGAACTTAATTATGACTATTTCATTTGCGCACGGCGACGGGGCGGGGCGTTACAATGATGCTGCAGCCCGCTGCGGCGCGCTATAGCGCGTGATAGCAGTTTGCTTACAGGCCCTTATTTTAGCTCCAGAAGCGTCATAGGGCGCCAGTGCTACAACATATTCAGTTCTAAACTCGGGTGCTACGGCGCGCTGTAGCGCCCAACGGTGATTTCGCCTGTGCAAAAACCATGAAGGGTCATGATTCAAACTCAAATACTCTCAATACAGAGCATTCCATAAGCGGCGTCATATATCAATAAAAAGATCTTTCCGATACCTTTCCATAGGCACCAAAATCTGCACAAATTGATTGTCCTAACTATATGAAACATGGAGTTAAAGTTTGCGTATACAAAATGGATGAAAAACAGAGCATGAGATTTTCAAAACAATATGATGCCTTAATGAACCTCAATGACTTCCAAATACAATCATGGATCTTCTAAGGATACAAAACAGCATAATAACAAAGTGAAGTAGACAAGGATGAAGAGCAAATGGGTATCTTAGCCTTTATGAGAGGTAAAAGAAAACTCTATTTTTTTTAAGAATGTGGAGAGGAGCTGAACTTCTTCTTCTTCAGTAAGCACATAATGAAGGAGGGAGCCATAAGTTGAGAGTAGAGAAAGAAGGGAGAGGAGGGGCTGAGCTCCTTCTTAAAGGAGGAGAATGAGAGGTGATAAGGCATGGGAAGAAGGAGTGGAGAAGAGGAGAATGGATGGTCCTCAAGTTGCTTGCGCCTAGGGGAGGGAGTAAGGGGCGCTGAAACTAGGCATGGAGGAAGCCAGGCGGGCCCTATGCACAGAAAATGGAGAAAAGATAAAAAAATAGAAAAAATGCAATTTAAATGAATACTTAATTATTCATTTAATTCATTAAAAAAATTCAGATTAGCTAAACGTGCTCCGAAAAATCCCAAAAATTCACCCCTAGCTAATTTGGAGGTGAAGACTTTAACGGCGAAGTCGGATTTCGATTCCGACGATTATTTAGTTATCCTATTTTTTGAAGTATCTAATTATATTAAAATAGTAACAAATATTCGACGACTTCCAAATGTGCCCAAAATATCACCCTTAGTTAATTTGGGAGTGACGATCACAATGGTGAAGTCGATCTCGATTTCGAGGTCAAATTAAATATATCAATTTTTTAATTAATTAAATATTAAAATAATTCAAAATATTTGATTTAGCTCTGAATCGCACCAAATCTTTAGGGATTGATTCTAATGGCTAGATAAAATTAACAGAATGATAATTAAGATACAATTAAGCTAAAATTAAGCTGGGTAACAACCTTGGGTTGTTATAGGAATCCACTATTAAGACCTAATTCAAATTAGGAATCAAATAGATAAATTTCTAATTTTGAGAATTTCCAAAAACCTTAGCAATTGATCTATTTATTTTGATCTCAAATCAAAAATCTGACTTCTCCATTACGTTCACCACCCCCAAATTAACTTTGGGTGATGTTTTGGAAGCATTTGGAAGTCGTTGAATTTTGTCAAATATTTTAATATTATTTAAATGCCTCAAAAATTCGAATAATTAAATACTCATCGAAATCAAAATCCAACTTTGCCATTGCGTTCCTCACCCTTCAATTAGTTAAGAATGATTTATTGGAAAAGTTTTAAAGTCAATTAATTATTAAATTTTGATTAAGGAAAATCATTAAAAAGTAAATTAATATTATTAATATATATAAAATTATCTAACGACGCCATCCTATTTACCTTCACACTGTTTCCCCGTTTGGTGTTTGCGCTGTCTGGTTGGATGGAGCCTCTGTGCCATCTGATCGCTCGATCAATTGACTGAGGCTCTTCGTCTCCTAGGTCTACACGCGGCAAAAAAATGGCAATCGCTCGACACCTCTCCTCCATGTGCAGCAATTTCGGCACCATGCACCACTCTATCACCCATTCAATCCTTCCTTTCTTCTCAAAGTTTTGGTTTACCCAGCTGAAGAACCTTGGGATCAATCTGTGCGCTATTTTTTCTTAGATCAACTCGCCGACCTTCTAGAACCTAAAGGTACTACTTCATCCCTACGTTCAACTAATTTTAAAAATTGATTCCAATTAGTTTAATTATTGTAACATCCCTCGTTACCTGTCGGTCGAAGTATTCGATCGTCTCCGTCGCAAACCCTAGCGTCGCGAAGAGAAGCAGAATTCGAAGGGTTTTTACCCGATCATTCAAACCGGGTCAGTCAACCGGTTCAATCCTCTGCGATCCGGTCCGGTTCGATGGTGCTGACGGGAAATCTGTGGGACCTTGTCGCCACACTGTCACCTTCTGGTTGCGATGCGTGGAGCACCTTACCCAAGTCCGGGCCCGCCTGCGTTGCCTCGCTGTGACTGCGGGTCCCGCCATTGCGCTGCACTGTCTGCTGGTGTGGGTCCCAGCTGCTGTAATTAAATCAAATGGATTAATAATTCTACAATTACCCTAATGTTTAGGATTTAAATTAATATAATTAAATTAGTTTAATTGAAATCTTTATGCAATCATATCTTGCAATTTATAAGACCAAAAAAATACAAATAAATATATCATTTTGATTAGTAAAATTAGAGGATTAACTGTCAAATCTCTGTTTAGAGCTATATTTCACCTAGTGATATTTAGGACCCTCATAATTTGCCCTAAATGTCTCAAAACTTTATTTAGTCATAATTTTGCACCCACTAACCCAAACATACCAAATACGGGTCTTAAATTAATCAGCAAAATCTCAAGAATATTTCAGTAGTGTTAATTTCTCTGTTTGAAGTATATTTTGATTAATCACTTTTGGGACCCAACCCTAAACTTACATGACTCGTAACTTTTCACACATTAGTCCAAACATAGCCAATATGGGTCTTAAAGTGATAAGGAAAACCTATAGATTAATTTGATATTATTCATTTCTCTGTTTGGATTAGGGTTCGCTTAATCAATTTTAGGACCTAACTCTAATTAATCCTAGAACTTTATTGACTATAACTTGATCAATTAAGCTCCAAATTAAGTTTTCTAATATACCATTTTGATTAGGAAGACCTATTAAATAGTAAACTACAAATATATTTAGGATCTAATGGCTAGATCTCTTAATCTATTAAGTATATTGAGTGTTCATCTTAGTCCCTTAAGATCTTCCTTAGAAGTTAGGATTAGTACTTATATTAGATTTTATCTATTAAGTATATTTGGTTACTTAATAGGTGAAGCTGTGATTTTGATAGTTTATAGATTTTTATAGTTTATTAATGATTATTTGATTTTTTAATTTTAGATTTAAGACTAGAGATCAATCCTATTAAGTGTGGCTTTACTTAATAGGATTTGCCTCAAATCTTAATCTGTGAGGTTGGGTGGTAAAACCTAGTTCTTTAGGATCACCTTTGGATTAATTAATTATACCCCAATATTTAGAGTTTAATTCTTAATCCTTTCATCTTGATTTGGCTAATCAAGATGGTTTGGGTTGCTTAAACAAACAAACTAGGTTAATTGATTTATTTAGACTTGTAGTCGATATTAATTTATTTATAATTAGGACCTAGTTAGTCCTAATCATTTTTACTTATAAGATCGTGAATCTGAGTTATACTCGATAGTAGGAATTGGAGATCCTGAACTTGTGTAACTTAGAATAGATAGAATGAATAAATTAGACAATAATAGATATCACCTGTGTCTAGTAGAGTCTCTTGCTCACTTTGATATTTGATGCCTTGCTTACCTTATATTTTGCTTTATACCTCGGTCACATGTATCAGACATAGGATATTTGATGAGTATCTCGTGTCAACTTTAAAATTGCATAAATATAATTTATATTTTTATCAGTGCTTTTAGTTTTCTGGCCTTCAGTTCAGTAGGTTGTGACCTAATTAGTATGCCTCCTCAGTTTGCTTGGGTCCGGCATAGCACAACGGCTGCTAGTGTTCGGTAAGTCTATCCATGCCTTGGTTGAGCGTTGGCTGCCTAGGGTGGCGAGAAATAGACTTTTCTCCCATATGATTTTATTAGTCAGGTTCTGATATGGTAGTACTAATTGTAGGCGCACTTATACTTAATATTATTTAGTGTTCTTGCCTTAGCCCAACAGGCTAAGTGAGTTCGTGCTTATTCAGTTCAGATATTTTTGCCTTAGCTCTTCTGGCTAAGTGATTTTGTGCATATTCAGTTCAAAGCTTTTACTTTAGCCCAGCAGGCTAAGTGAGATTGAAGTACTTTCAGTTTGAATAGCTTATGTAGCCATGACAGTTTTCAGTTTTATATTTACTGCTTTTAGTTTATTTTTCTGCATTTCAACACTTTCTTATTTACTGTCTTACTGTATTTACTAGCATTATTTATTTATATGATGCTAGTTTTACTCATTTGATTATATACATAGAGGATGTTAGTTTTACTTTCAGTAATTTAAATGTTTCACATGTCCCTTTACTTTATATTAATTATCATAAACTTATATTGATCATAAGCATATTTAGAATGAGTTTTCTTTTCAGTTATTAGTATTCTTTATTCTAAGCCTAACCTTGTTGCAATTATATCTGGATGTATATGCTTACTTTCTCTTTTGTTTAAGTTATAAACTTATTATTTATAACTGCATTTTCTTTTTATATGCGTTCTGCTCCTTTACTTGCTTATATGTTGAGTTTTAATGGTGATATCTTAAAATAAATTGAATAATATGCAGTTGAAATTGTACTTAAACATTTTGTCTAACTAAGATTTTATTTTTTTGGTTGGGGCCCTATTATTATGAAACTGATAATGATAGATTCAATGTTGTTTGAAGTTGTGAAACCATTTGAAGATTTGCCTTTGAAGGAGGATCATGTGGCTGAAGACTCTTAGTTTGTTATTGCTTTCTTTCTGCATTGTGAGGATGAGTGGCTTATTTATTCTATTTCTACTTAAACTGTTAAATCATGTTGTAATAATACAGAGTAAACCTTACTTTTTGCTGCTTTACTTATTCAAAGTTGAATGTCTGGATTCTTATATTGTAATGGATGAATATTTACTATTTTGCTTCCGCACTCTGTTTTCATGTACTTTTCATTTAGTGAAAATGTTTTAAAATGGCAAAGTATTTGATTATGATGGATTAGAATGGGTACATAATCTAATTATAAGTGAGGACCTTGTCATTTGTTAATCACCTCACCATAATCATGTTAACTTAAGAGTTAACAGGACCACGGCAGGGATGGGTCACCACAAAGGATCCCCTAACCGAAGATCTCTTCCAAAATTGAAAAAACCTTTAGCCTTGCCATTAATAAGAACAGAGAAGTAGTTATAGTGAGTAAGGTTCTTGATTTTTTGAATAAAGCTATCATTGAACACATAACTACTTAATATTTTAATAAGAAAGTTCCAATCAATTCTATCAAAGGCTTTTTCAATATCTAATTTTAAAATGAGATTATGCCCCCAACGTCTATTTTTAATACTATGGAAAAGTTTTAGGTGGCCAAAATGTTATCTTAATTTTCCTACCAGGGATGAAGTCAGTTTGATTTGGCTCAATGAGGAAAGATAAAAGCTTTTGTAATCTTTTGACAAAGGTTTTAAAGATAATTTTGTTGGTACTTGTGCAAAGAATAATAGGTCTAAATTGGGTCCTCCAAGAGATTTTCTTAGTTTTTGGGATTAAGAAAAGCATGTTATGAGAGAAAATTTTGGATAAATGAATATCACAAGAGAATTCCTTGATCCCATTACAAACATCCCATTTAATATCTTGTTAAAATTTACAAAAAAACGCACTAGAAAAACCATCAGAGCCAAGACAAGTATTTTTCTTAAGATGTTTAGCAACTTCCCAAATTTCATCATCACTAGGTGTCATATTAAGGGGGATAGTGTCCTCAGCCAAAATTTGAGAAGTAGGGAACTCTAGATTAAGATGGATATAATCTGAATTTGAGTTATGGAAAACCTCTTGAAAGTAAGAAATTGCAAAATTTTAGATGTCAAACACTATCCTTAAGTTTGATATTATTTGGGGATTTAATTTCAGAGATATGATTGATATGACTTCTTTTATTAATCGAGTTGTGAAAGAAGCATTTCTTTCACCTTGAATAACCTAATAAATGCTATATTTTTATTTTCAAAAACTTTCAATATCACTATGAATTTAGATTATGGTGGTCATAGCTTTAGAAACTTCTATCCACAGTCTTCAAAATTTTAAATTTCTCTTTTTTTTTTCTAATTTGAGGATAGGATTCCGATTGAAAAATTTAACAGCCCATTCCACTTAGCTCCAAAGTCTAAAAAAATACGAAATATTTTTTTGTCTCACATAAATACTATTAAATTTATTTTTGCATATACTAAAAATATATATTCATAATACAAATTTTTTTTTTGAATTGTGAGGGTTTGGATCAATTATATTAAGAAAAAAGAAAAATATTATATATACATAATAATATATATCAAAAAAATATTCATGATTAATATAAAATTTTTTTATTTTCTTAATTTTGCATATATATATCATATAAAAAAATATATTAAACTAAATAATCTACTTACACATTAAATTAACGTATCATCTATATATTTTATTGTATATTAATATGCAAGTATAATCGATATACTAAAAAAATAATAGCTTACTAATTAAATAATATTTTTTTTTAATATATATATATATATATATATATACACGTCTTCGGTTGAATGATGGGTTTTATTTGACTACAATATAAAATACGTGTGATATTAGTTATTATTAATTAATGTAAAGCAAATAAATAAATAAATATTTAATTCTCGCACATTTAACTTTATGATATTAAAATTTATATAGAATAAGATTTAGAATTTGTTGTCTTATGGTGAAGAAATAATCAAAATAAATTATGGATAATATGTTATTTAAAATAATTTTTTAATATAATTAATTTATTTTAATTGATTTATAATCTTTATTTTTAACCTCACTTTCTTTCAATAAAGAAAAATATTATAAGAATATATATAAAAAATTATTTATGATCAATAAAAATTTTAATTTTTAATTTTTGTATTCAATTTAATAACTACATTAAAGTGATATACATTGCTATATAGCTCACAAATATTTTTCAAAAATATAGATAATTAAGATTTAAGCATTTAAGTAAAATAAAAAATATTATTAAATTCATTTTTATTTGTGAAACTCATAAAAATATATTTTGTAAATCTTAAATCTTAGTCATCCATACTTTTTGAGAGATATGAAATATATTTCATTGTATAATAATAATTTCCAATAAAATAAAAATTATTTTTGGAACTAAGTAAATGACTTTTTGTGGATAAAAATAAGAAAATGCTTAGCGCACATGACTACTGAAAAGACTATTAATTTGTCCCTTCCGTCCAAGAAATTATAATAATAAGAAATTCATGTTATTTTATAAAAAAAAATTAATAAAATAAAAAGTTTAAATTTGTAAGCATATAAATTGTGTGGAGATTATTTAAAACAAGTCTATTTACTTAGCATATAATATTATTAGTCACTACAATAAGTTAATGCAATACATAATGTAATAAGTAATGTTTTTATAAATCACTTATCAATTAATTGAAGTTTATCCATAAAACACATGCTATGTTTTTAGATTGTAATTTTGCATCACTAATTTAATAATGCATTTATATGCAATCACATTCTTTTCTTGTGCAAGTGGAAAAATTGAATTACTCATTTTTGGGAGAGGCTTAGCTTCAATGGGTATTTTGATTATGTAGTGTGGGAAGACATTGCACATCAAATAAGTTTGCTTCTTTGGGACCATACAATTTTAGAAACGGGAGTGAAGTTGATCCTCAAAACACAACATATACTAAACTATCTCTTACTGTGTGTCATTCACGCAATTTTCAGCATGTGGAAATTGGGTTATAGAGAAACCTATAATGACATGGATGATAGTTGGATTGAATTGGTGCTTTTGTCTGCACTACTACTACTACTACGTTTATCAGTGTTGAAGCTGATTTGGGAGGCAATATTCTTAATCCATTTGGTATCGATAATTTAAAAAAGGACTACCTTAAAGTTTTTTCTTGGGCCCAAGCTCCACCCCCTCTTCATGGACCTTTTCAAAAAGGTTTAGCGACTCAAATCAAATGATCTCGAACTTTGGAGTAGACCTTCATTGCCCAAACATTTTCACTATATAGAATTTCATTTGGAAAACATATAAATTGCTAAAATTCAATAATATATATTGAGCACTTCTACAAGATCTTATTGGGATTATTTAAGTTGAATAAAACATAATAGAATATTCATTGCAGAGGGGCTAATGGTATCAATGTCACTAGGAGAAATGAGTCAATTTTCTGCAGAAAATTGCGTGAAGCGACTGCTTTCCTTTCTTACCCCGATACCTTAATACCAACTCTTGCTGCTACAAACTGCTCTCTCTTGCCGCTGTTGGCCGATTACTTGATTTTGAAAAAAGTAATGTATGGTGGCATGAACTCGTGGGCATAAGAGCAAATACTCATGTGCATTATGGAAAGTAAATAGGAATGGTTATGCAACTGTTGATATCTTAAACTTTCAAGGTGTAAATGCTCTATAACATGTGTTCTATGCAATGATGTGAATGAATCTCACAAACATCTCTTTTTTCAACACCGAAGCGACTGTAATTGCAACTACTTGTATTCATTGCACCAAAAAAGTGGCTCTCTCTTGGAAGCGATCCGATTCAATCCGGGAAACTGATTCTAGTCCATATCGCCAAATGGTTCCGGTCCCGATTGAGGACAGGCACTAAATAGCGCTTCCTGCAAAAAAAGCTACTCACTGTCGATCTTCTCAACCTTTATCGCTGAATATTAGCTACCTTAGTTTTGGATGCTTCTTTCTTTTGTATCATTCCTCATTTTATTTTTATCTTGTAACAGGTTGTTCATTTAATATAATAAGCCCTCACCTTCTTCACCAAAAAAGAAAAAAAACCCTAATAAAGAATCTGATTCATACTTCTAATCCAACCCTAATACGGACACATCATGTAGGGTTTCCTTTCATATACAAGTGCAATCATGTAGCATTTAAAAGCTGGCTGAAACTCACATAATACAGTACTATTAATATTAATAAACTTATGTTTTTTTGTAAGTTCAAAATAAAAAACAAAAGGCAAGATGCATGAAAGAAAAATCAAAGAAAACTATAAGAATCATAGTAAGCAAATTCTGTGCAATCAAACGCAATACACTCCAACCCTTGAAGAAGGTTGCTTCTCCTAAAACCCCAACCAGATTGGGACGTGTTATTATATAGTATAGCGACACTCATTTTTAAAGCTGATAATCCGCTACCAATATATTGCTATAATTGTGAATGAAAAATACTTCAATAAATGCTCTAACACTTTTTCAAAATTATTATTAATTTTTAATAAAATTTTATTTATCATAAATTAATCACTAATTTTAAATGCATTAATAATTGTAAGACATTAAAAATGATATATTTAAAAATATTATAACAACTTCCATTGTGAATATATACATTATATACAACCTATAAAATGCATAAAATGTTGCCCCATTTTCTTTTAAGAACTTTGGGTGCATTTTTTATGAGCAAATTAGTATTTTTCTTCTCATTTTATACTTAAAATATCACATCATCATAAAAAAAAGCTAACTTTTTATAACCATTCACAAACATTATTTATATATATTAATAAAAATACTATACTTACATTATCATATACATAACTATATCGACCACCAATTAAAAATTTTCTTTCCTATTTTTTTTCTTTTTTTTACGAATTAGTCCAAACAACAACTGAATAACATTAATTATATATTTACACATAAAATTAACTTAACATCCTCATTTTAATGTGTATATGATGATATAATTGTAACAAAATCCATATATAAATAAATATTTCTTGCAATCTCACTGATCAAGAACTATCACCCTAAGCCTTCGGGTAGTTCAAGTCTACTTGATTGGGCTGCAGGTCTCTCTAGGAGCTTAATGTTCAAACACTGGAAGTGCTGATGCGATATGGTTTGGGAAAGACAGAACACTTGTTTGATTGTAAGATGGCTTCATTGGAGCCATACTGGTTAGGGTTTTGCTCATCTATCTCAAGTTGATCATAGTTCTCTAGCACTACATGGCTTCATTGGCCCAAGTTCTTTGTGACAACAATGTCATCATTATTTGCAGCATCAATCATTGCTCTCGCATCGCTTGCATAAGCTCTACTCCTATCGTCATCCCCAGCTCTAGAGACTTAATGTCAAATATGTTAAGGTCGCTTTTCACAGCCAGCTTATTCAGATTTGGCTTTCTTTGCCTCACTCCCCATTGCTTCAAATTCGGTGAACCTAATGTGGCCTGGCCAACTAGTTCATCAATTTCGAACTTCAATTTGTACTTTTCCACCGCTAGATATAGTGCATCAAATGGTGTTGTCATCCCATCTTTGCCATCAAACTTCGTATCTGGCAACCTGTTGGTCGACATGCCTTGTTTCAAGCTTTTGCTGCTAACTTTGCAAGCTCTAAGGGGTCAACTTCTTTTCCGGTGCTTAGCTGGGTTTCAACTAGTTTGCTGTTCATGGCTCGACCTCACAAGGGTAAGGGTTGTTTCGGTGGTTGGGGTAATTCTCTGGCGATCTCACCCTCGCCATCGTGGTCTACTACTTGAAGAAAAAATGTTAGAGCAGAATAGGAGTTACCATACATGCTAAAGATTTATTTGGTTTAAATAATATGGTTGCAATGAAGAGCTAATCTGATTTTGACTTAATTTCAGTCTCACTAGCAGCAGTAAACTCTAGCAAGCTCCGCACAATCAATGTGCTTAGCGACTGAAGGAAGCAGACTCTCTCATCCTTTGGGCAAATATCGTTCTTTTTCTTTGACACAGTTCAGTAGCACTTCAGCTATTCAATTAGAGATGGATTCTGACAGGAGAAAGAAGATTTTATTTCATCTTTCTGCGTTTGATCAACAGTCCGATAAAGTCTTGAAACCATCCAAAAACCTCTGAAACTATCTTTTTGCAGAGAGCGCAAGCTAATAACATAAGAGATCTGGAGAACTTTGCAGCGCTTTGAAAAACAAGGTTTTGAAGCAAAAGAACCTTGTTTTCTGCCTTGAAAATAGACTAGAATGCCTGTCAAACTTTATAGCTAAGGGGTATATATTCTCAGGCAAACAGATCAGGTTTAATTGTCAAAAAGAAAGAACAGTACGACTTAATATAGAATATCAATGATTATAGCTGTCCAGAAAAACAATATAAGTATATTTCAATGACACATTCACGTGTGACCATTCCTTAAATCGGCATTCATAAGTGAAGATGTCCAGAGCATCATTGTAAGGATATTTCAATGACAAATTTACGTGTGACCAATCTATAAATCGACATTCATAAGTGAAGATATATACATAAATATACTTCCGTGTAAATTTTTAAACTTGATGGGTTCTCATAAATAACATATATAGCATCATGCATCTTTAGAAACATATGGCATTCCCATATCACTCTCTGAGCCCAGAAGATTTTCATCAAACATTAGTTTCCAGTGAGCACCACAGATAATCCAAAGCTTGTGAGATGATAATGGGCGGTTAAACCATTCTTCTAAGAAAAATGTGATAAGATAGTATTACTTTTGTCTTGCAAGATTTGTTAATTCAAATGAAAAAATCTTGGAATAATTCCCTGCGTGACACAAAAAAGATTTGTATATATAAATCTTACATCTAAACATTATATATCTACAGAATCACCCTTTTCTCCATTTTTAATATTCAGAAGATTTTGATGGTAAATACCGGAATCCCATCTAAATTCATTTGCAAACATTGATTTGGTTATCAATAAATTTCTCAAAATATTAAATCCAAATAAAAATTTATGCATAAAACATTCTCAAATGAAATTGTTTTCATGCATAAAATCTTTTATCAAACATATTAAAAAAATAAAATTAAAATAAATAAATGCAAACTTTTTCTAGCAGCAGCATGTGCCGCCATGTGAACAATTTCCCTAGCCTACTCAGTGTTTAAAAAAATGGCAATCCTACACCCTCCTCTGGTAGCAGCATCAGTTGCACTAGATAAACAAAGGGTAAAATAAGCCATAGACATGTTTGTAATGGGACGGGGAAACGTCCTTTCAAACGAAAAGTATGTTCAGCATTTTAATAATAACATAAATGGGTCTAACCCAAACGAATGTGGTTTCAATTCATTTAAAATGTTAAAAGGTATGATTTTTTAATATGCACACTCAACCCATATAATGACTTGGTTCATTTATTTTAAAGTCGATCAAAAACACCTAACCACACACATATAAATATAAGAAATTTTGAAATACTTCTTAAATAATCAATTTGAAGCACGACAACAAACTAAGACGATTTTTTAAAAATAGGTTAAAAATTAAGCTCGGTAGCAATTGCCTAGGTGAAACAATTAAAAAAATAGTATATTCAGATCAACAACAACCTTTTATGACTAGAAGCAATAGATACACATTTAGACAAGTTGACAAGCCTATGATTATTAAGTAGCATTTCTTTTTAAGATATAAAAATACTGCTCCAAATAAGCCTTTTCACAATAGAACCACAAGCTATTTTAAAAGAAAATATCTATATATTCCATTCTAGCCACAGATCGCAGAATGTAATGCTTGCAAGTAGTAAGAAATCATTCTTTTTCTTTTTATATTTAACTTTAGCACACCACTCCAGAAACTAGAGCGGAATTAGAAAGAAAATATGGAGTGGTGTGCTAAAGTCCAAATACTTTAGACTTCTTATAAGGCCAAAAGAGAAAGAGCAAGTAAGAAAGTAAATACCGCAAAAATTTTAATCTCCACAAAGTTTACAAATTTTTATCACAAGCAAAGCCTTGTTTGAGAAGCTTAACTGCTATATTAACCCCACTATAAATTCATTGCCAAAAAAAGCAAGATAACTTGAACTACTAATGTTTAAACCATACCCATACATACCATAGTACCATTTCTCTTCACCCAATAACAAGATATTTTGCACAAGATAGGGAAAGTGTAGCTTTTCCATCTTTGGTGGCAGTAAGAAGATTGCTCGAGAGATTCAGCATTGCATTATTGAAGAATATACGCAAGCACATTTTGAGCTTTTTTCAGACAATGGAGCACTTTGGACCTCCATGGTCTCAAGTTTGGCAGCCTTTGAGTCTCCACCAATGGCCTAAGACTGTCACTAAAGGTAGTCCTTAAAAATAAAGTAAGTTTACAAGCTTTGCAAATGTTATTAATATTAACATTCCAAGTCCACCAAACGCCTTAAGTGTTGCTTCTTTCCCAAATTAAGCTTAACTTTTTTATTTAGTGATCCATCAAAAAGAAGAAAAATTTTGGAGGTGAAAGACCTCCTGTGCAACAGGATCCTTCAAGGCAAAACCAATGTACCCATGCCTACGGCAAGAATACCTACCCATACCATAATTTTTAATTTGACTACTGCAGAAACTGGTGCTACACTACACGTGGATACTTGTACTATTCTTATTCATCAAATTGCTATAATTTTATTTGATTATGGTGTCAGCCACTCTTTCATATCTGCTTCACGAGCTGCTACACTCAATTTAACCATAAATGAATTATCTAGTCATATGATTGTGGGTTTGTGATAGTTTAAGAGCGGCTACGTACCTGCAATTTAAATATTAACAGTAGACTCCTAGAAGTTGATTTTATTATTCTTCCGATTATAACGTTCGATGTTGTGCTTGTTGTGAACTCGATGAACAAATAGAATATTATTATAGATTTTCAGAAGAATGTTCAGATCGGTTCAAAAGAAGTTAAATTGCTTTTGTAGGCTGCAAGGAAATATTTTTTGTTTAATCTTATTTTTTAATGCTAATAAGTTTTTATATTAGAGGCCTATGAACTTGTTAAGAGATTGGAAGATACCCCTATTGTCTTTGAATTCTCAGAAGTCTTTCTTGAGGATCTCCCAGAATTGCCATCAGCTCATGAGATTGAGTTCTCTATCAATTTATTGCATGAAGTTTCTCCTATTCTAAAAACACCGTGCTGTATAGCTCTAAAAGAACTCCAAAAATTTATATAGAAGATACAAGAGCTAACAGATTGT
Organism: Gastrodia elata; assembly: GCA_016760335.1. Lineage (NCBI taxonomy): Eukaryota > Viridiplantae > Streptophyta > Magnoliopsida > Asparagales > Orchidaceae > Gastrodia > Gastrodia elata. The sequence continues at coordinate 5,956,225 of CM028672.1, read as the reverse complement.
GGCTTTATTCATCCTAGCACTTCGACTTGGAGAGTGTCGTTGCTATTTGTGACTACTGAAAATTAAATAAATTCATCATTAAAAATAAGTATCATCTTATGAGATTTGATGCTTTATTTGATCAACTAGAGAGAGCAATAGTCATTTTGAAAATTGACCTTCTCCAGATAAAAGAAAAGCATATCCCTATATCAGCAATTTGAATCCATTATGGACATTTTGAATATCTAATCATGTGATCGCTCCATCTATTTTTATAGAAGTAATGCACCAAATCCTGAAACTTTATTTAGATAGGAGAATTATTATATTCATTGACAATATCCTTATTGAAAGATTAAAAGAGAATATGCAGAACATTTGAGAATTGTATTACTCTTAAAAGCCATCAATGTGTGTTGAGTATTCTAAATTTTAATTCTAGTTAAAATCAATATCATTCTTGGGTCATATAGTTGGATGGAAGGAATTTCAATTGGTCATAAGGTCAGTAATATACGTGAATGATCACATATGACTTTTGTAATTGAAATATAAGGTTTTTTGGGACTAGATGAGCATTATCAAAATTTTATAAAGGGAATTTCTCATATAATAGCTCCAATAACAAGATTAACCTAGAAGAAAGTTAACCTTTCAATAGTTAAAGAATTGTTAAACTGATGCACTTGTTCATGCACTTCAAATAAGAGAGAAAGATTATCAACTTTTCAACAATGTTTCACTTTGTGGGCTATGATGGTATTCGTGCAAGGACATGCTATCACATACGCATCTAGCCAATTACATCAGAAAAAATTATATAGCATATGATTTAGTATTGGCAGCAATTATTTTTGCACATGAAATTTAAAGATATTCTCTATGGGGCTAGATGTTAAATTTTCATAGATTATCAAAGCCTTAAATACATATTCACTTAGAAAGAACTAAGTCTACAATAACTTATACAAATTATGATTTAAACATTTAATACCACCATGAAAGAGCCAATATGATAATTGATGCATTGAGCAGAAAATCCTCCATAATTTACATCAATTAACTTTGGTAAATGCAGTTATTAGGAGATAGAGAAACTAGATTGGAAGCTGTTATCAAAGAATCGACTAAGGTAATTCTAAACCAACTATCACTACAAGTTTCTCTTGAAAAACATATTAAAATAGCACAAAAGGAAAATAGCAGTATGAATCTTTAATAACTTCAGTACGACAGAATCTGGAATAGAACTCTGGCTTGATGTTATATACCAAGAAAATAAATTGCAAATACCAAATGATCCAGAGCTACAAAATACTATTTTGTTAGAAGCTCATAATGTAGGGCATACCATTCACCAAGTGTTACCAAAATGTACAAAAATTTGAAGACACTATTTTGGCAGCCAATATTTACAAAGGAAGTAGGACAATTTGTAGCTAGATGTGAGGTTTGCAATTTGGTCAAGGCAAAACATCATAAACCAAAAGGGCTACTTCAACTAGTTCCAATTCCAAAGTAAAAGTGACAAGATATCCCCAAGGATTTGTTATGGGTGTCCCCGATCCATGTTGGGAAATGATTCTATTTGGGTGATTGTAGAGCATCTTACTAAATCTAATAATATTTTCTATTCACCAAACAAATATAGTTGCCAAGCATCTAAAGGAAGTAATCATATTGAAATTCGGCTCACATTGAAGTTTGGCGCACCATTCAAGTAGAATTGAGACCCAAGCTATATTTGAGTGCAAACTTTCATCCCCATACTGATGGCAAATAATATCAAATCATATCAGATTCTAGGATTCACTTCATCTTTGCATCATAGATTTTGGAGATAGTTGGGATGAGCATCTACCTTTAGTAGAATAACACCTACCAATCCAGTATTGGGGTAGTGCCTTATGAAGTGTTGTATGAAAGATGGTTTACTACATATATTGCTTGAAAAAACGTAGGTGGCAGCCAATTATTTGGCTTAGACATGGTTGATGCTGCTGCTACAAAAGTCAAACTTATTCAAGTCAAGCTATGGATAACACAAGACATGCATAAGAAGTACTTTGATTCCAAACATCGTAAAGCAAAATTTGACAATATATTTTGTATATGTGACCGTAAGCACTTTAAAAGGCATCAGTTTCTTTAGAATAGTAAAATAGTTTAGTTCTCAATTTATTGAATTATTTGAGATTTTGAACAAGTTGGGTAGAATGCCTACAAACTTAAACTCTATGATCATTTAAGTGCAATCCATAATGTTTATATGCTTATAAAATTACCTCACATAGCATGTGAATTGTATTAGAATGAGAAGCATTGAATCATTATTGCAAGTGAGTTCTTTCTTGTTATATTTAGGCATGTAAACTTACCATACATAAGTGGAGATTTTGAAAGCGGCCGTGTGATATTGTTATTGCTATTTTGCATGGGAATGACTAGTATTTTGTTATGGCCTATTAAAAAAAAGAGAAATTAATCAATGAATGAATTTGTGAGCAGTATTAGTGAGTGATGTACCTCCATTTTTTTTCTTTGAGTGCTTGTACAAACAATGCCATCAACACAATGAGATAAGGAGGGTCATCTGATCTGAGAAAAGGGTATTAACCTGTTTGTGATAAGACTCATTGTTTTATGAGAGCATTACCGATGGGTGGCGTAAAACCTTACTTGGAAGTTGATGAGCTAAGTATGAATTCCTAAAGAGACAAGTAGGGTTTGAATCCATACTTGGGGCATATGGGTATGAATTCCTAGATAAAGGCAAGGGTATAAAGTTCAAACATGGATGGACTCACAAGCATAATTTGAGAAATTTCAGACAATAGACTAACAATTACAATAAGAAAAAGAATACTGCTATTCAGACATAAAAATCATATTACTGAAATGATTTATCGGTTAGTATGTATGTTCAATAAAAAATTTCATTGAACAAGAATTGATCTTACAACTCTGTTTCCTAGTTGAATCCACATCAATAATGCACTTAGAATGTGCTATTTCTATTTCATGTAAAGCCATATACACTTGTTGTACTTGACCCCTTAGATTGCTTCATATTCCCTTGTCTATTGCATACCTTATTGAGAATTTAAAAATGCTATCAAAACACTGCTACTTGCAAAACTAGAAACAATGATTGGCATGAAAAGAATTTATAAACATGTTAGATTTCTATGTACTCTTTTTTGACAGGTGTTAGTACCTAATAATTTTTAGGTGTAGTATCGTGATAACTGAAGTTTTGAATGAAGCGCTCTGATAGAAACACCTAGAGGTGTATTATGATAAAATTTTGTTAATATTATGTTGATGTAATTAGTAGGATTTTGGATTTAAAATAGGTGGTTTAAAACTTTTATCGTGTATTGTAACATTAGTATGATTTTGTAGTATTAATGTATATTTTGGATGAAATTAAATTAAATTCCCGTAGCAGTTGATTGCATAATTTGGATGTTTATACTTTAATTCTCCTCATTTTTCCTCAATTCTAGATCCCGGGGCACCTAATAACTTAACTATGAGTGTCCTCAGTTGCCTTCTTTAATAATAGGCAATTGATAAATTATCCACTATGTCAGGACATTTTATTTTTATTATTAACATTAAATTGCTATTCCATTCTTCATAATAAGTTGAATAGTTTCGCAAGTGCAGTTAGTTCTATAGCAGGCATCAATGCAGGGGGGAAAGGCAGCCAAAATTGCTTTTGCCAGCAGCAACTGCTCACCAGCAGTAGTAACATAAAAGGCAACGCATCTTTAGAAAAATACCAACTTTAAGTCGATTGCCTTTGGTAACATTCGATAGCTTTTTTATTTTAATTCAGACAGTAAAACCACAAGTTAAATCCTATTTGCTAACCTGAATTTTTACATTGTGAAGTCCCGGTTTTTTTATTTTAATTCAAACAGTAAAACCACAAGTTAAATCCGATTTGCTAACCTGATTTTTTACATTGTGAAGTCCGGACTTTCTTTCATGTCATCGGCAGCATTGGGATTGTCTCATTTAAAGGCACCACAACAGGAGCATACTGCAATTTTTTGGATATAATAATAATATTTTATTTTAATTATTATTATTATTATTATTTGAAGAAAAAAAAAAATTGGATGGGAAGCTAGACTAAAGGTAGATACTAACCTCATCATCTTCATCCCACATGGCATTCATACGGCCGTCCATAAAATCCCACCCTAAAGTGGTTTCAAGAAATTTCTTGAGTCTCCTTGTCTGCAATTTTAACCAGCCAAAACAAAAATAACAAGTAAACAACGAAAGAAACAGGAAATCAAAGTATGCCTACTTTTATTCTTAATGGCTTGTCTTCACAAATGATACAAAGTTCCATTGAGAAATTATTAAATTTCTGTTTGATAAATGACTCAAATTCGATTCATATGTGTGTATAAACAAGTTGTCTTTCATTTAACAAAAAAGTATTAGCATAGTACAAGGAGAAGATTATAATGATTTAAGTTCAATTTTTAAATTAGTCCAAAGTAATTCAAAATAAACAAAAATTAAAAAGCCTGGAAGCCAATCACTATCAAAAGCTGTGCAAGGACTAGCTTGGGTCGTGCAAGACCCTACAAGGGGGTCACTAGCGCCGAGGAATCTGCTGCAGGGGCGTAACAATTAGCAAAGGCTGACCAGGCAATGAGGTTATTCAAGGGATAGAGAGCTCAAACATGTTTGGGATCAATACAATATTCTCAAAGAACACTAAATCCCACGGAAGAAACAGATCATTGAAGCAATAAAATAAATAAAAAATCGATAAAATTTCATAGGCACAAGAGACACAAAAATTTACATGGTTCCGTGAAAACCATCTGTTTACAAGAAAAAGAGAGAATTTCACTATGAATGGAAGATGATTACAAATTGTCTCTATTGTATTCCTTTTGAACTCTCACAACCTATATATAAGAGGAAAAAGCATTTAATCTCAATTTCACTTTGAAACTGCACGTAACTGCATAGTTATCAATGACGCATACATATGCCTCAATTGACATACCTTGAAACTCTCCAAAACTGTAACTGCACAACCATCAATGGCTATTAAACTTCACAATTCTCCACCTCAACTTTCATATGTCATGTGAGAAATGACTCCGACATGCTCCAAGCATAGTGACTACACCTCAAAGGTTGCCTACGCATCCTCCACCCAAGAAATTAAGCCGCACGTTATTCTTACGAGTTTACATCAAAACCCACAAACATTCACCAATTTCTTGCAATCTGCTCATGAGTGTATACTTGTCTGATATTAAATCATTGGTAGCTAGAATTGTTGCCGCAGGCTCAAAAATTGATCTGGAGGATGTGATATTCTACATATTAATGGACTTCTTTCTACATATCAAGCCTTCAAAATCGCCATCCGAACCAAACTCACACCCATTAGTCTTGATGGCCTCTATTGTCTTCTACGCAGTGAAGAAATCAATGTACAACAAGATATTCACAATGAAATCCAGATATTCAACTCACCTACCAACAACAACAGCCCACATTTCTCCTTATTCTTTAGACAATGTCGTGGCAAAGGTAGAGTTAGTCGGGGTCGCGGTCGGTTTCCACCAATGACTCAAGGAGGACCACCAGCACAATGACCCTACCGATTCTCACATATTGACTGTCAGATATGCAACAAACTTGGCCATTTAACTAGCAATTGTTGGCATAAAATGAATGCCAATTACGACTCTCCAACCCAACAAATCCCTCAATCACATTTCGTATGGACAGAATGACTGATCACAGCTAATATCTGGATTCAGTAGCCTCTAATCACATCACCAACAACTTTGGCAAACTACACGCCACCAAAACCTATCAAGGCAATGACTGGGTAACTAATGACAACGATCAATCTCTTCCCACTTCCAGGCATCCTTCCCACCCCTATTCGTAAGTTCCATCTAATTTATCTTCACTACATTCCACAGTGCCAATACAATCTTCTTTCCATACATAAACTAACTACCGATAACTCTTGCTCAATTTTATTTAATCCACATGGTTTCACAATAAATGATCTCCAAATGAGTACTTCATTTTTTAAATGTTGTTGCATCAATGGTCTTTGCATCATTTGATCATCTCCAGAACCATCTCTGTCCACCACCATCTTACGATCCACTACAACGTCCACCAATCTCCCCTGGCACCTGCGGCTTGGACATCTTTAGCTGAGAAATCCATCAGCTCCTTTGCAAGTCTACTCCTAGTCTCGGTAAGAACAATTCTTTTCCCTAAACTACTTGTCTCACAACAAAAATTCATAGATTACCATTCCCCAAAATTTATAAATTGAAAATATGATTCTTTTGAATTTATACATTATGATGTATGGGGTCAAGCCCCACTATCTCCAATGAAGGCTACAAATTTTATGTTATTTTTGTGGATGATTGTTCCCAATTTACTTGGTTGTTTCCAATCAAAGAAAAATCCGAAGCCATACTCAAATTTATCCATCTTCAAAAATCCAAAGCCATACTCAAATTTATCCATCTTCAAAAATTCATCGATCGCCAATACAATAAACACATCAAAATTCTCCAAATTGATGGAGGTGGCGAATACAAGTCCTCATCCTTTCATAACCTACTCAACAATCTAGGCATTCATCACCAAGTGTCATGCCCGTACACTCCGCAACAAAATGGGGTGGCTGAACGCAAACACCACTATATACTTGAAATCACTCGTGCTCTCCTCCTCCACATGGCTCAACTACCCGAAGGCTTCCGGGCACACACAGCCCTCATGTCTGAATATCTCATTAACCGTCTATCTTCTCCTAATACACACAATATCTCAGCCTACCAACTTCTACATCAAACCATCCCTGAATATCACCATCTTTGAGTGTTTCGCTGCCTCTGTTTTCCCCTCCTACCGCCAACAAAAACTACCAAACTTAGCCCCAAAACACTTCCCTGCATCTTCCTCGGATACTCCCCACACTATAAAAGTTAAATTTGCTTTAATCCCAAACCTCCTCCACTCTAATCTCACATCACGTGCAATTTCTTGAAACTGAATTTCCCTTTCTCAAGCTTATTTAGTCTTCTCCCACATCACCCACGCACCCCCAATGTCCTCTTACTCCTCTCACTCTTGTACCAACATCACATTATACTAAACTAATACAAACTCCTTCCTCTAACAACTTAATCTCTCCTAGAAAGTCAAATTTCTCATCAACTATCCTTCCTCTCCAACCACCCTATTTACCCATACACTTTTCTTCCTCTACCCTATTAACATCCTCCCAGCCATTCCCTCCCAACCGAATCCCAATTAACCATCGAACAAAAGCACCAACTCTTCCCTCTCATCCCATGCTCACCCGACTCAAAACTGATGCCATTACACCAAAACCCCTCTAGAACCTCATACACACAACTCATTCAACCGAGCCTACCTCCTATAACGCCGCAACAAAGCTGGAACATTGGCAACTCGCAATGGAAGACGAGTATTGTGCCTTGATAGATCAACACACCTGGACCCTCGTACCCCGTCCCATCAAAACGTCCTTGGATGTAAATGGACACACAATACAAAACTCAAAGCCGACGACACAGTGGCACGTCACAAAGCCAGGTTGGTGACTCAAGGATTCAATCAACACTATAAAACAGATTACTTGGAAACATTCAACCCAGTTGCAAAATGCCAACTATTCGAATTCTATTCACCTTAATCACTTATTACAAATGGTCAATCTTACAACTAGATGTCTCCAACGCCTTTCTACATGGCAAACTCCACAAGACAATATTTATGAAGAAACCACAAGGGTTTGTGGATTCCAGCCATTCCAGACACATTTGCAAGCTCAATAAAGCTATCTACGATCTTAAGCAATCACTCCGCCAATGGTACTCTACTCTCACAGAGTTTCTACATGCCCACGGTTTCAAAACCAGCACTGCTGATCCCTCTCTCCTTACACAGGATACCTCCACCCATAGAATCTACATCATCATCTATGTGGATGACATACATCTTACCGGTCCACACCAACCCACACTTCACAACTCATTCAAACTCTCACACAATGGTTCCGCATGAAACATCTTGGCACTCCAACCAATTTTCTCGGCATCCATCTCATTCAATCTGCAAACGACCCATTCCTTAGTCAAGTAACCTATGCCTTCACAATCTTGAAAAACTTAGGAATGGAGCCATGCAATCCAGCCATTACCCCCATAATCAGCCAGCAAAACTCCAAACCCTCCTCCCCATTTGCTCAACCCACACTATACAAACAAATAGCAAACAAATAGCAGGTTCTCTTCATTACCTCACTATAACTCAACCCAATCAATGTCTAGCAGTCAATAAGACATGCCAACACATGCACAACCCCACACAAGCTCATTTTGAACTGGTCAAATGACTACTCAGATACGTGAAGGGATCTTTCCGCCTCAAGCTCCTAATCGATCCAGGAAACCTACATCTTCAGGACTATGTCGATTCATATTGGGCAGGTGACACAGACGATCGCAATTATACTACGAACTACTATATCTTCCTGGGAAATACTCCAATCTCGTTGAGCGCAAAAAAATAAAACATTGTATCTCGCTCCTCTACTGAAGTTGAGTACCGGGCACTTGCAACCACACCCATAGACATCATCTAGCTACGCAGGCTACTTCAAAGAATTTGATCTCCCACAAAATAATCCAACTTCTCTATTATGCGACAACCTCTCAGCCATAGCACTCACCAAGAACCCTGTCTTTCATGCAAGAATAAAACACATGGAAATTGACTGCCACCTCATTTGTGATAACATTCAGAAGCATGAAATTAAACTACAACACATCTCCACAGGAGAGCATATCACAAGCATTCTTGCAATGCCTCTATCTATAGCCTGTTTCAACAAACACCTGTCCAAACTCAATAGTTCCCCTTTAGATGGTTTGTTTGCGGGGGGATATTAGTAGCTTATTTAATTCTCAGCTGTTACTCTAATAAAAAAATTACAATACAATTATAATAGCCGAATTAATGGTATCACCATGGGATTGATGGTATCACCCCCTCTTTCTTTACGGGCAACTGGAGGATCACCCAGGCTGACACCTTGGCCGTTGTTCACAATTTTTTTGATGGTGAGCGGATGCCACAATGCTGGCGTGACACTCTAGTAGTTCTCATTCTAAAGGAAGAGGGGGCCGCCACTCCGAGGCAGTTCTGTCCTATCAGTCTGTGCAATACAATCTATATGAAGATGGCCAAAATCTTGGTCATGCGCCTTAAGACAGTGCTGCCCCCATTGATCTCTCCAGAATATGGTGCCTTTGTTCCCGGAAGGCATATCAGTGAGAATTGCCTCACAGTCCAGAAGATCCTCACACGGCTCTCATATTCCACCTCAACGACAGGTCACATGGCCATCAAGGTAGATATGGAGCAGACTTACGACTAGATGGAGTGGAGGTGCCTACGCTTGGTTCTTAATAGATTTGGCTTCCCATAGAGGTGGACAGACTGAGCCATGCAGTGTGTGGAATCCCCAGGTTCTCAGTCCTGGTCAGTGAGCACAAGCTTCCCTAGATAGTGGGGAGGACTGATTTTCGGCAGGGATTCCCCCTCCCCCCTTACTTATTTATCCTGTGTTCGGAGCTCTTTTTCCTCCTGGTCAGGCGGCAGCAGCGGATCGGACGCCCAATTGGTATCACTCTCGATCGGGGCGATCCTAGCTTCTCCCACCTCATGTACTCAGATGATCTGATACTGTTTGCCCCAGCTACTGAGGCAGCAGGGAGAGAAATACAACAGATTTTGGCAGATTATGGTAGTTGGACTAGACAATCTGTGAACTCGCGCAAATCACGTGTTGTCTTTAGTCGGTAGACCCCTACATAACCCCAACGTAGGATTGCGATTCGGCTGGGTTTCCGGAGAGGGTCGTCGCTCTGATACTTGGGAGTCATGGTCACTGGCCGAAATTCGCGAATAGCAGATTTTGCAGCAGTTATTGAGCATGTTCGAGCTAGGATGGGTTCATGGAGCAGTCGCCACCTTTCTCTTGCAGGCAGGTTGTGCTTGATCAAATCCATGCTCACCATGATCCCCATCTATCTAATGTTGGTTGCCCCGGTTCCGAACTTCTGCCTCTCAGACATTGAGGCTATTCTCCGTAATTTTCTTTGAGAAGGAGTGGAGGTAGTGGTCTGCACTACGTGAGGTGGCAGGAGGTCTGTCGACCGCTTGAGGCTGGTCGACTCGCGATCAGAGACTTGAGGCTGTGGAGGAGTGTTCTTGTAGCTCGCCACACATTCAGCTACGTGAGCAGGGAGGATCTCCTATGGGTGAGAACCATAGAGTTCCGCTACCGTCGCCCGGGTGAAAACTTTGTTGTTCGGCGTTCTGATTCTGCAGTTTGGACGATACTAGGGTATGGGTGGCCGATCGTCTAGCGCCACACTCGGTCAGTAAAGGAGAGTTTGCAGTGGCAGGTTGACACACGCTTTCACGGAGAGCCGGCCTTGGCAGTTTGCGGCCATGTGGGCGATGGCTCTAGGCCACAGGGAGGCTTGTTTCCTGTGGCGATTACTCAGTGATGCCAATCCCAACGCGGTATTGGCTGTTCATGAGGGGGCTCACTCAATCAGCAGCTAATGTCTGGGATTGTGATACTGATGAGGACAAGAAGCACTTCGTGGCCCACTGTAGTTATACGAGGACCATACTAGAGACTTTTGTACGCTGGGGCTTGCTGCCGGCCACTATAATCTCCTGGTACCAGTTTACTGCTTTGTATTCAACAGCTACTGCGTCTTGCAACCGCCATTTCAACTGTCAAGTTGTGGCCCATTCTTTCTACCAGGCTTGGCGGAAAAGGACTAAGCGTTCTCACGGTAGTCCGTACCTGACTCCGCTGGTTTGTCAGTGCAGGTCTGCATGATGGGTCTGATTCCTAGGGTTCCACGGCCCGCCAGAGCCCCTTCACCTCCATGAGATAATACCCCCCGACCCCTTTACGGGTCTGAAGGCCAACACTGACGCTTCCTATAAATACGGGAAGCCTGCTGCTTTCGGTGAAGTTGTGGTTCGCGACTCAGGAGGTCATTTGCTCGTTGCTGCTGGAGCCCATTTACAGGACCTGTCTCCTCTCCAAATTGAGATGCAGATGAATACTATTCTGCGACAGACCCTCATGCTCAAAGACACTGACACAGAGGGATTCATCATAGCGGGCGACTGTCTTGGACCGATTCGGAGGCTCCAACATCATTGGGAAAGGACTCCGTACATGAGGCGGAGAGCGCCACGCTGATCACCTTCCTTTCTTGCAGGACTTTCCTTGTGTTATTTTTGCTCACCGTTCACGTGATGTGAATCGCGCGGTGGACTATTGTTCTATGTTAGCCCGACATGACGATTTTTCTTTTGTTATGGGAGATGTGCTCCCTGGGAGACTTTTAGACCTCCTCATTGAGAACACCATGGAGTCTGATCTCGGTTGATGATGTACTGATGCTTTTACTTATTTATGCTTAGGCTACGATCATTTTTCTAAGAAAAAAAAAATCCCCAGTCATTACTTGAACGACACTCAGAGCATTACAATGCTACTCTACTATATATATGCAATCTCTGTAAACAAATGGATGTATCAACAAAATGCAGAATTCTCTCTTTCTTACGCCTTCTTATTCTTTTCAACTATAAAATATATTAAACTTCCATCTGCACTAGCATACGGAATCAATTTCATTGCCTTCCTTTCTTCATCATCCTTGGGACACACCTTAGTATTCAACTCTAAGTAAGATGCTGACGGAAGGCTTGCACATTTGGTTGAATCATCAATCCCAAATTTCTTTAATGCCTTCTCTAAATACGCTCATTGAGAAAGCCAAATCAATCCAACTTCCTTGTCCCAATGAATCTCCATGCCAATGATATTATATGGTTTTCCTAACTCCATCTCAAAATGTAATGATAATTGTTGTTTCGTATTGCGAATTTTATCAATATAGAATGAAGCAATCAACATATCATTGACAAATAAAAAAAAGTAGATAAACTCAATTGACAAATCTCTTGAAGTAAGCACAATGATCAAATTGACACATATACATTTCTTCTTCCAATTTCCTGTGTATGAATGTCGTCTTCATGTTAAGTTCTCAAAGATCGGATCACATGCACTACAAGACCTGAAAGTGAGATGTTTAACAGCTAGAGAAAAGACTCCATCATAGTATATCCTCTCTCGTTGTGCAAAGCCTTCAGCAACAAGTCTTGCCTTGTAGCCCACATCAGCAACTCCTTGAGATTCTTCTTTCTAAGCATACACCCAAGTGCATTCGATATCAATCCTCCATGGAGAAAGCTTCACCAAACTCCAGGTTGCATTCTTATAAAGAGGCTCCATCTCTTCAATCATCGCTATCTCCCAATGCTCACTCTCATGACTCACCATAGCTTCCATATAAAGGCATGAAATATTAGTTTCTGAAACTAATAATGCAAATCCAATGGAATCCCTTAGCCATGCTGGTTTTGGGACATTCACCCTCCTGGTTCTGTCAATAGCAATATACTCTCGCACTGGAGTCTCTCCTACTCTTACCTCCTCAGCATCAATACTTTGGTCATCATATGATTTAGTATGTCCAGTAATAATAGGAAATCGTGAAACAAATGGAACTACTTCAAGCTCCACTTTCTGCAATTTTTCACTGGTTCCTATATGACGCTCCACTTTCCTCCTAAGCCTCAGAAAAAATTCCTCATCAAAATTCATATCCCTGTTTATCATAATTTTTCTACCCTCCATATCATATTATTTATAACATTTAACTCCTTGCCTATACCCAACATACATAGCTTTCTTGGCTCTCGATTCAAGGTTATCATTCTTTACATGATAATAGGCAAGACATTAAAAATTTTTTAAATTCTAATAATCAATAGCATTTTTATCTAACCATAACTCCATATGAGTCTTCTTTTCAATAGCTATAGAAGGCAAATTGTTGACAATGTGATAGGAATAGTCTAGGGCCTCTGCCTAAGAGAATATCTCCAACGCAGCATTCGATAACATACACCAAATTCTCCACCAAAGTTCGATTCATCCGCTCTGCCACTCTGCATTGTTGTGGCATCTCTTTCACTATGAAGTGGTACTCAATCTCAATTTTTTGGCACTCCTGCAAGAAACTATGTGAAGAGTACTCACCATTATTATCTGATCCAATCTTCTTCACCTTCTTACCAATTTTGTTCTCCACCCACTTCTTCCAAATCCCAAGCTTCTCCAGTACTTCGCTTTTGCACTTCATGATGTACACCCATACAAATTTGGAGTACACGTCAATAAATGTGACACAATATCGTTGTTCGCCAAATAATGTCATATTTGCCAGACCCCAAACATCTGTGTGCACATAATCAAGTATCCCTTTAGTATTGTGGATTGCTATACCAAAGGATACACGTGTCTTCTTGCCAAGCACGCAGTGCTCGCCAAATTTGAGCTTGCAAGTATCAGCTCCTTCAGTCAAACCTTGCTTCTTCAAGGAAATAAGTGATAGCTCCCCAACATGTGCTAGCCTCACAAGCCATAAAGTAGTATCATCAACTGACTCATCTACCATCACAGGTCCATCTTCCACTGTACTTCCTTGTAGATAGTACAAATTTTGTTGTCAAACTCCCTTCATGTACGTCATAGACTCATGACTAATATTTAGAACTCCTGCCTTAGTAATAACTATAACCCCTCAGCTTCAAAAGAACCAATCGACAAAAAATTCTTGTCAATATCTGAAACATGTCGCACATCCTTCAATTCTCGAACAATCCCATCATGCATGAGCACCAAGATGCTCCCTATCCCAACAGTGCGATAGGCATGATTATTACCCATCGTCACAGCACCACTCTCCAGTACCTTAGTATGGAATTACTCACGCCGTGGAAAAACATGATAGGTAGCGCTCATGTCCATAATATAACACAATTCATATGCAAATAAGCATTGGGACACAACTATGAGAGAAATATCAGAGTCATCAACATTAGTGTTCACATGTGTAACATTCGCTTCAACATTTGATGAATCCTCCTTCCCGTTCTTCAATTTTGAACAGTCCTTCTTCCAATGGCCGTTCTCCAAACAATAGGCACACTGATTGTGCCCAAGGCTTCGACCCCTTGACTTTCCCTCTTCTGGATACCACCACCATTCTTCTTCTTCTTCCATTCTTTCTTCAAATCTTCCACACTGGGGGCTATCTCTAACTTCGTAGACTCCTTGTCTCTTCGTCGAAGTTCATGATTTAAGAATGCCATCATTACTTATCATACTTTAAGGCCTCCTTCCCATGAATGAGTGTATGGTGAAGTTTTCATACTCATTCATGAGTCAGTTCAATAGAAGAAACGCATTGTCTTCATGCTCCACGTCTTCATCCAAATTGAGAGGATATGCCAACAATTTAATGAAAATATTAATATGCTCGTAGATTGAGACATCTCTATGCATCTGGAATCTGTAGATGCCTCTGCTTCATGTGGAGTAAATTCTCCACACTTTTCGTCATGTACTTATTCTCTAGAGTTTGCCATAACTTCTCCGTCGAAGTTTTCCTCATCACAAAATACTTGATGCCCTGTGTAAGACAATTGCAAATCAATCAGCATGCGCTTCTATTCATCTTTGCCCAATCTTTCTGACATATTTTTCGACTTCCCATCGCCTTTTAAAACATATTTAAGATTCTAGGCACACATCGCATTTATCACCTCGCAACACTACATCCCAAAGTTATTATTCCCGTTGAATTTTACGACATTAATTTTTGCAGAATGTGTCATAAATTGATGCACAAATCTTTCAATGCAGTACCCATTGATGAAGTTTCTCCATTCTTTGCCATAATTGTACAATAGAAAATATGTAGTAAACAATAATTCTTGCAGCACAATAACCTCCCTCTAATATCACTTGTTGGGATCAAAATAATATTATTGAAGAACACTAAATCCCACAGAAGAAACGGATTGTCGAAGCGAGAAAATAAAAAAAAAATCTACAAATATTCACAGGCACAAGAAATACAAGAATTTACGTGGTTCGGTATAAATCACATACATCCACGAGGAGGAGAGATAGGATTACAGAATGTCTCTCAATTGTATTCCTCTTAAACTCTCATAGTTTATATGTAAGAGGAAGCATTTAATCTCAATTAAACAACAAAAAAATTCCCCAATTAACACTTTGAAAACACTAAAAATTAAACGAAACCGCACAACATCAATGACGCATAAATACACACTAATTAACATCTCGAACTCACCAAATCTATAACCGCACAACATCAAATCAAAGGTCCTATAGTGAGATTTGAGCAGAGTTTTTTTTTCCGAGTGAATCCATATTGGGGTGTAATTAAAATCCCGATGATATCATCAAGACAATTGAGGAAATCTAACTGCCAAAAATTTTACTTAAATTTTAGTGAATGTATCTTAGCATTACCAGTAATCCAGCAACATTACAGGTGAATTATTGCTTATTCAAAAATGTACAGTCAAGAATACAGAAGTCACAACAGGTAGTATACGTTGCAAAGAACTAGCAGGAATCAACGCTAAATATTATGCAGTTTGCATAAGCTATATCATTTTTTGTATTGGATATTCAAAGTGAGGTTCCTTGACATATTTTTCATGCAAATGATAATGTTCTAATCACACATCTAAAATGAAATAAGTTTTAAGAAATTTAAAGTAAAAAAGAAAATAAACGTTAGGAATAGTAGAGCAAATGCATACAATTTTAGTGAATAATTACAGAAAATTAGTGGATTACTAAAAGATGAAACAGGATTAAGGTGTGATACGCCGGGTATTGATGATGATATACCTTAGAGTCAATGCTGCATGGTTCAAATGACGTTCATTTGGTGTTTTATACAGTAAAGTTCGACACACTAAGTTTAAAAAAGTGGCAAAGGATTTAAGAAACAAGGAACGAAAAAAGAAACAGAATAGAAAGTGTGCAATAAAAAATTTATGGTTAGGTTTATAGCTCAATTAACAGCAGGGAGAAATAATTTAAAAAATAAAAATAATGATTATTAGGATGGCTCCTGCATTACTGAAAAAGGTACGTCCATGCCAAGTATATCAATTTAAGAAATTGTTGAATTTTTAACTCCAAGGTAAGATAGCAATTTTCTCATCAAAAATACCATATGAAGAGTTATCGCTCCAAACAAAACAATGAGAATAGTTTAAGAAAGTTAAGTTTCCAAACCCATAACAAAAGGTCTCCATCTATAACTTCAGCATCCAACACCAACGGAAAGAAATCCTGAAAGTTATAACACCTCCATTAGGACTATTTTGAAAAAACATTGTATTTAAAACACAAATGGATGATTAAAACATGCTACGTAATTTTATATGAACTAGTCATTTCAATCATATTTGAAATTATGTGGAGATTAAATCACCCACTTTGATACAAATTAATGGAAACAGCTGGAAAAATATTTCAAAAAGTGAGAAACCTCACCCACTCTCTGCCTATATACAGAGAGATAATCTACTAACTTTTAAAAAGACAGTTTGACATTTCTTTTCACACCCTCAACCATCCATCAAGCAATTTCTTGGCTTGAATTTAAAACTAATTGATGAAAATTGATGTAATCTTTAAATAACTGCAAGGGATATAGCTTTTCAGATCAAGATATATATATACATATATATATACATATATATATATATATATATATATATATATATTTTATAGTACATACACATGCATACATATACATACATAGAGAAAGACATATTATAGTGGTGTACTATTCATTTCTTATTCCTTAGTGTCAAAAGATTTTTGAATGGCTTAGATTCAAAAGAGTTAAATAATAAATGATAATTTTATCCTTTAGTTTCATAAAATTTGATACATTACAAAAAAGTATAATAAATGATGATTTATTATAATTGGCCAAAATAGTCTCTTAACTATTTCAATTTGGCAAATTTAGTCCCTCAATTATTCAATATGTCCAATTTAGTCCCTCATTTATTTATTTCAAACCCAATTTATTCTCACAAAATGAATATATGTGGATTAAATTAGCCTTAAAATGAATAATTAAGGGCCAACATTAAAATTATTGATTACTTGGAGATTAAATTGTCAAAATGGATCAGTTTGAAACTAGCTGGTCAAAACTAATATAGTCGATGGTCTACATTGCCAAATTACTCCTAAAATTATAGTAAAAATCATCTTCCTTCCTCTTCCTCCCCATCATATATATATATATATATATATATATATATATATATCTCATGGGCCCTGGTTGACGGTGATTCTGTCTTCATTTTTGCTTTGTCTTCCCGTTGGATTCTTGGATGTGTTGTCGCTGCTTAATTCAGGTTCCTGTTTGTGGGCTTGGTGGAGATCTCTTTCGCAGACTTTTGGCTCTATTGATTGTGCTAAGGTTTGTTTTGAAGCGGTTTGTGATTTTTGTATCTTTTTTTTTAGCCATTTGCTTTTGCTTTAAATTTTTTCTTTTTAACAAGGACCTTTTAGATTATACCTGGGACCTTATTTTTTAGGGGTAGACTTTAGGTTTTTAGACTTAGGTTCTTTGTATACTCCCTACCCCATGTTTTGTATCTTATTTGCTTTCAATAAAATATGGCCAAGATGGCTTTTTATATAATAAATATATATGTATATATATATATATATATATATATATATTTGAAATAGTAAGAGTTTTCATGACCAACTATTTTGCAATTAGTGCAATAAAGAGGTAAGTTTTTGAAGACAGCTTCCTAGAAATATCCCTCATTTTCACTCCCAATCTAGATAGCTAATTCAAAAGTTTCTGTTAGATCGAAATCAACCAAAACTTGAGCTGCAGACGGCCAAAAGAGATTAGCTGTTGCATAGTCGACCTTAAAGGGTTTCCCAAAATAAGACCCCAATGAAAATAGAATAGAGTGGGTGATCAAATGGACCTTAAGCAGCGGAAAATTTATCCAAAAAGGAACTATAGGAGATTCATGTTTAGGATCAAAGGATATCCTTTTAGAATTCTGATGGTAATCCTAAACCTGAAGAAGATATGGGTTGCGAAATTATTGTCAATTTTCTGTTTTTTTTCTACTTGTCTTAGAAATTGAGTTTACTTTTTTATATAAAAAATATTATCAATACATACAGGATTATATAAAAATAGGGTTATACTTCCTAATGCAAAACATAATTATAAAGGCTACAAACTCACATTAATAATAGTTGATTTGAGATTTGCAAGAAAAATTGCATATGTATAAATAAGAATAGCATCCAATACAACTGCATTTAACACCTATGCGCATGGGGCACTCATGTATTTCCAAATGATGGCTCGTACGACTTCTCTTTCTCCTTATCCTATTCTTAGGCATGCTTTTTTCGAATTCAATCAAATTAGCATTAAAACACTCCTAGGCATGGAAATCTTTGTCAGAGCTTCCATGTAAAGCTTGTCCTCTTTTGCTTGATGAATACTTGCATCATAGATCCCTCTCAAACTAATAATGATACCTTGAAAATAGCTAAGCTTTCTGTCGTAACCCTCATTGATATCTTAGCCTGTCTAAAAATTACCTCGCAATTTTTTTTCAGTCAGACCATTTGTGATGTTGTAATATAGCCATTTTGCATTTCATTATATCAACATCCAACGTATTTTCTAAAACACCCTCCTAATTAATAGTGATGCCGGGACAGTTCCTAAGTATCATTTTTAGATTTTGGTAGCGAACTACATTAAATTTCTTTACGTTAAATCATAAAGATTATTACTAACATTTTGTGCTATTGTATTCTAGTAGGCTCAGCTATTGTAAATGCTTCTAGAATACCAGTGCTCAGGTCTTGGCTGAGATAATGCTCCATGTTCTATCCACCCTTGTTGAAACTGGATTGGCACTTCTAAAAATTGTTCTTTAAAGAGACAGCTTTGGTAAATTTATCCAACATATGAAAGCATTGGTCTTTCTTTGGCTATATCTTGCATAAATTTAACAAGTCAATCTCTAGACTTCTACTCCCTCGGCTGTAGAATAAGCTAATTTCCATAGTTTCAAGCAATTTAATTTTCTTAGGGTTACTTTCGATGTCATCATTAACACCTGGTTGTATTTTCTCTTGATACTGCCCCTACTGAATCTATTTTGGCTACAAAGGTGAGTTGTAAAGGTCTTGCTATTATGCCATGGCAGTAGATCAATTACTTCCATTATATTCTTTAACAATTCACTGCAATATGTCTTCAGGATGGGTGACCTGCTGAGAAGTTATCTTCTGATGGCAAAACCATGAGGCCTTTCAGGCCAAAGCGGACAATACATTTGTGCTTAAGAGTTTGAGCTATTATAAATGGTATCAGAGAAGGTCATAGGGTGTCAAATAAGATCTAAGTGCCATACAGGGTAAAGTGCCACTTCATGTGAGCAACCTCTTGAACCCATGATGGTTAAGGTGCTATATGGTTATAGGTACCTCTTGAGCCTGTAGGGGTCACCTCTAGTACTATCTACCCAATGGATGATTCTTGGATTTGTGTGTGAATACTGACGAGGACACCAGTTACTTAAGTTGGGGAAATTGTAAAGACTCACTTAAGTAATAATAAGTGAAACTCTTAAATATCGGGGCATTTTTTCAGATAACGGTGGAGTTCCTGATAAGAACTCCAAAGTTAAGCGTGTTCAGGTGGGAGCACTCCTATAATGGGTGACTTGCTGGGAAGTTATCTTCTGAGGGCAAAACCGGGAGGCCTTTCAAGCCAAAGCGGATAATACCTTGGTGCTTAAGCATTTAAGCTGTTACAAAGTACTTCCAAGCCCCTGCGCTTAAGAATAATGGGTGCGTGAAAAATGATGAACATATTAATGATGATGAGTTTGAGTATCATTGCAAGCCTTAATCAGAACTCCTTAATAAAGGAAACCAATAATCTTAGCATACTTTTAGGGGTTTTTAGAGTCAAGCTTCTTGTCTCTTTTCAACTTATGCTATTGACAACCTAGAACCCTACTGATTATTGGGGAAACTATTATCATGTTATTTCCTGTCTATCGTTCCCTCGTTGGAAAGTAATTCTCAAATACATTTAATGCAATGCATTATTCTTATATACATATATATGTATATATATTCACCTATGATGCCTGTCGTTCTGTCTTAGCTGCAATGGCTAGGGTAACTCTTCTCCCAATTAGAAACCACCCATTCGTCAATCTCCAAATTGCCGTTTCACTGATCGCTTGTGCTACTTTGGGTTCTCATGTCTTCTAACAAAATTGTGCATTTGCATCATGTGAACTATGTCCAACATTATCGCAGGGATTTTATGGTCATTGCTTCTCGCTCAGCCGCCCCCTCTTTATTTGTCGTCTAGTTTGTCGATGTCACTCAACCTCATTCATTTCCCACCTATGCTACGACATTGGTATCATCTTAGTGTATTGTTTGCATTAGAGGTTCAAACCTATGTCAAGCTTCATTGTGCTCAACTCGACCCTGTTCCATAGTGCTTAGTATTTTCCCTTGTTGAAGCTGGGTGTCTTCTGCTAGTGTACACCACTCGTGGGGCATCGTAGACACGGTCAGTCATGGGCAGAGTGGTCACAGGACTCGTCCCATCAGTTTCACCTACTAGATCCGTCTCATCAGCTACTAATCATCATCATTTGCATGCTGTAGGCATGTCCGTGTCTCTTGTTACTCTGACTTCATCTCCAAGCCATGATTTAGAGAGGGTTACTTGCCCGTCCTCCTCATTAGTGGCAATGGTGACAATGTCACCATAGCTGGCTGCTACTTCTCCACTAGCAGCAGCAGACTTCGGGCCCCTTTCATTTGCTCAAATCATTTCGGGATGTGCATTGCCTTCCTCTAATATTGTGATCCAACGTTAGGACTTTAGAGACCGCAAGCTTGCCCTTTTTTCTCTGAAGAGGAGCACGAATTTAGCCAGCTCTTACATTTTTTTGTTATTGAGAAATTCTTACACATGCAATCAAAATTAGTTCACATTATGGATGCACTAGATGACACTCCATTTAGAGGAGCTGGGTCCATGGGACACAGATCTTCATACATTTAGATAACAAAATAGACTAGACACTAATCGTTTTCAAAAATATCATGGTCATTAATGGGTTTGATATGTGATTGCTGAAATGAACTTAGGAATTTGATTTTGATGTTGATTTACATTTCAAACCAGCATGGTTTTGATTCCCCGAGCACCCAATCCATTTGCAAGAAAAACACTCTTTGGTCTTAAGGCACATTTTTTGGTCTACGAGAAACTTCTAATAAAAAGAACACTTCACGCCTTGAATCAAAAACGTGGATTATATCAACCTCTACTGGTGGACAATGTGATTGTTGCTTGCTCCACATACTTTTAAGGTAGATATCTCCGCTTCTCACCCTTCTGTGATTCGGATTAGCTACGAGAGAAAGTGGGTGCGGTCAAGAACAAACCTAAATATTGTTCTTTCAGTCACACAAAGGGTCACAACTCATCTTCTTGCTATACTGCACATTCAAATCTCTGCCCTGCTACGATGTTCCCTTCCCCGAGCATGACTTCACAACCACAGGCCCCCTCAGCTCAACTTTAACTCTCCAAGCCCTAGATCATCCTGCCCCGGCACTTCGAACTCAGCTCCTCCAATTACAGTTTCCCCGATTCTTCCCAGACCTTGGCTGGAGCTTAAGGGTCGTACCTGCATGCTTCTCCTCTGTAGGTTGATTGAAGGTGCAACAAATCATAATATTGGTCTAAAATGTTCTCGTGGACGTCATCTAAACTTGTCTTAGATAATAATGAATTCATTGTACACTATTAAGTCTAAATACCATTTGAGCATTCACATGATAAAACCTTCAATTCAAAAACAAAAATAGAGATTAGCATGTACAGTCATCCCAGTTGGACAACTCGATAAATATATGTTTATGATCTACAAGACCAATTGACAAAATATCAAGAAGTTGGAATATCTAAAGAGCTTGGTAAATGCCATTCAAACCAAGATAATCGTATGTGAGATTGTCAATCGAGGACAATTCATATGGTCAGGCCAAGTCACGAACCTTCTATGAAAAAACAAAGTTGATTTACCCTCAAAAGTATGTGGAGCCTTGATGACAAAAAGGTGAGAAATGTCAACCAAAGTAATTGCAAAAACACCAGCAACCACCCGAGCAAAAGAGCAACTAGCCAGCGTATGAGGGCACTACATTACCAATCATAGTCTGTTCACAAAATGATACATACACGCGCAAATACACACACGCGCGCACACACGCACATATATACATATATTACATATAAATACTTATATATATGCATATACACATTTTAAAAGACAAAATAATATCAACTAACAAGCATAGATGCTTTATTAATAAAAATGTTGACATAAGACAGTTTAAATTTGAGATAAATTTAGCTATTAATTAGTAAGTTTAATGAGCAAGAGGACACATACCCACACTGTGAAATGGGGAAAATTGTTCCCACTACACAATGAAGGGATCAAACCCATGATCTCAAGAGTTGAGCAATCAAACAATACACACGTTCAATAGTAAGTTAACCTCCTGATGTGTCACACTAGAGACAGATTTGAAGTAACTAGTGCACCTCTTTGCTGTCAGAAGAATGAAACAAACAAAAAAGATACATATACCTTGGAGAGTCGATACAGAAAAATATCGGTAGAAAACCAATCGTCATCCAGAAATACGGATGGTCCGTTATCATCACAGCTCTCCTTCTCCTTTGCAAAACCATGCTTTAGCTGGAAATAGACCACTCTAATCACCTGCAATAATTAGAAAAAATAAAATTAAAATAAAACTTTAGATCGCACAGACACCATATGGACCAACATGCATTCTTGATAAGATTGAGAAGCATTATATAATTAGAATTACTTAATAATACCTAGAATAAACTCCGGAAAAAAAAAGAATCATCATTATCACTGGATTTAATCAAGCCGTTTGAGATCTTTATAAATCCGAGCCTTCCATATATTCCCTTCATCAATCCTCTTGTAATCCCTAAATACATTCTTAGCCTCCTATGTGGCAAGACAGTCTTAAGAAGAGCAACTTGACATATGAGAAATCAACTAATCCAGAATTGTCCGACCATAGAATTGAACTGTTAGATTACGTGATCAAACTACATGGTTAGACTTCCTAACTACTCAATCATCCATCCACAATTATTTCATCACGTCGTACAGTCTTAGCCTCTAATGGGGCAAGGCAACCTTAAAAAAAGCCTCCCCATTAAGTGCCTTGATGCCTGGCTGAAACCAACCAATGCTAGTGATATAAGAAGATTTACTGGAGTTGTTGGATACTACATGACATTTATTGAAGGATTTTTCAAAATTGCAACCCCCCATTCTACGTTGACTGTTATGAGATTTTCTTGAAGTTGCAGATTTTGAATATACTTTTGGGTATTCATGCTTTTCATGAAATACGATCGTAGCATATGCATATATAAATAATATCAACAGTACAAAACTTAACCGGGATCAAACTCAATAGGAATCCTGCGCAAGGAGGTTCCTTGAGAGCACATCTCCCCTAGCAAAAGAAAAATTACCTTAACGGGTATACAGAGCACAAGAGTCCGCCACTCAATTCGCATCACGCAATCGGTGGGAAAAGATAACACGATGAAAAACAAGAAAAACAGCAAGGTGATCGGCATACCGCTCTCCGCCTTGTGAACAGAGAGTCCTCTCCTAGAGACGCCTAAGTCTCTGAACCGCTCCCAGGCAGTCACCATCAATGATAACGCCATCCGTATCCACCTCTGTAGCCACAAAAGCCTGTCGCAGTATAGTCACTGCCTGGATCTCATCCTGAAGAGGAGACTTGGCCGATAAGCTAGCTCCTGCAAAAACCAGTAACTGTCCGTCTGAGTCCCGGACCACAACAACCCTAAAGGCAATAGGCTCTCCATAGCTATAGGAAGCATCTAGGTTGGCCTTCAGCTAACGAATTGAGGGGGGGGGGGGTTGGCACCATCTGTAGTAGGTGGAAGGGCCCTGGTGGGTTATGGAATCCCAGGAGTCAAACTCGTCATGTAGTCCAGCACTGACCATGGAAAAGAGAATTGAGCCCGAGCAGACCCGCGGAGTAGGGTGCGGGTGACCATGAGAACGCTCGGTTCTACTCCTCCAAGACTAGTAGAGCGAGTAGGCAACAACCTAGCAACTGAAGCGACGGCAGCAAGACGCAGAAGCAGTTGAGAACAGTGCAATAAACTGGCACCAACGATGAAGCACGCTCCCAAATACTTCTGAACAGGCCTTGGTCAATTGGAGGGGTGCCAATTGGTGGGGGGGGGGGTTGGCACAATCTGTAGTAGGTGGAAGGACCCTAGTGGGCCATGGAACCCCAGGAGTCAGACCCGTCATGCAGTCCAGCACTGACCATGGCAAAGAGAATCGAGCCCGAGCAGACCCGCAGAGTAGGGTGCGGGCGACCATGAGAACACTCAGTTCTACTCCTCCAAGACTAGTAGAACGAGTAGGCAAACAATCTGGCAACTGAAACGACGGCGGCGAGACGCAGAAGCAGTCAAGAACAGTGCAATAAACTGGTACCAACGATGAAGCACGCTCCCAAATACTTATGAACAGGCCTTGGTCAATTGGAGGGGTGCAAATTGGGTCCCTAACTTCTCGCCGACTATGAATATTAGATGGTATATGTCTATTTGGATTCGCCTACCAGGCCTACCTCTCAATCTTAGGAGCCCCGACAACCTTACACAAAATTACAAGTCAAGACCTGTCCTAACACCTCGTCCGGGCCTAATCGTGACTCCCCACCTCGAGTCTGCCTCGATGGCAAGTCCAAGTCGGCCTGATATAGATATTGAGTATGATAGAGCAATTGGTTGTTATAATATTTTCTTTGAAAACATGAATACACTATGTACAAAATCAAAATTTAAGTCTACAACAAATTCCAACTAAATGTGACAACATCGGCACAATTAGTCTTACTAAGAATCTGGTACAATACTCATGCACTAAGCATATTAAAATTAGACATCTGTTGAGATAGAGTTCATTAGCATACACCATAAGTTTGTCAACGTATCTGTAAAGCCACATGTTAAGCAAATATTTAACTATATTTGAAGATAAATAAGAGTAAGCAAACCATTGTAAATGTCTGTGTTTATTCCGCAAACTTTCTTCTCTCTTGAATTTGCGCCACGCCCCGTATAAAGCGACTTAAATAGCGATAACGGCTATCATCTTCTGGGTGCTTTCTCCATCAATTTTTCAAATTTTCCAATTGTTTTCTTTCATTTTTCTTTGGTTTTTTACATTTCTGACCACTCTAATCTTTCGATTGGTGGTAGAGGCTTTGTAAGGTAGTTAAAAAAAAGTCTTGGATCTTCTCAGGGGCATCTTGGGTTTCCAGATTTGTAATGAATTGTTGTTTTTGCTGAGTCGAGTAAAATCTATCATATTTTCTCCTTTATTGTGCTTTTTATATAATTTTTCATTAGATCCTAGTATTATTTTCCAGTTTTCACTTTATTTTTTTTCTATAGCTGGATGTGATTCTTTCTTCTCCGGATAATGGGTGATGAAACCTTAGTCTCCAATGGTGTTCCCCCCACCTCCCTTCACCACTGGCACTTTACCTAAACATACTAGTACCGTACCACCACTCCTAGGAATCCTCACTCCATTATTAAAGCTTTTTGTTGGTTCTGCAAATTCCACCTCCAACCCGGGAGTCGATATTAAAACCTATAGTCACATAGAGGAAGACCCACTCTGGCTAACAAAATGAGAAGATTACCCATGAAGGCCCAACGCCGGTTTAGCGAGAACTGTCCCGACATCTGGTACTCACATACCGCAGGATCATATTCAGCAATTTGAGAAAGAAAATGAACACATAAAAATCAAAAGATATTTCTCATTTAATAATAATTCCAATTCTTACAATGTAGCCCACACTTCTGACAATGTTCATCTTCTAGAACACAAGATGAACTTTGAAAAAATTAAAATAAAATAAAAGTAAAAGTTGCACCGTAGGCTCTTCCGCCATTATAAATTTTCAAGGTTCTTGTTTAAGCTCTCCCAGAAGTATCTGGCCTGGTATTGTACATAAAATAATACCGGGATTGAAATTCTCGATAATTAGAGAATATTCTAAGCACCACAGTAAGTAATGAAGCATTACAGTTTAAAATAGCAAAGATGCGATTTGCGAAAATAAAGATGCAGAAAAAATAATAGGGTAAAAATGCAAACGAAATAATTAACTTCCTGCAAAAGATATTAGCTCAAAGATATAAGTTATTGATGTCATTTTTCCAGTAACCCACCATGAATGTTGTTGCTGATATCATTTTTCCAGTAACCCATGAATGTTATTACTGATGTCATTTTTTCAATAATTAGCCACGAATGCCATTACTGATATCATTTTTCTAATAACTAGCCACAAATATTGCCACGTTGGTTCCGAACAACCAACCAAGATTTAATATGAATTTGGCTCGAAAGCAAAGCTAAGCATCAGCAAAAGTCAAAATGTAATATATATCATGTACAAGGTACCTTTGTTCTTTAAGATCCAAGTTTGACAATTTAATTTTTGGATCTGCATTTAGGTTTGGATATCTTAAATTAGCTTTTTAATCCTATATTTTATGAGTATTTTTTATCTTTACTTCGATTCTGTTCATCTTCCATTTTTCTATTAAGATTGAAGTCCAATTTTTAAGCTACTATGATAACAGTAATATTCATTATAGTGTTATGATTATGATAATAAAGTCAGAATGGAAATGACGGAGTTGAAATTAAAAAGATTAGAAATACTATTCATTCTATAATATTTGTGTTGTTCCCATTATTAATTAATTAGAATAATAAAAATGTGAATGACTAATTATTAATTTTATAGAAATGAATTATTAAGTATAGAGTAAAAAGAACAAAGAAAATTTTAGCAAAATATTCCCCTCATTTTCCTCTTTTATATCTCATCTCACCCTAGGATTAGGATCGCCGGAAAATGGAGCTGGGCCGGAGCGGGGTGGCCGGAGGCAAGCAAGTGGTTGGCCAGCTGGAGGAGGGCTAATTGGGCTACTGCTGGCCGGCTGGTGGAGGCAGGGAAGGGCTGGGTTCGTTGTTGTTGGCTGGTCGGAGGAGGGAGCTAACCGACGGCGTGGCTGTGTAATGCCCATAGGTCATTTATAAGGTAAGAATTAAGTGCCCGCAACATTCAAATTCATTAAATTCTCCCGCAAATTTCAGTTTCCCGTCATTAACGCACATTTAAATTGGTAAAGCGTAACTTCCTCATTTAGACTCATATTCAAGGCAAATAAAATAAGCTGAAACTGAAAACAATTAAATCATCGCTGTTTTAGGAAGGAATGCTTAAGGTAATTACCCGTAACTTGCGGCTAACGAGCCAAATAAATCGGCCGCGTGTTACACACGCACGTCCTATTTATTCGGGAGGAGACAGAGGACTCTCACCACTCGAGCAAACTTCCTCTCCTCTTAGTCGTTCGACCTCCCTAACCGCACGGACGAGCCTAATCCAACGGAAGCTTAGCAAGCAAGCGAGTAATCCTTACCTGCGACCGACGGAAGGACGCAGACAGGAGCACAGTCGACTCGATCCGACCCTCCCGTCTCGGCGCCGACTTCCTCCTTCCGCTCGACCTCTTCCAGCGCCGATCCCTCCTTCCGCGTGTCGCTCGACTCGTCCGCTCAACCGTAAGGTAAGGCTTCTGTCGATCAACTAAAAGGGATAATACGTGTATATATATATATATAATAAACCATAATAGCAATAATAATAATAATAATAATAATAATAATGATAATAATTAAAATTAATAGTTAGGGTTTTGCTTTGGCCTACTAGTTCACTTTGCCCTTTATTTTATTATGTCAAACATTTTATAGTAGGTTAAACTTTTAAATGAAAATTTCCTTGGAGTTTTTGTAATAATCATTTGATCGAAAGACTAGCTATTTCGAATCAAAATTTGTTCCATAATAAGATGCAAGTATTTTAGCATATAATCAAAATTTGTAGGCTAGAGGTCTTTAAATCATAGAACGAGATAATCGTCGATTAAGGAAAAGAACAATCCCTATGGTCAAAGTACAATGGAAGAATCATAGTGCGAAGGAAGCAACATGGGAAAGAGAGGAAGATATGAAGAAAGAATACCCCAGACTCTTTCAGAATTCAAGTAATCCAAATTAGATCTTTTGCATTCAACTAAATATCTTCTATTTCGGTGCAGTGTCGAGGATGACATTATTTTTAAGTAGGAGAGTTTGTAATGACCCTAAGTCATTTATAAGGTAAGAATTAAGTTCCCGCAACATTCAAATTCATTAAATCATCTCGCAAACTTCAGTTTCCCGTTAAAACTCCAGCTAAAATTCGATTTTTCAGTTTCAATGCTTAGTTTAGAAAGTTTTAAAATTCGTTTAAAGCTGAAATTAAAATTAAAACCGTTATTAACGCACATTTAAATTGGTAAAGCGTAACTTCCTCATTTAGACTCATATTCAAGGCAAATAAAATCAGCTGAAACTAAAAACAATTAAATCATCGCTGTTTTAGGAAGGAATGCTTAAGGTAATTACCCGTAACTTGCGGCTAATGAGCCGAATAAATCGGACGTGCGTTACACACGCACGTCCTATTTATTCGGGAGGAGACAGATGACTCTCACCACTCGAGCAAACTTCCTCTCCTCTCAGTCGTTCGACCTCCCTAACCGCACGGACGAGCCTCATCCGAGAGAAGCTTAGCAGGCGAGCGAGTAATCCTTACCTGCGACCGACGGAAGGACGTAGACAGGAGCGCAGTCGACTCGATCCAACCCTCCCATCTCGACGCCGACTTCCTCCTTCTACTCGACCTCTTCCAGCGCCGATCCCTCCTTCCGCGTGTGGCTCGACTCGTCCGCTCAACCGTAAGGTAAGGCTTCTGTCGATCAACTAAAAGGGATAATACGTGTATATATATATATATATGCATATACATATATATATATATAATAAACCATAATAGCAATAATAATAATAATAATAATAATAATAATTAAAATTAATAGTTAGGGTTTTGCTTTGGCCTATTAGTTCACTTTGCCCTTTATTTTATTATGTCAAACCTTTTATAGTAGGTTAAACTTTTAAATGAAAATTTCCTTAGAGTTTTTGTAATAATCATTTGATCAAAAGACTAGCTATTTCGAATCAAAGTTTGTTCCATAATAAGATGTAAGTATTTTAGCATATAATCAAAATTTGTAGGCTAGAGGTCTTTAATTAATATAAAGTTTCATTAAATTTATGTACAATTACTAATGATAGAATCAAGAAATTCTCTGTTTGAAATCAATTTGCAATATATGTGCGATTTGGGAAAAATAAAGATTTCAATGCTATTAAACGCTTTAGAACAACCTATGCTGCATTTTAAACCCGTAGAGAAAGCTCACTTAGGGTTTAAGAATACGCAAATTTTAATACTAATTTTCTCTACATTAGCTCGTTCAATCTCTTAAACAAATATGCATCTTCAGTTAAGAAGAATGAGGGATCACAAGATTCACAAAAGCTTATCAATAAAAATACTAGTTTTCATAGAGCCGGCAAATACCTTCAAGGTTTAATAAAATCTCAATTATAATTTTTGCAGACACATCAAGTTGTGAGTGATTCATTTAGTTAAATCAAACACGAAAGGTACACTGGATATTACTTTTATACTTTCTATCTTTTTGCTACTTAAGCATCGCTTTGAACCTGTTTTATATTTAATGATTTACTCTTACTGCTAGTCATGTAAGAGAGACAAAATAATGTTTATATCTATTGTGAATGTTGCAAAGGGTTCCGATACGGAGGTTAAATTAAGTTAGAGACGGGGCTAATCCACCATGAGTTATAAGGATGCCATCTGGAGCCTTTGAGGGGGCCCAGATGAAGATCATGATTAACTGCATATATGATTCTATCTGGAGTCTTTAAAGGGGGCCCAGGTGAAGGTTACCATCTGGAGCTTTGAGAGAGGCCCAGGTGAAGGTGCCATCTGGAGCCTTTAAGGGGGCCCAGGTGAAGGTTACTATCTGGAGCCTTGAGAGAGGTCCAGGTGAAGGTGCCAATTGAAGCCTTTAAGAGGGCCCAGATGAAGGACATGCTTAATTGCATTTTTTTATGAACTCAGCCTCATGGTTCTGACTTTGCCCATCAGAACTGCTAAATATTGCTTCATAATATCAAGTAATAACATAAACATATAATTTTACGATATTATTGCTTTTCCTTTTGAAACTTGGCATGTGAAAAGAACATTTATTTTATAGGAGACATCATCATCTTTTATTTGAAACACACTGTTATTCCCTAGCAATTGTTATAATTTTTGCTTTGCGCTTTTGCTTAAAATATATTTTAATATCCTTTGTAATTAGAATGTGCACTAAGGCATTATCTTTATAATGTCAGATCAAATACAACTGGAGACGGTTGATATAATTTAAATGCAAAGGGTTCCGATACAGGGTAAATTAAGTTAGGGATGGGGCTAGTCCACCAAGAGTTATAAGAATTGCCATCTGGAGCTTTTGAAGGGGCTCAGGTGAAGGTCATGCTTAACTGCATATATGATTCCATCTGAAACCTTTAAAGGGGGCCCAGGTGAAGGTTACAATCTGGAGCCTTAAGAGAGGCCCAAGTAATGGTGCCATCTGGATCCTTTAAAGGAGGCCTAGGTGAAGGTTATCATCTGGAGCCTTGAGAGAAGCCCAGGTGAAGGTACCATCTAGAGCCTTTAAGGGGGCCCAGGTGAAGGACATGCTTAATTGCATTTTTTTTTATGAACCCAGCCTCATGGTTCTAGCTTTGCCCATCAGAATTGCTAAACATTGCTTCATAATATCAAGTCATAAACATAAACATGAATTTTACGCTATTATTGCTTTTTCTTTTGAAACTTGGCATGTGAAAAGAACATTTATTTTGCAGGAGACATCATCATCTTTTATTTGAAACACACTGTATTTCCCTGCAATTGTTATAATTATTGCCTTGCGCTTTTGCTTAAAGTATATTTTTAATATCCTTTGTATTTAGAATGTGGACTAAGGCATTATCTATATAATGCTAGATTAAATACAACTGGAGGCGGTTGATATAGTTTAAAGGCATGGCGAGAGAAAATAATTGCCCCTTCAACATTTACTTGCTCAATAAATTATTTTCTGAAGGTATCATTATCATATCGTTAAATATTAGGTACCTTAATCACCCGTGTATAACTCTATTTGATACGGTGCAAGCCACTCGTTTATTTCTGAATCATTCGTTGGAAAATTACAATTGTCATGCGTCGAGTTAGAAGAGAAACTAATTGTGGGATTATTATCCGGTGCCATCATGAGAGCTGGAAAATTTTGTGAATATGATATTCCAATTAGTTGAGAAGCATTTTAAGCCACCTTAGTAGTCCTCTCTATTGCAAATTTTGATATTATCTTGGGGATGAACTGGCTAACCCACCATCAAGCAGTGATTGACTGTCAATGTAAAAAGGTCACCCTCAAGAAATCAGGGAGACCAGTGGCATTTGTAGGAAGGCAAAGCACCACTGCATCACTCATCAATGCCTTACAGGAAACCAAATTGATACAAAAAAAATATATTAAACAAGAAAGGAACCTGTACCCAAAACCAACACAGGTAGGTAGGTTGAGAATACCTAGGGGCACGAGACAACTCTCTCTAAGGAACTCGGCAAAATAGCCCCGTAACTTCGGGATAAGGGGTGCCTCTTTAAATATAAGAGGTCGCAGCGGCCAGGCCCGGGTGACTGTTTACCAAAAACACAGGTCTCCGCAAAGTCGTAAAGACCATGTATGGGGGCTGACGCCTGCCCAGTGCCGGAAGGTTAAAGAAGTTAGTGGTCGTGATTTACAACAGGGTAGCTGACAACCTAAGCCCCGGTGAACGGCGGCCGTAACTATAACGGTCCTAAGGTAGCGAAATTCCTTGTCGGGTAAGTTCCGACCCGCACGAATGGCGTAACGATCTGGGCGCTGTCTCGGAGAGGGACTCGGTGAAATAGACCTGTCTGTGAAAATGCGGACTACCTGTACCTGGACAGAAAGACCCTATGAAGCTTTACTGTTCCCTAGGATTGGTTTTAAGCTTTTCTTGCGCAGATTAGGTGGAAGGCGACAAAAATACTTCTTATGGGAAGGATCGAGCCATTATTGAGATACCACTCTAGAAGAGCTAGATTCCTAACCTTGTGTCATAAATTATGGCCGAGGGACATTCTCAGGTAGACAGTTTATATGGGGCGTAGGCCTCCTAAAAAGTAACGGAGGCGCGCAAAGGTTTCTTTGAGCCAGACGGGAATTGACTTTATACGTGTAAGGGCATAAAGAAGCTTGACTGCAAGACCCACTTGTCAAGCAGGGACGAAAGTCGGCCTTAGTGATCCGACGGTGCCGAGTGGTAGGGCTGTCGCTCAACGGATAAAAGTTACTCTAGGGATAACAGGCTGATCTTCCCCAATAGTTCACATCGACGGGAAGGTTTGGCACCTCAATGTCGGCTCGTCGCCACCTGGGGCTGTAGTAGGTTCCAAGGGTTGGGTTGTTCGCCCATTAAAGCGGTACGTGAGCTGGGTTCAGAGCGTCATGAGACAGTTCGGTCCATATCCGGTATAGGCGTTAGAGCATTGAGAGGACTTTTCCTAGTACGAGAGGACCGGGAAGAACGCACCTCTGGTGTACCAGTTATTGTTCCATCAGTAAACGCTGGGTAGTCAAGTGCGGAGTGGATAACTGCTGAAAGCATCTAAGTAGGAAGCCCACCACAGGATGATTGCTCTCTTATTTTGTCTGTTGCTTACTTTACTTTATTAACTTAATTGATAATTATTGATAATTTAAGCCCAATATAAGGTCGCGGCGAGATTAGCCATTTTTATTATTAGTAGTTATATTAATATTAATAGGTGTTAGGTGTAAGTGCAATGATGTATGTAGCTGAAGCATCCTAAAAAATAAAGTAAAAAAAAAGACCAATAGAATTAAACCTTGTTATGTTCTGACGCAAAAATATTCGTACATTTAATTTGATATTTGATAAGAAAAACAATAGAATCTTATTCGAATTTATTTATTTTTATTTTATTTAAATCCCTGGTATCTTAGGCATAGGTTAAGTACACCAACCCTTTTTGAACTTGGTGGTTAAAACTTATTGCGGTGACAATACTGTAGGAGGGGTCCTACGAAAAAAAAGCTCGATGCCAGAAATAGAGTATTTTTACTTATAGTATAATTAAATTTTTATATTCCGAAAAAATAAAAAATCATGCATATGATATATAATATATAAAAAATAAAAGAAGTGAATTTATATTAAAAATAATCATATAATATAATAAATAATTTATAAAAAAATTAAAAATTAAACTAAGGAGTATTTTTTTATATTTCTAATAGGTAATCAAATATTATTATTTATGAAGACATCAGTTATTGTAATTGTAATATGCCTTTATTATGGGTTTTTAACCGTTTTTTCTATAGGACCTTCTTTTATTTTTCTTATCCGATCTCGAGTTATGGAGGAAGGAACTGAAAAAGAAGTATCAGCAACAACTGGTTTTATTGCAGGACAGTTATTAAATTTTATAGCTATTTATTATACACCTCTTTATAAAACATTAGACAGACCTCATCTAATAACTATTTTAGTGATACTTTATATTTTTTTTATTTTATTTTATGCTAATAATAAAAAAGATTCTGATTATCTTAAGTCAAATTCAATACATAATCTTAGCATTCAGTTTGCTTTCTTTACTAATCTAAGTTCTCAATTATTAAATCATTTTATTTTACCGAGTTCCGCATTAAATAGATTAGTAAACATTTATCTTTTTCAATACAACAACAAGATTTTATTT
The DNA here is from genome assembly GCA_016760335.1 of Gastrodia elata. NCBI lineage: Eukaryota > Viridiplantae > Streptophyta > Magnoliopsida > Asparagales > Orchidaceae > Gastrodia > Gastrodia elata. Next base: position 5,922,081 of record CM028672.1, on the reverse strand, counting down.
TTAAGCAAGTAGTTTTTGTGGTTGGTTAATTGGTCATCTTTTATTTCTGAAAAACATTGGTTCAATATTATTTTGGATAAAACATAATTATTATTTTAGATATCAACGCAATAAGTATATTCTTAGCAATAAGTATATTCTTACAGAATTTAGAAATGATATAAATAGGATTTTTAGTATTTTTTTTTTTATTTTAGTATTTTATTTAGGGCGAATGCCATTGCCCTTTTTCACTAGAAAACTATTAGATACCGAAGAAGTAAAGATAATAAAAGACGAATATTTGTTTGAAATAAATTCTGATATAAAAGAAAAAGAAACTGATGATATTAAAATAAGATATTTGAATGATACCCAAATTTATACAGATTCTAATTTGGAGATTACTAAAAATATAAAAAATATACTAGAAGAAGATAAAATTAAAATAAATTTGTGGTTTGAAAATATTTTTATTACTTTTCTATTCGATTATAAACGATGGAATCGTCCTTTACGATATATAAAAAATTATCAATTTGATAATTTTTTTCAAAAAGAAATGTCAAAATTTTTTTTTTTACTTGTACAAATGATGGTAAAAAAAGAATCTCTTTTACATACCCATATAGTTTATCTATATTTTTAGAAAATATGTATAAAAAAAATTATTTGTATATAAGTGAACAATTTACTGACGAATATATTTTTAATTCTTGGATTTATACTAATGAAAAAAAAAGTCAAATTTGGATAATGAAATTTTAAAACGAATAAAAAAAATCGAAATAAATAATAATAGGAATACTAAGGAAAAAGAAAATATATTTAATATACTTGAAAAAATAACTCTATTATGTGATGATAAAAAACAAATAAAATATTTACCAAACTTATATGATCCTTTTTTTAACGGACCTAATCGAATAAATCGAAATAAATTATTATCTATATCTTATCAAGATATAGATAATAAAAGTGTATCAGGAAGATTTTTAATAAATAATATTTATAATATACTGAGTAATTATTATTTCAAACTGTCCCATAATTTAGTTTTTAGTTCTAATAGGGAAATTAGTTATAATATGGAAAAAAGTATTTTTAGCTATCCCGAAAATACAATAAAATATTTGAAGTTTTTATTTGATTTGATTAGGGAATATAAAGAACTAATTAAAAATAAATATTTTCTAATTCGACTAAATAAAATAAATAAATATATTTCTCGATGGTCATATAAGTTAAAAGAAAGACTAGAAGAGGAAGAAGAAGATAATGAAGACGAATTTGAAGAAGGCATTGTTGATATTAATTCAAGAAAGTTCAAACATATAATAATTTATAAAAATAATAATCAAGATACTAATGATATATTAATTGCGGATAATCTGAAGAATAAGGATAAAAATGAGGATCGAATAGACGAGGTAACTCTGATACATTACTCAAATAAATCAGATTTTCGTCGTAATCTAATAAAGGGGTCTATGCGTGCGCAAAGGCGTAAAATAGTTATTTTAGATTTATTTCAAGTAAATGCGCATTCTCCCCTATTTTTAGATCGTTTAACTACAACTTTTTATATTAATGAAATTGAGAATATTTTAAATATTTTATTTAATAAATTTATAGATATGAAAATGGAAAAAAATTACATTTAAAATTTTACGATTTTAAAAAATTAAATGTAAAAGAAAAAGAATATAAAGATAAATATGAGCATATAGAAATAAACGAAACTTGGGATAATCCTTTATTTACTCAAGTAATAAGAAGTTTAATGTTAGTAATCCAATCGTATTTTCGAAAATACATTTTATTGCCTTTTTTTAATAATCGTTAAAAATCTATTACGCATATTATTGTTCCAAATTCCCGAATGGGACAAAGATTTTAAAGAATGGGCGAAAGAAATGCATATTAAATGTACCTATAATGGCGTTCAATTATCAGAAACCAAATTCCTCGAGGATTGGTTAACAGAGGGTATTCAGATAAAGATTATATATCCATTTTGCCTAAAACCTTGTAGAAGGGATAAAAAAATATCGTACAATATCGAAATAGAACGAAAAAAAAAAAAAAGAATAAAAGACCACAATCTTTCTTTTTAACAGTTTGGGGAGGTGAAACCGAGCATCTATTTGGTTCTACCCAAAAACAATCTTTTATTCTTAATCCTATTTATAAAAAACTAAAAAAAAAATATAAAATAGTTAAGAATATATTTTTAGAAATTAAATATTTTTTAAAAAATAAAATATTTAATTTTTTAAAAGTTAGCAAAAAAAAGGAAAATATATTTTATGAATCATCTGTTTTAAGTCAAACAAAAAATGGGTTTAATAGTTATTTATTTCAACTAAATATTACAGATGTTTCGGATAAAGCACGAAAAATTAGGAAACAAACTGAATAAATTGTAAAAGAAAAGAATAGTAAGATTCAATATTATAAAGATGAAGTATTAAAATCATATATAAATTTTTGGATGATATTAATAAATAAAAAGAGAAGATTAATACGTAAATCATATTATTTTATTAAATTATTTATTGAAAAATTATATATAGATATTTTATTATGGATAATTACTTTTTATAAAATAAAAATACAACTCTTTTTTGAAAGGCAATGAAGCTTATCTAATGACAATGATGGGAGATGAGGAGAGAACTACTACTTTAGCAGAGACAAAAATTGCAAGAGAATTTCCAGATGTGTTTCCCAAAGAATTGCCAGGAGTACCTCCTGTGCGGGAAGTAGATTTCACTATCGATCTAATTCCTGGAATACTACCAATATCAAAAGTATCCTGCAGAATGGCTCCCAAGGAGCTACAAAAGCTGGACAATCAATTAAAAGAGTTGCTCAGCAAGGGCCTCATTCGCCTTAGTATGTCACCATGGGGAGCTCCTGTGTTGTTTGTCAAGAAGAAAGACGGTACCATGAGGATGTGTATTGATTATCAAGAATTGAACAAAGTCACAATCAAGAATCGATATCCTCTTCCTCGCATCGATGACTTGTTCGATCAACTCGCTGGAGCAGTAGTATTTTCTAAGATTGACCTTCGATCCGAATACCACCAGGTGAGAACAAAAGATGAGGACATTCCAAAGACAGCGTTCCGAACAAAATACGGACATTATGGATTCCTAGTAATGTCATTTGGGCTGACAAACGTCCCATCGCTATTCATAGATTTGATGCAAAGGGTCCTAAAGCCTCACCTAGATAAATTTGCGATCGTCTTCATCGATGACATCCTAATATATCCTAAAAGTGAAGAAGATCGCGAAGTTCATTTGCTGTGACGGCTCAATGCCGGTTCAGCAAGAACTGTCCTGACATCGGGTACTCACATATCGCAGGATCATATTGAACAATTTGAGAGAAAAAAAATACGCATATAAAAGTAAATATATTTTCATTTATCAAAATTCATATTACAAGATCATTCATCGTACAAAAAAAAGTTGATCGCAAATCTATTTTTGAGAAGATTTCTGCCCCGGAGAGTTGATCGAATAGATCGTCGATTCGAGGCAACGGATACTTATTTTTTATGGTTATCTTGTTCAATTCCCGGTAGTCAATGCACATGTGCATTGATCCATCCTTTTTCTTTACAAAAAGAACTGGAGCTCCCCATGGTGACGTGCTGGGCTTAGTAAGACCTTTTTCAATTAGGTCCTGCAATTGCTCGTGAAGTTCTTGCAGTTCTTTTGGGGCTAGACGGTAATGTGCTTTAGACAGAGGCAATGACCCAGGTACTAATTCAATAGGAAAATCTACTTCCCTTATTGGAGGTAGACCAGGAGTTCATCGGGGAAGACATCAGGAAAATCCTTTACAACATTGGTTTCTGATAAAGAGATGTCTTCTTCCGGCTTATTTATCAAAGAGACTAGGTAGGCCTCGCATCCCTTGTGGATTAACTTCTCGGCCTTGAGTGCGCTGATTAGAGAAGCGTTAACACTTAATCTACCCATGAATACTTCCGGTTTCCTTTCTTTCTTAAAAGTAATTTTTTTCTTCTGACAGTCAATGACTGCTTTATGCATACTTAACCAATCAATCCCAAAATAATCGAAGTTCTTTATAGGGAGTACTTGTAGAGTAGCCTCATAAACTATATTATTAATAGGGATGTTGCAAATACAAAACTATTGAGCACTCATGGTGGCACCGGAAGGCAACCCAATATTGAGGGTGCTGGTTAGATTGCAACATCGAATATTTAGGGCCCTAACGCAATTTTTTGAAATAAAGTAGTGGCTTGCTCCCGTATCGAACAAAACACTAAAAGGTTCACTATTAATTTGTATGGTGCCTAATTAAACGGAAAATAACTATCACATAAAATTTAAACAAGCGTGTTGACAAAATAATAAAAAAAAGGTAGTGTATCTGACACCACGTTATTGTCGTTGGGTGCTATGAAAGGGATAAGAGTGTATATGTAACGACCCAAAATCGTTATTTTACAAATTAGGTCAGAATCCTGCCTTAGGAATTAGGATCCCGGGGAATTTCAATTTAGGGCAAACAAAACTACCAATAGATCGAAATAATTCAAAGATCAAAGAGCCCTAATTCAGGAAAACATCCGAAAAACGGAAGCTCCCGTTCTATCTTCGAAATTTCTAAATTCTGAAAATCAAAAATATTGAAATATGTGTCTGTATTCGTCGTTTTCAGTGTCGACGTGTTAAGTATATTATTTAAAGGCTGCTCGAGAAGTTTCGTCAAATTCTGAGCGCCGAATTTATCGTGGCTAATTTCTGAAGTTTTTAAACTTCAGAAATTAATTAAAAATAAAATATTTGTCCGAATCGAAGATTTTCGGCGCGAGGGTGTTCGTCATGTCGGAACACACCTCGGTGCCAAGTTTCGTTGCATTTGGATGCCGAACGACGGAAAAATGCGAAAAATTTTACTTTAAGTAATTTTATTTAATTTTCCTTTATTCCTTCCCTGCTTCCCCCCCCCCCCCGATCGCACCCTCGCGCATGTCGCGTCCTTTCTGGCACGGAAGCTTCCACGCCAGAGAGCTTCCTGCGCCGTTTGGCGCAAGAACGGTCGGCCAAATTGGCCGACCAGCTCCCTCTCCCTCAGCCGACCCCCCAGCCCATCTTCCTCTATAAAAAGCCATCTCCCTCACCTCACAGCAGCTCCCACAGCAACCCTCTCCCCTCCTCCAAACCCTAGGCAACGGCTTCCAGCCCTCCTCCTCAGCCCTTCCAGCGGCCGGCCACCCCTCCTCAGCCCTTCCAGCAGCCGGCCAGCCCCTCCGGCAGCCCGGCATCCCCCTTCCAGCCACTTCCGGCAGCCCCCGGCAGTTCCATCCGGCAGCTCCCGGCAACTCCCGGCAGCCTCCGGCAGACCCTTCCAGCAATTTTCGGCAGCCCCCGGCAGTCCCCTTCAGCCAGCCAGCTCCCTCTCCGGCAGCCTCCAGCAGCCTCCGACGGCTAGCTATCAAGCCGCCAAGACACTCAGTAGCCGCTGCCAGCCAGCCTCTTACTGTTGCCACCTCGGCCAACCATCCGGCTACCCCGTTCCAACCCTCCCTTATTTTTCGGCAATCCTAAAAGCTAAGGTATGAGAGGTTGGAAATTGAGGGTATTGAAGAAAACACTTTCTTGCTAATCTTATATACATTACTATAATTTTATATTTAATCATTCGCATTTTGATCATTCTCATTAATTAATAATGAGGACAATTCATAATGCTATAAAATGACTACTATTTCCATTCCTATCGTTACACTTACAATTCAGTAATATTATTATAAGGCACGAACTTAAATCTTAATATGAATGAAGAATGTAAAAATCATGAAATATCACCTCACTTTTAAAATAAGAGACTAAAGGAATATCGGGGACTTAAATGTAGATTGAGCGAACTGTCACTCATTTGAGCTGTTGAACTTCTGAACTTAAAGAACAAAGGTACCCAGTACATTACATGTATTACATTTTACACTTTTACTGCTGCTTAACTTCGCGTATTTTGCTTTGAGCCAGATTCATTTGAAGCTTGGTTAGTTGTTAGAAACCAACATCCTTTTCATTCGGGGGTTACTGGAAAATGACATCAGTAACATTAATGCTTGGTTGGTTGTTAGAAACCAACAGTTCTTTTCATTTGGGGATTGTTGCTGGAAAAATGATATCAGCAATATTCGGGGTTGTTACTGAAAAATGACATCGATAACATTTGGGGTAGATTACTGGAAAATGACATCAGTAATCTTTATTTGATAAATAATATTTGTTGCAGGAATTGTTTATTTCGCGCTATTACCTTATTTTCTCATGCATTTTATTTCCGCCTTACTTCCGCTAATCACATCATTTAAAAATGTAAATGTTATTTTGTACTGTTGTACTTAGAGTATTCTCTAATTACTGGGAATTCCAATCCCGGTATTGTTTGTTGTACAATACCAGGTCAGATACTTCTAGGAAGAGCTTAAGGAAGAACTCTAATGCTTAAAATTTTCAATCTTTCAAATGATCAACAATGGCGCTGAAATGCTTATTTTGTTTTTTTTTGTTTTGTACGATGATGGAACTTGTAATAAGAACTTTTGATAAATGAAAATTATCATCTACTTTTATATGCGCATTCTTTTTCTCTCAAATTGCTTGATATGATCCTGCGGTGAGCAGTTACCCAATGCCAGAACGGTTTCTACCGAACCGGCATCGGGCCCTCACAGTATATCCTTGCTGGAACGGTGGCTCGAGGGGCCTGACCATTCCTTCAGGTAGGTGTTGCTGTTGAAGCGACTTGCCTGGGAGCAATTCCCCTTCGAAGATTGTTGGCGGGGGAGGCTGTTGGTGCTGAGTTCTGGCTCGGGGCAGATCTTGCCCAAGGGATAATATCACCATCTACCGTCCTTTTGGCTATACAGAAACGGTAACCATGGCCGGTGCGTCCGCAAATAAAGCAGCAGTTCTACCCGTGGTAGCATCTCCCCCCAGGGTGAGGTCGATCACATGCTCCGCCTTCAATGGTATTAGGAGCTTCTGCAGACATTTGGTATGCCCTTGTTGGTGGAGGGTAACGGGGACGTTTGAAAGTCTCCTGATTCACATTAGAGGTGATTGGTCTTTTCCCTTGTCGTTCCGCGATCATCTGCTCGTTGTGCTCCAGCATTGTTGCACAGTCCAAAAGATCAACAAATTTGGTATGCCTCGGAGAAATCAGGTCAGTGTGGATACTGTCTTTTAGACCTTCCAAAAATCTACTACACCTCGAAGCTTCGCAGTCCACAAGCTTTGGTGCATAACGAGAGAATTTCGTGAACTCCATCTCGTAGGCTGCCACCGATCGGTTACCCTGAGCTACCTTTATAAATTGGCTCTCAAGTATCCTCTAGGCGGAATGGGGAATATAACGACTTCTGAAAGCGGTTGTGAACTCTGCCCATGATACGTCCTCTAGACTGAAGCCCTTAAAGGTTGTTTCAAATGTGATCCTCCACCATCTCTCGGCTTCACCCTCTAGTAAATACTTTGCTAATCTAACCTCTTCGCTGGATAGACATTTTAAGCTGTCCAACTTGCTCTCTACGGCTTGGATCCAGTCTTCGGCCTCCATGGGTCTGGCTGAGCCGTTAAAAGTAGGAGGGTTGAGTTTGAGGAAGGCCTGTAGGGCATTATCTACTTGCAATCTTTGCTCTTGAGGGGCTTCTAATGAGAGCAGGGAGGTGGAGGCCTTCCCTTGGTTTGAGAGAGCTTGCAAAACAGTTCTAAATAAACGGTCTGTCCTATTGTCTGGTGCGGATGAGAAGATTGTGGTTTTAACTGGGGTTTCGACGAGTACTGAGAGGAAACCTTCGTCGGAATTCATCTGTTTGGAGTGATAAAGTTTGAGATTTAAAAGTGGTTGAAATTTACTGAATACACAAGCAATTAATAATGATAAATAAGATTTCAACTTTTAGTTTCAAAAAGTTTTAATAAAAGATTTATACACAAATGAAGTTGCATTAACAGTAGGACTTATTCCATATTTGATGCATCAAAAAAATAAAATCTAACTCCTGTTCTAACTTTCTATGAACTAGAGGACTCAAAACAAATTTTCTCCTTTTTGAAGTAGATTCTCTAGGGTCCCTGGCTTTCCCTTTTGAGGTGGAGGCAATCATGTCGCCAGTCTTCATGAGCTCCCTAACATGCTGAAGTTCATCCCGCAGTCGGATGATTTGACGATTCTTCACGTCATCTTTTCTCTGCACTTCCCACTCAAGAGCGGTTATCCTCCCATGCAGCGCTCCCCTTAACTCCTGTAATTCTATTTCTAGGTTTCTTATTCTGTGCCTGGATACTAATATCCACCAGGCCAATGTACTTTCTACCTCACTCAGCTTCTCTGTCAGAACATCAACTTTGGATTCTTCGTCGGGAGTGTTCATGTTTATGCTGAGATTAATTACCCCTGAATTTGAGTAGTCATTCTCACTTTCCCCCTCCTCGAAGTACTCAATCATATCAGCATGAGGGTCCATCTATAAAAGATTAATGAAATGTTATTCTTATATTTTTCATAATGATGACCATGACGCTTATTATCCTAACTTATTAAAACCTTCTTTGAATATATCTTATATTTTACATGTATATTCTTTTACTCCACAATACTCAATCCAGCTCTGATACCAACTGTGACGGCCCGATGCCAGTTCAACGAGAACTGTCCCGACATTGGATACTCAGATATCGCAAGATCATATTGAGCAATTTGAGAGAAAAAGAATACGCATATAAAAGTAAAAGATATTTTCATTTATCAAAATTCATATTACAAGATCATTCATCGTACAAAACAAAAAAAAGAAACAAAATAAGCAAAACAGCGTCGTCGTCGATCCATTGAAAACTAGGGTTCTTGTTTAACCTCTACCAGGAGCACCTAACCTGGTATTGTACAGAAAACAATACTGGGATTGGAATTCCCAGTAATTAAAGAATATTCTAAGTACAGCAGTACACAATAACAAATTACTTTATAAAGTTGCGATTAGCAGAAGTAAGGTGAAAATAAAATACAGGATAGGTAAGGCAACTGCGCAAGATAAGCAAGCAATTTCCTGCAACAAGTATTTATCACAAAATAAAGGTTTATGATGTCATTTTCCGGTAACTAACTCTGAATGTTACTGATGTCATTTTCCAGTAACTAACCCTGAATGTTACTGATGTCATTTTTTCAGTAACAACCCCGAATGTTATTGATGTATTTTTCCAATAACAACCCCGAATGTTACTAATAGCATTTTCCCAGCAACAACCCCAAATATTACTGATGTCATTTCCAGTAACAACCCCGAATGATACTGATGCCATTTTTCGGTAACAACCCCGAATGATATTACGTTGGTTCCGAACAACCAACCAAGGTTCAAATGGATTTGGCTCAAAGCAAATACGCGAAGCATAGCAGTAATAGAAAAATTGCAAAATGTAATGCAAGTCATATACTGAGTACCTTTGATCCTTAGGTTCAGAAGTTCAACAGCTCGAATGAGTGACAGTTCGCTCAATCTGCATTTAAGCCCCCGATATTTCATGATTTTTAAATTTTTCTTTTCTATTTTGTCCTTTTCTTGTACATTCATATTATGATTTAAGTCCGTACCTTATAATAATATTACTGAATTGCAAGAGCAACGATAGAAATGGAAATAGTAGTCATTTTATAGCATTATGAATTATCCCCATTATTAATTAATGGGAATGATCAAAATGCAAATGACTAAATATAAAAGGTACCTTAGCTTTTAGGATTGCCGAAAAACAAAGGAGGATTGGAACGTGGTAGCCGGATGGCTGGCCAAGGTGGCAGCGGCAAGAGGCTGGCTAGCAACAGCTACCGAGTGGTTTGGCGGCTTGATAGCTGGCTGTCGGGGGCTGTCAGAGGCTGCTGGAAGGAGGGAGGTGGGCTGCCGGAGGCTGCTGCTGGCTGTCGAGGGCTGACGGAGGCTGCTAGAAGGAGGGAGGCTGGGGCTGGCCAAATCGGCGCCTTAATGGCGCCCGATAGGCGCCTGGCATGCGACAGAACCCCCCTGGCGCGGAAGCTTCTTCCGCCAGGAGGCGGAAGGGGTCTCGGGGGGTCGGGGTCGGCCCATAAGGCCGACAGCCTGCGCCAAAAACGGCGCAGGCAAGCGCGGAAGTCTCCGTTGCAGGCTCAGTCTCGCGACAAAGCCTGCGATCGCCCCGCGGGATGCGATCGGCGAGCAGGAGGGGGGATCGGGCGAATGGACAACAGGGGAAGAACAAGGGATTTAAAAAAAAACTTAAATTTAAAATCTTCTCACATTTTCCGTCGTTTGGTGTCCGAATACAACGAAACTTAACACCGAGGTGTGTTGCAACATTATGAACACCCTCGCGTCGAAATTTTTTGATTCGGAGCAAAACTTTATTTTATTTTAATTTTTGGGGTTTAAAACTTCGAAAATTTGCCACGATCAAATCGGTGCTCAGAATTAGATGAAATTTCTCGAGCAACTTTTAAATAATATAATTAACACCAGGACACTGAAAATGATAAATTTTGACACGTATTTCAATGTTTTTGATTTTTATAATTTAAATAATTCCGGGAATAAAGGGGGAGCTTCTGTCTTTCGGATTTTACCCAAACTATGGCACTTTGATATTTAAAATTGCCTATCTATTGGTAATTTTGTTTGCCCTAAATTGAAATTCCCTGAATCCTGATTCCTAAGGCGAGATTTTGACCTAATTTGCAAAATAACGACTTTGGGTCGTTATATTTGCGAGCAGTCCTCGAGACCCTGAGATCTAATGCACTATATGCAAAATTCTCCAAATGTAAGTTCTGGTTGAATTCTGTAGCCTTTCTAGGGCATGTGGTAAATGCCGAAGGAATCCAGGTGGATCAAATGAAAATAATTGTCATTCAAGAATGGGAGCAACCTACTTCTGTAACAGAAATCAGAAGCTTTCTAGGTCTCGCTGGTTACTACCGAAAGTTTGTGCAAGGGTTTTCTTAAATTTCAGCTCCACTTGCCAAATTAACACAGAAGATGGTACCCTTTGTTTGGAGCTCAGAATGCGAATAATCCTTTCAGAAACTAAAGCATGCCCTCACAACCACTCCTGTTCTTACTTTACCTCAAGAAGGGATGGACTACCAAATTTTTACCAACGCGTCTAAGGTAGGATTTGGATGTGTCTTAATGCAAAACGGAAGAGTAATTGCTTATGCCTCACGTCAACTAAAGGTGCACAAAGGGAACTATTCGGTGCACGACTTAGAATTGGCAGCAGTAGTTTTCGCTCTCAAAATATGGAGGCACTACTTGTATGGAATAAAATGCAAAATTTTTACAGATCACCAAAGCCTCAAATACATTTTCACTCAAAGAGAATTAAACTGTCGGCAGAGGCGATGGCTAGAACTTATTAGTGATTACGACTTAGATATTCAATATCACCCCAGTAAGGCAAATGTCGTAGCTGACGCACTGAGTAGAAAATCAGTCAGTACACTCGGCACACTCAACAGAATCACTACCAACAAGTACCTGGTTAATGAACTAAATAAACTAGAAATAGAATAGATAACTACGAGCCAGTTGAATGCCCTTCTGGCTGCGGGAATTACAGAAGCTACGGAGTCGACTTTGGAACAGCGCATAAAACTGTCCCAAGGAGAAGACACAGAGTATCTAAGAATAAAGAAATTATTTCGGAGGGGAAGAGTAAGGATCTTCAGGAAAAGGATGGTTACATTTATCACAGAACTCGATTATGGGTACCAGAGGACAAGGAATTAAAAATGGCAATATTACAAGAAGCGCACTGTTCTGATTATACTATTCATCCAGGAAATTCCAAAATGTACCATGATTTGAAAAGAATATATTGGTGGTCAGGACTAAAGAGGGATGTAGGAGAATTTGTGGCACGTTGCAATTCTTGCAATTTGGTAAAAGCAGAACATCAGAGGCCCGAAGGACTCTTGCAACCACTACCAATTCTGAAATGGAAATGGATTGATATTGCCATGGACTTTATAGTAAGTTTACCCCGAAGCAAATCAGGGGCAGATACCATATGGGTAGTCATTGACAGGCTTACCAAATCTGCACATTTCCTCCCAATAAAGCAAACGGATCCAATGGAGAAGCTCGCCAGGATATATATTAAGGAAATTGTCCGACTGCACGAGATCCCAAAGACGATTACGTCAGATAGAGACAACAGATTCACTTCTCAATTTTAGAAAGCAGTGCACGATGATCTAGGTACTACCCTTGCAGTGAGCACTGCATTTCACCCTCAAACAGACGGGCAAACAGAAAGGGTAAATAAAGTTCTATAAGACCTTCTAAGATTATGCGTACTTGACTTCAGTGGGAGCTAGGAAAAATATTTACCATTAGTTGAATTTGCATATAACAATAGCCATCAGGTTAGTATTGGCATGGCTCCCTATGAAGCCTTATACGAAAGAAGATGGCTTACGCCCCTATCATGGACAGAAGTCGAAGATGTTCAAATTTATGGATCTAAATTGGTAGAAGAAACCAATAAAAAGATTCAACTGATAAAGAGCAGGATAGTGGTGGCTCAAGATCGCCAAAAGAAATACCATGATTCCATGCACCGAATGCTGGAATTTCAAATCGAGAACTTTGTATACCTGAAAGTAAGTCCTATGAAAGGAGTATTTAGATTTGGAGTGACCGATAAATTAAGTCCCCGATATATTGGACCTTTCGAGGTGATAGCTAAAATTGGAGCTGCTGCTTGTAAAATCAAACTACTTGAAAATCTTATGGCAGTTCACAATGTATTTCACATTTCGACTCTTCGCAAATGCCTACAAAAATCGTCTCAACAGATAATAGCAACCGGTATTGCTATCCAACTAGATTTGACGTATGTTGAATTGCCTGATAAAATCATAGAACGAGATAATCGTCGATTAAGGAAAAGAACAATCCCTATGGTCAAAGTACAATGGAAGAATCATAGTGCGAAGGAAGCAACATGGGAAAGAGAGGAAGATATGAAGAAAGAATACCCCAGACTCTTTCAGAATTCAAGTAATCCAAATTAGATCTTTTGCATTCAACTAAATATCTTCTATTTCGGTGCAGTGTCGAGGATGACATTATTTTTAAGTAGGAGAGTTTGTAATGACCCTAAGTCATTTATAAGGTAAGAATTAAGTTCCCGCAACATTCAAATTCATTAAATCATCTCGCAAACTTCAGTTTCCCGTTAAAACTCCAGCTAAAATTCGATTTTTCAGTTTCAATGCTTAGTTTAGAAAGTTTTAAAATTCGTTTAAAGCTGAAATTAAAATTAAAACCGTTATTAACGCACATTTAAATTGGTAAAGCGTAACTTCCTCATTTAGACTCATATTCAAGGCAAATAAAATCAGCTGAAACTAAAAACAATTAAATCATCGCTGTTTTAGGAAGGAATGCTTAAGGTAATTACCCGTAACTTGCGGCTAATGAGCCGAATAAATCGGACGTGCGTTACACACGCACGTCCTATTTATTCGGGAGGAGACAGATGACTCTCACCACTCGAGCAAACTTCCTCTCCTCTCAGTCGTTCGACCTCCCTAACCGCACGGACGAGCCTCATCCGAGAGAAGCTTAGCAGGCGAGCGAGTAATCCTTACCTGCGACCGACGGAAGGACGTAGACAGGAGCGCAGTCGACTCGATCCAACCCTCCCATCTCGACGCCGACTTCCTCCTTCTACTCGACCTCTTCCAGCGCCGATCCCTCCTTCCGCGTGTGGCTCGACTCGTCCGCTCAACCGTAAGGTAAGGCTTCTGTCGATCAACTAAAAGGGATAATACGTGTATATATATATATATATGCATATACATATATATATATATAATAAACCATAATAGCAATAATAATAATAATAATAATAATAATAATTAAAATTAATAGTTAGGGTTTTGCTTTGGCCTATTAGTTCACTTTGCCCTTTATTTTATTATGTCAAACCTTTTATAGTAGGTTAAACTTTTAAATGAAAATTTCCTTAGAGTTTTTGTAATAATCATTTGATCAAAAGACTAGCTATTTCGAATCAAAGTTTGTTCCATAATAAGATGTAAGTATTTTAGCATATAATCAAAATTTGTAGGCTAGAGGTCTTTAATTAATATAAAGTTTCATTAAATTTATGTACAATTACTAATGATAGAATCAAGAAATTCTCTGTTTGAAATCAATTTGCAATATATGTGCGATTTGGGAAAAATAAAGATTTCAATGCTATTAAACGCTTTAGAACAACCTATGCTGCATTTTAAACCCGTAGAGAAAGCTCACTTAGGGTTTAAGAATACGCAAATTTTAATACTAATTTTCTCTACATTAGCTCGTTCAATCTCTTAAACAAATATGCATCTTCAGTTAAGAAGAACGAGGGATCACAAGATTCACAAAAGCTTATCAATAAAAATACTAGTTTTCATAGAGCCGGCAAATACCTTCAAGGTTTAATAAAATCTCAATTATAATTTTTGCAGACACATCAAGTTGTGAGTGATTCATTTAGTTAAATCAAACACGAAAGGTACACTGGATATTACTTTTATACTTTCTATCTTTTTGCTACTTAAGCATCGCTTTGAACCTGTTTTATATTTAATGATTTACTCTTACTGCTAGTCATGTAAGAGAGACAAAATAATGTTTATATCTATTGTGAATGTTGCAAAGGGTTCCGATACGGAGGTTAAATTAAGTTAGAGACGGGGCTAATCCACCATGAGTTATAAGGATGCCATCTGGAGCCTTTGAGGGGGCCCAGATGAAGATCATGATTAACTGCATATATGATTCTATCTGGAGTCTTTAAAGGGGGCCCAGGTGAAGGTTACCATCTGGAGCTTTGAGAGAGGCCCAGGTGAAGGTGCCATCTGGAGCCTTTAAAGGGGGCCCAGGTGAAGGTTACTATCTGGAGCCTTGAGAGAGGTCCAGGTGAAGGTGCCAATTGAAGCCTTTAAGAGGGCCCAGATGAAGGACATGCTTAATTGCATTTTTTTATGAACTCAGCCTCATGGTTCTGACTTTGCCCATCAGAACTGCTAAATATTGCTTCATAATATCAAGTAATAAACATAAACATAAATTTTACGATATTATTGCTTTTCCTTTTGAAACTTGGCATGTGAAAAGAACATTTATTTTATAGGAGACATCATCATCTTTTATTTGAAACACACTGTATTTCCCTGCAATTGTTATAATTTTTGCTTTGCGCTTTTGCTTAAAATATATTTTTAATATCCTTTGTAATTAGAATGTGCACTAAGGCATTATCTTTATAATGTCAGATCAAATACAACTGGAGACGGTTGATATAATTTAAATGCATGGCGAGAGAAAATAGCTGCCCCTTCAAAAGATAACTATTTTTGAATAATGAAAGCCATGTAATAAATTTTGAATCTTGTTTACTTTAAATTGAATGAATATTATTCTTACACTTGAATGGCTTTGGAAGTTTGTTTAACTGCTATTTTATCTAACTGTCATATAATTCTGTAGAAAAATGTATCCGATGTTAGTTTGGTTGTTACCAACTTAACATGGGTCATCACAGGCTGGCTGGCTGGGCTAAGGAAGAGGGGCTGGCTGGGAGAGAAGGGCGCAGGGCTTGTCTTTCTGGCGCGGAACCTTCCACGCCAGAATCGGTCTGCGATCGCAGACGGGGGAGAAGGAAATTTTTATAAAAATACTTAAAGTTTTCGTATTTTTCCGCCGTTTGGCGTCCAAATATAAAGAAACTTAACACCGGTGTGCTATGACATAACGAACACCCTCGCGTCGAAAATTTTCAATTCGAAGCAATATTTTATTTTATATTAATTTTTTGGGTTTAAAACTTCAAAAATTAATTATGATTAAACCGGCATTCAGAATTTGATGAAACTTTTCGAGCAACCATTAAATAATATACTTAACACAATGACACTGAAAACAATGAATTCGAACATGTATTTCAAGGTTCTTGATTTATAGAATCTAAATAATTCAAAAAATAAAGCGGGAACTTGCGTTATTCAAATTTCTTCTAACCTATAGCACTTTGATCTAAAAAATATTCTCATATAAGGGTATTTTTGTTAGCCCTAATTTGAAATTTCCCGGGATCCTGATTCCGAGGCGGAATTTGACCTAACTCGCAAAGTAACGATTTTGGGTCGTCACATTACCACTTTAGCCAAACCCTTTGCTTTTACTCTGGTTGGTAAATCCCTAACGATAAGCCACTAATACAAGATATTTGGAAAATTTTCAATGATTTTAGTTTAATTGGAACTTACAAATGTGGGTTTGTTGGATGGAAGAAATATTCTGATTAGAACGACCCACAAGGAGGATTATACGAGGCTCTTTTCTTGTGGTATTTATTATATTAAAAGTTTCAAAGTGAAGTTTTTAAAGTGAACTCCCTCCTTTGATCCCCAACTAAACCCCCAATTGTTCCCAACTAAATAAACTTCTTGCTGCTCAAAGTGCACTTAATAACACATTTCATACTAATTTCCTTGGGTTCCTTTTAAAAACACATTCCAGCCCCTTAAACAACAATGAAAATCTATTAGATTCTATACCTAATTCAGATGAGAAATTGGTCTCTCATCCTAATTATCTTTTCAGAAGAAACACACATGAAGATTTAGAGATGATTTTATTTTAGTTACTTATAAGAAAAGGGGTAAAAATAAACATCCAAACATGAAAATAAGGTCAATGACTAGAACAAACTGTTTTCTCAATGATTAGCTTCTTAATATGAAACATTAGAGGGATTTCTAATCTTCAGCTTGTAATTGGCTTCATAGATTAGTTAAAAGGTGAATTTTTTTGTTGTTCTTGGACCTTTACTTGATAACTCTAAGCTGTTTTTATAGAAAACCTTTTATGTTTTTTTGGGGCATGCTCTAACCTCAAAAATAATATTTGGATTTTATGAAAAGATAGTTAGGTTTGTAGTATCCTTGAAAATCTAAAACAATAGATTACAGGCTCTTCTAAAGCTTGCACACCAAATTCACTTTGCCGCTCATCTTGAATCCTTGTGGATGCAACATGTAGATTTCCTCATCAATCTGCTCCAGGTGCAGATCTTTAACTGCCACAAGATTCAGTGCCAAGTGAATTGATGTCATTTTGACTACCGAAGAGAAATCTTCGTGAATTTAACACCTTTCTTGTGCTAAACCTTTTACAACTAGGCTCACCCTGCAGTATTAGCTACCACCAAGCTCCTGTTTCAACTTGTTCACCTATTAATTTTGGAGTGCCTTTTTCCCGGTGAGTAGTTTATTATATCCCAAGGTTAATTGGTTTCTTGGTACTACATTTCTAGCTCTATAGTTAGCTCCCACTCGCTTGGTTCTTCCACCTATATAACCTTTGCATAGCTTTACGGTTCACCGCCTTCTGTTAGCAATAGCTAAAATAAAGAAGACATACATTTATGGTGGGTGTTAAACTTAGGCAGATCTCCTTAACTATACTATTGGAGTTTGTAGTTCAACTCTATTTTGCTCATTCTGATCAACTTCTTCTTTAGGCTCATTTGTGCCTTCACACTCAATAAACACATTCAACGCTTCAGGATTTTCAAATTTTGAGTTGTCTTGATTCTTGTACATCTCTCCTTTATTAAATATTTTTGATCCTACTGATTTTGTGGTTTTGATAACCCCAAAACATATACCCAAGCTCATTTGAGCTATATCTAATGAATGTGCTCTTAACGCCTTCTAGTCAAACTTGCTGTGATTTTTTACATCAACATATATATATATATGCTAAGATACTATATAATTTTAAATGTGAGAGATCTACCTCTCTATCATTCCATTTTTCTTCACTTGCTCACTGCTGCTGGAGCCCTACTTTAGGCCTTGTCTCTCCTTCAGGCGAAGATACAGGAGATTACCATTCTCCGTCAAGCCCTCATGATTAGGGATACTGATATTGATGAACTTATCATTGAGAGCGACTGCTTTGGAGTGCTCAGGAGGCTCCGAGATCACTGGGAGAGGATTCTCCGTTCATGAGGCGGAGAGCATCATGCGATCACCTTGCTTTCCTGTTGGATCTTCCTCATATTATTTTTATCCACCGATCGCGCGATGTGAATTAGGTAGCTTATTTCTGTGCGATGTATGTCCGACAGGGCAATTTTTAGCTTTGTTAGGGGAGATGTGCTCCCCAGGAGGATTTTGGACCTCCTTGCCGCATAGACCGTGGAGTTTGATCTCGGTTGATTTTGTACTGATGCATTTATATATATATATATATATATATATATATATGCTTAGGCTACAGTCATATTTCATGAAGGTTCACGATTAATCAAGTGAACTTTGCGTCGACAACATCCACCAAAAATTGTTTGGAAAAACCTGCATGCAATCTCATGCCCCTAGTGCTCTCTGTAATGGTCAGGTTCATTTTTTCTGTTACACCATTTTGTTGCAGTGTAAGAAATCTCTTCATATTCCCTTTTCAGCACAAAAATTTTTGAACTCCTTTACACTGTACTCCCTACCATTATCAGATCTCAAGCTTTTTAGTTTGAGTCCAGTCTCCTTTTCTACAACAAACAACTAATTCTTAAGAAACACCCCCAAATACATCTGATTTTTTCATAATGAAATAAGCCCACTCCTTCCTAGTGTGATCATTGATGAAGGTAACAATATAGTTTGAACTGCCTAAGAAGAAACTGAAGAACAATGCCAAACATCCGTATGCACTAGCTTTAGTTTCTGTACATTGGGCTCTCACCAAATTTTTGCAAAACTGAATTTTTTAATTTTCCCAGCTCTCTCTCACTCATGTGCCACAAACACGAATCTTCTACACCTGTTGATGTTGGAGCATGTTGATGTTGAAGCATCAGTTGTTTTATCGATTAGGTAAAGCGTCCCTTCGATGTTTCCCTTTACTGCAACTCGCGCTCCTTTGGTAACTTCTCATGACTCTCCGATAAATATAGTGTTCTACCCAGCTTGAGCTAATTGGCTCACTGAGAGTAGTTCACTTCAATGATGTGACATGTCATACTTCCTTTAGTTTCCATGTAGAACTGTTTGGCATTTTGATGTCATCTCCTTAGCCGATAATATCACACACTTTGTCGTCCCCAGGTACACTCTCGAAGTTCTGAAGTCACCTGCACATAACTTTTAAATATATTTTTAATTAGCATAACATAAAATGATGCATCCGAATTTACTACCCAAGACTCGGTGTTGCCCAAAGACAAGATTAAGGGAGCAATTCTAATGTGATGTTTGCTGCACAACTAAGTTCAGCAGATGCTCCTTTCCTTAGAGTAGTCATACAATCCTTCTTGAAATGTCATTTTTACTGCAATTCAAGCATTTAATGCGGCCCTTTGATTTTGACTTACTCCTTCTGCACTTGAACCGATTATGTTTTAGATTTCGATCTAAATTTCTTCCCATGCCTTTGACTTTTAAAGTTTATGCAGATTCTTCACAATTTGATATCCTCTGAACTTCTTCGTTAAGAATCAAACCAACAATGTCATCCAATTTTAGAATAACATTTACAGATGAGCTGCTTACCACCGTGACAAAATTATCCTAGCTGTTTTTTGGGTTTCGCTGTTTTCTTTGTATTTGTTTTTATTTATTTTACTTTTTCAGTTTTATTTTAATTTCTGATATGTACACAACCAAATTCACCGACCGTACTTGATTTCTCTATTAATAAAATTTAAGGGTTGTTTTAAAAAAAAGTCGCTCTTCTATCCATGAATTGTCTGTTGCTTTTCAATTCACCATCCAAGTAATATGAAATTTTCTTAAGCAGAAATTGTAAAATAAACATTAAAAAATCATCTACGGGTGTTTGATTTCAAAGTAGATTTGGGGCAATAGCATCGTGCTGCATGTATAAGAAATCCAAGAATCCTTCACATGAAATCGAAAAAATGGACCATCAAATTCAATAAATATAGGTGGAATGACTTCACATGTACTACACATAATATTGATGGGTTGTTTTTCAATTAACATACGCTTCAAGAATCAGAAATAAATTTATGGAGTTCTTCCAATCACAGTATTATATAAACATAATTTCATATTTTAACTTTAATGCAGGCAATAGTTAGAAAAATAAAGTATACACAAGCTCCATAGCATTACCTTCGTAAAAAACTGACTCCTGGTCCGAAGTGGCTGTATAGGAAAACATTGAATAATTAAAAGTTTAAAAATTAAGTAAAACAAGAAATAGGCAAAACAAATCCTGAATGTATGTATACATGAAGATAAAAATAAAAAATTAAGAAAGAGGTTAAATGATCCATGAGGGCTCAAGACATTATGCCAGGATAAAGCTTCCCTTGCATCCGGATAGATCAGTTAGATAAAGGAGTGTGCATGCTTCGAGTTGTCAGTTCTAATGTCAAATAATGTAAGTTTGTTTATTGTCAATTTTCAAATAATAAATAAACAAATAAAACAGAGAATATAATTTAAATATAAGGTTACTTAGTCTCATGCTAAAAATTAATGCAGTACCCATAGAAGAGATTATAGTTTCCATTCCTTTACAAGTAGAATTTTATTTTTTTAATTATTATAGGATGTTTTTCTTCATTATATCATTGTACTTTTGTAATTATCAAACACTACAATTACGTGAAATATTAAATTAGGCAATTTTTGCTGAAGAAACAAAAGAAATACTTCAATTTTATTTGGGGTATGAACTGAAGCATATAATCAAGTTCACGTCAATTTTGAATGAAATCACGTTTGAGTAATATTTTGAGCAAACAAAAGTATGTAGAGGCTGAACAGAGATGTATTCGAGATGTTTGTAGGGATTAGTTGCACTGATTTCCTATTTATTTTTGAAAACAAAACATATGGTATATGAAACAAAAAAAATTATTTTAAAATAAAATATACATAAAATAAAATACAATAAATAAAAATAAAAAGCACAAATAACAACGATCCCAAATGATAAATTTACAAGATACATTAAAGGTTCCCTAATCATGTCAAACAATATTTCTGAGCAAGAAAATGAATATGTAAGAATACTTAACATGAGAAAAGGTGATACAGGGCAAATCGAGTTGGGTTCCTACTGAAATAAATTTAATCAAGAACAAACAAAAGGATAAAATGCTGGAATATAAAACATGAGTAGATTTTGTAATTAATCCGCTACACAGTACTTCAAACTACACTTTGTTGATGTACAACGACCCAGTATCGTTACTTCGCAAAATTAGGTCAAATTACGATGCAGAAATCAGGATCTCAGGGAACTTCAAATTAGGGTAAACCAAAAATATCATTGGATCAAATTAATTTTTATATAAAAATACCCTAGTTTGGGAGAAATCTGGATAACGGAACTCTTACTTTAATTTCTGAATTTTTTTAAATTCAATAAATTTAGAAAATTAAATACAAATCCAAATTCATCGATTTTGTATCATAGGGTTAAGTATATTATTTCAAGGCTACGCTTAAAGTTTCATCAAATTCGTAGCTCCAGTTCGATCGTGATTAATTTTTGAAGTTTCAAATTCCAAAAATTATTTTAAAACAAAATATTGCTCCGAATCAAATAAATTTGGCCCGAGGGTGTTCGTCTCATCGTAACACACCTTTGTGTCAAGTTTCGTTAATTTTGGAAGTCGAACGACGAAAAAATTTAATTGAAATTAATTATTTCCTTCCTTCCTCTGTCCCCCCTAACGCCAGGGTGTAGGCTCTGTCGCTCGACAGAGCCTGCCAGACGGACGCAGACGTACACAAAAGGAGCCGCATGCGCGCCTCCCTGGTCAGCGCCCGACCGACCGTCCAGTTGGTCGGCCGCCCCCTCTCCCTCTCCTTCCCTCCTCCTATATATACTCCCCTATCCCTCACTAAACCTAAAACTCCTTCAACCAGCTCTCCTTCAGCCCACCCTCAGCCCTCAGTCAGACAGCCAGCAGCCACCAACCAGTCGTCCGACCACACCACTCTAGCCACCCCCTTCAGCCAAGTTTTGTTATTTATTGTTTTTTTTTTTCGTGATAATGATAATTATGCTATCTCTAATGTCATTTGCATTATTATTATTGTCATTAATTAATAATAATAACAATAAAAATATTCTATTATGACTGTTATTTTCATTCTGTCAATTTCAATTCAGTCATTTCCATTGTCTTTTTCTTACATACATTATTATCATCATTATTATTATTATTAAATAATGATAATAATAATACTATTATAAATATTATTACTACCTTTAATAACTTAAAATTTTGTCTTCTATCAAGAAGAGAGAGTAAAAGAAAAATAAAATAAAAAAGAAGATAATAAATACTCTTAAAAATATCATACTAATTTGTTGGTTAAAAAGGCTAAATAAAATATCAAAATTCCTGCTGATTCAATCAACTTGCATTTTGAACTTAAATAAAAAAAGGTACCCAGTATATATACACGTATTATTTTTTGCACTTTATTGTTGTTTAACTTCGCTTTAAGCCAAATTCATGTTGATGCTTGGTTGGTTGTTTGAAACCAACGTTCTTTTACAACGTGGTTGGTTACTGGAAAAATGACATCAGTGACGTATGTGGTTGGTTACTAGAAAAATGAAATCAGTAACGTACGTGGTTGTTTACTGAAAAAATGACACTAGTAACGTAAGTGGTTGGTTACTGGAAAAATGACATCAGTAACATACATCTTTGTGATAATATTTTTTGCAGGAAATTAATTATCCCGTTTGCGTTGTTGACTTATTTTTCCTACATTTTTATCACATTCTTTTTCCACTAATTGCATCTCTACTATTATAATATGTAATATTTTATTATTTACTGCAGTACTTATAGAGTATTATCTAATTACTGAGAATTATAAATTTAGGTATTGTTTTCTTTACAATACTAGGTTAAGTACTTCTGGGAAAATTCGAACGAGAACTTTAATTCATAAATTTTCAAATTGCTGATGGATCTACAGTGCTACTTTACTTTTTATTTTATTTTATATTTGTTTCAGTTTATCTTTTGTTTCAAAATGATGAACATTGTACGAGATGTATGTTGACTATTTCTGTAATATAGAATTTTAATGAATGAGAAACATCATTTGACATTTATATATGTATCCATTCTCTTTTAAATTGCTCAATAGGCCTGCGGTTTATGAATACATAATGTCGGAACAGTTCTCGCTGAACTGGCATCAGACCATCACAATTGGTATCAGAGCAGAATTGAGCACATTTGAAAAGAAAGAATATACATATAAAAACAAAGATATATCCCTTCTAAAAATATTAAACTTGTCATTAGTAAGATAAATCAATTATGTGAGAAGTTAGGAGGGATTGTGAACTTTAAAATATTAAATAACTTTCCATTTATTGTTATAAGTAGAACTTGAAAGTGCTGGTACAAATATATCTGATGTTATCATTCATCTTATCTTTTAAAAATATAGATGGATCCCAATAACGAAATGATTTGAGTATTTTGATGATGAAGGTAGTGATGGTGACTCCTCGCATTCCAAAGTTACCAAGCTTAGCACAAATTGGACGCCCCGTAGCGGAAGCAAAGGAAAATGCATTGGCAAAAACACTAAGCGAGGTGGAGAGTACCCTAGCCTGGTGGGTATCAGTAACTAGAAACAGGATCAGAGAATTAGAAATAGAAGTTCAAGAACTGAAGGGTACCTTACATGGAAGAATGTCTACTTTAGAATAGGAAGTAAAAAAAATGATATACAAAAGCAGCAAGTCGTCCAACAACAAAATGAAGTTCATAACCTGAAGAAGCTTAACAATATCAACAGCACGACGGCTTCTACTTCTAAAGGAAAGAGGAAAGTTGGGAACCACCGGGAGTCTTCGTCAAAAAGAATATCAACTAGTTCTGATTCCTCCGATGTGTAGAAAAAAAAATTAGAATAGAATCTTGTATCCCATGAATGTCCTTGGAGGATGTGCATCCAACAATGAATTAATCCTACTGTTAATGCACCCCTTTTTGTATACAAAACTTTTATTAATGGGAACTTTTTGAATAAAAAATTGCAAACTTTATTTATTATTGCAAATAATTGTTTATGTTGTGGTTTATGAGACAGCTGTAGAGGGCAATTTCAAGCAGTTTTGAAATGATTCCCAAGAGGTTACAGGAAATGTGGGTGAGCTCAATCCATGGGAAGATCACTGCGACTCCCATCCGTTGACCGAAACCAATTGGACGGTGATCTGCAATAAGGTGCCACATATATCGGATGTTCCTCTGCATGTCTCCGAGTCTTCTAGTGTTGTGGGCAGTCATCTTTAATGCGAGCCTTCAACGCAAGGTGGCTAGGCTTGTCGAAATCGTGTGTGATCGATGGCTCCCAGGTAGTTGAGGACATGGGTACACAAGTTTCATTAAGTTTGGTGAGTTGTAATCTTTCATCGCACGAAACTAGACGCAAAAGAAAATAGTGAATATGTGAGAAAACAAATCTCGAGAAGCCCAATACGAGATTCTGTATGTACCGACAAAGCGCACGAGCTCAGCGAAGGAAAAGCATTGCAACTTGTGCAAGCAACGCGCTCAGGAGGCAGGAGCAACGATCTACATGTGATGTTTCCTTCCTCATCTTTGTTCCTCCCTTTTATTCGATACGAACAAAAACAATTAATTCGGAGCATACATCAATAGACACTTACAGAACTATTAGTAAAGCAATGTTTTGCTTGACACCTTTGTGCTACTAATAATAGTAAAAATTTAGAAAGATCAACAAATCATTTATAATATAGAAGTTCAAAACATATACAGTCAAGGGATCTTGAAGTGCGCTCATAGCATTAAGCTATGTATTGTTTAAAAATTATCCAGAAAAAAATTTATAATGAAAATCAGGAATGCCAACCCAACCACAAGAGCTTACAAAATCCAACGCATGATGCAAAGAATACTTACTGCCTCAATACAACTGAGAAAAAGGCATACAAGATCTTTCCACTGGATAAAAGCTTCCCATGATTGCCCCATCTATAAGATTAAATGCACAAAAATAAAATGTTCAATATAAATAAAACAGTGAAAGAAAATATTTATGAATATATTACCGTGAACGCAATAAAAGAAAACTGCAGCTCTCCTAGAATAAGATCTTCTTCACCTCCAAAGTTTCTCCTGAGAATGTTATCTAGTAACTTTGACTGGAAATGAAAAGAACTTTATGGTTATGATGGAACTAATGTGTACTCATCTTATAACAAACAAGTTAATATAAAAAGAAGTTCTACAAAAGTTTCAAGTAAGAAGATATTAGTTTTTAAAGAAATGATTCAAACATAATATCTTAACCCAGAACTTAGGACTCTCAACAATTAACTACCAAACAAAAACTTCAATCACGTTCAAGTAGATTCCAGAAATAGCATTTTGTTGTTGGTTTCTGCTTTTCTTAAGAAACATAAGAAAAGCTTCAGGCCTATAAGACTATTCAAGAATAGTGAAGTAGCGACTTTCGAGCATAGTTCTTGTTTGTATTGTAGTTTTTCTAACGAGTTAAACAACTAATCATATACAGACTAGAATTAGAATATTATATTATGATAGTATAAAAATGAGATATTTCAAACGTGCCACCCAATTCTTCCATATTTGCATAAAATAGCGTACACACAAAAATAATTACAACGATAGCAACCAAACCATCATCATTACGGCAACAGTAACACGTCAAGTATTTCATTATTTACATACAAGATTCCATACCTGGCCTGAGATTAGGCAGTAGTTTTATAAATATCAAAGTTTGACGGCTAGAAATATAAATATTGGAAATCAGGGTACTACACAAGTAATTTACATTTATTAATATTATTTCAATCATTTAATCATAACCGAACTCCATTGTTGTCGGGTCCCAAGTATTGGATGTGAAAGAAAAAGTGTTGTGTTAGGTAGTCGACACCAACATAAAACCTTGTCGAATCCCATTAATTATAGACCCCATGTAGTGGGAGTAAGGCTTGGTGGTGTTGCTGCTGTTGTTGTATTCAGTCGAAGTTAGTAATTATCTTTTCCCCAAAAACACAATTAAGAAAGCAATTAAGAAAGCGCCAATGGTACAAGTTTACCATAGTCATTCATTTTCACTTGGGGTTGTTTGGCATAAGATAAAATCAGTGTCAAGCAAAAATTTTCGAGTAAACTTAAATTACCGACATTTGGCATGAAGTAAAATAGGTGAGGACTTTTATACTATAATTTGATTTTGTGTTAATATATATATATAAAAATGTAAAAGAATTACGTCTGAATAAGGCGTATTTGGAGAAAACTCAAAGCAACCGAGCAAACAAATGATTCCAGTGAATGAACGATTTTGTTCATCCATCTTCTCCGGCGAATGAACGATTACGGAGAATCCTTTGTTTGAATGAACGATTATGGCAAATCCTTTGTTCGAACGAACAATTCCTTCGTTTGTTTCGGTCAAACAAAACCCTAAAATTTTCAAAATGACGCAAAGGAATAGTTCGAACGAACGATTCGTTTGAACAAAACCCTAAGAAATTTCAAATAAAAATTTATGGGGTAATTTTACCCCTTCAATTCAATTTACTCAAAATATCACACTCACAAATTATTTCATTTTAAATAAAAAAATTTAAATTTTTTGTAAAACTAACAAATAGCAGTAATGCAACCTGATTACACTGTAATCAGATTTCACAGTAACTAGATTATTTTACACTTAAATTTCTCAAATGTTCTCATGTCAAATAGCCCCTTACAAACATTAAATATAATAATGCATAACAATATAGTACAAGACAACAGCCCAAAATAGAGTCTTAACTTAACAATTAATGAAGCAATTAAAAAAGCACCAATGGCTAGGGCTTACCACTTTAGAAAGCTCAGTTTAAGTTTGTAATAGGACTTACATCTATTAAAATGCATGGATTAATTAATTAGTGGAACTTACAATATTTAGAAAGCCCAAATGAAAAAATTTATTACCTTGACCTTTAAATAAGGGTGACCCATTATATGTGTTTTTGATTGAAAGTTTAAGTTGAATAGTTAGGACCTTAAATTATTAAGGATGAGTGCACGTTCAAACCTACTAGAACAGTTTAGATCAACTAGAGACGAAGTCATTAGTGGGTTTAAGTTTAGCATGTTATGATCTTTTCAATATATTAAGGTTAAATCATGATCTATATGCAAATTAAAATAACATTACTAAGACTTTTAGATAAACTAGCATTGAGAAAATAATGAATTAAATTATATATAAATATGATTCACTAGATCTCCTTAGATTCATTAGAATCAGATTAACAAAAAGTAATTATCTAGAATCTCTCTAATAAAATGAAAATCATTACTCGGATGTAGGTTTGGAAGAACAACATCAAAGAGAATTCTACTATGCTACCCCCAAAAACTTCTAAAAAACTCATATATGTGAGACAATAAGGCCACTTGTAATTTTAAATTTAGCCCATATATTTTTGCCCATGGGCTCCATTTAGTTTTTTTGAATAAATATTACCTCCCTTTTGTTTTGGGAGAACTTCAGTAATTTTTTTGGATAACATAGCATTCTTATAGAAAATAAGTTATGCCCTTATTAACAAGAAAATACAATCTGGACATGCAGTCACTCATTCCCAACCTTTAAAAGCTTGCATTTGTAGTTACAAAATGTGAATGTACCTAATTTGAACTAGTATTGAAAAACAATTAATTAAATTAAAACTTAAAAGTTTACGAATTCTCCTTAGATTCATTAGGAATAAAAAATTTTCACTAAAATCTCTCAAATAAGATTAAAAATCATTACTCGTATACTTTTGGAAGGACAACATTAAAGAGAGAGTTCTGTTATGCTATCCCAAAATTCCCTAAAAACTCCTGAAAGTAAGACAACGAGGCACAAGTAATGTTACTATCAATTCATACACTTATGCATGTAAGCCTCACTTAATCTTTTCTGAAAGAATATTTGCTCTTTTTTTCTAAGGAATTTGGAGAATTTTTTGATGGGCATCATAGCATTTTTCTACTAAAATAAATTGATATCCTCATAAACAGAAGAATACAACTCAAACGTGCAGATACTCATCTAGGCCTTATAAGCCTTTAAAAGCTCTGTATTTTTGGTTGATAAATGTGAACGTACATAGTTGGATCTGTTTAGTTGAGACTTCAAATTTAATCAATCTTAATCATTTGTATGATCCCATATATTAAATCTTAACGTGATAGATTAGCTTATTGAAAATTATGCAAGGTTATTTGTGTGCATTTTTTGCATTAGATTAATTTTATTCTCATTATTAAAAATACAAGAAATGGCTATTAGATCATTTCATAGCACAAATGTACATTAAGTCAGCCAAAATCTTAATGAGTCCAACATCATGCTAATCAAGTTTCTACAGAAATATCATCAAAATCACATGCAATATTCAGTATTATGTTCAGCAAAAAATAGTTGATCCGGTATTATATAAGCAGAAGAGACAGTAAGAGTTCTCTTTCGAGATAATCATCATTTATCAGCACAAAGAAAAACCCTATAAGCAACAAGCTTAAGAAAAATGATAACACGTGAAACCAACATATTCGTATGAAAGTAAACTGGAGAGAAATCTATTGCAATTAGGTATAATGCTGTTTTTGTAAATCCCTGAAATTAGGAAATTACTTTATCAAGGTTTAAGGAAGTGAGCTCTTCACCAGTGATGTTCTTGTGCTTAACAACTTTGGGAATACTTGTAAAGAAGCATCCTCGTTTCCTGGTTTTTTCTGAAGAACACTCGAAAAGATTACTATTCTTTAATTGCATCACTAACCCCTTTTCCATTTCAACATTTTTCTCTTGGTTAAGTAAAACAGATTCATGTGCTACAGCAGCCTTTGCCACAGCAGATTCTGTGAATGGAAAAAATCAAATTAAAAAAGCATGCAGCATAATAAACACAAACTTAGATGTCAATATCTACTTCAGTAGCTATAGTACAATACTTAGAATTGAGTATTAATAAATATTCCTAATACTTAATAAAGAAAGAAAAAGACATGCAGCTTTTCATCAATCACTTGTGACCTTTCTGATCAACATTTGGCTGTTTATATGCAGGTAGGTCAAATCCTGAACAAATATTTAACATTCTCCAAGCACAATGCAACCCTAACCATCAGCAGATCAGGTAAATCCCTAATCTACCATCCAGCTTAATATGTATGGATCAAACTATTGAGTCAGAAGGGTCATGCTTGAGTACTCTATCCTGAAATTTTATTAAAGCATCATTTAGAGATAAACCACAAATGATGATAATTTTTGTATACTTCGATACTTTAAGATTCTTTGGCTGCATTGAAGCCATAACTACCTTGGATAGCAAACACAAATACCATGTACAAGCTAACCAGAAAACAACATCAGCCCCTGATTGTCAAAAAATTCTAGAAAGATCAAAGTTTGGAAGTTGATATGTTAAACACCCCGAGAATCAAAGGGTCACGACAGCAATCTATGAAGACATTTAAAATTTTAGTCAAGCATCCTTGGGCTGCCGAAACAATGTTGTCTTAAAAAGGCTACCGCAATAGCTTAAAAACCTTGTATCCTAGCAAACAACAAGACATCATTAACATTCTTTTTTGTAAGAGCATACCAATCCGTGAAATTGTACTAGTTGAAATGTAGCAAGATAGACGTTTCCAATTTCCATAATGATCCAAAGGATATGGTCCAAGATGCTGATCGAATTCCATCCTTTTCACCATTTCAAAATACATGCATTCCTGTTATAAAATTCAAAAAAAAATAAAATTATGTCATTTTAAATAACAAAAAAAATGTAGTTTAACCATTCTTTTAAAATAGTATTGTAAATTATCCAATAGTTTACCTAAAATTGTGCATGAAAACAAACATCATTTGATCATTTAATCTTGTTAAATTTCTATGCAATAACAATGCCTTTTAAGAAAGAAAAATATGGTGCCTCCCATAAGCTCAAAAGCTACAACGGGGGGCAAAATGTACTACCTGAAATAGACACCCACTATTAAGATCTAAGCGAGGGAAGAATCAAATTTCTGCAGGCCTATCAATTTGAATCAAGCCTTCATAAAGTCTCTATCATAAAATTATTAAAGTTAGGCTTCATCTCCCATGTACATTTGAAAGGATAACATACGTGGCCCAAATAAATCTGTACCCACCATATTTCTCCTATACAATATTTGACATCACAAAAATTTATTAAACTCTATCTAAAGTTACGGGTTCCCTTTAAGATTAGAACTCAATAGTTAAAAACATCCCGAAGCTACTCCCAAAAAAACACTTGATTAAAGACAAAGCCAGTATGAAATACCAAAAAAGATTTTGACAAACAATTTGAATTTGGAATGAGATAAATAGGTGAAAATGGAGTCAAAAGGGAAGGCACAAAACCAAGAATATTTTGAATGTTAAATCTCAATCTTATTTTAGCTTTATCTTTTCTTTGTATTTTTTTTTTTAGTTGCTCCATTTTATTAGAAATTTTGGGCTTGTGATTCTAAAATAGATGTAGCACGTTTCTATGAAATTGGCAAATATGATGACATAATATTTTGAAGTAAAAGACATGCCTCCAATTTAATATCTAAAAATAGAGAATTATAGCAATAAAAGTGAGGACAATCTCCTAAATTTAATGCAGGCTTAAGCCCATCATGTAGACATGGTCTAACGGCAAAGGCGAGTTTTGCATGAAATAATCAAGCTCTTTTGGGGATAATAATTTCTGCCGAAAAGAAAAATGCCAACTAATGGATTAGAACCTACACATACACAATGAGTAGAGCAAATGTCATGTAGCAGATATTAATTGGTCTTACACAAGTTCAGAGATCTAAACTCTTCTGAGTTTACAATCTATGCTAAAAATGAGAATGTCAATCAACAAAATGACCCAAAAATCAGATCAAGAATTTGAGTGAACCAGCATAGATCACATTACATTTACTTTCGTAAACAAACATCACAGAAAACAACACAGAGCAAACCAAACACTCTAAATTTGTAAATCCTAGGATTTTAATTCACAACAAAATTACAGTATACCAAGCAGTCCCTTAGAAATAAGGATACAAACAAATCTATTTGCTAAAACATCAATACATACAATACACTACAAAGAAATCACCTAACATTTAAGCAAACAGACTTCTCACAAACTCACCAACAAAAGGACAAGTTTCAAACCAATGTTTGCGTATCAAAATGTTCCTAACTCAATAACAATGCTTGAGAAATTGTTAAAACACCTGTCAAGTTGAAAAGCTCAATGCATAATTTTGAGTTAAAGCATTAATTTACTCACAAAAATAGTGTTAAAATATACAAGGTTCATCATAGTATATGTGCAAGTGCAAAGCAGTAAGTAATAAACAAAAATTGGATGTTTAAGGCTATCGTAAGTTAGCAATTAAATTAATTCACGTCTACTTTGATCTATGAAACATATGAAAAGTCAAATCAACTCAACTCCTTAAAAATCAAACCAAGTTCATCAATTTCAAAAAAAAAACTTACCATAGTAATTGCTAACTTACCATAGTTTTAATTAAACATGCATTTTTTGTTTATTACTTGCTGCTTTGCACTTGCGCATATACTATGTTGAACAACACTATTTTCATGAGTAAATTAATGCTTTAATTCAAAAGTATGCAATGAGCTTTTCAAGTTGACAGGTGTTTTAGCAATTTCTCAAGCATTGTTATTGAGTTAGGAGCATTTTGATACTCAAACGTTGGTTTAAACTTGTCCTTTTGTTAGTGAGTTTGTGAGAAGTCTGTTTGCTTAAATCTTAGGAGATTTCTTTATAGTGTAACGTATGTATTGATGTATTAACATAGAGACTTATAATATAACCTTATTTCTAAGGGACTGCTTGGTATGCTGTAATTTTGATCTATGAAACATGAAAATTCAAGTCAACTCAACTCCTTGAAAATCAAACCTAGTTTATCAATTTCATAAAAAAACTATACACCACTAGTTTGTGATGTTCGAACATCAATGAGTCTTGCAAAAGCAAATCAATACCCCATTCTATAGACAACGACTCTTCTTATGACTCTTAGGTGTGCACTAACAACAATATTGTACATATTCGAATTTTAATCACAAAATATTAAATAGGAGTTAATCTACAAAATAATAAAATGAATCACAAGCATT
The DNA here is from genome assembly GCA_016760335.1 of Gastrodia elata. NCBI lineage: Eukaryota > Viridiplantae > Streptophyta > Magnoliopsida > Asparagales > Orchidaceae > Gastrodia > Gastrodia elata. The sequence continues at coordinate 5,889,756 of CM028672.1, read as the reverse complement.
TATTGATTGATTTAGAATGCAAAATTTCAAATCACGGGTTCAATCTATCTCAGTAAGCAAACACGTAGAAATCTTCAAGCAAGTATTAAATTCATATACTCATAGCATTTTTCAACAAGAAATGCAAAGCAACAAAAATACAAGTCTTAACAATCGAAAAAATGAAAAAGATAACATAATAAATCAAGTTTACATATCTAGGATCTAAACAAAAGCATTCTTTTTAAAAGCTTTTTAAGAACATGCTTTCAAATTTTCATGAAAATAAATAAATATATGCTTTTTTAAAATGCCTCAAAAGTTTAGAAATTTGAATTTGTTTGAAAATTAAAACAGAAACAAAATATATGAAAAATATTAAAATTTTAAATATTGGTCAAAGGTTTCCTAAAAATTTTGAAGCAGCAATTACAACAAATCCTCAACAACAACAATAACACTAAGCCTTAGCCCCACTAAGTAAGGCTGGCTGCATTAATTATTTGTTTTCATTGTGTAAAATCAAATAGAAGCCCCTCCCTAAGTTCAAAATGAAAAATATCCTTCTAATGGTTTCTTACCATACCGTTTTGGTCTTTCTCTCTCTTTTAACATTAAAATAATTCATATACTATAATTTTCTGATAGGGGCATCGAACAATCTATGCTTAGTATGCCTAACAATCTAAAATTACATTTTCTAACGTATCCACTATTGGAGCCACTCTGACCTTGGTACAAATGAGATCATTTTTCATTTAATTTTTTCAAGTATACATAGTCATCCACCTAAGAATCCTCATCTTTGTAAACACTTCATTTATTGGTAAGTTTCTTCTTTGTTGGCCAACATTATTGTCGACCATATAATAGCTCTATAAAATATTCCATTAAATTTTTAATGGGATTTTCAAATCACAAACTCTTGAAGTGCTCCTTCATATCATCTAACTAGCTAGAATCTTATTAATCACATTGCTCGTTATTTCACCATTAATTTGAATAATTGAACAAAGAATTTGCATCTATTCCTTCCCTTGATTGCATGGTCCTTAATAAGCATGTCCTCGAGATTTAGACTTCAACTACAATTAAACTTACACTCCGTACATTTTATTTTTGATCCTACTAATTCAAACTCTTTAGATTCTAAAGTAGTCTGCCACAACTTAAGTTTTGCTTTAACTCCATCTCTAGTCTTATCAATTAAGATAATATCATCTGCAAATAACAAGCATTAGAGAAACCTCACCTTGAATGTGTTCAGTAAGAACTACTGAACATTCATAATTAAAGCAAAAAGTTATAGACTACGAACTTAGCCTTTATGTAATTCAATAGAAATAAAGAAATCATTAAACAAGCCACCTTCTGATTTAACACGCATTACAAATTCATTATATATATATATATATATATAATATTACATAAATATATGCCACAAAATTTTTTCTCCAAAACCCTCCAATGAACTTCTCTTAATTCTTTATCATAAGCCTTTTCAAAGTCAATAAAGATAAAATGAAGAATGAAGTTCTTTTCTTTCCTTCAATTTCTCCATCAAACCTCTAAGCAAATACATAGCTACCATGGTAGATCTATCTAGCATAAAATCAAATTATTTTGTAAAATGGTAGTCCCTTCATTATTTGCACTCTTTTCCAAAATTTAATGTATAGCTCATTAACTTCCCAACCTATAAATATAAATCCAACCAACCTAAATTTAGAATTTAAATTGTACTGAAATATTCATTAATAAAATTAACATACATGTGTTTGAGTATATATAATTAAAAATTAAGAAAAGCATTATTAACAATTATTTGATTTCTGATTAAATTAATTATGATGATTTATGCAATCATTTAGGTTGAATTCAATGGATAAACATAAATAGCCAAAATAGACATATTACTAAACAACATGAATCAAATTAGAGTAATAACCATCTAAATCAAAACAAGTAATAAATATAAAATATTCAAAATAGATTTTCATAAGAATATGAATTTTGGAAAAAAATGATTTATTTCTATAAAGTAGATTCATACATTAATGAATTTTTAAAAATATAATTTAGTTCTTTAGCGAGTTTCAATAAGGACTTCACTATAAATCAGGCTAGCACTTTTGCTCGAAACTCGCTCAAATTACGATTCCTCGAAATCAAATCAAACAATTGTGAGTCAAAACACGAGTCATGTCTCAAACTCAAGGCTTTTGAGTTGATTTTGAATCCAGGTCAACTCATTCAATTTATGATTCAAGTCGACTCAAAATTAATAATAAATAAGAATTTCTAACAAAGTCGTGTCCAACTGAGCAAGTTTGTCGCACAATTTGAGAAGGAAAGATCACTAGTTCAAATCCTCTCCTTCATAATTTAACATTTTTATTTTAGTCGCACAAAACTAGTAATAAATATATTTGGTATACATTTTTACAAAGACACATCTCCATGTCAATTGGTTTGCAATGTAAATTTAGAAGGAGAGAGGTCTCAGGTTTAAATCCCCTCTTCTTTGTATTTATTTGCATTTTAAATTTCAAGTCAGTCTCGAATCAATTTCGAGTTAACTCAAAATCTAATCATTTCAAGTCAAGCCTCAAGTTGACTTGAATCAAACTCAACTTGAATCCAATGCTAGCTATATATATTCAAATATTAAATTGGCTAATTATAACAGTGCTAAAAGTTGTGCATATATTTCATTTAGATAATTAACAGAATGGTGATTGATCAAAAATAATTATGCAAGTAATTGAAACAATCCAAATGGCTTACAATTGCATAAAATTTTTACAAACAATTACCAAAATGTAAGAAAAATTTTACAAATAATTACCAAAATGTAAATGAACTATTGCAATTGTAAAATTGAGTCTTATAAGCTTAGCCAATTCTTATTTTTCTTAGATTTATTTGAACTAGTTTGTTATAATAATTGGATAAATTTTCTAGAATTTTTATGAGTTTTATTAAAATTATTTTGTGTTTAAATTTTATGCTTTTTTTTGTAGAAAAGTGATTTATTTATTTATTTATGATAGGCTTTGAAAATACTCTATTGAAAATGACATGTTCAATAATATTTTTACAATTTTTTTTATGAATTTTTGTTTCTTGATAATTTTCTTTTTGGGAAAGTTATTTTGTTTTAATTGAATTTAAATTTAAGCTTATTATTATGCCGAAGAACAGCACATGGAGTGGGCTAGGACATACTGACCATTTATGCATGTGGGAGAGCCCAAATAGTGTCAATCTAGAAAGAAATTCTCAACAAGCTAAAGCACTAAATACATCGTATATGGTGAAGCATGAAATCAATTGCGCAAATAGAAATTCATGCACAATTCCTAATCCTAATGATATTTAATTCCAAGCATACAAGTGAATTAGCTATCAGGTCTATAAGAAAATGGGCCCAAGATTGTGTGCAAATCTTGGTGCATTATAAAGGACTTCCTCTCTTTCTACGATATAAAGGCCTCCCTTTCTCCTTTAACCTTAGCATGTATTTCCCTCAGTCCCCTGTTTGAAGATATTTCACTATTTTAATGAAGACCTTCAAGTTTTCCCTTAACAGCGTTGGACCACACTAGAGTATAGTTTTTGTAGGTTGAAAGCATTTGATATGATGCACAAATGGATTTTAGACTTGCTATCATTGTATTTCTTTTCTATGGACAAAATTAGTCTTTGGTAAAATTTATTCAAATTATCATTGAAAATACTGTAACTTCTACTAGTCTTATTCACCTCCAAGACATAAGCCAGTAGGCATGTAGGCCGGATTCAGCTTAGGTCTTCCCCAACCAAGATCCAACCCAAATCCTCGTTAGGTCAACTCATCTCAGAGATCAGGTTAAGTTAGACCTGGATCCAATCCATGACTCGCTTCGGGCAATGATATTCCATATCAAATTCGAGTCAATTCATATACAAAATTTGACATCAAAATAACAATTGTGGAATGAGATATGCATGACTATAATTTCATAGATAATACATACATACATATATATATATATATATATATATATATATATATATATGTGTGTAAGTATGTATGTCTAAGTATATTGTTTAGATACTAACTTCATCTTCTGAAACATTGATCAATTGTTCATCATGTCTACACCATTTACGAACAACTACCTGCAACAAGTGTAGCAATGAAGAGAAAGAGTTGTTACTGTAATGAAAATGCTGATAGGAAACGTTGTTAAGGAATAATCACTAAAGAAAAGATTTCATAGGCAAAATAAAGCAATAAAAATCATGGGCTTGAAGAACTCGTCAAGAAATAAATATAAGCAATCTAAACTGAAAAGCTCAAAATACAAGAAGAAACTAATAAAGAGCTAAAACCGCTGGGTTTATAGTGAACCTAGCACTGCTCATTTTGTTTTTGAATATTAAAAGACAAATCATCTGTGAAATACAATAATTCCTAGAATAGATAGTTCCAATTTAATCTCTATAACTTTTGAAGCTTCATTTTGGGCCTTTTAATATTAATTTGATTTCACTTTAGTCCTTAAATAAAAATAGATTCAGTCTAATTCCTATATTTTAAGAATATTTTCAGTTTGGTCCTTAATTTTTTAAAATAATTTCAATTTAGTCCTTGCAATTTATTTTAAGAAATACAAAAATCACAAATAATTGAACTTAGAATCATAAAAAATATTAACCAAACCACCTATCTACGCAAATAATTTTATTTTGCGTATAACGTCTTTTTACTTTAATTTAGATTAATAATAATGAGTTAATTGATATAAATAAGCTAATTATAATAGATTTTAAACTAATAAATTAATATCATTTCTATTTAAATTTTTAAATTTAAGTAAATTTCATTTAATTTTGCAAGTTTTGAAATGCACTTAAAATGTCATTTTATTGACATTATTCGCAGCTTAAATAGTTCATCAAATTTTAAAATAAGTAAAATACGTTAATTTGATAAATTTTACTATATAAAATTATGTAATAATAATAACTTCTAGAAATTGTTTTTATTTAATAATAATCTCATTGCATTCATAATAGAAATTAATGCAATATTACTAATATATTGCAAAATGGAAATTAATGTTATTTTCGGCTTTCCCGTTCTGAGCAGAAGTGTAAGGAGCATATAGAATGTGTTGGATGCCAAATAGGTGCAGGGTTTTAGTGAATTTTTTATATTCTCCCCCGCCATCTGACTGGAATTTCAAAATTTTAGTGTTTAACATATTCTCAGCCATCAATTTGAAAAATAGAAAAATATCATGTGCATCAAATTTTTTATATAAAGGATAGTCATATAAATTTTGAAAATACATCGATGAATGTAATATAATATTAATATCCGGAGGTTGACATGATAGGTGTTGGACCCCAAATGTTATATACAATTAGCTCAAGTGGTTTTGTATATGTAATAGTAGATGTAGGTAGAGGAAGTCTGTGTTGTTTTGCCATATGACATGTGTGACAAGTAAAATTTGGAGGAACATGAAAAGACAAGAAAGAAGGCATATGGTTGAGTTTGTAGGCTGATAGATGACCAAGACGGTTGTACCAGAGGTATATCTCGGTTAGCTTGTGGAGAATGTGACGGGAGTAGTGGCTGAGGGAAGAATGTTGAGCCCTTTAGAAAGTGTGCCCTATAGGATCTACTTCTTTGTGAGGGTATCCTTGATCACACAAAAAAATGATGAAATTCTATGAAGACATTATTATCCCGAGTAAATTGGCTGACATAATCAAATACTTGGTTAGATGAGAAACATGTAAAACATTTTGTAAAGAGAAAGAATCAGAGGAGTGTTTTAAGAGTGTGCAACCTGTGTTGGCTATGCCCAGGGTTGTTCCTTTTTCGATTTGCAATTTTTCATTGCCTTGGTATGGATTTGTGTGTCGTATGTACTCAACATTTGGTGTAGCATAATGACTAGCTCCTGTGTCAAGAATCCATGATTCAGCTTGTGGTGCTGCGGCATAATATGATGTTGGAGGAGGACTCACACCTGGATATTGAGCAAAGTTTTGTCTATGATAGCAGTTAATGGCAAGGTACCCAGGGCGGTTACAAAGTTCGCACGTGATGGTCGGATGACTTCTTCCACTTCCTCGACTACATTCGTGATATACTTTACATCTTGGACAATAGTAAATTGGATCTGCAATAGCCTGCTGAGGACGGAAATGCTGCAACTCAGTTGCATTTGCGAGTGGAGTGGGATCTGAGTACAATAAGTCATGATTGATAAGTATTCCAGTGAACTCATCAAGAAAAATAAGTTCAACATATGTTGTGATTGCAGCAGTGCATATTATGAACAAGCCCGGTTACAAGGATTAGTATTAATTATTGATTTGAGACCGGTGAACCCGCAATGTTAAGTTGTTGGGCTAGGTTTTTGGCATGTTGTATGAACTCATGCATCATCATGTGGCCCTTTTTTAAGCTTTTGAGTTGACACTCAAGTTGTTGAAGACAAACTTGGGAGGTGGATGCAAACGTTGAGAACAGGGCAGTCCACATTGCTGTTGTCGATTCCTTTCTAACCCCTTGGGCGAATGTCTTCGCAATCATGGTTGAAATAAGCCAACTATGGTGAACCAAGCAGCATACTCGGGATTTGGTAGATTGTTGTTCGACAGGGTGGGAGTCAGAGGCGGTTGCAATCTGTCAATGAAGCAGAGCAACCCATGAGCTCGAAAAATAGGTAGGAATTGAGAACGCCACAGAACATAGTTTGTATCGTCCAATTTTACTGGAAGCAGATGGTGAATCGTTGTTAGGGATGGGGCTTCTCCAATCAGTGCTACATATTTGGTGGAAAACATTCATCGATGATGCAACCAGCGACTCCATGTGAGATCTGCGACCTCACCTTCTCTACTCGCAAATGACTGGAGCCATGACCTCTTTCCACAGAATCTCCATTCGTTACACCCTAACCGCTTTCTCTAATACCATAACAAAAAAGGCGAGAGATTATATTTCTGTTTTGTTAAGCATTACGACTGCCGCATATATAAGGAGGCGAAGGTTACAAATGAACAAAGAAGATGAGTCCGTATATATCTTACGAAAGGTTTAAAAACAAAATAGCAAACATAGAATAAATCACAAATGAATGTCGTAAGAAAAAAAATTATTAAATAAATCCCACTAGGTGGGGTCGACTCAATGAATCCTTTGTTTCAATAGTGCATGATTTAGTAAGAGTCCTCCCTAAGTTCCAAATAAAGAAGATCATTTCTAATAGTTTCTTACCATATCTTTTTGGGTCTTCCTCTTTAAATATGAGAGAAATTTTGAAACTCAATTTTCCTAACAGAGGCATTGCACGGTCTATGCTTAATATGCCCTAACCATTTAAAGAATAATTCTATAATCTTATCCATTATTTGAGCCACTCCAACCATGCTATGAATAAACTCATTTCTCATTCTATCTTTACGAGTATACTCACTCCCACTTAAGCACCCTCGTCTCTGTAACACCTGATTTATCGATAAATTTTTCTTTGTTAGCCAATATTTAACCCATATAGCATAGCTAGTCATATAGCTACTCTACAAAAAAAAAAATTAATTTTGAGTGAGATTCTCAGATCACACAACACTCCAGAAGTGCTCCATTTCATCCAACTAGCTTGGATCCTATTAATCACATTGCTCTCTATTTCGACATTATTTTTTATATTTGAACCTCTCGCTCTTCTTGATCACATGGCTCTCAGTAGTTATGTCCTCAAAATTAGGGCTTCTAATGCAATTAAAACTACAATCCATATATTATGTCTTAGAACTACTAAGACAAAATCTTTTGGATTCTAAAGTAGTCCTCCATAACTCAAATTTTAATTTAACTCCATCCTAATCAATTAATAGAATATCATCTACAAATAACATGCAATAAGGAATTTCCTTTTAATTGTGCTCAATAAGAACATCAATAATTAAAGCAAGAAAATATGTGCTATACATATCTCTGATAGCATCAATATGCAACACAAATCTCTTTTCTCTCCAAAGTTCTCCAAAGAACTTTTTATGATACTCTATCATAAGCCTTTTCAAGAATAATAAAAATTAAATAAAGACCTTGTTGTGTGATGGAGCCTCAAGTGCATTAGAACAAACACACGAAGGCTAGAAATTGATTGAGATCATTTGAAAGAACTGATAAAGAAACCAAAAGGGACTACTTTAGGCACTTGGGCACACCCAAGAGCCAGACAGTTGAAACCTGCCAAGAGTGACGCTTTAGCGCACCCAAGTGTCGGGGATGTTTTGAAGTAGCTGAAGACTTGGCGCTTGAGGACGCCCAAGCACTGAAAATTTACAAAAGGAAGCTTGGATAAAGCCTTGGGAGCCTAGGTGCACCCAAGCGTTATGAAGAATTCAACAACTCTCCGGGAGACAGAGGCTTGGGCACTGGGCCAGCCCAAGCGCCGTGAAGGATACAACCACATCTCTGAAAACTGAGGCTTGGACACCAAGGCGTGCCTAACCTGGAAACTTTGATGCAACGGGTCGAGAAGGCAATGCTAGGGTGAGCCGTTGTTATATAATATCAGGTTGCTGCTCAAAAGCTTGGGCGCGCTCAAATGCCAAGAGGAGCAAACGTCACTTAAAGCTGAAATCCTGGCGAGATTTTGAGGGTTGTTTGGTACATTTGGAGGCTCGAGAGCTTTAGATATTTAAGGCATCATTTCCTTAAAGTCCATATAGATTGATTTATTGTCTAAGGGGTATTTTGGTTGCTAAAATTGAAGGAGAGAAGATTATTATTTTCTTAAAGCTGGGCGATTTTGACATGTTATGCAAGTATGTAATTTTCTCCTTATTTTTGAGGATTCTCTTTATGAAGGGTGGCTCCTTGGTTTTCCCATCTTAGGATTTTTCACATAAATTGATGTGTTTGGAAGTGTTTTTCTTTGTGTTGTGTTTGTGAATTGCTGAAATTTGCTTCTATTCTTGTTCTTATGTAGCTTTTGTTTACTGTGTGATCGAAACTTGGATCTTTGTTGGAAAGCTGCGAGTGTGAGCTAATGTGCTGTGGAGTTTACCTCATAATAGATCTTCTTTTCTTTCACTAAAACTCTTCATCAAACCTCTTAATATATGTGTGATTTCTATGGTATATCTATCTGGCATAAAACTAAATTGATTTTAAGAAATGCAATCATGCTTTTGCAATTTGTATTCAATTACTCTCTCTCTCTCTCAAAGTTTCAAGGTATGACACATTAATATGATTCATCTATAATTAGCACAATCTTAAGCATCACCTTTATAATTGTAAATAGGTAAAATAATACTTTTATTTCAGTGACCTAGCATCTTTTTAATCTTCAAAATAACATTAAATAACTTGATAAGCCAAAAAATTTCTTCCTCGCCCAAATATTTCCATGCATCGATTGGGAATGTCATCTAATCCTACTATTTTTCCACTCTTCGTCATCTTTAAAGCATTCTAAATCATAATTTGATTAAAATGGCAAATGAAAATGTAATTGAGACTATTTTTATAATAAACGCAATTATATTAATTTTGTTGGTACAACCTTCATTAAAATATTTAGTAAAATAACTATCTATTTATATTGAATATCTTTATCCCTAAAAAAATTAATTTATTATCAATTATGATATATTTAACATGAGTTAAATTTTTTATTCTTTTCTCTTAATTTATTGAGCTTACAAATGTGCCTCCCCTCTACAATGTCTAATTTATTATATAAATACTCAAATATTGCACCTTAGCAATAGAAACTGCTATTTTGGACTCATGATAAGTTAGTTTATGTTTTTCAATTTTCTTAAGTCTTACATTTAAACAATTTTTATATAATTATTTTCTATCTTTAATCTTAACTTAATCTATATTATTTCCACCACCATGCAACTTAAAAAATGCAAATAGTATTTTCCTAAAAATAAAGATTATGATTGGAGTAAAGGAAAAGAGAAGGAAATATAAAAGGAATAAAAAAAAGTCTTAAGAAAAAAGATGACCAAGAAAGAGAAAAAGATCATAAATTTTTTCTTTTCATCATCAAACATATCCAAAATTATTACAAAATGGCTACTTATACTCTCTTTATTGTTGTAATCATTAGCTTTAATTTAATTTAAGTGGGTTAATTTTATAAATACTAAAACTTTAGTTTTGACTCCAATTTGGATAAAATAATTTAATTTTATATGCTAATAATAATATTAATAATAAATATTATTGTTATTACTATCATTATTAGCTCTTAGTAAATAAGCACTACCCCTTTTTATTTCTCTATACATGAAGAATTCAACACGAGAAGTTTTTAATTGCTCAAAAAAGTGAGCCTCTAACATCTAGGTTAGGATTAAAAGTGTACTTTTATTGAGATCGATTTAAATATGTTAACCAAGCGTTCCTGCTAAATAGATCATATTTTTTTAAATCTAAGGCATAAGATTTCTTATGGATACAAGACTACATAGTTTATTATTTTTCCTTCATTAGGAGGATACACATAATTAAGTAGTTTGCTTTAACTTACAATCGATAAACCATTAAACACAACTATTGAGCATGTATATGACAACAATTGGATAGATAAAAGTAGACACAATCAAGATCTCACAATTACAACATCTCAAGTCAACAAATGATCCAATGTGGTACCATAAGGGGAATTTATCTAGAATGGCCAATGATTCTAATTAATAACCATAGGTTATCTCATTCAAGATATTCTGAGCAAACTACATGGAATATGTTAAAATTTATTCCACAAGTTTAGTATTGACTCATAGACTAACAAAGAGCTAATTGTCTATTTTGAAGAATAGTTAGAAGCATAAAACACAACCATTAGGTTTCAAAGATTTTAGATATAATCACTAGAGATTCAAAGGCATAGTGTAATTGCAGAGTCAATTCAATACCTAAACTCACAAATATAAGTCTAAGGAATTAAGATTTTAGGTTATATATTCAACAATTTTGGTTTGATTAAAGAACTTATTAGTATTGTGTTGACCCGAGTCTAAGGTTTAATTGACATTTACATCCATAAAAATGTTGATATTAAACAATACAAAAAAGATTAACATATGAAGTGTAAGTTTAATTGTAATAGAAGACATAATCTCGATGACATAACTTTTGAGAATCATGTGATGAAAAGAATGAGAGATTAAAATACCCTAGTTTAATTATTCAAAATAATGGAGAAATAGAAAATATGCAATTAATAAAATACAAGCTGGTAGGATGAAATGGAGGCACACTTCTGGAGTACTGCGCGATCGGAATATCACACTCAAAATTAAAGGAAGATTTTATAGAGCAGCTTTATGACAGGCTATGTTATATGGAACTCAATGTTGGCCAATAAAAAGGAATGAGTGCACATACTCGAAAGGATAGAATGAGTTATAAAGATAAAGATGCTAAGGTGAATGAGTGGGCATACTCGAAAGAATATAATGAGAAACGAATTCACTCCTAGCAAGGTCGGAGTGGCTCCAAAAGTAAATAAGATTAGATAATGTTTTCTTAGATGGTTTGGGCATATTAAGCGTAGAACGTTTGGTACCCTTAATAAAAAATTGAGTATACAAATTTATTCCATATTAAAAAGGAAGAGCAAGAAGAAAAAATACATGAAAAGAAATCATTAAAAATGATCTTTATTTGGAACCTATGGAGTAGCTTTTACCTGATTAGGCACAATGGAAATAAATGATTCATGTAGCAAATTCTATCTACTGGGACTACAGCTTAGTACTGTTAATGTTAGTGTTGTTATATGACCGGCTATATTATACAGGGTAGAATGTTGGCCAACAAAGAAGAAACTTACCGATAAAAAAATAAGTGTCATGGACACAAAAATGACAAGGTAAATGAATTGGTATGCTCGAAATGATAAAATGAGAAGTTCATTCATATCAAGGTTGAAGTGGCTAGAATGTCATCTAAGATGGTTCAGGCATATTAAGCATGGATTGTTCGATGCTCATGTCAAGAAAATTGAGAATATAAATTTTGTCTATTGTAAAAAAGGAAAAGAAAAATAAAAAAGAGAGGAAAAAATCATTAGAAAGAATCTTCACTATTTGGAGTTTAGAAAAGGGTTCCTAATTGATCATGCACAATAAAAACAAATGATTCATGTAGTTGTCCCCACGTAGTGGGACTAAGGCTTAGTGTTGTTGTTATATCGTGATTTCATGCTTATGTGAAACCCCCAACCCTTCATGTGTTTTGTCAAAATTTTCTTGATTTCATCAATGTCAAGATGCTAATATGGGCTTATAATGTGCATATCATTATTAAAGGCATATTGTGGTACCTTTTATAATATCTATGAAGTCATTGACTAATTTTCAAATAATCTTCATTCTTTAAAATAAGTGAAATGATTCCCTCAAATTATTTTAATTTCCTGAATTTCTTTCTCTATGAATATTCAAAAATGACTAGCATCAAAATCTAAGGTATTTGGATTTTTTAGGCTTACTTGGCAAACGTATCAACTTTGTCATTCTTTCCTCATAAATCCTTGTCAAGGTTACATCTAGAATTAGCCATAACAGCTTCAATACTCATGGAATAAATGCCCTGCTATCAAAACATCATGCGCGGTCTTGTTGTTTGTGCGAGGTTTTGACAAGTCAAAGGAGCAACAAAGTATTCTTTCTTAAGGCGTTAAGAAAACTAAACATATCCCAGCTTGCACTGTGAGCACATCAGATGACAAGGATGGCTTAATTAATGTAGCTTCATGGCCCCTTTCTTAAGACTGCATACAGAGAATCTATTCATTATTCAATGGACAATTCATTACAAATTATGTAAATAATCAGCTTATACATGTGTGATGACCCATGTTAGGTTGGTACCAACCAATCTAACATCGGTTGCATCTTTCCGCAGGATCATATTGGCAGTTACGTAAAATAGCAATTAAACAAACATCCAAAGCCATTCAAATATAAAAAATATCATTCATTCAATTTAAAGCATATAATATCCAAATAATTATTACATGAAATTCATTATACATCAAATTATTAATCCTGGAAGAGGCAGTTACTTTCCCGCGCTATGCCTTTAGATTATATCAACCGCCTCCAGCTGTAATTGATCTGGCATTATAAAAATAATGCTTTAGTGCACATTCTAAATACAAAGGATATTAAAGATATACTTAAAGAAGAGCGGGAAGTAAAAATGATAACAATTACAGGAAAATAGTGTGTTTTAAATACAAGATAAATGTCCCCTGCAAAATAAATGTTCTTTTCAGATGCCAAGTTTTCAAAAGGAAAAGCAATAATATAGTGTAAAATTCATGTTTATGTTTATGAATTGATATTATGAAGCAATGTTAGTGGTTCTGATGGGCAAGGCCAAAACCGTGAGGTTGAGTTTATAAAAATGCAATTAAGCATGTTATTCACCTGGCCCCCCTTAAAGGCTCCAGATGGTACCTTCACCTGGGCCTCTCTCAAGGCTCCAGATGGTATCCTTCACCTGGGCCCCGTTAAAAGCTCCAGATGACACCTTCACATGGGCCTCTCTCAAGGCTCCAGATGGTATCCTTCACCTGGGCTCCCGTTAAAGGCTTCAGATGGAATCATATATACAGTTAAGCATGACCTTCACCTAGGCCCCCTCAAATGCTCTAGATGGTACCCTTATGACTCCTGATGGACTAGCCCTGTCCCTAACTTCATTTAACCTCCGTATCAGAACCCTTTGCAACATTCACAATATACATAAATATACTTTTTATCTCTCTAGCAGTAAGAGTAAAACGTAACAATATAAAACAGGTTCAAAGCGATACTTAAGCAACAAAAAGATAGAAAGCATAGTAAAGCATAAAAGTAATATCCAGTGTACCTTTTGTGTTTGACTTAACTAGATGAATCACTCACAACTTGATGTGTCTGCAAAAATTATAATTGGGATTTTATTAAACCTTGAAGGTATTTGTCGGCTTTATGAAAACTAATATAGGCTTTTGTGTTAATTATGAATCTTGTGATCCCTCGTTCTTTTTAACTGATGATGCATATTTATTTAAGAGATTGTAGAGAAAAAATGGGTATTAAAATTTGCGTATTCTTAAACCCTAAGTGGGCTTTCTCTACGGATTTGAAATGCAACATAAGTTGTCCTAAGTGTTTAATAGCATTGAAATCTTTATTGTTCCAAATCGCACATAAATTGATTTCCAACAGAGAATTTCTTGATTCTATCATTAGTAATTGTACACAATTTTAATGAAACTTTATATTAATTAAAGATCTCTAGCTTATGAATTTTGATTATATGCTAAAATACTTACATTTTATTATGGAACAAACTTTGATTCAAAATAGCTAGTCTTTTGATCAAATAATTATTAAGAATTCTAAGGTTACTCCAACCTACTAAGTTAGCTGAAATTAAGTCTTAATCCCGTTAATACTTAATATAAAAGATTATCTGAATTCACGAACACCTCTCTATAAATAATAACTGAAACTTATCACAATACTTAAAGGGAATTTTCATTTAAAAGTTTATCCTATTATAAAAGGTTTTGACACAATAAAATAATAAAATAATTAAAGGGCAAAGTGCACTAGTAAGTCAAAGCAAAATTCTAATCATTAACTTTGATTATTATTTTTATTATTATTGCTATTATGGTTTATTATATATGTATATATATACATATATATATATATGTATGTATATATATACGCAATTTATCCCTTTCTAATCGACAGAAGAGCCTTACCTTACGGACGAGTCGAACGAGTCGAAAGAGTCGAACGAATCGAACGAGTCGAGCGAGTCGAGCGAAAGGAGGAAATCGACGCAGAGAGGAGGTCGAGCGGACAAGTCGAGTCGGCGCCGGGATGGGAGGGTCGGATCGAGTCGACTGCGCTCCGGTCATTGTCCTTCCGTCGGTCGCAGGTGAGGGTCGACGCACCGTCGCAGGTAAGGATTGCCTGCTGCGCACTTTTGTCGGCTCACACGTCTAGCGGAAAGGAGAGGGAGAGGAGGTTGGCTCGAGTGGTGAGGGTCTTCTATCCCCCTCCCGATTAAATAGGACGTGCGTATGTAACGCACATCCAATTTAATCGGGCTCGAGCAGCAGGTTACGGAACTTTTCCCTTAATAGCTCTACGCAAACCTTCTTAATTCAGCCGATATTTATTGTTTTAACCGTTTCAAATAAGGACAGCTGATTCATGCCTTAAATATGAGTTTAAATGAGGAAATTACGTCTGTTAAATTTAAATATGCGTTAATGACGGTTTTAAATTTCAATTTCAATTTTAAACGAACTTTAAAACTTTCTAAATGAAGGTTTGAAACTGAAAAAAAAATCAAATTTTAGTGGGAGTTTTAACGGGAAACTGAAATTTGCGGGATGATTCAACGAATCGGGAATTCAATGTTTGCCTTATTAATGACCTAGGGTCATTACAATATGTCTACTAATATCTTTTTGTGGACCGTATGGTATGTCAAATTATGACAATAATAATGCCATTTAAGAGGATTTCTGTAAACTCTTGTCATAAAAACTTAGCGAATCTAATTTTGAAATCAATGTTACCTAATGCGCTAGCATATGACGGCGTAATTTGTGTGGCAAAACTAAAGCCAAACATTGCTCTTTAATAGGTGGGTATCTAGACTCAACCCCAACAAGTTGTTGGTTGACATATAGGCATTTTTTCCTTCATCATTTTGTGAGCAAAATGCCCCCATCTTCATCTAGGGCACATGGTAGAACATTAGAGACCTTCTCAATATTTGTGCAGCAGATGTTGGGGGGATGTAATAGAATTGTTCTATGCTGTCAAAAGCATCATAGCATGTCCCATACAAAAAAGCATTCATATAAACCTAGAGAAAGGTTGATATCTTCCTAAGAAATTAGCAATGAACCTTCTTATGTATTGCAAACTGCATCGTAAAGAACACAGATACTTTAACGTTTTAGGCAGTAGTATTTCAGCACACAGATACTTTAATGTTTTACACAGTAGTATTTCAGCGATGATCAATATTTCAACAAAGTCAAATTCAATGCCACTATAACGCACAACAAACTAGGAATACTTACCAGACAAAATACCAAAAGAACATTTCAATGGATTCATTTTTAGATTTAATTTTTTTAAATACAAATTAAGATCATTTACCTTACGAGATTTATTTTTTCCAACGAAAAATCATCAACATAACACTGCTTTATGTATAAGATCAAAAAAATACAAGAGTCACTGACGACCTCCGCGGAGAGCTAACTTTGCAGCAATCACTGAGCAGGTTCGAGCCAAGATGAGCTCATAGAGCAATCGCCACCTTTCCCTTGTTGGCAGGTTGTGCTTGATCAGGTCTGTGTTCACCATAATCCCTAGCTACCTGATGTTGGTTGCCCCGATTTCAAACTCCTACCTATCAGACATTGAGGCTATTCTCCATAAGTTCCTTTGAGAAGGAATGGAGGGTAGGGGTCCACACTATGTGAGGTGGCAGGAGGTCTGTCGACCCCTTGAGGTTGGTGGGCTCGGGATCAGAGACTTAAAATTGAGGATGATTGTTCTTGTGGCCCGCCACACGTTCAACTATGTCAGCAAGGAAGATCTCCTCTATGTGAGAGCCATGGAGTTCCGCTACCGCTGTTGGGGTGATGACTTTACTGTTCAGAGTTCTAACACTGCAGTGTGGAGGATACTGGGGTACTGGTGGCTGAGTGTCCAGCGCCACACTCAGTTGGGGAGGAGAGCTTGCAGTAGCAGGTCGATGCTTCCACAAAGAGCCAGGCTAGCCAGATTTACAGAGCGAAGGTGGCAAGGCATGCCTTGGCAATTTTGCAACTATGTGGGAGATGGTTCTGGCCCCCGGAACGCTTGTTTAGTGTGGCATTTACTCAGTGATGTCATCTCGACGGGGAGTTGGATATTCAAAAGGGGGCTCGCTCAGTCTGCGGCTTGTGCCTGGGGCTATGATACGGACGAAGACATGAAACACTTAGTGGCCCACTGCAGGTACACAAGAGACATGTTGAAGATCTTTGTGCATTGGGGCTTGCCATCGGCCACTCTGACCTCTTGGGGCCAGTTTACTGCTTCGTACTCGACTGCCACTATGTCTCGCCACCGCCGTTTTAACTGTCAAGTTGTGGCTTACTCCCTCTACCAGGCTTGGCGGAGTAGGGCCAAGCGTTCTCACGACCATCCGTAGCTGACTCCACTGGTTTGTGCGAGTTTGATCCTCTTTGCGCTGGTAAATGCTGGCCCGCATTACGGGTCTGATTCATGGGATTCCACGACTCATTAAGGCCCCTCACCTCCTTGAGATGGTGCCCCCAACCCGTTGGTTGAAGGTCAACATCAATGCTTCTTATAAATATGGGGAGCCTGCTTCTTTTGGTGGAGTTGTGGTCCGATACTCGGGAGGCCACTTGCTCGCTGTTGCTGGAGCCCATTTACAAACCCTATCTCCTCTCCAGGCTGAGATGCAAGTTGTAACCATTCTGCCTCAGGCCCTCCAGCCCACAGATGCCAATACTGAGGAATTCATTATTGAGAACGACTGTTTTGGAGCGAATCAAAGGTTCCGATGTCATTGGGGGAGGACTCTCCGTTCACGAGGAGGCGAGTGCCACGCTGACCACTTTGCTTTCTTGCTGAATTTTTCTCGTGTTATATTTATTCATCGTTCTTGCGATGAGAATCAGGCGGTGAAATTCCGTTCCATATTAGCCCGACAGAGCAATTTTTCTTTTGTTAGAAAAGATGTGCTCCCCGAGAGACTTTTAAACCTCCTCGCTGAGAAAACCGTGGAATTTGATCCTAGTTGATGTACCGATGTTTTTATTTATTTATGCATAGGCTACGACAGTCTTTCACAAAAAAAAAAAACAAATACAAGAGTCATAGCTATTTCAAGAAAAAAGGATCTCAATAGCCCGACATAGCTATTCATTTTAATACAAATGTACCAAATAAAAGGATATCAAAAATCAGTCTTCCTTTGCAATGTAGCTCCTCATCCAATCGATGGCATCAGTATGAAAATATAGAAATATTTGCATGATACCTTGAATTTTTATTTATAAAAAAAGTAGTAAAGAATCATACAAAGGGGAGATATGAGAATCAACCCACATATCCGGCTTACAAATAACACCGAGTAGTGAACATATTCATGCAATTATAATATTGGCAGGTAATTTAAAGAAGTTAGCAAAGAAGGAGAGAAAACTTGAAGAATTTCCATTATTCAATATAAATTTGTATGCAAAAACAAAAAAGATCACTTTGGAACATATTTTATGCAGGAGCGTTAATATTGGAGTTAAAAAGATCATGCCTACATAAATTTTACAGGGATTGAATGATGAGAAATAACGTTGTGAGAAAAACACTCTTCCAGCAGTAGGCCATTTGACGGTCTGTGAATAAAGTGATTCAATGTACGACTTACTTAGAACCGTTCGCTCTACTTGATCACATGTTCCTCAATAGCTTGTCCTCAAAATTAGAACTTCTAACATGGTGGAACTTGCACATCATATATTCAGTTTTAGAGAAAATTATCAAAATGGTCATTTGACTAATGCAAATTGTTCAAAATAGTTCTAAAACTCTTGTAAATATTCTTTTTGGTCCCCGAACTTTTGTTTAAATGCCTTTTTAGTACTCTCGTTAACACATCATTTCCTTCCATTAAGTTTGAGTCTTAATCGACATTCCAACGGGATATAGCAATCAATTCTCATTGGATTCAACGGCCGATTCCAACGGTCGATTCCAGCGAAAATTGGCCGCTGAATCCAGCGAGAATCAGCCACCGGATACAGCAACTGAATTCACCGGAAGCCGGCAGCTAGATATAGAGGTCGATTCCAGCGGAAACTAGTCACTGGAAATGGCCGTTGAATCAAGCAACCAGCCAATTCCAGCGAGAATCGGCCATTGGAATTGGCCGCTAATCCAGAGATCGATTCCTGCTGCAAACGGTCTTGCAATTGAAATCGACCACTGTATTCAACGGCCATTTTCAACTGTTGATTCTAGCAAAACTCGACTGCTAAATCACGCTGGAACTCCAATTCTAGCTCAAACTTAAAGGAATGAGACGATGTGGTAACAGGAGGACCAAAAATAATAATTAAACATGAGTCAATGGACCAAAAAAAATATTTACAAGAGTTAATAACTATTTTAAATATTTTGCAGGAGTCAAAAGACCATTTTGATAATTTTATCTTCAATTTTATATCTACTTAAACAAAAACCTTAGGATTCTAGAGTGGTCCTCCATAACTAAAGTTTTGCTAAACTCCATCCCTAGTCTTATCAATTAATAAATTATCATTTGTAAATAATATGTACCAAAAAATCTCCTCTTGAATGTGCTCAGTAAGAATATATAAAATAAAAACAAAAAGATATGGACTGAGAGATAAGCCTTGACGTAATCCAATTGAAATAAAAAAATCATTAAGCAAGCCACCTTGCGAACAAACACATGCAAAAGCCCCATTTAACATACCTCTAATAATATCAATATATGCAACACTAATCCCTTTTCTCTCCAAAATTCTCCAAAGAACTTTGCTTGGCACTCTTAAATAAGCCTTTTCAAGATTAATAAAAATTAAATGAAGATCTTTTCTTTCCTTAAATTTCTCCATCAACCTCTTAAAATATTTTGTATAGCATTTGTGGTAGATCTACTTAGCATAAAATTAAATTCATTTTGAGAAATGCAAGTATCCTTTCGTAATATGTATTCAATTACGATCCTAAAGCTTCAATATATAACACATTAACTTGATTCGTTTATAATTAGCACAATCTTAGCATTTCTTTTATTCTCATAAATAGGTAAATAATACTTTTTTTCAATTCATCTAGCATTTTTTTAATCTTTAAAATAGCACTAGATAACTTGATAAGTAAAGAAATTCCTTCCTCACCCAAATATTTTCATACAACAATAGAAAAATCATCTGATCCTACTGTGTTTCTAATTTTTATCCTATTTAAAACATTTAAAATCTCAGCTTTACTAACTGTAATTGAGACTATTTTTATAATAATTAAAGTCAAGTATATTGATTATATATTGGCAAACTTTTATTAAAATAATTTATTCATCTATGTTGAATATTTTAATCCCTAAAAAGAATTTTTTTGTTATCATCTTTGGTATATGTAATATAGATCAAATATTAAAAATCTCTTATCTCTTAATTTAACTAGCATATAAATCTATTTTTCTCCATCAAAAATATATAATTTATTATATAGATTCTCGAATACTGAATTCTTAGCATTGCGAATTGCTATTTTGAATTCACGACAAGCTAATTTATATTTTTCCAATTCTCCTCAGTCTTACATGTTATTTAACTTTAATTTTAACTTGAATATCATGTTACCACCATCATGCATCTTTATTATTGGGTATTGTGACTTTTGATTTATTAAATAATTTTTTTTAGATTACAAATACAACTAGCAATTAAATTCCACATACGATAAGCTTCACCCTCAAAATCCTGTTGTCCAAATTTAAAATTTCACTCTTAAAAATACATTTATTACTCTTTGTAAGATTCGACCATTTAATTTTAGGGCATATTTTAGATTTAATAACTTTTATTATCTCTTATTATCAAATTTAAAACAAATAAATGATGCTGAGTTGTCAAATGATCTTACAATCCTTACACAATAAATGATCCATTATCTTTATGAGAAAATAATCTAACTGAGTTTTAGAAGTCTCATTTTTTTAAGTGATAATATGTCCATTGCTTTTCTCAAGTCGTGTTAACAATCATAAGGTTATAAGCTAAAATAGACTCCAAAATCATTCTTCTTCATTAATCTCTCCAAAACCAAAATTACCACGAATCTTATTAAATTCTCTAGTTCATATTCCAACATGCCCATTTAAATCACCTACTAAAATAAGCATCTCCTTTTGAGATATTCCTTGAACCAACTCATCTAAATCATGCTAAAATCTTTTTTATATACATTCAATTCTATTTAAGGAGCATAAACATCTGCAATATTAAAGTTAACCCATTAATTATAAGTTTTAAAGATACAATTTTCTCCAAACCTCTTAACTTTCACTATATTATCCTTTAAATTCTTATTCGGAATGATAATCACACCATTTCTAAGGTGAGTCTTACCCAAGTATCAAATTTTAAAGTCAAAAGTATAACTTATTTTTATTTTCTCTCCCATCCACTTAGTTTTATGAAGGCATAAAATATTAATCTTCCAATTTGTCATAATATTAATTAAGTCAAAAAGTTTACCAATGAGAGTATCAGTATTCTGACTATTTAATCTTAATTTAGAATAAAAAATAGCTTCTTTACTCGCATTTGTTTATAATACGGGAACCCTTGCTTATTTGACACTACACCCGGGCACCGATATAACGTCACTTGCACACTTTTCACTATTTCAAGCAATGCAGCGCATCGCTGCCATTGGAACCCTAGATCTAACACATTTAAGGGATTCATGTCATATTAGAATTCGACAAAATTTGACACTAGTTGTTAACTACTAAAACAACTCTCCTCCTTTCACATTCAGGGAAACGACGAAGTTGCTATATAATAACAGCATATATATATATATATATATATATATATATATACACACACACACACAACACATATATATATGAGGCAGCACAACCACCATGGGATCAGCCCGCATTGTGACGCGAGCTTATATAAATGAGCTAAATATTTGAGGAATTAATTTTAGTTTATTTACTGGAGTTTTAAGAGTAATTTCATACAATTATGTTGTGTTTTATTTTCTTAAGAATTTGGGTCTAATTTGTTGTGTCGGTTCATCGAATATTGAATGGGTCATATTTTGAGTTTTTTTTAGTTAATCAGGTGGACCCGATTTTTATTTTTATATTTTCATATATGGGGTTGATGTTTAATGTTGTTATGATGAATTGGGTCATCCTCCATCAATGTTGAGGAGTGGAAGAGTCATTTGCAAATATAAAGGGAATTAAGGAGAGGTATTGTGATTCTTTGATCAAGGATTGACCCTAGGGGTTACAAGGGCCATATAATGTAATGTTTCTGAATTCTAATGGTTAATTAACATTTTCTTCTCTGAATTTTGGCTCAAATTTTTGAGTTTTTGTGTGGACAACTGGAACGGCCGTTGGTGTACACAACTGATGAAGCTTCGATGTGTGTACAACCTCGAAGGACCAGGGTGTGGATAATACTGATAGTTATCCTTTACTTTTCTTTTTGTTTTCTATGATTTTCTTGTGTGTTTCGAAATGTTCTCTGTTAGCTTCGAAATGCATCCTTTTTTGTTTGATTCTAACTCTATTTACATATTCAATCGTCTGTTTTATGAACATTGTACGAGATGTGTCGTTTAGACCCTCCACTCATCATATCTCCCTCAAACCTCCACTAATTTCTTTGAAATCAGCGCCTACAGATGTCCAACATCCATCCACACAGCATTCTAAAATTTCATAGCATTCTGACTTCGTTTGGTTCTCCAAACTGCCATTTGAATAAGACCAGAAGATGAATGAAAGACTACTTTCAAAACACCGAAAGGACATTATGAATGGCTTGTTATGCCATTTGGATTGTCCAATGCACCAAGCACTTTATGAGGCTGATGAATACGGTGTTGAGACCTTTCTTGGAAAATTTGTGGTCATGTATTTTGATGACATGCTCATTTACAACACGAATAAGGAGAGACACCTAGAACATTTGATGATAGTTTTGGAAAATCTTAGAGCAGAGAAATTGTTCATAATTGAGAAGTGTTCTTTCATGCAATCTAAGGTATCTTTAGGAATCAAACCTAATCCTATCAAAATTCAAGTGATTGTTGATTGGCCTACACTAGCAAGTTTCATTGGCATTCGAAGTTTCCATGGTTTAGCAACATTTTACAGGAGATTTGTTAGAAACTTTAACTCTATAGTGGCCCCCCCTATTATTGAGGTATTGAAGGGCTATAAGTTTGTTTGGACCCATAATGCTGATAAAGCTTTTCACCGTATCAAGAGAGCCATGACAGCTTCACATGTTCTTCGGTTACCTGATTTTGGAGGTTGCTTATGATGCCTCGGGAATTGGCATAGGCGGAGTGTTGCAACAAGATAGACATTATGTCGCATAGTTTAGTGAAAAACTGAATGAGGCGAAGCAACGATATTCCACATACGATAGAGAGTTCTATGTTATCATTCAATTGCGCAAGCACTGGTGACATTATCTAATACATAGATCACCAAGCTTTGAAATTCATAAACACGCAAAAAAAGTTGAACCATCGGCACTCCAAACGGATAGAATATCTACAAAGTTTTCGTTTGTTCTAAAACACAAACAAAAACTTGAGAATAAACACGTCGATGCATTATCTCGAATTACCTTACTGGTATCATCTTTATCAAGTGAGAATATGGGATTTGATAGACTCAATGATGATTATGAGTGTTGTCCTAATTTCCAAATCATATATAGCCAAACAAGTGATACTTTATTGCCCACTAGTTCTAATTATCACACATTATCCAAGGATATTTATTTAGAGATCCGGTATTGTGTATCCCTAGGACTTCCTTAAGGATCTTTTTGATTAGTGAGTTGCATTCTTGAGGGATTGCAGAACACTTAAGGCGAGACAAAACAACCCATCTTGTTAAGAAAAAGTTTTACTAGCCATCATTGAAGAGACGTGGGTAAATTTTGTTTGTCTAGTTTGTAGAAGAGCAAAAACGACTAAGCAGAAATCTGGTAAGTATTCGGCCCTACCTGTTCCATATAGAACATGGAAGGATCTATCAATGGATTTTGTGTTGAGATTACCTAGAACGATGCGTCAACATGATAGTGTATTTTTGGTAGTGGATAGGTTTTCCAAAATGGCACATTTCATCCCATGTTCCAAGACCACAGACGCATCTCACATTGCTAGACTTTTCTTTAGAGAGGTTGTTAAGCTATGGAGTACTCAACACTATAGTGTATGATTGTGGCATAAAGTTTGTTTCTTAATTCTAGAAAATATTATGGAATTTATTAGGTACTACCCTTAAATTTTCTTCCGCTCTCCACCCACAGACTGATAGTCAAACTGAGGTAGCAAATAGAAGTTTGAGGAAATTGTTGAGGTATCTAGTTGGAGAGAATTTAGGTAATGGATCTTCATCTACCAACTAAAGAGTTTTCCTATAAAAGTACTATCTCTGGAACCACAAAGAAAACACCATTTGAGGTCGTATATAGTTTTAATCCTAAAAAGCATGTGAATCTTTTAGAGCTTCCAAATCACCCATAAATGCTGCATATTCTTTTGCCACTGATTTTCAAAAGTTGCATGACACGGTTAAAACACAACAAAAGATGCAGGATTTGATTCTATTGTAGGGAATGATGACAAGTCTACACTTAAGTTTCCTACACCTTTTGTATTTGAGATTGAATCTATTGTTACTGTATTTAAGATTGAATCTATCGCTACTGTATTTGAGATTGAATCTATTGTTACTGATGAAGTAGATACAGTCATACATGGAGATTACAAGAATTTGGTTAGGTTGAAGAATAAGCCACCTTCTGAGGACATGTGGGTGACAACGATGGAGCTTCAAAAGATGGACCCGGATCTTTTGGATGATTACCTAAATTCAACTCCGCGAAGCAGAGTTCTTTTGGCAAGAGAGGAAATGATGCAACACAACCACCATGGGTTCGGCCCCGCACTGTGGCGCGAGCTCATGCTATGAAGCTGAATATTTGAAGAGTTAATTTAGCTTATTCTAGAGTTTTATGAGTAATTTCATGCAATAATGTTGTATTTTTATTGGTCTAGCTTGTTATGTCGATTCGTCGAATGGGCCACGTTGAGTTTTCTTGCGTTAATCAGGTGGACACGATTATATATTTTTGTTTTATTTTTATATTTTCATGTATGGGGCTAATATTTAATGTTGTCATGATGCATTGGGCTGTCCTCCATCAAAGTTGAGTGAAAGAGTCATTTGGGAGTACAAAGGGTGTTAAGGAAGGGTATTATGATCATTTGACCAAGGATTAGTCCTAAGGTTTATAAGGGTTAGATATTGTAATATTTATGAATTACAATGATTAATGAATATTTTCTTCTGTAAATTTCAAATTAAGCTTTTGAGTTTTAATGTGGACAACTGGAACGACCGTTGGTGTGCACAACCGACGAAACTTTGAGGTGTATACAATCGACGAAGCTTCGAAGTGTGTACAACCTCAAAGAACCAAGGTGTGGATAATCCTGGAAGTTATCCTTTATTTTCCTTTTTATTTTCTAAGATTTTCTGGTGTGTTTCGAAGTGCTCTCTGTTAGCTTCGAAATGCATTATGTTTCGTTCGATTCAGACTGTTTGCTCATTCAATTGTCCGCTTTACGAACATTGTGTAAAGAGTGACGATTGAATTCTCCACTAATTATATCTCACTCAAACATCCACTAATTCCTTTGAAATCAGCGCCTACAGTTGTCCAACATCCATCCACACAACATTCTAAAATTTCATAACATTCCAATTTTGTTTGGTTCTCCAAACTACCATTCAAAGTTAAACAATCGTTGTCCCATACGCAAACCTCTTTCACAACTCCACCCCATCAATATATATATATATATATATATATATATATATATATATATATATATATACTTCTAGCTATAATATTATATATAGATGTAATCCGCAATCACATATGTATCTATGGTTGATATAATAATCTATTGTACTGCTTGTTCTCATCTCCTTTACCTCTCTTCTTCTTGATATTCACACTCCTCTACATGGTACCAAAGCAAAAACCGCTCCTCCCATTTAAAGCAACCTCTCTTCACCTAACCGCAAGAAAGTTCCCAGCACCTCCTCTCAACTTCAGCCCTCCATTCTCAAGAACCCACCTCAGCCCCGGTCCCTCCTATCCACTATCTTCTTCCCCCTTTTTATCTCACAAGAATCCCCACCAAACATCATCAAGATGCTTTCAGCCATCAAGTACCCAACTCTCCAACTAAAGAACTCAGCATCAACCACAACTCTGCATTCAGCTATTCTCAAGAACTGCAAGAACACCTACGACGTATTCCCAATCAGGAACAACAAGCCCAATCAAGAACCACCTCTTTGCCTCCCAGCTAAGAATCCAAGCAACATCCCTTGATCAAAAGGAGCAACCATTCGAGCAACCAAAATAGCAACCTCACCTACCAAGATGAAACCAAGAACCTCAAATTCTTGATGTACAAAATTAAAAAATTAATCCACAACCCTCTAATTTCTAATAGCTACTCTATATGGAGAGCACAATTAACCCAACTATTCAAAGCCAATAACCTATATGACCATCTTGATGGCACCAACCATATCTCCCACAACGACAATAAAAAGTAGCAACTATGAACTTCAATTGATAACTACCTTATCACTGCCCTCTACTCTATAATATCCCCATCGATCCTCCCCCACATCTTGAACATTGAAACATGCACTGAAGTATGGCACATCCTAGAAAAATGGCTCCAACCAAAAAATCGATCCAAAGTCATTCAACTCAAGAACGAACTGAACAATGTATCACTCAAGCATTGGTCAATGAGCAAATATCTAATGGAAATTAAGTCCCTTGGACAAGATTGGAGCAGCGGGCTCAAAATATGATATGAAGATGTCATCCTTCCCACATTGAATGAACTTCCATCCTCATATAATGCCTTCAAAATCGCTATCCGTACCAAACTCACACCAATCAGCCTCGATGATCTCTACTCCATCTTGTGCTGCGAAGAAATCAATGTGCAACAAAATATCCACAAAGAAATTCAACTCTCCAACTACCCTTTTACCAACAATAGTCCTTCCCTTACCCTATTCTCTGGCAAATTCCGTGACAAGGTAAGATCCAACATGGGACGTGGCCACATGCCAAACCACAGAGAAAAATCATACTGAGAAGCCTCACTCCTACAAAGATCAGCCAGAATTCCCTCCATCAAGTGCCAAATCTGTGACAAAACAAGCCATTCAGCAAAAAACTGTTGGCATCGAATGAACGCCCATTACAGGCATCCGCAACAACCCTACACCGTCGCTATGCGCACCGATCTAGCTATCGATCTCAGTTGGTACATGGGTTCAGGAGACTCTAACCATGTCTCAAATGATCTCAACAACTTATTGATTGCTGAAAACTATCAAGAAAATGACTGAGTAACAATCGGCAATGGCCAACCCCTCCAAATCTCCAACATTGGCACCGGTATACTCCCAACACCCAACCAAAAGTTTAACCTCAACCACCTTCTTCATGTGGACAATGCCAATATAATCTTCTATCTATTCACAAACTAACATCCGATAACTCTTGCTCTTTCCTATTTGATCCATATGGCTTTACAATAAAAAATCTCCAAACGAGTACTCCCCTCGTTAAAGCCAGTTGCGTCAATGGACTCTACACCATAACTCCATCTCCTACATCCTCTACATCCAAGAAAATTCTGTGGCCAACCTCAACTCCTGTGGTTCCTTGAAACCACCAACGAGGGCATTCCATCCATGGAGTTTATCAGTTATTCTCAAGCACATTCCCAGTCTCAAAAACAACAACCCGTCGTCACCATGTATCCCTTGTATCACAACAAAACATCATAAATTGTTGTTTCCCAAATTTACAAATAGAAAGTATGATATTTTTGAATTTTTACATTCTGATGTATGGGGCCTATCCCCTACCATATTTAATGAAGGTTTCAAATTCTATATCATTTTTGTTGATGATCACTCCAAATTCACTTGGCTCTTTCCACTCACACATAAATTTGAAACAATACAAAAATTGATCTACCTCCAAGAAACTCATTGAAAATCAATTTAACAAACGAATAAAAAATACTCCAATCAGATGGAGGACGAGAATATACCTCGCTCCCCTTCTAAAATCTCCTCAAAAACCTTGGCATACACCATCACATGTCTTGCCCCTACACTCCCCAACAAAATGGGATAGCTGGACGCAAACATCGTCACATGCTTGAAACAACCCGTGCTCATACAGCACAACTTTCGGAACAATTCTGAGCTCACGCAGCTCTCACAGCCACCTACCTCATCAATCGGTTACCCTCTCAAAACACAAGCAAGAGCTCACCCTATCAAATTTTGCACAACATCCCTCCCAAGTACCAACACTTAAGAGCATTTGGCTGCCTTTGTTTCCCCCTCCTGCCACTATCAAAATAAACTAAACATAGCCCCAAAATATTACCTTACATCTTCCTTGGATACTCCCCAAATCACAAAGGATATATATGCCTTAACCCACAAACCTCCAACCCCCTAGTCTCACGTCACGCACAATTCATCGAACATACCTTCCCTAATCCAACTCTCAATAAATCAACAACCCAACACCCGTTCACCCCTTATTCTCCTCTTAGCCTTGTCCCATCATCCACACTAATTAACAATCCAATAAAAATGAACTATAAAAAACCGCAAAACCACCAATCTACATTCACTGACACCCCACTAAAAACCTACTCTAGAAAATCGAAACCCCACCAATCTTTTCTAGAATACATCAACTACCAACCCTCCTCCCGCATGACTCCCTTAAACTCCTCTACGAAAAACCAACTCTCACCAAATATCCAAAATCTCACTACTTTAACCTCCTCAAAGCACTCCACACCTCTACCTCCAATCACCAAATTCAATAAACATCCACAACTCCACCCATCCAAACCCCTACAAATCCTTAACCTCAAAAACCCACACTCCCATCTGACCCCATGCGAACTCATCTCAAAATCGATGCAATAAATCCAAAACTTCTATTCAATCTATTGCACTCAACCTCCCCATTAGCTGAACCTAAATCCTACAAATCTCCTACCAAACAAAAGAATTGGCAACTTGATATGGCCGATGAATACCAAGCACTAATCGACTAGAACACCTGATCCTTAGTTCCTCCCAACCCTCAACAAAATGTCCTAGGATGCAAATGAACACTTCGTACAAAACTCAACAATGATGATAGCGTAGCCCACTACAAATTCCTCCTGGTGGTTCAAGGGTTCAATCAACACTACGGTACATATTACTTGGAGACATTCAATCCCGTGGCTAAATGCCCACCATACAAATCATCTTCATCATTGCAACCCATTCCAAGTGGTTCATTCTACAACTAGGCGTCTCCAACGCTTTCCTACACAAAACTCTCCAAGAAACAGTCTACATGAACTAGCCACAAGGATTTGAGAATCCCGATCACCCTAATTATATTTGCAAACCCAACAAAGCTCTCTACGACCTAAAACAATCACCCCGCCAATGGTACTCCACACTCACCGATTTTTTACACTCCAAGGGGTTCAGAACTAGCAAAGTTGATCCCTCCTTACTCATACATGACACCACCCTCGACAAAATCTACCTACTAATCTACGTAGATGATATCCTCATCACAGAACCCAACCCAACCACTCTTAACTCCCTCATCCGAACACTCAACCCATGGTTCCAAATGAAATATCTAGGTAATCCCACTATATTCCTAGGCATCACTCTCACCGCATCACCCACCAGCCCCTTGCTTTGCCAATCCACATATGCATCCAAAATCCTCAAAAATTTAAGCATGGAACAATGCAACCCTGTTCTCACTCCCATCCCTACCCAATAACCACTGAAACCTTCCACTTCATACCCTTATCCCAAACTCTATAAACAATTGGCAGGCTCCCTCCAATACCTCACCATAACCAAACCGAACCTCAACCTAGTAGTCAACAAAATATGCAAGCACATGCACAATCCCACGCATGCTCATTTTGATCAAGTAAAACGTATTCTATGATACGTGATAGGCTCTCTCCATCTAAGGGTCCCCATCAGCCCGGCTGAAACTTCAAGCATACGTAGATTCAGATTGGGTAAGAGATCCAGAAGTTCGCAAATCCACCACCGGCTACTGCATCTTCTTGGGCAATACTCCAATACCATGGAACGCAAAAAAACAAAACTCGGCCACCCGCTCCTCTACCGAAGCCGAATACCGTGAGCTAGCCACAGCCGCCACAAACATCATCTGGATAAGATGCCTTTTGCAGGAAATCAACAACCCACAAGACGGTCCAACACAACTATTTTGCGACAATCTATTGGAGATAGCACTAGCAAAAAATATCATCTTCCACGCCAGAACAAAGCATGTCCAAATCGACTGCCACCTCATTCGTGACAGCATACAAAAGCAAGAAATTGAGCTACTGCACATCTCCACAGAGGATCAAATGGTTGACAGATTGACCAAACCGCTCTCTACAACATGCGTCAACTACAACCGATCCAAACTCACCATCCCATATCCGAATGCCTCATCTGTGGGGTGATAATAGATGCATATATATATATATATATGTGTGTGTGTGTGTGTATACACTTAATATTCAGTCTATTATGATCCTACACAATACTAGCAATAATACTATACATAGATGTAATCCACAATCACATATGTATCTATGCTTGATAGAATAAACTATTCGACTGTTGGTTCTCATCCCCTTTATCTCTCTTCTTCTTGATATCCACTACTCTCAGTTTCTCTACACTATATATCCAAAAAAAAGAAATAATAAAATGGAATGCATGAGAAAACTGAGTAAAAAGAGTAGTGCAACCACCTTTGGACAATATTTTACCCATAAAATGAGTTCCAACAGAGTTTTATAGATGCAAGAAAAAATAAAATATATTAATACCTCACAAGGTTGTATGGTAAGGAAAAAACTTGTAGTTGGAGAAAACCCGTGTCCTTCCCTGTGAAAGGTAACGTGAGCAATACAAAAAAAATATTAAGGCTGTACAAGTCCGCACATAACTTTTTACTAAAATTTGAAGAGTTTGAAACAAAAGAACTTGATTAGTATATAAACATTCAACAAAATACGATAACATAAGAATAATAAACGTGACTTTATGAAAGAAAATGCTGAAATGAAGCATGTATTCCCATCAAAAAGAATAAACTTCGATGTGAAGTTATTGTCAGTAATCGAGTCTCACCCTAATTAAACTGACTGTCTAAAACTAAACTATTATTTCAGTCAACCATAGCAAGAGTCAATTTTTCATTTCCAAATGTTATTTTGATTAAAACAATTTAAACCAATAAGTTGGATTACCTCCTTCCAAAGGTGTAATCGAATCGAGCCGAGCTTGAGTGTTCAAGTCAGGCCAAGCTCGAGCTCAGCTAGTCCACACTTTTAGTACGATCTTGTTATTGTGTAAGCAAATCGAGCCTATCTCAAGTCGGGCCCAGCTAAAGCTCAATGAGTACACTAATTTTATTAGCTTGGGAGCAAGCTCGTGAACCAACTCAATAAGCCAATAAATTGTGTATTAACTATGACAATTTATAACTTGAGCATAATTAGAGTAAGCTTTAATTATGCTGAATTGTCTTATTATGAATTATTTTATTTTACTATACTATTTTATATAAACAAGTTGGTTTGATGGACTAATGAGTTGATCTTGTTTAATTACTCAAGCTTGATTCAATACTTGACCTCAGCTTATGAAGTCGATAAGCTCAGTTCACAAGCCCATTAACATGTCAAGCTAGCTCAACTCATTTACACCATGCCCCTTTTTGTTCTTCTTATTGCATATCAAGCTTTGCCAGCCACTTTATGACAAAGCAAGCAACTGACTACTAGGGCAGAAAGATTGTGCTAGAAGTAATTTAGATATCAATGCAGGAAAATTGCTTGCTTAGCCTAGGGCATTCAATATCCTTAGAATTATTTTTTAGAGAGCTTCAAAACGTCTATTGGACCACCTCAAAAAAATGAACAACTAGGGTATAAATATCATCTCTTAGTTGAAAGTTGGTAAAACAATTATCAAAAAGGATTGGTTTGTGGGAGTTCTAGAAGTAATTTAGAAACATTAATCGTCATTCTAATGGCCGAAAAAGATAAAAGTGGTGAACAAAAATCAAAAGAACGGGAATCACCTCAACAACTAGAAACAGTTATTTAGACATCTAAAACCAAAGCAACTTAAGACGGGATAGGCATTGCCTGCTTTCTTGCAAGCAAGCAAGCATTTATTTCTTGAGAGATAATCAATTAGCTTGAGGCTTCCAACAGAGCCTTTTCATGCAGCAGTTATAAAAATGAATGAGGTAATAATTTACATGATGCTGCACAACATGATAGTGAATGCAATTCAAGATCGATACATTTTGTTTTGCATAGCAGTGAGGTTCCTCATTCCATTATCGAACAAATGTTTTTTTTTACTGTAAAAGCTATTGCTTTCAATTTAGAGTCGTGCTGTTAATTTTAGAGATTTTAGGTCATCTAACTTGTCCTCCATACGGTCAATATAAATATGCGAACAATAAGAAAAAATATTAATCAATGGAATTAATATCATTTTATACTTGAATAATTTATCAAAAGAGTTCATTTACTATTGGCATATGTTCAATTTATTCCCTAACTTTTAAACGGTCCTTAAATAGTTACCAAGCTAAACAAAAGTAATAAAATAAGTCCAATGACTTAACACCGCTAAAGTATTCATTAAAGGAAGAAATATTAGAGTTTAAAATTTTAATTTTTGATGAACTAGTAATATGTTGGCTTTGGTGTTTATTTTTCATTGATATACCTCCATAATTATTCTTTTATGTTTTACAAATTATTATCAAAAAATAAGCTTAATTGATTTAAAGAAAACTACATATCCACACATAACCTTTTACTAATCACATTTTATTTTTTTTATAAGAATGTATGATATAAAAGAATAATTAAATAGTTGTCTCAATGAAAAGTAAACATATCAAAAAAAATTTGATGACTTATTATCAATACATCATTAATAAGAAAAAATTAATATCATATTTATCTTTCTTTTAATACATATATTATCAACATTAAATCAATGAACTTGTAGTCATTTTGTTAAACTCAAAGACCACTTTAAACTTTTTGAAAATCAGAAACTAAATTGAGCACATACCAATAGTCAATGGACTGTTTTGATAAATTACTCCTTTATAAACTCCAATCATATATTGCTATCATTTATTATTTGGTGTCTATAGGTTTACATATCTAAAAGCTTTAAAAGAAATGGTTCAAATCAAAGCTGTTGAAACAGTGTTATTGTAGCGTTTTATAGTTGGCACACATTTTCAGATAAAATTATTCATTGTTGCCATTATGACCCTTCAAGGCACCCAATGTGTGTGCCATCTCATGCAATGGATGCAAAGTGACACAATTGATCTCTGATGGTACACTCACCACCCTTCGTTCAATTTGGTTACTATTCAAAAACTGGATTAACAAACTAATTAATAATTGGAGCAATTGTGGTCAAATAATAGACTCTAGTTCATTAAAATGAATATTTCGTAATGCACCACAACATTAATATTGTTTATTGTTACAGCATGCTCTCAGTATTTGATATGTACAGTCCTACAAAAGCCCCTACATAATTTGGCCTACCAATTACAAAAAAAATTCTTAGAAAGTTTTCCAATAGAAAGTAGGTAGTAAATAGCCAATATAAATTTTTTTTGAATTATATGAAATAATCCATTGAGAATTTTGAGTTTCTGTTGCAATAAATTTGATTCGTATTTTTTTCCAAAATTCAAATTTATTTTTAATAATAATTTTAATTCTAAAGGAATATATTTTTTTAAGCGGTAATAATTATAAATAAAACAATTAATAGTCATAAACTTAATATTAAAAATTTCTAATAAAAATTGAAAATCCAACTAAAATAAATTTGAACTGTTTGAAGTTCAACTTTGGATCGATTTATTATTGGCAAGTATAAATTACAATCAATGAAGTAAATAAATATTAATTTGAACTTGCAAATCTTGTCAGAACAAGAGTTTCTCCTTAATTGCTCTATGGCACGAAATTTCATTATTCTTGATTAAATTTTCTTTAGGTAAATCACTCCATAATAATTAGAATTTGAATGTTATAAAGGAAAAAATATTATAAGAACTCGTGATATGATAGTTTTATATCTAATTTGATACAAGACTAATTTTTGGTAATCCTTCTTTCTATGTCCCATTCTTCCCTACCAAGAATAAACAACGCCTCTCTTCCCCTCAACTTCTCTGCCTTCCCCTTCACATCTCCCTATTCCTATTGATTTTTGATCTTTCCATCTCTTCTTCTCTCTTCTGTTGTCTTAAAATAATTCCTCTTCCTCTCCACAATTGGCATCAGAACATAAAAAAAGGGTTTTTCAAACTTATTGATCAGATTCACAATGGGAAACATTGCATCTACAGTAAACACGAGATGGAGAATCACACCTAAAGAAGTCTCCTCCCTTCCATAGAGAGGTAAACATCTGTGCAAAAAGCAAGCAAAGTTGTTTCTTGTAATGGAGAAATCAAATCATTGTAAAGATTTGAAGCTCAGATCTAAGAATGTATCAGCATACACTAAAGGAATAACTTCAACACCAAAAATTTATGTTTAGAATAATTAATGAAATCTCTTGGCATTCCATAAAGAGTGATAAGTCCATCAACGTCATCTCTTCCAAAATACTTTTACCAGTCTTACATCTTTATCATTTAGACAAGGCCCGATATTGCTTGTATTTTATAATCTTTTAGATCTTTGCAAGTCAGATGGCATAGCATTAGCTATGGTCGCATCATTTTGATAACTAGACATGTGAAATATACTAAGAATTGAATAACAATTTAACTATCATCATTTACATTTACATCAACTAGGAATTGTATGTCATAGGCTTCTTTTGTGTTGTTATTGTTTGCTAATTTACATGCGCGCTTCTTACATACACGCATTTTTTTTATTGTCTTGAGCACTACTGTATTTATATTATTGTTTATATGTTTTCATGATATTGATCTTTTTTACCTATCATGTCCAAGTAACAAGAAAAATGTAGTAGGTTGTGAAAGCCCGACGCCAGTTCAACGAAAACCGTTCCGACATCGGGTGTTCACTTACTGCATGATCATATTGAGCAACTTGAGAGAAAAAGGAACACATATATAAAAGCCAAAGATATTTCTCATTTATTTCAATATTTCAGATTACAAGATCTTTCATTGTACTCCTCGTACAAAAGTGACAAATAAAATAAAAAGATAAAAGATAAGCAAAACAGCGTCGTTGATCTACCATCAAGTTTGAAAATTTTTAAGTATTAGGGTCCTTGTGCGTATTCTCCCGGAAACACCTAACTTGGAATTGTACAAAAAATAATATCGGAATTGAAATTCTCAATAATTAGAGAATACTCTAAGTACTGCAGTACACAATAATATTTATATTTTAAAAAAATGTGATTAGCGGAAGTAAGACGGTAATAAAATGCAGGAAAAGTAACGCAATAGCGCGAAATAAAAAAACAATTTCCTGCAACATGTATTATCACAAAATAAATAATACTGATGTCATTTTCCAGAAACTAACCCCGAATGTTACTGATATCATTTTTCCAGTAATAATTTTGAATGTTACTGATGTCATTTTTTCAGTAACAATCCCGAATGTTACTGATGTCTTTTTCCAGTAACAACCCCGAATATTACTGATGTCATTTTCCAGTAACAACCCCGAATATTACAGATGTCATTTTTCAATAATAATCCCGAATATTAGTTTTGAATAACCAACTAAGCTACAACATCAATTTTGCTTGAAAGGGAGGCTAAGCAGTAGTAAAAATTGCAAAATGTAATATTCGTCATGTACTGGGTACCTTTATTTCTTAAGTTTGGGTGAGTGACGTTCGCTCAATCTGCATTTAAGTTCCCGATATTTTAGTATTTAACCAATTTTCTTAAGAATAAATATCTTCTTTTCCGTTCTGTTCTTCTTTTGTTTTCTTAATTAAAATTTGATTTTTTTTAAGTTACTGGGATAGCAGTAATGTTTATTATAGCATTTATATTTATAATATACAAAAGATAAAGACAATATGGAAATGACTGATTTGAAGTTGACAAAAATAAAAATAATAGTCATTTTTATAACATTTGTATTGTTCCTATTATTAATTAATGAGAATAATAAATATGTGAATGACTTCAACATAAATTTTAAAGCAATGATAAGTAAGATTAGGAAAATTTTCCTTCCATTTTCTTCCTTTCCAACTCCTCTTACCTTAGGATTAGGATCACCGGAAAACAGAGGGAGGTCGGAGCGGGGTGGCCGGAGGCTGGAGGGGGCTGGCTAGGCTGCTGTTGGCCGGTCGGAGGAGGTGGCTGCGCAGGCTAGCGGGTATGGGCTGAGGAGGAGGGCTGCTGTTGTGGGCTAGCTATTTCGGGAGAAGAAGGAATGGGGGATGCTTAAATAGAGGAGGGAGAGGGAAGGGCGTAGGGGACATCCTGCGCATTGAATGTGCAGGTCGTGCATGCCTCCGCCTGGCGCAAAAGCTTCTTCCGCCAGAGGAGGAAGAAACCACACGGGTCCACTTGCACTCGAGGGGGGGCGGAAGAAGAATTTTAAAGGAAATTTATTAAAATTACTTAAACTTAAATTAATCGCATTTTCCTACCGTTTGTCATTCAAATACAATGAAACTTGACACCGAAGTGTGTTATGACATAACGAACACCCTTGCGCTGAAATTTTTTGATTCAGAATAATATTTTATTTTATTTTAATTTTTTTGAGGTTAAAAATTTCAAAAATTAACCATGATCAAACCGGCGCTCCGAATTTAATAAAACTTCTCGAGCAGCTTATGAATAATATACTTAACATAACGACATTGAAAATGATGAATTCTGACTCATATTTCAATGTTCTTGATTTTTAAAATTTAAAAAGCTCAAAAAATACAGCTGGAGGCGGCTGATATAGTTTAAAGGCATGGCGCGTGAAATTAACAAATTCTAACTATCCCTTCAAGGGATAGTTATTTCTGTATAATGAAAATTATGTAATAAATTTTGGATATTGTTTACTTTAAATTGAATGAATGTTATTTCTTATACTTGAATGGCTTTGAATGTTTGTTTAACTGTTATTTTAACTAACCGCCAATATGATCATGTGGAGAGATGCATCTGATGTTAGTTTGGTTGTTACCGACCTAACATGGGTCATCACATAAATAAAGCTTACATCTATTCAAAATGCTCACATTCAAAATGAAGGCAATATTTGCAACCTCTAATAAGCATGGAGTTAACACTTGTTATAAGTCTTACATCTATTAGAACACTCATGTAATTCCTTATCATAAGTAAAGCTTACATCTATTCAAAATGCCCACATCAAAATTAAGGCAATATTTGCAACCTCTAAAAGCATGGAGTTAACACTTGTTACAAGTCTTACATCTATTAGAGCACTCATGTAATGCCTTATCACTTAGATTAGGACCGACACCTCAACAAAAATCCTTTATATTACTAAGAATCAATTTATTTAACTAAGTACTAAGATAGTTCAATTAAGATCAATTAAATATATTAAAAATCAATGTTTTAACTTAGTATAACTCAGCTAAGATCGCTTAGGCCAATTATAATTATTTAACTAAAATAATTTAGATTAACTAAGAAACAAATAAATTAACTGATGATTATTCAACTAGGCACAAATCAGCTAGAAATTAGAATAATCTAGGTTCTTAAGGTTTGCTTGATCTACTAGATTGTCTATTCTCATTTAATGCCTTTATATTTCCACTCAATTATTTACACGCATGTTTACTCCAAATTTATTATAGCACTAACAATAATTTATTTCTTGTATGTAACAACTTGCAGAGGAGAAAAGATGCTTATGATTATTTCAAAGCTTGAGATGTCAGCAAATATTTTGAGGATATATGAGCTTTGGGAGATTTGTGCTTTGTAATATGCAAGCATAATCAAATATTTTGTACTTAGAGAACGTAAGATAGCTTTGAAAGACATGTTCTGTACTTTAAAACATGAGCGAGTATTGAAAGACATTTTGTATTACGAGAATGTGAGCAAGCTTTGAAAGATGCTTTGTATTCTGAGTGTGAGCAAGCTTTGAGAGACATGAATAACCAAGTAGTTTTATAAAGAATCAAATAGTGTGATACATCTTTCTCTCCCTTTATAATAAATGAATAATAGCAATGATTATCATTATGAGTACCTTAATCAC
Organism: Gastrodia elata; assembly: GCA_016760335.1. NCBI lineage: Eukaryota > Viridiplantae > Streptophyta > Magnoliopsida > Asparagales > Orchidaceae > Gastrodia > Gastrodia elata. Next base: position 5,851,434 of record CM028672.1, on the reverse strand, counting down.
TTGGTTAATGTTTGTCTAAGTTCAAATGTAGCTTTGGCTTTCTAAATTGCATGCTTAACATAAGTCTGGCACAATCTAGAAGCTCAAATATGACATCAAACTCAAATATGTTTAAGCTCATATAAGTCTACTGGTCATCTAAAATTTTTGCATAGTGTGAGATTCAACAAAATTATGATGTTTATTGGCCAGAAGCACGATCAACTTAATTAAATAATTAATCAATAAAATAATTAATATATTCAATTTAGTCTTCAATTACTCCAAAATTTCAACGTTAATGTTCCATATTTTGTTGCCTTAGAGAATCAATTAAGTTGACAAATTAACTTATGAAATGAATTGCTTAATCTTAAATAATTAATAAACAAGCATTAAATAATTATTTTATGTAATAAGTTAATAAATTTTATAAACTCAATTAATTGTTAATTAATCTACATATATCTAAATTTTTTGGCCTAATTTCGACAACATAACAATGCTCGAAACTACAAGGAAAAATCACTCCCTTGCTCTGACTAAGATCTATGAGAATGTTTTAATGTGATCTAGACAAACAAATATCAACAGCTCTAAAGCTCTTCAAAACATAATATTCTCGGTTAAGCCACAAATCAACTTAACGCGAGCCTTCTACTTGTTAATAGGAAAATTTTCCTTGGCAACCTTGAAGGACTTGAGTTGCTATCTTGAGAGAAAATGCCTCTTATATAGAGTCAAGAGATGGTTCCTTCTTTGGTCAAAGGACAAACCATTTCAGTCAAAAGGTACATGGAAGATGTAGGGATTGATACATATAGTGTAGAATAATGATGAAGATCGAAAATTTACCTAACATGAAGCACGTCATGAGAGCAATTGAGTTTAAGGGGAAAAAATCAGTGACCCAAACGCAAGCGCAGAAAATATTGTGAACATGTCATTCCCATAGATAGTAGGTGATTTCAAACATGATCTAAGAGCGTGACTTTGGACTGATTTAAAACCATGAAAAAAGTCGATGGAATCATGCATATAAACATGAATGTCAAGGCTTTCCGCACATGATCAAGGAGTGTGCATTGGAACAGCAGCATGGGAGCATGTGTCGAGATTTGTGCAAGGGCCAGGGGTCATGGAGAGTGTGTGGACAAACATACATCATGCAAACATTCTGATCCATGAACGTGCACAATGAGAGCATCAATATATGGATGTATTAAGGGATCGTATGGTTCAACAAAGGTGACAGAGCATGAACATGTGTGAAGACTAACACATCATGGAAGATCTTGATGGCTGCGTGCAAAAAGCCCAGAGGATATTGGTGGCTCTGGGCGAGAATAAAACTAAAGGTGATTGAATTTTTAATCAATTTCATCCATTCATTTTTTTTGCAAGTGGGAAACAACAACAAGCCTTAATTCAGCTAAGTGGGGTCAAACATGAATTTTATACTCCATAGTTCACGATCAAATAGAAACCCTCCCTAAACCCTTAAAGTATTAGAGATCTTCCTAATAGTTTCTTTCCATGTCTTTGAATACAAAAGGAAGATATCAAAACAAAAAATGGCATTGGTTGGGAATGAAGTAGGAAGGAACAACAGAAAGATCTAGTAACAAAGGAGTAGGTCGGATGGGCCGACATCCGAACAGACCAAGGAACATTGAGAAGAATGTGAGGAGTTCGAGAGTGTTGTCAGAATCGGGATGCAGGAAGTCAAGAAAAATGAGAAATTGAAGTATCCATGGAGTGGGAGATTTTGGTTCCGTATGATGAGAAGCAGTAGTGCTGCTAAAGTTAAGGATATCAGAGCTTCAACTGGGTAGGGATGTAGCAAGAGTCATGGGAAAGAATTAAAATATTTGCATGGGATATTATAAATCAGAACGTGATCCATGAATTACCCGGATATAACTAAGGCTTGTCTACCATTTTCTCAAAAATATATCAGTCTACTGTCATCGCATTTTAAATCCAAAATTAATCATGGCATAATTTAGGCAAGCAAACAAGTCAAAGACGTGTCTGTGTCCGAAAAAAGTCGCACGTGGATACTTGAACAATTTTGTCATGTATGTGCTTCATAGAATGAGCTCTAGAGATTAAAGGCAGAAGAGCCACCAAGGCATATGTACAAATAATATCAAAAACTTTTCATAGCTTGATTGTTGTCCGTTTCACTAAATTCCAACATTCCATAAACACGGTTAACCAAACTAAATCACATAAAAAGACCAGACCTGAATTTTTTTCTAGATACAAATTTAAAACTGCATCAAAACAAATCTCTGCTTCAATTTCTAATTTTAAAGTTTATCCTGTTCATCTGACTTTAAATTACTTGAACCAAACTGAACTGTGTTAAACCAAAAAAATGATCATGGTGACTTGAAGAAGACAATTAAGAGGTTCTATATAATATTGTAATTAAACAATTTGTATGGATGATTAGAAGTTAACATATTATCTCATTCAGATGGCATTTGGGCACATACTTAAATCCTTTGAGTCATAGAGACTATTACAATTTGTAATTCAATTTCATTTTGGGGTTCATATTACTAAATGCTTAAAAGAGTGAACAAATTGGAAAAAACCAAATTACAAATACTCAAAATATGAGAATTAGAGTAACTGCTGTAATAGTTGGTAGAAAGGCAATGATTTAAAGGTATAATACAAGGAAGAAAAGAAAAGATAAGCAAAAGTGTGTATTTGTGTATGTATGCATGTAAAGAGAGAGAAAGGGGTATAGCAGTCATTTTTTCACCAAGAGCTTTCTCATTTATGCATAAATTCACAAGGATAAAGTCATACTTGTTTCTTTTAACAATCTACTTCATAAAAAGGGTACAACCGCTCCCCAATTTTTTACCACTAATACACAGGTCATTAGGTCATATCATAGCCATGAAAATCAAGTGCATAATTAAGAAAATATTGAAAGAAATTTACATCCAACTGGTAAAAGCGGAAGCAAAAAGGAAGCAAGGTGCTCACTTGTTTGAGGAACTATAGTAGACAAAATGCAGCCCTGGAGGAAGCATCTTTATACCTTGAAAGTTTGGCCCCACAGAAAACACCTAGTATAAGAAGAAATTTTTAATGTATAAGGCTCAAAATTGTTACGTAAAAGAATTAAAAAATGTCAGATCAGCTACAGGTTTACAAAACAATACAAAATGAACACCAAACAGTAATACATATCAAGAGATAAATTTAATTAAGAAAAAAGATTAAAATTTATGTTAGCCTATCAATGCATAAAACAATGCCTAAAGGCAAAGAAAGCCTAAAATTTTTCCAATAAATTCAGGTAAACAGTATGCTTTGTACACTGACAAATATTCAAAGCAGCTACTCACTAAATCACCATTAATAAAAGAGACTAACAGATTACACGTCTCAAAGTTTTGTAAGATATGCTTCTTTTGACACAATTCTGTGTGCTATTTGCTTCATTTAATGACCTGAAACAGCATTTCAAGAGCACGAGACCGTTATAAAATTTCTAGAAAATTTATTTTAGTCAAAATTACAAATTTGAAACTAAGAAAAACAACTGAAATTTTAGTTAAAGAAAAATATAGCTGAGCATATCATAAGAAGAAATTAACGAGAAAATCATACATGCAACATTTTTGTTCTCTTAATCTTTGCATGTGGGAAAATTTTAATAATCAATTTTAGGCATTAAATACAAAAATACTTAAGATTTGATTGTTATGCCATGAATACTATATGACAAAAATGCCCTTTAGGTACAATATACGTATGTGCGAAGCCTAACCAGCTTATCAAGAATATATCACTTAAAATATCTCAGTTTAGCACAACAATAACAGGAAAGTTAATTGATTTAGTAACTCCATTTGAAACATGTGGGAGAGAATGATAATATTACATATCAAGCAATATGCTTGCATAAAATTATCATACTATACAGCAAAAGCAAATTTTATTGTAGAGTGGCAGCAATTTCAATTAAATCCTAGTGCACAAACGAGCAGTTAGCAACAAGAATCATGATAACAGAAAACATAAACTCAATGTATGAATTGAATTTTACTTTTAATATGAGAGAAGCAATAGCATAGCTGTAGTAGAAACCATTATAATGCCACAATGAAGATTACATAGTTAGAAAAATTCCTACACCTATAAGTGAGCATTCTCAAAACATCTTCACAAAATTTTCTCAAGATGTAGCACAATACTAAGAAGAGGTTTGGTTTGCAAGATTTAAGGCATCAAGTAATCGGTTTACCCAACAATTTGGAAATATTCTTATTGAATTTGGGATTTGAAATACAATAACATCACCAAACCATAGTCCCACTAAAAGGGCCCAACTACATGAATCCTTTATTTCTATTGTGCACAATCAAATAGAAGAATATATCTAATTGTTTCTTCCCATGTCTTTTTTAGTTTCCTCTTCCCCTTTTAACATACACCAAATTCATAAACTCATGTTTTCTAATAGGGGTATCAAATGGCCCCACAATACATACTCTAACAATCTAAAATGATATTATCTAAATCTTTCCTCCATTGGAGCCACTCCAACCTTCCTACAAAAGAACTCATTTTCCACCTGCCTTTATGAGTACGCCCACTCATCAACCTTAGCCCCCTCAACCCTATAACATTTATTTTATCAAAAAGTCTATTCATTGTAAATAACTACCTATTAAAACATTGATGGCCTTATAGCTGCACTATAAAATTTTCCTTTAGCTAAAAGTGAGATTTTCATATCACACGACTTCAAAAGCACTCCACTTCAACCAAACAATTGAATCATGTTAATATTATTGCCCTTTATTTTGTCATTATTTTGTATCTTTGAACCAAATATTTGAACCTCTCATTCTTCTTGATCACATGATCCATAGTATTTATGGCCTCGATACTACTGCTTTCATTATAGTTAAATTTTAGCTCCAAATATTCTATTATAGATCTAAGACAAAAATATTTAGATTCTAAAATAGCCCTCCATAACTCATTTGTTCTTTAACCCCATCTATAGTGTTATCAATCAAGAGGATGCCATCTGCAAAAAATATACACCAAAGAATCTCCTCTTGAATGTGTTCAGTAAGCACATCCATATTTGATGCAAAAAATATGAACCAAGGGCAAAACCTTGATGCAATATAATAGTATTTGCTAAACCATTAAATAAGCCACCTTGCAATCAAACACATGTAATAGTCCATTATGCATATCATTAATAACATCATTATAAACTACACAAATATTTTTTCTATCCAATACTCCCCAACAAAATTCTCTTTGAAATTTATCATAAGCTTTTTCTAGTTTAATTAAAATTAAATAGAAATCTTTTCTTTCACAAAATTTTTCTATCATGCCTCTTAATAAATGTATGGGCACCTAAGTAAATCTACCTCGCATTACACCTAATTGAGTCAATGAAAGTTAAGCATCTCATCATAATATGTGTTCAATGACTTTCTGTGATGACTGCAAGATCATATTAAAAAGATATTTAAGCAAAATAGAAATAACTTTTCAGTTAAGATAAAAGTCTAATATATTTTCTTAAATAAAAAGAAAAGTACATAGCCATAACTAAAGTTGTCCTTATTATTACAATAAGAGATTGTTTGGTATGCTGTAAATCTAGAATAAAGCAATATGATTACAATGTAATTTATATGCAATGTAATCTAATTATTTTACATCTGTTTGATTGTTAGTAATAATTTTTCAAGGAATTTGAATTTTTCTGTTTGATATGAAGTAATATGCAGATTATGATACTTCAAGAATCTAAAGGTAAGATTACCACCAAAGGAATTTGTATAATACTCTATATAAGAATACTATATTTTAACAAATTTGTATTATAATTGGTTTTTAAATATATGTTGTTATCTCAAACAAATCCTTGGAATTTCAATTTCATCATTTGAAATTATTCTAGACATTTTTAGCACATACTAAGCTTTAGAAAATTTTATGCATACCACTAGATCATTTATCTTTGCACATATCAAACACTTTGTCATCTCAGACCAAGTCCCAAATATAAAAAGAAAAAGACATCAGTGCTTGCTTAAGAATATGAAGTCATCTAGACACCTCCTCATTCCCAAACCAAAGGAAGGAAGCAGCTATCATTAATGAACACAATACCAAACTAAACATGATGCTTTTTTTGTTCACATTATACAATAACAAGCTCATTCACAAATAACATAAGAATATCTAATGTTTACTCCTAAAATACCTATTTTCTAATTATTACTCATATAATACTCAAATCTTTAAAATTAATCAAACCTACCACCTAATTAATGCCACTCAACCCTTTTTAATGTTGCTCTACAAAATTCCAGACAAGATCAAGAGGTCAAAATGTTATATCAAAAGAGGAAATGGAATGCAAAAAGAAACTAGAAAAGAAAATATTTGAAATTCCATTTAATAGAGGCTACTGGCCTCCGATCTTGAATATTTGTCAACGGAATGGAATGCAAGACGACGAAGACAATGACATAAATCTTTCAAAATGATGATGACGATGATGGAAATGCTTCCAATAGATGATGGGAAGAGAATGGAATGCAAGATGCCAAGGGAATGTCGAGGGAAATCCTTCCAATTGAGGAAATGGAATGCAAGATGAAGACAACGACTTCTGCAATTCAATGAAGACGATGGCTCCATGCAAATCGACGAGCAGTCAAAGCTTTGACTCATGTGAACCACTAGAGAACAACAACTCAACAAAACTCCTGCAAATGGACGAACCGTCAAAGCTTTGACTCCTGCGAACCGCCAAAGACTGTAACTCGACGAAACTACTACGAATGGGCGAAGACAAAGGCGACAGAAAGAAGACGTCTAAAATGGGGAGCTCTGTGTGATTAAAATTTGCTCGATTTAGGCATAATAATTTTACACAGTCACTATTATATACACTTTACACTTTGTTATTTTACTTTACTCAAGAAATCCTGTATACCAAACACCTTGAATTTATAAATCCTGAGATTTACATTACTTTACCCCATGAATCCCACATACAAAATATACCCTAAACGAAATATAAAAAAATGGTGACTCAATCACCTTGGCTCTTCAAGTATGGTCCAAGTGAAAACCTCCTGAGAACTTCCTAAGTGAATTTAGACTCCTAAAATTGGCATATCAGGCATATGAGTGCTCGAATACCATTAAAGTAAGCTAACTACTATAGCATTATAAGATATTTATTAAAAACTATCTACCATGCATGAATAATGAGCAAATTGAAAGAATAAAGGACTTGAATAAATGAGAGTTATATCCATTCAAATATGTCACTAAATAGCAAAAGATACAGATTTATAAGAGTGTTATTGAAATATATACATTGATTAGTAGTAAAGTAATTCATGCATTAAAAATAGTTTATTCAAATATATAAAGCAAAATATACAAAAGCTATATTAAAATTGTCTTTAATTCGATGGCCTTTTTTATAATAATGTGAGCATATCCAAGCATGTTTTCTTGCAAAAATGACTTAAATTAAATATAAGAAATCATATAAATTGACCTATCATTGTAGTGGCACAGTTCTCATTATTACTCATATGTATAACTACATATATATATATATATATATACTAATCATGAATTTAACTTTCTCACATATTTTAAGAAAATAACAGTTGAAGAATTTTAAAATTATTATAATCTCATATATAAATATATATGTAGACATGCGCATCTGTCAGCTCTCGTGATGAGGAACTAGGGTTTTAGGGGCGGCTTCGCCATCATCAAGACAGTGGTGCATCCCATCAACTTGTGATTATCCCATCAGCATCTATGCATCCCGTTAGGAACAAGGAGGCTGTGTCACTGCGGATCCCGTCGGTACGCATAATCAAGCTACTGCTTTAGTCTCCTTCGTTGGATGGAGGGACCGAATGGCATTAAAGTGTCGTCTCTTCCGAATCCACCATAAGCATGTCGTGAGTAGATTTTTCCCCAAATCTTTTTGTGATGCCTTAACAAACGCTTCCTCAGCGAGTGGTTTGATTGGAACAAAGCAATATCACTTATCTTCGAGGTAAACCATCCCTCCTCTTCTCAAATGATGAATTGAAATGCTTGCTAAGCCATTCGACTTTGCTCTTGTTGGAAAATTTTCAAATCAGAAACCTACGATGGTTGCCATTCAAAAGTTTATCAACAGTTTGGATTTATTAAGCGGTTTTAGCATAGGATTAATTGATTTCCGACATGCTTTGATTAAGCTCTCCAATGAAGTAAATTATACTAGAATTTTTGCAAGAGTATTTTACTTCATTGATAATTATCGCATGAGAATTTTAAAATGGACCACGAATTGTGATCCAAGAAGTAAGCCCAGCATCATACTAATGTATCTCAATTTTTCATTGCTTAAGATTCATTTGATTTCACATTCTATTTTATTCGCATAGGGTTCTTTGATTGGCAAGCCTCTCAAAGTCGATTACACGACGACAAACCTTCTTCTCCGCCCAATTGCTCAGCTTTTGGTTGAAATTGGCTTAACCAAGATGTTTGAATTCAAATTTTGGATGGACGATGGAGAGAAGGAGCACTTCCAATAATGTATTTTTTGAAAGTATATGATTCTCTCATTGCCTAATATTAGACATGATGTATCAAAATATTTCAAGGTTCACCCTCAGCTTAAACCTATACACGTGGAGGGGGAGCTTGTTATCTCCAAAGTTTTGAACAAAAAGAAAAAGTTTGTATACATCCCAATGAGAACAGATCTCCCAATGGAGAACAGATCTCCCAATGGGAGAACAGTATACAATTGTTCCCGATCCAAAGATCGTTGTCGAAGTTGAAGTACAGGTCCCTACACAAGGAGATGAAAATGATGAGGTGGAAAAGGAGGGTAACATTATTGTGATAAACAATAGCAACGTTGAACCGGTATTCAATTTCCTATTATCTACTGCTGTTGATAATCTCTTGCATGGCCATATGAGAATTAATAATTCCTCAATTCAAAGTTTGATTATTAATTTCAATAAATTTTTTGAAGAATGCACTGGATTCCATAAAATCAGTGAAATCTAACAACTTCTTATGGAAAAGGTTTATTCTCCAATCGATGTTCTTTGGCCTTCTATGGAGGTACAAGATTATGGCCTTTTGCTAGACGACGTAGTGACCAACTAGGAGAAGACTGACCTCGATGCTAATGAATTCCATCTGGTTGGTGATGGCGAATACATGAACGAAATTCATTCATCCACCCCAATAATGTCTGATAGTGATTCTGATGAGAAATAAATGTAAGAAGAGAATGAATTTGAGGAACTAAAAAAATGCTTATTTTAACAAACTTCAGAAGAAGGGCTTTAATTTTGCTAAGACATTTTCACAATGATATCAAAAGAAAAAAGGAGGCACTGGCCCAAAAGCTTGAGTATAGGATCGTGATTTCATTTATGTTTATGTTTATTTGCTTTAATGGACTCTCCTTCTCTGAGAAATATTGGGGGGATTCGTAGCTATTTTTCATGTTTTTGGTTTTTTAGTTTTTACTTATTTTTTTCTTTAATGGTTATCATCCTATATCTGATTTTACTCATTATCATTATTATTATAATTTCAACAAATTTTTAACATATATATATATATATGTATATATATATATGTACATATATATGTACATGTATATATATACATGTACATATATATATATATATATATATGTATGTATATATGTATATATATATACATATATATATATATTATATGGAAAAAGCTAAACCTCCAAAAAATAGCCAAGAAAATGTATTCAAGAACAATAGAAATTTTTCTCTTTTTTTCTTTCTTGCACTAGGGCCCACTCAAAAAGTGCATTTCACCAATTTTATGTTTGCACATAGGCTCATCATGTCAGCTGTACTTTATTTTTTAATTTTTTTGACATTGTAGCAGCACTCATATTCTATAATATATATATATATATATATATATATATATATATATCAGACATGTATAAAACACATACATATTTTTTATTTTTAAGAAAAAGAAAGAGGAATGATTACCAAAACCCCCAAATATTTTCACAAAATAAGAATTAGTTGAAGTAAAGAAAATGCCAACATAAGCACAATCATGCCCATCTGCTCATTCTACCAAAGCAGCTTCTTTTTGTTCTTGATAACACCGAGAAAACTTTTTAGAGGAATTAGAGCCCTTCTTATATTTTTGAAGTTTGTTGAGCCAAGCCTCCTCCAAATCTTCAAAATCATTCTCTTCAGACATTGTCCTGATCAGATTCATTATCAAATATTGCAGGAGTGGATCAATAAGCTTCGTTTATGTTCGCCAAATCCATTTGTATGGCATTCAGTGGCAAAAGGCTGGAGTCCTGCCACCACCTAGAGTCTCAATGTCACCCCATTGTACCTCTCTTGAAGGCATTGGAGAAATTTCAATATAAGGAGTTGCCTGATTGCTCTATTTTTAGGGAAGTCTCTACTTTCTTCTAAAATTTCATTGAAATTTCCAATCCAACTATGGAAATATGCATCATTCAACTCCATATGATCATGTAAGAAACTGTCAAAAGCAGTAGATAAAAGAAAATTGAATATCGGTCATACACTGCTTCTGTTTATGACAACCATCTTATCAGCATTGGCAACGACATCGGTGCAGCCCGCTGAATAGGAGCAGAGTCCCCACATCTTGGACCGCAATGTCCTATGGAGAAGCCCCACAGACCGCTAAACAATCCATCGCACCATCCGGAAGACCAATCTAACCACATGGCGGCCTGTCTGGTGTGGTTTTTGGGATATAAATAAATTTCTTTTTTTCCTTGGAAGTAAGAGAATCCTTTGGCTTTTTTGGTTCTTTAAGATGTGGATGGAGCCTAAAACAATTATCCATATCATGCCCAATCATATTGCAATGAGTGCAATATGATGGCAAGTTTTCAAAAGAATAGCCTTACAGGTAACCCTCATCCTCATCTCCGATCCAAATTTCATATTCAAATTTTTCTGTATGATCTATTTCCACTAAAACTCGTGCCACCGAGGGGCGCAAAAAATTTATCGTGGTATAGTCAACTTTCAATGATTTTCCAAAATACGATCCCAATGAGAATAGAATTGAGCGCATGATCAAGTGGGCTTTGAGCAAAGAAAAGTTTATCCAAATAGGAATAGGGGGGTTCACATTAAAGATCAGACGTCATTGTCCATTTCAACAATTTCATATGATAGTTGTTAATAAAGATGTTCCTTTAGCAAATAACATAGAATAATCAACCTCATTGGAGAGTGATTAGAATATGGCAAAAATCGACAAGCCCAGCAATGAACAAGCCCATTAATCTCAAGCTATTGAGAAACTTCCTGATGGTATCCATTGTGGGTTTTCCATTTGAAAATTTCCCAACTAATGTATATTCATATAGTTGGGCCAACCTTTGCACTTCAATTTTTGAGAGATGAGGGCAGGTTTACCTCTTAACAACACAATAGCTTTAATACCCACCACATCTCGCTAAGAAGAAATCAAGCAATAATGCATCTTGAAAGGATTTAGTGATATTATATATTTAAATGAATGTATATAATAAACACATACATTATATGTATACAGATATATATAATAAGCATATATATATATATATATATATATATATAATTATATATATGCACATAAGTATATACAAACATATATATAAATGAATGTATGTATGTATTATGTATGCGTGTGTGCATATATATATATATATATATATATATAAACATTCTTATCCATCAACACAAATCTTTTCCATTATTTAAACAATCTATAGTGATATTATCTAAAATAACTTTTAGAGATTGATTAAGAGGTTACTTGTTCAAGTAATAATTTGAATAAAACATAATTGTGATCTCTAAATTATTATTATTATTGATTAAGGAAACCTTAAGATCGAAGGTTCAACAATCAAGTTAACAACATCAATAATAGCAATAACAAGTGATCCTAAGGTTAATTTCATTATTAGTGAGTGAAGTGAGCAATCTTATAAATTAAGCAAAGATTAACACCAAAGTAATTCAAACCATAGTTATAAGTGGAGGTAAGGAAAATAAGAATCCATGGATGATTGGGGCTTATATTAGTTAATCAAACCATTAAGGTGGAGAGAGGTGGATAGTTTTAACAAGGCCTAAACATGGTTACTAAGCTTTCTAAGATAAGGTAACAGGTGTTCTAAGTTCAGCAATAACCACATGCAGTTAGGTATTTAATGGATGAATTAGATTATCACGGGGCATGATCTAATCATAGCTTACTAGGTTTAGTATGATTAGATCAAACGCTACCTAGGTTATCAAATAATTAAATCAAATCTTAGTTTAAGGAAATCCTAGCCTTAGATCATCATTCAATAATAACTATACAAATCAACAAAAAAATTAACATCCTAATTTAAGCCTAAAAAATGACTAGGTTGGTTAATTAAGGTAACAATCCTAACAATGATTACTTAGGGTGACAACTAGAGTTTGAGGGTTAAATTCAAACAAAGCAAATACTAACCATATACAAGATACTTATTTAACCATAACCATGATTTGAACAAGTAGCATGGATTATGAACTTAGCAGCCAAAGAAGAAAAGTATGAGATGGACCTAAAGAATAGATTTCAAAGAAAAGTGGAAGAGAAGATTCTGCCCATCAAATATCAAGCTTTGATTCCAGTAGCTCTAGCAGGTTCAGAGGGTCTTCCTGAACAAAACCTAGTGGTTCCAAGGCCTCTAACTGCTTCCAACTAGAGAACCCAAGAGAAGAGAGAGAAAGAGAGAGAGGGAAATGAGAGTCTTATAGCTAATCAAAAGTGGCCTCCATGTGGTTTGGGCAGTTTACAAGATTCAAGACAATGCTCAGGGATATAGAGAGGGGTTTCAGAAATTGACATAAGTTGAGAGGAAGAGATTTGAAGTCAGCCAATTGGAGGATGAATTCAATCTCAATGGCTCCTCAATTTAAGATCCTGAAAAGCTCTTGAAAATGGAAATGATTTGGGTTTGTTGGCTTGGCATTTTGTCAAGTATTCAAAAGATTTTTCTGAGAAAATAGACTTTTGGGTTTAGACTTAAAGTAATTAAACTAATTTAATGCATAATTACAAAATCCAACGTGTTCAATTAATCCCAATGGTTCAATGAAACTGACATGAGCTTATTTGGTAGAAAATTGGCAAAGATTTCCTTTTGGTGTCGAATTAAGGCACCAGTCACATAACAAAGGAAGTAGATGACACTGTGGCATTGGGCTATCATGAGTCGGGTCACCAAGTTAATGGAACAATGATCATAAAATTTATGGCCATGGATCTCGCGTCTATTTAATTATAACGATTAATAAAAATTCCAATGTTTTAAATAGCCTTGTGCCATCGTATGTGCGATACGCATTTCAGATCTGATCCAATGGCATTGATTCACCATTCACTATATCGTTATTTTGCTTTTTTGGGAGCGGCTCGACATGCAACCAAATCGAATCTGATGGCTAGAATCGTCTCCACAATTTTATAAAATCAAAAATTATGATTTTAATAAATAATATAAATATTTATTTATATATTTATTTATTTAAATAAATTAAATTAGAAATATAATTTGCATTTCTTAACCAAATAAACTCTAGAAATTTTAGCAAAAAAATAAAGAAAATATGATAAATCTAAAATTATAATAATTTTTAAATTTTGAAAGATTTTCAGCAATATAATAAAAATAATTTAATAATAAAAAAATATCAAATTTTCCCAAAAATTAATTAATAATATTCTTTAAATCATAGCATTTTTATTTTAATAGATTTCCAAATATTTTAAGATATATTTCAAATATATATTTTTCAATAATTACTTAAATATTATTATTTAAATTTTAGGTTTTATATTTTCAAACAACTTAAGGTTGTTCACTTTCTCCTAAAGTTATAATGTATGATTCATTAAGTTGATTCCCCTCAAATTTTCAAAGTCATGTGCATCATTTTATTCTTATAAATGGGTTCAGTAGTACTTGTTCTCCACTCACTTAATAGCTTAGATAACAAATAAATTATTTCCTCACCAAAGCATTTTCAAATATCAATAGAGATGTCATTCAATTCAAAGAAATAACTTTGCCATTTTTCGTGTTCTTTAAGGAATTCCAAACTTCAATTTTACTAATCTACCAAATTAAAGCACAATTCTATCATTTCTATTATCACTAAACTTGCTCATGCTAACTGTATTGGCGCAATCTTCATTAAAAAGCTAAATAAAATAATTCTTTCATTTATATTGAATGAATGCATTATTACAAAAAGATTATTCATCATTCTCATATGCTTGTGTCAATTCTTTATTCCTCTAGTTTTTAAATTTAACAAACTTAAATACATATATATATATATATATATATATATATATATTATTATTATTGCTTATGTGTGGCCGGTGAGATATGAACCACACGTGTGTGTATGTGTGTGTGTGTGTGTGTGTATATATATATATATATATATATATATGTGTGTGTGTGTGTGTGTGTGTGTCTCTGTGTGTGTGTGTCTATGTATATAGATATGTGTGTATTATGTATATATATATGTGTGTATTATGTATATATATATATATATATATATGTGTATGTGTGTATATATATTTGTAAAATTTAACCTTGCCAACCAAGATCAAGCCCTTGTAGGATGCCAATGGGCTCCATCGACTACTGCAGGTCATTTTGTTGGTTTTTAGGGGTTGTTCCATTTTTGTTACGATGGACTTAAATTTCACTAAAATAAACATCAAAAACTAAATGCACAGTAAAATTTTAAACATTCAAACAATATTTACGCTACATTGTGCCTAGGCATTCCTTTTTACCTAAAACCAAACAAACATAGTGTATATAAGAGGACAGTTTTAAGTACTTTAAGGGATACCCTTTTTCATTTTTCAAGGCAAGCAAATACAGTTAAAAGAATTGTCTAGTAACAATTTAAATCACGCGTACTTAAAATTTTGCCAAAAGTTTTCTTTTTACCAAAAAAAAAAAAAAAAAAACTTTCCTGCATATTTAACTGAGAGTTCAGAGTTTGTGTACTCAAAAAGTCGATATTTAATGGAACTACGAGAATTTAGTGAAGCGCACACTTGATAATTAGCGCACAAAATGAAAACAACCACTTATTCTCTACTTTATCAAAATATGCCTAATTAAATTACAAATTGAATCAATAGAAACCCAGATTCATATAAGGTTTCACAGTTCAAACAACAGACCCACGCTCGAATCAGAGCATTTAGCAAACCTAAAAATCATTTTTCATTTTTTGTGGGAATTTCAATGATTCGGCCACATGAGATATTGCGTTCTGATTGACGGAAATGCAGACAAGAAAAGCAATGCCGAAGGGGGCGAATGGAGAACGAAGATGAGAGATCATGATGAGGCATGGTGAAATATAGAGATACCTGGGTGTCAATGCCAAAGAGTGTGAACTGGGGAACATCGAGCAGAATAAGAGTTCCGCCATTTTTTACCAGCTTAAGCGCGGCCTCTGAATCCAGGCCGGTAGCCATGCTTCCTCACCCCTGCGGTTTCTGAATCCAGGACCCAATAAACTCACTCATCCCGACTTAATAAAACCCAGATATGTACCCCTCTTATTTTAATTAATATTGTTTTTGTTAATTATAAATTAATGAATAATATTTAAATTTTATTTAATGAATTTTTTAATTACTATATTATTAATAGGTCTAAATAATATTTCTCAAATATTTATTAATTTACATTATTATTTGCAGTCATATAATTTGTTTCTATTATTCGTAAATATATTGCCTTAAATAAAATGAAATTTTAATTAATGAATCTTTTTATCATATTATTTATAAGTAAGCAAATTAAATCATCAATTAATTAACTAGCTAGTATAATTTATTAATCTGCATTATTATATTCAACTAGTTATTTTAAAAAATAATTAATTATAATTAATTTAGTAATTAATCACGTTGATTAATTATGTTAATTATATGTGAATAATATGTTTAAAAACTTTTTTTCTATTTAACTATTGCATTAACATTTTTTAATTACAAAATTTACTATATTTTTATATTAATTAAATTTTTTTTAAACAAACATGTCAAACTTGAATCAAATAATTTCTTAAAGTAACTAGCATAAACTAGTTTAATAATTCAAAATTTGTAGCATTGCATGGCTCATATTACCATGCTTAAATTAGATTAAGTGGTAATCAAATATATTAATACTTTTTTAAATCAAGTATTTGAGGCATTAAATTTTTTCCTTTTAAATATATTTGTTTGAGGTTATTATGTTGAATTGTAATAAATCATTTTTGTTAGGACCCTTAAATATTAAATAAGTCTATTTTACTTAAATTAAAAATTAGAAATTTTTTAATCTTTTCATTCTTAAATGATTTTGAATAAAATTAATTTGGTTTCGATAAAATCATGCATTTAAAATATATATAGGGTTTAAATGAATTTAAAATATATATAGGGTTTAAATTAATTTGGTTTGAAAGATGAAAAACAACACTGATAATTTGTACAGATTAGGCTTGCTAGCAGCCCTTGTGAGTTATATATAATGATTTAGCCCTTTTAGGAAGTGGGCATGTGGCAGCCACCTCTTGATCAACTGAGATTAAGCGGTGGTCGTCACTGGGCAATCCCTCACTTAGCATTAGATTAGAAATAAACATCCATAATTCACTGATAAGAGAATAATATGCCCTAAGTAGAGCAAATAAAACTTTCACCAAATGAGTATACTAGAATATCAAAGTGCGAAAGAAAAAAGTATTAAATGCTAACATCCATGCATCCATAATATAAAATGAAATGACATTCAACAAAGAATAAAGTAGCAGTAAAGAAAAATACAAGAGTACTTGTAATATTACAAAGCATTAGAAGTTTAACTGAAAAGAAAGATAAACACTTAGTCTCACAAGCATAAATAAAAAAAACTAATGGTCTTCAACAGCACGATCCTCCTCCTAGAAAGCTCCTCAGTAGGCTCAAGCACCTCAAAGAGCTTGGAATCCGCCATTGTCAATTTAACAATGACAAGGCCCCAACCAAAAGAAAAGAAAATCTGATTAGGTAAATTATCTCAATACATTTTAGGCTACTATTATTTACATTTTATGATATCACAAATAACCTAAGCATTTTATGAGCAATAAAAAAATAAAAAAAAATGATAAAGTTTTAATCATTTAATTATAACTTTAAACAAAGTATGAGGTAAGCAACATATCTCACCCAAAGTAGCAGAAAATGGTTAAGCAATGAATATGTAAAAGAAATTACTAAGCATAAGAAAATATCCTAAGTAAGTATGATCAATTATACACATGTTGATTTTATAAATAAAATGATATATAATATAGTTGAAATAAAATACTATCATCCTAACATATTTATAGATATAAACAAAACTGCTAAATGTGCATATAACTACAGAAAATAATGTAAGTACTGAAATACTGCATAAATATTGAAGAATATAAAACTGAAAGTATATAATAAAAATGCTATCTCATATGGACATGTACCTACTTAGTTCTACCATAACAGTAAACCCTTTAAAATATTTTTGAAACATCTAGAAGAAATTTTCCAGATTAACAAGTCCATTGAAAATATATCATATAAGAGAAATTTGCCATATCACCAATATCTCAAATATAAATTTCCTGCATCTAGGAGAAATTTCCTAGATCAAACATCATCTCAAATATGTACAGCCACACAGTAGTGGCAGATTAAGTAAAACACATTCTACAAATATGTTATAATTCATTTCTCCTCTTTTACTTATAAATATGCCTTGTAAAAATTTTAAAACTAATATAAAACATTCATCAAATATTCTATATTTCATTTAGTATGTTAAAAATAAAAATCTCAAGACAAGGAAAGCAAAGCATATAAATACAAGGTGTAAATAGCACTACATCAAAACTTTGTGATACCACTTAGTTTCTAATTTAATTTATTCTAACTAATCTAAGATTATACAAGCTCAGGATCTCTAATATCCTACAATCCAATATAGAATTAGAATTGGTCTTATAAGGTCTTAAAATAATTAAAACTAATAAAGTTCTAATATAATTCAGTCAGTGATACTTACTTAAATTAAATAATAAATTAACATCCTAATTAATGAATTTAACTAATCCCTAACCAATCTTGATTCATACAAATTAAGATTGAGAGATTAAGAGTTACATTCCAAATATTGAGGTTTATCCAATGAATGAATTCTAACATAAACTTACATCTACAATCATATAGAAAATTCTATGGAATTAAAGAAGAAATCATAACCCAGGAAGAATTATGAGTTTCACTCGAAATTTAATTTAATGAGCTTAAAAGAATCAAATTGATCCCAAATCACTTATATTACTAATTTTACTAATTAATTCAAGTTTTTAAGACTTGAGAATGCTTAACCTTAAATTTGGGCAAAATGACTATTTTGCCCTTACTTAAGGGTCTAAAATGCTACTATATGATTTAGGGTTCCAAATTAAAATTTATTAATGGAAAATAGTTAATTACTGTCTAATATGAAGATAGACAGTAAGTACACCTAAATCAGATAAGGATTAAACTTAATGAGCTCAAATTAAGGTTTTAGCTCGTTATAGGTAATTTAGTAATTTTACTTACTAAAATCTAAGAAATTTAGTTATACTTTTGTTTTTTATTGTCTAAAGATTTCATATAGTCTAAGATTACTAAATTTTGATATCATTTGGCCAAGTTATGGCCAAAATATTATTGGGGTTCAATTATATAAATTAGGTAGTTTAAGGAAATATTCAAAAACCTAACTTTTAGCAAATTCAGTGGTTATAACTTTCCTATAACATATTAAGTATTTTGACTGGGAGTAGATCTAATTTGGACTCCATTTGATTAAGTTATATACTAATCAAGTTTTGGGGTAACTAGAGAAAATTAAAAGATCTAATTATCAAAACCTAATTATTTTTGCAGTTTATTATTTTTTAGATTCTCTTGATCAGAATAGTATATTGGATGACCTAATTTGGAGCTCAAATGATCAAGTTATGGCTAAATGAATTTCTAGGTCTTAAGGGTGTAATTAAGGAAGGTCCTAAAAGTCATTAGTCAAAACACACTCCAAATAATAAAACTAATACCATGAGAACATTCTTGGCATCCTCCTAATTAAAATGAAACCTATATTTGCTATGTTTGGAGCTAAGGTTATGATGTTATGAGCATTTGAAGTTTATGGCTAATTAGATCATTAATTAAGAGTCATAAATGTCACTATGCTAAATACACATCCAAATAAAATTTTGACACTACTATAATATTCCTTGAATTTTGCCGATTAAAATGACATGTAACATCAAAATATTTGGATCATTGTATTACAAAATAGGGGTGATTAAAGTTCAAGCATTTAATTGATTTAATTTGATTTAAATTAAATCAATTAACTTTAGAAATCCTAAGTTAACGATTGATTAATGAAACAGGTCCCACAGACAGCTGTAGAACAGTGCGGGAGGGACCCACGCACAATCGAACGGGTCAGGCCCGAAACGACTCGACCCGACCTGGGGTCACTTCTCCTCCCTCCTCAGAAATCGCCAAAGGACGCAAAATTAAGGCTAGCAAGAATGATGTGCCGATTTCTCACACGAGATTGATCGACAGCTTAGGGTTCGACAATCACCATAATAAGGTAAATG
This sequence comes from Gastrodia elata, assembly GCA_016760335.1. NCBI lineage: Eukaryota > Viridiplantae > Streptophyta > Magnoliopsida > Asparagales > Orchidaceae > Gastrodia > Gastrodia elata. The sequence continues at coordinate 5,831,596 of CM028672.1, read as the reverse complement.
AAACACTTATGCAAATATTGCAAGGAAAAATTGGAAGTAGGAAAGTACCTTAGGGTTCGAATGAATCAAGCAGGCTAGGGCTTTGGCTCACCAAAATGATCCCAGATAAAGAGCTTCGAACCTAAGGAAAAGAAGGGATTAAGAGGCATCCCATGGGCCTGTGCACCATGCGGGAGTTGCACGCGAAGGCAGCGGAACGACGAACCGTAGCCGTTCGATTTAAACGATGGGATTTTAATCAGACAGCACAGAGCTAGCACCATCTATTCAAACAGTAACGATGTGAATGGATGACTGCATAACAATAAAATGGTTTTATATTATTTAAATGTAAGTTTAACATTTTTATTAATTTAAAAATTAATAATAAAATGACTTCAAGAAATTTTCCAATAATTCACTCCCTAGCTAAATGAAGGGTGATGAACACAACGACGAAGTCGGATTTCGATTTCGATGAGTATTTAATTTTCCTATTTTCCTGTGTATTTTAAATATATTAAAATATTTAACAAAAATTCAACAACTTTCCAATGCATTCAAAACATCACCCCTAGCTAATTTGGGGGTGACGAGCGCAATAGCGAAGTCCGATTTTTAATTTGAGGAGAATTTATATATGTCAAATTGTTGGGTTCCTGCTATTCCTAAAATAAGAGTTAAATCCTATTGACACCAGATTTGGACCAAAACTTCATGGCGAGGTTCTAATAACTTATTAAGATTATTAGAATCAAAATTAAAACTTAGTTTAGTCTTAATTGATTATGGTAACAATATATGGTTGTTACAGACTGTGGTGCCCCGCCCCCTAATCTGCAATATTATACTTTAAGGGGAGGTGTGCCACTCTGGCAGATCCCTCACTTATTATTAGATTAGATGTAAACTACAATCCACTAATAATGGAGAGCTCAGAATATATACAACATGAATCAATCACTAAGTAAATATAACTCAGAGTGTGGAAGCAAAGTAAGGTAAATAGTATATCCAATTTATCACAATACATAGAGGGAATGTAACATACAACTCAGGATAAATAGTACATTGAAGAAAAATATAGTAAAAATGTACTTTTATTATTACAACATTTTAAATAAGTTTAATGAAATAAAGATCAATCACTCATCCTCATAAGAAAATAATAAAGAAATTAAATGACTTCAGCACCACCCTGCTGATCCTCTTGTAAGGAAGGCTCCTCTTCCTCTAGTATAAGCTTCTCAAAATAATTCGATTTTGACATTCCCGGTTTCACAATACTAGGACCCCAGCTAAAAAAAGGAAAAATCTTATTAGACAATTATCTTAATATATTTTAGGCTGAATATTCTTTTGTGTATAATTAATATCAACATTTTTACTTAACCATATAAATAAACTATCCAACATGCGAGCAACAAACATACAAAAGAAGTGGTAAGTTATGAATACAACATTTGTAAATAAGCAATAATGAGGCAAAAGACATACTTCAAAATAAGTTAAAATAAGAATAGGCATACATGTATAAATAAAGTAAATAAAAATAATGAAATGAAAGACTATACCGAAACATGCTAGTAAGCATATGATATATGCAGGTTTAAAAATAAATAATCTGGCTGTGATACATATAATAAATAATAACAAAATCTAGCATCCTATAATATACGAGTAAGCAAGTAAGGTAAAGTAAAGTTGGCTGAAGTAACATGCATCAGTAAAATAGTAAATAGAAAATAGGTATGTACAAATTGACAAATCAAAAAATTAGCCAATCAGGCCCAGCATATTCCCAAAGCCTTTCTGGGCTTGGGAAGAACAGAAATTCCTAAAGCCTTTCTGGGCTAGGGCAGAATAGTACAGTATTGAAGAGGCAGAAATATATAATTACAGTTGATTTTAGTTATTTTACTTTTGCTCCTGTGGACATGTCCAGAAGTAGCCGAGGAGTCAAGCATGTCTGCCAGACTATACGGGTTCCAAACTTAACAATACACGCCTTAATGAGTAATGTCAAGAAATCCTTATTTCTCCTTACCACTATCCATTAGGGTAAAGGTGCACCAGAACCTACCAGAATATAACTAAACCCAATTCAAATATTATCCTAATTATTCTAATTCTTCATTTCATGTAATAATATTATCCTAATAACATGTTCAAGAAAATAGTACAAAATTCAAGGAATGCGTTAGCAACAAATAATTCAAGTGAGCAAGAGACTCTACAACACAAGATGATATCATTTATTATTTAATTAAATATTATAATTATTCTAAGTTCTATAACTTGGAAGCATAACCTTATAAAGTTAAAAATAATTAGAACTGATCAGGTTCTAATTTAATTCAATCAAATTCAACAACAAGTTAAAATAATAAATCATCATATTCTAATTGATAAATTTATATATTATAAGCTAAAATTTGATCAAGATCTACTAAATTATAGATTATAATTTTAATACCATAAGATTGGAGTTAATTACATAATCCAAAAGTACATCTTAAGGACTAAGGTTTGTGAACTAAGATTAAGGTAAAATCCTATTAAATAAAAATCAAACTTAATAGAAGATTCTCTTATTTTTAATCTAAAATTAAAATATAAAATAATCAAAATCAAATTATAAAACTTAGAGACTAATAAAATTAAGGTTCCATTCATTGAATAACCCACTTTATTCAATGAATGAAATATAACTTATAATTTATTCTTAATCTTGAGGGAAAAGGTCCTAGGGTGCAAGTGAAGTTTTTAAGGAAGCTCCTACTAAAAGAATTAGGCAATTTATGGAGCTAATGGTAATTATTAAAATTTTCAAGCTTTTAATGGGGTTTTTATGAAGTTATTCAATTATGAGGTTAAGGGTTCTAAATTGATTCCAAATCAGTTTTATTACTGATTTTAGTGATTTAAATAATATTTTGGAGGTTCATGGCACTTAACCTAAATTTTGGGCAAAATGACTGTTTTGCCCCTACTTAAGGGTCTAAAAATGCTACTTTTTAGTTAAGGGCTCAAAATTGGATTTTGTTAATGCCAAATGATTCCTTGCTATCTAACATGAAGATAGACAGTAAGTACTTCAATTTTGAACAAATATTAAGTCCTATAAGGTATTTTGGTAATTTCATTTAATGAAGTCTAAAATTTCAATTAGTTTATTATTGTTTAGTATCCAAAAATTCCATAAAGTCCAAGAACATTAAATTATGATGTATAATGATCAAGTTATGGTCATTTCAGTGTTATAATTCTACTTTCATGAAAGGGGCCAAAACCTAATTTTTTCATATTCAAAACTCACATACAATTTTATAATAATGCTTAATTTTACTAAAATTAGGTTCAAATTTGATATATTTCAGCCCCATTAAGGTCCTAAGGTCATTAAAATGCAAAAAATATAAAGTTTTAGCCATTTTGAATAGTTCTGGGCAGTTCCAAACAGTTTTGGGCGCTACGGCGAGCTGTGGCACCTTCTGGCCAAAAGCCAGGCGCGATGGCGCGCTGAGGCGCGCTGAGGCGCGTCGTAGTGCTTTTCGGTGCTGCGGTGGATTGTAGCGCTGTGGCGCGCTATGGCTGACCCAATTTTGAAATTCGGGCATGGCGACACACTACGATGGACCCAATTTTAAAATTCGGGCACTGAGACGTGCTACGACGGACCCAATTTTGAAACTCGAGCACTGCGGCGTGCTGCTATTCCCGATGATGATTTTGCTTGTGAAAACCGCAACGAGTCATCTTTCGGGCTCAAATACTCTCAACCTAGAGCACTTCATATGTGGTGCCATATATTGATGGAAAGGTCTTTCCGAGAACTTTCCTTTGATACCCAAATCAGCACCAAGCAATTAGGTTATTAGTAAAAATAGTAGAGTTTAAGAACTATGTGTACAGAAATTCGTATTCGCAGATTTATATCTCATTCCCTAACATTTGCAGATTTTAATGAACTTCTAATGGATTTGACATCTTAAATACAGATTAATAGATATGCAAATAAGATAACATAGATTCTTAGATATGCAAATAAGCATAAGAATCAAAATGGAATAGTCATTAGATTAATCAATGGAGGGAAATGGGGTACCTTAGTCTTGAAATTGGAAATTCATTCTAGGGACCCTTGAGAACCTGAGAGCTTGAGAGGCTGGAGAGATTCTCTTTAACAGCTAGCACAGTAAAAATGGAGAATGGGGGAGAGCTTCTGCTGAGCAAATGGAGGAAGTAGAGGAGAAGAACTGGGGTTCTTTTAAAGGGGGATGGAAGGCATGGCTTCAATTCATGAGCCTTCCCATCAGCATGGATGGGAAGGAGAGGGTAGAAATTAGTTGAGTGCAAGGAATGGGGAGGAAGGTGCTGGGAAGGTAGGAAGGAGCAGAATAGTGATCAATTAGAGGGAAAGATGAGGGAAAATGGATTCATTGATTAATTTAATTTAATCAATTAATGTTTTAAAATATAAAAAAATCAAATTTTATAAACGTGCTATAAAAATCCTAAAAATTCACCCCTAGCTAATTTGAGGGTGAGGATCGCAATGACAAAGTTGGATTTTAATTTCGAGATCACATTAAATATCTCAAATTTCTATTAATCAAATATTATTAAAATATTTGACGAAATTTTGACGACTTCTGATTGCCACCAAAACATCACCCATAGCTAATTTAGGTGCAATGAGTACAATGACAAAATCCAATTTTTGATCTGAAATTAAAATAATTAAGTTCAATTTCAAGATTCCTGAAATTTCCAAAATCAGGATTTTGGACTAAGTCTTGGTGGTGAACTCCTAAGGACTTAATTAATACACTATGATTAGAATCATAACTCAAAATAGTCCTAATTGACCAGGATAATAACTTGGGTTGTTATACAAACTATTCTACTTAAGAATGATGTCATCCTCGACATCACTTAAGTAGGAAGAATAATGCTTTAATGAGATGAGTAAAGCATAAGTAAGAAGTACTAAGGTTCTCGAATAGCTTCAGGTACTTTGACTGCATATCAGATTCCTTTTCTCATGTAGCCTCTACAAGAGGATGATTCCTATATTAAACTTTGACCATTTGGGATTATTAGCTACTTCTGATTCTTTCCCAAAATTCTTATAGATTCTTTAATGAATGATAGGTCCGATTGAATTTCTATTGGGGAAATTAAAATCAAGTGATGAGGTTCTCTCAAACACTTCCTGAGTGAGGAGATGCAAAACACATTGTGTACGGTGGAGAATTCATTGGGCAACTATAGCTTATAGGTTGATGATCTAAATCTTGAATAGAATCCATAAAGGTCCAATAAATCTTAGACGGAGCTATTTAGTTAATGAAATCATAGTCTAGGAATTTAAGAGAATGATGATGATAGTTGTGACACTATTTATGTTGGGAATGATCACTTTGAAAATATCGAGCAGCTTGACAGATTCCTTAACACGGAGTTTGGTCAACTTTATTATGAAAATTGGCTTGATTAATTGGAATGAAAAGTGTTGACTTGGTCAGTTGATCAACTACAACCAAGATTTGAGTCAGCATCAGATCTTGACTCATGATAAGGCTCATGGAAAAATCAAACCACTCTCATTTGGGAATTGGTAGAAGATGGAGGAGATTATAGGCACATGAAGTCCTACTATGACCAAGCTGTAATCTTGGCACTTTGCAATGAGTTCAGCAATGCATTCATTAATAGATTGTATTTGTAACAACCCAAGGTTATTATCCAGCTTAATTTTAGCTTGATCGTATCTTAATTATTATTCCCTTAAGTTCATCCAGCTATTAGAATCAATCCCTAAAGATTTGGCGCGATTCGGAGCTGAACCCAATATTTTGAATTATTTTAATATTTAATTAATTAGAAATTTGAAGTTTTTATTTTGACATCGAAATCAAAATCCGACTTCGCCGTTGTGATCGTCACCCCTTAATTATCTAGGGGTGATGTTTTGGACACGTTTAAAAGTCGTCAAATTTTTGTGAATATTTTAATATAATTAAATAATCGTCGGAATCAAAATTTGACTTGGTCGTTAAATTCCTTACCCCCAAATTAGCTAGGGGTGAATTTTTGGGAATTTTTGGAGTGTATTTCAAAAATTCAAGTTTTTAAATAATTAAGGAATAAATAGGTAATTATTCAGCCCCTCAATTGCAATTTTCCCCAAATTTTTATTACTTCATGTCAGCCCTCTTCCATGGCCAGCGCCCCCATGCCCCCATGCCTCCTTAGGCTCCTTCATAATGGCTCCCTACTCCTCCCTCTCCCTAGGCTAATTATTTCTCTCCTCCTTTAAGAAAGAGCTCAAGCTCCTTATTCATCTCCATTTTGGCAAGCTGCAGCTCTCCCATCTATTTCCTCCATTGCTGAGTAGTGTTAAAGTAGAAGAAGTTCAGTTAGCCTACAAGTTCTTAGAGGAACCAGAGTATCCCCTTCTTCCTCGCATAAAGGCAAAGGTACCCCTTTCCTCCTCTCCTTGTCTTCCTCATGTCGTTACAATGCTTATTGCACTTTTAAACACCCATGTTTCAGTATGAATGCCATTACAACTCTTCGAGTTATAAAAATGATGCTCTATTTTTCTTGCATTCTACACACCCTTACATTCATCATCATTTTTAATATAGCTAGGATGCACTGTTTGTGCTAATTTTGGTGTCAATGGAAAGGTATCAGAAATACCTTTCCATTGATATATGATACCGCTCATGAAATACTCTGGACTGGGAGTATTTGAGCTCAAAAATAGGCCTTACAGTTTTCGTCCAGGCGAAAAATGCCGTCTGGCGCTTCAGCGCGCTGCAGCGCCCGAAATTGTCAATAGGCCGCTGGAGCGTGCCACAGCGCGCTGCAGCAGTATTTCAGCAGAAATATATAAAAACCTTTAATAAACTAATCAAACAGTAGTTTCCAAAATGGATCGCTACAGCGCGCCGTAGTGCGCTGCAGCAGAAATATTTAGGAAAACTTAGGGAATATGAAAATGAATTAATTGAACAGTATTTTCATAAGTTGAACTGCTGCAACGCTTTATACCGTGCCGTAGTGTATTCCAGCTCTAAAAGTGCCTCAGCGCGCTGCAGCGCTAAAAGCGCCACCGGGCGTTGTAGCGCCAGAACCGCTATCACGCGCTCTAGCGCCCAAACTTGCAAAATGCCCAGAATTAGCTTAAAACTGCCCAATTTTGATTGAAATTGTCAAAACTTCTCTGTTTTTGTATTTTAAGGTCCCTAGGACCATAGTGATACTGAATTATATCAAATATGAACATATTTTAGTTAAAATTAAGTATTACCTAAAATTCTATGTTGAAATTAAGTTTGAACTTGTCATTTCCAATAAATGCTCACAATCTACTATGTATCTTAAATATATTTTATGCCAAATGCTAAGTAATAGAATCTTGAATACTTATGTTGAATAGGTATACCTTAACAACTAAATGGCATGAAACATAAACCTTTTAAATTTATGATTAAGTGTTAATCTCTTTGGTTTGATTTAGAATTTAATTAGTATTAATTACCTTTTTATTCTATGTCATCTTATTATTTATATGCTTTCATGATATTAGGATGTATGTTAGAAAACTTTAGACACATAATTGGACACACAATTAAGTGTAATTATTTTTAAACTAAACTTGAACATAAGAATCTTGATAGCTTGATTAAGTAGATTATACTTGATCTAAACCCGAAATTTGCCATCAATAATACACTAATAATATATTGATTTGTCATTGATATTTAAATTAACCTTTGGTCTTAATAGTAAAAAGGTTAGGGGTTAAACCCTATATTGTCTTGATTAAGATCTAAATTTTAATCACTTAATTAATCAACTTGATTGTAAGATAATTCAATTGACATTATTCCAATAATGCATATGATTTGATATTGATCTTAACTCATTGAATTAGAAGTGCTATGATTAATATTGAATGTATGTGATTGAACTATCCAAATCTAAATTTTAGATCTTTGATTTTCTCTTATATAAGACTATTAGCATAAGATGACTACCAAAATTGTAATAATTTATGAAATGATCTAACATCAATAATATATTTGATTCCATCCCATGATTATAGAATAAGGAAGGGTTAGATGAATTGTTAGTTATCTAACCCGATCACTTTAATACAAAACTAATAAGTAAACCTTGAATGTTAACTTAAGAAGTAGAAAAGTGAGATCTTAAGGGTCTTCCTTTAGGATCATTCTTGAAATATTTAAAAACTTTAATTATTGATACCTTAAGGTAGAAAGAACTTTTGTAATTTATTTAGGTAAAAACTTAGATGATCCTTCTTGACTTTAGAAGTTAAACTTGATACTTTGTGGTAAGAATCACCTAAAGCAGTTAGGATGGAACTAATTCCTTGTGGTAGCAACTTACATTGAGTGATCTTTTGATCATTCCCTTGGAGCTTTGTGTATGGCTCACCTATTTAGAGTGAAGATCAATAGCTTTGGTAAATCCTTGTCGATTAAATAGAATCTTCTGAATCAAGATTATTGGTTGGGTATAGTAAGGTATACACATAATACTGGATTATTTCAGTAATATTCAGGATTGGTTGATTCCCTCCAATATGGAATTATGACCAGGTGCTATCCTGAGGGATTAGATGAATACAGTCCTATTAGAGTAAATCTTTCAAAACTAAGAGTATTATAATTAGTGAATAAGATCTTTAGTTTGAGATATAAACTGTGACCGGGTTCTGCCTCCTATCGTAGTGCACTTCGATAAGTGCAGTTTAAGCAAACTAAGTATCTTAGTCACTTTGCGTAAACCACTAAGTATGCTTATAATTATGTCATTTAATGACTTAGCTTGATATATAAACTGTGACCGAGTTCTGCCTCCTATCTTAGTGCGCTTCGATAAGTGTAGTTTAAATAAGCTAAGTGTTAAATCTACATTCCTTCCAAATATGCTAAATATGTATATACAATCATCCCAGCTAATGATTTTAAGTAAACTCTCAACTTTAACTAATTATCGGGCTAGAATTTAAGAGTCAGAATCCTTTTAGTATGATTTTGCATAATGGAGATATCGAATTCATTATCGGATTTCAAAACATTTTCTGGATTCTTGAATTTATCTCATGTAGCTTAGAAGTATGAGCATGAGCATAAGCATGATGTGTGAGTATCAGAATAAAGTATAAGAATCATTGATGATTTATGAGTTATAAAATGTTGCATACATTGACTTGGAAATTTCAAGATGCATCAGCATCATCTGGAAACAGTATTCCCAACTAGATGTAAGTATACATTAGACCGTACTACTCATAACAGTTTAGTGATATATGATTACATTATCAGAAGTAAACACATTGAGGCATATTCAGATGCACAGTTTTAGTGATATACAGCATAGTTTTATATATGATTACTCAGTTTTAGATTCAGTACTATTTTGAGTTATTTTTAGTATTCAGTTTATAGTTCAATTTTACTTTACTTCACTTTACTTCAGTTTTGTATAGTTTTATACAATTTTATACTTTCAATTATCCTTACAGTATTTCTACAGATTAAATTACTTTATATAAATAATAAATGAATAATTAGAACTGTTTATATTAGTTTCGATGTGTTAGACTTATTGTCTAACACGGGGGACTTATTGTCTAACACGGGATACTTTTGGGACTCAGCAATTTGCTAGATCCTAAGCAGTATATTGAGCCATGTCAAGAGGACACCCAAGAGATTCAGGAGGAGTTTGTGGAGAATTAGTGGACTATTCTTCAGTTTTATTTTTCTGCTTAGTATTTTCAGTTCAGTACTTAGCTCTATGTTTGTTATTCAGTAAATGTTTATAATAATTCTGGATGTATTTTTTTTTTTAAGACAAATATTTTCATACAGCTTTTGTGATGAATGTTTATGGATATTTGCTTTAAGCTTTCGCACTTTGTTGTATACTACTTATACATAGTATTGTGATGTGATCAGTATACTGGAAATACTGATATCTTATATATATATATATATTAGATTCCTATTGTATTCTAAATATAATATATGTATTTATCTAATACTTAGGATAATGATACTACTCTTATCTTAATTATTAGCTCTCAACCCTCATCGAGGTTGAGTCAGCAGCCCTTCAGATGGGCTTAGTTTTTAGCTATATCAGGGAGACGGATTATCTCTCCTTGAGTGGCGTACCGTTCCGTCGCTTAACTTAAGTATGACTATTTCATTTGCGCACGGCGACGGGGCGGGGCACTACAGCATTGCCTTTGGAAATTGAAGGTTAGTCCGGCGATCACTTTCTATAACTGCCATGACCTTAAGAACTGACTCACAATATAATATTTTAAACTACTCAAGGGAACTTTAGGCTTAATGATAATTGAAGGCTCAAATATTCTAAATACTTAATGATAATTGAAGGCTCAAATATTCTAAATATAGAATCCAACATTGAACTTTAAGGTTTAAGGCTAGATCTTCAAAATTCTACCTTACAAGATAAGGCTAAGAATTTTAACTAAGGTTCTAAGCTTAAGGAAGCTAACAAACTAAGTGATAACCATCAGTCAATACGAAAAGCAACAAAAGAAAGAGATGATAACATTCAACCAAGTTGAACACAACTTTAATGGATTAAAGGTTAACTCCTAAGTTATAACACATAACTTAGCACTATAAGGTAAGACTACTACTTAGCAGGTGATATCACATACTAAGCACAGGATAAACTTAAGGATCAAAGATCCTAAAGGTCCTACACTTAGATGACTCTCATCACTTAAGAATGCTTAGGCAAACTAGTTAAGTCACTATAAGACTTAACCAAGACTAAAGGATATTAACGATCCTAATTCAGTAAATTAGAATCCAAAAGGCATGGCATCAAAGAACTAGAGTTCTTTAACTACTTACTCTATTAGCACATAAGATTAAAAGCTAACTAAAGAGACATTATTAGACTAAGTCTAATAATGAAGCCAAGGTATTGGCTGTTAAACTCTTCTTAAAAGATAAGATTAAGATGAACTAACTATATGGTTTAGCCCACACTAGTTTTAACTAACAAAAAGGCAGTCACCTCTTACTAAGGGATTTTACTAAGGCAAAAAGAATTAATATCCATTTAGGATACATAGCCTCAAGGTTAAGGGAGAACTTAAGATATTAAATCACACATGATAACTTAACATCAAATATTTAAGAGGCTACAAAAAGGTAAGGCAAGGAACTCACTTATCCATAAGGATAAGTGCTAGGATGCTTAATAGGGACTAATGCTACAACCATAAGTCATAATTTATGACTTATGCCAAAGGCTTTAAAACTAGATGCTAACATCTAAGTCACAAGATGTGACTTATATCACTAAGGATCTATGGGTTAAAGTTAGTCTAGCTCAAAGGAGAGCTCATTCCAAGGGAATGATCAATTAATGCTTAAGTCATATCATAACCTAGGCACATATTTGGGGGCTGAACTTAAACTACTTTGGAAAGGAGATTTTCTTATTAAAAGGGAATAAGATCTTTCATAAATAGGATATTACACTTAAGTGATATTCCTCACTTAATAAAGATTATACTAAAATAAAGAGAATTACCATCCAATAAAGATGGATAAGGGAAAAATACAAGATTAACTCATCAAGTCACCATAAGTGACTTAACCAAAATGGTTCCAAGGGATAATCATAAATTCTAATCTAAGAATTAGAATTCAAATGCTTTGCAACAAAATTAATGTTTAAAATTCAAAGAATAAAAATTCCTTGACTTAGAATGGGTTATATATTTAAAAGTTAGATAGAACATCATCATTAGACTAAGTCTAATAATTAGACAGGGCTCACTATAAGCTGAACTTATGAGTGTACACACATAAGTTAGAACAATCTAACTATGATATAACTTTACACTAAGGAGAGCTAGGGTGAACTAATCATAAAGTTAATCCACTCTAAGGCTTCTATTACTAACAAGAGATTCATCATTAGCTAAAAGAGGGTGATTAACCAATTTGGATACTTAATGTTAAGGGAGAGGGAAGTTTAATGCACAAAATCATGTAATGTGACTCAATAATTTAAAGTTCTCTGGGTCAATAAAATAAATCAAGGCAATGGATAACTCATTCAATCTGGATAAGGTGCTAGAAAACAAATTATAAGTTTACTACCAAGAGTCATAATTTATGATTTTAGTTAACTAAGGTTCTATGGTTACAATTATCCACTCTAAAGGGACTGGAAACACTCAACCCAAAGGAATAAGGTATTTAAAATCTAAGGGATAAGCTAGGCTAACATTTCAAATCTAAGGGATAAGCTAGGCCTGATTGACTAAGCTAAAGAAGATGTAATTATCGAATCATGGAAATGACACCTTGAACACAAGATAAAGTTCACTAAACGTGTTATATGTTCAGATTAATGGATAATCATAATTAAGGATTTATTTTACCAAACTTGGGTAGAGATATCTACACAATATAATAATTGAGTTAAGTCAAGCTGACCCAACACCAAAGCTTAGAAATAGCTTAGAGAGCAAGAATTAAAGTCTAACCCATTTGGGATTAACTTAATCTAATCTCAAGAGGGAAATGATAATCCTTAAGGAATAGAAATATTTATGATTCGCATTATTCCATATCTAAAGGCTATGTACCAATCATAGTTTAAGATTATTTACAGAACCCTAAATATTATTCTATTTTCAGTCCTATAAATTGTTCTGAGATTGCTGAGCCTAGCTTTCAAGCTATCTCTAACTTAATCCATAAGAGATTTGATATCTTCAATTTGTTAGAATAAAAGTTGGTGTTCTTAATCAGGATTCCTAAGTGAATAAAGATGTGCAACAATTCATTAGTGAACTGATAATGAGATTGGGGGGAAAGAATAGGGCATAGAAGTCACATGCACTGGTGAGGATTTTTGGTTACGCTGAGAAATGAATAGTCTTTCTACATGTTCTATCTACTTTAGATGAATATATAATCATGGCCTAATAGTTTAACCAGAGCATTAATTTCTCTAGAAAAACTATAGGATGCAATAGGAGTGGGAGATGATTGTCCATGGTTCACTTCCATAGAATATGAAAATAAAACTGTTTGGAATTTGGAGAAGGAATTCAAAATGCCATTGAATTTTATTAATCATAAATGGGAAAATATGACACTATCATGATAACAATTTAGAACATGGAAGGAACTATTAGAAATGATAAAAAATCTATGATATGCATTTTGCAACTAAAGCAAGACTGGAGTTAGTGTATGTAACACCACAATGTTTTTCTTCTACAATTCTCGGAGAATTCCTAAGAAGTAGTATTCCACCAGAATTCTTCTTTATTTTGTAGAAGAGAAGTTTATAGTGCAACAAAAACGTCATTGGAGCACTCAATTGCATCTAAGATAGATTTTACGCACTTTAAGCCACTACTTAGTCAAATGGGAAAAATCTCGTCTTCTAAAGATAAGATGGTGTGTTGAAGAAGTTTGTCTAGCACACGAATTTAGAATCTTCCATATCATTGGCTTATTTTGTAGTCAAATTCTCAATATGATTCAAATCTCTTAGTATTGACGTCAAGGCCTAACCTTTCAATTTCTTTGATCCTATAGATTGTATGAATGTTATTTAAGTTAGTTAACTACTTATTAATTTTAAGTTCATTTTTACTTAAGTTTTATTATTTATGGAAGTATTTTCCATTTCATGCATTTCATTATGAGAATATGTTTTTATGATAATATGGATGTATTTCAAGTATTCATTTAGTGACTGTGTGAATAATAATTAATTATTGATATTATTATTATTATTATTATTATCATTTATTTTATTATACTACTATTATTCTAATTCATAATATTATTAAATATACAAAAAATATTTTATTAAATATTAATAATTCTATCTAATATCCAATCATCCATATTTATGATTTAATAATTAAAATACCCAACATTGTGCAAATAAGCTCAACATTCGACTTCTAATATTTTAATCAAACACACTAAAATAAAGGTAAAAGAAATATTCATTTACTTCTATTTTTACATGCTTTTATACTCAAAGTCGCATAATTTTGATAAAACTGATTTATGTCACACAAAATGATATATGAAAAAGTTTGAATAACTGAGTAGCTCGGGTTCATTGTTAACCTATTTTTAGTCTGATGAGACAATTGTTAGGACAGAGCTATCTGACATTGGGAGGCATAAGAGCCCATATCGATAAGCCTTTGATGGGGCAGGTATAGAGGAAAGTTGGGATTATTATGCAATACCAAATTTAAACTCTCCTTTTTCCTCAATTTTGTTCTTGCCTAATAAAATTATATTATAGCATCACATATCAAATATAAAAATTCTATACTTATTTTTATGACTATAGTGAAGCAGGATTTCTTTGGGTAAATTGTGAAGCTCTTTGTTTTTTTATTAAATAATTATTTTTTCAAATAGTAAATTTGTGATATTACGGTACTTAGCATCATGACTAGTCAGTATTCAAATACCTATACTTTTGAAATGTGCACATATTAGAAGCTCATTAGTATCTTGGAACGAAGGCTGTAAGCGTTCGGGAATGCTGCTGGCTACTGCAACCATTGCCATTATTATAATTATGTTCTTTCTTCTATTTTCAAGTGTTGTAATATTTAAATTCTTTGTAATCAAAATAATATTTCTAATGTACTTTATAAGATAAATAAGTCATATTTGATAAATATATGTTGTTTCTCTTAAACTGCCACTAAGATCATGCAACTAGGCGATTATTCCTAATGATAACTTAGCTCTTGATAACCTGACATTTGATCCCCACATCTCCAACCCTCCTGGCATTTGCATTTGACGAAATGTAGATGAAGTGTTTGGGCCAGGGTTTTAGCAAGGCGAGGGGTCCAAAGAGGACAACTATAGCGCAATCGACCGCGATCATGCGTGGTTTGGCCCTAATCCAATGGGTGAGATTGGATCCGCTCGCGGATCAAATCTCATATGTTAGATTCCATCAGGAAAAATAACAGGACGGCCCAAATCTTACAATCCAATTGTCCATTGTTTGGGGAAAAATGGCACATGGTCCACAATTTTGATTTAAGTGGTTAATTAGCAATTAAATTCTATTTAAATTAATTTTATTAATAATAATTAACAACATTTGTGTTAACCAAATTTCTTAATCAACTGACTTCAAAGAATTTACTACTAATTAATTTAAAAGTGAAAAATTCAACAATACAATCAAGTTTTTAATTAAAAAAAAAAATTTATTATCTAATTATTTAAATTGATAAAAATATTCAATTAAATCAGACAATTTCCAAATTAATTCAAAATTTAAGAGTTTAATCCTAATAGTATTTAGAGATTAATGATAATATTTTAGGCCGATCAAACTAGTTAATACTAGGTAACAACCTCAAGTTGTCATAGACTTAGACAACTATCTCATCAACCAATTAACCCCAACCAGGCTTCAGTTCATCGGCCAACTTCACCAAAGCTTGTAAGAACTAGATTTCAGTTTTTTTTCTTAGAACAAATGATGTTGCAATCATAATACACCGAACTAAATATTTAAATTTAAAATCCTAAGAAATATTTATCATAGCCCTAACACTACCAATTAAATTACAACGTAACAAGTTCACACCACATCATCTTTGAGCAGAATACATGAAAAAAGATGAACATAAAAAATCATGAATTATGAGATCTCTCAAGCATGAAGATTAAAATGAGAGAAGCACCGCAGCATAACAAAATACATATGAAATTAGTTTCAAAGTTCTTCCACGTAAGTTCAAAAATCAAGAGAATAAATTCTACATAGAATCTTTAGCCTCAACAAGTTAGTGTGCTGATGCAAAGGATAGATACTCTATATATGTGAGAACTGCTTTACAGCCGAAATCACAGCCCAAAATAATGTTTTGAGGCTGTCAGGAAGACTCCGCCAGGTAGCACTTAGCTTGAGATCAAAAGACCATGAATGAGAGAAGATTGTCAGCATGATACAATGTGACTGACAGTTTCCCGGATAGCGTTGTAACAGTGCAAACTGCACAGAGGAAGGTTTGATTTAGAATCCCGATACTTGTATGGATTTCTACAAGATGGCTCTGCGCATTTCTCTCTTGGCGGAGGATAGCTGGAAAGAGAGGAAAAGTTCATTTATTTGAAAGAACTTGCAACACTACCATCTATTATACCTCTACTGATCACAATGCATTCAAATTAAACTAGTTCCCATCACAAGCAAAAGTTTGCCTGACCTGCACGGCTTGGAATCAAATAAGGTTGGCAAGCCAACACTATCTGGAAATGTAACAACTGTGCCAGAAGGTCCCATAACACATCTTATGCTATTGCCCTCTGATAAAGGGTAATTAGCAGCCTTGGCCTGCAACCGCATATTAGATATCATAAGTTCCAATCTATATGGAAGATATATGACATTTTATCAGCTTTCACCTACAAAAATTCCATTCCAATCGAGATAAAAGGCATTAATCCGTTTGCATACATACTTTTTCTGCTTGAGCCTTCTCCTTTTCAGCCTTCTTTTTATCGGAATCCAGTCCAAGTATTTTCCTAATTGCTGCAGCCTGAAAAATTAAAAAGGCTAAAAATTCAGAAATCAGTCAAACAATGTTTTTGCTTGGTCTGTGTTAGAAAAGAAAGGGCAGAGAAATATACCTCTGATTCTCTAGCAGCCTTCTCCACTTGCATTTTCCTCCGCTGAGCTGCTTCAGCCTTCTTAGCCTGCTCCTCCACCTCAGAAAGCTTCTGTTTTTGTTCTGTGGTACAAGAAACAAGTATTAACCATGATCATTGCCAAATCAGAAAAGGAGAAGAATATTACTTCTCGGAGGAGCTGGAGGTAACCCATCAGGAAACTCAATCAAGCTCGAGCTACTTCCATCTTTGCCTGGTTGCAGAGCTCGCTGCCGCGTTGTGAGAGGCTCAAGTCTGACATCAGGAGATGAATCAGCAGCTAGTTTCTTCTGCCTCTTCCTTTTCTCTTCGGGATTATCATCGGAAACAGGCTCATCCTCTTCAACATAGTCGCTATCCTCAGATAGCCTGCATATTCTGGACTTTCTCCTGCTATCTTTAGTCATTCTCGAAATGTTGAAGTCCTCATCCATCATATATGTACTCCTAATTTTAGTTGCAGCCTTGGAAAGTTTTCTTTTTTTGCTCCCATCGTCCCTATCTTTTTCATTTTCTGTGATGCAATCAAAAGAACTCCGAGAGGCTTTGAGCCTTCCAATGTAACGGAGCTCTGCATCTTCTTCACCATCATCAAATTCACTATCCAAAACCCGCTTCTTCGGCACCCTCCTGCTCTTCCGAATGGGTTCAGAGGGTACACCTTGATTTTGATCCCTTTGCATTCCAGATAAACTTTCCTCTGTACTTTTACTTCTATGAGAACTTGCTCCGCCACCATCCTTCCAAAGGTCTCCACGTGAGCCATGCCCCTTTTCTCGAGGAGAAAGGTTGGCATCCAAATTATCCTAAGAAAAAGAAGCCATCCATCATTTGATGCTACCATTAAATGACTTTTTTTTTTAAATAGAATCCAAGTATTCCATAAACAGACCTTTTTATAAAAGAAAACAAAATTTAAGATCTTAATAACAGAAAAAGGTCAGGCAAACTTTGCTCAAGAGAACAAAAAATGTTTGAAAATCAAGAGATCAGAAAAATATAATTGCCTGAGAGATGATCTTTGGCCGATGCCTATTGCTATCTGACGAGCGTGAATACTTCAAGAGCGAAGAAGATCCAATGTTGCCATCAGTTTCAATGCTAGATTTAGCAGGAATAGTGCGAGTGACCCCACCAACCTTAAGCTTCACTTTTTTCAGCTTGCTCTCATTTAAGGCGCCAGAAGATAAAGCTAACTGATGCAAGTTATTATGTTCATACAGTTCGGGGGATGGTGACTGTATATCAAAGTTCTCCTTAAATTTGCTTGAGTTTTTCCAGTTAGAAGGAGCAAGAACACCTTCGCTGCTTCGTTTCACATTCGATACATTCAACCCATGATCTCTGAAACTGCTGCTCACATAATGCGCATCAAAATCTCCATTAGCTTTATCATCTTTCCATTTCTTCCTTGATGGAGCAGCATCATCAAATTTACTAAGAGAAGCAACTTTAGGAGGAGGGTAATTGAGATAAATTTCTTTCCTGCGTGAGTTGCCATCATATCTTGAACTGTCATCAGGAGAAAGCTTGTTTGCATTCTCAGAAGGTGTAGAAGAAAGTGGTGATGGGTCGCAGCTCCCAAAATTGAATGGTGATCCTTGTCTAGGCCTTCTTAAAGATGAACTCCTCCTCTTCTTAACCACAGAAGTAGCAGCCTGTCCTGATCCAGAACAACCCACACCCTCCATCAAATTCAAAGTCTTGCAGAATACACAGGAAAAACAGCTCACTTAAACAACCTGTAAATTTGGATTTGTGATTATTCAACCAGTTTTTTCAATAATAAAGAATAAAATTACCAAAGGGCATAAATGACATTAATGAAATAACTATGCAAATGTCCTGCTTCACAAGGAGATAAAAAGATCTCTGGACAAAATTATATCAAAGTCATAATGTGTACATAAGAATAACGAAATTCAAATTATTTGCTCAAGAAAAGCTACAATTCTAGAAAAGGGACATAGTTGAGGTCTTGGGGATATCTTCAAGGAAATATTTGAAATCGCGTATGCTAATATCTTAAGCTGGGTCTCCAACTCAAATGTGTTATATCTTAATGATATTTTAAATATTGTTTGAGAGACTATTGTGTATCTTAATAGCTAATGTCCTATAAATCAGCATACAAATAGTCATTCAAATCTGAGAATTTTGGAATAGCTGTCCAAATTAGAGAATCTTAGTGAGCTGCAAGAAACTGTAGTTTGCCGAAAAGCTAATGCGACCTATTGATGAGAAATAACAAAAAGAAAGTGTAAATCAAATTATATACAAACAGATCAAATCAATATGCATGAATAAAGGTATGAACTCCAATAAGGCTAATCCAAATAATAATACGCTTTGGCAAATCATGTTTCCCTATAATGATCAGATGGATAGTGCTTTAAATTCCGAATTTCGGAAAAAATGACTTTTATTGATAAATATTCTATATATTGGCACAAATAAGTTTTTATCAGAGGTTCAGCTTGTATATTTGTATATCACTAAACCATAAATTAAATAAAAATTTACATGATCCAACACATAAGTAGACTAGCATTTTATATAACTCATCAAAAGTTACATCTTCAAAATGATTTCTCAACTCTTAAAATCTAATTCTGATTTTTTTATCAATTGTTGACTAATGAAGTAGGTTCATAAGCAAGATTAACATGATCGATGTACAAATAAAAATACATACACAAATTTTTGTAGTTAGAAAGAGATTATATTGCTATGCAAATAATTTCTACATTTAAAACATATCCTAAATATTCATAAGCAGACATACTATAATTGGTCCTTGTTTTGTCATGTGTTTATTCCTGCCTTAGTATATTCTCCATAGTCCCTGAAGAGATATTGTCAAATTTTATTTAGATGTTGACAAGGATGCAATAGTCATAATGAATTATGGTAAAATGTCACAATGTACAAAGCTTAGGAAAAAACTTCAAATATGATCAATGGGCAGCTATATTTTGATGAGATATTTTTAGTTTAGTCCATCAATTCTTTGTTATTATTGATTTTGGCCCCAGACTTTTTTTGCAATTTCAAGTTCATAACTCAAAATTATTTTTTTAGCCATAAAATTAATAGACATTTACTTTTTAATGGCAAAAAGAGTACGTACCGCTCTTCAGTTTTTTTCTTATCTTCAAGAATAAAAAGGGATGAGGGATTTTTCTTTCGAACGAAGGTTTGTAGCGCATGCGATCGGCGAAGGCGAGCTGTAACCACAAAGGAAACTTCAGCGACGAAGGCAATGACGGAAACGTTCTTCAATTGCGACAAAAGCGTCCTTCGACAACGCCAAAAACAAAGGTGATCTTCAAGCGACTTTTTACAAATCCAGTGAAAAAGAAAAATAGTGCGACAAAGGGAACTTCAATGACGAAGGTAACCTTTAACGAAGCCAGCTCAGTGAGGAGGCCGATCTTCAGTGCAAAGGGATAGCGACAAAAATTTTGCACTAATATGGCTTCCTCGATGGTAATTTTGTTCTGTAAATAATCAAATTATAAATTCCCTATTATCTTTTGTCACACAATATATACATTTGGCTCTTCACTGTTCTTTGTTTGGTACTAAATTTGAATATTAGATTACCATATATATTGAATACAATATATTTTTTATAAAATAACAAAATATAATTATGTAGATTATATATTATTTCATCAAAAGATGTATATTAGCAAAAAAATTTATTTTTTGTTTTAGTGAACAAAGATAACGATCTTCCCCCAAATAAAAATTTTAGTTTAATAAAGTTTATAAAAGCAAGTATCATATTTTCACAGTCCTCCAACTTTTTTGTATTTTCAATTAGTTAGTTGTGTTCCTTAACAATATTGCACAAAAAAAATTAAAATTATTTGTTTAATTATGTCATTATCCTATTTAAAGCTCAATGTAATATTTTTTCTTATATTGGAATTTTCTAAACTGTTCATAATAAGAATATAAAATAATAATGGAGAAAGTGTTCAAAGTGACGTATATGAAATGATTTCAAATATGACTTGACGAGTACTTTTTCTGAAATGTTTTACAGTTTGAGTGGACATTGGAATGCTTTTAAAGAGTGATAATAGAATGTGATAAGAAAATTGATTATGATAATGATAATGACTATGACTCGTAATTGTGAAAATTTCTTCAATAGTAATAGTGCGTCATGTGAGGAAGATAAGTTGTTTGATGTCAATGTTGATCTACTTGTGGAAATTGTCGTACATGAGAATCTGAAAATCAAGTGATTTCGAGTTAGAAGAAAGTCTTGACATTAAGAAACAAAAATATGATAATATTGATTGCTTGAATTTTTTGAGTGATGCAAGTGCTTATGAGAGTGATCAAGATAGAAAAACCAAATGGCCAAGTTTACCCCTCTGTGGGGTTATCATATTTAAATTTAGAGGTTATGATAATTTTTAGCACAAAGTAGGATTTAGAGAAGCTAATAAAGATGATCTATGTATCAAAATACATCAATAAAATTAGTAGAAAATGAAGAGGAGATCCAAAGTTATTTGTAGGTTACCTAATTGCCCATATGTGTGCTTAATTTGTTATCAGCCTAAGTACGAGATCATGCAGTTGTTGTAGGTGGGAACTATTTAATCTCCCATGAATGCATGCTTACACAACTATCAACATGCAAAAGTAAGAGTATGAAACTTACGTGCATCATTGTTATTTGGTGGACACATACATGAAGATGTACAAAAATATTATAACGACAATGCTTGGCTCTAACGAGTGGCATAAATGGCATAAAATGACAGAACATCTCCATTGCTTCTACAATATAATAAGCCCGAAAAGCCAGCCTACAAGATTGCAAAGAAAAGCACCTGATGAACCTAAGAGTGATGAACAAGGAAAGTTGATAAGGAGAAGTGCACTAATACTTAGTTGAAGCAAACGCAAAAAAGGAGTATACAACATTCTTTCATGTGAAAAGAATAAGACAAATGGCCAATTAAAGAAAAGTGCAAATAATAATGATTTATCTGATATATGCTGACAAAAAATAAATTGAAGGCTTTTATTCAATGATACAGAGTTCAAGCATAGATGGAGATAATAGAAGTATAATTGTTGCAATCATAATCATAAAACTTTTTTAAGTTTCATTCATGAATATTTAGTTTTTGAGTAAATCATTTGTGATTCTTCTAAAGCAAGTGTCCACTTCAAGAGCTCTTGAGGCATGCCAATAATCAATGTGGAGTATTAGTAAGATATCAAATTAATTTCATAAATGTACCCACTATTAAGCTCATCTAATTTTCTATTTTCTTTTATTGACTTCAGTTTACAAGTACGAAAAAAGAGGGTGGCAATTTAATTCAACTTAAAGATAGCAACTAAGCTGTTAGAAATATTTGCATGTTAATTATCTTTAAAATAACTCAAAGAATATACCTTGTAACGCGCACACGCATGCGCACACCCACACACACAACGTACGCGCGCGCGCGCGCACATGCACACACTAGCGAAGAGTTGAAGAACCAAAATATAAAAACTCTTATTTTAATTTTTCCTTAAAGTTTTGTACTTGGCCCATTATCAAAAGCAAAATTTAAAACAAAATAATCACATGGAAAGCTCTTAACATTAGCAAAATCTTTAAAAAAAAAATTTATAACACCCAAACTTATACTTTTTATGGGGTGTCAATTTAGGTCAACAAGTCAAGCTTGGGTGTGACTTAAAATTGACGATTCAAAATAGATCAACTTGAACCTATAACATATTATATAAATGAGTCTAAAATTCCAACGAAACCCAACCTAATTTTTAACTTGGATTAACCCAATCCATACTATTTGATTATTAAAATAGAGCATAATAAAATGATTCTAGATTCAAACAATATTGCACCAAACCAAACCTTAATCCCACTAAACCGGGTCAACTACATAATCATTTGTCTGGATTGTTCTTTATCAAATGAGAGCCACACTCAAAGTTCCAATTATGTGATATTCCTCCTAATTTATCATGCCTTTCTTTTGATCTTCATCTTCATCTTTTAACAAAAGAAAAACTCGTAATCATTTCTCCTCATTAGAATATCCAACGGTAAGCGCTAAATATGCTCATATCATCCTATGACAACCTTCTTTGAGCTTATCCTCAACTAAAACTACTCCAACCTAGATTCAAAAGTATTGATTTCATCGTCTCCTTTGCGTATACCCACTCATCCACCATAACATCCTCATCGCTACAACACTTAATTCTATCAATAATTTTTCCTATATAACATTGTTCATGCTATAACTGTTTTATAACCTTCAAATTTGAGTGGAACATTAATATCACATAACACCCAAAAACATTCCTCTATTTTATCTAACTACCATGATCCATGCTCATCACATCACCCTCCTTTTTGCCACTGCTCTTTATCATTGAACTGAGATATTTGAATCACTCATTTTTCTTGACAACAAGAATCACTACTCAATATTATAATGTCAATTATAATTTAACTTTTTATATATTCCATATGGACTCTGCTTCTATATATTCCATTATAACTTCTAAACTACTTATATATTCCATTAGAACTTCTATATTCCATTAAACTTATATGACAAGGCAAAATCTTAATTTCTAGGATAAATCTCTATAGATAAAGCTCCATTTTAACCTCATCTCTAGTTTTTTAAAAAAGTAGAAATCATTTGCAAATATCATACACCAAAGCACCTCCTCTTGAATTTGTTTAATAAGAATATCCATAACTAATGCAAAGATGAGTAGATTTAAAGTTGATCCTTATGTAGGTTGAATGAAAAAGGAAATCTCTTGACAACCCATAACTTAATAGCATATAATCAACACCATCCCATTTTTTACAATACTCATCAAAATGGAATATCAAATTAGCTTCTCTAATAATTATAAGAAATGTAATAAAAACTTCTCTATGTATTTTATCATTATCTTTTCTAAACAATGTATACAAGACAAAAATATCTTCTCTTTCTAAATTTCTTCGTTATTACTTGCAACAAATATATTAACTTCAATAGTCAATCTATCTACATAAAATCAATTTGATGTTTTCAAGTCATTGTCTTACCGTTAACATTGTTTAATCACTCTCTTTCAAAGTCTCGAAGTATGGCTCAATAACTTCTAATTGATTTACAATTTCACAATTCTACATATCATCTTTGCTCTTGCAAATAAATATTATAGTACTCCACTCACTCAACACCTTCGTAATTGTCATCATTGCATTTAAGAACTTGGCCAAACTGCTCATATCTTACACAAATATTTCCACACAGCAATTGAATGTTACCGTATATCTATCATAAAACTTTTCCACCCTTATTTAAGAAAAAACTAGGTTTTAACCGAACAAAAATTACTATATTTTTGTATATTTGGTTATTATTATGTTTTCTAAGAGAAAAAGTAAAAAAAAACTTCCACAAATAAGTCAAGCAAGGCATTTTCAACTTTGGAAAGCTGGCCCAAACTTTTAATAGATAAGAAAATTAAACCCATCTAACCCAAAACCTTTACTGGTTGACATAAAGCTTCAACACTTCAATGCAAACATGATTTTTTTAAGGTTGGGTTATTGTATCTTGTTGCTTTCTTTGTGTACATTTCAAAAATTGGTCATGAAACTGATTCATAACTCCCTTAAACAAAAAATGACAGTTCTTTAAGTTTACACTTCATACCTTTACATGTTGCTTTAAATCTTCTAAAACGTCGCACTAAAATATAAAGCATGCTTTATAGTCTCCGCTAATCTAAATTCAATAAATCCTTTGCATGATAGTAATTAAAAAAATCCAGATTACTAATCCAATTGAAAACATTGCCATCATACGCTCCATCATTTTGACCCACCCCAAAAATTACACATGATTTTAAATTTGTTTGTTTTTCACCAAACTAATTTCCTATATATTGTTGCAAAAATATACCTTATAACTCAGATTATAGTTAGATTCTTATTATATACTAAGGGCAAACTTTCTAAATGCACGAGCTTATGCAAAAGTTATAAGAGAAAGTATTTAAATGTAGAAAAATTCACTAAATACAGTAAAATCCAATTAATCGAAAAACAAATAAGATTTGATTTAATTAAAAGAATAAATTAGAAATAAAGCTTTTGAGAGCATAAGCATGAAATAGTTTGTAATAAAATTGGAGCACTTTCGGAACTCCAAACACAATATATCAATATCTTATGTAATTTTTCAGATGTACGCTTTAAATGTCGTTCAATTCCAAGCAAAGTCATTAACATAAAAAGCAAGACTGGAAAAGTAAATATTACCAAAATAATACAGCATTGCCCAAAGACAAAACAAGATGATAAATCCCCAATAAATTAATTCCTTTGCTAGGCACTCAAAGGGCATTGCATATAGGGCAGAGCACAAGTTGGTGGAGAAGAATTTTCAGTAATATCATCAAAGTTTCCTTGAAATGTCAAAAATTATATTTACAGAGAACAAAGGTTTAAAATAAAATAAAAAGAAAAATGAAAAAAACATCCCATATTAAAATCCTTAAAGACAACAACAACATTGAGACATCCACTTAAAAGCCAAAAATCAGTCCAAGGAAAAAACAAACTGTTCAATCTAACGCAAGTGCAAATAATGAATATGAGCAAAACCATGGATTGGTAAAAAGTGCTCCCAAAATCTCACAAACATATGCCTTTAATTTTGGTATCAAGCGAATCAAATTAGACAGCCAGTATGTTAGCATTTTATCCAGAATCTAAAAGTCAAATAAATAGTGAGAAATGATGCATCTAAAGCAACAATAAAAACACAAAATAAGAAAGATACTTCTAAGATGCACACAACACAGATTTACAAAACCATTAGGGTTTAGAGGTATAAAAATTTTGAATGAAACTATGGTTAAGAAAACAACTGGTGGAGCCCAAGAGACACAAATAATTGTGCAATGTAAAGTGCCACATCAGTACACCTTGAGAAATTTAAAAACCATGGAGAACCTTGCTACGGCATTTCTCGAAGTGATAAGTCTCAATCAAGTGTGTTTTATCAACATCAATCACTTAGAAAAAGTTATTTGTATATCTTGCTCTGTAAGCTTGTTATTCCATATATGGTCTGCATTTTTTGGACATTATCTAACATAACTTTTCTACAGTTTCACTCACCACCCATTGAATAATTGGCTCATCATGTTTAGAATTCGCATACTATTTTTTTCAGTTGTTCTTCTTTTACTAAAGATCAATTTATCTTGCTCCTCATTTTTCTTCATCTACCACAGGCTATCATCTTCTTTATACTTTATCTTCCCTTTTGTCCATTTAATAGTTATATACTACGTATATTAATAATGATCATACTATCACCAAGTTTATTCCAGCTTGTCTATGCCAAATGAATTGAACTACTGTTCTTAGTCTATCTTGAAGCAATCTCAATGAAAAATTGGCCGTTCACCTGTCTTATATATTAGTAACGATAAATCTTGCATAATATGCGTGCAAATGCATAAATGAGCCATGCAGTGACAAAATTGTTAGGCAACATCTTGATTTCCTTTAGTCCAACTTGTCAAAAAAGAGCATAAATGAACCATGCAGTGACAAAACTGTTAAACAGCATGAAACAAATACAGAATATTTACTCGATGGGACCACCAAACTATCAATCACATACAAAATCAGAGAAATGTGTCATTTCTGCATAAATACAGCATGGTTAAAAACAATTTTGAAAGCCGAAAAAATCATCTGAAACATTTAAAGATGTAAATTAAATTAAGCCAAGCAAATACAAATGCAACAACAGCAACAACACCAAATATGAGAGTCGAAATAAGTGGGGTTAACTACATGAATCCTTACTTTGTCTCCGTAGTGCACAATCAAATAACAATCACCAGAAACATATAGACATGTAAATTAAATTAAGCTAAGCAAATACAAATGCAACAACAGCAACAAAAACAACAACAATAACAATACCAAACTTAAGTCCTTATAAGTGGGGTTGAGTACATGAATTCTTACTTTGTCTCCATTGTGCATGATAACAATCCCTCCCTTCTTAAAATATATACAATCCTACCTAATAATTTCTTGCCTTTAATTTTTGTTTTACTAGTGCTCTTAACATGGGAAAAATTAAAGCACTCAACTTTCTAATAAGGGCATCAAGCAATTAGCATTTAATATGTTAAAACAATCTAAAATAATTTTCACTAAGAGTTGTTTGGCACAATGAAATCTAAGAAATCTGAGTGTAAATTAATTTGATTACAATGTAATCAAATTTTGCAATCAGATTACTTTAGCATTGTTTAGTAATTTTTCAGGAAACTTAAGATTTTTCGATTTTGAATGAAGTAATCTGAGTGTATGATGTTTTGACTAATATATGAAGTAAATTACCCCTTCGATTTTTTTAGGGTTTCTGTCTGACCTAAATGAAATTGATTTTGTTTAGAGACAAATGGTGAAGCCGTGGATGGACATGATGGAATCGAACGAATCGCTGCGAAGAAGCGTTCGGTTCACTGCAAAGAAGCCGTGGACGAACGACATTGGTTCCTTTGCATGTTGGAGAAGCCGAATTCGGTTCCGTTCGCTGCTGCGAAGCAGCAAACCCTTGGGGTAAAAGAGCTTCGAGTGAAATTAGATTTTGACCGAATTGGCCGAAATCTAATTACACTCGTTCCTTTTATCCCGGTGTAAAGTATTTACACAGGTAGATGACTTTACACCTGGAATTTTGCATGCCAAACGGTGGGAATTCTGGACTATCTGAAAAAAAAATTTACTTTACACCCCAATTACTGCAATCCAGATAACCACTAAATTTATCCTTGATGAAAACCACTCCAACATTTCTACGCATGAACACATTTCTCAACACATCCTTTCGTGTATAATCCAATCATCCATCTTAGCATCCTCAACTTCATATTCTACAATAAAACTTTTAACTTGAAAGGCGCAGTATAAAATAAACAAAAAATAAATATAAGTAGGTTTGAAAAAGAGATGGATTCAAAGAAAGATGTTGTTTATTACTCCGCATATATTTTTCTCTCAACATCTCTTATAATTCTTACTCCAAACAACCACTAAACTTATCCTTGATGAAAATCACTCCAGCATTTTTATGCATGAACTCATTTCTCAACACATCCTTTCGTGTAGATCCAATCATCCATCTTAGCTCCTCAACTTCATATTCTACAATAAAATTTTTAACTTGTAAGGCACATTATAAAATAAACAAAAAATAAATAAAAGTAGAAGGGGTTTGGAAAAGAGATGGATACAAAGAAAGATGTTTATTACTCTGCATATATTATTCTCTCAACATCTCTTATAATTCTTACATTCCTATTTCCATCAACATGATTGTATGTATAAATAACTCTTTGCCAGCATTTCATTGATGTAGATTATTGGAGAAGAGCCCAGTTTATTTCTTCTTTAAATTTTCTAGTAAAATTCCGTTGCACCTCACTAGTTTATTATTATCCATGGGTACACCAGTAATTTGCCAAGTGTTGTTTTACTGTAGAGTATGAACTTCTTCCCATACATCCATTTCCATACAGAATGTTTGATATATATATATATATATATATATATATATGTGCATGTATATATATATGCATGTATATATATAGTTTTAATGTAGAGGGCGATTAGTACAAGCCCTCCATTTTCCTTAGATGCAATAAGGTGATCTAAATATTTGAAAGATTCAAATTTCCATGTAGTTTCTAAGGATTTTAGACTCAAGTTCTAATACTGCCAGTTGAGTAGAGCCTAATCATCTACCGTTAATTGCTAACTGTAATTCTTCGAGAATGGACTGAATTATCTTGGGTTTTCTATTTCAAACTCAGAAACATCTCAGACTAAACAGATTCAGTCTTTAAGAGGATCAGAAGCAGAGCGAGGAATTGCAAGAATTCTAATGAGTGATTATCCGTACATGAAAGTGAGTTGTATAAGCAATATATTTAAGTTATTCTCTACTCACAAATGACTTTGAAGCTTCACTCACACCTTGTGTTCATTATAAGGGTAGAAAGGAATGTCTTCAATTAAGATGAATAAAAACTCAAACTAACGATGGAATATGATCAAATCCTTCTTGATGTGATAAATATAGCCAAGGAAAAAAGACATTTGATGATATCTCACTAGGCTTGCTTTGGATATGAGAGCGGAGATAAGCATAAGATGTAAGATGAAATATTCTGCATAAAAGAGTAGACATTATGGCAGTATTGGGATATTTTGAATAAATATATTATTAGGAATTTGAAATTTATGGGCACTGTAAGGCTGCCTATTGATAAAATATATATAAAATTAAGTGTTGTTTGGAAATTAAAAAGCCTCCCAAACAATTGCTTGGGAATTTTAGCGGTGTATATAATCGATCTGTCCCATGTCAAGAACATGTCTACTTTTTCTTTAAGTTATCACATTTTATGACAAGGGTTTATGCACTAAAGAACAATAAAATGATCGAAACAAAGATAACCAAGAACAAAAATTACAAATTTTCAAAAACGAATTTTTTTTAAGCAAAGCTTGTATCCTGCTATAAAAGATTTTAACGATTTGATATATTTTCACTTTTTATTCATCAAAAAGAACAAGTATGACCTTTAATGGCATTGCCAACCTTCTAGATGGAACGATCATTTGAACTATACATGGTCTCCAAACTATGAGTCATAATGATTAGAAACCATTTTCCAATTGCATGGGATAAAAAGGCTTTTAATAAATTTAAACAAATGGTAGATTCCAAAATGAAGAATATTTTTATTAACAAATATTTAAGGAAGCATCTAATGAATATATGAAAATATGAATTTCTTGCATGGTAAAAGCAGTATTTTATTTTTCTCGCTAAGCTTGGGGATGAGAAAGAGAAAAATAGTGAGTTGATCGAATGATCATGTCCCGGGTTGTGGTTGTGAAATTGACAGGAAGATTACGAATACAACCTTAAAATTGCCAATCATCCTTCAATAGTTCAAATTGTAAAAAAAGCAAATGATAATGTCATACTTCAAGAAGTAATTCAAATCAAGAACAATTTTACTAATGGATAAAGAAGTTATAGTTAATATTTGAATAAACATGAGCATCAATATTTGAGTTATTAAAAATAACTATTGAATCGATTATAGTAACTTAGGAGAGAATCATATAAATAGTAATTCAATAGTGAAAAAAGTATATTATTAGTCATATGATAAGAGATTGCAAATGCAACAATTCAATCCCCATTTTCTTATTTATTCAAGGATAGTATATGGAAAATTAATCAGTGTGACTGAATGATATGCAGTACCACTGAGTCATGGACATCTGAGGATCAAGAAGAATACATGCTAACATAAATATAAAATACAAAAACGTAAAAAATTACTCAACAATGGACGAATATCTTTGATGCTTAAAAATGAGTAGCAAAAGAATAGTGGAAAAAAGCAAACATACTTAAGAAACATTGAACAGCATCAACAACATCTAACCCTAAATCCATCCAACTTATATCTGCCGAATGGTAGCAAAAGTAATTTAAAAGTCTAGAAAAAGTTACAAAGTAAATCTACAATTAGCTGCCCACTCCTTCACATAGGAATCCATTCCTCCATACAACAATCATAAGAAAATGTTTGCCATGCCGCTAGTGTCATACCAGCACATGGTGAAGTGAGTATTAGTTTGTACCACCAGCCGTAGTGATTCAAAAAACCCATACTCAGGACAATGTATGCGAGAACCACAAGTAATACCTGTAACTCGATAACTCAAAATGATGTTAGAATTTATGAAACCTAGATTGTAATAAAGCAAATTTTTGGAAAGCAAGCCATGGTCAAGCTGCACCATTAGGCTCAATAGAACAACAATCAACTACACAACTATAAAAGGCCCGACTAAAGAAGAGTCGGTAAGATTGGCCCAGATCATACCCCTATCGAAAAAAAATGCAACTCACTCTTATGAGTTAGATTCAAGTTGAAAAATAACTGCTTAGCTCACCTAACAGTATACCAATTGGCTTCTCATGTGCACTCCTTTCTGACCAACTTTGCAAGTCATCTTTATTCCCCTTTGAATGGTTAGCACCCATATCTCCAGCAAATTATCCTCAGTTAGTTTGTCTTCTTGTCACAAAAATAACTCATTCATAGCATAAAAGGCTCAAATGGCTTCAAATTCTTGGCAATCACCAAGAAGATAAGTCAATAATTCAAACTGAAAAGCATTACCATTAATTTCCCGTATGACTCAAAAAATTGATATATAATGAACTTTAACTTCCAACCTTTTCTTTTAGCCTTTCCTTGGTGAAATGCATCCACATAAGGTCATCAACTTCAAATTTCCTCTCCACTCAATGCTTCTAACATTTGGCTTTATCACTACTGAATCTTATTCACATGCACTTGCACCCAAGTGTGGATTTTCTCTATTCCTTCCAAAATATTCTTTGCTTGACTGAGTTCTTCAGTATATCGATTATTAAATCAACTGCATATCAAATAGGTTGCAGGGTAAATAGTTCAAACAATCCTCAAAAAGGCTGGTCATTGTTGAAATATAATTATCATGGCTAAAAGCAAATTGCACATAAGGAAAACTCTTGTCCCAAGATTTGAATTGCTTCATGTGGAATCCCTTAACTAGATGCACTATTGTCTGATTGACTACTTCAATCTGGCCATATTCATATGAAGGCGGAAAGCAAGACTCCTCTTCTAAGTGGTATAAATTATTTTTTACAGACTTTTAAATGTGCCTAAAATGACCATCTTGATCTAACACAAATAGCTCCGCAACCCATAATGCACCCATATATGCATGAATAATAACTCAATCGCTCCTCTAATAAATGTTTTCTCACATGGTACTACGATTATCATCTTAAAAGAATGATCTACCACCACAAAGGCTAATGTTTGGTGACTCGATAAGCTATCTCCTACATATACTCTTTGGTGCAAGGTATGTTGTCCCTTTGGTAGAGAACGTTCCTATGATAAAATGGAATGGATATGTTTAGCCTGGTATTACAAAGATACAATTTTCATCCTAGATGTAGAGCATTTTGAGAACTAGGTTTAGCCGAGCGGTCAATAGAAAGAGACTTGAGGTAGATTAAAGCAAGAAGAGATTTTAGACATGTATGTCTGCTGTCTCCTTGTTTATTTTTAGCTCTGATCTAGTTGTGCATTATCATATTTCTGCAGGACATGAAATGGGTATCGGACTAGATAGAGGTGTCACTCATCATTCACTTTACAGTATGTTCTTCTATTTTACAGAATCACTATTCTTCATGCCAAGCAGATTCAGAAGGTTCTTGCTGAATATGCGAAATGGATTGGTCAGATGATCAATAAAAATTCTAGTTTATCTTCAGCGGAAGCACCCCTCTCCTAAATAAGTTAGAG
Source organism: Gastrodia elata (assembly GCA_016760335.1). Classification (NCBI taxonomy): domain Eukaryota; kingdom Viridiplantae; phylum Streptophyta; class Magnoliopsida; order Asparagales; family Orchidaceae; genus Gastrodia; species Gastrodia elata. Next base: position 5,799,350 of record CM028672.1, on the reverse strand, counting down.
TGTCACAATTACTCGAGTTGAAAGAGTAAGGAGCTTCAAAAATTCAGGCATCAATGTTGTTGGAAGGCTGAATTGTCAAACTAATTTTAACTATGTTGTTTCCAAAACTATATATCAACTGCAAACTACGGTACTAGGGCACTTTCAATGGTTGAATAAATGGTCCTCGTAAAATTAGTGTTAGCTTCTATCCCACAATATTTAATGCTATATGCAACCATTTTGAATGCCATTTAAATGCAGATGGAAAAGCTGTGCAAATATTTCTATGGTGTGGTTGGGAGGCAAGCATTGGATTATTCTAAATGAAATTAGGTTTTTAAACCTGAGGCGTATGGGAGACTTGGGAATCCTATGTTAACAAATTAGAAGAAGACCCTTGTTGCTCATCATATGTTAAAACTCGTTGATGGTGAAAGATTGCTTTAGCTGAACTGTATCAATAACATATATGGTATAAGTAACACACTCTTTGAGAGATGCTGCAACAATTTTTAGATTGAAATATTCTATGGTAAGGCAGTGAAGCTCTAGGTGAGTCTTGGAGAACAAATTCGCCCATCTTGCAGCAGCTTCGGGACTAATGCTTGGTGAGTTGCAATTTTCGTCTAGCCAATACTGAGCCTTAAATTGCAGCAGATTTCAAACATGTAAGCAACTATATAAACTGCAATTTGAGCAAGTTTCTGCAGTGTGTCATGTGTCTTAGAAGATCAATCACAGACTTAGGGAGGCTTTGTTTTGTGGAAAAGTTTAAGGGGCATATTCCCACCAACAAGTGGCTATATCAAATAGGTTTGTCTAGCACAATGCAATGTGTTTGGCAATTTAAAGATGTGGGGGATAAAGATCATATTATTAGCAGTAGCAGCTTCATTAAGAAAAAAAATTTGTCATGCATTTGTTACTCGGGGAATTCCCATTAGCTTGATCAACAAGTTTCAAAATTCAATGTTTTGTGTCACCAATGCAACTAAGAATGGCAACCGCTTAAAAGAAGCCCAAATGCACTGCTTATTCATTTTCAAGTGTGCGGATGCTGATTAGCTAAGAAGCGTAATGGGGCCTCATAACATTTCAACTCAATATGGCAGCACTATCCACGGCCTTGTTAAATTTCAAATCTTATTCACCTTGTTGAATTGAGGTGTCATGGCCTTTAGAGGCCCCTGAACCTTCTCTAAATAGTGCCCCCTCCCCTAAATAGACAAAAATAAATCTTAGTGCGCTTATGATAATGGAGGCTCACTGTGGTATGGTTATTTGAGATGAAAGTAGTGAGTTGATTATTGATGCCTGACAAAATTGTCTAGCTTTTGATGTTTATAAGGTTGAATCTTTGACACTTTGGCATTATTCTAGAAAATGATAATTTAGCAGTGAACTGAGCCACGTGCAAAAGAGCTACAATTGTGCATACAAAGGCAAGCTTAATAAGTGAACTGATCTACTTTCTCATTTTTACTTTTTTACAAAAAAAATCATCGAAAAAAGTGTTTACCCGCTAGAAATCAAATTTTTGTGCATGCCATGCCTAGAACGAGAGCTTTTCCTCTTTTTTATTTTTTAAGGGCAGATTATTTACCGGAAGAATTCATATTGATTCTCCGAAATGATATGAAGCAATTTTGTTGGTTGGCCACGTTTTGTTCTTTCTTTTTGATCCTTTTACAGCTAATGTTTGGATATCATTATTTAAATATAGAAGGCTAAAGGTCCCTTCAAGAAAACAGCAGTAGTAGATAGGTACATATGAAAGATTTGATTGGTATACATGAAATTCTCCCTTTCCACTTCCTCATAAAAACATGCATGTCAACTACTCCAGTTGCAATAACAATAAGATAGCTCTTCCCAATACTCATAACTAAAGTATCCGTCTTATTCTTCCCTATAATAGCCCTTCTTTCTTCTTCAAATCTCGTTACAACCATAAAAAAGAAACAGAAAATATCATACTTCTCAATCAGAAATATTGTGATTATGTCAATGCAAGGGTGTTTTGAAATGTGATAAATTTCTCAATCAGAAGTAAAAACAGTTTAACAGTTATCTAATCAGAGATTTTCGAGGATTTATACAAGCAGCCATATTTAAAGTTCAAAGTAAAAGAAAATGCAAGAAAGAGACCAACTACACATTACCCTGACCAGATATTTAGCGCTGGAGCGGGGTAATTTGACCCGCCGGAACCAGAGGCATCGAAAGAGTGCAAATTCTAGGGTTTTGGTCTGAGGTGGAGTTGATAAATAGTAGAAATGATGTGGCGGGTCTGATCGTCGATCGAAGCCACGGATCAACGGAATGGCGGAGACGCGAAATGGCGATATTAAGCGCTGATCGGTCATGTTGTGCAGCTTTCATTATAATGGATTGAAGAGTTTTTTGACATAATTTAAAGTGCACCGAATTTTCTTAGTTTTTGAAAAGCGTAGATTAAGGAATTAAAAATCCGACAAGGAGTTATAAGACTAGAGGTTCAATGTTTGAGGATTGAATCTGGATCGAATGGAAGATCGAACAGTGATAATATTTTAATTAAATAATAAATATAAAAATTTAAAATAAATTATTTAAATAATATTTGATTATATATAATATATAAAAAAAATTATAGAGATAAAAATAATCAAGTATATAGTATATATTATATATATATATATATGAAATTTTTAATATATGTTATATATATATATATTTATTTATTTATTTAGCTTGCACATTGCTCTTAATTTATTAAGATTGATTTAAAAGATATATATATAATTAAAATTTTATATATATTTAGCTCTTATATTTCTCTCAAATTATTAAAATTTAAATTTAAAATATATATTTTTACAAATTCATGATTAATATAACATTATAATAAGTAATCTTATGAAAATCTTATGTTTATTTGCATACTAAAATTTTTTTGTTTATTTGCTATATATATATATATATATATATATATATATATATATATATATATATATATATATAGCATTTAATTGTTCAGCAAGATCAGTAATATAATTATTAAATTTTTTTATAAATAAAGCAAGACTAATATTTATTTTTTTATATATTTAGCTTATCAATTTTATTTTAAATGAGCTATTATTAAGTCTATGGGCACATACAAAATTTATTTGGGTTAATGTTAGTTTATTTTATTGTCTTAAATTAAATTTTTGGATAGGCCCAATTTCTTAATTGAATCATCCGATTTTAATAAAATCGATCCGATTTTACGATTTGTCAGTTCAACTGTAAAATCGGGCGGTTTTTTCCAGTTTGATATTTTGCGGTTTTATTCTCTGATTCGGACTTGTTAACTGACTGGTTCGCGGTTGAACCGGCTGGTCCGATCCGATCCGTTATTAATTCATCGAGTAGATGAGTATACATTATAGCTTGTTTAAAGTATAATTAAATTGGTTTATTTTTATTTATTAGTCTATAAGAAATAAAAATAAAATGCTGAGTATGAGCTCCGAAAATATTTATAAGACTTAAATTTATCCGAATTTATTTTTGCATTTTTTACAAAATTTGTAAAATAATAAATACAGAATAAGTATTTCATTTTCTTGTCTTTAATAAAAATTTTATAATAGATTTCTTTATATTGCAATTCTCAATCATCTATTTATATAAAATTATGTATATATGGATAAGTATGCCATCAAAATCTCATGAAATATCAATGCCTTGTAAAAATAAAACATAAACAATAGCAAAGCAAGAAGGGCATCAAAATAAAATTATTCCTCAAGTATTTATATCATCATAACCTTATGAATATAAACTCATGAAAAAATTTTACATACATCTAATAAAAAATAAGAAAACTCATGAGAAGTCATTCTTTCATAAAACATAATTTTCCTATTTACAAGCAACCATTTATAACAAGTAATTTTTAAGAACTCCCAACATTATCTTTAGAAATAAGTACTTATCCTAATTTTATCTTGAAATTTTTTATCTTATTCCCAATACATGTACATCCATCACCCAAATTTCAATAATTACCAAAAACAAGTATAATAATTCATTCATTCTATAAAGAATAATATAAGAAAATTTTGGTTGACGACGCAAACACATTTTTTGCCAGGAAATTGACGAGATGTCTGAGATTAAAGCAATACTAAAAGAATAATATAAGAGAGGAAATACTATTCTACTTCGCCTTATTTCCAAGTAACATTAATAATTTTGAAAAAAGTGAGATTTGATTTCATGCATTATACTTTACCTAAAATTAATTGCTTTAATGTTTGTGTATGAATCCTCAATTCCAGCCATCCACATATTCGTGTTTGTATATACTGTAATATTTCAGAATTTATATGATAGATAAAAACTTACAAAGGAGATCAACACCAAAGTATTTGCAACTTGAGCTTCCTAAGGAGACCAAAAATGCTTTTGCAATTGCAAGGAAAAAGATATTTGCTACAACCAGTATTGTAAGAAATAATAAAAAAGTTCGAGCAAGAGTTTGAATGTCCTTGTGCCCAGCTCTTCTTCACCTTTCCACCATGGCTCCAGATTTTAAGACAAGCAGTAAAGGTTCTGACAAGTGAACAGGCTAAATCCTTAAGACGTGCTCAAAAGTGAACTACACCAACTTAGAGTCTAAGGAAAAGTTCAAAATCGTTCAAAATTTTTAGATCATATGTAAAATTTTTATCTTACACTCATTTATCAAACATCCTTTTTTTATTTTTTTAAATTGTAAAGCATGATCAGATTATATATATATATATATATTATTACAATATTAAATATTTGAAATAGTTATATGAGAATAATTTTGTAACTACAAAGCTACTAAAATTTTATAAAAATATTTAGGGGCTCTTTGGTTGAATGGCAGTTAAAAACTTATTAAAATAATATTTATTCATATAGCATGTTATTCATGTGGCATTGTTATTCAGATAATAGGGGCTGTTAGGTTCAGTATTATTTAAATAACAGATGTCAGTGTTATTCAGATGTATATTGTTTGGTTTGTTACTATTCATGTTATATTACATGTAATGTAAGATTACCCTCAAAAATTGAAATTTAAATACAAATTGAAAAATCACAATAAATATCTAAAAGATAATTAGATAAATATTTTTTTAGTGCTATTATAAAACTTCCCTTGATTATTATGCAAAACAATGCATCAATCATACAAATAATTGAACAGATGAAACAGAAATGTTTATTAAAATATAAAACTACTGTAGAATCTAAGTGCATGATAAAAGACACAAGATTTTTCCTCAACTGCAGCGTATGAACTACATGAATTGCAAATATGATACTTTCTTTTTTACTTTAGAAGATAAAGCAGCTTTGTGAACAAGTTAAGATACCACACAAGGAGAAAAGTGAAAGGATACAAAGGAAGTCGAAAGGTTTTAGTATATTTCAAACAAAAGTGTAGTTTATTTGATCTTCTTTTACTCTACCACATCTTTATTAGGCACCTAAGCATGTGAAAACTCAAAGATTTTGCTTTCAAAGTTTGAAATAGCTCAAATTTTAAGTATTTAAATAGATGACACTCAAATGTTCATCCTAAATCCTACAAACTTCATAATCCAATCAATAATAGGGAAGCATCATATAATCTAAAAATGATGTGCCCCAATTTGATGGTGAAGAAGCAGTTGATGCCACAATCTTTAAAAGTATTGTGGGTGAACCAAATTATTTGTTATATATAAAGCCTGATGTTGCTTTCTCTGTTAATCCTATATAAAGTTTATGCACGAGCCTTCGATGCATCATCTTGGAGTAACATAAAAAATATTGAGATATGTTGCATAGATTGATTAATGGTCGTCAAAGCGTTGATGATTGAAGCACTTATGGAGGTGCTCTATTAGGGTTTGGGAGCAGTTTGTTGGAGTTCAAAGAAGCAAGAAAAAATGACTCTCAATAGCGGAAGCAAAATATGTAGCAGCAACTAAATAATATGGCAAGCAGGTTAACAAAGAGGAATTCTCTTCTCCAAACTTTTTTGTTCATAATCAAATGATAAATCAAATAAATCGTATGAAAAAAAAAACCTCCTGATCGGCTGGTGCTTGTGCCCGCGAGAGGCGAGAGAGAGTCATTGCGACCCTACGTGCGTCTAATAGCGATGGCGGCAATGATGGAGACAGTTGTAACAACCTGAGGTTGTTATTTAGCCTAATATTAGTTTAATCGTAGTCTAACTATCATTCTATTGAGTTCATCTAATCATTATAACCAATTCTTAAATTTTTGTAGTGATTCGGAGCTCAATCAAATAATTTGAATATTTTAATATATTTAATTAATTAGAAATTTGAGATATTTAAATTGACTTCGAAATCAAAATTCAACTTTGTCATTGCGATCGTCACGCCCAAATTAGCTAGGGGTGATATTTTAGACGCGTTTGGAAGTCGTCGGATTTTTGCGAATATTTTAAAATAATTAAGTATCCTGAAAAATAGAATAATTAAATAATTGTCATAATCGAAATCTGATTTTGTCGTTGAATTCCTCACCCCCAAATTAGCCAGGGGTAATTTTTTGAGATTTTTTAGAGCGCATTTATTAAATCTGAATTTTTAATAAATAAAATATTTAAAAGAAATAAATAATTATTTAATATTTCTATTTTTATTTCTTTTCCCTTTCTTTATTCATGTCCTGTCAGCCCCCTGCGTTTGGCTCCTCCTCATGTTTGCGCACGCAAGCAACTCTAACCTTCTGCCATTCCCCCATCTCTTCCATGCTTGATGGAAGAGCTCATGATGGAGCCTTCACAACCTCTTCTCCACCTTAAATGGAGCTCTGCCCCCTCCCTCCATGTTTTGCTGTCAAGCCGAAGCTCCTCCTCCCTTCTTCCTCCCCAAGCTCCACCCTAAATTGAAGGTCCTGAAGAAAGCAGAGTTATCTTCTTCCTCCATTCTTAAGGTCAAAGGTACCAATTTGCTACCATTTTCCTTGGCTACTCTTTTGATTTATCAAAGTACTGTGAATGGCATGTTCATTAGTTATTGTATGGAATCTATATATGATCATCAAGCCTCAATCAGACTCAAATGAGTTCGATCGAAGCTCATTTCTCTATTGAAAAGTGCTGTTATAGATTGTGAATTTTACGTATACTTATAGCTATAACATTAATTTTTATTCGTTAGAATAATCTATTTATACTGATTTTGATATCAATTGAAAGGTATCGGAAAGAATTTTCTATCGGTATATGACACCACATGTGAGATGCCTAAAATTGAGAGTATTTGAGTGTAAAATGAGACTCATTATGATTTTTGCACACGCGAATCACTGTCAGGCGTTGCGGGCGCCGCAGCGCCCGAAGTTTTGAAATTGGGTCCGCCGTTGCACGCCGCAGCGGCATAATAATTTGATGTAGCATATAAATTTGATGATATTAAATTAAATGCGCCGAAGCATTGAAATCCATCGCGGCGCCTAAAAACACTCTGAAACCCACCGTTGCGCCTGAAAGCGCTGCAGCGCGCCGTAGCATATGGCTTTTGACTATAAAGCACTACGGCGCGCCGTAGCTCCCAGAATTGCCCGAAAGTGCTAGAAATTGTTCGGAATTGCCCGAATTTATGAATTTTTCATATTCTATTGACCCTAGGACCCTAATAGGGTTGAAATATATTAATTATAAACTTAGATTTAATAAAATTAAGTATTGTATGAATGTGTATGTAAATTTCATTGAGAAATTCACCATTTTATCATGAATAATATATTTTAAATCTCCTGAATATTTGTTTGAATATTTTGTGCTAAATAGTAATTAGTGTAATGGCCTTGATTACTTGATATTTTAATCAATATGATATTTATATGTTTCATTAACAATAGTTGTATGTTAGAGAACTTTAACTTGATTTGGACACCTTGATTTACTCAATTTGATATTAAACTATATTTAAATATAAAAATCTTAAGAACTTGATTAAGTAAGTGATACTTAATGTAAATATGAAATTTGCCTCCAATAACATTCCAATAATATATTGATTTGTCATTTGATTTATAAATCAATAATTTGTTTTAATTGAAAAAAGATAGGGATCAAACCCTAACCTATTTGATTAGGACTTGAATCTTAATCACTTAATCAAGTAATTTGATTGAAAGATAATTGAATTGACATTATTTTAATAATGCATCTGATTTAGTATTGATCTTAAATCATTGAATTAGAAGTGCTAAGTTTAATAAAGAACTTATATGATTTATTATCTAAATCTAAGCTTAAGATTCTTAATTTTCTCTTATATAAGACTTTTAGCATAAAAAATGATAATAAAATTATATTGATTTATGGAATAATTTAATCTTAATAATATTCTTAATTTTATCTCATGATTGTAGAATATGATATGATAAGATGGGACTAACCATCTGATCTAATCAATTTAATCCAAGCCCAATAAATGAACCTCATGAATTTAATTTAATTGTTAGAAGTGTAAGATCTTTATGATCTTGCTATAGGAGTGTTTTGAAATATCTAAAATGCCTAATTAATGCTAATAAATTAAGGTAGAAAATAATTATTGTGAATTATTGAGGTATGAACTTAGATAATTATCCTTAGCCTTATAAGTTAATATTAAACATTGTAGTAGAATTCACCTAAGATATTAGAATGAGATTGATCTTATGTGGTAGTAACCCATATTGAATGGCCTTTTGGTCATATCCTTGGAGCCTTAAGTAGAACTCACCCAATTAGAATAAGAATTTATAATTTTGATAAATCATTGGTTATTAAATAGAATTGATTGAGCTCAGATTATTGGTTGGTTATAGTCATGCATATTCATGGTACTTAGTCACTTCAGTAATATTTTAGGTTTGGATGAGTCACTTCAATGTGAACTTATGACCAAGTGCTTTCCCGAGGGATAAGTCGAATACAGTTCCAATAGAGTAAATCTGCCAAACTTAACAGTATGAACTAGAATCTTAGTTTGGAAGAATAATAACTGCAACAGAGTTCTGCCTCATATCTTGTGTGCGCCTCAATAAATGTAGTTATAAACAAACTAAGTGTTAAATTTACTTTCTTAGGAACATACAACAATATGTATACAATATTTTCCAATTAATTATTTCAAATAAAAACCATAAACAAGAGAAACTAATTATTAAAATTAGAATCTAGAAGTCATAATTCGTCTAACAGGATTCTGCACAATAAAAATATTTGAGTCATAATCTGATTTTAAAGCTTTTTGGACTTCTCTGACAGTCATAACCATCTTATATAGTGTTAATTCAATTTGAATAATCTATTGTGTTATGTTTTCATATTCATAATTATTTTAATAAAAAAAAACCTATTTTGCCAAAATCTCAAATATACTAATAATATCTCGGCCTCAAGGCAGCAAAAGCTTTCCAAATTTAAAGTGGACGCCGATTGCCTGCTTTCCCTTCTTAAACCTTTTACTTGTAACCTCCCGCGAGGCTTTCACGATCCCTATTTTAGAAACGCGTTCTGAGGACCTTCTTCTTCGTATTGTTTCGAGATGAAAGCAAGGGGTGGCGAGCGTTATCGGAATCCATGCCTGACGATGCACCAGCCGTGGGCTTCGCTCTTAGTCCACGGAATCAAACGAATTGAGGGACGTTCATGGCCCGCCCCTCTCTCAGGTGCGTCTCCTTTGCTTGTATGCAGTGTTTATCCTTATTCGCCGTTGAATTCGCTTCGCCCTATATTACTTTCGATGAGGAGATGACAAATTTCTCTGCCCTTGCTGCCGCGGCTGCCTTCGTTTTCTAGATATTGTCGTTGTCGCGTAGTTTGCTTGGATTGATTGGTATTTTCTTACTTTATGTTCGCGTGCTCAGCATATGTTGGTATAGCTTATTATCGGTTCGATTTTTTAGGTTTCTGCCTGATAAACTATGTGCACAGATCTAATACAACAGCTTTCATTTATTGAGCCTGTGATTCGCGTTGAATTTTATGAAAACTTATCATATAAGTTTTTGCACTTCAGCGTATCATTAAATGGAAACTTGATGGCGGAGTGATGTTTGATTTTGTTAAAATGTGTGGCGATTGAAATGTGCCTATGATTTTGTTTACCTGAAATTTGTTTTGAAGGCCGGCTTTGGATTCATGCTGCTGCAAAAGTTCCAGAGCCTGAGACAATCAACGCAATGGAGAATTTTTACAGGGAAATATACGCTGTGGATGGGATCACTGATATTGATTTTCCAAAGCACTACCCGGTTTCACGTCTTTTAGGTTGGTATTTCGTTTATGTTTTAAAAAAACTATTTTATATATAAATGTGGTTTTAGAAGGCTTTTATCAGTTTGGAATTGTTTTTCACAGACTTAGCTTGAACTAAAATCGATTACGATTGTAAAAATAGCTTTTTTAAAAATCACAAAGTCATATGCATTAGCATCTATAATGCCAAGGGCTTGGTTGGCTGGGCAGGAATTAGAGCACTAAATCCTTAATCAATGCCAAACAAAATTTACATCCTAACATCTTTTTAATGGTTATTGAATTCATCCTTTGTCTATAAAATTTCAAAATATGCCTAAATAGCTGAATTGCCAAATCATTCGAATCCAGGATTTGGGATTAAGGGAAACCCAGGGCAAAGGGATAGGGATAAAAGTAGACAGTAGAAAGCATGAGAGGACATGAATAATATTTAGTGATTACTAATAATTAATAGGTTAATAAATTAAATAATGGAATTAAAATTTAAAAAGATAGTTAAAATAAATTAATTTTAAACTGATTTATTTTTAATTAAAAATGCAATTGATAGTACTATATTGTTAAATTATTTGGATCTAATAATTTATAAGTTAAATTTATTATTTTTTCTTATTAGAAACAATTTCTATCATTTGTTTGCAGTTCTAACTGCAAATTAAAACTAAGTAATAATTATAAATGATGTTCAAGTAAAGATATTATATCCTAATTAATTTACTTTTAACAAATAACAATTTAAATTGTTTAAAAAATAAAATTAATTATTACATATGATTTTAAAAATAAAAATTTTGGCACCTCTAACAGTTTCCAGGATTTGAGGTGTAATCGCTCAGAATAGGCACTTGTTATAATCCAAACATATTTCAGTAAACTATAGAGGATGGTTATTAGATTCTGAATTTAGAATGATTTTCTTAGCAATGGTGGGAATAGCAGAAGATGACTAAAGCTTACTAAACTCTACACTTTCTTTGTTAGCTTTTGAAGCTTGCCTGGGGATAAAATGAAAAAGTTCTGTCAAAATTTGTTTTATTATATTAAACTATATTGTTCCAGTCTGTTTTTACTTTTGTTGCATTGGAATTTATAGTATATATTTTAATCAATTGATTATTTCAAGAGTTTATCATTTTCCTGTGTTTGATTGAGTTATCCACCCCTTAATGCTGGCTAAACTTTTTAATTGAAGTTAGAGGATGGTCTACATTTAAGGAACATTTACTTCAATCACCTCTAATAATTACTCTGCTTTTCACTTTGTTGAAAGTTAAAACAATTGGTGATGCTCCACTTAGGTAAGTTGAACTAGGAGCTGTTTGGTTTGTATTAAATATGCTTGTAAAGAAGCAATTATTTTCATTATAACTTTTCTTCTGTTAAAACTCAGAATGAGTAAAGTGGATGCAAAGGATTTTTTTTTTTTACTCACCCCATATAATGAAATAATTGATGTCATTTGTGGGTGTTAAAACCCCTAGTGGTGTGTCAATGAATGGCTGGTGTCTTTATGGGTCCTCCAGCGCATTGTTGACCCTCCAGCAATGTTGCCATGGTGGTATCAACTCTTACCCTCTTCTATAGGGTATGTAAATTTTTTTTCTATGTTTTTGTGTTTATTTTTGCCCTAGTTACATCATAATTTTTTTTTACTTAGCATTTATGTTATTTAAAATTACTTTACATTGTATGTATGTATTGTTCAAAAAAACTTTTTGTAAGGAGTGATAAAGGTTAAATATTTCAAATAAGGGAAAGATAGCTTATTTGGCAATGTGAGGATATTTAACAAAGATGCAGACATACAGTGAAGAAACAAGAACATATAATGAATCCTTTAATCGATTGATTCTAGCATCATCATTTTCTTTGTTTTTGGGTTTAGTCACCGAACTTGTCAATTCACATTTGGATATTTTAACTATTGAGAAGCAATTTCATCATTTTTACCATGTTTACTTTTGTTTAGCCTTATCTGCATACCTGCTTATGTTTAGGCTGTGTTGAAATTGTTGGTTGCCTCAAAGGTGAAGAATTGGTTTGCTGGGAGAAAGTACCTCAATCAGTAAGTTCAATTTTTACAATATAATTGTTTCCCTTTTTAATGTTTTTGATGGCATGTGTCTGTTGTCTATCTAGGTTAGGCTAGAAGGCCTCACAGACTTTTGCTGGCTCTGTGAAAATCCACAAGTATGCTTTATTTCAAAGCCTTCAATTTGTAATCATTTATATAATACTTTCTACGTTATAACACTTCATCATATATATACGCAGAAATTAGTAATTCCGTTTGAAATGCGAGGCTATCAAGGCGTATATAATTTGGAAAACAGGGTACTAACTTTTGTATAAATCCTTCTGCGTTATAACTGACTTCTTAAACATTGTAATATCTGTGGCTTAATCAATCGCCCAGATTTATGAGGCGGCAGTAAAAGGTCTAACTCCACTTGAAGGACCTCTTCCGGTCAAGTTCTCACTCCTTGATTCCACCTCATTTCCAAAGCCACGATCGCCTTTGTCAAATTGCGCAAAGGAATCTGAGCCGAAGAAGTCAAAAAGTGTCATTGCTGCTATTGCTGGCGCACGAGGCGCAGCATCCCAATTCTCGAGAATAAATGAGAGCAGCAATAGAGTTGGAGAGCATTCAGATGTAATTTCAAAGCATGAAAATGTGAAGATGGAAGTGAATGCTGTGGCTGATCAACCCACTGTGAAAGCATACAATCTTCGAAAAGGAAGTATTCAAGCAGGGGAGAATCAAGTCCTGAGCTCTGGAGGAAATCTGATTGGTGGGGGAAGTTTACCTAGGGGAAGCCCGGAAATTAGAATTTTAACCCAAAATGGATCGGCTAAGGTCCGTCCCAGCTTAAAACTCAAATCTTTATGATATTATATTGCGACTCTTGATATTTTAACTTACATTTTGATTCTCATCCAAATAATTGATTTTGTAATTTTTTTACTTATTTAATCATTTTGGCATATAGTGAAGATTTTGATAATGTCTTATGTCTGAAAAATGTTAGACTATTATTAGCAAAGTGCTTGCAACAATTTTGCCATATTTGAATAGTGCGTGTTTCCGTTTCTCAAGTCCAATACTTCATTTTCAGCTATTTTCGGAAGCGTTGATGTCATCACGGAATCAAAACAAAGGATTATTTCCTAAAGAAATTCCTACTAAGTTGAAGACTCACAGGTACAAATTCAGCAGCAGGTTTGTGTGTCTATATATATAATCAGTTTTTTTTATTTTCCTTCCTCTGACGCAGCTTGGTAGGGGGTTGGGAACTCAAGCTTTTTCCATATATGAATATATATATATATATATATATATATATATATATATATATATATTCATATTTTGTGTTTACAAATGAAGGAAAAACATAATGGTTTAAAATTAAAAATACTAGAAGATAAAATAAAAAATCTAACTTCACAATAGCAGACACTAGTAATATTACTCAAATTTTGGCATGGGCAATGCGCTTGACACTCACTTCACTCTCTTGTGATGCCTAACACAGCTCGAACCTCAGGCTGTATGATCAGGAAGAAAGGCCCATTCGAGGCTCTAACACGCTGAAATTCTGATGATTGCATGAAATCGTGCTTCAGCAATAAATGCGAGAATATAATGTAATCAGTTCCGCTTCTTTGGTTCTATGGGATGTGATTGCAGCATTATTTTTTTTTCTTTTTTGTATTGCAGTTAGTTTTATGCAAATATCAGATGGCTTTTTTGTTTCGATTCTGTCTTGATCTTGTGCTTTATTGTTACATACACATCTTGTATTATATGTGTCACAAAAGAAGTAAAAGCGTTTTGTTTCATAAGCTCATTTCATGGAAACTCTGGCTTGCCCTATAGGCGCCTCCCTCCAGCCGAGTCTTTTGATTTTTTTTGACATACACATTGTATTATATGTTGCACAAAAGAAGTAAAGGCGTTTTGTTTCATAAAAGCTCATTTCATGGAAACTCTGGTTTGCTCTATAGGCGCCTCCCTCCAGCAGAGTCTTTTGATTTTTTTTTTTTTTTTTTTTATTTTAACCGGAGGAAATGGCTATGGGATTCTGAAAACTTTGTTTCCTAGCTTTAAGGTATCTTTCACGAAAGACTTTAATCTCGGGCATTTTTCATGTTCTTCAGATCTCTCTTATTTTGAAAATTTTGAAAGAATTGTGTATATTATTTTTGCACATGTCGCTTGTCCGCTCACCGGTTTGCCATTTTGAAAAACCCTAGGTTTTCCATGCTGCTGCGCTAATCAATAGCGGTCCCTTCGGTTTTGGGGCTGCCGCCGACTACACCCACTCTTTCTCAACCCCTTCTCTCACCTCTCTCGTCAAACCCGTCCCTCCCCTCCATTCACATCTTCTTCTTCCATTCCTCCTTCAAGTCTCAACTGGAAATCTCTCTTCGCCTCCAACTAAACCAATATTATGCTCTCTTACCATCCTCTTGACTCCGACGTTATTCTTACAGACGATGATGTGTTGGAAGCTCCTTGAATCTGGGTAAACTACCTTATCGGTTGCTCCTTAGAGTAAACTTATTCCTACAAACGCCTCCCTGATGGCATGGCAAACCTTTGGGAACTCAAAGGATCATTCTCGGTATTCTCCTTGACCCGCGGTCCGGAAGATGAGCAGTACGTCCTTCTGGTAGTCTGTGATTTTTCTTCGACGCCCCTTTTCATGCTTAGGCGTGGTCTCTAGATTTAATCCCTTGTCAAATATCCTTTTCCTTTCTTCCTATATGGGTGAAATTTTCAAATCTTCCTCCTCACTTCTGTTGACCCAAACTTTGTCAAAAATTGTTTGTCATTGGTAAACCTCTTATGGCAGAAAACCTCACATCAGCTCGCTCAAGGCTCACATTCACTAGAATCTGCAACAGAGCAGACCTTCCGGATGTGGTGGAGGTCACCATCAGTGGCAAAATAGTCTCGCAACAAGTCTTATACGAGTGGATCCCAAAGCATTGGGAGGTATGTTTTTTCATCATCTTGCGGCTGTTTGAACCAGGCCGCTGCCCCATTGAGGGGCTGTACTAGTAATAGGAGAAACCATAGACTACATCAGCTTCTCCTAGCTGCACCCCTTCACATAACCTAATTCTGTTCTCCCAAAATCCTTCCCTTCTTGCTATCCTTTCCCCCATCCTATAGACTCCAATCGAATCTTGGCCACTTCCAAATATGAATACAGCTCCCTCTCCTGTCCTGTCATCTAGTCCTTTTATTGATGCTCAGCCGTAACCAAAACATGCTGACTCCACACAATGGACCGGCAAGCCCCCTCTAAAGTTGCATCATGAACCCCTTTCCCCCACAACTCCTAATTCCTCAATACCTCCCTCACCTATAGTTGTCCCTCTTAACACAATCCAGCAGTCCTTGCAAACCGTTTCTAATTCTTTCAGTTCATATGTGGGAGAAAGTCTTGTTAGACCATGATGTGGCAGATCAAAACAACGCTGATATTGCTTTCTGTTTTTCTTGTAAATCATTTACTTCCAAAGTTTATTATGTCCCAGTTTTAAAACACCGTCTCATAGAATGTTAGAAGGGCTTCTCTGCATTTGTATTCATGATTTGAGAAATTTGATCAAGTCTCAAAAGGTAAGCTTCTTAACTATCCTGGAGCCCAAGCGAAGGTTTGACGATTATGAGGAGTACCTTTTACCTTAGAGATGAAAATTACTTTCATAACTGTAATCATTCAGAGATGGGGCAGATTTGGATTAAATGGAACACAAATATTTTCCAGTTTAATCCTCTGTTCTCTGAGGCTCAGTACATTCACGGCAAGCTATGCTCTGGTGCTGTATTTTTGCTGATAGCTGTGGTTATGATGCAAATCCTGAGCAGGATCGTAAAATGTTATGGCAAGAATTTATCAACTTAGCCTTCTCTATCAAGGAGCCTTGGTAGACTTAGGGGATTTTAATAACATCAGGTGTGTCAAAGAAAAGAGAGGTCGAAGCGTTTTCATGGTTCCAAATATGAAAGTTTCAACAATTTTATTTTTCAAGCAGGCTTTCATGACCTTAATGCTCATGGACCCTAACCACGCATGGTTTAATCAGGTTTGCAAAATTGGACAGCATTTTTTGTAATGGAGCATGGTCTCAAATGTATCCCTCTACAAGGTGCTACCACCTATTATCTCAGACCATGCCATCTACTATTTTACCCCTCAATTAACCAAATCAGATACCCAAAACTAGATTCAGTTTTAAAAACCATAGGGCCGCTCATTCAAATTTCTTCGACACCATCCATAATCTCAGGATCAACAACTGCAAGGGTGACTCAATGTCTATTTTTTTGAACGCCTGCAGAAGTACAAAAAATGAGTTCAAAAGAATAAGAAAAAGATGGGATTCTCACTTCCTCATTTTATCTTCTTTATAAAGATCTGATTTAATTGAATCATGATCTGCATTGTAACTTTGTTACTAAGTATTTTAGGACACTGCTCAATTAAGTCAAAATCACAATTTTTTGTAATTTCAAAATTAAGTCAAATCAATTATACTGTTGGATAGAATATATTTTTATAATCATAATATTTAGAATTTAAAATAATTTTAATAGTGATTATTTCTAAATAATTTTTTATTTTTTAATTTAAAAAATTATGAAAAATTTAATATAAATTCAAATTCATAAATTATAATGACTTTGGATTAAGAATAAAAGAAAGCAAAGTTTAAGCTTTCGTAAAAATAGGGGCATTAAATTATTCTTAATTAAATTTTGAAGTTTTAAATTTCTGAAATAAATATAAAATTAAATATAATTTCAAATTAAAAAAATTTTAGAGTGAGAATGTTCGTCGTAACAACACGCAATTCCTTGATAAATTTCATTTGAATTGAAAATCAGACAATAAAAAATACAAAATATTTAAATAACACTACTATTTACAAAAAAATTAATGCCTTAGAGCACGCCGACTCCCATGGCCCCCCTAAGCGTTGACGCTAGGACCCTCCCCTTTGCTCGAACAAATCTCACCGGATTCGCACGCGGCCACCCGCAGTCCCCGCCCTTGCTGGCTGGCGGCATGGTTGAGCCGAACCCCCCATTCCTCTCCTATAAATAACCTTAATTCACTCGCCATTTCTCTTCACCCACAATCCATCTCCCCTCCTCTACCTCCGATCGACCACCTCCTCCCTCTGAGCTGCCGACCTTCCCTTACTCGTCAACGAACTCCTTCCCCTTCCCTCCCCTACTTTAGCCAGTGATAGCAAGCACTCTGCAGAAGTTGAACTTTGAAAAGAGATAGAATAGAAAAAAATAGTTTTTATTAATTTTATTTAATTAAATATTGTTTTTAATTTATAACACTAATTATAATAATTATAAATAATACAATTATAATAATAATACTAAATAAAAATAAGCATATTACTGTAATAAAATAAAATTATTAAATTAATAATATTATTAAAATTAATATTAGTCAGATACTATTATAATAAGTATCTTTAATAATGATATTATTATAATTGATATTATTATTCATAATTATAATATAATATCATTATTATTATTATTGTTAATTTTCTTAATTTCATTTTATTATTTTCAAATTTTGATTTTAATTAATTAACTTGATTTTCAGAATTAATTAAATCCGTTTATTCGAAATGGTGGAAATCCATTGTGTCAGGCCGAACAACGAACATCGGATCCATAGGATCTCGATCATTCCTGTGGAGCCTCACATCGACTGTGGTCATATTAACACATATATTAATATGATTGCGATTGAGTGGTTATTGTGACAGACCCTTAATTATTGCTAGATTAAATCTCTCACTAATATATCGATAATTATAGGATTTACCACATGTTTATAAATCAACCACTAAATGAATATATGTATATAAACAAAGTGTGAAAGCAAGTAGGCAACATCTATATTTATATTCAAAATGAAAGTAATATAAATTATCTCAGAATAAAAATATAGAGAAAGAGAAATATGCAAGTCCTGAATTATTACAATTTAAAGATAAATGTTCAATTAAAAATAAAACGATCATCCTCTCCAAAATGCAAATGAAAAGACTAAGCAGCAGCAGTAGGTTCATCCTCTAGCTAAACTCCTCACTTGGTGCAATCTCCTCAAAAAGCTCCAAATCTAACGTGTTGGTTTCACACACCAGTGCCTTAGCCAAGAAAATAAAAAAGATGTTGTGTTGGACAATTGTCTAGATATATTTTAAGTTATTTAATAATTTCTACAAATTTTAGGGTCACATTAACTTAAGCAACAATAACATATCTATAGGTGCAACAAGTCACAAGTAAAAAAGAAAATATAAATAAAATATTTATAACTTATCAAAACAAGGCATGTAAAGAAACAAATATCAAGTCCAATAACTACAATAAAGTTAGACAATAGTATATATAATACTAAAGTATCTATGCTTTGACTGAAATAAACATCATAACATGAATATGATCAATGATAAACGTGCTGAGTAAATAGTAATAATAAATGAATAAATATTGTAATAACTCAATATTATTAATTAGTAATTAACCATCAAATTAGTTTGTAATTGCCCCTATTAGTCTCCAAATTATATTTAGAGCAAATCTTGAAAATTTAGAATGATTCAGAGCTCAATTGAATATTCTAATTATTTTAATATATTTATTTAATTAGAAATTAAGATAATTAAATAAATCTCCAATTGAAATTTCAACTTCATTTTTGAGTTTCTCTCCCCAAAATTAGTTAGCGGTGAAATTTTTATAATTTTTGGAGATCGTTTAATAACTTAATTTTAATTAGAAAAATAGCTATTAATTATTAATTATTTAAATAAAATTCCATTTAAATCTTAACTCACCCGCCGTGTGATCGAACGACGCACGATCTGCGCCATTTGATCAAACCGCGACATGAATTTAACGATCACAAGAGTGCCTCCCCTGAGCCACTGTGTGCGCCCACAGTGCGTGGCACCTGCGAGTGCACATGCGGCACACGCCCGCTGCTCACATCACCTCCCCGTCGCTTAAGCCTTCGTTCGTCTCTTATTTATATCCCAATCGATGCAACTAAAGTTTTGGCATCGATTGGGGACCATTTATCGCTTCGAACCTCATCGGATCTAAAGACTCTAGCAATGACCTCCTTCTCCAATAAAACCTTAAAATCGAAGAGAGGTATTCCATTTTTCCCATCGATCTTATATGTAATTATTGAATTATGAATTCGTTTCTCAATAAAGATGAATGTGTAACATTATGACATTCTCAATTGGGCTCGACCGAGCTGAATTGAGGCTCGGTTTGCTATGAGTCTACAGCGACCCAAAGCAACCCTAGCTTTTAAAAGGACGATAGGGCTTATGCTATAGCGGGCCTTGAAGAGGACTTTAGGATCCAATGGCTAGCTCTCGATGAGCCCATCCTTTTGACATATGCTCGCCTCATGGGACCCACTGCACACTATTTATTGCGATGCCCTAGGGCATTCCCTCGTCACTCCTATAACGACCCAAGTCATTACTAGGATAATTAGAGGACTAAATCTAACTCAAAAATTATGATCTCGAGTGACTTCAAAATTACGACAAACTAAAAATATCGTTGGATAGAGTATATTTTTGTGATCATAATGCCCAAGTTTGCGAGCAATCTGGATAACAAATACTCATGGATAAGTTTCTGAATTATTTAAATTCAGTAAATTAGGAAAATTAAATACAAGTTCAAATTCAGCGATTTTAGTGTCGTTGGATTAAGAATATTATAAAAAGTCTACACAAAAAGTTGCATTGAATTTTGAGCTTAATATTTACCATAATTAATTTTTTCAAGTTTTTATCTTCAGAAATTAATATAAAATAAAATATTATTTCTAATCGAAATTTTTTGGGATGAGTGTATTAGTCTCATCAAAATGTACATTCGTGTCAAATTTCATTATTTTTTTTGGAAATATCAGAGGAGAGAGAAAGAAGTGAGAGAAATATGATAAAAAAGAAGGAAGAGAAAGCCAAATTTAACACTTAATGCATTTTATAGAAGAAGCCAAATTTCTTATGATGAAAGAGAGAGAAAAAAATAAAAAATTAATTTTTTTTCTAAGTACTTCTCCCCCCATTTCTCATCCTCTCATTCCTCCCCCACTTTCCACATCCCCCCCTTCATTACCGAATCCACTCTCCCGTCCCTTCCTCAGCCACCACCGATTTCCCTCGTTGACCTCCAGTAAAGCTTCATCAATAAGATAGAGTAAGAAATAAAAAATAGATAACAAATTCTTTTGATTTATACTTCTTCTTTTATTAATAATAATAATGTTATTATTATTAATAATAATATTATTATTATAATTATAATATTTCAATTTATACATTTTTTCTCTCTTTTTATATATGTATATATTTTTTAATTTCTGCAACTTTCATTTCTGTCATTTTTTTTCTTTATATATATATATATATATATTTCTTAATTTCTGTAACTTTTATTTATGTCATTTTCTTTTTTCTATATATGTATATTTTTTATAATTTCTGTAACTTTTTGTTATTTTCTTTTATATATATATATATATATATATATATATATATATATATATATATTTTCTAATCTTACAATTTTCATTTCAGTCATTTTATTTTTCTATATATATATATATATTAATTTTTGTAACTTTTATTTTAGTCATTTTATTTATATATATATATATATATTTTTTAAACTATAAAATTTTTATTTTAGTCACTTTATATATATATATATTATTACTTATAATAACAAAAATTATTATTTTTAATATATATGCAAATAAGTAAACAATATTTATATTTTTACTAAAATAAAATAAAAGATATCATTCTTTTCATTTGCAGCATTTGCATCATATTAAACTTTGACTCACTTTAATATATTTATATAAAATTTTGTGTACAGAATTTGAAATAAATGATCAAAAATCAGTATCATAGGTTCATTCAAGTTGATCTCGGATCTGTACAGATAATATGTTAGACCAGGATAGACTAATATCTGGAGAAAAAAAAAGACTGCATATAGCCTTTGAGGGGAAATGTATAGTTAGTGAGGAACTCATATCTTAAATTGTTAGATAGATATATCTAACTCAATTATTCTGTAACTCTTCCAACATAATAAATATTATATATTATTAAATTTTTTTTAGTGAGCACATATCTTAGATTTGTATATTATATTTATAATCCTAATAATTTTATAAGCATATCCTACTTAAATTTGGTATATTATTTTACTTGTACATGCTTCTGCTACAGAATTATGCTACTTATGTGCAAATTTTGATATATCATACAAACCTTATTTAGATCTTTGTGTTTAATTAAATTTTTTTTTTTTTCTTGTATTTTCTTTTTCTTGGTTAGCCCTGTTATATACATATATATTTATTTATATATATATGACAGATCAAGAGAAATATCTGGATCAAGTCTTTGAGGAGGAGTTGATACTAGATGGAGCAACTTAAAGCAAACTTAAATACTGATTTTTTTTAAGTTTTAAATTCTTACTTATTATTAAATATATTTTGTAAGATAATTATTATCTATGTTATGAATATATTTTCTTTATTATTATGGTGTATATGAATATTGCAATGAATGTAAAAATGTATATTTTAATCATCTATAAATACACTATTATACTAAACCTCGATAACGCCGGATTAGATAGGCTGACCTAGCGGCAGGTCGCCAGAGTTGGTACCAGAGCAGGATTGTGAGAAATTTGGTATAAAAGTGTATGTAATTATTCATGCAATTAGAATCCCAGAATAAATAAAAGAAAATATAAAATGTAAGAATTTTCAAATCATCTATAAATACACTATTATACTAAACCTCGATAACGCCGGATTAGATAGGATGACCTAGCGGCAGGTCGCCAGAGTTGGTACCAGAGCAGGATTGTGAGAAATTTGGTATAAAAGTGTATGTAATTATTCATGCAATTAGAATCCCAGAATAAATAAAAGAAAATATAAAATGTAAGAATTTTCAAATCATATATAAATTAAAAAGAGAATAAAAGAATATGTATATGACCTAGCTAAAATAATATACATTTAGTTATTTTTTAGCTAATAGTGATACTTTTATTTTAATCTATTATTTGATAATGATTCTTATATAAATCCACTCCAATAAAAATATAAAAATATAAATCTTATTTCTTAAATATATCATGAAGATTATCCTTTGATTGTTAGAACACCCTTAAAAATTTGATATCCTCTAATCCTTTTATGGACTGTGTTGATAAGTTATTTGATATTGTGAATGCTTTATTGGAGCGCATTGATACACATAATCAAATATTTTTAAAGCTTCAAACACAATAAATACCTCATATAAATAGTCATACTTCTGTACTATTAGCTACTCATTTCTTAAACATCGAGATAAATAGACTGCTTCAAGTCTTCCTAAGATTATAAACACCAATATTCAATATAAGTGCTAACCCAATAGATACTGAAGATTGCATAAAAAATATAGGAAAAATGATACCTAGCATAAAATGCGCACATGCAGATGTTATTAGATTAACCATCTTTAGGCTAGAAGGAGAAGCAGAACACTAGTGGGAACCACTCCAAGCTTACAGTTCATAGGTATATATACTACGAATATCCAATGGGAAAAAATCGTCAAAGAGCCAAATACATTCCTTCTTCTGCACAAGCCGTCATAGAAGATTTGTTCATGAAATTATGTCAGGGAAACCATAGTATCGCTGAATATGAATCTGAATTTCAAAGGCTATCCTGTTATGCACCACTATTAGTGAGCACCGAGTATGCTCAATGCAGCCAATTTTTTAAAGGATTAAAACCTTCTATCAAAAAGATGCTTATGACTCTTCGAATCTTCAAATTCTTAGACATGCTTAAAAGTGCAAAAATATTAGAACATGAGAAACAAGATGAAGTAGAAGAAATAGTAAAAAGACCCCGTATACATATGTACAACCAATTGAATACAAGAGGCCGAGACCGCCTCAAGCCAGGGTTTATCAAATAGCTCCGCAACACCTATTGGGAAATGTAATCGACTACATCCTTATGGTAATTATTATCACAGAAGCATAATATGTTTATATGCGTAGATGACCTGGCCATAACTTTTGGCAATGTCAAGCAACCCATATATTGGACAATTAGTTGATCACCCATCCTTTTTAGATGCAATGACAAGCGTCCATACTAGTTGCAAGATAAGAAATCACACTAGCAGCTAGACTAGCTCATGTACATACAACTGTTTCAATACAAAGGAGAGGTCCACCCATTGCTCCTAAAGCACCAGCTACTAATCAAAGAGAAAGATCAATTTCTCCCCAGCAAGCTGCACATGCAAGGATCCACACCCTTACCCCAGTTCTAGTCCCAAAAGATAATGAAGTGGTATCAAATACCATATTCTTTCTTTTTATAAATATATTTCATATTATAATTAAATAATGTATGAATTATCTTTCATTTTAAACCCTAGGCACCTTACATATTAATTTTTTTTTTATAAATACCCCGCTCTCCATTCCTCATCCTCACATTCCTCCCCAACTATCCACTTCTCCTCCTCCTCTTTCATCCTCACATTCCTTAGTCCGCCACCAATTCCTCTCTTCGACCTTCAGTAAAGCATCATCAACAATAATATAGAGTAAGAAATGAGAAAGATATAATTTTTTTTTTATTCTTTTCATTTCTTCTAAAATTAATAATAATAATAATATTATTATTATTATATTTTCATTTATACAAATTTTCTTTCTTTCTTTATATGTATATATTTTTAAATTTTTACAACTTTTTTTTTCTTTATATATATACATTTTTCTAATTCTGTAACTTTCATTTTTGTCATTTTTTTATATATGTAAAATTTTCTTAATTTTGTCAACTTTCATTTGGTCATTTTTTTTTCTTTTTCTCTATATATAAATATATATATTTCTTAATTTATGCAACTTTATTTTTAGTCATTTTTTTTTTTTCATATATATATATATATATATATATATATTTTTTTTTTTTAATTTCTGTAACTTTCATTTCTATCATTTTTTTTTCTACATATATATATATATATATATATTTCAAATTTATACAACTTGCTTTTCATTCATTTTCTTTTTTTCTTTATATATATATATATTCTAATTTTCACAATATTTTATTTTAATCATAATTTATTTTTTCTATATATATATTTCTTAATTTCTAGAATTTTTATTTCAGTTATTTTCTTTATATATATATATATTATTACTTATAATAATAAAAATTGTTATTTGTAATATATAGGTAAATAAATAAAAAATAATTATATTTTTACTAAAATAAAATAAAGTATATCATTATTTTTATTTAATTATTTTATTTGGAGTTTTTACATCGTTATTAAGCTTTGACCAATTTTGATATATTTATATAAGATTTTACGATCATAACTTGAAATAAATGATCAGAAATCAGTATCATAGTTCATTCAGGTTGATTTTAGGTCTGTGCAGACAATATGTTAGGCTAGAATAAGCTAATAATTGGAAAAATAATGAGACTACACATAATCTTTGAGGAGGAATGTGTAGTTAGTCAGGAATTCACATCTCAGATAGTTAACTAGAGGTATCTAACCCCTTGATTATTCTATAACTATGTCCAACAAAATAAATATTAAATATTACTATATTTTCTTTTAGAGTGAGCACATATCTTAAATATATATATTACATTTATAATGCTCATAATTTTGCAAGCACATTGTACTTAAATATTACATATTATTTTACTTGTATATGATTCTCATGCCAAATCATGCCGCTTAATATTATGTGCCTATTTTGATATCCTACAAACTTTACTTAAATCTCCGTGTCTAATTAAATATTTTCTTTTCTTTCTTTTTTTTATATTTTCTTTTTCTTAGTTCGCCTTATCAAATACATACATATTTAATTATATATATGTGTGTAATAACCATGAGTTGTTACTTAGTCTAATCTTAGCTTAATCACATCTTAATTATCCTTCCATTGGGTTCATCTGGTTGTTAGAACCAAACCCCAAATATTTGAAATGATTAGGAGCTTAATCAAATATTTAGATTATTTTAATAATATTTAATTATTTTGAGAATTAAGATATTTAATTTGACCTTAAAATTAAAATTTGACTTTGTCATTGCGCTCGTCACCCCCAAATCAGCCAGGGGTTATGTTTTGGACATTCTTGGAAGTCGTCAAATGATAATTCCTAATGTATTTAAATACCCTGAAAATTAGGATAATTAAATTGATCTCTAAATTAAAATTTAACTTCATCGTTAAATTCCTCACCCCTAATTTTATTGATGTCAAATGATTACTTACTGTTAAATATGAAGATAGATAATAAGTATGCTCAATTTGGACATATATTAAACCATATGAGCTCAATTTAAAAATTTTAGCTCATAAGAGCAATTTGGTAATTTTACCTAGTGAAGTTTGAAAATTTAATCAGTTTATTATTGTTTATGATCTAAGGATTCTAGAGAGTCCAAGAACTATAAATTATGAGGTCTATTGGTCAAGTTATAGCCAAAACAAGTTTGGGGTTCAAAAATATAATTAATGTATTTTAGGAAAGATCTAAAAACATAATTTTCTCAAATGATATCCAAATTCAACAAACTTAGTAGCTATAACTTTCTTATAAAATACTGAGTGTAATGACTAGGAGTAAATCTAATTTGGACTTCATTTGATTAAGTTATGAGCTAATTAAGTTCTAAGGTAATTGGGGCAAATTAAGAAATATAATTATCAAAAGTTAAATTTTCTTATAGTTTACTATTAATTATGTTCTCTTGATCAAAATGATATATTGGATGACCTAATTTGGAGCTAAATTGACTAAGTTATGGCTAATTGAATTTATAGGTCAAATATGATAATTAGTGAGGGTACCCAAAAGTCATTAGTCAAATTTCAAGTCGAGCAGCAAAACTAATACTATCATTATACTTATAACATTCTCCTGATTAAAATGAGACCCATATTATCTATGTTTGGATCAGTCGGGACAAAGCTATAAATATTTGAAGTTTTATGGTTCATTGAGAGGTTCTAAAATGTTTGTTAAATATGTATCATATTGGAAATCTAATATTGCCATATTATTTCTCTCATTTTTTTGAGTAAAATGAGATATATATTTAATATATTTAGATATATGAATTTGGAGAAATTAAAATTTAAAGTTTCTGCAATTGTATTAATCCTAATTATTCAAATAAAATTAATTTAACTATATTGTTTTGTTTAAATTAAATAAATCTATTAATTCTGCAGACAATGAGGCCCACTGGTACTCGCGGCAGACTCATGTGAGCCGAGCAGAGCGGCGGGACCCGCAGGCTAGCGGTTGACCCGACACGGCAGGACCCACACGACACGTGGTGCGATGGCAGGGGGTAGGAAAGAAGCGGGGCCCACCAAATCCTGCCACAGATGGATAGCGGAGCTTGCGCTCGCAGTTGCGGCATCAACGAGGCCCGAGCACTAATGCTTGGGTAGGGTCCGGCCCGACCCGACCCAGGGTGAATGTGAGAGCCTCCTGACAGACTCGTGAGGACTAAACCTAGGGCATCCAAATCGACGGCCCTCCATTGCAGGGGCCCGACCCACACGCTGATGAATAGGTCTTGACGAGGGCTAGCTACCATTGGTTGAATCATGACCTGAGGTGGACGAATGCGCAGTTAAAGGCTAATGCTAGTTCTAGGTTTCAATGAGAAGTGGGTAACAGTTTGTATTGTGGAGTTGCAGTCTAATTCGTTCGATCAAGCCAGTTTAACAATGATCTGATCCATTCAATCGTCAATCGGGAGTGTGAAATAGCAATGCAAATAATAAAAATTGCAATTCGATTGAGAGGTTGGGAGCATTAGAGTATCCGGGGTAGACGATTCTCAGAGGGCTAGGGTTCGCTCAATGCTTCAGATGGTTCTTTAGCTGCGCAAAACGAGTTGTGTATGCGGATGGAGGCTAAAGGAGCCTCAACGGAAGCTCCGAGGGCTCCTAGATGGCGGAAGAGCCATGGGTTCACGAGTGATACGCGCAATGACTTCCATGAGGGAGATGATGTGCTCGTCATCTGATCTGATGATCAAATGGCTCAGATTAGACGACAGACGATAACGACGCAACATTAAGTGGATGATGCCATTAATGGAATTAATTTAATTATTAATTCCAATTTTCTTATTGAAAATTAAATAATTAAATGACTTTCAAATATTCATTCTTAGCTAATTGAGGGGTGAGAAATGCAATGACGAAGTCAGATTTTGATTTTGACAAGTATTTAATTTTTCTATTTTTCGGAGTATTTTAAATATATTAAAATATTCGACGAAAATCTAATGACTTTCAAATGCCTCTAAAATATCACCCCTAGCTAATTTGGGGGAAATGAGTGCAATGACGAAATTTAATTTTTGATTTGAAGTCAAATTAATTAAGATAATTTCTATGTTTCTTGGAATTCTAAAAATCAAGGTTTGATTCATTTGACCCCTGATTTAGACTAAAACTTCAGGGTGATGTTCAAATAACTATTTAAGAGTGCTATAATAAAAATTAAGACTTGGTTTAGTCCTAATTGGCTAGGGTAATAACATTGGGTTATTACAAATTCTTCCACTTAAGAATGATGTCGTACTCGACATCACTTAAGTAGGAAGGACAAGCTTGAATAAAATTAATAAAATAGTAATAAGAAAGATGAGGAAGTGCCAAGATTCTCAAATAGCCTTGGGTACTTGGACTGCATATCTAACTCTTTCTCCCAAGTATATTCTTTCTGCAAATGATTGCTCCATTGAATCTTAACCATTGGAAAAGAGTAATTTCTCAGGTGCCTTTGATCACAAGCTAAGATTTTGATTGGCTCCTCCACACCAGAAAGATTGGGCTAGAGAGAGACTGCTGGAAGTTGATGTGATGACCCTAATATTGAGTAGTAACTAAATTCAATATTGATACGTCACCACAACACCTAATACTGGATTAGAAGGAAACTAACCCAAATTATTAGATGATGTGATTGGCCAAGAATTTAGAAGAGGGTCTTAAGTTAAGATGGGAAAATATTTATAGAACAATGCATGAGATACTTATGATGTATATGAATTCAAATGTATGAGATTTAAGTACTTACAATTTTATATACAAAGATACTGATGATGTGCTCTTACATTATGAGTATACAATATGAGATGTATGTACAATTCAATTCATTTATGAATTTTTCCTAAATAATTATACATTAGGATGAATTCAACATAAATGAACTTTAAATATTTACATTCATCACATTTAGGGATATGTAAAATCTACACATCCTATTCAAGATTATAAGGGAGAAAAGCATATGAAGCAATTTGCTATCCTAGGATTCACACATCCTATATCATTTACATTCATCACATTCAAAATTATATGTGAGAAAAACATATAAAGCAATTTACTATCCTAGGATTCACACATCCTATATTATTTACATTCATCACATTCAAAATTATATATGAGAAAAATATATGAACCAATTTGATATCTTAGGATTCACACATTCTATATCATTTGCATTCATCACATTCAAAATTATATGCGAGAAAAACATAAGAAGAAATTTGCTATCCTAGGATTCACACATCCTACATTATTTACATAAGTTAAAAATGAAGAATGAAAAATTAGCAGCTAAATTCTAATTAAGTATGCAACTAAATTTTTATTAAGTATCCATTCATCCCAAACCAAACATTTAAGTAAAAGATTTAAATCCCAACACAAACATAGTAAGTACAAAACAAATGACTTAAGTTATTACAAGCTGAAAATAAATAGTAAAAAATAAAGAAACAAAAGTTTCTCTCTCATATTTAATACAAAGCAAGAAATTTAATAATTTAGGCAGAAGCAATTATATTTCCTTAAGTGCTTGGTCCAGATGCACTAGCCTCCAAGTGCACCTGATGTATCACATTTTTGGCATTTTAATGTGATAGGGTAAAGCCAATAAAAAGAAAATATGGTTAGATAAAATAGTCTAAGTACAATTTAAGATTTGGCTAACATTTTATTGTTCATTTTGGATATCACAATTAGTTACAATCTAAGCATAAACAAGGGTGCAAAAATGAAAGCATATAAGTATAGAAAAGAAAGTGAGGAAAAGTAAGGAAGAGTAAGGTGAGTAAGAATATTTACATAATTTGACATTCTAGCCTGCAAGTAAAATAAGGGTAATAATATCCTAAATAAACTAGAAAAGTACTAATGTGCATATGAAAGTAAATGAAATAAAACATATACATATTAAATGAGCTTATGCTAAATAAAGAAAATAAGACAGTGAAGCATTTAAATGTAATTATAATAATATTCACTGTAATCTAAGTGAACTGTAAACAAGTAAAGTACAGTACTAAAAATATGAAATATGCACAATATGGTTATTGAAGGAAGATCTTAGATTAATAGTCTAAAATTAATATAGTTTAGAACTATGGAACGTAACATAGCTAAATGCTATGATGAGTCTTCACAATTAATAAGATTGTTGAAGATCTCACATTTTAATTTTTAAAGTTATTTTATGAAAGTATTCATTATGCGGGCAAATACAGAATGAAGCGAGGAGTTAAACACGTCTGTTTAACAAGTAAAGGAAAACAGGGTCAAAACAAATAACACTCACATTCACCCTTTGAGAATGTGAGGTCTCATTATTACTCTTAATTAGCCTACCCTTGTCTTAACCAATAATGTAAACCCATATAGTTTTTAATGTGAAAGTTTTATTCATGCATAATATCTTATATGAATGATTCAAAAGAATAAGCTCAAAGCTAAGAAACCATTTAAGGAAAATTCAATAATTATAACTAAGTAATATCCAAAGTTATCTAATTGTAATGATCTCCTTAATGATTGGAGCTAATTGAGCTCCCAATTAACATTGAGATAGATCTCAAGTTAATTGTAGATAATAGTTATAATTGGGGTTTTGAAAATAGTAGCTTCATTTTATTCTATAAGATGACAAAATAATTTATAAGTATAACAATACAATTAAAAACTAGTTCTATTCTTATCTTAAACTATAAGATTAAAATTAGTTGACTACATTAAGGCTTAGGAAACTAGCTAGGAAAAGTAGGTTTAGATAAATACTACAATTAAGAAAATTAAGAGTTAAGGTTCTATACACTAAACTCATATGACTATGTTGAATTAGAAGGATCTATTTAAAAATCAACTACTAATCTAGCTAGGTTATTATAAAATAAAAGATTTAAGAAAATATGAAAGAAGAATTTGCAAACTATAAACTCTATATTTTCTATAAATTGAAGGTTAAGAAAATTAATAGGATTCCTAAATTATTCTAAATGAATTTAAGACTCCTATTACTAGTTCTTAAAGAATTTAAGTGAGGGCTTAAGGACTAAAATGAAGTGAACTAGGATCCAATCTAGTTACTTAAGGCTAGTCTACTTGATTCATAATATGCAACTATAAAAGTATTAAGGTTACCTACACTTAATAGATGTAATAAGTAGCTCTAAGGACCATCTATAAATCAAATTATAAATCAATCCTATAATTTTTATCTTAAAGTTAAAAGATGAATTAAATATTTTACAATTGATTCAAGTAAGTAATTTAAGAGAACTAAGCTCATAACATGCATTTGAAACTTATATGGGAAGAAAATAATGTGACAAGTTAGCTATCCTAAAATTTTAAATACCTAAAATATGTAATGTAAGAAACTATAAATTATCACAATAACACTAATTAAATAGCCAAAAACCTAAAATCAACAATTATTGTCCAATGAGAATAATATACATAAATTTGGAATCCGTATAGTATAAGGAGAAAAATGACACTAAGTAGATCAAATTTGGACAATATTGGAAAAATAGGATTTTCGGGACTCCTAATTAGGGTTAAAAATTATTAAGAAAATTAGAGTTCATATGTTAAATTTGATTTCATATTATTATTACTCATATTTTTGTGAGTGAAATGGATTATTTAATCATTTAATTTGGACATTAAATAATTAAATTATGTCACATACAAATTTATAATTTAATATTGCGATTAAGTAATTAATTAAATAATAATAATATTATTAATTAAATAAAATAATCATAAAAATAATAATATCATTATTAATTAATAAAATATCTCAGCCATCCGATCCATCCGACGATCCAACAGCTAGATCGCTTGATAGACCTAGGATCAAAACTGGGCGTCAGATTAAAAAATCAAAACATGCGGCGGTTCAGATTAATCCAAACCGCTGTTCTATGGATCGCGCCAAACACGGGATCTCCGTGGATCAAAAAGATACCGTTGGGAAAATTATTTATTACTTGTATATTATTTAATTTATTTTCTTTATTTTAATTAATTAGTTTAACTTATTTAATACTCAAAATAAATAACCAAATAGACTTCAAAAATTCTCAAAAATTCACCCTTACCCAATTGAGGGATGAGGAACTCAAAAATACAAATAGAGTTTTGATTGGAGGTATGTTTAATTTACTTAATTTTCTGAATATTTAAATAATATTAAAATATTCTGGGAAAATTCAACGACTTCCAAACACTTCCAAAATATCACCACTAGCTAATTTGGGTGGGGTGAGTCCAATGGCGGACTCCGTTTTTTATTCTGAGATCTAAATAAATTAGGAATTCTCAGAATTATGAAAAAACTAGAAAATGCTGGAAATTGTCAAACGATCTTCAAATCGTACAAAAATTGAAATGGATGCTCCTAATAGTATTGTAAGACTAATGAAAGAAGATTAGAGTTAATTAGGCCACTAATTGATGGATAATAATTCTAGAGTTATTACAAACTCTCCTCCTTAAAAAAAGTGTCACCCACGACACAACAAATAAAAATAAGGAATTGAAAATGTTGAAGGAGGTCTAAAGAAGCAATAATGAAAATGAAAGAACCAAAACTACCTGATTAAGAAAATAATTTTGGGAACTTCTTTCACATATCCTCTTCTTTCTTCCACGTAGCTTCACCAGTTGGATGATTTTGCCAGTAGACTTTGATCACTTAAATAATGTGTTTTCTTAACTGCTTAAGATCCCGCCTTGAAATTGCAACAGGTTTAACGACAAAAGTCAGATTAGGCTGCAATTCGATTGCTGAAATCCGAACTTGTTGATTAGGATCTAAAAAACAC
Organism: Gastrodia elata; assembly: GCA_016760335.1. Taxonomy (NCBI): domain Eukaryota; kingdom Viridiplantae; phylum Streptophyta; class Magnoliopsida; order Asparagales; family Orchidaceae; genus Gastrodia; species Gastrodia elata. Next base: position 5,766,733 of record CM028672.1, on the reverse strand, counting down.
CATCATAATGATGAGACATGAAACATATTATGCACGGCTGAGAAGTCATCAGGTAACTTCAACTTATATGCAAAGGTTCTAACTATTCAATCACATTAAAGGGTCCCAGATACCTTGGAATTAGCTTATCAAAAACACCGAATCTTTGCACACCTCGCGTCGGACTTACTTTTAAATATGCATGATCTCTAACTTGAAACTCTAACGGATGATGACGAGCATCATGATACTTTTTTTGTCGATACTGAGCTGTCATCATATTACGCTTAATCAGAAGAAGTTTTCTAGTAGTCTCCTCGATCAATTTAGAACTATAAAGCTGAGAGTCTCCTACTTCAGTCCAAACAACTGGAGTTGTACACCTCCTACCATAAAGAGCTTTATAAGGAGCCATACCAATGCTAGACTAGAAATTATTATTGTAGGCAAACTCAACTAAGGTAAGATGATTTTTCCACGATCCGCCAAAATCAAGTGCACAAAAATGAAGAAGATTTTCTAATATCTGATTAATCCTCTCAGTTTAACCATCAGTCTGGGGATGAAAAGCAGTACTCAAAGCTAAATTCATCCCCAAGTCTCACTAAACAACAAACTAGAATATAGAAGTAAATCTACTATCTCTATCAGAAACTATACAATTCAGTGTGCCGTGCAAACGAACGATTTCCTTAAGATAAATGTTAGCTAACTTCTCCACAGGATCTATCTGACGAATTGGAAGGAAGTGAGCTAACTTTGTGAGTCTATCAACTATCACCCAAATTCAATCAGAACCAGACATACACTTAGGTAGTCCTACAACGAAGTCTATGGAAATATCAGACCATTTCTATTCAGAAATGTCTAAGGGTTTGAGAAGTCCACCAGACTTTTGATGTTCCGCTTTATCTAATGAGTAGTAATGGCACTTGGAAATAAAAATGGTAATATCTCCCTTCATGCTAGACTACCAGAATGATTTCTTTACATCCTGATACATCTTACTACTTCCGGGATGAACAATATAACCAGAGTTATGGGCTTCTAACAGCATTTGCAATTGTAGGCTCTTAGGAATCCATAATCTAGTCTTCTGAAAAATCACACTTTCAGCATCAAGATGTAATTTGGATCTCTTTCCAATAATGATATCAGAAACTAAAATAGAATAACTTGCATCTTCCTTCTGAGCTTTGATAATCTTAGACCTTAGAGAATCATCTAACAGAATAGCAAATAGTAGAGTGCCTAAATTAGCAGAACTGATCGGCTTAAGATTTAATATGATAAAATCTTCGATTAAATATTTGTTGCAATAAAGGAAAGATAAGGTCGCTTTACAACTCAGGGAATCAACTACAACATTAGCTTTACCTGGATGGTACTGAATTTCCAAGTCGTAGTTGCAAAGTAACTCTAACCACCTACGCTGATGAAAGTTAAGTTCCTTCTGAGTGAAGATGTACTTCAAACTTTGATGATCAATAAACATCTCACACTTAACTCCATACAAGTAGTGTCTCCATATCTTAAGAGCAAAAACTACCCCTATAAGTTCAAGATTATGCACATGATAATTCTTCTCATTATGTTTAAACTGTTTAGAGGCATAGGACATTACATGATGATCTTGCATCAGAACTGTGGGGCCCCTTGTACTGACAATAAGGAAGTACGATGCTCCAACTGTGGTAAATCCTCAACTTAAGTAAAGTTAGGTGAACCCAACTTGCCTTAAGGCAAGGACTTGTCACCAAGTGCTTTAACATTCATCAATATAAATATTAAAGTGGTGGAAGCAATATAAAATAGAGTAACATCCACAAGCATACATAGTAGGAAAATAAAATACAATATAGTAACTCATCACAATGCAGAAAGTAAAGTACATCCAAAAAGTTAATTATTACAAACTGAAATGAATAACTGAAAATGAAAGTGTAACAACCAATGTTGTTACTTTGCTCAATTAAGACTAATTTAAGTCTTAATTAAGGTTCTAAGTCACTAATCAAGTTATCTAGAACTCACCTCTGAAACCTAGGTCAAATCAGAAGTCAACAAAGTCAAATCAGGAATTCTGGAAAATTCCAAACTCTAGAAAAATTGACATTTTATCTAGACCTTAAATTAAAAATCTGACTTCACCATTGCATTCAGAACACCCAAATTAGCTAGGGGTGAAGTTTTGAAGGCATTTGGAAGTCGTTGGATTTTCATCGAATATTTAATAATAATTAAATACCTCAAATAATCAAATAAATAAATACTCATCGAAACAAAAATCCGAGTGCGCCGTTGCATTCCTCACCCCTCAATTAGCTAGGGGTGATTTATTAAAAATTTTCGAAATTCATTTGGTCAGCTAATTTAATAAAAGAAGAATCATTTTAAGAAATATTTAAACAATATATATATATATATATGTTTATATAAATAAATTTATATAATTAAAGTAGGGCCCACTCGATAATTTCACGGCTTCCTTCACTCCTCTAGACCAGATTTCCAGTCCAGCTTGGACCGGTCATGCACCGGTCCAAGCAAGACACACGTCGCCTCCCCCACTCGCGATTAGGGCACGCGTCTGTCGCTTAGGGCACACGGCGAGCGCACCTCTGAGCATGGCTTTCCCTTGCCGTGAGACCTCCTTTAATGGGCAAGCTGAGATCTTAAGCAGAGGAGGTTGAATCTTCATCCCTGATACGAATCAAACCTTCCCCAGCCTCCATTCGCGTGAGCAGCCGTCAGGTACCCCGTTCCCAATCTTTTCTATTTCAATATGTACTAACCTGTACTCCCATTCGTTCTAAATACAAGTAATTTCATTTTTGTTTCATTCTTGCAAGAGTTATATCAATTAGGAATATTAATGGTAGCTGCGTTCGTCGATCATTATTATTTTCGAAGCACAAATCTAGGGCTCGTGATTTGTTCGTATTCATTATTTCTTAGATCAAATTTTTATATTCAATCGATAGCTGTCTCTTATCTCTTCATTTTGATATATCGTTTGATGCTTAAGATAATCTGTGCTTTGAGAAAATTGAAACCCTAGGAGCTAGAGTTGCGGTCCCCGACGAGGACGATCTACAGTAATCGGACCGGTCCAGGCCAGACCGGTCCGGTTTAAGCCATGGCGTAGCGGGCCGGTTTTCTTTTATTCCTGTAGTGATCCACGTGTCGGCACCATATAGCGCCACGTGGCCCCAAATGTGATAGCTGTGGTGACGAGATCTGTGGTCTCATCTTTGGCAGGCGGGGCCCACCTGGACAGGTGTCGTGCTGAGGATGTTTTGGACTGATCCATGGGGCCCACTGCTGTCACTGTAATTATTAAAAAAAAAAAAAAACATAGAATAATAAATAATATATATATATATATATATATTAATACATAAAGAAAACAGAATATAAACTTAAATCAATATTAAATAAAGTTAATAATTTTTATGATATTAAGTCATTTTTAATTCATTAAAATGTCAAACTTTAAACTCTAATAACTTGCAAATTATACATCCAAATTATGCAAATAAATATATCAAATTGATCAGAAAAATATGAGGAATTTATTGATGCCAATAATTTTGCTGTATGATTAATATTTTGCAAAGTGATTATTTAGGGTTTAATTTAAGTTAAATAATGCTACAAAACTTAATTAACCCATAACTTTGTACCCAATGATCCAACCCTATTAATTATGGGTCTTAAAGTGATCAGAAAACCCTAAAGATTAATTTGATAGTGTTCATTTTACTGTTTAGATTAGTAATTGCTTAATGACATTTAGGACCTAATCCTAATTATCCTAATTAGACCTAGAACTTCAATTGACCATAACTTGGTCAATTGAGCTCCAAATTTGATGATCCAAAGATCCATTTAGATCAGAAGAACTTAATTAATAGTAATATGTAAAAATATTTTAGATCCAACGGTTAGATTTGCTAATCATCCTTAATTATATTCTAAATCTTGATTAGTGAATATTAGCAAATTTAGTAATTCAAATTGAATAATTTAATTTTCAGAAAACTCATAGAACTACTTAAAATTAATCTATAAGAATGGATTAGTGTTTGGATGATTAATTTTGCTAATCACTCACTAATCACCCTAAATCTTAATTAAGTCTTAACTTAGTCAAATTAGGTCCAAATTAAGCTCACCACATGTTATTATGATCAGTGGGCTATTTGTAGTTCATAGTCACTGATTTTGCTTAATTTGGGCACTAATTGGCAAAGTTAGAATTTTGGCCTATACTTAAGGATCCCTTAATTAATCTTAAACCCTAGATCTTGTATTGGACATAACTTGGCCAATACTCATCAGAATTCAATAATTTAAAGTTCTATGAAAACCTTAGGGAATAACCTTCAGTAAACTAGCATAAAATTTAGGTGTAATTAAGATAAAATTACCAATATATCCTTATAGGTTAAATTCCTTAATTTGACCCTATAAGGCTTAATACTTAACCAAAATTAGTGAACTTACTGTCTAAACTCATATTAGATAGTAAGTGATCATTCCATTTTATTAAAATTTAGAATATAGCCCTAATTCACAAAGATGAGATTTAGACCTTTAAATAAGGGGCAAAACAGTCTTTTCATCCAATATTAGGGTTTAATGAATTAAATACCTGATTTCACTTCTAAATCATAATATATAGTAATTAAAATGATTTAAGCCTTGATTTAGATAATTCTAAGTCTCAAATTAGAAATTTGATGAAACCCTAAGTTAAGTCTTAAGAAAATTTCCAAGTAAATTTGAGTATTCTTCTTTCCTTAATTACTCTTAGATCATACCTTAGGTCTTTATAACATTAGTTATGATGTGCATCTTGAGAGACACTCTTAGTAATTAAGAGCCTTAATTCCTAAGTTTAGGAATAGATCTTAAGTTAGAATTCATCTATTGAGTAAATTGGGTTACTCAATAGGTGAAACCTTGAGTTTTCTAGTTTATAGATTTTCTTAGTTTATTAAATAATTATTTGATCTTTAAACTTTAGAACTAAGAATAGAGATCTATCCTAATGAATTTGATTTATCATTAGGATTTACCCTAACTTAATCTGTGAAGTGGAATTTTAAACCTTAGACCCTTAGTTTTACCTTTAGATTAATTAATTAGACCCCACCATCTGGAGTCTAATTCTTAATCTTATCTTCTTGATTTGGCTAATCAAGATGAGGTTGGGATGATTTAAAATACAAATTAGGTCGATGATTTATTCATTTTAACCAAATAGTCATCTTTGATTAAGTTATAATTAGGACTTGGCAAGTCCTAATTATCTTCAACTAGTAGGATTCGTGATTCTAAGTTACAGAATGTGTAAGAATTGATGATTTCGAAACTTATGTAACTTAGAGTAGATAGAACGAATAAAGTAGATAACAATAGATATCACGTGTGTTTTAGATAGAGTTTCTTGCTCACTTTGATTTTGATGCTTCGCATACATTGATTTTGAGCCTTATACCTTGAACATGTATTATGTACTTAAGATATTTGATAAATATCTTATGTTAATTTGGAACATTTATAAGCAGCATTGTATTTCCATTTCACAAGTGGTTTGTAAGGTGTAGCTTGATTAGTATACCTCTTCGATCAACCCGTTCGGGTCGGCAACCTTTCGAGGGTTTAATGTCCGATAATCTATTGGCCATGCCTAGTCCGAGTGATAGGATGGATAGACTCTCGCCCTACTGACTATAGAGTCAGGATTCTGATATGGATATACTAATCCAAGTTCTATCTTAGCTCATCAGGCTAAGAGTTTTAGTGATGTTTAGTTCGGAATTCTTAGCTCATTAGGCTAAGATTTGCTGAGTTCGTGTTCAGGTGACTTATATAGTCACTGTAGTTTCAGTTTATAGTTACTATTTTACTTGTATATTCTGCATCTCAGCACTATTTTACTTACAGTTTTCTTGCACATGTTATATATAGGATGCTAGTTCTACTTACTGTTTTCATATGCTCACATAGTATGTTAGTGTTTTCAGTTTTATACTGTTCAAATTATGTATGTCACCTAGCATATTTTGTTTGATCATAAGCATGTTTAGGTTGTACTTTTCTTACAGTTTTACTTTTCTTTTACTTACCTGTCTTTATTGCAGTTGCTTGGAGGAAGTATGTATTACTTCCTATTTGTTAGTTATAAACTGTAGTTTATAACTTATTACTGTTCTTTTGTATGCTTTTCTGCACCTATTTTGCTCAGTTCTGTTTTATGGTGATATTCAGTTAAACTTAAATAAACTTTTACCCTAAAATGTACTTAGACATATTGTCTAACCAGTTTTTCTTTTGTTGGCTGGGGCCCTACCATTATGAAACTGATAATGGTAGGATCTGAGTTTGTTGGAGCAGTAGATCCAGTGGAGAGCTTACCATTGGAGGAGGAGCCCGTTCTTGAAGATCTGTAGCCTTAGTTTTTTGTTTTTCAGTGAGATTGAGAGTTTCTTTCAGTTCTTTTTAAACTTATTAAAAATTGTAATAATATAGGTTTTTATTTCTTTTTCAGCACTTTACTTATTCTGTAATGTTGTATTTATACTATATTGGATGGATGTTATATCTTTTATTGCTTTCGGACTCTGAGTTCATGTATAATCATTTAGTGATAGTATTTTTGGATGAATGACAAAGTCCTTATTTAAATTGAATTAAAACACGTATCTAATTCAATCTTAAGTGGGGACCTTGTCATTTGGTGACCCCTCCACCGTAATCATGTTAACTTAAGGGTTAACAGGACCACGGCGGGGTAGGGCCGCCACAGAAAGACTCTCGTCCTCACTGGAATCAACAAGACAAAACTAGTTAGACAGCAGCTGGAAGGTCCTCCTCCTGAACTGGCTCCTCCTCAGCGACACTATCCACGAACACGTCTGAATCTGATATTTATCAGTATTACAAATGCCAGGGCCCCAGCCAACAAAATAAAAATGTTACAGTTAGACAATTGTCTAAGTATAGTTTAGGCTATTTAAATGAACTGAATATTAAAAGATATCACATTTAATTTAACTACACATGCAAGCAGTAGAGGGTGCAACAAGCTATGAAAGAATTGGAATACTATAAACTATCTATTTATAGCATGCAATATGTATGTGAAGCAACATACAAAACACTAAATAAGCAAGGTAAGGCTAAAAGCAAAAGTAATTGCAACTGCTAAATAAACATGATCATAACATGATTATGATCGAAGTAAAATATGCTGAGTATAAAAGAACACAAGTACTGAATATTATAAAATTCTAGCATCCTAAACATGTCATTCATACATATATCTAAGCCATGAAATTATACATATAACATGCAGATTGAGATAAAAAGGAAGGCCACTGAGACATGTGGCAAAAGCAAAGCCATATATGAAATATAAAACCACTGAGACATGTGGCAAAGCGAGCAAATACTGAAAATAAAACCACTGAAGCATGTGTCAAAGTAAGTCAGAAATGAACAATTCAGCTAAAGTAGTAATAAGCCTAAGTCCTAGTACTGCCATACTAGCCAATAGGCCATACAGAGCCTCCAATATCAATCAATCAATCCCCAGCCTAGCCATCCAAATATGCTAGGTCTAAATCCAGTCTATACAATACTACTACTAAAGAGGCGGACTAAGTTAGGTCATATTCTACTAACTGTGACAAAACAAAAACTGAATGATATGTAAATTCAATACTAGCTTAAGATGCATCATCCTAAGGTTTTCCTATTATGCTCAAGGGTTAAAGCTCAAAATCCAAGGTATGCAAAGCAATCTAGTCAAAGTAAGCAAGAGACTCAATCTAAACTTATGTGATATCTGTTATTATCTAATTACCGAATCTAACTATTTTTAGAAGGTACAAGCTTAGGATCTCCAATATCCAGCTATCGTGTAGAATCTCAGATTTTACGTCCTTAAAGTCAAATATTAGAACTTAACAAGCTCTAATCAAAAATCATGTGATGATTATATAGTTTAAATAAGAAAATCCACGACCTAATTTTATGGATATTTTACTCTCTTACCCAAATCTTGATCAAATAAATCAAGATTTAAGAATTTAGAACTTAAACCCTATGTTGAGTTCAAATTCCAAATCCAAGGTGATACTAAAATAGGATTTAGGTTTCTCATTTAATCCCAAAGGTAAAGGATCCTATAAGTTGAAAGATTCAGAAACTAAGATCTTAGTGAAAGGCTATTCTACTAAGTATAAGATAAATTAATCAATTAAGAACTTGAGAATATAAGATCTATATTCAGTTCTTAAGATAATTTCATTATCTTATTGATTGAATCATCCTGTACCCACATGGAAGGTTTCAAAAGATTTAAACAATCAATCATTAAAGAATTTCAATTGGAGGTGGTTTGATTCAAATTGAAGATCTAAGTCTAAGATTTAAGATCTAAAGATCAGAAGTTTGATCACTTTAGACTTCTAATTAGGGTTCTGACTTATAAGATTTCAAATTGTGATTTTCCTTAGATTCTAATTTCATACTATAAGGGGCTTATTAAGGTTATAATTGACAATTACAAGTATTAGATTAACATTAAACCAATTTTGACCTTCTTAGGCCACTTAAGATCTAAGGGTCTGAGTTTTGATCACTTTAGATCTTAAGCTAAGAATTTTACTTAGACATTACCAATTTCTTTTCTTTTAGCACTTAATTCTTAAGTTATTTTAATTGAACTTATTAATGAGATAATTGACCACTTCAATTATTAAACTTAAAGTTTAATACCATAGGATCTTTAGGAGGAATGCTTTTAGGTTTATGTATCTTAATTAAGGAATTAATGAGATCTTATGGATTGGTAATTATTATTATTCTAGGATTTCAAAGAACAATTCCAATCTATGTTATAGGGGTTTACTGAAATTTTCAGTCCTTAAGGAACATTAAATCATATTTTAGCCAAAATGACCAAAATGCCCTTCTTAAGGCAAAAATTTGGATGTTAGGGTTTTATTTCCCAAATTTATTCTAATCTATTTTAAAATGTTTCATATTGCTTAATGAAGTGGAAAACACCTTTACTTTAGGTTTTGCTGACCTAAATAATCTTAATTAGCACTAATTACCTAATTAGGCACTTAGGGTGATTAGTGAAATTAAGGCATCTTAGGCAATCCAACCTTACACTTAGGTTTTACTAGGTTTAATATAATATTAGGAACCATTCTCATCCAAATCAAAGGCTTAATTAGGGTTTAATTCACTAATCATTGATTAGGGTGATTAAGGAGTGATTAAGTAATTTAAGTATCCAAAATTAATCTTAAGGGTCTGGAATTGTTCCTTAAGATACAATGAGCAATCAGAGCCTTAAACTCATAAATTGGGCAATCAAATGATTTTATATGATTTAATTAAAAACAGAGAAGGTTTGACAAATAATTTGTAATCCAACTATTGGATCTAAGATTTTATTCTATATTCAGATTCCTTGAATTTTTCTGATTCAAATGGTATATTCAATCATACTATTTAGATCTGTATAACTAAAGTTATTTAATTAATTTATTCTGAATGTTTATTTAAATTAAAACTATAGGATTTAATTTAATTAATTTTGCAATCATTAAAAATGCTATCCAATAATTATTAATTAGGCACGGCCCAAAATCAGAACCGCGCGGGTCACGGGTCGGCCCGGCCCAGAACCCGCGACTTTGTCTTCTTCCTATTGACGGGTCCCGAGCCCGTCGAATTTCAAAGCAGAAACTCTCGGCGCTTCGGCGACGGCAGGGGCTCAAATCAATCCCTACACGTTCTTTGAGTCGAGACGCGTCGATTGGACCAAGAACCCCCATCTGGATCCCTCTGGATCGATGGGGTCTTACTCACCCGAGACGTTCTCCTGCGAGGCGTCTCAGGTCGCATGTGAGGATCTCGAGCATCCGATTTAATCTATCGATCGGGCGGCTAGGATTTAATTACAGCGCGTGGTATGAGGGACGTCGGATATAGCGCGCTGAGATGCGTGCTGATAAATCGAGTGGCCGAAATACGTGCGCCGTTGTCGGGACCCCGCAGCGGATCTGCCGCGGTCCCGACAGCAAATCCCACATAAATAAAAATTAAATAAAATTTAATTTTAATTAATTAAAACTATTTAAATTAATTTTAATAAATCTAAAATTTCCGAAATTCAATTTAGGACCAAATGAGCTCTAAAAATTTCCAAAAATTTGCCCTTAGTTAATTAGGGTATGAGGAATTCAAAAATAAAATTAGATTTCAATTTGGAGATCAAAATAATTTAGGTATTTTTTCATGGCTTAAAAATAGCCAAAAATTCTCAAATTTTCCAATTTAGCTCCGGTTGATTTCAAACTTCTAGATTTAGGTTTAAATGACCCATTGAATCCAATAGAATCAAAATCAAATCTTAGTTTAGCTTAATTAATCTAGTTTTAGCTAGGGTAACAACCTAGGGTTGTTACAAGAACACAACCAAGCCCTACCTTAGAGGCATCAGTATAAACCTAAAATTCTTTATCCTCATGAGGCAGTACTAGAATAAGATCAGAAGTTAATAACTATTTCAACTTCTGAAAAGATTCTTCACTGGCTGTGCTCCAGATAAACGAAACTTCATTTCTAGTTAATTGAGTTAACGATTGAAGCGATTAGCAAAAATTTATGAACAAACCTTCTGTAATAGCCAGCGAGTCTTAGAAAACTGTGAATCTCTGTTACAAATTTAGGTTGGACCCATTGTTGAATAGCTTGGATTTTTTTTTGATCTACTCTAATGCATTCAAGCATTAATCACATGACCCAAAAATCCCATGGACTTTAGCAAAAACTTACACTTTAAAAACTTAGAGAACAACTTGTTCTCTCTTAACAACTCAAGAATGACACGCAGATGATTTTTATGTTCAGCAGCTGACTTCGAATAAATTAGGATGTCGTCAATGAAAGCGATGGAAAATTCATCGAGATACGGCTTAAGGATATGCTGCATCAGGTTCATGAAAATGGAAGGAGCATTTGTCAGTCCAAAGGACTTGACTAGAAATAAAAAATGCCCATATCGAGTCTTACATGCTGTTTTAGAAACATCTTCATCCTTGACTAGAATCTGGTAGTAATTTGATCTTAAGTTAATCTTGGAGAAGATCTTTGCTCTGACGAGCTGATCAAATAAATCATTGATCCTATGAAGAAGATACTTATTCTTCACAGTCACTTTGTTAAGCTCATGATAGTTTATACACATCCGTATTGAACCATCCTTTTTCTTGACGAATAAAATAAGAGTTCCGCAAGGTGACATACTAGGGCGAACAAATCCATTCTCTAATAACTCTTGTAGTTGCTCTCTAAGCTTTTGCAATTCTTTCAGTGCCATTCTATATGGAGTCTTAGATTTAGGTTGAGTCCCAGAAATTAGTTCAATAGAAAACCCCACCTCACGCAAAGGAGGTAGTCCAGGCAAGTCTTCAAGGAACACGTCCAAGAACTCTCTAACATTGGTAGTCTCTTCTGGACTACTAACTTGCTTTTCCTTGATGATTAAGGTTACTAAGATTGTATAACAACCTTTAATAATGAGGCACTTTGCTTTAATTATATTAATTAGGAATGTAGTCAAGCCAAGCTTCCTTACGAAAACTTCAGGTTTCTTTCCAACCTTAAGCGAAACTCGCTTACAAAAGCAATCTATAACGGCATTAAACTTACTTAGCTAATCCATACCTAAAATTATGTCAAAGTTTGTAATTGACATAATGATAAGTTTGGATTGAAAGAATTGGTTACTAATTGGGATGTCTATCAAACATAACTTATTAACACACATTTCAGCACGAGGTGGCATTTATACTACCAAGGGATTGCCTAGGCTGTAATATTGAAGGTCAAGGGAAGAGGTATAACTCATAGATATAAAAGAATGACTAACACAAGTGTCAAAAGTTTATCACAGAATTGATTCTTAATAATTAGAGTTCTTATAATATGGAAAATAAATAAACTTTAGTTACAACTAATGAAAATTAATACAGAAAATACTGAAAATAAAATGCAGAAGAAATAAAAGAGAATAATATAAAATTAAACATAGAATGTATCGGTAACAACACTACAGTCTTCTTGGGCAACTGAAGGAGACAAAGCGTAGACTCTTGGTACCGCAGAAGTTTGAGAAATAGACTTGCCCTTATCCTTTTGTTGTAGTGGCCTTGCTTGGAAGGAGATGAAGGTACACCCTTTTAATGCTATGCACTTCCACTAGCATGAGGAGGCATTAATGCAAGTGCTAGCGCTTGGGAGTTAAGAGGAGCAGGATTTTGCACAAAATGTTGGTGATTGATCTTCATTTTATCCACAGTCCAGTTGGTACGACAGTCCCAATGACAATGATTAGTTCTGCCACAAATATAACATATACCACTAGTGTGGTAGCTCTTCTCATATGGATGTGGTATGTTACAAATATCACTTGGTCTTCCTTGCTGATTCTGCCTTTGATTCTGATTAGGATTTTGCCCAGAGATAAACTGGAAGGCCTTAGGACCATGAGGACGATTCCTCTTGAAAGGTTCAGATCTAGAAAGTTGGGATGAGAACGCTTCTTCAATTCCATTTGAGCTTGATGGTACTCAACCATACGAGAACCTTCAAGAAGTTTAGGGAAATCATCATAATGTTGAGACATCAGATGACTCTTGATGGAATCTTTTAAACTAAAAAGAAATCTAGTACACTTTGTGTGGTGGCTCGGCCCCACCGTGGTCCTGTTAACTCTTAAGTTAACATGACTACGGTGGAGGGGTCACCAAATGACAAGGTCTCCACTTAGAATTGGATTAGACACACATTCTAATCCAACTTAACTAAGGACTTTGCCATTCATAAGGTAAATATCTCACTAAATGAACATAAGAAAATACAGAGTGCGGAAGCATAAAATACAACATCCATCCATACAATATAATAATCCAGAATAAGTAAAGTGCTAAAAAGAAATATTAATCCTGAATTATTATAATATTTTAAATAGTTTCAAAAGAACTGAAAATAAACTCTCATCCTCACAAGTGCAGCAAGAAAGCTAAGTCTAAGGGTCTTCAGGTACATGCTCCTCCTCCAATGGCAAGTCCTCCACTGGATCTACAGCTCTAAGAAACTCAGAACCTATCATCATCGGTTTCATAATGATAGGGCCCCAGCCAACAAAAAAAAAATCTTAGTTAGACAATATGTCTAAGTATATTTTAGGCTGCAAGTTTATTAAGTTACTTAGATATCACAATAACTCATATAAAAGCATAATAGGAGCAGAAAAGCATAAGAAAAGAATGGTAATAAGCTATAAATAACAGTTTATAACTAAATCAACTAGGAAGTAAACACATACCTCCTCCAAGCAACTGCAACAATGTCAAGTAAGTAAAAGAAAGATTAAAGCAATGAATGTAAAGAAACTACATCCTAACATGCTTATGATCAATCTAAAGTATGCTGAGTAACATAAAAGTAAATAAGTGTATGAAAAACTGAAAATCAATCTAGTATCCTATACATGTGAAAATAACAAAAGAACTAGCATCCTATATAATAAAGGTGGAAAAGACTGTAAATAAAAATAGTGCAGAAATGTAGGAAAATGTAAAGTAAAACAGTAACTACAAAACTGAAAATTGTATTGGCTACTCAAGCCACTCAAACTAAAAGTACACCAAGTATCACTTAGCTTGATGGGATAAGTCTGAAGCTCTGAATGGATCGTAACGGTGTACTTAGCCTGATGGGCTTCAACAGAAAACCAAATATAAGTGTACTTGAATTAGTATAACCATATCAGATCCTGACTATTCAGTTTGTTGGGGCAAGAGTCTACCCATCCTATCCCAAGGACTAGGCATGGCATAGACTATCGGTCTGACCCGAACCTGTAGCCGACCCCCACCGGGTGAAATGAAGAGGTATACTAATCAAGCTACACCTTACTAAAATATGAGAAAAAGAACAATACTACTATTGAATGATCAAAGTTGACATAAGATATTTATCAAGTATCTTATGTACCTAATATATGCTCATGGTTTAAAGCTCAAAAATCAAGGTAAGTGAAGCATCAAAACAAAGTGAGCAAGAGACTCGATCTAGAACACAGGTGATATCCATTGTTGTCTACTTATTCGTTTTATCTACTCTAAGTTATATAAGTTTCAGAATCATCAATTCTTACACAATCTGTAACTTAGAATCACGAACATACAAGTAGAAGATAAATAGGACTGACCAAGTTCTAACTATATCTTAATCAAAAGACGACTACTTGGTTTAAATAAGCAAATCATCGTCCTAATTTGATGTTTTTATTAACCCAAACCCATCTTGATTAGCCAAATCAAGATGAAAAGATTAAGAATTAAACTCCAAATATTGGGGTTTAATCACTTAATCTTAAGGTGTAACTAAAGATCTAAGGTTTAATACCCATACTCACTGATTTAGATTGAGGCAAATCTTAATGAAAATCAAATTATTAGGATAGCTCTCTATCCTAAACTCTAAGGTTTAAAGATCAAATAATTATTAAATAAACTAAGAAAATCTATAAACTATAAAACTCAAGGTTTCACCTATTGAATAATCCAATTTGCTCAACAGATGAATTTTAACATAAGATCTATTCATAATTCTAGGAATTTAAGGATCTTAAGTACTAAGAGTATCTCTCATGACACACATCATAACTAATGTTATAAGACTTAAGAAAAAATCTAAGAATAATTAAAGAAAAAAGAAACACTCACAATTTACTTAGGATTTTTCCTAAGAGTTTAAGAATGAGATTTTGATCAAAATCAAATTAAGGCTTGAACTTTCTTAATTTTTGTTCTAAATCATTCTATTTACTGATTAAGTTATTTAGAAAGTGATTTTAGGGCTTTAAAATGTTAAACCCTAATTTTGGGCAAAATTATCATTTTGCCCCTATTTAAGGGTCTAAATCTCATATTTATGAATTAGGGTTAAATTTTGAATTTTAACAAAGTGGAATAATTACTTACTTCTAATATGAGTTTAGGCAATGAGATCATTAATTTTGGTTAAGTATTAAGCCTTATAAGGTCAAATTTAGGAATTTGACCTATAAGGGTATATTGGTTATTTTACCCTAAGGATGCCTAATTTTTCTATT
This sequence comes from Gastrodia elata, assembly GCA_016760335.1. NCBI lineage: Eukaryota > Viridiplantae > Streptophyta > Magnoliopsida > Asparagales > Orchidaceae > Gastrodia > Gastrodia elata. The sequence goes on along the minus strand of CM028672.1, from coordinate 5,751,537 downwards.
AGTTTACTGTAGGTTATATTCTACGGTTTTCATAGAATCTAAAATTATTAAATTCTGATAAGTATTGGCCAAGTTATGGCCAATATAAGCTTAGGGTTAAAAGGAGTAATTAAGGGATTCTTAATTAAGGGTTCAAAATCCTAATTTTGTCAATTATGATCCAAATTGAGCAAAATTAATGACTAAGGTTTAAAAATGGTCAACTGATCACAATGACATGTGGTAGACTCAATTTGGACATAATTTGGTTAAGTTATGACCTAATTAAGATTTAGGGTGATTAGTGAGTGATTAGTGAAATTAATTACCCAATTACTAATCCAATCCTACAACTAAGTTTTAATAGACTCTATGAGTTCTCTGAAACTTAAATTGTCCAATTTGAATCATTAACTTTGCTAATATTCACTAATCATATTTTAGAGTAATTAAGGGTGATTAGCAAATCTTAACCGTTGGATCCTAAATATTTTTGTAGATTACTGCAAATTAGGCTTTTCTGATCTATATTGGTGTTTGGATTTCTCAATTTGGAGCTAAGATGACCAACTTATGGTCAAATGAAGTTCTAGGTCTATTTAGGTTAATTAGGCTTAGGTACTAAATATCATTAGGCTCAAACTAATCCAAACAGCAAAGTGAACACTACTAAATGTTTCTTAGGCTTTTCTGAGTATTTTAAAACCCATATTAGGTATGTTTGAATTAACGGGTACAAAATTATGGCTATTTGAATATTTGTGATATTTTCCTAATTAATTAATATCCTAAAATTTCACTATGCAAAATATAAGTCATAGGGGAAATTGGACAGCACCAAAATATTCTTCTAATTTTGTTGATAAATTTGATATATTTAATTGTAATATTTGGATGTGTATACTATAACTTGTGATTATTTAAAGTTAAAGTTTTTAATTAAATTAATTAAGTCAATTAAATATAGGTACATATATAATATTTCTGTTTGATCCGAACTTATTTAGACAGCTAATTACTTTATACTGTTTATATATTCACATTTATATATATATATACTAATCATTTTGAATATTGATATGACATTTAGTAAGGATATTCTAATATTATTGTTAAATATAATTAAGTTTGCAAATCTGCTATTTATTATATGCCTTTACATATATATATAAATGCATTCTTAAAGTCCAAACCTAAATATTATATTTCTGTCATAATAATATATCTTATACACATAAGTATATAATTATAATTTATATATTTATTAATTTGTTTGATATAAATGGTGGGACCCATTGGCTGATTTTTTTAATGATAGCGGGCCCACCATTACATGTGTCTCAACTTTATTGGTTGCGAGGATGGAAGCAAGTCCCACCGGCTCTGATCGGTGGGACGGTAGGACCCACCCGCGGCTGTCGAAGAAATGACAGCGGGTCCGCCATCGCACACGCGGCGCGACTTAAGGCTGCCAGCGCCGCGCATCGGGCCCCCACGTGATACACGTGGACAAGCCCGACTGGGACTGTCGGGTCGGGAGTGACCCGAAAGGCCGGTCCGAGACGCCTCAGCTTCCTCCCCTAATCCGCGATTTTTAGGGTTTTGATTGCACGGCCGATCGAACTCCCGATCGATTGCAATCGAGAATGCCTTTAGGATTCAAAAGAGACTTAAGAAATCAATAGATAAAGGAAGGAGGTAGTACTTTTTTTTTTTTGGCCGGTGGTGTGAAGAATTAGGGTTAGAATGTTTGACGAGCTCGGTCGATCTCCACTGCAGCGCTCCTTCGAAAATGAGCCTGATCGACAGCTGCAGCCTATAAATGGACGAGGAGATCGCCTTTCAACGGTGCGTGCCATCTGGGCCGGAAGGAAGCTCCGCGTGTCCGCATGCGGGACACGCGCAGGCAGCCTACGGCTCCTCACGAAGGAGACAAAGCTGGACCGTCCGATCCTTCGATCGGACGGTTCGAACGAACCGTCTGATTAGACGACATGTGCAAAGGAAATGGACGACGTTTGCGAAAACGTAATGGGATCCGTTAAGTAATTTGTTATTTAAATTATAAATTTAAATAATTTCAAGTTATTTTATAATTAAATATTAAATAATAAATTGCATTCAAAAAATTTTCAATAAATCACCCATAGCTAATTGAGGGGTGAGGAATGCAACGGTTGCGATCAGATTTTTGATCCGACGAGTATTTATTTATTTGAATTTCAGGTATTTAAATAATATTAAAATATTCGACGAAAATCCAACGACTTCCAAATACATTCAAAACTTCACCCCTAGCTAATTTGGGGGTGATGAACGTAATGGCAAAGTCAGAATTTTCAATCTGAGGTTTAAATAAAAAGTCAATTTCTAGAATTTTGAGATTTTCCAGAAATCCAGTTTTTAACCCAGTTGACTCCTAATTTGACCTAATTTTTAGAGATAAGTTTTAAATTACTTAATTAGTGAACTAGAGCTTCAATTAAGACTAAGATTAGTCTTAATTAACCCGAGTAACAACTGGGGTTGTTACACCTTGCCACATCAGTGTAAACTAGATTAGGAGCAAAATAGGAAAGTTTACAGAATTACATCTCATAATCATATATAGAACAGCTTCCTTGAGTAAGTTACATGAAGTTGTTCTCGATTATGGTTTGGGCAGATGTAGGAATAAATTCCTCACAAAAAACTTGCTCAAATTCATAATACGGGATATCTTCTAGCTGAACACTTGAAAAACATGTCTTTAACTCACCATCCCACCAATACTCTGCTTCACCATGGAATATAAGTAGCAAGATGAAGGCACTCACTTTCAAGACACTTTATACTTACTAAGGTTTTCTCTATAGCCTTTAACCAGTCAATGGCTTCAAAGTGAGAAACAGAGCTATTAAATGTCAGAGGATTCAGATGAAGAAAGGTTCGGAAATAGGCATCTACCATAGGACCAGCAGATGGTTGTGGAGCCAAAGGAATTTTAGGAATAATTGGAGAAGAAGCTTGAGGTGGAGTTGGACAATGCTGAGATGGAGCAGGAGAAAATTGGGAAGGATTACAGGACAAGGCCATCTTTTCAGTAGCACGGGTTTGTGCTTCAATCACTACTCGCATCAACTCTAACAGATTTTGCATCTGATTGGTAAGTTGTAGTGGAAGTAGGTTCTTCCACTACAGGCTCAACAGGGATATTTGAATCGGAGTTTATTCTAAAGAAAGGAAAGAAAACGTAATTTAAAAATTGAAGAAGATAGGAAAAGAAATTCTCATTAAATTTGAAATATTTAAGAGACAACTTTGGAAGAAAGAGAAAAGAGCATAAGTAAAGTAGAAGCTAATTACAAGAAGCTACTAATGAAAAATAAACTAGAGCATAAAGAAACTAGTACTACTAGTTACAAAATTTTGCATAAAATATAAACTCGAAGTCCTCATAAGTAAGAGCACGATGGAGATGTTTACTCCCACGAATTAGTACTTCATGAGCATGACACCACCAATCCATGGTATGTCATCGAAGAGTTCATCCAAAATTTGGAGGCGTAGGTGATCGGGGCAAGCTATGGCTTTAAATATCGTGGCAACACAGAAGAGCCATTCCCTTGCTAACTGTGAGAAACAGTCGCCTCAAAACACAAAAAATCTCAAAATTTTGTTCAAAACATCTCATCTAGCTGCAGATACTCCATAGTAGACACGACTAAACGTCAAACCGTACTAATGATCATACTCTCAATAATAATAAAATAATATAGTAAAGTATCTTAGTTCAGTCTTAGAGTCTGCCATCTAAAAGTTTGATTAAGATTTAAGTTAGAAATTTAAATCAATTATTAGATTAGTAAGGCGTTTACTATCCTAAAATATCATTTAATTATCTTTACTATCCTGCGTTATTTGCCTTTGGATAAATGGATATCTTTATCTTAACTTAAAATTCTCAACTTGCCTCTGATACAAACTGTGATAACCCCAATATTGAGTAGTAACTAAATTCAACATTGATGTCACCACAATACCTAATACTGGATTAGAAGGAAACTAACCCAAATCATTAGATGCTATGTTTGGCCAAGGATTTAGAAGAGGGTCTTAAGGTAAGATGAGAAAATATTTATAGAATAATGCATTATATACTTATGATGTATATGAATTCAAATATATGAGATTTAAGTATTTATAATTTTATATATGAATATACTAATGATGTACTCTTACATTATGAGTATACAATATGAGATGTATGTACAATTAATTTATTTATGGAATCTTTCATAAATAATTATACATTATGATAATTTAATATAAATGAACTTTTAAATATTTACATTTATCACATTTAGGGATATGTAAGATCTACACATCCTATTCGAGATTATAAGGGAGAAAAAAATATTAAGCAATTTGATATCCTAGGATTCACACATCTTATATCATTTATATTTATCATTTTCAAAATTATATGTGAAAAAAATATATGAAGCAATTTACTATCCTAGGATTCACACATCCTATATCATTTATATTCATCATATTCAAAATTTTATGTGAGAAAAACATATGAAGCAATTTGCTATCTTATGATTCACACATCTTATATCATTTACATTCATCACATTCAAAATTATACGTGAGAAAAATATATGAAATAATTTGCTATCATAGAATTCACACATCCTACATCATTTACATAATTTAAAAATGAAGAATGTGAAATTAGCAGCTAAATTCTAATTAAATATGCAACTAGATTTTTATTAAGTATCCATTCATATATATCTATTTATTCCAAACCAAATATTTGAGCAAGAGATTTAAATCCCAACATAAACATAGTAAGTACAAAACAAATGACTTAAGTTATTACAAGCTGAAAATAAATAGTAGAAAGTAAAGAAATAAAAGTCTCTCTCTCACATTTAATACAAAGCAAAAAATTTAATTATTTAGGGGGAAGCAATTTATATTTCTTTAAGCGCTTTGTCCAGCTCCACTAGCCTCTAAGTGCATCTGATATATCATATTTTTGGCATTTTAATGTGATAGGGCAAAGCCAATAAAAAGAAATATGATTAGACTAAATAGTTAAAGTACAATTTAAGATTTGACTAAATATTTTATTATTCATTTTATATATCACAACTAGTTACAATCTAAGCATAAGCAAGAGTGCAAAAATAAAAGTACATAAGTATGAAAAAGAAAGTGAATAAAAGAAAGGAAGAGTAAAGTGAGTAAGAATATTTACATAATTTGACATTCTAGCTTACAAGCAAAACATGATAACATCCTAAATAGATTAGAAAAGTACTAAAGTGCATATAAAAGTAAATGAAATAAAGTATGTACATGTTCAATGAACTTATGCTAAGTAAAGAAAAGAAGACAGTGAAGCATTTAAATATAATTATAATAATATTCATTGCAATTTAAGTGAACTGTAAATAAGTAAAGTATAATACTAAAAATATGGAAAATGTAAAGTATGGTAATTGAAAGAAGATCTTAGACTAATAGTATTAGTCTAAGATCCACATAGTCTATAACTATAGAAAGTAACATAGCTAAATGCTATGATGAGTCTTCACAATTAATAAGATTGTAGAAGATCTCACATTTTAATTGATTAAAGTTATTTTATGAAAGTATTCATCATGCAGGCAAATACAGAATGAAGTGGGGAGTTAAACAGGTCTGTTTAACAAGTAAAGGAAAGCGGGGTCAAAATAAATAATGCTCACATTCACCATTTGAAAATATGAGGTCTCCTTATTACTTCTAATTCACCTGCCCTTAGCTTAACTAATAATATAAACCCTTATAGTTGTTAATATAAAAATTTTATTCACGTACAATGTCTTATATGAATGATTCAAATGAATAAGACTCAAAGCTAAGAAAGTATTCAAAGAAAATTCAATAATTGCAACTAAGTGATATCTAAAGTTATATAATTTTAATAATATTCTTAATGATTGCAGTTAATTGAGCTCCCAATTGACTTTAAGATATTGATATCTTGAAAAAAAATTATTTTTATAATAATAATTCGTAAGTCTTAGAATAATCTGAATAATAAATACTCATAAATTAATTTTTGAAATTTAAAATAAAAAAAGGAAAATAAAATATAAGTATAAATTAAAAAATTTAGATTAAAAATATCAAGAAAAGATACATTTTAAATTTTTTAAAATCGTGATTCGTATTACCAGTAATTATTTTTTGAATGATATAAAATAAAATATTTTACTTACTTAAAAATTTTTATACAAGTTATCTAAAAATTAATATTAATTTAAAATTTTGTTTTACTTCAATTTTAATTTGTGAAAACACCTGAATTTGTATTTTTAGATATAATTTTTATTTTATAACAGCACCTTAAAAGCATTCAGATTCCGATTATAAAATAGAAAATTTTGGCCTCATGTGCTCGCTCTCTCAGTTCAGTAACGTTTCCATTTTTCATCGACCCCCTCTTCTCATCGGTCCGTATATGCGGTTGTCGCGCATCGCCGGATTCTCTAGAGTACTCGAAACCTTATCCCATTCTGGCATAGCAGCTATGGCTTGACTGCTTCCTTCCAAAATCGGACGCTTCGTCTTCGCCTTTTACAAACCCAGAATTTCTTACAGAGCACTGAAGCAGGAAGCTTACACCCGTTTCGGTCTCTCCCCTCCCAAGCTCGACTCCCCTTCCCTTGCTGCCTACCTTACCTACTTCCGAGGCCGTCCTCGCTCTTTACCGCTCCCAACCTCCCAATCGCTGGAAGAGCATTATTGCTGCTATTAAAAGACTGCCGTATTTTCTTTCTACCGTTTCTTACAATTCGCTTGTAAACCTAGTTTTTCTGTCGCTTTCCCCGTTATTTTTGTATGCATTTAGGGGCTGTTTTGTTTGTAGTTATTTGAGGTAATGTGATGTTATTTAAAATTGTTCATAAAAAATAAGTGTTTAGTTTGATGTCATTTATGTAATGACATCTCAATAATTATGAAAATGCCATTGCATTATTTATCTGAATTTCCGTCGAAATTAACCGACATTCAGATAACATCACGCCAATCTATCGTGCGAGATAGGGGAGAGGTAGGGTACTTCGCGCGCGAGCCCGACGCCGAGCCTGCTGTCGACGCCGAGCCTTGCCTGCCGTCGACGCCGAGCCTTGCCTGCCGTCGCCGCCGTCGCTGCCTTCTCCGCCGCCGCTGCCTTCTCCGAGACGCACGGAAGGGTGCTTCGTTGCTTTCGCAGAGGTCGCCGAGACGCACGGAAGAGACGCACGGAAGGGGTCGCCGAGCCGAGACAATCTACCGTCTACGGTGAGAGTTTCTTCACTTTCATTGGTTTTTTGAGAGTTTCTTCACTTTCATGCGAATGGCACCTCATAAAATTTGATACTTGTCCGCGGTCAATCGGAATGCATGCTTTATATTAGTGCATTCATGTTCTGGTGTGTGCCAATGGTTTTTGATACTTGTTTGCTTTTGTCAAGATTATGAGATTTTATTGGATGTTTTGTGGTGGTTTGAAGAAATATCTTCCAACAAGCATATATTTTAATGATTGCAATAACTAAGATTTAGAATTTAGTAAATCCTAGAATTTAAATGGTTGTTATAACTCTTGATTTTAAAAATTGTTTGTTAAATCTTTTGCAAACTCACAAATCCTACGGTATTACAGGATTTTAGGGTCTAGCCACTAGAATTTAAATGTTCTTCTTTTTTTTTTCTTCACAAAAATGTTTTTATGAAATGGAAGTCTTATTTGGGGGTATTCTTACCTTAGGTGTAATATAACATGAATGACATTGAACCAAATAACATATATCTGAATAACACTGACATCTGTTATTTAAATAACACTGAACTAAACAGCCACTGTTATCTGAATAACACTATTATCTGAATAACATGTTATCTGAATAACATGCTATCTTAATAATTTTTCAAATAACACTGAACCAAACAGCCCCTTAGAAAAATGCATAATTGACCTAACTTCTATTGATAGCCATTTTCTCTCTCTGCTTTTTTGCTAAACTGTGTAAGCATGATTTCTTAAATGCGAGCTTGATTAAGTTCTTTAGTTGATCTTAGTTAATGTATTTCTATTCAGGTTATGAATGCGTTTTGTTGGGCATATCTCATTGAATGAAAAACTGTAAGATGAGCTGTTGAAGTTATCATAGGAAGTTCTGTAGTGTTGCTTCTATTAAGTAAGATGCTTTCCCAGCTGTGTTGCTTCAAATTTACTTCAACATGAAGCTACCTGTTGAAAGCAAACTGTTATTCTTTTCTCTCTTGCTAACATAGAAAAATTATTTACCAATTGAATTAAGTATTGGAGTTGGTTTTAGGAATCTTTCCCCTAAAACATCCTTGCCTTATTAGTGCACCTGCTACCTTTTACTCCATGTGTCCAATGTGCAATACAAGCTAACATGGCGTTAATATGGATGGTATCTCACATACCATGTAAAAGATTTGTTTCACTAATAAGTTATTTAAGTAATTGTTATGTGTGTTCATAGATATTTGATTTTTTATTGGATAAATTGCTAAATAAAGGCTTTCATACTTATAAGAATTGAATTAATAGAAGTTAGGTCAATACAAAAATAAGATTCATGAAATTATAACATTATATAAGGCAAGGACATTGGCACATTTGTAACCTTCTTGAATGAATTTATTGCTCGAAAACACAATAATATTTGGTGGATTTTTTTTTTGTGTGCACAAGTTGGATCAAGTATCTAAAAATTGGTGTATTCTTATTGTATCTAAATAAAGCATGTTATTTGTTGTCTGATTGTGATGATGATTATGTGCCAAGTGTTTGTATTGCATCGAAATGAATTTTGTTAAGTAATATTAGAATATAACTACCTAGTCAATGTGATCCACATGTAACAACCCGCCTATCCTAAGTAATAACCACCTATCCTAAGTAAGTGCATGTTATCCATTGTAAACCACATACCTCTATATATATGTGTACCCATCCATGTAATATGATATATGAGAAAAACTTTTCTCTTTCTCTCACCTCTTACTAACTTCACAAGTAATACTTCTTATAAGAGCTGAGTTATAATTTCTTTGCATGCTTCATTAGTGGAGCTTTTTGGTTGCCTACGAAGTTGTAGTAGCTTAAGCATACAACTCATCATTATTTTTCTTCCTGAATGTATGTGAGCCTTTGTAATCCTACTCCTTTGAATTAAAATAACATGAGAGCATTTGTAATGCTTCCTCTTTAAATCATTGCAAGATGAAACCCCGCTTGATGCGTGGGTCCAATTTTTTAGCTCTCCTTGTCACAAATGCCATGCTGAGACCTCTCCCTGAACATAGATAACCCAATCCCAACTTGTGTATAGGCCCCTCATATGTGGTATTGTGCCGACACTCCCTCTCACATGATGCGTTCCCCAACACTTGCCATGCCTACTACTCATTCTTGTTGCACGCGTTGCCCCCGCCCATATGCTTGTGCAGCGCGCCGCCACTTTGTGTTGCATTGCCACTGATCTACCTACCGCTTTGGTACCACGATGTTCACACATGAATTGTGCTTACAGATCAATAATGCCGTCCTCACGCTCAATTCTGTAATGCATTACACCTCCCGCATTTTTGGTTCGCACAATTCTGCATAAGCTTAAGAAGGAGAAGAGGATGTATTGTGGGTGGGAAGATGCACATAGATCTTTAATAAGAAAAAAGCTATTACTGCAGCAAATTAAAAGAGAAAAAGAAACCCAAAAATTCATTGTATATATAGGTCTTATATTCGGAAGTGGAAGTGTTAGCTTCTCCTTCTGATGGAATGGAGAGATTGTTGAAATCTGAAAGGACGGAATGTGCTTGAAGACTTGCGAGTTCCTTCTAAAAATGTGCATGTGACGAATATGAATTAAAAATAATTCCATTCAATTTAAACTTTCTAAGTACAGAATATATGAAATTATCCAGAGTCTAAATTATTACAATGCTTTCAATATTGATATATAATAAAATTAAATTAAATGCTTCATTTGTTTTTTTTATTTCTAGCAACGGTGTTTTTCGTAGGCCATGTTTTGTTCATCCCAGTTGTACTGACCCTGAGGCATGAAAAGTTCTCAGGTTTGAATCTCCTGTTAAGTTTTTTTAAATACTAACAAATATCAAAGTTTACAAACAAATATAGTAGCGAGCAAAGTATAAATGGAAGAAAACAATAGTAGGGAAAAATGATTGAAATTGAATAAAATTTATTATGCAGTTAAATATGATTGGACATTTCTCTTTTTGTGGCAACATATATATGTCACTGCAAAACAATATTGTTAGACACATTAAAGTATTGAACAATACAATAGTAGGCTCACAAGCGAAGCCAAAAAATAATAACAATAAGATGCAATTTAAAAGTAAAAGAAGATATCTCGACACATTTTTAGTTTGTACTCACAAATGTGTCAACAATCGGGGTTATTGTAAAATTATAATAAATTCAACCTTATCAAAGTTTGATTTAGCTATTACTATTATTACTCATTTTCACAGCATTAATGCAATATTCTTATCATAATTCTTGTATTTTTCTCATTTCTTAATTTACAATACTTCATGCGTTGATGCAATACTTAGTTCATTCATTGGTATTAAGATTTTGGTAGTGTACATGCCATTCCTAAGTTTAACTATCACTAAGCTTATTATCTTCTGAGGAAGTTGTGCTCTTCAAAGATGAGTTGCTATCATATGCATTCTTAGATCTATGTAAATTACCAATTAATGTGTAGTCTTCATAAACGTTCTTTTATTATTCAATTATTTTTATGTGCCTTCTACATCATACATCTATCTATATATATTTAGGTATGATACATCTTTAGGCATGATGATACATTGTGTTCTTTCATGCCCCTTATATATATATAGTCAACATATGTTTACGAATTTAGTTGTCTTCATATATGTATGTAGGCTTACACATACGTATATATTTGGGTCTATGTATGCACACAGTTTCTAAATATATAGGTATATGTGTCGCTCTTGTATTTATTATATGCACTTATAACATGCTTATATATATACACATTCAAATTGTCTTTATACACACACATATATATGTATATATATGTTTTTATATACATTTCTAAATATAAGTAGGTATGTTCATATACTATGTGAGCACTTATATATATATACATATATATTCTCTTATCATCTATATTTATGTTTGTTTAACATTCATATTATAGTTTCATTTATTCCCAATTATGTTTCTCTACATATACTTATGTGTATTTTATTTGTGCTTATTTATACCTGTTTGTGATGTTATCTTTGCATACCTGTATGCTTATTCTATGCATCTTATGATTACTTTTGCCTTGTCAACATAATTGTTAAATTAAGTGCTCATTTTATGATAAACATGAATGTATTTGTGGTTCATTTGAGTGGCAATCTTCCTATTGGATTATATATGCATATATATATATACTAATGATGTGTGTATATTATATATATATACATATATATAATATATGTATATACTAATGATGTGTTTTTATATACACACATATATATATATATGTATGTAAATATGTATATGTATATAGATTAATATTTGTTTATGTTTCATACTTCATGAAAGCTTATTAAGTAAATCTAATCTCTCATTATAGTGAAAATGCTTACGCATACAAAACTTGGTTTAGTCCATAGATATGATATCAAGTGCTTAAGATTAAGTGGGAGTGTAAAGCAAAGGTTGATAAACATAACTCCCCATTGATAAATTTTAGATTGTAAATCATCATACACGTGAGGGGCATTAATTATCGACATTCATTATCATTATAAGGTGTATACATGAGAATGAAAGTAATTAAGATTTATGCGTGCAAGGTTCAAACTTAAACATTGAGGCTACGAGTTCATGTCTATCAATTGGGGGTTAAATAAGAGTTTAAGGAATGTAGTCTTACCATCATGTGACATTATTGGTTTGATGTGAGTCACATCTACGAGTGAGTGCTCACTTTAAGCATAATTCTTAAATCACAAATCATAACTTAGAAGAGAAATGCAAAGCAACTAAGCATTTACCTAGGTTTTATATATGTCAGGTAGAAACATCTTATTATTAGACATACCCTAATTATTATTTATTTTTCTAAAGCATTTTCTCATGATTATCATTTTAAGATTGCAATTACAACTTATCATTTGTGTTTCATAGGTAATCAAACCTTCATTAGAGTTATTTAATAGAGATTAAATTAAACATTCCATATTATCACTATAGTTTCATGAAGTTATTAAGCATGGACAAAAGCTATTATAGAATTAGTATGAGAGCATAGATTAAGATCAAAGTATAGTTGACTTCTATTTGTAAGGTAAATTATAAAAGATTCACCTAATTTTATGTGGATTCATTTAATTAACATTATCATCCTTCATTAAAGATTAAACCTAAGCCCATCTTATAGAATTTAGCAAGGATTATTATTTTATTTTTAACTGTTATAATTGCATGTTTGAAATCTCATGATAAAACAATACTAATTACTTAAGAGATTTTTGCATACTAATCATGCCAAGTGATTTCTCATATAATCATGCCAAGATCAACATACTAGACTTCTTTAGGATTTGATTGAACCCTTTAAAAAATAATTGGCTTGTTTAAATATGCAATATCATATTCATTTCCTTACAAAGATATGTGCTAATGAGTTCCATAAAATCAAATTAATGGATCAAAATAGGATAAATGATTAAGTGCTAAGGGTCTTACCAAAGGTTGGGGTTGTCTTTAGGACTTAAATGAGCTCCTCAAGTGATCAAGGGGGTGACCTAATCCAAGATAAAGACATAAGTTTCACATGCAACTAACATTTCGTTTCATTGAAGAGATCAATGGAAATCAAACATTAAGGAATCAAGCCAATGAATGAGAGATTACCCAAATGGATTGCGCATGCGCTCCAAGGTTCCCTACAGTAGTCGGACCAATTCAAATGGTTTGGTCTAGCTTTTAGTGCAAGCTCATATGGGCTAACCCAAGGATGGAAAGGGGGCTTTGGAGCCTCTCTAGCATCCACAGAGGTTACAAAGACCTTTAACAATGAGCTGGAATGATCAGGTGGTCATTAACGAGCTTTGGAGTTGTCAGATAGAGATGATTTGAGCTCTCGGGTTTGATCCAAGGGGAGGTGAACTAGTTGCGATCGGGATGGCTTCTCAACTCCTAAGGTTTTTTTGGGTTTATAGGAAGCCGTAGGAGGTTGAGTGGGGTCAAACCACAGCTTGAAGTCGCTGGAGTGATGCTCGGGGGTGGAGGGTGGCCGAAAGGAGGTGAGATGGTTTGCCAGAGGTTTGAATGGCATTTTGGGTATTAAAGTATGACTCCTTCGGTTAGTAAGGTTCTATATAGGATGTTTCTCACAAGATCAGCCATTCGATGTGGTTGGATCGACAAGAACAATGGATTATTTCTCCATGTGGTGGGGATTAAGTTTTGATGGATATACGGGCATACTTGCCTAATATGTGGCGAGTTTGTATAGCTATGTGGGACTCATACGTTGCTTTAGAATGGACGAGGATGGCTTTATGTTGTTGTGCACTTGCCCTGTTTGCCAGCTTTGACAGGTCGGGGTCATGTGCGTTGTGCGAGGATCTCTCCTTCTAAGTTATGAGGGCAATCATTGCCTGCATTCTCAAGGTTAACTATTGCACATGTCAAAATTTGCTTGATTTGACTTGACGAGCGTTGAAGAATCACACCTTCTCAAGCTATTGTTACCCGTTGAATTAATTAATAAATGCCGTCATTTTTAAATAATAAAATTAATAAAAAATTAATTAAAATTTAGTTAAATTAATTCTAAATGAATTGTGTATCTTTCTGTCATTTGGATTCCAATTTTTATGAAATTTGACTAGGTTGTATTTTTTAACGAGACAAATTCATTTGCTCTAAAATTTTAAATTGAACTTAAATTATATTTTATATTAATTTTTAAATATTATAACATCTAAAATTTATTTCGGACAATTCGTAGCTCAAAAGTTATAAAATTTTAACACCTAGCTAATTTGAGGGTGATGAATCTAAATGTGCAATAATTTTTATATTTTAAGTATGAATTATTTCCCTAATTTAATATTATTATTTTTTAATTCTAAAATTTTAACTATTTTTACACTCTTCTTTCCATTATTGATTCAAGTTTTGAACATTATTTGGCTTACATTTTTACTAAGATTAAAATTAGTTTTGTTCTAATTAGCTCATTTAGCACTAAATTAGCTCGGTAATGACTTAGGGTTGTTACAATGCATGAAGCAATGATCCTTAGAAATTAAAGCTGAGAAAATGTGTCATTTTGTTATGGAAATTGGCTGAAAAAATTTGCAAAATCAAAATTAAAGTTAATAAAAAAAGTAGTTGATTCTTGGTAAAAATAAAAGATTCAATGAAATTCGAAAAAAAAAAAAATTATATTAGAGTGATTAATAGTTCAAGAGATTTGAATAACATCCCAAAAAAAGCAAACAATCATCCAATTAAAAAAATGTCCAATTTAAAAATAAAATCTTAAAACCTCTAAACTTTTAGAAATTCATAATGGAAGCTTTATATAGTGTAAGCTCTCTCTCCCCTACCTTCATTTAATATAATAGTGTTGATGTCGATCGGAAACAATTTTAACATGCTCTCATCACCAAATTAAGTGTGTGAAAGCAAATAATGCTCTTAATTTGGATTAATAGACAAATACACCAGACAACTTGTATTTTGTTCAAGTCTCTTAATATTATATGCTTTTCCTTCAATTTCAGACATACTTTTTAATAATCATTTTGTCAAGCAAAATAGCAAATACAGTAGTAATTTTGATAGTTGCTCTTCAAATTAAACTTGATTGGATATGGAATGAACTAAATACATGATGTTTTTTTTTCTTTTTGCTTTCAATACATTACTTTTCAATACATCAATACAGCCTCTAATGTTGATTTGTCAATGGGATATACCCATCATAATTATAATTGTTACTTTTGCATCTTTGACTTGCTAATTTCTCAACACATTAAATACCCTACAAAGATATCAACACCTATTTTTATTGTTGTGATATAAAGCTTGAAATTGATCATCATTCTGAAGATTGTGCTATTAAGCCTTTTTAATTCACTAATGTTTGAAGTCACTACATAAAAATCATAAATTGTATTATTTAGGTTTAATCCTCTCCCTTGCCACTTAATCATTTTTTTTATCTCTGATGTGTTGCTTTCCTTTTGTGCTTCTTTGTTGCACCATAAAGGATCAGATTCATTAGATTTGGAATTTGCACTGCGATACTCATTCAATAAAACATAACCGTATTTTAAGAGACGAGCTTCAAACCTCTCTGTACTTTAAATATATGTTGAAAATATCTTGTTTGATTTCACAAACACCACTCATTGCAAGAAATTTACCTTTTTAATGAGTAAAATCTTTGAGATGAGCTTGATGCTTGTGGTGGTCAGGGGATTAGGCTTGAAGAAAGTGAAGAACTATTATAAAAATACTAAAGTCTAACAACAAGAAAATAAAAATATCCAAAAAAAATCATATAAAGAGAAATTATAACACAGAGCTATTGAAATATTCTTTCACCAAATAAATTATCCCAAAAGATATTACAATCATATACTCTGTAAAATACAATATAAAATGATACAATTAAAATATATTTTAACTCTTAGCACATACAACAGTCAAAACTAGCCAAACTAACTATCGAACTATGCAAACTCGGCAAATATCAGGTGAAAATATTAATGAGAATGAGTTTCTAGAAATCTAAAATATATTTTTTCACTCGTGCTTGTTTCTGTAATGAAGGTAACAAGCATCGGAGATTTAGCGACAAATAGCGGGTTGCAAAGAAACTATTTAAGTATAAAACTGCAAGATATATATATACTAACAGATCAATTAGGCTAAAGTTTACCAAAAATATTGATAATTATGCATATTAATAATTCAAAATGTGAGTTTAAAATAGGAATTACGTTGAGGGCAAACCTTCCCGTGGTACGTTGATGATCTAGACATAAGTAAGGCGGTGGGTGGAAAAAATCTAAACATTATATGATGTTTCGTGATCTTCCTTAGAAAGTGTTATGTGATCTCCTTAAAATGAATGAATCAAATAAAAAATTAATTGATACAATGTTTACTCATGAATTTTATTGGTGTTGCTTGTACAAGAAATATTGAGATGCATTGATTAAGTGCATAACATTAGTTAACAGGAAATGTTTAGTAACACCATTTAATTTCTACCAGTAATTCCCATTTTAAACTCACATTTTGAATTATTAATATGCATAATTATCAATAATTTTGGTAAGCTTTAGCTTAATTGATCTGTTAGTATATGTATCTTACAATTCTATACTTAAATAGTTTCTTTGCAACCCACTATTTGCTGCTAAATCTCTGCTGCTTGTTTACCTTGGTTATAGAAATACGCATGAGTGAAAAAAACTATTTTAGATTTCTATATACTCATTGTCATTGATATTTTCACCTGATATTTGCTGAGTTTGCATAGTTCGATAATTATTTTGGCTAGTTTTGACTGTTGTCTGTGTTAAGAATTAAAATATATTTTAATTGTATCATTTATATTGTAATTTACAGAATATATGATTGGAATATCTTTTGGGATAATTTATTTGGTGAAAGAATATTTCAATGGCTCTGTGTTATAATTTCTCTTTATATGATTTTTTTTGGATATTTTTATTTTCTTGTTGTTAGACTTTATATTTTATTATAATACTTCTTCACTTTTCTCGAGCCTGATCCCCTGACCACCACAAGCATCAAGCTCATCTCAAAGATTTTACTCATTAAAGAGGTGAATTTCTTGCAATGAGTGGTGTTAGTGAAATCAAACAAGATATTTTCAACATATACTTAAAGTACAAAGAGGTTTGAAGCTCGTCTCTTATGAAATATGGTTATGTTTTATGGGATGTGCATCGTAGTGCAAATTCAAAATTTAATGAATCTGATCTTTGATGGTGTAACAAAGAAGCACAAAGTGCACAATCTTCAGAACGATGATTAATTTCAAGCTTTATATCACAACAATAAAAATGGGTGTTGATATCTTTGTAGGGTATTTAATGTGTTGAGAAATTAGCAACTCAAAGATGCAAAAGTAATAATTTTAATTATGATTGGTATATCCCATTGACAAATCAACATTAGAGGCTTGGATTGATGTATTGAAAAGTAATGTATTGAAAGAAAAAAGAAACAAAAAAATCAAGTATTTAGTTCATTCCATATCCAATCAAGTTTAATTTGAAGAGCAACTATCTAAATTACTATATTGTATTTGCTATTTTGCTTGACAAAATGATTATTAAAAAGTATGTCTGAAATTGATGGAAAGCCTAATAATATTGAGTGACTTACAATAAAATAAAAGAAGTTATCTGGTGTATTTAATTCAATTTAAGAGCATTATCTATTTTCACACACTTAATTTGGTGATGAGAGCATGTTGACGATCCACCTTCTCCTTCATCATTATTGACGATGGAATCTATCAACTTAGAATCCCAATCCAATGAGAACTCTGGATGTTGCAGCAACTCCTCACACTTGATAATTACCCCATTAGGAGAGCTGAAGTTCTTCAACTCTTCAAAGCAAAAAATTTACAAGGCCACCTAGACGGTACTAAACCTCCGCCTTCGATCACTAGTTCGAGCTACTCTTCCTAGATTTCAGCCGATCAGAACCTCGCCACTTCTCTGTATTCGATCATCTCTCCTTCCATCCTCCCCACACACTTGAGGCCGAATCCTGCAATAATGCGTGGAGCACACTAGGCAAACGTCTTCAATCAACTAATTGTTTTCGAGTCATTCAACTCAAGAATGTTCTACACAGTGTTCTATTTAAAGGACAAATCCATGCATGACTACCTCTCTGAAATCAAATCCATTATTGCCAAACATCATAAACTTTCCTTCCAAAACATTCTTATAGATCCTATAATGTTTTGAATTTTTACACAGATGTATGGGGCTTTGCTCCAATTTTATCTAATGAAGGGTATAAGTATTATGTGTTTTTGTGGATGATTACTCAAAGTTTACTTGGCTCTTATAAAATAAAAAATCTGAAATATTGCAAAATTTCTTCTTCTCTACAAATTCATCGTATGCCAATTCATCACCCTTGTAAAAATTTCCAATCTGATGGAGGTGGAGAAGTAGCTTAAATAATTTTCATAATCTACTCAATAATCTTGGCATCCACCATCTAATGTTTTGCCCATATACGCCACAACAAAATGGTTTTGCCGAACACAAACATCAGCACATTCTAGAAAATACTCGTGTTCTTCGCGAAACAGCTCATCTTCTCGAACACTTAGGCCCTAGAAGCCCTTCTATTTACCCAATAAATCATCTACCTTCTTTAACACCAAAGATCTCTCCCCATTCCAACTCCTCTACAAAATCACACCCAACTATGATCATCTTCGGGTCTTTGGATGCTTGTGTTTTCTACTTCTTTCCACCTACGAAAACCACCAAGTTGAGACCAAAAACTCTACCTTGTGTCTTTTTCGGGTACTCACCAAATCATAATGGTTACATTGCTATAACCCTAAACCTCCTCTCTAATCTCTCATCAAATCCAATTCATCCAAAACAAATTTCCCATCTCACAAAATCAATCTCCAACTCCTTTCACCAATTCACATTCATACACCAATCCAATTACTCTTATTCCATGCTCCTCACAACTGGCGTATCACTCCTCTCACAGCCCTCAACAGGAAGCTCCTCCTTCTTTCTCCTCTCGATTTTCCATCTCCAATTCCACAAAGCCGACAACCTCACCGACTACTCCACTTAACTATTCATCTCTATCATCACCTCAATCTCCACATTCTCCACCAAAATAAAAAATCAAACTTCGTACACACCCTATGCTCAATTGACTGAAAATAGGGACCATTAAACACAAGACTATATTCAATCTTATTACGCCACTTCTCCAACCGAACCCTCATCCTACAAAGCTACAGCCACACAAGAACATTGGAGGCTTGCTATGCAAGAAGAATATAGATCTCTAATGGATCAACACACCTGAACCCTAGTTGTAATGACCCTAGGTCATTATAGGTATACATTGAATTCCCGATTCGTAAATATCCCGCAATTATCTGTTTCCCGTTAAAACTCCCGCTAAAAATTCGATTTTTTCAGTTTTAATACCTAAATTAGAAAGTTTTCAAAAGATTAGCAGTTACAAAAAATTAAATAAAATTTTTCCATTTAAAAGCAAATTAAGCCGTTACGCCATACCCCTACTAATCTATGGGAGTTTTGAGGAACGGTCCGATCGGTTCAAACGGGTGTGCGTTACGCACGCACACCCTATATAACCGAGCGTATGGCATTAGACTCATCACTGCTCAAATTCCTCTCACCTCACCCCTCTCAGTCGCTCGACCACTCTCACATAAGACGCGGTAGGTAGTGAACGTACCTGGAGACCCACCGAGCAGGAAGGAGTTCCGTCGTAACCCCTACGCCAAGAGACGGGTTAGAGTGCGGCCTCACCCGCTCGACCCTTCTTCCGTGCCGGTTCTTCTCTGCTAGGCGCTCGATCCTCCTTCTGCTGTAAGCACGAGAGACGGACCCCGGAGTCCGACGCTCCCGACCCCTACTCGCGTAGTTCTCCCCAGTCGACGCAGTTGCCGACCCGCTCGAGCCCGATTCTGTGCCGACCTTCTTCTACCTCCTTTCCGACGAAGCTCTGCGCCCACGTGCTCGACTGTTTGCGTCTGCGAGCTCGACCCGCACCCGTAAGGTTAGAAGCCCCTCTGTCGAGTCTTAGGGAAAGTAAAGAAACCGTTTGTGTTAATATATAGTTATATATATATACATGTATATATAAGCATAAATATATATATATATACATATAACCTATATATATTTATATATATATATGTATATATATTGGTATAGGTTTAATAAACAATAATAATCATAATAATAATATTAGTAATGAAATAGAATATAATAAATTGATTTGATTTCAAGTTTTAGGTAGAAAATTTTTGTGAGTAGCTTAATTTAATTAATCTATTAGCATGCTTTAGTATCAAATCCCAGATGTCTAAATCTAGCTTAGGTATCAAATTATTGTTCCGATTAATTGGAGTATTATTTTAAGATTTTAAGCCAAGTTTTAATATAACTCATTACTATAACACTATATAATCATGTGCTATAATAGGATTTAGATGAGTTAAATATGATTTATAATTAATAACAATTGAAATACTTGACATAATATTAGTAATGTTTTAAAACCTCTAAGACAATTTCAGGACTCTTAAGAGGAATTATAGTAATGTACCTTTTAAAAATTTAAGTTAAGGGATATGAAAATAAGAAGATGGGTAGTTTATCGAGTAAATAAGATCCATTGCAATATAGTATCACTTTCAAAAGTTTAATAGAATTCTCAATCATAACTTTTGCAGATCCATTGAAATTGTGAGTGGAACGTCTAGTTAAGTCAAACACAATGTACACTGGATATTACTTTATATGCTTTTATTTCATTTGCTGCTTATGCATCGTTTTGAACCTATTTTGTACTTAATATGTTATTCTTACTACTAATTAGGGTAGAGAAATTGAATGATGTTTATGTGTCTTGTGAATGTTGCAAAAAGGGTTCTGAAACGGAGCATGATTAGGTTAGGGACGGGGCTAGTCCTCGGGAGCTATAAGGGTGCCATCTGGAGCCTTTGAGGGAGGCACAGGTGAAGGTTGCTTAAATGCACGCTGCCATTTGAGATCCTTAAGTGGGTCCAGGTGAAGGTTTATGCTTAAATGAATATGAACCCAGCCTCATGGTTCTGGCTTTGGCCAACAGAACTACTATTATTGCTTCATGATATCATAGACATAAACACAAACATAAATTTGTATGCGATTATTACTTTCTGTTTGAAACTTGGCATGTGCAAGAACAGTTATTTTGCAGGAGACATATTTATCTTCTTGTTTTTGAAACACACTATTTCCTGCAGTTATTATCATTTTGCTTTCCGCTATACTTTAAGTATATTTTTAATATCCATTGTATTTAGAACGTGCACTAAGATATTATTTTTATAATGCCAGATCAGATACAGTTGGAGGCGGTTGTGATATAGTCTAGAGGCGTAGCGCGGGAAAATAACTGCCCATTCCAGGAGTAATAGTTTGATGTATATGAAATTTTATGTAATAATTTATAGATGTTATTTTTATTTTAAATTGAATGAATATCGTTTCTTTTATGTGAATGGCTTGAATGTTCGTTAACTACTATTTTATCTAACTGCCAATATGATCCTGCGGAAAGATGCATCCGATGTTAGTTTGGTTCTTACCAACCTAATTTGGGTCATCACACTAGTACCTTCACTTCCTCATCAAAATGTGCTTGGTTGTTGGTGGGCATACATAATAAAGTATAAAGATGACAACACAGTGGCATGCCATAAAACAAGATTGGAGCTCAAGGATTCAACCAAAATTATAGGACTGATTACTTGGAAACATTTAGTCCGGTAGCTAATATGCCAACCATCCAAATTCTTCTGGCAGTTGCTACTCACCACGGATGGTCGGTAGTACAATTGGACATCTCAAATGCATTCCTCCACGGGCATCTAATTGAAACGATATACATGAAACGACCTAGAGGGTTTGTGGATCCCAAATTCCCTAATCATGTTAATATGATTCGATTCGATCTTATCTGGGCGTATCTAGGCGCATGAGACCAAACACCTGAGTGCACTACATCCGGACACAAATTTTGTGGATCTAGACGCACTCCAATTGGGCGCCTAGGCGCACATTCTGGGCGTCCAGTCCCATTAATTATTACAATAATAATAACATAAATGCTACTAAAATAAAAATGATAATTATTAATAAAAAGTTATTAAAATTATTTAATTTTTTGGCATGTCACAATGGGATACTTAAATTTCTTCTTAAGATTCTAAATCAAATAAGATGAGCACAATACCTTGCAAACTAAGTTAGATGCTCACAAACCCCTAGACACTCATTTGAGCCCAGTTAGATCAAACCTTGGTAGTAAACCCTTAAATCAGAAGCTTTATCGTAGTATAATTAGTGCTCTTCATTATCCTACAACAAGCAGACCCGACATGATGTTAATGTCTACTTGTGTGCAGGTTATAAAACTGACCTTTCGAAGACTCATCTTATTTCTTAAAGTTACCTAAACGTTTGGTCTTTGGTATCTTCACAACATCACTTCATTTTAGTTTTTCAAAGTTGACTTGAAGAGCATATTTGACACTTGTCAATTTATCAGGTTGAATTAGCTCTATCATTTGTAGAAGCAGAATATATTTCTGCTGAAATTGTGTTAGTGAAGTCTTCTGGCTTCACAACTGCTTGATTACAGAATAAAGCTTCAAATAATTTCAATTAAGTGCGACAATGCTAGTGTGATTAGTCTCACTAAGAACTCTGCCTAGTACTCACGCACAAGATACCTTAAGCTCCACTTTATTAGGGATCATGAGTCGAATGAATATCAAAATCATCATATTAGTTTGAAATTCAGTTAGCAACTTGTTTTGTGTAGTCTGCTTATGCGCGCTAAAAGTTTTAAACTTTATTTCCTTTTGTGTAGTTAGGGACCATTATGAAGTTTTTCTATGGCTAGTCCTAAAACCATTAATTTAAAATATTGGTAGCCTCAAATTATTGCAGAGTATTTGTTTTTATCAAAATTATGCCATTCATGGTCCATATGTCTGCAATTTCTCCCCTTTGATGATAGTAGAACTTTGTGATAACCTATGTATTTCAAGTAAAAAGTTTCCCTAAAACAATGTTAATAAAACAAATGGTAAATGTGAAACTAAAGTAGGTAAAATAGATTTAAGGAAGCAATAATACGGCCAAAATTGATTATCATTCCTTGTAGGATTGGTTTTTAATTTTAACATTTCTTCAAGTATTGTCTTTTGTCATTTAGGTCAGGTCAATGCTTCTACAACAGAGGTAGGAATATGAATGAAATCTATTGGCTGTGAAAGCTCAATGAGAACAGGTATTATGGGCATTTAAAACTATCTTTGAGAGAGAGTGACGAGTTGAGCTAGTTTGAAGTGCATTTTATTAATCATCATTGGATGCAAGCAAATCTATAATTCTTTGGAGTTTGGTGCTTAGAAGTAATGGTCCTCAGAGTATGTTTTGTGAACATGGGATGATATGATTGAGTCATAGTATTTTGGATTTGTATAATATGGGTATAAATGGTTTAGGTTGAGCGGAGATAGGTATATGGGAGATACTTAATTGATAGAATTTGCAGAATCAAAACATAGAGAGGGTAAGTGTTGGGAAGATGCATCTTGTTATGTTTTGAGAAGTAGTTCTTGTGTTCAAGAAATGTCATATTTGTAGACACAGGTGATTTTCTTGTGGGTGGATGATAGTTGACGTATCCTTTTATAGTATAGAAGCATCCAAGGAAGGTCCGCTAACGTGCATATGAAGACATTATATTTTTAAGGGATAAGACTGTGTACAACAAACACAAAATCAATAGAGGGATTGAATAGATGATGCATGATGGGAAGATGTTTAATGAGATAGAAATCTGTTAACATAACTTCTGCCCTTAATTTGTACGCTTACCTCCATCGTTTTGGTTTAATGTGTGGGCTTAAGCCTGATAATTAATTCTTTGAGTATTAATGAATTGAATAAACAAAGCAAAATTTAAAGGTTTTAATAGCTCAAAGGTTTTAGCACTTTAATTAAATTAAAATTTTATTTTATAAATAGAATTTTATAACAAGATAGACACCAGTTTTAATTTATTATATTTAGGAAACACTACTACGGCCATCAATATTTAGAACAAAGTAGTAGAATTTGTTGGCTGGTAATAAGGGAGCAGGATTCAAACAGTACAATGCATTAATGAAAAAGTAGTAGCTCGTGGAATAGTATGAACAAAAACATATTCGCTCATGTTTGCAAGTACGCAAGTGAACTCAACTGGTGGAGATATATTGTGAAAGATAATTTGCATAATCGTGGGAGACTGATGCTTGTGTTACTATGAAGCGTAACAATGTGTGAAGTAGAAATGAATGATTGTGAAGGCAGATGGCTAAGTAAATATAATGCAGCAGATTCACTTCTGATACCTATGATTCTCAAGGTCCATGATTCTTGGAAAGATAAATGATAATTGGAAAAAGTTCTCATTTCTTACAAACGAAGTCATCTAACAAAGAGTGTAGACTTAATGGGAAGGGTGGCATTTAGACATTTTTAGTTACAGATCTACTATTAGTTTGATAGCCCATACCAGTAACTTGAGAAGGTGATTCACCAGCTAAGATGATGATGAATGGATCAGCAGACAAGAGATTGAAACAACAATTTATTACTTATCTTCTGATCAAATGCACTTAATGATTACTTTAGGTAGTGGAGACAGGAGAGAGTAATACCTATGGTGAACTATTCGAATTAGCAACGTTTGATGGCAAGATTTTGGTAGATGCATGGTTTTCTTCAGCAAGTAAAGGCATAAAGTGACGAAGTAGTGACTTAAGTGTTGGGTTTAGATGGGATGGTGAGTGAAGCATTTTTGATATAAGCCATAATTTTTTACAGTGAGTAAATGATTAATGAGATGATCATCCACACACACCCACTTCCACATTCTTTTCTTCGTCCAAAGTTCATTTTGCATTATGTTGATTAAAAGGACAATATTTTGAAACATAGATGCAACGCTCAGATGTTTTTGGAGCACCCCTAATTATGGTAAAAGTTTCGTTCAAAGAAGGAAGGTATGCTCTGAACACCTTGAATAACATGAACTTCTACATCTAGGATTTGAAGAAACTTTACAGCCTACAAACATTTTTTGTTTATCATAAATTTAACTTGATCTGCGCTGAAAAGAAAAATGAAATTATTTTAACTCATAATCGTAGAGAAATTTGAAAATGATGCACTATATGGGTACCATATTGTTGCCTCTGAATAAATTGTGAGAATGTCATAAGTTTTCTTGTTATCTTAAAATACAAAAATGAAAGGTATTTCCAAACTTCTTTATGAATTTCTTACATCCATCAAGAGGTAATAATAGCAGGTTTCATTGAATTCCATAGAATACTAGGGAATTGTGCTTAATTATGATCCCATGAATTATAATCTGAAGAAGATATATCAGGAGGAAGTAACTCTTTGTGCTTTAGCATCATCCGTTCTTAGAAAAATTGTGAATGGGAACTTTTCATCCAAGATTGTTCTCGGGTTCCTTAAGTTTGATATTTGTAATATAATTGGTGTTAGAAAAATCTGATATATGGTAAAGAAATATTTTGTGAGCTGGTAACTTCTATCATTTGGGATCAAGAGTTGAAAGCACTACAATTTTTTTTTTGATGGAGGGTTTAGAGATGTTGCTACTTCAGCCTAGTAAACCAAGAATTTGACTCATAATCGTCTTGGAAGCTTTGAGGATGCTGGAGGTGACAAGGGCTGTGGTGGTTTTGTGGATGCCTTGTGATTGAAATAGTTGATGGGTTGCGGAGGTTTCTGAGGCTGTTGTTGTGGAAGGACATTGATGATGGAAAACCTTCTTTGTTGCAAAGGATGGGATATGGAAAAAAGTCTTGTGGGTGGTTGCTGAGGGTAGCCGATGCCGGATCAGCGGAAGCTAACCCAGCACCGGTTTGCTTGTGGAATAGTAATAGCAATAACAACAAGCAACAACAAATCCTCTAACCCCAGGATCATATTGAGTGATTTAAGAGATAAATATATAGACATCAAACATAACTCATTTATTCAATAATTCACGAGTCTCGGATACATAGATTAAAATAAAAGAAAAAAAATACAAACTCTTAAAAATATAGAGTCAAAAAAGAAAGCCGAAGATCAGCAGGAAGCAGTATCAGCACTGCTTGGTTCTTTAGCACCTTTCCTCAAGGACGAACTCCTGATCTGGGCACGTTTCAAAAGTGCGGGCATTCGAAAACCAATTAGTTGTGAAACTAAGTACTGATAGATGTCATCTTTACAAATGTTAAATAATAAGCAAAATAATCAATATTTGATAGGAAATAAAAGTTGTACAACCTTATCCCTGCAAACTTGTTTCAATTGCGCTTGAAACTTATCATTAAAATAATTGCAGTTACAAAAATAAATACAGAATTTCAGCACTTGATATTTGAGGCAAAATATGATTTTATTGGGCAAGTACAAAATCGAGGAAAAGGGGGGTTTATTTTTGTGTTACATATCTCTACTTCTCTCTATACCTGCCCTCCTCAAAGGCTTATCAGTATAGGCTCCTTATGACTCCCGATGTCGGACAGCCCTGTCCTAGCGGTTGTTTGATCAGACAAAAAGTATAAAACAACATGGAACCCTTGCTTCTCACTTATCCAAACTTATTCATATATCATTTTATGTGACTTTAAAAAGCACTTGTATCAAATTTGTGCGATGCTGAGCAAAAAAGTATATTTAAACAAGAGTAATAAAAGACATCTGATACCTTGTTCTTTAAGTTCAAAAGTTCAACAGTTCGACAGTTCGGATGAGTGACAGTTCGCTCATTCTGCATTTAGGTTTTGGATATTTTTAAATTAGCTCTCAGCCAATGTTTTTAGGAGTAACATTTATTTTCATTTCGATTATGTTCTTCTTTCGCTTTCTTAAAGTCTGATTTTAAGATACTGCAATGACAATAATGTTTATTATAGCGTTTATTAATTTGCTGAGGATAATAATTATATTTGATACAATATTATTGATATCATTATTTTAATGACAACAATAATATAGGAATGAAAGAACGTAACAAAAATGACTGTCAAAAATGAAAATGCTTAAACTAAAATTATAGTTATTTTATAACATATGTATAGTTTTCATTATTAATTAATGAGAACCATATTAATGTGAATGACATATTATATTATCATTATTTTTATAATAATAACTATTAGGTAGGTATAAATTAAAAGAATGTAGAAATAGCAAAATGATTCTCCTCTTTTCTTTTCCCTTTTTTCTCTATCTTTTAAACTTATTATCTTACCTTAAGATTAGGATTGCCGGAAAGCGGAGGGAGGCCGGAGCGGGATGGCCGGAGGTTGGCAAGCGGCTGACCGGCTGGAGGAAGGCTGGTTGGGCTGTTGTTGGCCGGCCAGAGGAGGGGGGCGGCTAGCCGGGCTGTTGGGAGAGGGAGGAGGGGCTGAGGGAGGAGAGTGGCTGCTGAGAGGGGGAGGAGAGGGCTGCAAGAAGGGGAGGAGGGGCTGCAGGTTTAGGGTTTGGAGGAGGGGGCTGTGGGGGGAATATGGAAGGAAGGGGGAGGGTTTATGTAGAGGAGAGGAGGGGCTGAGGGGGTCGGCCAGGTGGGCCGACTAGCCTGCGCCAAAAACGGCGCACGCGGCCCTCCCTGGTGCGGAACCTTCCGCGCCAGAAGCCCCGTCGGGCGAGCGACGCCGGAACGGGGGGCGAACAGGGGAGAAGGAAATTAGGAAATTTTTCTTTAAAAGAAAAATTCAAATAATACTTAAAGTTAAATTATTCGCATTTTTCTGCCGTTTGGCGTCCAAATATAACGAAACTTGGCACCGAGGTGTGTTATGACATGACGAACACCCTCGCGCCGAAAATTTTCGATTCGGACAAATATTTTATTTTTAATTAATTTTTAAAGTTTAAAAACTGCAGAAATTAACCACGATAAATCCGACGCTCAGAATTTGATGAAACTTCTCGAGCAGCCTTAAAATAATATGCTTAACACAACGACACTGAAATTAATGAATTCTGACACGTATTTCAAAGTTTTGAGTTTTAGAATTTTAATAATTCAAAAAAATAAATTGGGAGTTTTTGTTATCCGAATTCTCTTAAACTAGGGCACTTTGATTTTAAAATTATTCTTATCTAAGAGTATTTTTGTTTGCCATAATTTAAAATTTCCCGGGGTTTTGATGTCTGAAGCGGGCTCTGACCTAATTTTGAAAAATAACGAAATTGGGTCGTTACAGTTGCATAGGGTGGGGAGTTGCTGCAGTGGGCTGTGGAGGATGAGGAGGGGGGTGGGCTATGACTTCCGAGGATTTGATGCTGCTGTGGCCTATGGTTATGGGGGACGTGGAATGGCGTGAAGGGCAAAGTGGGATGGGGTGGGGGGACAATACTCTTCAGAATTTTTTTTTTGTTCATCTTTGAATTAATGCGGCCTACAAATAAGCATTATTCAAGCACAAAGAAGGAAAAAAAATTAAGACAATATTTTCATTGTAATAACTTAACATTCTTGCATTATATATTTCTAAATGTAATAAACAAAAATATGAAAAGAATGATACTTATAGTAATGTAGAATCTCAGCAGGATCTTCTAATAATATAAAATCTCTTCAAAATCTACAAATATTATAGATTATCAATAGAATCCCAGCGAGTTTTATTATTCCACCTTAAGAGCTTCTCTTTAATCTGATATTTTGTTCTTCTGTTGTAATCAGCTTAATTACCTCATTCATTTTTATTGTTTCCTATTTGGTATCACTCCAAGGAAAATTGTGGTTCTATTGCAGATGGTTACTGCTTGTTGATTTGACATCCTTCATGGAATTGTTCAATAGAAAGCTCTTTTGGATAGTCACTATAGTATAATTAGCTGTTTTCTTTATTGCCTATTTATCTACGAAAGCATGGGATCACACTGTTGCCGGCAAAGCTCTTTTAATGATGTTATTACTGAAGAAAGTGCACAGGTATGTTTCTTGATTACGATGATGTTATTATGAAGGCGTCTACTGTTAATGTGTTGATTTTGCATTAGAATTGATACAAACAAAAAATTTATACTGATCTGCATTTTATAATCTGCAGGCTGCAGACATAGAGAGGCGAATCTCCCAGGAAACAAAGGCTGAGCAACACATACATAAACTCTTGCTTCTTGGTACACTTTTGATATAACTTCTCTTTGCACATTACCTGGGCCTACTTTTACCTTTTTATTGGCCTTTATTGTATAGATAACTCTTTGGAAAACACGAACATGTTGGCATTGAGGCATATTTTAAATTATTGAATTCCGGATTTTTTTGGTTTGAAGTAATCCCTTTTTTGAAGTGGAAGTTTAGTCATTCCAAAAGGGTTATTATATAAGGAGTGTAGAAGTATATGCACCTATATATATCAGATAATATAATTATGATCCTATCAATAAAATAAATAAAAAGCGCATATAGATTAATCCTAGGTAATTTTATAAATTCATGTTATGATATACTGTAATATATGTTATTTTCATAAATAATTTAATAAAAAATCCTTACAAATTACTTATTGTTACAAGAACTGAGAGAAAATTGAAGTCTTTCTCATTTTAGAACTTGTGCAATTACATGAGGGATAGATGAAAATATGCTATATATAGATTACTGAGTTATGACTATAGAAAATTTTAAGTTACTGATTGATACTGACTTGTTAAATAAAACTAGAGTTAATGGGTGAGATTTTTCCACTTCTTCTCAAGTTGGTGTATAAATCTCCTTCATTCCCAACTTGAATATAATTGATTGAATTGTAGGCTATATCAGATATCTTGTGAACACATTGGCTAGTTGATAGTTGGTTGAGAAATATGGAGTGCATGTGAAACCGCTATCTAATTTTTCTTTTATAAAATGACAAGTTTCTTCAATCTATTTAGTTCTATATTGTTGTATAAGCTTGATAGCAATATTGCTGACAAACTTATTTTCATAGCATAGTCTCATTTATAATTCAAATTTAATTTAAAGATCTTCAAGAATTATTTTTACTTGTAGTAGCTCACATATTCCATGTGCCATAGTTCTAATTTTGGATTCACACTTTGATCTTGTCACCACACTCTGTTTATTGCGTTTTCAAGTAACAAAATTTCTTCAAGGAAGATATTATATCATATAGTTAATTTTTTTCTTAACAGTTCAGCTAGCGTGGTCAGTATTTGTGTAAGCTTCAAGCACAAAGGTTTCTCTCTTTTTAAATTAGATACTTTTTCTAGAAGTGTCTTTGAGATAACGTGTGATCTTGTAGATAACTTGGTAATGAGTTTCCTTATTGCATGTCTGTCTTATGCTTAATTTAGCTAATTTTGAATAATTTGAATTTTTTTCTTAGTTTATTTAATTGAAAGCATAAACAGAACATGTTCAGTTCTTATGTAGCTTAACAGAATTTGTCTAGCATTTTATTAATAACCTATTTCTTTATTAATTAACACCATTAATTATTAACTAAGTATTGTTTTTAATTAAGATAATTAATTATGCAATTAATTAATGTAATTATTATTTAGTTAAATGATAAATTAACATAATTATTAACTAATTAAGTTAATAATTAATTATTTAATGTAAAAATATAACTTAGTAATTACTTAACATAAACAATATAATTATTTAATTAATATAATTATTTATTAATTTATGCAATTAATTAACCTAAATAATGTAAACTATGTAAATATCATTATAATTAGTTAACATAATTAATTAGTTACATTTATTGATGTATTTATTAATGGATGTTAATGAACATGTTAATTAATTAATATTAATTGACTTATTTTATTGAAGTTATTAATAAACACAATTATTAATGAAACTAACATAATTAATTTTCATTATTAATTCATTGGCATAATTAAAATAAACATAATTCATTAAAATAGTAAATATTATTTAGTTAATACAACTAATTAGATATTTTAATTTGTATAAAAAATTGACATTAGTTAACATGATTAATTATTGAATAATCATTAATGATTGCAAGTTATTAATTAACACACTTAATTTATTAACATTAAATATTAATAATTATTATCACATAATTAACATAATTAATAGGTGACAATTAATATTATTATATTTTAATGCAAGTATTAATTTGTTAATTAAAATAATGCTAATTAGTGTAATAACTATTAACTTTGTTTGGCAAATTGTTAGTTTTTAACTTA
Organism: Gastrodia elata; assembly: GCA_016760335.1. Taxonomy (NCBI): domain Eukaryota; kingdom Viridiplantae; phylum Streptophyta; class Magnoliopsida; order Asparagales; family Orchidaceae; genus Gastrodia; species Gastrodia elata. The sequence continues at coordinate 5,720,358 of CM028672.1, read as the reverse complement.
ATTTTTGATGTAATTATTAATATAATTACTAAATAATAACTTGATTATTTTATATAACCTAATTGTTAATTTAATAATTGATTATTGTTATTATTTATTAATGTAGCTAACTAATATAATTATTTAATTAGCAATAATGATTAATTTATATAACAAATTTTTTAACATATTTAAGCGTAAAAGAAACACATTTAGTTATCTCACCTTAGTTTTATCTTAAGCCAAGTCAAGCTTGACTTTGACATAATTGGGCTATATTAAGTTAGCTAAGTGGAGGCAATCTGTTTGGGATAACAATTCAACAACAACAACACAGCCACCAAACCTTAATCTTACTAGGTGGAGTCAGCTATGTGATCATTTTTTCCATTGTTCATGATCAAATAGAAGTTCCTCCCTAAGGTTCAAATAAAGAAGGTCCCATCTAGTAGTTTTTGCCATGTCTTTTTGCTCTCTTCTTCCATGTTTATTATGGGAAAAATTTATAAACTTAAATTATCTAACATAGGCATTGAGTGGTCTAGGGTTAATATGCTCGAACCCTCTAATGCGGCATTCTCTAATCTTATCATTATTGGAGTCACTTCAACCTTGATACAGATAAACTCATTACTCATTCTATATTTACGGGTATACTCACTATCTACTTGAGCAACTATACTATTGATAACACTAATCTTATTGATAAGTTTCTTCTTTGTTGGCCAATATTCGACCCAATTTAACATTTTTGGTTGTATAGCGGCTTTATAAAATTTTCCTTTAATTTTGAGTGATTATTTTTAATCGCACAACACTCCAGAAGTGCTCATCCATTTCATCTAATTGTCTTGGATCCTATGAATTACATCCCTTTTGTCTCCAAACATCTATGAAGAACTTCTCTTGGTACTCAATCGCAAGCCTTTTTAGGTAAATAAAAATAAAATGAAGATTTAATTTATTTTCTCTAAATTTTTTCATCAAACCTCTTAAATATATATATGGCTTCTATGATATATCTACTTGCACAAGACTAAATTGATTTTGAGAAATACAAATAGCCCATCGTAATCTATATTCCATTACTCTCTTTCAGAGTTTTACATATGACACATTAACTTTATTTTTTTGTAATTTGTATTATAAACATCACTTTAATTCTTGTAAATAGGTATAAAATACTTTTTCTCCACTCATCTAACATATTTTAGTTTTCAAAACAATATTAAATAACTTGGTAAGCTAATAAATAACTTGGTAAGCTAATAAATTCCTTGTTCAATGCATTGATAAGCATGTCATTCGATTATATCGCTTTTTTGATCTTTATCTTTTTTAAGACATTTCAAATCTCATTCCAAATCTCAGCTTTACTAATCAAGTGAAAGTGTAATTGAGATTATTTTTATAACATCAAACTCACTGATATTATTTGTATTGGCATAACTTTTATTAAAAAAATTAGTAAAATAATCTTTCTATCTATGCTAAATATATTCATTCATAAAATTTTTTTTTTGATCATCATCTTTAATATATTTTACATGAGTTAAATATTTAGTTCTTTTATCTCTTAATTTGGCTAACTTATAAATATTTCTTTCTCACAATTTTTAATTTATTATATAAATTAGAATGCTACACCCTCAATATAACAAACTGTTATTTTGAATTCACGATGAGTTAGTTATATTTCTTTCAATTTTTCTGGGTCTTATACTTAAACCATTATTATAATACATTTTTTTTTTTAATCTTAACTTGAACATCTTATTCCTACCATTATGCATTTTTATTATTGGATACTCTCTTTTAATTTTCCATGTAAATTCTTAGCTACATTGCAAATACAATTTGCAACTAAATGCCACATACGATTGGTTTCACCATCAAAATTCAGCTGTCCAAATTTTAAAACATCACTTCTAAAATATTTATATTATCGTTCTTATAATTCCACTATCTATTTTTAGAATATATTTTAGATTTAATATTGTTTTCTTACCATTTGTTTTCAAATTCTACCAAAAACCGATGTGGGATTGTCAAACAATCACTTGGAATAACCTTATAAATACGAACCATTCTTGTTTCTTTAAGAGAAAATAATCGATATGCATTTTAGAAGTCCCATTTTTATAGTGATAATATTTTTCTGTTTTCTTAAAGTAAATGTTACTAATTATAAGATCATAAACTAAAGCAAATATTAAATTTATTTTTTTCTTTAATAATCTCTCCAAAATCAAAACTATTATGAATACTATTAAATTTTTTTATAACTCTTTCAACATGTCCATTTAAATCTCTATTATGAAAATCACCTCCTTTTAAGGTATTTGTTGAATTAATTTATTCAAATTTTACCAAAATCTTTCTTTTATACACATCAATCCTATTTGAGAAGCAAAAATACTTGCAATATTAAAAACTATTCTATTTTCAATAAGCTTTAAAGATATAATTATATTACCCAACTTTTTAATTTCCACTATTCTATTTTTTAATTTTTTATCTAGAATGATACCCATGTAATACTTATGACTGTTCTTTTCTGAGTGCCAGAGTTTAACGACTAAATTATCAATTTCTTTTACTTTCTCTCCCACCTACTTAATTTCTTGAAGATATATATATTAGCCATTCTGTTTATTACAATATCAACTAACTCAAAAGAGTTGCTAGCGGGAGAGCCAATATTCCAACTATTTAATTAATAGATCAGCTTTTTTACTCAATTTTGTCCATAATGCAGGAACTCATGCTTATGTGACACTACACTCAATGCTGATGTAGCAATTTCTGTATACTTTTCACTATATTCAGGCAATGTTGCTGGTCACTTTTAAGGGAGCCTCTAACTATCTAAATAATTACATGATAATTAATTAATCATTTGTTAATGAATTATGTAGTAATTATTTAATTTTATATTGATTAATTAATTATGTAGCTATATATTTAATTTATAATAATCTATAACTTAGTTAGTTCAATGGTAATAAATTTGTAATCAATTATTTGTATTATCATCACTTTATAGTTATATATTAATTACTAGTAATTAAGTGTTATTTATTTATGCTTTAATAAGTAATCACATGCTATTTCATTTATTAATGTTATATATTAATTATTTTAAATTTTGTGTTAGTTGTCTTAATTACTAATAATTGCTTGATTATATCTTAATTTATAAAAATATTATGTGTTGATTAATTACTTAATTAATTATTTATTATGTATCTAGTTTATTAAATAATCTTTATTTACATATTTAATCAATTAAATTAATTAATTTATTATGTGATAATTTCTTAGCAATGTGTTAATTAATCATGTCGTAATTAATAAATTAATTTTTTAGTTATATATTTCACTTGTGATTATTTATAACTTTAAATCATTAGTATTGTTATTGTAAATAAAAATTAGTATTAATTATGTGTTAATTAGTTTGTATTATTACTTTTAAAATTATTATATGTTAAAATAATAAATACTAATTAATTATTTAAAGAGTTATTTACATATTAATTAGAGATTAATTAGTTATGTAGTTTTATTAAAAAAGTTAGACCCTCAATTCAATTGAATGCTTATCTTTATAACAACACCCAAACAACTTTTTTAGCAACTTTTTTTCTGTTTTTTCATCTTAGATTAGCTTATTTTATAAAGCTTAAGTCAAATTAAACTTGAAACAAACATGCCCTTATTCTCATGCATCAATTAGCTCACAACACTCACAGCATATGGTATTTTAGGTCTAGTGTGCGATATGTAGATGAGTTTTCCTACTAATTTTGGTACATTATTTATTTATTTATCGGAGTGCCACATTCAGCGCTAGCTAATTTGTGATGTTGGTCAATAGATGTGCTTGAAGGCTTGCATGCTAATTTTTTGTATGTTTTTGCTGAGTGATAGATTTTTTTTTTGATCGAGCCACTCAATTTTCAATAAGTACTTTAAACTTTTTTGTTCTTTAATCTCAAGTTCATTTTCTTGATCTTTTCCCTGATATTGTTTTTCTATGCCATCCGTTTTTATTATTGTTATAACAGCCACATATACAAATAGAGCTGTATTCCCTTGTTCCTAAATTTTTGATAAAAAGGGTAATGATATTCTCGAATTTATCTATATTTCGTAGATGTAATAAATTTAGAGAATCTTGCAAACCGAGATTGGTGATTGCTTTAACCTATATTATACTCATTTCAATTAGCATACATTGTCGCTAAGCATTTTTATATAACATATGGATGTACTGTATATTTTTCTTCCTTAAGATTTTAGGAATGATAGAAATTTTAAAATCAAATTGCATGAGGCCAATCATAATTTACAGCCAGTGAAAGATGTATTCTTGCTGTATTCATTTTTGTAAGTGGTGCAAAAGTTTCTTGATATTTGATCCCATGTATCTGAATCATTTAGCCACTAATCTTGCTTTCTATTTTTCAATGGTGCCATCCGCTTTATGTTTTGTTGTGTCTACCATAGCTAACATACTACCTTTTCCCCTTTTGGTAGGTCAACCACCTCTTATTTGTTACTTTTCAAGAGGCATCATATCAATATTCATGGTATTCTTTCTATTTTCTTAGGTTAAAACTTCTGAAAGAGAAAAAGGAATAATTTTAGTATTTAATTGAGCTATAAAATGTTATGATAAGTTGAATATTTTTCAAAAGACAAGTATATTGAGGTTGGGCAACATTATTGTTCTTGTTTAGTTTATTCTCTTGTTCTCTTTCTAGAAGCAGTAGATATATTAAGATCATCAAGAGTTACCTCATTCTGAGAGCTAGGCAATGGATCAGTACTGAGTTTGTATTCCCTTAAGTATAAGAGAATAACAATTGTCAGTAGGCTGTAGTTCTTTTGATGTGATTGATTTTGATGTTGAGGATTGTAGTGGAGAAAGATTATTTGTATTATTTTATAGTATTTAAGTATTTTTGATGATGGAGATTTGGGGTTGTTCTTAAGAAATGAAAGATAAAAAAATGAATCTTGATTCTTATCTTCTATGAATGCAGTTTCTCTCTGAAGATAAGATTGAGTAAAATATTCTTTATTTTTAATAAACATAACATCAATGTTAACAAATATGTTTATTTTAAGGAAAACAACATATGTGCCTTTTTTGTGTTGGCAAGTATCCAACTAGGATATACTTGGTAACAGTTAGGGTTAATTTTTCTCTATTTGATTGATGAATGTGAACAATAGCTAAACAACCGAATACTTAGATTTTAGATAGTTCGATTTTGTAAAGTAAGAATCAAAAGGATGAAAGGACTTCTATAGGGCTTGTATAATTTAAAACTATAGAAGGTAACAACTTTTTGAAATATGCAGAAGAATAGCTCCCGCTAGTACTGCTAGGATACACTCTTTTATTATAATAAAAAGCTCTTTCAATATTAAGGAGATAGCTAATTTTTCAGCAATTCCATTTTGTTGTGGAATATAGATATAAGATGATTTGCGAATATTCACCTCACTTTTAGAAAAAGATGTTATGGTTTCAATGAGATATTTTTTGCATTATTGATCTAAATTTTTAATGATAATACCAAGGTGAATTTTTATCATTATTTGGAATGTGGTAGAGTTTCACTTAAATCTTATTTTGACATAAGAAAATCCAAGTGACTTTAGTACAAATAGCTATAAAAGAAATGAACCATCTTGCACTTGAAATATTTGAAGGCCCAAATATCACTGTAAATCAATGCAAACAATGTTGTATACTTTATTTTATTGATTGTGAAGGTACTTCTTTTATGCTTAGCAATTTTACAAATGTCACAATGGAAAAGAGTTTTAATTGTCTTTAAATAAAAAGGGATACTTCATGGTTTTTGAAGAATGGATAACCAAGTTTTTAATGAGGATGCCATATTACATCTTTTTAGTTACTAGTTTGCTATGCTAAGCTAAGAAGGTAATCTTCAGTTTCGAAGACTCCTCAAGTATGTAAAGCCCATCCTTCTTCGTATCATGTCTAGTTGTCTTTCTCAAGATTTGGTCTTGAAATACACTCGAAGATGAAAAAGGGTTACTTTGCAATTCCTAACAGATAGATTACTAATGAAGATAAGGTTTGTAGATAATTTGGGAATATGAAGAATGCTTTATATGGCTGTTTGATATTGTTTTACATGTCCTATTCCAGCTATATTAATTTTATATTAGCAATGAATATTTCTCTGTTACTAGAACAAAAAGGGTAAGTTTAAAAGCAGTAAGAAGGACATGTTATATGATTCATGGTTCCATAATCAAAGGTTTGTAAGGTAGTTAAGACTCTTTGAGAAGCATTTTGTATATATGATATTAAAAGTTTATCTAAATGAGTTAAATTGAGGGTCTTTAATAAAATTTTTAATGCTTTGTTGACTTTTTCATTCCTAGCCTCGTTATCCTCTTTGCTTTGTGAAATTACTTGATATGTTTGTCTTTTTGATGTTGTTCTCTTTTACTTTCCTACTATTTGCTTGGTGGTTTTCGTATAATTTTCAGCTTCTTTGTTTTATTGCCTTGGTATGTTGCATTATGAACACTACATAGAGTCACAATCATCATTTCATATAATTTTGAATTGAGCTCCTTTTCTCCTAGTTTTTTCCCCTTTTGGGGCTAAGTTAGTTAACATAGCCAATTCTTTAATCAATTTTGGTTTCAACATCGTCGCTTATTCTCTACTTTTTTCATCAAATATAGTAGAAAAAAAGTTATTTTAGGGTAAATAATGTCTGATGAATATTTGAATTAACATCTAGGCAAATTCTGTATTGAGATCTGCATAAAAATCATAAGGTCTCTCTTATTTGATGAAAGCCTTTAGAGTAGCATCATTTTCACTATTTTTATTTTGATGACATGATATTGATCATCTCTTACTGAAGTTCTTTTATTTGTTTATGGTCTTGTTGAGTGGGGGTGATTTTGATGTTTAATTAATAAAAATAACCAACATCTTTTACCTTTGAATACACTTGATGAATGAATCCCAAATTTCTTTTGCTATGGGCAAAGCTTGCATGCATCACTTATCTTTAACACAATGAAAACCATGCTATAATCATGGAGTCTTTCTTTCCATGAGTCTAATATTATGGTTTCCTTCTTTTGTACCAATTTTTAAGATGTGTGAGATTGATCTTTTCATTTTAAATTGATACGAGTTAACTTGCAACATTTTAAATAACTTTTGTCTTTGAGACGATATATGGCGACTATTTGCTAAAGTTCGGTATTTTTGAGTGTTTGTTTTTCTTGTGGAGAAAATGAGATACTTTTGTGAATTTGGATTTTTTTCCAAGCGTTTTTGATTGTATAGAGTGAGTTAAAGCTAGCTATAATTTTTAGTTGGCAAGACAAAAGATCTATGACTTTTCTATCGTAGTTGTGAGACCAGATCCAGAGCTATAATTTTCAACACTGCAAATTTAGATCACCCTATGATTTGAATGTTTGCAGATTTTGAATAATTGCTCTTGCAGAGATCGAAGAGGATTGACATTGAAGGCCGAGAAAAAAAGATTGATACTGTGTTGTAAAAATTGAGAGACCATAATTGAATCCTTTTATTTCAGAACTTGTATTCTTACATTAAAGATGTTCATCTATTTACAATATCGGAGAAACACAAAAATCAATAATTATTATAATATGCCTGATTGCTGAGGTGTAAATCTACTTATGGAAAATTCAAAGCCAATGATTGATAATATGGCCCGTTAAATGAATAAAAAAATTAATTGGTGTGATTTTCTATCGCACTCAAAACAAAATATTTTTTATATATTAGCAAAACAATACTCAGGCTTAATCCCACTAGGTGGGGTCGACTACATGCACAATCAAATATTATCTCCTCCCTAAGTTCTAAATAGAGAAGATTATTTCTAATAGTTCTTCCCGTGTATTTTTGGGTCTTCCTCTCTCTTTTTTAACATAAGAAAAATTCATATGCTTAATTTTTTTAATAAGGGCATTGAATGGTCTACACTTACTGTGCCCAAATCATCTAAGATTACAGTCTCTAATCTTATCCTCTCTTTGAGCCACTCCAACCTTGTTATGAATGAACTCATTTTTGATTGTATTCTTATAACTATACCTGCTCATTAACCTTTGCATCCTCATCTCCATAACACTTATTTTATTGACAAGTGTTTTCTTTGTTGACTAATATTCAGTCCCATATATTATAGTCATTTGTGTAGTTGCTCTATGAAATTTTCTTTAATTTTAGTGGGATTTTTTGATTGCACAACACTTCTAAAGCGCTCCATTTCATCCAATTAGCTTGGATCTTGCCAATCATATCACCCTTCATTTCACTATTATTTTGAATAATAACAAAAACATTTGAACCTCTCTATAGTTATGTCCCGGAGTTAGGGATTCTATTATGATCAAACTTAGATTTTATATATTATGTTATACATTTATTAAGATGAAAATCTTTAGATTGAAAAATATATCTCCACAACTTATGTTTGCTTAAACTGTATAGCTAGTCTTATCAATTGATAGAATACTATTTGCAAATAACATGCACTGAGTTACCTTCTTTTGTGTTATGGATAAAAACCATAATTTAAGCAAAAAGATATGAACTGAGAATAGAGTCTTGATGTAATCCAATAGCAATAGTAAAATTATTAAACAAGCTATCTTGTGATTGATTTATAGTTACAACCCTATTCTACACATTTTTAGTAAAATCAATATATGCTATACAAATTCCTATTCTCCAGTGCTCTTCAAAGAACTTTTCTTGGTACTCTATCATAGGTCTTTGCAAGTTAAAAAAGATTAAATGAATTGTTGTTTACTTTCTCTAACTTTTTCTATCAAACCTGTTGGTGTAATGTATGGCTTTCATGGTGGATCTTCTTGGCATAAATCCATATTGACTTTGTGAAATATGAGTATCCAAAAAAAAACTCAAGTGCAATGCATCTTGAAAAGGCTTACAATAGAGTACCACATGAAGTTCTTGGAGAACTTTTGAGAGAATGAATTTGTGTAGCATGTGTTGATGTTATTAAAAATATGTATAATGGGGCTGTAGCATATGTTCGACGCAAAACAACTTGTCAAATGATGTTACTACTGGATTATGTAAAGGCTCAACTCTTCGTTCATGTCGTTTTTGACTTTAATTATGGATGTTCTTATTGAGCGCATTCAATAGGAGGCTCCTTGGAGTATGTTATTGCAGATGATATTCTATTAATTAGTACGATTAAGGATTGAGTTAAAGTACAACTCAAGTTGTTGAGGACTATAGAATCTAAATATTAGGTATATAGTACCCGAATATTTAAATTTTCTAAAATTTTTACATAATCATAATCCATTTGAGCATGCTGGTGAAGCTGCTGTTGCTGCTACGCTGTCGAACTTAATCCTGATTGACTGTTCCATATAAACCTCAATGGCTGGCCTTACTGTGAATAAAAACACCTGCTTTTATGACATTGCTGATATGCCTTGAGCTCACTTGTTAACGGTTTTAGTAGGCTGCCTCATCGTTTGATCTTGCTGGGGCATTTGATGGGTCAGCCTCGGGGCTACATTGGTGCTGCCCTAGAAACATGTTCTTTAAGATTGATGGGGTTGAGCTGCAGAATGATCAGCCAACAAGGAGGACGTAGATGTGGTGGTAGTGGTGGCTCCAATTGCGTACTATGACAAAGTTAAGGGTTTAGACGCTATTTGAGTAAAATTATTAGCTTTGATATTGTGTGAGTACATTGTTAATATTTAATTGTACGCTCAAGTGCCAATATAATAGACTTCTATAAGTATGATTTATAAGGACATGTCTACAAAACCCCAGCTTTGAATTAAATTTTGCGCTTTCCTTGGGGTGAACGTCCTTCGTGTTCCCTGCCAAATAAATGATTCATGTGGCTATCTCTCCCAGCTTCATAAATGCAAACAAAAGCCCCTCATTGATTTTGATGGGGAATATATACCTGAAGTCAATTTCTAACATTTTTCTGTTTTTTATTTTGTAAGCTTTTCCATGTTTTTTTTGTCTATTGTACCATTTATTTCTCTTTAATTTTGTTAATCGCTAAGTTTCTTTGTTATTGATTTTTTAAAACCTTGGCTAATTAAAAGTGTGGCAACCTTTTGTGCTTAAGGTGCTGGAGAATCTGGAAAATCAACCATTTTTAAACAGGTGTGATAATCTTCATACTTTATGTTATACTACTAAGTTGTTTATCATGGAAGCATTTTAAAGCTACTTGACTTCTTCGCACAGATAAAACTTCTATTCCAAACTGGCTTTGATGAGACCGAACTTAGAAGTTATACACCTGTAATATATGCCAATGTCTATCAGACAATTAAAGTACGCAATACTGAATGGTGTGTTTGGATTTATCACTTGTTCATATAATCAGGATTCTAGTGTGTCATGACTGAATAACTTCAAATTGATATTTCACTTATCGCACTTGTTAAATTTCTCTCAAGGTACTGTATGATGGGTCGAAGGAGTTGGTTCAACATGATTCAAATTCCTCAACATATGCTGTATCTGTTGATAATAAGGTTTGATTTCACATTTTTCAAATGCCATTTAATTTCATGCTCAATTTACTTTAGCATTTTTAAATCAAAAATCTTTTGGAAGTGGTAATTTTTATGGTGCTGGTGATGCATAGAGTGTTTTCATTGCTATAATGGGAATGAAATTATGAACCGAAATGTTTAAGGTTATCAGCAGATCTCTCAAGAAATTGCGAGAGAATACTATATAAATTTTTGCTGATTGTATTTTACAAATTATCTTATTTACCTAGTAATTGCAATCTCATTAAAACTCACTTTTAGGAGATGGGTAGCATAATAACAAACAGCATGTGTTATACTCTTTCTCTTGAAAATCAAATCCAAGTCACTATACAGACTGCTTCCTTGGCAACATAACATGTTATTGTCTGTCACGTTTGTTTTAAGTTATCAACAATTGTAGAACATTTGAGTCAATACATGAGCTTTTTAAAAAAATCCAATTGTTACACTTCTGAACCACCAGCACCAGGCAGTTCTGCTTATGAATTATTTGTCTTCATTGTGCATGATTACGACAACCCTCTTTAAGGATATGAATTTTTTTGATAAGTTTCGTGCCATATCTTCTTTGCCTATGCTCAATATGCTTGAACCATTTAAGATGACCTTTTTTAAGCATATCTTCGATTATATCCATCCCAATGCTGTTATGAATGAACTCATTTTTTAGTATATACTTCTATGTACGCACTTGTACGCATTAGCATGAATTTTGCCAATCACGCTACTATCTAGTTTGCCATTAATTTGTATGAATGAACCAATATAACATCTTACTTGAATTTTTAACTTGATGTTTAATTGCTATACATCAATGTTATAGCTTCTATTGTGTTTAAAATTACATTCCATATGTTTCATTTTGAAGACTCATTTAAATTTAAAGTTCTCTTAAAATCAAATTTTACCTTCACTAGTCTTGTTTTATCAATAAGAAAGGACATGATCTCTAAATAACATGCACCAAAGCACTTTTTATTGTACGTGTGCTTAATAAGAATGCTTATAATTAATGCAAAGATATGCATATTAAGCGTATTATTTTGATGCACTCTTTAAAACAATTTGTTTTGGCAAACACGCTTTTGTTTGAACACACATAATTGTTTCATTCTGCTTATCTTTTATGTTATCGAATTTAAGTAACACAAATCCCTTTTATTTTCAACTCCTTTAATAACAATTTTTTAGTATTTTATCGAACTCTTTTTCTTATTGATAAATATCTAATGGAGATAGTTTCTTTCTCTCTCTAAATTACTTCATCAAACCTATAAATTGATTCATTGTCTACTATATAAAGCCAAACTGATTATATGAAATACCAGTAACTCTACATAATCGATGCCAATTTTTCTCTTCAAAAACATTAAAGTATGACTTATTAACTTAATTGGTTTTTATAATTTGAACAAATTTGCATATCACCTTTATTTTTGTATATAAGTACCATTGTACTTCTCCACTCATCAGATATTTTCCTAACTTCAAAAATTGTAATAAATAATTTGGTGAGCTAAAGTACTCTTTCCAACTCAAATAGTTTCACATATTAATAGAGCTACCATCTAATTTTAAAGATGTTCACTTTTCATTATCTTTAAAAGCATTTCAAATCTTAAATTTACTTATTGAATGAAGGAGCAAGTAATATTATATTTAGAACTAACTCATTTGCATTAACCACAATATTACAATCTTATTAAAATATTATTGGAAAAGCTCATTTATTTAGACTGCCATCACTAAAAATATATTTTGGTCTGCATATTTAGATCACTTGAATTGAGTCAAATTTTGAGTTTTTTTTCTTAATTTGGCCAACTTATATAAGTACAGGAAACATATTTGCAAGGTCTCAAGCATAATTGGCAAACTTATGTAGGAGCTATAAGTAGTTTTCTTTTTTTTCCTTAAGAATTCCTTCAGTCCCAAATTAAGATTGGCCAACATCTTAGTATTCTAATAGAATTCCTTCAGTCCCAAATTGCAAGGTCTCAAGTCAAATTTTGAGTTTTTTCTCTTAATTTGGCCAACATCTTAGTATTCTAATAGATGTAAACCCCACCATGCATTCAAACTCCGGTGTTCCAATAGATGTAAACTCCAATGGTGGCGTAAAGTTGAAGAAAAATGAGTACGCATGTAGGCGGCTGTCCAACTTACGGTAGTCGTTTGGTGGTTCAAATGAAGTTGAAATTGGATGAAACTTTGTGAGGATATTTATAGGAATGTTAGGGATCTAGGAAATATTTTTATAGAATTTTTGGTGGCTGTTTGAGGGAGTTATAGACAACGAAGTTGGAAGGCTTCAGGGTTTGCGTAGGTTTGGTTAGAGGGGTGCTGATCGACAAAACAGAAGCGAATTTTGAAAAAACAAAATGGAGATGAAAGATAACAAATTGGGAAATAAGAAAACAAAGAAAGTAATAAAAGAAGGATGAATTTGATCAAGATTAAGCACATATTTATTTCTTCAGGATTATACGCCCTTGAAACTCGCCGATTATGCAAATCGACGGAGTTTCGATTATCCACACCAAAACCAAGAACTCTAAAGCCAAACTTTTGTAAGAAAACTTCATTCAAATGTGTCTTCAGATAAGATATTTGGAGCCTTATTTATAGTCATATAAGGTATTCCGAGTTACAATAAAAATTATAAACCAACCCAAATCAAATCTCTCATGAAGGACTAAGATGACTTTTACACATAAAAGACTAAGTCAATCCTTACTTACCACTCTCATGTCATTTGATCAAGTTTTTATTCATGATAAATATTAAATTAAAAATATAAATAAAATGAAAGAGTATCATGTCCTCAAACTTTTAGGCTCCTAGCATGTGCTCGTGTCATCACATGCTCTCGTGTAGGCCTTCTTGCTGCATCATTCACCCTAAACTAAAACCATAGCTTTTCAATGGACGTAAGCTTCATTTTAAACTTGGGTCACTTCATCTAAATGATCATGCCTTAAGATTCTTATTCCGTGTATTCTAAATTGATGTAAGGCTCATTTTAAACTAAAATTTGAGCCTTTCAATCGATGTATGTTCCAACCTAACTATATTTGGGCCATCACTATTGCTATTAAGCCCTTTAATTTAAACTATTTTCAGGCTAGCTCCATTTCTAGGAAGCCATCAAATTTCACCAAAATATTAGTATTTTAGAAATATGTTTATAAGGTTAGCTGAACCTCTAAATGACCTCTAAAGTTAAGTGCACCTCTAAACATCTAGTAGTGTGCACTACCTCTGAGTTCTAGTAATCATGCTCTTTAAGTGTTAAACTATTAAATAAAATATAATGACCAATTCTCTATTAGTCTAATAGTAGATGCTGATTCCAATGATTAAACCTTTAATAAGCACTACTCGGTCTGCTTGAGATATTTGAGATGAGATTACCCATGATTGTTAATTACAATCTCTAGATGTTACAAATAAAATTTTTCTTAACATTTGCATGTTGAATCATGACTCGATTTGGGATGACAGAACCATAGAACTTTGATAATGTCTATTTCCATTTACCCATGATTGTTAATTAAAATCTCTAGATGTTACAAATAAAATTTTCCTTAACATTTGCATGTTGAATCATAACTCGATTTGGGATGACAGAACCATAGAACTTTGATAATGTCTATTGCCATTTTCCCTTAATAATATGTTGTCTTATGTCTAACCTAATTACTGCAATACTGTTTAATAGAGAGTTCTCTCATACATCTTGGTGAGGTAGTTAATTATGGGAACTTGCGTTCACAGGAAATCTCAAGCGGGATCTAAAGAAACTCTAACATATCTAATGGGGTAAATTCTAGTTTAAAAAAAATCGTTCACCTCGCAAAAACTCATCTTCTGAAATCCAATCTAAATGATGGGTGCTTATGCACTCCTAGAGTGAATAGTATTAGAATTATTAGTTATTAATCTTTTGTTTTATGAGTAAATTTGATGTTTAGATCGTTTATAATGAAGTGTGTTATCGCATTAGACGAAGGAAATATTTGGTAAACAAACAACTACTCTCAAATGTTGATGAGATGTTCGGTAAACTTTTGATTAACAAGTATCTTCTCAAGAGCGTAGGCTTGAGAAGAAACCATAACAAAGCTTGGTTTTGTTGCACTTGATTTTTGACTGCCTTAAATTGCCTCTCTAAGCATGTACGAGTTTTTACCACAATAGGTAAACCTCATATATTTCTTGGAACTCTTGCACTGTCTTCTAACCGTATTGAAGAACCCTAGTAGTTTAAGGTTTGAATTTAGATTCTCCTTAGAAATTATCACAAGATTGGTTAAAGAGCTAGTGTGAAACTTTGCATATATAGTGGTGCTTTTCTCAAGATCTTGATGGACAAAATGTTATTAAAGCAACCTGAGGGACTTCTCCTGATAAAGTAATTCCCACCTTTGAATTGCTTGTTGCTCGAGTTTCATTGTTGTGACACGTTCCAGAAGATGGCTGGTTTAATTAACAAAATGAGAAAAAGCTGGAGCACATACAAGACTTTGTGGAGGGCACTTGATGACGGTTCCAGGAGAAATGCGTGGATAAATGAATACTAATCTTAAGCAAGAAGGATATATAATAATAAAATTTAGCATATTTCTTGTCATTTAATTGAATGAATGCCAATAAACTTGAGGCATAATAGCAACAAAATTAATAATCTTAGGCTCTCTTTAATGATTGGAAACTATGAGTTAAGTACTTCCAGTATATGTAGAGCACTGGTTGGAGAAGTAAAATTCATTAGCACCGAAAATGTCATCCTCGACACAAGTAAAAATAATAGCATCATCATTAGGAGATGAGGAATGACATAGAGAACTGTCGATTGCTAGAAAGAGGGGAGAAAAGAATGAAAGCAGAGCATTGAGAAATGACAATAAGACAATACGTGTAAGACGAATAGAAAAAAATCAATTCCATATACAATATAATGATAATTACTTTCCATGTCACAAGGGGATCACCTAATGTGGTGACTTAAATTAGGTTGGTAACAACTAATCTAACATAGGTACATCTTTCCACATAGATTATATTGGCGGTTAATCAAAATAACATTCAAACAATATCCAGAGTCATACAAGAAATAAAAGTATCATTCATTCAATTTAACATCACATTATCTAGAATATTACATAATGAGATCATATGAAATTAAATGTTTGTTCCTGAAAAAGAAAATACAGGCTAAAGTTTTGTTCTATTAATCTGCGTCATGATTTTTTTCAACACCTTTAAGCTATCTCAGGATCCTCCAACTATATATGGTCTGGCATTATAAAAATAATGTCTTAGTGCACATTTTAAGTACAAAAAATATTAAATAATATACTTTTGAGTAAAAGCGGAAAGTGAAAATAATTGCAGGAAAATATGATTTTAATATAAAATTAATCATATCTTTTGCAAATAAATATTTCTTTATCATAGTTATGTCAGATGCCAAATTTCAAATGATAAATGAATAATTGCATAAAAATTCATGTTTATATTTATATCTTAATATCATGAAGTGACGTTAATAGTTTTGATAGGCAAAGCCAGAACCTTGAGGCTGGGTTCAATAAAAGCATATCCTTCACTTAGTCCCTTCAAAGGCTTTAGGTGGCACCCTTATAGCTCCTGAGGATTAGTCCCGCCCCTAATCTATTCAACCACCATTTCAAAACCTTTTGTAACATTTAAAAGATACATAAACATCATTTTTTTTACATCATTAGTAATAAAAATAGTGCATTTAATATCAACACAAAATATGCTCAAAGTGATGCTTAAGCAGCAATAAAAGTAAATAAGAATATAAAAGTAATATCCAGTATACTTTTGTGTAGACTTTAATAAGACGAATCACTCACAATTCTGATGTAGTACTGAGAGATTTGATGTGTCTGCAAAAGTTATGTTTTGTAGTTTTTATCGGCCTTTAAAAAATGTCCGTCTTTATTATTAGAACACATATTCTCCTTTCTAAGTTTGATCTTGATTAGTTAGTTAATTAATAAACTTACGTGTCTTTACTAGGATGATTAGGTTTCATTATTTATACAACAAGTTTTTATGGCACAATTTAAAGTATATTTTAAATTCAAAAATTTCAAAACTTAATCAATAGAGCAACTGGTCAAACACTAAGATTTATAGATAAGCGATTCTTATGCCCAACATTTATGAGGTGTTCTGATGATATTGACAATAGGATTATCCAAGTGTATTGAAATTCACATAATAGGTTCAGGTAAATCCTTAGAACCCTGTATAAACCATTTATGACAATTAATACAAGTGTGCAATAGATGCTCTATATATATAAGTCTTGAATTATAGCATTTCAGATTCACACACTTCAATAGGGAAACTCAATTAACTCTCCAATTATTTATTGCATTCTTAAAGCAAGCTAAGTAGTAGAGTTTGGATTGAAATCAAAATGGATGTGAGATGGGCTTTATTTGACAAATGAAAGTCTATATAAAACTGTCAACAATGGATCAATCATAAATCATTTCCAAACCTGCACTAATATTCTTTTGATTTTGCTAACCCTGTAGTTGTCTATTTTTAATGTTCCTCAATGTTCTTATTATTTATAAACTCCCTATAAGTCCTTATGCGCCTTATTTTTGAGATCATGCAATCTTAACACATTAACTTGGCCTAGTTGAATCTCTTGTGCTCTCAAGTTTGTATAATAGATTAATTTCTAATTACTTAAAAATTGGTTTTAATCTTGCTCACTCATCCTAATCAACCTCAATTTGATCAGGTAAGATTTGTTCATTATAAAAGTACTTAGCCTGATCAAGTCTAGATTTAAAAATCCACTACATTCTATCACTATTATTCTACAATATTTTGCTATATATTTCTGGGTATTTAATTCAAAATTTGTTTTTCATCAGTTAAAGTATGATACACAGACTATGAATCTTTCTATTATCATTACTAAATACTCTACAATTGATAAACAATGTTTAATTTTATTAAGCAAGGTAGAGTTCTAACATAAGTTATATAAACAGAACTATCCAAATAGAACTAAGTAACAAAATTTGTGCCTATCCAATTTTAGTCTTGCATAATAGGTTTAAATCTATATTCCTTTCAAGCATACTCCTAATCTTTCTTAAGAGCAATAGTTATCCGACTTGATATATCGAAATATTGCGGAAAGATGATTGCGTACCTTAATATCGGGAAATCCTGAAATCGAGCGCAGAAAAGATCGAGTGGAAGGAAATCGTGCGGAGTGGGTGATCGTGTGGAGCAGACGATTGTGCGGGGAGCTAATGCTGATTGCTGGGACGTTCGGGATCGTCTCTACTTCCGTTGGCTTATGTGCCTCTGTTGCCAGCTGCAAGGTTCGTTCATAACCACTGCTGTGTCTCTGCCGCAGGACTCTAGAGTCGTTCCTTCATGCGGGTGAGTCGAGCGGGAGGGCTCGATCGGCTGAGAGGGAGAGAAGACGTGATCGAGTTCTTTAACGAGAGTGGGGAGAGTCGAGCGGCTCCTTGCGGGTTAAATAGGACGTGCGTACGTAGCACACGTTCGTTTCTCACGCTCAGACTGCCATTCAAGATGCGTACGTTACGGGCCTTCCTGTGCGGCTCCACTCCACGATCATTCCTTTCGAAACTGTCAGCTCTTTTATCTCCTACATAAATTATGCGTCGATTATAGGAAGGTAACAACTAGCCATATGTTCCGTCTACACTTCCATCGGTTTTATTGCTGATGGTTTCTGAAAGGAAAAGCACGCTATTTAGGCTGTTCTAAACGAAATACCTACTTTTTTTTTAATCAAGGCATGATAAATATCTAATGGGCAAGAAAATTTGAATTATATTGAATGAAAGTAATAATATTTCCATCGCAGCAGGATTTGGGTAGAATAAATTCTCATAACTCCCTAATTAATATATTCATCCATACATATTGTAGCACTTAACAGACTCTAGCGGGAGTTGATGAAAACGGATTTTAGCGGGATATTCTAGCTGAAAATTGAAATTCACGAGTAAAACAACAGGAATTGAGTTTTAGTGAAAACTTAACGTTTTTCTCAAAATGATCTGGGGTCATTACACCCAAAGATTGGTATGACCCGGATAGACTTGATTCTCCAGATGATGGAATGAGGTGTGGCTTATTTTTTGATTTCAGAGTGGAATCTATTCTACATTGAGGTAGCTCCTAATCAAACTTCTAATTGTTATAAACTGATACATTAAATATATTAATAGCAAAGGATGTTAATGCATACAAAAAATGGGGAGAAGAAAAAACACGCCAATATCATAGAAAGAAGTGAACATTGCAAAGTCTCACTTCTTGTAGTGATGTGTTTGCCCAAATACTTCTTGAAAATGGATTGGAGCATGTAAGGGGGGCTAGAAGAGTTTTGATTGCTCTAGTCAATTGCTATTTTATAAAAAGTTATTCCACGCTAAGTGGAGGAAGCTAGCCAATATGAATCTTGTGCAGAATTCTAAAATGATCGATCATCAGGTACAATGCAAAAAGAAATATACAAATTTGAATCATGTATGTAGTGGTCATGCAAGTTGCATCATTTGAGGATTTCCCTTTCTCATAAATAATATTTTGCTCAGCATAGTTGAAAGAATCGACAACATGAACATATGTTCGTCTCTGTAGAAAGTGCACTGGACCTCAAGATCCTGGCAACCTAAACTACAAATAGTGCTGGCTTGATTAAGCCTCTGTATATTTGAGCTAGAATGATGGTGTTATAGATACCCTTTCACCGCGGGTTATCACACTGGCCATGAGAAGTGTCCCGGTGCGAAGGATTCCATTTTGCCCAAGAAAATGAATTAACACACCAAGTGACAATAATCCCAATCACGACCATCTCAATGTTCATGCCTCACTATAGTATATGAGATAATTTGGTAGTGGTCATACGCTCAAATAGATTTGTGAGGAAATCCTTGCAAGAAAGGATTCTAAAGATGTGTGAGCTATATCTATGTCTCAATGTGCAAAGCTCCGAACCCATATATTAAGAAAATGATAGAACATTGACCTTTAGTACTCTTGACCTCTATAAAGACTGATAGTGGACTATTAATTTGTGGAGACTATCTAGGTTAATAATCTCCCCTCTCTTCTGAATATCAGCCACATAGTGCTAAACTAGCTTACCTTCTGGAAGCTTGCACTCTTTGTAAGACTGTAGATGTGTCTTTATTCTTTAGGATGTGATTTATCATCTTCTTTATGCATCTTTGTTTAACTGTATTCAATTACATTCTTCATAAATTCAATGGATCTTGTGCTTGTGGGACATTGTATGAACAATACATGCAATGCTGATAGCTTTGAGAGGACTTCTTAATGGCGGGTCAAGGCTTCATTCATCTTCTTAGTGATGCAATAATCTATTAGTAAAAAATATAATAATATCAATACCATTTGTACTATTTATTGCTAGTTAAACTATGTTATGGAGTCCATAAATCGTATTATCTATGATCTTCTCCAAGATTTAAGGCTGCCCCCGTGATGTAGTCTCTGCATAACTACCTAATTGGCATATAGTTATTATCTGTAGTAAGCTCTAAAATGGTATTTTCCAAAGTAAGGAATGTGCAAAGATCCCATTTTAAATGTCATTGCCCTTTAGTGTCCCTTGATGCCAATCAAAAGGAATCATATATCAACCTTTATATTTCATCCACTGAAAGCCTGGTACGAGGCAAATTTTATGGTCGACACCACCTTAAATGTCAAGTGAATTATGCCACAATGGAAGAGGAATTCCAGCAAGTAGTTTTTGCCTTTGATAAGTTTCGTTCATACCTAATTAGATCTAAAGTCATTGTTTACTCAAATCATTAAGTTATGAAATACCTTATGGAGAATAAGAATGCTAAGCCAAAACTGATTAGATGAGTGTTTGTGAGGGTCCAATGTTGGTTCAGCGAGAACTGTCCCGATATCGGGTATTCACATACTGTAGTATTCTATTGTGCAATTTAAAAGAGAAGGGATACACATATAAAGACAACGAAATTTCTCTTTCATTAAAGTTTCATATTGCAAAAATTCTCTACATACACCTCGTACAATGTTCATCTTTTTAGAATAAAAATAAAATAAAAGACAAGTAAAATAGCCATAGATCCATCAGCAGATTTGAAAATTTAAGAGTTAGAATTCTTGTGTGAATTTTCCAAGAAGCACCTGACCTGGTATTGTAAAGAAAACAATACCGGGATAGAAATTTCCAGTAATTAGAAAATACTTTAAGTACCGCAGCAAACAATAAAATATTACATTTTATAATAGCAGATATGCGATTAGCGGAAATAAGAATGTAATAAAAATGCAAGAAAAATAAGGCAATAGTGCTAACGAGATAATTAATTTCCTGCAATAAGTATTATCACAAAGATGTTGGTTACTGATGTCATTTTTCCAGTAATTAACTACGAATGTTACTGATGTTATTTTTCAGTAACTAACCTCGAATGTTACTAATGTTATTTTTTCAATAACTTATCACGAATAAAAGGATATTGGTTTCGAATAACCAACCAAGCATTTATATGAATTTGGCTTAAAGCGAAGCTAAGCAGCAGTAAAGTGTAACAGTAATACATGTTCATATACTTAGTACATTTTTCTTTAAGTTCAAAAATGAAACAGATTGATCGAATCTGCATTTAAATTTTTGATAATTTAAATTAGCCTTTTAGCCAACTATAATGAGTGATATGGATATTTTTAGGGATATTTACTTCTTTTCTATTCTATCTTTATTTCACTCTCTCTTCTTGATAAAAGACAGCTTCTTAAGTTAGTGAGGGTAGCAATAATATTTATAATAATGTTATTATTATCATGATTTAATGATAATAATGTATGAAAGGAAAAGACAATGGAATTGACTTTAAAATTTGTAGAAAGTAATAATAATAAAAAAATGTCAGAATGAAAATGTATGAATTGGAATTGACAGAATTGAAATAGTAGTTATTTTACAATATTTGTACTGTTTTCATTATTAATTAATGAGAACAATAAAAAATGTTAATGACGTAATTTTATCATTATTATTCTCATAATAATGAGTATTATGTACATATATAAAAAATGAAAAAGAATAAAATAAACTTGAAAAAAATTCTTGTTTTTCTCCACTTTTCCTTCTCCTCTCACCTTGGGTAAGGGTTGCCGGAAATTGGAGGGAGCCTGGACGTGGTTGAAGGGGGCCGGAGGGGATCGCCAGATTGGGGTGGTCGGAGCAGAGGGGGGTGGCGGCTGGCTGGCAGGAGGGAGAGAGCAAGCTGATGGGAAGAGGAAGGTAGGGGAGGGGTATATATAGAGTAGAAAGGAAGGAGAGGGAGGGGGATGGCCGGCCAGCTGGCCGGCCGATCGGCCCGACCAGGGCGGCGCGCATGGCGCCTAGTAGCGCCTGGCAGGCTCTGTCGAGCAATAGAGCCTGCGCCCTAGTCGCGTGCATGAGCCGGGGGTGGAGAAACAGGAAAACAGAGGAAGAAAATCTGAAGGAATTAATTAATTCTTAAAATCAAATTTTTTGCATTTTTCCGCCGTTTGACTTTCAAAAATAATGAAATTTAACAAAGAGGTGTGTTATGATGTAACGAACACTCTCGCGCCAATTATTTTTGATTTGAAGCAATATTTTATTTTAAAATAATTTCAGGAGTTTGTAACTTCAAAAATTAATTGCGATCAAATCGGAGCTCCAAAATTGATGCAATTTTTAACAGTCTTTAAATAATATACTTAACATAATGTCATGAAAATTGATGAATTTGGACACGTATTTAATTTTTCAATTTATTGAATTAAATAATTCAGAACTTAAAGCGGGAGTTTCCGTTATTCGGATTTCTCTCAAACTAGGGTATTTTAATCTAAAAATTATTTCTAATCTAATAGTATTTTTGTTTGCCCTAAATTGAAGTTTCCCGGGGTCCTGATTTTTGCGAAGTAGCGACATTGGGTCGTTACAGTGTTGCTCCCACAGGAATTTGATTTGGAGATCAGAGATAAGAAAAGAACTGCTATGAGAGTTTTTCGGGGGTTTAAATAGGCTTGGGGCTGCCATTGGATCGTTAGGAGGTCCTCGGGTCGAGCCCGATCAGGGGATCAATTCTTGCCCATTTGGGCTCGCACGGGCCACAAAGGTATGTGGGAGATTCCTTCCAGTTAGGAGATCGTGGGAGACTGTGGATATTCGATCATACAAATCCGTTGTGATCCTACTGTGACTGTCGAGCGTGTTGAGGGGGAAAGCACAATGGTGGGAGCCACGACAGTTGTCTGATCCGCGATCGAAAAAACACTACTTCTCAGATTCCATCAGTTCTGTTCTCTAAAGTGCGGGAATAAAACTCAGCTGCGGATTTTGCGACGTGATACGACGAGATCAGGACAATCTGATCAGCTATTAGAACGTGGGATGGCCGTGATGGCTTAGATCCAGTGTTCTGATCCGCTGCATAGGATTTTTGTAGTTTTAATTTATTAACATTAAATTGAATTTAATTAATTAAATTTTTAAAACTTAAAGTTTCAATTTAAATAAAATATGAATGGTATTTGTGAATATTTTAATCATTTTATGTTCAAAAATTATGAAGCTTGCATACCTAGAATATTTTGATGTGATGAATTCAAATATGCAATCGAGTTCAGGATTTGAGGTCAAAATAATTTTCTGATTTTATGGGTATGTAATTTCATTAAAATGATCAAGTTATTCATCTTTGGTCATTTTGGTTTCAAATTTTCAGGGTTTGTTTAATAAGGTTTAGAACATAGTGATGACAATTTTAACCCTTAACTAAGCATCATTATCCGTAGTAACAACCATGGGTTGTTAAACCTACGTTCACGGGTCGCTCCTGAGTAATGTTCTTTTATTACTTGAAAGATCGAGAGGAAATTATATAAGAGAAAAAGGTGAAGTCTATGCATGAGGTGTATCTTCCCATTCTATTTTATTCCTTATTTACAATCTCTCAATTTTCACATAACACTAAAATAGAAAAATTTATATCAATTTTCTTGGTCAAATAAGAGGACTTCTCAAGAGCTTTATTTTTCATTTAATAATCAAATGAAATAAATTGGAAATTTTTTCGGTCAACAAATCCGATTAAATCTTCATGAATTAGACTACTTGGAAATTTCTTCGGTCAAAAGTTGCTTTGTTCAAATGTAATCGTTTCAAGAAAACTTTCTATTCAACTGAAATAGTCCTCACTTGTATAACATCGAGCATTCTAAGGGATATAAATTGCAACCTAATCACTACCAGGACATTTGAGGTATGCAAGTCCCTACCTAATTGAATACCTTAGGTATTTTAAAAGATGTAAAATCTAACCACTAGTCGATCATTCTAAAGGGATATAGCCTCAACCTAATCACTACCTTGAACATTTGAAGGGATGTAAGCTCCAACCTAATAATTACTTCAAGCATTCCAAAAGATGTACGGTTCATCTTAAAATCAATCCAAAACACTTACCCATCTTTTCTAAAAGATTAAAGCCACGAGATCTACTTATCCCTAGCCTTTCAACAGGTGTAAGCCCATTCAACTAAGCTCTTGTTTTCTAATGGATGTAAGCTCCAAGTCTTAAATTTAAGCCAACATTGTTGTTATTAAGCCCAAATCAAATTAAACTTGGTTTGCTCTATCACTAATAAACTTTCAAAATCTCATCAAATCACAAACATATAAACTTTAAACAAAATGTTCCTTTCCTACAAGATCAATTAAGACTGAACGATCTCTTTAGTTAAAGATGTTTTAAAACATCGAGTGTGCTTGTCCAGAAATTAACCTTTGTGTTATGCTCTGCAAGTGCTAAATTGTTGAGTTAAATGGTATGGCCAACCTTTGTTAGTCTAAAAGTCTATGTTATACTGAAGGATTGATTCATTAACAAATACCACTTAGTATGCATGTCTAGAAATTATTGATATGAGGTACTCATGATTGCTAATTAGATTCTCTAGGCGTTAAGAATATATTTTT
Source organism: Gastrodia elata (assembly GCA_016760335.1). Lineage (NCBI taxonomy): Eukaryota > Viridiplantae > Streptophyta > Magnoliopsida > Asparagales > Orchidaceae > Gastrodia > Gastrodia elata. Next base: position 5,695,685 of record CM028672.1, on the reverse strand, counting down.
TTTTCTGATGTTGGCTGATTGTGTTACAAGTCAGTCTGGGATGATGTTATCATAGGATCTCAATTAGGTTTATTTTCATCTATCACCCGTATGCAATTTTATGCTTGCCTAAGTGTATTAATACTCCTTAATTGTGAGCTTATTTGTACAACTAATGGGGTTAATTAATTATAGGGTGTTTGTCCTCGAATCTAAATAGACCCTGATGTATCTATAAGGGATAAGTGTTGTTAAAACTCAAAGCAACCTTATTAAAAATCTACTTTTGCAGCCTAATTCAAACGGTGTAAATATCTGCTCTTTTTGGAGTGATTAAGTTTGTGATATACTTATTTACATAATTAAAAATTTTTTGTAGCATTGCACAAATTATTGAGGAAGTTAACTAATCATACTTTGAAATGGTGATACAGTGATTTAACATGGATTATAACAAGATATTTGGGATTTAAAAGATATTTTAGTGTAATGTTAAGTTAGAACCAGTATGAAGCATTTGTTGAGCGGTTTGATGGGGGAAATTTAAAGATAATAATTCGATCTTTGTTGATTTAGAAATGGAATACGATTTCCAAGAGATGATCTTTGTAAGTTTTGGTAGGGAGATTTAACATATGGCCATTTGCTTGAGAAAATGCTCACAATGAGTTGTGAAAAGTTATCAAGGGACAAACATCTTTGGAATATAACCTGGACCGAAGATAAAGCATGCAACTCTTCTGCTTTTTTTTTGAGGTTTCCGTTCACAAAAACAATTAATAACACAACCAATATAAAAAAAAAATGAAGAAACATTTAGAATAGCCTAATGAAGTTTGCATATATTCGTTGAAGAGCATGACAACAATTGATATCCATGGAAACTTTGGAGGTAATGAGGGCATAACAATATAGGGGCTTGGTCTCCAGATGTGTCACTGATTTCTATCCTACAGATACTTGTTTGACTCCGGGAATGCAACACGTTGACAACCAGATGGAGAGGTCCAATTTGTGATGCTATTGCAATTTTGTGTCAGCTACCATTTTTATGGTCAGCTTCGTCTGAATACATGGATGTATGCTTTTGCAATGACAATCTGATTGCAAGGATCTCAATTATTTTTAGTTTAGTACTGGATTCATTAATTATAGGTGCTTATACTGCATTAAAATTGAAGATTAAAATCTTAAAAATGCAATTTTAATTTTTTATCTTAGACATCCACACTAAGAACTTTATAATGATCTAACCAATGTTTAGGATTTATCATTGTGGACTATATGAGGCGTGATCTGTTGTATCATGTTGCCTCAATCCATGTGTTCTTCAACTTTCACATTTATAAAATGAAATCAGGATTTAATAACACATTTGTATCACCCTTCATACTTATTGAAGTCTACAACATCCCCATGAAAGCTTTTTAAGCCCATGGAATGTCTGGTATTATTTTAGCTAACAAAGCTGTGAAACTCTTGGATCAGGATATTGGTGAAAGGCTTACTGAAATTGGGAGCAATTTGGTGTATCCTGAGTTGACTAAAGAATCTGCGAAGGAGATAGGAGCTCTATGGAATGATGCTGCTATACAGGTATTCTTTAAAAATTGCAGTGTTACATCTAATTGGTGTTTATCTTTACTTTTTGTTGTAATACGAAATCATGTTTACTACATTGTTTATTAAAGTTATGTAACAATTTGCAAAAGTTTGGTCAGATTTAGTGCGATTGTTGGAAATTTTATAGTTGATCGCACGTTCATTTGTAGGAGACTTTTTCTCGTGCAAATATCCTACAAATCCCTGACTGTGCTCTATATTTCATGGAAAATTTGGAAAGACTGTCTGAAGAGGATTATGTTCCAACCAAGGTTCTAGAACTTCTTTCATTCCATTGACCTTCTTCACAATAGCTATTATTTTGGCTTTTGGCTCTTTTGATTTGATATTTTCCTTACAGTTTGTGGATAGAAGCTTCATTTTCATTTACAAATTTTTTAATATCTGTAGGCCAAGCATTATTTTCATATTTTAATGTTGAAACTTGTCGGTGTTTCTTAATAATTGAAGCTTCCAACATATTCTCATTTCTCTAAAGACGAACAAATCTCTTTTTCTAGTTGGCGGATGACAAAATTTACATTTTTGAAGAGCTTTTCTATTCATCTCATTTGGGTTAACAGGAGGATGTTCTTTATGCCAGAGTGCGGACAACTGGAATTGTTGACATTCAATTCAGGTAAGACAAGCTTTTCGAATATCTCTACTTTGGCGCTTGTTCTTCTTTTATTGTTGTGTTGAAATCAGATAATTATTAATTTGATCAAAAAATTCAAGATTTATCATCAATAAAAATATTTATCAAAATTTGATTTATTTAAATATATCAAAACATCTAGTCAGTATCAGAGTGTTGTTTGAATTTAAAATAAAGGCAGCTACAAGGAAAGACCATATTGGTTACATAAAAATGTTAGAAAGTGTAACAACCCAATTTCTTAAGCACCAAGACATTTTTCGCATTGATTTGAAAAGCATCACGGTTTAGCCCTCAGAAGATAATTTCCTAGCAGGTCGCCCATTCTGGGAGTGCTCCCACATGAGCACGCTTAACTTTGGAATTCTTATTAGGAACTCCACCGTTATCTGAAAAGACGCCTCGATGTTTAAGAGTTTCACTTATTACTATTTAAGTGGGTCTTTACAATCTTCCCAACTTAAGTAACCGACATCCTTGTCAGTATCCACATACAGATCTAAGAACCATTCATTAGGTAGATAGAACTAGATGTGACCCCTACAGGCTCAAGATGTATCTACAACTATGTAACACCTTAATCATCATGAGTTCAAGAAACATGAAGTAGTACTTTGCCAAGTAGTACAGGCTCAAGAGGTACTCACAATCATGTAGCACCTTAACCATCATGAGTTCAAGAGGCTGCTCACATTAAGTAGTACTTTGCCTTGTATAACACTTAGCTCCTATCTGACACCTTATGGCCTGCTTTGATACCATTTGTAACAACCCAATCTCTTAAGCACCAATGTATTGTCCGCATTGACCTGAAAGGCCTCATAGTTTTGCCCTTAGAAGATAACTTCTCAGCAGATCATCTATTATGGGAGTGCTCCCACATGAGCACACTTAACTTTGGAGTTTTTATCAGGAACTCCACTGTTATCTGAAAAGACGTCTCGATGTTTAAGAATTTCACTTATTACTATTTAAGTGGGTCTTTACAGAAACCTAGGTTTCATTGATTTACATTTAAAACAACAAACCAATGATCAATCATATGTGATTGCAAATACCTCTTCATGGAGAACTATTTGCAAACTTTAAGATAACTAAAATTTTGATGCTTTGCTTCCCTTGGCCTTTTCTTTTTATTGTGTAACTGTTATAGCAACAAACCCATGATTAATTAATCTTCCTCATCCAAACACCATATGGATTCAAGATTGATTTGAGCCAAATCAACTCATTTTTCAAGCAAATTTTCATCTTTGAGCTGAACTCTTTGCCATATCCATACCGTTGTAGAGACACCTGAATAAGCACAATCATGCATGTCTTTTTTGGCGATGGACAATTTGAGGACTAGGGAAATTATTTTCCAGTCGTTCTGATGGTGTATTTGGAAACATGTAGGATTAGTTCAAATAGGATTTAGTAGATCCATAAAGCTAGATTTAATAAATTTGTAAAAGTGGATTTTGTAAATCATAGGAGTGTTAAATCTTGTAAATATCTGGCAGATTTAATAAATTCTGTTAAATCTAGATGTGCTGTTTGGTTCGTGATTTAGAGAGAGTTAAGGATTTAATTTATTAATATGTTAAGAGAATAAGAATCAGTTAATCTCTGGATTGTTAAATCACAAAATAATGTTTGTTTGCACTTTTGAGGATTTAAAGGTTTAGCTAAATAACATGAATAATATTAGTAAATATCATATATTTGCAGTAATATTCTAATTATTATTAATTTATAATGTTAAATGATTATTTTAAAAAATTGACTTTTAGAAATTAAATTTATCATTTGTAGCTTTAAAAAACTTAATTAGCTATATTTAATGTTAATTAGTTTTACTCGTGTCAAAAGAGGAAGCGAAACCACAAAAGACGTGAGAAGAAATCATAAGAAAAGATCTCTTTTTTGAATTTGGGGTGGGCATCTATTTGATCGTTCGCAATAGAAACAAATGATTCGTATAGTTGATCCCACCTAGTGGAACTAAGGTTTGTTGCTGTTGTTGTATATTTAGTATTAATTAACAATACTAATTTCTTAATAAAAATTAATAAAAAAACAACAACACCAAGCCCCTGTAAAAAATTGAGTATATGAATTTTGCCCATACATTAATTAATAATACTAACAAAAAAACATAACCACGACACCTTAGTCCCACTAAGTGGGTTGGCTATATGAATACTTTTGTTTCCATTGTGCACATGATTAAATAGAAGCTCATTCATAAATTTCAAATAGAAAAAATCCACTCTAATATTGGTTACTTCCCTTGCCTTTTTTTTATCTTCCTCTTTGCCTTTAACATGGACAAAATTCATGTACTCATTTTTCTAACAAGGACATAGTACGGTATGTACTTGTATGCCCAAAAAATCTATGAAGATGTTTTCAATTCTTATCTGCTATTGAAGCCACTCCAATCTTACTACAAAAGAACTTTTTTCTCATTATAATCTTTTGAAGATAACCACTCATCCAACTTGACATCATCATTCATGGAATACTTTTTTTATCTTTTTTGTTGGCTTTGTTGGTCATTATTCAGCCCTGTATTACATGGCTGGTGGTATATAGAGAATAAAGTTTTCCTTTATTTTTTAGTGGGATTTTGTATGTGCTCTTCCTTTTTATCCAAAAATTTTAATTTATTCTTATTTTATTTGTTTTAGTTGTTTCCTACATTCGCTCTTCTTCTTTTGCTCTATGACCCTTTTTTTACACGTGTTCCCTCTTTTTTGCCTCTGGCTAAGTTCCTTAGTTTTCTCGTGAAGTAATATGTGATCTTCTCTTCAACAATAGCTTTTTTGTTGAATAAATTTGGGTGAGAGTCGGGCTAACAAATTCATGAGTTAAGGTAATTTGAGGGATTCACGGAGCAATGGAGGATTTAGTAAACCATGACATGCTTATTTGGCTATATTTTGGAATTGTATATTTTATTTTCCTTTAAATCCGCCTGCCAAACACTCGCTGATTGTTTCTGAAGGAAAAGAAGGATAAGAAGAAGCATCAAGTTATTGTAGCAAATAAGCTCCTCAATTTATTTGTTTTTTCATCTCATCATTTTGTAATTTGTTATTAATAATGTACATGTCTTGTCAAATCCAAGAATTTAAATGGTTGCATAGCTAGAGATCGTCCACGTGCTTACTGTTAACAACTGGGAAGCCAAAACTTCAATGTTCTCTCTGTACGGATTTGGAAAATGTTGAATGCAACGTGCCTCTGGGAGCGCATGTATGCTCGCCTGATCAGGCTCCACGTGGCCCTGCGTGTGACCTATGGTGTTTGCAGGGCCACACGGCGCACAATTGGGTGTTGCGCTGCATGCTCACTTCGTAGAGGTAGCACGTCTTATGCTGCCTATCCCCTTCTCTGATTTGCTGAAAGTTTTTTGCAATATATTTCAAGCCCAAATCAAAAGATGACACGCTAACATTCCAATTTTTTTATTAATTTTTTGGCAAAGTAATAAATATTTTTTTATAGTTCTACAGTAATTCATTCAAGATAGTCATTGATAAACTAATTGTTTTATTATTAACAATAGATTATATTATTGTTAAACTACTTATCTAAGGATGCTAGAATGAGTGGGTTTACTCTAAAAGATAGAATAATAAATGGTTGAGTGGGTATACTAAAGAATAGAATGAGCAATGAGTCATTCTTATAGCAAGATTGGAGTGGCTCCAATAGTGAATAAGATTAAAATGTATCATCTTAGGCATATTAAGTGTAGATCGTTTGATGAACCTCTTAGAAAAATTGATTATCTAAATTTGCCCATTTTGAAAGAGGAAGAGGAAGACTAAAATAGACACGAGAAGAAATTATTAGAAAGGGTCTTCTCTATTTAGAATTTAGGGAGGGGCTTCTATTTGGTTGCACCCAATGGAAATCAAGAATTCATGTAGCCAACTCCACCTAGTGGGACTAAGGCTTAGTGTAATTGTTGCTTCTATTATTTTTGTAAACTTATGTGAAGTTTACGAGGCATTTCTTGTGAAAAAAACACTATTTATTCCATATTATGTCTAATAAAAAATACTAGTATCAAGCTTTAAAATGGTGCATATTATAATGATAATCTTGTAATTAATATATGTTGCGGATTTTCACCTCAGACAAATAGCATTATTTCACAAGCCTGTTGATATTTGACATCCACCTGCTTCTTTTCATTTGGTTGAACGGGTGGAGCCGAGCTCCACTTGAGCAGCTATTTGCCTGAGTGGGGTCCGACACTCTTTAATTGTATATATAATATTCGTTCTTATGATTCGAAGTACTAATCTACTTTATTGGTTAAAAAACGTTGTGCAGACCTGTTGGAGAAAGTAGAAAAAATGGGGAAGTCTATAGGCTTTTTGATGTTGGAGGTCAGAGAAACGAGCGCAGGAAATGGATCCATCTGTTTGAAGGTGTCACAGCTGTTATCTTTTGTGCCGCGATAAGCGAGTAAGCCTGTAGTTTTAATGTTTCCAAATCTTTATGCTTTGGAGTTCAAAATTATCTGCACATCCATTTACATGGAATGCATTATTTTTCTCTTTCCAGGTATGATCAGACGCTTTTTGAGGATGAAACAAAGAATAGGATGATGGAGACCAAAGAGCTCTTTTACTGGATTCTCAAGCAGGCTTGTTTTGAGGTTCTGTCATGGCCTCCTCTGTTCTGGATTCACATTCTTCTATTACTCAATCCCTGATCCTGACCTAATTTTTGTAGCAGAAAACATCATTCATGCTATTCCTCAACAAGTTTGATATATTTGAAAGGAAAGTACAAAAAGTGAGAATGCTACCGTCAGTCAATCCTTAATTTTCAAATGCGTCAGCATTAGTTTCTGATATAGATGGTCTTAAATCAGGTGCCCTTGAATGTATGCGAGTGGTTCAAAGACTATCAGCCTATGACCTCAGGAAAGCAGGAAGTTGAACATGCCTATGAGTATGCCCTCTTACCCTCATTTTAAAAAGTCGAACATTGATAATTTACAAGACCATTACCTTATCATAGCTCTTGTATTGTAGGTATATCGTCCACTTGCAATTTCTACTAGTTTGAGGGTTAGGTATATAAACAAATTATTTGAGATGACTTACCTCATGTATGACATCTCATCCATAATGGTTGTTAGAAACCGAGTGAAGTGGTAGATTTGATATAACTATTGAGGGTTGGGAGTTTAAGACAATTATTAAGGGTACCGTATCTCTTGTATGGTATTTCATCTCATCTGCTTGCAATGGTTGGTAGACTAAAAGCAAGGTTGTTTTGAAATAAATAATTAGGGTCTCTCACATAGCTTCATAAGCTTCAGAATTTTCTTCTCGTTGCAGATTTGTGAAAAAGAAATTCGAAGAACTCTACTTTCAGAGTACAAAACCGGATGGTGCTGACCGAATGTTTAAGATCTTCAGGACAACCGCACTGGATCAAAAGCTTGTAAAGAAAACCTTTAAGCTAGTTGATGAGACTTTGAGGAGGAGAAACCTTATAGAGGCTGGCTTGCTATTATGAAGGACACGATCGGCCCAAGATATGCTTATATTTCTGAAATCTGTTTATTTGGTAATCCATTTGTGATTCTATTCTTTGCTTGAAGGTTTTAGGAACGTTTCTCCGGATCTTTTGATAGAGAGATGAATATAATTTGTGACATTTAGGGTTTAGGGTTTTTCCTTGAGTTTTATTATGTACTTAGTGGGACGAATTGAAATTTGGATGTTAATTCTTGACTAATGTAATTGGTGAAGTGCATGAACATTTTGTTATTTGGGAGCTCTTTAATGCCATATAATAATTGTTTCAATTATCTTTCAATTTCGTATAGAAGTTAGAAGGACGAAGCCTTATAGCAAGTGACAAACTTGATTATCTTCATAATATATCTCTCAATCTGCAAATGGCCCTTTTTTGTGGGGGGTAGTTTATAAGCTCATTAGTTGTGAATATAATTTGAGACATATGATCATCAAACACTTGACGAATTCAACAGTTCTAATCATTAAGAGTGTACTATTGAAGCTGATGCATAAAGAATAATATTATCCACATAGAACATCTGAGAAAATAATGGTTCATCATCATCAAACTTCATCCATTTTGGCTTGCCAATCCATAGTTGGTAGCCAAAGATTGTAGCTCTAAATAAAGCATAAAAATGGAGAGCCTTGTCAAAGACTCCGCTTGGCTTCATGGAGCCCAAAACTTGTTATTAGATTTTATTATATACATGGTTGTGGGTATCAAACTTCATGGAGCCCAAAGTTTCATGGAGAGCCTTGTCAAAGACTCCGTTTTATTATATACTTGAAGCCCAAAACTTGTTCCTCGAACACAATTTGTATTTAGAGTAGAATAAACTTATTATTAGATTTTATTTTCTTGTTTGTTTTGGGTTTTTAGTTTACATGTATTAATAAAAAATGAGAATGGCGATTGCATGTGCGATGAGGCCTAGTGGGAGAGCAGACCCAACAAAGAGTAGCTAGTTTTGAAAAGGCCGTAGAGACTTGGTGAATCCCAAGTGGTCTGACAAAGCCCTGATTAGGGCTAGGATTTTCTTGGCTTTGAGATTATTTCTCATGTGCTAGCTTACACCTTTCTTCGAGCCAAATATGCATCAGATTTATTATTTCTTGTTGCCATAAGCGTAGCAGAATAGTCGCACCAAATCCTGAACAATGAACAGAATGTCAGGCTAACTCTAATGGATTGAAGCTCTCTTGATATTTCTACATTTTTTGACAACTAAAACATTATCTGTCTATAACTATTCTTGATATAGCTAATTATGTTGATTTGGTAATTCAATTTATTGGCTCATCTTGTAGCACTCATAATGTAGCAATGCTTTAAATATTTAGATCTACTAAAGTAGTCTTGACATATTTTCAAATATTCTTGGCTTACTATATTTGGATTATCTTATTCTAAAGGTATGGGGAACCCTACAAATCACCACCCAACCATTATCTATTGTTTCTTCTTCGAAGATTCGGTAGAGTAATTTACTGGATTAAAAACAAAATAAAATTATAGATCTTAGCAAAATAAAATCTCAAAATTAGGTAAAATCATGGAATCATATCATACCACATATGTTCCACTATGAAGAAATATGGAAGAGTTACATATTTCTCACTCTTGAAAGGATGACAATCACCCATAATTTTTTTTTTCAATCACAGTCTTTAACATAATTATATATAGATAAAAGCTAGGGCAAATGATAAAAATAGTCTCTGAAAAAATTTTAGTATCTAATCGACAATACATCTCTAGCTGATTTTATTTTAAACTACTAATATGCATGACTTTTTTTTAATGCAAAAGTTAAGTTTTTAGTGAGATAATTGTATGATTGATAGGATTTAAATTCTTAATCTATCAATAATTTAAATTTAATGATTTTAATAACTGAGCCAAAACAACACACAATATATATGACTTTGCTTGCATGAAGACTGTTTATGATTTTATAAAATGGCAATTGACAACTGTTCTTGTTGGATAGCTTTATATTACTGTAATTCAGCAAAATCTTTTGGAATAATTAATTGATGCATCAAATAACCTTTTGGAATAATTAGTAGCATATTAGACAACTTTTCATTATGTTCCCATTAATTACATTAGCAAAACGAGAAATAATACAAGCTCCTAATTAAATATCAGATTTCATAAAAGTATCATAAATTACTTTAATAAGAAAATACGTTGTACATAACGAAGTATATGTACTTTTATGCCATTGAACAAATGCACCGCCAAGAAAGGCTCCTAGACGATGGCCAACTTCCTCCAACACATCAAGTCTCTGTTGCACAACCTTACAGTTTCTAGATCTTCCCCAACTTAGCAACAAGCCGCCCTCAGCATTTTATCTGAACTCTGAACTCGGTCCCGATTACGGTGCTATTTCCATCACTGTCTCGACTCGCCTCCATCGGTTGATGATTTGTGTGGAATTCTTTTTAACCATGAACTACTTTGTTCCACAATGATTCCAGTAGTGTCCCGGCTGCAAACCAAGTCACTATCAATGACTTCACCTCGGGTCATCCACTCATGATCTATGTGTGGATACTAACGAGGGCGTCAGATATTTATGTTGGGGGATATTGTAACAACCTACTTAAGTAGTAATAAGTGAAACTCTTAAACATCGAGACGCCTTTTTAGATAATGTGGAGTTCCTGATAAGAATTCCAAAGTTAACCGTACTCATGTGGAGCACTCCCAGGATGGGTGACTTGCTAGGAAGTTATCTTCTGAAAGAAAAATTATGAGGCATTTCAGGCCAAAGCGAACAATATCTTTGTGCTTAAGAGTTTACGCTGTTATACTTATATACACTAATGTTTTGGGTCTTTGCTTTACACTGTCTATTACAAATCATCAATATTATCTTGTTTTTATTGAGGCATGTACATGCTATTGTTGAATTTATCCTCTAATTCATAAAAATGACGCTCTCCAAGCCTTCCTAATTTTTAAAGCAATAGTTGAAAATCTATATTCATACAAAATTAAGCAGGTGTTATTTTATGATGAGGTGTATTCTTAAATTCACAACTGTCCTTAATCAACCTGGCATTTGCATGTCTTCAGCGCTCCTTATACCCCACAACATAATTGCACTGTTGAGCGCAAGCATATGCATGTCACCGAAGTTGGTAGAGCTCTTCAAGCCACATCATATTTACTCCAATCCTATTGGTTATACGCTTTTCAACTTGCCAATTATCTAATCAACCATAAACACTACTAATATCTTGGAAATAAGTATCCTTATGATATACTCCATCAAACTAAGCTTGATTATACTAGACTTAAAGTCTTCGACTACTTGTGCTTTCTAGTGCTTCAATCTCATACAAAGTCTAAAATTGAAAATCGATACAAACCTTGCGTCTTTATTGGATACAATGGATCTCACAATGCCCATACCCCACTGCCTAAGCTATATATATATTAATGCACTTATGTCCTCAACTCGACATTCTGATCGTACATCTTCCCCTGCATTGTCACCTCTTAATCCAATCAACCAATTGTCTTCAAATCCTAAAATTCACCCCCTACTCAGCCTACATCACCCCAACCCCATCCACCCAAACTAGCTCCTACCACTTGTGAGAAATTTGCCAATATAACTAATAAGCATCCTATGATCACACTTTATAAATCTGACAACCTTAAACATAAATTCTTCATCTCTACTAAACACCCTATTTATCTTTGTCTTCACACCACCTTTTCCCACTCATACCACTCCTTCAACTTACAACCAAGCTAAACACCAGCCCAAATGGTGCTCTGCCATGCAAACCGAAAGAATAACACATGGGCTCTCCATCATCGTACTCCTAACATGAACATTATATATGTTATGTGATGGAGAGCCTTTAGTGTCAAGGAGCAACAAAGACGCTGCAACACGCCGTGGCGCGCTCCAGTGTGCCCAGGCGGTCTTTACTCGAAGACTGAGGTGCTATGGCACACTGTAGCGGAAATCGTCGCTACAGCACACCACAGTGGAAGTCGACGCTATAGCTTGCCGGAGTGAGTTAGCGAGTCCATCACAAGACGCGGGCACTACAGCGTGCAACAACAGGCTCAACTCGAGATGTGAGCGCTACAACACGCCACAACGGGCTCAACTTGAGATGCGGGAGCTACAACGCGCTGTGGCACGCCGCAGTGGTCTCAACTCGAGACCACGAGTGCTACGGTGCGCCGTAGCACCAGGCGGAAATCTGCACGGTTCAGGTTATGCCATAAGCAAAATGGAGGGCATTTTAGACCTTTTAGGACCCGTTTTTTAGCAGGGTACTTAAGCAAATAGGTTGATAGGAAAACCTAAGTGTTGGCATCTCATTTTGGAGGCTAAAGTTGCTGTGAGCAGAAGAACTTTAGGCTAAACCCTAAGAGAGCTGCAGTGCAAGTTAGCCCTTATATGTTGGAGAAGATACTCCAGGTGATGACTGCTTCCTCTCCTCTCCATTCTAGAGTAAGAGCTTGAGCATTTGTGCTAAAGTGATAAGTTTTTTGTAACTCTGTAAGATTCAATAATTTATAGTGGATTTTCTTATGGTGTGGCTTCCTGATTTTTCCCATTCTTGGGTTTTCCACGTATTGCCTTATGTTTGGATACTCTTTGTGTGCCGTGAACTTGCATGCATGTGATGTGTCCTTTCTCTTATGATTTGTGATTTCTGAGATTGCTTGGTAACCGTCAACGTAACCCCGGTCCTCGAATTTCTGAGTGTGCTCTTTCTCAAACCGCTTCTGCTGCGGAATAAGGTGTGCTAGTGAGTAGGTTCACTACCAACAAGTGGTATTAAAGCGTGGTTTACCTTGTTGGTCCTAGGGTTTTCCTGTTTGAGTGGGAGCAATGGCCGAAGAGTGAGACACAAGATTGAGAAATTCAGTGGAATGAATTTTGCGTTCTAGAAAATGCAGATAGAGAATCTGCTCTACCAAAAGAAATTGCATCTTCCATTGAAAGAAGCCGACAAGAAACCTACATCTATGACTGATAAAGAATGAGAAGTTCTTAATAGAACAGCACTGAGTTTGATTCGTTTATCACTGTCTTCTTCTATTTCTTTTAACATTGCTAATGAGAAAATAACTGTAGATCTCATGAATGTCCTGATGAGGATGTATGAGAAGCCATCAGCTTCAAATAAGATTTTCTTGATGAAGAAATTATTTAATATGAAGATGATGGATGGATATTTAGTGACTAAACACCTCAATGGGTTCAACATCGTGACGAGCCAGTTGAGCTCTGTGGGCATCAGTTTTGATGATGAGGTTCGAGCTTTGTTATTCCTCTCTTCATTGCCGGATAGTTGGAATGGGCTGGCTAGATCCATCAGCAATTCATCAGGGAATGCGTCATTGAAATTTGATGACATTGTTGGGCTTGTGCTAAATGAGGAGGTGCAAAAAAAATCTCATGGAGAGGCATCTACCTCAATACTGAATGCTGAGATCAGGGGAAGGCATGCTGAAAGGAGAAATAACTGAAATAGATCAATGTCTCAATGAAAATTAAGACATGGAAAGGCAAAGCTAGATTGCTGGAATTGTGGGAAGGTATGTCACTTCAAGAAGGACTACCCTACCCTGAAGAAGCCAAGTGGTGGTATAAAGATGATGAGCCTCACTGTGAATATTTCAGCAGAGAAGGATCAGGATGCATTGATCCTCTCACTTGTCAACACGGAGTCCTGGGTTGTGGACTCGGGAGTATCCTTTCATGCAACTCTGTCGAGGAGTGCCTTCAAGAGTTACACCAAGGGTGACTTGGGAAAATTGTAGCTTGGAGATGATAAGGCGTGCAACATCATTGGTAGAGGTGATGTGGATGTTAAGTTACCAAGCGACGCAGTTTGGAAGCTCAAGGATCTTAGACATGTGCCATGTATAACGATAAATCTGATCTCAGTGAGCCAGTTAGCTAGAGAGGGCTACAACACTTATTTCATAGGAGACTCACGGAGGTCACCAAGGGTGCACTCATAATTGTACGGGGCAATATGGAAGGTACACTTTACTTGATCAATAAAATGTCTGATACTATTGCAGCTGCAAAAGTGATAGATGTAGATCTATGACACCGGAGGCTTGGCCATATGGTGGAGGGGGTTGAAATCCATACAGTCTAAGGATAAACTCCAAGAACTAAAGTCAGTAGACTTGGATTTCTATGAAGACTGCATGTTGGGTAAACTGAAGAAGGTTTCATTCTCCAAAGTTGGAAGGGAGCTGAAAAGTAAGAAATTGGAGTTGGTGCATACAGATGTATGGGGACTAGCTCCTACATCTTTCATAGGTGGAGCTACATACTTCGTCACCTTCATTGATGATCATACTAGGAATGTATGGGTTTACTTTTTAAAACATAAATTTGTCGTGTTTAATGTGTTTAGAAAGTGGTTAGCTTTGGTAGATAATAAGATAGGACTAAAGCTTAAGTGCTTAAGATTTGATAATGGCAGCGAGTATTGTGATAGGGGGTTCAAGGAGTTTTGCACCTTGAGAGGAATCAAGAGGGAGTTTATAGCCCTTATAACACCACATCAAAATGGTGTTGCTAAATGAATGAACAGAACAATCATAGAAAGAGCCAAGAGCATGAGATTGCATGCGGGTCTCCCAAAGTAGTTAAGGGATAAAGCCATTAACATGGCTATATATCTACTCAATATAGGACCTTCCGTACCCTTAAATAAAGGGATTCATGAGGAAGCTTGGAGCAGAAATGAGTTGAAATTGAACTACCTCAAGGTTTTTGGCTGCTCATCCTATGTGCATATTGATACAGGATCAGGAGCAAACTTGATGCTAAGGCAATCAAGTGCACATTTGTTGGATATGGCTCGGGCGAGTTCGTTTACAAATTCTAGGACAATTAGAGTTAGAAAGTCATCAGAAGTAGGGATGTCACTTTTAATGAAAGTGAAATGTACAAAGACTGTATGAGAGTCAAGACTGATTCCAAAGATGCTTTAGATAGAGAACCATGACACATAGAGATTAATGACAGTATTGAGCCAGATGTTGGAGAACATAGAGAAGCTCAGGAGGGTGTCAATATTGAACCACAAACACCTATATTAAGAAGATCTATAAGAGTCTCTAGACCTCCACAGAGGTACTATCCTTCTTTGTTTATTTGTTGCTAACAGATAGTGGTGAACTAGAAAGCTTGGAAGAAGTACTTCAAGTTGAAGATTCAATCAAATGGGAGGTTGCCATGAATGATAAAATGGCATCACTCATGTAAAATGGGACATGGGAGTTGGCACCCTTACCCACTGGGAAGAAGGCTTTTTAGAACAAGCGGGTTTATCGGGTGAAGGAAGATCTGAATGGGAGCAAGCACTATAAAGCAAGACTTGTAGTAAAGGGTTTTTAGCAAAAGTATGGGGTCAACTATAGTGAGATCTTTGTCTCAGTTGTTAAGATGACAACCATCAGGGTTGTGCTGAATATTATTGCAGTTGAGAATTTGTATATGGAGAAAATGGATATTGAAACTGCATTCCTTCATGGAGAACTAGAAGAGGAGCTATACATACAACAACCTGAAGGGTACAAGGCTCAAGAGAAAGGAAAGTCTGAGCTAGTGTGCAAGCTTAAGAAGAGCCTCTATGGCTTGAAGCAGGCACCACGACAGTGGTACAAAAGGTTTGATAGGCTCATGTCAGAATCAGGGTATTAGAGATGCCAAGCAGATCACTGCTGTTATATAAAGCAGTGTAAGTCATCCTATATCATTCTATTATTGTATGTGGATGGCATGTTGATCACATGATTAGATATGAAGGAGATAAGGATGCTGAAAGAAATGATGTCAAAGGTGTTTGACATGAAGGACTTAGGGCCGACAAAGCAAATTCTTGAAATAAGAATCAATAGGGAGAGAAGTGCAGAAATTCTGAAGCTGTCGTAGAAGGAATATGTTAAAAAGGTGCTGAAAAGTTTCAACATGAATGAAACAAAACCAGTGGGCACTTCTTTAGCAAGTCACTTCAGCTTATCAAAGGAATAGAAGCCAAAGTCTGAAGAAGAGAAGGAGCATATAATGAAGGTTTCTTATTTTCAGTAGTTGGGAGCTTGTGTACAAAATGATATGCACAAGATTGGATATTGCCCATATAAAGGGAGTGGTCAGCAGGTTCTTGGGAACCCAAAAAATTACCATTGGGATGCGGTCAAATGGATCCAACAGTATCTAAGAGATACATCGGGCAAAGCTTTATGCTTTGGAAGATCTGACATTATTTTACAGGGTTATGTAGATTCAGATCTTACAGAAGATGTTGATAACAAGAGAAGCACTACAGGTTATGTGTATACATTAGGAAGTGCAGTGATGGGCTGGATCTCCAAGCTCAACATATCATGTCGCTATCTACCACGGAGGCAGAATACGTTGCCATTACAGAGGCAAGCAAAGAGAAGATTTGGTTGAAAGGTTTCATGGAAGAATTGGGCAAGGAGCTGAAGGATGTGAGGCTTTACAGCGATAGTATGAGCACTATTCATCTAGCAAAGAATTCAGCTTTCATGCCAGGACAAAGCACATTCAACTCCATTACCATTTCATCTAGATATTATTGGAAGAAGGACATCTAGGATTGGAGAAGATTCATACTCTTAAGAATCCAGCTGATATACTTACTAAAGCAGTAATAATAGAGAAACTGAAGCTATGTGCAGCTTCAGTTGGCCTCGGTATGTGAAGAGAGAGCCGGGTGAGCCACACCACATTTTTTGATAGACACAGAAGAATACAATGAAGGGTTAGTGGAGGAAAGGAGGGAAGATACTTTAAAGGTCTCCAAGTGGGAGATTATTATGTGATGGAGAGCCTTTAGTGTCCAGAAACAGCAAAGACGCCCTACAATGCGCCCAGGCAGTCCTTACTCGATGACTGAGGCGCTATGGCGTGCCTCAGTCGTCAGCAACCGAGTAGCAGGTGCTGCTGCGCGCAACAGTAGAAGTTATCGCTACAACGCACAGTAGCAAAAATTGGCGCTAACCTCCAATTACAACAAGTTCATATTTAGTGCAACAAGGAGAACTCCCCTTGGGGTTCTATCTTGGCACCTAAACCTTTAAGAGATCGTGATTTAAAATTATCTTTGATTTCCTACATCTAGGTTACAAAATATTATCTTTTAATTATTAGATCTCACAAACATGATTTCCATCAACATTGCATAATGCGCTTACACATGTAGTTTAGATAGATGAGAGGATGTTTTAGGACAAATGGACTAAGTCACATTGTCCATTGAACTTCCAACGTCCTCTCATCCCTTCTACTTTATTGAGAAGCAGAGAAAAGTTGATGGGAACTAGGTTCTCAAACATCAAATCTCTTGGTAGAGCTCTTAAGAAAATATGTAAGTCAGCTTGAGAATTTGTCACATAGTTCTCAACTCTACTTGCATTATTTTCCTTGCTCTTGTCTAATTGATGAGGTTGGAACTCGAGTTCTTTTATTAATTGATAATTCAGTTAAGTTTTCTTTTAGCAAAGTATTTTGACAGAGTTTTATTTAGGCATTCATTCACAATAATAATAATAAATAATAAAATAGAAATCAATTTTATTCATTAAAATAAATTTATTCCAACACCATTACAGTCTTATATTTTCCTACAATTACTTTCCAATCATCTCCAAAGAGATTTAGCTTTTTATTAAATAATAAATCAAATCACACATGCAAATAGAAGTAAATATTGACATCAGTTTATAGCAGAAAAATAAATATAAGTTCAGGGATAGTACTATGAAACACCTAGATGTTTTTTAGGATTTTCTCGATCTTCCTCCTTTGCTTCTACTTGAATTCTTTGCCTTTTCTTTGCTGCCTTCTTCTCTCTATTTTTCACAGTCCACCTCTTGCTCCTTGAAGAGTCTCTTCTTTTCTCCTCATGCAGCCCCCATTTTTAGGTTTTTTAAATGTTGAAATTGGGAACACTTTCTCAATCTTCAAGTCTCATTTTTATAAATTTTTTTTCACATATTTAAAATTTAATTCAGTAAATAAATTTCATTTAGAAATTTGTACTTTTATTAAAGATTATTCATTTATTTTTTTTGTAATGAAGAGATTTAGGCTGTTGCATTTATATTTTATTGTGTAAAATAATTAAATCAACCTCTTGCTCTTTCCTATAATGACTTAAGCATGCACTTTTTATAATAAGGATTCCTCAGTTTTTATTACAGCCACCTCTTTCATTTTTCTCATAATAAGGATTCATTGAGAATGAGAAGTTTAAATTGATTTGATATTAATTTTAGCTGTGGGAAGGGGAAGAATTAAATTCTTTGGCCTTCCCTATCTGCCTCGAATGCTTATTTTTGGCAAAAACTGCGTCGGGCGCTATGGCGCGCTGCAATGCGCTTGGGCATGCTGCAACATGTTTGCTACAGAATAGATTTTATAATGACACCCGCTGCGGTGGGCGACAGCGCCGAGCTCTCAGGTTAAACCGCTACAACATGCTGCAGCGATTCAAGTTTGGCTTTTGTCCGCCACCGTGCGCGACAACGATTAATTAAATTTCATCTTAAATGATTTTAATTTCCATGAATGACGTTGTGGCGGGTCAATAATATTTCATTTAATTTATAAGTTTTCCTTCCGTTGTGGCGCGCGGTAGCGTCGAGCACTCTGCTTGAACTCTCCATGGCGCGCTGTGGCGCGTTGGGGCGCACTACAGCTGTTTTCTTTTAAAATTTTGTACTTAAGCCAGATTTTAATTTGCTCATATTTTTTTCTTGGAAAGCAATGAAGGCACACCAAAATATATAATTTTAATTCAAAAAGTGCTTACTTTTGTTAAGTAATTTTATTATAAATTTTGTGGTTAGCACATACTATTGAATTTTTTGTTGCTTTTGCATTCCTTGTACTTTGTGCTATTACTTTGAATATGTCATACAAGATAACATTGCTATATTAAATAAAAATATAGAATAATTATGATAATATTTGCATTGAGTTTCATTTTCTAGTCAATTCTTATGTACTTTTACCTTTACTGAATAGGAGGTAAGGAGAAATAAGGGATAACTTATCATTATTCATTAAAGAGTGCTGTGTTAAGTTGGAATCTAAACAGTCTTGCAGATGTGCTTGACTCCTCAGATACTTCTGGACGTGTCAACAGAAGTAAAGTAAAATAACTAAAACTTATTGCATGTGTATTTTTTGCCTCCACAGTTTTGTTTATATTTCTGTTTCTGTCCTAGTTTAGAAATGCTATGAGAATTTTTGCCCTAGCCCAAAAAGACTATGAGAATTTACTGTGGCCCGATTGGCCAACACTTCTGATATGATAATATTTACATACTTGTTTACTGTTTACTATTAGTTTTTACTACAATCAGCTTTACTTTACCTGTTTACATGTATACTTATAGGAATGCTAGATTTCTTTACTGTTTACTTATACATATCACAGAAAGATTACTTATTTTTAAACTTGCATAATTCATATGATCATCAGCATATTTATGATGAGTCTTTTCTTTCATTACTTTTATTACTTTACTTATATATATATATATATATATATATATATATATATATATATGCATTACCTTATTATAGTTTTAGATTTAAGGTATATTTTTTGCCTCATTTGTTGCTTAGTTATAAATGCTTCATTTATAACTTGTCACATCCCTTTATATGCTTGTCACTCTTTTATGCTTGTTATTTTTTGCTTAAGTGAATGGTGATATCAATAAAGTCATGAATAATAAACAACTTAAAATGTACTTAGATAATATGTCTAACAATATATTCTTTTCTTGGCTGGGGCTATGGCATTGTGAAATCAATAATGTCAGAGTTTAATCATTTTGAGGAGTTTGCACCTGAGGAGGAGCCTTATTTGGAGGAGCAGCAACATGTGGGAGCAGAAGATTAGTAGAAAAGATGTCCTTTTTTTCAATGAGGATGAGTGATTCAGTCTTTATTTAAAACTATTTAAATATTGTAATAATATAGGTACTTATGTATATTCTTTTATTGTACTGTTTATTCTGAGTTGCACTATTATTTTCTTACGTATATTGTGATGGATTGGATGTAGCATTTACTTTTCTTCCTTCTGTACTCTATGATTGTATATACTTAGTAAATGATTATGCTTCCGGGCACATCCTTCTCTTATTTGTGGATTGAGGATTATACCTAATATAATGATAAGAGAGAGATTTGCAAGAGTGGTACACCATCCCTTAGCCTTAATTGTTGACAGTTAAGGGGCGAGGCTCCACAGTTAGTATCAGAGAACTCCATAAGATGTCAGATTAGAATTTTCATTCATCTCCACCTAATGGATTATTCTTCTGACAAATTAATCATTAATTAAATACTTGAGTTACATCTAAAGTACCACAATCTCATGCTCAAAATAAAAAGCATATACTAGAAATACTTATTAAGCTATATACTGCGCTCACTCATAAAACTCAACTTTTAAGTGAACTACTCAACCAAACTAATGACTTGTGGAAATCTTTAAACACTTGAAGATGTCAGTATGGGAGTACTTTAGGAGGTTCGAGTCCATATGGGAGTTCAACTTCCAGTTTGGCCAACGGTACGGAAGGTACGTCGAAGGAGTATCAGAATAAGGAATACAAGTGCTAGATTGGATGCTTCAGCATGCCGTCTTCAAAGGATTTGACTTCCCCATTTTAGCTAGGGAGTGGATAAAGCGAGTATGCTTTGTTCTTGAAGCAATAGAGTGTCCTGACACCACCCGAGTTACTCTGGTGTCCCTTCTTATCCAAGACCATGCCGAAGACTAGTAGGCCGATACTTATTGAGAACTCAACCAAAGACGGAGAAGAGCGGCGAGAAGTTACTTTCGCCGCACTCACCATAATCTGAACATTTGATTTCAAGAGGGTAAGAAGAGCTAGAAGCGAAGGGGAGAGAAAGGAGAAATATCATTGTCCACCAGCCGGACTTACGCAGACAAAATGTTGACGAGGCTGTATGCTCATCAAAAGGACTTGGAGAGGCCATGGCAAAGGACATGCGATTATGCAAGTTAGAAATCGCCTGGATGCCAATTCGAGTCGCAAATCCATGAAACTCTTGGAATGATGTTCCAAGAGTGGATCTTATGAGGAGGACCGGACGGATCGATGCTGTTGCAACCCCCTGTTGGCGAAACCATCCCAGATACTCCTTAGCCGATGGACTATTCTTACTGAAACGTCAAAGTCGAAGAAGAAGAAGAAGAAGAAGAAGAAGAAGAAGAAGAAGAAGAAAATGATGAATGAAGAGGTTTCTTTGTTTTTGTTTTTATTTTTTTCATTTTGCTATTTTTCATTTTCTATTTCTTTTGTAGTTGTTTTTCCTTTTTAATAGATGAATCTTGGACTTTCTTAAACCCATATTAGCTGTTATGGTTTGCAAGAGAAATTTTCTGAAATTTTCACTGCATGGATTCAATGAACAAATTCAACTGTGAAGAATAAGTCATCACCCTTGCTTAATAAAAAAAGATTAAACTAAGTGACGTCCCTAATGATTTCTAAATAAGGGTGATAATCCTAAGTCGCATTTAGTCTCCAACAATTTAGAAGGAAGCTGCTAAAAATCTAAGTGTGAGGGTGGAGAAAAATTAAGGGATTAAATTAATGAATGATAAGATGGAATGAACTCATAAGTGTGCTAGGCTCCTGTGGCGGCCGCCCCTTCTAATTATAAGGGTTAAGGAGTGGTCGTCACTAAGCACATCTCATACTTAACATTAGGTTGGAATTTAAGACTCCGATCCAATCTTAAGAAAAAGATGTAATTTTTATAATAATGTAAAGATTAACAATCACTTAATGAGTATTAGAGTGCGGAAGAAAAGTACAAACTGAAGTAATCATCCATACTATAAAGTAAAAACATCTAACTCAGAATATATAATTTAGGAAAGTAAAGCACAATTTAGTCCTGTATTATTACAAACATTTAAAGTTTAAAGACCTGTAATGTAAAATACTCTCATTCTCACAGAATAAATGTAATGTAATCTAGTAAGTAGACTAAGGCCCCTCAGTAGTCTGAACCTCCTCCTAGATTTGCTCCTCTGTAGGCTCAATCTCCTCAAAAAGCTCAGAATCTACCATTATCAGTTTCATAATGGTAGGGCCCCAGCTAACAAAAGAAAAATCTTATTAGATAAAATATCCAAGTACATTTTAAGGTAATAAATTTTATTATATTTTAATGATATCACAACTGGAATTAAGCATAGCATAGCAATAAAGCGACAAGAAAGGAAGAACAAAGTATGAGGTAATAACATACCTCAACTTAGGTTGCAATACAAGGTAAGTAAAGTACAAGTGCAAATCTACTACGTACAAAGAAAAGTCCTAAGAAATATGATCAAACTAATATGCCAGTTATAATATAAGTAAAAGTACTGTACTGAAAATATAAAGACTAGCATCCTAACTTGCTCTCAAATAAATAAAACGACTGACATACAGAAGTTCTGAAATGTAAAGGAACTGCAGAAAATGAAAAAAATATGAAAGAAAAGTATGTTGAAACGGTAAAGTAAAGTAAGTTTGAAGTGTAAAGAAAATATGTAAAGTAACTGTAAAGAGATTGAAAAGTAAATGTAAGTAATGTAGATTAGAGTACTGTAGGTGTGAGATACTCTTACTTAGTCTGCCAAAAAGTAAAGTCCATCTGATAATCTAGGAGAAACATCCCAGATTAAAGTACTATCCACCAAAGAGGCATTTAGGAGAAACATCCCAGATCCTAAAGTAAAATCCACAAAGTATCTAAAGAGCATATAGGAGAAACATCCCAATGCCACAGTAACGTACCATAGGGGAAATTCCCTAGGCAAAAGCTGTCATAAAGTAAAGTTATACTAAATGGTAGGTTAAGCAAAATATAAACAACAAGTATAATATTATTTATTAATATTTCTTTTAAGATTATGCATATGATATGTGAATGAAACTCAAAGTATATTATAAAGTATGTATCAAGTATTTAAGTATGTCCAAAGGTGTAAAAAGGCTTAAATAACATGGAAAGTATAATAATTTCAAATTCAAGGTAATAAATAACACTACACAAATTTTATGATATCACCTGTTTTCTAATTTAAACATTCTAACTACTCTAAGTTACTTAAGATTCAGAATTAACATTTCTTATACTGTCTGTAACTTAGAATCACGAACCTATAAGTTAAACATAATTAAGATTGGCCACATCCTAATTTTAGCTGAATCAAAGTTGTCTCCAAGATTAAATAAATAAATTAATCATCCTAATTTGTTATTTTATAAATCCCAAACTAAATCTTGATTAGCCAAATCAAGATTGAAAGGATTAAGAATCAAACTCCAAAGAATGAAGTTCAATTACTTAATCACAGGGTCATCTTAAGGACTAAGATTTAATCCCATCTCACTGATTAAATGTTAAGGAAAATACTATTGAATTAAGTCAAACTCAATAGGATAGACTTCCAATTCTAACTCTAATGTTTAAAGATCAAATAATCAATTAATAAACTATGAAAAATCTAATAAACTAGTAAAATCAAGGTTTCACCTTAATGAGTAACCCACTTTACCCATTAGATGAATTCTAACCTAAAATATAATCCTAATTTTAGGAATTAAAGCTCTTAAGTACTAAGAGTATCACTCAGACATATATCCTAACTAAAGTTATAAGACCTAAAAGATGATCTAAGAAGTTCAAAGGAAAGGAAGGTCTCTCATAATTCACTTAAGTTTTACTTAAGACTTATCTTAGGGTTTTCATTAAATTTCTAATTTGAGACTAAGAATTATCTAAATCAAGGCCTAAATCATTTTAATTACTATATATTATGATTTAGAGATGAAATCAGGTCTTAAATTCATTAAACTCTATTTTTGGGCAAAGAGACTATTTTGCCCCTACTCAAGGGTCTAAAACTCATCTTTATGAATTAAGGTTTAAAATTAGAATATTCTTAAGTGGAATAATTACTTATTGTCTAATATAAGCTTAGACAGTAACTACACTAATTTTGGGTAATTATTAAGCCTTATGAAGTTAAATTAGTGAATTTGACTCATAGGGGTATTTTGGTAATTTATCTAAATAAAACCTAAATTTTCTTTCTGTTTACTGTTATTTACTGTCTTAGCTTTCTATAGAACATAAATTTGCTGAATTCTGATAAGTATTGGCCAAGTTATGGCCAATACAAGTTCTAGGGTTTAAATGGTAATTAAGGATTCTTAATTAAGGGTCAAAAAGCCTAACTTTGTCAATTGGTGTCCAATTTGAGTAATTTCAGTGGTTGTAGATCACAAAATGATCCACCGATTTTAATGACTAGTGGTAGGCTCAATTTGGACTTCAATTGGCCTAGTTATGGTCTAATTAAGGTTTAAGGTGATTAGTGAGTGATAATAAAAGTAATCACCAATTTACTAAACCAACTATACAATTAGGTTCTAATATATTCTATGAGTTCTCTGAAACTTAAATTGTCCAATTTGGATTATTAAATTTGCTAATATTCACTAATCAAGTTTTGGAGTAATTAGGGGTGATTAGCAAATCTAACTGTTGGATCCTAAATATTTTGCAGATCTCTGTAGATTAGGTTTTGCTGATCTAAATTGGTGTTTAGATCACCTGATTTGGAGCTAAGATGACCAACTTATGGTCATTTGAAGTTTTAGGTCAAATTAGGCTAATTAGGGTTAGGTCCTAAATGTTATTAGGCTCAAATTAATCCAAACAGTAAGATTAACCCTACTAAAATGTTTCTTAGGGTTTTGTGAGTATTTTAAGATCCATTTTGGGTATGATTGGATTAATGTATGCAAAGTTAGGGTTATTTGAATGAAATTTTAATTTTAATAATTAATTAAAAACCTAAAAATGACATTAAGTAAATTATTAATCCTATAGCAAAACTAATGGCATCATTAAATTCCTCATATTTTCTAATGAATTTGGTATATTCATTTATATAATTTGGGCTCATATTTATCAAGATATTACGGTATAAAGTTTAGATATTTCTAATTTTATTAAATCCATTATTTGGATATATTTAATTATAATATAATTTTATATATTAATTAATTCAATATTAACATTTTCTTTTATAGATGGTGGGCCCACCAAGGACACTTGCTCAGCTGCAATTTGCCGGGACAGGCGAGCGGGACCCGCTGCTGTCTCGGATGAGACCAGCTGACGCAACTGATGAGTTGCGGGCCCCACCTACTGTCGCGGTGAAACAAGGAGACGACATGTGGAACTCCCAAAAGGCGCAGTTCAGACATCCGGTTCAGAGCACTGCGGCTCGAGGCTGGACCGGTCCGGCTCGGATCAGTTAGTTTTCTGCGCTTCATCCTCGACGGGACCGTAACCCTCACTATTAGGGTTACGATCTACTCGCAGCACCAATGGATTCAAGTCACAATTTATATACCAAATTATAGGTATGAACAAAAGCTGTCGATTGATTATAAATACTAGATCTAAAAGCTGTCAGGATTCTTCAAGTCGCTAGCCCTAATTTGATCACACAGGACTACGCTATTCGCCGATGTAACTCCTTCCTAGGTTTGGATCGATCGTGTTCAAACTAACCCGATAAAATTCGATCATTCATTAATCAAGTACAAAGAATTGAAAAATGAAATTGCAAATTAATGTTCGATTAATCGAGGAATGGAAATGATGAAGTACCTCAGTTGATCGGACTAAAAATTCGGGATTCGACTGATAATCTTCCAGTCCCTTGCAGTGTTCAAAATGAAGCAAAACAAAGCTTTGGGAAGGTATGGGGTTCTTAATATGCATTCAAAGCGGTGGATAAGCCATCTGGAGTGGCGGAAAGGGACAGCGGCTGCCGCGTGTAGCCCTCGCGTGACTCGCGGACGAGACGAGGAGGAAGAGAAGGCGCTCACCGTTCGATCTGCGATGGAACGGTCAGGATGAGCCATTTGTTTGGATGGAAACGAAGGTGACGACAGAGAGATGGAAGACGGCGCCGTTAAGTGCATAAAATATATTAATATTTAATTAATTTAAACTTAATTTCTTAATTAAAATTATATCATCAAATGAATACAGAAAATTTTCAATAAATCACCCCTAGCTAAATGAGAGGTGAGGAACACAATGACGCAAATAGATTTTCGATTCAACGAGTATTTAATTATTTGATTTTTTTAGGGTATTTAAATATTATTAAAATATTTGACGAAAGTCCAACGACTTCCAAATGCATCCAAAACTTCACCCCTAGCTAATTTGGGGGTGGTGAACGCAATGATGAAGTCAAATTTTCAATCTGAGGTCTAGATAAAAAGTGAATTTCTAGGGTTTTGGGGATTTTCCAGAAATCCAGATTTGATTCAATTGACTTCAAGTTTGACCTAGATTTTAGAGATAAGTTCTAATTGACATAATCATCGTACTAGAACTACAATTAAGACTTATATTAGACTTAAGTATTAACTTGGGTTGTTATAGACTCCCCCACTTAAGAATGATGTCGTCCTCGACATCACTTATGTGAGAAGAATAAAACAGATATAAGTTAATAAATTATAATAGGTTAGAGTTAAGGAATTACTTTAGTTTAAAAGGCTTTGGTATTTTTGTCGCATATCCACTTCTTTCTCCCAAGTGGCTTCATTGCATGACCGGTTCTTCCACTGAACTTTTATTATTGAAATAGAACGGTTCCTTAATTTTCTTTCATCACGATCTAAAATTTTAACTGGTTCTTCAGTGTATGACAGATCTGGTTGAATTTCTATTGTTGGAAGTTGGATTAGGTGGGAAGGGTCTCGAAGACACTTCCTTAGCAATGATACGTGAAACACATTGTGAATAGCAACAAAGTCTTCTGGCAGTTCTAGCTTATAAGCTGCTGATCCAATCTTTTGCATGATCTTGAAAGGCCCAACATACCTTGGACTGAGTTTTCCGCAGACTCCAAAACGATAAATTCCATTCATCGGGCTTACTTTTAAATATACTAAGTATTCTTCTTTGAACTCAAGTGGACGGTGATGATTATTATGTTATTTTCTTTGTCTGTCTTGAGCTATTTTGATTCTTTGCTGGATGAGTTTCACTTTCTTGTTTGTTTCTTCTACTAACTCGGAACCATATAATTGAGTACCTTCTGTCTCGGACCAAGCTAGTGGAGTTGAGCATTTTCTACCATATAACGCTTCATATGGTGCCATCTTAATACTGGATTGAACGCTATTATTGTATGCAAATTCTATTAAAGGAATATGATCTTCCCAGTATCCTAAAAAATCTAGCATACATAAACGGAGTATATCTTCTAAAACTTGGTTCACTCTTTCTGTCTAGCCATCAGTTTGTGGATGGAATGCAGTACCCATTGCCAGAGTAGTTCCTAGATCCTGAAGGACAGCTTGCCAAAACATTGAGGTAAACCGACTGTCTCTATCGGATATAATTGATTTAGGAATTCAATGTAACCAGATTATTTCTTTGATGTATAGTTTGGCCAATTTCTCCACAGAGTCTGTCTGTCGTACAGGAATAAAGTGAGCGGATTAGTTAATCTATCAACAATCACCCAAATTGTATCAGATCCAAATTTTGATCGAGGTAAACCCATTATAAAATCCATAGATATATCGAACCACTTCCATTCAGGTATCTCAAGTGGTTGAAGTAAACTGCCAGGTCTCTGATGTTCTGCCTTGACCAAACTACAAGCATGGCATTTCTCCACAAAATCTACCACACTTCTTTTCATCCTTGGCCACCAAAAGGATTATTTTAGATCTTGATATATTTTTGTGCTTCCGGGATGAATATGATAACCAGAATTATGCCCTTCATTTAATACCTCATGTTGCATGGATTTAGGAATCCATAAACGATTATCCTGATAAATTACTGACCCATGCAATTGCAAATCATGACGACGTCCTCCTTCAATATCCATCTTAAACTTCAAGTATTCTTCATCCTTGGTTTGAGAATGGAAACATCTCTATGGAATGTGGGTTCTACATTTATGTTGGTTAATATTGAGCTCATAACATCACTCCGAATAGGAACAATTTTCATCTTTTCAAATTCTTCTATCAGTGAGCTTGTAGTGATCATTGCTGATAGCGTTGCACTACGGCTAAGGGCATCTGCCACCACATTTGTTTTTTTCTGGGTGGTATTGAATATCTAAATCATAGTCACTAATCAATTCAAGCCATCTTCTTTGGTGATAATTCAACTCGCATTGAGTGAAGATGTATTTTAAGCTTTGGTGATCAATGAAAATAGAGCATTGAACACCGTACAAATAGTGACGCCATATTTTTAATGCAAAAATTACTGCAGCAAGTTCTAGATCGTGTACTGGATAATTCCTCTTATGAGGCCTCAACTGTCATGAAGCATATGCAATCACCTTTCCTTCTTGTATTAGTACG
Organism: Gastrodia elata; assembly: GCA_016760335.1. NCBI lineage: Eukaryota > Viridiplantae > Streptophyta > Magnoliopsida > Asparagales > Orchidaceae > Gastrodia > Gastrodia elata. The sequence continues at coordinate 5,667,394 of CM028672.1, read as the reverse complement.
CAACCTAATCCAGTCCTTGAGGCGTCTATATATACTTGATAGTTCATACCTTCTTTTGGTAACACTAATACTGGAGCAGTAGAAAGAGCATCTTTTAAAGTTTGAAATGCTTTTTCACATTCAGGAGCCCAGATAAATGGTACAACTTTATGAGTTAGCTTGGTTAATAGAGCAGCTATCTGAGAGAATCTTTTGACAAATTTTCTATAGTAGCCAGCAAGACCCAAGAAACTTCTTATATATGTTACTGTTTTTGGCTGATTCCATTCTTGAATAGCACAGATCTTTTGTTGATCAACCCAGATTCCTTGAGAATCTACAATATGACCCAGGAATGCTACTGACTTCAACCATAATTCACATTTTGAAAATTTGGCATATAATTTATGTTATCACAAAGTTTCTAGTATTGTTCTTAAATGATCTTCATGATCTTCCACAGTCTTTGAATAGATTAGTATATCATCAATGAATACAAGTACAAATTTATCTAATAATAGTTTTAGGACTCGCTGCATTAAGTCCATGAAAATAGAAGGTGCATTTGTGAATCCAAAGGACATTACAAGAAATTCGTAGTGTCCATACCGGGTTCTAAATGATGTCTTCTCCATGTCAGAATCTTTTACTTGAAGTTGATGATATCCAGATCTTAAATCAATCTTCGAGAATACTATTGCTCCAGATAACTGATCGAATAAATCATCGATTCTGGGAAGTGGGTATTTATTCTTAATAGTGACATTATTTAATTCTCTATAGTCTATATACATTCGTATAGACCCATCTTTCTTCTTTACAAATAATAACAGAGCACCCCATGGTGACATACTTGGCTTAATAAATCATTTATCCAATAGTTCTTTTAATTGCTCACTAAGTTCATGAAGTTCCTTAGGAGTCATTCTGTAAGGAGCTTTTGAAATTGGTTGGGTACCCGGGACTAAATTAATTGCCATTTCAACTTCTTTTGGTGGAGGTAACCCGGGTAGCTCATCAAGAAAAACATCAGCAAATTCATTAACCACCTTAATTTCAGAAAGTAGTATATCCTTTTTATTTTCTCCCAGCATAGTAACTAGGTGGGCTGAACAACCCTTGTTCACTAGCTTCATTGCTGTTATTGTATTAATTAGTGAACTTAAAGTACTGACCTCCCTATAAATGTTAATGTAGTGTCTGGTGATCGAAGTGATATCTTCTTTTGTTAACAATTAATAGTAGCGTTGTGAGTACTAAGCCAGTTCATACCCAAGATTATTTTAAAGTTTACTATTGGTAAAATTATTAACTTGGCTTGAAACACTTGCTCATTTAAGGGTACTTGAAGGTTACAGAAGTGGGTGGTATTGAGTTGAGTTCCGGATGGTAACCCAACTGCTAAAGATCTTGCCATTTTGTAACAAGGCAAATTTAAACTTTTAGCAAAATTTTCAGATATAAATGAATGACTTGCTCCCGTATCAAATAGCAATTTACACGGATGATCATTAATACTTATAGTGCCTAAATAAAATAATAATTTCTTAGAACTTATTAAAAGCTTAAAAATAAATACAATATGAATTTATGTATACCTGATATCACATTATTATCTTCGGTAGCTTCCATAAGAGTGAGAGTATATACTTTAGCAGGTCTTGTAGATTTCTTAATAACCATCTGCTTTTGAGGATTTCTGGATGTGCTTGGTTGATTTGATCTTCCTTTATCATTACTCTGGATAGACCTTTCAATTTGTGGAGTAGACATAATGGTCAGCAGTTGATCCTGTTGATTGATTGGAGTTGGATTTAACATTTGATTGCATCTGGAATGATCAATACGAACTCCATCTATAGTAACCTCATAATCATATTGCTGGTAGAAGTGTCCTTTACGACCACATGTATAATAACATTATTTATTATGATAGCATTTTCCATATGGGTGTGGTCTTGTACACCCATTGTAAGGATCTGTTGGTGGGCTCTCAGCTTTCATTTGATATACTTTTCCAGAAGAAAGCCTAATTCTTCTAGGATCATTGTTCCTTTGAGAAGACATATTGAAAGTTCTCTTATTTTTTTTTTGAGTTAGATTCCGATCAATTACACGAGTTGTTTCTATAAGTTCCATAAAATTGGATAGTCTTAATGGAATAATTTGATCTCTTATCGATTCTTTAAGACCACTAAGAAATCGGTGACATCGAGATCCTTCTATTTGTACCATGATTGGTGCAAATCTAGATAATTTTCTGAACTCTGTCTCGTATTCTGATAAGGTCCGATTGCCTTGCTTGAGATTGAGGAACATATCCCCAAAATTATTTTGTACAGAGGGAGGCACGTACTCTACCATGAATGCTTCTACAAACTTATTCCAAGGAATTGTGTCAATTCGGTACCCGACGAATAATGTCTGGCGGATATGATCCCACCAAAATTCTGCCTCTTCTTGAAACATATGTGTAGTTAAATGAACAGATTCTGACTCAGGATAGTTTAAACTTGTAAGATTCTTCTCAACTATTTTTAACCAATTAACTGTATCAATTACATACATAGTCCCATTGAATACTGGGGTTTTTAATTTAATGAAACTATGTAAAAGTCCATCAGTAGTTTGTTGATATTGTTGAGAAGGGAAATTAGATGCTGGGTTAACTGATGCAGGAGAGGAGTTATTCTGTATATCCAATAGTCTTTCTATTTTCTTTGCCTGCTTGGCATTGGTTTTTACTAATGTTTTAACAGTTTCCAATAATGCACTAATCTCGGATGACTGACTACTTGACGCAGCAAGAGTTGATGAAGATTGACCGGGATTCATTATTATACATAAATTTAAATAACAAACATTCGTTTTAGAAGAATGAAAGAGTATTTTATTCAATTATTTCAGTCATGTAATCTTAGGAAATAGCTTTATGTTTATTTGTCTTAGAGTTCCAATGTATGAGTTTGAGTATCTTTGTGTTATTACTCTAAGTGTTTTATTCCTGCTATTCTGAATATTAGATGATAGAAATATGGATGTTATTCTAGTATTCATTTAGTGATTATAAGGCAGAAGAACTATCCATTAGGTAGATAGGAATACAAATTCCAATCTGACACCTTATGGAGTTCTCTGATACCAACTATGGCAGCCGCCCCTTCTAATTATAAGGGTTAAGGAGTGGTTGTCACTAAGCACATCTCATACTTAACATTAGGTTGGAATTTAAGACTCCGATCCAATCTTAAGAAAAAGATGTACTTTTTATAATAAGATAAATATTAACAATCACTTAATGAGTATCAGAGTGCGGAAGAAAAGTACAAACTAAAGTAATCATCCATACTATAAAGTAAAGACATCCAACTCAGAATATATACAATGCAGGAAAGTAAAGCACAATTTAGTCTTGTATTATTACAAACATTTAAAGTTTAAAGAGCTGTAATGTAAAATGCTCTCATTCTCACAGAGTAAATAGTAAGTAGACTAAGGTCCCTCAGTAGTTTGAACCTCCTCCTGGATCTGCTCCTATGTAGGCTCAATCTCCTCAAAAAGCTCAAAATCTACCATTATTAGTTTCATAATAGTAGGGCCCCAGCTAATAAAAGAAAAATCTTATTAGACAAAATATCTAAGTACATTTTAAGGTAATGAATTTTTTAATATATTTTAATGATATTACAACTGGAATTAAGCATAGTATAGCGGTAAAGCGACAAGAAAGGAAGAACAAATTATGAGGTAAAACATACCTCAACTCAGGTTGCAATACAAGGTAAGTAAAGTACAAGTGCAAATATACTAAGTACAAAGAAAAGTCCTAAGTAATATGATCAAACTAACATACCAGTTATAATATAAGTAAAAGTACTGTACTAAAAATATAAAAACTAGCATCCTAACATGCTCTCAAATAAGTAAAATGGCTGATATACAGAAGTTCTAAAATGTAAAGGAACTGCAGAAAATACAAAAAATATGAAAAAAAAATATGCTGAAACGGTAAAGTAAAGTAAGTCTGAAGTGTAAAGAAAATATGTAAAGTAACTGTAAAGAGACTGAAAAGTAAATGTAAGTAATGTAAATTAGAGTACTGTAGGTGTGAGATACTCTTACTTAGTCTGCCAAAAAGTAAAGTCCATCTGATAATCTAGGAAAAACATCCCAGATTAAAGTTATATCCACCAAAGAGGCATTTAGGAGAAACATCCCAGATCCTAAAGTAAAATGCACAAAGTATCTAAAGAGCATTTAGGAGAAACATCCCAATGCCAAAGTAACGTACCATAGGGGAAATTCCCTAGGCAAAAGCTGTCCTAAAGTAAAGTCATACTAAATGGCAGGCTAAGTAAAACATAAACCACAAGTATAATGTTATTTATTAATATTTCCTTTAAGATTATGTATATAATATGTGAATGAAACTTAAAGTATATTATAAAGTATGCATCAAGTATTTAAGTATGTCCAAAGGTGTAAAAAGGCTTAAATAACATAGAAAGCATAGCAATTTCAAATTCAAGGTAATAAGTAGCACTACACAAACTTTGTGACATCACTTATTTTCTAATTTAAACATTCTAACTACTCTAAGTTACATAAGATTCAGAATCAACAATTCCTATACTGTCTGTAACTTAGAATCACGAACATATAAGTTAAACATAATTAGGATTGGCCACATCCTAATTATAGCTGAATCAAAGTCGTCTAAAAGATTAAATAAATAAATCAATCATCCTAATTTGTTATTTTATAAATCCCAAACTAAATCTTGATTAGCCAAATCAAGATTGAAAGGATTAAGAATCAAACTCCAAAGAATGAAGTTCAATTACTTAATCACAGGATCATCTTAAGGACTAAGATTTAATCCCATCTCACTGATTAAATGTTAAGGAAAATCCTATTGAATTAAGTCAAACTTAATAGGATAGATTTTTAATTCTAACTCTAATATTAAAGGATCAAATAATCAATTAATAAACTATGAAAAATCTAATAAACTAGTAAAATCAAGGTTTCACCTTAATGAGTAACCCACTTTACCCATTAGATGAATTCTAACCTAAGATCTAATCATAATTTTAGGAATTAAAGCTCTTAAGTACTAAGAGTATCACTCAAACACACATCCTAACTAAAGTTATAAGACCTAAAGGATGATCTAAGAAGTTCAAAGGAAAGGAAGGTCTCTCATAATTCACTTAAGTTTTACATAAAACTTATCTTAGGGTTTTCATTAAATTTCTAATTTGAGACTCCAAATTATCTAAATCAAGGCCTAAATCATTTTAATTACTATATATTATGATTTAGAGATGAAATCAGGTCTTAAATTCATTAAACCCTAATTTTGGACAAAAAGACCATTTTGCCCCTACTCAAGGGTCTAAAACTCATCTTTATGAATTAGGGTTTAAAATTAGAATATTCTAAAGTGAAATAATTACTTATTATCTAATATAAGCTTAGATAGCAACTACACTAATTTTGGATAATTATCAAGCCTTATGAGGTCAAATTAGTGAATTTGACTCATAGGAGCATTTTAGTAATTTGGCTGAATAAAACCTAAATTTTCTTTCTGTTTACTATTATTTACTGTTATTTACTGTCTAATATTTCCATAGAACCTAAATTCGCTGAATTCTGATAAGTATTGGCCAAGTTATGGCCAATACAAGTTCTAGGGTTTAAATGGTAATTAAGGATTCTTAATTAAGGGTCAAAAGCCTAACTTTGTCAATTGGTGTCCAATTTGAGTAATTTTAGTAGCTGTAGATCACAAAATGATTCCCTGATTCTAATGACTAGTGGTAGGCTCAATTTGAACTTCAATTGGCCTAGTTATGGTCTAATTAAGATTTAGGGTGATTAGTGAGTGATTAGTGAAATTAATCACCAATTTACTAATCCAACTCTATAATTAGGTTCTAATATATTCTATGAGTTCTCTGAAACTTAAATTGTCCAATTTGGATTATTAGATTTGCTAATATTCACTAATCAAGTTTTGGAGTAATTATGGGTGATTAGCAAATTTAATCGTTGGATCCTAAATATTTTGTAGATCTCTGTAGATTAGGTTTTGCTGATCTAAATTAGTGTTTGGATCACCTTATTTGGAGCTAAGATGATCAACTTATGGTCATTTGAAGTTCTAGGTCAAATTAGGCTAATTAGGGTTAGGTCCTAAATGTCATTAGGCTCAAATTAATCCAAACAATAAGATTAACCCTACTAAAATATTTCTTAGGGTTTTGTGAGTATTTTAAGATTCATTTTGGGTATGATTGGATTAATGTATGCAAAGTTAGGGTTATTTCAATGAAATTTCAATTTTAATAATTAATTAAATACTTGAAAATGACATTAAGTAAATTATTAATCCTATAGAAAAATTAATGGCATCATTAAATTCCTCATATTTTTCTGATGAATTTGGTATATTCATTTATATAATTTGGGCTCATATTTATCAAGATATTACGGCTTAAAGCTTAGATATTTCTAATTTTATTAAATCCATTATTTGGATATATTTAATTATAATATAATTTTATATATTAATTAATTCAATATTAACATTTTCTTTTACAGATGGTGGGCCCACCAAGGACACGTGCTCGGCTGCGATTGGCCGGGACAGGCGAGCGGGACCCGCCGCTGTCTCGGATGAGACCAGCTGACGCAGCTGATGAGTTGCGGGCCCCACCTACTGTCGCGGCGAAACGAGGAGACGACACGTGGAACTCCCAAAAGGCGCCGTTCATACATTCGGTTCAGAGCACTGCGGCTCGAGGCTGGACCGGTCCGGCTCGGATCGGTTCGTTTTTTGCGCTTCGTCCTCGACGGGGACCTTAACCTTCACTATTAGGGTTACGATCTACTCGCAGCACCAATGGATTCAAGTCGTAATTTATATACCAAATTATACGTATAGTCGATTGATTATAAATACTAGATCTAAAAGCTGTTAGGATTTTTCAAGTCGCTAGCCCTAATTTGATCACACAGGACTACGCTATTCGTCGATGTAACTCCTTCCGAGGTTTGGATTGATCGTGTTCAAACTAACCCAATCAAATTCGATCATTCATTAATCAAGTACAAAAATTGAAAAACGAAATTGCAAATTAATGTTCGATTAATCGAGGAATGGAAATGATGAAGTACCTCAGTTGATCGGACTAAAAATTCAGGATTCGACTGATAATCTTCCAGTCCCTTGCAGTGTTCAAAATGAAGCAAAACAAAGCCTTGGGAAGGTATGGGGTTCTTAATCTGCATTCAAAGCGGCGAATAAGCCATCTGGAGTGGCGGAAAGGGACAGCGGCTGCCGCGTGTAGCCCTCGCGTGACACGCGGACGAGGCGAGGAGGAAGAGAAGGCGCTCACCGTTCGATCTGCGATCGAACGGTCAGGATGAGCTATTTGTTTGGATGGAAACGGAGGTGACGGCAGAGAGATGGAAGACGGCGCCGTTAAGTGCATAAAATATATTAATAATTAATTAATTTAAACTTAATTTCTTAATTAAAATTATATCATTAAATGAATTCAAAAAATTTTCAATAAATCACCCCTAGCTAAATGAGAGGTGAGGAACGCAACGACGCAAATAGATTTTTGATTCAACGAGTATTTAATTATTTGATTTTTTTTAGGGTATTTAAATATTATTAAAATATTTGACGAAAATCCAACGACTTCCAAATGCATCCAAAACTTCACCCCTAGCTAATTTTGGGGTGATGAACGCAATTGTAGATAAAAAGTGAATTTCTAGGGTTTTGGGGAATTTCTAGAAATTCAGATTTGATTCAATTGACTTCAAATTTGACCTAGATTTTAGAGATAAGTTCTAATTGACATAATCATCGTACTAGAACTACAATTAAGATTTATATTAGATTTAAGTAACTTTAGTAACAACTTGGATTGTTACAGCTCATGTAGGACTACTTGATCACAATGAACTAAGAAGGGATGAAAAAAAAATTCTCTCCCTTTGAGCTGTGCAAGACAAATAAAATAAATTAGGGATGATAAAAAATATCTTTCCTAAAAGAATGCAAAGATAATAAAAACAGGATGAAGAAAAATATCTCTCTTAAAATTTAATATGTTCATTGTGATTTATAAGAAGGAGCACATATGTCACAAACTCTAAGTAACTTATTCATACCTTGATTCATTTATGAAATCTTGAAATTAACTTTCACCCCTAATTCAAGACATAGCATCTCAAATCTTAAAATTGGAAACTAAGGAAGTGATCTAGGAGTTGAACTTAAATTTAGAATTATTTGAAGGTAAATTACAGAAAGATCATTTTAATTAAGCAATTGTTTGAATAGACCAAACACTTCACATTATCATCAAGAACTGAATCCATACTCTTAAAAATCAGAAAATTCATTTTGAGCTTACTCGAGGACGAGCAAGAATTTAAGTGTGAGGGTGTGATGAGTCCAAGATTTATTACATAATAAAGAAGAAAACATACAAATCTTTTATTAGAATAGCATGATTTGATATAATTTCCAATAATTTCAGGGAAAACAAGACAAAAATGCAAATCTGGAGCAGCAGATAAATTCTGGACAAAAACCATTGCAGCGCGCCCAAGCGCGCCGCAGCGTGCCATAGCGGAAAGAAGGAGAACTGAGGAACTTGAGATAAATTCTGCAAAGCCTGGGAGAAAAACTGCTACAGTTCCCTTGGGTGCGCCATAGCGCGCTCAAGAAGGCATAAATCCGAGAGCTCGGCGCTACCGTGCGCCGCAGCGGGTCCAAACCCAAGAGCTCGGCGCTACCATGCGCCGTAGCAGGTCCAAACCCAAGAGCTCGGCGCTGCCGCATGCTGTAGCAGAACCATGCAAAAATCCAGACTCATCACTCACCCAGAAGCCCTTGCTATAGTGTGCCGCATTGGTCTCCAACCCAAGACACTGGCGCTACCGCGCGCTGTAGCGAAACCAAACCGAGAGCTCTGTGCTGCCGCATGCCACAGCGGGTGTTTATGTAAAATATATTATGTAGCAAAATTGCTGCAGTGCACCGTAGTGCCAGATGTAGAATTCCCCATTTCCAGAGCATTTATGACATCATAGGGAAAGCCTAGAAAATTAAACTTAGGGCCTTCCCCAGCCATTTGGAAACTAAAATCACATTTAGTTCTGCTGTATCCCAAGGGAATAAAGGAATATAATTTAATGGCTTATCATTAATTCAAGGAAGGGGAAGAGATGGCAGAATTGATGCCAAGGGGTTGAGGAATCCACTATATAAACTGCCATTTGAGACTAAGGCAGGGTTCCCAATTTTGACATTCATAAATCCAAAAAGCTGAGCTGCTGTGAGAGAAGAAAGAGAACCTCACCAGGGAAGGAGAAGAGATCCATTTAAGAGAAAGAACTGAGACTGCACCAAGGAACTAGAGGAGAAGAAGAGAGAAGGCAAAGAGGAAAATCCAGTGGACACCAAGGGCAACTCCTAGTATTCCTCTTGAACTTATCTTCTAATTGTCTTTTAGTCTGAACCATGAAAAGGTTCAATTACTTGCATATATTTTCCTATATTTTTATTTAATGGAGAGCGAAACCCTCCTTGGGAAGGGTTGGGATGTAATCATGTGATGATTTTGGGATATAAAAGGTGTTGTATGTAGATTTTTGCTAAGAATGAAATTATGCTTAATTGTCCATCTATAGTTTGTGCTTGTAAATAAATTCTTGGAATGATTGTAGATCTATAATGAAATAAAAAAATGTATCAAATGAATAAATGCTGAGTCAATCTAAACAGTCCAAATCTAAAGAGAAAGCACATAAAGGTCCTCATCATGATGTAATGTCGCTAAGCGAGGATTCTCAGTGTAAAATACCTCAGGTTTGAATTGGAAGGAACGACTTAGTATAATGAATATCTTGAGCTCCAAAGCTCACCAATTGGTCTAGAGGATAGGTGTGTGTGCAATTAGAGCTTAGAGCTATGTAACAAGCTCTGAGCCTAACTGTACCTCTCCTTGAGCTCAGCCTAGAGTTTGATGCTTGTGAGCCAAGAGCCACCAACCAAGCTATGCTGCTTAGCAGACATTAAAGGAGGAAGAGGGCATCAAGTACTCATGGATTACATGACATAATTCATGTGGTCTAGTGAATCCGCTTCCTTAGCTAAACTGCGTATGATGTGCATGAAGCTTACTGGTGGAAATCAATGCTTGTGAGATCACCTAACTAAAAGATTATTTTTGATAACCTAAATGTAGGAGTACTAAAAAAATTAAAGGTGATCTCATAAGAATCTATGTGCTGAGGCAGTACTCTAGTGTGTTCGCCTTGTGCATTAGATTTGAACTTGTTAGAATTAGAGGACCAATCTTAGGAACACAATATTCACATGATTAATTGGCATGATAACAAGTACCTAAACTTGCATGAGTCAAATATAATACATGTCCCTAACAAATCACATGATAAAAACTCAACTCTCCATTCTTAATCAAATAGTATCTTAATTTGAGTTCTTTGTAATATTTAACTAGGAACCAACCAAAACCAAAATACATATTATCTAGAAATTTTTGAAAGTAGATATAATTTAGTAATAAAACCACCGCTCCCTAAGGATGATAAAATTTGAAACTCAGCATTCCATTATTACTTCGGACCACGTACACTTGCGTGCAAGTGCAAACATGTATTTGCGGTATGTTAGTGATATCAATAAACTCATGAATAATAAATAGCTTAGAATGTACTTAAATAATATGTTTAACAAGATTTTCTTTTCTTGGCTGGGTCTCTAGTATTGTGAAATCTAGAATGTCAGAGTCTGATCATTTTGAGGTGCTTGCACCTGAGGATGAGCCTTATTTGGAGTAGCAGCAGGTGGGAGCAGAAAATCAGTAGAATATATATCTTTTTTTTTTCACTATTTAAATGTTATAATATTATAGGTACATATGTATGTTTTATTACTGTACTATTTATTTTGAGCTGCACTATTATTTTCTTACTTATATTATGGTGATTTGGATGTAGCATTTACATTTCTTGCTTCCACACTCTGTGATTGTATATACTTAGTGAATGATTTTGCTGCCTTTATCAGGGCACATTCTTCCCTTATTTGTGGATTTGGGATTAGACCTAATATAATGATAAGTGAGGGATTTGCCAGAATGGTACACCATCCCTTAGCCTTGATTATTGGCGGTTAAGGGACGGGGCGCCTCGGGATCATAGTCGATCGACTGACCAAATTAGCATATTTCATTCCAATCCATCAAACTGATTTTGTGGAGAAATTGGCCAAAACCTATATTAAAAAAAATAGTCAGACTCCAAGGCATTCCAAAATCCATTATTTCTGATTGTGATAGCTGATTCACATCCAAATGTTGGCAAGTTGTGCACTAAGACTTGGGGACCACATTGTCCATGAGCATTGCTTTCCATCCCCAAACTAATGGATAAACAAAACATGTTAATCAGGTTTTAGAAGATCTCTCCTTCACCTTTGTATCCTTGATTTCAAAGGTTTTTGGGATGACCATATTCCCTTAGTGGAATTTGCTTATAATAACGGTTTCTAGTCAAGCATTGGCATAGCTCCATACAAAGCCATGTATGATAAAAAATGTAGTACACCGCTAGCATGGTCCAAAATAGGAAGCATTCAACTTTTTGGATTTGATCTCGTAAAAGAAGACAACAAGAAAATTTAGCTTATTCATCAAATAATTCATGCCGCTCAGGACCGGTAAAGTAAATATCATGATGCACATCATCATTCATTGGAATTCAGTGTTGAAGATTTTGCACATCTCAAGGTCAGCCCAAAGAAAGGTGCTTTTCGTTTGGTGTGATAGGGAAGCTCAGTCCGTGCTACGTTGGACCTTTTAAGATAATTAAAAGGGTGGGTTCTGCATCCTACAGATTAATACTCAATGAATATTTCTCCATAGTTCACAACATATTTTATATCTCATCATTATGGTGATGTCTTCATGATCCGTCCCATTTAATTCAGCTTCCAGCAGTATCCCTTCAGCTGAACCTTTCTTATGTAGAAGAACCTATCCAATTCCTAGCTCGTGACCAGAAGCAGCTAAGAAATCATTCAATCATAATGGTCAAAGTTCAGTGGAAGAATTATTATTTTGCAGAAGCCACGTGAGAGAAAGAATCTGATATACTGTCAAAGTACCCAAGGTTATTCAAATATCTTGGTACTTCCTCAACTTCCTCATTTTTGCTTTATTAATTTCATTAATGCATTGTTCTTCCTACTTAAGTGATGTCAAAGATGACATCATTCTTAGGTGGGGGAGTTTATAATAACCCATGGTTGTTACCCTAGTCAATTAGGACTTAATCAAGTCCTGATTTTGTTTATATTTTTCTTAATAAGTCATTAGGAGTGCACCTTAAGATTTTGGTTCAAATTAGGTGTTAAATGGATCAAACCCTGATTCTGGGAATTTCAGAAACCTTATAATTTGACCTATTTAAATTGACCTCAAATAAAAAATCGAACTTCGCCATTGCGCTCATCACCCCCAAAATAGCTAAAAATGATGTTTTGGAGGCAATTAGAAGTCGTTGGATTTTTGTCGAATATTTTAATATATTTAAAATATCCCAAAAATAGGAAAATTAAATACTCATCGAAATCAAAATCCATTTTCGTCGTTGCATTCCTCACCTCTCAATTAGTTAGGAGTTAATTATTAGAAATTTTTAGAAATTATTTAACTATTTAATTTTAAGTAATAAATTTGCTAATAATAAATAAATAATTATTAAATTATTTTTCCTTATAACGACTTCTTCACCTATGCCATTATCTTCCCTGCATTCACTGTCAGACCCTTGTCTGATCGAATGGGAAATCTGAGCCATTTGATCAGACCGATCGAACGACTTCGAACCCACCGTCCCCATCCCTCTACGCACATGGCGCGTGGCGTGTAGCCGCGGCACGCGGCCAATCGCAGTGTGTGTCCACCTTTGTAGGCTCCTCCAAGCCTCCATTAAACCCCCAACTGTAGAAGCATCCTAGTTTGCACAATCTAGGAACCATCTGGAGCACTCAGGTTCTTGCCTTCATCAACCCTAATCTTCGGCCGTCCACTTTCAGGTACCCCGATCTTCCACTCTTTACTTTAGATTTGCAATTTCTTGATTTATATTGTTATTTCATGCTAAAGATTAAGATTGGATTGATTCAATCGGGATGGATCGAACCTAATCGATCAAATTCCTAGGTTTATCCATAGTGTTTACCATTAGCTCTGTTGCCTGTCTGTAAGACCTAACCAAGGGTTGGGGATTGTGGATGAACCAGACCACCTCTTTTGTTGGTTCAGTCACCATTGAGGTGGCCTCATCAGGCCTAACTCGTGCCTATGCGGGCCAGCTTCTAGTGAGATTAGATCGGCCCTCAAATGGCGTGCCTTAGGAAAACACATTTGCCTTTTCGCACTGTTCTACCGAAGATGAAGCCAGCCCCACCCGAATTCGTAGGGCCAAGCACGACCCGTGCGGAGTCTGTGGGTCACCATGCATCAATTCCTACCATGTCAGGTAGGTCCCTGTAACAACTTAGGATGTTACCATAGTTAATTAAGACTGAACCAAGTCATGATTTTGATTTTAGTACTCTAATTAAGTCATTAGGAGTTCTCCTCAAAGATTTAGTCCAAATCAAGAGACAAATATATCAAATTCTAATTTTGGGAATTTCAAAAACCCTAAATATTGACCTATTTAATTTGACCACAAATCAAAATTTGGACTTTGTCGTTGCACTCATCACCCATAAATTAGTTATGGGTGAAGTTTTGAAGGCATTTGGAAGTCGCTAAATTTTTGGCAAATATTTTAATATATTTTAATACCCCAACAAATGAAAAAATTAATTACTCGTCCAAACCAAAATCCAACTTTGCCGTTGCGTTCCTCACCTCTCAATTAGCTAAGGGTGATTTATTAGAAATTTTTGGATTGCATTTAGTTAATTAATTTTAATTAATTAAATCAGTTTAAATTAATTAAATATTAATATATTAAATTTAATTAACCGGCGCCATCAGCTTTAAGTCCGCGTCATTACTCTTCCGTAATGCTGTTCGGTTCTACGTGATGCATCTGAATCATCCGATCAGATCGAATGGACGGTCGAGGAGTCATCCCTCCCGATCCACGCCACGCTCGCGCATGCGACGAACTTTGCTTGCCTGGTGCCTCTCGCCACTTTCAAAGCCTCCCCAGACTCACATAAGCTTACTGTAGCATTAGTTTTGACTGATTATTCCCTTCCTTTGATCGATCGAAGCGGTGAACCTTGAGATGTTTCGTCTTCCTTCAACCAAACCCTAAGTCCTCTGCACTGTTAATCTAAGGTACATCTGATCTTCCTATGTCCTTCAAACAATACCTTCGTTCATATTTGCATCTTAATTTCATTATTTGGATAATCGAATGATCGGTCCCGATCGAGTTCGATCAGGCCAGATTGAGCTAATTTCACAGTGGATCCATAGTGATCCATAATGTATGAGCCACGTTCCGTAGCATGGCACTTAGGGTTACAAATTATCTACACCTCAGGCCACTTCAAGGGCTGGCCCACATATTGATGGGTAGCCCTCGTCGTCCTCTTTCCAAGGCCGTGCGGGTTGAGCCCCGTCATTGCCGTTAGGGCTTCAAAAAGGCGTGCCCTATATGCGGATTTTGGACGAGAAGATGAAGGACATTCGAGTCGGGTCGGGTCGACCCGGGCCTGCCCTGCTCATTTTTAGGCCATTTGCTTATCATGGTGGGGCCCACATCGGGCTGTTGCGCATCCCTTCACAGAATCAGTCTTGGGCCCCCCTCTTTCAGCGCTGTTCTAACCGTGGGCCCGCCTTTGCCTCCCCGTCGTGCAGATGAATGCCATGTGCACGTGGGACCTGCTGCTGCCGCCGAATTTATTTTAACCTGCAGATTTATTAAAACATAATATATATATATATATATATGTGTATATATGAATTCTATTAGATTAAATTAAATCAAATGATTTAAACCTAAACTTTAGGCACTCATAACCCTCAATCCAATGATCTAAATATATCAAATATATATCTCATTTTAATAAAAAAAATGAGAAAAATATTATGGCAATGTCAAATTTATATTTGGATGTGTATTTCACATAGTATCATTTAGGACCCTAATTTAATGCCCTAAATGCCCATAAACTTTAATTAACCATAACTTTGCACACAGTAATCTAAATATAACCAATATGGGTCTCATTTTAATCAAGAGATTCTCAAGAATGCTCTAGTAGTATCAATTTCTCTGTTAGTGTAGGATTTAACTAGTCACTTTTGGGACCTCTCACTAAGTACCATAATTCCATAAAAACTTCAATTGACCATAGCTTAGTCATTTTAACTCCAAATTAGGACTTCCAAGATACTATTCTGATTAGGAGAATGTGTAGATCAATAAATTGTAAAAATATTTAATTTTTGGTGATTAGATTTTTTTAATTAACCATAATCACCCTAAATCTTGATCAGTGAATATTAGCATAATTAGTGATCCAATTTGAGTGATTCAAATTTGTGATAGCTCCTAGAGCTCATTAAGTTTTTTTTTCTTATCCAAATTAGGTGTATTTATTGTCTATCTTCATATTAGATAGTAAGTAATCAGTTTCTATTAATAAATTTTTTCTTGGATCCTTAAATCTTAAAGTTGATTTTTAAACCCTTAAGTAGGGACAAAATTGTCATTTTACTTAAATTTAAGTTTTAGTATCCTTAAGCTTTAAAATCTTAATCTAATCTCTAAAATAGTAATATGACTGATTTGGAATCAATTTAGGATGTTTAAACTCATTAATTTGTTAGTTTAAGAAAAACTCTAAAATTCACCTTAAAATTCTTCGAAGTCCTAATTTAAGTTTCATAAGGTGAATTTAGTTCACCTTATGCCTTCCATAAGATAATCATATCTAAAAATGAAGATAGTTAAGATTAATTAACATCAATGCATTATCCTTCTCTTTATCCTAAATCTATTCCTTATGTTTTTCCTTTAAATCTTTAAGATCTTCTTTATTATGAATTAGTTTAGAAATTTATGTTAGAGTTCATTCATTGAGTAAATGGATTACTCAATGGATGAAACTTTGATTTTACAGCTTTCTAGATTTTCATCTTTTATTTATGATTATTTTATATTTTAACTTTAGTTTAAGTTTAGAGATCTATCTTATTTAGCTTGACTTTATTAAATAAGATAATCTTAATTTGTAGTTTGTGAGAGTTAGGATTAACCTCATACCATTAGTCTTATAACCTATTGGATTAAGAGGTTAAATCCTATTTTTGGAGTTTAACTCTTAATCTCTCAATCTTGATTTATATTAATCAAGATTGGCTTGGGAATTATTTTAAATTCTTCAATTAGGATGTTTGATTTATTATTCAAACTTATATAAATGTCATTTATTAAAATATGTTAGAACATGATTAGTTTTAATTGTTTTAAACTTAGAAGACCGATAATCAGAGTTATACTTGATAGCTAGATATTAGAGATACTAAGCTTGTATAATTTCAGATTAGTTATAAAGAATTAAATTAGAAAATAAATGATATTACAGAGTTTTGTATAGTGCTATTTATACCTTGAATTTATATGCTTTGCTTCCTTGTTTTGGATATTTATATTTGTGACACATTAGATGAAATATAGGATATTTGATGAATGTTCTATGTTAGCTTTGAAAATTTCAAAAAGGCATATTCATAAATAATAAAATGAACAAATTTAAAACAAATCAAGAAAACACTTAGCAATTGAATTAGAATTTGTTATACTTAGTATGCCTCTACAATATTGTTTCATATTAAGTTTCAGATGCAATTTTGTGCCCAGGTGTTTGATCCTAGAGGATATATTTGTGATATTTTTCCTAGGTATTTGATTCTGGAAGGTGATATTATTATGGACCTGTTGATCAATGATGTTTGATCCTAGATGCTTCAAAAGATTATTTTAGAGGCTATATTAGCCATCATTTTTCTATTATGGCAGGTCTAAGTAGACATATGTCCTCATAAGATAGCATCTTTTCATTATATGTTCAGTTTGATTTTCTTTAGTATTTTATGAAGCACTTTTATGTATTTTGTAGTACTTTTTAGCAAGTTTAAATATTTATATATTCAGCAATCATTAATTTCATATAAAAGTATGTTAGAATGCTAGTCTTTTATTTCAGTTCAATTATACTCATTTTGTATTATAAAATCAGCATATGTATAATTGATCATATCTACTTAGGATGTTCTAGTGCTTAGTAGTTTTTCATATATACTTTACTTAACCTTTTCTATATCTTTGAGTTGAGGTATGTGCTTACCTTATATTTTGCTTAAGTTATAATTATATGATTATAACTTTTATCACTTTCTTTTATTGCTTTATTGCTCCTAAAATGCTTATGGTATTTGTGATATCATTTAATACATAAGTTGCTTAGACTAAAATGTACTTAGACATTTTGTCTAATCAAATTTTCATTTCTTTTGGCTGGAGCCCTTTCATTGTGAAACCAACAATGGTAGATTCCGAGCTATTTGAAGTTATTAGGCCTTTTGAAGAGCTTGTTCAGGAGGAGGGGCATGCCGGTACAGATCATTAGCTTTCTTTTATTTCTGCTTGTGAGGATGAGTGTTTAGCTTTTCCATCTTTAAACTCTTAATGCTTTGTAATAATACAGGTTCTATTTGTATTTTATTTTCCTACATATTTATTCTGAGTTTGATATTTCTCTATTTTATTATGGATGTATGGATGTTAGTATTTGGTATTTCTTCTTCCGCACTCTGATATTATGGTATATTCATTTAGTAAATGTCTCATTTGCTCTACTTAGGGCATATTCTTCCCTTATCAGTGGATTAGAAATGCTTATTCTTAATCTAATGCTAAGTGAGGGATTGCCCAATGACAACCATCACTTAATCTTAGATGATTAAGGGGCGGCCGCCAAAGTCCCGCTCCCTCTCTGCCAAGCTGCTGTATGTGGTACCTGCGTTGCACTGCCGCTGTCAGTGGGACTTGTAGGGAGTGATTTAGCCGTTTATCTGTTAATTATTGAAGTTATTGATTAGTTTAACCAAATTAAATAGATTAATTACCTAAACTTCAAACATCAATATCTCTTAATCTATAAGTCCAAATATATTATATATATCTCATTTTAATCAAAAAAATATAGAGAATATTATGGTAGTATTTAATTTTGATTTGGATGTATATTTCTACTAGTGATATTTAACTAATGACCTAATTAGCCCTAAACTTCAAATGTCCATAACTTTGCAACCCTAGCTCCAAACATAGTCATGTTGCATCTCATTTTAATTAGGAGAATGTCAGGAATATTAGGATTGTATTAGTTTTACTGTTTGGGGTGTATTTTTTGCCTAATAACTTTTAGGTCCCTTCCTGAATTACCGTTAAACCATAGAAACTTCATTTGATCATAACATGGTCATTTGAACTCCAAATTAGGTCATCAAATATACCATTCTGATCATGAGAACCCAAAGAATAGTAAAACAAAAAAATAATTAGGATTTGGTGATTAGTTTTCTTATATAACCTTAATCACCCTAAAAATAGATTAGTGCATAACTTAATCAAATGGTGATTTGGTAATTAGTTTAACAAGCTTAAATATATATACTCTCAGTCATTGTACTCAGTGTGTTATAAGGAAGTTATGACCACTGAGTTTGTTGAATTTAAACACCATTTGGAGAAGTTTGGTTTTTGGACATTTCCTTAAACCCCTAAATTATAAAACTAGACCCCAATATTATTTTGGCCATAACTTAGCCAAATGATATTAAAATTTAGTGATATTGGACTCAATGGAATCCTTAGATAGTAAACAATAAAAGTATAACTGAAATTTTATACTTTCCTAAGTACTAAATTTCCCCTAATGAGCTAAAATATTAATTTGAGCTCATAAGGCTTAATGCTTATCTAATTTGGGTGTACTTACTGTCTATCTTCATATTAAACAGTAAGTAACCATTTGAAATTAATAAATTTCAATTTGGAACCCTAAATATTAAAGTTGCATTTTAGACCTTTAAGTAGGGGCAAAATGATCATTTTGCTCAAAATTAAGTTTATGTATTCTTAAACTTTAGAAACCTGAATTAGTTAGTAAAATCAATAATATAAGTGATTTGAAATCATTATTAGCTTATTTTAGCTTGTTAAACTAGGTTTTATATAAACTAATAATTCTTCCTAGGTTAGGATTCTTCCTTAACTCTTAGGAGCTTACCATATTATTTATATGTAGATTTACGTTAAAATTCATTTATTGGGTAAATGGGTTACTCAATAGATGAAACCTTAGTTTTATTAGTTTCTAAATTTTATCCCTTATTTTGATTATTTTATATTTAAACCCTAGTTTAGAGATTAATCTTATTAAGCTTAACTTGGCTTAATAAGATAACACTAACTACAGTACATGAGAGTTAGGATTAATCCCTTACCCTTAGTCTTTAGAACTTATTAGATTAAGAGGTTAAACTCCAATATTTAGAGTTTAACTCTTAATCCTCAATCTTGATTTAATTTAATCAAAATTGGCTTGGGTTAATTAAATTCATTAATTAGTATGTTTTAATTTATTATTCAACTTTAAGTAAGCATCATTGATTTAATTACATTAAAATTTGATTATTTCTAATTATTTTAAATATTATATGATTGTAGTTCTGAGTATATACTAGATAGCTGGATATTAGAGGTCCTAAGCTTATATTCTCTCAGATTAGTTAGAACAAATTAAAGCAGAAAACAAGTGATATCACATATTTTGTAGTGCTATTTTTACCTTATTTTGATACTTTGCTTCCTTGTATTGAGTATTTATATTGTGAAGGAGAAACATATGAAATTTGATGAATATTATATATTATTTTTGAAATTGCATAAATCATGAACATAAGATGATAATCTATCAGATAAGATTAGATAACTTAGAAAGATAACATTGAGTAGAATGTGTCTTAGTTAGACTGTCTCTACAGTTTGGTTTTACAGTGTAGTGCAATTCAGTACCCAGGCATTAGTGTCCTGGATGATTTAGTTGAGCTTCTTGGATACAATGGCTAGCTTAGCCAACTTGGTTGTTATGGCAGTTCTAATGTAGACACATGTCTAATAATGAATGTTTTCAATTATTTCAGTTTTTTTTAGTATTTATACAACATTTTTAGTATTTTCAATAATTTTAGCATATATTATGTTTAAAGTATTTTCGATATTTTAGTTTTGATTTATTAAGTAAGCATGTTAGGATGCTAGAGTTACTTCAGTTTTGGTTATATTGCTTTTATTTAAGATTCAAAATACATAGAATTAATCATAGTTACTTAAGATATTTCTTGTATTTAGTAGTTTCTTTTATATATATTTATTGTTTAACTTTTCAATAGCTTTGAGTTGAGGTATGTGCTTACTTCACATTTTGTTTTAGATTATAATTGAATGATTATAGCTTTTACCACTTTCTTTTACTGCTGTAATGCTCCTAAAATTCTTAGGGTGCTTGTGATATCATTTAATACATGAAAATTTATAGCCTAAAATGTACTTAGACAATATATCTAATTAGTTATTTTCTTTTTAGTTGGGGCCCTAACATTGTGAAACCTACAATGTCAGTTTTTGAGCATTTTGAAGAGTTAGCACCTGTGGAGGAACAGTTCCAGGAGGAGGAGCATTTTGGAGCTGAGGAGTCTAAGTTTAAGCTACTTATTTTATTTAAGTGAGGATGAGTGTTATTTATTTTTGCTTAACTTATTTAAAATGTTGTAATAATACATATAATCATTGTATTTTCCTTTACTGCAAATTTTATTCTGAGCTGCATATTTCTATTTTTGCATTATGGTCTCAATAAATGTACGCTTATTATTCCCTTCTTTTGCACTCTGATAAATATGCATGTTATTAGTGAATGACTCAGCTTTACATGGTGCACATCTTCCCCTTATTATTGGATTAGGGATTATGACCTAATCTAATAGTAAGTGAGGGATATGCTATATCCCAACTTGCCTTGTTGGGGCATGGGTCACCACAACAACACATTGAGATCAATCATTAAATCATATATTAAGATTTTGAGCATATAATAAACATTTAAAATTACTTCGGAGGAGTTTATTTTGGTGAATTCTAGTACAACTATTATTAAGCTTAAGCAGGATATTAGAGTATCAAGAGATCATATAATTATATAAGGGAGAATGTGTGTGTTTGAAGTTGACCCCACTTACTTACAGCTGAGTATACGTACTCAACTCCTCACATGTTCTGCGCCCACAGAACCAAATATAGAATAAATAAATTATAATTTGCATTTCCCAGAAGCTTATTGATTGTAAATGATTATTACATTCTTATGATTGTATTTACTCAGTCTTTTTGATTGAAATTGCTTTATATATTGATTTATAACAGTTTAATATTCAGCTTTACTCATATTCTTTACTGTGTAGCTTTTTTTTATATCACATACAAAATTATCTGCATAGTATCTTTACTTAGCATGTGAATCATTTGAACATATTCATATTTCTTTACTTAGTGCATTTTTTTTATAAATACGTATTTGATGTATAGATGAAACAATCATTTAAACGATGTAAGCCTTTCTTGCCTCATAGCCTTTAGTAGTTGTTTCATGCCAAATGCCCTGCTTATAATAAGAAAATTATAAATAGTTAATATGATATACATTTAATCAAACAATATACTTAATTACCTTAATTTGTACTTAGATTTTTAAAGTATAATCATTTTTTTTATTGGCTATATCCTATCGCGTTATAAATTAAATACGGTTGATCAGGAGCTTGGAGCATATTTGGTGCCCAAAGGAGAACCTTCTCAATAGCAGCAAGCGGAAGACTTTTTATTACATATTCTTAACTTCGAATGTGAGAATGAGTGGTTAATTCTATAACTTGTAATAATATTTTTATTTGATGTTCTGACTATTCTTTCATGTTGAATGTCCTCTTATTATGAATGATGAATGTTTAATTAGAATATTTTGAATTTCTTTCTACCTATAGATCCGTATTATTATAAAGGTAATACTCAATATTGGGTTAGAAATCCCTAATCTAGTGTTAAGTACTATCGTAACACCCGTTGCTGGATTAACATATCAAATTTAATAACAGGGCATTACACCCCTGCAGGCTCAAGAGCTTTCCACAATCATGTAGCTCCTTAACGAATATATGTTCAAGATGTTGCTCACATGAAGTGGTATTTTATCATATTTGACACTTAGCTCCTACATAACACTCTATAATATGTTTTGATAATATTTGTAACAACTCAAACTCTTAAGCACCAAAGTATTATCCGCTTTAGCTTAAACTATCTCATAAATTTGTCATCAGAAGATAACTTCCTAGCAAGTCATATATCATCGGAGTACTCTCACCTGAGCACGTTTAACTTGAGAATTTTTAGCAGGAATTTCACCGTTATCTGAAAAGCAAGAGAAGTCAATTTAAGCAAGAGATGCTGCCGAAACTATGCGAGTTCACTAAATGCTCTATCATCTGCAATTGTAAGAGTACCAAATGCGAGCAACACAAGCTCTCAATAGGAGGCAATGCACAAGGAACAATCGAGTATGATAACTTGACCAAAAGAGCCACAAGCTTTGATACCAAATCCAATAGAGAAAAATTATACGAAAATGAATCAACATTAAATGCATTTTTAAGTGATAGCCCATTAAAAACATTTATTTTAAATGAAAATTCATTTTTTTCTTAGAATTATTTAAGAGAAATAGTACTTTTTGTTGAAAGATACATTGTACCCCTCCATATTTTTCTAGACAATTAAATCAATTGAATAAAACTATAACTATGAATTTGATCAATTATTATTAATTTTACATTATATTTATATTCATTATTATTAATTTAACTTTATATTTATATACTTTAATAAAGTAGTGTATAGCTATACTTACATATTAGTATATATCAAAATACATATATAATATATCAATCTAATATATAAGTAAATTATTGATTGAATATATTTTTATGAAATATATATGTAAAAATAAAATAAAAAATTTTATTGATATATATATTTGTATACAGATGGTGTTTTTCCTTTTTAAATAATTAAGCGAGAACACGCAACAGCCCATATATTCGTGAAAGTCAGCAGTAGCGACTATTTATATTGCGTCGCACCGAATTCGGTACGGGCTGCTTTATTTTTCAGCAAAATTGATTCAATACTGTTAAAATATCTCATACTTTTTTTAGAAAAATATTATATTTATATAAAAATATATATTAAAAAGTATTTAGGAACAATAATTTTTTTTTATTTTTTTTTATTTTTGTATATACGCCTCACAACAACATGTATTCAATCAATAATCTAATTACACATTAGATTGATATATATTTATATATTTTGATGTATATTAATACATAAGTGTAATAATACTCTAGATAAAATATACTATTAAAATCCACCAAATTTAAAACATTTAAAGAAGCAAAATGATTGAATATTTAATAAATATCATAATATTTTTCTCAAAATAATTAATTTATATAAATTTATTTATAATTCTAATTTTTATTAATAAATTTTATTTATTATGAGTTAAATATAAATAAGACAAGATATTTTATTTATAATTCTGAAATAATTCCTACTAAAAATATAATAGCGAATTACTTAAATATTCTTTTTATTTATGCTTGTTTATAAGAAAATAACAGATATTAAAGTACCCAAAAAATAATTAAAAAAGACAGTTTTAATTTTATTGTCCAAAACCATTGACAAAAATATTAATTTTTTATTATAACAAAATTATGCTATTTTAATTAAATGCGAATAAATGTCATTGCTGAGTGACGGGATGTTTTCATATAATATTTGTTGTGATTGCTTAATTTTTTTTTATTAAGAAATTTTGAGGGCAAATTGACAGACAGAACCTCGTTTAGGCCTTTAGGAAAGGAAAAAAAAAAATGAAAAATATTATATAGTTCATAAATATCTCCAAATAAGTATGGATAATTAGGATTTAAGATTTAAAAAATATATTTTTATGAATCCCACAAGTAAAAGTGGATTTAAAAATATTTTTTTATTCTACTTAAATGCCTAAATCATAGTCATCCAATAATTATGGATGACTAGAATTTAAAATTTAAAAAATATATTTTTATGGGCCCCACAAGCAAAAGTGAATTTAATAATATTTTTTTATTTTACTTAAATGCATAAATCCTAATCATTCATATTTTTTAGAAGATATTTGAGAGCTATGTATCAATACTCAAAAAAATTGCCCAGAAAGGAGAGCAAAACAAAAAAAAAAAACGATTAAAGGATGATACAAGAAGAGAACTAAGAACAAAAATAAAGATTAAACTTAGTACAAAAACTAGATAATAAAAAAAGACTTTGGATTCAGCTCTTCCACTATGAGGTCGGAGCATCAATCCTTGAGATCAGTGTGATATCTATGTAGAATCAGAGTAGGCTAATAAGGAAGCCCTAAAACTGGTAAATTGGGTCTTCAATAGCATCATAATCCATTATTGTCTTAATTACAAGTAATAATCCAAAGGTACGAAAAAATCCCTTTGCCAAATATCACAAGCAGTAGATAACGAACCAGAATCGCTCATAGCATTCGCATGAAGCCCATTTCTGCACATCAGTAGAGGAATCGTAAGGAAGAAATAAAACAGGAGAGTTGCAACCACTCAAAACTTAAGCAAAAGAAATCATAATAAAAACCATTCAAAAAAAATACATCAGCAATCAGCAAGCAAAAACCCCAATTCCAGATAGATTAACAACATCACTATTTATAAGAGCACTCCAACCAAGATAACACATAAAGAAATAGACAGCTGAAGTGAGTGAGGTCAGATGAGGCTAACTAGTAAGAAGCTTGAATTTCCACTATTTAAGTATATCAGAATAATTAAAATGTCAGCATTTACTAATGATGCCAACAATTCTAGACTTGATGTTCAAAATAATGAAGTCAATACTTGAGACAGTTTTTCTTAAAAAATGCGTGCATTCCTTTCATTCCAAATACTATCTATGGTCAACCCAATAATTGTGATATAGGCATGTTTATAGCATTTGTCAAAGTAGTGATGTCACACAAAATTTGGGATAAAGAGGGAGGAAATAAATAATGTCACACAGAATCAGAAGAATCTTTTTCAACAAATAAAACAAGATATCACAGTTGAAGAATAGGTGAGAGCGAGATTCGTCATTGAGAAGACAAAACTAACAAAAGAGGGCACAAAATGCCCCTATTGTTAAGAATGTCCGCAGTTTTTAAACCAAAGTTTAAAGCTTTCCAAATAATGAGTTTAATGTGAAGCTTATTACCTATGCTCCACAAAGTGTCGGCCCACGAAACATCGGGCAAATAAATAAATAATAAGTTATGAGCATCTTTGAAAGTAAGGTTTGGCCTGTTCTTAAAAAAGAAAATATTCCTATTTGCATCAATACTAATGTGAGGAGTAAGAATGTAGAATATTTTAGTCAGTTTCCTCCAAAATCGAGAGGCCCTCTTATTATAATAAGATGGAATTTCAAATAGTTTTAACCGATTTCTTTTCCAGCAATTGGTCAAAAGAGAAGTATTCCATAACACATACCAGCATAAGGATAATTTACAGCTGCTGATTTATTTTGAAAGGCAAATAATACAAATCCTCCCCTTACCGATAGGAGTGGCAATTTTACTCCGAGCAATTGCATGCATTTTGTTAACCAAAGAGCCATGATCAAGGAATTTCTCACAAAGCCGTTTTATAGTGTTAATGACACTTATGGGAATGTGAATCACCTTAAACAAATGTCGAAGGAGAGGATAGACTGAAAATTTTAAAAGTTGCAAACGGCCTGCAAACGAAAGAATTTTTTGGGCTCATGCAGAAATCTAGCGATGAAGTTTCGAAAAGAGCGGAGAAAAATTTTTATTTTTGAGTCTAAAAGGCATGACAGGAGGCCCCAAATATTTCATAGAAAATTGCACAGTAGATGTAACAACCTAAAGTTGTTATCCCAGTCAATTAGGACTTAACTAGGTCCTGAGCTTAGTCTTAACACTTTAATTAAGTCATTAGGAACAACCTTGAAGTTTTGGTCCAAATCAGACGTCAAATAGTTTAAACCCTGATTTTGGAAATTTCAGGAATCCTAGAATTTGATGTATTTAAATTGAACTCAAATTAAAAATTTGACTTTGCCAATGTGCTAATCACCCCAAAATTAGCTATGGGTGATATTTTGAAAGCATTTGGAAGTTATTGATTTTTCGTCGAATATTTTATTATATTTTAAATACCCAGGAAAATAGGAAAATTAAATACTTGTTGAAATCAAAATCCGACTTCGCCATTGCGTTCCTCACCCCTCAATTAGCAAGGGGTAAAGTTTTGAATTTTTTTGGAATCATTTAATAATTTAAATTTAATTATGAATTAAGATTTAATATATTGTTAAATTAATATTAAATATTTAAATAAATTCCTAAAGTGGGTCTCTCCGTTATATCCTTCCGCCATAGATCTTAACGGGCCAGTCCCGTTAGTTGGGACAACGCTTTTCCTGCGCCATTCGATCGGGATGTCCTCGCAAACATGCGCCATCCTCGCATGAGCCATGCCCTCATCGGAAGTTAGAGCACGAGACATTCTCGCACGGGCCATGCCCTCATCCGAAGCTAGAGCACGCGACATTCTCGCAAACACGCAGCCACGGGAAGATCTGCACTTGTCCTCCACCGCTTTGGTACTCGTTAAGCTTCCATTGAGCTTGTATTACTCCATTTTCTCTCAGAAGGGTTGATCCTGAGGTCCGTAGTTTGCCATTCAAGCAAATTGTAGAAATTCTCGAACTTATCAGGTACCTTCATGCCTCCTTTCAATCTTTGCTTAAGCTTTTCAATTATCTTTTTTTATTATTGTCAAATCTATAAGCAGTTGATCGAGCTCGCGTGAGCTCAATCCGTTCGTCGATTCACTAACCCTAATTTTACATCTTTCGGCAAACCCTAAGTGAAGGAAGACAAAAAGCCTATGTGGCGTGCCGAACCGGGTCGGTTCACCCCGCCCGGCTATCCGTGGGTTCCCTAGTAATCCCGCCACGTGTCATGCGGGTCCCTCCATTTTGAATGGTCGAAGCTGCGGGCCCCACCTCTTTTATCGATTTGTCAGTAGTGGGTCCCGCCACTACTTCAAACCAGAAGAATTAAAATTCAGTTTATTTTAGCAGATTAAATTAGTTTAATTCAACAAATAAATTTACAAATGTTCAAACATTCATATCTTGCAATTCACATATCCAAATATAGAAAATATATATGTCATTTTACTTAGAAAAATGCAAGAATCATTATGGCACTATCAGATTTTTTGTATGGTGCTTATTCTGTAAAATGATATTTTAGGTCATTCTAAGATCCATTTAACCCTATAAATTTGAATGCTCATATCTTTGCACCCTTAGCTCCAAACATAGTCAATATGTGTCTCATTTTAATCAGGAGATCATCAGGAATGTTTCCATAGTGTTAATTTTGTTATTGGACTCATAATTTGACAAGTGACTTTTAGGTAACTTTCCTAATTACCCCTTAAACCTAGAAACTTCAGTTGATCATAACTTGATCAATTGGACTTCAAATTAGATCATCCAATATATCATTTTACTTAGGAAAACCTAATTAACAGTAAACTATAAGAAAATTTAGGTTTTATGGGTAGATTTTTTAATTTGCCCTAATTACCCTAAAACTTAATTAGCACATACTTAACCAAATAGAGTACAAATTGGGTCTAATCTCAGTCATAGTGCTTAGTATATTATATTGAAATTATAGCCATTGAGTTTATTGAATTTAAACATCATTTGAGAAAATTAGGTTTTTGACTCATTTATAAAAATTCCTAATTTATATATTTGAATCTTAAATTTGTTTTGGCCATAACTTGGCCATTTGATATTAGAATTCATTTATTTTAGGTTCTATGTAATCCTAAGACAGTAAGCAATAATAAACCAACTAACTTTTTTGACTTTACTAGATAAAATTACCAAATTACCTTTATGAGCTAAGAATCTTAAATTGAGCTCACAAAGCTTAACCCTTGTCCAAATTTGATGTACTTACTGTCTATCTTCACATTAGACAGTAAATTATCATTTGACATCAATAAATTTATATTTGCAATCCTAAATCAAAAAGTAACATTTTAGATCCTTAAGTAGGGGTAAAATGATCATTTTGCCAAAATTTAAATTTAAGTGTCCTTAAAACTTAGAATCTTAATTAAATCACTAAAATAAGTAAAAAAAGTGATTTGGATTCAGTTTTATATTATTTAAGATTATTAATTAAATTTCTAAGTAAAATCTTAAGTTTCATCTTAAAATATTTCTAAGTAATTATAAAGTTTCAGGATGTGGGATTCATCTCACATCATGTCATCCATAAACCTTTTAAATAGATAATTAAGTATACTTTAAATCTAATTAACTTTATTGGATAGCATTGCAATTCTTTTTCTTAGGATTGTTGGTAAACACCAGCGATATACAAGATACCTATGCGGAATGGCACTTGCAATGCAAACAACAAATTAAAGTTCAAAGCCTTTGAAGATCAGGGTGTGTTGACGGTTACCAAGCTAGCTTAAGAAATCACAAAATCATAACAAGAAGAATGCATCACATAAAAAAATCATCCAAACTCAAGCATATACGTGGAAAACCCAAGATTGGCAAAACCACGGAGTCACGCTAAAGAGAAAATCTACTATGAAAAAGCTTCAAAGTTTACAGAGTTACAAGATCTATATCACCTCAGCATACACAACTGTAGATCTACTCTTAGAATGGAGAAAAAGGAAGAAGTAGATACCTTTTGAAGTTACCCCTCTAAACAACAAGCCTTTTCTTGCTCAACAGCTCCCTAAATTTTAGCTTAGGGTTCTTCTCCTTCAAGCAACCAATAGCTTCCAAATTGATTGCAAAAATGTTTTTATCTTCTTAGCACAGCCTTAAGTACTTAGGTCATTCCCGAACTCCAAAATATCCAAAATGCCATCATATTTCTTCAGATCATGACCTAGAACAAAGCAGGTCTCCGTCGGGCACTGCGGCGTGCTGCAGCGCCAGAACTTCCAGAACGCAGCCCGCTGTGGCGCGCTGCGAAGCTCAAACTTTCAAAATAGTGGCTTATTAGTTTGAATATGATCCGAAAAATATTTTACCTGTAATGATGCCACAACGCACTGCGGCACCGCGATCCACTATGGCGCACTGCAGCGACAAATTCCGCTACAGCGTGCTGCAATGGCTGCATTTCAGTTGTTGACCGCCGAGGCGCGCTGCAGTGCCTCAGCTTTAGATTGGGACCACTAGGGGCACATTGTGGTGAGCCATGGCGTGCTGCAGCTCCCATGCTACAGCTGGATATTAAAGTCTCCATTTAGGGCTGGCTTTGATTCGAGTTCGAGCGAGTTAGGCTTAATTCAAACTCGAAAATTTTGAGTTAAACTCGACTCAAACTCGACTCGAACTCGAATCGAGTTCGAGTCGAGTCAAATTCGACTCATTCAAATTTGAGTTCGAGCTAACTCAGAATTTGATTCGAGTCAACTCGAAATACCAATTTGATTCAAAATTTTTGAGTTTGAGTTGACTCGAACTCAGTTCGAGTCAACTCGAAAAAATTAAAATATTATTTCTTAAAATATTTATGAATTTCAAAAATAAAAATTATTGTAAACAATACAAACTATCAAAATTCAGCAAATTAAATTGGGGCAAAATTGCTAAAATATTAATTCATAGTTCCATACACAGATACAGTGATACACATTTACATAATTCACAAATATTTGCCAATTGCCACAAATCACAAATAAAATTTAATAAAATTATACATTAATTTAATATAAACAAGAAGCAAGTAACCAATGATCCAAGCAGCAGCAACTCAAACTTGCCAAAATTGTAACAACTGCATCTAATAGACTAATCCAAAGTATCAACTTGCAAGCCAAATAACCAACCAACCTGTAAAATCTGCACAAAATATAATATAAATGAAAAATACAATGTTACATCATTTCTTAAAGATAACATAATAAAATTATAAATAATACTTATCTGAATTAATACCAAAAGATCTGAATCATCTGATTGAGTCATTGATTGACTCTGACTATGATTTTGTTGTTCTTTTCCAAGGACTCAGATTAACATCATTTCTTAAAGCTAGCTTAAGAGGCTTAGCATATCACTAAGAGTCAACAATCAATAATAATCATTTATTATAGACCCAATCTAGCCATCTCAAATGATTGCTCAAATTCAAATCAAACAAATAAAAAAAAATAAGTTCAAATATTTTATAAAATACAAAATCTATTACAATTTAGAACTTACCAAATGCTGCAACATTGCAGCAACAAATCAATGAAATTATAACAGCAATGCAGAATAATATAGTATACTTTATGCATTTTAGAGTTCTTAGAAATACAATGAGTTGTAACTTGTGACTTATGACTCTTTTTAAAGTATATCTATTCTATTATTCTGTCTAAGTTTTTTAGGAATGTATTAGAGGCAAGGCAACCCAAGCAGCAACAAAAATGAGTAACAATTTTATATTTTTTAACATTTTCAATCTTGCAGTAAGTTGTTTGCATGTTTTAGGATTTAAGCTACAAGTGCAAGCTAATCCTGTGATTCTGTTTATATTATGTACATCTGTTTAATTTTAGGGTCTTTAGACATGCAGTAAACCAAAGCAGCAGTAGCAACCCAGGCAGCAGCAGCAGAGGCAACACCAGCCCAGGCAACTAGCAGCAGCAGCCTAAGCAGCATAAACCCAAGCAGCAACAGCCAAACCAACATTACTACAGCAACAAAATTATAATAACCATAGCAATATAGCAGTAAAAGAAATGTACACTAGTAAAAACAATCTATGATTTTACAATTACAGTTATAGATTTACAGTCTAGCAGTTTATGTTTTTCCAAGGTTTTTAATCTTGCAGCAAGTTATTTGCATGTTTTATGGTTTAAGCTGTAAGTGCAAGCTGGTGCTGTGATTCTATTTACATTATGTACTTCTATTTAATTTTAGAGATATTAGAAATATAGTAAACTAAAGTAGCAATAGCAGAGGTAACTAATAGTAGCAACCCAGGCAGCAGCAGCAGAGGCAACACTAGGCCAGGCAACTGGCAGCAGCAGCCTAGGTAGCATCAACCCAAGCAGCAGCAGCCAAAGCAGCAGCAGCCCAAGAAGTAGCAGCCAAAGCAACATCAGCCAAAGCTATAATAACCATAGCAATATAGCAATAAAAGAAATGCACAATAGTAAAAAACAATCTATGAATTTTAGAGTTTTTAGATAAACTATAAATCAAAGCAGCAGCAACACAGGTAACAGCAGCAGAGATAACTCCAGCCCAGGCAGCTGGCAGCAGCAACCCACGGCAGCAGCAGCAGCAGCCCAAGAAGCAGCAACAGCCTAGGTAAAGCATGTTTTAGGATTTAACCTACATGTGTAAGCTGATACTGTGGATCTGTTTGTAATAAGTAATTCTACTTAATCTTAGAATTTTTAGACATGCTCACATAGTCACATGCAATATTTTATGAGCCTATAATTTTATTTTTAAGGGTTAAGCTATGAGTTAGAATTATGATTTTACAATTACAGTTATAGATTTACAGTCTAGCAGTTTAAGTTTTTTCAAGGTTTTCAATCTTGCAGTAAGTTATTGCATGTTTTATGGTTCAAGCTGTAAGTGCAAGCTGGTGCTGTGATTCCATTTATATTATGTACTTTTATTTAATTTTAGAGATATTAAAAATGCAGTAAACTAAAGCAGCAATAGCAGAGGCAGCTGGCAGCAGTAACCCAGGCAGCAGCAGCAGAGGCAACACTAGGCCAGGCAACTGGCAGCAGCAGCCTAGGCAGCATCAACCCAAGCAGCAGCAACCAAAGCAGCAGCAGCCCCAGAAATAGCAGCCAAAGTAACATCAGCCAAAGCTATAATAACCATAGCAATATAGCAATAAAAGAAATGCACAATAATAAAAAATAATCTATGAATTTTAGAGTTTTAGACAAACTGTAAATCAAAGCAACAGCAACAGAGACAACTCCAGCCCAATAAGCAGCACAGCAGCAGTTTAGTAAAAAAAAAAAATTGAAGCAATCACAAGTTTTTATGAAAGGGTCTAAATATCACGTTATATTTAATATGAAATGATTGTTTATCATCATAGTCCATTTTTTACCAGAAATCTGCTTAAATAAAAATCCAAATAAAAAGAGTTAGTATTCAGCAATGAGGATTTGAACTAAATAGATAATATTATAACTTGATGATTAAATATACAAATTAAAAACCTGCTTAAATAAAAATTCAAATAAAAAGAGTTAGTATTCAACAATAAGAATTTGAACTAAATTGATAATATTATAACTTAATAATTAAATATACAAATTAAAAAAACCTTGCAGTTCTGTAAAAATAATCAGGAGCAGTGGAGCACATAAAAAATTATATCATATATGCCTTTAAAAGTTTTGCAAAAATAATTAAGTACAGCACACTCAAAGATACTCATAATTAAATAATCACTTGAATCACTTTGTTCAATTAAGTAGATCCTACACCATATTATCTGGTATATCACATGTTAGTTGTTCTTCCTGTACAAAAAAAAAACAAAATAAATTAATTAAACACGAACAATACTCTTATCTCTCTTGTAAATTAGAATTTAGAATAAATCAAACTCAGAATTTTACATCTTCATCCAAGTGTGTAAGATTGGATTGAGATATGAGTAAGCCAATTTGCCATGCAAATGAGAGCATTAACCATACTCGGTGAAAATGAACTTCTATAATCATCAAGTACATGACCACCTGCGCTAAATGCAGATTCGGAAGCAACAATTGTAACAGGAATAGTAAGAATATATTTAGCAATCTTTGCTAATGTAGGCCATTTTAAAGAAATCATTTTCCACCATTCTAAAATATCAAATGAAGATTTTTGTTCTTGAGGCAACTTAATGCAATCCTCATCTAAATAAAGCTTAATCTCTGATTTAATTGGCTGGCTAGCACAAGCAAATTCCAAAAAAAAATCAAAATATCCTAAAACTGAATTTTCTAATTCAGAATAACTTGAACTAGAGCTACCTTGAAGCATTAGCAAATTGTTTGAAGAATCAAAAACTGTTCTAGATGTGTCTACATAATAAAAGCTGAACAATTCATGCAAATTTTGTAAAACCCACTCAATTTTCTCATCAAGGGCTAAGCCAGAATATATTAATTTAAATGTAAATTTAATAAATTTCAATTTTCTCCTTGTATCAAGCACAATGGCAATGCACATTAGCAAGTTAGTATCAGCCCAGTACTTATCAAATTTTTCTTTCATTGAAATGCACATTAAACTAAGAAAATCATCATTTTTATTTGCCCCTCTCTCAAGAATACATTTAATCTGAATCATTTCAGGAAGGAAGAGATTAGCAGTTAGCTATGTTGAATCTGAAAATATCTTTGAAGCATTCTAAAAAACTCTAAGAATATATTTAATTCTATCAAATCTATCCCAATCATCATCAGTCAAACCCCAAACTAATCCCTTATCTTTTCTAAAACATTTATGCAACACAGTTTTATAATAAAAGGCACATTCTAGCATATAGAATGTGGAGTTCCAACTTGTTTTCACATCACCTGAAAGACCTCTACGAGTTGAAACACCAACTAATCTTGCAATCTCACCAAATGTTTTTAAGCAGCTTGAAGATTTTTTAATATAAACAATAGCCTCTATAGCAACTTCAATGACATAATTATAGTTTTTAAGTCCATCTTGAACAATCAAATTTAAAACATGTGCACAACAATGAATATGAAATATTTTTCCTTTAAAAGAAAGTCTGTTAGTATTCTCAAAAATTTTTGACAAAATCTTTGCTGCATTATCGTTGGCACGGGAATTATCAAATGTAATTGTCATAATTTTTTTGTGGATGCCCCATTGCATTATGCACTCACTAATGGCATCAGCAATGACATGTGCTGTATGCGGAGGTTCAAGATCAATAAAATTTATAATGGAATGTTGCAACACCCAATCTGAATCAATGTAGTGTGCTGTTAAACCCATATACCCTATTGATTGATTTGAAGTCCAACAATCAGCTGTTAATGAAATATGATTCACAGACTTTAGAAATTTCTTCATATTATCCTTTTCAAGTTTCATAAACTTTTAAGCATTCTGCACGTATAATTTTTCTTGAAGTTTTCGTATAGTTAGTATTCAAAATACATGCAAACAAATTAAAATATGGCTTCTCTACAAACTTTAAAGGTAACTCAGCTGTAATAATCATATTTGCCAATATATTTCTTACTTTGTTATTATCAAATACAAATGTAACATAAAAATTACTTGTTTCAACATCTACTGACTTTCCCTTTTCTAAAATTTCTGGGTTAAAATTTTTTTGTTTTTATTTGCTTGACTCAATACTGGACAAAGTTTGATATGCCTAAAGCAATTTGAGGTAGATCCAGATTTCTGGTACATATAAGTCTTATGACAATACCTAAATGATAGTTTATCAACTGCATTACCCTTATAATCTTTAGACTTTATCATTTCAAAATGATCCCAAATTGCACTTCTTTTTTAATATCTTAACATTTGAAACAATCTGGCTTGTTTCACCTATTTGGGATATACTATCAATAGGATCTATACTTGCTTCCTAACTTTTTGACTCAAATGCAACATTTTGTTCTCCAATTAATTTATCAATTTTTATCTCAAATGAATTACTTGTAGTTGTATCTTCCAATTAGCTAAAATATCAAAAAAAATATAGATTACAGAATTATCAACAGAATCACATCATCAGCTTACACTTACAGTTTGAACCCAAAAATATGCAAACAACTTACCGCATGACTGAAACTCTTGAAAAACTATTAATAAAATGTGATAAAATATTAAACAAATTATCAAACTGTAAATCTATAAGACTGTAAGTCTGTAACTGTAAAAACACAATTCCAACTCATAGCACTTGTAGCTTAAAGCCTTAAACCCAAAAATATGCAAGCAATTTACTGTGAGAGTGCAATTAAAAATTCTAAAACACTACAAAAATAGTATGATAAAATATTAAATAAATTGTTAGACTATAAGTGTGCAAGACTGTAACACAATTCTATCTCACAGCTTAACCCAAAAAATAGAGTTACACTTACAATGTTACATGATTATAAAATATTGCATGTCTAAAAAGTAAAAAACTTAAAATTAAATAGAAATACAGAATGTAAATAGAATCACAGCACCAGCTTGCACTTACAGCCTGAAGCCTTGAACCATAAAATATGCAAATAACTTACTGCAATATTGAAAACCTTGAAAAAATATAAACCGCTAGACTGTAAATCTATAACAGTAATTATAAAATCATAATTCCAACTCATAGCTTAACCCTTAAAAATAGAATTATAGGCTCATAAAATATTGTATGTGACTATATGAGCATGTCTAAAAATTCTAAAATTAAATATAAGTACAGAATACAAATAGATCCACAGTATCAGCTTACACATGCAGATTGAACTCTAAAACATGCTGCTACCTGGGCTGTTGCTACTTTGATTTACTGCATTTCTAAAATTTATAAAATTAAATAGAAGTACATAATGTAAATAGAATCATAGCACTAGTTTGCACTTACAGTTTGAAGCCTTGAACCATAAAATATGCAAATAACTTACTGCAAGATTGAAAACCTTGAAAAAACATAAACTGCTAGACTATAAATCTATAACTGTAATTATAAAATCACAATTCTAACTCATAACTTAACCCTTAAAAATAGAATTATAGGCTCATAAAATATTGCATGCGACTATATGAGCATGTCTAAGAACTCTAAAATTAAATAGAAGTACAGAATACAAACAGATCCACAGTATCAACTTACACATGCAGATTAAACCCTAAAATATGCTGCTACCTGGGCTGTTGCTGCTTTGATTTACTACATTTCTAAAATCCCTAAAATTAAATAGAAGTACAGAATGTAAATAGAATCACAGCACAAGCTTGCACTTACAGCTTAAACCATAAAACATGCAAATAACTTACTGCAAAATTGAAAACATTGAAAAAACATAAACTGATAGACTGTAAATCTATAACTGTAATTATAAAATCATAATTCTAACTCATAGCTTAACCCTTAAAAATAAAATTATATGCTCATAAAATATTGTATGTGATTATATGAGCATGTTTAAAAACTCTAAAATTAAATAGAAGTACATAATATAAACAGATCCACAGTATCAGCTTACACATGCAAATTGAACCATAAAACATGCTGCTACCTGGGCTATTGCTACTTTGATTTACTGCATTTCTAAAATCCCTAAAATTAAATAGAAGTACAGAATGTAAATAGAATCACAGCACCAGCTTGCACTTACAGCTTGAAGCCTTGAACTATAAAATATGCAAATAACTTACTGCAAGATTGAAAACCTTGAAAAAACATAAACTGCTAGACTGTAAATCTATAACTGTAATTGTAAAAGTCACAGCACTAGCTTGCACTTACAATTTGAACTTTGAATCATAAAATATTCAAATAGCAGAATGACAACATCAACTTGCACTTGCAGATTGAACCATAAAACATACAAAATATTAAACCATAAGGTGTAAACCTAAAAAAATTAAAAATCTTAAATCTAAAAACATCAACTTGTTCTTACAACTTGAACCCTAAAACTTGCAAACAACTTACTACAAGATTGAAAATCTAAGAAAATTTAAACAAACAAAACCTCCACAGATTTTTTATTTCCGTAAGATGACGTGAAGAAGCAAAGAACATACAGCTACCAAGGTCAGACTTAGAACTCGGAACAGAAGGATCCAACAGCCAGCAGAAGGCGAGAGCCGAGAGCCGAGAAGTGATTAGAGACTCGAGAGTCGAGAGATCAAAAAAGAGAAGCCAGCCCTAAGAATAACCCTCTGTGCGATCTGTGCGAAGATAAGGATTAAAAGTACAGCCGCAGAGATTATCGCTGAGCTTTTTAAGTCTGCTTTGAAGTCCATCGATTCGCAGCAGAAAAAAAAATTCGGCATTTCGGGGATTCGAACCGCAGCCAGTCGAGTGTCGAGCAAGTGTTGCACCCGACGGCGCTGCGGTATAATTCAATAAGTATATGTGTCTTTATATACTTATGCATTCATCGGAAGTATATTTTGTGTTGACTCAAACCCAATTCGTGTCAAGTCAATACTAACTCAAACTCAACTCGAATTGGGTTTGAGTCCAAATATTCAACTCGATAATCGAATCGAAAATTTCGAGTCGAGTTCAATTCGACTCAAAATTCGAGCAATTTTCGAACGAGTTTCGGGTAAAATTGCCACCCCTGTCTCCATTACACAACAATCTCCCACTTGGAGACTTCCAGGCAACCTTTCCTAGCTTCCTCCGTTGAACCTTCATTGTCTTCTTCTATGTCTGTCAAGGATTATGGTGTGGCTCACCACCAATCTCCCTTCATGTGCTGAGGCCAACTAAAGCTGCACATAGTTTCAGTTTCTCCAATATTACTGTTTTGGTAAGCATGTTGGTTGGATTCTTATAAGTATGAATCTTCTCTAATCTAAGCTGCCCTTCTTCCAATAGTGTCCAGATGAAATTGTAACAAAGTTGAATGTGCTTTGTCCTGGTATGAAAAGCAGCATTCTTAGCTAAGTGAATGGTGCTCATACTATCATTGTAGAGCTTCACATCCCTCTGCTACTTGCCTAATTCAACCATGAATCCTTTCAACCAAATCATCTCCTTGCTTGCCTCAGTGATGGAAACGTACTCTGCTTCCATTGTAGATAGCGATACAATATTCTGTAGCCTGGAGATACAGCTCACCGTTGCACTACCAATGTATAGACATAGCATGTCATACTACTCCTACTATCAACATCTCCTATAAGATCTGAGTCTACATATCCCTGTAAAATAATATCAGATCTTCCAAAGCATAAAGCTTTGTTCATTGTACCTTTCAGATACCTTAGGATCCACTTAACCATGTCCCAATTATGTTTTCCTAGGTTTCCCATGAATCTGCTGACCACACCCATAGCATGGGCAATATTCGATCTTGTGCAGATCATCGTGTATATCAAGCTCCCAACTATTGAAGCATAAGGAACCTTCATAATATGTTCCTTATTCTATTCAAAGTTTGGCATTTGTTGATAAGCTGAAGTGAATTACTAGGGGAGTGCCCACTGTCTTCGCTTCCTTCGTGTTGAATTGTTTCAGCAACTTTTCAACATAATCCTTTTGTGAGAGCTTCAGAATTCCTACACTTTTTCCTATGGATTCTCATTCCAAGAATCTGTTTGGCCGGCCCCAAGTCCTTCATGTCAAACTCCCTTGACATCTGTTCTTTCAGCATCGTTATATCCTCCATATTTGATCCTGTGATCAACATATCATCTACATAGAGCAATAGAATGATATATGAGGACTTATACTGCTTTATGTAACAACAGTGATCTGCCTGACATCTTTTGTGCTCTGATTCTGACATGAACCTGTCAAACCTTTTGTACCACTGCCTTGGAGCTTATTTCAAGCAAAACAAATATTAAAAATTGAACTGAAGTAGAAGTATACCTAAGACGTAGTACTGCCATAATAGAAATAGGCCATACAGAACCTCTGAATTGAAAGTTCAACATGTATCCATCCTAGGCATCCGCAGAGCTAGGTCCGAGTTGAACTTATAGAATAAGACATGTATCCATCCTAGACATCCACAGAGCTTAGTCCAAGTCTATTCTATAAAAAAACTAGAACAAAAGAGGCAGACTAAGCTAGGCCATACTCTACTATCTGAAAGCACTGAAAGAACTGATTGAATGCTATGCCTTTCAAACACTAACTTAGGATGTATCTTCCATATCATAAGTTCCGCTATTATGCTCAAGGAACAAGGCTCAATATTCAAGGTGTGTAGAGCAATCAAAGTCAAAGTAAGCAAGAGACTTAATCTAGACTTATGTGATATCTATTATTGTCTAATCATCCAAATCTAGCTATTCTAAGAAGATACAAGTTTAGGATCTCCAATATCCAGCTATCGAGTAAGATCTCAGATTTACGACCTTAATGTTAATATTAGAACTTAATAAGTTCTAATTCATAATCATATGATGATTATAAGAAGATAAAGTAAATAAATAAATGACTTAATTATTATTGTTTTCCTCTCTTAACCCAAATCTTGATTAAGTAAATCAAGATTAAGGATTCTGGACCCAAACTCCACTTTGGTGTCCAAGTCCCAAATCCAAGGTAATTTCCTAATAAGGATCTAGGGTCCATACTTAAAACCCAAAGTAAAGATAAGGAATCTTATAAGCTGAAGGATTCATAAACTAAGATCTTAATTGAAAGGTTACTTTACTAATTACAAGATAAAATAATTAATTAAGAACTAAGAATCTAAGATCTATATTCAATCTTTATGATAATTATATTATCCTATAGATTAAATCAACCTATACCCACAAGGAAGGTTTTAAGGGATTTACATAATTAAATCAAGTAAGGGAATTCCAAGGGAGGTGATTCAATCCAAGTTGAAGATCTAAAGTCTAAGATTTAAGAACTAGGATTTAAGGTTTGATCACTTTATATTTAATTTAAGATTTAGACTTAGAATTTTACAAGAGTACTTCTGTTAGAATTCAAGCTTAGAGATCAACTTAATAAAGCTGTTAACTAAGGATTTAGCACTTTGAGATAGTTAGACTTAACTCTTAAGATAGGGTGGTTTTAAGAATACTTAAGGTCTTAAGATCTTAAAAAGAGTTAATTAAAGTTTCTTCACTTAACTCAATATTGTTAATATAGGATTTCAGAAAGGTGTTAAACATATTAACTAGGGATATTCTACGAAATCTTCAAGGTTTAAGAGGTGCTTAAACACATTTTGCCCAAAATGATCAAAATACCCCTCTTAAGGCTAAAACTGGGATTATAGGATTTAATTATCTAAATTGATTCAAATCTATTTTAGTGAGTTCCATATTGGTTAATAAAGTGGGATACACACTTATCTTAAGTTTTGGTAACCTAATTTGCCTAATTATCACTAATCACAATTTAAGGTCAATTGAGATAATTAAGGAAGTTAGGGCATCCTAGGGTGATCCAAATTCATTCATAAACTCTAATACACTTAAGAAGGCATTAGGAACTTAATTAACCAAAATTAGAGGATTAATCATGATTTAATTCACTAATCTCTAATTAGAATAATTGAGAGATGATTAATAAAATTAAGGTTCCTAAATTACTTTTAGTAGTCTACATAGGTTCCCTATGGTCTCATGAATAATCAGAGACCTTAATCAACACTTTTGGATAATTAATGAATGTAATATGATTTAAATAAAAATAGAAATGGATTAAGCAATAATTTAAAATTTAAACATTGAATCTCTAATTTTATTTTATATTAATGTTCCTTGCATTTTTCTGATTAAAATGGTATATTGAATCATATCATTTGGATAAGTATAGCTAAAGTTATTTAGATAATTTAATCTGTATTTTATTTAAATAAGAACCATATGTTTGAATTTATGAATTAATTTCCTTTAGGAAATAACATTCGAAATCCTTTTATTTATCTATCGGCCCAAATTCAAAAAGGCGCGGGTCGGGATCGGCCCGACCCGCATCGACAGTCATCTTCTCCACAAGGAAGCCCAAACCCTAGGGTTTAATTCCAGAGCCAAATTCTCCGTACCCCGGCCACACCATGCTAAGATCTCAACGGCCATCTTCAGGGACTGAAGACGCGTAGACTGAACCCGAAACCCCCTTCTAGGATGCGCCAGATCGCTCGGGTGCTACTCGACAGAGATGGCTCTTGTGACAGGCCTGTGAGGAGTGAATTCTCTTCACCGAGCCAATGCCACCAGCCAGTGCCTATCCCTACACATTTGGGGATCCAAGGGGAACCAATTGGGTAGGTCGTGAGGTCCCGGGGAGGTCTAGATCAATGGGGTGCTACTCGTGGTGGAACACAGACGGAAGCTCTCAATGGGTCTATCGATTCCCAATCGAATGGATCGATCCAATCGAACCCAACCTTTGATATGGGTTTACAATTATTGCCGAGAGGACCCAACGGTAATTGGATATCCAATCGCTTTGAGGGAACACAATGTTTTGGCGAGCTAGAGGTTGACTGGCAGTGCACACTCATACTGTGAATTTGTCGTCTAGTTCACTGTCAGGTCTTGCAAGAGGGCTAGGCGCCTTCTAGAGAGTCAAGGAGAGTTCCTAACACAGCATCTAAGGCTAAATTGAAAGCGAGCCGAGCTAAAACCAGTTTGATATAGGAATTGTGATCAAAGGAAGTACCTGATGATGATAAAGGCGACTGAGGTAATGCATGCAGCTCAGCTCACTCTAGATAGTCGCAGGAGCTCGGCAAGGGGTTCTGAACTCCAGACCTCACCCTCGATCAGCGGTGCTCAGC
This sequence comes from Gastrodia elata, assembly GCA_016760335.1. Taxonomy (NCBI): domain Eukaryota; kingdom Viridiplantae; phylum Streptophyta; class Magnoliopsida; order Asparagales; family Orchidaceae; genus Gastrodia; species Gastrodia elata. Next base: position 5,625,575 of record CM028672.1, on the reverse strand, counting down.
AGGTTCGGTCACCGGGATCACCAAGAGCTTCAAGGCAAGTAGCAGGGAGAATGAGGGGATGACAGTGAGCAAAGGGACTTACTGTGATTCCCGGGAGGTATTTATTGTTAAAGGTAGACCCTGGGGCTGGCTACCATGGCTCAGGCTCGGAGAATGACTCAGGCTGAAGTAATGGGGTGGCTGGAACGGTTAGGGGCAACTCTGAGAGAAGGCAACCGGCAAGACGGTCGCGCCGAGGGTAGAAGAGGAAGAATGGTACTCTTCCCGTGCCTCACATTCGCATAGATCCATCATTCTTATTTACAAATGAAATGGGCGCTCCCCAGGGAGACATACTTGGCCTAATAAAGCCTTTATTCAAGAGCTCTTGTAACTGTTATTGAGTTCTTGAAGTTCCTTAGGCGCCATTATGTATGATGCTTTAGAATTAGGCTGGGTACCCGAAATTAATTCAATAGAGAACTCTACTTCTATGGGAGGAGGTACACCAGGAAAATGTTCTGGGAATACATCGGTGAAATCCTTAACCACTTTACAATTAGAGAGAGGGATACTTTCTTTGCTTCACCAATCATTATGACTAGAAAAGCATCACAACCATTACTGATCAATCATTCAGCTTTAATAGCATTGATTAAGGATAGTTGTGTACTTACTTTTCCTATAAATGTTTCAGACTTACCCTGGGAGTGAAGGATGACTTTCTTCTTAAGGCAGTTTATCACGGCATTATTGTCACTAAGCCAGTTCATCCCAAGGATAATATTAAATTTTATTATTGGCAGGATGATTAATTTGGAATCAAACTCCTCACCATTTAATAGGATTACATAATATTTAGAAAATGTCAAAAATCACAGCACTACTAAAATCAAGAAATGATAATTACTCTAACTAGCACTCAGATGTCCTTAATGTACTTAGTCCTAAATGCAACACAAAAATTTTCAAAGGTCACTTCTTGATGCTTTCTCTTGCATTTTTGTTCAAGCTTCTTAATGGTATCGTACCACTAGACTCCCACATAGTTAGCATCTAATGTGTTACTATATCAACCCAGAGGGACTCTGGACACTCTATGTGCCTCGGGACTGACTCTACTCGGTTCAACCACTCCTATGCATAGATGGAAAAGTCAAGCTCTCGGTATGCCATTTGATGTAGAAGTTTGTCCAAGACTAGGGTTCCCTTTGTTGAAACTCCTTTGACCTGCCATTTGCTCTCTTGTCTCTATTTGAAACTTAAACTCTAAGCCAACTCGAAGGCATGCAGATAATAGTCCAAGTCAAACTCTTTATGATTCATTTGATCCTAATAGTAGAATGTATTGGTTTCTGTTAACTATACATAATTAGATAATTAGGATATGAGTATTTTCATTCTACATTTTTCAGAGAGTTACTGATAGTACTATGTTATGGATGTTATATCTTGATATTTTCACTTCAGAAGAATAGTCTATTAGGTAGAAAGGAATCACAGATCCCGTTCTAATACCTTATGACGTTATCTGATACCAACTATGGGGCCCGCACCCTCCGCGGCCATGTTAATACTGATATTAGCACAAACACGAGGAGTGTGGTGCTCCAACTGTAGAAAATCCCTAACTTAAGTAAAGTTAGGTAGGACCTCAACCTGCCTTAACCCACATACTTGTCACCTGGAATTATGAACATACATCAATATAAATCAAAGTGGTGGAAGCAAAAAATATTATTATATAACATCCACATCACAATATAGTATAAGAGAGTAAAATAAATAGTAACTCATATAGAATGCAGAAATGTAAATACATCTAGAATTTAATTATTATAAACTGAATTAAAAGAAAGATCTCTCAAAATCTCACTGCAAGAAAGGAAATCTAACTAGACAGCAGTGGAAAGATCCTCCTCCTGCACCGGCTCCTCTTCTGCAGCACCACCAACGAACAGCTCCAAATCTGACATTTGTCGGTATCATAAGTGCCAGAGCCCCAACCAACAAAAGAAAAATGTTACAATTAGATAATTGTCTAAGTATGTTTTAGGCTATTTAAGTGAACTGAATATTAAAGATATCACATTTAAAGGTTTTAAACATGCAAGTATTATACGGTGCTACAAGCTACAAAGAACGGGATAGCCATAAACTAATCATTTATAGCTAATCAATAAGTATGTAAAAATAATATACAAAACAACAACTAAATGTGGTGAGTCTAAAAGCAAAATAATTACAACTATTGAAATAAGTCTGATCCTAACATGCTTATGATCACATGGATACATGCTGAGTATATAAAAAATATAAGTGTGGAAATAAACATACAATTCTAGCATCCTAAGCATGCCAATATTTAATACTAATTAATAAGAGCATTTATATAAGCATGCAAATTAATATGTAAAAGACCACTGAGGCATGTGGCAAAAGTAAGCTAAGTACATGAGTGAGCAAAAAGTAAAGCCACTGAAACATGTGGCAAAGTAAGCCAAGCACTAAAGTAAGGCCACTAAAGCATGTGACAAAGCAAAATAAATACTGAAAAAAGAACTGAAGTAGGAGTAAGCCTAAGACATTGTACTACCATAACAGAAATAGGCCTTGCAGGGCCTCTGAACTTAAAGTTCAACATGTGTCTGTCCTAGGCATCCACTGAGCTAGGTCCGAGTTGAACTTCTAGAATAAGACATATATCCATCTTAGACATCCGCAAAGCTAGGTTCAAGTTTATTCTATAACAAAACTAGAACTAAAGAGGCAGACTAAGCTAGGACATACTCTACTAACTGAAAGCACAAAAAGAACTAAATGAATGATATGCTTTTCAAATACTAACTTGGGATGTATCTTCCATATTTTAAGCTTATCTGTCATGCTCAAGGAATGAGGCTCAATATTCAAGGTGTGCAAAGCAATCAAGTCAAGTAAGAAAAAGACTCATTCTAGACTTATGTGATATTTGTTGTTGTTAATTTATCCAACTAACTATTCTGAGAAGATACAAGTTTAGGATCTCCAATATCCAGCTATCGAGTATAATCCCAGATTCACGACCTTAATGTTAACATTAGAACTTAAGAAGTTCTAATTCATAATCATATAGCAACTATAAAGGATTAAAGTAAATAAATCAACCCAAATCTTGATTTAGAAAAATCAAGATTAAGGATCCTGGATCTAAACTCCATATATGGGGTTCATATCCTGAATATAAGGTGATATCTTGCTAAGCATCTAGGGTTCACACTCCACCATAATATAAGTGTGCAATACCTTATAAGCTGAAGGGTATAGAAACTATGATCTTAATGAAATGTTATTCAAATATTATAAGGTAAAATAATCATTTAAGAATTAAGAATCTAAGCTTATATATTCAATCTTTAGAATAATTACATTATTCCTTAGATTGAATATATCCTACACCCACAAGGAAGGTTTTAATAGATTAAACAATTAAATCAAGTAAAGAAATTCAAATGAAGGTAATTCAATTCAATTGGATGATCTAAAGGTTAAGATCTAAGATCTAAGATCTAGGTCTAAAATTTGATCAATTAGATCTAACTAATAAGTCTAAGTTTTAGGGTTCTTTAAAGCTTTTGATTTTACTTTCTTGAAGACTATAACTCATGAATAAATTTTGGTAAGATAACTAGGATTAGAAACTTTAACATTAATATTGATTAAGCTAAGACTCTTAGGAAAAGTCTTAAGATCACTTAAGATCTTAAGAGTTTATTTAAGGATTTTAAGATTTAAATACTAAGATTCAATCATGAGGTGAAACCACTTAACAATTGATGTTAATACATTTCATTACTGATTATAATCAGTTTGCTTGAGATTCTTAGGGTTTATGGGCACTTAAGCACACTTTGGTCAAAATGACCAAAATACCATTCTTAAGGCTAAAAATGGGATTTTAAGATTTATTCATCTAAATTGATTCAAATCTATTTTAATGAGCTTCATATTGATTAATAAAGTGGAATAAATACTTAACTAAGGTGTTCAATAACATTAATGACTTAATTAGTACTAAATACATTAAGAGGCCAATTAATAAGATTAAAGAAATTAAGGCATATTAATATGATCTAAATACTTTTATAAGTTTTAATAGGAACTTAGTTCCCCAAAATCAGAGGGCTAAATAGGGTTAATTTATTAATCTCTTTTTAGGGTGATTAAGAGGTGATTAGCCAATTTAATGGTCTAAATAGGTCATTATAGTCTCATGAGCAATCAGAGATCTTAATCAACATTTTTGGATAATTAATGAATTTATTATAATTTAAATATAGCCAGAGAAGGATTGGGTATTTATTTAAAATCTAACCATTGGATCATTGATTTTATTTTATATTATTATTCCTTGTATTTTTTTTGATTAAAATGGTACATTGGATCATACAATTTGGATAAGTATTGATTAAATTATTTTAATAATACATTCTGAATGTTTATTTAAATTGGAATTATAGGGAATGTATTTATAAATCATTTAACATAAGAAATATAATTCCAATAATATATTTGTTAAACCACGACCCAAAATCGAGACCACGCGGGGCGGGGTCTGACCCGGCCCGAAGCGCCAGTGCGACCTCCCCGATACCCCCCCTTACGTAGACAGCTGCAGGGACGGCACCTTAGACCGCCAAATTTGCCACCAATAGGCCATGCTGCTACCAGCATTCAATCACCACACTTTCAGGAGGTCAAGGCGTGTTGATTGAACTTGGAAGCCCTAACTGGGGCTGGCCAGAATGCTGGATGGTTACTCCACCGAAACAACCATTTACAGACAATTAGGATTTGCTGTGAGGGAATAATTGTTCTCCTCACAGAGTTCATTAAACATACAGGGCTTGATCCCTACTCCATCAATGAGGTGAAGCGAGTTAAACCCCCATGGTTTCACAGCCTAAGGTGCAGCCAATCGCTGGGTCCTTACTCGGACTCAGCCATGGCTCGGCCACTAGCTCGATCGATCGATACGATCAATCAGAGCTAGCTTAGACCTTGGAACAATCAGATTAGGTTTCCTAAGGGGCTAAGGTCAATTAAACGACATCCAGAGGTTCAATTAGAAGCTATAATGGAGAATTGAGCTCACACAGCTTAGTTGGGAAGAAGCTGTACCTAAAGTTGAGGTTGATGGCATGGCCGAGAGGAATCGAAATGAGCTGGAGCTTCCCAGGCAGTAGGAACAGCAGGTTCACTGGGGCTCTGAATACCAGACGGACCCTCTATCAGTGGTTCACAGCACTAGAATCACCGAGGACAGCAGGCACCTCCAATGGGGATTAACCGGGAAGAATAAGAGAATTCACAGGACTTTAAGTGAGCAAAGGAGCTCACAGGGTTGAGGGAGAGCTATTTATAGCTAGAGGGAGACTTAGAGGTGGCTTCCATGGCTCAGGTTTGAGGAATTGACTCGGGCCGAAGGTAAGGGATGGATGCAACGGCCGGGGGAAATTCGGGGAGATGGCAGAAATGGAAGACCATGCTTTCTCGTACTGCCACACGGGCTGCCAAGGTTGTGCTATCGGGGGGGGGGGGGGGGGGGGGGGGAGGGGGGCAGACGCGGAGGTGCAAGGTGAGAGAGATGATCCACAGTGCTCGAACTCACGCCTGCCGTTTAATGGATCAAGCCGTTGGGATTTGAAGGCTGTGATGCGCTACATAGATGTTTAACCGCGGATTGAATGCTAGCTGTTGGATATGCTAGAATGATCTAATGCCTTGGATTTGATCATGGTGCAAGGTAGATTGCATCGTAGGATTAGGTGGATTAGGTGTGTTAGGATGCATGCTAAGGCATTGGATGGTTATATCCTATGCGCCGCTGTCGGGACACCGCAGCAGATCTGTCGCGGTCCAAACAGCAAATCCTAATCATATAAAATATAAATATATTTAATTTAATTAATATTAATTCATTTAATAATTAAATTAAATTCTAATTAATTTTATAAATCCAATTTAGGACTAGATGAGCTCCAAAAATTCCCGAAAATTCACTCTTACATAATTAGAGCATGAGAAATTCAAAATGAAATTAGATTTTAATTTGGAGATCAAATTAATTTATGTATTTTACAGGGTTCAAAAATAGCCAAAAATACCAAAATTTTCAATTTAGCTCCGATTGATTCAAACTTCTAGGATTATTTTTAAATAGCCTATTGAGTCTAATGAAATCAAAATTAGGACTTTGTTTAGCTTAATTAATCTGAACTTAGCTTACAAAGTCCCACTACTCATTCCACATCAACAAGCCATTGGGGATCCTACCCCAATGGCATATCAATCTTGGTCGGGCCCCGTGACCCGGCCAAGCTCAAATTAGAAAATCGGGATCTCGGCCATGGACCACCCTCTCGGGCCTCTCCTGCTCACTACCGACCCTTTGGAACCCTCCCTATCCCCATAGCCTCATCACTCTTCCTTGATACCCTTTGGTTCTTCATTGAGTCCAATTTTTCCTCTGCCCCCAAATCATCATTGCTGGTCGGCTGAGATCTCCCAGGTGTTCCCGATGTGCGTACCACTGATAGAAGAGTCTTCTAGTATTTAAGAACTCTTAGAGGGCCCTCAGGAAGCTTAGCAAGTCCAGCATTGACCCTTGCATCATCTGCAAGTCTCCTGTTAAAAACCAAGTACCTCTGTTTGCAAGTCTTGAGCCAATGAGGCTCGGGCTCATCTTCATTTGATTTGTATTACTGTGTATTGTTGAATCGAACCTAATGTTATCGTAAATAAGCCATGAGCTAGCCCCAATCCATCGAATCGATCGATTGGGGCTAAGTCCTTAAGGAATGCCTCGGGACGAGTAAGGTCCCGACGTTCTAGCCCACCTCAGGCCCTCTGACTAGGGGGCTTTGATTCGTCTCACCTCTCTGATGGTGTAGGAATTGAGCTCAGGGTCTGGCATGGTTTATATGGGGATAATTGTCACCCCACAGTAGTTCCATTGAGGGAGTTCTCAGGTGGGTAAGGTCTGGCTGATCCAGACCCTCTCATAAGGGGCAGAATTAAAGGCGCATTAGCTCATTAGCTCATAAGGTGGTAATCAGGATCTAAAGAAAGAGATTGTCCCCCCCCCCCTAAGTGCATTTGTACTTGACCAGTCCATGATTCATGCCACCCCGTGGGAAAACCTTGCAAACCCTAATTTATGTCAGAAAGAGATTATATTAATATTAGAAGCTTAGGGACATGAATTGGGGTGCTTCGCTCTACCTAAACTCATTAGTCCTCTCCTCTCCCCCTGCTTCGCTCTTCTTAACCTCCACCCCCTGGTGCTCATCTGGACCGGATTCTCATGGATGCCAAAAACTCCCTCAGAATATTTCTCGAATGACGAATAGGTGCCACAGGAAGAAGTCTTATCGGAGACTCGGATCTGGAGAATCCAACCACTCGACATCAAGCCCGGTCTGGTGCACATCGAGCCGGAGATGAAGGCTGCGAACTTTTGATATGCTCTTGGAGAAGTACTAATCCGAAGCAAAGCAAAGTAAGTAGGCTCTCTCTTTTGATTTCTCTTTGCTTCATTCATGGCTTTCAGCCCCACCCTAAATATAGGCTACAAAGGCTATTTTTTCTTTGCTAACCTCTTTAGCCTTTCACTCCCCCCCCCCCCCCCCAGTGACTGCGTTCGCCTAAAGAACGTAATGAAGGCGATTGCCTCAACTCAACTAGTAAAAGATTCTCTACCTACTAGCTTCATCTTCGACTTATACTAAAGGCAAATCACCATTCCAAGAGGTTTTTATTCAGCTACGCGGCCTTGAGGAGTAGAGAATGGGAGTGTTCTAAGAAAACTAGGAAAGAAGAACTAAACCATGAATGGTTTGGCAATACTCCTTTTCTTGGCTTGGATACGCAACTTCTTTCTTTCTCGAGCGATGGCGATATAGCTCAGCCAGCTTCTCCTCGATTAATCTTCCTTTTCTTGAGTGGGAATTTGACCGAGTGATCTAAGCTCGGGTCTTCTTGCCTCAGTGTCTTCTGTTCTGGGCCGGGGTTCCTGGCTGAACTGAGAAAATGCGGGTACTTTCCAGGCCATTTGGATTTGGATGTCTCGGCTTCAATCGTCAGAAGACTTGGTTCAATACTGAAAAAGTGAGCTCTTGATCAAACTATGAATCAATGACTTCAGCTTCTGGCTTCTAATAAGTCAAGGCGATAACCGCGTAGCTGATTAAATCTGAATCTCGGCCCTTGGAAGTGACCTCCACCTCTGGTGGCCTTGACACTCTTTCATTACTCTCATGATAAAAAGTCCAGTGCTCTGATTGAGCCTCTCTACTTAGAAAAATATCTAACTTCAACAAAGTAAGTAAGATGAGGTTCCTCCTGAGTCTTCTCCTCTGAGTGAAGGATAGACTCCGACAAAGTAAGAAGACCTCTTTCTAAGTAATGTTGTTAGTCTTTGCAACGCAGAAACTTCGGATGTTGCATAAATCAGAAAAAATGCTTATTTCGAGAGTAGATCCTATCAAGAATTAAATGAAAATACAAAGACATTAATAATAAGAAAGATAAAGAATAAAGACCCACATTAACGGGACGTTTAGCAAAGTGGGTTGTCACAATTTGATTTGACATTACATAATGTCCCACAAAAGAAAAGGGCAAGCGTTAACTTCTTTCCTAGCCGCTCATCCCTTGCACTAAATGATGAAATTAATTACCTGATTAACAAGTCCTCATAGTAGAATCTAAATAGAGGAACTCTCTTTTGGTGGAGCCTTACCCAGCCCCATCATCAGATAGATCCACAATCCGGATAGGAAATCTGCTTGTTTGAAGAACAAAAAAAGGAGGTGAGATATTAATATGGTTTGTCAGAGCAGACCGAATATTCAGCCTTAAGAGCAGGTCTTGAGCTCGCAATCAACTCAACATGGAGATTCAGAAGCTTCGTGTATACATATAAATGGATTTTAAATTGATAATGAAACAAATAGCAGGTCACTCTCAAATTAACAAGCCTAAATTAGTCTTATATCATGTTCAAACTGCTAGAACAAATTCCAGATGTCACATGAACTGAACAAAACAAGGATTACACGTTTTCAGAATGGTAAAGTAAAGATGATGCATTGGCTAAATTAGCAAAAGCAAAAGAGATGGCGAGTCCTCAGGAAGACCAGATCAGAATCCAAAATCGTCAGTTTTTGTTTTTGACACCAGCTATTCTCTAGCCCCAAAAGAAAAGGAAAGGCACAATAAACTTCAGATCGATGAAGTCATTCAACAATTCAAGTGACTGGAGAGAGAAATTCATTACCTACTGAAAATAAAAGAAGTAAGGTGACCTGAAGAATGTGGACTTTCCCTCGCTTCACAAATTAAGCTTTCGTTTCGGTACGTGAGGCTCTTGGAGTTGAGCCGATAGGCGAAGAAAAAAGGAAGAAAGGCCATAGAATATATTCGATGCTAGGAGAATGTAGGCGGTGGGTAGGTTCTGTTGCAGCGGTGCTATCTACGCGCAGCGTAGTCGTTTATGCTCTTGGAGACATGACAAAAATTGTAGCCGTATTCAATTTTTTTTGGCTATGTTACTAGGGGGGCAGTGGGAGGCCACGAAGTGGAGGAAAGGATTCAGCTCCTCAGACTACAGGGGTCCTACAGATCTTCACTTCAAATGAGACTCTGTCAGTTCCTGTAGAGATCCGTTTATCTTCGATGCCTACTGATGAGGCCGGTAGCAGTCTCAGTCTTGCTGTTGCGGATCAGTCCGGTCTTCACTTATAGATCTCAGATTAGGATTCGAATGCTTCAAAATGGCATCACACATACCATTCCCCACTTCAACTACGGAAGGAGAAAAGAGACATACGGACTAGAGGGAAAGAAGAATCGTGTGAAACAAGCTGCTTACAAAAAAGAACAACATACCATACACAAATTCGAATAGGATTATAGTTTACAGAGAAAGGTGAACAGCCAACCGCCCAATGACTCAATTAAATATCTCGCTATTCTCAATAGATAGGCTTATCTCGATCTTCTGTTAGCTGATGAGCGAAGGATGGTGGATTGTGAGTCATACTGCGGAGATATCAGTTCTCATTGAATTGACTTCGATCCAAGTAGCAAGTAGGCACTAGTGGAGAGGGAAATGGAAGTCGAGTCTAGTCTTGTGGAAGTAAGAAGCAAGTGAGAGTGCAGGCTCGCCTCTTTTAGAGCAATCAAAGGCTATAAACTAGAGTAAGAAGCCAGGTACAAGAGTAGGGGCTAGAGTAGTTAGTAGCTAGTAGGAGCAAGAATCTTAGTATTCGCTGGTATCTCACTACCCTGCCCATAGCCTAAATAAAGTCGTGGTTAGCTCAGGGAAATTAGAAAGATGATGAAAACCAGACAATCACGATCGGTGAATTTGAACCTGCGAAAACGGAGAGGAGGAAGGTCAAGGTATAAGAGTGGGTGGGTAGGTCTAGGTATGAAGATAAGCGGTGCGCATATGAATGATTTCTTATTATTATAAATTCTTAATAAGAACGCTTTGAAAAAACTGATTTCTGGTCAAATCTTTCAATTGCTACGCAACCTTACTAACCAACTCGACCCGTACCCATCTAAGTTGTAGCGTATGTGAAAAAGAAAGACCTTCGAATGGTTTTGCTATTTGACCGACCAAGCTTAGTGGTTTTGTGCGGGTGAAAGAGACTCTCCTGAGGGAGGAGATTCTTTCCTACTAGCTATTACCTACTCTGACTGACCCCGCTACGCTGCCCCCAGTTTCTCCCAAATCAGAATGTGAACCAAAGGCATCAGAGGTAATGATTCTCATAATCAGAAGAGAATAATGATATCAAACAAAGTAATGGAGGGAGGCACAACTGCTGGTGACAAGGCATGCTCCGCCGGCTCCCTCTGGCCAAGATCAGAATGTAAATTTGGGGTCAGTGCCTGCTCCGGTGCCTGGATCCTTTAATTTAATAAGGCTAGCCAATAGTTTCAAAACTTCCTCGACAAGGTCTTGAACCATCAATTACAGTAGCATATGCCATTCACCGAGTCGGGGGCCCATGTTAGTAGTTAGTTGACTAGTTGGCACTTTTGATTGTCCTCTAAATACCCTTTCTTTCTCTTAGCGCATTTCTTGAAACTGAAAGTATTCACGAATCCGGGCTATGGGCCTATTGCTCTGAAAGCGTATATTCCTCAAAAATGCTTAGCTGGTCAAACCTGAATCCCGATCTCAACCCGAGGCCCGAAGGGGAAACATTGCATTGGGTATGACTTTGATTTGAGTTAGTGTATAGCCTTTGAAACCAATATGTCATCGGGGATCCAGCGTTTAGTTTGAGTCTGACCTTTCCGCCTTTCATTACATATGATATAAGCTGATTTCTAGTCAGCCTCTACAAAAACAAAAAAGTCAGACCTTTCTTTATTATGATAGAATAGCGGGATTCAAAACCGCCACTAGTCTCTTCGAGGACATCATCCGACTTAGCGGCAAACCTCTAGATCAAACTCTTTCAAATTCAAAGAAGGATCCCGCCAGTTCAATAATGCCTTGAACGCCAATTAGAGTACGTTTTATATAAATTAGATAACACTCTCAACTACTCACTCTTTGAAGTGCTATCTCTGAACCCCAAGAGATATCTACAGATAGAGTTCTATCGGCACCCTTAAATAAATGGAAGGCTAACATCCGATTTCGTACCAGAAGTTGTCGACGACGATGAGGGGATACTAACATCAGACGACGAGGCAGCCTCAGTTACCATACATATGAATGAAGTGGCAGCAAGCCTGCCTACTTTGACTTGAGTTTAGTACTGAAGCATCTTTTGGCAGCGATATTTGAATTTGACTTTGAATGGCCGAGAAACCAAGTCAAAATCTCATTCAAAAGACGTGGGTGGGTTCATAACGTATTCCAGAACGGGAGTAGGTCAAAGCTTTCACTTTCAAAATCCGAAAACTCCCTGCTCCTTCCGTAGATTGCTCACTATCTTCCCTAAACATCACGGGACAGGTCCATTTCATGCCCGTACTAATCAAAATATGCCTCCCATACTTCAACAATGTTCAAATTCCCCGTCTTCGACAGTTCCTTTCCTCTCTCAAAAAGTCTGTTTTCACGGCCCTTCGCGAATATCTCCAATATTCAGATCATACTTCATGGCTTATTGGGGCAGCTATATTATTGATTGGAAATTCACTCTCAAGGTTTCCAACAATTCCACACTTTGCTCAAAGAGTTGACCTGACTCAAGCCAGTCCCTTGGGACACGACGCACTTAGGCAGCGGGGAATAGCACCTGGGCCCTACGACTTCTGGATTGAAAGCAGAATGATTGGATTGGGATGTGAAGATTGACGGTTCTCAGATCTGAGATTCTTCTTTTTCTTTGACGACGAACTGGGTAGGACGAAACCCCGGGTCCTTGGCCAGCATATCAAGTCTCTGCCTGGTTTGCTCTGTCTTTGCTGCGGTGAGATATTGTTGAGTCGCCGAATAAGACCTCCGTTGAAAGCGCTCTCTGCTTGATCCTGGAATACCACATAGACTATCTATTGAAAATGAAAAGGAACCGCTGGGTGACACTTATGATCTATGGAAGTCCTTGGCTTTGGTCGGGTCTATTTTGTCTGTTCTGTTAGATTGGCACTTCATCTGTAGTTTCTAAAGTCTTTCCAAGTTACTGCATTACCTAAAATTAGATTAATTACGCAAGCTGTGATATAACCAAATACGAGGGAAGCCGGTAGGCTTCATACATGTTTCTACTTTGTTCAAACCTAGTGGGTCGCCATACTTGGCTTTCTCTAACTTGTCCTAGCTCCGCAGAGCTACTAATGCTGAAAGTATCCTGACTGACCGCTGCATATACCTGATCATACCAACCACACAATAGATCCCTAATATGGGATAACCAATCATTTCTTATTGGATCAGCTACATTCAGCAGAATTTAAGGAGAGAATAGAAGCCCTATGTAGCTACTAGTCTCCAGCAGCACCTGGGGTCAAATCGCATACCAGACGCTGAACCCAATGTAGAGCGCGAGGTTAAAGTGCTGGCAGCAGAACATCAGAAATGTAACCATTCTCTTATAGTGACTCCTTCGCACCGCCCCGTGGGATTCCTGGTCAGGTATCCTGGTGCAACCTCTCTATAAGAGGATTCTATTAAAATGGCTTTGAGTCCTACGGCCCTAAGAATTTGAGCAAACCCATCCTCGATAAGTTAATACTTAAGAACTGAATCTAAGAACTTATTCCCCTTATCAAACTTCTAAAGGACTTCCTAAATAGGATAGATTATCGATTGATTCGAAAAAGCCTATAGACCAAGGCTTGCACAGACCCTTTGTACAGGAGGGTTGGACACTTATATATAAGCGTAGATTTCTCATAAAAAGAATTCCGCAACCAATACTGAGCGCACTCTAAGAGATACCGGCACATTCTCATCATTAGCCCAGGGCAAACCAGTTCTGTAGCCAGCATATCTACCGATAACCTTCTCAAAGAGGGAAGTCGGTAGCTCCGATGGAGGTTCTGTAGGCTACAAGCTTGCGAGTAGGAGACGCTAGGAGAATGTAGGGTACGAAGTAGATGAGATGTTAGTCGAATGTACGCAGCCAGAGGCCGCCTACGTTCTATCTATCTAAAGAGTGAGATGATAGTCGAAACGGGATCTAACGGAGTGACTGGGAAAACTATTCTAGTTAGAACTCTTCTCTTTTGCTCACGCTTACTATTACCTAGTAAAGGTAAAGGCGCTAGCTTCACTATTTAAATAAACTTTTTATATTGCTTGCAAGGCAACCGAACCAACATAGGCTGGTAATGAAATGATCCGAAAGGATGCAATACAATATCTGTATCGGTTTTTTCATTTCAAAAAATCTAAAATAGATGGAATGAGCCCTTTGGACAAGTCAACATACATGACAGAGTCAGTAGTTTAAGAAGGGCTCTGACTAGCTCTAAATCGAAATCCGGATCGTCGCGAAGCGAATAAAAATGCAGAACACCAGAACGGCAGGCAAGGCTAAGCGTGCGAGAGTACCCTGACTTCCTCGAGAAGCGGAGCGACGCTATTTTTGAACTGTCTTTTTTAGCAAAGAGAACTTTTGACTATCACCTTTGTTCAATCCCAGTCCTAGTTCAAGCGCCTAATAATGAAAGAGTTGCCCTCCTAAAATTCAAATAAAAGAAAGTGCTAGTTGTCACTATTGCCTTTAATTCCGTCTCGTCTCTTTTTTCGTAAAGCAAGATTAAGTCAAGGAAATTGCCAGTCTAGCGCCTAATCTAATTAGTCTGAGTCACTTATTGAACTAGTGCTAGTGCCTCCTTTCCTTTAATTAAATTAACATTAACTAAGACTCTTTCTTTGTATGGCTTTCGCTTTAACTTTACTGTAATTGCATCTAATTAGAATATCTAGAATAGCTCACTTAAGCAAAGAGAAGGAAGATAGTAGTAGTACTTCTACTTGAAAGTAAAGCAGGCAATGAAATTGATCACGGGATCTAATTGACAATATGAAGGCCATAAGCAGCAGTTTCCTGTACAAGAACGCCCTTTCAAATTACACTGAAGTCAGCTGGAAAGTAAGGTCAAGTCATCAAGAAAGTGAAAGCAAGCGAAAGGCAAGGCAAATAGAGTGACTCGACTTTCTGCCTAGACTCACTTTCCTGGCCTTGGCATCTAGTTCCCATGCCCTCTAGTTCGAGTGAGAATTCCCAGCTAAATCTAGTGCCTCAAAGAGAAATTTGATCTACTGGCCGCTAGGTTAAAGGATAGGGCTAATGAGCTAACGTGCCAACGAGCTTGCAGTTTTGAGTGGGCAAGGAAGTTTTTCAAAAAAATACAAAAATTGAGGATTTTGGATTCTGATCTGGTCTTCCTGAGGACTCGCCATCTCTTTTGCTTTTTCTAATTTAGCCAATGCATCATCTTTACTTTACCATTCTGAAAACGTGTAATCCTTGTTTTGTTCAGTTCATGTGACATCTGGAATTTGTTCTAGCAGTTTGAACATGATATAAGACTAATTCAGGCTTGTTAATTTGAGAGTGACCTGCTATTTGTTTCATTATCAATTTAGAATCCCCTTATACGCATACATGAAGCTTCTGAATCTCCACGTTAAGCTGATTGCGAGCTCAAGACCTTCTCTTAAGGCTGAATATTCGGTCTGCTCCGACAAACCATATTAATATCTCACCTCCTTTTTTTGTTCTTCAAACAAGCAGATTTCCTATCCGGATTGTGGATCTATCTGATGATGGGGCTGGGTAAGGCTCCACCAAAAGAGAGTTCCTCTATTTAGATTCTACTATGAGGACTTGTTAATCAGGTAATTAATTTCATCATTTAGTGAAAGGGATCAGCGGCTAGGAAAGAAGCTAACGCCTGCACTTTTATTTTGTGGGACATTATGTAATGTCAAATCAAATTGTGACAACCCACTTTGCTAAACGTCCCGTTAATGTGGGTCTTTATCCTTTATCTTTCTTATTATTAATGTCTTTGTCTTTTCATTTAATTCTTGACAGGATCTACTCTCGAAATAAGCGTTCTTTCTGATTTATGCAACATCCACAGTGATGATCCATAGTGCTCAAACTCGCATCTGCCGTTGGGATTTGATCCACAGTGGAGGGGCGAGGCGGAGAGATGATCCACAGTGCTCGAACTCGCGCCTGCCGTTTAATGGATCGAGCCATTGGGATTTGAAGGCTGTGATGTGCTACTTAGATGTTTAACCGCGGATGGAATGCTAGCTGTTGGATATGCTAGAATGATCTAATGTATTGGATTTGATCACGGCGCAAGGTAGATCGCGCCGTAGGATTAGGTGCGTTAGGATGCATGCTAAGGCATCGGATGGATATATCCTATGCGCCGCTGTCGGGACCCCGCAGCGGATCTGCTGCGGTCCTGATAGCAAATCCTAATCATATAAAATATAAATATATTTAATTTAATTAATATTAATTCATTTAATAATTAAATTAAATTCTAATTAATTTTATAAATCTAATTTAGGACTAGATGAGCTCCAAAAATTCCCGAAAATTCACTCTTACGTAATTATGGCATGAGAAATTCAAAATGAAATCAGATTTTAATTTATAGATAAAATTAATTTATATATTTTTCAGGGTTCAAAAATAGCCAAAATGCCAAAAATTTTAATTTAGCTCCGATTGATTCAAACTTCTAAGATTATGTTTAAATGACCTATTGAGTCTAATGGAATCAAAATTAGGACTTTGTTTAGCTTAATTAATCTGAACTTAGCCATGGTAACAACTATGGTTGTTACAAAGTCCCACTACTCGTTTCACCTCAGCAGGTCATTGGGGATCCTACCCCAATGGCATATCAGTCTTGGTCGGGCCCCGTGACCCGGCCAAGCTCAAATTAGAAAATTGGGATCTCGGTTATGGCTTGACCTCTCGGGCCTCTCTAGCTCACTGCCAACCCTTTGGAACCTTCTCTATCCCCTACTGAGGCTATAAATAGCCTCAGCACTCTTCCTTGATACCCTTTGGTTCTTCATAGAGTCCAATTTCTCCTCTGCCCCCAAATCACCATTGTTGATCGGCTGAGGTCTCCTAGGTGTTCTCGATGTGTGTACCACTGATAGAAGAGTCTCCTATCATTCAAGAACTCTTAGAGGGTCCTTAGAAGCTTACCAAGTCTGGCATTGACCCCTACATCGTCTGCAAGTCCCCCGTTAAAAACCAAGTACCCCTGTTTGCAAGTGTGGCGACTGGGGATCGAAGTTCGAGAATCTTTAAAGAACCATTCGACTCAACTGTAAATATATACATTTTTAAAAACAAATGGACATAAAATATTAAAAGTTCAGAGTCCAATTATACATCTAAAGATAGAGCTAAACATATATGAAATTTACAGTTTAATATTTATAATAATTTAACAACTTTATTTTCTCACATCTCTTTCTCTTCTTTTCTTTTCTTTTACTTTGGCAGATCTTCAAAACTTTTAATTCTCAAAACCTGAAAAACACAGTTTACCAGTCAGGTACGAGTACGCAAATCGTTCTTATAAGATTAATTATAGCATCCTAAAATAGGTATAAATCAAACATGAAAGTGACTGAAATATCTGCATAAGTAAAGCAAATTTCTAAATTTAAGTATTGCCCTGCAAGTTAGCTGTGAAATTTAATTTAACTGTAAAGCATGAAATAAGTAAATTTTTATCAAAAGCATTTGTAATAATAAGTCGAGTCCGTAGACTCCTGAGCCCAAATGGGTAAACTCATAGGCATAACATGTAGGAAGCTTATCTCACTACCCGTCAGTAGCTTACTCAAAATAAGAACTAATGGTGTGTCTTTCCTCTGGATTTGCCTACTTCCTACAAAAGGCTAAATCCCTCCATATAACTCCCAGGGGCTGCCAGTAGGCCCAATCTGTACAAATTCTCAATGTTGCGTTCCCCCCCTTCAAAGACAAACACCACAAAATATATATACCATATTTTATTCTTTTTGTTACATACTATTTAATATCATTCTTTTGCAGATTAAAAAGTGGTAAGTAGTGTAAATAATACTCAAATGGAAAATAGCTCAAAAATAAGAATACTGAAATGAAACTTATAAGTAAATTTGCGTACCTAACTGTTTTGACAAAATATCAATCAACTTAATTTCTCTGATCTGCCAAAATAATTTAATTCATTAATTTAATATTTTATGTTTGTAATATTAGATTTCCTAAGATGATAATAAATTGAAATTTTGAATATTTTGATTTATTTTATTAAGCTATTTAATTAATATGCCTTCTAAGGTCAATTTGGGAATTTAACCTTATAAGGGCATTTTAGTAATTTTACCTTTAATAAAAACTTAAAATTTCTGTTAGTTTATTGTAAATTATACCCTAAGATTTCCATAGAACTTAAAATCATTAAATTTTGATTTGTATTGGCTAAGTTATAGCCAATACAATTTCTAGGATTAATAATTATAGTTTAATATGATTAATGAGTGATTAGTAAATTTAGTTATAAAATTATTAAACTAATTATATAGTTAGGCTCTAATTTACTTTATGAGTTATCTGAAATGAAAATTACTTAATTTGGATTATTAGATTTGCTAATATTCATTAATTAAGTTTAAGAGTAATTATGGTTGATTAGGGATCTAACTGTTGGATCCTAAATATTTTTGTAGTTTACTATAAATTAGGTTTTTTTGATCTATATTGATATTTGGATAACCTAATTTGGAGCTAAATTGACTTACTTATGGCTATTTGAAGTTTCTATGGTTAAAGGCTTAATTAGGATTATGTCCTAATTGTGATTAATCTAAATTTAATCCAATCAGCAAAATTAATATTTCTAAAATATTCTTTATAGTTTTCTGAGTATTTTGAAACCTATATTGGTGTGTTTAAATTAATGTGTACTAAGTTATGATTTAATGAAAATTTTGTAATATTTTGGAATTATTTAAATATCCTAAAATATCACTATGTTAAATATTTTTTCAAATTAAGATTTGACTGTTTCATATTATTCTTTGATTTTTGTTGATTAATTTAGTATATTTAATTATATTATTTTAATATATATTTTATAAGTTATGGATTTTTAAAGTTTTTAGGATTTAATTTATTTAAATGTATTATTAATATTAAATTTAATTAATATGTTTAATTAATTCATTTAATTATTTTAAAGAAATATTAATCTTCTATTTTTTTTTATATTATATATTTTATGAATATATATATATATATATATATATATATATTATTAGTTAAATTAATCTATATTTATCTATATATATATATATATATTAATAATTACTGATTTATATATATATTTTCAATATTTTTCTCCTGCAAGTGGGGTCCACAGAGGACACGTGGTGTCCAGCAATACGCTGGATCAGACGAGTGGGGCCCACTACTGTCTCTAATGAGATAGATTTGATCGGTTGATCAATCTGTGGGTCCCATCATAGAAGCTCCTCCACTGAAATCGTGCCACGTGTCATGGAGTAATAAACGGTTCATTGTTACGCGGGTCGGGCCGGGTCGATCCGGCTCGACCTGAAGGCGGGACGTCTTCCCCGATTCCTTCGTCTTGCGGCTAGGGTTTGCATCCCTGTGATGCATCGGCTCCATCGGTGCTCGGCCCACTTGGCAACATCAAACCCTTGCCAAGACTTAGCTAACACTGGCTGGACCAGCATTAGAGGGAACCGAAAGTTTCAAGAAAATGGAACCCTATATTTTTTTAGGATTCGAGACGAGCGAATGAAACTAAAATTTGCCTGATTATATTTTGTTTGATTCAATTCAGCACTACTAGCAGGCAACCAATATAATGACTTAAGTAAATGAATCGAAGGACTAGAAATTTAACATCACATAAATCTAAGAATGATCGGTACCTGCTGGTTTCAAGTTGCTCTATCGAAGGAGAAAGGAAACGATTAAGTCTTGCAAAACCTAGAATGGGCCTTCCCCTTTTACAGATTGGCTTCCCCGCAGTCTAAATCCTTCGCATTGAAGGCTTCTTGAGCGGCGAGAAGCGTCTGGCAGCGACGCTGAGCGACGCGCGTCGCCATGTGCCAGTCGTAGCGCTTGCGGGGAAGAAGAGAGTGGGCCGTTCGATCTTCTGATCGAACGGCTCACAAGAGCCGTTTAGATTGGATGGAAATAGGAAAGAAAGGAGGACGGCGTGAGGGGATGGATGACGCGTCGTTAAATGCTATTAAATAATATTATTATTTAATTAATTTAATTTCATTTTATTCATTAAGTTTAATCGTATAAATGCATTTCAAAAAAATTTTAATAAATTACCCCTAGCTAATTGAGGGGTGAGGAACGCAACAGTGGGATCGGATTTTTGATCCGAATAGTATTTAATTATTCGAATTTTTAGGTATTTAAATAATATCAAAATATTTGACTAAAAATCAACGACTTCCAAATGCGTTTCAAACTTCACCCCTAGCTAATTTGGGGTTGGTGAATGCAATGGCGAAGTCAGATTTTTAATTTGAGGTCAATATATTAATAAACAATTAAAACTAAAATTTTGGTATTTTACAACAAGTCTTGAGCCAATGAGGCTCGGGCTCATCTTTATTTGATTTGTATTACTGCGTATTATCGAATTGAACCTAATGCTATCGTAAATAAGCCTTGAGCTAGCCCCAATCAATCGAATCGATCGATCGGGCTAAGTCCTTAAGGAATGCCTCGGGACGAGTAAGGTCTTGGTGTTCTAGCCCACCTCAGGCCCTCTGACCAGGGGGCTTTGATTCGTCTCACTTCTCTGATGGTGTAGGATTCGAGCTCAGGGTCTGGCATGATTTATATGGGGAGAATTATCTCCCCACAGTAGCTCCATTGAGGGAGCTCTCGGGTGGGTAAGGTCTGGCCGATCCAGACCCTCTCATAGGGGGCTCCTGGTCTCAGTCGACATGCTTTGGCTAGGGGATCGATTCTCGATCCACCCGAGGCTGTGGCGTGGTCCATAGGCCACGAATTTTGGCCGATTAGGGTTACCCTAATTGGTGAGGCGTCGGGGCTGGCGAGGGGAGGAAAATAAACTGTGCAGGTCGGGTCGACCCATGACCCGCGCTGTTCGATAGTAACGGGTCCCCGGGCCGAGCCAACCCACGTGTTTTAATATTGGGCCGAGCACGTTTTAAATATAAATCTGGTTAATGGAATTATTTTCCTTAAGGAAAATAATTCAATTAATCAAATCATAGGGAATTAATAAATAAAAATACATAATATATTAATTGAATAATTTTTAATCCACTGGCCCAAATGCTATAATATTACATATTAAATTGATCAAAAAATTCTCAGGAATAAGAATATAAAAAAATATTGAACATCTAATGGCTAGATTTTCCAATTTTGCCTAATTATGTCAGATCTTAATTAGGGTTGATTAGCATATTTACTTAGCCAAATTGTATGATTAGGGTGTCATTAGTTTTCTTATGTTTAGTAGAATAAATGTGCTAAATAGTTTATTTTTCTGATCTCTGTAATTCAAATTATGCTCTAATCTTATTAAATCATGATTAGTGAAAATTAGGATTTTTAATAATTAGATCTTAGCAAACTTAGTCTCTGATTAATTATATGATTAAATAGAACTTATGTGCCAAGTTGTATGAATTATGATGGCTAGATTTGTGATTATGTGGTAATCCTTTTGAATTTGCTTAGTGTTTAATTATCACTAATTACCTTTTATTTTTTTGAACTTTTCTATTAATATGCTTCATAACAGTAAGGTAGATGTATCTAAACCATGTATGCAAATTTATGATGTATAAATAGAATAAACCTAAAATTGAGAACTTAATTATTCTTATTAAACTTAAGAAGTCTTAAGACTTTAATCAAGCTATTAAGACTTAATCTAGGTCTAAGACTTTCACCAATAATACATCCCTAATTCATTGATTTGATATTTGATCTAAAAATAAACACTTGATCTTAATTAGATAGGAGTAGGGGTTAAACCCTAATCTATTTGATTAAGATCCAAACTCTTAAACCTTAATTAAATGGCTTGATTACAAGATAATGCAATTGACATTATTCCAATAATGCATCTAATTTGGTATTGATTTTAAACCATTGAATTAGACAAGTTAAAGTTAATAATAAATCAATATGATTGATTAATCTGAATCTAAGCTTTGGATTTTTTATTTCCTTTTATATAAGATCATTAGCATATGAACAATAATAAAATCATATTGATTAAATAAGTGATCTATCCCTAATAGTATCCTTGATTTGTCCCCATGATCTTTGAATAGCATGTGATCAGATGAGCTAATCACCTGATCTAACCTCTCTGAACCTAAATAATAAATAAAACTTATAATTAGAAGTGAGAGTTAAAATCTCAAGTATCTCACTATTAAGCTCATATCTAAAATCTTTAAACGCCTTAATTAATGATATATTGAGATAGGAAGAACCTTTGAAATTTGTTGAGGTAGAATCTTAGATGATCCCTTTAACCTTAGATGATACTTAGAGTGACACTTCTCCTTGTGGTAGAATCTACATTGAGTGATCTTTTGATCACATTCTTGAAGCCTTATGTAGGACTCACCCACTTAGCATAAGAATTGATAGTATTGATAAATTCTTGTGGAATAAATAGAATTGTTGAATCTTGATTATTAGGTGGTATAGTAGGGTATACCCATAGTACTGGGTTATCCCTATATTAATCAGGATTGGTTGATTCATCTTGGTATAGATTATGTATGTGTTTTATCCTATGAGTTTAGTTGGGAATAGTCTCACTTAGACTAAATCATTCAATCCTAAGAGTGTTTTGGTTAAGGAATTTAGATCATTAGCTTATTTGAAAAAAAATCACCATCAGGTGATGCCTCCTATCGAAGATCGCTTGCATAGGTGTGCTTCAAGCAAACTACATGATCCTAGACACCCTCTTTAGAACACTAAGTGTGCTTGTGAATTGGGTATTTTAATAGCTTAGCTTGAGATATAAGTTGCTATCGGGTGATACCTCCTATCAAAAATTGCTTCATTAGGGTGGCTTAATCAAATTAAGAGTTAGAAACTACCCTTCTTGGAAGTATGCTATATATATATATATGTATATACTATCTCTCCATCTAATGATGTATAAGTAAATTCTCAACTTTAACTAATTATCATTCTAGAAACTAAGAGTCAGAATCCTTTTAGCAGGATTCTGGATAATAGAGGCTTTGAATTCAATATCGATATTTCAAGCATTTATGGATTTCTAGATTTTACTGATATAGAATAGAAGCATGGGCATGAGCATGAGCATGAGTATAAGGAATGACTCCTGTGGTGATGTATGAGTATTAGTGATGAATTATGAGTTACGAAATATTGCATACATTGACTGGGAAATTTCAGGATGCATTGGCATCACGGTAAACTGTATTCCCAACTGGATATATGTGTACATTGGACCATATGACTCATAACCTTTCAGTGATAGTTCTGTTACATATCTGTGGCATACTGTGTTGTGGCATATTTGGATGCATTATCACAGTGGCATATTGTACAGTATTGGACATTTTTATATTGGTTTCTAAGCATTTGATGTTTTCTCTTACTTTCAGTATTCAGATCTCAGTTCATCTTTACCTTATTCAGTCTATACAGTTTAGTTACTCAGTGCCTTTACTGTTATTTTCTACAATTTTGCTTACTTTACTATTTACTTGCATTTACTTTAGTATTGTTTAGTTTAGTTGCGATGTGTTAGACTTCTTATCTAACACGGAGTACTTTTGGGATCCGGCAATTTGCTAGATTCCAAACAACTTGTTGAGACAGGGCATGAGGACTTGAAGGAGATTCAGGAGGATTACGGGAGCCTTAGAGGATCCATCTTCCACCTTTTACTTTACTATGTTTGCTTTCAGTACTTTAGATAGACTTTATTTTTACCTCATTTTAAATTAGTTTGCAATAATTCTGGATGTACTTTACTTTTCTGAGATGAATGCTACTATTATTCTGTGATGAATATATTCTGGATGTTTTGCTTTAGCTTTTGAGCTCTGTCATACTACTACTATATTTAGTATTGTGATATGATCAGCATACTGGAAATGTTGATATATTGATAACGTATATTGGATTCATGTTTACTTATTTAAATTCAATGTATGTATTAGTCTAATACTTAAGATAAATATTATACTCCTATCTTAAGTTTTGGCTCTTGACCCTACTATTGGGTTTGAGTTAGCAACTTTTAGTGTGGCTAGTTTTAGTTTGCATATTTGGGAAGATGTTGTGGTTTGTTTGTCTTCCCAAGTAGCGTACTACTCTGCCGCCGAATTATGGATAACCTCCTTTTGCGCGCGGTGATGAGTCGGGGTGCTACAAACCTGAAATAAAATCCTCTTCGCACAGGCTCCAAATATGAATAGCTAGGGCTTCAAAAATGGCGGCCCTCCCATTGGTGCCAAAGGATAGACTACATGCCATGGGAAGGACTCAGAGAGACCTTTTGATTTGCATGCAAGTCATCACCGGAGGTGGCTTGGTTCACCGATGGGATCAAACCCTAGATGCTAACTGATGGGATGGAAGGGGGAGAAGGTAGCTAGTGTGGATCACTGTGGATCCATGATAAAATTAACCCAATCAAGCTCAATTGAACTCGATCAATCATCAATCCATGGCACAAATTTAATATTCAAATTAAGAATTTTAATAATTAAATGAATGAAACATGAGATCAGGACATACTAGATCAATGGCAGAGAGCTTTCGAGAGGTGCAGGCATGAGGGTACTCAGCTTGCGATCAAACAAAAAGGTGAATTGATCAAATCAGAGGAAAATAGGTTAGATGAGGGCTTTGGAAGTCTTTGAGGCTGTGTAGGCCACCTGCTACTGTGGGGGTTGCCGCGTGCCTGCCCGAACGCCATGCGCTGTCTCGCGAGGGAGACAAAACTAGGACAGTCTGATCGAACGATTCGATCGAACGGTGCTGATGGCGCCATTCAAAACGGAATGGACTCGGTCCTAATTGTTTGGAGACTGTGGGTCCCACGTGCCAAATTATTTAGGTAATAATTTAATTAATTTAAGTAAACATTTGTATTTAAAATTGGACTATTAAATGAGTCCTAAAAAATCCCAAAATTTTACTCCAAGCTAATTCAAGGGTGAGAAATGCAACAGCGAAGTCATATTTTTATTTTGACGAGTCTATTCTATTTTTATGGGTATTAAAATATATTAAAATATTTGGGGAAAATCAAATGACTTCCAAACACTTCCAAAATATCACCCCTAGCTAATTTTGGGGTGATGAGTGTAATGGCAAAGTTGAATTTTTGATTTGAGGTCAAATTAATTATTTTATTTTCCAGATTATCCAGATTTTCCAAAATTAGGATTTGGTCTGATTGACTCTTGATTTAGACCAAGACTTCAAGGTTTGTTCTTATTAACTTTTTAAGACTATTAAAATGAATTTTATGGCCTAATTTAATATTGATTGATTAGGGCAACAACAATGGGTTGTTACATGAAAGGTCATAGGGTGTTTTAGGATAAGTCATGGGAACACTAAGATCTCTAGCATGCCCTGCAGTATTTTGCAGTTGAGGGCCAAGCACAGCAGCGCGCTATGACACCCCGTGGTTCAAAACTAAGGCATCAATGCACATTGTGGAACCTCGTGGCTCGACACTAGGGCACCACTACATGGTGTGATGCTCTATGGTTTGACACAGGGGTGCCACGCACCCCATGGTTTGACACTAGAGCTCCACAGCGCACTGTAGCACCCGTCGGAGCCCAATTTTGAATCTAGACGGTCCCCTAAGTATTTTTAGAGGCATGTTTTGTCATTTTTAGTTCAAGCTTATATATATAAGGAAACATATGAGAATATTTCCTATTGTTGAGAAGTTGAGATCAACCCTAACTTGGCTTAGTGGTTGTAGTTAGTCTTCTTTAACCTAGAGTGAGAGCTGGAGTTTTCCGAAGGAGAAGAAGTTTATCGAGAGGTTTTGTAAGCGGTAGATCCTTCTTATTCATGTGAAGGTGATGCTCTCTATTACTCTGTAATCAAGTTGTTAATAGTTGATTTTTTTTTTGTGGTGTGGCTCCGTATTTTTTATGTTATCGAGTTTTCCACATAAAATTTATTGTGTTTAGATGCTTGTATGGCTTATGTTGTGATTGTGCTGTATTTTTATTCTTTTCTGCTTGGATGATTTCATTTATTGCTTGGAAACTACTAATAGTATCTCGTCTTATCATTTCTGTGTGCTCCGACATCTTCTTCCTTTACTTAACTTATTTTATGTAGGCTTGAACCACTATCTTTGTACATATACTTACCCTTTTTACTTGATAATTTTTAGTATTTTATTACTTTTACTATATCACCTTAATATTGCATTGTGCATGGCTTATAATAAAATCATAAATCAAAAATATAATATCCCTTAACTATATTAAAATAGTGACTTTAAAATGTACTTAGACTTTATAAGTCTAACCACCCTTTTCTTTTATTAATTGTGCCATATCGTATTAAATACAAAATATGGTAAATTAGAAGCTAGGTGGTGATCCAGACTATGTGTTGGTGGTTGGACCTGAGGAGCAGCCCTAAAGACCTTACTTTTAGTTAATTTTGATTTTATTTACCCTTGAGAATAAGAGTTATTACGTCTGAAATAGTTTGTAATATTAATTTATAAATATTTTTCTTATTCTATATAGTTTGGATGATAGATATGTATGTATTTCTATTTATTATACTATTTTTATTTACTTTCCTTATCTCATGAGATTCTTTAACATGTTGTACTTAATAGTGGATTAGTTCCTACTAATTCAGTATTAAGTATTATGGTAACCCCTAGTGTTGGATTGGAATATAGCTAATCGTACACTATAGTGTTACACAGTCACATAAAATTGGGAACTACTTCATCTAGATGTTCATAACACAATTTTGAATGGAAATCTAGATGAAGAGATTTACATGTACATTCTTCAAGGTTTTAATAAACTAGATGAAATTAGAGTTTGTCCACTTCAAAAGTCACTATATGGACTCAAATAGACTTCAAGACAGTGGTTTCAAAAACTAACTGAAGTTATAAATCAAGCTTGGTTCAAGCAATCTCAGGTAGATTATTTTCTTTTCACTCGAGCACAGGGTAACAAATTTATTACTTTAATTGTTTATGTTGATGATATAGTTGTAGTAGACAATGATATCTCTGAGATCTCCCATCTTAAAGCATATTTGAATAATTGTTCTTACATCAAAGATCCAGGACGTTATAAATATTTTATTGGCATTGAAATTGCTCTTAATTCTAACAGTCTTGTAGTTAGTCAATGTAAATATGCTTTAGACTTGCTACAAGATGTTGAGGTTCTTAGAAGTAAGCCATTTGGTTTTGTATGGAGCAAAAACATGGTCACTCTGCTGATATTGGTGCTCCTTTTTCTAATCTCGTCAACATCGTCGTTTGGTTGGTCGCTTACTTTAGTTGACCATTATTGGACTAGTCATATTCTATGTTGTCCTGTTATATCACAATTTATCCAAGAACCTTAGCAACCACGTTTAGACGCAGCCATGCAGCTTGCTAGCTATGTCAATAAATCTCCTGGGCAAAGAAATTTGTTTACTTGTAATTCTTTTTTTAATCTTATTGCGTATGCATATTTTGAATGGGCAACCTTCAACAACTAGCTATATTATCTTCTTAAGTAGCTCTCATATATCTTGGAAATCAAAGAAGCAAGTTGTTGTCTCACATTCCTCTGTTGAGGCTGAATATCTTGCTATATGGCCAATGCTACTAGTGAGTTAATTTGTCTTCGTGATTTACTTCAAGATTTGGGAGTTAATGATAATCAATCTATGAAACTATTTTGTGATAACCAGGAAACTCGTCATATTGTTCTTAATCCAAATTTTCATTAGCGAGCAAAACACATTGAAATAGATTATTAGAATGTTTTCTACTATATTCAACTACTTAGATTCGTATTTTATTTACTATCATATTTAGCTAACTATATAGTATACATTCCTTTCGTAGTTTCGTATCAATGTATGTAATCAAATTTCATGCAAAATAGAGATTTTCTCATGATTTTTATGTATGTAATCAAATTTATATTATGTATGCAAAATAATTTTTTTCAATATTATTTAGTTCTCAAATAATTAAAGAAAATAATGAATAATTATAATTTACTTAGTATGCCTTATGCATAGATGTGTGTATTTAATTTTTAATTTTTTGTGAAATAAAAAATTATTTTTATTTTTATTAGCTCTTTTAAGGCATACATAATAATCTTTATTACCACCATATTAACAAGAAAAATATAAAAAATTGGAATTATTATTAAAAAATAAAAATAAAATATTAATTGCTAATAAAAAGGTATCATCAATTTTATTTTAACACATACTATTTATCACATTATTAAATTATTAATAATCATTAAACCTTATAAAATTATAAGAAAACAAAAATCTCTACATCACATTTCCAGTTCCCAATAAATATATATAAATAAATAATCCTTTCTCTTTAACTCTATTGAATAATGATTTTAATATAATTAGACAATTACACAACAACTAAACCTTGTCCTGTTTAATAATAAGTGCTTTCTCGACATTCAATTATTAGGTATTTATAATTTTAATTCTGAATATTCAAATTTTATAAATAAATATTTAATCTCTAATTATAATAATTACATAAATATACATCAAAAATAATTCAAAATTAATAAAAAAATTTAAATTTTTAGATATAAATCCCACAAAAATATTTATATATATATTTAAGGCTCCACTCTCTTCCCAATGCATGCCCTAGCACATGTTAGGGCACAGCCCTCGACCTTTTGCGCTTTGCGAGTCTAGAGGAAGATGCTATATTAGGAATGGGCTGCCCTCGTCCTCTTCACGGTGTCCTCCAAATTAAAATAAGAACTTACCATTGCTTAAGCCTACCTCTATCACCATTTTTTTTCAATCAAGCTATTTAGTAATACAAATTGAAGTACCATTAAAATAAGAACTTGTCAACACAATTTTTTTTAAAGGTCAACGAACACAAAAAAAAAAGGCTAAAATCCATTGAAATGCTCCAAGCAACTTGTTTGAATAAGACTCTTCAGTATATTCTTCCACAAACCTTGATTACAAAGTAACAAGTTGTACCTCTTCGAAACTGAGATATACTAAATACAGCCTTCCTCACCAACCCAAATCCAATTTGTATCTTCTTCTTTTTCTTCTTATTGTTCCAACATGCTCTTAATTCTGAGATTCAGAAGGATTTCGGCCACACCATTCTGCCTCATACTCCTGCTCCTCTCTATGCAACTCTTAAGCTTCAGCCATGGCGGCAGAGTCAAGGGAATCAGAAGAACAGAGGGCAAACCTTCCTCTCCATCAACAGGGTATTTCTCACAGGACAAGGAAGGGGAAGATGGTGACTTGGATCCCTTATATGGAATTTCCAAAAGATTTGTGCCTCAGGGCCCTAATCCACTACACAATTAACAGGTTTTTTTTCTTTTTTTTTGAAATTATACAATGTAAGTATAGAGCAAACAGAAATTTCTTTTCCCCGGCTTAATTGGTTTGCTCTGTAAGTTTTCTCAAAGTGAAAGAGGGAATTGCTGTTATATTTTTTTAATTTTTTCTCTCTAACTTGTAAGAAGGCATTTCTGATTCATATGGGCTGAATGTCCTGTGTTGAAATTCATGTTTTTTTTTAAAAAGATTACGAAATGATTGATGCTCTATTCACACAAGAAGAAAATCCGGTAACAGAAAGAAACAAACAAAAAAAAAGGCTGGAAAAGAGGGAGATCAAACTCTGAACCCGCTTATTTTCTAAAAATTTGGCAAAAGAGTAGCTGAAATCAAAGCTGTTCTCTGGTTTTTCCAAAATCTCTCTTTGATTTGGACAACTTGCAGCATTTGGAGAGCAATTTTTCCGCACAGAAAGTTCTTAGAAACCAGTGGCTTAATTTATATTGTCATTGAAGTTTGCTCAAAAGCTTTCAATTTTGTCATATGCTATAAAGTATTACTTTAGTTGTATATGGATCCATATTTCTTTTCTCTACGACTTTCAATATTTTTACTCTTCTCTTGGGAGAATCCAAGGATGACTTCAAAGCATGTTTCTTGTCATTTTGGCAGCTTTCGTGGAAAATAAGGTAGAGGATGAGTAGGAGAGAACGGGGATTGATTATTGAGATTTTGAACTTATCATCATGTCATATGTTAAAATTCTCCATTAATCATATATTTTTTATTTGAAGCTCCTAAATGTCATAAATCTAGAGTAAGTCAAGAATTTTTTGTAAATTTGAAAGGCACTAAAATTAAATGCACGAGCTTCACCTGACAGCCTTATGTTAAATCTCAACTAGTAGGGAATGAGAATTTCAAGAAATTGCAAGAACTCTTACTTGAAAATTGGTGTTGGAGGTAGCTTCCAACAATGCTACACAAACAAGACAGTGTGAGTACTAGGGCACAATTGCATTTCTCGAAGAAAAAAGTTATTTAAAGTAAGGAGACAGAGAACTTGGATTGATTGATGTGATTGTGTCTTATAGGCCTACAGAAACATGTTCTCTCGCACGTGACAAAACGTATAGCATCTTGAAACGGCAGATGGAAAGAGACATGCATTAGGATATGTTGATCAAGTTTATGATCAATTAATCAATCTCTAAGGTTAGTATAAATTGATTCTCAATATCTAGCCTTAACTACCTTTATCCTAAAGAAAGGTTAAGGTTGGTCAAACTTAGCTAAACGCTAAATCGCTAAATCAAAGCTAAGGGTAATCTAAATCTTATGATTAAACTGTTCAACTCTAAATTTTATTTTTAATAATTTTATAAAAGAAAAAAAATTAAGCAACATAGATTAACATAATTCAAGATTATAGGTCATAAAGTGGATCTCAATATTGTGCAGGTGAATAAGAGTTGATTAGGGTTTGCATAGTAATCTCACTTGTATAATTGAATAGATTAAATCTTAATGATATACTAATTTATCATTCATGAGATAAGTACACCAGTATCAATAATTATGATTCAAAATTATCAATCATAATTAAGTGATTTTTCTTTCATGACCACTATGAGTTGAGTTTATTCAATATTATTAAACTTTAATCCTAATAGCCATTCCACATAAATATAAATTGTAAATTGAGTAATTAAAGTGTTGATCCAAATGGTTACTAAATTTTAGTGGATTTTCTTTGTGGTGGTGGCTATGTAGTTTTTCCCCATATTATTATTTTTCACATAAAACTTTGTGCAATTGGATTTATAAAAGTGAACCTTAGTGGACGCAAAGTAATAATGTAGTGGAGCCAACTGTGCTAGTGATGTAGAAAGTTGGTGATGGGATCGATACACCTCAAAGAGACTTAAATGAAACCTCTGTTGATGGTGGAAAGTTTTTATCGATGAAGCAAAGTTTGAATGAGGAGGATCTAGGGGACATATTGTGGTTCCCCCGCCCTCAGCCGCACCACGCAAATGAAGTATGAAACAGCAGTGGGACGAGTCGTCACTCAAAGATAAGCCTGGATTAGCATTAACAAAGTAAATGTCTACTAAGAGGCCAATTACTTTACTAATACTAATACTACTAAAATATTTAAGTAATCAACTACTTAGACATACAATTGTGCCCCAAATTATCATATAAGGATATTTATAATTCAAAGTACAAAAAGACAAGTTCAACAAATAAATAGAGTGCATAAGCTGACCGAATTGAAATACATTCATTCATCATATTCAAGAAGAAAATAGAAATAAATAAATAAATATATATATATATATATATATATTACATCTCAGATGATATAGTACTAAAATAAAAATATACAATGCATAATTCAATTATTATAAGTCATGGATTAATAATAGTTCTAAAAACAGAAAGACTAAAATGGATAAATAACTCTCCCAAAAATAAAAACTATGCAGTTGCAGAAGGATCATCTTCATACTCATGCTCCTCACTTGAAACTGGCTCCTCAGAGACTAACATATTGGTTTTTATATGCCAAGATCCTAGCCAGGAAAAGAAAATCTTGATTAGATAAATTGTATAAGTATATTTTAGGCTGATAATTTATTAAGTTTTAAAATATCACAGATTAAATTAAGCAAAACAGGTGCTACAAAGCATCAAATGAAATATAAAAGCTATAAACAATATATTTATAACTTAACAAAAATATGAGATAAGTAAACATAACTCTAACCAAATAGTTATAGAAAATGTTAAGCAATTGTAAATGTAAACTACTAAAGTACAAAAGAAAAACATACATGCTGATTTTTCTGATAAAAATACATGATAAGTAAAAAATTACTAAAAGTGGCATCCTAATATGCTTAAGCAAAAAATCTAGTATAAAACCAAAAAATTACTGAAAAATACATAAATACTCAAAATACTGTAAATATTAAAAATACTGTAAATATTGAAAATACTGTAAGTACTAAAAATTGAACTGAGTTGTACTGAAAATAAATAAACTAAAAAGTGTTTTATTTTAATTGAATATGTGCCTAGATTAGTCATGTCATAATAGAAACTGACTAAATATAGCCACATAACAGGAAGTCTCACATGTATTATCTAGACCATTGATGACTAGATTCGAGCTGGAATATAGAATCAAGCATGTATCATCCAAACCCACTCATGGTTGGATTTGAGTCAATTCTATCTCAAAAATAGAATTGTATAGGCAGACTAACATGAACACACTCCACTAAATTTTTATATGAATTTACTAATCATTTAATGTCAATGTCATATGCATTTCTAAACTAATATAGAATATTCATTAAATATTCTATGTCTCAACTAATGTGTTAAAATAATAAAGCTCAAATCATAAAAAGCAATACAAATTAAGAAAGTAAAGCAGTATTACACAAAAATCTGTGATATTATTTATTTTTTAATTTATTCATTCTAGTTATTATGAGATTATACAAGCTCTGGATCTCTAATATCCTACTATCCAGTATAAACTCAGAGTCATGATCATATAAGTTCACCTATTAGAATTGATCAAGTTCTAATTCAAATTAAATAGTGTCTCTAACAAAAGTAAATAAATAAATTAGATCACCTTAATTGATTAATTTATTAACCCAAAACCAATCTTTATAAAGCAAATCAAGATTAATTGATTAAGGCTTAAACCCCAAAATATTGGGGCTTACACCTCTTAATCCTAAGACACTAAAGTCAAGGGATCTATTTTTTCTCTAATTGTCATGAACTAAAGGTTATGGCAAAACTTATTAAGTATAATTAAACTTAATATACTAAATCTCTAATCTTAAGCTAAAGTCAAAAGATAAAATAATCAAAAGTAAAACTTATAAAATTTAAATCTTAAAATCAAAGGCTACAATCTAAAATAGATTTAAGCTATTGAGTAATCTCATTACTCAATAAGGTAGGACTTAAGAATCTAAGGCTAAGGATTAAATGATTAACAATTTAAGGAAGTTCTAACATTAATATGCATTATTTTACTATTCATTCATAAAGTTAAAAATAAATTTTATATATTATTAATTAATTAAACAATTATCTCTAATCTATATTTAATTAATTAATTAATAATTAATCTATTATTTAATTAATTTAAATATTTTAATTATATTTTAAAATATTAAAATTATTATTTAATTAGTATTAATGAATTAATTATCTTACTGTTTAAAATTAATTAATCCTTTAATTATCTATTTTAAAAATATTTGCTTAGGATTAGTGCTAATTAATCTTAATTAATACTAATTTGCTATATTGATTGTTATTTAATTAATTAATTTGATTATTTAAGTTTATAGATCATTTTATATTAATTAAATTAACCACTATTTTTTATTTAATTACTATCTAATAAATAATTTAATGTTAATTAATTAGTTAATTAGGCTAATTTTAATTAATCCTTACTCTTATTATTTAATTAGTATTAAGATAATCTTAATTAGAATCTAATTAACTAATTATTAACAATATAATATTAATTAAATAATAGTTAACCTAATGATTAATAACCTAATATCTAATATTAATAATTAATTAGTTAATTAATTAAATAATGTTTATTGTTTAATCTTAATTTAATTCTAATTATCATTAATTAAAGATATTAATATAACTGTTAAACTTAATTAATCACTAATTAATCATTAAGTAACTATAATTAGACTAATATAAAATTATTAACTTTTGTCAAAATTGACCCGTATGACCCATGGCAGCCACGTGGCAGCCAGCCATTGAATGAGACAGAGGGAGTGGGCCCCACGTGTCTGGTTGACTGGACGGAGGTGGGCCCTATCGAGCCATGTGGCGGCACGAGAGCCACCGCGGAATTGCCGCGGGCCCCCACCATGCCACGTGGCGACATGCAAGAGGGCGCGGGCCTGCCGCGGGCCCCACCACGCATAAGCTGCGCTGACCGCCGTGGGACAGGGGGCGGGTCCCACTGCCGCACTGGACACGCGACTACTGACGCGTGCGAACCCGCATGAATATGGGTCGGGCTCGGGTCGACCCGGCCCGACCCGAGCCGCTTCACCTTCCCCTACCTCGCACCGAGGCTGGGGGCTTAGGGCACATCTTTTGTCGGCCGTCCCGGCGCTGGAGCGGCTCGGACCGCATGGCCGAGGGTAGGTCTCTGCGAGACCTACCCGACGTGCTAGATCCGAGGCCGGAGGGGGTCTGGACTGGGAGCTATACCTAACCCTAGACGTCTACGTGTGGGTGCGTGCGTAAACGCCGGACCCGAGAGATGTCGACCCCCGATTTGGGTCGATCAGACCGGATCGTGCTCAATCGGGTCCGATCGATTGACAATCTATCATGATACATATGGTTTACAATTGATCAGATTAACATGCAATGAATGGAATCGTGAGGGTAGGAGGGTACCTGACGAGCGGCTGGGGGAGGTCGGGGTTCGAAGCTCTCAGATGGGACTTGATCGCACCAAACGAGTAACTCTAATGCGTGAGGGGAGTCCTTAAGGGTCTCTGAACGGACTTGCTGAGGTACCGGGCTTCGCCGGTTGGGCTCGAGCGGCGGCCGACCAACGCGTGGAGGGGCGGATCGAACGTGGGGGGTGATGGTCGCGTGACCATCCGATTGCGATCTGATCGGATGGATCAGATGGGCCGATCCGCGGATCCGGATCCGGCCCATTAACATGTCGGATCCGACCAGTTAAGGAATGGCGGATCCGACCCGTTAACGCATTTTTAAATAATTTAATTTAATTAATTTCAAAAATTAAATTCTTATTTCTACTAAAAATTCTAAAATATTTAATTGATATCTAAAAATTCTCAAATACTCACCCCTGGCTAATTAAGGGGTGAAGAACGTAACAGCAAGGTTGGGTTTTCAATTCGACGAGTATTTTAATTTCCCAATTTTTGGAATATTTAAATATTATTAAAATATTTGCCGAAATTTTGACGACTTCCGATTGACATGAAAATATCGCCCCTAGCTAATTTGAGGGTAATTAACGCAATGGCAAAGTCCATTTTTCGATTGAAGGCCAATTTGAATAGGTCAAATTTTAGGGTTTCTAGATTTTTCAGAAATTATGATTCGATCTATTTGACTCCTGATTTGGACTGGGTCTTAGATGTTGACTCCTAATGACTTAATTAACACTTATGATCAATATTAAGACTAAAATTAGTCCTTATTAACTAAGATAACAACTTGGGTTATTATAGTAAATATGCTAAATTTTAACTTAAATTAATTAATATAAGTCTAAATTATTATTTAGGGTAATTAGAGAGTGATTAGTCGAATTAATTATAGAAAAATAACTTTAGCTTTACAAACCTATTCTTCTCTATTTGGTTAATATTTAGAGACCTGGAACATAAAATTTAGCTAATAATTGAGCTTAATATTTACTAATCTAATTTCTAAGTGATTAAGCATGATTAATAAAATTAATGATAAAAACATAAATATTTTTAGATTTGTGTTTCTTGTATTTTTCTGATTAAAATGATATATTAGATCATTATATTTGGATGTGATTTGACTAAGTTATGATATTATCAAAATTTATGATTAAATACTTAATTAATTAAAAAGGTGATGAGTAAAACTAATCATCTAATAGAGAAACTAATGATATAAAATTAATCCTTGTAAGCTTTTAGTCATTTTGAGATATAATATTAATATATTTGGATCAGTACATGAAAAGTTATGAAGCTTTGAAGTTTAAGCAATTAATTAACTAAAAAGATGATTAGTGAAATTAATCACCAAATTGAGAATCTAATGACATATTAATATTCCTTATAATTTACTAAATATTTTGAAATATAACATTAATATGATTGATGTTGTGCTTAAAAAGATATGAAGCTTTGAAAAATGCAATTTAATTAATTAAATTATTATTTCTAAAATTTACTATTCATAGGAATAGAAAAATTAATAATGGATTGCGCAAACGTAAGGCACGCGCAGGCCCACGGGTAGGTCACGCGAGGCGGACCAGACCCATCCCCGCCTGCCCATTAATCACGTGGCGAACCCGTATGAATGTCTCTAGGGAATCCAAATTATCCCAACTCCAGTGTCCTCAGGCGACAAGCCATAATGTGGCACCCAGCCCCACTGTGGTTCTGCTAACAAGTATGTTAACACGATTACGGTGGGATGGTAACCACGGCAGATCCCTCATGATTACGGTGGGATGGCCGCCACGGCAGGTTTCCACCATAATCCACTGATAAGGGAAGGATATACCACATACTAAGCTGAGATTTCACTAAATGACCATACAAGAATTTCAGAGTGTGGAAGCAAATAAAAGCTAACATCCATTTACCCATAATGCAGAAAGAAATAAATTTAACACAAAATAAAATGTGTAGTAAAAGAAAATACAATCTGAAACCTACATAATTACAATATTAAATTAAAATTTACTGAAAGCAAATAAACACTCAGCCTCATAGAGTATAAATAAGCAACTTAATTAAGGATCATCAGTAATAAGATGATCCTCCTTCTGAATCTGCTCCTCTTCTAGTGCTACCTTCACAAACAGCTCAGAGTCTAACATTGTCAGTTTCACAATGCCAGTGTGGCGACCCGCAGCTGGGTCAGCATAGCGAATCCAGTGTTAGGTGCTCACTCCCAAAGATCATATCGGGGTCTAGTATAATAGTATATTTAGAGGCGTGTAAAATATGCACTTCCACATTCATTGCAACATTCAAAAATACATGAAAAATAAAGAAAATATATATTCATTACAAAGATAACAATTGTTTTACAAAATATATTACACACTAAGCAAAAATTTAAAATTTTAAGAAAATCAGCATCTAAGTTGCTCCACCATGCATCAGCTCCTTCTCAAAGACTTGATCCAGAGATTGTTCCTAAACTACCATATATATATATATATATATATATATATATATATATATATATATATATATATATGACAGGGCTAACTAAGAGAAAGAAATAAAATAAAATAAAAGAAAATATTTAATTAGACGCAAAGATCTAAGATTCATATTATATCAAAATTTGCATTTAAGCAACATAATTCTACAAGCATAAATAATTAAAATGTGATATTTAAGTATGATATGCTTGTAAAATTGCTATGATTATAAATATAATATATATTTTTACGATATGTGCTTATTTTGAAAGAAAATATAATAAGATATAATATTTATTATGTTGGACAAAGTTATAGAATAATTGAGGAATTAGATATATCTATCAAACTATCTGAGATATGGGTTCCTGACTAACTACAAATTCCTTCTCAATTGCAATATGCAATCTCTTTATTTCTTCAGATATCAGCCTGTCGTAATCTAAAGTATTATCTGTGTAGACCTGAGATTAATTTGAATGAAACCATCATACTGATTTCTGATCATTTATTTCAAATTATAAGCACAAAATTTCATATAAATATATCAAAGTTGATCAAAGCTTAATAGCAATGCAAAAGCTATAAATAAATTAATTAAATGAAAAGAATAATAGCCTTAATTCTATCTTTATAAAATTAGTAATATTAATATTATATTGGTTATTTATATTTATACATTAAAATAGAACAATTTTATTATTATAAGTAATATATATATATATATATATATTGACAGACTGTAAAATACACGTCTACGCTTACACACAAGTGTATGTGATCGAAGTAATAATTTGGAAGGTAAGTTCCGAGATTTATCATCCTCAGGGAATGGTGTATTCTATTACAAAGGTATATCTATATTCAATAATGTTTAAACGGTATGATTTTAGCTTGATTTGATTCTGTTAACAAAATAAAAATATTGATTTAAGAAACTAACTAAATTAGAGATGAGAGTTAGGTTTCTTTCATGTGAAATGATAAGGACTCATGTTGAATTATATCTCAAGCACCTTCCATTCTTTCATAGTCATGC
Source organism: Gastrodia elata (assembly GCA_016760335.1). Classification (NCBI taxonomy): domain Eukaryota; kingdom Viridiplantae; phylum Streptophyta; class Magnoliopsida; order Asparagales; family Orchidaceae; genus Gastrodia; species Gastrodia elata. The sequence continues at coordinate 5,587,441 of CM028672.1, read as the reverse complement.
CAAATAATTAAGTGCACATTATATTTCTTAGAGTTGTCCTCTAATTCCTACAAGTTCAAATCTTGTGCCTGAAATGAACACACTATGATTCTACTTTAGCACAAAGATTCTCATGAGATCATAATTAGAGCAATCTTGGTTTTCCTACGTCTAGGTGATCAAGATAGTAATGAATCCTCTTCCTCCTTTCACGTATGTTGAGCAACGGAGCTCAGATAGTGGGTCTTAGCTCACACGCGTCACCCTCTTTATTGAGCTTAGAGCATGGTGCAGTTAGGCTCAAGAACTTCTCACATAGTTCTAAGCACTAAATTACACATGCCTAGCTCTCAAATCAAGTTGTGAAATGGAGCTCAAGACTTTTATTTTGATGTTAACATTTATGATTATATTTTCTTAACATAATATTTCATTCAGTCCACATCATGATTTTTGAGTGATTCATAATATCGTTTGAACACATATTTTTATTTCAATGCTTGAAAAAGTTCTCCAATATTCATTAAGTCCTTTACATTTCACATTGGATTTAGTCCAACCCTCCCCAAGGGGGTATAGCCTTCCATTATAGCTGAGATAAAAAGAAAAACATATAAGGATGAAGACCCTTTCATGATCCACTAAAAAGAAATCAAAAGAAAGATTAAGAGTTTACTAAGAACAGCCCTTAATGGGGTTCTCTAAATCTTCTCTCTTCTTCCTCTCTTCCTTTCTCTTAGCTCTCTAGTGTAGCTTTTACTTCCTTCTCCTCTAGTAATGGTGTCTTCAACCTCCCTTGGAGAGGTCTCATTCTTCTTCTATGCAGCCATTAAAAATCTAGAATGTTGGAGTGAAAATTGAGAGCCTTTTTTCTTGTGATGAGAAACTGCATTTATAGAGGAGTCAATCTCCTCTCCTTGCTTTCAAATTCTGCTATTTTTCCCTCCATATTTCTACTGTCATGAGTGCACAGCCCACTTGAGGCATGAAATAACATCTCATTTTCCATTTTTAAATCGCATAATCATTTCAAAGCCTTCCTTTTTCTCTAAAAAAAAATCTATTACAGAAGATAAGGCAACTGGGAGATAAATTGTTGGCTGGGGGTCTTATCTCAGCTACAATTAATGCCCTAAAAAGACAGAAATTTGGCACCCATTGGAGCATGCTGCAGCGTGCTGTGGCGCACTGCAGCGGTTTAAGTTCGTAACTTCATTTGCGGTGGCGCACTGTAGCATCTTTATTTTTCGAACTTGATCCGTAGTAGCGCGCTGTAGCGAGTCAAGTTCAAAAATTTACTCGCTGTAGCGCACTGCAGCGCGCTGTAGCAGATTGGTTCCAAAGTTTGAGCCTGCTAAGCCTATAAGGTTTTATCCGTGATAGCGCGCTGCAGCGCGCTGTGGCTCACTATAGCGAAAAGAGTTCAAAAACTTATCCCGTTGACGCGCGCTGTAGCGAATTAAGTTCGAAAACTTACCCGCTATAGTGCGCTGTAGTGAGTCAAGTTTGAAAACTTACCCGTTGTAGCGCACTGTGGCGAGTCAAGTTTGAAAACTTACCCGCTGTAGTGCGCAGTAGCGAGTCAACTTTGAAAACTTATCCATTGTGGTGTGCTTCAGCGGAATCGCTCCATATTTCGAAAATCCCCTTATATTAGTACTTTCTGCATGCATGTAACTGTCGCGCGCTGCAGCAATTTTCTCCTAGAAATTGCAGAAATGCTTCAGACTCTCCCAAAATTTGATGTGCTCTCATTTTTCGTGAAAATGAATAGAGTTTTATAAAAGTGGGCAATTCTAATATGAACTTTGAAAGAGATTTTCCTTTAATTATGGCATAAATTATGGATTCATCATGCCCCTACACTTAGATTCTTGCTCATCTACGAAAAAGCTCAAAAAATGATTTTTCTGTTTTTTGTTTTTTTTTTTAGTATGAGAGTCAAGATGTAATATCAATGTAAAATTTATTATCGTTCAAAACTTATATGTAATTGAAATGACTAGCAAATTTTTCTAACTTTGGTTATAATCTTTGGTTGATTGACTAATCTCCAATTTTAAGTTTGTAATGCTTGAAGATTCATGATGGGAGAGGTTCTTAGAATTTATTAAACTAATGAGGCAATAAGTAATTGACAGACCTAAAATACCTCTGCGCTTGTACGCAAGTGTACATGATCTGAAGTAATAAGTGGAAAGCTTGAGTTTCCGGGATTTATTGAACCTCAGGGAATTGGGTGTTTTTTTACTAAGGTATATCTATGATCACTAATATTAAAGCTAAATGTGTATTGTTGAATTTGGTTCTTGAACAAGCACGACAACTCTTAGTAGAAAATAAAGCTCTGTATGATAGAAAGTGTAGTACGCCATGGGACTAGACTGAAGTAGGAGATGTTCAGTTATACATATTTGATGTAGTTAAGGAGACTAATAAGAAAATTCATCTGATAAAGTGTAGCAACCCTAGGTTGTTACCCTGCTAATAAATATAGCTTAATCAATCTTCAATTTTAATACCATTGTTATTAGAGCATCAAATTGAGCCTGTTTAGGAAATTTGAAGTCCATTAGACTTCTCTAAGTCTAAAATGGTATTTTGATCAGTCTACATGCCCTAGATTAGACCTAAAATACTTTGATCTTAGAATTAAAATCTGATTGCATTTTTGAATTCCTCACCCTTAAATTAGCTAGGGGTGAAAGTTTGGTGCAATTTGAAAATCATTAATGCCATAATTTACATTTAATTAAAAAAGGTTAATTGCATAAAAGGGTTCCTAATTTTTCAAATTTGCAAATATATCCTTAAAACTAAATTAACAGTCGGGGTCCGTTGTGAGGACAGCGGGCGATCCGCTGCGGAGCCCAGGTCACGTGGCAGCGGAGTTCCGCTAATCTCTCCTTTGAGCCTTTAGATCCCACGGCCTGGATTGAGTTCTGCGAGATATCGGATCCACCGTTAGATGAATCTATGGATCCTACGGCTAGGATCACTCCCGCGATCGGCCGTTAGGATCCGAGCGATCCCAGCCATAGCGCCATTTGATCGATAAATCAGACGGCATCCAAAGGTCCCATTAATGTGGACCTTCATCTTCCTCTCGCACATGCCCGACAGAGAAGATCCCCCTATACTGCCAGCTGCTGAGCCTGTTCCCCACTCCCGCATCCACCTCAGCAGGTAGTTACAACCTCCCCCATCTTCGCAAGGAGCCCCAATTGGGCCTTGCGACACGGTCGAGCTCAAATTAGAAATTCGAGAGCTCTGCCATGCCCAACCCCCCTCAGGACTCCCCAGCCTGAAGCATTACCTCCAGAAGCTTCCCAATCCTCTGCCAAGGCTATAAATAGCCCTAGCATTGCTCCATCTGATGGCTGATCAATTGAACTCTCTACCTCTTCCGCCACTGCCGTCTATTCGAGTTTGCGAAGGCTATCCCAGGAGCTCTCAAACCGTTGATAGTAGGCTCTCCTGAAGTTCAGAATCCTTTGCAGCATCTAGAAGCTCAGCTAAGGTCAGTCGAACCCTCTGCCAGCTTCACCGAGCCCAACTGAGAAACCAGGTACCCTCGTTTGCAAGTCTTGAGCCAATGAGGCTCGGGCTCATCTCCATTTGACTCATATTGCTGCGTATTATCGAATCAAACCTAATGCTAACATAATTGAGCTGTGAGCTAGCCCCGATCAAGCAAATTGATTGATTGAGCTAATTCCTTTAAGGACGCCTCAGGTCGAGTAAGGCCCCGGCGTTCCAGCCCACCTCAGGCCCTCAGACCAGAGGGCTTCGACCCGTCTTACCTCCCTGAAGGTGTAAGGATCAAGCCCTGGGTCTGGCCTCTGTGGGAAGAATTGTCTTCCCATAGTAGCCCTATTGCGGGAGCTCTCGGGTGAGTAGGGTCTGGCCGATCCAGACCGCCTCACAGAGGGCTTCGGGTCCCCTTCGACGCGTCTGGCCACGGGGAACATGTAGCGAACGTTGGTTGGTCTTGTCGTGGCCGGGATGTGTCAGAATTGATCGATAAGGGTTCCCCTAATCAGGTCCTTCTGTCGGGATTAAGGCTCGGGGATGAAGCCCTGTGCATGTCGGGCCGACCCGTGACCCGCGAGGTGCGACAGTCCCGGGTCTTCGGGCCCCGGCCAACTCGCGTGTTTTGGATTCGGGTCGCACCCGTTTAAATAATATCCGAATAATTTGAATTATTTTCCTTAAAGAAAATAATTCAATTATTCTAATCATAGGAATTTAATTAAAAAAAATGCAAAATGTATTAATTGAATAATTTTTAATCCACTGGTTCAAACCTTATGATTTTGTATATTAAATTGATTAGAAAATCCTCAAGAATAGGAATATAAAATAATATTGAACATTTAATGGCTGGAGTTTCTATTTTAACCTAAGTATTATAGAACTTGATTAGGATGGATTAGCAATTATACTTAATCAAATTACATATTTAGGGTGCCAGTAGTTTCCTTATGAGGAGTAGAATTAATGTGCCAAGTGATTTATTTTTTTAATTTCTGTATTCCAATTTATGCCATAATCTTATTAAATCATGATTAGTAAAAATTAGGGTTTTTAACCATCGGATCTTAGCAAACTTAGTCTCTAACTAAGTATATGATAAATAAAACTTATGGGCCAAATTGTATGAAATTCTGATGGTTAGATTTGTAATTATATGCTAATCCTTTTGGATTGATTTATAGTTTAATTAACACTAATTACTTTTTGTTTTTTGAAATTTTTCTATTAATATGCTTCATGACAGTAAGGTAGATATATTGAATCCATGAAAGGCCTTACGGTTTTGCCCTCAGAAGATAACTTCCCAGCAGGTCACCCATCCTGGGAATGTTCCCACCTGAGCACGCTTAACTTTAGAGTTCTTATCAGGAACTTCACTGTTATCTGAAAAAGCGTCTTGATATTTAAGAGTTTCGCTTATTACTACTTAAGTGAGTCATCACAATAATAATAAGAATAATAATATTAATATTATTATTATAGTCATTATATTTCCATTTATATAATTATATATATATATATATATATATATATATATTCTTAATTATTGTAATTTTTATTTTTTTATTTTCTTTTTTCTATATATGTATATATTTATTAATTTATACAACTTTTATTTCTGTCATTTTCTTTTTTCTATATATGTATATATTTTTTAATTTCTGCAACTTTTAGTTCTGCCATTTTTTTATATATACGCATATATTTCCTAATTTTTACAATTTTTATTTCTGTCATTTTCTTTTTTTTATATATGTATATATTTCCTAATTTCTGTAATTTTTATTTTTGACATTTTCTTTTTTCTATATATGTATATATATTTTAATTTTGGCAACTTTCATTTACGTCATTTTCTTTTTCTACATATGTATATATTTTCTAATTTCTGTAACTTTCATTTCTGTTATTTTTTTTTTTTATATATATGTATATATTTCCTTAATTCTACAACTTTCATTTCTGGTATTTTCTTTTTTCTATATATTAATATATATCCTAAATTCTACAACTTTTATTTTTGTCATTTTCTCTTTTTCTATATAAGTATATATTTTCTTATTTCTACAACTTTCATTTCTGTCATTTTCTTTTTTCTATATATATATATATATATATTTCCTAATTTTTGCAATTTTCATTTGTAATTTTTTTCTATATATGTATATATTTTTAAATTTCTGTAACTTTTATTTTTGTCATTTTTATTTTTTCTATATATTTTTTAATTTCTGTAACTTTCAATTAAATTTTTTTTTTCATTTAATGTAAATATATATATATATATATATATATATATATATATATGATGAATCCATAATTTATACCACAACTAAAGGAAATCTCATTCAAAATCCATATTAGAATTGCCCACTTTGATAAAATTCTGTTCATTTTCAAAAAAAATGAGAGCACAACAAATTCTAGGAGCATTTGAAGTACTTCCTCAATTTATGGGAGAAATTCACTGCAGCGCACTATAGCGCGCCACAGCATGCTCCGGCTACTGGCAAGCTGAAAGTACTAATCTAAGGGGATTTTCAAAATCTAGAGTCATTCCATAACAGCACGTCACAGCGCGCCATAGCGCGCTACAACGGATAAGTTTTCGAACTTGACTCGTTATTGCGCGCTACAGCGGGTAAGTTTTCGAACTTGACTCGCTACAATGCACTACAGCGAGTAAGTTTTCGAACTTGGATCGCTATAGTTCACTACAGCGGGTAAGTTTTGGAACTTAACTCGCTACAGCGCGCTGTCGCGGAGTAAGTTTTTGAACTTTATTCGATACAATGCGACACAACGCGCAAAAACGCTCTTTCGCGGAAAAAACCTTATAGGCTTAGCGGACTCAAACTTCGGAGCCAATTTGCTATAGCACGCTGCAGCACGCTACAGCAAGTAAATTTTTGAACTTGACTCGCTACAGCGGGCCACAGCGCGCTACTGCGGATCAAGTTTGAAAGATAAAGATACTACAGCATACCACTGCGAATGAAGTTACGAACTTAAACCGCTGCAGCGCGCTCCAGCGGGCACCAAATTTTTGTCTTATTAGGGCATTAATTACTGCTAAGACAAGACCCCCAGCCAGCAGCTCAGCTACCTTATCTTCTGCAATATAATTTTTTTTAGAGGAAAAGGAAGGTTTTGAAATGATTATGAGATTTAAAAATGAAAAAGGAGATGTCATTTCATCCCTCAAATGGGTTGTGCACTCATGACAGTAAAAACATAAAGGGAAAAAGAGCAAAATTTGAAAGCAAGGAGAGGAGATTGACTCCTCTATAAATACAGGTTCTCTTCACAAGAAAAAAGGTTCCTAATTTTCACTCCAAAATTCCAAATTTTTAGGGGCAGCATAGAAGAAGAATAAGACCTCTCCAAGGGAGGTTGAAAACACCATCGCTAGAGGAGAAGGAAGTAAAAGCTGCACTTAGGTGCTAAAGAAAAGGAAGAGAGGAAAAAGAGATAATATCTAGATAACCCCATTAAGGGTTGTTTCTAATAAACTCTTAATCTTTCTTTTGATTTCTTTTTAGTGGATCATGAAAAGGTCTTCATCATTGTATGTTTTTCTTTTTATCTCAGCTGTAGTGGAAGGCTAAACCCCTTTGGGGAGGATTGGGCTGAATCCAATGTGAAATGTAAAGGACTTAATAAATGTTGGAGAACTTCCACAAGCATTAAAATAAAAATCTGTGTTCAAATGACATTATAAAATCACTCAAAAATCATGCTGTGGACTGAATGAAATATTATGTTAAGAAAATATAATTATAAATATGAATATCAAAATAAAAGTCTTGAGCTCCATAGCTCACAACTTGATTTGAGAGGTGGGCATGTGTACATTAGTGCTTAAAACTATGTGAGAAGTTCTTGAGCCTAACTGCACCATGCTCTAAGCTCAATCAAGAGGTCGACATGTGTGAGCTAAGACCCACTAATTGAGCTCCGTTGCTCAGCATACGTGAAAGGAGGAAGAGGATTCATTGAGAGCTCATGGATGAATTGACATAGTCCATGGAGCCCAACAAAATCACTTCCTTATCTGAACTGTGCATGATACGCGAGATGCTTGTCAGTGGAATCAATGCTCATGAGATCACTTAATTAAAACTACTATCTTGATCACCTGGACATAGGAAACCAAGATTGCTCTAATTGTGATTTGATGAGAATCTTTGTGCTAAAATAGAACCCTAGTTATTTATTTCAGACACAAGATTTGAACTTGAAGGAATTAGAGGACAACTCTAAGGAATACAATGTGCACTTGATTATTTGGCATGACTATGAAAGAATGGAAGGTGCTTGAGAAGTAATTCAATATGAGTCTCTATCGTTTCACATGGAAGAAACCCAACTCTCATCTCTAATTTAATTAGTTTCTTAATCAGAATTTTTGTTTTGTTAACGGAACCAAATCAAGCTAAAATCATACCATTTAAACATTATTGAATAAAAATATACCTTAACTACAGACACACCATTTCATGAGGACGATAAATCTCAGAACTTACCTTCCAAATTATTACTGTATACCATGTACACTTGCGTGTAAGCACAGATGTGTATTTTACAGTTTGTCAAGTTTTTGACGTTGTTGCTGAGGAACGGTAACTATTTTATATTAATGATAATCTACTAGTAAATAGTGATTTAAACAAATCTCTTTGCATATGATTTTATTTTCTTCTTGTATTTAGTTCTACACTAATTTATAGCTTAGACTGATTATTTTACTTTTCCTTCATTTGCCGAACTTCTTAAATGTTATTGCTATACTTGTTCTTGATAGCTTAATTTTTTATTTGCATGAGTAGAAGAAACTGTACTTAATATCTTTTTGATCCAGAATTGAAAGAACATATCTACAATCTAGAAGAGAATAAGCAATTTTAAATGATCAACAAGCTGTTATAGAAAATTTTGATGTGAATCCTAGAGAGCCTTTAGAAGAACCACGGGGTAGAGCACTTAGAGACTATGCCTTGCCAAATGTTAGGGGCATTCCTCATTCAACTGTTAGGCGTAATATAGAAGCCAATAATTTTGAGATCAAACCTTCAACATTGAGCATGGTCCAGAATAATCAATTTGGTGGGTTAGCCACTGAGGACCTAAACTCACACATCTCAAATTTTCTAAAGATTTGTAATACCTTTAACTTTAATGGTGTTTCTGAAGACTCCATCAAACTCAGGTTTTTCCCATTTTCCCTAAGAGACAGAGCCAAATATTCTCGAGCTCTCTCCTGAGCGATTCTATTCGTACTTAGGATAATTTGGCTAGGAAATTCCTAGCCAAATATTTTTCTCCGGTGAAGACAACTCGTCTGAGAATTGAGATAACCAAGTTCAATCAATTTGAGAGTGAGACACTGTATAATGGGTGGGATCGGTTTAAGAAATGCTTAAGGTGATGCCAGCATCATGGGTTCCCTTTGTGGATGTAATTTCAAACTTTTTACAATGGTTTGAACACTCCAACAAGGACGCTCATAGATGCAGCCATCGGAGGCTCAATCAATAGAAAACCCAAGAGGAGGCTTATGACCTCATAGAAGATATGATGACAAATGCCTACTAATGTCCTATAAAATGCAGTGATCATATAGCTAAAAATGAATGTAACTTACTAGAAAACTCACAATAAATTCGTGAACTCTAGAATCATATCACTCAACTTAATAAAAAGTTAGAATGTGTGCAATTAAAATTAAGTCAAGAGGGAGATTGTGAATTGAGAAATGTCAATGTAATTATGAACCATGGTGGAAGCAGAGAAAGAATACTCCTTTAACGAATTCAGAACTTCCACCACTGAGTTCATGAATAAAACTGATGCTACGCTCAACCGACATGCACATACTCTTTTAAAGCAAGAAGAGTCAGTAAAAAGAATTGAACAAAAATTAAATGAGATCATGAGACAATTAAAGAAACTGGCTTTAGTAGGAGTCATTGGAGAGTGTGAGAATAATTCAGGAAACTCTATAACCTTAAGAAGCGGTAAAATAACAAAACCAATTGTGCATAAGGAGGCTGAAAAAATCATCACAACCACTATAGAGGAACTACGGGAAGAAGAAGTAATGAGTAAGAGTGAAAAGAATGAAGTTAGGGATCTATAAAAAGATAAACTAAATGACCAATTTCAGATTGCCCCTAACATCCCTTATCCTCAGCGAATGGCTAGAGAGAAACTTGATGCCCAATTTTACAAAATTCTAGAAACTTTTAAAACTCTTCACATAAACATTCTATTTGCTGAAGCATTAGAATAAATACCGAGTTATGCCAAGTTTATGAAAGATATCTTATCAAAGAAAATAATGATTAATGAGAAGGAGATTGTGGCTTTAACAGAAGAATATAGTGCAACCATTCAGAGAAAGATTCCCATTAAGAAAAAAGCTTCACTATCCCATGTACTATTGGGAACTGATCATTCCAAAAAGCTCTGTGTGATCTAGGAGCATCCATAAATCTAATGACATTCTACATATTCAAGAAACTATGAATAGATCATTTGAAGCCTACCTCTATTCTACTCCAATTAGCTGACAGATTGGTAAGAACTCCTTTAGGAACTGTCGAAAGTGTGCTTGTAAAGGTTGACAAATTTATCTTTCCAGCTGACTTCATAATCTTAGACATGGAAGACGAAAATTAAGAAATCTTCATCATCTTGGGAAGACTATTTTTGGCTACCAGAAGGACAATGATCGATGTAGATAAAGGGGAATTAAGATTATGTTATGGAAATGAGAAGGTGAAATTTCATATAAATGATGCCATGCGGCACCCATTTAAGCTTAATGAAGAATGCTGGGGAATTAGTTCAATTGAAGAAGCGTTGATATTGAGAGACTTGGAAGAAGAGGAGTTATAGATGAGTGAGGAAGAAGAGAACCTTGAGGATAAAAGAGTAGTGGAGGAGTTGATCAAAGAAAGAAAAAAAATTCAACCATCCATAGATGTCCCTATGGAATTAGAATTAAAACCTCTACCTTCTCACTTAAAATATACACGTCTAGGGAAGGGACATCTTTACATGTAATAATTTCTTCTTTGTTGAATCAACATTAAGAGAAGCAATTATGTAAGGCTTGGATGGAGTATAGCTTATCTAAAGGGGATTATCCCAACTCCATATATGCACCAAATTCTTTTGGAGGACAACTTTAATCCATCAATTAAACCTCAGAGGCATTTAAGCCCAAATATAAAAGAAGTAGTACACAAAGAAATTATTAAACTCTTAGATGCTGAAATCATATTCCCCATCTATGACAGTCCTTAGGTGAGCCCTATTCATGTGGTCCCAAAGAAGAGTTGGATAATGGTGATGCTCAATGATAATAATAAATTGATCCCCACTAGAACAGTGACCGGATGGAGAGTGTGCATTGACTATAGGAGGCTAAATAAAGCAACTAGGAAGGATCATTACCCTCTCCCATTTATAGATCAAATGCTCGATAAGTTGGCAAGAAATTCTTATTTCTATTTTCTTGACAGGTATTCAGGGTATAATTAAACCTTGATTGCACCTGAAGACCAAGAGAAAACAACCTTCACCTACCCCTTTGAGACATTTGCCTTTAGGAGGATGCCCTTTGGGTTTTGTAGTGCTCCAGCCACTTTCCAACGCTGTATGATGGCTATTTTCTCAAACATGATAGGGGAATTTTTAAAAATTTTTATGGACAACTTCTTTGTTGTTGGAAGTTCTTTTGACCATTGTCTTGCCAACTTGAGCAAGGTTCTAAAAAGGTGTGAAGAAACAAATTTGATTTTGAATTGGTAAAAATGTCATTTCATTGTCGAAGAAGGTATTGTTCTTGGTCATTTGATCTCTAGGAAGGGAATAGAAGTTGATAAGGCTAAGGTTGAGGTTATTGAAAAACTCCCTCCTCCTATTAATGTAAGAGGAATTATAAGTTTCCTTGGGCATGCTGGATTTTACAGAAGATTCATCAAAGACTTTTGTAATATAAGCTTGTCGCTGTGTAGACTACTAGGAAAGGATGTCGAATTCAAATTTGATGGAAAATACTTAAAAGGCTTCATTGTTATTAAAACTGTCTTAATCTCTGTTCTAATAATTTTTACTCCAAATTGGGATATTCCTTTTGAAATTATGTGTGATGCGAGTGACCTTGCAGTTGGTGCTGTCCTTGGGCAGCGAATGGAGCGAACCTTCTATTCAATTTACTATAATAGTAAGCTCCTAGATGATGCCCAAAGAAACTATGCCACAACGGAGAAAGAACTCTTAGCCATCATATTTGCATTTACTAAATTCTGGTCATATCTCATTAGCATCAAAAACTATTGTTTACACTGATCATGCGACTATTAAGTATCTCCTTCAAAAGAAAGAAGCAAAACCTCTCTTAAGACATTGGGTGCTGCTCTTGCAAAAATTTGATCTATAAATTCAGGATAAAAAGGGTAGTGAGAATGTGTTAGCTGACCACCTATCTAGATTAACCCACCTTGAAAATGATAATTTGACCGATATTAGTGAGTCGTTCCTCGATGAGAAGCTATACACTATTGCATCGACAAAACCTCCATGTTTTGCTGACTTTGCAAACTATCTTGTAGGAGGAGTTATACTAAAAGACCTGAACTTCCAACAAAGAAAAAAATTATTTGCTAACAAAAGAATTTACTTTTGGTATGATTCATTTCTCTATAAATGTTGCAATGATCAACTACTAAAAAGATGTGTGCTCGATTCAGAACTCAAGGACATTCTCTACCATTGACACACATCCCCTTATGGAGGGCACCATGGAATTGATCAAACTACAACTAAGGTGCTTCAATCTGGATTCTTTTGGCCTCATTTGTTAAAAAATGCTGCTGAGTATGTTAAAAGTTGTGATAAATGTCAAAGAACCAGAAACTTGAGCAAAAGGGACAAGCTTCCTTTGAATGGAATCTTTGAGGTGGAGCTGCTCGACATATGGGGAATTGATTTTATGGGCCCATTTCTTTTATCCCAAACTAACATGTATATTATTGTTGCTGTTGAGTATGTTTATAAGTGGGTAGGGGTGCTTTCTTGTGTGAACAATGATGCTAAAACTATTATCAAATTTCTCAATGAGCATGTACTTGGTAGATTTGGTACTCCTAGATTCATTATAAGCGATGGGGGAAAGCATTTTTGTAATAGGCAGCTTGAGAGTTCGCTAAGAAGCTATGGAGTCAAACATAATGTGGGAACTGCTTACCACCCTTAGACTACAGGTCGAGGTTTCAAATAGGGAACTGAAGTAGATCCTAGAAAAGATAGTGAATCAGAACTGGAAAGATTGGACATTAAAAGTTCAAGCTGCCCTATCGGCATATAGAATGGCTTTTAAAACTCCCTTAGGAATGTCCCCATACAAGCTTTTGTATAGTAAATCTTGCCATCTGCCCGTGGAGTTAGAACACCATGCCTTTTGGGCCATCAAGAAATTGAACTTTGACTTATAACAAGCAGGAGCAGGGAGAATATTGCAATTGAATGAGCTTGATAAATTCAGATTGAATGCTTATGAAAGTGCCAAAATTTACAAAGAAAAAACAAAAAAATGGCATGTTAAATTAACTGAACCAAAGCATTTTCAACCAGGGATGAATGTACTCCTTTTTAATTCAAGATTGAGATTATTTCCAGGTAAATTAAAGTCAAGGTGGAAGGGCCCATTCACAGTAACAAAGGTCTACCCTCATGGATCCATAGATGTCACTTTAAGTGAAGGAACCTTCAAGATAAATGGGAATCAATTGAAGCCATATTTGGAAGAGAGTAACATGCAGGAGAAAATAGGACGGACCTTACAAGACCTTCCTACGAAAGGAATCACATAAGAGATTTTACAAGTGTTAGACTGAGACGTTAAAACAAGCGCTTGGTGGGAGGCAACCCACATCTAAACAGGTTATCTTTTGATTTTTTTCTTATTTTCATTTTCCTTTTTGTGTTTTGACCTTTTTGAGTTAATGAATTATGGATTCTCATATTTCCCAATTTTCTACAATTTGCAAAGAAATTTTTTTTCTGAACTGTTCAAGGCTATGATGTCAAGAAAATATTAGTTTGAAAATTAAATTGTCAACCAAAATTTTGTTTAATGAAAGATGATAAAATTAATTAATAGCACTAAATCATCAAAACAAAGGAATGGTCTTTGGTTATATGTAGTCCCCAAGCTTTTAACATGATCAATACTAAAGTCTAAGTGTGGGGGAGAAAACTTTGAACCCAAAAAACTAGAGATTGGAAATAATTAAGTAAACTAAAGAGTGTGCTAGGGTCCTGTAAGATTTCATGATCATAAAGAACTAGAAAATTGATGAAAAAAATATCTTTTCCTAAAGCTGAAAAAGAAAACAAAACATAGGGATGCAAAAAAAATATTTCTCCCAAAGAAAAAAAAATGAAATAGGATGATAAAAAATATCTCTCCTGAAATATTTTATATCTTTGTGATTCATAAGAAGGAGCACATATGACACAAAACTCTTTGTTACTGATAAATCCATAATTTACATCCTAAAATAAAAAAAAAATTCATTCATTTTTATATTGATATTACTTCCTTGATCAAATTCTGTCTATTTTTTAGGAAAAATGCCCATTCACAATTTTTGAACAATTCTAGACAATTTTCCAAATATTTTTGGAAAAATCTGCTGTGGTGCACTGCAGCGCACTACGCACTATAGTAGTCCATCCTGCAAGGTACTGGCGCTATAGCGCGCTTCAACGGGCCATTTGGGAAACGCTGGCGCTATAGCGCATTGCAGCGGAGCAACTTGCAAAAGCGCTGGCGCAATAGCGCGCTGCAGCGGACCATTTGCGAAACGCTAGTGCTATAGCGAGCTGCAACAGAGCAATTTGCAAATGCATTGGCGCTATAATGCGCTGCAGCAGGCCATTTGTGAAATGCTGGCACTATAGCGCGCTGCAGCAGAGCAATTTTCAAATGCGTTGGCGCTATAGCGCGCTGCAGCGAACCATTTGCGAAATGTTGGTGCCATAGCGCTCTACCGCGGAACATCAGACTAAAATTCTAGTGCTATAGTGCCTGCAGCGCGCTACATCGTTCATATATTGATGATCCGCTATAGCGCGCTACAGCGCGCTGCAGCGGCCCGCCGAAAATTTGTCTGAGCAGATGCATTAAATGCGGCTGGGACAAGACTCCCAGCTAGCTCCTTATCTCCAGCCATCATTCCTTCTGTAGCAAATTTGTTTTATTAAGGAAAATACTTTGAGGTGATGAGGAGATTAATTAATGGAAAAGTGGTAGTCACTTCATCTCTCAAGTGGGATTGGCCATCATGATAGCAGATTTTTTTTAGCAATGCAGATTTTGAATGAAAGGATGAAGAATGCAGCCCACCTCTATAAATACCGCCCTTCTTAACTTAAGGAGGGTTCCTAACTTGGCTCACTACGTCCTAAGTAAGGAGAGGGCTGCATAGAAGAGAATGAGAACTCTCCAAGGGTGGAAGACCTCCTCTTGCTAAGGAGAAGAAGGAGAAAGACAGCACGACAGACCTAGGAGAAGCAACCACAAGAAAGAAGAGGAGAAGCCCGAAGAACTTCCCAAAGGAATGTTCCTAGTATTTTCTAAACACTTGTCTTGTATTTTTCTTAGTTGATCATGAAAGGGTCTTTATCCATATATGTGTTCTTTTTCATCTCTTTTATAATGGAGAGCTAAACCTCCTTTGGGGAGGGTTGGGGCAATCCCACATGTAATGAAAGATACTATGATGTATGAAATTTTCCTAAAGCTTTAATAAAATTTGTGAACTCAATGACTTATTAAAGAAATGTGAATGACTATTATGGACTTGAATGTGGACCAAATGATAATAGATTATTTGAATTCAAGGACTAAAAAGTCTTGTGCTTAAGAGCTCATTCTTAGTTTTAATGCTAGATTCACGAGTGCATAAGAGCTTAGAACTATGTGAGAAAGTTCTTAAGCTTAGTGCACATAGATCTATGCTCAACTAAAGTGTTGAAGCATGTGATGCTAAGATCCACTAATTGAGCTCCGTTGCTCAGCATACTTGAGGGAGAGAATGGATTCATTAAGTTCTCATGAATGAGGTGACATAGTCATTGAGCCCAGTGAAATCACTCCCTCATCTAAACTATGCATGATGCGTGTGACGCTCTTAGTGAAATCAATGCTTGTAAAATCTTAACTTCATAACCCTCATCTCTATGATCAAGAGATGAAAGGAAAACTAAAAATTTAAAATCTTATAAGAGTCTTTGTGCTGAAATAGAACTGACTGTGTGTTCGTTTCATACACGAGATTTGAACTTGTAAATCTTTGAGTTAAAACTCTAAGAAGGACAATGTGCACTTGATTAAAAACTAAGTAAAGAAAAGATGAACACTTGAGGAATCATCGTACATAAGTTCTCTATCATATAATGTGGGAGAAACCAACTCTCATTTTCATTTTTATCAGAATTATTTTCTACTAAGAGTTGTCATGCTTGTTCAGGAACCAAAGTTAACAATACACATATAGCTTAAATATTAGTGATCATAGATATACCTTAGTAGCAAAACACCCAATTCCCTGAGGTTCGATAAATCCCGAAAACTCAAACTTTCCACTGATTACTTCAGATCACGTACACTTGCGTGCAAGCGCAGACATATTTTAGGTCTGTCAAGTTTTTGGCGCCTTTGCCGGGGAATTGGTACTTATTTTGTATTAAGGAGAATATATCAGTAATTAGTGATTTAAGCAATCCTTGTATAGAATTTTAATTTTTGATTTTTGATTATTATAGGTACTAACCATTTGCTTTTCGATTTTCTTTTATCATTGCTGAATCCTTGGACGTTATTTCTATATTTGTTCTTGATAGCTTATTTGCTGTCATGTATGAATAGAAGAGTTTACACTGAATATCTTTTTAATCCTGAAATTGAGAGAACTCACTTGCAGGCTAGAAGAGAACAAAATATTTTGCTAAGCCAACAAGCCATTATAGAAAATTATTATGAAAATCTTGGAGAGGGAGAGCCTAGGGGAAGAGCACTGAGAGACTATGCACTACCCACTATTAGGGAAATTCCCTAGGTTATTGTAAGGCCTAATATTGAAGCTAGCAACTTTGAGATCAAACCTTTCATGATGAGTATGGTTCAAAACAACTAATTTGGGGGATTAGCCACTGAAGATCCTAATTCACACATTTCAACTTTCCTTGAAATTTATGACACCTTCAGAGTTTACGACGTCTCTGAGGATGCAGTTAAATTAAGGCCTTTTCCTTTCTCATTACGAGATAGAGCCAAAAGTTGGCTCAGCTCTCTCCCAAGCAATTTAATCCAGACTTGGGATGATTTGGCTAAGAAATTCTTAGCCAAGTATTTCCCTCCGGCAAAAACCGCTCAGCTGAGAATTGAGATAACCAACTTCACTCAGTTGGAAGGTGAGACACTTTATGACGGATGGGATCAATTTAAGGAGTGTTTAAGGTGATGCCCACATCATGGGTTTCTATTATGGATGCAAGTTCAAACCTTTTACAATGGTTTGAATGCTCCAACAAGGACCCTCATCGATGTGGTCGCCGAAGGATCTGTTAGTAGTAAAACCCAAAAAGAGACTTACAACCTCTTAGAAGAAATGGAAAATAATGCATACCAATGGCCTTATGAAAGGCTTAAAAAGGAATCTATGAAGGTGAATGAATCCAACCAAATAACGGCATTACAATAATAAATCCACGCCTTGAATGAGAAAATTTATAGAATGAATGTTAACGCTATTCTTGAAATATAATGTGAGTTGTGCGAGGGGAGACATAATAGCGAAAACTGCCACTTGAAAAATCCCTTCGTACAAATGAACACCGAACAAGTTAATTATTTAAGAAACAATAACACCATGAACAACCCCTACTCCAATACCTACAATCTAGGGTGGAAAAACTACCCTAATTTCTTGTGGAGTAATAATAATAATAACAAAAATCAATATGGGGGGAGTTCATCAAATAAACAGAATATTATTAATGGAAATAATCATAACCATCACCCTCCAAATTTAGAAGGAGCTTTTAACTCCTTTAAGGCTGAAACAATCCAATTCATGCGCCACACTGAAGCTACAATCACCCGCCATGATGCCTCTATCCAAGGAATAGAAGCATCCCTTAGAAACATTCAGACCTAACTGGGACAGATCTCCAAGTAGTTGACCATTCGATAGTAAGGAGCTCTACCCAGTTCCACTGAAGTGAATCCAAGGGAGTTGGTCAGTGTGATTCATTCTGAAGGGGTGTATAGAGGAAATACAACTGATAATTTGAGTGCCATATAAAAAGAGCTAGGGGCTCGGGAAGGAGTGATGGGAACAGAATGTGAGAAGCTCATAGCTTAAAAATATGATGACCCCTGGAGGTTGTGTATTCCTTGTATATTTAGAAATAAAGTGCTTTTAGATCTCTTGTGTGATCTTGGTGCTTCTGTCAATGTTATGACCTACCACATTTATAAATATCTGAAGGTAGGAGGAATGGAGTACACCTCCATGATTCTAGAATTCGCAAATTTGGAATCTCTTACCCCTTTAGGAATTATTAAGAATGTTGCTGTAGGATTGGGAGCTTCATTGTTCCAACTGATTTTGTGGTATGTGAGTTGGACAGATGAAATAAGAACTCCACAATTATTTTCGGGTGACCTTTTATTATGAGCACACAAGCAATTATCGATGTCAGCCATGGGGTGATGAGTATTAAAATTAAAGGGAAATCAGAGTTAATTGATCTTAAACCCACCTTCTTTAAATAAAGAGAGATGGAGGAAGAGGTAAAAAAAAAATCAGAGAAGAAAGAATTATGATTGTTAATATTTTTGAGAATCTAATATTAAGAGAAAAGAATTCGGATAATAGCTCAACTTCTTCCTCAGAGAAGGTGAGTAAGGAAGGAGTGAGAAGAAGAAAAATGAGAAGGGGTAAAAGGAAAAAGAAGATTGCCCTTGAGTTAGAACTTGGAAGAGATGATCCCATAAGGGAAAGAAGAGAGGACGAAGGTTTGAGCACCCTTGAGAGTTGTGCTCACCCTAGTACCTTAAGGGTGTGGAAAGAGAAACCTCCGGATCCCAATACTGATCGTTATGCGAGTCTAGCTAGAGACGTTAAACTAAGCGCTTATTGGGAGGCAACTCAAGAATAAATAGGTTATAATTTTTCTATTTATTTGCATTATTTGTTTTTGCACTTTTTCTTTTGTGTTTTATTTTATTTTGAGGAATTAAATTATGGATTCTCATATTCCCAAAATCTTTCTATAAGTTGCAAATAACAAATTTTTCTAAATTTTTCAAGATTGGAAGCCACAAAAATATCAATAAAGAAAATAATATGAAATCAAAGGGTGCTTAACAAAAAGTGATTAAATGTAGTGACAGCATTAAATATTTAAACAAAGGAATGAGTTAAGGTTAATCTAATCTCCAAAATTTAAATCAATGCTATGGACTAAGTGTGGGGGAAGGCATTAGACTAAAAACTAGTGATTAAGGTGAGTAATCTAAAAGAGTGTGCTAGGCTCCCTAAGGACTTCATGATCACAAAGATTTGAAATGAGGATGAAGAAAAGTATCTCTCCCTAAGAATGAAAGAAGAAATATAAAAATAGGGATGATGAAAAATATCTCTCCCAAAAAGAAAGAAATGAAAAAGGATGATGAAAAATATATCTCCTTAAATCTAAGCATCTTTGTGATTCATAAGAAGGAGCACGTATGACACAAAACTCTTGATTACTCACTACCTCCCTGGTTAAGTTAGTCCAAGGAACCTCCCCCATTACCTGGCACCGAGCATAAATACTTATACTTGGAGCTTAGTTTATTAGCCTTGGTTAATATCCAAGATTAGAAAATTTTAATTAATATCAATTTCTCTTGTGATTTCAATTAAGCATAAGCTTTGAATTGTAAATCAAATTCTCATTGATATTTCTTATTGACTATCATACTTAAGAAACAAAAAAATATCATTTTAAGCTTACTTGAGGATGAGCAAGAAATTAAGTGTGGGGGTGTGATAAATCCATAGTTTACATCCAAAAATAAAGGAAAATTTCATTTATTTTTATATTGATATTCTTCATTGATCAAATTCTGTCTATTTTTCAGAAAAAATACCCATTCAGTAATTTTTAAACAATTCTGGATAATTTCCCAAAGATTTCTGGAAAAATCCTCTGTCGCGCTGCGCGCTGTAGCGATCCATCCTGCAAGGCACTGGCGCTATAGCGCGCTACAGTGGGCCATCTGTGAAATACTGGCGCTATAGTGCGCTGCAGCGGAGCAACATGCAAAGGTGCTAGCGTTATAGTGCGCTGCAGCGGAGCATTTGTGAAACGCTGGCGTTATAGCATGCTGCAACTGAGCAATTTGTGAATGCACTAGCGCTATGGCACGCTATAGCAGACCATTTGTGAAATGTTGGTGCTATAGCGCACTACAGCGGAGCAATTTGCAAATGCACTGGCGCTATAGCACGCTGCAGCAGACCATTTGCGAAATGCTGACGCTATAGCGCGTTGCTGCGGATCATCAGGCTAAAATTCTAGTGCTATAGCGCGCTGCAGTGCGTTACAACGCGTTGTAGCGGATCATCAATGTACGAACCAGAATGCCACAATGCGCCACAACAGACCATTTTGCGAAATCTTTCCACTATAGCGCGCTATAGCGGCCCACCGAAATTTTGTCTGAGCAGATGCATTAAATGTGTATAGGACAAGACCCCCAACCAGCTCCTTATCTCAAGCAATCATTGCTTCTGCAGCAAATTCACTTTTTTTAAGGGAAAAATTGATACTTTGAGGTGATGAGGAGATTAATTAATGGAAAAGTGGTAGTCACTTCATCCTTCAAGTGGGATTGGCCATCATGATAGTAGATTTTTTTTAGCAATGCAGATTTTGAATGAAAGGATGAAGAATGCAGCTCACCTATATAAATACAGTCCTTCTTCACTTAAGGAGGGTTCCCAACTTGGCTGACTACATCCTAAATAATGAGAGGGCCGCATTAAAGAGAAGGAGAACTCTCCAAGGGTGGAAGAACTCCTCATGCTAAGGAGAAGAAGGAGAAAGGCAGCACTACGGACCTAGGAGAAGTAACCATAAGTAAGAAGAGGAGAAATCCGAAGAACTTCCTAAAGGAACGTTCATAGTATTTTCTAAACTCTTGTCTTGTGTTTTTCTTAGTTGATCATGAAATGGTCTTTATCCATGTATGTGTTCTTTTTCATCTCTTTTGTAATAGAGAGCTAAACCTCCCTTGGGGAGGGTTGGGGAATCCCACATGTAATGAAAGATACTATGATATATGAAATTTTCCTCAAGTTTTAATAAAATTTGTGAACTCAATGACTTGTTAAAGAAATGTGAAGGACTATTGTGGACTTGAATGTGGACCAAATGATAAGGGACTAAATGAATTCAAAAACTAAAAAGTCTTGTGCTCCAGAGCTTATTCTTAGTATTGATGTTGGATTCACGAGTGCATGTGTAACGCCTCATCCCGTCACCGTGCGAAAAAGACAAGTATCATTTTATGGTTCAGCGGCAGAACGGTGCGCTACTCGGGAGCGGTGGGCCATACAAGTACAACCCATTGTCCCGAATAGGCTAAAGAGACAGAGCCATACTGAAGACTGCTGACTCGAACCCTAAGAGTAGGTTCAAGAGTCCATATCTAAGATAAGAACGAAATACTTATCTTAGGTATTAGACTGGCATGTACATAAGGTTCAAGAGAGAGAAAGAACCCATGTACGTTATAAAATACATCAGCATTCCTAGTATGCTGATCACATCACAATACTATGTATAGCAGTATAACAGAGTGCAGAAGCTAAAAGCAAAACATCCAGAATATATTCATCTCAAGCAATAGTAAATGTTCATTTCAGAAAAGAAAGTAAAAATACATCCAGAGTTTATTACAAACCATTAAAATGCAGAAATATAAAGAGTCTAGCTAGAATACTAGAAAGAACTATAAAGTAAGAGTAGGTGCTCAATCCCATACAGCTCCAATTGCTCCTCCTGAGTCTCTAGGACGTCCTCCTGACCTGCCTCCAACAACTGCTCGGGATCTAGCAAATTGCCGGATCCCAAAAGTACCCCGTGTTAGACAAGAAGTCTAACACATCGAAGCTAGCTATACAAGCTAAACTAAACATAACAAATGTGCAAGAACATAAAGTAAAAGTGCAGGAAAAATTGTAAAGACATCAAATAATTGAATTGTAAGAACTAAGCAAAGTAAAACTGTATCAAAACTAAATACTGAAAGTAAATAAAAATGTCAGATGCTCATAAACCAATTTGAAAGGAATGTCAAATGCTGAGAAGGATGCTATAAGCTGCACTATATGCCACTGAAACAATGCTCACAAGTATGCTATACCACGATATATCACAGAACTATCACTGAAGGTTTATGAGTAGTACGGTCCAATATAAGCACAACAGTTAAGAAGTCAGTATGGTGATGCAGATGCACCCTGAAATTCCCAAGTCTGTGTATATAACATTCCGTATCTCATACTCTATCACTGATACCCATGTGTCACAACAGAAGGAATGAGTTCAACTCATGTTTATGCTTATGCTTATTCCACTATGTTAATGAATGAGAAATCCTGAAATCCATGAAGAATATTGTAAGAACCAGTATTGAATCTTAAGTCTCCACTGTGCAGAATCCTGCTAGAAGGATTCTGACTCCAAATTTCTAGATCGATATTTGGTTGAAGTTGCTTAGTTACCTAAGGATCACTATGTGGGGTGATTGTATACACATATTGAATATGATGCAAGGGTAGAACTCACAACATTTAGTTTGATTACGCCACCCTAATGAAGCGATCTTCATTAGGAGGCACTATCCGATGATGATTTTGTGTCTCAAACTAAGCATTAAGTCACTAAGCTCATAATCATATTTAGCATCTTAAGGAAGGTGAATCTTGTTACTTAGTTTATTTGAGCCAAACCTATTGAAACGATCTTCGCTATGAGGCATTGCCCGATTGTAATTTGTCTTTCAATTAAACTAAGGAATGGGTACCTATTTAATACACTATTAGGATTGATTGATTTACTCTAAGCAAGGTTATATCTGCCTAAGCCTGCAGGATAGCAACAAAGATAAATCTTACTTAGAGTGACTCAACCAATCCCGAATATTACTGGGAACCAGTAATATGGGTATACTATACTACACTATCCAATAATCCAGGTTCAATCAAATCTATTTAATAAAATAAAGATTTATCAAAACTACAAGTCTTAAACTAATAGATAAGTCCTATACAAAGTTTCATCAAGTGAATGTGATCCAAGATCACTCAATATGGATTCTACCACAAGGAGATGTATCTCTTCTAATATCTTAAGTGATTACTACCACAAAGAGAATATATCAATCTCTAAGGTGATGGGATTTTCTATACTTCTACCTCAAGGATTCATACAAGGCCTCCTACCTCATGATATATGAATTTAGGTCTTTTAAATAATTCAAGATGATCTTATGAATAGATACTTAAGGTTCTCTCCTCTAAATGTTAACATTAAGCTCTTAGGTTCTATTTTATATTTAGGTTTAGGATGATTAGATCAGATGATTAAGTTATTTGATCACACTCAATCTAAGATCATGGGATCTAAATCAAGAATATTTTTAAGACTTAAATCACTTGATTAATCAATATGATTTATTAACCCTCATATGCTAGTCATCTTACCAATTTGATTGCAACAGGTTCGTCTTAGCTATAGAGGAGTTTAACGATTGAAATTGAGCAGGAACTGAGCCTATACGGCTCAGTCCAAAATGGGGGTACCTAGTTTTTACTAGTCTGAGCTGGACTAGAAGACGGAGCTTGGCACGAAGCAGCAGAGAGGCTCTTAGGGGTCCTGAACTCCAGGAGTAACCCTCTATCAGCTGTACGTGAGCTTAGGAGCATCTGGAGGAGGCCGGGCCGAGCAGCAATGGCAGGCAGAGGGGAAACCTTGAATGGACTCAATTGAGTAGCCATAACCTTTTAAGGTGAGACCTAAGGCTATTTATAGCCTTAGGAAGGCGTTGGGAGAAAATGATGAGGTTTAGCTCAGCTCGGCTTGGGCCGAGAGCTCGGGCCAAGAAGAGCTCTCAGAGCTTCCACACTAAGGTGCACAGGGCCCAAGGGCCCGACCCAGAGGTGCCACCCTAACGAAAAATTCCCCAACGACCTTGCTGAGCTGGATTGGGGAATGGGGGATAGATTCTGCCTGTCGGAGATGCGAATTTTTCCTGTTGGGCATTTGCGCAGAAGAGAGGAAGACGAAGAACAGTGCGGGATCCACGGCAGCCATTGGATTGATCGATCGTTGACACGGGATGGCTCAAATCCTCAGACAACTAACGGCAGAACGCGGAGCGAAGATCGTCTATTGGATTTAGATCTATGGATCTGACGGATCACAGCGCTACTTACGGTGAATGGTTGGATACCGTCCGATCCTTCGATCGAACCGCGGAACGGTCTGGATTGATCGATCCTGAGTTAAGGCATGGGCCGCACGATCTGATCCGAGAAATGGACGGCTCAGATCACGCCCACTGTTTTAAAGGCAGTCACTGGTATAATTGCAAAATTGAATTGTATGGAGCCCTTATGTGCAATTGTACCATTTTATTTTAAATTGAATTATGGACTAAATGAATCCCAAATTATACTAAAATTTCACCCTTAGCTAATTTGGGGGTGAGAAATCCAAAAATGCAATCAGATTTTAATTCTAAGGTCAAATAATTTTGGGTCTAGATTAAGGCATCTAGATTGATCAAATTGCAGATTTGACCTAGAAAAGTTCAATGTACTTAAAATCTCCTAGATAGGCTTAAATTAATGTTCTAAATGCAGTTATACTAAAAATTGATTAGGAAAATCTAAATTTTTCATGGTAACAACCTAGGGTTGTTACAGCATGAGAGCTTAGAACTATGCGAGAAAGTTCTTGAGCTTAGTGCACCTTGATCTATGCTCAACTAAAGAGTTGAAACGTGTGATGCTAAGATCCACTAATTGAGCTCCATTTCCCAGCATACTTAAGGGAGATAATGGATTCATTGAGTGTTTATGAACGAGGTGACATAGTCATTGAGTCCAGTGAAATCATTCCCTCATCTAAACTATGCATGATGCGTGTGATACTCTTAGTGAAATTAATGCTTGTAAGATCTTAACTTCATAACCCTCATCTCTACGATCAAGAGATGAGAGGAAAACTAAAAATCTAAAATCTTATAAGTATCTTTGTACTGAAATAGAATTGACTGTGTGTTCATTTCATGCACGAGATTTGAACTTGTAAATCTTTGAGTTAACACTTTAAGATGGACAATGTGCACTTGATTAAAAACTAAGTAAAGAAAAGATGAACGCTTGAAGAATCATCATACATAAGTTCTCTTTTATATCATGTGAGAGAAACCCAACTCTCATCTTCCTTTTTATCAGAATTATATGGGGTCATTACAATATAGAACTAGTAGCTATTGTTATATGCAAGCTCCACTAATTGAATGTGATCTTCCTAACTTCCATTGTGGTCTAATATACTTAAATGAAGAAAATCTTCAAGTACTTGATTTTCTCTCTCTATCTGACCATCTATTTTAGGGTGAACAGTTGTACACACAAACATTACTACCCCAAATCTTGATGTACTACCTTCCAAAAATGGGAGGTAAATCTGTTGTCACGATCCTAGACAATAGTTTTAGGAATTCCATGAAGCTTGATTATTTCTTTAATATATAACTTGGCTAGCTTTTCTATCAAATCTGTTTGCTTAATCGGAAGGCATAGTGCTGATTTCATCAGACGATCAACAATTATCCAAATCGTATCTACTTCAGTATGGCTTTTGGGGAATCCCATCACAAAGTCCATAGAAATATCTGACCATTTCCACTCTGGGTTATCTAATGGATGTAATAGTCCACCTGGCTTTTGATGTTCTATATTTACTAAATTACAGACATAACATTTAGCGATATATTTAACTACACTTTACTTTAGTCCAAGCCACCAAAAGGACTCTTTCAAATCTTTATATATTTTATTATTTCTAGGGTGAATTCTGTAGCCTGAGGTTTAAGCTTCATATAGAATTTGATGCATAATGTATGAATCATTTGGAATCCAAATCATGTTTCCATGATAAATATAAACTCCTTTTTGCAAATGTAAGTCTGTTATGCCACCATTTTCAATGTTTACTTTTAGCTTGGATTATCCCTTATCATTCTCTTGGGAAATTATTATACGCTGCATGAACGTAGACTCTATAATACTATTTTTAGGTAAATTATTTAACTGCTTTCCATTAATATGTTTTATGCCTAACCTTTTGAATTCTACGATTAATGAACTTGCCATTATTTAGGCATGCTTTTCTACTGAGGGCATCAGCTATGGCATTAGCTTTACTAGAATGATATCATATGTTTATGTCATAGTCATTGATCAATTCCAACCATTATCTTTGTCAATAGTTCAACTCTTTCTGAGTGAAAATATATTTAAAACTTTGATGATCAGTAAAAATTTTGCATCTCGCTCCATATATGTAGTGCCTCCATATTTTTAAAGCAAATACTATCGCTGCCAGTTCTAAGTCATGCACTAGGTAGTTCCTTTTATGAATCTTTAATTGCCTAGATGCATATGCTATTACCTTCTTCTCTTGCATAAAAATACATCCAAGCCCTACTATGGATGTGTCAGTATAAACTTGACACTTTCTTCTCTTTTGTGGTAGGGTTAGTACTGGGGAGGTTGTTAACACTTATTTTAACTGTTGAAAAGTTTTCTCACATTGCTGACTCCAAATAAATGGAACTACTTTCTGTGTTAATTTGATTAAAGGTACAATTATTTGCAAAAATACCTTAATAAATTTTCTATAAGATCCACCTAAACCGAGAAAACTGCAAATATCTGTCACGGTCTTTGGTTGGGGTCATTCCTGAATGGTACTTATCTTTTTTTGATTGACCTTGATTCCTTCGACTACATGGACTAAGAAAGCTATAGAATCCATCCAAAATTCACATTTATAATATTTGGTGTATAGCTGATGATGCCTTAGAATTTCCAGATGACTCTCAAATGATTTTCATGTTCTTCCATGCTCTCAAAATAAATTAGAATATTATCAATGAATACTATTACAAACTTATCCAAATATGGTCTAAGAATTCTTTGCACCAAGTCCATAAAGATGTATGGATCATTGGTTAGACCAAATGACATAACCATGAACTCATAATGCTCATAGCGAGTTCTAAATGCTTTTTTCAAAATATCTTTTACTTTGACTCTTAATTGATGATAGCCTGATCTTAGATCTTTCTTGGAAAGAGTCTTAGCTCCAGCTAATTGATCAAATATATCATCAATAAGTGGTAGAGGGTACTTATTCTTAGTGGGTACCTTGTTGAGTTCATGATAGTCGATGCACATTTATATTGAATTGTCTTTCTTCTTTACAAAGAGCACTGGGGCTCCCCATGGTGACATGCTTTGTTGAATAAACCTATGTTCATCAGCTCTTGTATTTGTTCACTTAACTATTATAGTTCTTTGGGTGTCATGCGATAAGGTGCATTTGCTATTGGTTGAGTGCCATGAATTAACTCAATTAAGAATTTGATTTCTCTTACTAGTGATAATCTAAGAAATTCATCAGGAAATATATCTTCAAACTCTTTTATAATTTGAGTGTTTGCTAAAGGAATTTCTTCCATCTTTTCTCCCATCATTATTACTAAGTATCCATTACCCCAATTTCAAACTAACTTCTCTGCTTATGAAAGGTTGATTAAAGATGCTGAAATGCCTAGCTTTCCCATAAATACTCCAGGCTTTCTCCCTCCCATGATAATGACCTTCAATCATAACTTTATGCTTGTTGAGCTAATTTATTCCTAGAATTATGTCAAATTTTATTATATGCAATACTATGAGGTTTGCTTCATATGCCTTGCCATTAATTGGTATGTTACAGTCATAACTTTTTTGTGCACTCATGAATGCACCAGATGGTAACCCAACATTCAAGGCTTTAGTTAAGTTATGATATGATAGTTCAAGAGTTTTGGCAAATCTTTCTGAAATGAACAAGTGGATTGCACCAGTGTCAAATAATGTGCCACAATATTTGTCATTAAAATGTAAGGTGCCTAGGGTATAAAATGAAATATAATTCATGTTCTATTAAAAAATAATGTGAAAGATATTTATAAGAGAAAAAATGTGATACTTGATACCACTTAATTATCTTCTAGGGCAAGAACTAGGGTGATGGTATATATCCTCACATTGGCAGCTTGTTTGGGAGCAATTGGGCTTCCCTTTTGATTAATTGTTGGTGATTTAGGAGCAATGGGTGAACCTCTCCTTTATATTGGAGCAGCTGTAAGTACATATGCTAGTCTGGCTGCTAGCGTGAGTTCTTGACTTCCATATGGTATGGGTGCTTATTATCGCATTTGAGGAGGATGGGTGATCCATTTATTGTCCACTGTATGGGTTGCTTGATATTGCCAAAAGTTATGACCATGTCATCCACACGTATAGCATATTCTGCTCCTGTGATAATAATAATCATTAGAATGCGGTCGGTTGCATTTCCCAGTAGGTGTTTGCTGAGTAATTAATGCTCGAGAACTGAAATGAATTGCACTACACTGTATCTCAATATCAAAACTGTAGAGACAGACTAACTAGGGCACATTCCACTAAACTGTTATCTTATTTATTAATTTACTGATCTATCTGACTTATATAATTATTTTATATTCATGATTTGTGCAATTTCAAATCTAACATAGAACATTCATCAAATATCCTATGTCTCATCTAATATGCCAAAATAGTAAAGGTTCAAAACAAGAAATCAATGCTTACAAAATAAGGTATAAGCAGTAATACAAAAAAATATGTGATATCACTTATTTTCTAATTTAACTTTTTTAACTAATCTAAGATTATACAAGCTTAGGATCTCCAATATCTTACTATCTAGTACAAACTCACAGCTATGGTCCTATATAGTTTAAATAATTAAAACTAATCAAGTTCCAATTCAATTCAGTAAATGACACTTACATAAGTTTAATAATAAATCAATCGCCTTAATTAATGACTTTAATAACCTATTCCAATCTTAATTAAGGTAAATGAAGATTGAGGGATTAATAGTTTAAACTCCAAAATATTGGGGTTTAAACCTCTTAATCCAAAGGTACTAAGGACTAATGATCTAAGGTTAATCCCAAACTCTCACGAATTAAGTATTATGACTATCTTATTAAGTATAATCAAACTTAATAAGATGAATCTATAATCTTAAACTAAGATTAAAAGATAAAGTAATCATATTTAAAAGATGAAGTCTAGAAACATATAAAATCATGACTTCATTCTATTGAGTAACCCATTTTCCCAATAAATAAAATCTAGCCTAAGTCTTCTACTAATTCTTAAGGAAGGAGAATTCCTAAAGGCTTGAGGAGGAAGCTTAATTAAAGAAAATCCTAATAAAAGGACATAGGGAAAGGTTCAATAATTAAGCAGGAATTTCATTTAATGATAACTATAATTATTTAATGATATGGTAAATTTAAGGAAGGTATAATGTGAGACTAATCCCACATTATAAAGCTTATTATTTTACTTAGAAAATTTTTGAATAAGAACTAAGGTTTGTCTTAAAATAAATTTAATGAGCCTAAATGATCTAATTTTGATTCCTAATCACTTACTTTATTGGTTTTAATGAATATTTCAAGATTCTAGGGCTTAAGAGCACTTAAACCTAATTTTGGGCAAAATGACCAAAATGCCCCTACTTAAGGGTCAAAAATCCAAAATTTAGAATTAGGTATCCAAATTAAATTTTATTAATGCCAAATGGTTTCTTACTATACAAAAAGAAGATAAACACTAAGAACACCCAATTTAGCCAAGGATTAAGGCTAATGAGCTCAAAATAAGGTTTAAGCTTATTATGGGTTGATTAAAAATTCAACTTTGGGAAATCTAAAATTTTCATTATACTTATATTCTAATCTACCTAAGGATTCCATATAATCCAAAATTACTCAATTTTGAGGTCAAATGATCAAGTTACGGTCAAATGACGTTTTGATTCTAAAGGTGTAATTTATGAATATTTCCAAATAACCAAACTTCTTCATTTAGTGTCCAAATTGAGTAAAGTTAATAGCTATGATTTTTCTATAGCACACTGATCATAATGAAATTAAGTTCACTCAATTTGGATTTCAAATGATCAACTTAGGCCTTAATTAGGGTTTAGGGTGATTAGGGGTGATTAGTGAAATTATTTACCGAAATGAAAAATTAACTTCATCACTATGTTCTACACTACACTAGGAGCTATCAACAACTTGAATTTCTCAATTTGGATAGTTAATGGGGCTAATATTCACTAAACTATTTTTAGGGTGATTAAGGATTATTAAGAAAACTAATCACAAAACTGAAATATTTTTGCAATTTACTATTTTTTAAATTCTCCTAATCAAAATGATATATTGGATTGCATAATTTAGAGCTAAATTGGCCAAGATATGGACTACTGAAATTTATAGGGCTTAATGGAGGATTAGGGGAGGGTCCTAAATATTATAAGAAAAAATAATACTTCAACAATAAAACTTATACTACCATATTAATCCTGGTATTTTTCTAATTAAAATGAGATATAATATGATTATATTTATATTTATGGATTTAAAGTTATGTAAGTTTGAAGTTTTGATAATTATTTAACTAAATTAAGCTAAACTAATTGACATTTTAATTATTTGTTTTGTCTGCATGCCGGCCCCACTGACACGGCGACACAGAGAAAGAAAGGCCCATGGCTCTTGACTTCAGTGGCAGAAGAGCATGGCGGGACTCGCCGCATGGCTAAGAGGACTGGTGGGTCACACAGCTCAAATTCCAGCGGCTGATAGCAATAGACATGCGTCGGCCCAGCTTCAAATATGCGGGTCAGGTTCAACTCAACCCGGCTCGCAGAGGGGGCTTCTTCCTAGACGAGTTCAGCAAGTAGGCACTTAAGGTTTCTTCCAACACGGTGCATGGGTCTTTTCCAAACTCGGTAAGCACCTCCGATGGAAGCTCTCGACTAACCCTACCTCCTGAACTCGAAAACCCTAACCTAGAGGTTCTCTAACTGCCCATAAGGAGATGCCCTAGATACATAGGGCAGAAGAATGCAGGATTATTGTAGGACGCTATGGATCAATCTCCAAATTGGCGATCAATACCACGCATCAGAGCTTCAATTAAGTGTTAAATTCATTATAATTTTAGGGAATAAACATTGGAGGTCAAACGAGCGAAAACCAAATGAAGGAAGTTAAGAAATGGAGGTACCCTTTGTTTAAGGAGTTTGCCGGTCCGGGTGAGCTTCAAACTCCAGAAGTGACAAAATGGTAAAATTGATAACCTTGAATGAAATAAAGATTACATTGAAGCTTTTGGGCAATGGTTGCCACTGGAATTGGCCGGCGATGGCAGAGTGTCTACGAGGGCAACACGAGCCAGACAATCAAGGACGAAGTCCTCAGGCCATTCGATCATAACGGCCCGATCGATCAGCTCGGATCGAGACGATCCAGGCATAACGGGCGTGACCCGATAAGAGAATGTGGGTCCAACCCGCTAAGAGATGCGGACCCGACCCGATAAGAAAAAAGGAGGGTCCCACTGTGGAAAATAAAAAAACTAATAATTTAAATTAAAATATACCAAAATTCCAATTTAAAATTGAACTATTAATTGAGCTCATAAAAATTCCAAAATTTTATCCTGTACTAATTCGAGGGTGAGGAAACGCAATGACGAAGTCGGATTTTGATTATGATGAGTATTTAATTATTCTATTATTTTGGGTATTTTAAATATATTAAAATATTCATGGAAATCTGCGATTTTCAGATGATTTCAAAACATCACCCCTAGCTAATTTGAGAGTGATGAGAGCAATGGCGAAATCAAATTTTTGATTTGAGGTCAATTTAATTAGGTCATTTTCTATATTATCAAAATTTTCCATAATTATGGTTTGGTCCGATTAACTCCTAATTTGGACCAAAATTTTAGGGTTTGCTCTTAATGACTTATTAAGACTATTAAAATAAAAATCAAGACCTAGTTTAGATATAAATAATTAGGGTAACAACCTAGGGTTGTTACATATATACCGATTGAAAGGTTTTTCGATAGGTACCAAAAACCCCTATCAGATGAGCACTATTTCATTCAAATTTTTGATGCCCTAATTTCAATTTTTGAGAATTTACTGGTGCACAATGTTTATCGACCGGACAATCGAGCTTCAATTGGGTTTGTATGAGGCTCAAAACTAGTTCGAAAAAGATTGTCATTACTAATCGAAGCACGAGCTACGATAATTTGCAATGGAAATAACGGGAAATGAGGGTACTTCTCGGTCGAATTTGGTCAAACTTCGAAAAGCTCTGGAAGACGATGCAGTGGGCCAGCACTTCGGGTTTGATCCAAAAAGAGATTCCACTGAACTCAGGCTCTTGATAAGAGATAAAATGGAGGCTCGACGAAGCCTCCGAGGCCATGTGTACGCAGCAGCGGTTGCGTGCCAGGGCCCTGCCCGACACGTAAGGCTTTCTCGCGAGAAGGAGCAATCGGGCCATCCGATTGGGACATGCTTGATCAAACGGTGCAAATCGCGTTGTTCATTAAGGCACGCTATTAAATGAGATCTGAAAAATCTCAAAAATTTACACCTAGCTAATTTAGGGGTGAAGAACTCAAAGATGATGTTGGATTTTTCATTTGAGATCAATTTAATTATTTTAATTTTCTAAGTATTTTATATTTAATAAAAATATTTGAGAAACTTTCACGACTTCCAAAAATTTCCAATATTTCACCTCAAGCTAATTTAGGGGGAGGAGTTCAATGGTGAACTCCAATTTTGATTTGGAGATTAATTTAATTTAGATTATTTTCTATGTAAAATAATTGGCAAAATAACAAATTAATCTAATTGAGATCTGATAGATCCTAAACTTTCATGGTTAGATTCTAATGACTATTTGAGTATAATGGAATAAGAATTAGTACTTAGTTTAGTCTAGATATATTAGGGTAACAATTTTTGGTTGTTATAGACTCCCCCACTTAAGAATGATCACATCCTTAACATTACTTAAGTAACATAAAGAATGCAAAAATAATAATAGCAAGGAATTTAAAAGAGGTTTGAGGAAGTACCAGAATTTCCAAACATCCTAAGGTACTTTGATCGCATATCATATTCTTTTTCCCAAGTGGCTTTTTCAGTACTATGATTTTGCCACTACACTTTAACTATTGGGGTATATTGACTCCTGAGCTGCTTTTCATCTTTACTTAGAATCTTGACAGGCTCTTTAATGAATAATAAATATAATTGGATATTCACTGGAGGGATGGAGATTATATGATGAGGCTCATGCAAGCACTTTCTGAGCAATGAAATATGAAATATATTTTGCACTACAGAGAAGTTATCAGACAATTCAAGCTTGTACGTAGATGATCCGATCTTGAATATAATTTTGAAATGTCCAACATATTTTAAACTAAGCTTGTTAGCTACGCCAAAATGGTAGATACCTTTCATCGGGCTTACTTTTAGATAAACAAGATGACAATCCTGGAACTCGAGAGGAGGATGATGAGAGTCGTAATACTTACTCTATCGGTCCTGAGCAGTCTGAATCCTTTGCTAAATGAGTTTGACTTTCTTATTAGTTTTCTCTGCTAACTCATACACATACAACTGGACATCTCCAATTTCATACTAAAACAACAGAGTACAACACTTTCTCCCATACATAACCTCATATGGGGCCATCTTTATGCTATACTGGAAGCTATTATTATAAGCAAATTGCACCAATGGCAGATGTTCCTCCTAGTTTCCATTGAATTCTAAGATACAGAATATGAGCATATCTTCAAGAACTTGATTCACTCTTTCATTCTAGCCATCAAATTAAATATCAAAAGGTTGTTATCATTACTAGGGTGGTTCCTAGATCCTGATGCACTACCTGGAAAAACTTGGAAGTGAACCTGCTATTTTTGTCTGATACGATTGATTTAGAAATACTGTGCAGCCTAAACAAAATTTTAATATAGAACTTAGCAAGCTTCTCCACAAAATTAGTCTGACGGATAGGAATAAAGTGTGCAGATTTGGTTAGATGATCAACAATGACCCAGATTTTATTGGCACCCATCTTGTGCAAGGCAATCCCATTACAAAGTCCAACAAGATGTTAAACAATTTCCATTCAAGAACACACAAGGGATGCAACAGATCACCAGGTCTTTGATGCTTGGCTTAGACTAGGTTGCAAGTATGACATGTTACCACAAATTCATCAATACTTCTCTTTATGCCTGGCCACTAAAATGATTGCTTCAAGTCTTAATACATCTTGGCACTTCCAGATGAATTGTATACCAAGAATTGTGACCTTCAATAAGGATATCTTGATGCATATATTTTGGTATCCAAAGTCAATTTTCTTGATAAACAATATTAGTTTGCAACTACAAACCAAGATGACAGATACTTTTAATTTCAGCCCTGAACTTTAGATAATCTTCATCTTACGTTTGTGACATTGAGAGATCTCAGAGAAAGGCTAACTCAACTTATTTATCATCTCACCTTTGATAGGTTCGATGCATAGCTTGTGAAATTCTTCTTCAATATGGCTCAACAATCATGGCATAAAGAGTAGCACGATGGCAAAGCGCATCTGCTACAACATTCGCCTTTCTTGGGTGATACTGAATATTTAGATCATAATCACTAATAAGTTATAACCATCTTCTCTGATGGAAATTCAGATCACGCTGAGTGAAGATGTATTTAAGGCTCTGATGGTCGATGAAAATGGCACACTGAACGCCATACAGATAATGGTGCAAAATTTTCAAAGCAAAAATAATGGCGACAAGCTCAAGATCATGCACATGATAATTCTTCTCATGCGGCTTTAATTAATGAGAAGCATATGCAATGACCTTTCAGTCTTGCATTAAAATGCAACCCAAACCAATTTCAAATGCATTTATGTAGACTTGATAATCTAATTCTTCTTTTGGTAGTACCAGCACTGGAGCAGACGAGAGTGCATCATAGAGCTTTTTAAACACTTTCTCACATATATAATCCCAAAAGAATGGCACAGTTTTCTAAGTCGGTCTGGTTAATGGAGATGCGATCTAAGAAAATTCCTTGACAAACTTTTTATAGTAGCCGTCTAATTCCAAAAAGCTACGGATATCTGTTACTAACTTAGGCCATGCCCATTCTTGAATGACGCTTACTTCATTCTGATCAACCCTCTTGGGCATCAACAACATGCCCCAAGAATGCAACAGACTTTAGCCATCTTATGAGTTCTTAGGGTTTTAAGAATAGATTTACGATCAATTTCATGACCTGATTGTCTTTTAGAATATATAAGAATGCCATCAATGAAGGTGATAAAACGTTATATAAATATGATTTAAGCACATGATGCATTAGATCTATGAAAATTGAGGGATCATTAGTGAATCCAAATAACATTACTAAGAATTCAAAATGACCATAATGAGTACGGAAATCAATTCTCTCAACATCAAAATCTTTTACTGCTAGTGATAGCCATATCTCAAATCAAATCTTTGAAAAGATAATCGCACTGAGAAGCTGATTAAACAAATCATCGATTCTAAAAAGTGAATATTTATTTTTGATGGTTACCTTATTTAATTCACGATAATCTATGAATATCCATATAGAACCATTTTTCTTCATAACAAAAAGAAAAGACGCTCCCCAAGGAGACATAATCGACCTAATAAATCTCTTATTTAATAGTTCTTACAGTTGCCTATTCAACTCCTGCAATTCCTTCAGCGTCATTCTATAAGGAGCCTTACATATAAGTTGGGTTTCAAGAATTAGCTCAATAAAAAATTTTATCTCATGGAAAGAGGTATCCTAGGTAGATCTTTAGGACAGACATTGGTGAATTTGTTGACATCTCTTTCATCAGAAAGCGGAACATCTTCCATGGCATTACCCATCATAGTGACTAGATAGGTAATGCAACATTCACTTATCAATTTCTCAACTTTAACTGCATTGATTAACAAGGCTTGGGTACTAAACCTTCCTACAAAGGTTTTAGGAGTACCAAGCGAATGCAATATTTTCTTATTCTTTTGATAGTTGATGGTGACATCATACATACTGAGCCAATTCATGCCTAATATGATATTAAAGTTCACTATAGGCAAAACCTCCAACTTGTCTTGAAAGCTTTTATTATTCATAAAAATCTTAAGATTATAGAATTTACCTATGCTGATTTGGGTTTCAGAAGAAAATCCAACACTTAAGGTTTTAGCTAGCTTGTATAAAGGTAAGTTCACAGATTTAGCTTTTCCCTAGTATCTAATAATATATAGGGCTTATCGCTAATGCATATGGTTTCTAATTTAAGGCATTCAATAGTTAACTAGTTGTAGTCATAGAAACTTGCATAATTAAAACAATTAAGTAGTGAAGATAAGGACGGAATCAAGAATGTATACCTGACACGACATTATTATCTTCAGCTGCCTTCACAGAAGTTAGAGTATATACTCTGTCTGGACAAATAGGTTTATTGTTGAAATCTTGCTTTCGAGGGGGCTTCACATTAAATGTTTGAGGTGTAGAAAACTCTTCCTTCTTCTAAACATGGCCTTCTTCTTGAGGAGGAGGCATGATTTTTAACCTCTAATTTCTATAGTTCATAGGAGTGGGGTTAAAGACTTAATTGTGCCTGGAGTGATCAATGCGCACACCGTCAACCGTTTTGCATAATTGTAGTGGAAAAAGGGATGGTCCTGTCTGTCGTAAGTATAGCAGCATCGACCACTATGGTAGCACTTTCCATAAGGATGAGGCCTTGTGCAAATCTTAAAAATATCTGAGGTAGTAGCTACTACCTCAACCAATTAAATTTTACTAGACATGGTGTAGCGCCCAGCCCCATTGCAGCGCGCAAAACAAACTAAATTTGGTGGCAGAGAGGCACGCTACTCGGGAAGGCATAACCCATTTTACCGAATAGGCTACAACTAAGCTACACTGAAGGCTGCTGACTCAACCCAAGAGGAGGGTTGATAGTCAATACTTAAGATAAGAGTAAGATACTTATCCTAAGTATTAGACTACATACATTGGATTATGCAAGTAAGGAATCCAATATATGTTCTAAAATATCAAAATTTTTAATATGCTGATCACATCACAATACTAAGTATAGTAATAGAATAATAGAATGTGAAAGATAAAATAAAACATCTAGAATATATTCATTATAGAATAGTACTAAACATTCATCTCAGAAAGAAAATTAAAAATGCATTCAGAATTATTACAAACTGATTACTAAATAATACAGAAGTAAAGTTCAACAAAAGCACTGAAATAAAAGCAGGAAAGTGACGAGACTAAAAAATGATCCACTAAGGCTCCACGAACTCCTCCTGGATCTCCTGCGAGTCCTCCTGTCCTGGCTCAACAAACTGCTCAGGATTTAACAAATTATCGAATCTCAAAAGTATCCCGTATTAAATAAGAAGTCTAACACATCAAAACTAAACTATACAGTTCTAAACTATTATAATATAACATTAAAGTAAATATAACTGCATAAAAGCTATAAAGATAATTGAATAACTGAAACTATGTAAAACTAGGTAAAGTAAAATTGAACTGTAAACTGAATGCTGAACACAAATGAAAATAATAAATAATCTGAAACCAGTGTAAGAACATTTAATATTATACTATATGCCATTGGGATCATGCATCCGAATATGCCACAACACCATATGCTACGGATATGCAATAGATTTATCACTGAACTGCTATGAGTCATACGGTCCAATGTATACATACATCCAGATGGGAATACAGTTTACTATGATGCCGATGCATTCTGAAATTCCCCAGTCAATGTATGCAATATTTTGTAACCCATAAATTATCTTTGATACTCATACATCATCACTGATACTCATACATCATGCTTATCTTCATGCTCATGCTTCTAAGCTACATGAGTTAAATCTAAAAATCTAGAGATGCTTTGAAATTCTATAATGAATTCAAGGTCTCCATTGTGCAGAACCCTGCTAAAAGGATTCTAACTCCTAAATTTTAGTTTTGATAATTGGTTAAAATTGAGATTTTTACTTAAAAATCATTAGATGGGAAGGTTGTATACATATGTTTAACATATTTTTAAGAAGGGTGGTTTTTAACACTTAGTTTGATTAAGCCACACCTAATGAAGTAATCTTCGATATGAAGCATCACCTGATGGCGATTTGTATCTCAATCTAAGCCATTAAAATATCCAAATTACAAGCACACTTAGTGTTCTAAAGAGGGTGACTTGAATCACATAATTTGCTTGAAGCACACCTATGGAAGCGATCTTCGATAGGAAGCATCACCCGATAGTGACTTTAATTCAACCAAACTAATGGCCTAAGTCCTTAATCATAATACTCTTAAGATTATATGATTTATTCTAAGTGTGACTATATCTGACTATACTCGTAGGATAGAACACAGACATAATCTTACATTAAGATGAATCAACTAATCCTGAATACTACTGAAATGATCCAGCACTATGGGTATGCCCTACTATACCCATCTAATAATCTAGGTTCAGACAACTCTATTTAATCAATAAGGACTTATCAAAACTATTAATCCTTATTCTAAATGGGTGAGTCCTACACAAGGCTCCAAGGATATGATCAAAAAGATCACTCAATATAGATTTCTACCATAAGAGAGAAGTTCCATTCTAAGTGCTTTAAGTGGTTCCTACCATGAGGTGTTAAGGTTAGCTTCTAAGGTTAAGTGGGATCATCTAAGCTTCTACCTTAAGATAGCATAATAAATCTTCCTACCTATTGGTTTCAAGATTATTAAGGCTAGTGTTATTAATATACAGGACCTAATATGGGATCATCAAGACCTCACATATCTAGATACTAAATACCTTCATATGATACTATTTATTAAGTTTGATTAACTAGATCAGATGGGTGACCTCATCTAACCAAGTCCTATACTACAATTAAGAGATGAAATCAAGTATCTTATTAGGTTTTGATTTTGTAAAGAATCATTGTAGATTTTACATTTGTTTTATGTGATAATAATCTTAATTAAGTTTAATCAAAGATCTTAAGTTTCAAGTTCAGATTTTTAATCAAATAGATTATATAGTTTTCTTGATACTTCTAAATTTTAATGCATAAGGATCAATGCCAAATCAAGTATCTTATTGGAGTTATGAGAGTCCAATTATCTTAAAATTAATTGGATTGATTACGTGATTAAGAGTTTGGATCTTAATCAGATTAACTAGGGTTTGACTCCTAATTTTACCCAATTAAGATTAATTATTTATTTATAGATCAATGGAAAATCAGATAGATTAGAGGTATATTATTGATGGCAATCCAAGACCTAGATCAAGTATTAACCACTTGATTAAGATCTTAAGATTTCTTAAGATTAAGAGGTTTAATTATCATTCCATAAAATAAAGAGTTAAAGTTGCATATGAGAATTTATTTACTTTCATGCTACTATTATAAAAGCATAATAATAGAAATTTACAAAAATCAAAAGGCAATTAGTGATAATCAATCCCTAAATCAAGATACATGGATTAGCACATAATTACAAATCCAACCATTAAAATATTATAAAACTTAGCATTTACATTTTATACATGTAGTTTATTACCCATATACTAAGTTTACTAAGATTCAATGATTAAAAACCTTAATTTTCACTAATCTTAGTTTTACAAGATTATGGCATAATTAAGAATACAAAATTAGAAAATTAACCTACTTAGTACATACATTCTATTAAACATAAGGAACCCAATGATGCCCTAATCATACAATATGGCTAATCATACATACTAATCAACCTTAATTAAGTTCTACAATAATTAGGCTAATCCAAAAAATCCAACCATTAAAAGTTTAATATTATTTTATATTCTAATTCCTTATGAATTTTTGATCAATTTGGTATATAAGATCATAGAGTTTGGATCAGTAGATCAAAAGTTATTACATTAATTTAATTTATACTTTTTTTCAATTTAATTTTCCTGTGATTGGAAAAATTGGATTATTCTCTATGGCCAGACGCACTGGTAGAGACCCGAAGCCCTCTGTGAGGTGGTATGGATCACCCAAACCCTACTCACCCGAGAGCTCCCACAAGGAGCTACTGTGGGGAGCAATTCTCCCCACATAGACCATGACTTGCCCAGAGGTCAATTCCTACACCTTCAGGGAGGTGAGGCAGATCGAAGCCCATAGCCTGAGGGTCTGATACGGGCTGGATCACTGTGTCCCTACTTGGACCCAAGCCACTTTACAGACTTAGCCTGATGGATCCATTCAATCGATCGAGGCTAGCTCATGGTAAAATTACGATCACATTGAGTTTGATTTGATAATATACAGTATTACAAATCAAAAGAAAGGAAGTCCAAGCCTCATTGGCCTAAAACTTGCAAATGGGGGTACCTGGTTCGATGAGAGGCTTGTAGACGATGCAGAGGGAGATCGGGGGCACCAGCTAGCTTCTAGAATGCGCAAAGGATTCTGAATACCAGGAGAACTACTATCAGCCATTCGCACCACTCTGGATTCACCTAGGGGAGCTCAAACAGATGACAATGGCATAAGAGGGGCAACTGACTTCAATTGATCAGCAAAGATCAAATGAAGCAACCCTGAGGCTATTTATGGAAAGCTTCTAAGGGCTGGCTTGGGCTGGGGAGGCCCGAGAGATCGGGCCATGACCGAGCTCTCAAATTTCCAATTTAAGCTCAGTTGGGTCACAAGGCCTGATCGGGACTCCAACCCATAATGGAAGGAACCCTAACGACTTACTGAAGTGGACGCGTAAGTGGGAGACAGGTCCGGCAACTGGCAGTATGTGGGATCCCTTCTATCGGAAGCGAGGGAGTGGGGATGAAGGTCCACAGTGGCGAGACCTTCAAATGGCATCTGATCGATAGATCAGATGGAGGAACGGCTCGGATCACTCGGATCCTAAAGGCCGATCGCGGGAGCGATCTAGGCCGTATGATCGATCTGGCATATCCAATGAAAGATCCGCGGCTTCGCAGATCTTGGATCCCAGCCGTAGGATCTATGCAAGGAACAACGGAATGGAATGGGACTCCACTGTTGCGCAACCCGGGCTCCACAGCGGATTGCCCGCGATCCGCACAGCAAATACTAACGGTGAATTAGTTGGGATAGATTTGCAAAATTAAATTATTGAAAATCCTAAAATGCAATTAGACCAATTTAATTTAATTTGAATTATGTCCTAAATGATCTCTAAATTTTACCAAACTTTTACCCCTAGCTAATTTGGGGGTGAGGAATTAAAAAATGCAGTTATATTTTAATTTTGAGATCAAAATATTTTAGGTTAATTTTAGGGAATCTAGACTGATCAAAATGTTATCTTGACTTAGAGAAGTCCAATGAACTTCAAATTTTCAATATTAGCTTGACTTGATATTCTAAAAGTAATAGTATTATAATTAATACTTAAGTAGGTTGAGATTTAAACAGGGTAACAGCCTAGGGTTATTATATATAGTTCTTACCTTTTGAATGCATCATTCTTATAAGATGCAGCATTAAAACTCCGCTTTAAGTCCCTCTAAGACTAATGGTGTTCAGCTACTCTTGCAGTCTCGATGAGTTCAGTGAAGTTACTAAGTCATAACAGTACTATGTGATATTTAATTGAATCACGGTGACAACTTTAGAAATGATGGTAGCGAGCTACCTCGGTTCTCACTAATTTTGGAGCAAAATGAGTGAGTCATCAAAACTTCATTTCATACTCAGATACAGGACAGTTGTCTTGTTTCGTCTTTAAAAGAGTATCTTCTAAGATGTTTTGTGCTTAAGGAGGGATGAACTCTGCCTTGAAAGCTTCAACAAAATCCTCCCAAGTGATATCTTCAATATCAAAATCAGCAAAGCGGGTATTCCTCACGTTGTCCCATCAAAACTATGTTTCTTCTTGGAACATGTGGATAGTGAATCAGATGGCTTCAGAATCGGGACACTTGATATTAGTTAGATTCTTCTCCACCAGCTTCAGCCAGTTGGAAGTGTCCATTGCTAATAAGTTATCACTAAATGTAGGAGTTCTAAGGCTAATGAAACTGTGTAGCAATCCATTAGTATACTAGTAATATGGTTGAGGATGGTAGAAAGGCATTGAAGCTACTAAAGCAAAGGATTGGTTTTCATTGCCTTATACAGCAAGCAACCTCTCAATTAAGTATGCCTACCTTATGTGAGTGTAAATTAGTTTCCACTAAGGCACTGATTTCTCCAGAGGAACTACTTTATGTAATTGGGGTAGAGGAAGTAAATCTAGGATTCATTTTACCAGATTTAGAAATAATTATTTGCTTAGTGATAAGAAGAAAGCTTTCAAATGGAACAATGATATTTTGTTTAAATCTTCTTGGAATACAAGTAGATGAACTAAGGGGCATACAAAGATAAGAATGAAACTAAGAATATATGATGAATTTAAAGAAAATACTAATCTAGCTTGTAGGCCCTAAGCACAATCACCAAAGTACTATGCAGCAAATGCTGCACAAAAGCCACTGTAATTGGATGCATGACAATATTTATGGCAATCATTTGCTATCTCTTAGTTAGCTTTTTCCCACCATCATCTTGCTTCATCCTGAAGGAGAAGAGGCGGGATCATAAGACAAACATTTTCAGGACATTGGACGATGTTGAAGGCTGAAGTGGTGTGATGTAGCCATTCTCAAACTAAGATAGGAAAATATGGCCCTCTAAAGATAGGGTAATACAATATCTTATCTAAGACTAAGGTTACTTCATGAGATACTTTTGGTACGGTTCTTCCATGAAGCTGGCCATACTAGAATTCTTCTTCTTAGATTTCATCAAACCTCTTGAGGAATAATTCAGTGGCTAAGAGATTAAATGGCATCCTATACAATTTTTACAACTCATAAATTCTTTATTATTTACTTAGATTTTTTTTGCTTTAAAGTTCATTACATTGATGATTCATCTAAAAGCTCATTATAATTTTCTAAGATGTCGAACACTATACATTTCTATTTTGAGCTTATATCCTGGGATGACAAGAATATGAATTATGGTTGTAAGTAATTTCACCTGATATGATTGCATTTTTAGAGAATAGACCATTATGTAGATAAGAATGAATATCTAATCTGACACCTTATGGCACTCTCTAATACCAGCTGTAGCACCCTTGCCCTCAACCGCTCTGCGCAAATAAATAATGAAATAATGGCAGGATGGGTCGTCACCCAAAGATAACCTTAGATTAACATTAAAAAAGTAAATGTCTACTAAGAGGCCTTTTAGTTTGCTAATACTAATACTCTAAGGCATCTAGTAAACAACTACTTAGACATATAATTGTGTCTCGAATTATCATATAAGGATAATCATAGACTATTGATGGCTTGATCAGAGCTGGATTAAAGAATCAGATGTATATCATCCAAACCCTCTCATGGTTGGATCTGAGTTGATTCAATCTCAAAAATAGAACTGCAGAGGCTGACTAACTAGGATACACTCCATTAAATTATTATCTTAATTTACTGAATTTATTAATTATTAATTTCAATGTTATATGCATTTTAAAACTAATATATAATATTCATCAAATATTGTATGTCTCAACTAATGTGTCAAAATAGTAAAGCTCAAATCACAAGAAAGTTGTGCATACAAATTATAAAAGTAAAGCGGTACTACATAAAAATCTATGATATCATTTATTTTCTAATTTATTATTTCTCACTGTTCTAAGATTATGCAAGGTCAGGATCTCTAATATAAAGGCACTAAAGTCAAAGGATCTCAATTTCTCTAATTCTCATGAGCTTAAGATTAAGGCAAAACTTATAAAGTATAATCAAACTTAATAAGCTAGATTTTTAATCTTAAGTTAAAGTCAAAAGATAAAATAATCAAGACTAAAACTTATAAAATCTA
This sequence comes from Gastrodia elata, assembly GCA_016760335.1. Taxonomy (NCBI): domain Eukaryota; kingdom Viridiplantae; phylum Streptophyta; class Magnoliopsida; order Asparagales; family Orchidaceae; genus Gastrodia; species Gastrodia elata. The sequence goes on along the minus strand of CM028672.1, from coordinate 5,543,552 downwards.
ACTCTGAAAATCAAAAGCTACAATGTAAACTAAACTTAAGCTATTGAGTAATCTCATTACTCAATAATAGGGTAGGACTTAAGAATCTAATGCTGAGAATTAAATGATTAACCATTTAAAAATGTTATAAGGTTAACATGAAATCTTACTTAAATAATTCTTCTAGCTTAAATGAAGTTTAATTAGATTAATTCTGATTTGATAAGATAATGATCCTAAATGATAAAGGAAATGTGGATTTTCACATCCACATTTCAACACTTAGGTTAATTAGGTAAAATTTAGTGATTTAGGCTTTTAAGTCAAAACTAATGGTCTAAATTACCTTAGGTGATTTTAAATACTTAGTTTATTAATTTTTAAGGTAAAGGATAGATTGAGATGATTAACTTTTGTCCAAAATAACCAAAATGCCTCTCATTAAGGTCTAAAAGAAGACTTAAGGATATATGGTTCCAATTTGATTTCTTTTAATGCTAAGAGTTTTTTTACTATCTAATGTGAAGATTAATACTAAGAACACCTAATTTGGCTAAGGTTTGAGGCTAATGAGCTCAAATTAGAGTTTAAGCTCAATAATGAGTGATTAGCAAAATTAATTAGGGAAACCTAAATTTTATAATATACTTATGTTCTATTTAATTCAAGGAGTTCATAGACACTAAGATAACTAAAATCTAAGATCAAATGTCCTAATTATGAGCTAATTAAGAAAAGCCTTAAAATGGGTAATTAAGGGGATCAAAAACTTGGTTTCATTAATTGACATCTAAATCAAGCAAAATCAATGGCAATGGGTTACCTGTAGCACACTGAGTACAATGATAGTGAGTATGCTAAATTTAGACTTTAATTAATTAATCTAAGCCTTAATTATCATTTAGGGTAATTAGTGAGTGATTAGTAAAATCAATTATAGAAAAATAATTTTACCTTTACAAACATGTTTTTCTTTATTTGGTGAATATTTAAAGACCTAGAATATGAAATTTGGCTAATTATTGAACTTAATATTTACTAATTCATTTTTTAAGTGATTAAGCATGATTAAGGAAACTACTGACAGAAACCTAAATAATTTTTATAGATTAATGTACATAGCATTTTTTATTGAAATGTTATATTGGATCACTACATATGGATGTGATTTGACTATTTTATGATATTAATAGACTTAATTAATTCAAAAGGTGATTAGATAAACTAATCACCAAACAGAAAAAACTAATGATATAATATTCATTATTGTAATTTTTAGTCATTTAGAAATATAACATCAATATGCTTGGATATGTACATGTAAAGTTATGAAGTTTTGAAGTTAAAGCAATTAATTAACTAAAAAAGTGATTAGTGAAACTAATCACAAAACAGAGAATCTAATGGTATATTAATATTTATTGAAATTTTCTAAGAATTTTGAGATATAGCATCAATATGTTTGAAGTTGTGGTTAGAAAGATATGAAGCTTTGAAAAATTCAATTTAAATCGATAAATTATTATTTCTAAGGATCACTGCTCATAAATCACGCGGGATGAGCCCAACCAGGCCCAACCCGCACAGTAATCACGTGGCAAAACCGTAGTGATGGATCTAGGGCATCCAAATTCTCCCAACTCCGGCGTCCTCAAGAGATGAGCCATATACCGAAATGCCTCTCAGAGACCTTTCGATATGTACCAAAGCCGCCATCATAGGAGCACTATTTCGTTCAAATTTGTGATGCCTTAATTTGAGGGTGGGGAACTCAAAAATAATGTCGAATATTTCATTTGAGATCAATTTAATTATTTTAAGTTTTTAAGTATTTTTAATTCATTAAAATATTTAGGAAAAATGATAACTTCCAAAAATTTCCAAAATTTCACCCCATGCTAATTCTAATTTGGGGGGGATGAGTTTAATGGTGAACTCCCATTATGATTTGGAGGTCAATTTAATTTAGGTAACTTTATAGGTCAAATAATTGGCAAAATAGTCAATTGATCCAATTGAGGTATAATGGATCCCAAACTTTCAGAATTATGTTCTAATGATCATTTTGAGTATAATAGAACCAAAATTATAACTTGGTTTAGTCTAAATAAATCAAGATAACAATCTTGGGTTGTTACACATGTCATTCGAGAACTTGGATGATTTAATGAACAACCAAAAAGGACATACTCTCTACACATTTGAAAAAATTGGGCAACAAACTCTTATAAGTGGCATGGGGTAGGAGGCAACTTTGAATAGGTTAATCAACCATCTTTTAGAGCTAGAAGGTTTCCTTCCACAGTCAGAGAACAACCTATGTCTCCTTCGCTCATTAATGAATACTATGAATATGGTCAAGTGTACCACTCGGTGTATTTTGAATTTTTCCAAGGTTTGACATCTTACTCAAGTGGGACGTAACTAGTTCTCGTGACTACTTTTCCAATCATGCATCCTACAACTTACCTGATGATGGTGCTATAATCATCAAGCATCTCACTCAATGTCCTTTCGCTTAAGTGGATGGTAAACTTAGCTAGCCCCGTCAATCCTACCTTGGGCAATAAAATTGTCAAAAATAAGATGATAAATATGCAAACAATCGATGTCTATAACGTTCATTTGGCCAATAAAATAAGAGAGTGTTAAAATCTTAGTCACAAAGCCATGTAATTGTCTTATAAATCAAAAGGGAGAAAAATAGGCTGACACAAGCTAGTTAAGTCAAACTAGTTTGCATTGATAATAATAAAACAATTTAACAATATTAATAAGTAGTAATATATAAGTATTGTATTCAACAACAAACACATGTGTGTGCGTTTGTGTGTGTGTGTGTATGCATGTATATATGAATAAAAAAAGAAAAGAGATGAGAGATTGACATAGACTCACTAAATTGGTGAGAGGTCTTTGACGATTTTTGGTAAGGATGGCTATTGAAGTAGGGGAGAAGTGGAAAAAGAGTGATATCAAGGATAGACTTGAACTTCCCCACTGTGTTAGTTGACAAAGTGTGGGAACATTTTATCCTCTCCAACTTTATTTAGTTGGCTTGAGTCTGACTACTAATCAAAGAATTACTAGTTTAATTAGCAATTAAAGCATATCCCCTGTACAACAACAAGGCACATGACTAATGGTAGTTGACGAATAGTTAACCATCTCATGCACAACAAGATCGATGTGGCATACCATATTAGTGATATTATGGGAACACAATGGTAGAGAGAGTAAACATAAATTAATGCTAAAAGAATGATGATAATGATGATGATGATGATGATATTAATAATATTATTATTATTGATATTATTATTATTATTATTATTATTATCATCTTTAATAATTATAATAATAACAAATGTGGTACTTTAATTATAGTAATATAACAAATATTCATAATTATTTATGTTAATAATATAGTCTTAATTTATTAAATATATTAAGTGTTAATAAAATAATTGTGTACAATTGATTGCTAGGGTTAGAACTAAATGTTGTAATGAATGATTAAGTTTAAGAAAATTATTAAAAAAGATTAACTATTAGTTATATATATACATATATTCAAAAATACTAAAAAAAGCTTAGTTTATATAAAAGTTATCATAAAATTTTAAATATGAATTTTTTTATTTGATTAATATGTTATTTTTTATTGATTTTTAAATTGGGAAACTTTAATACCCAAATTATTTAATAGCCTTATTTTATAAATAATATACCCAAATAAACTATATTATTTTAATGTAAAAAAAAAATGTAATAACAGTCCTATTTTTTGAAAATATAATAAATTCTTTGAACAAAATTAGTGCAGCAATAGTTTTTATATTTTATAAATAATAATATTATATAAATTTTATTAAATATATGAATTATTATTTAATATTTAATATTTGAAATTATTAAAGAAAATAAAATTACTTTTCTTAAAGTTCTCCCAATTATGTCTCTAAAATTAAAAAAAAAAAATTATAAGAAAATAATTTAGCAAGATAATATATTTTCTTAATTTAAATTTTAGTCATCAATAATTTATTATTATCATGCATTTTGATTTGTTAAAAATATATTTTTTAAATATATATTATATTTATATATTAAGAGTATTGCTACACTTACACATCAGTATACACCAAAATATATAAATATGTATTAATCCAATATGTAAGTAGAATATATTTTTTTGTAGGGGTTTATATACAAAAATTAAAAAAAAAATTATTGATTCTGAATACTTTTTGATGTATATTCATATATAAGCATAGCATTTTTCATATATTAATAAACTGAATACTCTGCATTTAATCAAAAGAGAAAGACTATTTAGACCCTCGTATGGCATCCAAAAAAATACATCAAATAATATTGATGAGTTTTTTGAGTGTCACATTAATGAATCTAAATAATATTTCTCTCAACCAAATTATAAATACAATAAATTTAAAAATATTTAAATGCTTAAGAAAATAAATCATAGTGGACCCCGAAACATTTTCCAGATATTAATTATTAAAAAGGAAGAAATATCAACGCTATTTTTTTAAATAATAATAATAAAAACGACAGCTGGCTTAATCTCGTCATGAAAACAGTGTATAGAGTGGAATTTTTCAAAATAAATAAATTAAATACATATAAATTTTAAAAACATTAAAATATTTTAGATTATTCATATTGTTACATGGCTCCCAAATATTTTTCAAAATGTATTGATGATTAGAATTTAGGGAATTAAATGAAATAAAAAAATTTTATTAAATCTACTTTTACTTGTGATGCCCATAAAAATATATTTTTTAAATTTTAAATCCTAATCATCCATACTTTTTAAACAAATAAGTTTTGTTAAAGAATATTATAGGTACACAAAAATATACATAATAATATATAAATATTATGTTAATTTTAAATATAAGTAAATTATTGATAGAGTATATTTTTTATTGTGATAAAAAAAATAAAATATTATTACAAAATATTTTTTTTGTGGATATTCATGTGTAAATGTAGACTTTTCCTTTGTTATATTGTTCGATTTGATTGTCATATAATTATAATTTTATAATAAATTTATCATTTCAAATTTTAAAATATCTATTTAGCATTATAATTTTTAAATTAATGTCCGCTTTGTATTGCAATGAAGAGTCTAATTCTCACATTTTTTTTCAACTATGCGGTTTCTTTTTACTTAAAAAGTCTCTCCCTAGAGGAATTAATTATCTTTTTTTCCCCTCCCTGCTCCAAATTATGTGCAACATTCAGGATTTCAATTTACGAAATTTGGAAGGAAATAAATGCTCGAATATTTAATATGGTTAGCTTCAGTCCCCATTTTATTTTATCAAACATAAAAGCTAAGATAATTACCATTACTAGCAGTTGGCGATCATCATATTTGATTACGGCTTGAAAACTGGATCTTATGGAAGCTTAATCTTATTTTGACTCCTGGTCTGCTTCATTGGCCTAGCGGGTTTTGTCTTCAATATGTGATATTTTGCGGTTTTAGGCAGTTATTTTTTTGTGCCTGATGTGAGGGCGCGGCATCTTTTAATCCTGCTCTGTTTTGTGCCTGATAGTTGGCTTTTATATGAAGGGTTTTTCGGGTGGTGATTTCTTAATGTTATTTCTGGCTTTTTAAGGCAATAATAGATTATTTAGACCCCATTTGCCGGTTTGACGGCTTCCTTATAGCCTTGATACTACAGTGCTACTACACTGGTCTTCAGGATTGATGCCCCGGCAGATCTTTAGTCTTTTGTGAACCTCACAGTGGAGGAACTGAATCGAGAGTCTTATTGTTTTTTAAATTTCTGATTTCTATTGTTGTTATATTTTGTTTTGCTTTTTATATCAATTTGACATGAACTCATTTTGTATTACTTCATTTCTTTGAAATATACGCTCTTAGGCCCTCACAAACTTACAAAAAAAATAAAACAATTAGAATATATTTTGGGAATTATAATATTTCTTATTCAAAAAGAATTACCTTTATACTAAGAACATAATGCTAAAAATGTACCCGGAAAGGACCTTCTTTGTAAAGAGTTTCTTCTTAGTGATTTAGGGCTCTTGTAAAGTGTTTTAAGACTCTCTCTCGGCACAGCTGCCTAAGCACCCCTGATGGGGTCGCCTCAACCCCTTCTCCCTCCAGTCTTCCTCCCCCTCAATCTCGCACTGGTTTTGCGCTCACCACTGAGAGTAAGCCTTTTACCTTATCTTATGTTCCACCGACTTCAGAATTCTTCTTAGCGATTTAGGGCTCTTGTTAATTGTGTGGTTGGATTCAGTCTAGGCAAAAGACATACGTACAAAGCTCTATTGGAGGTGATGCAAAAAGCATGGAAACTCAAGGGGTCTTTATTTTTATTTTCGTTATCTGAAAACTAATACTTAATCAAGCTTCTGTATGAGAAAGATGTTCAGCTGATTCTACAATGAGGTCTTCAATTCTTCTTCAAATGTTTGTTTTTGGTAAAACCATGGACAAAAAACTTCATGCCTTCAGCAGCGATTTTTGAGTCTCTCCCGGTAGGGAACGAATATGTTATCTCCAAGGTACTTAGCCAGGCTGGGATTTTTATTATAGCGAATTCCCTCGCTATTAACAAAGTCAGACTCTTATTTGCAAGAGGATGTGTGGAGATCACTCCATCGTCTTTACTTCCTGACATAGTGGAAGTTCATTCAAATGATAAAATCTACAACCATACAGTGGACTACGATTGAACCTCCATATGTGCTTGTAAAATTCCATCAAATACTGCCAAAATTGATGAGCGATGAAGGAGTAGATCGAGACGCCAATGACATAGCCATCTTAGATCTACCTCTTCCTCAAGAAAGCCCATTAAAGAGACGAATGAGCTCCCCTCCTCTCTTCCAGCCATTACTGAAAGTTTATACCTTCTTCTATATCGATTTCTGAATACCATTTTTCATATCTTCTTATTTCTTTAGTTGAAGAGGAGGGCACCTCTTCTCTCCCTTTCACCAAAGCTTCTGGTTTAAATGTTCATCTGGAATCAAATCCAACTCAGATTTCTCCTTCCATTTTCTTCCCTCATTCTCCTCAGGAGCTGGTGGTCCGGTAATAGATTTATTCACCGCTGCATTGACATTAAAGTTTGAGAAAGTAAGAGCAATAGATTTCAATAAGCATGTTGGTCAATTCAAAGTAGCTAAAGTCATTAGTTGCAATTTGTGACATCCCCCAATTTTGATTCATAGCAAATGTACAAAGATTGGGGTGGCATCGTCTGATTTGCCGGAAATTGTCATCGAGATTTAGAATAATAACATGAGTACCACAGATAATTGTTCAGTTAATTTCAAAAAAAAAAGTATTTTTATTTCGATATGACAGTAATTACAATAGTAGACTTTTCTTTTTTATTTAAAATACAGAAACAAAATAAGAAAATGTGAAAATGCCCGGGTTAAACACTCATTAGAGAAAACTCCAAATACTTTGAATATCATTAATTATATTATATATAAGTAAAAAGTGTGGAATTAAATTTATAAAATACAGGGAAAGAAAGTAATATAGATAGAAGAGCCAATCTTTCCCTTTTTGAGGATTATCATAACTTTTTTAGTAAATTAACATTGAATAATAATTAAAATAGTAATAAAAGTGAATTATCACAAGTAAGTCACACTTCATCAATACTTGATATATCTATTTCAAATGTGAATAAATAATAATAATATCGTTGGAGTGGGCAATTCTCAAACTTTAAGTTCTGGAAAATGTAAATTGAAGATTTGTTGTATCAGAAAAAATAGTACCTCCCACTCAGTGAAGTCAATGAGAAAGATTGGTGTGTACTTGATAGAACAGTTCTTGGCCTAGTTCATCTTTTCTTATTCTCTTCGGTAGCTTTCAATATTGTGGCATCCCCCAATACTAATTCCAAGCAGAGGTACAGATATCGGGGTAGCGTCATCAGACTTTGTTGGGGATTGTAGTAGATATTTAGAATAATAATATAAGCATCACATATAATTGCTCAATTAATTTGAAAATAAGAAAAATATTTTTATTTTGATAAAGTAGTAATTATTATAGTATATTTTTCTTCTTTATTTAAATTACAGAAAGAAAATAAGAAAGTAAAAGTGTTGCGATTGATTATTTGGTGATATTATACTTCAACATCATCCAGATATGACATTTATAACAAAAATTCTCGGGTTGAATACCCATTAGAGAAAACTCTAAGTGATATTATTAAATACATTATATATATAAGAGGAAAGCATCAAATTAAATTTGTAAAATCTAGGAAAACAAAGTAATAATAATTGAAGAGACAATATTTCCTCTTTTGAGGATTATTGTAGCTTTTTTCTAAAATTAATATTGAATAATAATCAAAACACTAATAAAAGTAACATGTCACAAGTAAGTCATACTTTATCAATAATTGATATTTTTGTCTCGAAAATGAATAAATAATAATAATATTTTTTTAGTGAGTAATTCTCAAATCTTGAGAAATCAAGCACCTCTACTTGATTATCATAATTTTGCGTTCTAATATAGCATATATCATTTCACCTATAATAGCCTTTTGCAAGCACAGTCATAGTATCATTATATCTTCTAAAGCATAATGATAACGAACTAGTCCCAATCTAAATATAAAATTATATTATGTATATATTATAAATAAGTTCAACAAAACCCCATTTTTATTTAATCAAGATCCCTTATCTGTTCTTGACAGTATCTCAAATAGTGAGAGTATGCTTAAATCATAAAATTTGTAATGTTTAAAGTATAGCATAAGTATATAATTAAATCAATGAGATTTGTGAGTTTAAAGCAGAGCAAAATACATATAATTTAATCAGCATATATAAATATACTTTATTATATTTGGAGTACTTATTTTTCTTACCAAGTTAACCTTTTGCAAATTTGTGTATAAAATTTTTTATTAGCAAGGTGATGATTGATTTCTTATAAAAATATACACTTTTATTATCTTCTCTCTCTCTATTTTTTTATTAATAACAAGAATAAACATAAATATGGATAGAAGAGGATGATTGAAATGACAAAAAAGTAGAGTAACGTAAATAATAATAAGGATAACGACGGTGAAAAAAATTGTGAACCAAGAAAAAAAAATAACAATAATAATAATATCGATATTATTATTATTATTTATTTTTATAAGATATGAACATTACATGAGTGTTATTATTCTTTTAGAGAGAAGATATAATAATAAGAAAGAAATAATAATGTGTGTATATTTAATTAGAGAGGGAAGTAGGGATAATAATTATTGAAAATTTTTATGATAATAATAGAAAAGAAATAATATTATAATTTTTTTATCATAATTTTATGTACATATATTTATTTAAAGATATAACATTAGGATAATAATAATATAACAACAATAATAGTTATTATTATTGATATTACCATTATTATTCATATAATGATAATAATAATAATAAGTAAAATAGTATACTTATTATTATTATCATTTTTGTTAATAAAAATGGAGATAGAATATTATTATAATAATATAATAATATTATGAGTATTATGATCATTATTATATGATGATAATAAAAATAATAATAAACAAAATAATATATTAATTATGAGTAGTATTATTAATATTAGAAGATGATAAAAGAGAGAGAATAATATAATAATATTAATAAGAGATAATTACTATTATAGTAATATTTAATAATAAAAATAATAGTATTGTTATTATTATTATTATACACATAATAATAAGTATAACAATTTATATACTTATTATTAGTATGATTTATGATTATCCTTAGTGATAATGATAATTTATTATCATCTAATGATAATAATAATAATATTTAAGAATTATTATTAATATTATTATTACTTTTAATAATAATAACAATAATAATAATAATAATAACTTATGCTATTATTAGTATTATTATTATTATGTTAACATAATATAATTATAAATATAATATTATATTATACTATAGTATATATATATAATATATATATATATATATATATATATATATATATATATATATAATTCATAATTAAATAAAATTAAAAGGACATTAAATAAAAGAGCAGAAATGCATAAAGAAATGTTATGAATAAAATAAAAGTTATGAGCATAAATAAAGTTAAGAGCAAAAATAAAAATTAGTGATTAGTAGTTTAGTGTTGGAAGTCAAAATTAATATTTAATTATTTTTATCTCTCATTTAAAATTTTAATATTTCGATTTGTCCATAAAAAATTTCTCACTCATTTTTCATCTTTATGGTCATTCTTATCGTTTAAATGGTGTTCGCTGCAATGAGGCGACGACTTACCGAGGAGGTGGGGAATGACTTTGGATGAGTTTGGTAGGCTATCGGCAATGTGTCAGCACGACAAGGTGGAGGAACGAGGGTTAGTCATTGGTCGGGGAAGGAGAAGAAGAGTGAAAAGAAAGAGGAGACTGCGGCATTGTTGAGGGGGGAGGGAGAGGAAGGCTGGGAGTTATCGATGAGGTATGGAGAAGGGGGAGAGAGCTTGATGGCCTGTCGGAGGTGGAGGAGGAGGTGGTTTTCAGAGAAGAGGGGGAGGTCTCCTTTTATAGAAGAAGGAGGAGAGTGTAATGACCCAAATCAGGAACTTAATCCAATACTAGGCATTATCATAGTACTTAACAATGAATCTAACTCAATATTAAGTACTATGTGACCAAGAATCTTTTTAGGCAAGGAAGTTAGTAGTAATATGAATAAGTAAATAATATATGTGTAGGATCATCTAAATCCATTATCCAAACCAAGCATGTATATAAGAATGAAAGATACATTCATCACAGAAAAAAAAAAGAATATCAAGAGTCAATATTATTACAAACAGATTTAAATGTTATAAAATACACTCATTCTCACAAAAAATAGTAAGTTGTGCAAATCTTCAAGCTAATGATGGTTGGTGCTTGTCTTAACTCCAAGATCCACTAGATGCTCTTGATTTATCATATTTGATATTTAATACGATGGAACACAACCACCAAAATAAAAACAAGTGATTAATACTTAAAAAGTCTAAATACATTTTAAGATTATACTATGTTTTATTTAGATTTAAGTGGATATCACATTAGTCATTTATAACTATTTGAGTAAGTGGAGCACTAACCATCAAAGGAAGCATATGAAAGTATGCAAAAATAATAAAGTAAAGTACTCACATGTAGTTTACTTTAGATTGCATCAAATAAGTAAGGAAATTATACATCCTATAAGGGCTAAAAACTACTAAAGTGTATATATAAACATGAAGGAATACATGAATATACTCATTAGAACTATGCTAAGTAATATTAAAAGAGAGCAATGCAAGCGTAAAAGTAAGTGAAAATCAACAAACATTGCAAGTAAGTAAAGTAAAGACTTGAATAAAATAAACAACAATAAAAAAAATATTGTGTAGTAAAGCAAAGTAAAGTTCAATCACAAGAACAGAGTTAACATAGTCAAAGACTATAATAAGTATGTATAGTTAAAAGACTATGATAAGTAGCTCACAATCAACAAGATTGTCATAAAAATAATATTAAGTTAGTTATCTTATGAAATACTTTATTTCATATATAAAGTTATAGAATAAATGAGTCAAGCACTTATGTCTAACCATGTAAAGTTGAGTTTCCCATAACACACACACTCTCCCTCTATGATATGTATTGTCTCCTTATTACTCCATAGCATGCCCTGACATATAGTTCACCATATGAAACCCTTATGTTTAATGTCTTACAATTTTATTCATTCATAATGTCTTTATAAATATTCAAGGTTGTAGTCTCAAAGCATAGCAGATACAAGAAATTCAAGTTAATTGAAAACCATATGATATATATTATTATTTAATTTAATTATACACCTTAATGATTGGAGCTAATCAAGCTCCCAATTAACTTAGACATTAGCAACCTCTAAGTCAATTAAAAGATAATATTGTAAGTAATTGAGATTTGGAAATTAGTATTTTGATTAGGGATTATTTAGATGACAAATAATTTATTATAAGTATATAAATGTAAGATGATTTCAATCCTAACATATTGTTAAATTTACTAAAATTATCTAGCTACTAGGTTTAGACTAAGTCTAAGGTTTTATAACCAGAAGGTAGATTTTATATTTTCTAACTTTAGAGCTTACTGTGACTAATAAGGGTTTACAGTGGTACTAACTTATAGGATCACTAAGTTGACTAGGTACTTGCAAATGAAGGCCTTATGTGCAAAATTATGGAAGGGCTTACCAATCTAGTAGTTTCTAAGTTTAATTAAGTGCACTAGCAACCTTAAGATTTATTAAGGAACTAAAATACTACAATGAGCTAATCATTACTAAGTTACATGTTAAGAGAAACAATGGTGGATTCTATACTTAAGATGTGGCCCCCGCCCCCATCGTGGTTCTATTAACATATATGTTAACACAATTACGATGGACTTATCGTCACAGTGCAATCCCTCACTTGCCATATATATAACTAAATTCTTCACTAAATGATCATACATGAATATCAGAGTGCAAAAGAAAATAACAATTAACATCCATGTAACCATAATACAGAAATAGAGTACCATTCAGCTCAGAATAAAAATGTGTAGTAAAGGAAATTACAACTAATGCTTGTATTATTACAACATTTAATTAAAGTTTTATAAAAGCAGAAAAGTCACTCATCTTTACTGAAAATAAAAGAATAACCTAATTAAGGCTCCTCATCAATAAGGCGCTCTTTCTCCTGACTCTATTCCTTCGCTGGTACTATCTCCACAAAATGCTTATAAGCTGATATTCTCGGTTTCACAATGCTAGGGCCCAGCCAAAAAAAGAAGAAGAACTGGTTAGATAACGATCTAAGTACATTTTAGGTTGTTAATTTTCATATATTTTATGATATCACAAACCATCCTAAACAATTTGGAAGCAGCAATACATCAATAGAAAGGAAATAAGCCATAAATCATATATTTAGAACTTAAACAAAATGTGAGGTAAATAAACATACCTCAACCTAAAGCTACAGAAAATATTAAGTATTTTATATATGATAACTACTAAATACAAGAAAAACCCCTAAACAAATATAATCAACTTTACTTATGCTAATTTTCTGAAATAAACATAATAAAACTGAACTGAACTGAAATCCAGCATCCTAACATGCATGCACATAAACCAAAAGTAAAAACACATATAAGCTGAAAATACTGTAAATCTTATAAATACTGAAAATAATAAAAAATACTAAAATATTGAAACAAAATTGAAAGTAACTGAAACTAATTGAAAGTAACTGAAGCTTACTAAAATTATTTTTATTGGACAGGTGCTGCTAGCCCGAACTAATCCCTAAATCCTAATTATCGATCGATTCTAGCATTCAAGCAACTAAAAAGGACGGAAATCCAAGTGAAATTGAATGCTAACAAAGCTTAATTATCTCAGGTAGGATATGTGCCTAAACTTGTAACGACCCAAGTTATTACTAGGACAATTAATACTAAAACTGACTCAAAAATCACGATCCCAAGTGACTTCAAAATTATGGTTAACCAAAAATACTATTAGATAGAGTATATATTTTTTTATCATAATGCTCAAACTTGGGAGCAGTTTAGAAATTGATACTCCTGAATTAATTTCTGAATTATTTAAATTCAGTAAATTGAAAAATTAAATATAGTTCAAAGTCAATAATTTTAGGACTGTTAGATTAAGAATATTATAAAAATGCTACACAAAAAGTTTCGTCAAATTTGGAGCTCCTGATTTACAATAATTAATTTTTAAAGTTTTTTTCTTCAGAAATTAATATAAAATAAAATATTTCTCCAAATCGAGAAATTTTGGTGCGAGCCTGTTCATCTCATCAATATACACTTTTGTGTCAATTTTGTTATTTTTTTGGAAATAATGGAGGAGAAAGAAAGAAGAGAAAGAGAGAGGAGACAGAGAAGAAGGAAGGGAAAGCTAATTTATACACTCAAAGCATTTAAGAGGAAGAGAAACTAAATTTCTCATATTGAATGGAGGAGAGAGAAAAAGAATAAAGAATTAAAAAATACTATTAGATAGAGTATATATTTTTTTATCATAATGCTCAAACTTGGGAGCAGTTTAGAAATTGATACTCCTGAATTAATTTCTGAATTATTTAAATTCAGTAAATTGAGAAATTAAATATAGTTCAAAGTCAATAACTTTAGGACTATTAGATTAAGAATATTATAAAAATGCTACACAAAAAGTTTCGTCAAATTTGAAGCTCCTGATTTACAATAATTAATTTTTTAAAGTTTTTTTCTTCAGAAATTAATATAAAGTAAAATATTTCTCCAAATCGAGAAATTTTGGTGCGAGCCTGTTCATCTCATCAATATACACTTTTGTGTCAAATTTTGTTATTTTTTGGAAATAATGGAGGAGAAAGAAAGAAGAGAAAGAGAGAAGAGACAGAGAAGAAGGAAGGGAAAGCTAATTTATACACTCAAAGCATTTAAGAGGAAGAGAAACTAAATTTCTCATATTGAATGGAGGAGAGAGAAAAAGAATAAAGAAAATTAAAAAAATTTATATATGTACCTCCTTCTCCCCTCATCCTTCCACATCCTCTCCCCTCTCTCATTCCCCTCTCACCTTCTCTTCTCCACCCCGCCCCATCCCCCCCCCTCCATGTCCCCCTTTTCTTCATCAGCCACCACCGATTTCCCTTAACCAACATCTAGTAAAACTTCATCAACACTAAGAAATAGGTTAAGAAAGGATGAAAAAGGCGAGAGGCGGGGCAGTGCGGCGGCAGGGGGAGGAAGAAGAAGAAGAAGAAGAAGAGGAGAGGAGGAGGAGGAGGAGGAGGAGGACGAGGAGGAGGAGGAGGAGGAGGGGCAGGGAGACAAAGGGGCAGGGAGAGAACGGGCAGGGCACGGAGGGGGGGCGGAGAGAGAGGGCGAAGGGCGAGAACGGGGAGGGCAGGCAGGGGCGGGGAGAGAGAGACAGAGAGAGGGGCGAAGGGAGGGAAGGGGCAGGGCAAGAGGGGAGGGAGGAGAGAGAGGGAGAGAGAGAGAGAGAGGGAAGGGCAGCAACGGGCGGGAGGGAGGGGCGGGCGGGCGAGAGAGATAGAGGAGGCGAATTCTATAATTATTACTAATAATAATAAAAATTATTATTTTTAAATATAAAAAAATAATAATAAAATATTAATATTAATATTTTTATTAAAATAAAATGAATGATATCAATCTTTTCATTTAATTATTTCATTTACAATTTTTTCATCGCTATTAAGCTTTGCCCACTTTAATATATTTATATGAGAACGTGTGCTCAAAATTTGAAATAATAATCAAAAACTAGTATTATGAGTTTATTCAAGTTGATCTTAGGTCTGTACAGATAATACGTTATGCTGGGATATGCTGATATCTGGAGAAATAAAGAGACTGCACATAACTTTTGAGAGGGAATATATAGTTAGTCAGTAACCCATATCTTAGATAGTTATATAGACATATTTAATTTCTCGATTATTCTGTAACTTTGTCTAACATAATAAATATTATATATTAATGTATTTTTTTTTCATAATGAGCACATATCTTAAATATGTATATTGTATTTATAATCCTAACATTTTTGCAAATATATCCTACTTAAATATTGCATATTATTTTATTTGTATATGTTTCTCATGTAGAATAATGCCGCTTAATATTATGTGTAAATTTTGATATTCTACTGTAACTGCCCAAACTCTTAAGCACCAAGGTATTGTCTGCTTTGACCTGAAAGGCCTCACGATTTTGCCATCAGAAGATAACTTCCCAGCAGGTCACCCATCCTAGGAGTGCTCCCACCTGAGTATGCTTAACTTTGGAGTTCTTATCAGGAACTCCACCGTTATCTGAAAAGGCGCATCGATGTTTAAAAGTTTCACTTATTACTAGATAGGACTAGAGGTGACCCCTATAGGCGCAAGAGGTACCCACAACCATGTAGCACCTTAACCATCATGGGTTCAAGAGGCTGCTCACATGAAGTGGTACTTTGCCCTGTATGGCACTTGGCTCCTATCTGACACTCTATGGTTTGTTCTGATACCATTTGTAAGAGCCAAAACTCTTAAGCACCAAGGTATTGTCCGCTTTAGCCTGAAATGCCTCACGATTTTGCCATCAGAAAATAACTTCCCAGCAGGTCACCCATCCTAGGAGTGCTTCCACCTGAGCATGCTTAACTTTGGAGTTCATATCATGAACTCCACCATAATCTGAAAAGGCGCCTCGATGTTTAAGAGTTTCACTTATTACTACTTAAGTGGGTCTTCACATCTACAAACTTTACTTAGACCTTTGTGTATAATTAAATTTTTTTCTTTTTTTCTTTTTTTTGGTTTGCCCTATCATATACATATATATTTATTTATAAATAAATAAATAAATATATATATATATATATATAAACATATGTATGGCAGATTAGGAGAAATCTCTAAATCAAGTCTTTGAGAAGGAGCCGATGTAAGATGGAGCAACTTAATGCAAACTTAGATGCTTATTTTTCTTAAATTTTAAATTTTTACTTAGTATGTAATAGATTTTGTAAAATAATTATTATTATATTATAAATATATTTCTTTTATTATTCTAGTATTTATGAATGTTATAATAAATATGAAAATACATATTTTATACACCTCTAAATATATTATTATACTAAATTCTAATATATCTTGGGAAGTGAGCACCTAACACTAGATTAGCTATGCTAACTTAGTGCCAGGTCACCCAAGACTAAAGAATGGTTCAAGGAGTTTCAACATATTCTAGAGGTTAAATTCTATAATAATCCTAGGTTATTACTTAGCTTAATCTTAGTTTAATTGCAACCTAATTATTATTCTATTGAGTTGATCTAGTCATTAGAATCAAATATTGAAATTTTAGAGTGATTTAGAGCTCAATCAAATAATTAGAATATTTAAATATATTTAATTAATTAGAAATTGAGATATTTAAATTAACCTCAAAATCAAAATCCGACTTCGCCATTACATCATCACCCCCAAATTAACTATGGGTGATATTTTGGACGTGTTGAAAGTCGTCAAATTTTCTTAAATATTTTAATATATTAAATACCCTCGAGAAAATAAAATAATTAAATAATCATCGGAATCAAAATCCAACTTCACCGCTAAATTCCTCACCCCGAAATTAACTATGGGTAAATTTTAGAATTTTTCGGAGCACGTTTGTTAAATCTGAATTTTTAATAAATTCAAAATTAGAAATAAATAAATTATTTATTTCTTTAAATCAATTTCTCTCTTTTTTCCTGTGCCTGTCAGCCCCATACCCCAATTTGGCACCTCCCTCTCCCATACCATTTGCACGTAAGGCTGAGGCCCCTCTCCTCTTCTCTCATCACCTCTTTAGCTCCCATAGCCCATGCTCTCCTCCTCCTTTAAGAAGGAGCTCAGCCCCTCCTCTTCCTTCCCTTGCACTTAAATTGAAGTCTCCTCTTCTTCTCCTTCCTTCATTGCAAAGCTTTGTGCTGAAAGAAAACCCTCAAGCCCTCCATCCTTGCAAAAGATAAGGTACCCTTTTGCTTATTCTTCCTTGTGCTCTCTTCATCTGATTTATCAAGTACAATGATTGGCATATTCATTAGCTATAGTATGGAATTTATGTGTGATCGTCGAGCCTCAATCAGACTCAAATAAGTACGGTCGAAGCTTGTTCTCCATTAGAAAAACTGTTAAAAAGATGTATGATTTTTTTATACCGATAGATAGGGCATCAATTTTTGCTCGTTAGGATAATCTATCATGCCGATTTTGGTATCAATGGAAAGGTCTCGGAAAAATATTTTCATAGGTATATGGCACCACACTTGAGGTGCCTAAAATTAGGATAATTTGGGTGCGATGGGAGACCCGTTACGATTTTCGCACAAGCAAAATCACCGTCGGGCGCTACAGCGGGTCATAGCGCCCGATTTTCAAGTTGAAATACGCCGTGGCGTGACGCAGCGGCATATAAATATGATGAAATTAAATTAAATAAGCTGCAGCACTGAAATTCATCGTAGCACGCCATAGCGCGTACACCTCAGAAAAATAAGCACCACAGCGCCTGGCTCTCGACCTGTGAGCGCTACAGTGCGTCGTAGCATCCATCTCTCAAGAGCTCTAGCATCATAGCCCCTAAAAGTGCTACAGCATGTCACAACGCTGAAATTTGTCGCAGCGCCTAAAAGCGTTGCAGTGCCACATCGCTGAAATCAGCCGGAACACCTGAAAGCGCAGCTGCGCGCCGTAGCGTCCAAAATGTCTGAAAGTTTCCAGAACTACCCAGGATTGCCCAGATTTATGATTTTTGACATTCTAATAACTCTATGACCCTAATGGGGCCAAATATATTAAATTTAAACCTGGATTTAGTAAAATTAAGCATTCTATGAATGTGTATATGAATTTCAATGAGAAATCCACCATTTTACCATGAATAGCATATTTAAAATCTCCTAAATATTTACTTGAATATTTTGTGCCAAATAGTAATTAGTGTAATGGCCTTGATTGCTTGATGTTTTAATCAACATGATGTTTATATGTTTTATTAACAAAAGTTATATATTAGAGAACTTTAAAATTAATTTGGACACCTTGATTTACTTAATTTGATATTAAACTAAAATTGAACATAAGAATCTTAAGAAATTGATTAAGTAAATAGTACTTAATCTAAATTTGAAATTTATTATTAATAATATGCTAATAATATATTGATTGGTTATTGATCTATAAATCAACAAATTGGTCTTAATTGGGTAAGGATAGGGGTTAAACCCTAACCTCTTTGATTAAGACTTGAACCCTTAATCACTTAATCAATTAACTTGATTAAAATATAATTCAACTAACATTATTTTAATAATACATTTGATTTAGTATTGACCTTAAATTATTAAAGTAAAAGTCATAAGGTTAATAATTAACTTATATGATTGAAATATCTGAATCTAAGCTTAAGATTCTTGATTTTCTCTTATATTATACTCTTAGCATAAAAATGATAGTAAAACTATATTGATTTATGAAATGATCTAATCTTATTAATATTCTTGATTTTATCTTATGATTGTAGAATTTGATGTGATCAAATGGGTCTAATCATATGATCTGGTTAATTTAATCTAAGCCCAATAAGTGAATCTTATGAATTTAGTTTAATTGTTAGAAGTGTAAGATCTTGATGATCTTACTATATGAGTGTTTTGAAATGTTTAAATGGGATAATTAATGCTAATACATTAAGGAAAGGCTTATTGTGATATATTGAGATAGGAACTTAGATGATTTTTCTTAATCTTAGAAGTTGATCTTAAATCTTATTGTAGAATTCACCTAAGACATTAGAATAAGATTTATCTCATGTGGTAGTAACCCATATTGAGTGACCTTTTGGTCACATCATTAGAGCCTTAAGTAGGACTCACCCAATTAGAGTAAGGATTTATAGTTTTGATAAATCCTTACTTATTAAATAGAATTGACTGAGCTCGGATTATTGGTTGGTTATGATCATGCATACCCATGGTGCTAAATCACTTCAGTAATATTCAGGTTTGGATGAGTCACTCCAATGTGGACTTATGACTAGTGCTTTCCTAAGGGATAAGCCGAATACAGTCCTGTTAGAGTAAATTATCCAAACTTAAGAGAGTGAGCTAGAATCTTAGTTTGGGAGAATAATAACTACAACATGGTTCTTCCTCCTATCTTGTGTGCGTCTTGATAAGTATACTTACAAGCAAACTAAGTGCTAAATTCATCTTCTTGGGAACATACAAACATGTGTATACAACTTTTCCAATTGATTATTTCAAGCAAAAACCCTAAACAAGAAAAACTAACTATTAAAACTAAAATCTATGAGTTAGAATTATTCTAGCAAGATTATGCACAATGGAGACATTTGAGTCATAATCTAATTTTAAAGTATTTTTAGATTTTTTGGATTTTTAAGTCATGTAGTATAAAGACATAAGCATAAGCATAAGCATGATATACGAGTTTCAGTAATGATTTATGAGTTACAGAATATTACATACATCAACAGGGGAAACTCAAGATGTTCAGACATCAAAGTAAACTATATTTCCCAATATGATGTATGTAGATATATGACCATACAGCTTATAGCAGCTCAATGATAGTTCAATTACATGTCAATGGCATACAGTATTATAACATATTCATATGCATAATTATAGTGGCATACAGTATAGTTTTACATGCTATCTACTTAATTTCAGATCATATACTATTTTTTTAATTTATTTTCAGTATTCAATATACAGTCAGCTTTGCCTTACTTTAATTTTATATAGTTTCAATTCTTTAGTTCCTTTTACAGATTTTCTGTAGTTTTATTTACTTTACCATTTTATATAAATAATTATAACTATTTAGATTAGTTTTGATGTGTTAGACTTATTATCTAACATGTGGTACTTTTAGGATCCAGCAATTTATTAGATTTTGAGCAGCATGTTAAACCATGTCAAGAGGACTCACAGAAGATTCAAGAGGAGTTCGTGGAGCCTTAGTGGACCCTCCTTTAGTCTTGCCAATTTCATTCTGTGTTTATTTCAGTTCAGTAGTTAGACTTTATTTCAATACTATTTTAATAAATAGTTTGTAATAATTCTGGATACATTTACTTTTTTATTCTGGGATGAATGTTCCTATTCAGTTCTGTGATGAATATTTTGGTTGTATGTTTAGTTTCCACACTATGTTTATATATTACTTATATTTAGTATTGTGATGTGATAAGCATACTGGAAATGCTGATATTATATATATATATATATATATATTGGATTCTTCATGTTGTATTTTAAATTCAATGTATGTATTTCTCTAATACTTAGGATAAGAATACTACTCTTATCTTAAGTATTAGCTCTCGACCCTCCTTTGAAGTTGAGTCAGCAACCCTTCAAATGTGTTATAGTTCTGGGGAGATGGGATATTCCTTCCCGAGTGGCGCATCACTCCGCCGCCGAAATTGACTATGTTATCTCTTTTGTGTGCGGTGACGGGGTGGAGCGCTACAAATTCAATCTCATAAGCTTCCTTGAGCTCATCAAGATCAACTGGGGTCTTGAACACCAAGACACTCATTGTAACACCAGTGAGAGCAAATGGAGCTCGCCATAGGTCGACTGGTCAGCAGAGATTTAGGAAAATGACTATGGAAAATTGGGGGCGTTATAGCGATTTCTCAATGAGCAAAACACTTCAATGAGAAATCACAGGGCTATATATATCCTGAAGCTCTAAGGGAAGCTCAAGTTAGGACTTCCTTGAGGCGGTCCGGGGCCTTGAACTTGGCTCGACCCGATTGAGGGAAGCCTGGGAGGAATGGGGTACAAGGACCATTGGAGTTGGAGAGGTAGTGGGGGACAGAGAGGATCCCTCGTACTGCTAATGCAATAGACGGTTGAGATCTATTGGGTGCGAATGGGAAGCTGGAGATGAACAGTAAACGGGAGTGTTCTGTCCATCTGATTGATCGAGTGGGAGAGCGGGATGGCTGGCTGCGCCCAGGAAATAGCTGCCACGGGGGAAGATCCCCGCAACGAATTGTCCGTAGTCCGCACAGCAAATCCGAGTGATCGGTCGACCGTTAGAGGGTTAATTGTGCAATTAAGAATTTTGGCAAACCTGAATTTATAATTTTCCCAATTTAAATTAAATTCAATTTAGACTTAAATGACCTCCAAAAATTCTCAAAAATTCATCTCTATCTAATTTGAGTGTGATGAATTCAAAAATACAATCAGATTTTGATTTGTAGATCAATTTAATTTAATTTAATTAATTTTTTGTCATAAAATTGGTTAAACGATCAATTAATAAAATCGAACCTCGATAGATCCAAAATTTTCAGGATTAGGTCCTAATGGCAATTAGGAATCAAATAGAACAAAAATTAAGAATTGATTTAATCTAGATTGAGCATGATAACAACTTAGAATTATTACACATAGGGACTCGAATAATTATAACACATGGAAATGACAATATATAAATGGGCAATTAGTGGATTGGCTTTGCGAACTTCTTGGATGAATTTCAGGAGTTCTCTTTTGCTTTGCGGATGGATTGGCTTTTCTTTTTTAAGGCGTTAAAGGATTGTGATGCGCTTCACATTGTATGATTTGAAGAGATTTCTTAAAGGAATGATCCGCATATAGTCACGGCTCCATATTGACTATCTAAAGTTCCAAATCCAGCTATAAAAATAATTAAAAAAAGAATTACAGCACAACTACAGCAGAACCACCTGTCATCCGCGCGCGTTCTCCATTCTCTGCTTAGTCTTAGAGATAGAGAGAGAGAGAGAGCACAGGCAGGACTGTTGCGTAGTAAGCGCAAAACAGAAGTCTTCGATAGAGCATTTTGGTGCGAACAAATGGACAGAAGAAATATATAATTCATTGAAGCTCTCTGTAGATGTCTTTCTCCCCGCTAAGCTTTGATTTCAAAGCCATCTTTGACTGCTGCTCTGAAGATCGATTTGCGTGTATTTCTAAGAATTAAGCTTTGATTTACTCTGCCGATTGTGCATCATTAAATTCAATTTATTGCTAACCTTTGCTTCATATTTAGAAGTAAAGGTGCATTTGATTGCTTTGGATATTATCTGTTTTAATCTTTATAGCCTCAAGAATTTGTTCTCAAAAGATAACTCCCATCAAATTACTCATCTTGATGTTGAGATCTATTCTATGAATCAAATAAAATATTCTCATCACAATATAAACATGCAAGAACAGAAAAAATACAGCACAAACACAAATTTTACGTGTTTCGGTGAAAAGCACATAGCAGAGGAAAAATATTCACTATTCCATGGAGGGCTTACAGTTTTATGATCTCAATTCTTCTACAAGAGACATACAACGAGATTCAAATCTTGTTTTTCTTCCACACACTTCCAATCCCTAGCTTTACTTCAAATTTTTGAATGGGGGCCGAGAAAAGTGTCAAGAATAATACCATAACCTGCTATTGTTGATTTATAGACCTCTAAAAATGGGTCCTGAAAACAGCGGGCGCTTGAGCGCGCATGAGCGCCCATGTTTCTACCTGTCAGGCACCTGGGCGCACCTAAGCGCTCGGGTTTCTGTCAATAAGACGTCTGGGTGCACCTGAGGCGCCCAGGAGCACCTGAGCACCTGTTGTATCAAAATTATACTCAACTTAACACTTGGGAGCGCTCTCACTTAACAATGAAGTTTTTATTAGAAACTCTATCGTTATCTCAGAAGACTCATTATTATTTAAGAGTTTGCTTAATTATACATAAGAAAATTTTACATCTCCAAAATGTAAGCAATTGGTGCCCTCATAAGTATCCACACATAAATCCAAGAATCATCTATTTAGTAGATAGGACCCCACCATGAAGCACATTATCCTATCATTAGTTCAAGGGATAGCTCTAGATGCTTGACCACTTCCCCTACAAGATGTGCAGTCTCTAGAGCAGTTCACAATATGTGTCATTGCAAATTATCTCTACTAGGCACGCACAATCTACTCCCGTGCAAAATATAACCATCGTCACTTGGAGCTTTATCCGAGATTTAGTCGATCCATGTTGTTGTAGATTAGTTGGGCCGAGCCAACTTATATTAGGAAAATATCAATGAAAGAAAGCGAGGCATTGATTAAGTAGAAGTAAGCGCACTATGTAGCCTAAAACATGTTTAGCAATAGTACTCTTAGCATATTGATTTGTGTTGAAGTAAATAGAAAAAAATACGGTGATGATACTATAACAAGCGATATGATATTTATTTTCTTGGCTTTGGATGTGATATGAAATTTAATTTGGTAATGAAATAGTTAAGCTAAAATCACTATTGATGTACCTTTGCCAATTACATGATGTGAGGCCAATTTGCTATGGAGTATCACACAAATTTTCTTGTCTAAGTGAGAGCCAATCATCTCTCCTAAAATGAAACTTCTTAATACCATCAAAATGCATGCATTTAAAGGCACTCAACAATATGGAAGCACTAGGGAATAGCCACTTCTATTAAAGTTTACTACCTTTGATAGAATGTATAAAGACTTAACAAATGAGGAATAAGAAGTAAGGTTAGATGTATTTATTAAACTTTATTTAAACACCTATATATATATATATATATATGTATGTGTGTGTGTCAATGTTGTTGTAGCCCAATAGTTGATGCTCAAAATTTGTTATCCCAGGTCATTGGTACAAATTTCACCGATCACACATAAATAAATATATATATATATATATATTATAGAATGTACACCTTTTATCCATTCATATTATCATTAAACCTTATACTAAGCATTTTTTAAAGATCTTTAATGCATATTTAATTTGAAATTAAGGCTGTACATATAAGCAAACGAACACAACAAGTACTGACAATGAGATGGCCCATAATCTATGCGGAAACCTATCTAACAGGCCGGCCCAAATAAGGCCCATATAGTGACCTCGATTTCTCAGTTAGAGCCCATCAAAATACCAAACGACAAAGCTGGTCTACAAATTTACTGAAACTGTATATGACTATCTTTTTAATTCAAATTAATTAAAAAAAAAGCTAATTATTTTCATAATTTGGTAAGAAATTTGATGCTAATTGCAATTTGGCTTATGCATAGCCAGACTTAAGCATTCTAAATTGATCTGGTTGTCTTAAGTTGGCATAAACTGGCTGCTTTAAAAATCATTTTGATTAACACTTGTGCTAACTAATAAAGTATGATAATAATATAAATAATTGTTCGACGTTTGTGCGCTCTCAAGCACCCGCCTTTCCGCTATACGACACCTGAGAGACCCCTTTAATCGCATTGGACATTTGGGCCCAATAGCTCGTATCTCCAGCAAGGACCTGTAAAATAGTAAGTTTGGCACTTAGGAGGCCCGAGAAACAGTTTTTGTCTCGAAGGCCATTCTGGGCCGTTTCGGGCCCGTTCTGTGACCATTTCGCTCATGGTTGTGCCGTAATGCTTCCAAATGCATTTTTAAGCTCTTATGATTGTAAAGCATTCGTAGGCTCCGGTTAATTTGTAACACTTCCAAATGCATTTTTAAACATAAAGAATAGATCGTGTTGTCTTTAATCTATTCTGATTGATAATACTAATCATTGAAAATAGGAGTCAATAATCTTATATTTCCTTGTGAATTGTCCTTTTAATTACTTGTTAAACAAATCCTTAATAAAATAATGTATACTAATTAAGGGGCTCATTGATTCTTAATTAAGGTGCTAATTTGGTAGCTCTCTCAATTTTTAGAAGGAATAAGTTATACTTTGTCCCAATTCATATTTTAAAAAGAGAAATACTATTTAGACTCATTGATATTACACTTAAAAAAACTCATCTACGAAAATTTGTATATCATTTCAATACAAATTTTAAAAATAATATTTGTATTATTTTAATATAAATAAATATACACTAATAAAATAATATCCAAAATTTATTGAATAATTTTTTTTTGATGCCATTAATAAAATATCATTTCTCATCCTAAAAGCCTAATTTTTATTAATTATTGGACTTAAAAATAAAATTTAAAGTATAATTAAATAATCAAATGATTCAAACTTGCAGTGCTGAGATTCTTCCCTCGGTTTCTGACCAAATTGATGGACGGCGTGTTAAATGTAAACATTGGAAGAATACTGTAGAATATTTAAAAGTTAATTAATTAAGAATACTGTAGTTAATTAATATAATGATCATTATTTGATCTACTTAACGAACGATCTGATTTTTTTAATAAGATGTGACTGCATGCTTGTGTTGAGGAAACAAACTTGGAATAAATTAATTTTTTTAATATATATACAAATAGATTCCAATATATATATATATATATATATATATATATATATATATATATATATATTTTATGCTATAACAGTGTCCAATAAATAATATTGGCTCAATAATAATTAAAAATATGTAAGAAATAAATAAATGTGTAGTTGGATAATAAGAGAGAGACTTAAATAAATATATATATATACATAGTTATTCAACACTAATATTTTTTTATTTTTACATATATATATATATATCATAAATAAATACATTCAACCAATAATTTATTTACAGATTGAATTGACATATCATTTATATATTTTTATACATATTGATGTAAAAAAATAATAATACTCCTAAGTTAATTATTGAGAGAGAGATCATTCTCCTTTATTTTAATAATTAAGAGATAGTTGATGAACTTATAAAGCTTAATACTTAATCAAATTGATGAACTTACTGTCTAAACTCATATTATACAGTAAGTAATCTTTCTACTTCAATAAAATTTAGATTTGAGCCCTAATTTTTAAAAAATGAAATTTAGATTCTTAAGTAAGGGCAAAAATAGTTATTTTGCCTAAATTAAAATTTAAAGCCTCTTTAAACTTTAATTTCATTCTTAAACCTCTAAAATCAGTAATATAAATGATTTGAAATCATTTTAGAATATTTAAACTCATTAAAATGAAATTTTATGAAAAACCCTAAAAATCACTTTAAAATATTCTAAAGTCTTAATCCACCTCTGATAAGGTGAATTTAGCTCACCTTATATCTTTCTCAAGTTAAATTCATCATAATAGCAGTTAAATAATATCAAACATAAAGTTTAATTATTCTCTTAGGGCTTTCCTCCAAATCTATAGGATCTTACTTCTTTAGGATCTAGCTTAGAAATTAGGTTAGAGTTCATCTATTAAATAAATATGTACTTAATAGATGAAACATTGGTTTTATAGTTTTCTAGACTTTCATCCTTTATTTATGATTATTTTGTATTTAAATTTTAGATTTAAGATTAGAGATCCATCTTATTAAGCTTAACTTAGCTTAATAAGATAGCCTTAACTATAGCTCGTGAGATTTGGGTTAACATTATATCATTAAGATTAGAACATATTGGATTAAGAAGTTAAAATCTAGTACTTTTATTTTAACATCTTAATCCCCCAATTTTGATTTATATTAATCAAGATTGGTTTGGGATTCGTAAAATCATCAATTATGACGTTTGATTTATTATTTTAACTTAATTAAGCGTCATGTGATTTATATGTGTTAAAACTTGTTTAAGTTCTAACTTCTTTTAACTTGTAGGATCAATATTCTGGATTTATACTCGATAGCTGGATATTGGAGATCCTAAACTTGTATAAGTTTAGATTATATAGAATGACTTAATTAAAAAATAAGGTGATATCATAAAAATTGTTTAGTGCTATTTTATTCATTTAAAATTGTATGATATGCTTTTCTTATTTTGGACTTTATTATATATTTGGACACATTATATTGAACATAGAATAATTGATGAGTATTCTATGTTAAACTTTGAATACATTCATATGGCATTTTTATAATTAAAGGAGAAAAATTTAATGAAAATAACATTATTAAACTGTGTGAGTTATGTCTTATTTAGTCTGCATTCTAGTATAACTTTAATTTTGAGGTAGCTTTTGCTTATGACCACTTTTCGAGTGTGTGTTACTTTTGCCTAGGACACTTTCCTAGTGCGTGATACTTTAATCTGGGACTACTTTCCTAGATGCTCAGCAGGTAATTTTCAGATTGAATTAACTTTAATCTGTGACTCTTTCCTAGATGATCAGATGGACCTTACTTTTTGACAGAACTAAGTAGGAGTATCTCCACACTTTACTTTATACCCTTACTTTACATTTACTTTATTGTTACTTTACAGTTTTGGCACATCATTTGCTTTACAGTTCAGCATACTTACATACAGCAGTTCCTTAATACTTATAATTTTACATGTATGTTATACTTTTCAACAGTAAACTTTTACTTTATAGTATGTTAGGATATTAGAACTTTACTTTCAGTTAAATAATTTCATTTTATATTGTAACTAGCATATCTTAAGTTGATCATATTACTTAGAAATTTCCTTGTGCTTAGTAGATTTTATTATGTGTTACTTATCTCTTTTCTATAGCTTGAGTTGAGGTATGTGCTTACCTCACACCTTGTATGAGTTATAATTATGTTAATTATAACTTTGTCACCTTTCTTTGATGATTTACTGTTTCTACTTTGCTTAGATGTTGTGATATTATTTAAATTAATAATTTACAGTCTAAAATGTACTTAGACATTTTGTCTAACTTGATTTTTCTTTTGTTGGTTGGGGCCCTATTATTGTGAAACTGACAATGGTAAATTCTGAGCTTTTCAAAGTCGTGGAACAATCTAAAGATCTGATTCAGGAGGAGTGGTGTGCAAGAAATTGACAGAAATAAAATTTGCAAAAATTAGAAAATATATACATATATAAAAAAGAATAAAAATAACAGAAATTAAAGTTGCAGAAATTAGAAAATATATACCTATTAGAAAAAAAAGAAAATGACTAGAAATAAAATTGCAAAAATTAAGAAATATATTATATATAGAAAAAAAGAAAATGATAGAAATAAAAACTGCAGAAATTAGAAAATATATACATATAAAGAAAAAAAATAAAGTTTGCATAAATGAAAATATAATGGAATTGAATTATTTTAAATTGAATTATGGCCCAAATAACCTCCAAAAATTCTTAAACTTGTACTCCTAGCTTATTTGGGGTAAGGAATTTAAAATTACAATCAGATTTTAAATCTGAGGTTAAAATATTTTAGCTTTTAATTAAGATATCTAGATTGATCAAATGGCTAAATTAACCTAGAGAGATTTGATTGAACCAAAACTCTCAGGGTTGGCTTAAAATAATATATTAAATATAATAGAACAATAATTAATGCATGAATAATCTTAGATTAAGTTAGGTAACAACATAAAGTTGTTACAGAACTTCTATTCCTTCTTACAAAATTTACAATTGGTTTTCTCCTTCTATGAAGATTTGGTGGCCTACTATGGAAAATATATAAATTACTTTCTGTTATACAAATATGTTACATATCAAGTTATATTCCATCTCAAGCTTTATTAATGAAACTAATATGGAAAATATTGTCAAGTGCTGTGCAAATATAAAAAAAATTTTATCATTGATTGCTGGTATCTAAGTGGTGCTAATCTTAATGATGTGCAAATTTATATTAAATCTTGTATCGACTGCATTTATATAAAGTTTTATTTTTCCTCCCTATATACTAGGAGGGCAGTCGTAACCTCTTGCACCTTTGCCTGCTTTCTTACTCATTTTCTTAACAACTAGTGGCTTGATATTGATATCAAAGGAGATAACAATAATACTAATCCTTTGAGTAATCAGATGGACTGTCCCTATTCCAAATGTAAAATTTCACATTAAATTCAGTTTTTCCTCAAGTTAGATGGATGGAAGAGGTCGTGGAACCTTCTGAAGATCTGATTCAGGATGAGTGGCATGCATGAGAAGACTCTTAATTATTTTCTTTTACTTTGTGAGGATTGAGTGATCTTTACTTTACTGCTTAAACTTAAATATCATTTTGTAATAGTACAAGTTTAAACTGCTTTTTTTTTTTCATACTTGTATTCTGAGTTGTATAGTTCTTATCTGAATTGTATGGATGTTATTACTTGTCTTATTTTCGTACTCTGATATACTATAGTATACTCATTCAGTGATTGATTCTCTTTTGCTCTTCTCTTTAGGGCATATCTTCCCTTGGCATTTTGATTAAGAAAGACTATTCCTTAATCCAAATGCTAAGTGAAGGTTTGCCCGTTGACGACCACCTCTTAATTCGGATGATTAAGGGATGACCGCCACACTCACAGAGAAGCACAGATAGCCTGAACACTAGACTTAGCCCTCTATTAGCGATTTGCAGTACCATGAATCATTGAGACTGCCCAGAGCTCCAGAGAATTTAAATGGGGAAATTGAGAGATCGCAGTGAGCAAAGGGACTCACTTTGATGTCCTAAAGGTATTTATAGGCAATGAGAAGGCTTTAGACTGGTTGCCATGGTTGGGAGCCAGGGTATAGGTTCAGGCCGAGGGAGAGGCATGGTTCCAATGGTCGAGGGCAATTCAGAAAGATGGCAGCCAAAAAATCGTTGAACTCGAGGGCAGAAGGGGAAGATCAGGGTGCCCATACTGCCACTAGGCCTACATATGGTCGAGCTGTCGGGGGGGACCAATCGCGCGAGCGACGAGCTGGAGACGATGATCCACAATGCATAGGGTGTTTTGGGTCGTCTGATCGCGAAGTAGGTGCGAGGTAGTGTATGCCGTAGGATCTAGTGCGTTAGGATGCGTGCTAGAGCATGCATACGACGGATAAGCTGCCCGATATCGGGACCTCGCAGCGGATCTGTCGTGGTCCCGAGAGCAAATCCCACATGTAAAAATTAATAATTATATTTAATTTAATTAATAAAATCTTTTAGTTAATTAAATAATAATCCAAATAAATTTAAATTCAATTTAGAACTAAATGAGTTCTAAAAATTCCCAAAAATTCATCCTTAGCTAATTAGGGCATAAAAAATTCAAAAATGAAATCAGATTTTAATTTGGAGATCAAATTAATTTAGCTAATTTTCAGGATCAAAAAATAGGCGAATAGCTTAAATGCTCAATTGAGCTCCAATTGATTTTAAAGTTTAGGATTAAATTTAAATGAACCTTTGAGTCTAATAGAATGAAAATTAAAATCTTAATATATATGTATTTTAGTTATTTTAAATATAGAAATAATATAATTTTCTCTAATTAAATATTTGAGTGGGTTAGTAATGAATTATTTTCTCAAATTTCTTATATTTATTTTATTTTAAAAATAAGGTTCAAATTTTATTGGATGAATTTTTTAAGTACTATTTTCTCATATATTAAAAAAATGGAAGGGCAAAGTCGCCGGGTTCAATAAATTCTATTTTTATTCATTAAAAAGAACAAAATAACACAATCGCTCCTAAAAATAAACTTCATTTTCCAAAAGTAAGAAAAAAAATAATAATAATAATAATTTTGAACTGTCACACAAATCATATTTTATCATTTAAAACAAAAAAAAAAAAAAAAAAACGCAAAGCAAAAGCTCATATATAACGAGCCTTTGCAACTACTGATTAGGGTGGTCTCATTGATTGCACGCATAAACATTTATAATGAGGTGCAAAGCATTATTAATGGAGAAGAAGAAGATGCGGTGCAGGAAAGGGCTGTGGTCTCCTGAAGAGGATCAGAAGCTGAGAGACTGCATCCTTCAGTACGGCCATGGCTGCTGGAGCTCCATTCCTGCAAAAGCTGGTAAGAAAATGGCATTCCATCATCGATCTCATGGTCGTGTATGTATGCCAATCTATGAAGTTGGTTGGTTCTGTGGTAGGATTGCAGAGGAATGGGAAGAGCTGTCGGCTACGATGGATCAATTATCTGAGGCCCGGACTTAAGCGCGGCTTCTTTACTTGTGAGGAAGAAGACATCATCATCAGCTTTCATGCTAAGTTAGGCAACAAGTAAGGAATTCATCTCCTTCATTTCTTCCCGGCTTGCTTTAATAGCTATATTAATAGGAACAAAATGCCTTTGCTTCTTTAATAAACTCATAATCATCATTTTAACACTGAATCTCAATTATTATTCATTAAACACTATATTTCAATTGCTTAATTAATTTCTCACTAAAATTCAACTCCAAAGTTGGGAGCCATTAGCTTTAATTGTCAACGCAGAGTTGTAATAAATAAAATAAATTTAAATAGAAAAAAAGTACACATCGTACTGTTTCCATTGAGAAATGTTATTTATTTAGACTCACCAAAATTTATCCAATAAATTTTTGACATTATTTCAATACAAATTTTAAAAATAATATTTATATTATATTAATATAAATAAATAAATACTAATAAAATGATCTCCAAATTTTATTGGATGAATTTTTTTGGGCGCCATATCAACGGGAGCGTTTCTCTTAAATTATTAAATTTATTTCTTAAAGTTATCATAAAAATAATCATAATTACTTTAAATATATAATAATTTTTAAAATTATAAATTATATAAAAGATAATTCCGGTGCACTAAATCAAGATTAATATTATTCTCATCATTATTTTGTACAGACTCGTTAATGTGGCACCTAAAAAAATTTACATTCATTTGATTAAGAAATTATGTCATAATCTAAGTTTAATAAGTTTTTATTTTCTAGAAAAAAAGATTATATAAAAGAATTATTGATAATTAGCATGTATTTGACTAAGAAATTATGTCATAATCTAAGTTTAATAAGTTTTTATTTTCTAGAAAAAAAGATTATATAAAAGAATTATTGATAATTAGCATGCATTTGACTAATGTTTATAATATTGTTTATATGACAAATCAAGCAAAATCATAAAGTTTAAGTAGTTTCCTCAAGCACACGCTATCAATGAACTCAGTCATTCTATTTATAATGGCTTCACCCTTTCATCAAAAATGACAATCATGAATAATTGACCAAAAATTATGGTTTTGTCTGTTACCAAATAGACATCATGTCATATTAACTTAACATCGGTTTCGAAACGCCGCCTTTAATTTTTCGTCCGTTTCGAAGTCCCGAAGTCCCGCCTTAATTTTTCGTCGTTTAAGAACAGTACTCATCGTGATTGAAAATTAGCTTGCATTTGACTAATGTTTATAATATTGTTTATGTGACAAATCAAGCAAAATATTGCATTTATAGAATAGAGAAGTATTAGAATTGAGTGTATAAAGCACTCAACATCAGTGTGGTATTTACCAAAGAACCTCTTTCTATAATATTCTAAGAAAATATTAAAAAAGTTATACTTCATATACTGTTTTGATTTTTTGAATATTCTAAGCATTCTTGAATATTACTTAGTATTTTACTATATTTGATGAGATTAAGAATAAATTAAAACATTTTGAATATTCTAAAAAATTAATGTATATTTTCAAGTTCTCAATAGTTTTATGATACTTGAAAGTTTATGGAGGCCTAATTTGCTATCGTTGCATATAGTGATGCTGACTAAGCATCATGCATTATTTCTGCCGCACAGGTGGTCGAGAATTGCTGCTCAGTTGCCCGGAAGAACCGATAACGAAATAAAGAATTATTGGAACTCATATCTCAAGAAAAGAGTTGTGCAACTGAATCATCGAAATCCCGATTACGAAGAAAATCTTCAAAAGGAGCCAATCAACCAAATATCTCCGTCTTCAAGCCTTGAAAATCCACCTAATCACGGTAAAGGAAAGAGTTCGAATAACAATTTTCACAGAGTACTCTTTTCAGAATGGCTAAATCCACACGATTTGAGAGGAGACGAATATTATGAAGATAATGACTTAATCGAGGATATGAAATCTTTGAATGTGTTGAATGAGATGATAGGGGATGTTGATATGAGCTATGATTTTATTTATTGAAGATTTAATTATTTATGAAATTATATATATATATATATATATATATATATATATCACAATAATAAATGTGAGAACAAGCTGTGAAGATGTGTTCATATATAAAAAAATTGATTTAATTATATATATATATATATATATATATATATATATATATATATATATATATATATGTGTTCACATTTTAAAAAATGGATTGAATAAAATAAAGCTTTTCTTAAGAACCGATATATTTTTTTGCTTGATTTTTGTTATTTTGTTTACACGTGCGCAAAAACTTGTCCTATTTTATCTATGTAAATAAGCAATTTTAGTCTAAAGTATATTAGTAAATTATATATATATATATATATATATATATATATATATATATATATATATATGTGTGTATATATAAGTACTAAATTATATTATAGCTTATTTTGCCTGTTTGTTATTTACATAAGCTATAATGATTTTGCAATATCATTTTTAATAAATATTTTTAAATTTATTTAAGTTAAACACTAAAAATAATAATAATAAAATATTTTAAATATAAATTCTATAATTATTATAATAATGATTCACTTAAAATACTAAAGATGCATATAACGGCTAATAATAATAGTAAGAGAGTATTAATTAACAAATTAATTATTAATAAAAGCTTAAATACAATTGATTTACATGACACAAATAATTAATATTTTATTTTCGTGAGTAATAATAATTTAATATAGTTGTACATTTTAATAACTAAAATAAAGAAAAAAAATATCATACTTTTCTAATAATATAAATCAAATAAATATTCAGATCAATATAAATTTTTTTTTTAATTTTTAAATATAAATCAAATTAAAATATTAAATTTATACATCCTCTAAATATTTTGATGTTTACTCTGCATTACCACCCGACTCACAAGTCTTTTCAAAATTCTAATTCTCCTTTTGCATTACTTTATTATAAAAACAATTTGCTTCTAATAATAGAGTACCTCAAATTGTATAAATAAATTTTCAATTTTATCAAGAAAAATATTATAATATATATCAAAAAATTATTCATATTAATATATATTTATATATATATATATATATATATAAAACGGACGAATAAAAAAAAATGTATTCAACAAAATAGCAAAAATATGATAAGCGCGTTTCATTTTTGAGCGCTTAATATGGTCATCGGCATTGAGCAATAATGGCGGAAACAACCTTACCCATCTCCATGCCTCGGCTGCCCTTGACCAAAACGGCATCCCCCGGAGCCAGCAGGTCAGAAACCCTGAGAGCGAGGGACTCCGCATCGGAGCTGCAGAGGAGAAAGCCATCGTGGGGGGCAGCATCCAGCAGTTCCAGACTCCTGGCGGCGGCCAAGAATCTCCTGCCGACGAGCACGAGCCTCCCGATGGAGGGGCCGCGGCAGAGCCCTAGCACGAATTCGTGCGCGGCGGCTTCGGAGGCGCCCAGTTCGAGCATGTCTGCGAGAATGCAGACTCTTCTGCCCGCGCAGTCCATCGCCTTGAGGGCCTCGATGGCCGCGACCATGCTCGGAGGGCTGGCATTGTAGGCGTCGCTGATGACCGTGACACCGCTCCCCGTGACAACCAGCTGCGACCGCATCGGAGGCGGCCGGAATCGCGCTAAGGTTTCCGCTATCTGAGGGAGCGGTACGCCTAAGGAGACGCCCACCGCTGCTGCCGCGCACGCGTTTGTTGCTAGGTGCAGACCCGGGCCGTGTATCCTGAACTCCGCCCTGGGTGCGCAGAATTCAAAAACTCCCTCTCGCACAATCCAAAACGTTTACTAATGCACCGATTCGCAAGGGACAATAAAGTTATTTACAGATTATATTTTTTGAGCTTTTTTTTGCATTGAATTAAAATTGAGGTGAATTAAAATATTTTCGGATAAATTAAGATTAATTAGCATAAATAAAACAGCCAGAAAAATTTTACATTGTAAATCAGTTAACTGAGAGGGAAGTTCAAACGAGCGTCTTTTCTGGCGCCGGGCGAGGAGAGGGAAGTTCAAAAGAGCGTCTTTTATGGTGCCGAGCGTCTTCTCCAGCAAAATACACGGAGCAGAGCGTTTCTCCAACGAAGTTCGAACGAATCGGTTTGATTGAATGAATCATCCGACAAACGATTCGTTAGCTCGTTTAGAGTGTAATTTTACCCCGGAATTTACTGAAAATATCATACTCACAAATACGAAAGACAAAAATATTAAATTTTCTATAAAATTACTAAATATCAATAAAATAACATAATTAAAATGTAATCAAATTTCAATGAAATTAAATTATTTTAAACTCAAATCAGATTTTAACTTCGGCTATGTTATAGTTTAAATTTTTATTAAAGTGACAGTTTAAAGTTTCTCCCGCCACTTTCAATTTCCTTTTGATTTTCTCCTGCTTCGCTAAATAAAGATAAAATCCGAGACAGATTTAAG
The DNA here is from genome assembly GCA_016760335.1 of Gastrodia elata. Lineage (NCBI taxonomy): Eukaryota > Viridiplantae > Streptophyta > Magnoliopsida > Asparagales > Orchidaceae > Gastrodia > Gastrodia elata. The sequence goes on along the minus strand of CM028672.1, from coordinate 5,507,570 downwards.
AACTGCTTTATAAAAAAGAAGGCAATCCCACCAAGTTTATATGCAAGCAAAGCTGGCCTTTCAAGCTCAGTGTGAAATGCCATGATGTGCTGTTACAGTACAAAAGCAAGTTTTTATGAGTTTCTAGATACAATGAAAGAAGTTAGTTCTTACCTTTCTGTGGTTCTTTTGCCTTCAGATATAAACTGGTTAATGGATGCAGGCCTGCTGCTTTCTATTATTGCACGAACAGCTCGACCACCATTAGTGCTTTCAACAAGCACAAGCCTAACATCGCATCCAGCTCCTCGACCAAAAAGCACCTAAGCAATTTTTACAACAACAACAACAAAAGGATTAACAAAAGTGTAATAAACTACAAAATCTCATTGTCTCAACTATTCTCTACTAAATAATAGTCATTTCTTAAGTTCCAAATACATAAGATCATTCCTAAAAATTTTTTGCTGTCTTTTTTTTTTTTGGAATTCTTCTCAACTTTCGGCACTAAGACATATAGAATCAAAGGGCTACCCAATATTATTATAAATGTACTACTTTCTCATCATATCATTATTGTGAAGTAATAACACCTAATAGAATTATTTTTTATTTTTAGTATTGCTAAAATTACATATTACTATATATTAAAATATATAAATAATATGTAAATTTAATATATAAATAGATGATTTATTGAATACAATTTTTTGTGAGACTTATGCAAAAAATAAAACAAAAAAAAAATCCTATTTATTATGAATAATTTTTTTATGTATAGCATTTCTCTTAATTAAATGATACAATAGCATTTTATTTATAAATATTAAAATTTAATTATTATATATAATGAAAATATTTGGTGCTATGCATGCAAAATAAATAATTCAAATAAAATCAAGAATGCATTTTTAGCTCGCCTTCTTTGCTCCAGGAGGAACAGGAATACTCATAACCAGAGGATCATCTCCATTGAGCACGCACAAATCCCCCGGCTTCACCTCCGCCAAAAGCTCCCCTTTTGCCCTCGCCACATTCTCCAAACTGTGCAAGCGCTCCAAATGGCAAGAGCCGACATTTAAAATCACTCTCACAGACGGGCAACAGATGCGCGCCGATGCCAAAATCTCCCCTTTTCTGCTCATGCCCAGCTCAACAATCGCAGCTTTCGCGTCCAAAGGAAGGCCGATCATCGTGAGAGGAACCCCTACTGCGGAGTTCTGGTTCCCCTGTGTCTGGTAGATGCGGCCGAGGCCCCTCAGAGCAAACGCAATCATCGTTCTTGTGGTCGTCTTTCCCACACTCCCCGTTAAACCCACGACTATGCCGCAAAACCTGTCCCGAGAAAACCTAGCCATTTTCTCGAGAGCTGCACTGGTGTCACCTTCCACCCTGATGAACCCATTCCGCCAGCATCTGCTTGCCCTGTTTCCAATGACTCCTGCACAGCCCTTTTGGTCAGCCAATGCCTCGTTTATGAAATCATGGCCATCGGATCTTTCTCCGGAAATGGCGAAGAACCATTGCCCGGGCAGCAGAGTCCTGGTGTCCGTTGAAATAGTCCCAGAGGAACCCCATCTAACAATCTCTCCTCCCACAGCTTCGGCTATCTCGAATGCGCTCCACAGGTGCTCATCGTTGAAAATTCTTGCGGTTCCGAGTGCTTCGCAGGCCGGACTCGGGGTAGGGCTTGCTGGAGCTTCCAGATCTGTCCTATCGGAGACCGCAGCAGCATCCCTTGCGCGCGAAAGATTTGCGCGTATGGGTGCTGCCTGACTTGGTTTCTGTGAGCGAATCGCAAATTTGGTCGATTTTAAGAACGAGATGTCTCCGCTGGAATAGCTCGATCTTCTGGTCTGTAAAACCATAGGCCCGTTCGTCCGAGAGAGGCAGCTCATGATCCCGATAGATGATTAAAGCGGAGAAGTTGAAGCGGGTTTAATGCGATGCCCTAAAATAAAGCGACGGAGGGAGTGGATGTTTGCTCGGTTTTTGATCAATGGGTATGAAATGCAGGGATTTCGAGAGTAACCGAATGGGATTTCAAGGAGAGACGAACCGAGGTTTTTTATTGAAGAATACCTGAAATCCGTTGGTCAGATAGCTTGGAGAAGCTCGGATTGTGATCGTTCTCGGGAGCGCCAGGAGAAGAAGGAGGTTCATATTTTAATTGTTCAGCTCAACGGAAAACAACCGGAGTCCGTAGGGCTCCCATCCTTACAACAATCTCAGATTCTTTCGTATGCGACTCGAAATTAATTTATTAGTTTTTTCTTTTTTTCTTAGAGAAAAATGGAAAGTATTATTAAGAAAAATTGAATAGTAATTTAACCTCTCAAAATAAATATAACTAAAAATTTTATATAAAGTGCTGTTTGTCATAATGAAATTTGAAAATTTTGAAAGTAAGATAATTTAATTACAGTATAATCTGTTTTCAGTATAATTATGTTACTTTATTATGATATTTTGAGTAAAACGTACGTTAAAACTACCCACAAAATATAATATTTTGAAGGATTTGACTGAACGAATCGTTTCGAATGATTTCAAATGGAATCGATTTCTTTCGAATGTATTACGAACGAAATCAATTTCAATCGAATCACTTTCGAATGAAATTGATTTCTTTCATATCGATTTTCGCCGGAGAAGACGACCAACGATCTCATTCGCCGTGAAGACGATGCCGAAAATCGCTCCGCTTTCAAGCTCAGCCTCATAGTCCCATTTTTCGCCATATTGGGCATAATTCGAATCCCGTGTTTCAATATATATTAACACAAAATAGAATTACAATATAAAAAATTTCACCAATTTTACTTCAAACAAAACTCAGATAGACTCATTTTGCCCTTAATTTAACTAAATTTTTTTAAAACTATATTTTTAACTGTTTTTATGCACAAACAACTATTTTATTATTATTTTTTTTTGAAAAAAAGAAAATAATTTCATACCTATGTTGGTGCCCATATTTTTTCTTAAGTAATTAAATACTTCTAATAAATGGATCAAGATTTTAATTAGTGAATTTCACTTAATATGAGTTTAACACTAAGTTAAAATAATTTTAATGATGTTGAGGCATTGAAAAAAATATTATTGGGGGTATTGTAGCAGAGCTCTCAATATAAAAGACAGCTCACGAATGAATGAAAGTACAACTATCCGAAACGAGTATTGCTACACTTACACACTAATATACACCAAAATATATAGATGATGTGTCAATCCAATGTGTAAGTAGATTATTGGTTGAATGCACTTTTTGATAAGACCTATATACAAAAATTATAAAAAAAGAAAATTTCTAATTGATCCTGAATACTTTTTGGTGTATATTCTTGTGTAACCATAGTATTTTCCATCCGAAACATTGAGCAATAGAATTTCAATCATCATATTTTGTTTTTGTTGTCATATGTGATGAGTCTAGTCCCGCTAAATTGGACATTTTGAAGTCTCATCGTGTAGGAGTGTCAACTTATAAGGCTGTACTTGTTGAGAAGTTATGTGTAGTTCACAACTTATTTCACGTATTTTCACTTTGTAGTTGTCTTTTGGATACTAAAGATCTCCTTCAACTTAGTTTGTCACATGTATAAGAGCCTATGCATCTTAGAGCATGATGTTCATCAACTTCAAAGCAAGATCATTCATATTATCAGAGGCACAATTAAAGATTTGTGCAATGATTTGATATTAGATTAGTGTACTTAATTGTTATTAAAATTTGTCCCATATAAAAGAGTCTACACATGCTTTTCTCTGTGGGCTATGTGCAGCAAAAAATAGCATACAAAACGACAAATAAATTTGTATAAAAAATTGAGCACAATGTCCTTCCTAAGCACCCCTATGGTTACTTAAACTCATCTCTGATCCAACAAGGCAAGGACGGCTAGATTACGTAGAAAAAGTTGAGCCAGTGTCCTGTCTGCTGCAACCCCTTCGTGTTGCTCAAGAGTCCAAAGAACGACGACCCGGCCTGCTGATCCGTCGCACTGATTGCGGCGCCCGTCCTGTTCCTTCGCTTTTCCACTCCACTCCCGTCTCTCTTAGATTTGGTTCTTCTAAAAAAGGGGGTTTCTGACACCGATCATACGTGCACGAAAACAAGGCGATCTATATACCAACCCCGAGCTCGCAATTTTTTATTTTTTCTGGAGCTGCTAGCGTCTAATTTTATCTCTCGAAATCTTCTTCCTGGCGGAAAGCAGCAATGCTCCATGGCTATTCCAGCTCTAGTAATGGATATTATGGAAACGGGCAGCAGCGAGAAGGTCGAGTGCGAAGAGGGCGCGGAGGCGGCACTGGCGGCGGCTTTAGGGCACCGCAGTGCGGCCAGCAGACCCAGGAGAGGAATCCAGTTCGCCCTTGTACTGAATACGACAAGGCCTACTTTCAGGCATACTCGGACATTGGTATCCATGAAGAGATGATCAAGGTATTTGCATAGCTCCATTTGATTAGGTGCCCCCATCTTTTTGTCCAATTGTAACCATTCATCTCCAAAAGCATCCATACTTTGCGATATTTACTATTAAAGTAACGCTACTGTGTTGGCTATACGAGGATTAGTATTTTCTTGTTTCCCTTTTGGTGATTTTGCTAACTGGACTGGAGAATAAAAGTGGAATCATTCCAGTGTTTTGAGATTTAGGACGCCGTTTGGTTCACAGACATCTAAATGCTAGTGTAGGTGTTTGGTTCACGGTAATGTTAGCTCGATATTTTAAGTACTAGTACGTCACTTGTTTAGTGCTATTAGACACTGCTGAAGTTTCAATGAATTAGATAATTTAAAAGATATAAGATATTATTGAACCAAACAGACATTAACATCTTTAATGATACTAGTATCTTAATAGCCTTGACTTCTTTTAATATGGTACCCAACTAGCTTTAATTGTGCCACTAGTATTGAGAGTTAGGAGTTGCTTGGCTCACTATCAGCAAATTGTTATTTATATTGTAATTGTACCAAATTAACCATATTATTGGTGTTGGTTTGCCGTTTACCTCAGTATTGAACTAAGTCAATTATTTCTATTATTAAGTTTCTTTATTGTTGGTGTTAGTTTTCTGAAGTTTTAACATGGGAAAGATGGCAATTAAGAAGAGAAACATCATATATACTATCTCACCATAATCACTTGAAAACAAGTAAAACTTCATTTTTCATGCTAAATCACTCGTAGCTTGATGCAATGCTTGGTTAATTTTTTTTCCATTTTTTGGTTTTACAGTATTTGTACTTAAAATTATTTTTTCAGTAGAGATCTATCCTAATTTTAATTTTAGGTTGCATTCTTGCTCAACAATCTTGTAAGAGCTATCTTAGTCTCATAGTCACGTACTTAAATCATATCACCTCATACGTAATGATATACGTGACTCTTGTAGTGCCTCTTCTCTAATATCAAAGGGACATTTTATTATTTTTTTTGCTGATTATGCATGTACTTGCTTGGGTTATCTTTCAAAGAAAAGTTTGAATTTTTGGCATCTTGTTTAATCTCCTTAAATTGATAAGATGTAGGGTTAACTCCTAATCTGTCTGATTAGGACTCAAACCCTTAATCACTTAAGCAATCAACTTGATTGAAAGACAATTCAATTATCATGATTCCAATAATGCATATGATTTGACTTCTAATCTTGAATTTTTGACATCTTGCATAATCTCCTTAAAATTGTTCAAAATATGCTATATTTTTTATCCGAGTACTCTACATCATCAATGTTAGGTAATACTTTTGTCATTAAGGGGTTGTTTGGTTTGAGATAAAAAAAATGTCAAGTAAAGCAAAATCTATGTAAAGTTTTTTTAAGATAAAATAAATTTAGTGTACATATCATTGAATGCTTGGAACTCTTATGATGTTTGGATTTTGATGTTTATTTAGTGGAAAGTAAACCTAAATTAAAAAAAAATCTTAAAAACTTTTTGTTTTCATCTCATGATCATAGTATGAGACTAGAAAACCATTTGTTTTAGGTTTGTTATAAACCTTGTGGTTTTGTTGTAAAATTTTATTCTGAAAGCTTACATTGTATTCTGAATCCCCCAAAACAAATGCTTAAAATCTAACAAAACAAACTACCTCTAAATATTGTTAATTACATCATTGTAAATGATATTTTCATCAAGTTCTTGCATTTATGCTTTTTAGCAAAGCACGATTTGTATCATATTTATGAAATCGCTCAATTCATTGAGTTCATTAGTTATATCTCCAATCTTATTATGGTGAGGTAGTATTAAATTTTTGATCACGTGAGCTTACCTTCAATCATTTTATAAATTTACTTATTTATGTCTCCTAGAATTGTGCTTCATTCACACTAATCTCATTTATCTTTTTCAATTTAAAGTATTTAATCTTTCTTTTTATGGCCATATTCCCAATCCTGCTTATGCTCTTAAAATCTCCAAATGCATTCCATTGTTATTCTCATCCACCCTAAAAACATTATACATGCTATACCTCAAAATGATCGTTGTCTCACAGGCTTTCACATTTCTTAGGATTAAATATAATTTTAATTAAGATTTTCTTCAAGGGGAAAATATTGATGAATATAATCATTTGAATACAAAAGTCCTCTTCCATATGCAAGTTCTTCTTCCTCAAGATTAATTTATCTCACTATAGTTCCTCCTCAGATGTTTCCTTACAAAAATTTCACTCTAATTGATCAAGGTGGAGATCGTTGAGAGCTTATCTATAGAGTATTAGTTTTACATTATAGAAAATGTCATTTCTAAACATTTGAACTAGAACTTGATCTTGATGGTTGATCTTGATGCCATTAGTCTTTGAACGAGGGTAAAGTTTTTCATTGAACATTAGACTTTAAATTATCTTCCATGGTGCAATTTGTTTGAAAACGGCACCACCTTCATAATTCAAATAGATAATGAGATTATAATGAATAGATATGAGCTTCTCTCAGCTTCAAGATAGTATGCTGCTGTTATTTAGTACTTGAATGTCCTGAAGGAAAAAATGACACTTGAGAAGCTGTTAACAAACTAGAAAAAAGAATAAGTGGGTAAAAAGGTTTTTTAACTATTATTATGGGATTGTTTGGAAAAAAATAATGATATTTAGTAAGTTAGGATAAACTTAAATATGTGGTTTTGACAGCAGGAAAATGTATTTGATAGTAGCAAAGTTGAACTCTTTAAGGGAACTCCTATGATTGCAACAATTTTTGATTGTCAATCACATCAAATGCATGTGTCAAATGTTCTTCTAAATGATGTATTGAAGAAGTATATCTATGAAATCCCACATTGATTTGAAAGAGAAAGTTCTTATACCCCTTGCAAGTTATGGAAGTCTCTCCATGATTGAAACAATTTTCACGAGCTTGATTCAGATTTTATGTCATCATAGAGAGTGTGATTTTGACAAGGTTGAGCATAGAACAAATTAAAGAGGGTAGAATTGTTATTTTATCTATTGATGTAAATGTCATGATAACTAAATGATATGTAATGATTAAGATAGATTGTATAAAACAGAATTTTTATAATATGATTCAAGCTTTATTGGAAACATTTCAAACCTTTTTGGGGAGGATATTGCCAGAATTAAACACATTTTTTTTATCTTGAGAAAATATTCCTTATATCTACTAAAAGAAACATGCAAGCTAGTTTAAAACAGTATACTACATCTTCAAATCAACACTATAGATAAAATATTTTTTGAGATTAGCTTGTCGATAGAGAGAGCTAACAATATTTAGTTAATAAGTTGTATATTCTTCCTAATTGAATTGACATAACATACAATGTTGGTGTTGTTGTTTAGTTCATGTATTCTTAGACAAAGAGACACATTGGTACTATATACCAAATTCTAATATAGTTAAAAGGATTTCACAAAAATGTAACTTGCTTTAGAAGAAATGTGTGGGATGTTGAAGGCTTTGTTGACTTTGTGTTGTTGGTTTTGGTGAAGATGCAAATTCTTGTTTTTGGGCATTGTATTAAGCTGTTGTGAAATTTAGTGGCATGAAGAAATAAATAGTAGGTTGCAATTATAAGGTGTAGTGATGGAGCTGAATATAAGGCTATTGCTCAAGAAATTTGGGAGCTACTTTTTGTGTGAAGGTTTTTGAAGTATTTCAATATTCTATAATTAATAAAATGAAATTACATAGTAATTGAAACCAGTCATTGCTATAATAGTAAGGATTGGTAAGATAAACCTTGTAAGGATTGGTAATGATTTTACTATAAAACTGAGATAATCATATATTGTCACACCATGTTTTGATAAAACTTCCAAGTCAAATGCTCTTACCAAAGCTTTATTAAATCACGATTTTAGGCAAATGTTAGCAAGTGAGGATTAATGAATATTTATTTAACAACATGAGGGGGAGTGTTAGAAATCTCGTGCTTGAATTGATGTTTTTCATTGTTGAAAATTGGAATATAGTCGGAGAGGTTCAATGCGATGTCATTGTATTTAGGTTTATTTGCTGACATACTTTTTTTATGGACAGATAGAAACTGCCATTTGGAGGAATGTAGGATAGATACTAGATCTTTTCTCTCATTTTTTATTTCTGGTATCATATAATTGATTGGAAAACATATGCATAAGCACCAATATTCTTTTATTGATTTCTTCATATCATTTGTCTTTCTTATTGCTAATTATATTTGGGGCTTCGGGCTGTGCTGCATCTGCAAATTAGTGAATATCAATTATTTTGTTCTTAGCATTTTCTTTCCATTTTAAGAGGCATTTACATACATAGCACTCAAATCTTTATAAAATATATATCCAACACCCAAACTTCAATGTTACAAACAACTACTGTCATCTTCTCAATTCTAAAATGCATAACACCTTATATCTATATTTAATTAGAATTACTAAAATTTGTGAAATGATAGCACTTGTTCTTAAATATTAAAGTCTGGGTGTTATGTAAACTATTAATCCTGTTTTTGTCTTTGAACCTCATCGACAGAATACCGTCACTACCCTTACAGTTGAAATCTCTTATTAAACTCTTAATATTTTTACAGTCACTTTTAAGTTATTTGATCTGTTTTTGTAACAGTTTTTTTTCCTATTCTATGTTGGTCTTTATTCACCCTCTTTCTTGGGTTAAATATGAATCCTAGAGAAATATGCAATATTTTTTTGAGCTATGCATTGCAGTAAAAGAGGTTTCATTACTATCCTATCACATGGAAGTATCATTATTCAATGAATTTTATCTTTGAAAGTCATTTTTATTATCCCAAATCCAAATTCAAGAAGCAAATGATTTTTATACGAATTCTAGTCTCTTGCTGCCACTGAGCTACACCTCTACTCAAGAGGGCCACACAATAAAGAAAAGAAACAGCATCAATCACCCAAATTTATACAATAGTATCAATTAAATTTTACAAACCTCTAAAGGAACTATTTTTATGAATAGTATGACAACATATTTCAGGATAATGATATTTTGAATTTACCTATTGCTTGGAGGAAGTGTACATGACTTTTTACTGAGTATCTGATCTGTTATTTCATTACTTGTTCTCCGTTGTCATAAGCATTCTAGGTTTTTTCTTTCTTGTTAAAATTCAAACTTTCAAAAGTTTTAACGAAGTTTTCAGGAACCCTAAATAGTAAAAGAATGGGTTTGAGGAAATTTATGCCCTTCAAAAATTAGCATTTGGGGCTCACTTTCACTTTAATTGGAAAGATATGTTTCAATTATAAATATATATTCATCGTCAAGTACAAAGAAGAAGGGAGTATCCAACAGCACAGGATAATACTTGCGACAAAAGCTTTTACTCAGTTCTATAATATTTATTTCCAAAAGACTGCAAATGTACGAACTCAATACTATATGGGTTTTCTCATCTCTTTTGACCAACCTGGACTGTCTTTTCATCCAATCGGATCTATAGATTGTATTTTTCTTGGTGTAGTTCTTTCTGAAGAAATCTACATGACCATCGCACAATGCCAAGATATTGAAGTTACAAAAAAATGTAATATGAAAATTCATTTACTTGTCGAAGAAATTATCATCTACTTGCTTAAAAATATTTTCCATGGTGATGATGAGGTATATTTGCTCATACTTTTTAGCGGATCACACTATATTGCAAAAGATTTTGCTAAAAAGAAATTTTCATTTTGATTACCCTTAGCGATGATATCATTATTACTGATAACCAAAGAATTGGTCAAATTGAGGAAGCTACTAGCTATGAATTTGAAGTGGAACATCTTAGAAAATCTTTAATACTTTTGTTAATGAAAGGGTACAAAATTGAAGTTGTACTTGGGATTCCTTTACCGTTTGTCCTGCATCTACTCTTAAGGAAATCTATATTACGTTAGTAGCTTGTGAAACTCTTTTATAACATCAATCAGTAATTTGCTCTGCTACTAGTAATAATTGAGCATTAAACATGAGCGTTGATCAACACTAAGGGATGACCAATTGAGATGATGTCTTACTTTGCGTATATGTTAGCTTTCAAGTCACTGATACTATTATCAAGGAATTTTTTTAATCAATTTTAGAACCATCAGTTTTAGTTATACATTGGGGGATGTTAGATTTTTTATCATTTATGGATCATTAACTATAACAATCTAATGCTACCCATAGGCCACAATCTCCAGATATCACAATCTCCGATGATATATGAAAACTTTGGGATCATGCTCAAATTATTGATTTGCAATTGCATTTGTATAAGTTTCCATGTTGTAAATTTTCAAATATACAAAATCATGTAAAGCTTTTCATTAGAGTATATAACAAAATCTTGTGAGTTTTTCTTCATAATCATTTTTTACATAGCTACATGTTATTTTCCATCTTTGTGTGTTACTGTTCTTTTGGGGGATAAATATTTAACTGTGTTTATTATTGCTTTTTCATTATAAAATCTAATTTTTTACCAGATTATTGTTTTTACATAATTTTTAGTATTTTTATCATTTAATTGTACTATAGGATCATGTACGAACTAGCACGTACAGAGCTGCGATAATGCGCTACCAAGATTTAATAGCTGGCAAGGTATTGCGTAAACACCTGTATAGTTTTAGTGATTCATTTAAAAGGTGAAAATTAAAAAACATCTCAATGAATCATAAAATTATGCCATTATTCAGGTTGTGATGGATGTTGGATGCGGCACTGGAATTCTTGCTATATTTTGTGCCCTTGCTGGTGCTAGGCGGGTAAGTAGGCATCACTCTTTGCCATCCCTAATACTCCAATTTATGTGCCAACTTGCTTTTTCGATTAGTAACAAATGATACCCTTTTATATACTTTCTGACTCAAGTTAAATGATTCTCCTTGCCTTATTATTACTTTTGTAATCTCTCTATTTTATTTGCTTAAAAAGAATATTTTTTATGATCTATTCTCACTGAATCACGAGGAGCTTGAAACTGTAACCGATTACCCTTTTGGAGAGGAAACTTACTGCTTAAGGCTAGTGCTGCATGCCCCACTAGATTCATAGCTAGGACCTAGATGCTACCTTTGGTGCACTTATTGATGATCACATTAATAATGTGCTATTCCATGTGATCATTAATGCAAGCTTAGTTATGCACTAAAGAATTAATTCACATTGTTGATGATCAATTATTGATTTATGTTCTATTCCATGTGATGCAAAGCATACTGGGTTTAGATTCACTATCACTAACTTAGAATGAGATGCAGACAAAAAATAATAATTTACTGTTTCCAATTCTGTTCAGAAAAGTTTTCCTTTTTACAAAATTTTATAAACTCGCTCAATTCATTTCAATAAATAATTCAAAAGTTGCTAATATTTGATCTACAAGAAATCTATTACCAATGCTTGTTTGTTTCATGCTTAACTTGGCTTGGTGTAGCTTAGTCTAGCTAATCTACGAACTTTTTTTATTTTTTATTTAGCTTAGTTTAGCTTATCTAGATTAAGTTTGAATCAAATAATTTTGGTTATCGAACTTGGCTTAGGGGCTATTTAGTTTACAGAAAATACACCGTAAAGTAATTGGAATGCTAGAAATTTATAACTACGTTGTTTGATTTTAGAGAATTGTGCTGCCAATTAATTTGTGGGGAACTGAATTCCATCTACAAGGTTATTTTTGCCCAAACTAAAGTCGTCTAAATCATTTTGTTACACAGTTTATGTGCTCGTTAAAAAAGTTCCATATCACAATTTCCTGACCTTCGCCAATCAGTTCTAGCCACTAACCATTTTTCCATGACCTTTGTTGGCCACTTGTCAGCCTTTGAAGCCATTGTTCGACCTCAATATTCATTTGAAGAGGCTTTTTTTGTCTGTCGTAGGCCCTTATCAGGCCTAACTTAGCCTCGCTGGTAGCTGGGCAACTATTTTATGTTTTTTTCCTTTCTTACTTCAAGTTGTATTTTTTACGTACAAATAACAAAATCCAATTACACTACAAAAATTTCAAACATCAAAATTTGAATTACACCACATTTTTTTGGCTACTAAAAGCTTTTACTTTATTTAATACCTCGTCCCAGTACTTCATTCACATCAAGTAAAAAAAAGATTATTAACTATTAAAACTTTTTATTTTATATTTTAATTTTTAATAGTTAATATAGAATATCTTATCAATCAACATCCATAAAAGGATGTAATCAATTAGTAAAATGTACAAACATGTGAATTAATGAACTTTAATTTATTTTAGTCCAGAGATTCTCTTACCTCGAACTAAATAATTACAAATTTTTTAAAATTAAATTTAGTTAATTTAAAAAGAATTAGCATTATGAAAATTAATTGATTAACTTAATTTATTAATATAATAAGATAAATTGATAATATAATTATATAATTTATATATTAATTAATGTAATTACTTTGTTTTAGTGAGTTAATTAAGATAACTAGCTCTATATAATTAATTAAATAACATAATAAATGTAATTTATTAATTATTCATTAGTGATTAAATACTGAACATAAGTAATACAATCAATTTGTCAAGCAATTGATTAATTGATTAACTTAATTAAAGTTGTTAATTAATTAATACAATATTAATTAATTCAATTAGTAAATAAAATCAACATGGGTGATTAATTAATTTAATGTATTTAGTAATTTAATATAATTTATTGATCATAATTTTGATTATTTGTAATAGTTACTTAGCTCAATAATTACAATTAAATATTATAACTAATTATATAGTTAGTATTTTGAAATATTAAGATAATTAGTTAATTTATGTAATTAATGTCTTAATATAATTAATTTAATTAATATTATATATTTATTTTAAATTAATATAATTAATGTAGTCACTTAATTGATCAACATATTATTAATTATCATAATAAGTAATGCAATTAAGATAATCAATATAATTAATTTAATAAATACATAATTATTTTAATTATTAATTAATTGATTTAAATATTTACTTAACAAAAATACTTAAATTTTTAAGCAAAATAGTTTTTTAATAGATAATTCTAAATATTTAAAATTAATGATATGAGAATTTATTCATTTACTTTTAAGTTTGTTTGTTAATTATATATTTGTTATATTCATAATAATAATTCCTAAAAATTAGTTTTAGCTTTTTAATTATGAATTGAGCATGTTTCATTTCATCTAGTCTATCTTGCTTTATATAATTTGTGTCAGCGTAGCCACATTTTAACAACTTCATTCAGTTTGGATCCATAGAATTTTCTCAAGTAATCTTCTACCAAATAGCCCTTATTGTTCACATTTATTAATATTCATATCATAAACATTAGCCATTATGTACTAAGGATGATTAAAAAAATCAGTTGCATATAAAACTACTGCAAAGATAATTTTGATAAAAGAAAAATAATAGCAACCATCAATTTGAAGATCGTGGCCTCCACCAACAAAAGGGCCCTCCATCTTAGAAATTGTTATTAAGGCTTTTAAAATCTTCAAAGAATATTTATTCAATAATGCACATTTATATTGATAAGTTAGCAAAAATTTATTTAGTCATATGTTATAAATTTTCTCAAGATTTTTACTTATTATTTAAAAAATTGGCAACATCTCTGGATATTCAACATTAAAATCATTTATTTCTTTTGAAGCTTAGGTCCATGGTAGCGAACTCCAGCTGCAGTTAGGTAATCAATTTGTCATGCAAGGAATAACCGAAGGCCTAAATTGAGATAAGTTGCTATGAAAGATAGATTGTTAGGTTGCTAAGAAAGATAAGTTAGGAAAGCTTTTTCAATTTTAATTAAGGTTAATTTTTAATTGAGAATATAAATTGTTAAGTTTTTGATAAATAATGGATTTATTAATTAAATATGTAATTACATAATCAAATGCAAATACATAATTTTGTAGTTGCATATTTACTTAATTATGTGATTTCTTAACTTCTATTTGATAACATATTTAAATACATAATAACAAGGTCAAATACATATTTTCATTTACATTTTATTAGATTTATTTTAATTTTTACCTTATTATTATTACATAATTATTAATATGTAATTATGTAATTATGTAATTGCATTAGTAAACTATTATTATTTAATACATAATTGTTAATCATAAGTAATCACTATTAATATAAAAAGATAATTTACTTAAACCATTATCATTGGCTTAACTTTAAGTCGGATTAGTGAATTATCTTGGGTTACGATGACGATTGGGTTATAAGATTATACAAGTGTGATATATCCATTTGGCGTTTTTCTTTGCTTAAGCAAGTTAAGCCAGGTGTTAAATCCTCAAACGAACATACCCTAAGAATAAGCGGCCACATAAGGAGAAGGCAAGAAATTCCCATAATAGAAAACATAAACGAGCTGTAGAAAGAAAATTTGTAGAAGGGTCGCATGAGGCACTTCGAATCAGCACATATTTCTGCAGCCAGGCCAGATGAAAGAGCCACAGAGCACGTATTGCGGTCTTAGTTACAGCAGAGAGTGCACAATCACTTGCAAGAGCTTGCTGTTTTAATTTTTTGTTTGCTTAAAATTTTTTGACATGGAAAGTTAATGCACTTTTTTTGTTATTTTTTCTTGGAAATTTCAGTTTTCTCTTGAAGAAAATAATCTCTTACTCTTCATAATATTTTACATACAGTTGCACTTTATATTAATTTTTCTCAATTTTTTGTTCTTATAAACCTGTTTTTATGTAGGTATATGCAATAGATGCTAGTGACATTGCATTTCAGGTAACTGCTTTTGACTGTGATTCTTGGCAATGCTTCATATGATGTCTTGATTTTGTAGTTTTTCTTATTAGATCTCTGTAGGTTTAATTATTTTCTCAATTTAAAACAGAAGTGATTCTCTCTCATTATATCTATATTTAGTCTTACTTTCCAACAAGAAAAATCTCTAAATATTCTTTTTCTTAGTTTGCTTTTGATTGTATGATAATCGGGCTAGCCGAGATTTGAAATATTTTATCTTGTTTTGTTAGTTACTTAAAATGTGCATGGATTATTAGTTGATTAATTATGTTTAGAAAGTAATCTGGTAAAATAGTCCATTCATAATTTTAGTTAAGCAAATTTAACCTTGATCCACTTTGGCCAATTAATAGCCAACCCCCAAAAATATAGCTGACTCACCTAGTAAAGCTAAGGCTTAATGCTGTTGCTGTTGTAGTACGTGCAATATGTATAAATTTATTCTCTTGATTATTCATTTAAAGTCTAATTTAATCTTTTGGTATAAAAAATAAAGATTAATTCGAATTGAGAGGAATGAGTTGAGTTCATAGTAGTTCATTGAGTTGTAGTTGTGGGGAATGCTTGTTAATCGAGGGACTAATTTGAAGATATTACATAGTTGGATAACTGGTTTGTTCAAGTTGAATAGTTAGAGACTAAATTGATCATGTTGTAATTGTCAAGGGACTATTTTGAAAATCACTCAATGTTTAATTATAAATTAGTATATTTAAAAGAATCAATTATAAATTGAACAAAGTGCTAATCGGCGGATTGTGGTTCGTCTGCAAACAGACGCAAGGGATCGTGGAGTGGCCCAGTCAACAACACTTTGAATTCGGTTATCCGGGTTGCCCTTGGAGTTTTGGAGAGAGATCAATCTCACACAATGATTGGAAAACCTCTTTTCCTTGATAAAGCCATAACCAATGAAGTGAAGACCTTCTTTGCTTGGATGTGTTCTTGATTTTTTTGAGAAGTTCAAGCTGTCTATAAAGGTTAGAAGCTCAAAAGGCTTGCTCACTCAAAATGTTATGTATGAAAAAATCTTGGTTCTATGTTATGCATGTGGTAAAGATGGCCACAGAAACGGTGAATGTAAATGCTTGGCACTTGCATTATGCTGCACAACTCCAATCAAAAAGAACAGCTTGCACAACTGCTATGTCGGCTCATCACTCAATATTTGTGGCTCAACAACTGTATGCAAGTTCGTCAAGCCCATAGTTATCACTGGAACCTGCTCCAATTGTGCGAATTCATGGGAAAACAGCTGCTGGCACGCAATACTATGTGAAAATGGAGGATGTTGTCGATCCTTGGACACTTGTCCAAAGGAGGAAGAAGAATTCAGGGAGCATAAGTGTGATAACCCGATGCCGGCCGGGACAATTTAAAATATTCAAAGTTTGACAGCTCGATTTTTGGATCTGCATTTAGATTTGGATATTTTAAATTGCTTTTAGCCAATATTCTTAGGAGTAATTATTATCTTCTTTTCCATTCTATTTTTTTCTCTTTTACATTAGGTTAGCGTTATTATTATCTTCATTTAATGATAATAATAATAATATATGAAAGTAAAAGGCAGAATGGAAATGACTGAAATTAAATTACAGAAAGTAATAATAATAATAAAAAGTTAGAATGAAAAGTGCATGAATGAAAGTAATAGTCATTTTATAATATTTGTACTATTCTCATTATTAATTAATGAGAACAATAGTAATGTGTATGAATGTTGTTTTTATAATAAGGAATATTAAATAATAGTATTAGCAAAAATTTCTCCTCCATTTTCTTCCTTTTTATTCTTCTTAATTTCCTTCTCTTTTCTTTCTCCTCTTACCTTGGTTAGAGTTGCCGGAGAATGCAGAGAGACTGGACGTAGCTGTAGGAAGCCGAAAATCGGAGGGATTGCCGAAGTGGGGAGGCCGGAGGGGGGACTGATTGGTTGCTTTGGAGGGCCGGAATTGGGTGGCTGCCTGGGAGAGGGGCTGACAGCAGGGAGAGGGGGTTGGTAGCAAGGGAGAGGGGGCTGCTGCTGTTGGGAGGAGGCTAAGAGGGATGGGGGTTTAAATAAAGGGAGAAGGTGGGGGGAAGAGGAAGGGGCTGGAAGAGGGAGCAACGGGAGCAGTGGGGCCCTCCTAGGCTAAACAGGCAGAACTTTTCGTCTGGGAGTGAAGGAAAAATCAGGGGGAGGGGGAAGAGGAAGGGAAAACTTGAGGAAATAATAGAAATTTACTTAAAGTTACATTTTTTGCATTTTTCCGCATTTGGCGTCCGAAAATAATGAAACTTGACACCGAGGTGTGTTACGATGTAACGAACACCCTCGCGCCGATTATTTTTTGATTCGGAGCAATATTTTATTTTTTATTAATTTCTGAAGTTTTAAACATCGAAAATTAATTGAGATCAAACCGACGCTTTGAAATTTATGAAACTTCTCGAGCAGCCTTTAAATAATATTCCTAACATAATAACATGAAAATCGATGAATTCGGACACATATTTGATGTTCTTGATTTATTGAATTTAAAAAGCTCAGAAAAATAAAGCGGGAGTTTCCGTTATTCGGATTTCTTCCAAATTAGGGCACTTTGATCTAAAATTTATTCTCATCTAAAAGTATTTTTGTTTGCCCTAATTTAAAATTCTTCGGGATCCTAATGTTAGAGTCGAGATTTTGACTTAATTTACAAAATAACGACATTGGGTTGTTACAATAAGGCTACAACTGACAATAGTGGTAAGAATGCTGAGCGGTATAACAACACCAAGTAGAGCTGCTGCTCTGTCCCAGCTGCCAACAACATTTGCAAAAGATGCTGTCCAAAACTTACAATTAAGGAGATACAACATGAGTTAACAGCCACAGGAAGCTCGATTCTCATTGACATAGCAAATTCAAGAATTTTTTTTTCAAGCATAAACTTCCTACTTGCAGGGCAGGTGATGCTACGACTAAGGCACCAAATATGTAGGAGTTGAACTAACTCAAGGGGTGGCACAAGGGGTTGAAGCACCATTTGTGTTCAAATTCTCAGTCAAAGCAAGAAGTGCGAGCTTAGAGGCTAGATGCTCTCAATTAAAGAGGATGTACAACTTGACAAGAAAATAACAATGAAGGAACCTGGATAATCTGATCCACTATGATTGGTATATTAGCATGGAATTGTGGCGGGGTACTGAACACCGTGAAACGTTTGCATCATCCGCACAAACTATGGGTGGCTACACTTGTGAGACACATGTGGAGACATTCACGAGGGGAGAGGTGGATTGACTTGACTGCAGGGGATGTAGTGGGATTTCGACATTCAACCTTCTGAGGCGAAGTTAGGTGGGATCATCCTGTGCTAGCGGAGCAACTTATTACAGTGTCAGCTGGTCGATTGCAGCAGTTAGCTTGTCTTCGTTAGGGTGACATCGTGTACCGACGTTCAGTTCCAATTTGGTGCCTTGGGATGTTGATACCCACCGTTGGCATGATTTGTGGGATGCCATTTGAGCGGCTCAAGACGAAAATTGACCCATCGTTCTTAGTAGAGATTTCAACAGCTGTTATAGTTTCTTGATGTGCTAGTCGCCCTCCTCGTCGAGAAGATCCACTACTTGGAGTCCCTGAACACTAGCATCATTCCTAATAATCGGTGCATACTGGGAGGCTCCTAGTCCAATCACCCTCGAACATTGAGACTTGGGTTCTGCTACCAATCTGCATGTGGCATGTTGCTTCACAATCTCTTAGCTCTTGCAAATCGGCCGTCACATCACTGAGTCATTTCAGCGGACAAGGAAGAATCACCCATGGGAATGGTAGCGAACCTTCATTGTTGACTCAAGGAGTCTTGCACATCCGGCTTAATTGATGCTCTCTCTTTTGATGGTAACAAACCATTGATACAATTTTGAATACTAATCATTTTTGTATAGCGAAGTATTCTTTCAGGAATAATAGCAATTTTATGGAGTGGCACTGTAGATTAGAAGATGCAGTATAAATCAAGCCATCAGAATCTAACAATTGATCTAAAAGATTTCTTATTTTTTGTTATCATTGTAGCATAGAATTAGGTTTATATGATTATGTAAAAACTATTAAATTTTGAGCATTAGGATTATAGATCTTTATTAGAGACAATTAAAAACTCCAATATTTCTAGCCGGTCCAGACGCAAAAATTATGTGACTAGGCGCAATACGCCAAGACACAATCTATGTGCCTAGACGTCTAATTTTCTTTCCATGGTGGCTCCAACCCAACACAAAAAAAATTAAATATAGAAAAATATAATGCACCCGGACACATGCGTGCCTAGGCGCATTCACATGATTCAAAGTATATTTGTTGTCATATTTTGAATCGGATCCTTTCACTATAAATAGGAACTCTAGGCCATGTCCCAAAACACAGTTTCTTAAACTTCCAATTTTTTGGGGGATTAATTCGCCAATGGCTCTCTTAAGCTATTGTGATAAAAAAACACAAGGTTAGGTAGCTTTTTGGAAATTCTTTTCAGAATATCTTATAAGGCTTATTTTATGATTTTTGTATTTTATTTTTTTATTACCCAACAAAAGGACTTGTGAAGGAGAGAATCCTCCATAGTTTCACAATCTAGTTCTTGCAAGAGGAGTGAAGAATTCTTCACCATGGAAGTTGTGCTTGAAAGAATGGATTGCTGGAAGAGAGGAACTTTCGAGGAGTGGACATAGGGTCAGGACTCAAACCACTATAAATTATCTTGTGTTCGTTTGCTATCTGTTTCTTTTTTTTTTCTTTGTTGTGAACTTTTTATTATTTATTTTAAATTTTCTTAATAAGATTTTCAAATTTTATACTCTAAATAAATATAAGTTTTTATTCTCCAAAATATTTTTCAAGATCCAGTTCACCCCCTTGTAGGTCATGCCATTTGGGCTACTTTAGCAACATCCATTGCACTGACTCTTAGGGGGTCCTTTGAACTCATGTAGAGAGGGTATGTTGTGCTACCAATACTCATCTCCAAAGTTTGACCAACAAATAGTAAGCGACATACTTACCACTTGGCATAGTGAAGTTCACCTCCTAGAGGAACCTTCTGATGATGGCCTCTATCTACTGCAGCAAGAGTCTATAATGGGTGACATCTTTGTGTAGACAGGTATGGTCAGAGTAGCATAGTTGGCATGCACGACAAGAATCGGTTGCCCTACTAGCAGACCTTAGCTCAGACGCTCTCCACCATTGCACAAGAGTCCTTCCTCCTTGGTGGCTTCCCCATAACAGTAACCTTATGGCAATGAAGCACTGATGCGATCCTCTTCTACTTGTATGGGGGAGTCTTGCTGCAGAGAATCTATCATTTTGCACACTCCTAGTTTGCCCTGTTCAACTACCATACCCCCTGAGAATATGCTAAATTTCCCTCATGCTTGCCATGGCCACCCTTGCAAAAAGGATTATATCATCCGCATATAGCAGGTGAGTAAAAATAGCGGGTTTCCCAATTTGCTGATGTTGTCTAATCACCATAGACATCAACTCCGAATAGAGAATATGTACAATGAGAGCGGGCAATACTACCGTAAGCCTCTCCTCACCATAATCCAAGGCAGCCTCCACCCATTCACCAGAATGACAAAGTGGGGTGATTGGACAAACTGTAATGCCCACCACGTCCAACGCTAGGAGAACCTAAACTCTGTGAGCATTCCCACTCCATTTGGTCGCAGGGTTGCTCCATATCCATCTTGACAGCTATGCACCCAAATGTTGAAGTGGAGCATTCCCACTCCATTATGAACCATGAGGTAGTTTTTACTGATGTTTTTCCTTGAAACAAAGGTGCCATTATCCCTGGAGATCAATTTTGGCAGCATGTCTTCAAGGCTGTTGACCAGGACTTTGGCCACCACATTATAGGTAGCATTGCACAAACTGATAGGTTTGAACTAAATCTAAGTGGAATCCCCCTTCTCCATCGGAATAGGAACTGCTAGCGTATCACACCAATGCTAAGGAAGCTGTCATTCCCTAATGAAATGGTGAATGTTTGCTAGGGTCTTGTTAGCCTGGATGATTGCAATTTGACCTAAAACTCGAAACTCGAGCTCAAAACATTTTGACTTGGCCTGAACTCGAGTTTAAATTTTTGAGTTGAGTACTAGTCGAACGGCTTGAAGAACTCTATTTGGCTCAACTCAAGAACTTGAATGAGTTCGAGTCGGACTCAATTCGAAAATTTTGAGCTTAAGTATGGGCTGATTGACGAACTCGACTCGAAGTCAGCCTTATTAGTAACTCATGAAGAAAGAGCATGTGTGACGTTGATCCTAGGGGAGCGTTTGGGGTCTAGGTCTTAGAGCGACACATATCTCCTTGTTAGTGACCGGCCTCTTGATAGAATGTGTATTCAAGAGTATAACTAGAGTTGGAAATAAAGTGCAACTCATGATAGAACTGGAGGTGCCCCATTTTCTTTGGAAGAAGTCGAAGAAGGCTTGGTTTGACCGATTGTCTAGACATCAATGACGGCATCTTCTGAGTTCGTTTGGACAGTTACCATGGTGTTCAACTTGCACTATTGGATTGCAAATCGTTGGAATATCATGGAGTTTTGGTCACCCTGGGTGAGTCACAAAACCATGGTTAGTTCGCCATCGTGATGTCTGCTTAGTTCAGCTCTTAAGTGATCTCTCGTAGCTATTGACAGAGCTCTGAGTTTTTACTTTTTGTGCTCAGGTCCTTCGCTTGCAACTGTGTTAGTTGGGCAGTCAACTCGGCCTTTATCCTCAAGTCGGAGAGTGTTGTATCCCCACCTTCACAGGGTCCTGAGCGCCCTAGCTATTTTGTGGTTCAGGAGGACGACAAGTATGGTAATGACCGCCTCCAAGCCCCCTCCAAAATGGCAAAGATTTTCAGGTATTGAAGCCAAGTATTATCGAACTTGTATTGTGCTCAAGAACTTTGGAAAATAAGACAAATATCAGTATAAATCAAAGGACAATGGTCCAAAGCTACTTGTGTGAGATAGTGCAACATACACTTGGCATGAGGTCTAGGTTCGTTGGATTGAGCAAGAAATGGTCCATGTGTTGCCATATGTGGTGGCTCCTCGTTCTATTGTTGCACCAGGTAAACTTGGGCCTAACAAATCCTCTATATCGTGGAGGTGCAATCATTGGATGGTTTCTAGGAAATCCTTCTGCACCATCATGAACCAAAAGTTTTTCTTTGTGTTGTTTCTCCTGAGAGAGGATGCTGTTGAAATCCCCACTGAGTATGAGGGGCCAGCTGCCATTCTGAGCCACTCGGATGGCCTCCTACAAACTGCGTCGGTGGTGGGTTTCCATGTCTGCATATACTGCACCAAACTGGAATTTAATGCTAGTATGCAGCGTCATCTTGGCGAGGACAAGTTGCATGCTGCGGTGAACTACCTAGCACTGCAAGAAGTTGCGCTGCCAACTTGACTTTCCCTTAAAAGCTTGGATGTTGAAGTCCCATCGCATCCCCAATAGCTGGTCCACTCCCTCGTGAATGCCTCAACGCGTGTCTCGACTATCCATCCCTAGTTTGCGCTCTAGGACAAGCGGTGAAAGGTGCAAACATGTCGCGATATAATGTAAAAAATGTCATGCTAATATATCATTCATCGTGGAACGGATGATCCAAGCTCTTTCCTTGATCTTTCCTTGTTGGGCTGTACATCATCTAGGTCTGAAAACATCTTGCGGCTATTAAATGTTGTATCTCTATTTTTGCTGGTTTTGAATAACTCTTGCAGTGTGGTCGGCAGTTAGGACAGAGCTACAACTCTACCTGCGGCAATGCCGTGCGACGCATCATCTTGCCATTGTTGCTATCCGTAGCCTACTGCCCGCTCAATTTCTTTTTCCTCCCTTGGATAAGTGTCCAAGGAATTACGACATCCTCTGTCTCCACATGGTATTGTGTGCCGGCATCCATTCTCCCATGAGTTCCCCTAGCTGGAGCATGTTCCAACGGTACCTGTGAGCTTGATGGACTTGCATTCGGCAGTTGGGCTGTAGAGTTCAAGTGATTATTCGACGTTGCAGCTGTGGAAGCTGCTCTATCTGCTCAGAGTTGCACATCATAATTTGCTGTAGGTGACGAGCAATTACATTCACCATTTTTGTGTCCGACTTTACCACAGAACCGAGGCTCCTTAATACGTAACATTTTGCATGAACAGGCCTTTTGAGCTTCTAACCTTTATGGATGGGGTGAGCGCTGCTTTTCGATTGATTTTGTGCATTTTCAAATTATATTATTTGTCCAAGCTTAGTTTAAAAAACAAAAACTTTTTGCTCTTATGAAGTCCTACACAAAATCTGGATTGATACAAATTGTAAAACCAAAACCAAACACAAATCATAGGCGTGAACACCAATAAAACCTTTCAATTTGATTTGCATTACACTTTGATTCTTTCCATGCAAAGCTTAATTCTTAATGGATTTAGGCCCTTAAATTGTGCCATGTTACTCATTGATTCGGTTTGAAGTACAATAGTCTTGTCAATTCTCATATCTAATCAAAGATTTCTTAAGTCGTTAATTAGATTCGTTGCATCCTTGCCACGTTGTTATGCAGTTTACTTATTGCACATCACCTATGTAGTAGAAAAACTTGTGCTATTGCCTGGGCCGAAAAAATGATATGCTTTTACATAATGTGAGGGAATACATGTTTTTAATGTCTTTGACTCTGAATTTTTAGGGCTGTCACTTTCTGTTCTTGGCGGCTTCAATTTTTGAAGATGAATCACTTGTGACTATTATGCACAATTTGTTTATGTGCCATTGAGAGTTTATTGTTGTTTAGCGTGTCTAAATGTTAGGCTGAGCACTTGTGTATTAACTAACTCTGACTACTTTGGTTACAAATGTTAATGCATTAGTTTATAGTAACGTATGCGTGAGTTTGTAGTGGTTGGATTCGTTTTTGTTGTGAAACTGTTCACTTGAAACTTTTGTTTTCATTATTATATTAGATGCTTTAAGGGATTTAAAAGAACTTCAATAGTTTCATACTATTGTATTTTTGGTGGTTCAGTTTCGCTGACAACAATTTCAATTTTGTTATATTGGAATATTTATGTGGACTAATGGATGGCCATGATATCCGTGTCCTCTATCTATTCGGTCATTCATTATTGGCATTTTGTTTTTGAATATATGAATTCTTTTGTACACCAATAAAGATGCCAATGTTGCACTAAATTACTTCATGTCATGGCTTCCTACTGCTAGAGAATGGAGCTGCTGTTCAGGCTTAGTTTTCATCTAATGATCAATGGCTGAGGCTGAGAAACGGCTTGGGAGCCTTTTACAGGAGGATGCAAACAGCAGAAAATCGCAAGCAATGCTACACAAAACTATATGCACAGCAGCATTGCTTATGGAAACAACCATTGATGGAATTATTCCTTAGTTTTTATAACTAAAAGTGGTGCTATTAGGTTGTCAATGGTTGCCAAATGCAATGGGACAGAATGCTTTTTGTAATATTCTACAATGTAGGTTTATTGACAAAAGAGTTTGGATTCATTTGGGACTGTTTTTTGTAATATTATGGCTTGTATTGTAGAGTTTGTGGTGAAAAAAGAGGTTTATTGCAAAACATACGGATAGTGGAAGCCTGTCAGACAGGGATAAAATAAGAGAATCAGGAAGATGAAGGGTGAATTGAAGAGGCGGTGAAGTAATGAGGGAAGAAAACTAGGACGTAGAGTGGAGAAAGCAATCAATAAACTGGAGGTGAAGAGGAGGAGTCGTAGAGGATCATTCAGGATATATCTTTAAAAGCAACCTTTTTCATAATACATTAACTGATGTGGTATGAAAAATGGGAAATTCGCCAAAAGCCACTTGACTTTTCAGTTTGATCAATTTTGTCCCAAACTATTAATCTATTTTAGTCTCCAAGATATTCAATAAGTATTTGTTTATCACCTCAACTATTCATTTTGAACTCAATTTGGTCTCTAATTTTTCTTTTACTAGGACTAAATTGAGCTTAAAATGAGTCGTTGAAGAACTAAATTAAATATATTGATCATTTGTGGGATTTCTAACATAAATTATGATCGCACTGTCTTGATCTACCACTTCTGCATTTTGATTCTATGTTTATCTGATGTATGATTGATTTGGATAATCATGGCCTCTTTATTGACAGCATGAAAATTCATCAAAATTGTAGACCAATTTACTAGCTATAGCAATGTGCGTTCACTTTGTTTGCTAACTAATTTATATTAAAGTATCATACTGTCATGTTTCGTATACAAACAGGTTATGACACATGTATATATGTGAGGCAAGTATAACATTGTTCAGTTTGGCGAAGTAACTATAGAAGCTTTCCCAAATTCAGGACCAAAGCGGAGAGAATCCGTTCAAAGAAATATGATACGGTTCAAAGAAATATTCTGAGTTTCTTATTTTGTTCAGTATTATGTTTTCCAACACTTGAAAATCTATACAATGCTTTTCTTTGTATCAATTATTTTAGCTTCGTGGTTATTTTAATGAAACTTAAGACATTTTGGTTTCTCTTTAATATTTTATAATGCCTGCTAACCATTTCAATGGATGCCCCTATATTTATTTAATGTAGTTGTTTACTCGATTAACTTTCAGGCCAATGAAATTGTGAAATCAAACAATCTTTCGGACAAGATTGTTGTGCTGCATGGACGAGTTGAGGCAAGTTTTGTTACCGTAGCTTCTAACATATTTTTACTTCTGTGGATTACTTAATGTAATGCGACTTTGTAAATTTAACGTGTTTTCAACTAATTTGTTGAATATTTGCTTGCATCGTTAGTTAAAATGGAATACAGTTTATTTCTCAAGCTTGTTAGCAACACTCAGCTTGTCTCCTAAAATCAATGTGAAAAAGGAATTTTAAAGATCATATGAATTGTCACAGATATATAATTAAGAACACTCATTATGGGTATGCAAACATAACAATGTATGCATACATATGAACACGCATTATGTATGTTAAGTTTTGTTTTTCATTTCTATTGAACCGTTATGGGTATGCAAACATAACAATTACAAAAATGAAAATAATAATAATAATAATAATGGGATGTCTAGTTTTATTGTATTTAGTTATCAAAATCAGTCTTGGTATTATTTAGAATGATATGCAACTAACGTAGTTTCAACCCATATATATTTTGCAATAGTATTGGAGAACACTATTTTGGGCTTCTTCAAATAGATTTTCTTTCTCTTAAAATTATTTTGATTTGATTTCATTTTAAATTAAGTAATGAATGAGACATTCACGTTATAAAAATGAACTTCTATTAGTATCTTAACTTTCATAATTTGCAAAAAATGTTCTTAAATCACATTCAAATGAATATATGTTAATCTTTGGATTTTCTCTTTCAAACTTATCCAATACGGTTGTGTTTCAATACCTATAGTTGTTACAAATTATTTTTTCTAGGAAAGTGGGTTGACTCTTGACGAACCTTAAGCATCATTATGAATCAAATAAATTGTTTTTTTGAATATTGAAGCTTAGAAAAAAGCTAACATGTTCTTTAAACAATCAGTTAATCTCATATTGGGTAAAGATATTTCTTGAACAAATTAAGAACGAATTATTTGAGGCAGTTAAATATTCGTATCCTAATATTTAGCATTTTAACATTATTTCATTTTTGGCTGAGATAATACTTAATAGACCTGGGTATGGACTCGGTGAACACTCGATTGTTTATTACAAAATTGCATGGCTTGAGTACATGTTTTTGTAGTATTTTGAAACTTGTTTTTCTTGGCTCTGCCAAAGTATATTTAATCTATTTTTTACCAACTATAAGTTTTTTACTCTAGGGGTTGTTTGGGATGCTTAAAAATAAGGATAAAATAATTTGATTACAATGTAGTATGATTACTTTTTTTGGATTTTTCTGTTCGTAATGAAGTAATCTGTAGAGTATGGTGTTTTGAGTAATCTGTGGGGTAAGATTATCCCCTCACTTTTCAAAAAACCCTTTTGCTTTTCAGAAATCTTCTTGCACAGCCAAACATTGGTCGTAAAAAGCGTGGGACGACCTCCAGCATGCTCGATTTGCTGACTTTCATGTTTGAATCTCGTCGACCTCAGCCCTAAGCTTCAATGATTTGAGTGACGATTCCTGTGCAGAGACAAAGTTTCGTGCGGAAACGAGCTTCGTCTTTGAAAGACGAAGCTCCGTCTTCGTGTTCGTCTCCCCTCTCCCGGCGTTCCCGTGCAGACACGAGCTTCGTCTTCGTGTTCGGAAACTTGCTTTTCTTGGCTTTGCGCAATTTTGGGATAAAGCATATGTTGAATCTATTTTTTATCAGCTACATGTTTTCTTACTTTAGGGTTGTTTGGAATGCTGAAAAGTCGGGGTTAAGTAATTTGATTATTGTAATTTAATAACTTTACTATGTTTGAATTTTTTTTATTTAGAATGAAGTAATCTATAGAGTATGTTATTTTGATGAGGTAAGATTACCCCTCACTTTTCACAAAAACCCTCTTGCTTTTTGTGTAGAGACGAGCTTCGTCTTCGTTCGGAGACAAAGTTTCGTTGTATTCGATTCCCTTCTCTTGGCATTCCCATGCGGAGGCGATCTTTATCTTCTTTTAAAGATGAAGCTTTGTCTTTGTGTTCGAATCCTCTCTTTCGACATTCCCGTGCCGAAACGAGCTTCATCTTCGTTCGGATATGAAGCTTTGTTTTAGTGTTCGATCCCCTTTCCCAACATTCCCGTGTGGAGATGAAGCTTCATGCAACTTTGATTGGTCCACATAAAGTAAGAAATCAGCCGATTTGGCTGATTTCTTTTTACGCTAGCCCTTTTATACTGGGGTAAAGGTTTTACTCCCAAATTTTACTTTACCCGACAATCTCATCATTCCAAGCACTTGATATTTAAAATTTAAGGTAAAAATTTTACTTTACTCCAGTTTTTCTTCAATTCAAATAGTCCTTTATTTTATTAATGAATTTATGTTGAGTTTTTATATATAATATTTCATAATTTTTATTAATAAAGAAGATTTTGGTGATGTTTATAATTTTTTATAAATATAGTACTTTTAAATGATACAAAATTTTAAAAACTGATTTTTTTGGGTCATTTGAGCTCTTCCCAATTGTGGTCAAATTCAAAATCTTGCCTTGGTCTATTGGTGGAAGATGAACCTTGCCAAAGTTTCTAGTTAAGTGACAGAACTAAATTATGTATGTCTGCATTTGCATGCAAGTGTACGTGGTCCGAAGTAATATGGGATGATGAGATCCCGAGATTTATCGTCCCTTGAGAACGATATTGTGATTTGTTACTAATTTTAATAATGTTTAAGTAATCAATCAGATTGGG
The DNA here is from genome assembly GCA_016760335.1 of Gastrodia elata. NCBI lineage: Eukaryota > Viridiplantae > Streptophyta > Magnoliopsida > Asparagales > Orchidaceae > Gastrodia > Gastrodia elata. Next base: position 5,478,940 of record CM028672.1, on the reverse strand, counting down.
GCTGTGTTCCTAGACTATAATTCTTAAATTACTTTCATTTTGAATCAATTTAGGAAAATTGGGGAGAGTTGAGATTAAACATACAGTTCTTCATCATGGGTTCATGCATAGTTACTCTTCTTCTCAAATCTCGTAAAATAAGTTGAATTAATCTTCATTTCATTATCAAGAGATTTAGTATTCTCTAATAGAATCATTAAATATAATAAATCTTATCTAGTGCTCTTAGATGAACACTATAAGTTTCAATCTTGGCATATAGATAACCATGTGATCTTCTAGTGAGCAAAATCATCTCTTACCTTTAAGAGATAAAATTGATATTTTTAGTTAAGGATCACATGATCTTGATTCCACTTATGACTCACATGCGTCTACTCTTAATTTAACTAAGAAAGTGAGCTGTGAAGCTAAACGAGCTTATGCCACATCACTCTTAGCTTGATGCTCTCAAATTTCTCGTGTAAATTAAGAGTGAGCTATGGAGCTCTATAGGTGGTTCTCGGCTCATATGCATCAAGTTCATACCTCAAAGTGGTATGAACTGAGCTAAGGAGCTCAGAGAATCTTTTGTTATGTTTCCTCATGGCTCAAATGATCAAGTTTTTGTCCAAATTTATGCACGAGCTGTTTTCGCACGGCAAATGTTATCACAGTCATTCACAGCGTTAACGCTCAAAAGCGCACAACCTTTTGGGCAAGGTGATCATCCAGCTCTATGAGATTTTCATTTAGATATATATATATATATATATAGTCAAGGATTTACATTTATAAGGATTTATTATTCTCCAACTTGTTCATAAAATAAAATATACAAATATTTTGAGCTCTAAATGATATTTTATTGGAAAGAAGAGTTTTTACATTACATTACATCATGACTACGGCATATTCTTGCTTAACCCCCCTCAAGGGGGGTTTAGGCTGTCACTACAATAGATGCACAAAGAATGCTACAAGAGATGCTGAGCTTGTTCATTGCTCTTGCAAGGAAATATAATGAAAACTGAGTAAGAATACTATACATAGGAACAGTCTCAACTTTCTCTTCGTCTCATCTTTTCTTCAATCTCCTTCTTTTCTCCTTGCTCTCTGTGCTTTTTTTTCTTCTAAAGCTACAACCTTCTTCTCCTCCTTAGGGTTTGGATGTGCCCCTTGAATGTGTCTTTCCTTAACTGAAATTCAGAACCCCCTTTAAGCATTTCTTCTTACCTTTTATAATCCTTTCTTCAGCCCCCTCGCACTTCCAAGCAACCAACAATCTTCCCTTGAAACTTGGATTCCAATAATGTTTATTCCTTTATTCCCTTGGGACTGAAGGTAATTTAATGCTTGCCATTAATTCTTGTTGTGGGGAAATGGAGAACTTTAAGAGTTTTGGTTGTCCCAATGTTGACTTGGAGCAGGATTCCAAGATAGCATTACGGTGCGCACTACGACGCACTATAACGCCAGGCTTTCAGCTCGTCTGGTGCTACGGGGTGCTGTAGCTCCTCGGTTTCGGAAAACCAGGCACTGTGACGCGCTGTAGCACCTTGGTCTTTGGATAGCAGGCGTTGTGGCGCACTGTCGCGTCTTTCTCTTTGGAACTTGGCGCTGTGGCGCGCTGTAGCGCTTTGCTCTCGGGAACTTAGCGCCATAGCGCGCCATAGTGCGCTGCGGCGTCCTTTTTACTGAATTTTCTTTTCTTTTGCACTTTGATCTCTTCTCGCCTGAAATGATATAAAAGCGCACTAAAACTACAACTAATCCTAATAAAAACATAAATTCTAACACAAAATTCATTATGTTTGTTGAGCTCATCATTAAGCCTAACAAAACTAGGTTCATACTTAGATCTACTGTGTAAGCTTTGAAGTTTTTCATTACCCAAAGCAATATCATTGAAGTAATAGATTTATTTTGTTACTCTAGGAATGAAGAACGTGTGAAGGTACTGTTATCAACGGTTTTTATATGGCATTTTCTTTTGATGGAAAAAAATGCCCTTAGTATTCTTCACGTTTTGGTCATCAAAACAAGGATATATAAAATTCAAATAAATGAATAGTGAGCTTTTATCTTGTGGCTAGGAGCTTTTATCCAATGACCAGTGAGGATTGCTACAAAATTGACAGTACAAAGGATTCTATATGATGAATGTTGCGAAATCTTATATGTTAGACTATGGAGTACCTTTACTATTTTAAAAGTGATACCAGCCTACCAATAAAAACTTTTCAAAGATTTTGAAAAGCACCAGGAGTTGGTGTCAAGGTGCTTGACTCATCTGCATTGTATCTAGAAACGAGGGATGTTATGGAGTGCTATTATTCCTGCCTTCGCCATTATCATCTTTAGTTGCACTAATGTTGGGTTACCATATAGCAAGCGTATTAAAGGTAGTATGACAAGATCAAAGCATTTTCTTCCTTGTTGAACAGAATCCGCACGATCTTTCTAAAGATCCTTTCACTACGTGGGGGTCGATCCAATGACATCCATACATGACTTGAGGAGTCCACAACCCTTCCAACACCTCAATTAAATGTGTTAAACAATTAGTAATATCACATGAAGTATTTTTGTGCCTGAAAAGTGACACATGCAGCTGCTTAAAGGACACTGCGGATACTTCTTTTTTGCAGTGTTTTTTAAGTTTTATTAACTTTACGCTATTATATATGTTATGCAAGACGCTTCAGGGCACAAGGTTCAAATGTGTAAAGCTGTAATTGATTAAAATAAAAGTTGTGATGCTTATCTTTTGAATTTTTTTCATGAACTTACGCAATTTTATGTAACAAAGGCATTTTAAATTATGTGGCAGAACAAACTATAAAATACAATCAATTAGTACCAAATATAATGAATATATATATAAAATATTATACAATATCAGTGAATAATTTCAATCTCTTATTGAAATCAGCAATAAGAATGGAAAACTATGCAAATGATAATAATTCATATATCATTTATACAACCAAAGCCAAATATGATAAAATCTGAATACTTAGTCAAGATATCAATCAGTCACAGTAATCGAAAGAAGAGATTTGGAAATAAAGAAATAAATCTGGCATCAAGCCTCTTTTCGACAAAGAAATTCTCTTCTTTGACCTAGAATTAAAAGCTCTAGAAGGATGAAGTTAGCTTCTATTTCTCAAAGTAAAATTGTATTTATGTGTTTTTCTTACATGACTTAAAACTTCTTTATTTTGAGATGCTTTTACTAATAATATGGTAAGTAAGCATTCAAGTAAATTCAACTAAATCATAAGCTTGCCAGTTTTGGAAATCTAGCCAAGCCACGAATAAATAAAAGCCATTTATCCTTCCTATGATGCACTGTAGTGATATGATTGGGATGCCCAACTCAAGAAATAAGTGGTAATAGGTTTTGAAAGGTAAATTAGGAAGAAGGGGTGGTGAATGTTGTAAGGCAAGGTGAGTGGAAAGAGAGAACAAATGGAAGATAGGCATAGTTTATTTGCACATCCTCTTTAAGCAATCAATAGGCTTAGCACTCAACAATACAAACATAATTTTTAGATCTAAAATGCTCCTAGTTGAGTCATGTTGAGCTAAATCAATTGATTCTTAATAGATATTTTATATCCTAGTCAAATCAATTCAACTTTAAGTTCTCAAATTCCCAAATGATTTGATCAATAACAGTTAATTACGTGGAGCCATGTGACCTAATCTTTAATGCACATGTCTAACGGGCTACCTATTCTAAATGGCTACTTGGTCATAAGATTCACAACCTGGGATTTTTATGGGATGTAAGCCACATCTCATATTCTATTAAAATATCGGGTCTAGTCTAAAAATGAATAGGTCATATTATGCACCTTCTGAGTTTTTAAAAGGATATAAGATCCACTATGCTGAACATTCTAATGGATATACGTCAAACATAGACGCATGCTACCTAGTTAATTGACTAAGGCCATAAGCAACTCAATCCTTCCAATAAATGTAAATCCTATTATAAACCAAGCCTTGAGTATCCCAACAAAAGTAAGCTCGACTACATACCTAAACTATTGGGCCAGATTTTCTTAACATCTAAGATCATAAGACCCGCAACTACTTTAGGCATTCTAAATAAATGTAGGCCTCATTCTCAAACAAACTTGGGCATATTAACTAACAGAAACTTCACAATATGCTCAAAATTCATATTTTCCAAAGGATGTATGCCCCATCTCAAAAATCATAAACTTAGGCTACCTAATTTAAATAGTTAAGATCGTGATACTCCATTATATGAGCTAACCCCATCAAAAATCAATCCAAAACACAAGGATCAGGCATAAGACTCGCTACCTTGGGTTTTTCAATTGATGCAAGCCCACTTCAAAACTTGCTCAGGCATTCTAATTGATATAAGTCATATTCTAAAGCTACTTATAGCTTTTCGAAGGATGTAAGCCCCATCTCAAAATCAATCCAAAAGATTGGATCACCTTGTCTAAAGGACTAGGTTGTGAGATCCACTATCTCGAAATTCAAACTGATGTAAGCCCCATTCCATAGTAACTTGAACATTCTAACTTTAACTCTGGCCAACACCACTGTTGTCAATCCCAAACCTAAATTAAACCCGGGTAGCTCCACCACTAACAACCCCTCAAATTCACACCAAAACCACCAAATAAAAAACCCAATATTTAAGACTTGTATATAAGCTTAGCTGCCATTCTTTTGAACCTCTAACAATAACATTCAAAACCTATGAACCCTAAACATCATATCTAAAGTATTGAGTGAAATGGTACAATCAGTTGTTTGCAAGTAAAAGAGTTGATGATAAACCCAAAGATTAAGTTTTTAATGAAGTCCAACTAGTTTGCTCAAGATCCATGAGATGTGGTAACCTATGGTTGCAAATCAGAATCCTTAGAAGTCATAGATAACATTTTCTCTAACAATAGTAGATTTGAGCACTAGTTAATTTGGGATGATGGAACTATGGAACTTTGATCAGGTCTACTTCATCTATCTATCGCTTTACTAATTAAAATGCCTACCTAAGTGTATTAATACTTTTTAATCAAAAGTTCTCTCCTACAACTAAAGAGATAATTAATGGCTTATGTCTATAGGAAATGCTTGATCCTAAGCTAAACAAACCCTAACCTATTGATCAAAGGAAAATCTGGTTAAAATTCAAATATACTTTATCAAAACTTTTTATACTTTAACCAATCTATAAGCAGTTGAGATACTTGCAATTTTTTGATCAATTTGAGAAACTGCGGGATAAAATTATTATAGGTCTGATGTTGTAAGGTACGTAAATTTATGACTTTGTACATGTAATTCATCTTTTGTATATTGCAAATTAATGATATCTACTTAATGAAACTTATCTGGCTCAATTAAATTGGAACGACCACAATTTTTCAATTGCAAATTTGTTACTTTTAAACCTGGTATCCACATTAATAGGATTACAACTTAACTTGTTATCTTCAAATTTAAATTATCTCAGTTTTTTGGAGCATATTAATTGGTTTCATATCATCTTTTGAACTTGATACAACAGGATGTTAATATTGAAGAGATGGTTGATGTTATAATATCTGAGTGGATGGGCTACTTACTTCTATATGAGGTAAATTTATGTTTCTTATTTTTGTGGTTTACAGTTTGATTCTAGTTTAAAGTTCTTTGGAGATTAAATTGTCTCTTGGAATGATTTTTCACAGTAACACTTTCCTTCGGTAATTTTCAATCATGCTTTTAATCATAATTTTATGTTGTGTAGACTATGCTACCAAGTGTGATCTTTGCCAGGGATAAATGGCTTAAGCCGGGTGGGATTATTATGCCTTCTCATGCCACGGTAATTCTTTCTTGCTGCAACTAACAGTTTAGGTACTGGCTTTCTATTTTCATTGATCCGTTATAAGAAAAGGCTACTTACTAATCAGCCTTCTATAACTAGATTACTCGTGTTTCTCTATAAATTAGCTAGGTTTTATCAGCTTTTTTGCACACTTTATATGGCTGTAGAGTAGGTAACGATTGCTCTAAAAGAGCAAAATGTTGATGGATAAAAGTTTCTTTGAGACCAAAAATATTAAGAAAACAAGTAGCAAAATTTTTGTTCTTATATTAACGCCTTCTCTATACTTAGTGTAATGTCGTGACATAAATCAACAAATTTTTCTTTGGTTCATTTATTCATTTCTACCAAATTGCCTAGCTTTCTTTACGTTGTTGATGAGTGTAAATAATGGATGTATTTGATTTTATGAGTAATTGGGCTCTTAAAGGTGGTATCAATTGCCTAACAGTGTCTTAAGGGTAGTATCAATTGACCTAGCCACGGCTACAAATACTTTCAATTTTAATTTGTTTTAGTTTAAATCTACGTGCATTGGCTTTGGCCAGTTGGTCTTTTAATGACTACATTTGCTTGAGTGAAGGCTAATGCTATATTGGGAAGCCTATCTACCTTATGCTAAGCACCTCTTTCCATTTCAAATTCCCAAATGATTTAGCATAATGATCATGAAGTCACTTAGACGTGGGCTATGCTGTTCAGACTCTTCAAAAAATGCTTGACGTGCATTGTTAGATACTTTTAGATTTCTGCATGCCAGACGTGACATATATATCCAAAATGTGTTTTTCCTTTTCTTTTTCTTTTTTTGTTGACCTATAGGATAGGCTTGAAAAAATAAGGAGTAGTTATTTGCATGACACAAATCATGGCTATTTATATATTTAATGCCAAAATATTGATAGCTACAATTAGCACTTAGATATAAAATTTCATTCACCTGTAGTGATTGATAATTATTAAGTGAGGTGATAATTGTGGTGTGGTAATAATGATTTTTGTACGATGTTGTAAACTTAATTATTGGGATTAAAACATGTAAAAAATATTTGAATTGTATAACAATGAAATTCCTCAAATATAATATAAAAGTTAATTATCAAAAAGTAATAAATTGCACTATATCATGCTAAAGTGTATATTAAGTTAGTAAGTTAAATTTTAATTTGATGCAATTTTCTTACTTTACACTTTTTAGATTATGAACTAATATTCTAAGGTTTAACATTCACCTAGTGATGCCCTATTTATTATTTATCTCAATTATACAATGGTATTGTTAAATTCAAAGGGTTAGTATATATTGTTGTGCCCAGTATGTATTTATGTGCTGCATTTTTGTGTTTTGTGTTTGTCCGTTCATCTTAGACGTGAACACCTGTTTTTATTTTTAAAGCAGGCTCATGTCTGTTCTTAGTGGTATGATTGTGCCAGTGAGAGGTTCATCTATACTTGTTCTTATGTGGAATTATTTTAATCTACAATGTTGCTACAAATGTGGCATTAATTAGTCAAGACAATCCATTGCTTGGGCGACTATGCAAGATAGGCTAGTTGCACTGGATTTTTTAAATCTTTGAATAATTCTTTTGGAATGGAGAATGATCAGTTTAAGCGCTAAAGGATTTTGTGATATAACTATTAATAGATGCCTTACTGTCTTTCTTTATCTAAATAAGTTTTACATCATTCTTGTCAGGGTGGCCATTGAAATCTTAACTTAATGTGTTTCAATTAAGCTTAGTTTAGTTTCTAAAGATCTATTTTTTTCTTATTAAACTAATGCCTATCTACTTTTTTAGCCGGTTATCATGGTTAGATGCTTTTAAATTATTTTTTGAATAATTTCTAAAGTTAATGATATGATAATGTAGTATTTATCAGTGGATATTGCTATATAATAATTATTTTCCACTTACACAGAAAAGAACTTAGTTCAAGATCATGTTGCTTTAAATTGCTTGATACTTTCTGGAGCATTTAGTTCACTTGCTTATAATTATCATTAGGTAGAGTGTTGCAGCACTATAACTTGGCTAAATTTCAATTGAAGTTCATTATTCAGTTTTATAGGGTATCTACAAGACTTGCCCCAAATTTGCAATTTATCCAAATATCACTGAAGATCATAACTTATCTCAAAGTAAACATCACTGGGGATCTGTTTGTGTAGAATATTTCTTAGTTGCTGTTGGTGGTCGCAAAGGTCAATAGGGACTGGTAAAAGATTGGTGACAAAATTGTGTGATGTTGTAATTTGTTAATGTTTTGATTACAGTGGTATTTGATACTGTGATTGTGCTAATTGCCAGAGAAATGTTTAAGATTCTGATATGAACATTTTGGAGGCATGTTAGACTAGATGGGCAATGGGCACTGAAGCTTGCTAGATTCTTGGTTTTAGTTATTGATCTCATGAATTTGCCATAATCGAAACAGAAGCAAGATTGTAGTGATTTGGCCCCATAACTCACAAAAGTGGAACATGGAGTGGGTTACAATTGCGCCATGTGAGATAAGTTACTTTTTACATTTGAGATGGTGTGCGTTTTGAAGCTAGTGCAAGTGCACAGGGAATGGGTTAGTTTAATCTGACCAAGATGTAGGGCTATGATTCCATTGCATGATATTGGAGGGACACGACACACCTTTTTTGTTGCGACTGTGAGTTGTTCTTGTGTTGTGGGTTTGACGTGAAGTTTTCAAAGTGATATTGGGCTAGTAATATATTGATATTAGAATCAATGCAGTTAGTCCCTTGAATATTATGTATAGGGTTTAAAGGTTATGATATTCATGCTCTTATAACAAGTTTAATAGAGGGGCAAAGAAAAAAGGCCTCACAATTTGGAGTGACGCAGCTAGTATTGTAAATGAATGCAGCCCGCTCACGAGTCGACTTGGGCTCAACTTGTTTATGGGCCCATGAGCCAAGCTTAGCAACATGTTAAGTTTGAGTCATTAAATGAGCTTAAACTTTAGCTAGATCAACTTGTTAGCTTGTCATTTTGTCTCGCTTATATAAAATATTATAATAAATATGAAATAATTAAAATAAGACAAGTTAACTTAAAAAACTTCACATAGTCATGCTTGAGCCAATCGAACTTGAGCTTAACTCAACCCAATTATACTTCTAATTCAAGCCCACAACTTGAATCTAAAATCACTCAATTTACCACAAATAATTGTTTAGTGGATTTCTCTTTATAGAAAATAATGTTCCAAAGATAAGTTTAGATTAAATGATAACATATCTTTCATCAAACTAACGAATTAAAATTTATACTTATTGCAATAAGAGTGTAATTTTTCTTTTATAAGAACTCAAATTTAGATATATTTCAAAATGTATGTCCCATATTCATAGGGGGTTTTAAGATTATAACTCTTATTGTTCAAATCCTAAAATTTGATGTTTAGAAGAAAACCATTCAATTTCATTATTACACCAAAAATACCATGCATTTGAATTTTCCATTTATTGGGGAAGTAGATGAAACTTTATAGTTGGAATAAATTTTACAAATATTTATGTTTAGGTTTTAGAGATGTGAATATATGGTATAGATTTTGTTTATATTGAATTTTTTTTTGTTAGATAAATAAATACCAATATTTTAATTTCTAAAAAAGTTTCTTAAAAGGTTTGAAAAAGGTCTTTAGTCTAGTGTGGTTTTTGGTATTAGCTTTTGGGCTTTTGGGCTCCTGTGTGCAATGCTTTGCTTGAGTAGAAGAGTGACCATTCATATTTCGTATAAAATGTATTAATGAATCTAAATTGATTGTAATGTATTATTTAAAATTTATATAAATCTATATTTATAAATTACATCCAAGATTGTTCATTTTAGAATTAATATAAAAAATTAAATGGTAAGTTAAGCTTAACTAAGTTGCTAAACTATTTAGTTGGTATATTTATTTTAGTTTTTATTCTGAATTTAAGCTGGATAAAATTAATTCCGAACAAACATTCCCTTAAGTTTTAATCATTATTAGAGAGGCTTAAACATAATTTGATTTCTATTTGAATTTTAAACATAATAGATTATGAAATAAAAACTGTTAAAATTAAAACTTCTACTGTTTGATTAAAAGGGAAATCAAGTTTAAAATCCTTGTTTACTGTATTACGTATGCCTTCAGGGTAAAAAGTTCAAATTTGGAGTGTGCATGTTTATGATATGGGAATATTTTAAAGAAAGGAGATAAACATCCTCTTAAAAAATTTAATGACTGAATCCCCTATGACATTGCTTACACGTGCATAGATGTTATTTTTATTGTGTCAAATGAATTATGTTCTAACGAGCACCTTCTTGCCTTTCCTCTTTTCAGCTGTATATGGCACCGGTTACACATAGTGTTAGATACCGAGAAAGCATTGATTTTTGGCGTGATGTTTATGGGATTAATAGTAAGTTGCCCAAATTTTTTATGGTTTTATGCCCTGACAGTTAAAAATGCATTACCCAATTTTTTTTTCTCAACTCAATGCCTTTTTCCTGGTCATGTAGTGTTCTGTTCTTTTTCAATCCTTGAGCCATTTTTATAAAAAGTAATAGAAATGTGGATGCCTTGTAAATTGCAATGAATTAAAAAATTGTTCAGTGTCTTTTGATACTTTTCTTATTTTCTTCATTGCCCATATTTGAAATTTAGGGCACTTGACTATCTTATTATTTCAGTGACAGCCATGTTACCTCTTGCGAAACAGTGTGCCTTTGAAGAGCCATCCGTTGAGACAATTACAGGCGAAAATGTTATGACTTGGCCATCTGCGGTAACTTTTCATCATGACAGCAGTATTAATTATCAATGTTGTAATATTTATGTTTTAGTGTCCATTGATAATGTTATGAATGTTAAAGTTATTACCAAGTTTTAATGTTGTAATTATTATTTTGTGTTCGTTGTAATTTTTTCTGCTTCTTCATTTTGTATTTCTGAAAAATAAAATGTAGTAGTTAGTTCTTGGCTTAGCCGCTGGGAGAAAAATTATTTCTGTGTGGAAAATAGATAAGTAGCTTTCTTGGAATTTTAATTTATATGGTTTTCAGAAGGGCGTTTTATTAGTTTTCTTTGCATTTATTAAATAATTGCATTTATAGTTAATTATAAACTAATTATGGATTATTTATTGCATATATCAATATTAATTCATAAGTATACTATTTAAATCATTCAATCACTTGTTTCAGTGCATAATCTTTTCCTTTGAAATGACTAACTATTACAATGCACTAGTGATAGAAATCCTTGTCAAACAATTGCCACTTTCGCTGAAACACTAGTACGATAGTGTATCGTGCTTCCAAATGAAGCCTGCAATGCAAGAAATTATATATTTTAATATAACTTATTATGTGGATATTTTAATGATGTGAATAAAAACTCTAGATAACTTAAACATGCTGTGCAAAATTTTGGGATGAGACTTTAACTTTATTGCTTCTCTAAGAATCCATGGACATGGTAGGTCAATTCTGGACGCTTTCAATAGCAATATTGCTAAAAGTGAAGTTTCAAGTCATAAAGAATTATAAACATATTAAGGAAATGTATTAGGGCACTAATAGCTAAAATGGCGTCTTGATATTGCAAGTGCTTAAATTGTTTGTAATCACTGTATCAATGTAAAACATATTAAATAACTTAAAACTTGATGCCAATTAAAAATATTACCTACTAAATAATAATGGAAAAGTGCAAAATACTCTTCATAAATTCTAAATGGTGAGTTGCATCCACTCTTAACGGATAATTTGATGGTTGGGCTCCATTAAATCTCAATTTAAAAAGTCAGAGATCATTTTGATAATATTTGATGTCTGTGGCCAAGAAGAATACTCTAACAAAACGTAAAATTGTGGTCATTTTGGCTATTAACTCAATAAAGAAGCTTTAAAAAATATTAAACCAATTGAAAGAACTTCAAAAACGCTTTAACTGGAATAGAAACTTCAATTTTATTAAATTAATTTATATGCATCTGAAGGATAATATAATCAGCATACTCTTCTTTAATTTTAACTTCACTATACACCCCCTTTTGATCTGGACTCAAGCTGTTTGCTCTGAAGAATTACATCTTTATTTTAATAGTCTCTTCATTATTGAAGATGATATTGATATATGTATGTCGTGTACCTGTCAACATGTTAGGGAGGTTTGGCATCTCAACTGGTACATCAGTATTGCTATCATCATGATGGCTTAAATCAGTTTGATTTGACATAAATGAGCTATTTGACCATGTTTTTTTTTTTCTTTCTGCCCAACCTGCTTATGAAACCAATATATATCTGCACCACCTTTTCCAATAAGTTGCAATTTACAGTTTATGTGCCTTTGTCAACATGTTTCTGTCTTTTCCAACAGGTGATGCATGTGGATTGCTATGCAGTTCTAGCAGAGGAGTTAGAATCAATCACTGCAAAATACAAGTTTACATCAATGTTGCAAGGTGATCATTTCAAGGTTATATTAATTTATTTTTCACGGATAATTGTGATTTCAATGAAATATACTGTTAATAATACGATAGTGATGCCGTCTGAATTTTGGCTGAGATCTGGTTTTCTGCTATTGACAAACCTCATATATGTTTTTCTTCTGTGGTACACGGAATAGTAGATCTCATGGAATGATGGTTAGCATAGTTACATAGATGTGCTTTAAGAACAGATTTGAGAAGGCATAAGCTGAACAAAACAAAAATGTTGAAATATTTTTTTCACTAATTTAATCAAATATTTTATTTTCTTTTGAATGCAGGTTAGTTAGAAATAAAACTTCAAATAGTTCTGACTTGAACTTTGTGGGACTGTTCTCAGTGACTTTATATTTATTTTCTTGCATATTAGCTATCTCTAAACTCCTTGAACATGGAAGCCTAGTCTATCGCTATTGCTTTAAATTTGATAATAGAAGAAATGTGTCTTGCTTAGGAAGTGGTTCAGATCGGAATTTTTTGCATGCGATCGTATAATTAACAGCAACTTTTCAGGCTTCTAAAATTTCAAGTCATAACCTTGACTAAACACTTGTTCTTTCTTTATGCTTTGTTCTTTTGATTCTAAGTTCAGTTCCCTGTCTCAGAGCTAGCTGCAACACATCTAATCTTAGTTAGCGAAGTGCCCAATGAACTCAACCCTCCCCAAAAAAACTTTTGAAAAAGTGCATTGATGAAGATATTATGGTGAAATAGCTGCTAGTTTTGCTTGAACCTCTTGATTCAAGCACCAATCCTTGTGCTTCAGCCCACAGTGCCTTGTTATCAAGAGAATTTTACCAAAGGCTGGGGTAAGATTTGTCAAAGAAGTTGCCAGATGATGTGCCAATGACGATGTCTGTGTTAAGAATGGAATAAAATAAGAATCATGGAATCTATCCTAATCTACTTGAATAGGATCTAGGGAATCTACCAATGACAGTCAAAGGGGTCCAAGATGAGGCTGTCAATCATGCAAACATGTTCACTACACAAAATATAATATGAAGATCAATACTGCAAAGTTTCAGAGTAGTTTGGATGGCTGAGTCTAGCCTACCTTCATTATGGCATCTTCTCGGATGAAAGTTTCACTATGCTTTCATATTATTACTTTTACAATTAGATAGTTAAGCACTGCATAGCCAGAGGGAATGGAAAACTCTAGAATAACATTGAAATACAAACATTAGGGTAGAAGGAGACCCATGAGTAGGAGAAATAAGAGAAAAGGCCTCTAAAGAATCAAAGAACCAAGAATCCAAAGAGAATCCCTAATCTTGCAGAACCTACACCAGTCAACTTTGCTTTACAATTGGCAAATGGTGAGTTTTGAGTGGATCATTGAGTGGGCGCATGACCTTTATGAAAGTTTTGATGAGATGGGGGCGTATGCTAATCTTAAGAGTCGTCAGATATTTGTTGGGAGGCTCAATTTGTTATCAGTCTGACTTGTATGCTAGGATCATTGGGCTAGCGTTAAGATACCACTTTGGCTGTCAGCATTATGTCGACTCTGAGATTTGCAAATAATTTATATTAATTCATAAATTTTGGTGATAATATTCATACCCTTTAACTTAGGAACTTATAAGAATGATGCATATGCTTCCAAGTTGAGAAAACTTCATTGGTTCATCCCCTAATGTTGTTCTTCTCATTCTGGCGATGATATGGAAGGAAGTCTCATTGTTTACTGACTAACGTTGGGAAAGGCAGAGAAAATGAATAAGGTTGATCATTCATACCACTGTTACTAATTTTCTTGGCTCCACTCTTCCTACTACAAAGTCATTCATCAAGGAAATCTTAGTATTGGTGGCTACATCTATTCAATGAGGGGAATGTCCGGCCTGGCAATGGCATTAATGAATGTTATGCTTTAGTGTTGCATCTTTGGAAGTTCATCAGCAATAGGGGAATGAATTTTTGTAAAACACTAGCAAGCTCGTTGATTTTGTGATCAATACTTTGGAGGTCACATATACCACAATGGCTTAGAGGGAAGCCAAAAGAAATTGTGAGCTGGCTTAAAGGTGGCTGTTGTCTACTGTTGGATCAATCAAGATAATGTAAAAGGGGCCGCATCCCCCACACAATGTAGAAGTGAAGCCAACATAAGCCTGGTTCCTAAGTTAGCAAGGTCAATCTTCTTAGGCACGCACAGCCCTTTGCAAGGAAGGAAAGAGATGATAGGCTAGGAACGTAGGGTTGTTGACTTGTAACTAGTTGAACCTTCTTTCAATTTGTATGCCTGTGATCTTGTACTTTAATTCCACTCTTACTATAAAAGACAGAGTAATCACGCATGTTGCCACAGCTATAATGACTTTATTTCGCTACTATAATTACGTGCTTTACCTTAGTTATACTTTGAATATGTATAACAAAGGTTACCAACCTTATGTGATCAATTTTAAGGCTATATAATTTAAATTACCTTAAGTTTGATTTCGCCTTTGGTATGAATCTCTTGAGAGAGATACATAGCAGCATTCATGATTCATCAAAATGTTCAATTCAGCAGCATTCCAAGGTACAAATATCCTCAACTTATTTCACTTATCGTGCATATTAATTACTTTCTAAACCTTTTACTTGATAAGCTTCAACCACTCAAATTCACCAACACTTTTTTATTTCTGGGTGAACTTTTGATGTTAACTTCTTTGGCCAAGGAAGAAATATTTTATCTCAAATAGAGAATGGTGAGTGGATGAGGGTTGTGTGGAAATCGCAAGAAGAAATTATGCATGCAAGCTACGAGATGAGTTTCTTCTATACCGTGAACATGGGTTGCTTAAAGACATTGTATGCTTGTTACGGAAATTGAATGCAGAGGGAAATGCATTGATAAAGCTGCTCTGGTGGGCATTCACAACACTTACAGCACATTGAGGCTGCTTCCACTGTAAGGGCTGTCCGAATTATTCCACAAACGCCTCGTACTCTTGAAAAAAGTGTTGGAAACTCTGTGACCTGTTTAGTTTTCTAGCAAAACAAAGATTAATTTCTCTGAAGCGATGCCAAAAGGATGTTTTCAAAATTAGTTGTCAATAAGATTCTATGATTGGGAGGTGAAGAGATTGAGTCCGGATATTGGGAAGGGAAATGCTGATACTTTTGCTCCCTTGAACATGAATTATGGGAATATCCTAAAAGTTATTCACAATGTTGCGGTGATACAGTGATAATGCAAAGGGTGTACCATACTGGCATTAGTTATCCTTGGGCCCTGGTTGATTTACTCGAACAATGCTGAATGTTCCCTATAGAATGTTGGATGAGACGAGATTAGTGTCTCTTGAAGGCAGAAAGGCACATGATTTTTAAGTACTTAATAATTTCTCATTTTAAACGTCTGGTATTGACGTTATTTATCCTATATTGACCTTTGAGATTTTTTATGAGGCTTTTACGCCTTTGGGTTAACATGCACATCCTCTGAAAAAAAGACCTGAGATTGGCATGCTCCTCTCGGATATATGAAGAATTGAAAGCTGCGACATGATTCTTGAGGCAAATAGAGAAGATAAATGAAATAATTATTTTGATATTGATGTGCTTCCCTTGGAGGTAAGAACATGCGAAATTAACTTACATTCCCCACAGGTAAGAAGACATGGTATCGAGATCCACTTTTTGAAATTAAGAAGGCCCTATATTAAGGTGTATTTTTGAATTAAAAAGAATTGAAATTGAGTTTCCAATGTATAAGAATAGTCGAGCAAACATGAGTGAGTGCTCATCATAGGCAGGAAGATCAAAATCGACATCTCTCCATTCGTATGAACTAAACCACAAGTCAATCCATGCTGTCTTTGGCATTTTCCCAAAGCACATGTTACTTCTCATTGTAATTTTTTTGGCGTGGATCTAAAAGATAAGGGCATTCTTTATGATGAAGCCTTTGACAGCTCTCAAAGCTGATGTCAACTCTCATGGAAAAATCCTTGACGGGGCTCCTAATATAACGTGAGTCATTGCAATAAAGCCCTTGTTATAAAGCTCCAAGACCCAAGTTAATAAAATGCTATTATAAAATTCCAAAATTTAAAATTACATCATGTAGATCATGGCATAGCACTCAAAACTTGTTTCATCCCATGCGATAAAAGTTCAGCATAGCTCCAAATGCCTAGTGAGCCCATGCAACCTAGTTCTTGAGTGTGTGTGTGTGCTGAATCTATTCGGCATAAAACCAAATTGATTTTGTGCTTTTCTTAACTTTCCAAAGCCTTTTCATGATCTAGAAAGATATATATGAAACTCTATTAAAACTTCTTAGTAAATGCATGGTTGCCATGGTATACTTGGCATAAAATCAAATTGAGTTTGTGAAGTTTGATTTCATGTTGAAACTTGTTTTAAATCATTCTCTCCTAAAGTCTTAATGTCTGCTTTATTTAAATTTCTCTATGGTGTGCTTATTTGAGCATCACATTTATTCTTATAAATAGGTACAAATAGGCTTGCCCACTTATCTGAAAATTTTTTAATTTTAAAATTATATTAAATAACTTGGTATGCTAAGAATGTCTTTTCTCACCCACGCATTTTAGGACATTGATAGGAATGTCATTTGATCGTATAAATTTTCTACGCATTGTCTTCTTTAAACATTCCAAACGTCAATTTTACTAATTGTCAAATAAAAGTGCATTCATATTTCTAAAAATTACTAATTTTACTTTTATTAGTTATATTAATGTAGCCTTATTATAAATGTAATAAAATAATTCATTTATTTATATTGATTATCTTTTTTATATTTGATATTTTTATTTGAGTTAATTTTTTAGTTCACATATTAACTTTATACCTGCTTCACTCTCACAAGTCTTTTATTTTTCATGTAATTCATAGATACTGAAATATTAATAATTAAGTATATTTTAGCTACTTTACAAATACTATTGGCAATCAAATGCCATATAAAATTGATTTTACTCTCAAAATTTTACTATTCAAACTATAATTTTTTTTTAAAAAATATCTATATTATCCTTGTAATTGTATCATCTAACCACGGGGCATTTTTAAATTTATTATTACTTTTAGCAACCCTTTATTTTAAATTTTAAATTTATTATTTATATTCTGCTGTTAAGCAATCGCTAGGAACAATCTTGCAATTTTTTGCAATTTAAACAACATTTTTCTCTAAATAAATAAGATATCGGATTTTTAAATTTCCAATTTTTATAAGTAATAGCATGCTTATCTTTTTTCTTAAATAATTATTAGCAATTATAAAATCATATGCTCAACAAATTCTAAAATCAATCTTCTTTATTAATCTATTTAAAATACCAATACCCCCATGAATATTATTAAAATCTTCCGCCACATTTCCAACAAGTTTATTGAAATCATCTCATATTTATTATATTTTTTCTTGGGTATTTCTTGAGCTAAGTCAACTCCTTCAATTTATACTAAATTTTTTCTTTTTTAATATATCCAATCTTAATTGAGGGGCACAAATGATTGCAATATTAATAGTTATCTCATCAATTATAATCTTGAAAGGTAATTATGTCTCCAGTCTCTAATTTTTACTGCTTCCCATTTAAATCTTCATTTAGGATGATCCTTATGTCATTTGTATAATAATTTTTACTGAGTACAGGAGTTTAAAACTGAACATTTTTTTTTTCTTTTTCACTTCTCGCTTTGTTTACTATAGACATAAAATGCTTATTTTCTTGTTAATCGTAGCATCTACCAATTCAAAAAACATGCTAATGAGGGGCGTGTAGGTGGGTGTGTGTATGTGTGTGTATGATTGTTTTTTGGGAAATATGGCTGTGTAATAGGTCCAAACCGAGCATGATGCTTTGATTGATTTAGGATTTTTTATATTGTTTTTTGTGGAGAATGTTTCAAATGGTGCTCAATTCATATACTTGTTTTTTATTGAAACACAGAGCCTGTAAAGCCAAAATGAAAATTAAATTCATCAAAACAAAATGCTTCTTTTTTAACCCTTGTAATGAATAAATGGCTAAGTACATGAACAAGGAATACATACTATTTACAAACTACATTTGGCCATACAGAAGGAAAAAAGTCTCACATAACGGGATCAAAGTTTTCTGACACAAAAAGAAAAAGTTCTTGGAGAAAACATGGGCTCCCGTTTTTTAAAGAACGCCCCTCTGCTGTTGGCAGGCTTCAGTTGAAAATAGGTCCAAAATTTTCCTTTCTCTAATCAGAAAGTGGGTAAGTGGCGTCCAGTAGTCGACTGTTGATAGCAAGCTTGATGTGATCAAGTTTCGATGTGCAGCAACTTCTTTACGGCAGAACTGAATCTTTCAATTTTATTGGTACAGCTAAGGTTGTACGCTGGTGTGAGGTATTACATTGGCATTCTAAGCTGTATTCCGCAGTGGCTGAGGGAACTGTCCTTTCAATGCACTATTCTCCGTTGCAAAAGGTTAGACTTTGGAGGTTTAGCTTTAGCTCTCCTTAAGCTAAAGATTAGACTTTTCTATAAAAGAAAAAAATTAAATTTAGCCTCCTGTCAAGATGAAAAGGCAATAGAGGAATTCTTCCATCTCTGAAAAGGCTGAACTACCACAAGAAGAATGAGAGAACACTTATCTTTAATCAAAAATTAAAATTCCTTGAAAAGTACTTGATCTCCCAAATTTAATTGTTCAGATAAAGGCGCATCTGTCTGGGGTCACCCCACTGAGACCTGCCTAAATCGAAATTCAGTATTCCGAGCTTTCGTCCGGATTCAAGGCCCCTAAAAAAGTACATTTCTAACGAACGAGTTTCCCCGCGCGAGGCGCCCCCCCCAGCATTCCGGAAAGACTTCAGGCCGCGTAGCGGATTAGAATTAGACCGTTCTTCCCGCGGCAGACGTAAAGCCTTAATAATTAAGAAAATGAAGGGAGAACCGAGCTTTTTCATGAAACTCTTGGGCCAGATCAGCTCACACGTAGTATGAACTATAGCCACCCTAAAAGTTAGATCTCACCTTACCTTACCATAAAGCTAGAAGGCTCTTTTTTTTTTGTTGTTACTAGGTTACCTCCAAAAAGAGGATAGTACAGTACCCATTGGTTAAGCGTTGTCCATACAAAATCAATATAAAGACCAACCCAGTTTGCATTGGAGCCTAGGGCGTAACTTAATTTCCTTAAAACAAGGTTTTATTTTTATTAGCTTTCAATATTCTGTACTTAATCGTATCTGGAATTAGTTTAACTAGGAAGGCTATATAAGATATATTGTCAGATCAGAACTTGTTTTATATGTCCTACATTGAGGTTCGAAAGAATGTTCCATCGACTAATCCCCCGTTTTGATTACCAGAAAGATGACAGCGTGGTTTCATCTGTTGGAGGCATATGTGCGACAGTTTAGCTTGACTAAATGGGGGTTTTGTTTTCCTGCCAGTTTTATGTAGAGCCTGCAGTTATATACTAGGAAGAGCTATCCGGACTCCTAAGCTTAATGACTGAACTCACTTTATGGTATTCGCTAGCCCCATTGACATATCTACTCTCCAACCCCCTAAGCAAACCAAGGCATGTTGCAGGATTTGCTCTCACATTTAATTCTGAAATGAATGTGGGCAATCAAAAAGCTAATTCTTGAGTTTTTGAAATTGATGAATTAGGTTTTCGCTTGTGCCTGCTTTCGTTCTAGAGAAATTTGCCCCGATGACTACAAAATTTAGTCTACTTTGAACCAAGCTTCAGGCCAGACACCCATCCTGACGGAGCAAATGGCAAGGCCTAGCGTATCCCTGCTAACTATTACATTCCTTACTACTGTGAAATCTTTTTTATTCTGCAATATGGAGCTAACAAGCGAGGGGAGTAAGATCACTAAATCTCTTGGAAGATCTTGAATGGTTATCTTATTTATAAATAAAAAAATATTACTTGGCTCCTTAATATCTCTAAAAATATTCGATGACTAGGATTTTATATTTAAAATAAGTATTTTTATGGGCCCCCACATGAAAAAGTGGATTAAATGTTAATTTTTTGTGGAAAAAAAACCTTTGTAATTTTTGAGAGATGTTTGAAAGCTATTTGGGAGCTATGTAGCAAAACCCTTATAAATAAAAAAGATGGTACAGAAAATGAAGGTTCAAGAAATTATGTGCAATGTGATGGTTTTTACGCCCACATGAGGGGTTTTTCCCGAATTTGTCTCATGATTAATGTTAATTTTATGATTAATGTTAATTTTAGTATCAAACTTGTTAAAATGCTTAAAATGGCCTTTAACTTTAACTTTTTTTTTAAAATTTAAATTAACTCATTTTAATGTTTTCATTTTTTGATAGAAAAGTTAAATATATGAAGGATAATTTTGTAGTATGTAAAAATATTTATCAAAAAAATTTGATATGCATGAAGGGTAACTTAAGTTTTTTTATCTTTTTAATTTTTGTGATATGATGCGGTATGTGAATAGTATTGTAGTTTGGTGGTTAAAATTTTGATTTGTTATTTTATGTTGAGAGTTCAATTTTCACTGTTTATATACTTGTGTTTTATTTGAAGTTCATCTAATTTCAAAAAAAAATTTTTGATGTTAAAATTAAAAAAAAATATTTGTTAACTATAGTTTGCTAAAAATTTAAATATGATTATATTAATTCTTGGTTTCTATTTATGTTTCTACTTATGTTTTAGCATCAAAATCTTTTTGATAGATGCTTTTAAAATTAGTAAAATGTCTTTTGTATATTTGACTTTTTATCTAGAATAAATTAAAATGTTAAATTGGGCTTAATTTAAATTCTTAAAATAGAGTTTGGAGACTGTTTTGAGCATTTTACTAAGTCTAGGACTGTTGGGTATCTTTTAATAGTCATGTGATCATTTCATGAAATATTTCCTATGACGGTGGAATAAGAGGTTTGTTTAATTTAAGATATCCCTAGAACTCTAGTGAGGGTTGGGGATGAGCGATCTATTCGTATATATTACTTTATTTGTGAATATTCAGTTGAATTAGGCACTGTTCTATTTGATTCCTAATTTTTTCTTTTTCTTATATAAAAATCCCAAGAGGAGTTATGAATATATTTTTTAGTGCAAAAGCGTCTAACCGTTAATTTTTGTTTTTTGTGGTAGCCCCATTGCATGGCTTTGCCTTCTGGTTTGATGTTGAGTTTGATGGGCCCCAAAATATCCCTTCTATTGAGCATTTTCATTCCCTCGGAACGTCCTCTGAGATTATTTTGCATCCCAGTAAGAGTAAGAAAAGAGTCAAATCAAATGAGGCTATTGTGCTATCAACTGCACCAGAGGATGATCCTACCCACTGGCAGCAGGTAATCTTTCATCAAATACTGAGAGATCATATTAATTAGAAAATATTTCTTATATATACCACTCAAATCCTGTTTATTTACATATTGCAGACCCTGATTTACTTTTATGATCCAATAGAGGTGAAGCAAGATCAGATTATAGAGGGTTCCATTACTCTATCTCAGAGCAAGGAGAATGCCAGATTCTTAAACATTCGCCTCGAGTACAGGTGAGAAGCATCTTCGCATTCAAAGCATATTTCGTAATTTATATGCGTTTTTCTTGAAACTCTCCCTGGACCTTTGCTTCGCTGTAGCAGCTCAGGCGGCCGATCTTTTGTAAAAGAAACTGTAATGAGATGATTTAAAGATACAGCAGGTATTCATTTCGTTCTTCACAATTGCAAGGCTGATTCGGCGTTATTTGGGTGAGAATTTCCTGCAAAACTCAGTTTTTTCGGCAGTGTTGAAGAAGATTCAATCAAACTGCAGAATACTTTGGGTGCAGATAATTCTGCTGAAAAAAGGAGAGGAGCGATCGACTGGAGATCTCTATTAATTTCTGATTTTGGACAATCGTTAGCTGATTATTAATTTAATTTTGCCATAATTTGTGCTTGGCCTGCAACTAATTGCTTGCTCAATTGTGGTGGCGTTGCATGTAAATAGCTGATGAGTTCTGAAACTCCCATCTATAAATCATCCGTTGCTTCCATGAGTTCCTTCCTTCTTTCTCTGTTAGAATTGGATTGTTGTGCTATTGCAAATGTGCTTAGTCTTGTTTTTATCATTTTTTATTTTCTTAGTTTTTCCTTTTTTATATACGCCCATCCTCTGTTGTGCTTTATTGGATTCGACAAGCTGTCTGACTCGAATTTGAAATTCTTAAGTTAGTGCTGAGTTTGAGTCAAGTCAATTTCGCCTCAAAAAAATTCGAGTTCAATTTGATTCAAATTTTTGAGTTTGCTCTAAAATAAAAGAAATTGCAAAATTCACATAAAGGAGAGATTTGAGTTCGGGGATTACAAGAAGGAAGGTGTTAAAATGTGCTCTGTTATTTTCTTCTGTAAATGGTATTGGTTTTTTTATTTTATATAATGAAAGAGATGCTATTTAGATTTGTTGACATGATATCCAGAAAAATTTATTCAACGAGATTTGTGCATCATTTTAATACAAATATTATTCTCTTCCAGTGAGAATCAGTACAACTCATTTTTGTATGTATAGCGGCAATGCATACCAAATATATTACAATATGCATGTTATGTGATACAAGACATGAAAAGCATATTTTCATCTGTATCTTCAGTTACTGTGAGAATCATGCTCTGAACAATGCCATATCAATATTCATATGAAGACTAGCATTTAGTAGACAGCTTTATCAAGTATATATGATTTGTAACCCAACAAATCTAGAGAGACTGAAGTGCTCCTTGAATTCAACTGCATTAAGTGCTGCCCCCTATCACTCTTCCCACGTCTTCATCTCCAACCTTGCCATTTGGATTCAATTTTCAACACCACTCATTGGTGCAAGACAACAACTATATGAAAAGAATGCCCATTGTTCAGGCATTTGCATGGATCATAGTTAGAGATTGTTTTGAGTCATAGTTTTTTATTTATGTTGGTAGAGCATTAGATATTTTATTATTTGTATATGTTATTTGTTTATGTGCATTAGTATTTCTATGTTTATGTTATATTTATGTATATTGGTAAAATGTGAATGACATCTTGAGATATGATGTTACCTCACATCTATATATATCTTATGTATTTTACTTAGAGACAGTTAATGAAAAGTCTTTTTCTTTCTCATAAAATAGTGTAAATAATTACTTCAACCTAGTACATGTGCATAATGGCAAAACTACTAGGATGTGTATAATCTTGATAATATATCATGTTTGTGTTGATAATCATCGACGTACTTAGATGAGCATGCTGATGCAATGCTCCTTCATAAATTTCTTTATTATTTATTATAAGTATATTCTCATCTGGCCATTACAATGAAGGGCATTAGCCGATGATCTTTTGGATCATTTATCAAATTGACATGTGATCACTCTAAATCTGCAATTACATTTGTGCTACAAATCAACTCTTTAGGCTCTCCGGCTAGTCTCTCTGTCAACCTCTTTAAATTGACAAGATTAAAAATTATGATGTAGTCTTATTTTGTGCATGCTCTTTATAAAATTATTTAATAAAATGAGAAAATTTAATACAGAAACCTAATATTCATCCTTAAAAAGAACTTTAAGGTTTGAATAATAAGATTAAAAAAAACAGTTAACAGCTTACAAAATAAACAAACAAATAGATGGGTCAATCAAGTGAAGGCCTAAAGCCGAATCATCATTCACCATCATCTTCACCTTAACTGTGCATCTGCTTGATGCATTTCGGCAACCTGAAGAATATTAATAGCGAAGCAAACGAAGGCGAATCATCATTCTTCCTCGTCTTCTCCTTGATTGTGCCTGTGGTAAATATTCTGCGCCCGATACATTTCCGCAACCTGAAGAATATGCAAGATCATGTGTTTCAAATCTGAGGCAAATACACGGTGTATTAATGCGATAACCCCAATTGCTACCATAACTAAAGAGAGTTCTGATAGCAACTGTGATGATCCAATATTGGATTAGAAAACTAATCCAACACATATGCTTAATCTAATCCACAGGATCTATAAAATAAACGCACAATAATTATTACGATTTTCCTTTAGAAAACTATCTATATAAGCAAGCAAGCACCTGCTCGGAGGTTGTGGCTTGCTCTGGATTTTTGTCATCCCGGACATGCAGTAAACGGGGAAAGCGAAGAGAAATACCCTGCAGAAAGCTTCCACTAATATAAATAAACTGTGTTGCAGGGAATTTTAATTGCATTGTCGAAAATAAATAAATAAATAAGGATATTGAAAGACCTTAATTGAATCAACAATGCCATAAGCTGCACGATGAACAGGACTGATGCTCAGATCTGCTGCCTTAACCACCCAGACCTTGAACAAAAACAGGTAGTGAAACTATGAAGATAGATTATCAAAAGCTGGTTTGAATTTTTAATAATATGCATAGATTATCCAAAGCTAAAATGGGCAAAATACCCTATCCATGGACAATAGTATCTGATTCACTTCAAACTTTTGGTAAACAGTTCAAGAGGATCTGGGTACCACTTTCAATGAGTACCAATTTTTATCCACAAAAAAACAGAAACTAAAAAGAGCTAGTGATGAAGCTACAACAGAGATCAAATTAACTCAATTTTAAATAGATGTTGATTTTATAATTTGAAACAGAAGCCAATATCACTTTATGATGAGGGTATTATGACACAAATCTCCAACTGGCTTTTTTTATTACTTTTGGTTGAGACTTAAATTGTATTTTAAGTAGTTTTATAATATTTTGCAAAGTTTTCTTGATTTTTATCTTCTCAATTTATTTGTTGTTTTCAAATCTTCTTTGAATTTCTCAATTGCTATCTATTTAATAAAATACCACAAAATATTATAAATATTTTAAAATCATAATAAAATTAAGTTTTATTTTTCTGATTTACTAAACATAATATTTGGAGAACGACATAGAAGACAATCTTGATGACTTGACTATTTATGTTCCCGATATATAATTATTATGTTCCCTTTGAGTCCCACGTAAGTATTCAAAATAGGATTTGTATATGGTACC
The DNA here is from genome assembly GCA_016760335.1 of Gastrodia elata. Classification (NCBI taxonomy): domain Eukaryota; kingdom Viridiplantae; phylum Streptophyta; class Magnoliopsida; order Asparagales; family Orchidaceae; genus Gastrodia; species Gastrodia elata. The sequence continues at coordinate 5,453,594 of CM028672.1, read as the reverse complement.
CCCTCCACATCTCCAACATAATTAATGCATCTAAACATAGTGTTAAATTAATAATAATTGAGATTAAATAGTCAAAATCATAATTATAATGCTTAGAAAAAAGAGATGAGGCTGTGGAGGGAGCACCTAAGCATTTTTCTTGGAAAATTTTCTTGATGCGACGAAAAGACTAACAAACTTTCCACTGAAACCAAAGGAGGTTCAACTTAGGCATCCTCTATTCTCTATTCTTCTACACCTATTGAGGATGACCGGTAATAGATTTGAAGAAACCTTATCACTGTATGTCTTACTCCATTATTTTCATCATAAAGCATCTTTTTGTGTCCACACTTAGCTTACAATAAAAGCTTCGATTTGAAGAAACCTTATCACAAGAAAATCGTATAGAAGCTCCGAATCTGAAAAAATGTCCTTTAATCTAGTGCATTTTATAAATCTAACAATAAATGAATACAACAGAAAGACAATTGGTGACATCAAACCGAACTAAAACAAAAAAGAAAAATAAACAAATAAGCAAAAGAAAAAAAAGGGGAAAAACAGTCACTAACTCCACGGAATCAAAGATCCCAACAAAAACTAAAAAAAGAGAGTTTCTCTAGAAAAGCTCGACTAACAAAAGTATCTTTGTCGAAGATTGTAATTTGATTTCCGAATGGATTTACAAATTTTCCTTTGTTCCGTTTTTTTTTTCCTTTATAAATAATAAAGATCGTACAGAAGCTCCGAATCTAAAATGTTATCCTTTAATTCCTCTCATATAAGTTCACCTTAGAGTTCTTTGTGGAATCCGAATCAATTTTGGATGTAGAAGAAACTACAGTTCTTCCAAGGTCGGACGGATGAAACTCCAAAGCAAAAGATCTCAGGGTCGTGGTACTCCATAGAATTTCCCATGGATGACGGATCAATGCCTCTTCTACATAAAACAAATAGAATATCATTGATAAATAAATGAAGATGTTCTAAAGGGATGTTCTTGTCTTCCTCATCAAAAATCCCCTCAGCCTATGTTTTAAAAGTTTGGGTGCTTCCAATAGAGTATCTTGAAGTTTCGATGTGGATAATTGCACGTATCTGACAAGCTCTCCATCTTCATTGAAAAAATCTAACGGCAGAGCAACCAAATCACCTTCTATTTCCCCTACCAACATATGACACAAAGCCTCCTCTACTAACTCGGGTGAACCTACAGTTCAATTTAAATCCAAATTGACTTTCTCCATGATCGGGTCTTTCAACCTGGCGGCAGCAACTGCAACATTGCCTTCCAAAGCCACAACAGAATCCAAATCTAGCTCCACCGTTGGCAATGATGTTTCTTTTAAAAAAACAGCATTGTCACCAACTACAAGTGTTGTATCACCAGCATTCACTGTGCCACATACATCAATTGCATGGCAATCCTTGCCACTGGAGTTCGATGAAGGATAATCATTTGCATGCGATAGAGATCCCCCCACCAAGGCCTCTGTCTGCCTAGATGCCTCTACTCCAAAGACGCAACTATGTTGTCTTTGCGGACATACTTGAAATTTTTGTCTAAAATAAGGATTGAGCTTGAAGCAAGTCAATTTATCATGCCCAACTATCAAACAATGAGAACAATAGATCGGAAGATTTTCATAAACGCATTCTTGGAAATAGAGGAAAACATTGAAGCAAAACAATGTTTCTAAAAAACAAAACTTTAGATTCCATAAATACCTCTGATGGCTCAAACCAAACATCAGGATTCATCGAATCTGCAACTCTATAATATGGCTGAAATTAGGGGTAAACCAGATTTCAAGTCAAGAAAATTATAACAAAAAAAAAACATAACATAAATAAAGCAGACAATCAGGTAGCGCAAGTAATTACTTTTGGCTTTGGTATAAGTTTACATCCAAGACTTCGGGACCTCTCTTCAAGTTGTGATTCAGAAAATCCAGTACCTAGGCAATAAAAGAAAGATTAGCTTGTCAAAAGAAAGTATCAATTGAACTATAGCCTGTATAAAAATTATTCATCTTACCAATGTTACATATGCTTTGATATTCTTCATTTTGTTCATCATAGCAAGCAAGAAGAAAAGAGCCATAAACACCTGTTCAATGACAGGACAAAAATCAATCGAAACAATTTATTTGACAGTAAGGCAGGATTAAATATACATATTATGTTCAAAAACCCAATGCTAGATAATAGTTGCTATTCGATTGGGGAGAAACGACCTAAAGATATAGATATAAGGTAATTAGAACTTAACGATTATTTTGTTAATCGTTTAGTTCTGAACAGTAAAATCAGAAACGAGTTTTTTGCATTTAATTTGGAGAAACAGAAACATACAGAATGTGTAAAAAGAAAAATAATAAGGAACTTGCTAGCTAGGCAAGTTTTGGTGCTCGTGCGATAACTGAAAAGGTCATGTCACCATAGCATCAAATTGGGTTGGCCATTTGCTGAGCATACGGTGAGACAAAAGGTGCGTAACAATCACTAAAGCTAGCGATAGTCAGCTAAGGCTGGCGGGTGTGTGGTCTAGTTGGCAAGGCCATGGAAGAGAATGAAACAGTTGCAGGGAGGAAAGAAAAGAATCTTACCTGCCATAGATTCATGCCAGACATTTTATGCAATAAGTTAAATGACCTGAATTGAAATTTTAGTGTTACACAATAATGATTTTGATGGAAGTTTGTTTTATCCCAAAACTTAATTGAATTTGTTTTTAAAAAAGCCAAATGATTGAAAAAAAAAATACATATGTAAAACTTTTACTTTACACCCATTTTTTTCCTACAAGAGCACATATGTATGAATCCTGGTGGAATAATTACTAAGCTGGCAAACACACAATGGAAGATCAACTGAAAGCATTATGCAAGCAGTACCTGTTCGTTTTCCACGACCATGGAAGGCAGCAATGGGCACTAGATCTAATGTGTCTCCTACGCTGCATTAACAAACATTTCCAAGTTAGGTGGTATAATCAAATATATCTTATTAAGAATATATATATATATATATATATAAACACATGCATTATATAGCTAACAAAAAATTTGGAATAAGCAACTAAGCTAAGGGTTCATTTGGGGCAGCTGCAACAGTCTAAGAAGTTGTTGAGTTGCTGCAAAAGAAGCCGCTATATAGAAAGCTGATGTTTCTGTTTGGATGTTCTGGTGTTTATATTACTGCTTTGTTTCTGCTGTTTCTTTTTAGCTGTTTCTATTTGGCATGTTTGGATGATGATGCAACTATGCAGTTTGTTTCTGTTTAACAACAAACCACAGCAGCCCCATTAAACACTTGAAGTGTTCCAGTTGCTTAAAGCAAGCAGCAGCTATAGTCTTTATCCACCAGCAGTCCAACCACTGGCGGTCCCAAGACAGCCCTCCTGCTGTGTGCTAACAGCCCTTCTACTTCCCTCCCAACTAGGGCCGGCTTCGATTTAAGTTCGAGCGAGTCAGCTTAGACTTGAGCTCGAAATTTTCGAGTTAAGTCTAGATTCGAACTCGTTCGAGTCAGGTCAAGTCAATTTCGACTCAAAATTTTTGAGTTTAAGTCGACTCATTTAGTTAGTCTAATTCAAAATATATAAAGATAAAAATTCTTATACCACTTAATGAAAACAATTCACAGCCCATTGGTAAAGGCCTTCATTTCACATATACAAGATTACAACTCCCCAGGTTCGTATCATCAAAATTTTGCTTTTTTTCTTAAAATAAATGATTTTTAAATAAAAAACTAGCGTTTTCCATTCACAGGAATCTAACCCGTCACCGTGCATAATTGGGATGTTTATACCGCTGCCCTACTTATGATTTTTGATATATAAAAGATACTTTATGTATATATGTATATTTATTTTTATATATTTCAATTGAATCGAGCTCAACTCGAACTCAAACTCGAATTGGGTTTGAGCAAGCTGTTCAACTCAAACTTGACTCAAAAATTTCGAGTCGACTCAAAACTAGTGCGAGTATCGAGCTTCGAATAAATTACCAGCCCTACTCCCAACCAATCAGCAGCTTGTCGCCACAGGTGCTGCTGCAGTCTTTGGTGGCTCTCTACTTCTTCAAACAGGCTACAGCAGGAGTCCTCGCTCTCCTATTAAGGCAACACCTTCCCTTTTAAAACCCAGCCCAAGGTAAATACCCACCACCTTAGCTCTGCCTATCAAAATAGCAATTTTGCTTCCAGTTTATATCCAGAACAGAGCTGCTAGTCAGATTAACAAAAACAGCGCTCTAAATTCCCTTTCATCCTTTCTAACGATTACCCTGGATTCCCATTCCTCGTTATTAATAAAGCTTAATAAACAAGTCAACACTTAATGCTAATCTGTAGCATGACATTTAACAAATATGCATACGAAAGATGCAAAATCATAACAGATGAAAAAAATTATATTTCATAAAAAAGGATCAAAGATAAATCAAATGAAAAAAAAATTGCTGAAGACATCAGCATGATGGAACTACTTTATAGCATAGTTTTCCAAAAGGTAAACAACTATACTGAATAGGATAAAAATAAAAATCTAAGAGTATTAAAGACCATTTCACCTGTCCATATAATCTTTTTTCAGCTTCAACCAGTTGTTTGACCGTTTTGAAGGCTCATATGTAGCGTCTTTGTTCAGAGTTTTGATAATCAACCCTTCACAGCTTCATATATACATTAGAGACTATTGTTAAGAGGGTAAAGAAAACAACAACAACAACACTTATGAAAAATGTATATCAATCGTTCAACGCTGATACTAAAACTTATATTCAAGCAAAACATGTGCAGGATTGAATCAGTATAGAAACATAGACTGCATAGAGCAGTAGACCACTGATGATCATTTTTATGTATAAAAGAATACACCCACTTAATATGTATCGAAGAGGCAACAATATCTTTAAAACAACAAAATATTTAAATCAAAGCAGTCTAAAAATAAAAAGGTGCCAAAAGTGAAAAAAAGTCAAAATCACTGTTGAAATACTGGATTTCCTTAAAAAAATCATAAGTTGGGGAGATATCCCCGATCCCTACAGGAGAAGATCTTGTTGTGTGGAGGAGCCTTATGTTCAATGGGATTATCAAGGGCTACGGATCAATCAAAAGCAAACTAGACGCGGAATGGATCGAGAATGTGCTTGAAGCACAAAGCAATCCTTTGGTAGGGTGCCTAGGGCTTAAGCGTGACCAAGTGTAAGGATCAGCCAAAAAAACTTGGGCCCATGCTTGGAAAAACCAAGACGCCATGATAAGTTAATAAAATTTTAAAGCACGACGCCTAAATCAGTTAATAGAACTTTAAGGCCCGCCCAGCCACCAGTGATATTGCCCATGAAATTTACACTGGGATGATGTCTCAGACCATCAGAAAATCCGAGTGTTGGGCCCTTGGGAGCACCCAAGCACCCCCAAAAATCCAAAATATAACAGCCCGAGCCCTGAGCACTTAGGCGCACCGCCTACATTTTGTCAAGTTCAACTCTGTTTCTAGCCAAAACCAGAGAGGGCGGCACTTGGGAGCACCTAGGCGCCTAATGTAGAGTGAACTTCGCTAGGTCACGTCTATGCATTAATTTGAGCCTAAATTTTGTCTCTTTTTAAAGGTTGTTTTTGGGGTTTGAATTGAGCTGGGTATAAATAACCTTATTATTAAAGGTTTAATTAGAGGTTAATGCGTTAGATGCAAGGGTGGGCTTCTATGGAAGAGTCATCTTCTTCCATTAGAAGGCCTTGTTTTGTTGCAAGGAGAGATTGTTATTAAGTTCTATATATCTTCTTCTTTTATAGTGGAATCATTTCATGTGGTAGCTCCATAATTTTTTCCTACAAAAGGCTTTTCACATGAAACCTAGGTGTTCTTAATAATTGCATTTTTTTGTTTGTTGTTTTTGGTCCTGGTTTGATTTGTGTATGTTCTTGTTTGCAAATGTTCCAACTGCGATGAAGCCAGGATTCATGTGCTGTGATGTTTAGCCCAATATGCCATAACAAATCTCACAAGATCCACAATTTAAATTACACGTTTTCCTAAATTAAGAAATTTGTTTGGTTCTGGGAACATAATTTAAATGCTTCCATAGTATTCATATTCTGTCAATTTTTCTAAAATTCTCTAAGGATTGGTCCCAAATGATTTTCCAAATTTAAGAAACCGCGTCTCATCACAGGCCTAATATTGTTGCTTATTTGTTACTAGTTTAAGACCTAATGTAAACATAAATATATGTATTCAGCCCATAAAAGGATGAGTAAAAATTACTTTCCTTTTCCACTATCACTAGAAATTTTCTTAGCAATAATCATAAAAGCACTTTGTTTAATTCCATTGACAGAAATCATCAATGAAATAAAAGCTACTATCCAAATTTATCTGTGTCAGTGTTTTTTCTTTTTACCACCAGGCTGCTAGTTCCTGATTGCTTCCTTTTTTACTAAATATAAATATATGTATTCAGTCAGCTGTACTTTACGGATGTTTTTGGCTTGCCTCCCTTTAAGGTTTCACTCCTCTCATTTTAAAGCATGTCTAGATTCTCCAGTCTCTAGAATAGCGAAGTCTCTAATAAATGAGATGCAATCAACCAAAACCAACAATTATTCTATAGAGCAACCTAATATTCAGCTTACATAAGGTTGAATGAAAAAAAAAAATTCAAGAGTACCTAACATATGAAGAAACTTGACAAGTAGAAGAAAGTTGAGTCACCTTTGTATATGTTCATAGAAGTAAGTCTCAAATTTGTTACATAAAGGATGATTTTACAGTGATGACATGCCATTATAATTGTCACAAAAAATTAATGACACATGCATGCATTTTTCAACCGGAGAGGAAGTCTAGAAGTTTTGAAAGAAAACATACTCAAAGGTTAAAAACGCTACACAAATCTATGAGATAAAAACAAGATTTTTCCTATCACATAGGTAGCCAGATGATTACTAAATACTCTAATCTTCTACAAGATGATTACTAAATACTCTAATCTTCTACAAGGTACTGGCAAGAATTAGATCACTACCAACAGTACAACACAGCACCACAAAGCCTTAATCCCACTAGATGGAGTCAGCTACATGAATCTTTTGTTTCCATAGTGCGTGATCAAATAAAAGCCCCTCTCTAAGTTCCAAATAAAGAACATTTCTAATGGTTCTTCCCATACCTTTTTTTGGTGTTTCTCTTCCTCTTTTAATATAGGAAAAATTTATAAACTCATTTTTTCTATTAGGGGGCATTGAACGGCTATGCTTATGCCCAAACCATCTAACAAGGCACTCTCTAAACATATCTACAATTAGAGCCACACCAAACATTCTACAAATAAACTTATTTCTCATTCTAACTTTACGAGTATACCCACTCATCCACCTAAGAATCCTCATCTCTATAACACTTTGTTAAAAAAATTCTTCTTTGTTGGCAAACATTCAGCCCCACATAACATCGCAGATCATATAGATGCTTTAAGATTTTCCTTGGATGGGAATTTTCGATCACACCGCACTCCGGAAGCGCTCCTCCAATTCATCCAATCAGCTTGGATCCTATTAATCACATTGCTTTCTATTTCACCATTATTGAAATATCATCTACAAATAACATGCACCAAGGAACCTATTCTTGAATGTGCTCAGTAAGAACATCCATAGTTAAAGCAAGAAGTTATATGTAGAGAGCTAAGCCTTGATGTAATCTAAAAGTAACAAAAAATCATTAGACCACCTTGCAATCAAACACATGTTACAACCCCATGATATATATCTTTAATAACATCAATATATGCAACACAAACCTCTTTTTCCTACAAAGAACTTCACTTTGTACTCTATCATGATCTTTTTCAAAGATAATATATTATATAAAGATCATCTTTTCTTTCTCTAAATTTCTCCATCAAATCTTTTAATATATGTATGGCTTCCATGCTAGCAACCTAGCATAAAACCAAGTTGATTTAGAGAAAAATAAATATCTCTTCACAATTTGTATTTAATTACTCTCTCCCAAAGTTTTAACGCATAACATTAAATTTATTCCTCTATAATTTGCAGTTTTGAGCCTCACTGTTGTTCTTGTTAACAAGTATAACAATACTCTTTCTCCACTAATCTAGCATCTTTTTAGTCTTTAAAATAACAACAAATAACTAGGTAAGCAAGAAATTCCTTCCTCATCCAAATGATTTTATGTATTAACAAGGATGTTATTTGATACTACCGCTTTCCAACTTTAATCCTCTTTAAAGCATCCAAATCTCAGCTTTATTAATACGTCGAAAAAAAATGTAATTGATACTATTTTTATAATTATTAAACTCATTTAGATTACTTGTATGTAAATTTTTTATTAAAAAGCTTAGCAAAATTATCCATCCATCAATGTTGAAAATCTTCCTCCTTAAAAAAATGTATTTGATAATTGTCTTTGATATGTTTTACATGTCAAACCTTAAGTTCATTTATTTCTTAATTTGGCTAGCTTATAAATGTCTCTCTCCCTCAGCAATTTTTAATATTATATAAATCTTTGAATACTATACTATTGGCATCACGAATTGATTTTTTGGATTCAAGACAAGCTAGTTTATATTTCTTCAAATATTCTTCAAAGTACACATTTAAATTATTCTTTCCGCCATCATGCATCTTTATTATTAGGTACTCTCCCTTTTAATTCACCAAATAAACTCTTTGCTATATTACGAATACAACTAGCAACTGAATTCCATATATAGTTGACTATACCCTTAAAATCTAACTATCAAAATTTGTAAACTTCACTCCCAAAATATTACTCTACTTAATATTTCAACATTTAATTTTAAAACATAATTTAGATTATATATTACTCTTATTAAATTTTAAAACTTCACTCCTTAATTTTAAATGCAAAATCAATAAACAATGTTGGGTTGTCAAACAATGACTTGGAATTATCTTATAATTCTTACAAAATAAAAATTTATTTAGTTATAAAAATAATCAATTTGAGTTTTGGAACCTTATTTTATGTGATAATAAGTTCATCTCTTTTCTTAAATTATGTGTTAGCAATCAAAAGATCATAAAATAAAGCAAACTCAAGAATTATTTTTTTTCTTCTTCATCAATCTCCCCAAAATCAAAACCCCATGTATACTATTAAATTTTTAATTATCCTTCTAACATGTATATCTAAATTTTCTTCTATAAAAAACATCTCATTTTGAGATATTCCGTGAACTCATCCAAACCATGCCAAAGTATTCATTTATACACATTAAATCCTATTTGAGTGGTAAAAACATTTACAAATATTAAAAATTATTTCATTAATTATAAATTTTAAAGATGTAATTATATCGTCTAACCTATTAACTTCTATTACATTATTCTTTAAATTATTATAAAAAATAATACTCACATAATTTCTATTGTGATTTTTACCTAAGTACCACAGTTTAAAGCTTAAACTAATCTTTTATTTTCTCTCCCACCCACTTAATTTTAAAAGTATAATATATTAATTCTCCTATTTATTATAATATCAACTAGCTCATAAATTTTGCCAGTGATAATATCAATATTCCAACTAATCTAATCTTAATTTTGAATCATAGACTAGGTTTTATATCTGCAATCCTTCATAATGCTAAAACCCTTGCTTATTTGATGCTACGCACGAGCGCCATTGTAGCAGCCTTTGCACACTTTTCGTTGCATTCAGGAATTGCAACACATTGCTTTCAAAGAATGCACTAGCTGTAACACAATTATTTAAAAGATCCATGACATAATGGGATTCGATAAAATTTACACTAGATGTCGACTACCTAACACAACCCTCTTCGTTTCTCAGTGAAGTCTTTGAACCTGACAACAACAAAGTTGGAATTAAATCACTACCAATGCATAAGAATGACTTGTAGTGGAAATGTTTTCAAACTCTAAAGATTTGCTAAAAAATAGAGGATTTATGATTTCCTAGCTAAATTCTTGGAAAGGAAAATCTATGATTTCTAGATAAAATAATTTTCATTATATGTGCAGATGAGGAAAGAAGTAGAAAAATGGTTTAGTTCAGCAATGCTAATGAGAACAAGAAAGAGCACATATGAACAATCTCTCATGTCAGAAACAAAAATAACAAAGCGCATCAAAGTTGTATGTAATAGAAAAAAGCATTGACAAACAAAATATACTAATGGAAAATTTAGTATAAAACGATGAATAAAATATCGTATCAGGCCAGGCCAAATCGCCGATTCAATTAGTCATACGGTATTTTGTGGTTTTTTTCTAATATATTTTTTAGTTGAGGAGATATATATAAACATACAAATATATTTTTTGATAATGTGGGACAATAAGAATAAGTGTGCCTTTTATTACACCTTTAAATTTAAAATGTTAGTTTTTATATATTTGCATATAATAACATAATTTTATATAGCAAAAGTTTCATCTTTTGATTTATCTAGTTTAGAGTGATCATAAATATTTCAAGATGATCATTTAAGTCATTTTACTACATAAAAAGCAATTTAAATTAATTTTATAAATCATTTATATAAAGTATGATATGATGTTATCATTGCAAATATCAAAATTAAGTGTTGTATGAAAAAAAACATAAGTTTATGTTATATTATAATATTAAATATGAAAACAAAAAGAAATTTTGGCATCTATGTAAATACCTATTTTTATATATTTAAAATTTAATAATTTAAATATTAGTATATAAAATTAAATGAAGTACATATTAAAAGTTAAGAGGCATATTACAATTACAATCTTGTTCTCGTCTTAGAATTTCAATGATCAGTCCAATTTTTAAAACCTTGATGTAAATTGCAAAGAACAAATGAATGCAACCAAAGTAGAGAGAGTATAACCAAGCTCACCTAATAGAATTGTATAAAAGAAAAAACAAAAAGGAGGTTCATTAGAATTCAAAATAAAATAAATTTAGAAATTAGAGAGCTTCCTTGGGTTGTTTGAAGAAACAAACCACCTCATCAAATACTTGCAAACTAACAGAAGGTTCCTAGTACTTTCAGCAACATCTTATTCTCATGCTATTAACATTTCAAATACAGTTCCCCAAAACACCTAGATCATTTGATTCAAAGGTAACTATGCTAATATAATCCAAATTCATCTCTTATATCCCTTTCCCTAGTAACAAATAAATTACCATTGCTGATGGATTAATTACAAATGTTGTTGGTAAAGGGATATTATTACAATAATTTCATTCTCTTAGAAATGCTCTTGATGTACTCAAATAAATCACAAATATTAATGTAATACAAAAATTGATCAAAGATTTAAAGTATAGCATAAATGTCCATTCCTATCATTGCGCTTTTCAAGAAAGCAGATACCAAAGATGATTGGTCATATTGAGGAGAATGATGATTGCTATTACCTTGATGAATGGAGTGAAAATGGCAGCTCCTGTCCATTATCCTATCTTTTTAAGCCCTCATGATCAAATAGAGACAAAATATGACATCATCTTCATATTGGAGCTCATTTTTTTAGTACCATCGATGTTATTCTTGTTTCAAAAAAAAAAAAGACTTTGTTGGAAAAGTTAAATGTGATGCATGTGGCCTGGTAACATAAACAATCCACCTTTTCAATGAGTCTTAGAAGGTTCATTTGTACTTTCTAAGTCATTTAATAACGATATTTGGAGTCCTGTTACATCAAATATTTCCAAGAATTGTTGGTCTGCCTTTTAATTAATAATTGTATTTGTATGAAATTAATTTTATGCTAAAAAAAATCTAATGTTAGCATCACTGACGTTCAATATTTTTTCAATCTGATCAAAACATAAATTGGGAAAGTATCAATTTTTTTTAACTGATAATGTTCAAAAGTATTTCAATCTTACTGTATCATCTTTCTTTCAAAAATATGTCATCATCTATGAACTATATAATATTAACTTAAGAAAATGAGTGGTCGAAAGAAAAAATTGTCAAGTCAACCATGCACTTTTTTTTGACAACAAGTTCCCAAAAACTATTGGGAAGAAACCATTCTATTTGCACCCACATTATAAATAGGTTTTCAACCCATGTGCTAAAGTACTATAGTTCTGATCAGGTTCCAATCAGGTTCTTGAGAAATTCTACCAAAACCTTAACATCACCTATAATATTGTACCAAGATACTTTTGTGCATTGCCTTTGTTTACATTCATTTTTAATAAAGAGACAGATAGGATCAGGAGCCCTCAAATGAATCTCCATTGGGAATTCATCCACCCAAAAGAAATAACAGATGCTGTCCCAACAAGAAAATATTGTGCATCCATTGATGTTATCTTCATTGGTAAAGCTCAATGCTTTCATAACCCTTATCCCAAAGAGAAATTTCACTCACAGAATACATGGACAAAGCCACGATCCTTCTCAATTGCTTAACAAGCTACATTCCTTCATTTCCAAGACATCGCAGCTGCCATTACCAAATCGACCATCAAATCAACCCGTTAAAATCAAATATAAAATAAATTGGCAACTCAACTTGCAGTCCTCCACTACACAATGGCCCACTATTAGAAAAAAAAATCCACTCACCAAAACACCACCTCCCAACAATTATTTTGCAAATTTCAAGCCAATAGCCGACTGAACAGTAACAAAATGAAACTGTTCTTGAGAAAAATTCTGATGCTTACCCTGAAAAATTAAATCGCCTATTCTCAAGTCATTTGATAAAGTTTATTCAAGGAAAAAATAGCAATCCCTTCAACCTAGGCTAGAACAACCACTATACTCAAACTAAACGGTTACTAAGCTAACTCTCCACCAACGATTTCATATTCATAAACAAAAATAATAGTGATGCTGCTATTGCCTTATACTTCTACAAATCTTACAATAAGTTGCCATAATCACATTCTTTTTTATTTACCTACACAGTAGTAACATTCCAAAACTCTAATTGATTTAGAAATGTAAATTGGAAGAATGCAATAAATGTTGAAATGAACATGGAATTTTGTGAGATTGCCAGAAGGAAAGAACTTATTGAATGTAAATAATTATTTTAATGTCAAATACTGCTATGATGGCTCATTTAATAGGTACTTATTGCCAAAAAGTGCACTCTAACATATGGCATTGATCATACTGAGGCATGTGCTCAAGCAAAAATAAATATGCATGAATATTATTATCTCTGGCTACTAATCTTCTATGAAAATTGTTGCAACTTCATTTCAAGAACACTTTCTTAAAAGGCAATCTATAAGAAGATATCTATATAGAGGTCTCTCTTATAATTTGCTCAAATAGTGAAGAAAAAGTCCTTTGTAAATTAAAAAAGGCATGCAATGGCTCGAGCGATCTACAAGGCTCAATTTTAATAATTTGCCAAACTTATGCTAGGATTCTGTATTTGACAAAGCCAAGGAGATCATGCCTTGCATTATAACAACAAGTTATGAAGTCGATGAAATGTTTAATGAAAAGGATTTCCAATGGGAAAAATTCTAGATTAAAGATTTTGAAATTCAGTATATTTTTTGGCATAAAAATGACTACAGAAATAATATATCATAACAAAAATGTAATTATTCTTTTACAAGGATAGCTAACATTAAGATGTAAGCATGCTGACACATTAAATCTAATTAGTTATGTGAGGCTTTAAATACAAAATAGTCAACAAAAAATTTTATTTTAGTCTGTTAGTAAGATTGAATTATCTAAAATAATATAAGATATTCCATACAATTTGAGTTAAATGTCAAGTCATGCACAATTCCAAAGAAACTCATCTCAGAGAAATAAATAAAATCCTTCATTATTTAAAAGGTTCATTGAAAATTAAAATTTATTAAGGCAGGTACAAAATTGATCCTTGAAGTTTACACAAATGTTGTTGGCACACATAATTTGTTGAGGACAAAAGATCAACCAAAGAATAATGCACCGTTATTAGTGGAAATATGTTATATAGAAAAGAAATATATAAATTGTGATGGCAAGGCGAAGGGTTGAAATAGAATTCAGATTTTGAGCTATTAAAATTGATCATGTTATACGGGATGTGTAGATTTTAATAGCTCAAAATATGTCAAGTTAAAGTTGAAGTACCAATGAGTTTATAAATTGTGAAATAAAATAAATGAATTCATGTTGGGACAAATAATCTACCGTTAAAATTGCACATAATCCCGTATAACATGATCAAACAAAGCATATCGAGGTGAGAAAATGTTTCATTAAAGAGAAGCTTTACAGTGGCCCACATTGCACTCCATGTGTTCCTCTGAAAAGAAACTTGAAATATTCTCACAAAGGGAAAGTACCAATGAATTCATATTGTAATAATAAATCAGCCATTGATAATGCACACAATCTCGTGCAACCTGATTGAACCAAACATATTGAGATGGACAAATATATCATCAAGGAAAAGCATGGCAGTGGCACAATTTACACTCCTTGTGTTTCCCCTAAAAACCAACTTCCAGATATTCGCACAAAGGGAATTTCAGGCACCTATTTTCAAGACTTATTAACACACTAAGAATAGAAAATAATTATTCATCAATTTGAAGAAATTTGTTAAAATACTTCTTATTCTTAATAGAAAGGTCTCCCATGTTTCCTGCAAAAGAAAATTTTACATAATTTTAATCAGCATGATTTTCTCAAATTAAAAAATATATGTAATGTTGGGAGTCTAATTTAAATTTTAATAACTTCCATGATAATCAAAATCTATCGATCTTATCAAAATATTCTTTCAAGATTCCCCCCCAAAAATAGTAAATAATTTTGAATAATTTGGGAAAATAGTATGTCTCGTTAAATGATTAATATTTGTTGCTTATTTATTTCCTAGTATATGATCTTTTTGTATAAATATAAATAAATGTACACAACTCTTGTAAGAAGTTAAATAAAAACTACCTTCTTTTCCACAACCACAAAAACAAAAGTCTACATAATCAAGCATATAGAAATAACCAATTTTGCTAAAGCTATTTTACATACGCAACTATGTTTCATCCATCAAAATACCTAGAGCTGACAGCATTTTCTAAAAACGTCTGAATTTCTTCAAGGTCATTAGATGTTATTGCAGTTGCAAAATGAAACACTCCTGGTACTTCCTCAAAAGATTTATAAAGTTCCTACAAAAATAATATACAATAATAAGAAAGTTTGATTTCCAATAAAATCTGCAAAATATATCATTTAGGTGCAGGTTAAAATCAAAGATAATTAAAAATTAAACATGTGAGTATTATTAACCCCAATGTTATTAGGGGTTTAAACAATCTTATTTGACAGCGGCTCAGAATCAATTTGAAGTGTTTTAACTTGATCTCAATCCAAGCTACAAGTTAAATAATGGGATGCCTCAATTTGATCTCATTCAACTCAAGCATGGCGCATTAATTTTCTTTCGAGCCAAATATTAAACTAATCCCACTTAAATTGAATTTTAATAGATTCTTATCTAAAGCATACACAATGTATTTTACACATAAAATTGCATAAAATTTTATACATATACTTAATCATATATTTAAATTTATAATGCATGCATAAATATGAATATATGTGAATTCAAAGATATGCATACACATTTCAATCCAATATTGAGCTAATCCAATTGGATTCAACTTCTGTTCAATTCAAGTTCAATTTGAGCCAAACTTCAATCATTAATCAGCTTGTTAACTTCAATCAAAGCCCAATTTGAGAAAAAAGTTGAGCCGAATTTTTTGTGATCTCAAACTGTATTCAAATATTTTAACCTTTAATCTTTAAAAACTGATATGTACTACAAAATCATAAAAACTTAAAAAATCTCTTTGAAATTACAAAATCATAATTTAACTTTTAAACCACTTAAGAAAAATATTAGGCTACAAAATTACTTAAGAATAAAGGAACAATGCATTCTTATTCAACTGTCAAAGGCTCTGATATGCAAGCATGGCCACCATCTTTGTGTGGTCATTTATTCATTTCTCATTTACATTAGCATCAAGTATTCAACTAAAATGAAAACAAGTGCAAGGTTATGGTATATTTTAAAGTTTAACAAATTTGAAAAAGAATACGAGGAAATCTAAAATTACTAATATCATCATTATTATTAGCATCTCAATCATTATCATTGGAAGCATCAGTACAATCACCACTATTATCAAACCTAAATTTCTATTTAGAGAATATTTGATGTGATGTAAGACAGGCTAACAAATATGGAAAGGTATACCCCCAATGGCAATTTGAAATTAATATTTGATGTGTATGTTTGCAGTACAATTTATCTCTCCTCTAAGACCAAGACATTTAAGAAATCAAAGGGAAGATCGACTCATAAATACTTGTTGTATTGAAGTCACATGCTTTTTGATTGAAGGACCTTAAATAGAAGAAAGGAAAGTTATCCAAAAACTTGTGAGGCCTCTCAAGGTCATAACCGACCTCCCTCACCTTCCTCAAAAACTAGTCAACTTCTAAGGTCTCCAAATTTGTTCACAGACATCCACATCTCACATCACCTCCCAACCAATATAGCTTCTTTCATAGCCAACCTAGCCTCAAATCAAGCCCCTTTCATCTCCATAACCATATAAGCTCCCTCTGAATCTTACTAACCCACTCTATGTCCTACCCTCCTCCATAAAATCTCTAATGGCCCCAATCTTAACTTACAGCTCCCATGATTTTCTCTAACATCTCTTCCACATGCACTTCCAAAACCATCTTCTCAGCTTAACTGTTTTTCATAGGCCATCACCTCCACCAAAAATGCATCCTCCATCAAATAAGAATGTCGCTTATCCCTACAAACACGACTAGAAGCCATTTTTCTCAGCAAAAAGAGCCACTGCTTGGTTTTTCAGAAGTGGCATGTAAAAGTGATTTCACTAATACTGCTCAGCATTGGTAATGCCTTTAATGGTAAATGGAAATGTATCAGTGATATTTCCAATGTTAAGCGGCATCAGCAAGGCCTCTCCAACCTCTAGAAAAAGCTGTTGCAGCTACAACATCAATCCTTTTAAGCAATTAAAGTTATCTGCGGAACTACAACAGCCTCAGTGGCATCACAAGGCATCTAAATATTATCGGAGATTTTAAATTATTGAACTTCTGAAAATGCATGGATGAGAAGAATGATTTGAAAAAGGTTGATAAAAGTTTGGGTAGTGGACAAATGCAATTTAAAATTGTAATACGGATGATAAAGTAGGTACACCTATAAAAAATTTGACTAGAACTCCTTAGAGCAAGTAGGAATACTGCTAGGAAGAAATCGATATCATAGTTAATGACAGTTTCTTTGTTATGTTCAACCAAACTTAAATAAAACAATAAAATTGTAATTTAATAGAATTACATATTTTAACAAGTTAAAAAGGTTATCATATTTGCACTAATATGAACACGTTTAGTCTAAAATAAAGCCACAAAAACCTGAGAATGTAATTTCATAAACCAAAAACTTTAGAGCACATTAGACCCTACAAAATATAAACAAACAATTAATAAATTCAATTATAAATTTACAACATAAAGCAATGTAAACAGCATATTACTTATTAATCTATGACAATTCAAATTTGAAAACAATGGAATAGTAATAGATGGAAAACAGCATCTTACATAATTAATTTAAATTAAAACTGCATAAATAAAATGGCAATACACAGGACATTCCATTATAAACATTCAACAGCATAAATAGCGCTCAAAAACTTATTAATGATGCCTAAATATAACAATACAGGTATTACAATAAAAACTATGCTGACCATACATTTATGTGGAAGAAAACAATCTCACATGTTTCGATATCCAGTCTGTCCCTCTTTAGAGAAATAATACTCTTAGTTGGTAAAGTTCAACAGGATGCGGTAAGGTTTTGATTAAGAAAAATGATACAAATTCTTATGTGCAAAAGAAAACTTCCAGTATTGTGCTTATAAGGGTCAAGAAGATATATCAGCTATAACTATTTCATGATTCCAACGTCATAGATCCTAGTCTATAAAGAAAATAGAGGCAATCAGGTACTCAACTAACATGTCCCTAAGATCCTTGTTGAATGCCATGGCTTGATTTTTCCAAGGAACTTCATAAACTTGTGTGTAACTTATTAGGGAATCAATTTCAAACTAACTCAAAACTTTTGGTGCATTAAACTTAATCACCCAATTAGAGGACATGAGTCAGTATCATTGATCGTAAATGTACTTAATACTGTTGTTGCAATTAGGCTAAATCCCGTCCAAAGGTCAGTTTCTTATTGAATAAGAAACTAAGCTTGGCATGTTTGATAACATAGATATGGCATGGCTCTTCTGTGAGCTTGTGTAGTAATTGAACTTAACAGCCTTAGATTATTGCAAAGAACGTAGTACTTTTTTATCTATTATAATTTTGATAATGTTTTCTTTTGGTATTTTGAATGCTTTTATGCATAAAAAAATACATATATACAAACATATTATAAACATTTTTAAGGGATGATTTAAAATACCAAAATAATTTCATGTGCCTTGAACTGGGCAGAAGGATATATACTTGTTTAAATAGGGAAACATGACCTATTATGTGAAACTAGTATGGAATTGAGGATAGTTCAATCATTCTTAATATGGTCATAGTCCTTTTGACCCGTAAAGAATTTTTCTTTGCTAATGTAATGTCATGAAGATTCTGATGGTATATTGAGGTGACATAATGTATAAACAATTCATGACAAACATACAGGCGCCACATGTTAAGTCAATCTTTTATGACTCACATAAGAGTTTCCTATTAATGGCACAGTATCGTTATACTTGAAGAGTAGCTTTAGAAGCTTTTCCCTTTAAGGAAAAAATTTAAATTATCATCACAATCGCCATCAATCTTAACCAAGGTATATAGGGCTGCCATATAAACTCTTATTCAAGAAGTGATTTAAGTCATTAATTCTTAAATTAAAACAGTACAAAAATAAATAAAAAATTTAGCAATGGTCAAGTTCACTCTGCTAAAAGATGATCCAGCACTTCACGCATGCAGCCAGTGACTCCTGTGGATATTAAAACAAATTAAAATTTAAGATGCAAGGTTTATTGATTTGTGCATTAATAATTAAAACTTTTTATTCGCTAATCTACTTAAAAAATTCATTCTAATTATTATATTTTCTCATTTTATCAGATAATTTGAAGCAAGATTTATGAATCTTCGTTTTCTATTAGATCATGTTGAGTGTTACGTGCATCACAAGGACTATATTGAATGGTTATAAACATTAGCATGAATAAAAAGATTCTTTATAAAATTTTGGATTGTGTTTAAATGCCTGATTTTCTTTTTAATATTTGGCTAAATTTTTTTCCTTATTCTATTCTTTTCTTTGTTTGTTTAACTTTTTTGTGCCTATGTATGGGATATATACAAATGCATGAAGGCATGGAAAATAATAGATTAATAAATCAAGGCAAATAAAGCCAATTGTAGTGAAGGTGATGAAAATAATACAAAAATAAACCTAATAAAGCTTCAAATTTATCTGAAGCCTAGATAAAGACGGTGACTAATAATAAATACAAATCCAGAAAATGGGTCTGTAGATGAATAATATAATTAAATGTGTTAATGTAGGGAAAGTTCAGCTCAAGGTAGGATTGGCAGCCAGTGAGATCTTTAGCAGTTGGGGAAGTCACAGTTGACACGTATCAAAATATACAAAAGGTTTAATCTTAACCAAAGAAGATTTTCAGGAGCAAAAACAAATCGACCAAAAGAAAATAATGGGATACCAAATTGTTGATTATCCCATTTTAATATATCAGCCAATTAGCGTTATTTTCTTGGTTATACCCATAGGAACCCTGAAAAAAGTGCTAATTCATGTTGAAAACAATAGAAAAGAATTTAAAAGCTCATGGAAACAGCATTCCAAACCAAGCATTCGTGCCAATGACTACTGAGCAGAATTTTACATCATACCAGCCAAATTAGGCAGTTGTCTAAATCTAAGTACAAAGTCAACTTCCTCATGAAGTTTTTATCTCTAACTCTAATTTTCACAATCTGCACCATAAGATCTGAATACCTACATACAGACAATAATAATATGCTAAACTTATAATCAAGCAGCTTCGATGATGGGTGGCACTGAATATACTGGAAAGAAATTTGTTTCCTTCAATAAGATGGCAAAGCATCTAATAGGTTTGACAGAATTTCATGGTACAGTAATAGAGGAAAAATATAAGTAATTCATTGCTCGCACAAAATGAATTAAATTTTGAACAGAAATAACTCCAATACCTCCTTACGAATTTTGAGTTGCTCTTGAAGGAAAGGCCTTCCATTAATATAAAGAATATCGAAAGCAAAAGTGCATACAGAAACTTTTATGTCACTAAGAATTACACCTTTGCGAGGGCGAGTGCTCAAAATCTACAAGAGAAAATGAATGCGCATCATAAAATCTCTACTTAAAAAAGGAATGAAATTGATAAAATAGCAATTTAAACAAATGAAAATTCTTCTATTATGTAAGA
Organism: Gastrodia elata; assembly: GCA_016760335.1. NCBI lineage: Eukaryota > Viridiplantae > Streptophyta > Magnoliopsida > Asparagales > Orchidaceae > Gastrodia > Gastrodia elata. Next base: position 5,433,043 of record CM028672.1, on the reverse strand, counting down.
AACCAAAGATTTCTCATGTAAGAGATGCTGTGATGAATAGCAAGATTCTCGAATGACATTGTTTATCCACTTAAATTGTTTTAGATCCTACAAATAACTGAGGCATAGGTTTTAAAACTGATGAAAATAATAGTTTCACACAACAACATTAAGATAAAAACAATGAAACCATATCAATGATAAAGGAAAGCATAACAAAATTGATGAAAATATTGCACTACTGTTATGAACAAGAATTTCTCGAGAACTGGTTGTTAAAAAGGAGCAGGTTAGAGGAGCGCCACAGCACACCGCAGCATCTGGCGCCCGAGAAGCGGGCGCTACAGCACGCCTGGTGCCCGAGAGGCGAGCCCTACAACGCGCTGTAGCGCCCGCGGTTTAGAAATTCCGTGTATATATATATATATTCTTAACCCATATTTTAGGGTTAAGAGAAGAAAAATACAAAATTTTCTAGCCTCCATTGGTTTTGTGTGGTGGCTGCTCCATTTGCAAGAAAGAAGAAAAGCTTCTAGAAGCTTTGTAAGAGTTTATAAACCCTAAAACTCATTGTACTCCCTTTTCTACATAGTGAAAATTTTACTCTCCTCCCCGTAAACGTAGGTGTTAGCACCGAACCACGTAAATTATGTTTTTTTGTGTTATGATTGTTTGCAAGGGTTTATTTTGCTTAATACTGCACTTTGAAACTATTTGTTCCGCATTAATTCATAACCCCAAAGATGTAACGACCCAAAGTCGTTACTTTCCAAATTAGGTCAAATCCAGTCATAGAAATCAGGATCCCGGGGAATCTCGAATTAGGGCAAACAAAAATACCATATGTAAAATTAATTTTAAGGATTAAAGTGCCCTAATTTGGAAGAAATCCGAATAACGGAAGCTCCCGTTTTATTTCCTGAATTATTTAAATTCTAAAAATATTGAACATTGAAATACATGCCCTAAATCATCGTTTTCTGTGTCGTTATATTAAGTATATTATTTAAAAGCTGCTCGAGAAGTCTCATCAAATTTTGAGCCCGATTTGATCGTGGTTAATTTTTGAAGTTTTAAACTCAAAAATTAATATAAAATAAAATATTACTCCGAATCGAAACTTTTCGGTGCGAGGGTGTTCATAATATCATAACACACCCCGGTGTCAAGTTTCATTGTATTTGGACGACAAACGGCAGAAAAATGCGATTAATTGAAGTTTAAGTAATTTTAAGAAATTTCCTTGGAAAATTCTCTTCCCCCTTCTCCGGATGGCAAGCTGCAAGCGGAATATTTCGCCCATCATGCGGCATTTATCGCCTTAAATGGCGCCAATTAAGGGCACCCTTATCCCCTAATCCTGTGCTTCTTATCCCTCCCTCATCCTTGCCTATTTTAACTCCTACATTCCTCCATTTTCTCCCCGCACAGCAGCCCTTCCTCCCTCTTTTTCCCACACAACAGCCTTTCTTCTCCTCTCTAAACAGCAGCCCTTCCTCCCTCTTTTCCCCACACAGCAGCCCTCCTTCTCCTCTCCAAATAGCAGCCTTCCTCTCTCTTTTCCCCACAAAGCAGCCCTCCTTCTCCTCTCCAAACAAGCAGCCCTTCCTCCCTCTTTTCCCCACACAACAGCCCTCCTTCTCCTCTCCAAACAGCAACCTTCCTCCCTCTTCTCCCCACACAGCAGCTCTCCCTCCTTCTCCTCCCCAAACAGCAACCCTTTATCCTTCTTCTCCCCACACAGCAGCTCTCCCTCCTCCTTCTCCTCTCCAAACAGCAGCCCTTCCTTCCTCTTCTCCCCACACAGCAACTCTCCCTTCTCCTTCTCCCAGCCAGCACACAATAGCCCTCCTTCTCCTCTCCAAACAGCAACCCTTCCTCCCTCTTCTCCACACACAACAACCCTCCTTCTCCTCTCCAAACAAAAGCCCTTCCTCCCTCTTCTCCCCACACAACAGCTCCTCCCTCAACCCACAACAGCCAACAAGCTTCCAGCTTCTTTCTCAGCCTCTTCTCCCCACACAACAGCTCCTCCCTTAGCCCACAGTAGCCAACAAGCTGCTAACTCCTTCCTCAGCCCCTACCAGCCCCCACAACAGCTCCTCCCTCAGCCCACAACAGCCAACAAGCTACCAGCTAGCCCCAACAGCAGCTTCTCCTTTAGCCCACAGCAGCCAGCAAGCTGCCAGACACCCAGCAACCCTCTCATACCGCCGTCTGCCAGCCCTCTTGCTGCAGCAACCTCGGTTAACCGTCCGGTCATCCATTTCGACTCCCTTCGTTTTCCAAACAATCCTAATCTAAGGTAAGAAATGGAAAAGAAAAGAAATTAAATTTTTCCTTTTGTGCTTAATCATTAGTTTTAATATCTCAAATACATCGTTCACATTATCATAATGGATAACAGTGAATATGTAATAAAGATGTCTATTATTTATAATATATCAATTTATTTATGTCTTTATTCTTTCATAACATTAATATAATAAGATTACATAAAATGACTAAATAAAGACTTATATTATTATGAGAATGTGAAAGAATAAAAACAAGAAAAGAAGAATATAAGAAAGTCCTTAAAAGAAAATAATATTCCTAAAGATCATTGGCTAAAATATTGGAAACTTAAAATGCAGATTGAGTGAACTGTCACTCATCCAAACTTAAAGGACAAAAGGTACCCAGTATATGACATGTATTACATTTTGCATTTTTATTACTGCTTTGCTTCGCTTAATTGCTTCGAGCCAAATTTTATTTTGAAGTTTGGTTGGTTGTTCAGAACCAACGTGGTAATATTCGTGGGTTACTGGAAAATGATATCAGTGACATTAATGCTTGGTTGAATGTTATAAACCAACATCATTTTCATTCGTGGCCAATTACTGGAAAAATGACATCAGTAACGGCATTCGTGGCTAATTACTGAAAAAATAATATCGGTAATAGCATTCGTGGGTTGTTACTGAAAAAATGACATCAGTAATAACATTCGTGGTAGGTTACTGGAAAAACGATATCGATAACCTACATCTTTGAGCTAATATCTTTTGCAAAAAAATAATTAATTCATTTGCACTTTTACCTTATTATTTTTCCTGCATCTCTTTTTTGTAAATCGCATCTTTGCTATTATAAAATATAATACTGCATTGATTACTGCAGCACTTAGAGTACTCTCTAATTACTGGGAATTCAAATCTCGGTATTGTTCGCTGTACAATATCAAGTCATGTACTTCTGGAAGAGCTTAAACAAGAACCCTAATGCTTAAAATTTTCAATCTGCCAATGGATCTACGACAGCACTGTTTTGCTTATCTTTTATATTTTTTATATATTTCACTTTTGTACGAGGAGTACAATGAAAAACCTTGTAATATGAACTTCTGAAATAAATGAGAAATGTCCTTGATTTTTATGTCCATTTTTTTCATTACTCAATATGATTCTGCGGTAAGTGAACACCCGATGTCAGAACGGTTTCCGCTGAACCGGCGTTGGGACTTCACATAGTGAAAATTTTATTCTCCTCGCCGTAAACGTAGGTGTTAGCACCGAACCACGTAAATTATGTTTTCTTGTGTTATGATTGTTTGCAAGCGATTATTTTCTTAATACTGGTTTACTCAATACTTTGAAACTATTTGTTTTGCATTAATTCATAACCCCAAAGATCTCAACACTGGAGAATTATTATTGTGGAACATTCGCAGATAATTGAAAGACAGCTAACACAACCATGTTTATATGGGAAAATTAGTGTTCAAAAGCAGTTACAAATGCAAACTAGTAATAAAATCAACCACAAAGAGTGAACACAGAATGAGATCTCATTAGTAAGGTGACAATGGATTTGATGTGCACAAACTCACCCTTCTATTTCAAAGAGCATTTTTATGGTCTCCTTCATAGTGTAGTACCTAATTGCTACAACATGCCACCCACCTATATCTAGCATGCTACAATCCCTAAATGAAATAAATACACATGGTTTTATTAAACTATTAAACAAATAGAATGTTCACCTTTTTTAGGCTTCTCTAGAGAAAAAGTGACATTTTAAGGCTTAACTTTCCAAATTTCCAAGAAGAAGAGTTTCAGCCAAAAACAATAATGCTTTCTCATGGTAAATGCACAAGGTTGATTCCAAAAAATTAGATGTTACCTGGAAAGGTAAAATTTTCTGCTTCTCACGATCAAAAGCAACAATTTCACAATCCAATACAAAAGAGTTTACGGTAGGCTTCTTGAATCTGTAATCAAATGTGAGAATCATGCATAATAAAAACTCACTTAAAAGTAAAATGATATAATGTAATACAATGGCAGTACAGTTACAAATTGGTACACTATGATAAGCAAACACGAACTGTGAAAACTAATGTTAAAGGTATTATTCATACAAACACCCAAAGCTTTTAATTTTCAGAAGGTTAAATTTGTCAAATCATCCTAATCAAGTAAGCATATAAAAACTACATATGTGAATGAACCTAATGCAGTTGTGAATATATTGGAGGCAGAATAAAATTAAGACAACAAATAATAAATAAACAGAAAAAATAAACCAAAATTGAAAAAAAAAATCATAGCATAATTATAACTCAAGGAATAATATGCATCATATACTTGAGAAGATGCAAGTATTGAAAACAATTGGCATAAAAGTTCAACCTTGATACAGAGCTGACCACATCAGGGTATTTTCCAGTATTTCGTTCAGCATTGCGGCTGTATATCTCTATTGAACCATCCTCCATATAATGTATCTGCAATTTAAGAAAGATATAATAACACAGCATGAAGCATGTGCAAAATTTTATAAATTTTATATCCTATAATATCAAACACAGAAAAGATGGCACTGACCACCATTGTCATTATCTAAGAATTAATAGCACAAGTTTCATAAATCCTAAAGCATAGAAGCCAATAAGAGTTTGCAATAATACCTGAGCCCTCTCACCATCATATTTATATTCGCAAGTAAACTCAGTTCCCTGAAACTTATCTAAAATTTCAGAGACTGATTTTGTAGGTTTAGCCAGCATAGGTCCTACTGGGACACCCAAAGAGAAATTGCATGCTTCTGAAAGTTTCAGAACTCCAACATGAAGAAGAGCAGGAACAATTTTACCATAGTCTGGAAGAACTGAATATGCTTGCTTAATGATTTTTGCAGCCTATAGTGCAATAAAATAAGTAGTCATCACAGGTTAGAAATATACTAAACTATTCTTGAATTACAGTTTGACAAAAAAAAAACTAACTAGGGATGAAATAATACTTTGTGGAAGTACTTAACAAATACTGTAATATACATACAGTTCCTGTATGGGAAGAACAGTTCAAAAACCTAAAGACACTGGATACCATTCCTGCGTACCTATTAAACACTAAAGCATTAAATTTATTTTAGCAATCAAGCAAAGGTTATAATTATATTGTTATTCAAGTAGAGTAGACCATAATAGCACATTGATATTCATCATTCTAGACCATTGAATAAGAAAATCATGTTGACAATCTAAAAAGATACATATTATATGTTGCTACTTAAATCTTAATAACAGTATCAATCTATATCAGAAAAAACTCTGGAAGCCTAGGCGCAAGCCCAACCTGGACAGGCAGAAGGATGAATGCAAATGGACATACCGCACTAAACTCAACAATGACAGCACGGTGGCTCGCTACAAGGCTCGGCTCATAGCTCAAGAATTTAAACAAAATTATGGTATGAACTACCTCGAAACGTTCATCCCAGTTGCAAAAAATGACAGACATTAGAGTCCTACTCACCATAGCAACCCACTACAAGTGGCCGATTCTCCAAATGGATGTATCAAATGCATTTATTCACGGAAAACTTATCGAAACGATCTACATGTGTCAACTAAAAGGATTTGAAGATCCCAAGTTTCCCAATCAAGTTTGCCTCTACAAAAAAGCCATACACAACCTTAAATAATCACCATGTCAATAGTACTCCACCTTTACATATTTTCTCCACAATAAGGGCTTTCGTACAAGTTCAGCCAATCCATCCTTACTCTTTTCCGATAGCACTACAGATCAGATATACCTTCTAGTCTACGTAGACGACGTCCTCATCACAAGACCTAACAAAGCTACCCTCACAACCCTTATAGCCACTCTTAAGCAGCAATTTCAAATGAAACACTTGGGAACACACACCACCGTTCTCGGCATAGCCCTCACGCAATCCAAAACAGGTCTCATGCTATCTCAAACTACATATGCATCCAACATCCTCCCGAATTCAAGAATGACACAATGCAATTCGTCTCCTGCACCTATCACCAGCTACAACAAGGCATCCCTTCCCTCAGTTCCATTCTCCCCGCCCAAATTAAACAAGAAACTAGTGGGATCTCTCCAATATCTCACTATCACTCTACCGGGTATTACGTTGGAACTCAATAAACTCTGTGAACACATGCATCATCCAACCCAACAAATTTTGAGCAATTCAAAGCCACGGCTACGAACATTATATGGCTCTAACGCCTTCAACAGGAGTTCGGCCAACCTACACCTCACCCCACAATGCTCTGTTGTGACAATATACCAGCCATCGCTCCCGCCAAGAGCTCAATTTTCCATGCAAGAACTAAACCTGTCGAAGTGAACTCTCATTTCATTAGAGATTGCATCTCAATGAAGGAAGTTGAACTCTCCTACATCCCTGCAAAAGCTCAAATCACAGGCACACTCACCAAACCACTTCCAACCGCTAACTACAATTTACTCAGAGGCAAACTCACAATCACCATAGCGACGATGAGTTTGTGGGGGCATAATAACAGTATCAATCTACACCAGGAAAACTCTGAGCGCCCAAGGGAAAGCTTCGCCAGCACTAGTCAGAGCCTGGGCGCCCAGGATCCTATGAGCATTTTAACTGAATATTGAACCAGTCTCTATTGTATCTATTTATACCTATGTAATGATACATTCTAATTAATGAGACTTCTTCCTCTTCTATCATTCTCTAAATGGTATCTAAACAATCTTGCTCAAGCACCCTCAACCTCTTCTTCTCCTCCAATCATCTCAAAGAACCTTCTAATCTCAAGAACAACCACCTCTACCTTCCTTCTACACCCTATCAAGAACCCCACCATCCTCTTCTCTAGCTCTTCAAGAAGCGCACAGTTGAAACCTCCATCGAACCAAGAAGTCCTTCACTCAACCAAGAACCACCAAGATCAATCAACCATGGAATCTACGAACAACAGCACGAGCTCTCATAGCAATCCCAGCACCAGTACCGATTCAAAAGACCTTAAATTATTGATGTCCAATATCAAGAACATGATACACTCTTGTCTCATATTAGAAAAACTCCCCCATTGGGAAAGCCCAAATACTTGAACTATTCAAAGATAGCAAGCTACAAGGATACCTTGATAGGTCCAACCCTCAACAACAAACCAACAACCCCAATTGTTGCACTTGGAACACAGCTGATAGGAACCGGATTGCTGCCCTCTACTCCATAATATCTCCATCTATTCTTCCATATATCTTAGAGGTCAATTCTTGCACCAACGTGTGGCACATTTTTGAAAAAAAATTCCAATTCACCAATCGCTCTAGAGTCATTCAACTCAAGAACGAACTCCACAACGTATCTCTAAAAGAAAGATCCATGTACTAATATCACTGCAGCAAATTTAGCAAAATTAATATATAGGAAAAAATTAATAATAATACACAAAAACTGTAAACCTCTTCCAAATGCTGAGAATATGTTTTTGAAAGTGCTCCCTGAAATGCTTCCGCATATATAGATGCTTGTCCAAGAGCTACAAGCACTGTTTTCTCCGCCAAACCTATTCTCATTTTAGACTGCAGAAAATGATTGAAACTAATAGACTCAATAGACAAAGTGAGAGAGGGTGTTATCGAAAGAAACAGCAGCTTTTAAGAAAAAATAAACCTGAAGGAGGCGAATTATGTATAATGGTTCACAATCAGTAGCAGCCACAAGAAGACCTTTAATGTAATTTCTTTTCTTGTCTTGACTATCTTTTCCAGATTCCTAATTTGCAAGTAAATCAAGTGGATGAGATTCAGCAGAGTAGCAAAATGCATATGTATGAATAAAGTAAAGAAGCATGAATATTAAGTTTACAAGCATCTTTTACATTTACAAATAATAGAATTTTGTATAACCTTTGCAATAGAACGAAAGGTGTCAAAAACTTTAGCAATGGTCAAACGCTGAGGCTTGTACAAAACTCTTTGTGATGACCTGCTAGCTTTCGCAACTAGGCCCAAGTCACCTAATTCCTAATATCAACCAAAACCATTTGCATATTAGGGAATGATAATCAAAGAGAAAATTCTTTAGCTAACTCGTGCAATCTACCTACTTGTAGCTGCTTATTCACATGCTCTTCCTTCCTGCCATAAGCTTCCGCGAGAGCCTTGATAAGCGAAGAGTCACCAATTCCAAGTTCGATGCCCTCATGTTGAGGAGCGATTCTATTGGCCGAAAGATAAACAGTGGGTAGAAGGTCATTAGGAGTGCTGACCATAACAGTCCGGAAGACGTTACAGATGATATCCGTGATTGCAATTCTGCCAGACTCGTTCGATATTAGGTCCAGGGCGCGAGCAAGGAAGATAAAAGGCACCGACTCTCCGTCTTTCCATGACGCGGCGGTTTTGGGGTCGAAATCGGCTCCCTTTTTCCTGAGTTCGACAAGGAGATCGGCGGTTTCCGCCTTATTAGATTTTTCGCTGGTGAGTGGGGTCTCTGGAGTTTTGGATTTCTTGGCAGGGGAAGAAAGGTTCTGAGGCTGGGATGATGAAGCCTGGCAGCTCCTCTTGGCTGCGGCGGCTCGGGAGGCTCCCATGAGAACATCAGCAACGGTGCGACCGGACGACATCGTGCGGCGCTGAGAAGATGAGAAGATACGAGCGTGTGTGGTTTTATTAGGATTTTTGAGATGGAAAGAAAGAACGAGCGGTGGAAGAACGGAGCATCGAAGGCAATGGGCTCTCTGAGAGAGCATGAAGCGCGGAAACTGAAGAATTCCTGAGCTGAATTCGGCACCTGAAATATGTTTTGCGGAATTTCAGGATAACGTTGACCTATGTAAACATTTTAAAACAGAACATTGATATGTTTATACAAGCATTGAAAATGCATTGATAACTAATATATATATATATATATATATATATATTTTGTATATATTGTATATAAGTCTCATAAATAAATATATTTAATCAATAATTTAATTACACTTTGAATTGAAACATATTCATATATTTTGATATGTGCAAATATGTAAATATAACAATATTCTTAAAAAATTTGTAAAGAAGATAAATTAAATAATACCGAACATAAATAATTATAAATTTTTTTGATGATATTTATTTATCATATAAAATTAGTATTTTTTTTCTTGTGAAATCCTCTAAAAATATATATTTAAAATAAAAGTTATTATTTTTTTTATTATTTTAAAATTATTTGAAAGTAAAATAGCAATTATTTTAAAATTAATTGTAAAACTATGTTGATTAATACATACCTCAAAATATATTAGACAAAAAATATCAAAAAATATCTTATCCTTCGGATTTTTTCCATCGCACGCGCAGAAATGCATCTCAGCTTCGTTCCACATATTCAAAATTGTCTAGCTTTGACATCGTCCTCAATCATTGTTGTCCTTAGCATTGTCTTCGACCATTAATTGTCGGCCATAATATAGTGTGGTGAGCTTTTTGGACAATGATGATAGATGCTGGGAGGGCTACTATTAATTGAATGGCCCAATGAATTTTAGAACATTATGAACTTTATTTTATATTTCATGTTTGAAAAAAATGCTTAAACTGCAAATTTGATATGAAAATTGTTGAGAGAACAAAGAATAAGAAGCAATTGTTAGACAATCTATAAAGCAAAATGAGAAAAAAAACTGTTTTATTTATCAAAAAAAAAAGATTTTCTTGTGAGATAAAATTTACTTTATTTTCAAAATCTGAGAATATCAACACCCCTATTTCTTCAAATTGACAAAACTTTCTTAGTAATAATAGATCCTAACAACAATCCATCATCCATTATCGTGAATGAAGTCTTTGGGTTACAGTAATCACGATACTTCCTAAACAAGAAGCAAATTACTCGCGTATTGTTTTTTCAAAATTCAGTTCGGAGCCGAGGAGGTCGAGAACAGCAAGCGGCACTTAGGGTTTGGGAGCTGCTAGAATCCTCGCGAGGGCTTGGGCGACACGTGCGCGCGAGAGGCGGTGGCGCTAGCGCAGCGGTGCAGTTGGCGCCGGCCCGGGCACGCAGACGGACGATCAAGCGCAGCAGCTGTGTGCACATCCCGAGGCAAGGCTATCATGGAGATGCTTTAGGCAGGAAGATGCTTTAAGAAGGCCGGAAGATCGACGCTTGCTGCGACCGGAAGGCAACACCAGATTTTTCTAGGTTGCTTTTTGACATCATGCCTATGTTTCTTCAGCACCATAGGTTTTCAGTTTTAATTCTGTAGTTCTTATAGTACATTTGTGGGTAAAGAGGAAAAGTCTGTCTTGAATATAGTTACTGATGCCAAAAACAGTGAGCTATTCTAAAAATTGTTTTGGTTTTCATCAAGAACTAAGGATTAGTTGGTTGAATGTTATTTGCAAGGTTATCAGGGAATGTAATGTGATTCCCTCATTAACATTCAAAAAACTACTACTCGGCTTGCTGCCATGTTATCTAAATGTTGAAAATTGTGAAATTGTCAGTCCTAATGTCATGTAGATGTTATTTAAAGAAATTGTCTAACATTTACTAATAGCTATGCTATCTATTAAAGAACAACAATATGTAACAACACAAGACAGAAGATTGGGTGCCCTGGCATGCCTAGGTTCAAGCATGAGCAGTGCCAACCAAAGGTTAGGTGCCCAGGCGCGCCCAGGCACTAGCATAGCCAGTGCCAACCAGAGGCTGGGCGCCCAGGCACTAGCATAGCCAGTGCCAACCAGAGGCTGGGCGCCCAGGCGCGTCCAGTTGCTATCACAAACAGCTCCAAACAGAGTTGGGCGCGCTAACAAGCCCATGCTCCTAAGTTCTGCTAGCGCTAGCCAGGGAGTTTTGTGCCCATGCGTCTTGGAACCGATTAACTAAACGATTAAATAGCTGTCTATTGTCTCTATATATTTTTGCACCTATGTATGCTACATCTGTTTGAATGAGTATTATTTTTCATTATCTTCTATCCTTCTAACACGGTATCAAAGCTTCTTCGATTCCCTCTCCTCCCTCTCCTCAACTTATCAAGAACTACCTAAAAACACTCTCTTCTCTCTTATGACCATCATCAAGAAACATCAAGAAACTTCTCAGTCCAATCATTCTCCTTCAAACCGCTGAAGAACTACCCAAAAACAGCTTATTTTCCCTCATCACAATCTTCAAATGGCTGATGCATCCTCAAACACCATAAATAGAACCGTAGCCTCAAGAAATAGTACCCTCACTTACACTTCCATTCAACCTTACATTCCTACTAAACAATATCAAGAACCTGCTCAACAATTTCGTAACGCAGAAAACTAGCCACTATGGCGTGCATAAATCATCAACCTCTTCAAAGAAAACATTCTCCAAGGCCATTTGGATGACTCATCAACAAAAACACCACCTCATATTTTTGATAATGCAGGAAATCAAAGTCTTAATCCTACATCCATTATGTGGACTGCACTAGATCGGAATCTTATCTCCACACTCTAATTTACCATCTTTCCCTCAATTTTTCCCTACATAATTCATGCTGAAACTTGCCAAGACGTATGACAAAGTTTTGAAAGAAGATTGTAAGCAACAAATCGATCTTAGGTAATCCAACTAAAAAATGCTTAACATAATATCACAACGAAAGATAAGTCAATACTATCCTATCACTCAACATCGAAAAAATCTTAGACAAATTCTCAGCCGCCAGCTCCACCGTTGATTCGGAAGACAATTCTCTACACTCTAAACGGCCGCCGACTCAATATCAAGCCTTTAAAATAGCGATCCAGACAGATCTACAACCTTTAAGCCTCAATGACCTCTATTATTTACTATGCAGTGAGGAAATAAATCTCCAGCATGAAGCCGCTAATGATCTCCAACAAGACCCGCAACCTATCTTCTTGATCTATACACGCGGCAGAGGACGTGGCCGACCATGGAGAGGAAAAATCCAGTTCAATTCAGATCCACGAACAACCAACAACCGTGGCTACAACACCCTCCCTCGTCCTGCACCTCCTACATGCCAAGGTTGCTGAAAAAGAGGGCATACATCACTCTTTTATGTTGGCGTTGACACGATTCTTTCTATACAAAACCATCCCGACTGACAACACTCATCTCTGACGGTAATACACAAACCAATTGGTTTCTTGATTCCAGTGCATCAACTCACGTTGCCAATGATTTTAGCAATCTCTTTATTTCTGACTCATACCATAGACAAGGCAATGTAACCATTAGTAATAGTCAAACCTTACATATCTCCAATGTTGACAACAATCTACTACCTACTCCAATCAGTGAGCTCACTCTATCTCAAATACTACATGCTCCCCAATCAAAATTGAATCTACTTTCAATCCACAAACTTGTAATATATAATAATTGCTCTATTTCATTTGATCCATCGATTCTTGTATCAAAGATCTCCATTCGAACAAGATCTTCCTCAAGATTGTAGCCGTAATGGCCTCTACGTAATCCCACCAAAGCCGCTCATCCTCATCTCTTCCATTGCATCAACATTATCAACTCTTTGGCATCGACGCCTCGGCCACCCAAAACAACAATGCAACAACTTCTTGCTACTCAAACTTCACAAATTTCACACAACAATAACACCAACGAATGCACCCATTGCATTATGGCAAACAACACAAATCACCCTTCTGTACCCCTACTAATAACCATAACTGCAAATAGTTAGATTTGATTCATTCTGATGTATGGGTCTTTCCCCAATATTTCTAATGAAGACTTTTAATATTATGTTTCTTTTATTGATGGTTTCTCTCGCTTTGTATGAGTTTTTCCATCGAAACATAAATATGAAACCACCAACCTTTTCATTCAATTAACTAACTAGCTTTCTCGAACGCAATTCAACCTCAAAATAAAGATTATTTGCATCGATGGCGGGGGAAAATATTGCAACACCAGACTTATAACTTTCCTAAAACAAAACAGAATTCAACATCATTTATGTTGTCCCTATACGCCCAAACAAAACAGTGTTATCGAACAAAGCACCGTCATCTCATCGAAACCACCTAAACACTCCTCCACATTGCCGGGCTCTCATTTAACTTTTGGCCTGATGCTCTATCAACCACCACCTACCTCATAAATTGTCTCCCTTCTAAAACCACCACTAACAACAGCCCATACGAACTCTTACACAATCATAAGACTAACTGCACTCATCTATGAGTCTTCGGATGCACATGCTACCCACTTCTATTACCCATTAAGCAATCCAAACTCTCTGCCAAAACCGTCCCATGCATATTCATCGGCTACTCTCCCATTCACAAAGGATACCGATGCTACAATCCCCATAACACACCAAGTTATACGTACACTTCCTCAAACATCATTTTCAAACTCAATCTTCATCCCCTCCACCATGCCAATCAGCTCCAACAATCGACCTTCCCACTCCCCAATTACTTATTTTTTTGTCTACTCTCTTTCCACTCTTCCAAGCAACTTACAACAACATTAGTTGAACACATCCTCTCTCTCTCTCTCTTCTCCAATCTGGAACCATCTAACATCTCCTTCATCATCTTCTACCTCTTCAACTCCACCAAATCCTTCTAGATCTACCTATCCCAACCAAACCAATTACCCAACTAATACCTCCTCCACATTAACCACAACTGACACTACCCCTCATTCCTCTCCCTCCCCTGTACCTACTTTACACTCAATGCTCACCTTAACTAAAACAGACGTTCTAGTCCGCCGCCCCATCATCAATTTTACTGCTCAAATGCTTTCACAATTTGATCCCACCACTTGAAACCAAGCCAATAAGCATGATCATTGGAGAAAACAAGGACTGCTGAAATTATGGCCCTTAAAGACTAAAAATTTGGGACCCAGTGCCTCTAAATCTGGCTCAATCTTCCCTTTGGTGCAAATGAACATTCCAGACCAATTACAGTTCTGACGACACTGTAGCTCGTTACAAACCTCGCCTAGTGGCCCACCATCTGAATTACTGTATTCGCCTAGTGGCCCACCAAATGAAAACCCTCAGTTCCTCTTCCCAATTTCTTGGCATCACCATCCAACCAACAACCAAAGTCCCTCATGCAACATATGCCTAACAGTTCCTACGTGATGTAGGAATGTCTAACCTGCACGGACGCTTGCCAATTCACCCGACTACTCCAGTACCACATCGGAACCTTTTTCCGATCCACCACTCTACAGACAACTCGTCGCCCCGCCTTCAGTTTCTCACCATCACCTGTTCGGATTGTAGCTTTGCTGCCAACTATGTCGGTCAACACATGCATCAACCCCTACAACATTACTTCATACAATTGAAGTGTATACTACAGTACTGTAATAGCCCGAACTCTTAAGCACCAAAGTATTGTCTGCTTTGGCCTGATAGGCCTCAGGGTTTTGCTCTCAGAAGATAACTTTCCTGTAGATCACCCATCCTGGGAGTATTCTCACCTGAGCATGCTTAGAGTTCTTACCAAGAACTCCATCGTTATCTGAAAAAGCATCTTGATATTTAAGAATTTTCCCAACATAAGTAACTGAAGTCTTTGTTAGTATCCACACACAAATTCAAGAACTATCCATTAGGTAGATAGGACTAGAGGTGGTCCTTGCAGGCTCAAGAGGTACCCACAATCATACAACTCCTTAACCATCATGAGTTCAAGAGGCTCCTCACATGCAGTGGTATTTTGCCTTGTATGATACTTAACTTATTTCTGACATCCTATAGCTTGCTCTGATACCATTTGTAAGAGCCTGAACTTTTAAGCACCAATGTATTGTCTATTTTGGCCTGATAGGTATCGCAGTCTTGCCCTCAGAAGATAACTTCCCAGCAGGTCACCCATCCTGGGAGTGCTTCCACCTGAGCACGCTTAACTTTGGAGTTCTTATTAGGAACTTCACCATTATCTGGAAAGGCGCCTTAAGGGGTCATTACTGGTACATCAAAGGCATATTTCAATACATTCTTTCCATCACTCCCACCATCATGGAGCTCCGTGCTTAAATGTGAACTGGGCCGACAACTCCATCGACAGGAAGTCCACCATCGGGCGATGTGTGTTTCTCAGCCAAATTCTATTCAACAGGAGCACAAAGAAACAACACAAAGTTGCGCAATCTTCCACCAAAGCCGAATACAGAGCGCTTGCCACCACAATTACATAAATCATTTGGTTTCATAGAGTACTCCAATAATTTAAACTTTCTCAACCAGCAACAACTATTTACTGCGACAACATGTCCGCAATCTCCCTCGTCATTAACCCACTATTTCATGCTCGTACAAAACATGTAGAGGTGGATTGTCACTTCATTAGAGACAATGCAAAAAACTATGAAGTTGCAATCCACTACATATCAACCTCCGAGCAAATAGCGGACAAGCTTACTAAACCCCTTCCAATCTCACAATTCAATCACTTATGTGGTAAGCTGACGGTTCAAGTTTCCATCATCATTTTACGGGGGGATATTAGAGAACGACAACATATAACAGCACGAGATAGAAGATTGGGTGCTTAAGCGCGCCTAGGTTCAAGCATGACTACAACTAGGCAGAGGTCAGGCACCCAGGCGCTAGCACAATCAGTGCCAACCAGAGGATTGGTGCCCAAGCACGTCTAGACTCTAGCACAGCCAGAGAGCTGGGAGCCCAGGCGCACACAGGTCCTAAGTTCTACTGCGCTAGCTAGCTGCGTGCCTAGACGCTTGGGAACCTGTTAACTAAATAATTAAATGGCTGTCTATTGTATCTATATAATGCACACCTATGTATGCTACGTATGTATGCTGCATATGTATGAATGAGAATCCTCTTCTATCCTTCTAACATTATCTACAATTGCTTTTTTGCGCCATGCTTGCGATTTTAGTGACAAATCTCTATTGCTGCTCAACATTGTTCCTCAATGTGGCCTCCGGCTATGAGTGATCCTGCTGTGTTCAGCTCTTTTGTTTGGCTGCACTGATTTTTATTTTTAAATTTTCTGTAAGTGATCATTTTTAATAAAAATACGAAAAGATAAAAAATCATTATAATGGGTGTAATATTTTCTAAAAATACTATAACAAAACACATAACATTCAATTAATGTTGAATCAAACACTCACCACTAGAATCTCAATAACATTCTTATTCAATAACATGTTACTTGAATACCATGCTATTTTAATAATCTTGAAGATAACATCCAAACAAATTATCCCTAATTCTAAAAAATTTGTTGAAGATATCTAAAGTTTAATTGAGTCCATGTCTTCTTTCAATGCGAAAAGAGAGATGACAATGTTTAAAATTTATGGAAAATTTTTAATGGTTATGTGGGAATGCTTGAGGAGGCCAAAAAGATCAAATTAGTGAATGTTTCTACGTTCATCTGAATTTCTTAGAGAGTTTAAATCAAGAAAACAATCTGGGATCCATGTTTAGTTTTTATTGGACAATTTTTATTAATTTCAATAGCAAATAAAAAGTTAGATAAGTAGCGAGAGAGCAACAAAATATACTTGCAAACGGAACATTACACATTATCTATCATATAAACTATGGAAATACAAGCAATATCTATTTTAACAAAAAAGTACCTACTAATTATTCCTATTTAACCCAAGGGTGTGTAAATAATGATTACCACGATGACCATTGTCATGGTAGTGGATAGTATAAGATTTTATTGGGAGGAAAAAATCAAGAACCTCTCTATCTCATCATTGTGATTGTCAATATCCAAAGTGTGCCCTATTCAACTATAAGGAGTATCCTTAGGAACTCAAGCTAACAACCTAGGGCAAGTTGGAGATGATAAAGAAATCTTGTCAAGATTGTTGTGGCCAAGAGAAATAGTAAATTCCCTAGTAGTACTTTGTTTGAAGCATTGTGATACCTGCTTTAATTTTTCATGGCATTCAAATTATTCATCACTCAAATACATGC
Organism: Gastrodia elata; assembly: GCA_016760335.1. Classification (NCBI taxonomy): domain Eukaryota; kingdom Viridiplantae; phylum Streptophyta; class Magnoliopsida; order Asparagales; family Orchidaceae; genus Gastrodia; species Gastrodia elata. The sequence continues at coordinate 5,415,807 of CM028672.1, read as the reverse complement.
ATCCATCTTCTATCTTCATATCTTTAACAGAAATTTCCATATGTTCTATTTTCGCATGTTAATTTATTGTCATTGCAGTTATAATGCTCATAATTCACCAAATTTTACAATGATTACTAGTGTGCAAAACAACAGAAGGAATGTCCTCTCTTCCATAATTGTGATTAGTGCTCTCATTGCCCTTGCAAGCATAAGATTTTGGCTGGCTAGGTTTAGGCTCTGATTAGCTTTTTCTAGTTGTAGAAATAAACTAAGGCAGAGTCTAGGTTTTTCAGGATGGTGAAGGGAGTCAGATTTCTCTATATTTTCAAACAGGGAGTGGCAATTATCTTCTTTAGTGGACAACTTATATAAGCATAACCAATTAAAGTGCAATTTAAAGAGTGATCAGGATAGTAACGATACCCAATTTCAGGAGAATTAAGCGAAAGGTGGATAGGGCAACACTCAATTTAAAGATAGTGATGATACCCATTTCAGGAATCTGGTTGTCAAATTTTTATAAATTAATTAAAATGATGTAAATTTCTTTAAAATGATTAATCAGATAAAATTTTCATTGAGAACATGGACAAACATTACTAGCTATGGGAACCAGGATCTCTTTATCTATCATTTGATATTTGTAAAAGTGTTTAAATCATATTTTTGAATATTCTCTAAACCCAACAACACAAAAAATGTTGACCAAATATCCCCTTAATTCAACGGTTTAAGTTGAAGGTGCCAGAAAGCTCATGGAAGACATTTGATGAAAGTAATATTAAGGGTTTGCTTGGATATTCTTATAGTTGCTTTACTTTTTAAAAACTGCAATTATTTTATTTTATATGGTATGTAGAATACCTCTTTAACCAGTTTTAAAAGTCACTTATAAAATGACAAGTGAGCTCGAATTTCAAAACTATAAATTTTAAGTGATTTTTTCACTTTATATATGCCAAATGATAAAAAAATTTTCTAAACCCTTTTTTATTAATACTCATTCTTGTTCATCTTTAAAGCTTCATTCACAATAATAAGTTTATGACACATGCCATTTTGATTTATGGGGTGAAAATTGGCAGCAGGACTACCAGACGACACCACATGATTCTTGCATAAAAGGCTTCAAATAACAATTTCTATATAACAAATTCTTATTGCATTTGAAGAATTTTAAATTGAGGGTTACACAACAACACCAAGCCATAGTCCCACCAATGTGGGGTCGTCTACATGAATCATTTGTTCCCCTTTTGCACTTTCAATTAGAAGCCCGTTCATAAGTTCTATATAGAGAAGAATCTTTGTATTATCTATTCTCATTTTTTGGTCTCCCTTTTTGGGCTTTGAATTGGTTACTCTTAATATATGCATGTGGATTATATGAATATGATATTCACTGATCTTACCCACTAATGGAGTCACTTCAACATTGCTACGAATGAGCTCATTTCTTAGCCTATCCCTGGAAGCATATTCATTTATCCACCTTTGCACCTCATCTTTGCAACACATATTTAATCAATAATTTTCTTGCTTGTTGGCCAACATATTGCCCCAAATAACTATTTGTTATTGTGGCTATTTTATGAAGTATTCTAATTCATCCAACTGACTTGGGCGCCTTTATTAATCACATTGATCTCTATTTTATCATTATTTTGTTTAATTAAACTGATATTTTTGAACCTCTTTTTGATCCATTGTTTGACTTGTTATCCTTTTCTCGTGAATTTTCTTGTTAGCTTAATAACAAAGGTTCGAAGGGCTATGCCAAACAATTGGACTTGATGCTTACAAAAACTGAACTTTTAAGGATGACAATGATCGCTTTGTGCAGAATGGGAATGAGGACTTCGAAAAAGACAGATGATGAAATCTTAATTAGGGATCTCATTAATGCTTAAAGCTTTCTAGGTACAAGATAGCCACTTGAAAAGCCTTCTAGCTAGTAATGGAGGATAAATGATGGATGTACAAAACCAAAATAAATGATTGACTGCCCTTTAATGGATAGAATAGTGTGTTGGATGCTTTTTAGTAAACAACAAGGGAAGATTACAGAGTACAAAGGCAACATGACTTGAGCTAGAAAGAATCACAAAGTGCTTGGGAAATTAAGGTTACACTAACATCCAAAAAGAAATAAGAAATATCTAGCAAAAGTTCTTTAACAACTTATATAGAGAATGCATATTCAATATGTAGTTTACAAATGACCGCATGCAGTATGCCGACGTTGTCATATACATTTGTTCATAATTTGCCATATGTACGAAGCGGCTTGGGAGATTTCTCCTCTTGGCTGAACGTTGGTGTAATGTCGTCAAATGGTGTTCGATAACTTATGATTTTACCGTGGACCTTATTTCTTGTAAATTGTTTATCTCTGGATCATGCGGCGTATTGGCCAAGAGATGTAAAGCTCCTTTGAGTTAATTTTAAGCTAAGAAATTTCTTTCTCACCTTCTCTTCACCACACCACCTGGTTTTGGAGATCAGCTTCCCATGTAACCAGTTCTGTATGCTGCTTTTAGTCTTGCCCTAGAAATGGGCTATCAGACTTCATGCACCTCATTTTCTTAGTTTTTCTTCTTGCCTGGAGTATAACTCATCTATAATCGGTAGCACTAGTTCATATTCCCCCGTCCAGAATGGAAGGCTTGGATGAATTTATTATATTTATTATGTTTATGAAAGAATATATTTTCCATGAGCTTTAACTGAAAAAGATTGCCACTTATCTTATCACATCTTGAAGGGGCCGTACTTGAGCGGCTTCATCTTTTGACGGTCCCCTTTTAATTGGTCTTGTATTTCTGTTGCACATATTGCTATTGTCTCTCCATCTAAGAATGAATTCTCTCGACATATTCATTGAACTTAATAGCTTGGTGTTTTGATTGAATTTTATTAGCTGGTTGGTTTGGTGTGGTCGGTACCTGTAGGTCAAATGGGCATTTGACAAGTAGCCCAAACATGCCTTAAACAGAATAGTGGTTGCCGAGCTGTGTATTACCCGAACATAGGAAACTGGATGTAGGACAAATTCCCATTCCAAACATTCAGTTATTTGTTGTGGAACTCCCTCAGCAGATGGATATGAATTCGGTTAGTCATCTTAGTGTGCCCTTTTTTCTGAGAGCGAAAATCAGTACTATGCTTGAGGGTAGTATTCATCTTTATCCCTGAAGCTCTTCCAAAATCTACTCATAAATCGGGTGTGTTGATCAGTGCTGATGGAGTTCCGAAGGCCAAAGTGCACTCACATGCTTGAATGTGCTATTCTTTCTTCCCTTCTGGTCAGGATGAATGTTTGGCAGAGCACAGATATTTAGATATATTTCTCAATGTTCTGCATTTGGGGGCAGCAGGCTTACCTTTGTATATTCAATATAGTTTTTCTCACTCCATCATTGCTTGATATTTGGAAGAATGGGCTTCTCAGATCCAGTTCAAGTAGTTGGTTATGCTTGGGTCCATTGTTAGTCTCCCTTGAAAAGCAAACTACCCTGATGGCTGTACTCAGTTGGCTGGATCATTTTTCTGCTGGTTAGCTCAAAACTTGGTTGGCATTCCTTTTAATTCTTTTGAAAGTCAATATCCATGGTAAAATCTTGCTCACACTCCTCCAAGATCACCTCAACCAAAATCATCATTGTCAATGCTATGAGTGATTGGGAGAATATGTCAGAAATCTTGGTTTGCATACCCTTCTTATAAAAAATGACTAGATTGAACTATTTTTGATTACTTATTAACTTAATGTGTTTGACATGTAATTTTGATTTAATTTTTAAATATTGGAGAAGCTTATGATTACTTATTTGATTTAATTTTTGATTACTTATTAACTTAATGTGCTTAACTTATTTCCATTACCTTCCACCACAACCAATGCCACAAACTCCAGCTACAAAATCAATTTTCTTTTTTCATTAATCTTTTTAAAATCAAATCACAATAAATATTATTAAGTTAGCTAATTTTTTTACTTATAAATAGCATTTTTTCTTAGGGTATTTCTTAAGCCAACTTTTCTAAATCATACTAAAAAATTTTCATTGTACTTATATCTAATCTTATTTGAGGGGCATAAATATTTATAGTATTAAAAATTATCCCCTCAATTATAATATTTGAAGATATAGTTCTTTATTCATTCTGTCAACTTCTACTACAAATTCTATAAATTTGTAAGAAAGATGATACCCATATTGTTTCAACGACTATTCTTATTTGTTACAAAGTTTTTTGCTTAAATTATCAATTTATTTTACTCTCTCCCACCTATTTCATTTCTTAAGAACATTATGTATTTTGTAGGCGTGAACAACACACTTTATTTTTTTAGCAGCGATCATCTTGGTCAACACATTAGGATTGTCTTGATATAGTACAATTTGTCACATCTTCAAAAGAGTTGCATTTAACGATAAACCATTGCATATTGATCTCATAGATATTGGCCTGCACTTTAGACTCATAGTGGGAGGGTGGAGCCTTGCGTGCCGCCCAAAGTGGTGCAATAAATTTGGGTTCATCTAGATCTGCAGCTTGAAGTGCGTTAATGCAAGCGAAAGCTGGGTGTGGTGAAGGTTAAAGTGCAATGAAGTAGCATTGGAATGGACCACAAGACAGTTACGAAGCTTGGAATCACTTCAGGTTAGTCAAGAATCAGCCGAGTGCAAGATGGAAGCTAGTTGGATTAATTTAAGCCTAAAAATGTTGAAGAGATCGGTGGACTGTCGGCGCTTGGGAGCGCCCAAGCGTCGGGGAAGTGCTCAACAACCGAGGCTTAGGCACGCTCAAGCGTCAAGGGTAATATTTTAGATTCTAACAGATCAAGGCTTGGGTGCGCCCAAGTGTTGGAGGCATTGATCATATTGCAACAAACTGAGTCGTATATGCGCGGTGAGAGACCTGGGCGCACCTAGGCGCTAGCAATAGAATTCAAGATAGAGGTTTGGGAATGCCTAAGCTCACCGTGTATTCCAGAATCGAATCAACTGCCTGAGGGCGTGCCTAAGGTGAAGAATGCAGGAGCCTGATGACATTTTGGTTTGTGAAAATGGCAAACTTAGACATGTGGCATGCCATGGAGAGGTCTGGGTGATACCTAGCAAAAATTCAATGTTCCTTGGGTTAGATGGAGGCTTTTGGGAGTTTTTGGTGAACTATAAATATCTAAAAGATGCTTAAGGTTTGTATGCTGATCTTAGAGTGCTGTGGTGGTTGGAGGTTGTGAGGCTTTGTGAGCAATGAGGAAGAAGAACTGTGAGTTGGGCAGGAAAAAGGCTTTGAGAGCTCTTCAAGAGTGGCATACTGTGTATCTTCTTCTTGTTTATCATAGTGGATTTCTTCATATTGCGGCTCTGTGATTTTTCCCCGATCTTGGAGATTTTCACTTAAAATCTGTGTATGTTTGGATGCTCTGTTTTTTTCTTTTTTTGTTGCTTATTTGCTTTGTTTCCAAAGATAATAAAGTTGGTGATCGCTCGATGTTTTTGCTGCAATGTTCTTTGTGTGTACTTTAACATGGAGAGCTGCTCAGTGGTGTGTTAAAATCCTTTGACACCAATTTTTTGTAATTGCAGATAGGAACTCAACTCGTTTTTTTTTATCTGGTTATTAGGTTCCTTGAGTCTGTTGAGTGATGCCTCGGGTTGGTTGAGTAGCTGGTTGAGCCTTCTTTTTTCAGTTGGTCTCTACACTTTGGAAGGATATTTAGTAACTTATTGGCTAGCTTCTCAACAATGGCCTTGCCCTTGATCTTTTGTTTTATGGCCAGAGCATTAATGGCTATCTTGATTGAGGTCTCTCTAACCTCAATAATGACATTTTGTGGGTGATGGTCTAGTGCAATCTCAACTAGAATTTTGTTTAAACATACCCATCACCTTTTTTGCTTGACATTACACTCTACTAAGGCGAACATCTCCATCTTTCTCTTGCTGAATACAAGCTCTCTCAAGTATAAAATTTGTGAATCTTGAAGTAGCTCTTTAACTGGTCTTGCTATTAATTTAGTTTCTCAACAAATTGTTCACTTTTGTAGTTTAACAAGTCAAACTTTGCTTCAACCTTTGGGAAGGCCTTACTTATCAGCTCCTCCTCCAGGCTTGCTTCTCTTGAGATACTTGGAGTGTACTCATTGGCTTCTCGATGTAACATGTTCGTTGGGGTACTCGGTTGTGGTATATTTAACCTTTGCCTGAATAGCTATCGTTGGACTATACCAACATTTCTATCTATAAGCTTAAATTTGAGATTGGAATTGTGCCTGAAATCTTTATATTGTTTCCGTCATATCTCTATCTGTCTCATCACAAGGGTTAATATCTGCTTAAATAAACTCAATGCACTTGACGTGCTTAACGATATCATTGTTAGTTCTCTTCTTTAGCTTCCAAGATTGGCTGCTACCTTTTGGAAAGAGTTGGATCCTTTTTTGGTTTGCGCCATCTTTTTTTTAAATGGATACAACTCTGATATCGGAATATGATCTATTGTTTGTGTGGCTGCACTTTTCTTTGGTAGTCTTTTGAGTTGTATTAATTGTAGTAATGTAATGACTTGCTCTGTTAATCTATTGAACTTAATGCTCTTGGGAATTAAATTATGAGGTGGATCGAGGAATGAGGACTCCGAAAAAGACAAACGAGGGAATCCTAATTAGGGATCCCATTGATAATAAAAGCTTACCGGTGTGGGATAGTGGTTCGAAAATTCTCTCACCTCAGAAAGAATTAAGGACAGGTTGGTAAGTTCACCATTTGAGACTTATTATTTTACTAGTTTTTCATGTGTTATCTTCCAACATTGCTTGACAAATGCTCGTTGTCTACCACATGTAAAGCAATCGGAAATCTTGTAGTGAATACACCACTTGGCCCAAGTAGTAGTCTTGTGATTACCTGTGTGAAATGCTTGGTGACGTTTCACTTTAGACTTTTAAAATATTACTTTTTGTAGATGCTTGCAACCCATCCTCCATGCAACATGATTCTTTTGAGTTTATATTTTATAAAGCTAGTTTTAAAGTAAATTTCTAGCCAATTCGAATATTTATGAGCGAGTCAATTTAGACTTGAATTTGACTTGAAAAAAATTTAAGTCTGATCTTTAACTCGAAACTTGACTTAATATCTCCAATTTAATTCAGCTAAATATTAAAATTGTGAGCCTTGTATACCACAATTTTTTTCCAAAACTCTTTAAAGAATATCTCTTGTAGTTTATTATAAGTTTTATTAAGATTGATAAATATTAAATGAAGATCTTTTCTTTCTCTAAATTGCTCCATTAAACTTCTTAGATCTATATGCCATAAAATCAAATTTATTTTGTGAATTTTGGGTATCTCATTTTAATTTATATTCAAGCAATCTCTTCTAAAGTTTCAAGCATGGCTCATTAATTTAGCATTGAGCATCTTATTTGATCTTGTAAATAGGTACACCATTACTTCTGCACTCACCTAACATTTTAGTCTAATCATTGAGCATCTTATTTGGTTTTGTAAATAGGTACACCATCACTACTGCACTCACCTAACATTTTAGTCTCTAAAATTATGTTAAATAATGTGGCGAACCAATATCTTTCGTCATCCAGATATTATCATGTATTATTGGGGATGCCATCAGATTCTATAGATTTCTGCTCTTCATTCTCTTTTAGGCATTCTAAATCTTAATTTTATTAACATGTCAAATGAGAGTGCAATTGACATCATTTTTATAATTATTAAAGTCAATCATACTAATGGATTGGTAAAATAATCATTTAAAACTTTTAAATAATTCATTCATCTATATTGATTTTTTACATCTCTAAAAGAATTCTTTGAGCATTTTTTTGATATATTTTGCTTAACTTGTTAATTCTCTTAACTTATCAAGCTTTTATAGATGTCTCTATCTCAATAATTTATAATTTTTATATGAATCAATATCATGACCTGTTATTATGAATTTATAAAAATTATTATATATCTGTTTCATATCTTTAGTTGAACATCTTGTTTCTACCACCTTTTACTACTAGGTGCTCTTTTTTTCGATTCAAAAAATATACTTTTGGCTATACTACACATAGAACTTGAATTTACATTTCAAATAACATTTGATTTACCCTTAAGTTTGCATTGGCTAAACTTTTAAAGTCCCTTTAAATATATCTATATTATTATTTTTGAGATATCACCATATCGCTTTCAAACATATCTTTGGTTGTATTTCAACTAACATATCTTCACTTTATTAAAACTCCCATGTCTTATTCTATCGTTTGGTGAGTTACTTTATATCTGTATTCTTAGGAAGCAGTTCCTTTTGAAGTAGTTGTTAGGAAGCAGTATGACTTCTTTCTGTTATTTAACATATGAAAATTATTACTTTTTTTCATTACCTTCCACCACAACCAATGCCACAAACTCAAGCTACAAAATCAATTTTCCTTTTTCATTAATCTTTTTAAAATCAAATCACAATAAATATCATTAAGTTAGCCAATTTTTTGACTTATAAATAGCATTTTTTTCTTAGCGTATTTCTTAAGCCAACTTTTCCAAATCATTCTAAAAAATTTTCATTGTACTTATATCCAATCTTATTTGATGGGCATAAATATTTATAGTATTAAAAATTATCCCCTCAATTATAATATTTGAAGATATAGTTCTTTATTCATTATGTCAACTTCTACTACGAATTCTATAAATTCGTAAGAAAGATGATACCCATATCATTTCAATGACTTCTTATTTGTTACAAAGTTTTTTGCTTAAATTATCAATTTATTTTACTCTCCCACTTACTTCTTTTCTTAAGAACATTATGTATCTATTATTTGCTAATTATAATAGCTTCCAAATAAAAAAAATTGTTATGGGAGTGTATTTTTACACGCATTTGTTTATAATGTTGAAACCCTTGCTTATTTTACTCTACACTTGGGTGCCAATGTAACAGCTTTTGAACATTCTTCATTACATTCAAACATTGAAGCACTTCTCTCTATGGGACATCTTTACTCTAGCGCCATTTCTTAAAGGATTCATGGCATAAAAACTCGAGATAGTTTTACGTTGGTTGTTTACTACCTAACGCAACACCCCTTTTCATTTGCAACTCAGGACCTTGCAATGACAGAGTTAATTGAGGATTAAAAATTAAAACAAACCTAAAAGATTGTAAAGCAGGGAAAGGACACAAGCTACTTTTTTGGTCGCAGTAGTCTTTTAGGAGATTCTAAAGAAACTATAGAAAAGGAAGTAAAAATATTTTCATAATTATCAATATTGAATTAGCTGGATGGATTAGGCATACTTTTTCTACTGAGTGTGTATTGTGAAGGCTTCCCCATCCCCTTACAATTTTCCTATACATGGGCAAACTACACTGATTCCACTTGTGTTTTTTCTCAAAATGAAGCAACACAGAGGAAGCAAAACTAAATATCACTTCGTGTTTAATTTTCTGTATTGAAAGTGCATGAAGTGTATATGGAGATTGATTGGTATTCTTGAATTTAACATGCGCGTGTCGGATTAGACTCTTGGTTTGGACATTGGAACTCTATCCTATTGATTGACACGAAAAATAGTTTTATTGGCAAGATTATTTACTTTTGACATTTCGAGCCCATGTAATGCAATGTGACTTGAACATTTGAATGCATTTTTGTGGTTTAACAAAATCTGGTTTGGGCTTTCAATTTTGAAAGGAGTTTTCCATAAATGAACCAAGGATGTACTTGCCATTTCTTTTTAACTGTAAGCACTCGAGAAATGCTGATTTTAAATGGTCAGCTTGTATTGAAAGGCTTCTTATTTTTGGCTATACAGTTATAATTAATTATAAGCTGTTTTCCATTATCATCCAACAAAGTTTATTTCTCAAACTTTCTTAAAAATGATGTTCCACTTATTATATCCCCTTCAATCCCTTATTTCATTCTGATCTTTAAGTGGTCACAAAGATTTCATGAGAGTACCTTTTTCCCCTTAAAAATTCGGGCCAACTTATATTCTCTTGATTTCTACTCTTTACTGTTATGTGTTTTCGTTATTACTGAAGTTATGAAACCATTTTACCTGATATTTTTTATATTTGTTTTTTATTAACCTATTAGTTTCTTAAGTTTCAATGGGTCATAATTTTCCGTAAATTTTTTATATTGGAGGTAGTTTTTTGTTATTTAAAGGGTTATTATAAAAATTGTTATTTTCTAAGTTTAAAATTTTAAAACATAATTGTATTTATATTTAGACACAAAGAGAGAACAATTAAACATGCAATGCCATTGATAACTTGAAAATATTCTAATTATAAAAGTTCATATATTTTATCCTCACTATAAACTGCCCTGGTCATGTGATAATTTTGAAAAGAGCTACAATTACTAGATCGCATAGAAGAAGATATTAAGGTACCAACTAAATTTTGAAAGCTGAAATATTTACATATATTTTTTGACAAAAGATTGAGCCCATTCTATTCATAAAGATTAGAGTAATGCGTGTTGAATACAATTTTGACACCAAATTGCGCACTATTTGCTTCCTTTTGGCACAACACTTTCTTCCATCAATAAGTCATACTTATTTCACAATACACACATCAGTTGGGCCTCCTAACCTTTAATTTATTCATCTCTGGTGTGACGACTCCAATATTGGAAATCACTAAACTCAATATTGATACATCACCACAATACCTAATACTAGATTAGAAGAAAACTAATCCAAATCATTAAGTATTGTGTTTGACCAAGGATTTAGGAGAGGGTCATAAGTTAAGATGGAAGGGAAGTTATGAATGGTATTTAGAAGTTTGTAAATAAAGATGCAACAGATGGATTTAAGAATGAAAAAAAATAGATTTGAACATGCAAATTATGAAAGAATACATGAGACTACAATTTAAGCAATTGACATGAGTACAGGCAATAGTAATCTAAAACAAATGAATTACTTACATTTAATCCTAAACATGGGTTTCTAATTATTTATGGGGAAATTAACATGTGAATTATGGGTTTATATTTTTTCCAAATATTCTAAGTCTAGATTTTCTTAAATATTTTGGCAGAGTCTCCTTTGTAAATGGTTAAGGAAACACCTGCAGAAGTACATGCAATACTCCCATTCCAATGGGAGTTATAATTTAAAAGAAAAGATAACCTAAACTATCATACATTCAATCCATTTTAACTCCAATTCTAATATAGAGTTCAATCCTTTTTATAGGATTGCTCACTTCCAATTCTACAATAGAGTTCAATCCTTTTTATAGGATTGCTCATTTCCAATTCTAGATAGAGTTCAATCCCTTTTATGGGATTGCTCATTTCCAATTCTAAAAGAAAAAGGGAGAGAAGTACATGTGTAACAATTGTCTACCCTATGATTTATTTCATCAAGACATTCAATATTCATAGGAAGATATGCAAAAACTTAATTAATACACAAATTTTATACATTTAATTCCCATTCATCCATTCATTTACTCATCCATTCATTCATTTCAAGAATTTAAGTATATTCTAAGCTCCAACAAGTATGGTAAATTAAAGTAAATGATATTATTACAAAACAACGGTAAACTAAATAAGAAAAGAAAATTTATAGCTCACTTGGAGTTCTTAATAAGCTATAAATTTATAATATATGATAGGCGGAAGCAGTTTTAGATTTTAGCACTTGGTCCAGCTCCACTAGCATCCAAGTGCACTTGATCTATCACATTTTGATATTTAAATATGATAGGGCAAAGCCAAGAAATAGAAAATCTAGTTAGACTAAACAGTCTAAGCACAATTTAAGATTGACTAAATATGTTATTATTATAATTGGATATCACAGTTCTAGTTACAAAGCAAGCACAAGCATAGGTGCAATATGGTAAGCATACAAGTAAGGAAGGGAGAAACAAGTGAGTTAGAATGCTCACTTAAGTATATATTATAGCCTATAATTAAAATAAGGGCAAAAGCATCCTAAATAGGCTAGAAATGAACTAATGTGCATATGAAATTAAATGAACTAAGGCATGTATATGTTCAAATAAACTTATGCTAAGTAAGATAAAATAAACAGTGAAGCATTTAAATAGAGTTATACAACATTTACTATAATCTAAATAAACTGTAAACAAGTAAAGTACAGTTCAAAATCATAGAAAATGCATAGTAAGGAAATTGAAGGAAGAATCTTAGACTTAAATCTAAGATACACATAGCCTAGGACTATGTAAAGTAGTATAGCTAAAAGCTATGATGAGTCTTAACAATTTATAAGATTGAAGATCTCACATATTTATTAATTGAAGTTATTTTAATTTGTGCTCATTCTGTGGGCATATTCAGAATGAGATGAGGAGTTAAACATGTCTGTTTAACATCTAAGGAAAACGGGGTTCATACCCAAAACACTCACATTCTCCTTCTAAGAATGCGATGTCTCCTTATTACTCCATTTTCAGTCTGCCCTAGATTGGTCCACCATATAAAACCCCTAGTAATTTTTATGTGAAAATTTTATTCATGCACAATTATTTATGAATGATTCAATGAATAAGGCTCAAGGCTAAGCAAGCTAACAAGGGAAATTCAATATTTGCAACTAAGTGATATTCAAAGTTATCTAATTTTAATGATATACTTAATGATTGGAGCTAATTGAGCTCCCAATTAATTTTGAGATATTGATCTCAAGTTAATTATAATATAATAGTAATTGGGATTTTGAAAAATAATAGATTCAATTTATTTAATATGATGTGACAAAATAATTTATAAATATAATGATTGTTGTTAAAGACTAGCTCTTAACCTCTTCCTAAACTATAAGATCTGACTTCCAAATTGAATCATGGTTTAGGTTACTAATAGGTAGAGATTAAGATAAGGAATTATCAAACTTAAGAATCTTGGATCTAAGGAAATTCTACTACTTTTCATTATAGTTCTCTAGCTAGGTTATGTTCGAATGTTCTAATCAAACAACGTTAATCTAGCTAAAATACAAGAAATTGCAAGGTTTAGGATAAGTATTACTAGACTTAAGAACTACAAGTTCTATAATTACTATTGATATAGGTTAAAGGAATTCAATAGGACTCCTAAACTAATCTAAGTTAAGGATTCCTATTACTATATCTTAAAATAATAAAAAAATAAGTTTTAGGGAATATGATGAATACGCTAAGTTCTAAACTAATCTCTAAAACTAGATCTAGTTGATTCACAGTTCTACAATTACTAAAACATTTAGACTATCTATTCTTAATGGGTGTAACTAATAGACTTAGGATTCAACTATATATCAAATGCAAATCAATCCTAGAGTTTCTACCTTAGGGTTGAAAAGTGAATTAAGCACTTGACAATTAATTCACATAACTAGAAAATTGAGAACTAAGCTCATAAAATTGCTATCTAAGTGGTAGGAGAGATAATAAATGTGACAAGTTAGCTATCCTAGGATTTTATAAGACTTAAAGTAAGCTACCTAGAAATTTAGGTTAATCACAATAACACTAAGTGAGAGTCAAAAATCTAAAATCATAATTTGTTGTCCAACGGAAATGTTTTATAAATAATTGAAATCCTTATTTCATAAGGAGAAGATTGACACTAAGTTTGTCAATTTTGGACAACTTTAGAAAAATTAGGGTTTTAATGACTCCTAATTAGTTCAAAAAGTGATTAAGAAAATTAGGTTTCAAATGTTGGATTTTATTTCACATTATTGTCCCTCACATTTTTGTGAGTGAAATAGACTATTTGATCATTTGATTTAGATCTCAATGATCAAATTAGGTCACATAAAAGATTAATATTAATTTAACATTAATTAATTAATCCTGAATATTGACTTAACAAAATAATTGTAAAAATTGAAATTAAATTTTATATTATTGATCTACTTATTTTTGTGATCAAAACAGTATATACATTTGTATCATTTAGATTATTAATTATAAAGTTATGATTTATTTAAGATTCTTATCATTTAATTAATAATTACTGTGAAGTAATTGTTAATTTAATTATATCATTAATAACAATTTAGATGCATAAGTTCTGTTTATACATAGAGAAAATCGCACGCACGGATTCCAGTAAAAATTATTACTTGGATTACTGTACAATTTACTGAATTAATTTCTGAAGGAAACGGAGGAAGATATCTTGCCTTCCTGTAGATCGTATGGGACGCGTGTCGTTCCATTTAGGGAGACAAGCGAGCGGATGGGGGATCGACTGGCTATTTAGTCGTCTCCTTCGCCATCGAAAAGGAGGGGATGCCGACAGAAAGAGTATGCCGACAGGAAGAGGGTGCCGACAGAAAGAAAGGAAAAGAGGTAGAGTTCGATCGATCCTAATCGTTCCTGGGGACGGCCCGCACGCCGGCGAGTAAAACTCGCCGAAGCTATCCTCCCAGGGTCAAAGGATGGATTCGACGAAGGTGAAGAAGACGTTGCCCTAAATTTTCCGGAAAGGAAAAATTGATATGCGCGTAAAATGGAAAGCGAATGAAGAAGGAAGTACCTGGTGTTCCCGCTCAGAACGGTTCTTCGGCAGAGGCTTAAGGTACGCAAGCTTCCTTTCCTCCTTCTCACGGCTTGAGCACCTGCACTCGTCGATCGCCTCGGGTAAAAGTCGCAAGCCCTACGAAGAAGCTCCCGCAAGCACCTCAGACACTCAGCAGCTCAAGGAAACTTCAGCAAATGCCAAAATCCCTTAGGAAGGGAATGGAAGGGGATAATAGCCGCGAGAAGGCCAGCTGGACGACCGGACTGTCCTTCCCTGGCGAGCTGCGATCGTGCCTGAGGGGGCGTACTGGGAGCGAGATCTGGCCGTTCGATCGGTCGATCGAATGGCCATATCTGATATTTAAGGTTTGGTTAACGTTAGACCACTGGATCAGATCCAAAAGGAAGAGCGACGGCCAGGATAATGCCGCATGCCCGATCCGTGCAATGTCCGCCACACAGAATCTTCTCCACTACTAAAATAAAAATGCCGTTGGATAACTTTAAATTTTATTTATGTTGTTTAACAACCTTTTTAAAAGCTTAATTAATTTATCTTCATAGGAGGCTGTTACATCTGGTATCTCTAATATTTTAAATTCAAGTTGAGATGTATTATGCACCTTTACTTTACCGGGGGGGACTGCTACTATATCTAAATTATCAGTTGTAACAATTATTGACAGTATGAATATGTATTCTTTATTTTTGTAATTCTTCTCATAACTGTTTTTGAATGTTCCAAACTTTTGTTTATATATAGAAGCACGTAGCTTCTCATTTCTATGAACTCCATAACAGATTGTGCAAATTTCTATTATCAATATTTTAGGATATGTGATGATTAGCTATAATAACATGTTACCCTCTATTGTATCAAAGGACAATAACTGAGGAAAATCTCATTCTCAAGTTAATATTTGCCATACATGCTGCAGCTCTTTAGCTCAATTTTTTGTGGCATATTAATCACAATGCTGTTTACTATTTCATATTGCATGGTACACCTTGATATCTTCACATTTCACACTGTTTTGTGGCTGTAAAGTGGATGTTCTTTTGTAGCTACTGAGAAAATGAATGTCTTATGTTAACTGCAAGCATTGCATTTCATATGGCAGAGCACTTCTCTTTAGCTGTTATTTTAAGATTATGGACATTGTTATTTGTTTCCTTAAGCATGGTTGATTTTTTTTCTTATATTTGTTAAATGTTGCTGTGAACATTTAAATATCTTTATAACCATGAACGCCATTCTATCAATTAAAAAATTTGCTGCTTTCATCTGTTTACACTAACCTTAAAATTACAATTTTCAGTCTTGTGATTTTAGATGCCTGATGGTGCGAATCACTTTGTCCAGTTTCTTGTGCTCTTCTGGGGGAAGTGCACTTCTGTAAGGTGATGGATATGCTACCAGAAATTCAGTTATCTTCAGTTAATATAAGTCAAGTTTGTTTAACTCTGATTTCTACGCTCTAGCCATTGTATAATTTTTTTCTACTTGAGTGCTGACTGAAAATTTCATGTCCCTTATCTCCGTAGCTACTTCTGTTCACAGATCTTCAATCCTGCTAGCTACTTTTTTTCAAAGTTAATGGAGAACCCATCAAGTCACTCATTCATGCAAACAGAGATCATCAACATTGATTCTTCAGATAGCGATGTTGATGTTGAATTTGATTTCAATGATTTCTTTGATGAGTCCTTTCCAGAGGATGCAACTGCTGAGTCCAGAAACCATTCAGAAATGCTCATTGACCAAAATCATAATATGGGCATACACATCCCCCAGCATCATAGTAATGGTTCTGCCTTATATGCTTCTACAAGCAGCGCACCTTGGACAGTTGTATCTGGTGAATCTCCAGTTATTGTTGGAAGTAATGGTAGAAGTGAAGCAAATTTTTTGTCTTTCGAAGGATCTATTCATAATTCACAACCAAGGGATCTTACAGGGTTGTCACCCCCAAAATCTTACAGAAGTAGCACTAACAATGGAATATTGGATTCTAGCCATGTAGTGAATGAAGGTGGTTTGCTTGTTCCTCAAAAAGAAAATCTTTCTCACTTAATGTCCAGGGGAAACCTTGAGTTGTCTGGTTCTGATGCTATTTGTTTGAACACTAATGCTAAAGTTACACCAAACAATAAACGTATTCTTCCTTCCTCTATGCTAGCACACACATCGGGAACTATATCTTCACCTGGCACAAGATTTCTTGGAAAGGCTTCGATTGCTCAACAGAAAAACCTCATACTAGCTGAAAAGATGAATGCAACTAGAGATGATAATGCTTATAATAATGATAGACTTGATTCAATTTCTAAAAAGTATGTTCAAATTAGAAGTCATCTGTCTCATGATCAGCAAAAAAATGCATCAGCTGGGCTTTACAAAGGAATGGGCAATGATCAAGTTACTGAGTTGCATGAAATAGATCATGGTTTTGGTGTGCCAAAAATGTCTGGTTCCAAAATTTATGTGGAAGATCTTGATGAAATGTCTAATAAAAATGATTTATATGACAGGGAACGGAGAGCTTTACCTTCTCATTGGATTGGTAAAACAGCTGGTAGTAGTCAGATTAATTCTTCAATGCATAGCAGGGGTCCTGGTCCGCATACAAATTTTAGCACAAAACCTTCTTATCCAGTGTTAGCAAGTAAAACTTCCAATATACATTATCTTTCGGATCTTTCCATCAGGAATGAGAAGTTTATTTCTTCATCAAAAGGTTTATATAAAGGTAAGGGTTATTTCCGAGTTTCTCTGGGATTATTATTTATTATTATTGGAATGCTATTTTGGTGATTGAATAACATTTTTGTATGAAATATAGTAGGTTACTAAAAATGAGGAATGCTTATTTTTTGTCGGCAGATGATGTTTTTTTACATGAAAATGCACCTGCAACTAGGACTTTGCCTCAATATCCTGGAAAATCTAGTGGCATTCCCAGACTGGCTGGTCTTGATGGTGGAAATTTTTCAGGCTCTGGTGAGCACCGTCAAGAAAATGATGAAACACCGATATATCAAGAGGCACTGCAGGTACTTCTATGTGGGGATCTTTCACCAACTTTTTTGTGTTATCTTCAGGTTTCATAAGGCTGAGTGACGCTTTTGGTGTTTGTACTTGAGGTGTATGTTAATTGTAATGTTTGTCACATACTTGTGTATTTCAGAACCTTTACCAGCCAAAACAAGAAGATGATCTACCTGACGGAATTTTGACTGTTTCTCTTCTAAAGCATCAGGTAAGAAAGCTAGCTAAGGACAATTTTTGGCCTATATATTTATCAGAAATACAAATGATAAGCATTGATATTGATTTAATTATTTACACATTAGTTATTATTATTTGCATATTTTATTGTAAAACATGCCTTTGATTAATTATTATCCTATAGGAATAGATCTTGTTCTCTATTGTCTCTTTTGGTTTTGGTTGTCTTGTTTGGCTATTTTCCATATAGCTAACTTCCAACTATAGGTTCAATCTCTTGTTGAAACCTTTTCTAATTTTCCATGCTAGTTTATTGCCAAAAAATTTATTTGGAGCCATATATTTAGGGGTTGTTTGGTTTGAAATAAAATAAATTCTGAGGTGAAAAAAATTAAAATATGAAGTAATGAGAAAATTATCAAAATGGTTCATTGACTTGCAAATAATTTAAAATAATCATCGACTCTTTTAAATATTTTTTTTAGTCCCCTGACTTTTAAATGAGTTTTTTTGGGTCCCTACTGTTATATTTCTGTAGCGTTCTGACTTTTACATTCGCAAAGTAAGGGTAAAGACGTAATTCCAGGTTGCATTTTCGTTTGTAGGTTGAGGCTTTTTAATTTTTTTTTTAAAGTTGCGATTTATTCTTGCGCTGGAACTTATTTGTCCGCTAGATTGCGATTGATTTCTCAACATCTATTCTTCTCTTTGCGTCTCTCATCGATGCTCAGATGGTCATTCGTCGATGTCGATGAAGAAGATCATCTGAATTCTTATGGTCACTTGCGAATTTTTAAAGTCCTTCGTCTCTCCTTTATTGACGTCGACGAAGAACCTGCTGGAATAAGAAGTTGCTGAAATCAAAGTTCGGATTTTTACAATCACTTTTGAAATTTTACAGTCTTTCGTCTCTCCTCGTTGACGTCGACGAAGAAGATGCTGGAATTGAAATAAGTGGCGTTGACGGAGAAGTTGCTGGAATCGAGATTCGGATGAGTCTCTTTTTCAACGTCGACAAAGGACCGTCTGAGTTTTGATGAGCAGAGAGACGAAGTGACGTTGAGGAAAAAATCGTAATCTGGTTGACGAAGAAGTTCTAGCGTGAGAATAAATCGTAACCTGCAGAAGAAAAAAATTAAAGAAGTAGCAACCTGCAGATGAAATCGCAACATGGAATTATGCTTTTACCTTTAATTTGCGAATGCATAGGTGGGACATTATAGAAATATAATTGCAGGGACTAATAAAAATCTAGGGACCAAAAAAACATTTACAAATAGCACTAATTTGAATATTTTGCAAGAATCAATAAACTATTTTGATAATTTTCTCGTGAAGTAATTTTAGGATTTTAAATACAATGCAATTGTATTTTAGAAACTCTTAGAGAAACTATTTTTTGTGTTGTTTGGGAGTAAATCTATTAACAATAAAAATGAAGAATTTAAAAATTTGCGAGCCTAGGTTGACAATGCATAGGTGAATGTCACAGGCGATTGGCAACATGCCTATTTGAGGGATGGCGAGCTTTGTTTAAGGGCTTATTACGGCTAGATATGCAAGTGCAGGTCGAAATTGCACGTGCAGAGGCCACTAGGGGTACGACGAAGGTTGCTTGGGGTTAACAATGAGAAGTGAGCTTTGATAAAGGCCAATTATGGCCTGTTCTATGAACATGTGTTGACAATGCATCTATGTAGACTTTCAGTGGCAAGCAGTGACACTAGGGGCTGGTAAGTGCCACCAGATGCCAGCGGTCCATTGGCACGAGCTTCCTTGGGCCAAAGAGGGAGGCAGATGCACTGATTTGCAGCTTTATATCTAACTTGGGTTTCAACAATTTACAATTTGGGTTAATGCACTGATTTCGTTTTTGTTATCAAAATTTAAGCGTAGATCAAAATTGCCCAAATCGGGTTTCAATGATTTACACAAAAATTTAGGCATTTGAGGTATTTCAATTACCACAAATTTTTACAATAAAATTCAATTATCTTAAACAAAATAACTGAAATTTAAAATTACATGTAGTTAAATTACTTGATATCCATATTACTATAAATCAAGCAGTCTGTTAGTTTTCTTCTGACATTTGATTTGTTTCATGTTGTCGATGATTTACCTCTTGCAAAGTTTTTGTTGCCTTGGTAGCTGATTGATCCATAGTTTGACATTGTTGCGGAGCTGCTTAAGTAATTCTTTGTTGCGGTCATGCCGGCTCTTTTTAATTATCTATCACTATATTCTTATAGAGTTTTTTACCAAAGTAATCTCTCGATTTCTTAAATGTGTTCATTTAGTCTCAAACATTTACATTTTAATCTCCCAACATTTCACTTTGGCTCCAAAATAGTTTTATTCTAACTTTTTCATCCATTTTAAATGGAAAAGTAATTTTTAAATAAATAATATATGGACATTTTGGTCTTTAAAATTGTGTTAAAAATAAGAAAAATCAACTAAGATTATAATCAACTTGTATTTTGCATAAATTCCTCTATAGTTTCTCTATATTTTACAAATATTTACACAAGTATTGATTTATTTTTTGAAGTTAATATATATATATATATGTATATTTTTAAAGTTGATATATAAATCTAATAACAATAAAATCTAATTGCAAAAACAGAGAAAAATTTGCAAATCTACGAGCAGAGGGTGACAATGTGCTCTCTGGGAGTCTTTTGGTCCTCCTCACTGATGATACCATGGAATTTGATCCCGGTTAATGTTGTACTGAGGCTTATATATATATATATGCTTAGGCTACGACCGTCTTTCAGGAAGGTTTCCAATGGTAATTAGTGTCACTAAGGGCATGTATTGCCATTATATTCCAGCAATGCACTGGCATAGGCAGCATTGGGCCAAAAAAGGAGGTGAATGCATTGACTTGCAAATTTTTATCTTGCACAATTTACGCGTTGATCAAAATTGCTATATTGAGCTTCAACAATGTAAACCAAATTTAAGGCATTTGAGGTATTTGAATTGATAGGTAGATATTCCATGGAAGCCATACATATATTAAAAGGTTGAAAAATTTAGAGAAAGAAAAGAAGATCTTCATTTAATCTTTATTGATCTTGGAAAGTTTTATGGTAAATTATCAAGAGAAGTTCTTTGGAGAGATTTGGAGAGAAAAGAGATTTGTGTTGCATATATTGATATTATTAGAGATATGTATAATGGGGCTATAACATGTATTCAATCACAAGGTGGCTTGTCTAATGACTTGTTTTTATTGAATTACATTAAGGGTCAGCTTTCAGATCATATCTTTTTGATTTAATTATGGATATTCTTATTGAGAGCACATTCAAGAGGAGATTTTTTAGTTTATGTTATTTACTAATGATGTTTTGTTAATTGATAGGATTAGGGATGGAGTTAAAGCAAAACTTAAGTTATGGAGGACTATTGTAGAATTGAAGGTTTTTATTTTAGTTGTTTTAAAATAGAATATATGGAGTGTAAGTTCAATGATGTTAGAAGCTTTAATCTCGAGGACAACTATTGAGGACCATGTGATCAAGAAGAGTGGGAAGTTCAAATACCTGGGTTCGAAATAGAGAACGATGTGATTAATAGGATCTAAGCTGGCTGGATGGAATGGAGGAATTCTTCTGGAGTGTTGTGCTATCTAAAAATCCCACCCAAATTTAAAGAAAAATTTTATTGAGAAATTATATGACCAGCTATGTTATATGAGGTTTGAATGTTGGCAAACAAATAAGAAACTTGCTAATAAAATAGGTGTTTTAGAGATGAAGATGATTAGGTGGATGAGTGGGTATATTCATAAGGATAGAATGAGAAGTCAGTTTATTCGTAGCAAGGTTAGAGTGGCTCCAATAGTAGATAAGATTGGAGAATGTTACTTTAGATGGTTCGGGTATATTAAGCGTAGATCGTGCAATGCCTTTGTTAGAAAAATTAAGTTTATGGATTTCTTATGAGGAAGACCCAAAATGGTCTTGGAAGAAACTAATAGGAATGATCTTCTCTATTTAGAACTTAGGGAGGGGGTTCTTTTTGATCGTGCATAATGAAACGAAGGATTCATGTAGCCTACCTCAACTAGTGGGGTTAAAGCTTATTGTTGTTGTTGTTATGGTTGAGATATTTCAGTTGCCACAAATTTTTATACTTCAACTATCTCAAACCAAACAACTGAAATTTAAAATTTATTTTAGTTAAATTACTTTACACCCCTTAGTTTTGTGTTGGCATTTGATTTGAATTAAACTATCATTGATTTGCCTTGGCAGTTCATTATTCCATAGTTTGACCTTGTTGCAATGCTGATCAAGTCAATCCTCTATTGCTATCAAGTTGGTTCATTTTTTTTATATTTATCACTATATTTTTTATGGAGTTTTTTCTTACCGAAGTAGTCCCTGATTTCTTAATTGTGTTCATTTTAGTCTCAAACATTTACATGTGACCAAATTTTAATCTCCAACTTTTCACTTTGGCTTTAAATTAGTTCCATGTTAACTTCTCTAATCATTTTTTATGAAAAAATATTTTTTAAACAAATTATGTACGGACATTTTGAACTTTTTAAAATTGTGTGTTAAAAATAATAAAAATCGACTAATGTTTTAAAGAACTCATATATTATCTTGAATGCATATTTAACTTCTCTTTATGTTGCAAACATTTACACTATTGATTTTCTTAACATTGTTGATATATATATATATATATATATATACACACACACATTTATTACTTCAGTTTAATGTTTTTTTTTTATGATATATTCATGATTCCTTGGTTTGCAATTTTGACTTTTTTTCTTATTTTGGATGCAATTATATTCATAGTGAGACCATGTTGGACTTATAACTATTACAGGAAGCTAATAATAAATATTTTGGGGGGGTTTAGAATGAAAATTAAATAAATATTTTGGTTAATAATTGGCAGTTTAATCCCATTTCTTATAGCTGCAAAGTTTATTGAAATTATGTCCACAGTAAACTGAGAACTATACATGGTTTTTATTTGATAGTTACTATCATCAGCTTGCACACCAATGCAGGTTTCAAATCTAATATTTTTTTGGGTAATTTTTATCTTTCTTGCTTTTTGGTTTTTTGTTTTTTCGTTTTTGTTATATCCAACTAAATTTGACTGCTTGCGTTTTTTCTTATCAATAAAATTGCATGCTTGAAAAAAAAAATACCGCTCTTCAGTACTCAGGCATAAGTACTTGTTCCATTTTTTGGCTTTCTGCTCAATTTCATTAATCCTTGTCTACTATCTTTCTAATTCTTTCAAGCATTGTTATTATCTGTTGCTCTTTTTCACATGTATATTTTGATTGATTCACTAGCTGTAAGTAAATGTTTTCTTAAACATTGAAATTTTGGCTAACAATTTTATATTCCTTAATATGATTCGATGTTGTTATTCATAGATACAACAAGATAACTTATGTGTGCGGATGCAGATTGATTTGAAATTCTTTCCAAATGTTGCCTCAAGTGCTGTGAGGTTCAGAGTTAAATATATGCAATGTATAGATGTTGGGATCTGACAGATTAGTCAAATAGCGAGTTTTAGAGAGATTGTCATGTTGATGGTATGGTGCTTCTTTTTATGCTTCATGCTCTCCATCACGAATTAAAAACAAAGCTGAAACTTGCAGAGAAAATCACATGACACTGCTTAGAGGTGTCGTCTAAGAGAATATCACTGATTTTTGAGAAAAAAAAACAATGAAAATTATAGATCTAAGATCGCAGATTCCTAATTGAAAAGTAAAGAAGGGAAAAGCTTTCAGTTTCTCGATTGAAAAAAATAAAAAGATCATAGGATTGTCGGCTGAAAAAATTAAAACAAGGATTGTAGGACTTCTGAATAAAAAAAAAGGTTTGCGAAGGAGAAGAATAGTAAGAAACTCACTAGGTCATGTTGGAATGAACTTTGCGTCTCATGTTTTGATGCACACAGTCATGCAATTTAATTGTTGATCGTGAAAATAGTTACTCTTTTCCTCTGTTTACGTTATTTTAACAAATGGATAATGTTTGGGGATTTTTTGGAGCTAAAATGAAACATCTGGGCACAATGAAATGCATGGGACTAAAATGGACACATTTAAAAAATTGTTGGTAAAAAACTTTTTTTGTAAGATTATTTTGTGTCTCACTAATGGATATTGCAGAAGAGATGAACGTTGGAGGTGTGGAGGTTGGTTTAATGAGTAGGGCCTAATTTTAAGAGCAATAAGTCATTGCTGAAGGGATTGTGAGTTGCATTAAGTATTGGCATCACATTGCAAATGGCCCATGTCTTTGAATTTTCTGTTGGTTAGCGGGTTACTGGCAATCTTACATCGGAACTGTTATGATACAACACCTCTCACCCTTTTGTTACAGCAGTGAGAATACAATGAAAGCATGAGAATCCTACTGATTTGTCAGACCTGGAGCAAAACAATGATAACAAACATCGATAAAAAATCACTAAAACCAGGCACATGAAACAGCAAGATTTACGTGGAAAATCTCAAATTCGGGGAAAAATCATGGTGCCATATTATGGAGAAATTTTACCATAAAAACAAGAAGAAGATTACAAGAGCCTAACTTTATAGATTTCTCCTCTCTTCGGGTTCTTACAACTGTCTTGGAGCTCTCACAACTTTTCGCTCCTAGCCCCAATGCGCAACCAAGCTTCTTTCTTCATCTCATCCCTTGCAACGCTCACAACCCACAACACCTCCCACAGTATCATATGATTCTTAACTTGAAGAGGGTTTATATAGCCCCAACCTAAAGCATCCCCAAACCTAACCCATTTAATAGGCTCAAGCGCAAATTAATGTCATGCGTGACATCTCATGTGTTCACACTCTGTCCGGCACCCGAGTGCGCCTAGGCGCTAAACCCTTGGCCTGACAAATTGCCCAAAAGTTCAAGTCTTTGTCTAGCTGATTTCTTCAGCGGATGCCTGGACACTCCTAAGCGCCCAGCTTTCTGTCTGCTGTTATGCTCCTTGATTTCAACGGGTGCTTGAGCGTGCCCAAGGGCCTAGGCCTCTGACTACTTGATCCCAATGGGCACCCAACTCGCTATCTTGGCTTGAGTTGAAGAAAGTGCCTGGGCATGCCCAAGCATTCTACTTGCTGTACCTTGACATCTACACTTTAAGCTCGACTCGATTCTCTTCACATCCAACTCGCCTCTAGTTGGTTTGCGTCCCATCCAAGATCACTCTAAAACCTTTGAATGAACTGTGACCTATCCAAGGTCACTCCTAGCCCCCACGAGCAACCAAGCTTCTTTCTTTATCTCATCCCTTGCAATGCTCACAACCTACAACACCTCCCACAGTATCATACGATTCTTAACTTGAAGAGGGTTTATATAGCCCCAACCTAAAGCATCCCCAAACCTAACGCATTTAATAGGCTCAAGCGCAAATTAATGCTCATGCGTGACACATGTGTTCCACTCTATCCGGCGCCCGGGCGCGCCTAGGCGCTACACCCTTGGCCTGACCAATTGCCCAAAAGTTCAGGTCTTTGTCTAGCTAGTTTCTTCAGCGGATGCCTGGATGCTCCTAAGCACCCAGCTTTCTGTCTATTGTTCTGCTTCTTGATTTCAACGGGTGCTTGAGCGCGCCCAAGGGCCTAGGCCTCTTACTACTTGATCCCAATGGGCACCCAACTCGCTATCTTGGTTTGAGCTGAAGAAAGTTCCTGGGAATGCCCAAGCGTTCTACTTGCTGTTGCTTGACATCTACACTTTAAGCCCGCCTCAATTCTCTTCACATCCAGCTCGCCTCTAGTTTGTTTGCGTCCCATCCAAGATCACTCTAAAACCTTTGGATGAACTGTGACCTTTTCAAGGTCACTCCACCACCTGTGAGGCTCCCCATAACCAGCTCCCGCTCGCTTGAACACACCTTGTTGTGTGTTTAGGTGCACTTGTATGGGCACTTCTTCTCAGGCTGAATTCAAGGCTCCACCAACATTACAACTTTTGTTTTGGATATTGAATGTAGGTATTCTCCAACTTCTCTTTCGTTCCTTGATAGTGATCCCTCTTAATCCTTGGAGGCATGGCGTGATTCTCCGTACCTCCTTTCACGTTGCAAGGCCCACTACTAGAGATTATCTTTAAGTTATTCAATCCTTGGCTTTTCTGAACATCCTTCAGACATCCCCCCTTGCGGTGCCTTGTGCCAGTGGGTTTTCTTTTTATCCACTTATTCTGTAAAGTTGACTTCTTTCCAGTAGATAGCTTCTTCAAGTTTTCTATTAGACTTGGCGTCGATGACTGCACCTTGTCACCCTTGGCACGCTCCCACTCGTCTTGGGCACGCAGTAACCTGAGAGACTTTCCAGGCTCCACTTATGGTGCTTGAGACACATCCCTTACTTCCCGAGCCTCCTCTTTAATCTTCTTTTAACTTGGGACTCCTTGTTAAGAAGAAATCTGATTTTTTCTTTTCTTCATTCCCGATCTATTTTAAGAGAAGGGATTTTGATCCTTTCTCGCCCTTGTGCCCGATCGTTCGATGCTGTGCTCCGTTGTTGGAGTGGAACTTATCACATTCAATGATCGTTTTCTACTTCTTCGTGCAACCACTATTGCATCTTTCGTCACCTTCCAATAGTCCCCCTTGAATGTGATCTTTAAACTAGCACGTGCTAGCTGGCCAACATAAATTATGTTCTTCATTCAAGGTGGATGCAGACACCTCTCCACTAAATCTCTTCCTCACCTCCTCGTTCAGTATCAGCTCAACATTATCATCAAACATCATGGTTGAGCTCCTTGATGAGTTGCTCACAATTGTCACCAAGCCATCCCATCTATTCAGCAATGAAAAGAGTACCAAAAGTGCCCCACCTCATCATCAAACTTAATGTCAACCAAGCTTTCCTAGCTATTGACAATGTTGAACTTGTTCAAATTGAGCCGCCTTTTGCCATCTTCATCAAAAGTAACTTATTTGACTCCAAGAATTTTTTGTATGTCCTCATCAGGGCATCTATTAGATTGATCTTGATCTTAATCACAATGTTGAATGTAACAAATTATGTTAGGGATACTGGATCAGTCCCATAACTAATCTGTCAAATATCCTCCATTCTTCATTGCTCAATCCTTGCAACTTCTCTCCATGCCACTGACAACCTAATTTTTGGGCAACTGATCTTCAATATGCATATTCAAGAACACAAAGTTCGTACCATTGAACTTCTTCATGTTATACCTTGTTCATCTGCCGTTTTCCCCACTTGAACAAAACACAACAGCTCTGATACTAAGTATTGTGAAATAACACTTTACATCCCCTCATTACAACGAGGAGGATACAATTGAAGCACGAGAATCCTACGACTTTTACATGGAGAAAAAAAATGAGAAATAAAAGTAGAGAAAAAGTCACTAAAAATAGGCATAAGAAGCACACATTGTAAACGACAAGATTTATGTGTAAAATCTCCAATCCAGAGAAAAATCATGGAGCCACATCCTAAAACAGTTTCACTATGATAATCGTAAGAAGATTACAAAATTCAACTGACTTAACAGATCCTTCATCTCTTGGAGTTCTTGTATTGTCCTTTGAGATCTCACAACTTTTCACTCCAATCCCCAACACACAACGATACTTCTCTTTCTTCAGCCTCCATAATTGCCACAACCCACAAAACCTCCCACAACATTATAAACTAACAAGGGTTAATAGAGCTCTACCCAAAAGCATTCTCAAACCCACCCCGTTTAATCGGCTCAGGCCAAAATTAATGCTAATGCGTGATACTGTTCGTGTTCATGCCTTGCCTCTAAAATGGGCTCGCCCAAGCGCCAATCCCTTGGCCTGGCAATCTACAGCGGGTGCCAGAGCGTGCCCAAACGCCCATGCCTCTATCGGGCTGCTTCTTCAATGGGCGCCTAGGCGCACCTTAAATTCCAACTCTCTACTCGCTGCTCCGCTGCTTGATACCAACTGGGTGCATAGGCGAGTCCTAGGGCTCAGGCTTCTAATTGCTTGATCCCAATGGGCTCCCGAGCACGCTTAAGCATCCGACCGACTATCTTGGCTTGAGCTAAAGCAAGGGATTGGACGTGCCTAAGTGTCTGGTTCATTGTTTCTTAATTCCAATAGGCGTGCCTAAGCGCCCAATTCATTGTTTCTCTCGGTGTTTGGGCGCGCCTAGGTGTCCATTCTGGAGCATGAGCTCGTTTAAGCGCCTAGTCACTTCAGTTGCACACTTCAAGCATGTTTTTACCCATTCCGTGTCCAACTCGCCTCCAATTGATTCATGACCCATTCGAGATCACTCCAAAACCTTTGAATGAGTTGTGGCCTATCCAAGGTCACTCCACCACATTTGAGGCTCCACAATATCGAGCTCTCGCTCGCTCGAACACACCCTGTTGTGTGTCTAGGCGTGCCCCACCTGGACACACCTACTCGGGCTGCACTCAATGTTCCACTGAATATAATAGGGATTACACTCTTATTGTTTTCTTTTAGGGATATAAGTGGGCAATTTATTATTTAATTCTTCCGTGACATATTTTTGTATCTATATGTAATTTCACATTGTATTTTCTTATCCCTGGCTTCCATTGCGCATGCGCGCATATGTATATAACTAACATGCCTCTTCCATAATTTGATGGCCTTGCTATTAAGCTTGGAGATCTCTAAGTTTTTATTTGCTGACCATTGATCTTGTTCTTCCCAATTTCTTAAGTTTTTTGGAAAGAGATTTATCCCCATTGCAAAATCACAAGAAAAAAAAAACAGAACTAGTAAAAGCAAGGCAATCACACAATAAGTTCATATATTTGTATTGTTTGGTGGATTACCCACCCACATTTACGCCTGCTCTAGAAGTGTTGTTTAATTCTTCATGAACATAAGGCTAAAGCTTGCGTTAAATTATTGGAATTGGTTAGATCGCAGGTACTTGTTTAGTTCACTAGACGTTGACAATAGGTTTAGTGAAAGCACTATCAAATATGAACAAGAAATCACCTACCATAACATAATATATTTAATGCATCGTTTATATAAGATCAAGAGGCGAGAGTGATAGATTACATCAACAAGCTCAATATGATTATAATCTAGCTCTACTGAAATCATGTTTGCTGATGAAGTCAAGATGTTGATTATGTACTCATTCATACTAGAGACTTGGTATATAATAGTGATTGCAGTTAATAGTTCGTAGGCATGCATGAAGTTGAAATATTTTCAAGCTTGATTTCTAGTAAAGATAATCGCAAAATGTAGTCAGTATAGTCTTCAGGTTCTATTTTAAATAGAAAAAGCAGAGGAAAAACAATGTAAGGAGGCATAATCAGAATAATGGGATAAATAGTTAATGGGAAGAAACCAATCTGATATTGCATGAAATAGTTTTATGGATTTGTAGCAAGAAGGGTCATTTTTAGAAAGAAGAGTAAGAAACATCTATAGGAAGATGTATATGCAAATGCAAATTTAATTATTGAAGATATCGTTGTTACTTTAATATGTTGTATTGATAGTTCTTCTTACTTGTGAATTTTAGACTCAAATGCCTCATTTCATTTCACTTGATTCTCATAACTATTTATAAAAGATGTTGCATAGAAGTTTGAAATGGTTTGTCTTGTTGATGATGAACCCTTGGACATTGTCACGAAGGTTGGAGTATGTTTAAGATTGTCAACGGGACATAAAATTGTAGAACATAGACATGTTTCAGGTATCAAGAGGAACTTGATATTTAATGCTCAAATTGACAATAATGGATCCACTACAAGGTGGTGTTATGGCTAAGGCATGTGGCTCGTGGCTTGTGGCAAGGTTTGGATATTATACATGATTACATATAACATAAATACTATATTACTAGTCTTGGCTGTGGTAGTTTTAAGTTGTGTCATTGATAACTTAGATGAGTGAGAAGGAAATAAAGTTGAGAGCATCAGAACTAAGGTTACCAAATTTAGTGTTTATTGATGTGGATCTATGCAAAAGTTGCATCTAAGGCAACTAGAATGGGATAATATTTTTAGACCACACGAGCATAAACAATAAAAAAGGAGTTGGTGCTTCTTTGATGTATGGGAACTAACTTCTACAAATTTCTCAGAGCTTTTAATAATATCACCTTCATGTATGATTTCGTTAGAAAGCTATGAATTCATTTTTCTTTTAAATTAAACAAGTGAAAAAATTAAGGCTTAGAATTATATAATGGCATGGAGTACGGAGCTAAGAGTTTAAACTATATTTTTATTGTAAAGTTTGAATGATATAGTCACTTTTGGGAAAATTAGATTAAAATAGTGTAGTAGAAAGAATGAACTAAATCATGAATGTGAGAGCAATAAGATTTCATTTTGGTTTGCCAAAAGTTTTTTGGCATATGTAGTCTAACATTATAGCATACTTGATTAATTGAGGACTTTTAGTTTTATTGGGATTTTAAACCAGAGCCTTGAAGATGAATATGCATGGAATGATGTAAATTTTTTCACATTTTCAAATACTTCTTTGTATTTCATATGTGCATATAAATTCTAATGATAGAGACAAGATTGATAGGCTAAAAAATGTTGCCATATTTAATATGGTCTTGACTATTTGAATATCAATCTTAGGATGATAAAAATAATCATGAGACATGGATGCAATGTGAATGAAAGTTTTTTGTATAAAAATTAGATACTTAAGAGAATTGATAAAATCATGAGTAGTTAAAAGACTATTTGGAGATAATGAAGATAGTGTCATTAAAAAATTAAGAAAATCTATGAAGGTTGCAACAATTTTTAATCACGAGTCCCTTGCCATAGTCAAAGAAGCTCAGCCTAATGTTCAAGTCTGTCACTCTTCTTCTCTATGTTTACCACTGCCAAATGACGATCAACCATAGATTTAAGTAGAAATCATGCAGTGATGCCATCTCAAATTTCTCTTTCATCCATCCTTCTATAGAACGACAAACCTCACCCCATTCTTCCTCAGCTCATCTTTCTATCCCTCCCTTCGGGTGCCCT
Organism: Gastrodia elata; assembly: GCA_016760335.1. NCBI lineage: Eukaryota > Viridiplantae > Streptophyta > Magnoliopsida > Asparagales > Orchidaceae > Gastrodia > Gastrodia elata. The sequence continues at coordinate 5,385,010 of CM028672.1, read as the reverse complement.
TTTATTCCCCGAACTCGGAAAGCCCTCATCGTCCTCCCCCACAATGCCTTTTAGTATTAACTTTTCTTTCTTCTACCTAACCCAAGCTTCCCATGTAACTAGTCTGACCAAGCCTCGCCTCCAACTGAGCCAACTTTTCTTTCCAGCTCTTCTCAAGGATAGCCTAGACAACTTCCATCACCTTTAACGATCTCGGCCCGTGGCCACCTCTTTGACTGCTTAGCCACCTGTCGCCAGCACCCCCCTCCCCTCCCCGCCCCACTCCGGTGCCTCGTTTCATTGTCGGCAGAAGAGTAGTTGCCTAATCCTTATAATGCAAATTATTATTTTATTTTTATTTTTTATTTATACTTTTGTAAACTCTAATACTAATTAGTTTTGTATCTTGATAATACTGATGTGTTAATAAAATTTAAATAAACTTATGTAAATATTGTATTATTAATATTTTGCTTTACTCGTTATTATTATTTAATTGAAATAATAACATATAATCATTACCTAATAAATATATTTATTGTGTAATTAATTAAAAATAAAATAGTTTATAGTATTAATGAATATTGATAAAATGTTTACTTAATAAGTATTGAAAGTTTATTAAATTTTATTTAAAAAAGATTTTTAGTTAAAAATCTAATGTTTTATAATTATTACTAATAATTTTAATAATTCTAATTAGTATTGTCATTAATTATTGAATAATCATTAAATTCTTATTGTTAATTATTAAATAAACATATTATAATTATTAACCTTAAACATTATTGTTTTCATTAGCAGTATTGATTTATTAAACTTCTATATTTATAAAGACTTTTTTGATAATAAAACTATCTGTTAATTAAAAATTATATTTATCTAGTATTCACTATTAAATATTAAAGGATGATTATTTATGAATTATTATGAAGTTATTTATTATTAATATACTATATTAAATATTTATCTTATTATCTGATATTTTAATATAAAATCAGATACTTTTTATTTATTAATTTTAATTATTTTACGAAACTTTTTCTTGATAATTAAGAAAATTATTAAATATATTCTTAATTATTAACAAACTATTATGCTTTTTCTTTGATAAGTATTAAATATTCTTATAAGTTTTCATTAACAATATAAAAACTACAAGTATATTTTTAGTTATAAGAACCAAATAATTTTATATTATAATAAGAATATTATTATATGCATATTTTTTTATTAAAAGTACTAATACTTATCGGATGATATGATTAAGTAATGCTATTTTATTTATCCATTAGTACTATTTATTAATAATGTGGAATAATAGGATTCTTAAACAAACTTTTAGTATTGTTAATTTAGAAAATTGAATTGAGTTCTTGTAATTATAAAGTTCATGTGTTTGGTTTGAGGTAATTGAAATACAAAGTGATTTTGTGAGGATTTTGAATTCCCCTGTTGTTGGCTTATCCACAGCTTCACCAACACATCAACATCAACCAACCCTTGCCAGCATGCACAAACACTGTTAAATCTATAGAGTAGATGTTAACTCAGCCTAGTTGTAGGCCATTACCGGGCTTTGCCGAAACCAACTGCTGGCTAGATCTCACCGACTATAGCCAAGTCATATGATGTTCAACCGTTTTTTTCCCCTGCAGTTGTTTGTGTAGTGTTGTTGGCTGCCGAGGCTAGGAATCATAGGTCACCGGTCACCTTCGGCGTCATCTTGCAACCCAACGTCGTTTTTCGGTTAGCTCTTGCTGGCATTGGCCAACTTTCACTAGCACTGGCCAGTCGATATTTTATTTTTGTATTTTCTAGATTTTTCAAATTACACTATAAGCATGTTGCATTCAAACAATCATCAAAATTTCACTTTCCGAGAAAGTGCTTATTACTATTTAAACCTAAACAATTAATCTGATCACTCGAAATTGAGTTACTTTATATAATCTATTAATCCCAATAATTTAATTTCAGTAATACAAATAACCCCTTAGTTAGCTCCGATGTACTAAAAATGTAATAAGGAATAAAATATTATTTTATTATTATTCAGATGCATTTAAGTCCTTGATTGAGTTATTTGGCTGTCATAGTTGGTATCAAAGTAAAAGAAATGGATAAAATAAAATAGAGCCATTAGGTTAAATTAGTAAAAGATTGGGTAGAATCTTTAAGTTGGGGAGATAACTTTGTCCTAGTCTTTGCCATTATTTTTCTTCATAGATGAATCATGATAGCCATGACCTCTAACTCCCCAAGGATGGACATGCAAGCCTCTATCAAGCAACCAACCTTCCTACCACTAAAGGTTATTGTGGGAATGAAATGAACTCCTTTATGCATTAGTTTATGACCACACATTGCAATATATAAAAGCACATTAAGCACCACTACCTCCTAATAAATTTGAAATAGGTTGAGCTCTCTAATCTTTTCTGTAACTTAACACTTCACTATTTGACAATGTCTCTACCCTTTCTGCAACTTAAGATAACATGGGTTTCCCTAGCAGTAAAAAAGTGAAGCTAGGGACATCTTTTTAGTGGTAACGTTGAAAATTGGTGAGTTTTGCAGATGAACTCTCAAGGTAAGGGTTATAGACATCTTCTCTTGGGGTCAGTTTGTTCATGATATTTTAATACAATTTGTGCTCCCTCTGCTCTAGTTATAATGCAAAATAATTTCATGAGACTATATTAAGGGAAAAAACAGTCTTAGAGTACGAGATTTAATTCACAATGCTTGCTTGTTATGCAGCTAAGGAAGATGAGGAGAGCATTTCAGTCAGATCTAAAACAGTATCTTAGGCAAAGTCTTGCTCTTAAGGATATTGGTTTTGCTAATCTAGTGTTAATGACAAAACTCATAAAAAATAAGATAGCACGACATAACTGGGCATAAACAAGAAGAGACTAGCTGCAATGCAAAATTATATACAATTACACAAGTCAACCCCATCAACAACAAATTAATGAAATATCACCCTTATGGGAAATGTTAACATGAGATCATTAAATGCTTCAAATGTGGACATAAGTGCCATAAATATCACGAAGGTATATCACTTACCAGTGTGGATGGAGTCTATACAAAGAGGTAGAGGATTTGTTGCATTATAAGCAAGAGAGGTTACCCATGAATGTCAACTCAAGTTATCGCCTATAATCTCATGCTTATTGATGCTCGGAAGGAATTCAATGTGGTAACAGGTACCCTTACTATCTTCGGGTCGTTTCTATTCAAATATTAACTCTTCGTTTTATCATCAAGGTTATATATCCTTACAAAGGGACTAGAAAGTACACTATAGTATTCCAATATAATTTATGTGCTCTGTATAATTTTTGACTAAGTTAAACATCACCTCTCCATCTTGTCCTCAGATGTCAACCACTTAATAAAGCTGGACAAATAGAAATATCTGCCTTACCTAGTCTAAAAATCTGCATAGTAACTTATAGTGCACAGATCAAAGCACATCACAATGCGAAACCCTTAATTACCCTTCAGGCCCCACTCATGTCAAATAAGATGTACCCACCACCACATTGATCTATGCACATTGCTTAGCCACAATTTATTGACATCATATAATCACCCTATTACTTCCACTATCGTCATATCTAACATTGGCACCTCTTCCCTTGTTGGTTATAAGAACCAAAAAAACTCACTCCTCTCCACTCTATTCCTCTGCCGAGCCTCAACCTTCTTCCTTTCAGCTCGATAATACTGTCCTCGACTATTGAATGCCGACTTCATCGACATATAAATGCTCATATCCATTACTCATTCAGACGATTATATTAGCACCATGACTCTTAGCCTCATTGCCTTTAATGACATCATTTTGTCCCCACTTTGATGACAAAAAAGGGAGAAATATATTGAGAAAAATATTAGAAAAATTTAAGTGAAATTTTATGTTTTATGTCTACATTCCATTTTTGTTATGATTTTAATTGTGTGGCGTCTTTTCCTCATTTTAGAAAATTTGATGTAATTGATGCTTTGGGTGTAGTGAGAACTATCATATTATGACATATTTTTAGTAAGCTTTATGGTATTATTATAATTATTTATTAAACCCAATTTTCTTCTACCAACTTTTGTTCATACAAGGCAAAACACATCAAGTAAGATATTTCTTTAATATGGTTAAGCCACGAATCTACAACATGATAAATATTATAGCATTATTTCTTTATCAAAATCGGTCCTAGGTCTTTAACAAGCAATGAACCCAAATATTTACCGCTGAGATAGAAACTTATCGACACCATTATTTATGATGAAAAGGATGGCTAGGGTTACCAGTGAGATGAGGGATGGAGATTGGGGCACAAGTTTGAAGAGAGATGCGGAACAATGTCAAAATTTAACTCTCTAGAAGCAGATTTATGAGCTTGGAAAAAGCAAACCGCACTCTTGTTTTGCTTTTGGAAATTGTTGAACTTTTTGCTGGCTTTTTTTGCAGAGTAGCTACGCAGCAGTGCACCATAACAGAACCTAGCTTCCTTTTGGACTACCGTTATATACTCACAGCTGCCCCAAACGCGCTCTATTCTTTCTTGAAACTACGGTTGATGGATTCTATATTTTAATGTTTTGCATTTGCTTATTTTGTGCGCATCAATTTAGGTTTGCATTAATCAATTCTAGATTTCAAGATGCCCGGTATCACTTTTTGTGCTGCAGAAAATAGCTTTGGCTTGGATGATTCAAAAGGAAAGGAGTGTTCATTGTGCTGGTGGAATACTTGCTGATGACCAGGTCATTATCACATTGTTTGTTCACATGTAGATATTACTTTTCTGATATGCGATGTTTCTCTGGATTTAAATTTGGTCATATTTCTTTCTTATATATAATCATAGGGTCTTGGTAAAACAATATCAATGATAGCTCTCATACTAAAGCAGAAGAATCTTCAGTCTAAATTTACATCAGATTTATCACCATCTGCTAAACCTGAGGCCTTAAATTTAGATGATGATGATGGAAACAATGAACATGACGCGAAAGACATAGGAAAGGATGATCACCAAAAGAAGCAAATGACTAATTCCTCTGAGAATCGCAGACCTGCTGCAGGAACTTTGGTTGTCTGTCCAGCTAGTGTTCTAAAACAGTGGGCTCGTGAACTAGAAGAAAAGGTCTCAAGCTGCATGGAACTCTCTGTTTTAGTTTATCATGGTGGCTCACGGACTAAATATCCTCAAGAATTGGCAAAACATGATGTTGTTCTTACAACATATTCCATTGTTTCTAATGAAGTACCAAGGCAACATGCTGTTGATGATGATGATGAAAATGACCATAGAAATACTGAAAAATATGGACTATCTTCAGAATTTTCTGCTGGCCAGAAAAGGAAGCAGACATCCAATGCAGGAAGAAAGGGAAAGAAAAAAGGTAAAGGGCTTAAAGACTCCCAACTTGATTTTGGCAGTGGCACCCTTGCTAGAGTTCGTTGGTTTAGGGTGATACTTGATGAAGCTCAAACAATTAAGAATCACAGAACTCAAGTAGCTAGAGCTTGTTCTGGGCTTCGAGCTAAAAGAAGATGGTGTTTATCTGGGACACCAATGCAGAATGCAGTTGATGATTTATATAGCTATTTCAGATTCCTAAAGTATGAGCCTTATGCTGTCTACAGTTCCTTCTGTAACTCAATAAAACACCTAATATCAAGAGATGCAAGCCAAGGATATAAAAAACTTCAAGCTGTTTTGAAAACTGTAATGCTTCGGCGTACAAAAGGTACTTAGTCTTTTTCAGTTGTCTGATATCCTGTTTTCACAGTTATTATTTGTAGTAGAGTTACTTGTATTTTGGGATAATGTTGGAATGCGGCGTTAAGATATGCTAAATGAAATAACCTTTTTTACGGTCATTGCTGTCTTTTGTAAGAAAGAAACCGATGTTTAGTAAAATGATTTTGTGGAGAAACTGCACCTGAGCTACAGAGTTCAACTTGTTCTTCTACACAAATTGAAATTGTGGTGTGAATGCTTTCTAAAATGGAAATGGAAACTGTGACGACCCCAATATTGGAAATCACTTAACTCAATATTGATACGTCACCACAATACCTAATACTAGATTAGAAGAAAACTAATCCAAATTATTAAGTATTGTGTTTGACAAAGGATTTAGGAGAGGGTCTTAAGTTAAGATGGAAGGGGAGTTATGAATGGTATTTAGAAGTTTATAAATAAATATGCAACAGATGGATTTAAGAAAATAAAAGTAAAATAGATTTGAACATGCAAATTATGAAAGAATACATGAGATTACAATTTAAGCAATTGACATGAGTACATGCAATAGTAATCTAAAACAAATAAATTACTTATATTTAATCCTAGACATGGGATTCTAATTAACATGTGAATTATGGGTTTATATTTTTCCCAAATATTCTAAGTCTAGATTTTCTTAAATATTTTGGCAGAGTCTCCTTTGTAAATGGTTAAGGAAACACCTGCAGAAGTACATGCAATACTCTCATTCCAATGGGAGTTATAATTTAAAAGAAAAGATAACCTAAACTATCATACATTCAATCCATTTTAACTCCAATTCTAATATAGAGTTCAATCCTTTTTATAGGATTGCTCACTTCCAATTCTACAATAGAGTTCAATCCTTTTTATAGGATTGCTCATTTCCAATTCTAGATAGAGTTCAATCCCTTTTATGGGATTGCTCATTTCCAATTCTAAAAGAAAAAGGGAGAGAAGTACATGTGTAACAATTGTCTACCCTATGATTTATTTCATCAAGACATTCAATATTCATAGGAAGATATGCAAAAACTTAATTAATACACAAATTTTATACATTTAATTCCCATTCATCCATTCATTTACTCATCCATTCATTCATTTCAAGAATTTAAGTATATTCTAAGCTCCAACAAGTATGGTAAATTAAAGTAAATGATATTATTACAAAACAACGGTAAACTAAATAAGAAAAGAAAATTTATAGCTCACTTGGAGTTCTTAATAAGCTATAAATTTATAATATATGATAGGCGGAAGCAGTTTTAGATTTTAGCACTTGGTCCAGCTCCACTAGCATCCAAGTGCACTTGATCTATCACATTTTGATATTTAAATATGATAGGGCAAAGCCAAGAAATAGAAAATCTAGTTAGACTAAACAGTCTAAGCACAATTTAAGATTGACTAAACATGTTATTATTATAATTGGATATCACAGTTCTAGTTACAAAGCAAGCACAAGCATAGGTGCAATATGGTAAGCATACAAGTAAGGAAGGGAGAAACAAGTGAGTTAGAATGCTCACTTAAGTATACATTATAGCCTATAATTAAAACAAGGGCAAAAGCATCCTAAATAGGCTAGAAATGAACTAATGTGCATATGAAATTAAATGAACTAAGGCATGTATATGTTCAAATAAACTTATGCTAAGTAAGATAAAATAAACAGTGAAGCATTTAAATAGAGTTATACAATATTTACTATAATCTAAATAAACTGTAAACAAGTAAAGTACAGTTCAAAATCATAGAAAATGCATAGTAAGGAAATTGAAGGAAGAATCTTAGACTTAAATCTAAGATACACATAGCCTAGGACTATGTAAAGTAGTATAGCTAAAAGCTATGATGAGTCTTAACAATTTATAAGATTGAAGATCTCACATGTTTATTAATTGAAGTTATTTTAATTTGTGCTCATTCTGTGGGCATATTCAGAATAAGATGAGGAGTTAAACATGTCTGTTTAACATCTATGGAAAACGGGGTTCATACCCAAAACACTCACATTCTCCTTCTAAGAATGCGATGTCTCCTTATTACTCCATTTTCAGTCTGCCCTAGACTGGTCCACCATATAAAACCCCTAGTAATTTTTATGTGAAAGTTTTATTCATGCACAATTATTTATGAATGATTCAATGAATAAGGCTCAAGGCTAAGCAAGCTAACAAGGGAAATTCAATATTTGCAACTAAGTGATATCCAAAGTTATCTAATTTTAATGATCTACTTAATGATTGGAGCTAATTGAGCTCCCAATTAATTTTGAGATATTGATCTCAAGTTAATTATAATATAATAGTAATTGGGATTTTGAAAAATAATAGATTCAATTTATTTAATATGATGTGACAAAATAATTTATAAATATAATGATTGTTGTTAGAGACTAGCTCTTAACCTCTTCCTAAACTATAAGATCTGACTTCCAAATTGAATCATGGTTTAGGTTACTAATAGGTAGAGATTAAGATAAGGAATTATCAAACTTAAGAATCTTGGATCTAAGGAAATTCTACTACTTTTCATTATAGTTCTCTAGCTAGGTTATGTTCGAATGTTCTAATCAAACAACGTTAATCTAGCTAAAATACAAGAAATTGCAAGGTTTAGGATAAGTATTACTAGACTTAAGAACTACAAGTTCTATAATTACTATTGATATAGGTTAAAGGAATTCAATAGGACTCCTAAACTAATCTAAGTTAAGGATTCCTATTATTATATCTTAAAATAATAAAAAAATAAGTTTTAGGGAATATGATGAATACGCTAAGTTCTAAACTAATCTCTAAAACTAGATCTAGTTGATTCACAGTTCTACAATTACTAAAACATTTAGACTATCTATTCTTAATGGGTGTAACTAATAGACTTAGGATTCAACTATATATCAAATGCAAATCAATCCTAGGGTTTCTACCTTAGGGTTGAAAAGTGAATTAAGCACTTGGCAATTAATTCACATAACTAGAAAATTGAGAACTAAGCTCATAAAATTGCTATCTAAGTGGTAGGAGAGATAATAAATGTGACAAGGTAGCTATCCTAGGATTTTATAAGACTTAAAGTAAGCTACCTAGAAATTTAGGTTAATCACAATAACACTAAGTGAGAGTCAAAAATTTAAAATCATAATTTGTTGTCCAACCCTATTTTATAAATAATTGAAATCCTTATTTCATAAGGAGAAGATTGACACTAAGTTTGTCAATTTTGGACAACTTTGGAAAAATTAGGGTTTTAATGACTCCTAATTAGGTTAAAAAGTGATTAAGAAAATTAGGTTTCAAATGTTAAATTTTATTTCACATTATTGTCCCTCACATTTTTGTGAGTGAAGTAGACTATTTGATCATTTGATTTAGATCTCAATGATCAAATTAGGTCACATAAAAGATTAATATTAATTTAACATTAATTAATTAATCCTGAATATTGACTTAACAAAATAATTGTAAAAATTGAAATTAAATTTCATATTATTGATCTACTTATTTTTGTGATCAAAACAGTATATACATTTGTATCATTTAGATTATTAATTATAAAGTTATGATTTATTTAAGATTCTTATCATTTAATTAATAATTACTGTGAAGTAATTGTTAGTTTAATTATATCATTAATAACAATTTAGATGCATAAGTTCTGTTTATACATAGAGAAAATCGCACGCACGGATTCCAGTAAAAATTATTACTTGGATTACTGTACAATTTACTGAATTAATTTCTGAAGGAAACGGAGGAAGATATCTTGCCTTCCCGTAGATCGTATGGGACGCGTGTCGTCCCATTTAGGGAGACAAGCGAGCGGATGGGGGATCGACTGGCTATTTAGCCGTCTCCTTCGCCATCGAAAAGGAGGGGATGCCGACATAAAGAGTATGCCGACAGGAAGAGGGTTCCGACAAAAAGAAGGATGCCGACAGAAAGAAAGGAAAAGAGGTAGAGTTCGATCGATCCTAATCGTTCCTGGGGACAGCCCGCACGCCGGCGAGTAAAACTCGCCGAAGCTATCCTCCCAGGGTCAAAGGATGGACTCGACGAAGGTGAAGAAGATGTTGCCCTAAATTTTCCGGAAAGGAAAAATTGATATGCGCGTAAAATGGAAAGCGGATGAAGAAGGAAGTACTTAGTATTCCCGCTCAGAACGGTTCTTCGGCAGAGGCTTAAGGTATGCAAGCTTCCTTTCCTCCTTCTCACGGCTTGAGCACTTGCACTCGTCGATCGCCTTGGGTAAAAGTTGCAAGCCCTACGAAGAAGCTCCCGCAAGCACCTCAGACACTCAGCAGCTCAAGGAAACTTCAGCAAATGCCAAAATCCCTTAGGAAGGGAATGGAAGGGGATAATAGCCGCGAGAAGGCCAGCTGGACGACCGGACTATCCTTCCCTGGCGAGCTGCGATCGTGCTTGAGGGGGCGTACAGGGAGCGAGATCTGGCCGTTCGTTCGATCGGTCGATCGAACGGCCAAATCTGATATTTAAGATTTGGTTAACGTTAGACCGCCGGATCAGATCCAAAAGGAAGAGCGACGGCCAGGATGATGCCGCACGCCCGATCCGTGCAATGTCCGCCACACAGAATCTTCTCCACTACTAAAATAAAAATGCCGTTGGATAACTTTAAATTTTATTTATGTTGTTTAACAACTTTTTTAAAAGCTTAATTAATTTATCTTAATAGGAGGCTGTTACAGAAACACAATAAAGGGGCCTTGGTTAAGGGTACATCTGTGTTATATTAATTTTACAAAACATTATTTTTTGATCTGTATGAAAAATGTATCAGATAAATATATGCACTATAGGACGCATGCTTCACATCTTTATGAGTAGCTTGTCTATTTCTTAGATTGATGGTGGTTTTACGGTGTACAAAAATATAATGTACTGCCAAGTGAAGCCCAACACCATTTGTTTGACTTTTTTTCAACACAAGAAATCGTTTTTCCTTCAATGCGTATGCTGGAATATTTGTTTGTGGATTTAGTCTTAGGCTATTGTAGTATATGGTATAAAACTTCAAGCCATCACATATGGTCTCTCTCTCATTTTTCATCCTTTATTACTTAATGAAATCTTAATGTTCATTATTTATGTTAAAATTTGATTGAATGCTTTACAAACGTAGTCTCTTACTTGGTACAATGGATAATTGATATTTCGTTTGATGATCTGAATTTAAATAGTGCCATAATGTATACCCAAAATGATTTGTGATTGTTAGACTTGATGGAGTTTAAGTTTTCAAGTTTCTAGATATGCTCTTATCACTATGCGTGGATATTTGGACAAACAAGCCCCTAGTATATAACTTATAATTATTATTGAGAAAATAATCAAAATAGTCCCTTGATGTTTGCAAAATATTCAAAATAGTTCTTAGCTCCTGTAAATATTTTTTTTGATCCATTGAGTTTTATTTAAATGTTTTTTGGTCACTGTCGTTACCTGTTTCGTTAAATTTTTATTTTTCAGCTGTAATCAGTCGCTGGAATCCAGCGGCCGATTCCAGCAGTCAGAAATTGCCTCTTGCAGCCAGAATTGACCGATGGATTCCAACGACCGCTTGCCGTTGGAATCGGCAGCCTGATTCCAGCGGTCGATTGCAGCTGGAATTGGCCGCTGGATTTTAGTGGTCGACTTCGGCGGCCAAATCTTGTTGCAAGCGGCTGATTCCAGCAGCGGGAATTAGCCGTTGAATTCTAGCAATTGATTTCTGCTGCAAGCTACCGATTCCTGCTAGAATTTGTTCCAGTGGCCAAGTGGTCAATTACGGCTGAAAAAAGCAAAAACAAAAGAGTTAACAGCATGGACCAAAAATATTTAAATAAAAGTCAATGGATAGAAAAATTATTAACAAGAGCTAAAGATTATTTTGAACATTTTACAAGAGTCAAAGGGACCGTTATGATATATTTTTCAATTATCATCACTCATGGCAAAAGACATGCATTATAAATTCTTGAATTATGCTTTGGATGTTTTTAATAGCATGTGTAATACCTTTAACAAAATAAAGTAAGCTATTGTTCATTTTGGTTTTGACCCATTTCATACTGGGATGGATCTTATTCTTTTGTTCTTATACAATAACATTTTAAAATGCCACCATCTTGAAAGTGCTCAACAATAGGCATGGTTTATTTTTGAATGCTTCCATCTCACAAATTTATCCTCATATGATGGCTTCCCATGAGGCCATCTATTTTAAGAATGCTGTATTACAAGCACATTTAATTGTGGACTTCTCTTTATAACTCCACCCTATATCATTAGAAAACTAATAGGCTTCTTATTGTCCTTTAAGTTTTACATATAAAGCCATAATTTTTTGTTTCACCACTAGTGTGAATTTTATTAATTTTGACTACATTTCTTTCATAAAAGTCTGCTAGGAGTCGCATCTTGTCCATGCAGTACATTGTTTGAGTCTTCTGACTTGATGATCACTTTGTGGTATCAAGGCCTACCTGATTAGTGTGGCCCATTTGGCTTTGTTTTGTTTTAAACTCCTAGCCAGATATATTGCTTGGCTCAGTTGAATTATAGAAATCCAAATTTTATTATTATATTTTCTTATAAGCCCTTCTAGTTACTAAAATAATGGATCTCATTTTTGGTTAATGTTTCTAGCTTGTTTACTTATTTAAAATTATTATCATGCACTCATATGGCTTTCTGTTTCCATTTTGACACAAACTTGATGCTGAATTAGGTTTTATGCCTACTGTTACCTATTTATGTGCTGATGAGTTATTGTCTTTCGTTGTGTAGGAACCCAAATTAATGGGGTGCCAATCATTAAATTACCTCCAAAATCAATAAACTTGAAGGATGTAGATTTCTCTCTTGAAGAGCGAGCATTTTACTTGAAGCTGGAAGCAGATTCAAGGCAGCAGTTCAAGGTACTTGTGATAAACAAAGTTAATTGAGATATTATGTTTTATTAAACGTATTGAAGTCTAACTCTAAAGCAATGTGCAATTCCTGTTAAGGCTGTTTTGCAGTTGTCCTCTTGATTTTAGAGAAGTTTGTTATTTTTCTAATTTGTTTTTCATTGATTACTGGTATTTTTTACTTTATTTGAAGTTGAGAATTGTTGATATAATTTTGAATGCGAATGCTTGACATCATTGTCGGCATTCCAGAAAGTTTTACATGCAGCTGTAACACTCCAATTTATTTTCATGGCTTTTGGAACATTCCTAGTTCAGAACTAGTTCTATTTTTTTCATATCTTTCTACTTCCAAGAAATTTAGTTGTTGTTTTCAAAATCTTCATCTTATAGAATTGCAGTAACACTAGCGATGTACAGCTTGTTTGCATAACTAGTAATGATGCTTATCCATTAAGTATTCAATTTCATATGTATACAGAAATGAATGCATTTTAGCATATTTGAAAAGACAAACATTTATCTTTGCTCATATATATATATATATATATATATATATATATATTTTTTTTTTTTCAATTTATAGTCAAGTCTTCAAAGTCATATATAGTATTTTAGCAACAATTTACCAAATGATCAACAGAAGGTATTAGGGATGCTTACCGAATAAGATGCTCACCAAAGATACGAAGCCCAAAAGACTTCATTATAACATAAAAGGAGACCATAAAAATTTGGTTTCTCTAAGTAATATAATCTTGGCCACAAGAGATAACATCACATATAAAATTTAAAAATAATAGCGAATAAGAATTATTAGGAGGCAGCCTGAAGTGGAGAAACAATGTGTCGACAAACATTGAATAGGAAATTACATTTCTTAAGATAAACAAAGACAAGAAAAAAATCCTTTGTGGCAGCCTCCTTATTAAATTATGGCCATCACAAGCACACAAATCCAATCCAGGTAACATGCATCGGTGAAGCCTCAGAATGATGAGACATTATAGGCATTTCAAGTTAAATACTCTACGGTTATTCTCTTATAATCATAGTATTTTGCAAAAAAAGGTCAAGGAGATTGAGAAATAAAGAAATATTGACCTCAGATTGATGTGTGGAAGTTAGGCAGAGATGAGAGTGAGAGTGGCAAGCTTGCCAACCGCTCAGCATGCACAATATTTAATTTAACGGGCCATAAAAATTCCAAAAGTGATCTGAGTAAGGGTTGCTTGTCAAATGCAAGAAAATTGTTAAATTTGTCATAGTTATTAGAACACCATTAAAACCCTTATGATGCAAGAGGCTGTCCAAAAAATTGACCTTCACTAGCCCCGCATGACTTATCAAATAGCTTGGAAAACATTAGTGATTATAAGCCTAAGTTACTAGTAATTCCAACACCGGATTTATGAGCAAAGAAATCATGGCTAAAGTTAAGGTAATTCAAGAGGACTGGAACCTGTAGGATACTCAAGCCAACAAAACTGAGAGTAGAAGAATAAGCCTGTTAAAGCAAAAATAGTTTGAACTGACCAGCTTTCATTCCAAAAAGGAACACACCCAGAAAAGCACAAGCGTTGACCCACAACTCAAAAAATTAAACCAAACCATTTGAAGTATTAGCCAAATCACACATGCAATGCTCTAACTAAACAATATTTAGAAGAAAGATCCCATGATTGGGAGAAATTTCACATCTAGAAAAGAAGCTATTTTAAACTAAACCAAGTCAAAATTAATGCTTTTAAATGATATATTTGTTGAAGAAAAAGCTTTATTCAAATTAGCAAAATTAAAAATAGCATAAATGATCTCAGGAGATGTTTGGTATTATATTATTCCTTATTGTAACTGTGTCATATTCCTCAAAATTAGTGGAAAAATAATAAACCCACTATTTATTGATTATGCTAATTAGGAACAAATTTAACCTATCATGAAAATTGAAATTCCTCTAAACTATCAAGCACGGATTTTTGTGAATAAAATGTGTTTAAATTCTTCAGTAATAGGACATCATTAACCTTTAGATGCAAGAAGGCGGCCTCTAGAATGGAGGATCAAAACAACCAATATCCAATTATGCTACTAACACCTCTAAATGAAAAAAGAGTTTGGTGTAATAAATATGTTTGAAAAATAAGGCGATGGCGCAAAAGGAAAAATCAATTTTCCAGTGAAGCGTATAATCACAAAATGTAGATTACTGATGTCATTTTTCCTGTAATCCATTACGAATATTATTGATGTCATTTTTTCAGTAATCCATGAATATTAGTGATATCATTTTTCTAATAACAATCATGAATATTATTGATGTCATTTTTTTAGTAGCAACCACGTTATAAAAGGGATGTTGGTTTTGAACAACCAACCAATCTTCAATATGAATTTGGCTCAAAGCAAAGTTAAACAGCAGTAAAGTGCAAACAGTAATATATATTCATATACTGGGTACCTTTTTCTTTAATTGCAAAAGTGCAATAGTTTGATCGAATCTGCATTTATATTTGATATTTAAATTAGCCTTTTTAGCCAATAATTTTATGAGGAATTATTATCTTTGTTTTTATTCTATTTTTCTTTCACTTTCTCATTTTGATAGAAGTCCGATTTTTAAGTTACTGCGATTGCAGTAATATTTATTATAGCATTATATTATCATAATTTAATAATGATAATAATAATGTACGAAAGAAAAATGATCGAATGGAAAAGACTGAATTGAAATTGACAAAAATGAAAATAATAGTCATCTTATAACATTTTCACTGTTATTCATTATTAATTAATGACAATAATAATAATATAAATGATGTAATTTTATCATTATTATTTTCATAATAATGATTTACTAAGTATATGTAATTAAAATAAAATGAACGAAAAAAATAATAGCAAAATTTCTCCTCATTCTCCTCTTTTTCTTCTCCTCTTACCTAAGATTGGGGTTGCTGAAAGCCGGAGGGAGGCCGGACATGGCTGAAGGGGGTCGGAGGGGATTGCCGGAGTGGTGGCCGGAGCAGAGGGTGGCTACGGCTGGCAGCAGGCTGAGGCAGGAGGGAGCTAGCTGGGAAGGGGAGAGGAGGCTAGTGCTGTTTGGGAGAGGTGAGGGAATGGGTGGGTTTAAATAGAAAGGGGAGGAGGAGGGCTATGGTCGGCCGACCATCCTGCGCCGCAAAAACGGCGCAGGAAGCTTTCGTCTGTAGACTTCTGCTGCAGCAGAGCCTGTGCAAGTCTCCGTCTCGGGGGGGGAATGGGAAAAACAGGGAGTAAGAGATAGACTTAAGGAATGTTTTTTTTTAAATAATTATTTAAAATTAAAGTTTTTACATTTGTCTGCCGTTTGACTTCCAAAAATAACGAAACTTGATATCTAGGTGTGTTATGACGAAACGAACATGCTTGCGCCATCGATTCCGAGTAAAATTTTATTTTAAATTAATTTCCGAAGTCTTAAAATTTGAAAATTAATAGAGATCGAACAGACGCTCCAAAATTGATGAAATTTCATGAGCAGCTTTTAAATAATATATTTAACACAATGACCACGAAAATAGATGAATTTGGACACGTATTTAATGTTCTTTATTTATTGAATTTAAAATGTTCAGAAAAATAAAGCGAGAGTTTTCGTTATCCGGATTTCTCTCAAACTAGTGCACTTTGATCTAAAAAGTATTCTCATCTAAAGGTATTTTTGTTTGCCATAATTTGAAGTTCCCCGGAATCCTAATGTTAAAATCAGGGTTTTGATCTAATTTGCTGAGTAACGAAATTAGGCCGTTACAGTTCTCCACATTCAACTTTCATATCATTAATATTTTGAAGTGGCTAGGAATTAAAGCTACAGAAATCGTTAGAATGTAAGAAAGGTATTTTTTATCTATTAATGCTTAGTCATTCAAATACATTGATTGATGGTAAATTACGTTTAATGAGATTTTAATTTATCCTTTTCAAAAGAAGCTAGCCTACTAGAGAGAGGATTGCTACATGGTTAAATTCCTTAATGGCTTAGATTTAAAGTTGTTAAAGAAAAGAAGCGCTAGTAAAAGTGATTTGTTGTTTATTTAAATTAACTATGATCTAATTAAAGTGATCAAAAGTTTTTATATTTCATGCAATTTGGGCTATACAAAATTTAAAAATAATAGGTGATATATGTGTGATAAAAGTGAGCCTCTCAACACATTCACGCGCACGCACACATCATTTTTGTTAAGCTTAGTTTAATCAGAGTAAATTAATATTTATAATCAAAACTCAATTGCTAATACAAAATTAGAAATGACTGCATACTTTAAAATAGTTTTGCTTTCACTTTTTATGTGGCTTGTAAAATGTTAATCCGCTAGAAAACCTAGGCTTTTCTAATAAAATTTTGAAAATATAAGTATTTATTTATTACGTTTGGTTTTTTTGAAAAAATAAAATAAAAGGAAAACTCATACACTTGACCCCCATGTTTCTTCTTTGCTGCACACCGTTTCTCTAGTTCTCACCTTAAATTTTTTTATTTTTGCCCATCAATTGTAGAAATGCTCTCTGTATTTTTGTTGTTTCCTTCTTCCTAGTCTAATATTCATTCACCCATTTTTTCTACGTTCCCTCTTCAATTATTTATTTTTATATTGTTTATATCTAATCATTTTCACAGTTGGTAATTAAAAATAATGTCTTTTTGAAAATAAACTCTCTCTTCATCATGCTGAGCATTCAACAGAGACATCATCCGTTTTTGGTGATGAAGGAAATGTAAACAACCTCAACATAAGTTGCACCATTTTTACCTTGTCAAAGAAATTGATGATCTTACTATATTTTATTTTGCTACTTAAAAATTAAATGATTGCTATATCTTATTATTATTTATTTAATTGTTGTTTGTAGTTGCTAGCTTATAAGCCTAAAACTCAGAAGAGTTGAAGAAGATTGACCCCCCAAAGAAAGATGAAACTCGGGCTAAGCTAAGGACATTTGCCTGAGTAGGTTAACATTGCAAGGAGTTTGGTCATGATGAATTTTGGTGTTGGAAGAAGAATTCTAGATCGACACTAATGACCAATCAATAAGGGGACTTGAAGGTCGCTTCAACGACCGCTTCTAGCTCCAATGATTGGGTTGATCAATTTGACTCAGACTTATTCTTGATGGCAATGCCAAAAGGGAAACAATGTTGCCTCAAGCTAAGGATCTTTGGAGTTAGGAAGAAGTTTTTACAACAAAAAACCATGTAAGAAAGATTTGGTTATTGCGATCTGTGATATGAGTAGCCATTTGGGTGGATTAAGGAGGTAGAAATGGCAGTGGATCGACAATGCCTACCGAAATACTACAATAAATCATAGTATTTTGATGAATTGTTGTGTGACATTGTGCCATTTAGGTGTGTTTGGAAGTCCTTACCTATGGGATTGGAGGTTGTTATCAAAGGATGGGGCAATCTTATACTATGATGAAAGATATGAATAAGAGCCACTTGTATCATGACAAGGTGGATTGGCCCATTGAGTTATCCACAGTAACAACCGTGAAAATGTTGTCTGAAGTATGTATTAGTGTTTCTATGAGCAACTAAATCATTGAGTTATTTCGGAAGAGGTTTTGTATTGTCTCATATTGAAGTGGAAGAATCATCATTATGTTGTTTGTTGGGGCGTGTCAGTACATATGCAAGTTCATTAAAAAGTTTTATACCAATTTTACATTCTTACACTTACTGAATAAGAACACTTATAATTTTGAGTGAGGTCTGGCGGAAGAGTTAGCATTTGTTCAACTAAATAGAAAAATCAGCCATGCACAAGTTCTAGCTTTACCTAATTTGTAAAAATTGTTCGAGATTGAATCTGATGCTTCAGGATGTGGTAGAGGCTGTTTCAAGCAGAAAAGCAGTTGCTTATTATGTAGAATTGCAAGGGTACAATTGAACTACCCTATTTATGATAAAGAGTTGCTAGCTCTTCATCAAACAACGAATCATTGCAGACATGATATTCAACTAATCATTGCAGACATGATATTCAACAAATCATTGCAGACATGATATTCTTGGAAAGGAGAAAATTGTCTATATTGACCTAACCACTATAATATTTACAAAATCAACTGAAGCTATAACAAGCTTGATGCATGATTTGAATGAGGTATCTCTAACAATTCAATTTGGCGAACAAGTACCCAACATAGACCCAACTTACCCTCAGATCTCTAGTAACATTGATAATCATTATGCAGATCAATGATGATGTTGCCAAGTACTTTGAAGCATAATATATTTAATATCCAAATTTTTGAGAGATCTGGGAGAAGTGTCGAGTGATTATTGAAGGTCATCCCCGAGTTCATGACAAGGTAGATTACCTTACAAGGGCAAGCATATGTGCATACTGAGGGGGAAGCAAATTGTTTGTGGTGGGTCTAAGAAGCTCACACCTCAATGATAGTAAGTCATTTTTGAGCTTTTAAGACTCTTCTTAACCTTCAAAAGTATGTTTATTAGGTGAGAATGTTGTTCGATGTATCTGGGGATGACATTATGCAGTTATTCAAATCCCTCCAACCATAAGCTAGGTTTGTACATTACCCTTGCTGATACCCAGGTGACCTTGGGAGAACATCTCCATTGATTTCTTGGGAGGCTTATTTATGACTCGATGGAGTCTTAATTATGTATTTGATATTGTGGATTAATTTTCAAAGATGGCCAATCTAGTGTCATGCAAGAATACAATCTCGGGAGAAGATGTAGCTGAGCTCTTTGTTGAGCCCAAATGTGTACAACATTATGGAGTGTCGAGTTTGATAATTTCTGACCGAGACAACCAGCTCTTGAGTTGTTTTTGGAAAAGTATGGCCGATTATGGACACAAAGTTGAAAACCTTTCATCGGCAGATAGTCAAGTATTATTGTTCTGTTTCTGAAAGGTTCTATGATTGGAAGCCTAAAACTTGGAATGAGAGCCTTCCATTTATCTTATTTGTATTCAACCGAGCCATTCATGAATCCATTTTTGAGACTTGTTAGGGCTGTTTGCTCGCAAACCCATTCGATATGTAGTACTTGCCAAGTGAACTCAATTGAGCACAGAAGTTTCTATAAAAGTATGAACCATGCATTTAAAGGCTGGTGGATTGATTGATATCCTTGTTGATGTATGAAAATGCCTAAGCATGGAAGGAGACTCTTGGCTGATTGAGATATTTAATAAAATTTTGAATACTAATGATCAAGATATTTAATATTTTTTGAATACTAAAATGGTAGATGAATGGTCAAAGAATGTTGTGATAGCTATTCACATTAATAAAGGTGATGTGCAAGGGTGTGCAAATTATAGTTGAATTCAATTGATGACCCATACTTTGAAGCCTTGAGAGTGTGTGATTGAACACTTCTCACAACATGATATTAGTGTTTCTTACAGCCAACTTGGTTTTATGTTGGGTAGACCAGCAATTGGAGGCCATACATTTATTTAGAGATTTGTTTGTGAAATGTAGAGAAATATAGATTTCCATTTATTATTTATCAATCTAGAAACACTTTCGATAATGTTCCCAAAGAATTTCTTTAGAGAGTGCTAGAAATGAAAGGGTTTTGTGTGATATATATATTGAAGTTTATAAGAGCGTGTCTAATGGAGTGATTAACATGCACACAAACATAAGGGTTTTGTCTTATGATTTCTCAATTTCAGCTGCATTGAATCAATGCTTTGCTCTTAATCTATTTTTTTTTTGTTAGTTACAGACATTTTTATTGAACACATTCGAGAAGTAGTGTCTTGGTACATGTTATTTGCCAATGATATTATACTTATTGTTAGAACTAAAGATATGATTAAAGCAAAACACAAGTTGTAGAGAATTACCTCAGAATCTAAACATTCCATATTAGTATATTTAAAACAAGATATATGGGGTATAAGTTTAATTGTAATAGATGATACAACAATGATGTTATATCAAGTAAAGATCATGCTTTGAAAAAGAGTGGGAAGTTCAACTATCTTTATTCATTCATATAAAATAATGGTGAAATAGAGGGTTTTGTGATTAAGAAGATCCAAGTTGGTTGGATGAAATGGAGTGACAATGGGGTTTTGTGCCATAGAATATCACTTAAAAGGAAAGTTTTATAGAACAACTATTAGCTTGGCTATTATATAAGGGGCAGAGTAAACATATTAATAAAATGAATGTTGTAAAGATGAGGATTATAAGGTAAACAAGTGGTGGTATACACAAAAGAATAAGATGATGATAGAATTCATTTGTAGTAGGGTTAAAGTGGCTTCAATTGAGTGTAAAGTTAAGAGATGTTGTTTTAGATGGTTTGGACATATTATGTGTAGATCATTTGATGCCTTGTTTATGAATTTTGCTCATATTAAATGAGTAAAGCTAAAACAACATGACGAGAAACTATTAAAAATAATCTTAAATGCTTAGAACTACCGTGGGGTTGATATCTGATCGTCTTAGTGGAGGTAAAGGACTCATGTAGCCGACCCCAATTAGTAGGACTAATGTTTGGGATTGTTGTTACAATTGGGTGTGTGTGCGCGTACCCACACACACTTATAACATACATGAGGAACAATCTTTTATAAAAAGGGTAGTTTTTTTCCCTACCTATCACTCACAATTCATTATAGAAGTAGCACAAGTTAGCTACCTCAAAATGCGAGCCATCCAAAATTTGTGTATGGTGACAACTGTTTTCATGTATTCCCTTGTATTCAAACATACATTTATTTATCTCTACTTAATGTTTAGTACCACTTTACGATATGCGTGTGTTTTCCTGAATTAACAAAATCTGTTCTTCTGGATTAGTTGATTAATCTAGTGGAAAATTTTCATGAATTTACTTTGATGGATGCTGTCAATGTGTCTTGTAATTTGGGGATAATTTTGTGCTCCTTTTTATGGTAAGCATGCTATTTAACAATCTAAGTAATTTTCTAAGACTAGCTTTTGGATTTCAGGCGTATGCTGCTGCTGGCACCGTCAAACAAAACTATGCAAATATTTTGTTGATGCTTTTGCGACTCCGACAAGCTTGTGACCATCCAGTTCTTGTAAGGGGATATTATTCAGAAGCTGTTGTTAGAGATTCTTTAGAAATGGCAAGGCAGTTACCCAATGAAATGCTATTACGTTTGCTTTATCAACTGGAATCATCATCTAACATTTGCCCTGTATGCAGTGTAAGCCATCTTTCTCTCTCAGCTCAATTGTATACACACACACACATATAAATACACATATATATATATATATATATATATATATATATCTATATATATATATATATCTATATATATATATATATATTATATTCACATTTATGTGTGCTTATATATGTATATGACATAAATGTTTAAAGTGTTAATGATATAATATGATTCAACAAAGTTTTTTTCGGTGGCTGTTGGCAACTTAACATAACTCTCTTCCATTTACATCCAGGAATTGGAACACGACAACGAGGGAGTTATATAAATATATATATGCATGTGCTTATATAATTTATCTGTGTACACAACATATATAGCAACCTAAGAAGAGATTTATCGATGTGCTTTCTGATGATAAGTAAAATAGCTTCGTACTATGATTAAGTTATATTAAAAAGTCAAGGCAATGAGAATCTATAAATTTTGTTCAATTTAGATAGATTAGAAGTGCCAGTTATAAGTTAGTACTTAAATATGAAGACCTAATCAATGATGTAAATGTTAATTCTTAAAAATATTATATGCAAGCTAAGAAATTATTTTGAAAGCACAAATTGATGAGGAATCAAGACTATATTATGTAGGATTATCTTCTTGTTTGATTCATAGTAATGTGGAGTTAACGTGATAATGCTGCCAGTTCATAAAAGACATTGTGATTTGGTTGGATATGGGGAAAACGATGAAGTTTGTTGAATATCTGTATTTAATATTGAAGACTAAGTTCATTCAATACATATTGTGATTCAAAGTATTTTGTTTTTGGTATATAAAAGTAGGAATTCTTAGGATTATGATAATTATCGAAGAATCATAATCTTATGAGCAACAGGGCGCAGATATGAGAGTGTAATGATACATGCGCTTAAGAAATTTATATTTTGGAGGATCACTTTGGTATCTTTAGAAAGAGCAACTGTGTTAATATCTTCTTTTGTCAGGGAAATAAAAAAGAATAGAGTGGAGAAATAATCATCAATTGGTTTTAATTGTATTCAGTTGAGTGATAAGCAATGACAAATTTGTTGATATTTAAGCCAAACACAATTGAAATGAGTGTTTTTTTCCTGTTGAGCAGTCCTTGTTTACTATTATATGCTGAAAAGTTTTTATGATGTGAAAGATAAACTAAAGAGAACTTGAAGACAATGCTCACAAACACGATGATTTTTCAATTGAAATGTTGTTCTCTAGCAGTGGGGTTAATTGCATTGGGTTATTTCAAAATTGGGTATTTTTAAGTTTTTCGTAGTTAGATAATTGTAACATTATATACCTATTTTCTCTGTAGAAATGTTGTATTCTCATAACACTCACTTGTATTTGTTTTTCTTTCTCCACTTTATATTTGCAACAAAAAAGTAAGTGTTGCACATCCTACTTAATACATAATAGAATGTTTTCAACAACAAAAAGAAAGATGCAAAGAAAACTTAAGGAGTTCCACATTCTCATCTCACACAGAGCTATAGTTTGCATGAGCACTGCTTGCTCCTTGCTCTCCATGTGTCAAGGTTTGAGTTGCGTGTGCGGCTTTTGACTATTCCACTCTTTGGACTTGCACAGAGTATGCATGGTACCCATGCTTGTCTTCTTTACGCTCCTGCACACAACCTCTAGTATGTTGGATAGTGACTTCGATCTCCAGGACCTTCAATCGCACGATCCCTTTAATCAAGGGCCCTCGATTTCTTACTTGCGTGCCTAAGATTACTAGATTCATCTTCTAAAATTGACCTAAGCTGCTCCATTTGAAATCGCCTCCTCAAGTCGACCGAACTGCCCCTCTCATTCTGTGCTGATAAATACTGGAAACCTCGCACTCTCAACACAACTTTTAAGACCTACAAGTCCCTCACAAAAACTTTGTTGAGCGACAGGCACACGTTCCATAGATATTTGGTCTGGATAGGAAAATTGCATTTTGAAATCTTAAGTGTTGTTGATCATAGGTCTGGCTAGACAAATTTAAACTCCCTCTCGATCTTTAGTTTGAAGCAAAGGAGTGATTTTTCAATGGTCGAAATCGTACAGAAAATTATATACAATTAATTACTTAATTATATTTAAAATTAAAATAAATTATTTTGTTAAATTAAATATAATGAATTTATTAATTAAATCATTTTATTTGGATGTTTAATTGGGCAAATCAATTAAGCCATTAACTAGTTATATTATGTCTAGTCTCCACATAAAATCAGGGGATCACTGGGACACTGTTTTTCAAATTAGACTTAAGTTGATACTTAAGTTTAAACATTGTGTTTGAGCTAAGGTATTGCATTGGAGTCACTTTAAAGTGTTATGTTCTAGTATGAGCAAGCAATGACTATTCTTTATTGTCATGAGTAAATGAGTGATATGTTAGCAATTTAAATAAAATGCGATACTATGATAATAATTACAAAGAAAATGATATTAAAATAGAAAAATAAAGAAGTTACATTATTTGCTTGATTACAAGATACATTATTTGACTCGTACTATTAGAGTACAAGCACGAATTACCCAAGCTTGCTCACATAATACTAGACATATCTCTCAAAACTTGCACTGCTAAGACTCAAACTTTCAGCGTGCAGATCTCTCAAAACAATCTTATCTAAATATCTATTGAGTTTTCAGAACTCGCAAAACACTTGTCCTCCTTTTGTGAGCTTCAACGTGCCAAAAGCAGCCTGCCCTATTAATGCAACGATAAACTTGAATTAAACAGGAGTGTAAAACATATGCAAGAAAATAAATATGAGAAATTAATTAAACAACCTGGAAAATCCTTAAGCAAAGGGTAAGAACTTAGATAGTCTTGAATTCAGTTGATTTAATTTGTCCTATTTAAGCAATCTAAGTAAAGCAATTTGATTTCACGTCGATCTTAATGATTTTAATTGAATCATTTTATGTTAAGCAATCTGATTTTTAGTTGAACTATTGATTTTAATTGAAATTAATCTAATTTAAATAGTCTAATCACTAGTTGATCTAAGTAATCCTAGTTGAATCATTAATAGTTTAAATATTTTATTTTTAGATGATCAAATTGATCTTAGTTGAATAAATATTGACAAGTTGAGTGTTTTTTAGAAGTTCTAAAGGATTTTAGACATACCGGATATTGGGCCACCACATTTAAATGGCTAGATCGCATGTGCCACTATTATGGTAGTCTAATAAATTTAAGTCCCATCATATATTTAAACCTTTTTATTTTTAAAGGTGACAAGTCCCGTATTAAATATAAATATGGGCATTCTAATAAATAAAACTTGCTTTAAATTTACCATCGGGCCTTCGAATAAATTTAAACTCCAGAACAAACTGAGCTACACTAGTTTTAGGCTTATCTTGGCTTAACTTGGTTAAACTAAGCTACACACATTATATTTAACAACTTAGTTTAGTTTATTCAATTTTTTTAGCATGTCTAGTTTATTTATCTCGAAGTGAACAAAAAAAAGACTACAAGTAAAAATAATAAAAATAAAAACAAAATTGTATCTGTTTAATTTAAAAAATTAAGCCTAAGATAAATAGGGGTAATTCGGGATAACACTAATCCTAATAAGCTCTCTGATTCAAAACCACCAAATATAAAATGGAAATCTTAATGTTTTTTATTTTTGGTGTAAGCCCAGATTCTATGTGAACCTTTTAGCTTATGCTATGCATCTAAATTGTTAATGATCATGTTCATAATTTTTGAACTATATTGGTCATGCTTTATGATGCTATAATACCAAGTAAAATGGTATGACCAGTCTTCTATCAATCTATGAGTCATTTTTTAAGTTTAAGGATTGTCTTGAACATATTCCACTCAATTTGTTTGAGATATTTGGGATGAGGTAAACCCATTATAAATAAACCTCCTTTGATGTTGGCATATTGAAGTACAAGTAGATCTGGAATGAAGGAGCCATGAGATCTTGATCAGGTTTACTTCCATCACCCCTACTTTATGCAATTTTATGTCTACTTAACCACTATATAGCTCTACTCTTTAATCAAGACTGATCTCTTATAACTTTGAGGGATTATTATTTATGTGGGCTTATGCTCATAGGAAATCTTTGATAACAGCTCTAAATAAACTTTGATACATTCATTTGATTAAAGTCTAGTAAGAAACTCAAATTAGCCTAAAGGAAAGTCTACTCCTAAAGCTGAGATGATGGAGACATTTACAATTTTAGAAGCTATCATAGATTTTTGTGGTGTTATTTGTCAACATAAGAAAAAGTTTTGATTGAAGGATATGAGAAAATGCCTTTTTGTGTGATGGTGCACACAACATCATTCATGGCATGATAGATGGAGTCTTAGGAACTGGGATAAAAAGTTGTTATTGTAACTTACCATTATATTAGAAAATTTTCAATTACACCCATATAAATTTAAAGTTGAAAAGGTTTATGCAGAACGAAACTTTTTCATAACCCTCAATTTTGTCTTTTTGTTTCTCCAATTATTTTTCTTTGGCAGAGTTGTTTCCCAATATTTGCTATTGTGTTGTGTTGAAGATTAGAAGAAAATTGTCCTTGAAATTAACCTTACACATGTCACAAAGAGAAATCAGATAACCGTACGCCTCTTATAATTTATTACGTGAGAAAGCTTTCTATTCGAGTCATTTCTTATTTCTTGTTTTTTGTCTTCCATCACCTCCTTTTTGTAATTTTGACTAAATGTTGTAATCATCTACCAATATTAGAATTGTTGCTATTGCTGAAGATATGATTATATGATTAACATTTTAATGTTTTTTTGTTTTCATGAAAACATTAACTTCATGAGTGATGAAATTTCTTATGATAAGAAGCACAATTTTTTAGCTAACAGTTTATTTAGCTAGTTAAGAGTTGCATATGAAAACAAATACTAAGATCCCATGTAACTAATCATTTAAAGACACTATAATGTATACTTCCAAGAATTTTTTTGGAGACTTGGATTTTTTAAATTGTTGTTATTTGTTAACAACCTAATTAGCCTAAATGCAGCAAGTTCAGACTAGTTAGCTAATTGATGTAACTTTTGCAATGTTTGAATGTTGACATGGCATATTATATTTCTTAAGAGAATAGGGGAATATTCACTTAGCATTCAAGCCGATTAGCCATTTGGGCTACTCACAATGACTTTACTGCAGATTTTTTTATTGTTCAAATAAATTAAGGAATTTAAAGCATCAGAGGTATTTTGCTTTATAAATATCATTTTTAAATTGAAGTAAGAGAAATTTTGGTGATTCATAAGCTAACGCAATCATTGTGGTAAACTAAATTTTAACTCTTTCCAAGTGATTTTCATTTTGATCATTTAGATTCTCTCAAAGGCATCATGCTTCAAAGCTTGTTTTTCTCAAGCAATCAAGCTTACTTATCAGGTGGTGCTAGGATTGATTTTCTTCACCTACAATAGATACTTGCTGGAAAGGTTTTTTTTTCTTTATTGCTAATACAAGGGGAAAATAATGTGTGCACCATATTATATAGAATTTCAAAGAGTGTATGGTTAAATTTGAGTGTTTGATATGGTTGAATCTAAATAAAAAAAAGGAGAAAATTATCAAGGCTCTTTTTGGTCCCTTGACTTTTATTTAAGTATTTTTTTTTGTCCCTTTCATTAACTCACTGCCCCCTATCGTTAAATTTGAGTGTTTATGCCAGAATCAACTTTCCAGTGTGGGAATAGGCCGCTGGAAATGGCTGTTAAATCCAGCAGCTGATTCCAACGGGATTTGGCCACTAAATTCAGCGGTCCATTCCAGCTGGCATAAGTCGGCCGCTAAATTCAGCGGCCAATTCCGGCTGCTTGAATCATCTGATTCCTGAATTTGCCACTAGATTCCAGCGGCCAATTCCAATGGGAATCTCGCTAGAATTGGCCACTAGAAATGGCGTCTGATTTCAGCTGCAATTGGAATCGGCTGTTGGATTCAACGACCATTTCCAACGGCCAATTCCTGCTAGAATTGGCCGGCTGCTGGATTTAGGGTTTAGAATTTAGGGTTTAGGGTTTAGGGTTTAGGGTTTAGGCCGCTGAATCTCGTTGGAAAGCCAATTCCGATTGAAAATCTCAAGTTTAACGGAAGGGGACCGGTGAGTTAAAGGGAGGGGAAAATAAAAATATTTAAACAAAAGTCAAAGAGCCGAAATTTTTTTTTATAAGAGTTAAGGAATATTTTGAATATTTTGCAAGAGTCAAGGGGATCATTTTGATAATATTTTCCTTAAAAAATAGTTTGTTTGCAATTCTCTTTTATTTATTTATTTTCATTTTTTTCTTATTCTTTTTTAAAATTTTTGTTAAAATAAATTTATTTTTAAAACAATTAAAAATCTCCAAAACAATAATAGAATTGAATTCACCCTTTTCTTGGGCTGTACTATAAACAACATAATGGCATTAGAGCAAGGTTCACCTTTTAGGAAGAGAAGATATGTAGTAAGTACAATTATAAATTTAAACCAACAACAATCTAGATCATTCATACAAGTTAAGAATATATATCATTCTAATTCTCTAGCAGATTTGCGTGATACTAGTCGAACCATTCTAAATTAAACATTTTTAGCATACTTAAGCGAGCCTAGCCGAATTATTCTAATTTAATGTTATTTGATTCCTAGGTGATCTAATTGATCATAGTTGAGTTATTTTTAGTCTAATCTTAAAATTATTTAAATAACTATAAGTACAAGTTTTAAATGATTCTAAGAAAATTAATTGATCTAAATAATCTCAAGTAAAATTGATAATCTAAAGGATCTTAATAAATTATGCTTAATGAGCTAGATGATCTTATGTTTGATATTGCTTGATTATTAGTTATGTAGCTATGAATAGTCCGAATATTTGTTTCTTCAAAGTCAGACTTTGTTTCAGAATCGGAAGAGGAAGCTTCATATTCATAGTCATAATAGGATTTGTAAGCTTCAGACTCAGAGAAAGAGTCAGAGGATTCGGAGCAGTAAGCTTCGGAGCCAGTTGACTTTAGCCGGTCACAAGAACTCCAGCTGACAGAACTTGAAATAAGAGCATACACTTCGTGTCCTTTCCCTAGGCTTTCTTTTTCTATCTCAAACTCTCCCCCAGACCGCCCAGCTCTATGAAAGAAGTAGCTAGAGAACTCCTACGACTGATTGATTTTCTCCGTAGGGATTGGTTGAATTCGGATGAACGAGATCGCTATGCGGCCTCAGTTTATGAAGACAGCTTCTCAAAATCAAAATTAGGGATATCTCTTTCTTATCATAAATCGGGGCACCTAAAAACGAGCTCAATGCCAGTTTTTTATATTCTGGACCGACCGATCAGGCTCGACTCAACGTGAACCACACTCCCGCTCACACGCGCGAGACTCGTGGTGCTCCCTTTGTCTCGAATATCGGCTCTTATTCTTTGCTTCGAAAGAGAAACCTAACCTACTGGGCCGCCTACGTTCGACTATCATCTCTACTTTGTAGCCTCACCTTTGAACTCTCTGCTTAAAATGGTGTCACCTAAAAGTGATACACTCTGGCAGCAAGTGTGCAAACTCATGTAACCTCCATTGTCCCACATCATCAACAAATTCAGCCACAGTCGATGCGCAACCTTATGGCTAGAATAAATTTGCCTGCCTTAAATGATTCTAATTGAGTCACACTAAGATAAAAGTTTGATTTATATTTGATTTAAAAGGTTAGTAAATCACGCACATACCGAGCTATCTTGTCTAAATACTAAGGTTGTAAGGCTTGTTACCTCGGGCATTCTAAGAAATGTAAGCCCCGCCACATCCTTAAATTTTAGCCTTTCTTGAAGTTTGTAAGTCCCACCATGAATCTAAGCTTGCGCATTTTAATTAAATTAAGTCCCTCTCTAATGAAAAAATGTGCCTTCTAATAGATGTTCCCCCAACCCAACCTAAACTTGGGCCACCTTGTCTAAAGACTAAGGTTATAAGAACCACTACTCCAAGAATTCTAAAGTTTGCAAGCATCACCACAAATTCCAATCCTTGGCTTTTCTAAAAGTTGTTTCACAAATCCCCAACCCAACCTAAGTCTAGACCACCCCACTTCTGATAAGGTCTTGAATTCAAATTCAAAATTATAATATACACTATTCAAAATTTTTATTTTAGACTTATATTTGTAATCTTAGTTGCAAACTCTATTTAAACTCTCTAGTTATACTATGCTTTCATACATCTAGTGACCATGCTTAATTTTTTTGAAATATAGGGCCATGTTTACAGTACTAAACAATTGAGTAAAATGGCACAACAAGTTCTCTACAAGCCTACGAGTAGGTGTTGAACCAAATGATTAAGCCTTTAATATATATCGCTCAATATGCATGGGATATATGAGATATGTTAACCTATATCTGCTAGTCAGAAACTCTTGGCGTTTCAGATATTGTGCTTTTTGATGTTTATAGAGTGAATCACAAGTCGATCTGGATGATGAAATTGTTAGATTTTGATTGGGTTTACTTCATTCTACCCCAATCATACTTTGTCTTATGTTTGCTCTGCCATTATTAAAACACTTTTAATTGAGGCTTTTCTCCTACAACTAAGATGGGTAATTATTTAAAGGGGTTTGTGCCCATAGGAAATCTTCAATTTTGGATGTAAACAAATTTCGAACGGTCATTTGGGAAAGGTCTTAGGTTAGAAATTCATTGATCTCGGGGAAAGTCTATTTTTGAAACTTATTCTAAATTGTGGAGGCTATGCAAATGCTTCCACAATAGTGGAATCATAATCTTGAAGGTCCCAACACCAAGCTCAAAACCTAGCCAAATTAGGTTCATCTGTGCTTCAAGGTAGAAGTATGCTAGAATTAACTTAACAAATAATATTATTTTACGAAAGTTTGTTCGGGATCACTTTCCCTTGCTAGAACATGAGATGCCCATAGTTTTGTAAAGAAATTACTTGTATCATTTTTGGACTAGGTTTTTTAATAAAAGGTTGATGATTTGGGTTACAATCCTTTAAAGTTTTGTAGATATATGTTAAAACTAGAGTTATACTATTACAAAGTAAATTACATAATTATCCTCTTCAAAACTTTGGGTTTGGGATTGTGCCTGAAACTCTCAACTTTGGTATTGGATTCATAAAATAGGTGATTTTGCTAAATTAGGTCTACACATTGAATCTATTGACTTGCATAGCAAAATGGAGAGAAAATATTGTTACGATAAGGAATTTTTATCCTTCTTATTTTAAATAGGCTTGGTTGGTTATCCTATTTTTAAGAAGGTTTCTTGATATTAGAGATGATAATTAAATTCAAGGAAAATTCCCATTCATCTTCATTTTATTAGGTCATATTTCTTAACATGCATTGGTTTTTATTTTCTTACTAAATGCAATTTAATTTCAATGCAAGTTTGAATCTTCCTTTTTAATGTGTGAAATATCTGAGTGAGGAAGGAGTTTTTTGGCTCAGAGTTATTTTATACAATTTTAAAGAAAAAAATATTAGATGAACGTAGGAGTTTTACAATGCCTATTTGCAAAACAAAGGGATCAATTGGCTTGGGCAAGTTATAAAATAATTTATGTTAATGTGTCATCTTTGAAACTTTGGGAAAGTGATTGAACATATATTATGATGAGACAAAGTTTTATAAATTAACTATACAATCGATAATATTATATGGGGCAGAATGTTGGTCTAGAAAACAGAAGCGTACTATTAATACATGTTGCAGAGATGAGGACACTAAGGTGAATGAGAGGATGTGCATGATAGGTTATGATGAAGAATGAGTACATTCAGAGCAAGGTTGAAGTATGGCACATACATTGTATCTCTTTTTTTTTAATTATTAGCCGTTCCACAGGAAGCTAGTGCAATTGCATTTTATATATCATTTTAAATTTTTTGAACTGCTATATGATGGTTCAAATGCTTGAGAGCGAGTCCTAAACGTGTTGAACACTCTTCTAGAAATTACAGCCAGTGGTGGGTGGGCAGTTCTTTGCTCTGCAAACCATTCTATTAACCCTATTTATTTTGTGTACTGTTTCAGGATACACCTGAGGATCCAGTTGTAACAATGTGCGGTCATGTTTTCTGCTATCAATGTGTATCTGACCGTTTAACTGGTGATGATAACGTGTGCCCTGCAATTGGTTGCAAAGAAGTTGTTGGCACTGATTTAGTTTTTTCTCAATCCACTTTAAAAGCTTGTATTTGCGATGAAACTGTTAGTAATGCTGCCTCAAGTTCAACCACCCATTGTGAGGATTCTTCCATTGTTCATAGTAGCTTTGTTTCATCCAAGATCAGGGCTGCTGTCGATATCCTGAGCTCCCTTCCTAGCGAAAGTTATCGCATCCACCAAACTCAAGAGAGCAATGTTGATTCGAGTACTGATGAACCAATGAAGGCTATTGTTTTTTCTCAGTGGACTGGAATGCTAGATCTAGTTGAGATCTCATTAAATCAAGCACTTATACAATACAGACGGTTAGATGGAACAATGTCCCTCAATGCAAGAGATAGAGCTGTTCGCGAGTTCAACACGGATTCGGAGGTTCGATGTCTGAAAGAATAATATCAAAGACAAGAATTGTGGATTTCTATTTAGCAAATCAATCAGCTGACCCAAAAATTGAAACAAAGCAATATTTATAACTATCGGATGAATGTCACCTGCAAAGCTAATGCACCTTGCATGTGGCATCCATTCAGCAATTCTGGACAATATTTGGGGCGGCACTCATTTCTATGCCTACTTAAACTCTTTATGCAGCTCATGTATGGTAATGAATGAACCTGACACATTTTCAGGTGACGGTTATGCTCATGTCACTTAAAGCGGGAAACCTTGGCTTGAATATGGCTGCCGCATGCCATGTTATTCTTCTTGATCTTTGGTGGAATCCAACGACTGAAGATCAAGCTGTTGATCGAGCACACAGAATTGGACAGACCCGGCCTGTGACTGTTTCCCGCTTAACCATCAAAGATACGGTTGAAGATCGAATCTTGGCCCTTCAGGTATTCATTTGTTGGTTTTTAGTAAAGTAGATATAACATTTTTTTTGTTTTTGAATTAGCAATTTACTGAAGCATCGGTAGATGGTATTTAGATGAAATGATGGTGTAGACCTTTACTTGCAAAAATTAGGCTACCCATATAAATTTGTTTCGAAAGTTCCCAATTCTACCCTGACATCCAGCACCTTTATACTAAATGTTATTAAATCGAGTAATTCTTAAAATAGTCCTTCGACTTTTTTTGTTTGTCTAATTTATTCCCAGCCTAATGGATTTGGCAATTTGTCCCCCAACTATTTAGCATTTCCAGTTTAGTCACTCGACTTTTTATTTTGTGCCCATTTTAGTCCCATTAAATAAAATATATGGACTAAATCGGCAATATAATGAATATTTGAGGGATTAAATTGAATATATTAAATAGTTGGGGGACTTAAGTGGCTAAACTGAGTAGTATAGGATTAAGTTGTTCCAACTTGAGTACTGGAGGAATTGTTTTTGCAAATTACTCTATTAAATTCTTTAAATAAACTGTTGATCTTCAAATGAATGAAGTTATATGTTTATCCAGGAAAAGCTTTTAAATTCAAGTTCTGCTTCGGTCAATAGATTTATGAGATATCTTGGAAGCAGAGACGCTTTAAATTGCATTTTATATCCATTTAAGAAATGTCAGACCCGACATCGGCCCTTGTTGACATATGCCGCAATCTCTGAATTTATTCATTTTTGTACCTAAATCAAGTCTTGACGTTAGTTAGACATGATGATTTCTTGGCTCCTTTTTATCAAACCAATGATGACCTTATCTTTTATTTATTTTTTATTTATTTTGATGAGTTATGCCAAATATTTGTTGAATATATATTGATCATAACTTACTCTAAAATAATCAACACTATTTTTCTTTTAGTATTATCTTATTCTTATGTGAATAATAATTTATTTTTTTATATTGGGAGGAGTGAACCAAATGGGGACTCAAAGTTTGGCTAGATATACCAATTATCAAAATTAGTTTCAACCCAAAAGCTTGATGCCAGTTTGTTTGTGTATAATGAACAAAGCATGAGCAAGCAAGCTTAAGATATCACAAAATCAAAGCACAGATGAATACTCGGATCTATGTGGAAAATTCAAATTGAGAAATCACAAAGGTACGAGGATTGGTTATTATAGAGAAAATGCGGGTAAATTACAGAGATAGATTCCCCTAGTATTCTTTCGTAAATGTATCTATATAGGGGAGATTAGGGCTCTCAAAAAATTCCCAAAACATGATCAAATAGTTGATCCTCACTTGGGGCTCTGCCCCCCATGGGATCCCCAATGGTGTCTGTTTAGCGAACATATACAAACTGTAATAACCTCTTCCACCATCATGAAGCTTTAGTCCTACTAAGTGGGGTCGAATACATGAATAATTTGTTTCCCCTGTGCACGATCAAATATAAACCTTTTCCCAAGTCTCAAATAAAAAAAATCATTTCTAACACTTTCTTCCCATACTCAAGTCAGTTTGGTGACGGCTTCGAAGGTTCTAGCATTGCCCGAACCATCTATAATCTGCATTCTCTATACTGATCTTCCATTGGAACTACTTTGACCTTGTATGGATGGACTCCTGCTCATTCACCTTGGCAGCCTCTTCTTTATGACAATTTGTCAATTAGTTTCTTCTTTGTTAGCCAACTTATGCCAAGCCTATAATGGTTAGATTGATTTAGAGGCAATGACTAGCAATTATGCCTGTTTTAATAGAAAAAATGTTAGTATTGCACATTTGAGTTGCTTATTTCAATTAGTACTATTATAAAAAATGAAGTGTCCTTGTCATATTTTGTATCCGCGGCTCGTACTTCTGTTTGTGCTTTCCAAAATTGATATCAATCAAGGAACAACATATATCCCATTTCAAGAGGAAAAGCTATTTTCATCATATAGTTCAATAAATCTTGATTGATATGAAATCTAGATGGGATTTCTCTTAGCTCTCCAAAAAATATCATATTTAGTTTATAAAACATACTGAATCTTTTGAGTGCAGGAGGAAAAGAGAAAGATGGTTTCATCTGCTTTTGGAGAGGACTACGCTGGCAAAAGCCATGCTGCTCGTCTCACCGTTGAAGAGCTTAAATATATATTCAAGATTGATTGACGCTCCCGATTGGCCGAGCTTGTGTGGCCGGGCCCGCTTTTGCATTCAGCCAGCCAATCAGGAAGCACAGTTGGAGCAAAGCATAGCTCATGAGTCATGAATGTATTTTGGGGCTTTTTATTTATTTATTTATTTATTTATTGTTGTGGGTGTTTCAAATGCCATGAAATGATGGGGGGGATGTGGCCTTTTAAGCTTGAGGTTTGTGGGTTGGATTTATAGCTCCAGTTTGCTCATTTTCAGGCATGTCCTCCTCCACTATTAGATATGTACTGCTGATTCTAAAGGATAATTAGATCATTAAGTGTTCTTTAGATGTGTAGATAGTTTTTTTCCATAGTATTAGTTTTGCCTTTGGTTCAGTTTGTCTCTTTTTATGCATTTATGTATTTTGTTGGAGCAATGTTAATATATATATATATATATACAATATTTTCCTAATTTATGGAGACTTTCTAAAAAAGAGAAACATCTATGTTTTTTATAGATTAATTATAGTAAATGAACAATTCATGAATTTATTTATGCTAATGAAAATAGATTTTTATGTAATTAGTGCTCTTAGATTTCTTTTCTTAGGATAATTTAAAATCACAAAATGATATTTTAATATAATTAATAAATATATCAAAGAATAGAAATGAATAAAAAAAATGTATTTAAATTATGTACTTAATTTAAAAATTAACTCTATTTTAACATTTTATTTGCTTTATTTTTTATTTATGATAATGCAAAATATGAATTCGCAATTTTTTCAATTCATAAGATTTGTAATCGGTTTAATGAAACGTTATATATTATATGAAAAAGGCAATTAAATTTAATTATTTGTTAACAATTTATTAACTAAATAATTGAAGAACAAATTGTAATTAATAATTATTTAGAGATTGTGAATGTGTTAATGATTTGGTATCTTATTTAAAATATTTCAGATGAAGAGATGAGATGCAACTTTAAGAGGAAAATAAATAAACTTCTTAGCAAACTTAAAATAATATGGTAAAATATATTATGTAAATAATGTTGAGATCTCTCTATGAATCAAATCAAAAATATTTCCAAACAAATAATACAACACAAATATGCAAGAACAAAACAAGTAAAGCACAATTTACGTGGCTCAATGTAAACACCTATGTCCACGAAGAGAGGAGAGAGGAGATGAAATTTTAGAGGAATAATACAATTAGGGTTTCATAAATCCTTCACTCAAATGCATGAATCACTTTGTAACTGCTCATTCACTCGAGAACTTTCTAAATATAGAATTATTTTTTATTTTGTGAACTCAATTATGATAAAATCAGGATTTCGAGTAACTTTTAAATTTAACCAAACAAAATATATCGTTGCAAATAGTATATTTTTATGATCGTAATGCTCAAGTTTCGAGACAATCCAAATATCTCTATATTAATTTGGAAATTTTTAAACATAAAGAATTAAAAAAATAAAATATAAGCTTATATTCAAAAATATAAATCCAAATTTTTAAAGCCCACATTACATTTTTGCAGGAAGGGTCCGCGCAGGACCTTAACGCATCCGTTTTCAACCACGAATGACCAAGTTAATTCGGGTCACACCTGTTGACACGACCCGGGCTATGCTTTAGTCAGAATATTTAATAATAATCCAACCACATAGGAGTTGACCCGAACTATAATTTTTAAATGAGTATTGTTATACTTATAAATTAGTATAATGTATCAATCCAATATATAAATAGATTATTAATTGAATGCACTTTTTGATAATAACTTACAAAATTATAAAAAAAAAAAAATTTTAATTAATCCTGAATAATTTTTAATATATATTCTTATATATTTTCCTTATTCAGCCTCAGTCCGATATAATGTATTTTTAATTGAGCATTACTATATGTAAATTCAATGATTGAATAATAAAATATGTTTGTTTACTCAAAAATATATATCAAAAAAAAATTTAGAATCAATAGAATTTTTTTTTTTTAATTTTTACGTATAGATCCTATAAAAAAAAAAATGCATTCAATCAATCTAATTATACATTAAATTAACAAATAATTTTGAATATATATTTAGAGATCTATACCATTTCTCTAAAATCTCTGCTCTTTGCTTTTAGATTATTTTTTTAAATAATAAATTTAGAATCATACATAATACACTAAATCTTTAGTTCACAAATATACTAATTGTTTTATAATATAATATGCATAATTATAATTTATAATTAAAATAATATATTTTAAAATAAATTTAATTTTTATTACTCTAAATTTATATCTCAAATTTTTAGTTCAAAGTGAAAAATAAAGCTATTTGTATTAAAAAAAAAAAAAAAAAAAAAAAAAAACTCGCAGATGCTGCATCCAACCAAATATATTTAATAAAATTTAAATATCATTTCAAATGCAAATTTTAAATATATGTATTATTTTAATGTATATAAATAAACGTCCAAATTTTATTATTTTTATATTTTTTAAGAGAATATTTAAGAGTCTCTTAATTTATTTGCTTTTTTACTTTTTAATATAATTGAAAATAATTCTCTTCGAACAAAAAGATTATGACGAAAGGTAAAAAGTCGACTTGCCGAAGTGACGCATCAGAGAATCTCAGCCAAGACAAAAATCCTTAAAACTAATATCCCAATCGAAAGCATAACGAACCAGAACTGCAAATCAACAGAAAGAAGCATCGTCGATCGATCCATCCATCGATCGATCGACCCACACGAAGAGAATCAGATCCTAGCGAAAACGCATCATCGCATTTACAAGACGATCAGCGCAAATCGGAGAGAAAGTAGAAAGAAAGAAAAACCCTAGAAATAGGGATCGCCGTCGTCAAAGTTGAGGGCGTAGCTGAAGGGATCATACCGAGAGCTGAATCGCTGGCGCCTGCAAGATCTCCTTCGAATCTCGGCCCTCAGCTTCCAATAAATCCTCCTGACGAGCCTCCGCCGTAGCCCCGCCGGCGTCTTCGTCCCCTCATCCACCTCCATTTCCGCCGCAATCGCCATACTCACAGCCACACCCATCATCTCATCATCCCTCTTTCTTCTTCTCGTTAATAGAAACAAAGTCTTTAAGCGGAAATGGCAGAAAAGCGGAAATTGCGGAAAGCGGAAAGTCTCGCGGCTTGGGAGAGAAGGTACCGCTTCTGCTTTCCTATGGCGGGCATTAAATCTGAAAGTGGGCGGAGATAATGGCACCGATAATCGATTTCTCTCTCCGTCCTCTCTGTCTGTGATGCTAATTTCTCTCTCTAGGGTTCTCGACTGCAGAGCGGCGACTTTGGCTTCATTCCGAAAGTGGAAGGGAAGGTCACATGGGGGGTGGATGGAAGAAAGAGCTTCTTTTTGTTATTTTCATTAATTAAATTACTTTTTTTCTTTTTTAATTATTTTTACATCCGCTCAATTATTTAATTTTTAATTATATTATATATAAAATCTTTTATGCTCAAAAATATTCATCATCTTATAAATCTTGTTGAATTTCAATTATATAATTATTTCATATTTATAGCATATCTAATAAAAAAAAATATTGTTATACTTACATATTAATATAAGTAGATGATTGTTAGATGACTGATGATATATATTTTTTTGCAAATAGTATTTAAATAATCATATTTATTTAAGCACGAAATTTAATATTTTTTTGTGATTTTATAATTAGGATTAATGTTGGCTTCAAGTCAAAATTCGTACCACTCTAAATTAAATTTTAGAGTCGAGTCAATATAATTTTGAGTTCGAATTTTAAATTTTGGGTCAAATTGTCATTAGAGGCTTGCACTTTCTAATTTTTATTTTTTTAATAAAAAAAAAGAAAATTAGCATTTTTTTATTCTTATAATTTTTCAAAAAGAAATGTTATTTAGACTCGTTGATGTGATAATCAAAAAATTCATCCAATAAATTTAGATATATTTTATTAATGTATATTTATTTATATTAGAATAATACAAATATTATTTTTAAATTTTGTATTGATGCACCTAAAAATTTTATTGAATAAACTTTTTTAGATGCCAAATCAACTGATCTATATTTCTCTTTTTCAAAATAACTTTTATTTCATTCCTCGGATACTCTGACGCGATTCCTTAGTTTTTTTTTTTCGAAATTGCGCTATTCCTTAGTTTAGAAAAAGAGAATGATTCGATTCCCAAATAATATCTCAAATTGTGTAAAAATAGAACAAAAATAAACTTATATATATATATATATATATATATGAAGTTAGGAAAACAAAATCATAATTATAAAATAGGGGATTTTATATACTTACCCTACACTTTTTTTTAATTTAGACATTTAATTTAGCTTCTCTATATATATCCTGCAAATTTTATATACTTAACCTAAGCTTTATAATTATATTTTTTTATCAACTTTATTTTTATCTATTTATATAACATATATAAATTTTTATTTATATTAAGTTTGTATACTAAAATAAAGTTAGATTAAGTTAAGCATATAATTTTTTTTATTATTTTGTAGAATATATGAAATATCTAAGAAAATTGTGTAAATTATAAAAAAGTTTATGTTAGATATGTAAAAATCTCATAAAATAGTATATTAGTATAAAATATGATTTTACTAGCATAAATATGCATCTCTTTATTTTTAAATTAGATAAAAATAAAGTTGATAAAAAAATATAATTATAAAGTTCAGGATTAGTATATAAAATTTGAAGTATATATATATATAGAAGATAAATTAAATGTGTAAATTAAAAATATTTAGTGTAAATATATAAAATCCCCTATTTTATAATTATGATTTTGTTTTTTTAACTTCATATATATATATATATATATTCATATATGAGAGATAAATATTAAAGGGTAGAAGAGTGTAAGGCTTTGCTGCTTTTAAGGCATGAAAATTTTTTTTTTGAGAAAATTTGTTTTGAGAATCGAAAGTTTTGAAAAAGTGTGCTACTGTTTACCCTGACTTTCTCTCTCCTATATAAATATATAAAAGATGTTAGAAATATTGGAAGGTGCATGTCCTGTAAACTTTGAGGGGTTGTTATAAATTCATCGGTAAGATCTGGATTATGTGCATATCATGAGAAACTTGGAAAGAAAATAGAAAAGTATATAACCATATCCCCAGTGCCAAATTCTAATTTTAGCTTAAAATATCACCAAGAAAGGTTCTAGCATATTGTGCACATGATTGAAAAAATGAGAAAAAAAAATTGTTAAATATCCAAGAAAATTGTAGCCTTATCAAAAGGTTGTCGTATCTAACACATGAAGCATATATTAAATATTCATATTCCTAGATCCTGGCACTTTGCTTATTTTGTGTAAGGAAAAAGATAATTATTGCATTATTTTTCAAGTTATTTATCAATTGATTATTTGTTCTAAGTAATGCAGAGTAGTCGCAGTGAGGAAGTGAAGAAGACACACATAATGCGTGGGGGAAACAAAAAAAGTGTCGTCTTGGGAGAAGATGAAACTTATGTCGAGAGAGATAAAAGAGAATAGAAATGTGGCACTCGCCCCTTAACCGCTAACAATCAAGGCTAAGGAGCGGTGTGCCATTGTAACAACCTGAGTTGTTACCCTAGTCAATTAGGACATACTTAAGTCCTAATCTCAGTCTCGGTACTCTAATTAGGTCATTAGGAGTCTCTCACCAAAGCCTAGTCCAAAATAGGAGTCAAATAAATCAAATCCTAATTTTGGAAAAACCCATAAACCTTAGAAATTAACCTCAAATCAAAAATCAGACTTCGTCATTGCACTCATTGCCCCCAAATTTGCTATGGTGATATTTTGGTGGCAATCAGGAAGTCATCAAAATTTCATCGAATATCTTAATAATATTTAAATACCTATAAAATGAGAAAATTAAATACTCGTCGGAATCGAAATCCGACTTTGTCGTTGCTTTCCTCACCCCTCAATTAGCTAGGGGTGAATATTTGGAGATTTTTGAAAATCATTCAATTAATCAAATTAATTAATAAAAATTAGTAAATAAACAATTAAACTAACTAAATTAAATTCTCATATAAATAAAATATTTTCCTTTTCTTCTTCCCTAAAAATCCCTAATCGCACGCCATACGCCTCCATTTACCCAAT
This sequence comes from Gastrodia elata, assembly GCA_016760335.1. Taxonomy (NCBI): domain Eukaryota; kingdom Viridiplantae; phylum Streptophyta; class Magnoliopsida; order Asparagales; family Orchidaceae; genus Gastrodia; species Gastrodia elata. The sequence continues at coordinate 5,343,774 of CM028672.1, read as the reverse complement.
CGAGCGACCGAGCATCTCGTGCAGCCCATTCGCTCGATCGCTCGCAAGGATCGCTCACCTCTCCTCCCGCCACACGTCCTCCTCTCCTAGGAGCCTCCGCCGCCGCGCATCCGGCCTATCGGTGTGTCTCCCGGCCTCGCAACCTCAGCCCCCTCTTATTTCCTAAAGGACCGAAACATTCATTCTTAAATTTCCTAGGTGCATCCTCTTCTCTCCCTCACACGACCTTCCTCTTCCGGCGCAAGGAGGAGTAGTGAATCATCCATTGCCGAGCTCTGCATCCCCTTCGTTTGGAATGTGAGCTGCTGGCTTCGTCTTCCTTCTTTCAACACAGTCTTGGGCTGCTCAGCGTCGATCCCCTTATCCCTTGATGGATGAGGTTGTCTACTCCTCTTGGTGAGTTGTCAACTGGCTGGCTGTGCAAGCCGAGCCCCTCAGCCCTCGACCCTCTCCCGCTTTGGCACAGCAAGGAGTCGCTGACCCTCCTCCAAGTGTCAGCCGCCTCCTTCCTCTTGGCGCCGGTTCTCCCAGCTCCGTCGTCGAGCAAGGTACCTCATAAACCCAAAAGTCGCGAATCGGGTACTTATCCTGATTCTCCTATCAAGTGTGCATTGCTGTGGTGCAAAAGTAATAAAGTTCTATGTGACGACTTCAATATTGAGAATCACTAAACTCAACATTGATACGTCACCACAATACCTAATACTAGATTAAAAAAAAACTAATCCAAATCATTAGATATAATGTTTGGCCAAGGATTTAGAAGAGGATCTTAAGTTAAGATGGAGGAGATTTTTATGAAAATGTGTTATACGAAATACATATTAAAATGCGATACATATAAGGACATGTGAGAATATAATTTACAAGCAATTAATATGATAACTTGCAATTTTAGATATGAAATTTCTAAATATTTAATATGTAAAACAAGAGTCTATAATTTGCCATAAAAAATATAAGTCATTAAATTCTTAAAAATTTCGGTATAATTTCTACTGTAATTGGCTAAATAAACACCTGCAATTTAAACATACAAGTCTTCCATTCCAATGGAAGATTAAATTTAAAGAAAAGCAACCTAAAGCTAATATAAAATCAATCTATTACGTAGGATTATTTAGTTTCAGTTCTAATATAAAGTCAATCAATTACATAGGATTTGCTCATTTATAATTCTAATATAAAGTCAATCCGTTACATATGATTGCTTATTTCTAATTTTAAAATAAATTTAATCTGTTACATATGATTGCTTATTTATAATTTTAATGGGTTTAAAGTGAGAAAACACATATATAATAATTATCTATCCTGAGGTATACACAATTCAATTATCACTTAATATATATAATAGGATAAGGAGAGATTCTCAACTTAAACATGTAACTATTTTCCAATTATATATATAAATTTAGTATACAACTAATTCCAATTTATATTCAAAGTAAGTATGCAACTAATGATTTAGTTAATATTCATTTATATACTTTCATCCATTCATCTCATCCCAAGCATTTTAAGTATATAATTAAAATCCAACATAAGCATAGTAAATATGAAGTAAATAACTTTAATTATTACAAATTATTAATAATTTAAAGGAAAGTAATAGCTCACATGTAAAAAGTTAATAAGCTATATTTGTATTATATTAAAAGTGGAAGTAATTTAAGCTATGCACTTGGTCCATCACTTTTAGCCTCCAAATATACCTGATCTATCATATTTTGGCATTTAAATGTGATAGGGCAAAGCCAAGAAAGAGAAAATCTTGTTATACTAAACAGTCTAAGTACATTTTAAGATTTAGCTAAATATTATATTAATTCAATTGGATACCACTATTAGTTACGAAATTTGCATAAGCAAGGGTGTCAAAAGGTAAGCATAAAAAATGTGGAAAAATGGAAGTAAATAAAATGTAAAGTGAGTAAGAATACTCACATAAATATACATCATAGCATGCAAGTAAAACAAGGATAAAAATATCCTAAATAGACTAGGAAAGAACTAAAGTGCATATGAAAGTAAATGAAGTAAAGTATGTATATGTTCAATGAACTTATGCTAAGTAAGTAAAAGAGACAGTGAAGCATTAATTGAAATTAAGCAATATATACTGTATTTTAGATGAATTATAAATAAGAAAAATGTAATACTGAAGATAGAGAGTGTAAAGCTTATAAAGTAAAGAAAATAACTTAGACTCATGGTCTAAGACAAATATAACCTAAGACTATGTAAGGAACAAAGCTAAAAAGTTATGATGAGTCTTCATAATCAATAAGATTGTAGAGGATCTCACATCTTATTTAATTAAAGTTATTTTTAGAAAGTGTCTCATTCTGCAGGGACTTATAGAATAAAAAGAAGAGTTAAGCACGTCTGCCTAAATAATACTGGAAAACAGGGTTTCAAATGTAACTTACACTCCAATACTCACCCTCTAAGAATATGAGGATCCTTATTTCTCTAATTTATCCAGCCCTTGGCTACTTTAATTAGCAACCCTATTATTTTAAATATGAAAGTTTTATTTATGCACAAAGTCTTATATGAATGATTCAAATGAAAAATGCTCAAAGCTAAGCAAGCATTCAAGGAAAATTTCAATAATTGCAACTAAGTGATATCCAAAGTTATCTAATTTTAATGATCTACTTAATGATTGGAGCTAATTGAGCTCCCAATTAACTTTGAGATACTGATCTCAAGTTAATTAAAATTAATATTAATAATTAAGTTTTTGAAAATAATGATTTCATTTCATTTATTATAATATAATAAAATAATTTATAAGTATAATCAATACAAATATAAGTTAGTTTAAATCTAGTTCTAAGCCGTAAGATTCAAATAGTTTAACTAATCATGGCTTAGGTGACTAATAGGAAATGATTGATGTTATGAAATTATCAATATAAGAAATTATAAGTTTAGATTTTAATTCACTAAAACTCACTAGCTAGGTTGTAACTTGAATATTTTATTTAAATCAATTACTAATCTAACTAAGTTATAGTTCAAAGGATCAAATTGATCAAGTACTAATCTAGTTAATCTATAATAAAATGAAAGGGTTAAAGTAATTAAGAGATGGGATTTAAGAACTACAAGTTCTAAGTATCCAAATAGTTAAAGTTTAAGGAATTCAATAGTATTTCTAAATTACTCTAAGTAAATTGGGATTCTTATTACTAGTTCTTAAAAAAATCAAATGAAGACTTTAGGAATTAGGATGAATAAACTAGACTCTAATCTAGTTACTAAGGGTTAATCTTAGTTGATTCAATAGTCTACATTTACAATGGCATTAATGCTAATTACTCTTAATGGATGTGACAAATAGTTTTAGGGATCAATTACAATTCATATTTAAATTAATTCTAGGGTTTTTACCTTAGGGTTGAAAAGTGAATCAAGCACTTAGCAATTAATTTATATAATTAAAAAATGAGAATTAAGCTCAAACATAAGTAATCTAATTTAACATGGGAAATAATAAATGTGACATGTTAGTTATCCTAGGATTTTATAAAACCTAAAACATGCTATCTAGGAAATTAAAATTTATCACAATAACACTAATTAAGAGTCAACAACCTAAAATCACTAATTATTGTATAATGGAAATGATTTATATATAAATGAAATCTTTATATCATAAGGAGAAAAATAACGCTAAGTATGTCAATTTTGGACAACGTTTGAAGTTTAGGATTTTCGGGACTCCTAATTAGGGCTAAAAATGATTAAAAAATTATGATTCAAATGTTAAATTTGATTTCATATAAATTTTCCTGATATTTTTCTGAGTGAATTGGACTATTTGATCATCTAATTTGGATATTAAATGATCAAATTAGGTCACATAAAATGAAGAAATTAATTAGTAATTAATTAATTAATCTTAAATATTAACTAATTAAAATATTTATTAAAATAATAATTAAATTGCAAATTGTTGATCTACTCATTTTTGTGATCAAAATGATATATAATATTGTATTATTTGGTTATGTATATTTAAAATTATTATTGATATAAGATTTAAATTTAAATTTAATTTATTTGAATTAACTTATTATATTTTTATTTTTGTTGCTGTCTACCACGCTTTGACAACTAACAGCTCTGAATGAAGCAGCTCAAAAATTAATTCGACGATAGGACTGAAACGGCTGCCGGTGGGCCCCAACAAGACAGCGGGAGAGAGTCCCAATTCGACAGTATGGGCATCAATTCCCAAGATGGACCGGACGGTCCACAGCGTGGTTTGCTCTTGTGAACCGCACAGTGTCGCGGTTCAGTTGAATCGCACACTGTGAACCTTTCTTCCTCGTCGAGACCGGTAGGGGATTGATTTAGAGTTTACTCTATGTGATGACCCACTTAAGTAGTAATAAATGAAACTCTTAAACATCAAGGTGCTTTTTTAGACAACGGTGGAGTTCTTGATAAGAACTACAAAGTTAAGCGTGCTCATGTGGGAGCACTCCTAGGATGGGTGACCTACTGGGAAGTTATCTTCTGAGGGAAAAACTGTGAGACCTTTCTGGCCAAAGCGAACAATATTTGGTGCTTAAGAGTTTGGACTGTTATAAATGGTATCAGAGCAAACCATAGGGTGTCAGATAGGTGCTAAGTGCCATACAAGGCAAAGTACCACTTCATGTGAGCAGCCTCTTGAACCCATGATGGTTAAGGTGCTACATGGTTGTGGGTACCTCTTGTGCTTGTAGGGGTCACCTCTAGTCCTGTCTACCCAATGGATGGTTCTTGGATCTGTGTGTGGATACTGACGAGGACGTCAGTTACTTAAGTTGGGGAGATTGTGATGACCCACTTAAGTAGTAATAAGTGAAACTCTTAAACATCAAGGCGCCTTTTCGGACAACGGTGGAGTTCTGATAAGAACTCCAAAGTTAAGCGTGCTCATGTGGGAGCACTCCCAGGATGGGTGACCTGCTGAGAAGTTATCTTCTGAGGGCAAAAGCGTGAGGCCTTTCTGGCCAAAGTGGACAATACCTTGGTGCTTAAGAGTTTGGGCTGTTACACTCTATCTCCATCGTCTGGTGGTTTCACGAGGCATACAACCTATCAAATGAAAGCTAGCGAAGAGATCTAGCTGAAGCATTCAAAACCCCTAATCCTCGAGTTATAAAATATATACAAAATTAAAGAGGAAACTATTAGGTTAACTAAATAAGGAAAACAAATTTAAGCTGCTTTAAAGTCGTATGGATTTCAACACTTCTAAAAATAAATCTCTAAATCAAGTTCACTAAACTTAGGTGTATATATATTGAACTAAAAAAAAGATCAAGGTAAGGTATTAGGGAAAATGGTACCTGGATGCGCCGACTGAAAAGGTAGAGTTCTTAGGAGGCTCATGAAAATCCCTTAGGAGTCGCCTAAGCAACGATGAGCTTCTATCAGAGCTTTTGGGAATGATACACCAAGAAAATGAATGAATACAGAGTAGAGGGCAAAATGAAATCATCGGCGCACTCGTACCCCCACTTCCTCCGACAGAGGTACAGTAGTAAGTAAAGTGGGAGAGATGTACAGTAGCATGAGATCTGGCCGTTCGTTCGAGAAGTAAATTGAACAGCCATATTGGATTTACTTTTAAAGTGAGTTTAAGACCATTGGATCTCGACCCTAAAATGCTCTACAGCCCAGATCTCAGCAGCTCGTTGTCTCGTGTGCTGTCTCACACACGGGATCCGCGTGAAATAAGAAAATGAGCCATTGAATAATTCCTTAATATATATAATTATTTAATTTATAAACTTTATTTAATTATTTATTTAAACACACCTTATTACTCAAAATAAAATAACCAAATGCACTCCCAAATATCCCAAAAATCTCAAAAATTCACCCTTACCTAATTGAGGTGCGAGTAACTCAAAAATGAAATTGGATTTTTGATCGGAGGTCAATTTAATTAACTTATTTGTCTGAGTATTTAATTATTATTAAAATATTTGGAGAAAATTCGATGACTTCCAAATACTTCCAAAATACCACCCCTAGCTAATTTGGGTGTGGTGAGTCCAATAATGGACTCCATTTTTTATTTTGAGGTCTAAATAAATTAGGCATTCTCAAAATTATCAGAAAATAAGGAAATATTGGAAATTGCCAAATGATCTTCAAATTGCACGAAAATTGAAGTGGAGGCTCTTAATACTATTATAAGACTAATTGAAAAAGGATTAGAGTCAAATAGGTCATTAATTGATGAGAAACAACACTATGATTGTTACATTCTAGTAGCTAATATGAATTGTTTTAGTTTTTCAAATCCAAAATTCCTTTGAACTTGTTTTTGTAATGAAAGTAATGTCTCAACAAAGGATCCAAGTTGAATAATAATCCTAAAATCAGAGAAACTTTTCTTTTTTTTTATAATTTGAGATCTCAAAATATAAGTTACTATTTGAATATCACTACAAATTTATTATATATATATATATATATATATGAACTCCACTACTATTTTTTTCAATGGGATTACGTGTAGAAATTGAAGTTCATTATTAAGCAAATTGGATAATTTTTGTAAGAAAAACTTAGACCATAAATTGAATGAATTCAGTTATTTACAAAATTCAGCTTGTCATCTCATACTTACATCTTAAACAATATTCCGTGAATCACAAAGAGGTGGAATTAAGTTGAAGTTGGATTCCAGCATGGCATGAAATTTCTATAAAGCAATTTACTAGGAAGATTAGTCGCATATCAATTAATACTTTCTTTCCTTAATTGCATACAAATGGTTAACAATGGATGTTGTATATTTCATTTGCACTAAAACTGATCAAAATGAGGAGATATAATTCAGAAGTTTAGTGAGAAATTATTGAAATTATTTAAAAATAATACACTTTTATCTTAATAAAAATACTTAAATCAAATCGATAGAAGTAATGAAGGAATGAAGTTTAAGAATGCTAATAAAGAACCTCTTATAGTGAAATTAATGACTATCAAGAAATTCAGAATAAAGGTAGAAAGAAGCAAGATGCATATTTAAAGGATTCTTTCATGAATAAAGCTTTTCTTTTACTTTTTTTTTGTGTGTGTGAAGGAATTACTAAGAATTGCTTTTTTAACCAATAGAGATGTGAGCAAGAGTGGCTTTTTATATGAAATTTTAAGATACTTTAACTTTTTAAAAGATATTATTAAGAGAATAGTCTTTTATTTTAGTAAGTTGATTGATTAGTGCATGCAAGTGCAAATGTACCTCAAGTTTTATAATAAGAGTTAAGTATCATCCTCACAAAGATTTGCTTAATTTTGATTTGCTAGTCACAAATTCTTCATTTCAAATTTTTTTATTTAACTAATTAATTCAAGATTTAAAAATGTATGTTTTAATTTAAATGATCAAGTTCTTAATATAGCTTGGGAAGCTGTGAGTTCTTAATGTGCTTATTTTATTTGAATCATAGTTAAACTTCTATATTATTAAAAGCCTTTGAACTTAAATTTTAAGTGTGAGGAAAGATCTCAATTCATCTTATTTATTAAAATATTTTGACTTTTGTGTTAAAGTTGCCACTCATTGCTTATCAATTTTCATTATGCTTGAGGATGGTAATGCCTTGGAATCATGAACGCTTCTTATATCGACTATGTGGCTTAATAAAGACATAAAATGCTTTGTTATCAGATTAATGATGGACATATGGTATAGAAGACAATTGATATGCTAAGAAGATATGTTAAGGGATAGTGACTTGGGCTTACACAAACCAATGATGGATGAATACATAAGAAAAACTAATTGAAAATATGAGAGAAGCATTTTTATTTTTATATTATTAAACAATACAACAAACTTATATACTTAAAGGGATATTTACTTACATTATACCTAAAATCTTATGATATACATATTCGATACCCAAACTTAATATTTACCATTAAAGTACTTTCACCTCTTCATTTCTAAAGTGCATGCCACCACTTATGTGCTTATAATTAAAAGAATCCTAAGATTTTTGAAATGATAGTTCATTATTTGTAAATATTAAAGTCTATTTATAGTAAACAGCGGATTGAATGGTAAAAATAGCGAATTGAATAGTAAAAATAGAAGATTGAATAGTAAATAACAAATTGAATAGTAAACACCAGATTGAATAGTAAAAATAGCGGACTGAATAGTAAAAATAGTATATTAAATAGTAAATAGTGGATTGAATAGTAAAAACAATGGACTGAATAGTAAAAACAACGGACTGAATAGTAAAAACAGCAAATTTAATAGTAAAAATAGCAGATTGAATAGTAAATAGATGATTGAATAGTAAAAATAACAGATTGAATAGTAAAAATAGCAGATTGAATAGTAAATAGCAGATTAAATAATAAAAACAGCAGATTAAATAGTAAAAATAGTGGATTGAATAGTAAACAACAGATTGAATAGTAAAAATAGCAGATTGAATAATAGTAAATTTGCAAGTTGTTTAGTAAATTTTTGAACCCTTAAGTAGGGGCAAAATGGTTATTTGCCCAAAATTTAGGTTAAGCATTTTGAACTCCTAAATTATCTTCTAAATCAGTAAAACCAATATTAAAACTATATTAGAATCTTTTAAGTGAATAAAATTAGCTTTTCACTAAAATTGGTTAAATCCCTAAATCTTTTCCTTAGGAAATTCAACACTCCATTTTAAGACTATTCATAAATTAGAGCTAGATCATAAATTAGATTTCATTCATTAAGTAAATGGGTTACCCCATGGATGAAACCTTAGTTTTATTAGTTTCTATATTTTATAGTTTAATTTGGATTATTTTGTCTTTCAATATTAGATTTAGGATAGGAGATTCATCTGATTAAGTTTAATTTGCTTAATAGGATTGCCTTAATCATTAGTTCACATTTAGATTGAAACCTAAATCTTAAGTCTTATCATTTTTAGATATATGATTAAGCCCAATCTCGTGGTATTTAATACATAATTTATAGTTTAGTAGATCTTGATCAAATCTTAGATAGAATGTCTAAATTCATTTAATTAGGACATTGTAATTTATTTCTTAAACTTGTAGTCATTCTTGATTGAATTAGATTAGAACCTAGTCAGTTCTAATCCTTTTAGCTTATAAGGCTGTGCTTTCAAATTACACTCGATAGTAGGAATTGGAGCTATCGAACTTGTGTAACTTGGAATAGTTATAATGGTTAAATTAGATAACAAATAATATCACTATATTTAGTAGAGTCACATTGCTTATCATTTGATGTTGTGCTACGTATTCCTTGAACTTGTGCTTATTTTCCTTAAATATATCATATAAGAAAAATATTGTGCATGAAAATGAAAACTTATAATATTAGAAAAATATTATATTTGGGTTCAATTCATTACTCTAATAAACAGGGGTAAGGAGAGATCAGGATGCTTAACAATACTCATTGATGAGTGTGTGTTAAGCTTGGAACCTACTGAGTCTTATAAATGTGCTTGACTCCTCAGCTATTTCTGAAATTATCCACTGAAACAAAAGTAAAATAACTAAAATATTTTTGCATGTGCTAATACTGCCTCTCAGTTCAGTTATATATATTTTCTACCTATGCCTTCTTGTTGATGCAAGGAGAAAATTTTCTGTATATAATTCTACTTATGCCTCCTTGTTGATGCTAAAAGAATTATAATTTTTGTCATCTTAGCCTCCTTGTTGATGCTAAGAATCCTTTTAATATCAGCAGGCTAGATGATGCCCTCTTATGTATGGCAGTTAATACACAATAGTTTCATTTACAGTACTTTTTGATTTCAATTATATATTTCAATTCACTTTACTTCACTCCATTATTCCACTTGCTTTACTTATATATTTTAGGATGCTAGACTTGTTGTTGCTTACTTATATGTACCACAGTTAGATTTATCATTTTCAATTTACATATGTCATATGATTATTAGTATGTTTAAGTTTAAATTTTTCTTTCAGTACTTTTATTTACTGTATTGCATATGTATGCCCTACCTTGTTTAGTTTACTTGAGGTGTGCTTTTGCCTCAATTTTTGCTTAGTTATAAATAATACATTTATAACTTAATCATATCTTCCTTTTATGTTTACTTGCTCCCATACAAAATAAATGTTTTATTTTGATTTAGAGTAAAATAGTGATATTAATAAATGCTTAATAAATTATTTGCCTAAAATGTACTTAGACATTTTGTCTAATAAGATTTTTCTCTTATTGGCTCGGGCCCTGGCATTATGAAATTGATAATGTCAGAATCTGAGCTGTTTGGACATCCAGTACCTACAGTAGAGCCACTTCAGAAGGAGCTTCTGTCCAGAGTTGAAGAGCCTTAGTTTTGTCTTTTCTTTAAGTAAGGATGAGCAATATTATTCTTTTATTTAAGTTTATTTAAAATTGATATAATAATTCAGATATTGTATTTTCTTTTACTGTATTATTTTATTTTGAGTTGTATATCATATCTATATTATAATAGAACCGGATATATTATTTTACCTTTCTTGCTTCTGTACTCTGAGATGTTATTTACTTAGTGATTGATTTTTTTTTCTTATACCCTGAGCATATCCTTCCCTTATTGGTGGATTAGAGATTTTACTTAATCCAATGATAACTGAGGGATTTGCGAGAGTGGCACACCACCCTTGATCTAATGACTGTGGATCTGAGGGCAGGTGCCACAGCCATGCTGGGAAATATCTCACTTATCATTAGATTAATGTGTGATTCCTCAATCCACTAATAAGGGAAGGATGTGCTCTGGATAATGCAGCAAAATCATTCACTAAGTATATACATTCATTAGAGTGTGGATGCAAGATACTAAAATATGCTACATCCAATCCATCATAATACAAGTAAGAAGTAAACATGCAGCTTAAAATAAAATAGTACAGTAAAAGAACATACATAAATATTTGAATTATTATAAATATTAAATAAGTCTTAATAAAAATGATAAAGCTCTCATTCTCACAAAAATAAAAGAGAAGCTAAGCTAAGGATCTCCAGTAGCAGCACACTCATCCTTCTGAATCAGACCTTCAGAAGGCTTGACTACCTCGAATAACTCAGAATCTACCATTATTGATTTCACAATGATATAACCCTAGCCAAAGAAAAGAAAATTCTGGTTAGACATATTGTCTAAGTACATTTTAGGATATCATTTTTTATGAATTTTATAATATCACCATTTTACTTAGACTATAAAATAAATAAAGCATAAGGGTGAAACAAGCATACAAAAGGATATGGAAAGTTACAAATACAATATTTATAACTGAGCAATATATGAGGCAAAAGAATATACCTCAATATTAAGTTGTGCAAGGTTAGGCATATATATATAAATATAGTAAGAAAAGTACTTGAAAAAAAGATTCATCCTAAATATGGTGATTATCATATGAAATATGCAGGTCTAAAAGCAAGTAAACAATCTATGATAAGTATAAGTAAGTAATAAGAAATCTAAAATTCTATGGGTAAGTAAGCAGGTAAAGTAAAGTTGATTGAAGTAAAGTATAATAGTAAATGATAAATAGTAGACAGTAAATAGTAAATAGTAAACATGTATATAATGATTGCCATATCAGAAGAGGGTTAATTTAGCTTACTATAATAAGTATATGTATATATTCCTAGCATCATGTGAGGTTAGGCCAAAATAACATAACAGAAACTGAACTGAAGAGGCAGTAATCACAAATTCAGTAATGGTCTAGTTATTTACTTTACTTCTGTGGACATATCCAGAAGTAGTTGAGGAGTCAAGCATGTCTACAAGATTGTTCAGGTTCCAACTTAACACAACACTCCTCAATGAGTAATATTAAGTAATTCTTATTTCTCCTTACTTCTGTCTAGTAGGGTAAAATGTGCAAGATCAACAAGTAACTGAACCCTATACAAATGTTATCCTAATTATTCTATATTTTTATTTCATACAATAATGATATCTTGTATGACATGTTCAGGGAATAAAGCACATATTACAAGGAATGTGAAAGCCACAAGTAAGTCAATAGTAAGCAAGGGACTTTACTGTATATGGTGATATCAGTTGTTACATACTAAGCCATTATAACTATTCCAAGTTACACAAGTTCAGGATCTCTAATTCCTACTATTGAGTGTAACTTAGATCTATAGCTTTATGAGTTAAAAATAATTAGAACTGATTAGGTTCTAATTTAATTTAATCAACATTGCCTACAAGTTAAATAAGAAATCAACACGTCATATTTGATGAAATTAGACGTTATAAACTAAGATCTGATCAAGATCTACTAAAGCTAGGGATTATGAATTAAACATAATAAATTATAGTTAATCACATAATCCAAAGGGTAAAGCCTAATGATTAAAGTTTAGTCTAAATATGAACTAATACTCAAGGCAAATTTATTAAGCATAACCAAGCTTAATAGAATGAATCTATTATTCTTAACATAGAGTTAAAAGATAAAATAATCAAAATTAAAGTATGAAAATCTAAAAATTAATAAAACTAAGGTTCTATTCATTAAATAACCCACTTTATTCAACAAATGAAATATAATATAGTATCTACTCATAATCTTAAGAAAATATCATAACGTGAAGTGTAGATCCTAAGAAGCTCATAATAAAGGATTTAAGGGATTTTAAGAGTTAATGATAGTTATTATAATTTATCTTTATATGCTATCCTAATTTACTCAAAGAGGTGTGTGATTAGGACTAAGTTAGAAGTATTGATTTTATTTAAGAGTTTTCAAGACTTAAAATAAGAATTTTACCAAATTACTTAATTATGAGGTTAAGGGTTCTAAATTGATTCCAAATCACTTTTATTACTGGTTTTAATAATTTAAATGATATTTTAAAGGCTAAGAGCACTTAACCTAAATTTTGGGCAAAATGATCATTTTGCCCTTACTTAAGGGTAAAATACTACTTTTTAGTTAAGGGCTCCAAATTAGATTTTATTAATGTCAAATGATTCTTTACTGTCTAACATGAAGATAGTCAGTAAATACTTCAAATTTGAACAATTATTAAGTCTTATAAGACTAATTTAAAGATTTTAAACCTATAAGGGTATTTAGGTAATTTCACTTATTGAAATCTAAAAATTCAATTGATTTATTATTGTCTACTGTCCAAGGATTCCATAGAGTCTAAGAACACTAAATTTTGATATCTAATGATTAAGTTATGATCATTTCAATATTATGGTTCTATTTTTTTATCAAAGGGGTCAAAACCTAATTTTTCCATATTCAAAAATCACCTATAATTTTATACAAAGCTTAATTTTATTAAAACTAGGTTCAAATTTAATATATTTTGGCCCCATTAGGGTCCTAGGGTCCTTAGAATGCAAAAAATGTGAAATTTCGACAATTTCAAACAGTTATGAGCACTTTCAGAGAGTTCTGGGCGCTATGGTGCGCTGTAGCGCCTGCTTTTCTGAAGCGCAGCCGCTGCGGCATGCTGCATCGCTTTCGGGCGCTGCCCCGGTAGTGCGCCGCAGCGCCTGAAGGCGCTGAGGTGAGCTACAGCGACGGAACTTTCAGGCGTTGCAACAGATTTCAGCATTGAGGCGCATTTAATTTAATTTCATCAAATTTATATGCTTTATCACAATATAAGCTCCATCAAAGTTATTTGTCACATCAAATTAATATGCTGCTACAGCTCATTGTGGCGTGCTACGATGGATTCAACCTGAGACTCGGGAGCTACAACGATGATTTTGCCTGTGTGAAAACCATAATCGGTCATCTTTCGGGCTCAAATACTCTCAACATAAAATACTTCATGTGCGGTGCCATATACCGATAGAAAGGTCTTTCCAAGAACTTTTTATCGATACTAAAATTGGCACAAAACAATTATTCTAACTATGTAAACAATGGAGTTTAAAATTTAAGTATGCAAAAAGGAGGACAAATAGAGCATTTCATTTACAAAAAAATTAATACCTTAATGAACTTTAATGTCTTCCATACTCAACCAAAGATTTCTAAGGATGCAAAATAAGCATAGAATAAAAATGAAATAGACATTGAATCTATTCAATGGAGGAAAGGGAAGTACCTTGGCTTGGAGAAGAGAGATTTCTCTAAGGATCCTTCAGGCTTGAGAGTTTGAGAGCTTCCTTCAGCAACAAGCATAGCAATGGAGGAAGGAGAAGAAGTTTGGGAGCAAAGGAAGGAGAATGAGGGGTTAAGCTTCCTTCTTAAAGGAGGAGAAGAGGGGAAGGCTTCATCATGAGCTCTCACATTAATAAGGAGGGAAGGAGAAAGCTTCCGCCCTTGCGTGCAAATGGGAGAGGCATGGGCGCCGAATGCAGGGAAAGGAGGCGTACGCAGGATTTAGGGAAAAGAAAATAAAAAAAGATATTTAATAAATTCTGATTTATTTTATTTTATTATTTATTGCTTTAAAATCAGATTTTATAAATGTACTCCGAAAAATTTTAAAAACTCACCCCTAGCTAATTTGGGGGTGAGGAACGCAACAGTGAAGTTAGCTTTTGATTCCAACGAGTATTTAATTTTCCTATTTTTTGAGATATTTAATTATATTAAAATATTTGCGAAAATCCGACGACTTCCAAACATGTCCAAAATATCACCCCAAGCTAATTTGGGGGTGAAAAATCGTAATATCGAAGTCAGGTTTTGATTTCGAGGTCAAATTAAATATCTCAATTTTCTAATTAATTAAATATTATTAAAATACTCGACAAAAGTTTGACGACTTCTGATTGCCACCAAAATATCACTCATAGCTAATTTGGGGGCAATGAGCGTAATGAAGAAGTTTAATTTTTGATCTGAGGTTAAAATAATTAGGTTTAATTCTATGATTCCTAAAATTTTCAAAATCAGGATTTGATCCATTTGACCTCTAATTTGAACTAGATCCTGGTGGTGAACTACTAATGACTTAATTAGTACACTAAGATCAAAATTAGGACTTAGATTAGTCCTTATTGGTTAGGGTACCAACTTGAGTTGTTACAAGAAAGTACTTGGCAATAGCAATGATGGAGAAGAAGCGCATGGTGATGGGGAGTTGGATCATGCACAATAAAAACAAAGAGCTCAAAAAATTCTTATAATTGACCCCATCTAAGTAGGATTAAGGCTTTGGATTATTTTTATTATTGGTACTATTAGTATGGCCTATTATTATTACAATATAAAGACTCATTCATATAGAGATCTATTTCAATCAATATACATAAATATTTCCCTTTTTCTTTATACACACATAAATTAAGATGAGAGATAAATTAATAATAATAAATTTTGAGTGAAATAGGGCAGCAGAAACCTATGTTTTGAGTTGTGAAAGAGAATAATCATTATTTTATGTTGAATAATGGAAGAGCTGCTATTGTTGAAAAGTTTTAGAGGCTCTTTAGCTGTTCTTTTATAGGTATTTGTGTGCTGTGTTATAACAGAATAATTATGTCACATTGATCGTTACAAAGAAAATATAAGATGATAGTTTCTTAAACATCACCTCTTACTTGTAATTTGAGCATCATGCAAGTGACTACCTTATACAAAGAAAGCAAGGCTCCATACTTTATTACTACTAAAACCCAAAAAGTATAGAGCATGAACATAAACATACTTCCAAGAATTAGCATAATAAAAAATAACACATATTTTGCATAAAATTAGCTTTACACAAAGAGTATAATTGATTCATAAATTATATACGAAGGAAAAATAATATTTGCACAACAAATAAAATTTTTTTCGAATCTTAAGAGAAGAAGCAAAAAATTATGTGAAATTAATGATAAAATATTAATGAGAAAAACGTAGTGAAAATGTATTTAAGCAAGCAGATGATATCGATCTAGAGAGAATAAAAAGTAATAAATCCTGAAGACATATGAAAAGACAAAAATTCTTAGCAAGTAAGAAAATATAAAGAAAAAATTATTGGCAAGTAAATAAAATAATGAATCTCATTTTAGATTGCCATACAGTATATCATAAGTAGAAAACATTGCTCCTTAAGAGTTACAATCACTATCCTCATAAATAATCTCACACATTTTCCAAGTAATAATCATAATAACACACATTTTGCATAAATTTGGCTTTGCATAAAGAGCATAATTAATTCATAAAGTGTATAAAAAAGGAAAAATAGTATTTGCACAACAAATAAAATTTTCTTTCGGATCTAAGGAGAAGAAGCAAAAAATCATGTGAAATTAATGATAAAATACTAATGTGAAAAACATGAAGAAAATATATCTTTAAGCAAGTAGACAGCGCCGATCTAGAGAGAATAAAAAAATAATAAATCCTGAAGACATAGGAGAAGACAGAATTCTTAGCAAGTAAGAAAATATGGAAAAAAATTATTGTCAAGTAAATAGAACAATTAACCTCATTTTAGATTGGCATACAATATATCATAAGTATGAAATATCGCTCATTAAGAGTTACAATTGCTATTCTCACAAATAATGTCACTCATTTTCCAATAAACTTTGATACTATTCACGTCAAAGTGATGGACATCATAACACTAATTAAAACTTCATTAAAAAGGCCTAAAAGGAACCAAACAAAGCAAGAAATGAGGAGATGATCCACCGACCATCTCTTCTTTTCATAACATAGTTGTCGTCAAAATATGATAACCTAAAAAATATCTTCATAATCATTAGTCATGATCATAACTCAATGATCATAACTCATATTTCAGTCCATCAAATTAATTATTATTAGCTGTTAATTAGCCTAGTATAATCTCCTCTCCCGATTCTCTCCGTGCACTTCCTCCTCTGCATCCCAAAAGAAATGAGTGTAGCAACCCATCACATAGCTGGTATTTAAAACTTTTAAGAAAAAGAGAAGAAATATAATAAGAATGAAGTCCCATCAACTTTATTTTTTTGGAGGATAAAGAATTTTAGAATTAAAAAAAAAATGAAAAAAAAAAAATCAAACAACAATACCAAAGTTCAACATGTTTAACAAAATAAATAAATAAATGTCAAATTTCATGAATGCAAATATATGAAATTGAAATTAAATGATAATATTACTGAGTTTCTCAATATAAACGATGCTGCAGTAGCAATTCAAAATAATAACAGTATACAAAAGAACATTATTAGGAAGCTTAAATATTTTCTCAACTATTTAAGATGCATCAAAAAAGTACTAACATACATAATAACTCATTGGAAAAGTTTAGTAGAAAGCAGAATGTGATTATTAAACTACTGAAAATAATTCAACAGATGTATTTTTAAGATTTGATAGAGCGTTGCTACAAAACTAGAAGTAAACTGAAATTTTAAAAAAACTTTGATATTTACTAAATTATCACACATAATTATTCAAAGTTATCTACATTATGCATCAACCCGTCAAAAAAATAAACCTAAGCCGAAGCACTAAAAAATAAGGGGAAGAAGAAGATGAGCCTACAAATGTAAGTAATTGTGCTGATTTTAATCTCCAACCCTTGTAATGTCCCAAGAATACAACAAAGCAAATAAATGCCTATACAAAATAAACATAAAGTGCAAAGAAATTATTCAAAATTCTTTAAGAACAAAAGCTAAGCATATTAAAAAAGTAAATTAAGTACTTAATCCAATAAAATACACATGAATAACAGAGATAAAATAAAACAATTCATTGAGGTTCCAATGAAGGATACACATACTTCAACAACAGCAAAATCACATATTATCAAAATAAATTACATCGCCTGGGCTTACACGAGACAACCTTCCATTAAATTTAATACATTCACAATTCAATAATGGAACAAATATTAATTAATTTTGTTTCAATTAGCATTTAATTAATAAGTTTCTTTTTCTGCTCAATATCAGCACCTCCTGTATATATAGCTATATTTAGCATCAAAACTATTGAAAAGTTTTAAGAAATTAATACATTCACAATTCAATAATGGAACTAATATTAATTAACGTTGTTTCAAATGCTTAAGCCTTCACACAGAAATAAAAGAAGCAATTATGATGCCTAACCTTCACTTCGCTCTTTTTCATTGTTTTTATGGCTGACCGATAGAGGGAAGAAAAATGTGGCTTTAAGAGGAAATGAGATAAAACGTCGGCTTTAGGATAGAAGATTGCCAAACTTTAGGGCATAAGTGTAGGTGTTGATTTGGCAGGCTCGACAAATGAAGAGGATGGCGATATCGGCGATCTCTTTCGGCGAAGGGAGAGTCGGAGGAGAAGGATCGGAAGATCGGCGCCTGCTTCTTACGTTTTAGGGCCTGAGCAAGATAAAAGCTTTACAGAAAGGAATGGTCTTTTGAATGAGAAGTTGTTATTGTAAAAAGAAAGCCTCTCGTTTACTTAATATTTGTCTCTCTCCTATATATATAAAAAGTTAAGAAAACAAAATCATAATTATAAAATAGGGGATTTTATATACTTACCCTAAACTTTTTTTAATTTACACATTTAATTTATCTTCTCTATATATATACTACAAATTTTATATACTTACCCTAAACTTTATAATTATATATTTTTATCAACTTTATTTTTATCTATTTATATATTAGATATAAATTTTTATTTATATGAAGTTTGTATACTTAAATGTAGTTAAATTAAGTTAAACATATAATTTTTTTTATTATTTTGTAGAATATATGAAATATCTAAGAAAGTTGTGTAAATTATAAAAAAGTTTATGTTAGGTATGCAAAAATCTCATATATGATTTTACTAGCTTAAATTTGCATCTCTTTATTTTTAATTTTAAGAAAAATCTTTATTGGCCTAATTAAATTGTAGTTCAAATTTTACTTATAATATATTACATAATTATCTTTTTTTAATAAAATTTTAAATATATTTTTAATAGATAATTTTTATTTTATCTTGACAAATAATATTTAAAATTTTACTATTAAGCAATTGGTTGTGATTGAATAAATAATTATTATCATTAAGAATATATAATTACTTATGTTTTAATTACGATAATTATATAATTTGTATTACTGTTTTTATGTTATACTAATATTAACTTTTTTCTTAATAATATATATTATTAAAAAGAAATTAGCAACGAATATTTTATAAATTTTATTTTATTACTTTTAAAAATAAAGTAGAAAACCACACCCACAGCATGTCAGGAACCACGTTCTTGACGGCCACTGTGGAATTAAGATTGAAAAATGTTATTGAACTCTCAAATATTTCCTAATAAGTATGAATGATTAATATTTAAAATTTAAAATATATATTTTTATGAATCCTACAAATAAAATTAAATTTAATGATAATTTTATAGAAAAATATTATATAGCTCTCAAGTATCTCTCAAAAAGTATGGATGACTACGATTTATAATTTAAAAAATATATTTTTATGGGCTCCACAAGTAAAAGTGGATTTAATAAAAATTTTTTATTCTACTTAAATATTTAAATCCTAATCATCCATAATTTTTGGGAGATATTTGTGACTATATAGTAATACTCAATTTTATATCCCATTAACTTATTAAATTCTAGTCAATACTGGGAAATTATTGTTGAAATTTGGATTTAGTCACAACAAAATGAATTTTGTGGAAATCGATAGAAAGAAATAGATTTCGTTCAAAATCGATTCCAATTGAACGAATTGTTTTCAAAATCGATTCGAACGATTCAGAAAGCTACTGTCATTGTCAGAGAAGACATCTTCGTTCACTCGCTCACTCACTTCTTCTGCGTAATCTCGAGTTACGCTCGAACTCGATAACGTTGTTTCTATATATAAAACTAAATCTCACTTTACCTAAAAATAAATTTACATTACTCTCATTTTAATTAAGCCAAAAAAACCTCTGTATTTATATCTAATGTCTATTTTCGGTAAACTTTTAAATTATTTCTATTTTAAAAAATTATAATAATAAATTTAAAACTAAAATTATGAAAAATAAATATTTTCTCGTATTTTTTTGGAGTTTTAATTATATATATATATATATATATATTAATTTATATATTTTAAAATCTAAAAATTATAATAAATAATTTATCTCAAATTATAAAATCATTAAATTAACAAAGAGGGATTTAGGGGGTCAAATCATGAGAACTTAAGGAATTTAAGCAATTCAGAATCTATTTCAAAAAAGATTCAACATTTGAGAATCTTTTTGGCATGCGGCACTTTTAACATAATCTCTAGTGGCTCAAAGAAGTGAACTGTTCGCTCAATTTCGGTAAGATATTTGGTGTGGCTTACAATTTTGAAAATGTTAGGAATCTATAGAATATTTGCATATATTTTTTTATGGCTATTTGAGAGAGTTGTGGACAGTCTAGTGGGAGGTGTCAGGTTTGCTTATGTTTCGTTGGATGGATATTGATGGCACAAACAAAAGCAGATTTTGATGAAAAAAGCTTAGGTGAATTGTAACAGATGATACTGCAAAAGCAAATAGAAAAATGAAAAAATAATTTAAGATAGATACAAAGATTATCCACACATTTGGTTTTTGAATGTTAAACACTTTCGAGTCCTTCGATTGTGCACACCGAAGAGAGTAATGATTATCACTCCACCTAGAAATCTCAAATCTTAGCACACTCTCCGCAGTGGAAGCGGTGACTTAGTGCGCTCTCCGATTGAGGATAAGGGTTGCGTTGACGGTTACCAAGCAAATCCGAAATCACAAAACCAATTATATAAAATCACAGCACATGCATGCAAAGACAGTCAAGCACACAAAACATCCAAACACAGAAATTACATGGAAAACCCAAGAAAGGGAAAAACCACGAAGCCACACCACAAAAAAATACACTAGAAAACTTGAAGACTACAGAGTTACAAAGAGCTTATCCCTTAACTGGAAATGTACAAGCTCTTACTCTAATATGGAGAGGAAAGGAAGCAGCCGCCATCAGGAGTCTCCTCTCTAACATGCAAGAGATTTCTTGCACATTAGCTTCTTTAGGGCTTCACCTTGGAATATCCTCATCACAGCAAACACATAGCCTCCAACTGAAATGTCAACCTTGTAAACTCCTCCCAACATCTTTGCTTAAATACTCAGCTCAATTTTGGGCCCTGAAAGATCCAAAATGTCATATGCTTTACTTAGGGTGTAACCTGAACTGGAGCAAAAATATGCCAGGCGCGACGTAGCGCTCGTGTTTAGAATAGCCTGCCGCTGCGGCGCGCAGTAGCGGTTGCGTCTCGGGATGGAGCCTGCTGCAGTGGGCGGTAGCCCCCGCCGTTCGAATCGCTTGTGACTTGGGAAGGACATGCTGCGGCGCACTACAGCGCCGATTTTCGCTGCGGTGCGCGGTAGCGCTATTGTTGTTTCTGGACTTTACTCATTGTTTCGAATAGCCTCGAAACCTACTGGAAATTCATCGGAGCACCATTAGCATCTCCATGATGAATTAAATGGTCTCCACAATATAACAATCTCCCACTTATAGATATTTAGGAAATCACCTCCTCTTCTATATTTAACTCTTCATTGTCTTCTTATATTCTTGTCAAGAACGTAGTGTGGCTCACACCCACACTCTCTCTTCACGTACCGAGGCCAATTGAAACTGCACATAACTTCAGTTTCTCCAATGTTACTATTTTTGTAAACATATCAACTAGATTCTTAGAAGTGTGGATCTTCTTTAATCTGAGCTGTCCTTTTGCCAATAGGGTACTGATGAAATGTTAACAAAGTTATATGTGCATTATCCTGGCATAAAATGATGCATTCTTTGCTAGGTGAATTGCGCTCATACTATTATTGTAGAGCTTCACATCCTCCTGCTCTTTGCCCAATTCTGCCAAGAAACTCATCAACTAGATCATCTCCATTAAAATATTGCTTATTCATTTTATCATGACAAGAATATTAACAGATTAATTTAACAGATTAAAATCAACAAATTTATAGAAATTATTCTTCAAATCACGTACAAAATTATTCTTAAATTTTATTTCAAGTATCATAACTTTGAGCTTATTTCCATTAAAATATTGCTTATTCATTTTATCATGCAAATCACTTTATTAAATTGCAATATTTTCATATAAAAGTGTGTGACAAGAAGTAATGATATTTCCTCTCCAGTGTTTATCTTTGAAGGAAGAAATAGAAATGTAACCTGTATAGGTAGAGCTTACTAGTAGCTCACTATGAAATAAGGAGGGATCTAGCCCTTATGAAAATAGGTAGAAGATCTAGAGAAAATATACATCATTTCACATCTATAAGATGGGGCACTACCGACGGGTGGTGATAAGCTTCCATGGCCAATAGGTTTTACCTGTTAGATGATGAGTCACATTACTCAGCTTTGTGTCACAATTTACTTTTAATTGAATTTTTTTTCTTACTAGATGCTTTTTAAATGTTTAATTTCATATCTAATATACAGGACAAGCATGGTAAAATTTACAGCATTTATTTTATTACACTTTAATATGAAAATTTAATTTCCTTACCATTTCATTTGATTTACACCTATTTTAAGATGCTAGAAAATAATTCTTAATATATAATTTTTGTACTCCTGCTTGATTGGCTTTGTTAATAATTATTTCAGGTTTTGAAAACTAAAGCTTAAGAAGATACTTACTTATGAAAATCTTAAAAGGATAAGTGAGATTGTAGTGAATATATTTTATTTTATTATATAATGCAATAATAATTGAATTTATATAATTTTATAAGATTTACTCTATGATGAATAAATAACTTATAATATTATTATCCCATTCTTTATATTTTTAAATGACGAGTTTATTATTTAGAAATTCTAAAACTTGATCACTCAGTCATACAGTTTTGGTATGAGAGCAAAGTTTGAGAAAATCTAAGTAATAAATTCAATAGAGCCAAATTAATAATATTAAAAATTTAAATTATGGGATATAAATTAAGTTTGAGAGCTTAGTAATAATTAAGCTTAACAAATTTTATTTACTTCTTTTCTCAGGAAATGGAAAGTCATAATCAAAATAATAATAATAACTCTTCTCATGATGATGTGGTTCAGCAAATTATACATAATCATAATGAACTCATCTCTCCAAATTCAGAGGCAGGGTATCCATTTAATAAAAATGAAGCAAATCAAATGTTACAATTTATGATTATGATGGCATAATTCATAAATAATCAACAAACTCACTTCCAATCTCTTACTTTAACTTAAATGAGAAATTAGAGAATGCGATGATGGTATTTTTCAAATTACAATCGCCTGAATTCAATGGAATAGTAAATCCTTTTCAAGCTGATGAATGGATTCAAAGAATTGAAAAATAATTTAAGCATGCTAAGAGTCCTAAAGATCAAAAAATAGCTTTAGCTACTTATCTTCTAGCTGAATTAGCTAAGAAATGGTGGAAAACTGTAAAGGCAACCACATTTCAAGAGAAAACTGAAGAAGAAATTTCATGGCTTGAATTTGTTAATGCCTTTCTTAATAAGTATGTGACACCATCTGCAAGGTAGTCAATGAGGAAGAAATTCTTGAATTTAAAGCAAGGAGGTCACACGGTGATAGAATTTGAAGAAGAATTTACTCACTTATCAAGTTTTGCTCCTGAAATGGTGGCAACAAAAGATGTGAGATGCCACTTATTTCTTAGTGGTTTGAGAAATTATTATCAGCACATCTTGACTCTTCTACAAATATCAAAATTTCCCCATCTAATGGAGAAGGCAAAATTAATGGAGATTCAAGAAGGCCAAGTATATCAGAATTATAAAAGGTTAGGATCTTTAAACTTCACTCAAATAAGAAGACTCATTTTAAGTCACATCAAGGAATACTTCACAAGATTTAAGGAAACACTCCTCCTCACCTAAAGGAAAATTTATATGCATATTATGTAGAAGAATTCATATTTCGAGCAAATGTATCACTAATTTAGATCAATGTCATCGACGTGGAAGAAGAAACCATCTAGTTAAAGATTGTCGTGCAAATTTTACAATTAAGGGGCATTAAATTCCTAATGATGGAAGAAAGTAGCTGAAGCACCAAGTCAACCACAGAGTAATAAAGGAAGCAATATTGCCTCTTCTATTAGAAACCCTCTTACTCAGGCCAGGGTCTTTAATTTATCTCAAGCAGAAGCAAAAGAAAAGCCTGATGTGGAGACAGGTACTATATTACTTGTCAATAATCCATGCACAGTTCTATTTGATACTGGAGCGACACACTCTTCTATTTCTTCAAATAATGTGCGAAATTTATCATTACCAGTAGAAATACTTTCAAATTCATTCAGAGTAAATTTACCATCAGGAGATCATTTTGAATCAAATACTTATTGTTTGTGTAAGTTAAAAATTAATAATAGTAGTTGGGAAGCAACATTAACCATCCTTCCTATCACTACTTTTGATATTCTAATTGGATTGGATGAGTCATAATAGGGTAATGATTGATTGTACTACAAAGAAAGTATGTTTGAATAAAGGAGGAAAGAAATTAATATTTGTAGGACAAAAGAACGTAGTTGATAGTCTTATCACTGCAAATAAAGCTTCAAAGTTAATCAGAAAGAGATATTCAATATTTGTAATCTTACTTTTAAATTTAGAGATCAAGCCTAAGACTCTTGAAGAAACACTCATTGTTCATGAGTATGTTGATGTATTTCCTAAAGAACTTCCTGATTTACCACACAAAGGGAAGTAGAATTTTGAATTGATTTAATCCCTGGAACAAATTCAATTTCTAAGACACCTTATAGAATGGTACCAAAAGAATTACAGGAGCTTAAGGGTTAACTTCAAGAATTATCTAAAAAAGGTTTTATAAGACCAAGTAATTCCCCTTGGGGAGCCCTTGTATTGTTTATTTAGAAGAAAGATGGAAGTTACAATTATGTATTGCTTACCGTGAACTTAATAAGGTGACTATCAAAAATAAGTATCCATTGTTAAGAATTGATGATCTATTTGATCAATTAGCAGGTGCATTAATATTTTCTAAGATTGATTTAAGATATGGTTATCATCAACTTCGTATATGAGAAGAAGACATACATAAATGCACTTTCAGTACTCATTATGGACATTTTGAATTTCTAGTAATGGCTTTTGGTTTAACTAATGCACCTTCATACTTTATGAATTTGATGCATAGAATTTTGAAACCATATTTGAATTTCTTTATTATTGTGTTTATTGATGATATACTCATTTATTCAAAGAGTATTGATGAACACAAAGAACACCTTAAGATAATTCTAAGTCTTTTAAGACATAACCAACTATTTGCAAAATTTTCAAAATGCAAATTTTGGTTGAAGTTATAGTATCATTTATGGGACATAAAATAAGTAAAGAAGGGATATCAGTTGACCCAAATAAAGTGAGTGCAATCAAAGAATGGCCACAACCTACTTCAGTTACAGAAATTAGAAGCTTCTTAGGTTTAGCAGGATATTATCACAAATTTGTTAAGAACTTTTCTCAAATTGCAGTTCCTCTGACAAGGCTTATTCAGAAAGGTGTACCTTTTATTCGGGATTCTTCCTGTTAATTAGCATTTCAGAAACTCATGGATTGTCTTATATCAACTCCTATTTTAGTATTACCTTTAGAAGGAAAAGACTATCAAATTTATAGCGATTCCTCAAGAAATAGTTTGGGCTGTGTGCTTATGCAAGAAGGCAAAGCAATAGCATTTGCTTCTAGATAAGTAAAAATTCATGAAAAGAACTATCTAGTTCATGACCTAAAACTTATAGGTATAATATTCGCATTAAAAATTTGGAGGCATTACTTATATGGCATAAGATGTAAAGTTTTTACAAACCATCAAAGTTTAAAATATATATTCACTCAAAAAGAGTTAAATTTAAGGCAATACCGATGGTTGGAATTAATCAAGGATTATGATCTATCTATTCAGTATCATCCAGGAAAATCAATTGTTGTAGCAGATGCTTTAAGTCGCAAAGTAACTTCTCAATTGCATATGCTAACTTCTAATCCAATCTTACTCCAAGAAATGAAAAAACTCCAATTAGAAGGAATTTTACCAACAGATGTAGTATTATTTCAAATGAGTATAGAGCTGTCACTACTCTATGAGATTAAAGAAGCTCAGAAGATTAATAAAGAGTATGAGTAACTAGTTGCATATATTCAAGAAGAGAAACATTTATAATTGAAATTAGACTCAAATGGAAACATTTGGTGTGGATCTAAAATTTGGGTACCTAATAATTTTGAGTTAAGATCAAAAGTACTATAAGAAGCTCATTATTCTAAATATTCAATTTGTCCAAAAAAATAAGAAGATGTATCAAGATTTTAAAATACACTTCTAGTGGTCAGGAATGAAAAGAAATTTAGCAGAGTTCATATCAAAATGTGAAGCATGTAGTTTAGTAAAGGTGGAGTATCAAAGACCTAATGGATTATTACAGCCTCTACCAATTCCTGAATGGAAATAGAAAAATATCTCAATTGATTTTATAACAAGTTTTCCCCATTCAAAATCAAGTAATAATTCAATTTGGGTAATTGAGGACAGGCTTACAAAATCTACTCATTTTCTACCAATTTGATAAAATGATTCAGTAGAGAAATTGACTAAATTATATCTTAAGAAAATAATGAGATTGCATGGCATTCCTAAGACTATCATATCTGATCGTGATAGTCATTTCACTTCTAGATTTTGGAAATTGGTACAATAGGATCTAGGTTCTCAATTATGCTTGAGTACAACTTTTCATCCTCAAACATATAGGCAAATAGAAAAAATGAATCAAATTTTAAAAGATCTTCTACATTTATATATTTTAGATTTTGGAGGAAGTTGGGATGATCATCTTCCATTAATAGAATTTACCTATAATAATAGTTATCAAGCAAGTATTAGAATAACTCATTATAAAGTTTTATGTGGAAGGAAATATATTACATCTTTATCCTAGAATGAAGTTGGAGAAAATAAATTAATGGGATCAGACTTAATTTTGCAAGCTACTAAGAAGATAAAATTTATTCAGCATCAAATGAACATAGCTCAAGATAGACAGAAGCAATATTATGACTCAAAACATTGACATGTTGAATTCTATGTAAGAGATTATGTTTATCTTAAAGTCAGTCTGTATTGAGGAATTTTAAGATTTGGAGTTACTGGAAAGTTAAGCCCAAGATCTATTGGTCTGTTTGAAATAATAAAACGAATCGAACAAGTCGCTTATCAACTCCCATTACATCTGAGTTTGATGCATGCCATTTTTCATACTTCATCTTTGAGAAAGTGCTTGACAGAACCAACCATGAGAATTGAAGTGGAAGAAATTGATCTTCAACCAAATCTTAGCTTTATAGCTGAACCATAATAAATTTTGAATCGAGACATTTAAAAACTTTCAAGTAAAACTATTTTTATGGTAAAAGTCCATTGGAATTGTCGAAAAGAAGAAGTAACATGGGAAGAAGAATCTAGTATGAAAAAGCCATATCCTCAATTATTTGATTAAACCAATGTAATACTATATTTGAGTTTGAAAATAAATTTGATATCGGGGCAACATTCTTTTAAGTTGGAAAGATAGTAATATATATTTATTTTAAATATAATTAATTAAATTTTATTATTAAATTTAGTTTTAATTATCTACTTATTTTTATTTCATATTATAATTATAGTAATGTTAGAAATAATCTTAAGAAAGATTTGACAAAATTTGAAAATTATTTTACATCCGAAATTTTCATGGTTATTTTAATGAGAATTTAAATTAAAATAATTATTTAAAAATGTGTCAGAATTGAAAAATTTTCGATATTTTTGGATTCAAGATGTCGAAGTAAGCTAAGGGGAAAAATTTCATAATTTTGAAACTATTTTGAAAAAATAGTCTTATATATATATATATATATATATATATATATATATATATATATATATATATATATATATATATATATATATATATATATATATATATATATATATATTGTAAATTTTTGGGGCTACTTTCTGATTAACCATTCGTCCAAAGTTGACATTTTTGGTATCATTGGAATTGTATCGATGAGACTTTTCATTTAAGACCTTAAAATTTAATTTTTATGAATATTGATATTCTGATTCTATCAAAAATTAATTTTAATTTTTTTCTTAAATATATCCTTAGGAATATTTTTATCTTATTTGGAGGAAAATTTATTCCAAGTAAAGATAAATACCACCTCTTAATCTAAACCATCCGCATATTTTGAGCAAATTTGAGCATTTTAATTTAATCATACTTTATTTAATTCATTTTATTGCATTTAAGGACTGGTTGAGGGGAGATGATTTCATCATTTAAAAGTTTTCTTAAGCTATTAAAATACTTCTTATCTCCTATCATCCCTTTTTTTAAAGAGCCTCTCCTTATCCCCACTCCCACCATCTCAAATCGTCTTCTTCTTCATCTTCCCAAATTTCTCTTTATCCTCTAAGGTTTCTAAAGGATCAAAGGTGAATAGATTAAGCTTGCAAAAGACTAAAGTTTTCTTCTTCTTCATCTCTTTCAAAGATAAGATTCATTAAGGTATATATTTCTTTTAATTCAAAATTTTTCTTTTAACTTGATTTTATTAATGAAATCAAAATATGCATACAAAATTTCTTTTAATTTGATTTAGATCTCTTCATATGTATTGGGAAGAATTTTATTGAAAACTTCTCAGAATTTTGAGCACTTTGGGGTTATCATTTAAGTACTCAAAATTCAACAAAAATATCACAAATTTAAACTTATATAAAATTTTTGGAATTTCAAAAAATTTCCTAAAGTTTGAAATAATATAATTTTCAAAATACAGAGAATTCAAATATGACTTTTGGCATGCATATTCTCTAATATATAGAGAACTATATTTGTTTATACATCAACAAAAAATAAGTACTCTAAGTATACCTTTTGGATGATGCAAAATCAACTAAAAACTTAAATTTCTTACTTAAGCCAAAATTAAGAAAAATTTATAAAAATGAAATTTTCATTCAAAAGATATATAATTAATTTACAAATATTTTAATTGCTGTAAAAATATAAATTTTGATATTTATGAATAAACTAAGTAATAAATTTAATTTTTTGGAATATTTATAAATATAATTTCTCCTAATAATAATAATATTATGATTTTTTATAATAAGTGAATTAAGATAATTAATTAAAAAATTTAGATGTTAATTTAATAGATTGAAATTAACAAATTTAAGAAAATTATTCTTCAAGTCAGGTACAAAATTATTCTTAAGTTTTAGTATATTTTAATTTTGAGCTTATTTCCATTTAAATATTGCTTATTCATTTTATTATGCAAACTGCTTTATTAAATTACAATATTATCATATAAAAGTGTGTGAAAAAAAGTAATGATATTTTATTTCCAATGTTTATCTTTGAATGAAAATATGAAAATGTAACATGTACACGTAGAGCTTACTAGTAGCTCACGATAAAATAAGGAGAGATCTTGCCCTTAAAGAAGTGGACAGAAAATCTAGATGAAAGATACACCATTTTACATCTATAAGATGAGGCACTACTGACAGGTGGTGATAAGCTTCCATAGCCAATAAGTTTTACATGTTGGATGATGAGTCATAGGACTCAGATTTACATCACAATTTAATTTTAATTCAAATTTTTTTTCTTACTTAATGCTTTTCAAATGTTTAATTTTATATCTAACATGCAGGGCAAGCTAGGTAAAATTGGCAACATTTATTTTATTGCACTTCAATATGAAAATTTAATTTCCTTGCCATTTCATTTGATTTACACCTATTTTAGGATGCTAGAAAGTAATTTTGAATGGATAATTTTTGTACTCTTGCATGACTCACTTTATTAATAATTATTTCAGGTTTTGAAAACTAAAGCTTGAGAAAATACTCTATCAAATGAACTCATCTCTCCAAACCCAAAGGCAGTGTATCCATTCAATAATAACGAGGCAAATCAAATTTTACAATTTATGAATATAATGGCACGGTTTATAAATAATAAACAAACTCACTTCCAACCTCTTACTTTAACTTAAATGAAGAATTTTGAGAATGCGATGATGGTATTTCTCAATTTACAACTGCCTAGATTCAATGGAATAGTGAATTCTTTTCAAGCTAATGAATGAATTCAAAGAATTGAAAAAGAATTTAGGCATGCTAAGAGTCCCAAAAATCAAAAGGTAGCTTTAGCTACTTATCTTCTGACTGAATTAGCTGA
Organism: Gastrodia elata; assembly: GCA_016760335.1. Lineage (NCBI taxonomy): Eukaryota > Viridiplantae > Streptophyta > Magnoliopsida > Asparagales > Orchidaceae > Gastrodia > Gastrodia elata. Next base: position 5,313,475 of record CM028672.1, on the reverse strand, counting down.
TAAATGGTGGAAAACTACAAAGGCAACCGTATTTTAAGAGAAAATTGAAGAAGAAATTTCATGGCCTGAATTTGTCAATGCCTTTCTTAATAAGTATGTGACACCATCTACAAAACATTCAATGGGGAAAGAATTCTTGAATTTAAAGCAAGGAGTTCACACGATGACATAATATAAAGAAGAATTTACTTGCTTAACAAGTTTTGCCATCAGATTAAATTTACCATCAGGAGATTATTTAGAATCAAATACTTATTATTCGTGTAAGTTAGAAAATTATAATAATAGTTGGGAAACAAAATTAACTATCCTTTTGATCACTACTTTTGATATTCTAATTAGAATGGATTGAATGAGTCAAAATAGGGCAATGATTGATTGTACTACAAAAAAGTAAATTTGAATAAAGGAGGAAAGAAAATAATATTTGTAGGACAAATGAATGCAGTTGATAGTCTTATCACTGCAAATAAAGCTTCAAAGTTAATCATAAGGGGATATTCAGTATTTGTACTCTTACTTTAAAATTTAGTGATCAAGCCCAAGAATCTTGAAGAAACACTCATTCTTCATGAAGGTTTTGCGCTTATTTTAAAGATTAGTCTAGAAGTTCATTATTTAGTGGTTATTCGGGGAGGTTTAGCAATCCTTTTTGAGTAACGCATTGTTCTGCTGCCAATTGTTAACTTTTTTGCGCACGACGATGGGATGAGGGGCTACATTTTCGCTCCAATCTTCCTTGGGAATCCCTTCATTCAAGGATACGGGCAATCTCCGACTGATTAGATATAACGGCGTCAGATAAGAACTTTTTTAGGAGACCCGCATGCAATCTCATGCTTCTAGCTTTTTATGTGAATGTCCTATTCATCCATTATGCAACACCATTTTGTTATGGTTTTCTTGGGACTGTAAACTCCCTTTTGATGCCTCTCAAGAAACAAAACTTCTTAAACTTCATATTACAGTACTTGTTGCCATTATCAGACCTTAAGCACTTAAGCTTTAATCCTATCTCATTCTCCACCAAAGCTAACCACTTTCCAAACACATCAAACACATCAAATTTATATTTTAGAAAGTAAATTCATACCTTCCTCATATGGTCATCAATGAAGGTGACAAAATATGTGGCTTCACCTATGGAAGAAGTAGAAGCTGGCCCCCATACGTTTGTATGCACTAACTCAAGTTTCTTGATTTTTAGATCTCTTCCAACTTTGGAAAACAAAATCTTCTTCTACTTGCCCAGTAATGACTTCAGTCATTGAAGCTACCCCTTTGACTACAGGGATTTCAATCCCATTTCGCTCATGTGGCCAAGTCTCCAGTTGTGATAATCTAGTGATCAAATTTGAGAATTTCTAAATAATAAACTCATCATTTGAAATATAGAGAATAAGATAATAAAATTATAAGTTATTCATTCATTACAGAGACAATCTTATAAAATTACATAATTTTAATTATTATTATAATACATAACAAAATAAAATATATTCACTCAAATCTCACTTCTTCTTATAAGCTCTTCTTAAGTGAGTATCTTCTTAAGCGTTAGTTTTCAAAACTTGAAATAATCATCAGTAAAAGCTAGTCAGGTATGAGTATAAAAATTATCCATTAAAAATTATTTTCTAGCATCCTAAAATAGGTGTAAATCAAATGAAATGACAAGGAAATTAAATTTTTATATTAACATATAGTAAAATAAATGCTGCAAATTTTACCAAGCTTGCCCTGCATGTTAGATATGAAATAAAACATTTAAAAAGTATCAAGTGAAAATTTTTCAATTAAAAGTAAATTGTGACACAAAGCTGAGTCTTGTGACTCATCATCCAATAGGTAAAACTTATTGGCCATGGAAACTTATCACTACCCATCGGTAGTGCCTCATCTTATAGATGTAAAATGGTGTATCTTTCCTCTGGATCTTCTGCCCACTTCCATAAGGGCTAGATCCCTCCTTATTTCATCGTGACCTACTAGTAAGCTCTACCAGTACAGGTTACATTTTCATTTCTTCCTTCAAAGATAAATACCGAAAATATAATTTCCTTACTTTTTGTCACACACTTTTATATGAAAATATTGCAATTTAATAAAGTGGTTTCCATAATAAAATGAATAAGCAATATTCAAATGAAAATAAGCTCAAAATTTAAGATACTTGAAATAAAACTTAAGAATAATTTTGTGCCTGACTTGAATAATAATTTTCTTAAATTTGTTGATTTCAATCTGTTAAATCAATATCTAAATTTATTAATCAACTATCTTAATTCCCTTTAAATTATTCATTTAATAAATTAAATGAAAAATTCATAATATTATTATTATGAGAAATTATATTTATAAATATTCAAAAAATCAAATTTATTACTTAAATTATTCATAAATATCAAAATTTGGCTAAGTAAGAAATTTAGGTTTTTAGCTGATTTTGTCATCCAAAAGATATTTTTAGAGTGCTTATTTTCTGTTGATGTCTAAACATAAATTGTTCTTTATATATAGAGAATATGCATACCAAAAATCACATTTATATTCTCTGTATTTTGAAAATTATATCATTTCAGATATTGGAAAATTTTTTGAAATTTCAAAAATTTTTCCTAAGTTGAAATTTGTAATTTTTTTAGCAAACTAGAAGCACTTAAATGGCATTCTTAATAACATAATCAACTCAAGTGATTAACAGAGAAATTGCCCACAATATAACCAAAATTATGTTTGTCAAATATAAACATCTAACTGTGCTTGAAATAAAAATTATACTAAGCTAAACATCAATAAAATTTTAGAAAAATCTATTTTTAAATTTGAAACTTTTAAAGTTTTATTAAACTTTGAGCATTTAAATGTTAACTTTAAAGTGCCCAAAATTCTGGGATGTCTTAAGTGAAGTTTTTCCCAATATATAGGGGAATCTACATGAAATATTACAGCTTTATATTCTTGGTAACTAAAAAGATATAAAGCTTCAAAGTATTACCAAAATCTTAAAATTTTAGAAAATCCAAAAATTTTTCTAAGTAAAAATTCAAAATTTTTATTATACTTTAGGATTAATTTAAATTTGTATAGAAGCAAAATTATTAAATAGTTTCTTCTAATATCATATAACTAATATATAGGAGAACATATTAGAAAAGATTTCAAGTTCTAAATATGATGTATCTAAAAGATATAAATATATAAAGTTAGCATAAATATACTTCTTAAGCATGAGAAATATTTGAATGAAATTAAGACTTTAAAAATTTAAAAGAAAATGATATAATCATGTATTAAATATTTGCTTATCATGAGGAGATCTAAATAAAATTGAAAGATGATTTGCATGCATGCTTTGATTCTTATAAATAAAATGAGAAAAAAAATGATAATTACCTTAAGGAGAAATTTGGAAAGTTTGATGGAGAGGAGTTCTTCTTTGGATCTCTTCTTTAAGATGATTTGAATATCTTAGATAACTTATTGGATCTCTAGGATTGCCTTGAGAGTAGAAGAGATTTATGGAAAAAGAAAGAGATGTGAAGAAGCTCTTGAAAATGAAATGATAAGTGTTTGGGAAGGAGAAGAATTTGGAAGTGATGGAAAGAGATAAAAGAGATGTGTTTGCTAAGAAAGGAGAAGTTTAAATTGAATTACAAATTCTAAATTTTTTCTCTCATCTACAGCCTTTAAATGTATAAAAATATATTGGATAAGAGAGAAATTAGATCAAATGGCTTAAATAAATCAAAATAAGAATGGATGATTTAGATTAAGAGGTGGATTTTATCTTTATTTGAAATAAAATTCTCTCCAAATAGGATAATAATATTTCTAAGGGTATATTTGCAAATATAAATTTTAGGAAAAGATAAAAATTATAAATTAGTTCATTTTAAATAAATAAATAAATAAATAAATGACAATTTAAATTTCTTACAAATTCAGAAAATCAAAATTTAACAAAAATTAATTTTTAAGGTATCAAATGAAAGGTCTCATCGATACGATTCCAACGATACCAAAAACGTCCAATTTGGACAAATGGATAAGTGACAACTAGCCCCAAAAATTTACAATTTTTTTTTTTTACTATTCTTTCAAAATAGTTTTAAATTTATAAAATTTTCTCTTTTAGCTTATATCGACGTCCTGAATCCAAAAATATCAAAAATTTTCAATTCTGACACCTAAATATTTTTAAATAATTATTTTAATTTAAATTCTTATTAAAATAACCATGAAAATTTTTGACATAAATTAATTTTTCAAAATTTATCAAATATTCTCTAAATTCATTTCTAACATTACTATAATAAAATAATAAAAAGTATATAATTCAAACTTTATATAATAATTAAATTTATTTAATTATATTTGAAATAAACATATATTACAATCTCCCTAACTTAAAAGGATGTCGCCCCGACATCAAATTTTATTTTCAAACTCAAATATAGTATTTTTGTTGATTTAATCAAATAATTGAGGATATGATTTCTTCATACTAGATTCTTCTTCTCATATTGCTTCTTCTTTTTAACAATTCTTCCAATGGACATTTACCATAGAAATAGTTTTACTTCGAAGTTTTCGAATGTCTCGATCCAAAATTTCTTCTAGTTTAACTATAAAGCTAAGATTCGGTTGAAGATTGATTTCTTCCACTTCAATTCTCATGGTTGGTTCTGACAAGCACTTTCTCAAAGATGAAATATGAAAAACATCATGCATCAAACTCAGATGTAATGGGAGTTTAAGTTGATACGCTACTTGTCCAATTCATTTTATTATTTCAAATGGACCAATATATCTTAGGCTTAACTTTCCAGTAACTCTAAATCTTGAAATTCCTAGATACGGACTAACTTTAAGGTAAACATAATCTCCTACGGAGAATTCAATATATCGATGTTTTGAGTCATAATATTGCTTCTGTCTATCTTGAGCTATCTTCATTCGATGCTGAATAAATTTTATCTTTTCAGTAGCTTGTAAAATTAAGTCCGATCCCATTAATTTATTTTCTCCAACTTCATTCCAGGATAAAGGTGCAATACATTTCCTTCCATATAATGCTTCATAAGGAGCCATTCCAATACTTGCTTGATAACTATTATTATAGGTAAATTCTATTAATGGAAGATGATCATCCCAACTTCCTCCAAAATCTAAAATACATAAATGCAGAAGGTCTTCTAAAATTTGATTCACTCTTTCTGTTTGCCCATCTGTTTGAAGATGAAAAGCTGTACTTAAGTATAATTGAGAACCTAGATCCTGTTGTACCATTTTCCAAAACCTGGAAGTGAAATGACTATCACGATCAGATATGATAATCTTAGGAATGCCATGTAATCTCACTATTTCCTTAAGATATAATTTAGCCAATTTCTCTACTGGATCATTTTGTCGAATAGGTAGAAAGTGAGCAGATTTAATAAGTCTATCCACAATTACCTAAATCGAATCATTACTTGATTTTGAACGAGGAAAACCTGTTATAAAATCAATTGAGATATTTTCCCATTTCCATTCAGGAATTGGTAGAGGGTGTAATAATCCATTAGGTCTTTGATGCTTTGCCTTTACTAAACTACATGCTTCACATTTTGATACAAACTCTGCTATATCTCTTTTTATTCCTGACCATCAGAAGTGTATTTTTAAATCTTGATACATCTTATTATTTCCTGGATGAATTGAATATTTGGAATAATGAGCTTCTTTGAGTACTTTTGATCTTAACTCAGAATTATTAGGTACCCAAATTCTAGATCCACACCAAATATTTCCAATTTAGTCTCGTTTCAATTCTAAATATTTTCCTTCTTGAATAGATGCAACTAGCTGCTCATACTCTTTATTAATCTTCTAAATTTCTTTAATCTCATCGAGTAGTGACTGCTCTTGTGGCGGCCCTGCCCCGCCGTGGTCCTGTTAACTCTTAAGTTAACATGATTACGGTGGAGGGGTCACCAAATGACAAGGTCCCCACTTAAGATTGGATTAGACACACATTCTAATCTAATTTAACTAAGGACTTTACCATTCATCCAAAAATACTATCACTAAATGATCATACATGAACTCAGAGTGCGGAAGCATAAAACATAACATCCATCCAATACAGTATAAATACAACAATACAGAATAAGTAAAGTACTCAAAGAGAAAAATAAATCTGTATTATTACAACATTTAATAAGTTTAAAAGAACTGAAAGGAACTCTCAATCTCACTGAAAGAAAGAAAACTAAAGCTACAGATCTTCAGGAACGGGCTCCTCCTCCAATGGTAAGCTCTCCACAGGATCTACTGCTCCAACAAACTCAGAACCTACCATTATTAGTTTCATAATGGTAGGGCCCCAGCCAACAAAACAAAAACTGGTTAGACAGTATGTCTAAGTACATTTTAGGGTAAAAGTTTATTTAAGTTAACTGAATATCACCATAAAAGCAGAACTGAGCAAAATTAGTGCAGAAAAGCGTACAAAAGAACAGTAATAAGTTATAAACAAACAGTTTATAACTAAAACAACTAGGAAGTAATACATACCTCCTCCAAGCAACTGCAACAAAGACAGGTAAGTAAAAGAAAAGTAAAACTATAAGAAAAGTACAACCTAAAATATGCTTATGATCAAACAAATTATGCTAAGTGACATACATAATTTGAACAGTATAAAATTGAAAACACTAACATACTATGTGAGCATATGAAAACAGTAAGTAAAACTAGCATCCTATATATAACATGTGCAGAAAAATTGAAAAACAGTGCTACAATGCAGTATATATAAGTAAAACAGTAACTGTAAACTGAAACTACAGTAACTATATAAGTCACCTGAACTGAACACGAATTCAGCAAATCTTAGCATGATGAGCTAAGAAACTCTGAACTGATCATCACTGAAAACTCTTAGCCTGATGAGCTAAGACAGAACTGAATGTAAGTGTACTTGAATTAGTATAACCATATCAAAATCCTGACTCTATAGTCAGTAGGGCGAGAGTCTATCCATCCTATCACTCGGACTAGGCATGGCCAATAGGCTGTCGGATATTAAACCCTCGAAAGGTTGCCGACCCCGAACGAGTTGATCAAAGAGGTATACTAATCAAGCTACACCTTACAAACCACTTGTGAAATGAACATAATGCTGCTTATAAATAATGTTCCAAATTAACATAAGATATTTATCAAAATATCTTATAATACATGTTCAAGGTATAAGGCTCAAAATCAAGGAATGCGAAGCATCAAAATCAAAGTGCAAGAAACTCTATCTAAAAACACAGGTGATATCCTTTGTTATCTACTTTATTTTTTCTATCTACTCTAAGTTACATAAGTTTCAGAATTATCAATTCCTACACATTCTGTAACTTAGAATCACGAATCCTACTAGTTGAAGATAATTAGGACTGGCCAAGTCCTAATTATAACTTAATCAAAAGATGACTATTTGGTTAAAATGAATAAATCATCGACCTAGTTTTGTAATTTAGTTCATCCCAACCTCATCTTGATTAGCCAAATCAAGATGAAAAGATTAATAATTAGACTCCAGATGATGGGGTCTAATTACTTAATCTAAAGGTATAATCTAAGGGTCTAAGTTTAGAACCCAAATCTCACAGATTAGGTTAAGGCAAATCCTAATTATAAATCAATTTCATTAGGATGGATCTCTATTCTTAGTTCTAAAGTTTAAAGATCAAATAATTATTTAATAAACTAAGAAAATCTATAAATTAGAAAACTCAAGGTTTCACCTAATTGAGTAACCCAATTTACTCAATAGATGAATTCTAACTTAAGATCTATTCCTAATCTTAGGAACTAAGGCTCTTAATTACTAAGATATCTTTCAAGACACACATCCTAACTAATGTTATAAGACTTAAGGATGGGTCTAAGAATGATTAAAGAATGAGAATACTCACTTAGGACTTAGAAATTTTCTTAAGGAGCAAATTTTGAGATTTTAATCAAAATCTAATTTAGACTTGAATTTGATTAATTTCAGTTCTAAATCATTATATTTACTGATTTTAGTGATTAGAAATTGAAATTAGGGCTTTTAAAGGCTAAACCCTAAATTTGGGCAAAATGACCATTTTGCCCCCACTTAAGGGTTCAAAAGATCAAATTTTGATCTAGGGCTTAAATTCTGAAATTTTTTTTTGGAAAGTGATTCTTACTGTCTAATATAAGATTAGACAGCAACTAAATTAATTTTGGGGAATTATTAAGCCATATGAGAGCAAATTAGTGAATTTAACTCATAAGGGCAATTTAGTAATTTGACTAAGTGAAAGTTAAATTTTCCTTTAGATTATAGTTCTTTACTGCCTAAGCTTTCCATAGAATCTAAATTTGTTGAAATCTGATAAGTATTGGCCAAGTTATGGCCAATACAAGATCTAGGGTTTAAGGGGAAATTAAGGGATCCTTAATTAAGGGTCAAAAATCATAACTTGGTTAATTAGTGTCCAAATTGAGCAAAATTAGTGGCTATGGTTTATAATTAGTCCACTGATCATAATGACATGTGGTAGGCTCAATTTGGATCTAATTTGACTAAGTTAAGACCTAATTAGGGTTTAGAATGATTAGTGAGTGATTAGCGAAATTAATCACTCAAACACTAATCCAATCTTATAGATTGATTCTAAATGGTTCTATGAGTCCTCTGAAACTTAAATCACTCAATTTGGATTATTAGATTTGCTAATATTCACTAATTAAGATTTAGTGAAATTAAGGGTGATTAGCAAATCTAACTGTTGGATCTAAAATATTTTTACAGATTACTATTAATTAGGTTTTGCTGATCTAAATTGGTGTTTGGATCACCTAATTTGGAGCTAAGATGACCAACTTATGGTCATTTGAAGTTCTAGGGTTAATTAGGGTAATTAGGGTTAGGTCCTAAATGTGATTAGGTAAAAGTTAACCCTAACAGTAAAATGAATACTACCAAAATAATCCTTAGGATTTTCTGATCACTTTAAGACCCATATTGGGTATATTTGGATTAACCTACACAAAGTTATGGTTAAATAAGATTTGTAATATTTTTTTAGGGTTATTTAAATATCATAAATGTCACTATCTTAAATATAGCTCTAAATAAAATTTTGATGATTCCATAATATTCCTTATTTTCTGTTGATCAAAATGGTATATTTATTTGTATAATTTGGATGAGTATTCTAGGAGTTATTAAGGTTTAAAGTTTAGGATTTAATTAATTAATTAATACTGTTTATTTAAATTAAATAAATCTGTTGTTATAATATACGAATATATTTTCGTTTATTAATTAATTATTATTCGTATATATATATACAAATTTATAAATATAATTACATGTACACGTGGCGTTCATCCGGTGGCTGAGGAGACCACGGCGGGCCCCACCTGCCCTAAATCACGGCAGACAATGAAGAGATGGTGGGTCCCACTTGCACAGGAAAGTTACACGTGGCAATCTCCAAACTGACAGCGACTGTGCGGCCCAAAAACCCGCGGCTTGTGATCATGACCTGGACCCGGGTTCAATGATCGGGTCGGGTTAAGCCCGGCCCAACTTAACACGGGCCTAGCTGTCTTCGCCGACACCCGAGATGCCCTCGGCTAGGGCAACTAAATCGGAGGTCGTTCCGGCGTCCTCAGCGGCCAACCCGCATACCGATCGAAGAGACCTTTCGATTGGTACTTGGATCGTTACTAGAGGAGTCATGTATTACAGACTAGATCAAACCCTAGGGTATGTCTATCGGGACGAAGCAGTATAACGGAATGTACTGTGCTTAAATTGAAAAATTGATTTAATCGAACAGTTGATTCGATGATCAGATGCAATAACATGCCAATCCATGAGTTGAAATAAGCTTACAAATGGTTTTAGAACGATATGCTGAAGTAACGTTTAAATGGAGGAGTACCTTAAGGTAAACGGCTCAGAATATCTCAATCCAAAATCGAGCTCCTTCGACTTTCCAAGCTGCTCCACTGCCAAAACTCACGATTGAGATTCATTGGAGCCTTTAATCAGGCGTTGAATGGTGGTTCCAGGCTGTGGAAGGCGCGTGGAGAAGAGGCAGAGCGACGCGCGGCTACACTCCAGACACGCGGAGATCCTTCGCTCCGTCGCGAGGAAGACGTACGAGGACCGTTCGATCCTCTAATCGAACGGCTCGCACGAACCGTCAGATGAGACGGTAATGGCTTAGATTGACTATGTCGTTAAGTTAGTTTATTAATATATTTATTTAATTCATAATTTTCAGATTTTTAATTAACCAAATTTACCTTATTAAATATACTCCAAAAATTTTCAATAAATCACCCTTAGCTAATTGAAGGGTGAGGAACGCAACGGCTCACTCGGATTTTTGTTTCAGCGAGTATTTATTTATTTGATTATTTGGGGTATTCAATTATTATTTAAATATTTGACGAAAATCCAACGACTTCCAAATGCCTCCAAAATTGCACCCTAGCTAATTTGGGTGCTCTGAACGTAATGGCGAAGTCAGATTTTAAATCTGAGGTCTAGATAAAAAGTCAATTTTCCAGGGTTTAGAATTTTCCAGAATTCTTGATTTGACTTTGTTGACTTCAGATTTGACCTAGGTTTCAGAGGCGAGTTCTAAATTACTTAATTAGTGACTTAGAACCTTAATTAAGACTTAGATTAGTCTTAATTGAGCAAGGTAACAACCTGGGTTGTTACAGCTCTACACTCAATTGAAATAATACTACATCTATTTCATTTGTAGTTGCAATAGAATCAGATAATTTATTGATCAAATAAAGTGTTCCTCCCATATTTTCTCATGCAACGAGTGCACCATTAGTGACCTTTTACAAGTCTCTAGTGAAATAAGTGTTGTAGCTTTCTCTGGCTGATTGGCTCACAAAAATTAGATTTTTCTTTAGACATGACACATATCTAACATCTTTGAGCTTCCAAACTATGCCTCTTGGTAGCTAAACATCCACATCACCTCTATTAATAATGTAGTATGCCTTATCATCTCCAAGGAATATTTTTCCCAAGTCACCCTTGGTGTAGTTCTTGAAGGCACACCTCAATGGAGTCGCATGAAAGGATGTGCATGAGTCCACTAGTTAGGACTCGTGTTGACAAATGAGAGGATCAAAGCATCCTGATCGAGATATTGACCTATTTCTATTATGTTTCCTTTCAGTGTATCTTTCTGTGCTACCTCAGCTGAAACATTTATAATGGGGTTCATCATTTTACCTCTGCCACTTCGCTTCTTCTTGGTAGGGCAGTCTTTCTTGAAGTGACCTGCCTTCCCACAATTTCAGCAATCCAGCTTTGCTTTTTTGAGTCTTGATTTTCCTCGTCAAGATACTGATCTATTTCTATTATTTCTTCTTTCAGTGTGTCTTCCCCTGCTTTCAACATTTAGTGTTGAGGTGGATGCTTTTCCATGGGAGATTTTTATTTCACCTCCTCATTCAGCACAAGCCTAAGAATATCGTCAACTCTCAATGATGCATTTTCTAATGAATTGCTGATGGCTATAACCAGCCCATCCCAAGTGTCCAATAATGAAGAGAGGAACTATAAAGCTCGGACCTCATCATCAAAAATGATGCCAGTCAAACTTAACTGGCTAGTCACCGTGTTGAACCCATTGAGGTGTTCAGTCACTGAATATCCCTCCATCATCATCATGTTAAGCAATATCTTCATCAAAGAAAACTTTATTCAAAGCTGAAGGCTTCTCATACATTCTCATCAGGGCATCCATGAGGTATACAGTAATTTTCTCATTAACAATATTAAAAGAAACAAAAGAAGACAATGATAAACGAATCAAATAGAGTGCAGTTCTATCAAGTGCTTCCCACTCTTCGTCAGTCATAGTTACAGGTTTTTAGTCAACTCATTTCAATGGAAGATATAACTTTTCTAGTAAAGCAGATCCTCCGTCTGCATTTTCTAGAACACAAAGTTCGTTCTGCTAAAATTTTCTATCTTGTGTCTCATCTCATCGGCCATTACTCCCACTCAAACAGCAAACCCTTCCAATAAGATAACATCTCGCTCTGATACCAGCTTGTTGTTAATTTCCTAGCACACTATCTGCAGTAGAAGCAAGGACTTAGTGTGCTAGTAAATTTCCATATATAAAATGCGAAGTATTAAGATATGGTTTTTTTTTTTTAAAGGAAATATTCTTTTATGATAAAACCATAAGTTATTCTTATTTTTAATAAATTTAAATTGATTCCTTTTAAAAAAATAAGTAAGCAAGGAAATTTTATATAAAGTTTCTAACCAATTGTCTTTATTATAGAATATAATTGAAGAAGTGGAATCCTTTTTAGTATAATTTTTTTTTTTTTTAAATTTCTTTTTTTCATTAATATTAATGAAAAATTTATAGTTTTTTAAAGTATCCTGATCATACACGAAAAAAGATTTATTTTTGCTAAATTTAGCGCTCTTCGATTGAGGATCGGAGTTACGTTGATGGTTACCAAGCAAATCCAAAATCACAAAGTCACTTATAAAAAATCACATCACATGCATGCAAAGATAGTCAAGCACACAAAATATGCAAACATAAAAATTATATGGAAAACTCAAGAATGGGAAAAATTACTAATCCACACCACAAAAAAATCCACTAGAAAATTTGAAGATTATAGAGTTACAAAGAGCTTATCCCTTAACTAGAAATGCACAAGTTCTTACTCTAATATGGAGAGGAGAGGAAGTAGCTACCACCAAAAGTCTCTTCTCTAACATGCAAGAGGTTTCTTACACATCAGCTTCCTTAGGGCCTTACCTTGGAATCTCTTCCTCACAGCAAGCACACAGCCTCCAATTGAAATGTCAACCTTGTAAACTCCTCCCAACATCTTTGCTTAAGTACCCAGCTCAATTTTGGACCTCAAAAGGTCCAAAATGCCCTTTGATTTACTTAGGGTGTAATCTGAACTGGACCAAAAATCTTCCAGGTGCTTCGGCACACTATAGCGCCTGCCTTTTAAATAGCCCGCAAGTTAGGATGGATCTGCTGCGGTGCGCTACAGCGCTAATTTCCACTGCGATGCGCCGTAACACCAGTGTTGCTTTTGGACTTCACTCATTGTTTCGAATAGCCTCAGAATCTCCCAAAAATTCATTGGATCCCCATTAGCATCTTCATAATGAACTAAATGGTCTCCACAACACAATAGGTTCTTGATCTCATATGTGACTCATCTATTGAAAGGTAAGTCTTAAGCTATTTCTAAGTTATCTCCCTCAAGATCTAAAGTCTACTTAAAATGTTTCCCAATTATTTGAGTTAATTTGAATCCAATTATTCTTTAACTCACACCTGAAATCACTGAGGCTAAATCCTTTTAATTCATAATTTGAAAAGAAGTCAAATCCTAAACCCTTCAATTGGATCTAACCCTAATTTTAGTTATAATCGACACTATAGGGTTCTAGTCTCCTATTGATTGGTCTACCCCATTAATCAATCAAGACTCAGTTCAACCATATTATCATTAATATTTCTGTTGCGCGTAGTGACGGAACAAAGCATTACAAGACTGCATTTTTTCATGGTGATCTAGAAGAGAATGTAATATGTTGTAACCATAGGATTATGTGTAACAACCCAAGTTGCTACTGTGACGACCCCAATATTGAGGATCACTTAACTCAACATTGATACGCTACCACAATATCTAATATTAGATTAGAAGGAAACTAATCTAAATCATTAGATACTGTGTTTGGCCAAGGATTCAGATAAGGGTCTTAAGTTAAGATGAAAGGGGTTGTAATGAAATATTGTATAAAATGCACATGAGAATGAAATAAAATTAATCATACAATACATGTAAGGACATGTAAATTAAAAATATTGATGTGAAATCTTGCAAGTCTAGATATGAAGATTATAAGTTTTTAATATGTGAAACATATAAGGATACATACAAGTGTAATTTAAGAATAATTGACACATATGATTATAAGTACTTTCATTTCTAAGTATGAAATTTCTATATATTTAATATATTGAATATGAGTCTACAATTTTCAATAAAATTTCTAAGTCCTAAAATTCTTAAAAATTTCAGCATAGTCTCCTTTGTAAATGGTTAAGGAAACCTGCAAAGTAGACATGCAAGACTTCCATTCTAATGGAAGTTATAATTTGAAAGCAAAACAGCCTAAACTATCATGTAATTAATCTATTTTAGCTCCAATTCTAGTATAGAGTTCAATCCATTACATAAGATTGCTCATTTCCAATTCTAAAATAGGGTTCAATCCGTTATATAGGATTGCTCATTTTCAATTCTAAAATAGATTTCAATTCATTATATAGGATTGCTCATTTCCAATTCTAAAAGTTTAAAAGGAGAAAATCATGTGTAATAATTATCTACCCTAAGGTTTGCTTCATCACAATATTTAATACTCACATGTAGATATGAAAAGATTTATACTTAGATAAGAAACTAGTTTCCAATTCTATAAATAATTGAACATACAACTAATTCCAATTAATATCCTAAGTAGATGTGTAACTAAGTTCCAGTTTAATATGCAACTAATGATTTAATTAACATTCAATTATATTCATCCATCCATTCATCTCATCCCAAGCATTTAAGTATTTAATTACACTCTAACACAAGCATAATAAATATAAAGTAAATGACTTTAATTATTATAAACTGCGAGTAATTTAAAAGAAAGAAATAGCTCGCATATAAAAAGTTATGAAACTATATTTCTATTTTATTATTAGTGGAAGAAATTTAAGCTATTGCACTTGGTCCAGCTCCACTAGCCTCCAAATACACATGATCTATCATATTTTAGCATTTAAATGTGATAGAGCAAAGCCAAGAAAAAGAAAATCTAATTAGACTAAACAGTCTAAGTATATTTTAAGATTGGCTAAATATATTATTGTTATAATTGGATATCACATCCTATTTACAAAGTAAGCACAAGCATGGGTACAATATAGTAAGCATACAAGTGAGGAAAAGTAAGTAAGAAAAACAAAGTGAGTTAAAAGACTCACTTAAGTATATATCTTAACCTGCAAATAGAATAAGAGTAAAACCATCCTAAATATGCTAGAAATAAGCTAATGTGCATATAAAAGTAAATGAAGTAAAAGCATGTATATGTTTAATTAAACTTATGCTAAGTAAGGAAAAGAAACAGTGAAGCATTTAAATGAATTTTATAATATTCACTGTAATCTAAGTAAATTGTAAATAAGTAAAGTATAGTTCTAAATCATAGAAAATATATAGTAAAAAAATTGAATGAAAATCTTAGACTATTAGTCTAATATTCACATAGTCTAGAATTATGGAAAGAAACATAACTAAAAGCTATGGTGAATCTTAATAATCTATAAGATTGAAGATCTCACATATTTATTAATTAAAGTTTTTTTAATCTGTGCTCTTTCTGTGGGCATATTCAGAATGAAATGAGGAGTTAAATACATTTGTTTAATAACTAAAGAAAAGCGGGGTCAAATCCTAAAACACTCACATTCACCCTCTGAGAATGCGATGTCTCTTTATTACTCTATTTTCAGTCTGCCCTAGACTGGTCTACCATATAAACCCCTAGTAATTTTAATGTGAAAGTTTTATTCATGCACAATGTATTATATGAATTATTCAAGTGAATGCGGCTCAAAGTTAAATAAGCATTCAAGGAAATTCAATAATTATAACTAAGTGATATCTAAAGTTATCTAATTTTAATGATCTACTTAATAATTAGAGCTAATTGAGCTCCCAATTAACTTTCAGATATTGATCTCAAGTTAATTGTATGTATAGTAGTAGTTGGGGTTTTGAAAGTAGTAGTTCCAATTCAATTAATATGATGTGATAAAATAATTTATAAGTATAATTAATGCAAATAGAAGTTAGTTTTAATCTAGTCCTAAGCCGTAAGATTCAATTATGATAGCTAAATCAAGGCTTAGATGACTAGTAAGAAAAGATTGAGATTAAGAATTATCAACTTAAGAAATTGGAAGTTAAGGTTTAATCTACTAAAGTTCTCCAGCTAGATTGTAGTTTGAAGGTTCTATCCAAATCAAATACTAAACTAGCTATAGGTTAATGTAAAAATGAAAGGTTTAAAATAAGTAAATGTAGGGATTAAGAACTATAAGTTTTATGTTTTCTAATAGTTAAAGGTTAAGGAAATTAATAGAATTTTTAAACTATTCTAAGTAAATTAGGACTCCTATTACTATCTCTTAAAATATTCAAGAGAATGCTTTAAGGATTATGATAAATAACTAGGCTCCAATCTAATCACTAAAGGCTAGCCCTAATTAACTCAATAATCTATAATTACAAAAATATTAAGGCTAACTACTCTTAATGGATGTAACTAATAGATCTAGGGTTCAACTACAATTCGTGTTTAAATTAATCCTAGGATTTTTACCTTATAGTTGAAAGGTGAATCAAGCAACTTCGCAATTGATTCACATATCTAGAAATATGAGAACTAAGCTCAAACATAATTATTTAGGATTGTGATTAGAAGGATCATAACCTACACTAAACAAACATTAAGGCTAAACACACTTAATAGGTATAACATCTAGATCTAAAGGATCACCTACAATTTAAGGTATAATCAATCATATAGGCTTTATCTTAAGATTGAAAGATGAATTCAGTAATTTGCTAAAGATTCATACAATTAATTTATGAGAACTAAGCTCAAAATAATCATGTCATAGAAAATTGACATGAGAGGGAAATAGTAAAATAAGTTTACTATCTTAGGGCTTTAAACACTTAAAGCATGAAATTAAGAAATTATAAAATTAATTAAGCAATACTAATTAAAGAGCCACAATCTAAAATTACCAATTGTTGTCCAAATGAAATAAAATTCATAAATATGAAATTCTTGTTGCATAAGGAGAAGAATGACACTAAGTATGTCAAAATCGGACAATGTCAGAATTTTAAGGTTTTCGGGACTCCTAATTAGGGTTTAAAAGTTAATAAAATACGGATTTAAAACTTAAATTTGACTTCATATTAATGTTTCTCACATTCTTGTGAGTGAAATGGACTATTGAAGTGTCTAAATTGGATATGAATTGATCAAGTTATGCCACAAATTAGATTTAGGATTTAATCTTAATTAATTAATTATCCTAAAATAATGATTTAATAAATTAATCAGTGAAATTGAAATTAAATGGCATAATAAGGATCTACAAATTCTTATGATCAAAGCGGTATAATATATTAAATTAATTGGTTATGTAGTAAGCAAAGTTAGGGTTTAATGGGATTTTATTATTAAATTCTAATATTATACTTAATCACATATAAATTAGATAAAGCATTTAACCCTTACCAAATAATTTTCTGCATAGAAACCTGAAAAATCAAATCCTACATTAATTTAATAATTAATATTTGAATCTACATTCTTAAGATGAATTTTTCTTTAAGAATTTAGATTAAATGATTGGCATGGAACATAATTCAATCACAGAAATTAAAGAAAAGTTATTATTATAAATTTGCAATTTCAAAAGAAATAAAATTCGTATCAATTTAATTTCTTTATTTACTTTAATTATTAAATTGAATGAATCATTTAATAATTACATTCGGCGAAATCGTTTTAGATTTGCTTTCCACTTACCATGACACCCTAATACGGCGCAGTTTGATTTACTCGAATCGGCCGGTTCAAGACAGCGTCGTCTGCTCGACAAAGCGCCGAAATGGGGGGATTTTCTAGGGCATCAGAATACACGTCGATAATCGCAACTTTACGATTTGATACCCACTTTGAAAGAAATTTCAATTCAAAATCTTTAATTTGGATCAATTCCTCATGGTTTAAAGAGAAAATCAATCCTTAGTTATAGAGGATATGCCCTAATAATAATGTATACTGGAACATACGAAATAATAAACACTCGAATGCTTTAGAGTTTAATCGAATGATGTAGTAGCGATCTAATTGAAGATCGCTAAATAATAATTTAAAAGTAAATGTTTGGGAAGGAATTTATTTTCCATTTTGATATGAATCAAAACATATGATATTTATAAATTTAAAGAGATTTGAATTTAAATCATTCGATCTAAAATCACAATTAATCCATCTTAACTATTTGCATTTATGAGAAACATCCCGCATTATTCTTTTCGGATTTAGTGAAATTTAGGAAATGAATCTAAACTTGATGTTATCATAATTCAAATGGAAGTAGAATAAGGTAAAGGAGATTGACGTACATGATAGCATCCAATACTAAACAAATTCCACATATTATGAATGAAAAGAAATTTGAAATTAAACTTAATGAAAATAAAAGACTAAGATTGAAATCGATTTAACAGATTTAACATGATTAAATTCTGATAAAATAAATCAAAGCTTTGAAGTCTTAAACTAGTCAAAAGAAATTATACGCACCTTGCAACAATAGCATACTAAATAATGTTTAGGATAATATGATTAAACGTGATAATAAATGCATAATTGGCTGACCCTTAAACGACTCAATAGCTAAAAATATTTCAAAGCACAGTTGATTTCACATATAATCAATAATTGGCGAAACAAAAAATGATTAAGAATATGCTGAAATTCAGATTAATTTTCACTTAGAAGAAAGGGAAATTGCGATGGGAAAGTTAAATCAGATGGAGTACCTAATAGCAGCACTAAACACATCCTAAAGCAGCTCCAGAGCATCTCAATTAGGAGAAGAAGGAGACGGCGAGCTGGCGGCTGCTCTCGGTCTCCAGCCGAGAGTGAGACTGAGAGAGGCCGTTCGCCGAGAGCAAGGAGGCGAGGCCTCACGGCTATCTGTCGAGAGTTTGGAGAGGCAAAGCTTGCAATATTCTTAGGGCTAGTCAGCTGGTATGAATTAGTGAGATCCTTTCTGAAGAAAAAGAAATAGCTCTCTCTTTCAAGGATCGACAGGCTTGCCCGAGATGTAGAAGGTTCGACCATGGAGAAATTGCCTTCACCAAAAGAAGGGAAGGGTCACACTTAAGAAGAAGGAAAAGACTGGCTGCTTTCGATTTTAACTCGGGCTGCTGTGGGATAGAAGAAAAAAATTAGGTTTTAGGAAGATTTAGAGTCTTATGAAGCTAATAGAATTGCTGAAATTTAAATCTAACGGCTGAAATTTCTCGAGCTATGATCTGAAGTCATTTGAATTTCAAAAATTACAAACTTGGTATCGAAACGACCATCTTGATGAGACAAATGCAAACATTTAAAAATTATTAAATTTGGACAAGTATTTTATTTTTTATTGATTTTTAAGTGAAAAAATTTTAAAAATTAATTACGATAAATTGGAAACTTAAAAATTAACGAAACTTAAAACATGGCATCTTCATATAGTGCTTAACTTAAATATACAAAAATTTCCAAATTCTAATTTATATTTATTTATTATTAGCCTTTGAAGTTTAAACTTCACGAATTTATTTAGGGTAATCCGGGATCCCAAATGTGCTCAAATTTCCGCAGTAGGATCCATTCAATAGGAATTATAAGATGATATTTTTATTATATTTTTATTTAACTTAAATTGGATTCCTAATTTTGATGAAATTAATCCTTACTCTAAATGGGTGAGTCCTACACAAGGCTCCAAGGGTGTGATCATAGAGATCACTCAACAATGATTTCTACCACAAGGGGGAAGTTCCATTCTAGATGCTTTAGGTAGTTCTTACCACAAGGTGTCAATATCAACCTCTAAGATTATGAAGGATCATCTAAGATTCTTACCTCAATAAGTTACAAAAGTTCTTCTTACCTCAATGTATCAGTAATTAATGTCTTTATGCATTTTAAGAATGATCCTATAGCAAGACTCTTGAGATCTCACTTTTCTACTATTCAAGGTTTACTTATTTGACTCAGGTTAAAGTGATCAGATGAATAAAATCCATCTGATAATCCTCTATTCTACAATCATGGGATAAAATCAAAGATTATATTCAAGTTAGATCATTTCATAAATCATTCTAATTTTATTATCCATCTTATGATAATAGTCTTATATAAGAGAAAATCAAAGATCTAAAGTTTAGATTCAGATGATTCAATAATACATATTCAAGATTAACCTTAGCACTTCCAATTCATTAAATTAAGATCAATATTAAACTATATGTATTATTGGAATTATGTCAATTGAATTATCTTATAATTAAATTAATTAATTAAGTAATTAAGGTTTAGATTTTAATCAAGACAAGTTAGGGTTTATCCCTTAACCTTACCAAAATTAAGATAAATAGTTGATTTAAAGATTAATGATAAATAAATATATTATTGGTGTATTATTGATGTCAAATTTTAGATTTGGATTAAGTATCATCTACTTAATTAAGTTATCAAGATTTTTATGTTCAATTATAGTTTAATGCAAACTAAGCACATTTAGGTGTCCAATAAATGTTAAAATTCTCTAGCATGCATCCTAATATCATGAAAGCAGATAAATATAAAGATGACATAGAATAAAAGGTAATTAAGGCTAACCAAATTATGAATTAAAATAAAAGGGTTAGCACTTGATTACACATCTAAGGAACTTAGATTTCATGCCATTTAGTTATTGAGATGTACTTGGTTAAATATAGGCAATCAAGGATCCTATTCCTTAGCATTTGGTGCAAGACATTTAAGATACATAATAGGTTCTAGGCACTTATTAAAATGATAGTTTCAGACTTAATTTATGCATAGAATTTTATGCAATGCTCAATTTTAACTAAACTAGGTTCAAAATTGATATAATTCAGTCCCACTATGGTCCTAGGGACCTTAAAATGCAAAAACGGTGAAGTTCTGGCCATTTCAGTCAATTCTGGGCAGTTTTATAGTTTCTAGACGCTATCGCGCGCTGCAGCGCTTTTGATATTGTGGCGCATTGCAGCGCTTTCAGACACTGTGGCGCGCTACGGTGGTTCTCAGCGCTTAATTTTTTGAAAGGCGGTCGATACGGCGCGCTGTAGCGCACTATGGCAGATTTATATTATTTTTCATCAAAAATGTATTTTTATTACAGATTGCAAGCTATTAAGACACTACAGCGCGCTATGGCGGACTAACTCGAGGAAACACTGTTCAATTAATATATTTTTCTAATTTCATATAGTTTTCCTGGGATGGCGCTGCAACCCGCTGTGGCGCGCTGCAGCTGTCCACTTGTGGGTTACCGTTCAATTTGTTTATTCATTGATTTCATATGACTTTTTCCAAAATGATGCTGTAGCCCGCTGCAGCGCGCTGTGGCACACTGCAGCGGATCAGTTTCTGCAACTCGGGCGCTGCAGCGCGTTGCACCGCCAGACGGTGTTTTTGCCAGTGCGAAACCTGTAAAGGCCTCATTTCAAGCTCAAATACTCTCAATTCAGAGCGTTCCATGAGTGGTGTTATATATAAATGGAAAGATCTTTTTGATACCTTTCCATTTACACTAAAATTGGCACAAACAGAGCATCCTAACTATACAAAAAATGGTGATAAATACAAGGGTGTGCAGAATAGGCAAAAAAATCAGAGCAGTTATATTTCAAGGAAAATGTGATGTTTTAAGAAGCCTTAATGGCTTCTATACATGCTTATGGATGTCTAAGGATATATTCAAGCATAATAGCAATACGAAATAGGCAAGGAAGAGGAGCAAATGGGTACCTTTAGCCCTTGGAAGGAGTGGGGGATGAAGACTCCTCCATTTTTTTTAAGACCTTGGAGGAAGCTTCTCTTCAAGGTGCAACAATGGAGCAGCAATGGGATAAGGAGGGAGTTCTCAACTTTGCAACAAAGTAAAAAGAGGGGCTGAGGTTTCTTCTTTAAAGAAGGAGAGGGAGATGTGAGGGGAATAAACCATCATGAGCCTAGGGAGAGAGGAGGCATAGGAGGAGGAAGCCATCATAAATCAGCCCAAGGGGGGCACGGGGGCGCCGGATATGGTGAGGGGGTTGATAGGTAAGCAATAGAAAATTAGGGAAATTTGTAATTTAGGGACTGAATTATTACTTATTTATTTTTATTAATTATTTAAAAATTCAGAATTTTGAAACACACTCCGAAAATTCCCAAAAATTCACCCATAGCTAATTTGTGGGTGAGGAAATCAACGATGAAGTCTGAATTTGATTCAATGATTATTTAATTATTTTATTTTATGGTGCATTTAATTATATTAAAGTTTTTGCGAAAATAAGATGACTATCAAAAGCGTCCAAAACATCACCCCTAGCTAATTTGGGGGTGACAATCGCAACGGTGAAGTCGAATTTCAATTTTGAGGTCAAATTAAATACCTCAATCTCCTAATTAATTAAATATTAAAATAATTCAAAATATTTGATTTATCTCCGAATCACACAAACTCTTTGGTGATTGGGTCTAGTGACTGGATGGACTTAATTAAGATATGATTAAGCTAAAATTTAGCTGGGTAACAACCTTGGGTTGTTACACCAATTAACATAAAATTATATACCATTTTGATCACAAAAATAAGTAGATTAATAATATACAATTTAATTTTAATTTTTATAAATATTTTTTAATTGGTCAATATTTGGGATTAATTAATTAATTACAAATTAATATTCATCATTTCAAGTGACCTAATTTGATCATTTAATATCCAAATTAAATGATCAAATAGTCCATTTCACTCACAAAAATGTGAGGAACAATAATATGAAATTAAATTTAATATTTGAACCCTAATTTTTTTACTCACTTTTTAACCCTAATTAGGAGTTCCTAAAACTTTAATTTTCAAACATTATCCAAAATTGACCTACTTAGTGTCAGTTTTCTCCTTATAATATAAGGATTCTAATTATATGTATATTAATTCTATTGGACAACAAATTATAATTTTAGATTTTTGACTCTTACTTAGTATTATTGTAATTATTCTAAATTCCTAGATAGCATGTTTTAGATTTTATAAAAGCCTAGGATATCTAATATGTCATATTTATTATTCTCCATGTCAAATTAGATTATATTTATTTAAGCTTAGTTATTATTTTCTAGTTATGTGAATTAATTACCAAGTGCTTAATTCACCTTTCAACCCTAAGGTAGAAACCCTAGGATTAATTTACAAATTGAATTATAGTTGATCCCTAGATCTATGTAGTTATACCCATTAAGAGTAGTTAGTCTTAATGTTTTTTTAATTGTAGATTATTGAATCAAATAGATCTAACTTTAGTGATTAGATTAGAACTTAGTTCATTCATCCTAATTTCCTAAAGCCTTCTCTTGAATATTTTAAGATCTAGTAATAGAAATCCCTAACTTACTTAGATTAGTTTAGAAATCCTATTGAATTCCTTAAACATCAAATATTATAATACTTAGAACTTCTAATTCTTAAGTCTTAACATTTGCTTACTTTAAACCTCTTATTTTATTATTAGTTTAGCTAGATTAGTACTTGATTGGTTAGATCCTTCAAACTATAACTTAGCTAGTGAACTTTAGTGAACTTACCTTAACTTTTAAATTCTTAAGTTAGATGTTTTTTTTATCTTAATCTCTTCCTACTAGACACCTAAACCTTGATTTAATTATATAATTGAATCTTATAGTTTATAATATGAATAAGAACTAGTTTCTAATAGTATCAATTATACTTATAAATCATTTTGTCATATCATACTAATTAAATTGAATCCACTACTTTCAAAACCCCAACTACTACTATACTTACAATTAACTTGAGATTAATATCTCAAAGTTAATTGGGAGCTCAATTAGATCCAATTATTAAGTATATCATTAAAATTAGATAATTTTGGATATCACTTAGTTGCAATTTTTGAATTTCTCTTGAATGCTTACTTAGCTTTGAGCCTTATTCACTTGAATCATTCATATAATAAATTGTGCATGAATAAAGCTTTCACATTAAAATTAAAAGGGGTTTATACTGATGGATCAACCTAGGGCAAGATAAAAAGGAGTAATAAGGAGACCTCACATTCTTCAAATGATAAATGTGTGTGTTTTAGGATTTGACCCTACTTTTTTTTAGTTGTTAAACAGACATATTTAACTCCTCTCTTCATTTTGAATATGCCCACAGAATGAGAACATAATTAAAATAACTTCAATTAATTAACGTGTGAGATCTTTTTCAATCTTATAGATTGTTAAGACTCATCATAGCTTTTAGTTATATTATTTTCTATAGTTCTAGACTATGTGAATCTTAGACTAATAGTCTAAGATCTTCCTTCAATTTCTTTACTATGCATTTTTAATGATTTAGTACTGTACTTTACTTATTTACAGTTTACTTAGATTACAGTGAATATTATTAAAATTACATTTAAATGCTTCACTATTTTTTTTCCTTTCTTAGCATAAATTCATTTAAACATATACATACTTTACTTCATTTACTTTCATATGCATATTAGTTTCTTTCTAGCCTATTTATAATACTCTTACCCTTGTTTTATTTGTAGGCTAGGATGTATACTTAAGTGAGTATTCTAACTTACTTTGTATTTCTCTTTTCCTTACATACTTTTCCACATTTGTATACTTACCTTTTTGTACCCATGCTTATACTTATTTTATAATTAGTACTGATACCCAATTAAAATAATAATATGCTTAGCCAATCTTAAAATATACTTAAACTGTTTAGTACCAGATTTTCTATTTCTTGGCTTTGCCCTATCATATTTAAATACTAAAATATGATAGATCAGGTGCATCTGGAGGCTAGTGGAGCTGGACCAAGTGCCAAAAGCTAGCTGCTTTCGCTTATCATATAATAAAAATATATATCTTGTAATAAATTTGCAAATGAGCGTTATTTCCTAGTTTCTCTTAAGTTTACTGTTTATTTGTAACTAATGATATTTATTTTACTCTTAGTACACTTGTGTTGGAGCTTAACTTATTATTAAAATGCTTGTGATGAATGAATGGATGGATGTAATGAATGGATATAAAGAAATATTAATTAAGTCATTAGTTGCATATCCACTTTAAATGTTAGTTGGAATTAGTTGTACATTAAAATTGCTTATAAAATTAGAAACTAGTTAAATATTTATATGAGAATTTCTCTTTATCTACATATATGCAATATATGTTGTAAATTGAGCATACCTTAGGATAGATAATTGTTACACATGTGTTTTCCTCACTTTGAACTTTTAGAATTAGAAATGAGCAATCCCATATAACGGATTAGCTTTACCTTATAATTGGAGATAAGCAAACCCATGTAACGGATTAGCTTTACTTTAGAATTGGAAATAAGTAATCCCATATAACGGATTGACTTTATATTAGAATTGTAAATGAGTAATCCTATATAGTGGATTGACTCTATTTTAGAATTGGAACTAAATAAACCTATATAATTGATTGATTATATGTTAATTTTAGATTGTATTTTCTTTTAATTATAACTTTCATTGGAATGGAAGTCTTGTATGTATACCTTGCAGGTGTTTCTGTAGCAATTTACAACAGAAACTCTGCCGAATTTTTTAAGAAAATAATAACTTAGAATAATTTTTGGCAAAAATGTAGACTTATGTTTCACATGTTAAATACTTAGAATCTCATATCTAGAATTGTAAATGCTTATATTAAATATTATTAATTTACATTCTATCATGTCCTTGCATATATTGCACCTTCACATGTAATTTCATATAACATAATTCATAAAATTCTCTTTCATCTTAACTTAGGACCCTCTTCTAAATCATTGGTCAAACACAGTATCTAATGATTTGGATTAGTTTCTTTCTAATCTAGTATTAGATATTGTGGTGACGTATCAATATTAAGTTAAGTGATTCACAATTTTGGGGTCGTCACAAATAATATGACAAAATATTAAAACAAATTATTAGAATGTAAGTGTGTATGACTGTAATAGGAATATTAAGAATATATATGATCATCTTTGTAAGTGCATGCTTGAGCTATTGCTGCTTTGACTAATACTACCTGTGTTGCTGCTGCTTTAGTTATTGCATGTTAAAAACCTTTAAATAAAATAGAAGTACATAATCACAGCATTAGCTTGCACTTGTATCTTAAATCCTAAATATACAAATAACTTACTGCAAGACTAAAAACCCTACAACCCTATAAAAATAATATGATAAAATGTTTAATAAAATATTAGACTGTAAGTCTGTAAGATTGTAACTATAATAATAAAATTTCATCACACAATTTAACCTGTAAAATAAAGTTACATGCTCATAAAATATTACATGTCTAAGAATTCTAAAATAAAATAGAAGTACATAATGTAAATAGATTCACATTATCAGCTTACACTTGCAATATAAACTTTAAAACATACAAACAACTTACTACAAGACTAAAAATCCTAAAAAAACATAAAAATAATATAACAAATTATTAAATAAATAACTATACTATAAGTCTATAAAATTATAACTATAAAAATACATTTTAACTCACAGCTTAACCTTGAAAATATAGTTACATGCTCATATAATATTGCATGACTAAAAACCCTAAATTAAAAAAGGACTGAATGTAAACATATTCACAGTATTAGCTTGCGCTTGCAACGTGAACTCTAAAACATGAAAATAACTTACTAAAAAACTGAAAATACTAAATAAATAAATAAATAATATAATAAAATATTAAAAAAAATATTATAATGTAAGTTTATAAGACTGTAACTGTAAAAATACAAATCCAACTCATAGTCTAACCATAAAAATAGAGTTACACGCTCATAAAATATTGCATGTCTAAGAACCCCTAAAATAAAATATAATGACAGAATGTTAACAATTCACAGCATTATGTTGCACTTATAATTTGAACACTATAACATGCAAACAACTTACTAAAAGACTGAAAATACTAAAAAAATAAATAAATAATATAACAAATATTATGCAAATTTTTATACTGTAAGTCTGTAAGATTGTAATTGTAAAAACACAATTTCAACTCACAGTCTAATCATAAAAATAAAGTTACAGGCTCATAAACTATTGTATGTCTAAAAACCCAAAAATAAAATAAAATGGCCAAATGTAAACAAATACACCGCATCAGCTTGCACTTGTAACTTGAACTATAAAATATTCAAACAATTTACTGAAAGACTGAAAACCCTAAAAACAAAAAAAAAAATATGATACAATATTAAACAAATTATTATACTATAAGTCTGTAAGACTGTAAATCTGTAACTGTAAAAACATAATTCCAACTCATAGCTTAATCATAAAAATAAAATTACAGGCTCATAAAATATTACATGTCTAAAAATTCTAAAATTAAAAAGAAGGATATAATATAAACAGATTCACAACATGAGCTTGCACTTGCAACTTAAACCTTGAAACAAGCACACAACTTACTAAAAGACTAAAAATCATAAAAAAATAATAAATAATAATATGACAAAATATTAAATAAATTTTTATAATGTAAGTATGTAAGATTGTAACTATAAAAATATAATATCAACTCACAACTTAACCTTAAAAATATAATTACAGGCTCATAAAATATTGCATATTTAAAACTCCTAAATGTAAAAATAAGTATAGAATGTAAATAAATTCACAACATAAATTTGCACTTACAGCTTGAACCTTAAAATGTACAAACAACTTACTGTAATACGAGAGAGAAGCATGGGAACTGGGAACTAAGCCTTATACATGCTCTGGCCGATAAGATATCAAATGACAAAAGATTATTGCGAATTTCAAGTCCGCGATAATTCTCTCAAACCTGCTACAGTTCAGCGGATTAAAAATAAATTACAATTTCGTATCGCAACCGGTTGGGTGACGAGCGAGTGTCTACTCGACTGTGTTGCAATTTATTTCATTTAGTAAATGTGGCTTTTTAAATTTATACATTACCGACCTGTATATTTCGATTTGACTCGAACCCAATACGAGTTGAATCAAACGTAACTCGAACTCAACTCGAATTAGGTTCAAGTCCAGATATTCAACTCGAGAATCGACTCAAATTTCGAGTCGAATTCAATTCAGCTTGAAATTCAAGTGAGTTTCTAGTATAATTGTCACCCCTAATCGTGAGTTTATGCAGTCCATCTCTTGCATACTGTGCCAACGATTGTTGATATATTGTATTTAGAAACACTATTGACACTACGACATTTTTCTATAATATCTCAAATAATTCATCGTGGAAAAACCCAAAGAATTGCAACCGAAACACTGAGCTATCACTGGATGTACAAAGCATATTTCTTGAAAGATTAATCTATAAACTTTCTATATAAACTCTTTATACTTTTTTAACAAACATTTATCCTCTTTTTAATCTGAAATTTTTTTATTTTAATGAAATTAATTTTTATAACATTAATATATAACTGACAGAATTTTAACCTTTAATTTTTAAAAAAAATCAAATTTAGAAACTCTAACTACTAAACCACATCATCTACA
Source organism: Gastrodia elata (assembly GCA_016760335.1). Classification (NCBI taxonomy): domain Eukaryota; kingdom Viridiplantae; phylum Streptophyta; class Magnoliopsida; order Asparagales; family Orchidaceae; genus Gastrodia; species Gastrodia elata. The sequence continues at coordinate 5,284,915 of CM028672.1, read as the reverse complement.
AGAGAATATTTCATCCTAATTCTCATATTATAGATTCATTAACTAAGACATTACTCTTAATAGAATAAAATTGCACGTCACGATTTCAAATTTTTCCTACAATTATTAATTACTTGCCAACCAAATTTTTTACAGTTCATAACTAATATATACAAAATCTTCTATAAGCAAATAATACTAAATAATACTGATAGAATTTCTTTACCTCAATTATAAATTAAAAGAGAAACAAAAATAAATATATAAGCTGATTTTAATTAAGAGTTGTGCATCAAAAACATAAGAAAAGAACTGTAAACATGTACTCATTTTCAGCTAGCTATTCAGCCCACAGCCCCCTCATAAATCATACATGTGATCAATTTATCACCTATAAAAAAACATAAAACTATGATAACAATGAGATCACAACAAAAAAGACTCACACACTGCTCACAATCCATACATTAAGCCATAATCATCATCATCAAATAAAAAATTAAAAATAAATAAATAAATAAATTTACAATAACCTGGAGCTGTTCAACCTGCCCCACCACCTCTTCTTACTGGGGGTGCCTGGCGGCTCGTCGACGGACAGCTTGTCGACGATGGCCTTCGTTTCCTTCAGCCGGATGCTGTAGTCCTTCCTCCAGGCCTCAAACGACGCCTTCAGATTCTTCAGCTCCTTGTCGGGATCAAGTCCCGCCCGCGCCTGCCCCGACTTCACCTCCACCAGGAACTTCGCATTGTCGGCAAAAACCTGCGACCGCCGCTCGAACTCCTCGGCCAGCCTCCCGATCACGTCCAGGCTTTCAATCCCGTTGCATTCGTCCCTCTGGCGGCCAGCCGACGAATCCGACCCCAGCTCGCCGTCGCTTCCAGCCAGGTTTTGCTTCGCGGAGGAGAGGGACGACTGCAGGGATCTCATCTGTCTCTGCCACACCTCCTCCATGGATTTCATCTTCTGCTCGTACTCCGACCAACGGTTCTCGTACTGTCGCACACGATGCTGAAGCACCCCGTTCTCCTCCTCCTTCTCCCTCAGGTTCGCCTCCGCCTTCAGGATCCTCCTCTGCAGCTCCGCCAGCACCGACGCATTGATCACCACCTGCCCACCCTCCGCATCCTGCGCGCAGCATGGTGTTGTGGCTTATTAGTGGTTGAGTTTTTGTTTTATACTCTCAACAGATAAGTGGTACCAGCCAAATATTTAACTTATAAATCTTCTTCTTCTTCTTAAAAAAAAAAAAAAAAAAGGACAACCACTACACCATGGTCACCTTCTTTCCATCAAAAGGCACCGCCGAAGCATAAGATAGACCATCTTCTAAGGAGCACCTTTTTGCAAGCAGACAGCGAATAGCTGACAAAAGAGTCGACATGCTGGATGAATGAACTGAAAGCCTCTATTTAGCACATAAGAAGACTGATTAGAGAGAGCATTCATTACCAGACTGCACAATGACGGAGGCATTGAGAGTGGCCAGATATCGTTTCATGCTGATTCGGCGTTTTACGTGTTTCTGCAGAACGACGGCGGCTCTGTATTCCCGCGCCAGCTCTGAATATATCCGCCTCGTCTGCTCGCCTCGAATAACTTTTTTTTTTGTTTCAAAAATATGCAAAATTATATAATTGATGGTTATTCCTTTTTTTCTTGTCAATAAAGAATAGCGAGTTCTTTCAAAATAAAGATAAGGTTACATGATTGCAGCAGGAGAATTCCTCTCATGCGTTCCTTCACATGACGACGAGCTCGATAGCCTCTGAAACAACTCTGAACTCTTAAAATACCATGAAGGGTTCGATTTCTGGTGTCCTCGAGTGCCCCAATCTGATGATTTTCAGGGGAAGAACAACTTAAAAAGATAAACAAATTATATATCCAGTAGCAAGTTCACCTGTCCTGTGCGGAAGAACAATTTGGTGTAGCCAACTTGATACATCTCGGGAAGAATATTAAATTGATGAAGAATTGCAACCGAAATACTGAGCGGATCTCTAGAAGTAACGCTTTCAAGAAGGAAGCCATACCTGAGAAAGATTCGGAAACAAACACAGTTAGTTCACATTTTCTATAATAAGCTTTTTAGACGGAAAGAGGGTTGCAAGCAGATTTAAGAAGCCCAACCTTCTGGCAAATTTTTGGTGAGACATCCTCGTGGGATAACCCGACCTGGAAATGCGAACAACTTCAAGAACTCCACAGCACTTCAGCTGCTGCAGCACAAGGCCTTGTTCATACGTTGAAGGAAGCTGCAGCGCGTTTGGCTTGATACAGCGTATGAAGTGAGGTGTGGTGTTCCCGAGCCTTTGCATTAGTTGGAAAAGTTGGCCCTATTAATAAGATAGATTCATTAAACTAAATGCCAGTTTAGTGTATATATATATATATATATATATATATATATAACTATTGCAGCAATGAATATATGACCTTATTACTTCGTTCGATATTTTTCGTTTTGGGGTTAACTACGGTACACCAATGAAAACTGATTTCACTACAGCATACATAATCAGACCGTCTATTGCAAAGGTTTTGGTGGGTAGAGATGAATCTAATAGAGAAATTTGAATTTAAAATTTGGATTGGTACTAAGGATTCAAGGTATTTCCAATAATGCATATTTGAAAAATCTCTCAATCTAATGTTCCCATTGTTTGATAGTTGGGCATGATGAATCAAACTGCTTCAAGCTCAACCCTCGCCTCAAGGAAACATAGAAAAAAAAGTGTATAAACTTAAAACAACTAAGCTCAAATATGTCCCAAATGACAAAGGTTCTTCCTCGCCGAAAGCTCGGTCAGCTCCTCTGGAAGTTGTTGTGACATCCTTCGTAGGTGAGGAAGGACGAGTGCAGAGGATGACTTGGCTGAGAATGTTATCAATAATATCTATGATACAATGAATGTTGGTGATACAACTCTTGAGGTTCAAGCTGCAGATGTTTAGAGTGGAAGAGATTAGTTTGTAAAGAATTGGATGTGCTGATTCACTTAGGCTTTCAGAGCTCAAAGGTGAATTAGAGAGAGTTTTGATGGGTCAGCCTATTGACATTTTCAGAACCGGTGGAGTGCTTGCGCAATACGCGGACTGCACCTCATCACAACTACAAGAGGTTTTGCTGAAATCTTTCGAGATAATAAATGATGAGGGGATTTGTGATGAAAACGTTGATATCCCTTCAAATCATCTTATTGCATTTATGGATGAAATCTCAATTGTTTTACGTAGAAGTGATATTTCTTCGAGCCTGAGTCCACTCGCAATAGAGTTTCATCCACCGAGCTTGCTATATCTACACCTGAAGATGAAGAGCCCGCAACGAAGGCCGACTCTTTTGAGGAATCTAAGAATAACTTTTCGGATTCAGAGTTTTTACATGATTTCCTTATTATATATAAAGATAAAAAGAATAATAAACAGAAATACAAGAAAAACTCCAACTCCGATCGGCGGCAACGATGCACCCGATAATGTATCTCTAACATATATATGTATCTTTCTGCTTTGTTAAGACTTTGATCCCATGGATTTCGATGACCACTTTTCTATTTTCTTTTTTAATGTTTATTTATTTTTTTTATCTTCTCGCTTTTATATTTTGAGATTATCATATCCCTTTATATTGTATATTATATAATACAACATTAAAAAAAACATTATATATATATATATATGGCTAATTGCTGCTCAATCAAAGCATACCTTGAACTTAGTCGCGACACTGGATCGGTGCTGGCTGCCTTCATGTGCATGGGATTGGGAGAGCATCTTAGAAGCAAATGCTCGAGGGAGGTGGCATGAACATGATGCAAGGAGTTGAATGGAGTCAGCGTGCAGCAGGTCCCTATTCTTTTCAAGAAAACTGGTAGTGTCGTATGCTACCTGATTGGAGAAGAGAACACAGCAGCCGCAGCAACTAATAAGTGGGAGCACTGAATATTATGCAAATGTGATTCTGCCATATTTAATAATTTGTTACCTCCCCTGCGTAATGGTTGACAGCGAAAACTTTGTCTCTTTCTCCCTTAAAGCAAGGGTTTGAATGGAGATGCTGCTTAAGCTTGTTTGCGAAAGTCAGATCTGTGCCATTGGGAAAAGTAGACTCCTCGTCCAAAAGAGATAATAGGCCTAATGGTTTCTGCATAAAGAAAGTAAATGTTGAGCTCCAAAACAGAGATAATACATCTGGAGCTTAAATACCTAGCACTTGAATCTTTACTAGATTGCATGTTTATAACCTATTTACCGCTCTACCAATCATATCTTCAAAACACATAAAAATACCACTCTTCACCAAGTTCCCAGTTTGTGCAAATGATTTTTTCAAATTTGTTAATATGCTAAAGCTGTCACTACGACGTCAACATTTCACTCAAAGCGTGGCGAGCTGGAGCCTATCCTAAGTGCCTGAAAGCCCGGCTCGGCTGACTAAAATATTAAAACTTTGCTCGCATAGCGATTGAGAAGCGCATGTTTCTGATGACAAAGCTAAAAGGCGAGTTAGGCAGTCAGCAAGAATAAAGCTTGTCAAGATAAGTACGATATGAGAAGAGGGCATAAACTAGTAAAATTAAATGTATTAAATTAAGGGGCTGTTTGGTTAAATGTCTGGTGAAAAGTTATCAAGATAACATGTTATTCAGATAACAGGATTGTTTGATTCAGTGTTATTTAAATAACAAATGTCAGTGTTATTCATATGTATGTTATTTGATTCATTATCATTCATATTAAATTACACATAAGGTAAGATTACCCCTCAACACTAAGATTTAAATATAAACTGAAAAATAATAATAAATAACTAAAAAGTTGTTTATGTGAATACTATTAAAACTAACAAAATTCAAGCACCCAACATTTACTTTGTACTTGTATATATATTCTTGTTTAAATCAAGTACCAAAAACTACAAAAACGAGTTTCTAAATAGTTCAGAATGTAATAAATATAAATTGACAATAAAAGTAACATTATCGAGGAGACCAAAAGAATCATTATTTGTTGATATCAATGATCGCACATTCCCAATTTTATCAAAATTTTGTTCTAAATCAACCAATATAACCTTAAATTATTTATAATCAAATGGCAATATCAGGCAAATAAACAGAATATATATATATATATATATATATATATACATACATATAAAAATCGCATTGTATCTCTACGTTGAGCGAGCCTCTGCGTTGGACGAAAGCTGCGTCAGGAGAGGTGAGTGAAGCGAAGCGTTTACACCAGCGATGCGTCGGGCGAAGCAAAGGCGGAGGCTCTATACCGCCATTGCGTCTAGCGAAGGCGAGCTTTGGGAGAACACGAAGAACCCTATCCCTAGCGATACATTGTCGGGTGATGTTATCTCGGCCAACATTCAGATAAAATTACGTAGTGGCATTTTGGTGATTTGTGAGATGTCATTAATGAGATAGCATTGAACCAAACAATCCAATCTCATCGACAACTTTAAATAACATAGCATGACGGAGAGATGTCGGTGAACCAAATGGCCCCTAAAGGTGAAAATCAAAAATCTCTTTTAAGAATAAGATTGCTTCAGATATATAAAAAATTATTCTCACGAATATTTTAATAAGGATAAAAAGGTGATTAATCATAAATAATTTTAGTAATTCTAAAGATAATATTATTTGCTCCTTCATTTTCTAATTGGAATTGAGATATGAAAGGCTTAAAAAAAGTCTTTAGATATCCTTAATTTAACAAGGATAATCCTTGATCAACTAAAAATTGTAAAACAGGATGACATCTTTATTGATATATATAAATATTCAATGAGGAAGGTGATTCTTATCATTAAATAAAACAACAAAAATGTGCAAGAATCACAGAGAAATAATATAAATGGGCCATACTTTGACAAAGAATGATCAAACCCCAGTTACAAAAAGAAATTATGTTTCACAAATTCAGTTTTGTTGTCTAGTATACCAATTATTTAGCTACATGATAATTGAAAGGTCTATGTAAAATATTAGAGAGAAAATTCTTCATTTGACATTTCTTTTAGAAAAGGCGTATGATAAAGTACTTTAAGAAGTTACTTGGAGAGATTGGGAAGAAAAAAAAGATTTGTATTGCTTATATTGAAATTTTTAAAAAAATGTGTAACAAAGAAATTACGTGTATTCAAACACAAGGTAGTTTCTCAAAGATTTATTTATTTCAATCAAACATTAAGAATCAAATCTAAAAGTGTATCTCTTGCATCAATATGGACATTTTTAATAAACACATTCATAATGAAATGCATTAGTGGTTGTTATTTGTGAATAATCTTCTTAATAAAAAGACTAAAGATTGAAGTAAGGAAATATTCAAATTATAGAGAATACCTCAGAATCTTTAGGATTTCATTTTAGTAGATTTAAACCAATATATTATGAGTTATAACATAATAATTTGTTCGGAAAGAAATTATTATATAAATTAGGTTCTTGAATAAAGCATTTAATTGTTAAGTTGATTCTTTAAGGTTAGGTTTTAAGGGCTGTTTGGATGGCAAGATTTTGAGAGGAAAGTAATAATTTTCCCAGGAATTTCAAAATACGGGCATCAGGTTTGCGATATTTCTGAAGTAAAGTTAATAGCAAAGCAAATGTTTTACAGAACTATAAATAACATCAGAATGAAATTTTTCCCCGAATTCGGGTGATTTTTAAGATTATGCGAAGATTTAGGCATTGGAAGAAGGCATTTTGCTTCGCATTCGAAGAAGGCATTTCGCTTCGCATTCGACGTTCATCTTTGCAGCAGAGCACGGTCAATAGATAATGTTTCCCTGAATGCCTCTAAACGAGTGCTTCATGTGTCCCATAAGGTCGCTGGTGGTGGGGATGGAACTGATTTGATTCGTCTCCGAAGTCGCCTTCTCTGATTCTTTGATTCGTCTTCGCCTTCGCTGATTTGATTCATCTTCGTCTTCAGCGATTCGTTAAGTTGCAACGTCGTCCTTCTCTGAATCAATTCATTGTTAATTCGTCTTTGTCGGTTGGCCAAAGATGCCTTCATCTTTGCCAATTCAAAAGTCGTTAATTCATCGTCGTCTTCGCAAAGTGATCGCTTCGTTGTCGGCTTCGCAGGTCATGGGAAATGTCGTCGTCTTCGGGAAGTGGTCAATTCGTCATCGTCTTCACCGGATCACAGGAGATGCCTCTGTGTTTGCCGATTCAAGTCGTTGATTCGCCATCGATTAAAAGGATTTCGATCTGTAGCGACATCAATTGTAATGTTTAATAAAGTGCCCACGTACTGAAGACGTCGATTGGAAGGAATTCTTGGAAGGGTCTGCAATGACGTCGATCTGCAGGGACGTCGTCATCAATTTGAAGGTGTAATCTGATTCGTGGTCGATGGAAGGATTTCGATTCGTCGATTGGATGGAGTACGATGGCATTGCAAGGAAGTAAAGAGCGGAGGTCGATAGCCTCGATTTGAAGAATTTAGATCCTTTTTTTATAATTTTAAGGACTTGTTAAATTATTTATGGATAAATTTTTTTATTAAGCAGCTTCTTCTTATTCTTCATTGAATAGATCTTGTTATTAGCCAACCACGCTAGTGAGATTAAGGCTTGGTGTTGTTGTTGATGATTTATTCCATTTCGATTAAGGGGCAATAATGAACCCATCTAGCTTTCTTATTCTTCTTTTGTGGCAAAAAAAAATAACTAACAACAATCATTTGTTTGGATTTATTTTCTTTTGGTTAATATGCTATTTTTTATTTTGGTTATGCTCTTATTTGTTAATGTTCTATTTTTTTATTTAGCCAGTAGATAGTTTTTTATTTGCATAGATGGATTGGGTATGCTCAAAAAGAGTATGAAAAATGAGTTAATTCATAGCAAGATTGGAGTAGATTCAATTTATGAATAAAAAATGCATCATATTCAATTTGATGACATCAATCATTAGTGATGGCTGCAAAGATTTAAAAACCAACTACAACACAAAACTGAAAAAATTGTTATTTTATGAAGCTATGCTAAAAGCAAAGGCATGCAACGATTGCATCTTAAGATCATTCTGATGCAGCATTATAATGTCTCAAGTGAAAGACAAATATATGCATAGTTGATTCAATTGATCAAAAAAATATGTTGGCATCATCATTGCCATTAATATCAAAATCAATGCCTCCACAATTTTAAAATAACTACTTACTATACAAATAGATTCAAAAAACCAACAAAAATAAATATATAAACATTTTTCATTAAGTGTTAATGTGCTTTTGTGTGATTTTTAATGTATTATAATTATAAATAAATAAATAAATCATACTATGGGGATAATCTTATCCCTAAATTATTCGAAATATTATACTCTACTAATTACTATATTTCAAACAAAAAAAATCAAACTCATAGAAAAACTAGCACAAATAACCAAAAAGATATAAAATAATTAGATTACACTGCCTTCAAATTATAATGTAATCAGATAATTTTATCCCAAATTTATAACATACCAAACAACCTTGTGTACTATTCAAATTATTTATATTTATACAATTTTTTTTAATTATTTAAAATTATAACACTTACATATTAGAGCATACTTTTTGTAAAAATAAAAAAAAGTGTTCATGTAAAAATTAATATTTTGTCTTAAGCTAGCACCTTAGATTTAATTTAGAATTTATGAATAAATTTAACTAACATTGCATGATTAGGTTTTATTTTAATCAACACATATTGGAAGTAGTTGCAAAAACATTCTTTTGGATAGATATCACGCAAGTTTTAATGAGAAAGAACCGAAGTTATTAAAACAGAACTAGGCATTCTATGAGTGAGGGGCATGCAAGTTTTTATGGATATAATTGCAGACTTGGAGATGAGCTGAAACCATTGCAAATACGTACTAGTTTTAAACCAGAATGGAAGTTCATTGAAATTAATTGCAAGTTAGAGGGAAGAAACAGCAATCCATATAAGAGAAACTGCAAGCTATTTTCAAGGGAAGAGAAAGACTGGGAACATCAAGCCCCTTTGGGAAGAAATGGTAACCCCATCTGTTCTTATGAGAAGAAGAGATGTTAGTTGAGTAAAAAAAAGAGCAAGCATAAAAGAAAAACTACAGGTTTTCTGAGAAGAAAAATCACGCAGTGTTTTGCTTTACTTTAAAAAAGACATGTGTGCAGGAATAAACTGGAAATCTGTATTCTCTCGCTGGAGAAATAGACTTCAAATTTTGCCTGTCTTTAGTTTATGCTTGAGGTTTAGGCTTTATGTTTTAGGAGATCCATAAATAACCCTTCAATTTAATTTTAATTTAGAGATTGTGAAGTGTTAAAATGACCCTAGGTCATTTATATAAAGAAGACGTTAATTTTTAACAATATCTAGATTTCGTTAATTCCCCGCAAAATTCAGTTTTCAGTTGAAACTCCCGCTAAATCCGTTACAATTCTCGATTGAGAAAGTTTTCAAACTCAATTAATGCTGAAATAAAAATTAAGATTTGTCATTAACCCATACTTAATTTAGTAAAGAATAAATTACCTCGTTAAGGCAGAATCGACTATCCATGTAGAAACTGTCGACAATTATGTTATTCCCAGATTTTATTTTCCATAACATGCGCGCGTTGATCGACTTCCCAGCCGGACGAAACAGGTGTGCGTTACGCACGCACACCCTATTTAATCGAATGCATGCCGCTCGACTCTTCTCCACTCAGTCATTGCTTGCTCTCGACCCCCGCTCTCCTCCTCAGCCGAGTGAACCCCTCGATCCAACCCGCCGACGGAGACGAAAACTCATTCGACACCGACGCCAAAGGCGAAGACGATTGCAGAACCATTCGACGTCGAAGACGATCGCAGATTCGCTCCTTCCGCTCGACTCTTCCACCCGCCCAATGCAACGTACCTGGCAGCTGAACCAACTCGATCTTCTCCTCTTTCCACTCGACAGAGACACAGACAGAAGAAGAGACGAATCTTATCGTCAACGTCTCAGCACACTCGCACAATTCTTCTCCGCTCGGTCCTTCCTTTCCTACGCCCGATCTCTTCTGCAGGTACGAATCTTACTATGCGTCATTTCGTCGATCCTTTTAATAGATAGAATCGTACAGGTTAGTTAGTAGTACTTCAAATCTAAGTTAAATTGTTTTACTTAAGAAAATTTTATAAATCCTTGTTTCCAAAGCTGTCTTTAAGTTATCAATAATGTGTAATTTTTAAACGTTTAATATATTCAGTAGAGTATGGGTGACTAATACCCTTGTATCAAGTAAATCTTGTGTCTACTTTAAGGTTTTTCCGGTACTTGACTGAAATTGAAGCTTCATTGGAAAGATCATAATAGAATGGATTAAGGAAACTTAAACCCAATCAAATAAATGATAGAATTGTTGCTTAAAGATTTCAGGGGTTAAACTATTTGGGGAACTTAAGAAATGCAAAACTGCAACCAAGAGCCCTAGAGTATTGTATTATTGTCCAATTAGGGTGGTTAGCTCTTATCGTAGATTCAGACTTTGAAATAAAATTCAACAGAAATAAATTTTGCAATTCATATTAAATGAAATCTGGATGGATTTAAATAATGTTGATAAATTACTACTAAAGAAAGGTTGAACTTATAGTTAGGTGCATCAAGTTTTGAGCGGAGAAATTAGTATGCGTTATTTAGTGTTTTAGGACTGATGTAAGTTTCAGCGGGCTTTATATTAAGTCTAATCAAGATTAGACCAATTAATGAGAAGTTTATTATTCTAGTAATGGTCAAGTTAGTCAATTCAAAACTACTTACTATTAATAAAAATTGCTTCACCGATGGGAGTTTTTGAATTATAGATGTTGTGGTCATTTCTTGGATCCAACAAAAGAGTATTTATGTTCTACAACAATGCTTTCTTTGTACTACTATTAATAACTAAAAACACCAAAGATCTGTTGTGACTCTAGTACCCATGGAATCTATGGATGTTTTCTAAACAAAACCTTGACATCTTGTTATGATTTTCACATGAATTATAATTTAACCCATGCAAGCTCACTTAAGGTTTAAGAATACATGAATTTTAATACTATTTTAAATTAACTTAGATAATCTCTTAGCCAAAGTTAGCTTATATGCATCATAAATCAAGAGGAACAAAGAATTACAAGGTTCATAATTAACCAAAAGCTTATGAATAAAACTATTAGCTTTCATACAAATACTTTCAATGTTTAATAGAATTTCAATTATAATTTTTGCAAATACATCAAATTTGTGAGTGATTCGTCTTGTTAAGTCAAACACAAAAGGTATATTGGATATTATTTTTTTTATTCTCTTATTACTTCCATTATTGCTTAAGCATTGCTTTGACCTTTTTTATATTGCTACTTAATGCATTACTCTTATTACCAATGATGTAAGAGAAATAAAATGATATTTATATATCTTGTGAATGTTGCAAAGGTTTCCGAAACGGTGGTTGAATAGGCTAGGGACGGGACTAGTTCTCGGGAGCCATAAGGGTGCGCCATCTGAAGCCTTTGAGGGGCCCCACATGAAGGTTATGCTTTTAAACTTATTGAACCCAATCTCAAGATTTTGGCTTTGTCCATGCTTCATAATATCAATTCATAAACATAAATATGAAATTTTATGTGATTATCATTTGAAAATTTGGCATATGACAAAGAAATATTTATTTGCTGAAGTAATAATTATCTTTTATTTGCATTGTTCCATATTTTCTTGCAATTATATTATTATATCAATTTTTGCTTTCCGTTTTTGCTTAAAATATATTATTTAATATTCTTTATACTTAGAATATGAACGAAGGCATTATTTTCATAATGTCAGACCAGATTCTACTGGAGGAGGCTGATGTAGATTAAGGATATTAAAGAGTCATGACGCGGGATATATTTAGTTTTTATTTTCTTTATGAGAGGCAAACATTTATATTCTGTAATTTGTCAATTTATGTAATAATTTGGATGTTATTTATTTTAAAGTGAATAAATAATATTTCTTTATACTTGGATGGCTCTGAATGTTGTTTAACTGCTATTTTATTTAATCGCCAATATGATCCTGCGGAAAGATGCATCTGATGTTAGATTGATTGTTATCAACCTAACATGGGCCATCACAAGTGTAGTCACAATTGACCTAATTAAAAGTGAAAATTTTATTGCTAAGAAAATTCTTAACAACGATAACTGGTTTCTTTTAATAGCCTACCAAAGTATAGCATCAACAACACTAACCTTTAGCCCCAGCACTAGTTGATATTTAATTCACTATAAATTAAAGTGAATTGTCAATATAGCTTAATCATAATCCAAAGTACTATTTTACTTGATTAAAATTTTGTGTATTTTTAATAAATTTTCTACTAAGCAAAAATTTGTTATTTAAAATCTACTATATAAATAAAATTTAGAAATCAAGAAGTATTAATTAGCAAATCAAACAGATCAGTCCTAATCGTAATGATACTCTAGTTAGTCTACTCTCACTTTACTACTTGGGGCAATACGTGTATTTGGGTGTGTGTTAAACTGTCAATGCAATTAAAGGTCATGTTATTAAAAAGAGTGAGATTCATATGTTTTTGCTTCTATCATACAAAGAGAGTGAGATGGGCAACCATTCTAAATAGTTTTATTTTTATTCATTATCTATTTTTCTAATTTAATATATTTTACTTTGCCCCCTAACCAAACATCAAAATGTATTTATAATGTAACAGATTCAATCTCCTAAAAAATTAAGCCCATTGTATTTAATTTACCTTAAAAAATTTTACACTCTTTTGTTTATTTCAGCATTTCCATTATCTCAAACCATATAGCCATTAAATAAAATTTGTTCAAATAAATATGCCCAGTTTTGAAGTCATTTGCTAAGAACATATTTAGCTTGTTATTAAATTTATTCATGTCGTTACATCCTTCATTTTTTATGTTAAGTAGAGTGTTAACTATTTCAATTCCTTTTGTGTTGAGGAATTAGAATGGAGCTGCTATTTTCCCATCTTGCTCTCACATAGCTCATCTAGCTCTCTTAAACGCAGCACTCCTGCCTGCTTTACATCAATAGGTTTTGTGCAGGCATTTACTGTCAAAAATAGCACATCCAATATATATGCTGATCAAATACAGCCCCTAAAAAACTACTGTTTACAAATGTATTATCTAGGTATAAAAGTAAGAATCTGGACATCCATCACAAAGTTGGGTTTCAAAATCAATGCATGAAAATAAAAAAATTGAATTTCAGGGAAGAATGTGTAAGCATATAAAAATGTAAATAAATGAAGACTTGAGGCAACGTACTTACTAATCAAGCTGAAGTTTTGTACCATGAAACTAAAAGAGTTCAATAAATGCAACAAATTTACACTTAGCTTTATAACAAATTAGTTGACATTAAAAATTAACTCATAGAAAGCTTCTAGGCCTTGAAGAAACGAATGTCAAGAAAAGGAATTTAGTTTGTTTCACCTAGACTTAAAAAGAATGAAGCATAAGAGTATAGAATAATCTCTTGCAGTGTCCGGTACAGTTTCTTAAAATAAACATTCTGCACAGACATACCTTCTCAAAAAGATTCAAACAATCCTGATTGTCCCCAAATTCAACCTTTGCCCAATCTATGCCATCTTGGATGTATTCCTAAAAGGCAATACAATTATCTTAGAATCTTGCTTATTTATTCATATGTATAATAACCAAAGAAAATGTAAAAACGTTGTCCTTGAATTTAATTTAGCTTCTAATAATTAAAAAATAGCTAAATTTAGGACAGTAAAACACAAAAAATGAAGTCAGCTAACAGCATAAAAAAGAAAGGAAAGCACTAAAAAACAGATTTACTGAACTTTTACGTTAAGAAACATAAGAAACATTTAAGCAGGTAAAAACATATCTTCTATTAAAGACACGAAACAGATGTTAAGCAAATCATGAAACGGCTGCAATTTTCACTGCAAAAAGGAAGCAACTGTAGTAGCATGTTATTTGATTTGGAAATTTAAGCAAATAAAATTATACAATGGCTAAATAACGAATCATTTTGGTTTAATTTTTACAAAATGTAAGAACATTCAACATCATTCTTTATCCAACACCATTCTAGAAAATTACAAACTCGTGTAATCTACAAATATACAACAGATAGTTGCAGTTTCAAATGGAACAAGCAGACGTTTTTAACATAAATGCTTAGTGCGGAATGTGTTAATATAAAAGAACTAAAATGATAAATAAGGAAAAGATATAGCATAGACAACAAACACTGTTTATTAAAAACATAGAATCAGTTTCCCGTCCAAAAGCGGTAAAAGGTGTTGGGCGTATGATGCAGTGTACAAAGCTAGATTTGGATAGCCATACCTAAAGCAACATGTAACAAAAGGATACCAAAAGTCATATCACACTAAAAGCATATTAAACTAAAATCCATATCCACCAAAGGCTGAACCGCCCCCAAGTTTAGAGTTAGCAGCACACCGCTATAATTTATGGTTCACAGATAACCATAATAATTGCTTGTTAACCTTAATGAGTCTGTTCTGCTAAGCCAGGAATAGATTCTGACGCTCGGGCTGTAAACAGCAGCCATTAAGAGTTAGCGGAACTCCTTAAGCCACGGACCTGGTCAAGATTAAGTGTTTTGGCAGAAGAATTCAAAGACATCTTGAAAAAGCCTAGCTTCTTCCTCTCCAAGAGAAGTCTTTCTCTATTGGATTTCTTCTTTTCTTTTCCTTTCTCTATTGCATTTTTTCTTTTCTTTTTGGTTAACTAAAGAAAGATGCTCTAATTTGAAAGGTATTGCATATTAAATAACTATGCATCAAAAGGTTAATGTGTAAATAAGTATGTGTCCATATGTAATAATTATTTTTATAAGAATTCCTCATATTGAACATCACAATAAAATGCATCATTGAAAAAGCATTAATAAAATTATTTAATATGATTGTTAAGAAATATTATAAATTAGATTAATGTAATATCTGTCTATATATATATATATATAATTGAAGTTATAAAAAGCTTATATCCTTACATACTGATTTTTCAAAATATCAAAAAGGATTCCAGTACTCAGGTTTTTAATGGCAGCTCATTCCGTGTTAACACAACTCCATAGTGTCACCAACTTATTCAAAAATGAGTGTTTTAGAGATAAATTTATTTTCTATTTTAAAGGAAATTTCTAGGTAAACTTACAAGTATAATGCCATAATGATATTAAGATAAATTTCTGAGAGATATTATGAGGTTTCAAAAAGATCATGGAAAACCATAACTTTTTTCCCTCTCTAAGGGCTGATTTTCTCTCAAGTAATACTTTCTTTCCTCTCTTATTTAATAAATAAAAATATTCGGTGCGACTCAGGAACATAAGTTTGGATTATACGATGTTTCATAAAATAACACGATGCTTTGCTAGATATCAAATATAAAAATTCTTGGCATATTATTTGTGGTAAGATATCTTTTAAAAAAATTAAATCTGATATCTTTTTATACAAAGAAAAGCTTAGAATTTACTAATTTTATTCCATAAGAGAAATTAATAGTATAAAAAAATGTCCTACATCTCACAATTATTAAGCATTTGAATAAAATTTTGAATGTTATTAACAAGCAATCGATTAGTTGTTAAATTTATTAAAAGCCCACATTACCCATGATATAGTCTGAAATGATTTATATTTGCATATCAAAATGCACAAAAAGGCACTTACCTACTAAAACGCCACAGATTTTATTCAACAAGACAACCAAACTGTAGTTTGGTAAGAGGGGTCTTATATTATCTAAACTTCACACACCAAAATGTTATTTTAGAGCTTCACTTAACAGTGTTTCTTGCAGCATTGCAGAAAAAAGTGATTGTTTCAATTTCTTCCTTGAAAGCATAGAGCACGGAACACATTCATATAGTGACCCTTTTTATAAGCATTACGAATTTCCATTTGAATAAAAAATAGAACTGCGTTAATAATGCAATTAAAAATGTTAAAATGTATACCTCCTGTTCTAGCTTGAATAAATGACGATTAAAATGTTGCTGCAATCTCTCATTAGCATAATTTATGCAAAACTGTTCAAAACTATTTCTCTGTAAAATATTGAAAATTGTTACTAAAATATTACTCAAAAATATGAAAAGGAAGCACTGTTAACAGTTGTCAATAGTATGTTATCCTAAAAACATGAAAAGAGAATGTTCAACTTACTTCAAAAGACTCAAAACCATATATATCGAGAATGCTAATTGATCTTCCAGTTCGCCGTTTTCGTACATCAAGAGACATATTAATCTGTTCTACTAGCCATTCAAACAAACTAGAATACAGCGATTTTGCTAATGCATCTCTTGTATCAACAGCCTGGTAAAATTTAGACAAGTAAATAATATGTTGCATTATAGTGGAGCAACAACATAGCCGCATACTGTAAAAAAAGAACCTGGGATAATGTAAGCTTTTGAATAATAGTATCATTTCGAACTATCATTTTGCGAGTGGATAGAACCAACTTCAAAGCCTGAGCATCACATCCAAGCAATTTGGATACAGTTTGCACAGCTGAAAAGTAAAACAAAGTTAGCAAATGTCACATAGAGCTCTAATAGTTTTTTAGATTTATGCATAAAACACTGACAAAAACAAGAAGAAAATCTCATGGTAAAAATGATGAGCACTTCAAACGATGAATTCTGTAGGTAAATTTATAGTTTTTGTTGATAAAACTTTTAAGCTGCTTTTGTTTTTTTAAGATGCTATGATGGTTCTATTTGGAGAGTAGCTTTTATGCTGTTTTAAAAAAGTAAAAGCATCTACAAAGCTAAAACTGGGGCACAATTTCATAATAGCTTCTTAGATTTATAAAAAAAGGTGTGCTTTTGTAAATGTCAAATGAAGAGATGCTTATCATAATATCATTTGTTATGCAAAGTATAAGTTGAGTGAAAATTATCAAAATGATCAATTGACTCTTGCAAGATGTTCAAAATAGTCATTAACTCTTGTAAATATTTTTTTATTATCCATTAACTTCTGTTTATATATTTTTGTTTGTCGCTACTGTTAACTCCCTGTCCCCCTTCCATTAAAATTATTATTTTTAGCCAGAATCAGCCACTAGAATCCCCTAAAACTCAATAAGAGATGCAGTTAGATGAACATGTCCTTAATAAATCAAAGTTCGAAGCTCCTTTACCACATATATCACTCTTGCTAGAATGACAAACACTGCAATAAGTCAAACTAATTCTGTTTGAATCAAAGGCTCAGCACTTTTAGAGATAAATGGGGTCAGCTTTTTTATCTCGAGGAACATAAAACATGAGTTTCATCTTTCATTTGATCCCGAATTGTGCCGAGCAACATCATATAACCAGTCTGCAATGGGTCATAACCTTTTACCTCAAACAGAAAAACGTTTTCTTTAATATCGTGTTGGGGAGGGTTCCCTATATCAACAAGCTTTTCACCAACCTCATGCTCAAGCACAAAGAGTCAATCATCAAAGGAGGCTGATATGAAATGCTCTAGTCAATCTCCTAACCCAAAAATGAAGAATGAGCCTTCATTAATTCTAGAGTCAGCAATCTCAAGAGGGATATTCTCCATGAAACATGCCCTAATTCTTCATCACCAATAAAAATTTCAACTTCTACTTTTTTCTCCACATCTTCACCATTATCAAACTTTTCTTCCTCTTCTTAAACCATAAAAAAACCTATTAATTTTGCAAAATTTTCATTGATGGTCGGTTCCGCACAACCCCTAGGAGACTCCAGTCTTCTTTTACCTAGTTTCCAATTCATCACATTTTAGTTTGCAGCAGAAGATAATGTTTCTTCTGCCCTAGGAGCACACTTTAGTGGAAGAATGACTTATATAAACACAGATTATCATACGATCATCATCTGCCTTAGTTGAAAATAATGGCAAAACAGTAGCTAACACTTAAACTTCTGCATTGTCTTTCATAAGTATGATGTCAAAAAAACTCGCGAAAGCAAAAGCATCAAAATCATGTACAAGAAGGAAATTCATGCTGTGAATGTAAAATTTACACTAAGAGGAAAAATAATACCAAAAAACAAGAAAAGCCCTAGTGTGAAACATAACTGCAAACTTGAGTTTAAGGGGAAATTATATAGATTTTTTGCAAGCCAATCTCAACCAGCCATTTGCACCACTACAAAATATTTTAAGAACTAAGTTCGCTAAATTTGGAAGAGGCTTCATGAACCACACTCTCAACTTGTTGAAAGCGGCAACCTACTAGCATAGAGCTCAACATCATAGTGATTCTCCCATTTAGCTAGAACCTTGGTTCCTGGTAAGCATTAATGGCAGACTTCACTTAGCTCCTAACTTGCCTACATCGAACAATTGCCTACAAAGGGCCGTATACTTCACATAAATAACACTATTCCTAAGTAGAATGAAGAAACCATTTATCATCCACTCATGGAAAGCCACATAATGCTCAAATTCATCCAAGATACAATCCAAAGCACTATAAATATTTCCACTGCACAAGAGATATTTTGAGCTCTCAACATTTAACAGTAAAGTTCAAAATACTCTAACAAATTTCTTGCAATTACTAATAATCTAACACTATTATGTTAAAACTACACTTCATTGCTATTCATTCATAGTGAAACCAACAACTAACAAAGTCAAATCACAATAAACCTTCGTCTTTGTGTGTTTACTATACTTGTCCTATGCTCGTTTATAGACATAAACATTGAAAAATTTATCAAAATGGTCACTTGATTCTTGTACAATATTCAAATTAATCCTTAAACTCTTATAATTCTTTTTTGGTCCCTTGACTTGTGTCAAAATATTCAAATTAATACTTAACTATTTGCTCCGTTATTAGTCGTTCCTTCCGTTAAAATTCCTAAAGCATTTCTTCTCCAGTTTCGGCTGTGATTTCTTCCCGCTAGTTGTGAACTATTTTTTTTCGAGCGTTATCAAAGTGATTTCTTCTCGCCAGCCCCTATTGCTTGCAATTTCTTCCCGGCAGTTGCGGATACGCTCATCGAGCATTCGTCTCTCTGCATTTGCTGCATATGCTTTTGCCTCGACTATATATAGGTCGTCTCTTTGTGTTCTCACTGACGCTCGACTAGCATCGAGCAAGATTGTTCTTCCTCAACGTTTGCCCTCTGCAATTGCTGTATATGCTTTTGCCTCGACTATTCATCGCGTCAACGAGAACGTAGAGCTCTGAGCACACACTCGCTCATCGAGCATTGGTAAGCACACAAAGAGACGACAACGTGTACACAAGAAAAATTGGTTCACAACTTGCGTGAGGAAATCGCGCCAGAGCTGGAAAAGAAGTGCTTCATAAATTTAATGAATGGAACAGTAGGTAACAGAGCAAATAACAGCATGGACCAATTTGAATATTTGACAAATGTCAAGGGACCAAAAAGTATTTACAAAAGTTAATGACCAATTTGAACATTTATAAAGAGTCAAGTAACAATTTTGATGATTTCCATAAACATTCAAGACTAAGCTAAGAAACAAAACTTTAAATATTGAATACACCCAATTTGATTTTAGTCACTCAACTCAACAATGCAAAACATCAATATAAAGCACCCAAGAATTCTCAATCTCAAGTTCAAGGGGTGAAGCATGCATGTTTTATTTACAAAATGTGAAAACAAATATAAAAAATTAATTAAATATATAACCACTGAAGTTTAAATTTCTGTGTATGAATTAGATAATAGAATCCAAAGAGCATATTTGCATAAATACAAAATTTAATGTGAATTATTAATCGGAAACAAACTTCTTTTTTAATAAAGGTGTATATTTATTAAAGGTAAAAGAAATATTATAAGACCAGGGCCCACAAAGAATTATATTAATATGAATTTCAAAAGGTAAGAAAATACACATTGCATACCCTTCACTATATAATAATCATGAATTTTCATAATTTGAGTTCATTTACCATCAGTTAGCAAATATATCAGAATGGTGCATTACTAGAGTTGAATAGATAAGCATGCACGAGTTATGCATTAGCAAAATATAATGGCAATAAAAAAATTAGATGGTGGAAAAAACAACACTCGAGAGACCCGCTTGGAACCCAAGCAATCCTATTGAACTCACAATCATAGACATGCTCATATTTTTATAGCGTGAAAGTTTGCTAAAACTAAAGTCATCCATAATGATAAATAACAAAATATCATCAAAACAATAATTCTTTAAAATCATCTCTCAAGATATTTAAACATTCATATCCTTCTATTGGCAAATTGAGAATTGGTTAAGAAACAAAACCTACGTTTAGAGAAAAGGCTTTGTTGTAGAATCAGCAACACTCAACTCTAGCAGCTAAATGATTTCACCCCACCTTCAATATTAAAACCATGGTGAGCACCAACAGAAGAACCCTCCACAATCTGGTGGATAGGAGGAACAAAGATTGCTAGCTATGAATCATTATTAGCACCCACCTCACCAATTGGGCATTAACCCAAAGTGGCTTTCATAAGTCTAAGCCCTAGATGGATTTAAAAAGAAGTGGTTGATTCATAACCTATAAATTTTAAGCTCATATAGTACTTGGGAAGCATCGTAAACATCAATTGCTACTAGAACAACATCTCAACAGTACTTAAAACTTTTGGTAGAAGTGTACAAACACATTGGCTTTTAAGCTCATATAGTACTTGGGAAGCATCGTAAACATCAATTGCTACTATAACAACATCTCAACTGTACTTAAACCTTTGGTAGGAGTGTACAAACACATTGGCTTACCACATATTGAACCGAGAGATTACAAAATAAGTTAACTGAAAAAGTAAATCCACATCTTGAGAAGACAGCCCAAATAGACTTAATTGGTGTTACGAGTTAAGGGCAAACATAATTATTCATTGGGGAAACCTCACCTAGAACCCCATGATAAAGAAGGCAATTTTGGCAGACACGCAAATGTAACTGTATCATTAGACAAATTTAGAAACCCATCCATGAATGACTAAAGTGACAGACCAATTACTCATGAGTTTGAAATCCTTGAAGGAATTTTGACTACTAACAAAAGGTTCTCAACAGTGAAGAATTTGAACGGCTTGGTAAAGATGCGAATCTCATCTTTATGAAAAGCAAAGCTTTCAGCCAAGAATGAAGCTTTGCAACCCTAGACAGAAGGGTATTCTCGGGAAAATGACATACAAGGGACAACGAAAAGACAACCGCTCCAATCCTCCATAGAAGATTTAGGACAAACATCCAAGACCTTGAAGGCAATATACTGGCAAGGACAATGGAATATTCTCAATCGAATGAATCCCAAAAACATCAATAAAACCAAGCTGGGTAGAGAAAAGAGAAAAGCAAACAAAACCTATCACATCTCCATCACTTTCAGGCCGCACTAGCTTGACTTAGTGCAGATGGAAACTCAACTGATGAAAATAAAATTCCAACCCCAACTCCACAACACTCATGTAGGGAGATACAACGACATGACTATGAGGACATGAGCAGCATCAACACAAAGTACTGATGGATGATCAAAAAATATTTATAATAATTAGGTTTGTTTCTATGGCAAACTATAGCCTTCAGGCATGTAAATCCAACAAGTATGTTAAACATGTTTCTTTTCTATTTCAAAGTTGCTACAGAAAAAAAAATAAACTCCTTTAGCTTGCCAACAATTTGAAGATGTTAAAATCTCAATGTTATTAAATGTATTGCTATTTAAATGTTACAATTTTTAGAATATCAATGTTAGTTTGGTTCAGTATCATTGAATTCTAGACATTTAACTGTGATATTATTAAGTAAAATAACCTATATTATGAGTGATCAAGCGATTTCTATACATAGGTACAACACCAACAAAGCTCAATTCAACAACTTCGCCATCACTGCCAACATTGGCTTCCAATCCATATATTGACGGCCTCACCAAATTCTGGTGACTTCATAGCCCACCTTTGCACTTTTGAGGCCTCTTTTCCCAAGATTTGATAACTCCTCTTTTACCAAACGCAAAGAATAACACCAAGAAATATTAATGTTCTTGATTTCAAGTAACATTTAAATAGCGACAAAATGTCACAACTAATATTTTGAAGTTTGCAAACATGTTAATAAACCATAAGGCCAACACCTAGGAATAACAAAACATAGCATTGTAATGTCTGTGAACTAAACAACCCCCAAAGACTTGAGCGCCATATAATTCGTATATTCGCATTGCTCAGGTACAGTAAGAGTTCACAAACATATTTAATATAATGGAGAAATTTTCTAAAATAGCCTCTCTACTATTTCAATTTGACCAATTTAGTCACCAACAATATAATATTTTCAAATTAATTCACCATTTTAATTCCAACAAAACAAAGTTACGGACTATATATTAAGCTCAAATGAAGCTCAAATAATGTTTAAGAGAATGAAAAAGAGTTTGGTTTGCCGCAATTTGGGTGTAGAGTAAAGCAATTCAATTACCAAAAAAATGAAATTCTAAGTTTTGGGTTAAGATAAATGAAATTAAAAGTTTGGGGGAATTTGAATCATCTAACACAGATGGCGAATGGCGAATGGCGAATGGCGAAAGGCGAAACGCGAAAGTCAGCCTGCCTTGAGTCACTGGCTCATCGTCAACTTTCTAAAGCTAGCCTTTGTCGCTTAAGAATAGGCCAAAGTTGTAATTGAACCTAGGCCAAATTCACCACAAATGCCCCGATCTGAGCCTCACAAGCCAAAGCAAATCTTTCCGGCCCTCACTATCTGTTAACATGCTCTTGTTAGTCCACATCAATTCACGACAAAAGTCACCAACCTTATTGTGCCCTAGCAGCGACAAAACTTGTTTTTTTTACTTTTCATTTTTAATAATTAGCATTTATTTGTTTTACACACAAGTAAATAGTAAAAACTAATTACAATGTAAAAGTTTCAAGCAAGAAAAAAAAGTTTTGCACTGTACCTATTTTAATTGAAAATAATTTTTTTACAACTACTCTATCTTAAATTCGTTTTACTTTAAACCAAACAAACACTGAATTAAACATATTGAATAATTAAAATACTAAATTAACAAATTGAATAGTTTGACACTAAATTGATAAAACAAAATAATTAAGGAACTATTTTAACAAATTACTTAGATTTTATTTACTTTAATATTTAATTAAGTTTTATAGATCAATTTTGTATATTTTAACTAAATGTTTTGTTGTATTATTTTACTTTAACTAAAAAAAGCTTGAAGCACACCCAAAACAGACAAATAATCAAATCCACAAAACTTAGAAATCAAACAAAACGAAAATCAAAACCATGTCTAAAACCCTTGATCTCAATAACAAGCATAGTCAGAAAAATCACCTGTCCAGCAATTGAAAAACAAAACAAAATTTTAGTGTCAGATTTATGAACTTAGGTTGCCAGATCATAACACTTAAATATGAAATATTAAAGCATGACGTCAGGTTGATGCCATTATCATCATTAGCCTTATTTTAACTATTAGAATCCTACAATATTAAATACTCGCTGCTTAATTTTCAAGAAACTCACCGTCATCTTCAACAACTTCAACGTGGTTCTCGTTGTCGATGACAGCAAAGGAAACATTGCCTAACCATAGAATGGCTGAAAGCATCGCATAGACATTATCTTGGTCTTGTTGGTTGATGTGGACAACTTTCATAGCTGCCTGAAAGAAGTAAAAGTGATTTTATGAATTCCATGAACTTGTATAAGAGTATTGTTTGATTTAAGTAATAATTCAAGAAGTATATTTTTTAAAGAGCTTTATGTTACCATAACAGAATGGAACCTTTCAGCTTCGTTGACCCCATTAATAACAAAACAGCCACTTTGTTTCAGATACTTGTAGTCTTCAACACTTTTCAAATTAATCTTTGCTGTTGCCAAAGGTGCAAAAAGTTAATAAAGATGTAGAACGAGGTCAATGATCATACAATTAATTTGGTGGGGGAATATAAAAATGTGGGAATCAATCTGAAAAACAACCTTTAAGCCTATATGTAAGAAAATTTTATGTTGTAATGCATCATCAAGATTTACATTTTGAATAAACAATCAATTCGTCAAAATCTAGTAGGCAAAAGGAAGTCATATCAGCATAACAGATTCTCAAATTCAAATTTTTATTAGCCAAATTGATACTCTGTTCCAGTGCCATCCACAAAATCACAAGTAACACTGCATTTAGATTCAGTGAAACAAACAAAAATAAGACAAAAAAATCAAGTATATTTTCTTAAAAGCGGTTGCCTATTAGTTCAGATAATGTTGTTGATTGATATTCAGCGGTTATGCACTCACCCAAGTTCTCATGTTCAAGTGAGTTAAAGATAATTTGGTGGTTTGGAGATATCTAACGAACTTCAATAGTTTACAATTCCGTCCAAGTGCAGCCCTATTTCATGAATTGAAATGATGGCAAGAAAGATGATGTCACAAAAAACATATGCAGAACAACTTTTACGAGTTTAGTGCCAAAATCGATGGTTTATAAGCAAAATTTATATTATAATAAGTAATAAAAGTAGAAGTTAAAATTTTAAACGGAAATTGCTCATTATGCACTTAAAAGCAAACTGTTAAACCGTACGGTCACACGTTACAATGCATCTGAAGAACAAATATCCCACTGTTTCGAATAGACATGTATTTTGTAATAATAGCTCATATGGTGTGCAGTACTACACTATCCATAATGGTGTGCAGTACTAAGCTATCCATAATAGTATGCACAATAAGCATTTATTAGCATGCACGTAAAACATGGGAAAAAATGTTAAAAAATAATCGTCGGTTCTAGAGTAAATAATTTAGAGCAAACTCGCAAAATTGAAACAATACAGATCTCAAGACAATCACAAAGAAACACAAGGATTTACATGAAAAACTCAAGATTGAGAAAAATCACAGAGACACCTACCATGAACATCCACTATGAAGACAATCAAAAGCTTACAGAGTTATTCTTGAGAAATCTTAACACTTTGAAGAAAAACAAAATTACACCACCAAGGAAATCACACAAATCCTAGCATCCTTCTCTATACGCCCTTCCCTTGGCTCTCTAACTCAACTCTTAATTATACAATAGCACACATGTATTGCTAACAGAGAACTTGACTCCTTAGAAAGAAGGAGAATACATGTTCCTTCTGGGACTTTTACACTCCCAGACCTTTAACACTTCTCACTTTTTCACCTCTCAAGATCTCTAAATGTTGTTTGTATTACCACAACAACAACACCTGCGATTGCTCACATAATAGCTCCCATTGCAGTCACCACCGCAACCACTGCTTCAGCCCTCCGCTGCAGCACACCACTACAGCCCTTGTACAATCACCGCTTTAGCCCTCCGCTGCTGCAACACTCCACTACAGCCACCATTACAGCCCTTGTGCAATCACCGTTGCAACCTTCCGTGCAATCACAGGTGTAGCCTTCCACTACGACTTCCGATAGAGCCACCACTACAGCCCTTGGTTGCATCCTCTGCTACAGCCTTTGGCTGCAACCTACTGTTATAGCCCTTTGCACACCCTTTTTGCACTCTTTGTTGCAGACTTTAGCACCCAGCATTTTAGGCTTTTATATAGGACCCTAAACCGGCTTCAGAAGCTCAAGGGAAACATCTCTTTCTGTTTAAGTTTGTCGCAGGTGCCTGGGCACCCAAGCCTCAAACTGGCTTCCTATTCCAAGAGCCTAGGCGCCCAAACCTTGGGCTTGAGGCTTGCCTGGCGCTGGGGCGCGCCTGGGCTCTGCCCAACCCAGCAACGCCCAACGTCACCTTGTGCCTAAACCCACCGGAACTCCGTTGATTCTTGTGCTGATCCAATTAGGCACACCCAACAAAAATGTTGGCCAACAAAGAACAAACTTACTGATGAATTAAGTGTAACAGAGAAGGGTATACAAGAGTGGATTAGTGGATATACATGAAAGCATATGGTGAGAACTGAATTTATTTATAGCAAGATTGGAGTGGCTCCAATAAAGAATAAGATTAGAGAATATCATCTTAGAAAAGTGTAGATCATTCGATATCACTATTAGGAAACTTGAGTTTGTGAATTTTGCTCATGTTAAAAGTAAAAGAGGAAGGCCAAAAAGGCAAGAGAAAAAAGTAATAGAAATGATTTACTTTATTTGAAACATCGAGAGGGGGCTTCTATTTGATCATGTCTAATGAAAACAAAATGATTCATGCAGCAAGCATAACGAACCAAAGCTTAGTAGTGTCGTTGACATCTACATAAAGTACCCATAAATATTATGTAACAAAAGAATAAATGGAAACTTGAGGGAAATTTGATAATCAATATGATTTATTCAAGTAAAATTTAGCATATTTAAAATTTAAATCTAAATTTAAGAATTAGACTCATTTTCTAAATCTTATGACAGTGTTTGATATTTAAGAATTTTACTTTACATGCATGAGAAGATGAGAAGTTAACTTCGTAAATTCATCTATAAGGCAAATTTAATAACTTCAAGATTTGATAGGATTAGGGAGATATAAATGTAACAAAGAAATTTAATAAACCATTATGTTTAGGTTGTCCTTAACCCTATATTGTAAGATATAAGAATTTAGAAGCCTAAAACCTCTTTAAATGCTTAAACCTTAATTGCCAAATAGCATCTTAAGAAAATATTACAAATCTAAATTAAGCACATTAAAATGTTGATTAAAAGTTGGGTTGTAAGAAAAGTAATAAGATTTATATGAATAATAGCAAAAAGCAAAATGTTAAGATGAATATATGGAAAACTAGCATATCTAAAAGCTATTTAGAATAAATTAAGTAAGACTTAACATATTTAAAATATAAATTCAGCAAATCATAACGATACTAAATTACAAAAACTATTTGGAATAAGACTCAGAAAGTTTGTGATTTAAGAATTTAACTTTACATGCATGAGAAGATAAGAAGTTCTTAAAATCATCTAAAAGGCAAATTTAATGATTTCAAGATTTACAAGGATTAGTGAGATAAATGTAACAAAGAAATTATAAGAATTTAGAAGCCTAAAAATTATAAGAATTATAATAATTTAATAAATTATTATATTTAGGTTCACCTTGACCCTGTTTTGTAAGATATAAGAATTTAGAAGCCTAAAACCTCTTTAACCATTTGAATCATAATAGTCAAATAACATCTTAAGAAAATATTACAAAATCTAAATTAAGCAAATTAAAATGTTAATTTAAAGTTTGGTTGTAAGAAAAGTAAAAATATTTAGATGAATCGTAGATAAAAATTAAAATGTTAAAATGAAAATATGGAAAACTTGAAACTATAATCTAATGGGTAATTATGTTAAGAAAATATTGAAGTGATATTTATTAAAATAAGGTGACAAGTAAACCTGGGCACGGGTTGGACCTGTCCTAAGCCTCATAGGGCCAAGAAGAATTTCATAACGAACCAGGCTTAGCCTAGCATGAGAACTAGGCAGCAATATTTAACCCGAGCCCGGCCAACTATGGACTTGGGTCAAGCCGAGTTGGTAATAAAAAACATTGAATTCAAGTATTATTGGGCCAAATCCGATAATATATATCAAAAAAATAAAATGAATCGATAGTAAAGAGTAATCCGAAATGTAAGAATCTTGAATGCATAACTAAATAACGATATTTTTAACTCATCCAATATATTTAGAACCTAAATAAACATCGTGGGAACGGTACCATTTTTGGGCCGAGCCCGATAATTTTATTAAAAAAAGATATGCACAGATCAAACTGGGTTTTGAGGCAACAACCTGTGGAGGATGATGATCGTGGGTTTGATCGTTGAGAATCAACAAAGAAATATACGAAAATCAAACAACACAAGCAAGAAAATACAATCATAAGCATGCGTACACAAGAGATTTTAAGTGAAAAATTCAAGATTGAGAAAACCACAAAGCTACACCACCACACAAAAATTTACTATAAATGAAATATTACAGAGTTACAGAGAGCTTATCAATCTCAAGAGGAAGAAGGAACCATAGCCTTTAGGCCTCCAGATCTTCTTCTCTCAAGCTCTCACTCTAGGGTTACCTTATTTCGCTCAGGAAACACTCCAATCCATGGGTTGCCTTATTTCACTCAAGAAACACTCCAATCCATGGGGGTGTTTCCGCAAGCACCTGGGCACGCCTAGGAGCCCAAACCTCGAACTAGGCCTCTACTTCACGAGTACTTAGGCGCCCATCTATCAATGTCAAACAACAGCACGTGCGTTTGGGCAAGCATGAGCGCCAGGGGAGCGCCTGACTTGTTGCCGACCCAGTGATGCCTAACCCCGGAACCCACAGAAAAAGATATTCGCAGATCGAGCCGAATTTTGAGGCAGCGAACCTGTAGAGGATGACGGTTGTGGGTTTGACCATTGAGAGTCACCAAAACAATATAAAAAATCAAACAACACAAGCAAGAAAACACAATCACAACACAAGCCACACAAGCACAAGCATGCGAGTACAAGAGATTTTACATGAAAAACTCAAAATTGAGAAAAACCACAGAGCCACACTACCACAAGAAATCCACTATAAATAAAAGATTACAGAATTACACAGAACTTATCAATCTCAAGAGAAAAATGGTACCACTGCCTTTAGGCCTCTAGATCTTCTTCTGTAAAGACCCTAGGTCATTTAGACAGAACGCTAAATTCTCCGCTATGTCTAATTTCTATTTTGTTATACACAAATTCCCGTTTTATGTTAAAATTCTCGCGAAAATCCGTTTTTCTGTTTATATCTATTATGCCTTATAAGAGATTGATTAAATTATTGTTGTAGGTAGTTTTGGGATTTCATTATGCCCCGATATTGCGAAAGTGTAAGTTTCATCACTCTTCATAAATTCCTATTAATGACATTACTGAGCAAAAAAAAATGTTTCTTATATATAATATCCCACAATCAAAACCTACGGTTTCAAAAGAAATAATTGAAGGAAAATCGTCCATTAGATCTAAGCGACCTCTGTTTCCCCTTTTGTTCCCATAATCAACACAGCTCCTTTCCAGAAACTGCCAACAATTAAGTCGACAGTTTCCAATAGAGGAATTGATGCATCACACGCAGCTCTTTTCCTCTCCCTCTGCTGGAAACGCAAACTAACGACGCTTCTCCCGCAGTAAATTCTCGTTCTTCTCTTTCCTTCTTAAGACAATAGATTTTGGAAATGCTGGCAACCCGAAATTAAGCGACGATTTCCAGAGATGCCCTATTTAATCCACCAAACACCCACGACATCGTCACAAAAAACATCGAAGCTCCCTCTTGATCTTACCTCTCCGACCACGGTGCTTCACGAAACGCAAGTGTCGATCCTGCCCTTCCACCCACTGTATTGCACAAGACGATCAGCATCTGCTCTTTCTCTCGCACGACCTTCGTCGTCTTTAAGGCTTCCTCGACTGCTTAAGGTGTGAATTCATTTCACTAATTGGCAGAGAGAATTAAATTTTGTGCTTGCAATTAAAAATCCTAGATGCTTGATAGGGTGTTCTACTCTACTACATGTTTAGACTCTCAAACAGATCAATTTCTGCTTAGGACGATGTAATATAAACGTATAATGCGAAAATTAATCAGCAAGGGTTTTTCATTCCGACTTATTGAATCATGCAGTTTACCTTAGAAATCTAAATGGTAGACTAATTAATGTTTATAAGTAGGGTTAAAACTTAATTCAAGTTTAGAATAGAATGATCTAATGGGAGTAGGAGCAATTGACATATGGTATAAGTATTAGGGTAATTGGAATGTCTGCTCCTAATAACAACTCAATAAAATTAATTAGGCAAACAAGAAAAATGAATCATATTCAAAGGTAATGTGGACTCAAAAGGCTGATTTTGAAGCATTGAGGAAATTGGATCTGACTTGGCACTTAAGGTTAGATCTGTTAAGGTCAATGGAAACAACTTAAATTGGTATGTGGACAAGAGGAAGAGTGACAAGTGTTGAGATACAAGATTATCACCCTTAGATTTTAAAGGAATGACAATGCTATAAAACATGTCTGTCTCAAATAGAATGAACTCATTAACTGCCCCAATGTAGCAAGTCTCATTTGCTTTATGAATATTTCTTGAAAAGAGAATTAATCATGAATTAAGATCAAGCAAACCTTATGAAGAGTGTGAACGAGGTTAGATAATGGATTAAGAATGGAAATTCAATATGGACCTACTGATCTATTCTACACTATTAAGTTTATATTTTGAAATTGTAAATCTTAGTGTGTAACCAGTTGCTCTGCTGATTAAATTCTGAAATTTCTGAATTTAAAATATACTTTAATTTCTACCGTGAAAATTTATTTGTTGTATAAATAATGAAATCCGATCATCCTAGTAAAACATGCAAGTTTCTTAATTAACTAACTAGTCAAGTCAGAAAGGAGAATATATATTTTAATAATAAAGACGTATATTTTCAAAGACTGATAAAACTATAAACATAACTTTTGCAGACACATCAAATCTCTCAACACTACATCAAAATTGAAAGTAATTCATTTTATTAAGTTTACACAAATGTACACTGGATATTACTTTTTATACTCTTATTTGCTTTTATTGTTGCATAAGCATATCGCTTGGAGCCTGTTTCGTGTTGATATTAAATGCGTTATTTTTACTACCAATGATGTAAAGAAATAAACGATGTTTATGTATCTTGTGAATGTTACGAAGGGTTGTGAAACGGTGGTTAAATAGGTTAGGGACAGGGTTAGTTCATCGGGAGCTATAAAAGTGCCATCTTGAGCTTTTGAGGGAACCCATGTGATGAACATGCTTTTATTGAACATATCCTCGAGGTTCTAGCTTTGCCCATTAAAACTACTAATGTCGCTTTATGATATCAAGACATAAACATAAACATGAATTTTTATGCGGTTATGCGATCATCTTTTTAAATTTGGCATTTTATAACTATGGCAAAGAAATATTTATTCCCGGGATTATGATTATTTTATTTGTATTAACCATATTTCCTGCAATTATTATCATATCATTTTCGTCTTTCACTTTGTTTAAAACTATATTATTTAATATCCTTTATACTTAGAATAAGCACTAAGATATTATTTTTATAATGCCAGACAAGATACATCTAGAAGAGGCTAAGATAGCTTATGAATATTATGGTGCTGATTAGAAGAATAAAATTTAAATTTTTTACTTTTTCAAGAGACGAACTTTTATTTTTTTTATATGCTATCAAATATATAATATCCTGGATGATGCTATTTTTAAATTGAATGAATGATATTTCTTATATTTTTGTATGATTTTGGATGTGTTTAAATGCTACTTTGCTTAATATTAGTTGTTACTAACCTAATTTGGGTCATCACATCTTCTCTCAAGCTCCCACTCTAGAATTTCAAGAAATAGTAACCACCACGATGATCCAAAAGCACATGTACCATCCCTCAAGTAATGTTTATTTAAATACCATCTCTCAAATGGCTCAAAAAAGATCCAAAATAGCCCATGGGTTGCCTTATTTCGCTCAAGAAACACTCCAATCCGTAGGGGAGTTTCCACGGGTGTAACGACCCAATGTCATTACTTTGCAAATTAGGTCAAAATCCCAACTTTAATATCAGGATCCTGATGAACTTCAAATTAGGGCAAACAAAAATACCTTGAGATGAGAAAAAATTTTAGATCAAAGTGCCATATGCTAAGTTATAGCCAAATAAAGATTCAAGGGTTTATTAAGGGACTCAAAAGTCATTAGGCAAAATACACTCCAAACATCAAAACTAATATAACCATAACATTCCTGATATTCTCCTAATTAAAATGAGATGTAACATGTATGTTTGGAGATAGGGTTGCAGAGTTATGGCCATTCAAAGTTTTCAAGAGTTTAGAGTTAATTAAGGGGTCCTAAAATATCACTTTGTTAAATACTCATCCAAATGGAAATTTAACACTACCATAATATTCCTTGAATTCTGCAGTACTATAGAGTACTATGGACTGCCTCCCAAATTCAATCAATCAAACTCATTTGAGTTCGATCAGATCCATTTAATAGCCAATCAAATGTGTGAAATAAGTTACAAGTTGCAATGGAGTCAATCAAATGAAAAGGAGGGCAGAACGAAGGGTACTTGGATGGACGACCTAAGGTTAACTAGAAGACGACAAGCTCTTGAAAGCTCTAGAAGGATTCCTCGATTGCACAAACTAGGATACTCCTATGGTTGGGGGTTTAATAGAGGCTCGGCAGAGGCTCCAAGGGCCGACCACTCACGACAATTGGCCGCGAGCCGCGGCTCTGCGATGCGTGTATGCACGACACACGGGGTGCATTGAAATGGCGTATAAATGATGCACGAGAGTTGTTCGAATGACCGATCGAATGGCTAGGCTGCATCGTTCGATCGAACAACACAAACTAACGGTGTGGGAGAGGAAAAGACGGGGGGTCGTTAGAGGGGTTTCAATAATAAATTAGAATTTTAAATTTATCTTAATTAACATTAAGTAATTAAATGTCCTCTAAAAATTTTTAATAAATCACCCCTAGCTAATTGGGGGTAAGGAATGCAATGGTGAAGTCAAATTTTGATTTAGATGAACAATTAATTTTCCTATTTTCTAAGGTATTTTAAATATAATAAAATATTTGACAAAACTCTAATGACTTCCAATTGCCTCCAAGATTTCACTCCTAGCTAATTTGGGGGTGATGAGCGTAATGGAAAAGTTTGATTGGAAGGAATTCAGATAACGATAACTCCCGCTTTATTTTTTTGAGCTTTTTAAATTCAATAAATCAAGAACATCAAAATACGTGTATGAATTTATCAATTTTCGTATCATTATGTTAAGAATATTATTTAAAGGCTGCTCGAGAAGTTTCATAAATTTCGTAGAGCCGATTTGATCTCAATTAATTTTCAAAGTTTAAAACTTCAGAAATTAATTAAAAATAAAATATTGCTCTGAATCGAAACTTTTCAGCGTGAGGGTGTTCGTTACATCGTAACACACCCCGGTTAGCAGCAACCCCTCCCCCATCAAAATACGCTATTTTTGGACGCCAAACGGCAAAAAATACGAAAATTTTAACTTTAAGTAAATTTTTTTAAAATTTCCTTATGAAATTCTCCCCCCCCGATTTCCAATCGCCAACAAGCGGAAGGCTCTGCCTATTTAGCGCCATAAGGGCCCCACCCCAGCCGACTCTCCGCTTCCCCCCCGCCCCCACCTTCCTCTACTTAAACTCCCCCCACTCCCTCACTTTCCCCTCATTAGCAGCAGCCCCTCCCCCTTTTCAGCCGGCCCCTCTCCCTGCCAACCCCCCTCTCCCAGCCAGCCACCAACCCCAGCAGCCACCCTTTCGGACCCTCCAAACCAGTCAGCCCCCTCTCCGACCTCCCACTTCGACAACCCCTCCAGTTTTCGGCTTCCCTCAACTACGTTCGACCTCCCTCTTTTTGCGGCAACTCTAACTGAGGTAAGAGAAGGAAAATGAGGGATTTGGAGAGTTTTCGCTAATATTATTATTTATATATTTCTTATTATATATACTTAATAATCTTTATATGTCATCACATTAGCATTGTTGTCATTAATAAATAGTGATGAACAATACATATAATAATTATTATTTCCATTCAGGTACTTTTCATTCTAACATTTTATTATTAGTTTTATTATTTTCTGCAATATAATTTCAATCATTTTCATTCTATCTTTTACTTTCATATATTATTATTATTATCATTAAATAAAGATAATAATAATGCTAACCTAATGTAAAAGCGAAAAAAATAGAATGAAAAGGAAAATAATAATTACTCCTAAGAACATTGGCTAAAAGCTAATTTTAAATATCTAAATCTAAATGCAGATCCAAAATCAAACTGTCAAATTATGGATCTTAAAGAACAAAGGTACCTTATACATAACATATATTACTTTTTTTATATTTTGTTATCACTTAGCTTCGCTTCTTCGCTTTGAGCCAAAATTTATATTGAAGCTTGGTTGGTTGTTCGAAACCAACATAACATTCGTGGTTAGTTACTGGAAAAATGACATCAGTAACATTCGTAGTTGTTACTAAAAAATGACATCAGTAATATTCGTAATTAGTCACTGAAAAAATGACATCAGTGACGTTCGTGGGTTACTGGAAAATGATATCAGTAATATTCGTGGATTGCTAAAAAAATAATATCAGTAACATTAGTGGATTACTGAAAAAATGACATCAGTAACATTCATGGTAGGTTACTGAAAAAATGACATCAGTAACCTACATTTTATGATAACACTTGTTACAGAAAACTTTTATTTTTTTTGCGCTATTTACTTACTCTTCCTGCATTTTATTACATCCTTATATCTGCTAATCACATCTCTGCTTTTATAAAAATGTAACATATTTTATTTACTGTGTTACTTAGAGTATTCTCTAATTATTGAGAATTATAATATCAGTATTGCTTTCTGTACAATACCAGGTCATGTACTACTGGAGGAGCTTGAAGAACTTTAAAACTTAAATTATCAAATTGCAAATGGATCTACAACACTACTCTACTTTTACCTTTACTTTTATTTTTTCTTTTGTTTCAGTTCATCTTTTATGAACTTTGTAAAGAGGAACGATAGAAATTTTTGTAATATGAATTATTAAATAAATGAGAAATATCTCTTGGCCTTTGTATGTGTAGCTCTTTTCTTTCAAATTGTTCAATATGATCCTGCGGTATGTGAACACCTGAATGCCGGGACAGTTTCCATTGAATCGGTATCGGGCTATCACAGCGGGCGCTTGGGAGTTCAAGCCTTGAGCTAGGCTAGCTTTACTAGTGCCTGAGCACCCATCTATCGATGCCAAACAGCAACACTGACGCATTGGTGCGCTTGGGAGCTCCCTGCTACGGGTGCAGGTCCTGTTGAGTGCCGTTATCGGCCCAGTGGCACCTTGCCCCGGAACCCACCAAAAAAATATATTCACAGACCGAACCAGATTTTGAAACAACGAACCTATAGAGGATGACGACCGCTAATTCGACAGTTGAAATCACCGAAGCAATATACAAAAATCAAACAACGCTAGCAAGAAACAAGATCACTTCACAAGTCACACAACCACAAGTATACAAACTTAAGAGGATTTATATGGATAACCCAATATTGGAAAAAACTACGAAGCCACACCACCACAATAAATCAACTACAAATGAAAGATTACAGAGTTACAGAAAATTTATCAATCTCAAGAAGGAGCCATTGCTTGTAGGCCTCCCAATCTTCTTCTCTAAAGCTCTCGCTCTAGAGTTGCAAGAAGTTAAAAACAGCGCAAAATAGCCCATGGATTGCCTTACTTCGCTCAGGAAGCACTCCAAACAATATGAAAATTGGATTGAGAGCTTATGTACATGGGCATATTGCTGCGATTTTGTAACGATCCAAATCATTACCTTCTAAATTAGAACTAAACTCAACTCAAAATTAGGATCCCAGACGATTTCAAAATTAGAGCAAAACAAATATATCATTGGATAAAGTATATATTTTATGATCATAATGCACAAGTTTGGGAACAATCCGAGTAACATATACTCGTGAATTAATTTCTGAATTAATTTCTGAATTATTTAAATTCAAAAAATTGGAAAAATTAAATACAAATCCAAATTCAGCGATTTTGGTGTCGCTAGATTAAGAATATTATAAAAAGGCTACGAAAATTTTTTTGTCAAATTTAGAGCTCTGGATTGATCATAATTAATTTTGAAGTTTTTATCTTCAGAAAATAATAAGTAATAAAATATTGCTCCAAATCAAAAAAAAAATTTGCGCGAGTGTATTTTTCTCATCAAGATATACTTCCATGTAAAGTTTGTTATTTTCTGGAAAAAGAATGGAAGAAAGAGTAAGTATAGAGAGAAAGTAGAGAGAGAATGAGGAGAGAGAATGAAGGGATAAATGGAGGAGAAAACCAAATTGAACACTCGTGCATTTAAGTGAAAGAAGCCAAAAATTTCACCATGAATGAAAGAGAATAATTAATTAATTAATTAATTAATAAAAAAAAATTATAAACACCCTCCTCCTCTCATCCCACTTTCCCCCACTCATCCCCACTCCATCTCTCATCTCCTCCCACATCTTCTTCATCCACCACCGGTTCCCCCTGTCAATCTCCAGTAAAGCCTCATCAAATAAGATAGAGTAAGAAATGAGAAAGAAATGAAATATTTTCTTTATTCTTTTCATTTTTTTTCTTTTCTATTAATAATAATAATAATGTTATTATTATACTTTCTAATTGCTGTAACTTTTATTTCTGTCATTTCTTTTTTTTATATATATGTATATATTTTCTAATTTCTGCAATATTTATTTCTGTCATTTTCTTTTTTTTCTATACATGTATATATTTTCTAATTTCTGCACCTTTCATTTCTATCAAACTTTTTTTCTATTTATGTATATATTTTCTAATTTCTATAACATTCATTTTTGTTATTTTCTTTTTTTGTCCTATATATGTATATATTTCCTAATTTATGCAACTTTCATTTCCGTCATTTTCTTTTTTCTATATATATATATATATATATTATTGTTATTATCATTATTATATTTAATAATGATAATAATAAATCTATTATTATGTTGATACACATTATTAATATATATATATATATGCATTATAAAGTTAATATTATCAATATTACTAATAATAAAAATATTATTATTAATATTATTATTACTATAATTATTATTATATGAGAAAGAAAAATGATGAATTCAAAAAGAAAAGAGGAGAAAATATTTTTCATTTTGATTTTCTTTATTTCTTTTTCATTTCTTTATTATACTATCTTTAATATGTCATTATCATTATTATTATTATCATTAATTACATAATGGATAACAATGAAAATGTTATAATATGACTATTATTTCTAATTTTGTCAATTTCAATTCAATCATTTCCATTCTGTCTTTTCATTTCGAACATTATTATTATTATAATAATAACGCTATAATAAATATTACTGCTATCGCAATAACTTAAAAACAAAATTTTAATCAAAAATAAGAAAGCAAAAGAAGAACAAAATATAAAAGAAGATAATATTTATTTCTAAGAATATTAGTTAAATGCTGATATGCTTTTCCGCTTAGCGTCGCACAAATTGATAAAAAACTTTTAAAAGTCACATAAAATGATATATGAATAAGTTTGAATAAGTGAGTAGCAATGGTTCTATATTGATATATTTTTAGTCTGATCAAACAGCTGCAAGATATTGCATGCATTAGAATTACTTTGATAGTAGTTGGCTTAATGGCAGGGTTTAATGTATCGTCTAATCAATCAAAAATTATAGTGTGTATCCTCATATAAGGTGTTAAATTGACAAGATTCCCTACTTGACCCAAGCCTGATACAAAAAGAGTGGCTCAAGTATACAACTCAAATGTACTATGGATTGGATTTACATTCAGAAGATTGAAGAATTATAATTTGGGGAGCTCAACATGGCACAATTAACATTTGTAATTGTAACGACCCAATGTCGTTATTTTTCAAAATTAGGTCAGAGCCCGCTTCAGACATCAAAACTCCGGGGAATTTCAAACTATGGCAAACAAAAATACCCTTAGATAAGAATAATTTTTAAGATCAAAGTGCCCTAATTTGGGAGAAATCCGAATAACGGAAGCTCCCGCTTTATCTTCGGAATTATTTAAATCCTAAAAAATCAAAATATTGAAATACGTGTCGGAATTCATCGATTTCAGTGTCGTTGTGTTAAGCAGATTATTTAAAGGCTGCTCGAGAAGTTTTATGAAATTCTGAGCCCCGAAATTATTATGGTTAATTTCTGAAGTTTTCGAACTTCAGAAATTAATTAAAAATAAAATATTTGTCTGAATCGAAAATTTTCGGCGCGAGGGTGTTCGTCATGTCGTAACACACCTCGGTGCCAAGTTTCGTTGTATTTGGACGCCGAACGGCGAAAAAATGCGAATAATTTAACTTTAAGTATTTTTTTAAATTTCCATTTTTCCCTATTTCTTCCCCACCCCCCGTTCGCCCCCCTACCTTCCGCGACACGCGCCCGACAGCGCCTGGCGCGGAAGCTTCCGCGCCAGAAAGGGGTTGCCTGCGCCATTTTTGGCGCAGGCTGTCGGCCCACCTGGCCGACCCCCCTCTTCCTCCCACTCCTCTCCTCTACATAAGCCCCCCCTTCCTTCTCCTCCCCCACAGCCCTCTCCTCTTCCAAACCCTAACCTACAGCCCCTTCTCCCCTCTTGCAGCCCCTCCTCCCCCTCACAGCAGCCCCCTTCCCCGGCAGCCGCCCCTCAGCAGCCCAGCCCTCTCCCAGCAACCCCCGGCCAGCCCTCCAGTGGCAGCCACCCGGCAGCCCTCTCCAACCGCTGCCAACTTGCTATAGCCCCCGGCCAACCGTCCGGCCTCCCTCCGCTTTCCGGCAATCCTAATTTTAAGGTAAGTTGATAAGTTTAAACGATAGAAAAGAGAGAAGAGAAAAGCGGAGAAATTTTTAAGTTCTTTTAATTTATACCTACTTAATACTTATTATAATGATAATAATGAAGATATAATATTATTTTTCACATTAATATGGTTTTCATTAATTAATAATGAAAATTATATATATGTGTTATAAAATGACTATAAATTCAGTTCAAGCATTTTCTTTTTTAGACAGTTATTTCTTTTATGTTCTTTCATTCTAATATTATTATTATCATTAAAATAATGATAATAATAATGTGATTCTATCCGCAGCGACTTAACAAACACTATAAATATTACTATCATCGCAGTACCTTAAAGATCAGACTTCAATCATATTAAGAAAGCGAAAGAAGGACATAATCGAAATGAAAATAAATGTTACTCCTAAAAATATTGGCTAAGAGCTAATTTAAAAATATCATAAACCTAAAATGCAGAATGAGCGAACTGTCACTCATCCGAACTATTGAACTGTCAAACTGTTGAACTTTTGAACAAGGTACCAGATGTCTTTTATAACTTCTGTTTAAATATGCTTTTTCTGCTCAGCATCGCACAAATTTGATAAAAGTGCTTTTTAAAGTCACATAAAATGATATATGAATAAATTTGGATAAGTGAGAAGTAAGAGTTCCATGTTGCTTTATACTTTTTGTCTGATCAGACAACCGCTAGGACGGGGCTGTCCGACATCAGGAGTCATAAGGAGCCTATACTGATAAGCCTTTGAGGGGGCAGGTATAGAGGAAAGTTGAGATATATAACACAAAAATGAACCCCCCTTTTCCTCAATTTTGTATTTGCCCAACAAAATCATATTTTGCCTCAGATATCAAGCACTAAAAATTCTATATTTATTTTTGTGACTGCAATTATTTCTATGCTAAGTTTCAAGTGCAATTGAAACAGGTTTGCAGGGATAAGTTTGTACAACTTTTATTTCCTGTCAAATATTGATTATTTTGCTTATTATTTAACATTTGTAAAGATGATATCTATCAGTACTTAGCTTCACAACTAACTGGTTTTCGAATGCCCGCACTTTTTGAAACGTGCCCAGATCAGAAGTTCGTCCTTGAAGAAAAGTGCTAAAGAACTGAGCAGTGCTGATACTGCTACCTGCTGATCCACCGCTTTCTTTTTGACTCTATCTACTTTTAAAAAGTTTGTAATTTTTCTTCTATTTTAATCTATGTACTCAAGTCTCGTGAATTAATGAATAAATAAGTTATGTTTGATGTATATATATTTGTCTCTTAAATTACTCAATATGATCCTGCGGCTAGAGGACTTGTCGTTGCTTGTTGTTGCTATTACTATTCCACAAGCAAACCGGTGCTGGATTAGCTCCCGCTGACCCGGCATCGGGTCCTCACAGTAATGACCCTAGATCATCTTTAAGGAAAATGTTAATTTCCCGCAATATTTAGACTACGTCAATTCTCTCGCAAATTTCAGTTTCCCGTTAACTCCCGCTAAATTTCGGTTTTCAGTTAGAATCCTTAATTTGGAAAGTATTCAAATTCGTTAAAGCTGAAATAAGAAACTTGAAATTGACATTAAGCATGAAAAGGGAATGAGAACTTCAGAAAAACCAACAACAATAAAGGTTGACGGTTCTATTAGGAAAGAAATTGGAAACGCACGCGCACTTATTGGCTTTTTAAGAACCGCTCGACCCCTTCGGCTCCTATAATCGCGCCACTTCCAATCCTATCGGATGCCTCCCGTAATCCCTCGCGCGTTTCAGCCCTTTTCCGGCCAATGCAGTAGGCGTGCGTTACATACGCACGCCTTATTTAAGTTCAAAAGCCGCTCGATTCTTCACTGCCTTCTCTCGACTCCTTCCTTTTCCCTTCCGCTCGAGCTGTAGGAGCATACCTGAGCCAACGGCGAGACGCATCGGCAGCAGCGTCTTGCGCGACCAGCACAGAAGCCTACGGGAGCACGGTCGACGCCCCAGCGCACTCGCACGATCCCCCTCGCTCGATCCCTCCGTCTGTGCGCCAATCTTTCCTCTCCTCTTCCGCTCGATTCGACGTCGATCCTGTGCATTCGATCGAGAGTAAGGTACAATCTCCTTGCCCTTCTTCTTTTACCTTGAGCCGATCGAGAGAGGGAGAGCCGAATGCTAGGAGTATCGATTTAGGGAGATCATAAAAGTTCAATTATTCTATTTTTTAATAGGGTTGCCTGTGAAGTTTTGTAGGTATATAATATATATATATAATCTTATTAAACTTTCCCTTATTAAATCCATGATTAAAGGAATTTCTTGAGAGAGATTAGACAACTAACGATATTTTTGAGTAGATCTATTCTAATGAGCAATGTTCTTTATTTTTTTCTTCTCTTTGTTGTTTGTCATACTGAGGCAATTGGTTATAGGGATATATTAGCCATTGCCAAGAATGGATTGATCCTTTCGAGTGATTGATCAATTCATTGAGTTTCAAGGTCATTAAAATAACAAACTATGAACATAATCAGCACTTTCTAGACGTCATTTTGGCATCATTACCTTGTAGATTGATTTTATAACAATTTTATCTAATCAAATAATCAATCTCTTGGGCTTATGATTTAACCTACTTGCTTGATTTTTTTAAGCATTGCATTAATTAAATTGGTCAAGAATATGATTGATCCTTTGAAATTCATAATTCCTAACCTAAGTCTTAAAGTCTTAAGAGGATCTAAAATATTGAGAGAACTATAAACTAATCAAGATCAACTTAAAAAAGATTATATATGTTTTAATAATAACGATAGGCATTGTCAAAGACTAATAAAATTACAAAACATAACTTTTGCAAACACATCGAATCTCGTAGTACCACATCAAAATTGTGTGTGATTTGTCTATTTTCTACATAAAGGCACACTGGATATTATTTTTATACTTTTTACTATCATTTGCTGCTTAAGCATCGTTTTGAGCCTATTTTATATTGTTACTTAATGTGTTATTCTTACTACTAATGATGTTTCTATGTATTTTATGAATGTTGCAAGAAGGGTTCCGAAACAGAGCATGAATAAGTTAGGGACGGAGCTAGTCCTCGAGAGCTATAAGGATGCCATTTGGAGCTTTTGAGAGGGTCCAGGTGAAGGTTATGCTTAAATGCATATTTATTGCCATTTAGTTAAGAGGGCCCAGATGAAAATTATGCTTAAATGCATATGAATCCAGCCTCATAATTCTAGCTTTGCCCATCAGAACTGCTATCATTGCTTCATAATATCATAGACATAAATATAAACATGAATTTTTATGCTATTATTGATTTTCCATTTGAAAATTTGGCATATGATAAAATAATATTTATTTTACAGGAGTTATGATTATCTCTTAGCTATAAATTATATTTCCTTGCAATTATTATCATTTTTGCCTTTCGTTTTTGCTTAAAATATATTTTTAAAATTCTTTGTATTTAGAATATGCACTAAGGCATTACTTTTATAATGCTAGATCAGATACAACTGGAGGAGGCTAGTATAATTTAAAGGCATGGCGCTGAAAATTAACGAATTCTAACTGCCCCTTCTAGGGATAATCATGTTTGTACAATGATGTTTATGTAATAAGTTCTGGATATTATTTACTTTAAATTGAATGAATGTTATTTCTTATACTTGAATGGTTCTGGATATGTTTAACTGCTATTTTACTCCACCGCCAATATGATCATGCGGAGAGATACATCCGATGTTAGTTTGGTTGCTACCAACCTAACATGGGTCATCAAAGTGTATCCTCATATATGGTGTTAAATTGACAAGATTCCCTACTTGACCCAAGCCTAATACAAAAAGAGTGGCTCAAGTATACAACTCAAATGCACTATGGGTTGGATTTACATTCAGAAGATTGAAGAATTACAATTTGGGGAGCTCAACATGGCATAATTAATGACTCAAAATGGCATAAAGTTGACTAAAAAAGGATTACATTTTCAGCTACATTATAGACGGCGAATAGAGCTGGTGGCAGAGAATCATTAATAATGTTTGTGAGACAATGAACCTAAAATATTTTGATGGGAATTGGGATAATGGTTTATCTACTTTCATGTTAAATAGACTAAACAAATTGGCAAGTAGGTTTATTGAATTTGTGGAGGTGGATAAGGAATATAAAATTGTGGTTGATGTGGGGGTGACTAGGTCATTTTGCATCCAATAAGATAAGGAAATATAGAGACGAAATTGTGGTTGATGAACTTTTTTTAGTTCAAACTGCCAAAATGGGGCTCAACTTAAAATTCAGCTCTAGATAGAAAATGAGAACACATAATTGTACTAAAAAAAAACAGAAGGGCTAATCTATCATCAAGGGCACAGTAAGACTTTAATTACAAGAAATATGGATTTTTTATGTTAAAGGGAGTTCAGAAAGATAAGAGAAATGACAATAGTTCATTGACGCATAAGGGATTATTACAAGTTCCTTAAAAAACAAATATGATGGGCTGCAATG
This sequence comes from Gastrodia elata, assembly GCA_016760335.1. NCBI lineage: Eukaryota > Viridiplantae > Streptophyta > Magnoliopsida > Asparagales > Orchidaceae > Gastrodia > Gastrodia elata. The sequence continues at coordinate 5,241,804 of CM028672.1, read as the reverse complement.
CCAATATTAAGTTAGTACAATATATTGCATGCTTGATGTTAATGATCATAATGCTCTATCATTCCAAGTAAACAGCATTTAACAAAAATCCCAAGGAAATGAGCTTAGAAGAAGTAGATCATATGTAAGAAGTATTCATAGATGAAAAGCAAGATCAGCCAACATAAAAATAAAATGAGAGCAGCTAGAATGAACAAGTTAAGCACTGAAAAATAAGAATCTTTGAAAGATATTTATATACAAAATGCTAGAAAAATGCCTACCTTTAAGAAATTTTGAAGCACCGGCACAAAGTTGATAAAAAATATGATAAGACCTTTCACCATTGGCACACTGGACAACTCGTGACTGTAAAGGTGCAAATAATTATGTAACATGCAGAAAGATCAAATTCCAGAAAGTTAATATCAAAGGCAAAAGGATGCACCTTCTCAAGTAAAACTGTTGAAAGCAGCACAAATACCAAAGGACATAAAATTGAAAATAAAATACTGGTTAATACAAAAATTGATATAGTTGGGGTAAAAAATATTGACTTTGGAAAAAGTTAGGAACACGCTCACATGTCTGAATCTTGGCGCCATAAATCTTTCCACTTGGACTAAAATGTATTTCAATTAATTTACCCTATTGAAGTGTAACAACAAAGCTTTAAGGCAAGAAAAACAAAATATTATAGCATAGTAGACAAAGATACCCAGCAATTAATAGGCTGTAGTTTAAAAAAATGATAAATAAAAAATAAAGCCAAAGTATCTTTTAGTGAGAATTCAGAAGCTTACAAAACGACTAGAGTTATCATTTCTTGCAGTTTTTGAATTCCCAAAGGCCTCAAGAATTGGGTTTGTTTGCAAAATTTCATATTCCATACCAGTACCTCCTCCAAGTGCAGTCAGATATTGCATTGCAATCTTTGCTGTTTCAGTTTTCCCAGCACCACTCTCGCCACTGGAAAGGTTCGCCAAGTTTAGCAAATAGAAGGTAATTAACTCGCAACAAGTAGATGTAGATAAAACAGAGTTATATTAAATTAAATCGCAAATAAGATTATCAATTCACAAACACATAATGGCATCAACTTGCAAATTTTAATGTGAATAAATAATAAATAAAAGCTTTCAATGACCACATATTCCAATTCTGTATATCATAAGAAATTCAAATAAAGTAAAAATGATAGGAAAAAACTCATATAAGTTGACGACCAAATGATAAAATGAACAAAAAAAATGGAAAAAAAAAAAATTGTGGAGAATAATATAGAGAAACCCACGAGATCGCACCTTATAATAATAGACTGATTTACTTCATCTGAAACAAGAAAAAGGATCATGGTCAGACAGAAAAAAATAAACTTTAGTACGATAATATTGAAATTTACAACAAAAAAAATAACCTCTTATCATTTCATGTATAGCAGTATCTGCTATAGCATAAACGTGAGGACTATCTAATGATTTGCATCTATATGCCTCGATAAAATCATTCCCATATAACTGAACCTCCTTAAATGGGTTGATAGCAATGAGTACTGGCCCTGCTCTGGTCTAAATGATTAAAATAGCAGAAATTCATTAACACGCAAGGGTCATCACTGAGCAGAGATTATAGGTAATTCTATACTAGCAATATTCTAAAAATGAATTCAAATAAGATACCCACATATATTGTGTCCCGATCATATCTGTATTGTAAATTGTAAAGCACTGATGGCTCATTTAAATAACTAAGTTGCATCAGATCATCAACCCCATCAAGTATTTCAGGGTTTGCAGGTAAAATGCTTTCTGTTGTCAACTTTAACACCTAGAGAAGAAATGTCATGTTAGGCTAAAAACATTTTTACGTAAACAATCAATCTGCATTTAACAACCAAGTTTTTGAATTCTTACTTTTCCCTGGGGAAAAGAAACAACTGACTCTAACCCTGAAGCTGACAGTATCCTCCCTAATTTCCATTCACCACTTGGAAGTTGACACCATGCATGAATCTCCTATTACAAGAGAAAATCTTCAATCAGTAAATAAGAAAATATGATGACCACATCAGTTGAAAAAAGCCTAACATAGATCACAGTTCAAAAAACATTTTAATTAGCTTCTGTGCGTCTGCTGTAGGAATTAAATAGTAGTCAAATGGATGTTGATAATTCATCAAAGTATAATTAATAGAAGCTGAACAGAAGTGTTTTTCAATTAATAAGAAAATATCAAAAAACTGCCAGTTAATAGAACAAATGCTGATAAAATGAGTGAGTGAAAATAACAAAACTTCTAAGAAAAATGCATGGTTAAGAGATTGTGCTTTTTTTTCTTTTGTCTGAGCAAGACCACAACTTTGATTCTGCTTAAATGTTTGAGGCGGGTGGCAAATTTCAGGAATATGTACAGCATTAGATAATCTGTTTTTTTTTGTTTAGCACCCACACGAATTAGTTTCCTGCAACAGCGGACATTTGACTTAAGAAAAATCAAGTAATTTCATAAAAGCAAGAAAAACCAGAAGCAAAGCATCACTGTATACTAAACTAGAAGAAATACTAGGTTGCCCCACTTGCTTTCAAAAAGGCTTGATGATCATTGGCACTAAAATAGAAAAAGAGAGGAGAAGAGAAATAAATATGAAAATATATTGGTATAACACAATTCTTTGATGTTTAAATATCATTACCCAAACTTCAAATTTTACAAAGCTACGCCAATACTTATATTATGAAAATAATCACATCCTTTGTAATAATTATAAGTTAAACGGAATTGTAGTTTTCATGTACTCATAAAGATTTAGGTGATAATTTTTATGAATATCAAAGTAAATATTTTAAACAAATAAATAAAAAAGATTGTAGCCGTATGTATAAAATTTCTCCCAAAATTAAAGAGTTACAATACTTTTTTTCCATAATGACTACCAAGATACCAAGGGTTTGTCTGCATTAAGAGTATGTATGAAATTTCCCCCAAAATTAATGAGTTCCAATACTTTTTTTCCATGATGACTGCCAAGCTATCAAGGGTTTGTTTGCATTAAGAGAGGGGCAGTGTATCATTATTCTTAACAAGAATAGTACTTGGCAAATCAAAGCAAAATTGGCACACATGAGGTCGCTCAAACAGCGATCAAATCATTCTATAAATCACTGCGTAGTACCATGTGTTGAAAATTATTTCAAGAAAATTAGCTAGTTATCGTGAAAAAATATACAGAAACAGTCGAACAAGACAAAGTGATGCAATAATAGTTACAAAATTTTGTGGCTACAATACCACACTGATTATCAAATAGCAGATTATGAAAAAAATTAAAATAAAGAGAAATGAGCCAAGTGAATAGAGTTCCATTTCAATGACCAGTATGGTCAAAAATAAGGCTTGATGAGGTGACATGCTGAGTGTTAAAATGGGATTGTGAAATGCACTTTTATTTGTGGGGAATAATACCTAACTCTTTTAACTTTTTATTATTTCTCAGAACTTTTGTCAAATTTTATATAGAATTATTAGATAGAGTAGCATTTCTCAAAAAAACAATACAAAACAGCAAAAACAGTGACTGCACTAATGACCCGTTTAGATGTAGGGAATAATGATTTAGTAAGCTTTTAAATTTAGGTTTTATAAAACCCTGAGTCCTACAAAATGTTTGATATAACATTTACTATCTTAATAAATCCTTTAAGCAGTTCAGCTGAAAATCATGAAAAGGTTTCTTCATCACTGCTACATAGCCTGTAACTCCATAATCAATTTCTAACGAGATTTAAAAATTTACAAATTTACAGTTCATTTCTATAAATTTAAGAGTAAACAGAAAATTTAAATAAAAATTTCAGAAGAAATTATACTTACAGGTTGTTTAGAAATTTAATGGCCTCTTTGGCAACTATTACAATTTACTAATTACGATTTAGTAATTTCTTAAATCCAGATTTAGTAAGCCTTGGAATGTAAATCATGAACATTATTTGGTGTTGGATTTATTAAATTATGTTAATTCTAAGAAACTAGTTGGATACAACTTAAATTATAAATCCTAAGTTCTCAGATCCAACTCTATGCAAGATCTGATAAATTCTGGTGCTAAGGCACTTAAGGAATTTATGAAATTTAGTTATCGGTTAGGAATTAATTGAATTTAAATCAGTTTGTCAATATTTAGAGAATTTATGCCCTAAATGTAAATCCCCAAATTCCGTGTTGCAAAGCAGGTCCTTTAGATTTAATTGATTAAGAAATCCCTTAGTAAAACCTGTATCTAAACAGCCCCGTAAAGTACGGTGAGCTAACAAAAGGAGGGAAAATAATGAAGTAATCGGACCAAAAAATTGATGCTTAAAATTGAATCCTACGAATTATTAGAGCAATATGCCCCCAAGAAAAAGGAAAGCAAAATATATTCTTACCTTCTTCAGACCGAATGATCTGGTATCACTCCAGTTGAAATCAATCCGTGACAAGAAACTTTCAGGAAAATAAGTAGGGGATGGTACTGGCAAACTGTCAACAGCTCCAGAAGTAGTCTCGTCCAAACATATAGAAATGGAACAATACGGCGATTCATCCCTCTCTCTAATAATGAAATCCACATCCTCCTCCGACGAAGTGCGCACATTAGCACCCTCCTCTTCCAAATACGATGGAATATTGCCCGTTAATGCATTATCTTCGACATTAGCATCTTCTTTGACTTCGGCAACCGTAGCAAGATTTGCAGTTTCCGCCCTCTCATCTGACAGAGATCCATCTGTGAATCTGAAATCTCTAGGCAAAGATCGCACAGATTGGAACGCAGGGCCAGCTCGAGGCTTCGTATTGACCCTGTCAACCGACGGCCCTTTCTTATGCTGCCCAAAGGGCCTCGGAAGAATGGTCTTCTTCTTCGTGAAGCCTACTGATTTTTCAGGCGTTGCCTTCCTCTTCGCGATCGAGGCAGATTTCTCCGCCACGGTCTTCTTCCGTGAGTTTGTTCCGGAAACAGACATTTCCATTGAAGTAATCGGATTTCACTCCTCAATTCACTCAAAACGATTAAAAACTATGGTATAGTAGCAAACCCCTGAACCACCCAGATCAGAGCACTACAACTGTCAAATCTTCCAAAAGAATTCTAAGAAGTCATAAAAAAACAAGCAAAGAGTAAAAGTCAAAACAAGCAGTACTAAAAAACAACAAATCTAGCCACGATCTCTGCAATCAAATATCCTCCAGCACAAAACAATTCAAAAGTGTTCATTAAATGGGCAAAACAAAGCTCCATGTAAAAATCAAAGCAGCAAATAAAAGTGTTTCGAATCGCCAGAACAAAAAAATTATCAATTCAAATAAATTACGCCAGTGTTAGTGGAAAAATCAAATCAAAAACCCTAGAAGTCGCAGAGGTGAGGCTGAAAGGAAAAGAGAGGAAGAGGGTCTGATCAGAAGAGGCAAACGGACTTCGCTCTTCCACTATTGCCGCCACCTGCCGCTCTTTTATAGATTCAGCAGTATTTCAATTTTTTTTTTTTTGAATCGTTCGAAAAAAATATATTTCACAATCTCTTATGTATTTACTAATTGAACTAAACAAATACTATATTTTATAAATATATATAAATAAAAATATGTGCAGTATAATTTCGTTGGCATAAGAGATAGGCAGTTACGTCCCGGCAAATTCTCATGTATTAGAATTCGAACAAACAGAAATAATATTTTATATATTTATTAAAGGAAAATGTTAGGTTACACAAAAATATATATTAAAAAATATTTATGATCAATTAAAATTTTTTCTTTTTTATAATTTTTGTATATAGGTCTTATCAAAAAGTGCATTCAACCAATAATCTAATTACACATTAAATTGACATATTATCTATATATTTTAGTGTATACTAATGTGTAAGTGTAGCAATACTCTTTACTAAAATATATAAGTATATTAATATATGTAAATAAAAATATATTTTACAAATTATTTATTATTGTAGACTAAGCAATAAAATTCTTTTACTTACGCTGACTTGAGTAAAGTCAGCCTATACTGGAACTCTATTCGAATTTGATCGAGTTCGAGTCGAATTCGAGTTATTTCGATACTTAAACTCCCTCGAACTTATTCGTCGAACTTTTTCGTCGAACTTGTTCGAGTTCGAGTTATTTTGACTCATTTTAAATAGGGTTTTGAATCAAGACGTATGACTCGAACTCGACTAGAAAATTTTCTAGTCAAGTTTGAGTTGAGTTCCAAGTCGAAACGAATTTTGAATTTCTGGTCAAATTATCAATCCTACTTGCAGGGAATTCAGCCTCTTGTAAATATGTTTTTTTTAAATTAAAATGAAGTTTTATAATTAGAAAACTGAAAAACTTATGTGTGTAGAGTGGCATTTGGAAAAAAAAATTGCATTTAAGATAATGAATAAATAATAAAAAATCAAATAATATTAATAATTAACATTTCAAACATAAGTAGAGTTCGCTCCCTAAAATTATAATTTATTTTTTATCTTAATAAAAATTAAAATTAAATAAATTTTTTGTGCATAAATACATTAAAATATATATTTTTAAATGAATATTCTAACCATTCATTATTTTTTGAGCACTTTGGAATTCAAATTTTAAATTTTCACATAATTGTATAATCTCATTTTATTATAATTTATATATATATATATACGAAAAAAAATTATTATAATAAGAAAAATATTATTTAACTTATTCAATAGGATTTGGATATTATTTCATTAATATTTATTTATTTAAATTAAAATAATACAAATATTATTTTTTAAATTTGCATTGAAATGATGCTCAAATTTCATTAAATAAATTTTTCTGAATATCATATCAACAAATCTAAATAGTATTTCTCTTATAATAAATATAATAGAGAATGCAATTCTAACTTTTTATAACACAAAAAAAATTATAGATAAACCTATTCATGGATCCGAATCTGTCATCATTATTCAAATGCAAATGCTAAGTGTTCGAAAATAAATAAAAAAGTGGCTTATTAAGAAAATAAAAGATATAATCATAAACTACAAATAAAAATGCATATTATCAAATTTTTTTTTATTTTTAAAATAGGCCGCACTTGCAAATCTATTATTTAGCTTTTTTATAATATAGATGATAATTCTTATTTAGTATTGGAAATGAAGGGGTTTGGCTAAGACAAAACAAATGTATTTTATTGAGCAAATCACATAATAAAATAAGAAAAACACAACCAAAAGCATAACTGTAATGACCCAAGTCTTTAATAGGTTAATTAGAGCTAAAATTTGCTAAAAATTAGGATCCCGGGTGACTTCAAAATCAGGTTAAACAAAAAATATTATTGGATATAATATATTTTTATGATTATAGTGCCTATCTTTGAGAGCAATCTAGTTAACGAATATTATTTAATAAATTTATGAATATTTAAAATTCAAAAAATTAAAAATAAGTCCTAATTCAATAATTGAGAAGTTTTTGTAGTAGTGAGTTTGCCTCATCAAAATTTTAAAATATCAAATTTTAATTAAAATTTAATTTTTTTATTATTATATTATTTTAACCAAATCATAGAATAAAATGATAAAATAAAATTATGCAATTATTAAGCATACTTTAGAAAACTTTTGATAATTTTTGAGGAGTTTTTTCATTATTGAATCTTCCCTAATTTTCTTAATATATTATTTAATTAAAAAATTAAGAGAATTAAATTATTTACTTAATAGTTCAAACTCATTATTATGAACGACGCTTTTTGTGTCATCCAATCGGGTCGTCCCTGCTGCGCGCGCTACGCGTTGCGCCGATGGCACGCACTAAATGTCGCCGCACTAGGGTGCCCGCTCGCCGCATTAGGCCTTCAGAAGCCCTAATTTAATCTCCATTGTTACTTTAATCATGGGTTACATCGTGTGGCGATCGCCCCTTAATCATCTAAGATTAAGTGGTGGTCATCATCGGACAATTCTTCACTTAACATTAGATTATGAATAAACATTCCTAATCCACTTATAAGGGAAGGAAATGCCCCAAATATAAGCAAATTGAGCAATCATTAAATGAGTATACTAAAATATCATAGTACGGAAGAAAGTACCAAAACAATGACATCCATACATCAACGATCAAATAAAGAACTATACAACTCATAATAAAGAAGCAGGAAAGGAAATACAATTTAGAATCTATATTATTACAAAATATTTAAAAGATTAATAACATAAAAGAAAGACACAGTCCTCGCAACAGAAAATAAAGAAACTAAGGATCTGCACCGGTACACTCCTCCTCCTGAACAAGCTCTTCAGAAGGTCCTACTTCAATGTGGCGGCCCAGCCCTACCATGGTCCTGTTAACTCTTAGTTTAATATGACTACAGTGGATGGGTCACCAAATTACAAGATCATTACTTATGAATAGATTAGGCACACATACTAACCCATTATAATTATGGAGTTTGTCATTTATAAGAACTATTTCACTAAATAAAAAGTACATGAAAGCAGAGTGCGGAAGCAAAATAGTAACATCCATCTCAATTTAATACAGTAGTAAGAACATACAACTCAGAATAATAACAGTAAAAAAAAATACAATTTAAACATGTATTATTAAAATATGATTTAAAGATAAAAGCTGAAATGAAAAGAACAACACTCATCCTCACAGGTAACAAAATAAACAGCAGTAAAAGAACTAAGGCTCTTCAACAGCTCGAACAGCCTCCTGAATCCAATAATTAGAAGGCTCCACAACCTCAAATAGCTCAGAGTCTATCATTGTCAGTTTCACAATGATAAGGCTCCAGCCAAAAAAAAAAAATCTAATTAGACAAAATATCTAAATATATTTTAGGCTGAAATATTATTATGTTAATTTAGATATGACCATTAAAAATATAATATACAAGCAAGTGTAGGAACAAAATACGTAAAAAAAAAAGTAGTTATAAATAATAAGTTTATAACTTAAACAAAATAGGAAGTAAGCACATACCTCCAACTATAGCTGCAATAAGGTTAGGCATAAAATAAAGACTAAATACTAATACTAAAAGAAAAACTCATCTTAAACATGCTTATGATCAATATAAACTTATGCTAATCGACATAAAGTAAAAGAATATGTGAATCATTTAAATAACTGAAAGTAAAACTAACATCCTATATATAAGCAGCGAGCAAGAGTAGCATCCTATAAATAAATAAATATAGTAAATGCAGTAAGATAATTATAAAATACCAAAATTCCATTTCAAATTATTTATTAATATTTAAATAATTTTGACTTCAGATTTAAAATCTGACTTCACCATTGCGTTCACCACCCCCAAATTAGCTAGGGGTAAAGTTTTGAACGCATTTGGAAGTCATTAAAATTTTGTCGAATATTTTAATATTATTTTAAATACCTGAAAATTCGAGTAAATAAATACTCGTCGAATCAAAAATTCGAGTGCGCCGTTGTGTTCAGAAGACCTCAATTAGCTAGGATTTATTTGTTTATATTTTTTTTTTAGGTATAATTCAATATAATTTAATAAATGGAAAATTCTAAATTAAATACAATAGTATATATATATAAATACATATAAATATTCTTCATTTCCTAAATTATCAAAACCCTAACTCCCTCTACGCGGCCGACTCCTTCGCACGCGACCCCCTCTCCCCATCCCGATCCCTCGAGCGGCGCTCAATTCGCGGGAGAGATAACGTTTGATCGAGGCAAAGGTCAGCGACACGTGGTCTCCACCGCTTGTATAAGCCATTAGCTGTCTACCTAGATATCTGGATCATCAATACGACCTCATCCACCCATAAGTTGCAAAGCATGCAGCCAACAATCCTTATCTAGGTAAGTGTCGAAGCCATACCTATTCAATCTTTATTTAGACCTCGATGCTTTGTATTCACATAGACAATCGCAAGCAGTAGGCGGCGTAAAGGATGACTTCCTAAACCCTAAAGTTTGCGACTCAGGTACTTCATCCGATTGTTCCCTATCACATGTTATTTACATATGATCAGTATATTGGAATGCGTTTTGAGATTTGGTCTAATTCAATATAATATGTTGTATCTTGAAGATAAACTAAAAGTAATTGTAGGAGGAATGGCATTTGATCAAATTGCTGAAGAATTTATAATTATTGCATTACATTTCTATGAATAGATTTATAAAATTGTTTATTATGATTATATCTATGTTTTAGGCTTTTGTTGCTCAAGTCATAAATTGCTGCATATAAGTTAAAGATATTTGTTTCTCTGCTGGAATTTGGACCAACACTTAATTCTTAACATTCATTTAGTTGGCAAATAATAAGCATTTGTGAATTGGAGTAAAGAAGGTATTTAAAGATATATTGGCAGCCCCATGCAAAGAGATGGTTGTTTTCAATTATCTTATTCTTGGATGAATTTCAGTTATATAATGGTAATGACTTTTAGATCATTCCATTTGCTCTTTTTCCATGCTAATGATTCATTCAAAAATCTATAATTTACTTAAGCATAATATTGTTTTAGACCAAAATGTACACTTACGTATTAACAGATTACTTTTGATGGTTTGAGTATCTTTGATTAGAAAGTTTCTATTAATCTTTCATTTTTAAATTTGTATTGATTTATATGCCTTAATATTGATTTTAACATTTGTTTACTCAGCTTAAATAATTGGAGAATCCATGTGATGTTTTGAACCTTATCTATTAGCCTGTATTTGCATCAATCCAGGGTTGGTAATTTGTTTAGTTTTTCTTATTTAAAGATGTTCATTGGCTTGCAACGTTATTGAGAAAATTCTTCCTCACTTCCAATTACTGATTTGATTATTTGTTATGCATTGGAGGTGAGGATATATATGAAAAATTTCCTTAAATGGAAGAAGAGAATGGAAGTATACTGCTGCTTTCTTCTTATAAAATTGTTGTTCTCTTCTAGGTTATCTATGAGCTAATTGATTTCTTAATATTCTATTGACCCGTGAACATATTGAAGTTTCTTTAGGAGATAGATGTATTGCTCTATATATAAGTACAATATACATATATATATATATATATATATGCAAAAATAACTAATCGAATTAATTAAAAGCTGATACATGACATTAGTGATGAACAAATGCTTGCCCACCAATGCAACAATTTTTATTAATGGCTCTGAGCCAATTTTCTCATATTATAGGCTTTACATTTAATAAAGCTACTTATAGATTCATAGCAAAAGTTTGATAATGTAACTACATTTGAAACCATTTTGGTGACCTATGGGGGAAGTCATAGGCTTTGAATTAAAGTTTTATTAGAATGATTTATATGTATGCCATCAACTTATATTCTATGGGCTTTGCAGCTGGTTTAAATTAATTGCCTTTGAGTGTGAGTAAATGAGCATTATACTTTCTTAATTATTTTGTGCCACATGATTATTTTATTTCTGCTCTTCTTAACTCAAATTGTGCATAAAAAGAGTATTGAAAGCCCCATTTTTAATTGCCAACTAGCATTTTTCATCCATTTTATACTGTTTTATTATTTTCCAATTTGATTTCTGCCTCGCATTAGCTAGCACGCAAAATAATGGCTTCTTGTATGATTATATTTAATTTTTTTAACAAACTATGCAACTTTATTTTAAATTGTAATATCAAAGTATTGATTAATTTATAATTTGGAGAAATATTTTAATAAACTTAAGACATTGCTGGTCCAAATTTCTGTTTGTGGATTAAATTTAAGTATGCCAAAATGCTTTAGTCTTAATAAATAATTCGTTCATATGGTATATTGTTATATTAAGACTTGGTTGGTCCTGTGAGGAAGAATGCACGTTTATAAAAATAGGAGCCATGCATGAATACTGACACCAATTTTCATGTTGGTGTTCAAGAAGAATCTAAAACTAATGCTGCCATATATATATATGAATCAAATACTATCCTATAAGAATGAATGCTGCCATTTACGAGAAACAAATGCTGTCATAAATGCTGTCAAGAAATTTAGGAACTCCAAATGCTGCCGTTTATCCTAATGAGAGTCAAGTACTATCATGAGTAATATACTGCATATGTATTGGTCTTCATATGAGTTGTGAAATGCTGAATTTATTCTTCTATACCATACAATATAAGATAATTGTTACCATCTAGTATATGGGGATAAATAGTCAAATGCTGCCTTACATTTAAAAATGAAATCAAATGATTTTTAGAAATCAATTTAAATGATTCTTATTTCCTTTTAAATGCTAATTTTAATGATGTTATTCTTTGCAGGTTGAGTTGTAAATTAGTATCAAAAGAAATGATGCGATAAATGCTATTAACATATAGAAAAAATAAGCCAAATAATGCTACCCCTATAAATTGCTGAATTAATTTATGCATCTTTTGCTATTAGATGTTTGATATAGGATATTAAACTGCTTAGTTTAATTGAATGTATTTAAAATTTTTGTAGAATTGGAAATGAGCAATCCTGTAAAAAGGGTTGAACTCTATTTTAGAACTGGAATTAAACTCTATTTAGAACTGGAAATGAGCAGTCTTGTAAAAAGGACTGAACTCTATATTTAGAATTGGAGAAAGTTTTTTTTTGGAAAATTTGAACAAAAACAAAGGAAACTCTGCCGAAAATTTTAAGAATTTTAGGACTTAGAAAATTTTAGGAAATATAGATGTTTGCACATATTTCTAAGAAATTCATATAAATTATCACTCCATTTGAAAAATAAAAATACTTCAATATCAAATATCATAAAAACCTATTATGAAGAATCAAATTAATGACTTAAACTACTTATTGGCAGATCAAACAAATTGAATTGATTTATTTTGAGACAAAACAAGTCAGGTACGCAAATCTACTTATAAGTTTCATTTCAGTATTCTTATATTTGAGCCATTTTCCAATTGAATATTATTTACACTGCTTACCTGCTTTATAATTTGCAAAAAGAATGATATTGAATAGCATGTAACAAAAAGTTGAAATAATAAATATATTATTGTGGTGGTTGTCTTTGGAGGGAGAAACGCAACACTGAGAATCTGTACAGATTGGGCCAGCTAGCAGCCCCTGGGAGTTATATGGAGGGATTTAGCCTCTTGTAGGAAGTAGGCAATCCAGAGGAAAGACACACCAAGAATTATAATTTGAGTAAGCTACCGACGGGTGGCGAGATAAGCTTCCTACAGATTATGCCTATGGGTTTACCTATTTGGGCTCAGGAGTCTTCAGGACTCGCCTTATTGTTACAAGTGCTCTCAATAAAATTTATTTCATATATGTTGATTTTCTCAGCTATTTTGCAGGGCAGAAATTGCATTTGGAGATTTCTTACTTTACTTGCAGTTTTATTTTCAGTCATTCTCATATATGATTTATACCTATTATAGGATGCTAGATTTATTCTTATAAGAATAATTTGCGTACTCCTACCTGACTGGTAAATCTGAAATTTTTCAGGTTTTTAATAATTAAAGAACTTAGAAGATCTGCCAAATTAAAAGAAGAAGAATAAAGGAAGCAGAAGAATGTAGATATTTCATATTTTGTATAATTTAAACTATTGTAACATTTTCATATATGTTTTGGCTCTATGTATAAAAGGATTTTGAATTTTATTTATTTTATTATGTCCTTTTTGAATTATAAAAATGTCTATATTTTCATTTGAGATGAATTGTTCTTTAAAGACTCTCGAACTTCGATCCCCGGTCGCCACAGAAATTGGTATCAGAGCGAAGTTTGAGACTATTTAAGGAATAATTCATGAAAAGAGCCAACTATATGAATATAGTTACTAAGTTATTAGAAATTAGATTTTTAAGTTGGAGAGCCAACTAAGTATAGTTTATTATTTCCCAGAATATGGATAGTCAAAACAACAACAATAATCAATCACAGGAGGAAAATGTTCCTCAAAACACTCCTAGTCACAATGAGACTATTTCACCTAATGTTGAAGCAGTCTATCCCTTTGATCATAGTGGAGCAAATCAGATGCTCCAGTTCATGAATATGATGAGTCAATTCATGAATAGTCAACAAATCCAGAACCCTCATCCTATTCAGAGAAAAGCAGTAAATGAGGACATGCAAATATTTCTTAAACTTCAGCCACCCAGATTTAATGGCAAAGCAACTCCTTACCAAGCTGAGGAATGGATTCAAAGGATAGAAAAAGAGTTTAAATGTGCTAAGAGCTCAGAAGACCAGAAGGTATCTCTAGCTACTTATCTTCTGACGGAAGCTGCTGAGAAGTGGTGGAAAACAACCAAGAACATCAGATTCCAGAATAGATCAGAAGAAGAGATACAATGGGAAGAATTCGTGAAAACATTCTTAGGCAAATATGTGCCTCAATCTGCTAGGCAGACAATGAGGAAAGAACTACTAAACTTAAAACAAGGAAGTCACACAGTAACAGAGTATGAGGAAGAGTTCACTCGTCTAGCCAGCTTTGCCCCAGAAATGTTTACTACTGAAGAAGTCAGATGCCATCTATTCCTTAATGGATTAAGGAACAACTTTCAACATATCCTAACACCTCTTCAGATTTTAAACTTTGCTCAATTAGTAGAGAAAGCCAAACTTATGGAAGCTCAAGAAGAGCAGTACTCTTCCAGAATGAAAAGACCAGCATTCTCCCCTCATTTTAAATCCAAGAGACAGCAATTCTCCAGACCTCAAGGAAAAGTGTATAATATTCAAGGTAACTCAAGTAGACCTTCTCCAAGAACACCAAACACATGCAGGTTTTGTGGAAAAATTCATAGTTCAGATAAATGCTTCACCGGTGAAGGTCAATGCCACCGATGTGGAAGAACAAACCATTCCATAAAATTCTGTCGTGCCACTTATACAGTCAATGGATATCAAATCCCAAATCAAGGAAAATCAGTTATAAAGAATCAAGGAAGACCACCAGTAAATCAACAAAGCAATATTGCATCTTCCAGTAATCCAAGAAACAATCAAGCTCAAGCTAGAATATTCAACCTATCTCAAGAAAAGGCAAAAGAAGAACTTGATGTGGTCACAGGTACAATTTTATTATTTCAGTACCCATGTTCAGTTCTTTTTGATTCCGGAGCTACGCATTCTTTTATTGCGTCAAAAATAGTTCAACAATATTCATTACCAGTAGAACAACTTTCATCAGCCCTTAAAGTTAATCTACCATCTGGAGAGTTCTTAGAAACAAACATCTTCTGTAATTGCAAGATTGATATAAAGAGAAATTCTTGGGAAGCTAAACTCACTGTCATCCCTATAACTAGTTTTGATATTATTCTTGGGATAGATTGGATGAGTCAGAATAAGGCATTAATTGATTGTGCAAAGAAAAGAGTATATATTTATAATGGAAATAAGAAAGTAACTTTTATTGGTCAAAGAAGTGCAATTATTAGTCTTATCCCAGCAAACAAAATTGAGAAATTTATTAGAAAGAAGTATCCTTTATTCCTAACTTTACTCTCAAGTTCTGAGGTTAAAACTACAACCTTAGAAGAGACTCCTGTAGTAAGAGAATATGCAGATGTATTTCCTGATGAACTTCCAGGTTTGCCACCTCAAAGAGAAGTGGAGTTCAGCATTGATTTAAGTCAAGGAACGAACCCTTTATCTAAAGCTCCATACAGAATGGCACCCAAAGAATTAGAAGAACTTAAGAATCAACTTCAAGAGTTGACTGAAAAAGGATTTATAAGACCAAGTAATTCTCCTTGGGGAGCCCCAGTTTTATTTGTTAAGAAGAAAGATGGAAGTATGAGATTATGTATCGATTACCGGGAATTAAATAAGGTTACTATTAAAAACAAATACCCATTGCCAAGAATAGATGATTTATTTGATCAGTTAGTTGGTGCTTCCATATTTTCTAAGATTGATCTGAGATCTGGTTATCACCAACTTCGTATCAAAGACGAAGATATTCCTAAATCTGCATTCAGAACAAGATATGGGCATTATGAATTTTTAGTAATGCCGTTTGGGTTAACAAATGCCCCATCTTATTTTATGGATTTAATGCAGCGAATAATGAAACCCTATCTAGATTCTTTTATTATCGTCTTTATTGATGATATATTAATCTATTCTAAGAATGCTAAGGAACATGAAGAGCATCTTAGAATCACCTTGAACTTATTAAGACAACATCAACTGTATGCCAAGCTCTCAAAATGTGAATTTTGGCTTCACTCAGTCGCCTTCTTAGGCCATATAATTAGCAAGGAAGGAATATCAGTTGATCCCAGCAAGATAAGTGCAATTCAAGATTGGCCCCAACCTACTTCAGTAACAGAAATAAGAAGCTTCTTGGGTTTAGCTGGGTACTATCGCAAGTTTGTTAAGAACTTCTCTCAAATTGCAGTCCCTCTTACTTGTCTTACTCAAAAAGATGTACCTTATGTTTGGGATTCATCTTGTGAATCAGCGTTTAAGAAGTTAAAAGAATGTCTAACCTCAGCTCCTATTTTAGTTCTACCAGTTGAAGGAAAAGAATATCAGATTTATTGTGATGCTTCTGGAATTGGATTAGGTTGTGTACTTATGCAGGAAGGAAAAGTGATAGCTTTTGCATCTAGACAACTCAAAATTCATGAGAAGAATTATCCAGTTCATGACCTGGAGTTAGCTGCAATAGTCTTTGCATTAAAAATCTGGAGACACTATTTGTATGGAGTAAAATGTGAAGTCTTCACAGATCATCAAAGTCTGAAGTATATTTTTACTCAGAAAGAGATCAATTTAAGATAGCGAAGATGGTTAGAATTAATTAAAGATTATGATTTATCAATTCAATATCATCCTGGCAAGGCAAATGTAGTAGCAGACGCACTAAGTCGAAAGGCAGTTTCACATTTACATGTTTTGACTTCTAATCCTATATTACTCAAAGAAATAAAAGATCTTTAATTAGAAGTCATTTTGCCAACAAATGCTAAGCTATTTCAGATGACTATAGAATGTTCATTAATGGATGAGATTAAAGAAGCTCAACACCTGGATGAAGAATATAACTCCTTATCTGCATCCATTCAATCAGGAAAGCACTTAGAATTGAATTTAGATTCAAATAAGAATATTTGGTGTGGATCCAGAATATGGATACCAAATAAAGATGAGCTAAGA
Source organism: Gastrodia elata (assembly GCA_016760335.1). Classification (NCBI taxonomy): domain Eukaryota; kingdom Viridiplantae; phylum Streptophyta; class Magnoliopsida; order Asparagales; family Orchidaceae; genus Gastrodia; species Gastrodia elata. Next base: position 5,224,658 of record CM028672.1, on the reverse strand, counting down.
ACTAAAGTATTAAAAGAAGCTCACCAGACTAGATACTCAATTCATCCTGAAAATAATAAGATGTATCAAGACTTGAAATCTCACTTTTGGTGGCCAGGAATGAAAAGAAGTATAGCTGAGTTCATATCAAAGTGTGAAGCCTGTAACCTGGTAAAAGCAAAACATCAGAAACCAGGAGGATTACTTCAATCTCTAGCTATACCTCAATGGAAATGGGAAGATATTTCCATGGATTTTATAATTGGATTTCCTCGTTCAAAATCTAATAATGATTCTATTTGGGTAATTGAAGATAGGCTTACAAAATCAGCACACTTTTTACCCATTAAGCAAATAGATTCAGTAGATAAATTGGCAAAAATCTATCTAAAAGAAATAATAAAGTTACATGGTATTCCAAAAACCATCGTTTCTGATAGAGATAGTAGATTCACTTCAAAGTTTTGGAAAGCAGTTCATCAAGATCTTGGTTCACAGCTCTGTATGAGTACAGCATTTCATCCACAGACTGATGGACAAACTGAAAGAGTAAATCAAACTCTAGAAGATCTTCTTTGCCTTTGTGTCTTAGATTTTGGAGGAAATTGGGATGATCACCTTCCATTAATAGAGTTTTCTTATAACAACAGTTTTCAAGCAAGTATTGGAATGGCTCCTTATGAAGCCCTTTATGGAAGAAAGTGTATCACTCCCTTATCCTGGAATAGTATTGGAGAAAACAGGATATTAAAATCAGATTTAATTCTTCAGGCAACAGAAAAGATAAAGATAATTCAACATCGAATGAAAGCAGCTCAAGACAGGCAGAAGCAATATTTTGATGCTCATCATCGTCATATTGAATTTTCTATTGGAGATTTTGTACATTTGAAAGTGAACCCATTCAAAGGAGTTTCCAGATTTGGAGTTTTTGGGAAATTAAGTCCAAGATTTATTGGACCTTTTGAAGTTTTGAAAAGAGTAGGCCAAGTAGCATATCAAATTAAGCTACCACCTCATCTAAGTCTGATGCACGATGTATTTCATATCTCCTCCTTAAGAAAATGTCTATCTGAACCTTCAATGAGAGTGGAAGTAGAAGATATCAATTTGCAATCAAATCTAAGCTATGTGATCGAACCAGAAGAAATTTTAGATCGAGATGAAAGAAAATTAAGAAGTAAATCCATTCCCATGATAAAAATCAAATGGAAGAACTGTCGCAAAGAAGAAGCTACATGGGAAGAAGAATCAAGTATGAAGAAAGCATATCCTCACTTATTTCACTAGTAAGTAGATCTTGTAAATATCTTTAAATTTAGATTGATGTCGAGGCGACATCTCTTTTAAGTTGGAGAGAATATAAAATACCAAAATTCCATTTCAAATTGTTTATTAATATTTAAATAATTTTGACTTCAGATTTAAAATCTGACTTCACCATTGCGTTCACCACCCCCAAATTAGCTAGGGGTAAAGTTTTGAACGCATTTGGAAGTCATTTAAATTTTGTCGAATATTTTAATATTATTTTAAATACCTGAAAATTCGAGTAAATAAATACTCGTCGAATCAAAAATTCGAGTGCGCCGTTGTGTTCAGAAGACCTCAATTAGCTAGGATTTATTTGTTTATATATTTTTTTTTAGGTATAATTCAATATAATTTAATAAATGGAAAATTCTAAATTAAATACAATAGTATATATATATAAATACATATAAATATTCTTCATTTCCTAAATTATCAAAACCCTAACTCCCTCTACGCGGCCGACTCCTTCGCACGCGACCCCCTCTCCCCATCCCGATCCCTCGAGCGGCGCTCAATTCGCGGGAGAGATAACGTTTGATCGAGGCAAAGGTCAGCGACACGTGGTCTCCACCGCTTGTATAAGCCATTAGCTGTCTACCTAGATATCTGGATCATCAATACGACCTCATCCACCCATACGTTGCAAAGCATGCAGCCAACAATCCTTATCTAGGTAAGTGTCGAAGCCATACCTATTCAATCTTTATTTAGACCTCGATGCTTTGTATTCACATAGACAATCGCAAGCAGTAGGCGGCGTAAAGGATGACTTCCTAAACCCTAAAGTTTGCGACTCAGGTACTTCATCCGATTGTTCCCTATCACATGTTATTTACATATGATCAGTATATTGGAATGCGTTTTGAGATTTGGTCTAATTCAATATAATATGTAGTATCTTGAAGATAAACTAAAAGTAATTGTAGGAGGAATGGCATTTGATCAAATTGCTGAAGAATTTATAATTATTGCATTATATTTCTATGAATAGATTTATAAAATTGTTTATTATGATTATATCTATGTTTTTAGGCTTTTGTTGCTCAAGTCATAAATTGCTGCATATAAGTTAAAGATATTTGTTTCTCTGCTGGAATTTGGACCAACACTTAATTCTTAACATTCATTTAGTTGGCAAATAATAAGCATTTGTGAATTGGAGTAAAGAAGGTATTTAAAGATATATTGGCAGCCCCATGCAAAGAGATGGTTGTTTTCAATTATCTTATTCTTGGATGAATTTCAGTTATATAATGGTAATGACTTTTAGATCATTCCATTTGCTCTTTTTCCATGCTAATAATTCATTCAAAAATCTATAATTTACTTAAGCATAATATTGTTTTAGACCAAAATGTACACTTACGTATTAACAGATTACTTTTGATGGTTTGAGTATCTTTGATTAGAAAGTTTCTATTAATCTTTCATTTTTAAATTTGTATTGATTTATATGCCTTAATATTGATTTTAACATTTGTTTACTCAGCTTAAATAATTGGAGAATCCATGTGATGTTTTGAACCTTATCTATTAGCCTGTATTTGCATCAATCCAGGGTTGGTAATTTGTTTAGTTTTTCTTATTTAAAGATGTTCATTGGCTTGCAACGTTATTGAGAAAATTCTTCCTCACTTCCAATTACTGATTTGATTATTTGTTATGCATTGGAGGTGAGGATATATATGAAAAATTTCCTTAAATGGAAGAAGAGAATGGAAGTATACTGCTGCTTTCTTCTTATAAAATTGTTGTTCTCTTCTAGGTTATCTATGAGCTAATTGATTTCTTAATATTCTATTGACCCGTGAACATATTGAAGTTTCTTTAGGAGATAGATGTATTGCTCTATATATAAGTACAATATATATATATATATATATATATGCAAAAATAACTAATCGAATTAATTAAAAGCTGATACATGACATTAGTGATGAACAAATGCTTGCCCACCAATGCAACAATTTTTATTAATGGCTCTGAGCCAATTTTCTCATATTATAGGCTTTACATTTAATAAAGCTACTTATAGATTCATAGCAAAAGTTTGATAATGTAACTACATTTGAAACCATTTTGGTGACCTATGGGGGAAGTCATAGGCTTTGAATTAAAGTTTTATTAGAATGATTTATATGTATGCCATCAACTTATATTCTATGGGCTTTGCAGCTGGTTTAAATTAATTGCCTTTGAGTGTGAGTAAATGAGCATTATACTTTCTTAATTATTTTGTGCCACATGATTATTTTATTTCTGCTCTTCTTAACTCAAATTGTGCATAAAAAGAGTATTGAAAGCCCCATTTTTAATTGCCAACTAGCATTTTTCATCCATTTTATACTGTTTTATTATTTTCCAATTTGATTTCTGCCTCGCATTAGCTAGCACGCAAAATAATGGCTTCTTGTATGATTATATTTAATTTTTTTAACAAACTATGCAACTTTATTTTAAATTGTAATATCAAAGTATTGATTAATTTATAATTTGGAGAAATATTTTAATAAACTTAAGACATTGCTGGTCCAAATTTCTGTTTGTGGATTAAATTTAAGTATGCCAAAATGCTTTAGTCTTAATAAATAATTCGTTCATATGGTATATTGTTACATTAAGACTTGGTTGGTCCTGTGAGGAAGAATGCACGTTTATAAAAATAGGAGCCATGCATGAATACTGACACCAATTTTCATGTTGGTGTTCAAGAAGAATCTAAAACTAATGCTGCCATATATATATATGAATCAAATACTATCCTATAAGAATGAATGCTGCCATTTACGAGAAACAAATGCTGTCATAAATGCTGTCAAGAAATTTAGGAACTCCAAATGCTGCCGTTTATCCTAATGAGAGTCAAGTACTATCATGAGTAATATACTGCATATGTATTGGTCTTCATATGAGTTGTGAAATGCTGAATTTATTCTTCTATACCATACAATATAAGATAATTGTTACCATCTAGTATATGGGGATAAATAGTCAAATGCTGCCTTACATTTAAAAATGAAATCAAATGATTTTTAGAAATCAATTTAAATGATTCTTATTTCCTTTTAAATGCTAATTTTAATGATGTTATTCTTTGCAGGTTGAGTTGTAAATTAGTATCAAAAGAAATGATGCGATAAATGCTATTAACATATAGAAAAAATAAGCCAAATAATGCTACCCCTATAAATTGCTGAATTAATTTATGCATCTTTTGCTATTAGATGTTTGATATAGGATATTAAACTGCTTAGTTTAATTGAATGTATTTAAAATTTTTGTAGAATTGGAAATGAGCAATCCTGTAAAAAGGGTTGAACTCTATTTTAGAACTGGAATTAAACTCTATTTAGAACTGGAAATGAGCAGTCTTGTAAAAAGGACTGAACTCTATATTTAGAATTGGAGAATATTTTTTTTTTGGAAAATTTGAACAAAAACAAATGAAACTCTGCCGAAAATTTTAAGAATTTTAGGACTTAGAAAATTTTAGGAAATATAGATGTTTGCACATATTTCTAAGAAATTCATATAAATTATCACTGCATTTGAAAAATAAAAATACTTCAATATCAAATATCATAAAAACCTATTATGAAGAATCAAATTAATGACTTAAACTACTTATTAGCAGATCAAACAAATTGAATTGATTTATTTTGAGACAAAACAAGTCAGGTACGCAAATCTACTTATAAGTTTCATTTCAGTATTCTTATATTTGAGCCATTTTCCAATTGAATATTATTTACACTGCTTACTGCTTTATAATTTGCAAAAAGAATGATATTGAATAGCATGTAACAAAAAGTTGAAGCAATAAATATATTATTGTGATGGTTGTCTTTGGAGGGAGAAATGCAACACTGAGAATCTGTACAGATTGGGCCAGCTAGCAGCCCCTGGGAGTTATATGGAGGGATTTAGCCTCTTGTAGGAAGTAGGCAATCCAGAGGAAATACACACCAAGAATTATAATTTGAGTAAGCTACCGACGGGTGGCGAGATAAGCTTCCTGCAGATTATGCCTATGGGTTTACCCATTTGGGCTCAGGAGTCTTCAGGACTCGCCTTATTGTTACAAGTGCTCTCAATAAAATTTATTTCATATATGTTGATTTTCTCAGCTATTTTGCAGGGCAGAAATTGCATTTGGAGATTGCTTACTTTACTTGCAGTTTTATTTTCAGTCATTCTCATATATGATTTATACCTATTATAGGATGCTAGATTTATTCTTATAAGAACAATTTGCGTACTCCTACCTGACTGGTAAATCTGAAATTTTTCAGGTTTTTAATAATTAAAGAACTTAGAAGATCTGCCAAATTAAAAGAAGAAGAATAAAGGAAGCAGAAGAATGTAGATATTTCATATTTTGTATAATTTAAACTATTGTAACATTTTCATATATGTTTTGGCTCTATGTATAAAAGGATTTTGAATTTTATTTATTTTATTATGTCCTTTTTGAATTATAAAAATGTCTATATTTTCATTTGAGATGAATTGTTCTTTAAAGACTCTTGAACTTCGATCCCCGGTCGCCACAATAATAAATAAGAAATTGCTGAAATACAGAAAAGTAAACTGAAAACTGTCACAAAACTGAAAATTGTTATTGTGACGACCCCAATATTGAGTAATAACAAATCTCAATATTGATACGCCACCACAACATCTAATACTGGATTAGAAGAAAACTAATCCAAATCATTAGGTGTTGTGTTTGGCCAAGAATTTATAAGATGGTCTTAAGTTAAGATGGAATGAGTTTGTGAAAATATTACATGAAATAAATATGAAAACATGAATTAAAAAAGAACATGTGATATAGATACTTACAATTTGAGATGTGAAAATTCTAATGATTAGTATATGAGATATGAGTCTACAATTTGCAATAAAAATTCTAAGTCATTAATTTCTTAAAAATTTTGGCAGAGTTTCTGTGGTAAATGAATAAAAAAACACCTGTAGTGTAGACATACAGGTCTTCCATTCCAATGGAAAATTAATTAAAAGTACATAAACTTTCCAATTCTAATATAAAGTCAATCCGTTACATGGGATTGATTATTTCCAATTCTAATATAAAGTCAATCTGTTACATGGGATTGCTTATTTCCAGTTCAAATATAAAGTCAATTCGTTACATGAGATTACTTATTTCCAATTCTAGTAAAAAGTCAATTAATTATATGAGATTGCTTATTTCTAATTCTAATATAATTTGAAGTGGGAAAAACATATGAAGTAATTTTTTGTCCTAAGGTACACACATCCTACATCATTTACAATTATAAGAAAATGAGAAAATGATAACTAAATTTCTAATTAAGTATGCCACTAAATTTTTATGTAAGTATCCATTCATATATATATATATATATATATATATATATATATATATATATATATATATATATACATATCTATTCATCTCTAACCAAGTATTTAAGTGAGGAATTTAACTTACAACATAAGCATAGTAAATACAAAGTAAAAGACTTTAATTAATACATGCTATGAATAAATATTATAAAGTAATGAAATGAAAATCTCTCTCTCACTTTTAATATAAAGCAATAATTGAATAAATTAAGCGGAAGCAATTATATTTCTTTAAGCGATTGGTCCAGCTCCACTAGTCTCTAAATGCACCTAATCTATCACATTTGGCATTTAAATATGATAGGGCAAAGCCAAAAAGAGAAAATCTGGTTAGACTAAATAGTCTAAGTACAATTTAAGATTAGGCTAAATATTTTATTGTTTATTTTGTATATCACAACTAGTTACAATAAAAGCGCAAGTAGGGGTGCAAAAATGAAAGCATACAAATGTGGAAAAGAAAGTAAGGAAATTAAGGAAAAAGTAGAGTGAGTAAGAATACTCACATAATTTGACAATCTAGCCTACAAGTAAAATAATGGTAAAAGTGTCCTAGATAGGCTAGAAAAAAATACTAAAGCGTGCATATGAAAGTAAATAAAATGAAACATGTATATGTTCAATGGAATTATGCTAAGTAAGAAAAGTAAATAGTGAAGCATTTAAATAAAATTATAACGACATTCACTACAATATAAAAGAACTGTAAATAAGTAAGGTACAGCACTAATATGGAAAGTACAAAGTATAGTAGTTAAAAGAAGATCTTAGACTCTTGGTCTAAGATAAACATAGCCTAGGACTATGCAAGGTAATATAGCTAAAAAGCTATGATGAGTCTTCACAATCAATAAAATTGCAGAGGATCTCACATGTTATTTAATTGAAGTTATTTTAGGAAGTTTCTCATTTTGCAGGGACTTACAGAATGAAGCGAGGAGTTAAACATGTCTTTTTAACAAGTAAAGGAAAGCAGGGCAAAATAAGTAATACTCACATTCACCCTCTGAGAATATGAGATCTCTTTATTACTCATTATTAGCCTTGTGGGGCCCCCGTACTGACAATAAGGAAGTACAGTGCTCCAACTGTGGCAAATCCCAAACTTAAGTAAAGTCAGGTAAACCCAACCTGCCTTAAGCCAATGCCTTGTCATCAAGGGCTATCACATCATTAATATACCAGTATCAAAGTGGCAGAAGCAATAGATGAGAGAATAACATCCACAAGCATACATAGTAGAAAAAGAGAATGCAATAAAGTAACTCATTACAGGGCAGAAATGAAATACATCCAGATTAATTATTACAAACTGAAGTTTAAAGAAAATAAAAAATATCTCTCAATCTCACTGAAATAAAAGGCAAAAACTAACTAAACAGCAGCGGCACTGTCCTCCTCCTAAACCTGCTCCTCCTCTGTGACACTGCCCACGTACACATCTGAATCTGACATTTGTCGGTATCACAAATGCCAGGGCCCCAGCCAACAAAAATAAAAATATTACAGTTAAACAATTGTCTAAGTACATTTTATGCTATTTTATTGAACTGGATATTTAAAGATATCACATTATAATTCAACTACACATGCAAGCAGTAAAAGGGTACAACAAGCTACAAAGAAAGGATAACTATAAACTATCTATTTATAGCATTCAACATGTATGTGAAATAACATACTAAGATATAAAAGTAAGCAAGGTAAAGCTAAAAGCAAAAGAACTGCAACTACTATGATAAATTCACTCCTAACATGATTATGATCATATTAACACATGCTGAGTATATAAAAGAAACACAAGTACTGAAAATGTGCAATTCTAGCATCCTAAACATGCTCAAATATATATAAGTAGACCATATGAGTATACATACAACATGCTAGTTATGGAAAGGAAAGAAAGGCCATTGAGATATGTGGCAAAAAAAAAAAACAAAACAATCAAGTGCAATGTAAAGCCACTGAGACATGTGGCAAAGCAAACAATGCTAAAAGTAAAACCACTGAAATATGTGGTAAAGCCAATTGAAACTGTAAGTAAAGCCACTAAAACATGTGGCAAAAACATGCAATCTGTACTGAACTGTACTAGAGTAGCAATACGCCTAAGATATAGCACTGCCATTGTGGGGCCCCCGTACTAAGAAATAAGGAAGTACGGTGCTCCAACTATGGCAAATCCCAAACTTAAGTAAAGTCAGGCAAACCCAACTTGCCTTAAGGCAAAGACTTGTCACCAAGTGCTGTAACATTCATCAATATAAATATCAAAGTGGCGGAAGTAATATAACATAGAGTAACATCCACAAACATACATAGTAGGAAAAGAAAATGCAACATAGTAACTCATCACAATGCAGAAAGTAAAGTACATCCAGAAAGTTTAATTATTACAAACTGAAATGAATAACTGAAAAAAAATGAAAGACTCTCGTCCTCACTGAAATAACAAGGCAAAGCTAGCTAGACAGCAGCTGGAAGGTCCTCCTCCTGAACTGGCTCCTCCTCAGCGACACTGCCCACGAACAAGTCTGAATCTGACATTTGTTGGTATCACAAATGCCAGGGCCCCAGCCAACAAAATAAAAATATTACAGTTAGATAATTGTCTAAGTACATTTTAGGCTATTTAAAGTGAACTGAATATTAAAGGATATCACATTTAAATTTAACTATACATGCAGCAATAAAGGGGTGCAATAAGCTATGAAAGAACTGGGATACTATAAACTATCTATTTATAGCATGCAATATGTATGTAAAGTAACATACAGACTCAAAATAAGCAAGGTAAGGCTAAGAGCAAAAATAACTGCAACTACTGAATAAACATGATCCTAACATGATTATGATCGAAGTAAAACATGCTGAGTATAAAAGAACACGAGTACAGAATATAATAAAATTCTAGCATCCTAAACATGCCATTTATACATATATCTAAGCCATAAAATATACATACAACATGCAGATTATTATGAAAAGAAAGGCCACTAAGACATGTGGCGAAAAGCAAAGCAATATATGATAAGTGAAGCCACTGAGACATGTGGCAAAGCGAGCAAATACTGAAAATAAGGCCACTGAAGCATGTGGCAAAATAAACCAGAAATCAAAATAATACAATACAGGTAAAGTAGTAATATGCCTAAGTTCTAGTACTGCCATACCAACCAACAGGCCATACAGGGCCTCCAATATCAATCAATCAGTCAATCCCTAGCCTAGCCATCTAAATATGCTAGGTCTGAGTCCAGTCTATACAATACTACTACTGAAGAGGCAGACTAAACTAGGTCATATTCTACTATCTGTGACAAAACAAAACTGAATGATATGTAAATTCAATACTAGCTTAGAATACATTATCCTAAGTTTTCCTATTATGCTCAAGGAATAAGGCTCAATATACAAGGTAAGCAAAGCAATCTATTCAAAGTAAGCAAGAGACTCAATCTAGACTTATGTGATATCTGTTGTTGTCTAATTTCCAAATCTAACTACTCTGAGAAAGTACAAGCTTAGGATCTCCGATATCCAGCTATCGAGTAGAATCTCAGATTTACGTCCTTAAAGTCAAATATTAGAACTTAACAAGTTCTAATCAAAAATCATGTGACGACTATATGGTTTAAAATAAGCAAATCAACGACCTAATTTTATGAATATTTTACTCTCTTACCCAAATCTTGATCAAATAAATCAAGATTTAAGGATTTAGAATTTAAACCTTATGTTGAGTTCAAATTCTAATCCAAGGTGATACTAAAATAGGATCTAGGTTTCTCACTTAATCTCAAAGGGTAAAGAATCCTATAAGTTGAAAGATTCAGGAACTAAGATCCTAGTGAAAGGCTATTCTATTAATTATAAGATAAAATAATTAGTTAAGAACTTGAGAATCTAAGATCTATATTCAATCTTTAAGATAATTTCATTATCTTATTGATTGAACCATCTTACACCCACATGGAATGTTTCAAAAGATTAAACAATCAATCATTAAAGAACTTCAATTGGAGGTGGCTTGATTCAAATTGAAGATCTAAGTCTAGGATCTAAGATCTAAACATCTGAAGTTTGATCACTTTAGACATTAATTGGATTTTAACTTAGGAGAATCCAATTGCATTTTCTTTAGCAATTAAGTTCCACATCAAGCTATATTGGGCTTATTACTATAAGGATTAATAGTTCTAAACATTAGGTTAACCATTAACTCATACTAATCTCTTTAGATTACTTAAGATCTAAGAGTCTAAGTTTGATCACTTTTAGATCTTAAGCTGGATTCTTAACTTAAACTTTTCCAATTCCTTATCTTTTGATACTAAGCTCTTAAGTTATCTTATCTGAGTTTATTAATGATACAATTGACAATTCTTATTATTATATTTTAATTTTTCAGGTCAAATGATCCTTAAATGGAATGCTTAAGAGTTAAGCATCTTATTTAAGGATTAAATGAAGATTTGATGATTTAAGGATCATATGAATAATATTATTGTTCTAAGATTTCAGAGAACATTTCCAATTTAATTTAAAGCATATTACTGAAATTTTCAATCCTTGAGGGACATTAATCAACATTTTGGTCAAAATGACCAAAATGCCCCTCTTAAGGCTAAAATTGGGATTTTAGGGTTTACTTACCCAAATTGGTTCCAATCTATTTTAATATGTTTCACAGGACTTAACAAAGTGGGAAACACCTTTACTTTAGGGTTTGAAGACCTAATTGCTCTTAATTAGCACTAATCACTTAATTAAGCCACTTAGGGTGATTAGTGAAATTAAGGCACTTTAGGGCAATCCAACTCTACACTTAGATTCTAATTGACTTAATATAAGGTTAGGAACAACCCTCACTCAATTCAGAGGCTTAATTAGGGTTAAATTCACTAATCCTTAATTAGGGTGATTAAGGAGTGATTAAGAAAATTAATTACCTAAAATGGATTTTAAGGGTCTGGAATTATTCCTTAGGTCATAAGGAGCATTCAGAGCACTTAAACTCACAATTTGAATAATTAGGTGATTTTATGAGATTTATTTAAGAACAAAAAAGTTTCAGTTAATATTTTTAAATCCAACCATTGGATCTAGAATTTTATTTTAGATTCAGATTCCTGGAATTTTTCTGATTCAAATGGTATATTGGATCATGCCATTTGGATCTGTGGATCTAAAGTTATTTAAATAATTCATTCTGAATGTTTATTTAAATTAAAACTATAGGTTTAAATTAATTTAAATCATAACTATTAAAAATACACTCCAATAAATATTAATTAACCGCGGCCCAAAATCAGAACCGCACGGGTCAGCGGCCGGCCCGACCCGGACCCGCGACTTCGTCTTCAACCTCTCGACGGGTCCCGAGCCGTCGAATTTCAAGGCTGAAATTCTCGGCGCTCCGGCGACGGCAGGGGCTCAAATCGATCCCTACACATTCCCTGAGGGAAGACGCATCAATTGGACCAAGAACCCCCATCTAGATCCCTCTGGATCGATGGGGTCTTACTCACCCGATACGTCCTTCTGCGAAACGTCTCAGGTCTCCTGTGAGGGGAAAATTCTCCTCACAGAGACCTTGATTCGACTGGGACTCGATCCCTACACGTTCAGGGAGACTAGATGAGTCGAACCCCCAACCTATCTTAACCTAGGGTGCAGCCAATCGCTGGGTCCTTGGTCGGACTCAGCCATTGGCTCGGCTGCTAGCTCAATCGATCGATACGATCGATTCGAGCTAGCTTAGCCCCAAGCGACAATCATATTAGGTTTCCTAGGTAGCTAAGGTTGCTTAGACGACAATTAGAGCTCATTCAACAGACAGGAATGGAAAAAAGCTTGAAGAAATTTTCATGGGGGAAGCTGTACCTGAAGTCGGGGACACAGGGCTTGCCGAGGGAAATTGACCGGCGCTGAAGCTTCCTAGACAGCAGACGAAACTTTCCAGGGGGTCTGAACACCAAACTAGCCCTCTATCAGTGGTTTAAAGCTCCGCAACAGCCCAGAAATCACCGAGGGAAGGGGGAGCTCCTGCAGGCCTTCAGCTGGGGAAATGGGGATTCACAGTGAGCAAAGGGACTCACTGTGAAGTCCCGGAGGTACTTATAGGCTCTAGGAGGGCTCAGGTATGGAGGCCGAGGCTCGGGTTTGGAGTTTGGCTTAGCCCGGGCACTTCCCAATTTTCCAGAATTGGGGCGACCCAGGCCACCTGGCTCAGCCGGCTAGGCTCGGCCTCAAATCGGAAGGTACCAACGGTCGAGCTGACCTGGCGCGGGGAGTGGCAGACAGGAATTACGTGGCGAATTTCTGTGGATTCTTCCTGTCGGGATGAAGCCTTCTGGGGACGAAGATGAACAGCGACGGGGTCACCAGATCTGTCTGATGGTTCGTTAGTTGGCGCGAGACGGTCCTGATCACCTGACATCTAACGGTCGTGCGTGGGATTGGATCAGCCGTTGGATCTGATCTGTGGATCGAACGGGCGAGCGGATTACTTAAGGCGGATGGATTGGGCGCCGTCAGATCAGATCTGAACTGCGGAACGGTCGAGATCTGCCGGATCCGATCGACAGCGCGGGCCGTTGGATTGAAGCGCGCTAAGATGCGTGTTAAGGGTCCTACGGGTGCAAAACGGCGTGCCGCTGTCGGGACCCCGCAGCGGATCTGCCGCGGTCCCGACAGCAAATCCCAACAGTGATTTTATTAATAAAAATTTAATTTAATTAAATTAAAATCATTTAAATAAATTTCAATTATTCCAAAAATTCCTAAATTCAATTTAGGTCCAAATGAGCTCCAAAAATTCCCAAAAATTCACCCTTAGCTAATTTGGGTGAGAGGAATTCAAAAATGCAATCAGATTTTAATTTGGAGATTAAAATAATTTAGGTATTTTTCAGGGCTTAAAAATAGCCAAAAATACCAAATTTTTCAATTTAGCTCCAATTGATTTCAAACTTCTATGTTTAGGTTTAAATGACCCATTGAATCCAATGGAATCAAAATCAAACCTTGGTTTGGCTTAATTAATCTAGTCTTAGCTAGGGTAACAACCTAGGGTTGTTACAGCCATCCCAGCCCAAAAATCATCAAAATACCCAGCCATTAGGCCATCCCTGTTCCTCTCTGAGACCTGGGTAACTTCCATACTGTACTGAATACTGGAGGTGGCAACACTATACTCAAAAACTATCCTACTAACTGAAAATACTGAAAAACTTGATGAAATGATATATGCTTTACAAATTCTAGTTTAGGATGTATCGTCCATATCCTAAGTGTTCCTATTATGCTCAAGGAATAAAGCTAAAAAATCTAAGGTGTGCAAAGCAATCTAGTCAAAGTAAACAAGAGACTCAATCTATACTTATGTGATATCTGTTATTGTCTAATTACCAAATCTAACTACTCTGAGAAGGTACAAGCTTATAATCTCCAATATCCAACTATCGAGTAGAATCTCAGATTTACGTCCTTAAAGTTAAATATTAGAACTTAACAAGTTCTAATCCAAAATTATGTGATGACTATATGGTTTAAATAAATAAATCAACAACCTAATTTTATTAATATTTTACTCTCTTACCCAAATTTTGATTAAGTAAATCAAGATTTAAGGATTTAGAATTTAAGCCCCATGTTGAGTTCAAATCCTAAAATCCAAGGTGACATTCTAATTAGGGTCTAGGTTTCTCACTTATTACCCAAATTAAAGGTAAGGAATCCTATAAGTTGAAAGATTCAGGAACTAAGAACTTAGTGAAAGGCTATTCTGCTGAATATAAGATAAAACAATTAATTAAAAACTTACGAATCTAAGATCTACATTCAATCTTTAAGATAATCTCATTATCTTATAGATTGAATCATCGTATACCCACATGGAAGGTTTCAACAGATTAAACAATCAATCATTTAAGGAATTTCAATTGGAGATAGTTTAATTCAAATTGAAGATCTAAGTCTGAGATATAAGATCTAAAGATCTGAAGTTTGATCACTTTAGACTTTAAATTAGGGTTTTAACTTAAGAGTTTTCATTTGTGATTCTTTTAGAACCTAAGTTCGTAGTTAAACTATAAGGAGCTTCTTATGGTTAAAATTGACTATTTTAAGCATTAAATTAAACATCAAACTCATGTTGATTCTTTTAGGACTACTTAAGATCTAAGGGTCTGAGGTTTGATCACTTTTAGACCCTAAGTTAATTTTTAACTTAGACCTTACCAACTATAATTCTATTAAGTTTTAACTCTTAGGTTAACCTTACTGAAATTATTAAGGCGGTATTTAATTATCTCAAGTATTAGATTTAAGGACTAATGCCAAAAGACTCTTAAATGATCACTTAAGATCTAAGTGTCTTAATTAGGGATTAAGTAGAGTTTTCTTGAATTGACGATCACATTAACCTTAGTATTAGTCTAAGAGTTTAGAGAATACTTCTAATCTACCTTAGGATAGTTTACTGAAATTCCCAAGCCTTAAGGAGCATTTAAACACAATTTGGTCAAAATGACCAAAATGCCCCTCCTAAGGGTAAAATTAGGATTTTAGGGTTTAGTTGCTCAAGTTAGATCCTATCTAACTTAGTATAATTCATAATGATTACTGAAGTGGGCAGCACACTTATTTTAGGTTTTGATAATCTAATTAGTCTTAATTAGCATTAATCACTTAATTAAGTCAATTAGAGTGATTAGTGAAATTAGGGCACTTTAGGGCAATCCAACCTTACACTTAGGTTATAATAGACTTAATATGCTATTAGAGACCATCCCTACCCAAATCAGAGGCTTAATTAAAGTTCAAGTCACTAATTTTTGATTAGGGTGATTAAGGAGTGATTAAGGAAATTAATTATCCAAATTTACCTTTGAGGGTATGAATTTGCTCCTTAAGGTTCAAGGAGCAATCTGAGCCCTTATTCTCATTAATTGGACAATCAAATATTTTTATATGATTTAATTGAAAATAGAGAAGGTTTGGCAAATAATTTTTAATCCAACCATTGGATCTAAGATTTTATTTTATATTTAGATTCCTTGAATTTTTCTGATTCAAATGGTATATTGGATCATACCATTTGGATCTGTATAACCAAAGTTATTTCAATTATTTAATCTGCATTTTTATTTAAATCAAAACTATAGAATTTTAATTATAAACTAATTTCCTGAAGGATTTTTAATTCTAAAAATCCGCTTATTTTCTGTCGGCCCGAACAAAAAGTCGCGGGACGGGGTCGGCCCGGCCCAGAATCGTCGTCTTCCTTCTTCCGCACGCACCCGTAGCCCGAACCATAGGACTGGCTTCCAGCGCCAAATTCTCCATGCTCCGGTCACGCCCTACCCTGGTTTCAGCGGCTACACGTTCCCTGACCCTAGACGCACCGATCGAGCCAAGAAGCCCTAGCTGGGAGGTGCCGGATCGCCGAATGACTACTCGGCCGAGACCCCCCAGCTGGCGCACCTGTGAGGGGTAAATTCTCCTCACAAAGTGCACGGGTTGCCTCGCTGTTGATCCCTACACGTTCAGGGATCAATGAGGGAGCAATAGGTCGACTCGAGAGGTCCTGAGGTGGTCTAGATCGTTGGGGTGCTACTCAGCGATTTCTGCCGTCTAGGCTCGCTACTGGATCGATTGATTCCAGTCGAATCGATCGATCTGGTCGAACCCAACCATTGATACTCACTTACAATCATTACCCGGGATCTTTTGGTGCCAATTAAATGGCTAATCCCTAGAGAGAGCGTCGTATTAGGCGAGCCAGAAATTCATCTGGCAGTGTGCACAGACGGCGAATTCACCGTCTGGTCCACTGCCAGACCCCACCTGCAGACTCGAACACCACTAATGAGCTAGGGAGAGGATCCTACACATCATCTAAGGCTTGAGCAAGGGAGATCTGAGCTAGATTTAGCTTGTCAGAAAAGAGGGAAGGAAAATGGCGGTACCTGAAGATCAGGAAGATGACTAGTCTGGCGCCTTGAGCTCTTAACTGAAGCCTGGGGGTTTAAACACTAAACTGCACCCACTATTAGCGGACGAAGCTGGTTCAGTCGCCGGGAGAGCTTGGAAGCACCGAGAACAGAGGCAGAGGGAAGGTGAGCCTCACAGTGAGCAAAGGAGCTCACTGTGAGATCAGAGGAGGTATTTATAGGCCTAGAGGTGCCTAGGTCTGGGTGGCAAAGCTGGGAGCCAGCAATCCAAGCTCGGGGAAATGGTAGCCTCGGCCTTCCTCAATTGGGAGGTTCGACCCCCACTGAGCCCCTATACCGGGCTCGGCCATTCAGGGGAGAAATCCTAACTGCCAGAGGGATATGGTGAAGGCATGGCCGACCGGGTCGACGTGGCGCGCACGGCATATCCTCGCGGTCAGGGCTAGGAGCGAACGGGGATGAAGATGAACAGCTGGGATCCTCCCTCAGCCGTCTGATCCGCGGAACCGTTGGCAATGGATGGCTTGATGGGGATCCAAATTAATGAACAACGGGCGCCTTCTCATCCATCAGATCAAGCCTTAGATCCGACGGAGATGAAAGAGTCCCGGGCGAGAATGATCAGCGTCGTCTGATCACACGCCAAGATTTGTGCCAGGGCATCCTGTGGTCGACAAGGATGAGCCACTGTCGGGACCCTGCAGCGGATCTGCCGCGGTCCCGACAGCAAATGCCGCAGAAAAAAATATTTATTAAAAATGCAATTTAAATATAAATATTACTTATTTAAATAATATTTAATTATTCTAAAATTTCCTAAATCCAAATTAGGACCAAATGAGCTTCAAAAATTCCCAAAAATTCACCCTTAGTTAATTAGGGTATGAGGAATTCAAAAATGAAATCAGATTTTAATTTGGAAATCAAAATAATTTAGGTATTTTTCAGAGCTTAAAAATAGCCAAAAATACTAAATTTTCCATTTTAGTTCCAAATGATTCCAAATTTTTAGGATTATGTTTAAATGACCCATTGAGTCCAATTGAATCAAAATTAGAACTTAATTTTGCTTAATTAAATCAAGTTTAGCTAGGGTCACAACCTATGGTTGTTACAAGCCTGCCCTTGGCTGATCTAGCAATATAAACCCCTATTATTTTTATTGTGAAATTTTTATTTATGCACAATATTTTATATGAATCATTCAAATAAAAAATGCTCAAAGCCAAGCAAGCATTCAAGGAAAATTCAATAATTGCAACTAAGTGATATCTAAAGTAATCTAATTTTAATGATCTACTTAATGATTAGAGTTAATTGAGCTCCCAATTAACTTTGAGATATTGATCTCAAATTAATTGTAAGTAATAGTAGTAATTAGGGTTTTGAAAATAGTAGTTGTATTTCATTTTATGAGATGACAAAATAATTTATAAGTATAATGATACCAAAAGGAACTAGTTTTAATATAATCCTAAATCAAAAGATTGAAATAGGTTAACTACATCAAGGTTTAGAAAATTAGTTAAGAAAAGGGTAGGGTTAAGTAAACACTACAACGATGAAGCTTAGAGTTAAGGTTCTACACACTAAATTTATCTAACTAGATTAAATTAGAAGGATCTAATCAAATTGACAATTAATCTCGTTAGGTTAAAGAAATAGGAAAGGTTTAAAGGAAAACGAAAGAAGGATTTGAAACTAAAACTCTATGTTTTCTATAAATTGAAGGTTAAGAAAAATTAATAGGATTCCTAAGCTATTTTAATTGAATTAGGATTCCTATTACTAACTCTTAAAGGATTCAAGAGAAGTCTTTAAGATTTAAGATGAATAAATTAGTCTCTAATATAGTCACTAAAGGCTAGTCCTAGTTGATTCAATAATCTACAATTAGAATAGCATTGAGACTAACTGCTCTTAATGGGTATAACTAATAGATTTAGGGATCAATTACAATTCATATTGTAAATCAATCATAGGGTTTCAACATTAGGGTTGAAAGGTGAATCAAGCGAATTGCAATTGATTCACTAATTTAGAAAAATGAGAACTAAGCTC
Organism: Gastrodia elata; assembly: GCA_016760335.1. NCBI lineage: Eukaryota > Viridiplantae > Streptophyta > Magnoliopsida > Asparagales > Orchidaceae > Gastrodia > Gastrodia elata. The sequence continues at coordinate 5,205,951 of CM028672.1, read as the reverse complement.
AAACCTAATTACTTAGGATTATGACTAAGAAGATCATAACCTACACTAAACAAGCATTAAGGCTAAATACACTTAATGTGTATAACATCTAGTTTTAAAGGATCACCTACAATTTAAGGTATAATCAATCCTATAGGCTATATCCTAAGGTTGAAAGATGAATCCAGCAAATTTGCTATAGATTCATACAATTAATTTATGAGAATTAAGCTCAAAAATAATCATATCATGGAAAATTAACATGGGAGGATGTAACAGCCCTAGGTTGTTACCCTACTAAACCATAATCTAGATAATCATTATTTTTGACTCCATTGCTATTAAAACATCAAATGAAACCTATCCTGAAAATTTAAATTCCATTGGACTTCTCTAAGTCCAAAATAATATTTTGATCAGTATAGATGCATTAGCCTAGACCCAAAATATTTTGATCTCAAAATTAAATTATGATTGTATTTTTGAATTCCTCACCCCCAAGTTAGATAGGGGTGAAAGTTTGGTGTAATTTAGAAATCATTTAGACCATAAATCACATTTAATTAAAATGGCTTAATTGCACTCTAGGGCTCTTAACAAATTTAAATTGCAAATATACCTTCCAACGGTCGGGATCCACTGTCGGGACCACGGGGGATCTGCTGCGGAACCCCGACCATGGTTCAGCATTTGTAGAGCATGGATGACACCGCAAGAATCCTGGCGCCTCGATCTAGCGGTCCTGATTCCACGTCTAAGAATAGCCGATCTACCGTCAGATCTTTTCCCAGGATTGAACGGTCGCAATCCCTTCCACGTTCGTTCATTATCAGGGCTAAGATCAGACCGTCCACTTCTAACCAATGCACGATCTGACGATCCCGGGGTTATCTCCCACTATGGATCGTCATCCCTAATTTTCCCGAAGGGCCCCAACAGCTCCTGCTGTCAGTGCTGGCGTGGCAGTACGGGGATCCTCCCTGCTCCCCACTACTACTCGAATCCCCAACGGCATGGCACCTCAATCTTCCGGGTCTGCCCTCGCCTAACCCTGACCCAATTTCTTCAGTCCTCGGGCCATTCCAATGGGCTGCCCGAGCTCCTCACCTCCTCCTTCCTGGCTATAAATAGCCAGGGAGCTCCTCTAAGGTCTCCTTTGCTGAGTCTAGACCTTCCCTTGAGTTCAATTGCCTTCTGTCTTCTTTGGTTTCTCACTGCAACTCGTCGACGATCCAGCTCCAATCAACGCTCCAGTCAGAGGGTCAGGCTTGGTGTTCAAGCCCCCTGCAATCTCGTATGGACCTAAGGAGCTTATCTGCAATATCCCCAGCTCTTGGATCGACCTCTGCCTTCCCCAGCTAGCCGACTTCTTCCTTCCAACTATCCAGGAACCTGCCCTACCTCGGATTGAGTCAAGTGGGCTCGAGTCCTCCTTCTAGCATTCTCTGATTGTACGCTTAGGCTAGATCGATCGGACTGCCTCAAGTGACGGGTCGAGCACCTGAGTAAGGTCCCAGACCTCCAGCAGTCATCGGGTTACGTTATATTGGGGCTTGGGTGCACCTTGTCACCCTGAAGGTGTAGCCAATAAGGCTCGAGCCTGACGAGCTCTCTGTGGGGAGTATTGCTCCTCCACATCACCTGTGGGGCCCCCGTACTGATAATAAGAAAGTATGGTGTAATGACCCACTTAAGTAGTAATAAGTGAAACTCCTAAACATCATGGCTCCTTTTAAGATAACGGTGGAGTTCTTGATAAGAACTCCAAAGTTAAGCGTGCTCAGGTGGGAGCACTCTCAGGATGGGTGACCTGCTGGGAAGTTATCTTTTGAGGGCAAAACCGTGAGACATTTCTGGCCAAAGCGGACAATACCTTGGTGCTTAAGAGTTTGGGTTGTTACAAATGATATCAGAGCAAACCATAGGGTGTCAGATAGGAGCTAAGTGCCATACAGGGTAAAGTACTACTTCATGTGAGTAGCCTCTTAAACCCATGATGGTTAAGGTGCTACATGGTTGTGGGTACCTCTTGTGCATATAGGGGTCACCTCTAGTCCTATCTACCCAATGGATGGTTCTTAGATCTGTGTGTGGATACTGACGAGGACGTCAGTTACTTAAGTTGGGGAGATTGTGATGACCCACTTAAGTAGTAATAAGTGAAACTCTTAAATATCAAGGCGCCTTTTCAGATAACGGTGGAATTCCTGATAAGAACTCTAAAGTTAAGCGTGCTCAGGTGGGAGCACTCCCAGGATAGGTGACCTGCTGGGAAGTTATTTTCTGAGGGCAAAACCGTGAGGCATTTCTGGCCAAAGCGGACAATACCTTGGTGCTTAAGAGTTTGGGCTGTTACATATGGTGCTCCAAACTGTGGCAAATCCCCAACTTAAGTAAAGTTAGGTAAACCCAACCTGCCTTAAGCCAAGGACTTGTCACCAAGTGCTATAACATTTATCAATACAAATATCAAAGTGGCAGAAGCAATACAAAATAGAGTAACATCCACAAGCATACATAGTAGGAAAAGAGAATGCAATATAGTAACTCATCACAATGCAGAAATAAAGTACATCCAAAATTAATTATTACAAACTGAAGTTTAAAGGGAATAAAAAATATCTCTCAGTCTCACTAAAATAAAAAGGCAACAACTAACTAAATAGCAGCAGCACGATCCTCCTCCTGAATCCGCTCCTCCTCTGTGACACGGCCCACGAACACGTCTGAATCTGATATTTGTCGGTATCACAAATACTAGGGCCCCGGCCAACAAAATAAAAAGGTTACAGTTAGACAATTGTCTAAGTACATTTTAGGCTATTTAAATGAACTGAATATTTGAAAGATATCACATTAAACTATTTTTAACATGCAAGCAATTATGGGGTGCAATAAGCTATACAAGAAGTGGAATATTATAAACTATCCATTTATAGCAAGCAACATATATGTGAAATATCATACAAATACCAAATAAGTAAGGTGAGGCTGAAAGCAAAAATAACTGCAAAATAGAGTAACATCCACAAGCATACATAGTAGGAAAAGAGAATGCAATATAGTAACTCATCACAATGCAGAAATAAAGTACATCCAAAATTAATTATTACAAACTGAAGTTTAAAGGGAATAAAAAATATCTCTCAATCTCACTAAAATAAAAAGGCAACAATTAACTAAACAGCAGCAGCACGATCCTCCTCCTGAATCCGCTCCTCCTCTGTGACACGACCCACGAACACGTCTGAATCTGATATTTGTCGGTATCACAAATACTAGGGCCCCGGCCAACAAAATAAAAAGGTTACAGTTAGACAATTGTCTAAGTACATTTTAGGCTATTTAAATGAACTGAATATTTGAAAGATATCACATTAAACCATTTTTAACATGCAAGCAATTATGGGGTGCAATAAGCTATACAAGAAGTGGAATATTATAAACTATCCATTTATAGCAAGCAACATATATGTGAAATATCATACAAATACCAAATAAGTAAGGTGAGGCTGAAAGCAAAAATAACTGCAAAATAGAGTAACATCCACAAGCATACATAGTAGGAAAAGAGAATGCAATATAGTAACTCATCACAATGCAGAAATAAAGTACATCCAAAATTAATTATTACAAACTGAAGTTTAAAGGGAATAAAAAATATCTCTCAGTCTCACTAAAATAAAAAGGCAACAACTAACTAAATAGCAGCAGCACGATCCTCCTCCTGAATCCGCTCCTCCTCTGTGACACGGCCCACGAACACGTCTGAATCTGATATTTGTCGGTATCACAAATACTAGGGCCCCGGCCAACAAAATAAAAAGGTTACAGTTAGACAATTGTCTAAGTACATTTTAGGCTATTTAAATGAACTGAATATTTGAAAGATATCACATTAAACTATTTTTAACATGCAAGCAATTATGGGGTGCAATAAGCTATACAAGAAGTGGAATATTATAAACTATCCATTTATAGCAAGCAACATATATGTGAAATATCATACAAATACCAAATAAGTAAGGTGAGGCTGAAAGCAAAAATAACTGCAAAATAGAGTAACATCCACAAGCATACATAGTAGGAAAAGAGAATGCAATATAGTAACTCATCACAATGCAGAAATAAAGTACATCCAAAATTAATTATTACAAACTGAAGTTTAAAGGGAATAAAAAATATCTCTCAATCTCACTAAAATAAAAAGGCAACAATTAACTAAACAGCAGCAGCACGATCCTCCTCCTGAATCCGCTCCTCCTCTGTGACACGACCCACGAACACGTCTGAATCTGATATTTGTCGGTATCACAAATACTAGGGCCCCGGCCAACAAAATAAAAAGGTTACAGTTAGACAATTGTCTAAGTACATTTTAGGCTATTTAAATGAACTGAATATTTGAAAGATATCACATTAAACTATTTTTAACATGCAAGCAATTATGGGGTGCAATAAGCTATACAAGAAGTGGAATATTATAAACTATCCATTTATAGCAAGCAACATATATGTGAAATATCATACAAATACCAAATAAGTAAGGTGAGGCTGAAAGCAAAAATAACTGCAACTATTGAAATTAATATGATCCTAACATGATTATGATCATAATAAAATATGCTGAGTATAAAAGAACACAAGTACTGAACATGATAAAATTCTAGCATCCTAAACATGCCATTTATACATATATCTAAGCCATAAATGTATACATACAACATGTAGATTAATATGAAAAAGAAAGGCCACTGAGACATATGGCAAAAGCAAAGCAATATATGAAATGTAAGGCCACTGAGGCATGTGGCAATGCAAGCAGAAACTAAAAATAAGGCCACTGAAGCATGTGGCAAAGCAAATCAAAAAGTAATACAATTCAGCTAAAGTAGCAATAAACCTAAGACATAGTACTGCCATACCAGCCAATATGCCATACAAGGCCTCCAATATCCATTAATCAATCCCCAGCCCAGCCATCCAAATATGTTAGGTCTGAGTCCAGTCTATACAATACTACTACTAAAGAGGCAGACTAAGCTAGGACATATTCTACTAACTACAAATAAAACAAAACTGAATGATATGCAATTTCAATACTAGCTTAGGATGTATCATCCATATCCTAAGTTTTTCCTATTATGCTCAAGGAATAAGGCTCAATATCCAAGGTATGCTAAGCAAATCTAATCAACATAAGCAAGAGACTCAATATAGACTTATGTGATATCTATTGTTATCTAATTTCCAAATCTAACTATTTTGAGAAGGTACAAGTTTAGGATCTCCAATATCCAGCTATCAAGTAGAATCTCAAATTTACGTCCTTAAAGTCAAATATTAGAACTTAACAAGTTCTAATCCAATAATCAGTTGATGATTATACAGTTTAAGTAAGCAAATTAACGACCTAATTTATGAATATTTTACTCTCTTACCCAAATCTTGACTAAGTAAATCAAGATTTAAGAATTTAGAACTTAAACCCTATGTTGAGTTCAAATTCCAAATCCTAAGTAATATCTTAGTAAGGATCTAGGGTTCACACTTAACACCCCAAATTAAAGGTGAAGAGTCCTATAAGCTGCAGGATTCAGGAACTAAGAACTTAGTGAAAGGCTATTCTACTGATTATAAGATAAAATAATCAATTAAGAGCTTGAGAATCTAAGATCTATATTCAACCTTTAAGTTAATTTCATTATCTTTTATTGATTGAATCATCCCATACCCACATAGAAGGTTTTAAAAGATTAAACAATCAATCATTAAAGAATTTCAATTGGAGGTGGTTCAGTTCAAATTGAAGATCTAAGTCTAAGATCTAAGATCTAAAGATCTGAAGTTTGATCACTTTAGACTTCTAATTAGAGTTTTGACTTAAGAGTTTCCATTTGTGATTCTCTTTAGAATCAAGTTCATAATTAATTATGAGGAGATTATTAAGGTTAAAATTGACAATTCCAAATATTAGATTAACACTAAACCCATATTGACCTTCTTACGTTACTTAAGATCTAAGAGTCTGAGTTTTGATTACTTTAGATCTTAAGCTAAGATTTTACTTAGACATTTCCAATTACTTTCCTTTTAGCACGTAATTCTTAAGTTATCTTAACTGAACTTATTAATGAGATAATTGACCATTTCAATTATTAGATTTAGAGTTTAATGTCATATGATCTTTATAAGTAAAACTTAAGATCTAAGCATCTTAATTAAGGATTTAATGAAATCTTATGGATTAATAATTATATTAACATTATTATTGTTTTAGGATTTCAGAGAACATTTCCAATCTACTTTATAGTGGTTTACTAAAATTTTTCAATCTTTAAAGAACACTAAATCACATTTTGGTCAAAATGACCAAAATGCCCCTCTTAAGGCTAAAATTGGGATTTTAGGGTTTAATTACCCAAATTTATTCTAATCTATTTTAATGTGTTTCAAATTACTTAATGAAGGGGAAAAACACCCTTAATTTAGGTTTTGATGACCTAAATGATCTTAATTAACACTAATCACTTAATTAAGCCACTTATAGTGATTAGTGAAATTAAGGTATTCTAGGGTAATCTAACCTTACACTTAGGTTCTACTAGACTTAATATGAGGTTAGGAATAATCCCCACCCAAATCAGAGGCTTAATTAGGGTTAAATTCACTAATCCTTGATTAGGGTGATTAAGGAGTGATTAAGAAAATTAATTATTCAAAATTAATTTTAAAGGTCTGGAATTGTTCCTTAGAGTACAAGGAGCAATCAGAGCCCTTAAACTCATAAATTAGATATTTATATGATTTTATATGATTTAATTAAAACATAGAGGGTTTGGCAAATAATTTTTAATCCAACCATTGGATCTAAGATTTTATTTTATATTTAGGTTCCTTGAATTTTTCTAATTTAAATGGTATATTGGATCATACCATTTGGATCTGTATAACTAAAGTTATTCAAATAATTTAATCTGAATGTTTATTTAAATTAGAACTTTATGTTTTGATTAATTAAATTCAGAATCATTAAAAATGCATTCCTAAAATTATTCAATAAACACGACCCAAATTCCAAATCGCGCGGGTCAGGGCTCGGCCCGGCCCAAAATCACCGTCTTCCTCCTTCGGCAGACACCCGACGCTAAGCGCCCTAGGGTTAGCTTCCAACGCAAAATTCATCGCGCACAGATCATGCCAGGCTCTGATCTCAATGGCTACACGATCCTTGACCATAGACGCGTCGATTAAACCCCGAAGCCCTAACTGGGAGGTACTGGATCGCCGGATGACTGCTCGGTCGAAACCTCCCTGAATGTGCACCTGTGAGGAGATAATTCTCCTCACAGAGTCCACGAGTCGCCGCTATTTTGATCCCTACACATTCAGGGATTGAGGAGGGAGCGATAGGGCGGGCGAATCGAGGAGCTCTGGGGTGGTTTGGATCCTTAGGGTCCTACTCGGCATTTTCTGCCGTCTAGACCCGTGACTGGATTGATCGATTCCAGTCGAATCGATCGATCTGGTCGAACTCAACCATCGATACCCACTTACAATCATTGCCGAGGGGTATCGATGCCAAATGGAGGCCCAATTGCTCGAGGGAACGCCGAGATCGAGCACAAGTGGCCCGGCTGGCAGTGTGCTTTCAGACGGTGCTTATGCCGTCTGGCGCACTGCTAGAGCTCACTGGAAGTCTTGGATGACCGCTAGGAGCTAAGGAAGGGACCTAACGCAGCACCTATGGCTTGAGCGAGAGGAGTCGAGCTAAATCTAGCTCGATAGAGAGAATGGGGAGAATGGCTGTACCTGAAGATCGGGAAGATGACCAGCCTAGCGCCTTGAGCTCTTAGCTGAAGCCTGGGGGTTTAAACGCTAAACCGCACCCACTATCAGCAGATGACACAAGTTCGATCGCCGGGAGAGCCTGGAAGAACTGGGAGCTGGGAACAGAGGGCAGAGGGGAAGGAGAGCTTCACAGTGAGCAAAGGAGCTCACTGTGTGATCAGGGGAGGTACTTATAGGCTCAGGGAGACCTAGGGGTGGCTGTCGAGGTTAGGGACCAAGGCACATGCTTGGCCCAGCTGTCTCCACAGCTCACTTTCATGGGGTTGCTGACCCGGCCTCCCGGCTGCCAAGGTGGTTTGCCCAAAGATGGGACGTCCCTAATGGCCTAGGTGACCTGGCGAAGGAGTGGCAGATAAGGTCGACGTGGCAGATCTTCGCGAATCCGCTCGGTCGGCTGGAGATCACGCGGGGACGAAGATGAACAGCTGGGAGTTGCCCTCCGCCGTCTGATGCAGAAGCCGTTGGGTTTGAACGATCTGATGCGGGGATTTGAAAAATGAAAACGCGGAGAGAATCTCGAGCGTCCGATCCGAGATGCCAATCGGGTGAACGAGATCAGATCACGGGACGGGGTGGTGAGAGTCTTTGGATTGCGCGCTGAGATGCGTGCTACTGATCCCACTGGCTCAGAACCGTGCTCCGCTGTCGGGACCCCGCAGCGGATCTGCCGCGGTCCCGATAGCAAATCCCAAGTTAATAAAATTATTAATTTATTTAATTTAATAAAAATTAAATCCAATTAAATAATATATAATTATTCTTAAATAATTTAAATTCAATTTAGGACCAAATGAGCTCCAAAAATTCTCAAAAATTCACCCTTAGCAAATTTGGGTGTGAGGAATTCAAAAATAAAATCAGATTTGGATTTGGAGATCAAATTATCTTAGGTATTTTTCAGGGCTTAAAAATAGCCAAAAATACCAAATTTTCTATTTTAGCTCCAAATGATCTCAAACTTCTAGGGTTAGGTTTAAATGACTCATTGAGTCCAATGGAATCAAAATCAAACCTTGGTTTAGCTTAATTAAACTAGTTTTAGCTAGGGTAACAACCTAGGGTTATTACATCACCGGCCGAGGAAAGGCTTTGGGCCCAGTAGCTCCCGGAGCTCCTACCACTCTCTGATGGGGGTTTCGAGTTCCATCAGTGTCTTGTTATGCTGATGGAGCCCCAATCCATTAGAGGCGGTGTGGTGGTCGGGGAAAGGAGAATTAGCTGATTAAGGTTACCCTAATCGGCTGGTCTTCGGGACGACACCGGGGGGGGGGGGGGGGCGGGGAGACGATGCATAGTGCGGGTCAGGTCGACCCGTGACCCGCGCTGTGCGACAGTGCTGGGCCATCGGGTCAAAGCTAACCGCACATTTTGTAAATGGGTCATGGCCCGTTTTAAATTAAATTAAAGCCTATTCTGATAATTTTTCTTAAGGAAAATAGCTTAATTAAAATTAGAAAAATATAAAATGTATTATTTAAATAACTTTTAATCCACTGGTTCAAACCCTATAATATCACATATGAAAATGATCAAAAAATAATCAGAAATCTAAATTTAAAATAATATTGCATATCTGATGATTAGATTTTCCATTTTTGCCTAATTATTTCAGATCTTGATTAGGGTGGATTAATAAGTATACTTAACCAAATTGCATATTTAGGGTGTCATTAGTTTACTTATGATAAGTAGAATGAATGTGCTAAGTTAATTATTTTTCTGATTTCTGTATTTTGATTTAGGCCATAATCTTGTTAAACCTTGATTAGTAAAAATTAGGGTTTGTAGACATGGGATCTTAGCAAACTTAGTCTCTGATTGATTGTATGGTAACATAGGACTTATATGCCAAACTATATGGGATTTTGATGGCTAGATTTATAATTAGGTGCTAATCATTTTTGCATGGATTTAAGGTTTAATTAGCACAAATTACCTCTTGTAATTATGAATTTCTCTATGAACATGCTTCATAACAGTAATGTGAAATTATTGAAAATCATATATGCTAATTCATAATGAATAACTTGAACAATCTTAAAATTGGAGAACTTAATCTCCTTAATTAACTTAAGAAGTCTTAGGATTTGGATCAAACTATTAAGACTTGATCTAGGTTTGAGACTACCACCAATAATACACCCTTAACTCACTGATTTGACATTGATATATAACCAAACACTTGATCTTAATTGGATATGAGGAGGGGTCAAACTCTAATCTACTTAATTAAGGTCCAAATCCTTAAACCTTAATTAAAGTAACTTGATTATAAGATAAGTAACTTGACATTTTCCAATAATGCATCTGATTTAATATTGATCTTAAACATTTGAATTAGACTTGATAAGGTTATTAATAAAGCTATATGATTGCTTAATCTGGATCTAACCTTTAGATCCTTAATTTTATCCTAAATAAGACCCTTAGCATAAACAAATTAATAAAATCATATTGATTAAACAAATTATCCAAAGCTTTAACAATATCCTTGATTTAACTCCCATAATCTTAAATTAAGTTGTGATCAGATGACTTAATCATCTGATCTAATCATTCTAAACCCAACTATGAAACAGAACCTAAAATGTTAATATCAGAAGTTAGAATGAAAGATCTTAAATATCTTAACACAAGATCATCCCTGAAACATTCAAAAGACCTAATTTAAATATACTTTGAGGTAGGAGACCTTGTATAACTCCTTGAGGTAGTAGTTTAGATGATCCCTTAACCTTAGAAGTTGATCTTAACCCCTCGTGGTAGGAACCACCTAAGATATTAGAATGATACCTTCCCTTGTGGTAGAATCTATGTTGAGTGGTCTTTGATCACATTTTCTTGGAAGCCTTGTATAGGACTTACCTATCTAGCATAGGCCTTTATAGTCTTGATAATTCCTTGATTTATTAAATAGATTTATTGAACCCCGATTAATGGACGGTATAGTATAGTATACCCATATTTCTGGTTCTTCAGTAATATTTGAGATTGGTTGATTCACTCTAATGGGGACTTATGAGCAGGTTCTATCCTGTGGGATTAGACGAATATAGACCCATTACAATAAATCATTCAAACCTAAGAGTGTATTAAATGGGTAATCATTCCTTAGTTTGATTGAAATACAAATTGATAATGGGCAATGCCTCCTAGCGAAGACCGCTTCAATAGGTGAGGCTCAAACAAACTAAGTAATGAGATTCACCTTCTTTAAGACACTAAGTATGGTTGTGAGTAATTGATGAGAATTAATTTTCTTGCAAACGTGCTGAATATGTGTATACGATCATCCCATCTAGTGATCTTTAAGAAAATCTACAACTTTAACCAATTATTGTTCTAAGAGCTAGGAGTTAGAATCCTTTTAGCAGGATTCTGCACAGTGGAGACCTAGAATTCATTACTTGTGTTCAAGATTTACGGATTTCTGGATTTTACTCATTAGAATAGAAGCATGGGCATAAGCATGAACATGAGCTTGAGGCATCATTTCAGCAGTGATGCATGAGTATCAATGATAAAATATGGGTTACAGAATGTTGCATACCCAGACTGGGGAATTTCAGGATGCATCTATGTCACTGTACTGTCTTCCCAACTGGGTGTATGTATACATTGGACCGTACTACTCATAGCCTTTCTATGGGGCCCCTATAATGACAACAAGGAAGTACGGTGCTCCAACTGTGGCAAATCCCCAACTTAAGTAAAGTTAGGTAAACCCAGCCTGTCTTAAGCCAAGGACTTATCACCAAATGCTATAACATTCATCAATATATATATATATATATATATATATATATATATATATATATATATATATATTAAAGTGGCAGAAGCAATAGGCGAGTAGTAACATCCACAAACATACATAGTATAAAGAGGGAAAACAATATAGTAACTCATGGAACTACATAAATAAAAACATCCATAATTAATTATTATAAACTAAATTTTAAAGAGAATGAAAATATCTTTCAATCTCACTGAAATAAAATACAATATCTAACTAAACAGCAACAGCACGATCCTCCTCCTGAACCTGCTCCTCTTCTGCAACACTGCCCACGAACACGTCTGAATCTGACATTTGTCGGTATCACAAATGCTAGGGCCCCAGCCAACAAAATAAAAAGGTTACAGTTAGATAATTGTCTAAGTACATTTTAGGCTATTTTATGAGCTGAATGTTTTAAAGATATCACATTTAAATTAGCTAAACATTCAAGCAGTAATATGTGCAACAAGCTATGGAGAAACAGTAACTATAAAGCAAAATAGAAAACAATACTGAACAATCCAGCTAAAGTAGTAATAAGCTTAAGACATAGTATTGTCATACCAGCCAATAAGCTATACAGGGCCTCCAATATCAATCAATCAATCCCCAGTCTAACCATCCAAATATACTAGTTCTGAGTCCAGTATATATAATACTACTACTGAAGAGGCAGACTAAGTTAAGACATATTCCACTAACTACAAACAAGATAAAACTGAATGATATGCTATTCAAATACTAACTTATGATGTATCATCCATATCCTAAGTTTTCCTATTATGCTCAAGGAATAAGGCTCAATAATCAAGGTATGCCAACCAAATCAAATCAAAATAATCAAGGGACTCAATCTAAACTCATGTGATATATGATGTTATATAATTACCAAATCTAGCTACTCTAAGAAGGTACAAGTTTAGGATCTCTAATATCCAGCTATCGAGTAGGATCTTAAATTTACGTCCTTAAAGTTAATATTAGAACTTAACAAGTTCTAATCCAAAATCATGTGACGACTATATAGTTTAAGTAAATAAATCAATGACATAGTTTATTAATATTTTACTCTCTTACCCAAATCTTAATCAAGTAAATCAAGATTCAAGGATTCAGGACGAACTCTACTTTGGTATTCAAAACCTAAATCTAGGGGGATGTCCTAATAAGGATCTAGGGTTCACACTTTATTCCAAAGTTAAGGATAAAGGATCCTATAAGCTGAAAGATCCAAGAACTACGAACTTAGTGAAGGGTTATTCTAATAATTATAAGATAAAATTATCAATTAAGAACTTGAAAATCTAAGATCTATATTCAACCTTTAAGATAATCTCATTATCTTTAGAGATTGAATCATCCTATACCCATATGAAAGGTTTCAAAGGGTTAAACAATCAATTATTTGAAGAATTTCAATTGGAGATGGTTCAGTTCAAATTGAAGATCTAAGTCTAAGATCTAAGATCTAAGAATCTGATGTTTGATCACTTTAGACTTTGAACTAGATTTTTACTTGGGAGTTTCCATTTGTATTTCTTTTAGAATTTAGGTTTATAATCTAACTATATTGAACTCATTAAGGTGATAATTGACAAGCTTAGATATTTTTTGTTTAAGCATTAAACTAGGTGACCTCTTTTAGGTTACTTAAGATCTAAGTGTCTTAATTAGGACTTAAGTGAAGATTTCTTAAGTTTAAGGATCACATTAACATTAATATTAGTATGAGAATTCAGAGAACATTTCTAATCTATGTTATGGTAGATTACTAAAATTTTCAAAGTTTATAGGGCATTTAAGCATATTTGATCAAAATGACTAAAATGCACCTCTTAAGGCCAAAATTGGAATTTTAGGGTTTAATTGTACAAATTACTCTTAATCTATTTTAATGTGTTTTATATTGCTTACTGAAGTGGGAAACATACTTATTTCAAGTTTTAATAACCCAATTAAGCTTAGTTAGCACTAATCACTTAATTAAGCCCATTAAAATGATTAGTTGAAATTAAAGCATTCTAGGGCAATCCAACCTTACACTTAGGTTTTAATAGACTTAGGATGGCACTAAGAATTAACCTACCCAAAATCAGGGACTAATTTAGGGTTTAATTCACTAATCCTTAATTAAGGTGATTAAGGAGTGATTAAGAGGAATTAATATCCACAATTAGTTTTAAGGGTCTGAATTTGTTCTCTAAGATTCAGGGAGCAATCAGAGCCCTTAATCTCCTCATTTGGATATTTGTTTAATTTAATATGATTTAAATAAGAATAGCAAAGAGTTGGGCAAATATTTTTAAATCCAACTATTGGATCTGTGATTTTATTTTATATTTAGATTTCTTGTATTTTTTTGATTCAAATGGTATATTGGATCATACCATTTGGATCAGTATAGCCAAAGTTATTTAAATAATTTATTCTGAATGTTTATTTAAATTAAAACTATAGGAATCTAATTATAATTTAATTTCCTTAAGGATTTTAAATCTAAAATTCTGTTTATTATTCTGTCGGCCCGATTCCAAAACGCGCGGGTCACGGGTCGGCCCGACCCGTGACTTCACCTTCTTCCCTTGGCTGGCACCCGAAGCCCGGTGCCCTAGGGTTAGCTCCTGATGCGCAATTCTCCACGCTCCGGCTACGCCACGCCCCGATCTTGACGACTACTCCATCCTTGACTCCAGACGCGTCGATTAAACCAATAAGCCCCGACTAGGAGGCGCCGGATCGCCGAGGGACTACTCGGCCAAGGCGTCTCTGAAGGCGCACCTGTGAGGAGAGAATTCTCTTCACAGAGGCCACAGATTGTGGCTGTCTCGATCCCTACACGTTCAGGGTACTAAGAGGAAGCGATAGGGCGAGTCGAGGAGTTCTGGGATGGTCTGGATCAGTGGGGTGCTACTCGGGGTATTTAGCAGACGAGAGCTGCGACTGGATTGACCGATTCTAATCGAATCGATCGATCTGGTTGAATCTAGCCCTCGAAATGGTTCGACAATTATTGCCGACAACCTCTAATGTCTGGTAGACGGCTAATTGACTCGAGGAAATGCCGCATTTGGCGAACCAGAGATTCGCCTGGCAGTGAGCTCAGATGGCGAATTCACCGTCTGGTCCACTGCCAGAACTCACCCGAAGACTCGAACGTCCACTGGGGAGCTATGAAGAGGTCCTACGCAGCATCTAAGGCATGATTAAGTGCGAGTCAAGCTGAATCCAGCTCGATAAAAGAATCGGACGAAGGCTGTACCTCATAATTGGGAAGAAGACAAGCTAAGCAACGCAGCAGGTCCCTGGCAATCTCCTAAGCTCCCTCTACTACAGCCTAGGGGTTTGAACTCCAAACCACACCCACTATTAGTGGACGAAGCAGGTTAAGTCACTGGAAGAGCTGGGAGCACCGAGAACAGAGGGCAGAGGGAAATGTGAGATTCACAGTGAGCAAAGGAGCTCACTGTGTGATCGGTGGAGGTATTTATAGGCTTAAAGAGGCCTAGGTCTAGTGGGCGAGGCCGGGAGCCAACGATCCAGGCTCGGGCCGAGGGTAGCTTCCGCCTTCCTCAATTGCGAGGCTCGACCCCACTGGGCCTCTATGCTAGGCTCGGCCACGAATGGGAAGATGCTAACGGCTTGAATGACCTAGCGAAGGAGTGGCAGACAAAGTCGACGTGGCTTGGTACGGGCGAATTTTCACGGTCGGGTAGAATCCTCGCGAGAATGAAGATCCACAGTGGCGGGGTTCGTCTCTGCCGTCTGATGCCGTAACCATTGGGGATCGACGGTCTGATGCGGTTTTAAATTAACCGAAATTGCGGATTAAATCCCGAGCGTCGGATATAAGATGCCGAGCGGGGGGATAGGATTTAATCCCAGGGCGAGGGAGTGCGACCGTTGGATTAAATGCACTGAGATACATGTTGATCTTCCCATTGGCGCGAATTGGTGCGTTGCTGTCTGGACCCCACAGTGGATCTGCTGCGGTCCCAACAACGAATCCCGCTGTTTTAATTTTAATTAAAATTTAATTTAAATATATTTTAAATAATATAAAATTATCCTTAAATATCATAAATCTAATTTAGGACCAAATAAGCTCCAAAAATTCTCAAAAATTCACTCTTAGCTAATTTGGCAGTGGGGAATTCAAGAATGAAATCAGATTTGGATTTGGATATCAAATTATTTTATGTATTTTCTAGGGTTCAAAAATAATTAAAAATACCCAATTTTCCATTTAAGCTCCAATTGATTCCAAACTTCTAGGGTTAGGTTTAAATGACCCATTGAGTCTAATGGAATCAAGATCAAAGGTTGGTTTAGTTTAATTCAACTAGGTTTAGCTAGAGTAACAACCTAGGGTTATTACACTTTCGTGATCATTTTGTTACATATTCAAGGCATACCATACCATGGCATATTTGGGTGCATTATTTTCAGTGACATGTAGTACAGCATTTGACATTCCTTTCACATTGATTTCTGAGCACTTGATATTTTCACTTACTTTCAGTATTCAGTTCTGATGTAATTTTTACTTTGCTTAGTCTTTATAGTTTCAGTAATTTAGTGCTTTTTCTCAGCTTTTCTTCAGTTTCTCTACTTTACTGTCTATTGTGTTTACTTTAGTATTGCATAGTTAGTTGCGATGTGTTAGACATATTGTCTAACATGGGGTACTTTTGGGATCCGGCAATTTGCTAGATCCCGAGCAGCTTGTGGAGATAGGGCAGGATGACATTCAGGAGTCCAGGAGGAGTACGTCGAGCCTTAGAGGATCAGTCTGCCACCCTTTACTTTCTGCTCTATTTTCAGCATATTAGATATACTTTACTTTTCATATGTTAAATCAATTTGTAATAACTCTGGATGTACTTTTCTTTTCTTTTCTGAGATGAATGTTTACATACTGCTTTGTGATGAATGTATTCTGGATGATTTGCTTTTAGCTTCCGCACTCTGTTATACTACTATACTTAGTATTGTGATGTGATCAGCATACTAGAAATGTTGATATATCGATAACATTTATTGGATTCATATTTACTTTTATAAATCCAATGTACGTATTAGTCCAATACTTAAGACAAGTAATATACTCTTATCTTAAGTATTGACTCTCGATCATACTCTCAGATTTGAGTCAACAGCCTTTAGTATGGCTCAGTCTTTTAGAATGTTCGGGAAGATGAGTTTTGCTTGTTCTCGCCCTCCCGAGTAGCGCACCGCTCCACCGCTAATTTTACCACTTGTAAACTTTTGCGCACGGCGATGGGGCGGGGCGCTACAGAGGACAAGTTTGCTATCTTATGGCTTTAAACAGCTTATAACATGAAATTAAGAAATTATTTAAGTAATACTAATTAAAGAGCCAAAATTTAGAATCACCAATTGTTGTCCAAATGAAATAAAATTCAGAAATATGAAACCTTATTGCATAAGGAGAAGAATGACAATAATTATGTCAAAATCGGACAACGTTGGGATTTTAGGGTATTCAGGACTCCTAATTAGGGTTTAAGAAGTCATTAATAAAATTAAGATTTAAAACCTAAATTTGACTTCATATTAATGTCCCTCATATTCTTGTGAGTAAAATGGACTATTGAAGTGTTCAAATTAGACTTCACTTGATTTTAATACAAGGCTTTGAAGATTTATTTATTTTTATTATTAAGCTTTAGTGAATCTTAAAAGTTGAATGAATGAATGAAGAAATTGATACAATAGATGATTGATAATATAATCTAGTTCCAAGACAAATTGAAAACAAAATAATATATAATAATTACATTGAAATGATTGACAGATTTGATATAAAATTAGTAAATGGAATCCAAATTAGATCAGAAGTAAATTTGATATAATTATGAAAATTTACTTGGAATGTTGATCAAACATTCTAATATTCAATAACACCTTTCGATTAGCATTTCACTAATGTATGCATTTTTCTTTTAAGAATTCTAGTGATATAGGTTAATTACAAGCATAATAGCCTATTAAGGAAATCATTATATAAATATAATTGATAAATGAACGTATAACTTAAAGTAAATTTTAATTACAAAATAATTATGATAGATTTATCAAATTTCCTTTTACTTTATCATATTACCTTTTACTTTATTATGAAATTTCTACAAGGCCATTTAAATAACTCAGATTGATTCATAGAGGAATCAATGCAAGTTAAATTTTCATTTTAATCACTAAACAACATTAATGAAAGTTTGAATGCAATAGGATAAGTAATGATCGGTGTACCTTGCACGAGTGATTTGAAATTATCACTTGTTGCTTGCTAGAATGAGGCAACTCAGCTATTACGATTCTATTGAAGTGTTCTTTATTATTAGCTCAAATTTGCTCATTGTTTTATTTCTTAAAGAGCAAATTACACTAGACATTATGTGATTTATATTATTAAAGGCTTAAGCGTCATTGATCTGCCAAAACACAATACACTCGTTTGATCCTATTTACTATCGCTTATCTTAGAACATTATTACAAGCATTTCATCGTTATAATTAGAAATTATCTAACCGCATTTTAACTATATATTTAAAGTGATAATTTTCTAATAGTTTGAGGGATAATTGGATAATTTATTGACAGTATATAATATCTTAATTATCTACACTTTAACTATGTAATTATACATAGTGGCTAATTAGTCATATACCTTTAAGCCTTAAATACGATAAACAGTTTGCTGAAGATATCGCCAAAAGAAGAAATTAACATCTAAGATTTATCTTTGGACCCATTATAAAACTATTTAGAAATCATAAAATTTTCACGCCATTGGTTTGGACATGAATTCTATAATAGTAGGTGAATAACCTAAACACAAGTAAAAATAATGATGATAGCAACAAAGAATGAAAGTAAATAGCAAAACACTCATAAGGAAATTGAGTGTGAAAGTTTAACCAGTCGACCTCAAAACATACAATAAGACATCCTATCTACCATTACTAGCTTTCAAAAACTGATGAAATAATTAGTTAACTATTGGTGTTGGCAAGTGCCACAATTAAGGTAATGGAAATAGGAGAGTACCTGAAGTTGACATCCGCATTCTAGGGTTAGGTCGACAAGAAGGTAGGATGCAGTGAGGAGCGACAGCGGGGTTCGACCAAGCTGAGGAGGGAGTGGAGCTCATCAGCTGAGTGGAGAAGGGGCTCGATGGCTTCCAATCGAGTGGGAGATGGATCCAGATTGCATGGATTAGGCTGGTGACTGAACTCTCGGGCTCTATCCGAGAGAGAAGATGAGCTAAGTGGCTAGAGGGATCGACGGGCTAGTTAGCTTCCCTCAGCTTCCATTCATGAGAGGTAGAGGCAAAAGCCTTACAACTCCAATCCGAGAGCTGGAGAAGGTGGGACTTGCGCCATATGAGCGATCGGGTAGCTGGGAGGAATCGGCGATATCAGCTGCTGCTAGGCCAAGAGAAATGGAGAGGAAGAGCCGCATGAGGACCTGCACCCTGTCAAAGAACAAGGAGGGAGCTACTCGGCCCGGCGAAGGGCTGCAATGTTGATTGGAAAAAAAAAATCGGTATGAGAGGGAGCAGCAGCTTGACTGGACGAAAATTGTGCACAACAGCTAGTCTCTCGGCAAGAAGGAGGGTCACTCAGTCATGGAATTGAGAACTTCAGCTCAACAAAAGGACCGTTGGCTTGCGTAGGAGAGAAGCATTCAGCTGAGGAGAAGAAGATAATTTAGATTTTTAGTAAAAAAAATTAGGTTAGATTCAGATAGTTATAAAAAGCTCAAACAAAATGATGAGAGCCACTCTTTCAAGATCGAGTGGCCAAGAATCACCGGGATTTCCAAGGTTCAATTGAATTACTTAATGAACTCCAAAAATTATGAACTCGATATCGAAACGATCACCTCAACGAGATGAACACACAGTCTAAAAATTACTGAATTTAGATAAGTATTTTATTTTATATTAATTTTTAAGTGAAAAACTTTAAAAATTAATTATGATAAATCAGAAATTTGAAAATTAGCGAAACTTAAAACATAGCATCATCAATTAATGCATAACTTAAATATATAAATATTTCTAAATTCTGATTTGTATTTTTCATATTATTAGCCTTTGAAATTTAAACTTCAAAAATTTATTTAAAACAATCCCGGATCTCAAACGCGCTCAAATGT
This sequence comes from Gastrodia elata, assembly GCA_016760335.1. Taxonomy (NCBI): domain Eukaryota; kingdom Viridiplantae; phylum Streptophyta; class Magnoliopsida; order Asparagales; family Orchidaceae; genus Gastrodia; species Gastrodia elata. The sequence goes on along the minus strand of CM028672.1, from coordinate 5,186,155 downwards.
TTGTAGTATGATCCCTTCATTAGGCATTATAAGATGATATTTTTATTAAATTTTTATTTGACTTAAATTGGGATCCTGATTTTGACTTAATTGTATTAGTGCTCGAAATAATATAAAAATATCCGGAAAATTCAACGACTTCCAAAAATTCCCAGAACAACACTCCTAGCTAATTTGGAGCCGTTGAGTCCAATAGCAGACCCCAATTTTGATTCTGAAGTCTAAATAATTTAAGCATTCTCAGAATTATTAGAAAACCAATAAATGCTGGAAATTGACAAATGATCTCCAATTCACATGAAAATTGAAATGGAAGCTCCTAATATTATTATAAGACTAATAGAAAAAAGATTAGAGTCAATTAGGTCACTAATTGATGGCTTACAATATTAGGGTTGTTACAGACTCCCGTCCTTAAAAAGAGTGTCACCCACGACACACAACAAACAAAAATAAGAAATAGAAACAACAATGAAATTAAAAGAACTAAAACTACCTGATTAGAAACTCTAAGAGTTTGTGGCAAGAACTATGATAATTTCTTGATCCATCATGCTCTGCCAACCAAACTATGCTTGATGAAAAGGACTTTTCTGTCCGTCCCTTCGACCAACACAGAAATCCAAAAAGAGATGCATAAGGAGCCTTACTGATGCTGAATCGATAACTAAAATTATAGGTGAACTTGACTAAGATGAGATGATCTTTCCAAGACCTATCGATATCTAAAACACAGAGACACAAGAGAACTTTCAGTATTTGATTTATTCATTTAGCATGACTATCAGTCTGGGGATGTACAACAGTACTCATATCTAAGATGGTCCCTAGGTTTTGCTGAACAATTAATCAAAATCCATATGTAAATTTGTCATCTTGTCTTAAATATTTCAATTTGGTGTCTTGAGTAGATAACGATCACTAAAGAATGGAGCTTGACTATCCTTTCTACTGAGTTAGATTGAAAATTTAGAAAGAAGAGAGATGACTTGGTGAGTTTATTGACAAACACCCAAATCACAACACCTCCTTGGTTTACACTTTGGCAAGCTTAAACTAATCATGGAAATGTTAAGCCACTTCCATTCAGAGATTCTATCAGCTTAAGAAGTCTACTATGCTTTTGGTGCTCAGCCTTTACCAATAATAGGATAAGCACTTAGAGATAAAGATAGTAATGTCTCTTTTAGTTCCCGGCTACTAGAAGGACTTCCACAAAAACTAATACAACCTATTGCCACCCAATAATATTAAAGGAATAAACACAAGTGTAGTTTCTGTAGACTCATCTGCAGTCAAACTTACAGATTCTATACTTATCGTTCACTTCCCTATCATTGGTGAAACTATCATTTTAAACTATGCTGAGGATACGCAATTTCAGGATCCACAAGATCCTACTATCAGTGTAAACTCAGTTGGATGATCCTATAAAAGTCAAAGCATTATAACTCACCAAGTTCTAACATTGATAAATAAATATCGCCTAATGAAGTTAAACGGTTTAAATCAATCATCTTATTTACACTAGGACCAAACCTTGATATAATCTATCAAGATTAAGAGTCAAGAGATCAAACCCCAAATATAGTGTTCAAGTCTCTTCACTTACGATTCTAAACACATAAAGGTTATGATTTCTAATCACTTAAAAACTAAAGTCCTAATTATCAACTTAGGTAGGAACTTAACAAACTAGTTATCTTATTACTAATAAGATATACTTAGATACTATGGCATCTTCCTATTATTTTATCTAAGCAAAGAATTAAGCTAACTCATCTTACTTCTTATTAAGATCTATTCAGATGCTAAGGCCATCTCCTTGCCATTCTATCTAAGAGAGTAATAAACAAGATTTCTATCTAACCAGCACCTGAACAAGGTATTAATAAAATTCTTAATTAAGAAGTTAACTTAAATCCTAATGCACCATAATGAAAAATGAGATTGCAAAAAGTTAAGATATGAATGACTAAAAACTTTAGAAATTAAAATTGAAATCAAGCATAATGCAACCTCCTGCTTTCATTAGTGATAATGGAAACAAGAGCATGCACCCTTGACAGAGCAACAAGTAGATTGACTGCATTTCTATTATGATCACTCCTTAGTAAAGGAAATGATTTTGCCACAGGGGAAGTCATGATTGCAAGAGCTGGAACTAGAGATCTAATAGGAAATGGATTTCAGACTAAAAGATGATGATTGATCTACACCCGATGCTGCAGTGGTTAAGTCATTTGGAAAGTTTGAGGTGATTGGATTCTATCCTCCTGGGCTACTTCACAATCCTCTAAGGAAGATAAGATTTCTTCCTCAGCCTCTACTTCCCTTAATGGTATTCTATCAATCTTGCACCTTCTAAGAATATTGAGAAATTGATATAGTGGCAGGATACAAGATGTTCCTAAATCAAGTATCCTAAACCTTTGAGGAAACAACTGAATCTAGCTTCTTCAGTCCTCACCAATTCAGCAGAAAAACTTGGTTGCATCCTCACTTAAATCTTTCATCGATCAAGACTCACTTAACACCTTGAGTCGATTGAATCTACTCAACATTTAGTAGTGATTGAGCAGAAGGAGGGATGAACTCTTCTCTAAAGATTGATTCGAATTCAACCCAAGAAATCTTCTCAACACTACTTCAGCACTAAAGATTTCAGCTTGCTATTCCACCAATACTCGACATCTTTGATGAACAAGTGAGTGGTTAAGCGAATAGCTTAGCTGCTCTGGCACTTAATATACGAACGGTCTTTCTCAATTAAACATCACCCAATTGGTTGCTTCAATAGAAGAAGCGGACCCAACAAAGGTTGGAGGATTGAGTTGAACAAAAATATGGAAGAATCCATCCACAACTAAACTTAATGCTGCTTTAGGATTGGCATGAAAGATTTGTGAATTAGGCAAATTAATTGCTCTAGGAGATGCTTGACCTTGCAACTCACCTAAGACTTTTTAGCATCTCCAACAAGGTCTTCATCATATAGCTAACAAGGTTCTTGATCTTTGCTAAAGATAAAGGACAAATTGGAGACGAATACCTCTTCAATAGATATGATTGGAAGGATTGATTCAATTTTTAAAGAAAAAGAAAGACAACTTATGAATTATGAAATAGAAAGGATATTCCTTAATACTATGAATCTCTGGAGTAAAAATTTGAAAAATGCTTAAGGAACATTTTAGATTAAAAGTCTAGATTGATTTGAAGATTAATATCCAAAAGTTTTCACAATTTAAGTTAAGTTCGTTATAGATAAGATAATATGTTTACTAGCCTAAGATGTCATTTAATTATCTTTACTATACAGTATTGTTTACTTTTGGATGAATGGATATCTTTATCTTAACTCAACTTGGCTCTGATACCAACAGTGATGACCCCAATATTGAGTAATAACAAATCTCAATATTAATACCCCACCACAACATCTAATACTAGATTAGAAGAAAATAAATCCAAATCATTAGGTATTGTGTTTGGCCAAGGATTTAGAAGATGGTCTAAAGTTAAGATGGAATGTATTTTGTAAAAATACTACATGAAATAAATATGAAAATATGAATTTAAAAAGAACATGTGATATAGATACTTACAATTTGAGATGTGAAAATTCTAATTATTAGTATATGAGATATGAGTCTATAATTTGCAATAAAAATTCTAAGTCATTAATTTCTTAAAAATTTTGGCAGAGTTTCCACTGTAAATGACTAAAAAAAACACCTGTAGTGTAGACATACAAGCATTCCATTCCAATGGAAGATTAATTAAAAGTACATAAACTTTCCAATTTTAATATAAAGTCAATCTATTATATGGGATTTCTTATTTCCAGTTCGAATATAAAATTAATTCTTACATGGGATTTCTTATTTCCAATTTTAATATAAAGTCAATCCATTACATGGGATTGCTTATTTCCAATTCTAATATAAATTAAAGTGAGAAAAACATATAAAGTAATTTTCTATCCTAAGGTACACACATCCTACATCATTTACAATTATAAGAAAATGAGAAAATGATAATTAAATTTCCAATTAAGTATGCAACTAAATTTTTATTTAAGTATCCATTCATATATACGTATATATATATATCCATTCATCTCTAACCAAGCATTTAAGTGAGGAATTTAACTTACAACACAAGCATAATAAATACAAAGTAAAAGAATTTAATTAATACAGGCCATGAATAAATATTAGAAAGTAATTAAATGAAAATCTCTCTCACTTTTAATATAAAGCAAGAATTGAATAAATTAAGCGAAAGCAATTATATTTCTTTAAGCACTTGGTCCAGCTCCACTAGCCTCCAAGTGCACCTAATTTATCATATTTTGGCATTTAAATATGATAGGGCAAAGCCAAAAAAGAGAAAATATGGTTAGACTAAACAGTCTAAGTACAATTTAAGATTAGGCTAAACATTTTATTATTTATTTTAGATATCACAACTAGTTACAATATAAGCACAAGTAAGGGTGCAAAAATGAAAGCATACAAATGTGGAAAAGAAAGTAAGTAAAGTAAGGAAAAAGTAGAGTGAGTAAGAATACTCACATAATTTGATAGTCTAGCCTGCAAGTAAAATAAGGGTAAAAGCATCATAGATAGGCTAGAAAAAAATACTAAAGCATGCATATGAAAGTAAATAAAATGAAATATGTATATGTTCAATGGAATTATGCTAAGTAAGAAAAGTAAATAGTGAAGCATTTAAATGAAAATTATAATGACATTCAGTGCAATATAAAAGAATTATAAACAAGTAAGGTACAGTACTAACATGGAAAGTATAAAGTATAATAGTTAAAGGAAGATCTTAGACTCTTGGTCTAAGATACACATAGCCTAGGACTATGCAAGGTAACATAGCTAAAAAGCTATGATGAGTCTTCACAACTAATATGATTGCAGGGGAACTCACATGTTATTTAATTGAAGTTATTTTAAGAAGTTTCTCATTCTGTAGGGACTTACAGAATGAAGCAAGGAGTTAAACATGTCTGTTTAACAAGTAAATAAAAGCGGGGTCAAAATAAGTAACACTCACGTTCATCCTCTGAGAATATGAGGTCTCCTTATTAGCCTGCCCTTGGCTAATCAGTAATATAAACCCCTATTGTTTTTAATGTGAAAGTTTTATTTATGCACAATGTCTTATATGAATCATTCAAATGAAAAAGGCTCAAGCTAAGCAAGCATTCAAGGAAAATTCAATAATTATAACTAAGTTATATCCAAAGTTATCGAATTTTAATGATCTACTTAATAATTGGAGCTAATTGAGCTCTCAATTAGCTTTGAGATATTGATCTCAAATTAAATGTTAGTAATAGCAGTAATTGGGGTTTTGAAAATAGTAATTTTTTTTATTCTATGAGATGGTAAAATAATTTATAAGTATAATGATACCAAAAGGAACTAGTTCTAATATAATCCTAAATCAAAAGATTGAAATAGGTTAACTATATCAAGGTTTAGGAAATTAGTTAAGAAAAGGATAAGGTTAAGTAAACACTACAATGAGGAAGCTAAGAGTTAAGGTTATACACACTAAATTCATATAACTAGGTTAAATTAGAAGAATCTAATCAAATTAACAATTAATCTCATTAGGTTATAGAAATAGGAAAGGTTTAAAGGAAAACAAAAGATGGATTTGAAATTAAAACTCTATGTTTTCTGTTAATTGAAGGTTAAGAAAAATTAATAGGATTCCTAAGCTATTTTATTTGAATTAGAATTCCTATTACTAACTCTTAAAGGATTCAAGAGAAGTCTTTAAGATTTAGGATGAATAAATTAGGCTATAATATAGTCACTAAAGGCTAGTTCTAGTTGATTCAATAATCTATAATTAGAAAGGCATTAAGACTAACTACTCTTAATGGGTATAACTAATAGATTAAGGGATCAACTATAATTCATGTTATAAATCAATCATAGGGTTTCTACCTTAGGGTTGAAAGGTTAATCAAGCGAATTACAATTGATTCACAAATTTAAAAAAATGAGAACTAAGCTCAAATCTAATTACTTAGGATTATGACTAAGAAGATCATAACCTACACTAAATAAGCATTAAGGCTAAACACACTTAATGTGTATAACATCTAGTTTTAAAGGATCACCTATAATTTACGGTATAATCAATCCTATAGGCTATATCCTAAGGTTGAAAGATGAATCCAGTAAATTTGCTAAAGATTCATACAATTAATTTATGAGAACTAAGCTCAAAAATAATCATGTCATGGAAAATTGTCATGGGAGAAAAATGATAAAACAAGTTTGCTATCCTAGAGCTTTAAACACTTATAACATAAAATTAAGAAACTATGAAATTATTTAAGTAATACTAATTAAAGAGCTAAAATCTAGAATCACCAATTGTTGTCTAAATGAAATAAATTCATAAATATGGAATCTTTATTGCATAAGGAGAAGAATGACACTAAGTATGTCAAAATCGAACAACATTGGGATTTTAGGGTGTTCGGGACTTCTAATTAGGGTTTAAAAAGTCATTAATAAAATTAGGATTTAAAACCTAACTTTAACTTCATATTAATGTTCCTCACATTCTTGTGAGTGAAATGGTCTATTGAAGTGTCCAAATTGGACTTCAGTTGATTTTAATATAAGTCTTTGAAGATTTAATTATTTAAATTATTAAGCTTTAGCGAATCTTAAAAGTTGAATGAATGAATGAAGAAATTAATATAATAGATGATTGATAATATAATCTAGTTCCAAGATAAATTGAAAATAAAACAATATATAATAATTGCATTGAAATTATTGACAGATTTGATATAAAATTAATGAGCGGAATCAAAATTAGATGAGAAGTAAATTTGATTTAATTATGAAAATTTACTTGGAATGTTGATCAAATATTTTAATATTCAATAATACCTTTCAATTAGCATTTCACTAATGTATGCATTTTTCTTTTAAGAATTCTAGTGATATAGGTTAATTGCAAGCATAAGAGCCTATTAAGGAAATCATTATACAAATAGAATTGATAAATGAACTTATAACTTAAAGTAAATTTTAATTACAAAATAATTATGATAGATTTATCAAATTTTTTTTTACTTTATCATATTACCTTTTACTTTATTAAGAAATTTCTACAAGGTCATTTTAAATAACTCAAATTGATTCACAGAGGAATCAATGCAAGTTAAATTTTCATTTTAGTTACTAAACAACATTAATGAAAGTTTGAATGCAATAGAATAAGTAATGATCGGTGTACCTTGCACGAGTGATTTGAAATTATCACTTGTTGCTTGCTAGAATGAGGCAACTCAGCTATTACGATTCTGTTGAAGTGTTCTTTATTATTAGCTCAAATTTGCTCATTGTTTTATTTCTTAAAGAGCAAATTGCACTAGACATTATGTTATTTATATTATTAAAGGCTTAAGCGTCATTGATCTGCCAAAACACAATACACTTATTTGATCCTATTTACTATCGCTTATCTTAGAACATTATCACAAGCATTTCATTGTTATAATTAGAAATTATCTAACTGCATTTTAACTATATATTTAAAGTGATAATTTTCTAATAGTTTGAGAGATAATTGGATAATTTATTGACAGTATATAATGTCTTAATTATCTACACTTTAACTATGTATTTATACATAGTGGCTAATTAATCATATACCCTTAAGCCTAAAATAAGATAAACAGTTTGCTGAAGATATTATCTTTGGACCCATTATAAAACTATTCTGAAATCATAAAATTTTCATACCATTGGTTTGGACATGAATTCTATAATAGTAGGTGAATAACCCTAAACACAAGTAAAAATAATGATTATAACAACAAAGAATAATAGTAAATAGCAAAACACATAAAGAAATTGAGTGTGAAAGTTTAACGAGTCGACCTCAAAACATATAATAAGACATCCTATCTACCATTACTAGCTTTCAAAAATTGATGAAACAATTAGTTAATTATTGGTGTTGGCAAGTGCCACAATTAAGGTAATGGAAATAGGAGAGTACCTGATGTTGACATCCGCGTTCTAGGGTCAGGTCGACAAGAAGGTAGGATGTAGCGAGGAGCGACATCGGGGGTTCGAACATACTGAGGAGGGAGTGGAGCTCATCAACTGAGTAGAGAAGGGGCTCGATGGCTTCCAACCGAGAGGGAGATGGATCCAGATTGCATGGATTAGGCTAGCGACTAAACTCTCAGGCTCTATCCGAGAGAGAAGATGAGCTGAGTGGCTAGAGGGTTCGACGGGCAAGCTAGCTGCCCTCGGCTTCCATCCATGAGAGGTAGAGGTAAAAGCCTCACGACTCTAAGCCGAGAGCTGGAGAAGGTGGGACTTGCGCCATGCGAGCGATCGTGGAGCTGGGAGGAATCGGCAATATCAGCTATTGTTCGGCCAAGAGAAATGGAGAGGAAGAGCCGCATGAGGAGCTGCACCTTGCCAAAGAATAAGGAGGGGGCTGCTTGACTCGGCGAAAGGTTGCAACTTCGATTAGAAAGGAAAATCGGGATGAGAGGGAGCAGCATCTTGACTGGATGAAGATGGTGTACTGCTGCTGGTCTTTCGGCAAGGAGGGTCACTCAGTCATGGAATTGAGAACTTCAGCTCAACAAAAGGACCATTGGCTTGCGTAGGAGAGGAGCAGTCGGCTGAGGAGAAGAAGATAGTTTAGGTTTTTAGTAAAAAAAATTAGGTTAGATTCAGATAGTTATAAAAAGCTCAAACAAAATGATGAGAGCCACTCGATCAAGATCCAGTGGTCAAGAATCACCGGGATTTACGAACTCAATATCGAAACGATCGCCTCAACGAGATGAACGCACGCGTCCAGAAATTACTGAATTTGGATAAGTACTTTATTTTATATTAATTTTTAAGTGAAAAACTTTGAAAATTAATTACAATAAATTGGGAACTTGAAAGTTAGCGAAACTTAAAATATAGTATCCTCAATTGATGCATAACTTAAATATACAAAAATTTCCAAATTCTGATTTGTATTTTTCATATTATTAGCTTTTGAAGTTTAAAATTTAAAAATTTATTTAGAATAATTCGGGATCCCAAATGTGCTCAAATTTTTGCAGTATAATCCCTTCAATAGGCATTATAAGATGATAATTTTATTAAATTTTTATTTGACTTAAATTGATCCTAATTTTGACTTAATTGTATTAGTGCTCTAAATAATAATAAAAAATCTGGGAAATTCAACGACTTCCAAAAAGTCCCAGAATAACACTCATATATTATTTGAAGCTACTGAGTCCAATGGCAGACTGCGATTTCGATTCTTAGGTCTAAATAATTTTGGCATTCTCAAAATTATCAGAAAACTAAGAAATGATGAAAATCGACAAACGATCTCCACTTCGCACAAAAGTTGAAATGGAAGCTCCTAATACTATTATAAGACTAATAGAAAAAGATTAGAGTCAATTAGGTCACTAATTGACGGATAGCAACATTAGGGTTGTTACAATTATGGCTACTCAAGCCATTCAAACTGAAAGCAGTACATCAATCTCACTTAGCCTGAAGGGCTAAGGCAGATGCTCCGAACTAAATATGCACGAAAATCACTTAGCTTGATGAGCTAAGATAGAAGTTCTAAGCTAAATGTGCACAAAAACACTTAGTGTAACAACTCAAGTTATTATCTTAGTCAATTAGGACTAATATCGGTCATAATATTGATCATAAGTGTTAATTAAGTTATTAGGAGTCATCCCCTAAGACCTAGTCCAAATTAGGAATCAAATGGAACAAATCTTGATTTTGGAAAAATTTAGAAATATTGAAATTTGATTTAATTATTTTGACATTAGATCAAAAATCGGACTTTATCATTACGCTAATTGCCCTCAATTTAGCTAGGGGTGGGTGACGCTTTGGTGGCAATCGGAAGTCATCAAAATTTCATCAAATATTTTAATAATGTTTAAATATCCTGGAAAATGAGAAAATTAAATACTCGTCGAAATCAAAATCCGACTTCGTCATTTCTTTCCTCGCCTCTCAATTAGCTAAGAGCAATTTCATGGAAAATTTTGGAAGTCATTTAATTGCTTAAATCAAATTAAGTGAAATAATTTAATAACTAATTTATTAATAAAATTAAATTATTTATAAACCATCTCCTTCTTATTCTTACGGCAAGTAACTGATTCCCTTGCCCTATTCCTATCACACACCGCTCGTTCCTCTCGAGCGGCCAATCCTTCAAGAGAAGGATCGCACTCAGGCGACGCGTGGCACACGCACAGCGGGTTCGCCGCATGTCAATCTGCCGCTGTCCCTTAGCATTGTAAGCTCCGCCCCCTCTTATAACCTAAATCTCCTAAAGAACCAAATGCATCCTCTCTTATATTTTTCTTTTTCTATCGGACGACCCTCTCTCGATTCTCCTTGTCGAGCGACTCAAGGCAGAGCCGTGTCGCTCACCCTCCCCTCCATTCGGCGTTCGGCGCAAGGACTTGCGGATCCTCATCCACTCCTCCCTAGAAACGGAACGCTGATTCATCCTTATTCCTCACACGCCGATCTTCTGTTCGACGTCATCGATGTACCTCCCTTCCTAATGATTGAATGAAGTACCTCGCTCGATTTCCCTTTCTTAGTACTTCACTCCACCCGATTCTCCTATCAAGTGTTGATTCATAAGTGCTAATGTTGATTTGAGTTTTGTAGTTATTATTAAGAGTTGTGTTCATGCCAACTAAATCATAGTGAAATTCGTATGGGAAAATGTGGATGCGCTGCTCCTTTTTTTTATTTACTTTCTTAGCCTCCAAATATGTATGTATATTTGCATAGGCAGCGTAGCTTTTGTAGTAGTAGCCTTTTATTTACTTTCTTAGTCTTTTTGCAGCCTTTTGTTTTGGATTAAATTAAGTATGTAGTGATCTCTCTAAGAGTTTAATTAAAATTGCTTGTGAGAGAAATCCTCCTACATGGCTGAAATTGCTATTTTATATTCTGAGTCCTGAGCTTTTACTTTTCAATTTTTGTGCTGAAATTAGTGTATTTGCTTTTTGTAGTTTAAGTGGAAGAGTTTCGAGTGATAATTGAAAGATATCTTTCTTGTTGTTTAAATCGAGTGATAATTGAAAGAATCACACGAACTCTTGTAATTCATTTGTTAAATAAAGGATTGTGCTACTAAGCAATGGATAGTTGCAAAAAAAAAAAAAAATGCTGGCACTGACTTAAACTTGTATGTATTAATTTGTACTTTGTAGTTTATGTACACATAACTTTTAACCTTTGAATTTGTTTCGTGTTATCTACATAATATCTTTAGGTTCTCAGTTCTCCAATATAATAAGTTGTAATTATATAAACTATTATGAATCTCCTTGTAAGAGCATATTTTAATTTATTTGATTTAACTCGGTGTTGTATTATCTGTTCAACAAATCAACATTATTTTGTGAATTTATGATACTATTTTCTTCACTAATATTTGAGAAGAAAGTTTGACTATCCATTGGTGTATTTTTATTAAAACGAACTATCATTTTATAAAAGGTCTGCTGTTATTCTATGTCGGAGGTCAGAAATGACAAATCATTTGAACTATTTTAGCTTATCAGTCTTGTAAATGGTTTATATAAATTAACAAAATAATATTTTGTGAACGATGTTTATAATATTATTTGAGCTTTTACCACTTCAAAGGACCAAAAAGTATATTTTAAGTCAAATGCTATCCAAATATCTAGTTTATTCTATATTTTTTATTATAAGAAATGCGATGCAACTCTAGCAGAACTAACAAAATATGATAATTCATGAACTGTAATGTGGGTTTGATATTTGGCAATAAACAACTTTAGAAACAATATTATCGTTGAGTGTGTTGAAAGATACAGTTGTAAATGAATTGAAATAGGAAAACTTGGAAGGAGATAGTTTGAAATGATTATATAAATGGAGTTGGAATAACACCTACCTGTTCATATATGTTACCAAAATTTGACAAGTGTCTACACTAAAAATCAATGGATTCATCAATGGTAATTGAATAAAGTTGAAACAAATAATAAATGAGACTGCATAACAGATCTCACGCTTCTTTAAAAAAAAAAAAAAAAAAAAAAAGATAAATTATGATAAATTTTTTATAACCTTAAATATCTTGTTATTCTCTCAATATCAGAAGAAAATATTATCTTTCTTCTCTTGATTGTTAAGTTAGCTTTAAGACTAATAAAAGCGCTTTCTCCCATTGTGAACATATTATGTTGGCCCAAATTATTATTCAATTGCTTTATCATACGGATGATTTTATTGCATTATTAGCTTTCCTTGTTTATTATATTTGAGAAGAAAGAAACTTGTGTATCCTTGCTAATAAGAAGAGTTGCATATGACATTATTGAAATTAAAAAGGGTGTAGTCTCTAAGTGGAGAAAGCCTTATTTACTTCTCATCTTGCTTTTGTTTATCTAAGCTTAGATTGAAGTTAATATAGTAAAAATAGCGGATTAAATAGTAAACAACTGATTGAATAGTAAACAACGGATTGAATAGTAAAAAGCGGATTGAATAGTAAAAACAGTGATTGAATAGTAAAAACAACGAATTAAATAGTAAAAACAGCAGATTGAATAGTAAACAGCGAATTGAATAGTAAAAATAGCGGATTGAATAGTAAAAACAGTGGATTGAATAGTAAATAATAGATTGAATAGTAAAAATAGCGGATTGAATAGTAAAAACAGTGAATTGAATAGTAAACAGTGGATTGAATAATAAAAATAGCAGATTGAATAGTAAAAATAGCGAATTGAATAGTAAAAATAGCGGATTAAATAGTAAAAACAGTGGATTGAATAGTAAAAACAGCGAATTAAATAGTAAATAGTGAATTGAATAGTAAATAGCAGATTGAATAGTAATGTATTGACCCTATGTTATTTATAAGGTAAACATTAAATACCCGTAATATTCAGATTCGTTTAATCCTCCCACAAATTTCAGTTTCTCATTAAAACTCCCGCTAATTTTGATTTTTCAGTTTCAATCTTTAACATAAAAAGCTTCAAATTCATTTAAGCTGAAATAGAAAGTTTAAAGTTTCCTTTAAGCGCGAAAGATAAAAATAGGAAACGAAAATCTCAGAAAAATCGTTGGCAATTAAGGTTGTCAGTTCGATTATGAAAGGAATTTGGAAACATATGTACACTCATTAATTTCTTTTAGAACCGCTCGGCTCCATCATTACGCAATTTCAAACCCGTCGGATGCCTCCCGCGCGTTTCAACGCAACGCGGCAAGTGTGCGTTACGTATGCATGCCTTATTTAAGCACTAGAAGACAGCTCGATTTCCTCATAGCCTCCTCTAGCACCTCTCTCCTTTCCTCTCGACGGTAAAAGGCGTACCTGAGCAAACGGGAGTGCACGGCAGACGACGGCAAATGCTACTTGATCCTTGCAACCGACGATGAACGCAGGCAGGAGCGCAGTCGATGTCCCAGCGCGCATGATCCAGTCTTCTCGCTTCTGCGCCGATCCTTCTCCGCTCGATTCCGCGCCCGACCCTTGCCGCTTGGTCCCTCTCTGTGTACGCTCGACTAGACCTTCTGCGTCCGCTCGACTCTGCGCTTGGTATAAGGTAAGACCTCCTCTGTCGAGTCTCTTAAAAGGATAAAATATATATGTATATATAAAAATATGTATATATATCTATATATATGTATATATATATATATACATATATATATATATATATATATGTATATATGTATATGTATATATATAGTAACAATAACAATAATAATAATAATAATGATAATTTAGGATTAAAAATTTGGTAACTTTGTATAATGAAATTTAGCATGTGTTAGATGTTGAACTTAATCATAAAGTTTCTAAACCTTACTGATGAATGAATATTTTTAGATAGACAATTTATATTTCGACCATTTGAAATATTATCGTGGGTTGTTTATGAAATTCATCTCATTCATGTTGATTACATCTAATATCCTATACTTAGAAAATGTTCCTCTACTTTTTAGTATTTTAAAGCATTATAATAGAATCTATTGGTAAACTATCATCTCATTGCAAATTGGAATCCCTACATAATGAATTAGGCGCATGTTAAGTTACTTAGGATTCTGATGCATATCGAATGAGGACTTATGAAATCATTATAGTCACAATTGGATTTGTTAGTCTTTATCCTATTCACTAATGTATTAAATGAATTATAAGGACTTATAAGATTAAGTTTTAGGCTTAGTTGTGCATGTATTCGTATGAAAGACTAATTATTCATTAGAGTCTAATAAAGATTATAAATACAACTTCTGCAAACACAAACTTTATGAGTGATTCATCTTCATAAAGTCAAACTCAAGGTATACTGAATATTATTTTTATACGTCTTACTATCATTTGCTGCTTATGCATCACTTTGAGACTATTTTATATTGCTACTTAATACGTTATTCTTATTACTAATGATGTAAGAGAAATTAAATGATGTTTTTATATCTTGTGAATATTACAAGAATGGTTCCAAAATGGAGCATGAATAAGTTAGGGCATGGGCTAGTCCTTGGGAGCTATAAGGGTGCCATCTGGAGCCCTTGAGGGAGGCACAGGTGAAGGTTATGCTTAAATGCATGTTTATTGCCATCTGAGGCCCTTAAGGGAGTCCTGGTGAAGGTTTATACTTAAATACATATGAACCCAGCCTCATAGTCCTGGCTTTGCCCATCATAATTGTTATTATTGCTTCATAATATCATAGACATAAACATAATTATGAATTTTTACGTTATTATTGCTTTTCCATTTGAAAACTTAGCATGTGAAAAAGATATTTATGTTGCAGAAGACATGATCATCTTTTATTTGCAATAAACTATATATTTTCTTGCAATTGTTATCATTTTTACCTACCGCTTTGCTTTAAGTATATTTTAAATATCATTTATATTTAGAATATGCACTAAGGCATCATCTTTATAATGCCAGATCAGATACAGCTGAAGGAAGATGATGTAGTTTAAAGATATGGTGCGACAAATTAACGGATTCTAACTGCCCCTTCAAAGAATAATTATTTTTGTATAATGAAAGCTAAGTAATAAATTCTAGATATTATTTTACTTTAAATTGAATGAATATTGTTTCTTATACTTGAATGTCTCTGGATGTGTTTAATTGCTATTTTACCTAATTGCCAATATGATCCTGTAGAAAGATGCATCCGATGTTAGATTGGTTGTTACCAACCTAACATGGGTCATCACAGTTTGTATCAGAGCAGTATTGGAAGTGTTGGAGTAAAATAGTATTTGACATAAAAGTCATAATTGGGAAATTATTCAATTTAAAATATAAATATACTGGAATGAAATACTTAATAGAAAACTAGTGACATAATAAAATTATGGTAGGAACAAAGCATCTTATAGAAAATTAGTGACATGATGAGGCTATTATTAGGGCAATATTTTGTAGAAAAACTAGTTACATAATAAGGTCATTATTCAATAAATTATACGTTTGGATCTTTAATAGATGAATTCCCCTAATCATTCAGCAGAACACTCGGAAACTGACTTAAGCCAAGAAGGATCTTGGCAAATAAACTTCCACGAACCTAATTTCATCCCCTACTCTTGAAGACCGGATTCGAGAACTGGAGGACAAGGAAGAGGCACGTGGTGAAAGCCTGACAAGGTTCACGTGTGTCTCTTACGAGAAGATCACTAGCCTCCAAAAAGAGGTGCAAGAATTAAAAAAGATACTAAGGTTGGTACTTCTTAAATTGGCAAAATTTATTCTGGAGAAAGAAGAAGAGCATGAAGAACGCATTTCAGAGATGGAAAGGAAGGTGCATCACGAGACCCGCCAAACGGGGGTTGCAGCTTCAACTACTAAGAAGAGAAAAACAACTAATAAGCATAGGAAGCTTTGGTTGAAAGCCTTAAGAAATTTATTTAGAATAATATTCTCTTAAGAGCAAAATTATGTGTAATAGGAGAAATTAATTGTATCTTTATTTCTGTTAACTTTCTTTTGCATAAAATACTAAATAATACAGTCAAATTGTTATTTATCACAATCACCTGCCTTATAAATAAATCCAAAAGAGTACTCTCCTGAATTGCTAATGGAGACTCCAGTGAAAGCCCCTTTGCCTTCAGGACCTTCGGAGGATAAGACCGACAAGATCTTGGAGTTGATGGCTCAAATATTATCCAATCAACACAAAACTCATGAGTCTCCTCCTAGCCAAGGGCACAGAATTGGCGGAGCTTTGCAATCCTTCTTGAAGGTGAACCCACCGCGCTACGACGGGTCAGCTCGGCCGATGGAGGCTGAAGATTGGATTTAGGAGATAGAAAATAAACTGGAGGATATAAATTGTTCGACCAGAGATGCGGTGAGATTGGCTAAGAGCCTATTCAAGACTGAAGCTAAGCGATGGTGGGGAGTCATCCACAAAACTTAGTTCATGGGCTTAGAGCTAGAGGACATATCATGGGAAGAATTTGTGTAGGCATTCTAAGGTCGCTACATCCCTCTATCTGCCCAAAAAATATTGGAGAACCAATTTATTAAGCTGACTCAGGGAAATAAGTACATCACGGCTTATGAGTCTGAGTTCACAAGACTCTCCAGATATGCGCCCAAGCTAGTGGACACAGAGGCTGCTAGGTGTAGCAGGTTCTTGGATGGTTTGAAGGACTCCATCCGATCCAGCTTACTCCTGCTCAAACACACCAAATTTGCTAAGTTACTGGACTGCGTGACCGTTAAGGAGCATAATGAGCACGTAATTGCCGAACGCCAAGAAAAGCGTCACTCCAAATCCTAAGACAGTCGTAAAACCTTTAAAAGGTCTCAACCTAGTCGGCAGGCCAATATTTATCAGCTCACCTCAGGGCTTACTAGGGAAAGGGAAAATTCATAATGTCGCCGACCACACCCAATGGGCAAGTGCTTTCACACTGGCAACAGATGTTACCAATGTGGTAGGACGGGACATAGTTACCGACATTGTAGATCTTTCAAAACTATAAATGGGGATATCATTCAGAGGCCCAAAATGAACTCGGTATCTACCCCTCCTCGTACCCTGACTCCACCAGGTGCACCAGCCTCAACAGCATCTCCTGCAACCACGCCGACTCAAAGGAGAGGTCATGCCCCGGGACGACCAGTTACCGCTAGGGCTTACACACTTACTCCGGTTATGGCTCCCGAGAATATGACGTGGTGACAGTACTTTTAAATTATTTTGACCAGCATTTCTTAATTTTTAAGAAATAAATCTTTAGCATACATTCATTATTAGGTACCTTATACTTTTCTAAGAACGCATGTATATCCTTATTTGACATGAGTGCGAGTCACTCATTTATATCCGAAACATTCATAAAGAAGCTACAACTGCCATTTATAAAACTAACAGAAAGATTAAATGTGGGGTTACCATCTGGCGCTCTCACGAGCACTAGAGAGTATTGCGAATGCGAAATCCCAATTAATGGTGGGATGTTTAAAGCCAACTTCAAAGTTCTTCCAATTACAAATTTTAATATCATTTTGGGTATGGACTGACTATCTTGTCATCAAGCAGTCATCGACTGCCAACGTAAAAAGGTCACCCTCAGAAGTGCAAGAAGATCAATAACATTTATGGGAAGACTAGGCACTGCAGTGTCTCTCATCAATGTCATTCAAGCAGCCAAGATAATTCAAAAGGGGAGCAAAGTCTACTTAGTAACAATGTTGGAAAGCAAAGAAGAGGTAACTTCCTTAGATGATACAAGGGTCGACAATGAGTTTCCGGATGTATTTCCCAATGATTTGCCAGGAATACCTCCGGTACAAGAAATAGATTTTACTATTGATTTAATTCCCGGTACGCAACCATTATCGAAGGCACCATATAGAATGGCACCAAAAGAGCTTCAAGAATTGAATGACCAATTAAAGGAATTATTAGATAAATGCCTTATTTGTCCCAGTATGTCATCTTGGGGAGCTTCTGTGCTTTTTGTCAAGAAGAAGGATGGGATGATGAGGATGTGTATTGACTATAGAGAACTAAACAATATGACTTATTTGATAAACTAGCTAGAGCTGTTATTTTCTCCAAGATCGACCTTTGATCTGTATATCATCAAGTAAGAATAAGGGAAGTAGATATCCCAAAAACCATATTTAGGACAATGTATGGCCATTTTGAATTTCATGTGATGTCTTTTGGACTGACCAATGCCCCATCACTATTCATGGATTTAATGTAGAGGGTTCTAAAACCATTTTTTGACAAATTTGTGATCGTCTTCATTGACGATATTTTAATTTACTCCAAGAATGAAATTGATCATGTGATTCACTTACAGATAGTTTTAGAAACTTTAAGATGCAGCAAGTTATATGCGAAATTTTCTAAGTGTAAGTTTTGGTTGAGCTCAGTAGCCTTCCTAAGCCATATCGTAAGCATTGAAAAAATTCAAGTAAATCTAAGGAAAATTAGTTCCATTCAAGAATGGACTCAACCTTCAATAGTAACAGAAATTATAAGTTTCTTGGGATTGACAGGATATTATAGAAAGTCCGTACAGAGATTTTCCCAGATTTCAGCTCCACTCACCAAGCTCACCCAAGAAGTTGCTCCATTCATCTGGAGTTCTAAATGCGAAATTTCTTTTCTAAATTTAAAGGATGCCCTCATGACCGCCCCTGTTCTAGCATTACCTCAAGAAGGCATGGACTACCATGTCTATACCGATACATCCAAGGTAGGACTGGGGTGTGTTCTAATACAAAATATGAAGATAATTACTTATGCTTCTCGCCAGTCGAAGGTTCATGAAAGAAACTATCCGGTTCACGATCTGGAGTTAGCAGTCGTTATCTTTCCACTTAAAATATGGAGGCATTATTTATATGGGGTAAAATGCAAAATATTCACAGATCACCAAAGCCTCAAGTACATCTTTACTCAAAGGGAGTTAAACTGTCGGCAAAGGCGATGGCTGGAACTCATTAGTGATTACGATCTGGATATCCAATACCACCCAGGAAAGGCCAATGTCGTGGCAAACGCCTTAAGCCAGAAATCAGTTAGCGTACTCAACACGATGACCATTAATAAGGATCTCATTAAGGAGCTGAATATGCTAGAGATAGATCTGGTAATGATGAATCAACTTAATACTATTTCAACTTCAGAGGCTACAAATTTAATGTTATAGGAACGCATAAAACTATCTCAAAGAAAAGATTCAGAATATCAAAAATGGAAGCAGGTTATCCTGGAAGGAAAGAATAGTTATCTTTAAGAAAAGAATGACTATATATACCATAAAAATCGATTGTGGGTGCCCAATGACAAAGAATTATGATTGGTGATTTTACAGGAAGCGCATTATTCAAGATATGATATCCACCCTGGGACTTCAAAAATGTACCATGACTTAAAGAAAATTTATTGGTAGTCTAGACTAAAGAGAAGTGTAGGAGAGTTTGTGGTGCATTGCAATACATGCAACTTAGTAAAATCGGAACATCAAAAGCCAGGAGGACTCTTACAGTCGCTACCGGTCCCAGAATAGAAGTGGACTGATATTGCCATGGGTTTCATTATTGGTTTGCCTCAAAGCAAATCAAGAGCTGATACCATATGGGTCGTCATTGACAGACTCACAAAGTCAGCTCATTTTTTTCCAATAAGACAGACAGACCCCATGGAGAAGTTTGCCAGAACTTATATTAAAGAAATCATCCGGCTGCATGGCATTCTGAGATCAATTATATCAGACAGAGACTGAAGATTTACTTCTCGATTTTGGAAAGTCGTACAACATGGTTTGGGTACTAATCTTGCAATGAGCACTGTTTTTCATCCTCAAACTGATGGACAAATTGAAAGAGTTAATCAAGTGCTAGAAGATCTCTTAAGATTTTGCATATTGGACTTCAGTGGGAATTGAGAAGAACACTTGCCATTAGTTGAATTTGCTTATAATAATAGTCATCAGGCCAGCATTAGAATGGCGCCCTACGAAGCTCTGTACGGAAGAAAGTGTCTTACACCTCTATCCTGGTCAGAAATTAGAGATGTTCAAATTTATGGATCCGACCTTGTCGAAGAAACTAATAAAAAGATTCAGTTAATAAAGTTAAGAATAATTGCAGCCCATGATCGTCAAAAGAAATATCACTATTTGAGACACAGGATGCTGGAATTCTAGGTAGGTGATTTTGCTTATTTAAAGGTAAGCCCAATGAAGGGAGTATATCAATTTGGCATATCAGGCAAGCTGAGCCCGCAATATGTGAGACCATTCGAGATTATTACCCAAATAGGGAACTCTGCTTACCGTTTAAAACTACCTGAGGATTTTTCTAGAGTATACGATGTGTTCCATGTATCATCCTTACGAAAGTGTCTACAAGAACCATCTCATCAGCTAGTAGCTCCCGGAACTATAATTCAATCAGATCTGACGTATGTGAAAGAACCAGACCAAATTATTGAAAGGGATAACTGCCGATTAAGAAAGAGAACCATTCCTATGGTTAAGGTGCAATGGAAAGGTCACAACACCAAGGAAGCAACATGGGAAAGAGAAGAGGATATGAGAAAGAAATATCCCAGACTCTCTCAGAACTCAGGTAACCTTAATTAAATCTTTTTGCATTCAACTAAATATTTTCTATTACGGTGAAATATCGAGGACGACATTATTTCTTACGTAGGGGAGTTTATAATGACTTTAGGTCATTTATAAGGTAAATATTAAATTTCCGTAATATTCAGATTCGTTAAATCCTCTCGCAAATTTCAATTTTCCGTTAAAATTCCTGCTAAAATTTGATTTTTCAGTTTCAATCTTTAACATAGAAAGCTTTCAAATTCATTTAAACTGAAATAGGAAGTTTAAAGTTTCCATTAAGCGCGAAAGATCAAAATAGGAAACGAAAATCTCAAAAAAATTGTCGGCAATTAAGGTTGGTAGTTCGATTAGGAAAAGAATTTGGAAACATACGTACACTCATTAATTTCTTTTAGAACCGCTCGGCTCCATAATTACGCAGTTTCCAAACTTGTCGAATGCCTCCCGCGCGTTTCAACGCAATGTGGTAGGGGTGCGTTACGTACGCACACCTTATTTAAGCACTAGAAGACTGCTCGATTTCCTCACAGTCTCCTCTCGCACCTCTCTCCTTTATGCTCGACGGTAAAAGGAGTACCTGAGTAGACGGGAGCGCACGGCAGGCGACGACGAAGGCGACTTGATCCTTCCAACTGATGACGAACGCAGGCGGGAGCGCAGTCTACGTCCCAGCGCGCACGATCCGGTCTTCCCGCTTCTGCGCGAATCCTTCTCCGCTCGATTCCGTACCCGACCCTTGCCGCTCGGTCCCTCTCTGCGTACGCTCGACTCGACCTTCTGCGTACGCTCGACTCTGCGCTCGGTATAAGGTAAGAGCTCCTCTGTCGAGTCTCTTAAAAGGATAAAATATATATGTATATATATTTATATATGTATATGTATATATATAGTAATAATAATAATAATAATAATAATAATAATTTAGGATTAAAAAATTTGTAACTTTGTATAATGAAATTTAGCATGTGTTAGATGTTGAATTTAATCATAATGTTTTAAAACCTTACTGATGAACGAAATATTTAAATGGGCCTTATTTGTGGAACTCATTTAAATGGATCTTTAGATTAGCTTGTTTATCATTTTTTTTTGTTATGAGTATTATTTGAGTGAAATGATATTTTAGTCCTTGAGAGAGTTAATTTAACACTTTTTTTTGTATTTTATATGAAATGACACTTTAGTCCTTCATGAGTGAGTTGATTGAGGGTTTTATTAGTCATTTGTAGGAAAAGATACTTTAACCCTTCATAAAAGGGTAAGTTTATGATTTTGATTGTCAATTGACATATATTGTATGGCTATAAATAAGTCAATGTCTTATGTATCAAGACAATGGAGATTGAATGAAAATATATTTCTCTACTTATTATGTTCATTAGTATTTTCATTCTAAAGAGAAGAAAATCTTGAATGTGAGTATTGCAAGCTTTAGAAAAGGACATCTAAGGAAGGAAGAAGATCCTGCAACGAAGAATTGTTTGTAGAGGTCGACTTCGATTATCCCCGCTTCACTACCGGTTGCCTTAACTTTGACACATGTTAGATCAACCATAGCTCTTATTTATCTATATACTTTATATGATAAGGAATTTTGTGTGTTAGCATAACTATAGCTCGAATCATCTCAATCTCATTTTTTTTTAATTTCGCATTTGTACGCAAAATTCGCCTTATTTTATCTATACTCAATCGTGAGTAATTTGTTATTTTTATTATTGTAAAAATCATCATACCCTCCGCATACGCATTTACTGTCCAACATCATGTTGTTACACGTTCGCCTAGTCTTCTTAACACGTGTCGACCACATGTCAAAGGTGGGGTCAGCTGAGGAGCTGGCGCTCGCGTAGTGTGCCGCGTGCAGGGTCTCGTCGGCAGGCAGCGGGACCCACGGGTTCCGACACTTTGATATGTGGGGCCCGCTTATCAGACCTCGTCGAATCTCGTCTCGACAGGTGTCTGTGGGTCCCGCGGTAGTCCTTTCACTCGGATGATGTGAGCCCTAGCGGAGTTTAAAAAATTATATATATATATATATATATATATATATATATAACAGAGAACATAATTTATTGATTTATAATAGATTAATTAGATGAATTTAATTAAACTATTAAACAGCCAATTTAATACTTATATAATTGAGTATGTTTAAATAATTTCCAAACTTTAGGCTCTCGAAATATTAAAATTATATATCATTGGAAATAGAAAATCGAGGAGAACACATAAGTGATGTCAAATTTCAATAAGATCAATATTTAATATAGCGACATTTATGATCCCGCATAATTACCATAAATGCCACTAGCTGTGATTATCTGCAGAAATAAAAAAAAAAATTAATATATATATATATACTTAAACACTGTATTATAGACTATCAAGTATACTTATATAACTATATATATATATATATATATATATATATATATATATATATATATATATATATATAATTTCATAAACAAAAAAAGTATTAATTTATTTTTAATAAATCATAACGTTAGATTAATTCAATCATAGCAGTAATTCAATTAATAAATCAAGTTAATTAACTCAAGTCCATTAATTTAAATAATTAAACATAGGAACTTTGGTAATTAATAACTTTGTGTCTAGTAATCCAAACCTAGCGTATCAATATACCATTGTAATTAAAAAATTTTGAGGAATATTATGGTGCCATTCAAATTTCATTAGGAGCAATATATCACATAGTGACATTTAGGGTTTAATTAATGTGACATAAATGGCTCAAATATTCATTAAGCCATAACTTTGCACACACTAATCCAAACCTATTGATTATGGGTCTTAAAGTGCTCAAAAAATCCTAAGGAACATTTTAGTAAGGTTAACTTTGCTGTTTAGAGTAGGATTAGACTAATCACATTTAGGACCTAACCCTAATTAGCCTAACTAGACCTAGAACTTCAATAGACCATAAGTTGGTCAATTGAGCTCCAAATTAAGTGATCCAAACACCAATTTAGATCAAAAAAACCTAATTTACAATAATCTGTAAAAATATTTTAGATCCAAAGGTTAGATTTGCTAATCACCCTTAAAAACCCTAAAAGCTTGATTAGTGAATATTAGCAAATCTAGTAATCCAAATTTAGTAATTTAAGTTTCAGAGAAATCATAGAGTTTATTAGAACCTAGTTGTAGGGTTGGATTATTGATTAGGTGATTAATTTCACTAATCACTCACTAATCACCCTAAACCTTAATTAGGCCATAACTTAGCCAATTAGAGTCCAAATTGAGCATACCACTAGTCATTAGAATCAATGAAATAATTATGATCTACAGCCACTGAAATTAATCAATTTGGATACCAATAAGAGAAGTTATAATTCTTAACCCATAATTAAGAATCCTTAATTACCATTTAAACCCTAGAACTTGTATTGGACATAACTTGGCCAATACTTATCAAAATTTAGCAAAATTAAATTCTATAGAAAGCTTAGATAGTAAATAACAATAAACTGAAAAAAAAATTTTATTTTATTCAACCAAATTTTCAAAATGCTCATATGAGTCAAATTTACTAATTTGACCTCATAAGGCTTAATAATCTCCCAAATTTAGTGTAATTGATGTCTAATCTTATATTAGATAGTAAGAAATACCTTGCAATAGAAAATTTCATAATTGGAACCCTAGATCAAAAGTTGATCTTTTGAACCCTTAAGTAGGGGCAAAATCGTAATTTTGCCCAAAGTTAAGGTTTAGCATTTTTAAAACCCTAAAATCACATTCCAATCATTACAAATAGTAAATAGAATGTTTGGAATATAAATTAAGTAAGTTAAGTCTTAATTAAATTTTAATTAAAACTTCAATTTTAAGCCCTTAAGAAAAACCCTTAAGTAATATATGAGTAATAATTCTTCTCTTAATATTCTTAGATCTTTCCCTAGATCTTATAACACTAGTTAGGATGTGTGTCATGAGAAATACTCTTAGTACTTAAGAACTTTAAATTCCTAGAATTAGGAATAGATCTTAGGTTAGAGTTCATCTATTGAGTAAATTGGATTACTCAATAGGTGAAATCTTGAGTTTACTAGTTTATAGATTTTTCTTAAATTTTTCTTACATGATTATTTGATCTTTAAACCTTAGAGTTTATGATAGAGATCTATCCTAATGATTTGATTTTCATTAGGATTTACCTTAATCTAAATCAGTGATTATGGGTATTAAACCTTAGATCCTTAGTTACACCTTAAGATTAAGTGATTAAACCCCAATAATTGGAGTTTAATTCTTAATTTTTCATCTTGATTTGGCTAATCAATATGGGTTGGGGTTAATTAAAATATCAAATAAGGTCGATGATTTGTTTATTTAAATCAAGTAGTCATCTTTTGAATAAGATATAGTTAGAACTTGGCCAGTCCTAATTATCTTCAACTTGTCGGTTCGTGAATTCTAAGTTACAGACTGTGTAAGAATTGATGATTCTGAAACCTATGTAACTTAGAGTAGATAGAACGAATAAAGTAGACAACAATGGATATCACTTGTGTTTTAGATTGAGTCTCTTGCTCACTTTGTTTTGATGCTTCGCTTACCTTGATTTTTGAGCTTTAAACCATGAGCATATATTAGGTACATAAGATACCTGATAAATATCTTATGTCAACTTTGATCATTCATAAGTAGCATTTTGTTCTTTTCTCATATTTTAGTAAGGTGTAGCTTGATTAGTATACCTCTTCATTTCACCTGGTGGGGGTCGGCTACAGGTTCGGGTCAGATCGATAGTCTATGACATGCCTAGTCCTTGGGATAGGATGGATAGACTCTTGCCCCAACTGACTGAATAGTCAGGATCTGATATGGTTATACTAATTCAAGTACACTTATAATTGGTTTTCTGTTGAAGCCAATCAGGCTAAGTACACTGTTACAATCCATTCAGAGCTTCAGACTTAGCCCATCAGGCTAAGTGATACTTTGGGTACTTTCAATTCGAGTGGCTTGAGTAGTCAATACCGTTTTCAGTTTTGTAGTTATTATTTTACTTTATATTTTCCTACATTTCTGCATTGCTTTTATTGTATAGACTTTTCAGTCTTTTCCAGCTTTATTATATAGGATGCTAGTTCTTTTTGTTATTTTCACATGTATAGGATGCTAGATTGATTTTTAGTTTTTCTTACACTTGTTTATTTTTATATCACTCAGCATATTTTATATTGATCATAAGCATGTTTAGGAGATATTTACTTTATAATTATTACTTAGTATTCCTTACTTACCTTACCTTGTTGCAGTTGCTTGGAGGAGGTATGTTCTTACTTCCTAGTTATTTAAGTTATATACTGTCTGTTTATAGCTTTATATGTTCTTTTCTTATGCATTCTGGCTCTATTATGCTTTTGTACTTAGTTATTTATGATGATATTTAATTAACATAATCAATTGATTACTCTAAAATATACTTAGACAAATTGTCTAACTAAAATTTTTCATTTGTTGGCTGGGGCCCTATCATTATGAAACCGATAATGATAGGTTCTGAGTTTCTTGGAACTATAGATCCAGTGAAGGACTTGCCATTGGAGGAGGAGCCTGTACCTGAAGACTCTTAGGCTTAGCTTTCTTTCTGCACTCGTGAGGATGAGAGTTTATTTTTAGCTCTTTTAAACTATTTTAAATGTTGTAATAATTCAGGGATTCTCTTTACTTTTTTAGTACTTTACTTATTATGGATTGTTGTATTATATGGATGGATGTCATATTTTATGCTTCCGTAATCTCTGTGTTACTTGTATGATCATTTAGTGATGGATTCATTGGGAAAATGGCAAATTCCTTAGTTAAGTTGGATTAGAATGTGTGTCTAATCCAATTTTAAGTAGGAACCTTGTCATTTAGATGACCCCTCCACCGTAATCATGTTAACTTAAGAGTTAACAGGACCACGGCGGGGCAGGGCCACCACAGTTGGTATCAGAGAAGTCCATAAGGTATCAGATTGGAATTTGCATTCCTCTCTACTTAATGGATTGTTCTTCTGTCACATAATCACTAAATGCATACTTGAGGCGACATCCATAGCATATTGAGTATAATTCAGAATAAGTTGAGGAGTCAAATAACCATAAAAGACACTAAAAATATCTGAATATATATATATATATATATATGCTCAACAATCTGAAGAAAGGTGATTATAATTATAGATGTAAAAAGATCACTTAAGAAATGGCATTCATGACATTCTTGAAGGAGTTTGAGATCATATGGAAGTATGAAGACAAGCTGGGGAGAAAACAAGGAAGGACCGTAGCAAGTGTTTCGAACCAAGGGTCACAAGTATTAGACAAATTACTTATGAAAGGCGTCTATAGGGGTCTTGCTTTCCCAATATTAGCTAAAGAATGGCTTGCAAGAGTCGACCACATCTGTGTGATGGAATGGCCAAACAACATTCAACTAGAAGTAGTACTATGTCTCCTGCGGGATCGAGCGAAAGAATGGTGGATTGACTCATATGGGAGCCTATTTCAGAAGGCTCAAGAGGAAGGACGTGAACTGACTTATGAAGATTTTCGTGTTGCATTTTTAAGGAAACATATAGGATGGGATTAGTTACATAATCTATGATGTAATAAGTATGATGTATCTTGTTATTATAATAAATAAATGAGAAGACTAATAATTGTCTTATGTTTTAAAAGATAGTTATTTTGATTTCAGAAAAATGAATCCTGCAACATCCCCAAACAACACTCCGCTCAACCCTCAACCTTCTGCAAGCAATGCTCCAATCAACACCATAGCTGCCTCAAACAATAATACTGTGGATCAAGTGACTTCTCTAAGGAATATGGTTAGTACGATGCTAGAAAATCAGAATCAGCAATCCCTAGCCATCCAAAAGTTGGTGTCCGCATTACCATCTGCCAATGCCAGCAATTCTTCAGCATCTCCTGCTCCATATGTTCCTAATACATCTCGACAGTTTGCAGATGGGATACTCCATAGTTTCTTGAGATTAAGTCCACCTACCTTTAATAGGTCCGAATCACCGATAGATACTCTAGCATGGCTAAAATCAGTAGAAAAGAACATCACTAGTCTGGGATGCTCGAGCAATCAATCAGTAAGGCTAGCTACGTACTTACTTCAAGGAGTAACAGAGCATTGGTGGGAACAAGTAAAAGAGACGTGTTTTGAAGAATTTGAATTGGATGATATAGAATGGAATTGGTTCACTCAGGCTTTCAAATAATCATTTGTACCACCATCCACTAAAAACATTATTGGTGAGTCCTTACTAAGATTAACACAAGGTAGTCGATCGGTGGCCGACTACACTACAGAATTCCTGAAGCTCATTCGATTCGCTCCACACTTAGTTCCTATTGATGAGGATAGATGTTTTAGATTTGAAAATGGACTCTGGGAATCCATCAAAGACCATGTGGTTCCCCTTTAATACACCCAGTTTGAGAAGTTGGTTGAAGCAGCACGAGTGGTGGAGCACCACCAATTGATTAAAGAGATAAAAAGAAAGGCATTTAGTATGAATAATCATCCTCAGAGCTTCAAACAACAATGTACAAATTGAGGGAGGGTGTACCAGATGGAAACTACTGAAGCATCAGGACAAAATGCAACATGCAATAGACCACATCCCTATGTAAGTGTTACCATTTTGGCAGGGTCTGCTTTACTTGTGGTCGACAAGGTCATGGGTATCGGGAATGCAAGGCGAACAAAACCATCGATGGAGTATTGATTGAGCGGAACTACCAAAATAAAATATTCCGTGCGACTCCCATTAATTTAAGAGAGCCTCAGATGGCCCTTATGCCACCACCTCCTGCACCAGAACGAACTCCCGCAAAAGTTCAGTATGCTGTTAAGCCCTCTAATCCCAATCAAGCAAAGGTTCAAGCTTCCGACAGCAGACCTATTGGGAAAGCAAGAGTATACAATCTCACCCCTGTGGAGGCAGCAGAGGATAATAATGTAGTCTCAAGTACAAACTCTTAATATTTGCTTTTACTTACTGCATTAGAACCTTCTAAAATTGTCTTTTATTTAAATTAGGCACCTTATGCATTAAAGATGAGCCCTGCAATATATTGTTTGATACTGGGGCTAGCCACTCATTTATCTCTGAGAATTTTCGCTAAGAGATTAGGACTACAATGCTACAAACTTACAAAGATCTTAAGAGTTGGACTTCCATCTGGAGCCCAACTTAGTGCAAACAAATTTTGTGATATTCAAGTACCAATAAATAACCATACCTTCCAAGCTAAGTTAATCATGTTACCTATAGCAAATTTCGATATCATACTAGGCATGAACTGGCTTAGTATGCATAATTCTACTATAAATTGTCAAAAGAAGAATATTATTTTACAAACTCTTGATGCCTCAGAAACATTTATAGGAAGATTCAGCACCAGTAGTTCTTTAATTAATGCAATCCAAGCAGGAAAATTGGTATGCAAGGGTTGTATGTTCTTTCTAGTGACGATGATGGGCAGTAGTAAAGAAGAGATCCCTATTTTTGCAATAAAAATTGATAGAGATTTGAAGATATTTTTCCTGAGGATCTGCTTGGCCTACCACCAACCAGAGAGATAAAATTTGAAATAAACATAGTCCCGGGGGTACAACCATTATCTAAAGCACCATATAGAATGGCCCCGAAGGAACTACAAGAATTGAGTGATCAATTGCAGGAACTATTAAATAAGGGATTCATTAAGCCGAGTATTTCTCCATGGGGAGCTCCGGTGTTATTTTTGAAAAAGAAAAATGGGTCTATGAGGATGTGCATAGACTATAGGGAGCTGAATAAGGTGACCATTAAAAATAGATACCCACTTCCTCGAATTGATGATCTGTTTGATCAGCTTGCTGGTGCCGTAATATTCTCTAAAATTAATTTAAGATCTGGATATCATCAAGTAAAAGTAAAAGACTCAGATGTGGAGAAGACAGCGTTCAGGACGCGATATGGACATTATGAGTTTCTAGTAATATCATTTGGTCTTACTAATGCCCCATCTCTATTCATGAACTTAATGCAAAGAGTTTTAAAACCTTACCTAGATAAATTTGTTATAGTTTTTATTGATGATATCTTAATTTATTCAAAGATAGTTAAAGATCATGAAGAACATTTGAGATTAGTTTTGGAGAAACTTAGAGAAAATGAATTATATGCTAAATACTCAAAGTGTGAATTCTAGCTGGATTCTGTATCATTTCTTGGTCATGTGGTTGATGCTCATGGGATCCAAGTGGGTCAAAGCAAGATTAGTGCTATTCAAGATTGGGTTCAGCCCAAAACAGTCACTGAAATTCGTAGTTTTTTGGGTCTAGCCAGATACTACAGGAAGTTTGTTAAAGGCTTCTCCCAAATTGCCGCGCCACTTACAAAATTGACCCAAAAGGCAGCGCCTTTCATTTGGTCACCAGAGTGTGAAAATGCCTTTCAAACACTTAAGGATGCTTTATCTTCAGCACCTGTCCTAGTTCTACTAAAAGAAGGCTTAAACTATCAAGTATATACAGATGCTTCAGGAACTGGATTAGGTTGCGTGTTAATGCAAGAAGGAAAAGTAATTGCATATGCCTCATGATAGTTGAGACCACATGAAAAGAATTATCCAGTACATGATCTAGAACTTACTGCAGTAATTTTTGCACTAAAAATATGGCGTCATTATTTGTATGGTGTTCAATGCTCTATTTTCACTGATCACCAAAGCTTAAAATACATCTTCACTCAACGCAAGTTGAATTGTCATCAAAGAAGATGGCTTGAATTGATTAGTGACTATGAT
Source organism: Gastrodia elata (assembly GCA_016760335.1). Lineage (NCBI taxonomy): Eukaryota > Viridiplantae > Streptophyta > Magnoliopsida > Asparagales > Orchidaceae > Gastrodia > Gastrodia elata. The sequence goes on along the minus strand of CM028672.1, from coordinate 5,155,605 downwards.
TTAGATATTCAATACCACACAGGAAAAGCAAATGTGGTGGCAGATGCCCTTAGCCGCAGTGCAACACTATCAGTAATAATCACTACAAGTTCATTAATAGAAGAATTTCAAAGGATAGAAATAGTACCTATTCGGAGTGATGTAATGAGCTTAATATTAACTAACATAAATGTAGAACCCACATTTCATAGAGATGTTTCTATCTCTCAAACCAAAGCTGAAGAATACATAAAGTTTAAAATGGACATTGAAGGAGGACGCTGTTATGATTTGCAATTGCACGGGTCAGTAATCTATCAGGATAATCGTATATGGATTCCTAAGTCCATGCAGCAAGAAGTGTTGATTGAAGGACATAATTCTGGCTTCAAATACATCCTGGAAGTTCAAATATGTATCAAGATCTGAAACAGTCCTTTTGGTGGCCAGGGATGAAAAGAAGTATTGCAGAGTTTGTTGAGAAATGCCATGCTTGTAATTTGGTCAAGGCAGAACATCAGAGACCTGGCGGTTTACTTCAACCACTTGAAATACCTGAATGGAAGTGGTTAGATATATCTATGGATTTTATAATGGGTTTACCTCGATCAAAATCTGGATCTGATACAATTTGGGTAATTGTTGATAGATTAACTAAATCTGCTCACTTTATTCCTGTATGGCAGACAGACTCAGTGGAAAAACTAGGCAAACTATATATCAAAGAAATGATCATGTTACATGGAATTCCTAAATCAATTGTATCCGATAGAGACAGTCAGTTTACCTCAAGGTTTTGGCAAGCTGTCCATCAGGACCTAGGAACTACTCTGGCAATGGGTACCGCATTCCATCCACAAACTGATGGCCAGACGGAAAGGGTAAACCAATTTTTAGAAGATCTACTTCGCTTATGTATGTTAGATTTTTCAGGATCCTGGGAAGATCATATTCCTTTAATAGAATTTACATACAATAATAGTTTCCAATCCAGTATTAAAATGGCACCATATGAAGCATTATATGGTAGAAAATGCTCAACTCCACTAGCTTGGTCCGAGACTGGAGGTACTCAATTATATGGTTCTGAGCTAGTAGAAGAAACAAACAAGAAAGTAAAACTCATCCAACAAAGAATCAAAACAGCTCAAGACAGACAAAGCAAATATCATAATAATCGTCACCGTCCACTTGAGTTCAAAGAAGAAGACTTAGTATATTTAAAGGTGAGCTCGATGAAGGGAATTTATCATTTTGGAGTCTGCGGAAAACTCAGTCCAAGGTATGTTGGGCCTTTCAAGATCATGCAGAGAATTGGATCAGCAGCTTATAAGCTAGAACTGCCAGAAAACTTTGCTGCAGTTCACAATGTGTTTCACGTATCATCGCTAAGGAAGTGTCTTCGAGATCTTTCCCACCTAATCTAACTTCCAGTAATAGAAATTCAACCGAATCTTTCATACACTGAAGAACCAATTAAAATTTTAGATTATGATCAGAAAAAATTAAGAAATCGTTCTATATTGATGATTAAGGTTCAGTGGAGGAACCGATCCTGTAACAAAGCAACATGGGAAAAAGAATCGGATATGCGCCAAAAATATCCAAATCTCTTCAGCTAAGGTATTATTCAACTCCAAGTAATTTCAAATTTTCATATTCTGCTGTATTTATTTTCCACTTGAGTGATGTCGAGGACGACATCGTTCTTAAGTGGGGGAGTCTATAACAACTCCAGTTGTTACTCAGGTTAATTAAGATTAATCTTAGTCTTAATTGAGGTTCTAGTTCACTAATTAAGTAATTTAGAACTTATCTCAAAAACCTAGGTCAAACTAGGAGTGAACTGGATCAAAATCAGAAATTCTAGAAAATCCCAAACCCTAGAATTTGACTTTTTATTTAGACCTCAGATCAAAAATCTGACTTCACCATTGCGTTCACCACCCCCAAATTAGCCAGGGGTGAAGTTTTGGATGCATTTGGAAGTCGTTGGATTTTCGTCAAATATTTTAATATTATTTTAAATACCCTTAAAATTTGAATAATTAAATACTCATCGAAATGAAAATTCGATTGCGCCGTTGCACTCTTCACCCTTCATTTAGCCATGGGTGATTTATTGAAAATTTTCTGAATACGTTTAATTGCATAATTCTAATTAATTAAATTAGTATAAATTAATTCATAATATTATTATTTAATATAATACTTAATGGCACCGTTTCCGTAACCATGACGCCGTCAGGGTAATTTGCTTGCGCACCGTCAACCTTGACGGATCGGGCAATCCGTCCGATCAAATGACCGGACGGCTAGGGTTGTTCGTCCTCAGCACCTCGCGAAGGGGGCGCCGCGTGCCGCTCGTCTCAGACACGCATCGATCGCACGCCAGGTGTCGAGTCTCGCTGCTTGATCGTGAGGGTAGATCAACTCCAGAGGGGAATTAAATCCTTATTTCTCGTTCTTGGCTCGGGAGGACCCGTTTTGCTCGTAGCTTAAACCCTAACTTCCTTCTTCGATTCTCAGGTACCACTTCCTCCCAACTCCCTATTTTGATATCAAGTAATGATTATTCCATGCGAGTATTGCAATCCATGGTGTGTTTCACCGATCGAAAGCTTCGATCGTTCGGTTGTTTCGCCGACAAGTCTAGGGTTCGGGAGTTTGGAGAAGGCGAATCGTCGCCTGTCGAATCGGGCCGGGCCATATCCGGTCCGTTTGACCGGTTCGATGCAGGCATGGTCCAGCTGTGGTCCCATCATTCCCATCTTCAAGTATGTGGGTCCCACTAGCTGTGATTATCTGCAGAAATAAAAAAAATAATATATATATATATATATATATATATATATATATATATACTTAAACACTGTATTATAGACTATCAAGTATACTTATAGAACTATATATATATATATATATATATATATATATATATATATATATATATATGTATATATATATATATATGTATATAATTTCATAAACAGAAAAAGTATTAATTTATTTTTAATAAATCATAACATTAGATTAATTCAATCATAACAGTAATTCAATTAATAAATCAAGTTAATTAACTCAAGTCCATTAATTTAAATAATTAAACCTAAGAACTTTGGTAATTAATAACTTTGTGTCTAGTAATCCAAACCTAACATATCAATATACCATTGTAATTAGAAAATTTTGAGGAATATTATGGTGCCATTCAAATTTCATTAGGAGCAATATATCACATAGTGACATTTAGGGTTCAATTAATGTGACATAAATGGCTCAAATATTCATTAAGCCATAACTTTGCACACACTAATCCAAACCTATTGATTATGGGTCTCAAAGTGCTCAGAAAACCCTAAGGAACATTTTAGTAAGGTTAACTTTGCTGTTTAGAGTAGGATTAGACTAATCACATTTAGGACCTAACCCTAATTAGCCTAACTAGACCTAGAACTTCAATAGACCATAAGTTGGTCAATTGAGCTCCAAATTAAGTAATCCAAACACCAATTTAGATCAAAAAAACCTAATTTATAATAATCTGTAAAAATATTTTAGATCCAACAGTTAGATTTACTAATCACCCTTAAAAACCCTAAAAGCTTGATTAGTGAATATTAGCAAATCTAGTAATCCAAATTTAGTAATTTAAGTTTCAAAGAACTCATAAAGTTTATTAAAACCTAGCTGTAAAGTTAGATTAGTGATTGGGTGATTAATTTCACTAATTACTCACTAATCATCCTAAACCTTAATTAGGCTATAACTTAGATAATTATAGTCCAAATTGAGCATACCACTAGTCATTAGAATCAGTGGAATAATTGTGATCTACAGCCATTAAAATTAATCAATTTGAATACCAATAAGAGAAGTTATGATTCTTAACCCATAATTAAGAATCCTTAATTACCATTTAAACCCTAGAACTTGTATTGGACATAACTTGGCCAATACTTATCAGAATTTAGCAAAATTAGATTCTATAGAAAGCTTAGATAGTAAATAACAGTAAAGTGAAAGAAAATTCAGATTTTATTCAACCAAAGTTCCAAAATGCTCCTATGAGTCAAATTTACTAATTTGACCTCATAAGGCTTAATAATCTCCCAAATTTAGTGTAGTTGATGTCTAATCTTATATTAGATAGTAAGAAACACCTTGCAATAGAAAATTTCATAATTGGAACCCTAGATCAAAAGTTGATCTTTTGAACCCTTAAGTAGGGGCAAAATGGTAATTTTGCCCAAAGTTAAGGTTTAGCATTCTTAAAACCCTAAAATCACATTCCAATCATTACAAACAGTAAATAGAATGTTTAGAATATAAATTAAGTAAGTTAAGTCTTAATTAAATTTTAATTAAAACTTCAATTTTAAGCCCTTAAGAAAAACCCTTAAGTAATATATGAGTAATAATTCTTCTCTTAATATTCTTAGATCTTTCCCTATATCTTATAACACTAGTTAGGATATGTGTCATGAGAAATACTCTTAGTACTTAAGAACTTTAAATTCCTAGGATTAGGAATATATCTTAGGTTAAAGTTCATCTATTGAGTAAATTGGGTTACTCAATAGGTGAAACCTTGAGTTTACTAGTTTATAGATTTTTCTTAAGTTTCTCTTACATGATTATTTGATCTTTAAACCTTAGAGTTTAGGATAGAGATCTATCCTAATGATTTGATTTTTATTAGGATTTACCTTAATCTAGATCAGTGAGTATGGGTATTAAACCTTAGATCCTTAGTTACACCTTAAGGTTAAGTGATTAAACCCCAATAATTGGAGTTTAATTCTTAATTTTTCATCTTGATTTGGCTAATCAAGATGGGTTGGGGTTAATTAAAATATCAAATTAGGTCGATGATTTGTTTATTTAAATCAAATATTCGTCTTTTGAATAAGATATAATTAGGACTTTGCCAGTCCTAATTATCTTCAACTTGTATGTTCGTGAATTCTAAGTTACAGATTGTGTAAGAATTGATGATTCTGAAACTTATGTAACTTAGAGTAGATAGAACGAATAAAGTAGACAATAATGGATATCACATGTGTTTTAGATCGAGTCTCTTGCTCACTTTGTTTTGATGCTTCGCTTACCTTGATTTTTGAGCTTTAAACCATGAGCATATATTAGGTACATGAGAAATTTGATAAATATCTTATGTCAACTTTGATCATTCATAAGTAGCATTTTGTTCTTTTCTTGTATTTTAGTAAGGTGCAGCTTGATTAGTATACATCTTCATTTCACCCGGTGGGGGTCGGCTACAGGTTCGGGTCAGACCGATAGTCTATGACATGCCTAGTCCTTGGATAGGATGGGTAGACTCTTACCCCAACTGACTAAATAGTCAAGATCTTATATGGTTATACTAATTCAAGTACACTTATAATTGGTTTTTTGCTGAAGCCCATCAGGCTAAGTACACCGTTACGATCCATTCAGAGCTTCAGACTTAGCCCATCAGGCTAAGTGATACTTTGGGTACTTTCAATTCGAGTGGCTTGAGTAGCCAATACCATTTTCAATTTTGTAGTTATTATTTTACTTTACATTTTCTTACATTTCTGCACTGCTTTTATTTTACAGACTTTTCAGTCTTTTCCAACTTTATTATATAGGATGCTAGTTCTTTTTGTTATTTTCACATGTATAGGATGCTAGATTAATTTTTAGTATTTCATACACTTGTTTACTTTTATGTCACTCAGCATACTTTATATTGATCATAAGCATGTTTAGGAGATATTTACTTTATAATTATTGCTTAGTATTCCTTACTTACCTTACCTTGTTGCAGTTGCTTGGAGGAGGTATGTTCTTACTTTCTAGTTGTTTAAGTTATAAATTGTCTGTTTATAGCTTTATCTGTTCTTTTCTTACACATTCTGCTCCTATTATGCTTTTGTACTTAGTTATTTATGGTGATATTTAATTAACATAATCAATTGATTACTCTAAAATATACTTAGATAAATTGTATAACTAAGATTTTTCTTTTGTTGGCTGGGGCCCTATCATTATGAAACCGATAATGATAGGTTCTGAGTTTCTTGGAGCTGTAGATCCAGTGGAGGACTTGCCATTAGAGGAGGAGCCTGTACCTGAAGACTCTTAAGCTTAGCTTTCTTTCTGCATTCGTGAGGATGAGAGTTTATTTTTAGCTCTTTTAAATTATTTTAAATGTTGTAATAATTGAGGGATTCTCTTTACTTTTTCAGTAGTTTACTTATTCTGGATTGCTGTATTATATGGATGGATGTCGTATTTTATGCTTCCGCGATCTCTGTGTTACTTGTATGATCATTTAGTGATGGATTCATTAGAGAAATGGCAAAGTTCTTAGTTAAGTTGGACTAGAATGTGTGTCTAATCCAATTTTAAGTAGGAACCTTATCATTTAGATGATCCCTCCACCGTAATCATGTTAACTTAAGAGTTAACAGGACCACGGTGGGGTTGGGCCACCACAGTAAGTAATCATTAGCCATTAAACATTTCTAATTTAGAGTCCTAATAGAATTTAAGACTCTTAAAGAGGAGTAAAATGGTCATTTTGCCCAATTTTAGGGTTTAGTACCTTTTAAGTCTTAAATTCATATTTTAATCTCTAAAATCAGTAAGTCTAGTAATTTAGAATAAATTTCATTTAATTAAGCCATTAATTAAGTTTTAATTAAGAGTCCTTAGTTTCCTTATGAAAATTCTAAGTAATTTTTGATTGTATGATTTGAGATAAATCTCACATCATACTCCTTTTCTTTAAACCTCTTATCTCTTTTCCTTAATCTTTCTTATAACGTTAGTTAGGCTTTGGAGCTTGAGTGTTCATCTTTGTAACAACCCAAGATTGTTACCCAGCTTTATTTAAGCCTAATCATATCTTAATTTCCATTCCATTAAATTTGTCTAGTCATTAGAACCAAAACCTTGAAGGTTTGAAGTAGTTTAGAGCTAAATCCAATATTTTGGATTATTTTAATATTTAATTAATTAGAAAATTGAGGTATTTATTTTGACATCGAAATCGAAATCCGACTTCGCCGTTGCGATCGTTACCCCCAAATTAGCTAGGGGTGACGTTTTGGACATGTTTGGAAGTCATCGAAATTTTTGCGAATATTTTAATATAATTAAATACCCCGAAAATTAGCATAATTAAATAATTGTCAGAATCAAATTCCGACTTCACCGTTGAATTCCTCACCCCCAAATTAGCTATGGGTGAATTTCTGAGATTTTTCGTAGCGCGTTTTAAAAATCTGAATTTTTTTAAATAAATAAGAAAATAAATAAGCAATCTTTGGATCCCTATCTGCAATTTCCCAATTCTTTTAATCTCCAGGCCATCAACTCAGCTGGTGCCCCATGCCTTAGGCTAAATTTTTAATGGCCTCCCCTCCTTCCTCCTTCTCCCTCTCCCTACATCTCATGATAGCCTATCCCCTTAGGCTTATCATTGCTTCTCCTCTTTAAATGGAGAGCTCAGCCCCCTTCTATTGCTTGCTGAAATTTTCTCCACTCATCCCCTCCATTGCTGCACTTTGAAGAAGAAGCTCCTCTCCCAAGGACTTGAAGGAAACAAAGATTCCTTCCTCCTCTTCTTCCTCCGCCCCCCCCAAGGACATAAAGGTACCCTTATACCCCTCTCTTTTGTCTTCTTTATATGGCTGCAATGCTTGAATATATCTCTAGAGGTCTATAAACATATATGAAAGCCATTAGAGCTCTAAAAAGCATCACAGAAAAATGCTCTATTTTTGTTTATTCTGTATACCCTTGCATTAATCACCATATTTTATACAACTAGGATGCTCCGTTTGTGCTGATTTTAGTATTAATGGAAAGGTATTAAAAAGACCTTTCTATCGATATATGGCACCGCATATGAAGTGCTCTAAGTTGAGAGTAATTGAGCCAGAAAGTGACCCATTGCTATTTACGCTCAGGCAAAATCACCGTCTAAGGCTACAGCGCGCTGCAGCGCCCAGAATTGCGAATTTGGGTCCGCTACAGTGCGTTGCAGGGCGAAAATCTGCTATAGCATGCTCTAGTGCACTGCAGCGCCCCAAGTTCGAATCCGGGTCCACTAGAGCGCGCCATAGCGCCGAAATCAGCATTTTTGCCCGCTACAGCACGCTGTAGCATGCTCCAGCGTCTCCATATCGTATAGGGATTGCTATAGCGCATCCTAGCGCTTAAAAATGCACTTTTTGGCGGCTACAACGCGCTATAGCGCTCCACAGCGGCCAGAAAATTGAATTGACCATATCTTGGTCATCCGGACTCCAAATTTAAAAATTTTAAGTGCTAAATAGCTTAGAATTTCAGTGCCTACAATAATATAAAAAAAATATTTTGGTTTTAAATTTTAGAAAAATCAGAAATTACCAAAATAATCCTAACTATAATTAGGTTATAACTTAGTTATTTTAAGTCCAATTTGGGCCTACCACTAGTCAAAATATTCAGTGTGATGTAAGGAGCTATAGCCCCTAAGTTTGCTGAATTAGGACACCAAATGAAAGAGTTATGCCTTTTTGACCCCTCTTAACTTGGAAAAATTACCAAATCTACCCTTAGGAATTCAAATAGCTATAAATAATTTATTAGATCTCAGAATTTAGTGTTCTTAGACTCTTTAGAGTCCTTGAACATCAACCAACAGTAAACGGTATAAAAATTTAGATTTTATTAAGTGAAATTTAATAAAAAACCCCTTATGTCAAAAACCTTAATTTGGACCTATAGAACCCGTTACTTGTCCAAATTGAGCGTACTTACTGTCTATCTTCATGTTAGACAGTAAGGAATCATTTGATAGTAACAAATCCCAATTTAGAATCCTAAATTAAAAAGTAGCATTTTGGACCCTATAATAGGGGCAAAATAGTCTTTTTGCCCAAAATTTAGGTTAAGCATCTTTAACCTCTAAATTATCTTTTAAAGAACTAAAATCAGTATTAGAACTATATTAGAGTCGTCTAAGTAAGAAGAATCAACTATTAGGTCAACTCATCAAAATTCTCCAAAAAAATTTTAAGTCTTTTCTTAGGATCTTTTCACCTCACATTAGGACCACTCTTGAGACTATGACTAGCTCATATATTAGATTTCATTCATTAGGTAAGTGGGTTATTCAATGAATAAATTCTTGGTTTTACTAATTTCTAAAAATTTTACAACTTATTTTGATTTTTTTTTCTTTTAACCCTAGGTTTAGGATAAGGAGATTCATCCTATTAAGTTTGATTTGCTTAATAGGATCTACCTTAATCAATAGATCACTTTTAGACTAAAACCTAGATCTTATGTCTTAATTTTTTGGATTATGTGATTAAGCCCAATCTCATGGTGTTTAATCCATAATCTATAATATAGTAGATCTTGATGAGATCTTAAATAGAATGTCTAAATTCATAAAACTAGGACGTATGATTTATTGATTGAACTTGTAGTCGTGTTTGATTGAATTAGATTAGAACCTAATCAGTTCTAATCCTTTTAACTATAAGGACGTACTTCTAAGTTACACTTGATAGTAGGAATTGGAGATCCTGAACTTGTGTAACTTAGAATAACTAGAATTGTTAAATTATATAACAATAGTGTCACCATGTATAGAAGAGTCCATTGCTTACTTGATTAATTTTATTGCTATGCATCCCTTGCTTTAGTGCTTAATCCCTTGGACATATCATATAAGATAACTTTGTGCATGAAATAAAAACTTAGAATAATTAGGATAACAGTTGCATTTGGGTTCAGTATACTTAGTAGATTCAGGTGCACATTTACCCTAATGGACAAGGGTAAGGACTAATAAGGATGTTTAACATTACTCATTGAGGAGTGTGTGTTAAGATTGGAACCCATATAGTCTTGCAGACGTACTTGACTCCTCAGCTGTTTCTGGACGTATCCACATAAACAAAGTAAAATAATTAAAAGATTCTGCATCTGTATTTACTGCCTCCTCAGTTCTGCTGCTGGATTCTGTCTGTCCTAGCCCAGAAAGGCTACGGGAATTTCTGTCTGCTCAAGCCCAAAAAGGCTTTGGGGATTTTACCAGCCCGATGACCATCTTTCTGATATGGCAGTCTTTACATATCTATTTCAATTTTTAGCTTACTGTGTACTGTGTTCTGATGTATATTTCAGTCAGCTATTTTTCCTTTACTTACCTTCTAACTTGTACATATTTATAGGATGCTAGACTTTACTGCTTATTATATATACCATGTTCAAATTTCTATCATTAATTTGCATATATTATATGATCATCAGCATGTTTAGGATTAAACTTTACTTTCAGTACTTTTACTTACTGTACTATACATATATATGCTCATTTCTTGCTTAGTTATTGAGGTGTGCTTTTGCCTCATTTGTTATTTAGTTATAAATGTTATATTTATGACTATCCCTATTTCTTGTTACACTTACTGCTCCTACTGCTTAGTTACTTTTGTTGTGCTTAAGTTAAAGTGGTGACATTAATAACTCATGAAAAATATTCAACCTAAAATGTACTTAGACAATTATCTAACAAGATTTTCTTTTATTGGCTGGGGCCCTGGCATTATGAAACCGATAATGTTAGATTCAGATAGGTTTGCGGAGCTAGGTGCTGAAGCAGAGGTCCCTTACTTAGAGGAGGAGCTTCAGCCATGAGAGTCGGATACCATTTAGTTTCTTAGTTTCTTGTGAGGACGAGTGCTTTATTTTCAGTCTTTAAGACTATTTATTTAATATTGTAATAATACATGTACCGTGACTGTGATTTACCTTATGCACTTTATTATTTTCTGAGCTATCTTATTATTGTTTCTTATGTGATGCATGATGAATGGATGTACTATTTACTTTATTTAGCTTTCGCACTATATGTATGTCTTAATTAGTGACTGGTCCTCTTATTTATTCTGTGCATGTCCTCCTCTTATTAGTGGATTGTGAATCTTACCTAATCCAATGATAAGAGAAGGATTTGCACAAGTGACCTCTGTTCCTTAGTCTAATAATTATGAGCTTAGGGAGCGGGGCACCACAATCTTAGTATTTAAGAGCTCATTCCTTAGGAGTTAGGATTAGCTCTTAAGATAGATTTCATCTATTAAGTAAAATGGATTACTCAATATGTAAAGCCTTGATTTTAATAGTTTATAGATTTTCATAATTTATTATTAATTATTCAATCTCTTAACTTTATATTTAATAATAGAGATCCATCATATTAAGTATGACTTCACTTAATAGGATTTGCCCTAAATCTTAATCTGTGAGTTTGGGTATTAAAACCTTAGTCCTATAGGTTCACCATTTGGATTAAGTAATTAAACTATAATATTTGGAGTTTAATTCTTAATCCTTTCATCTTGATTTGACTAATCAAGATGTTTTGGGTTATTTAAATCATCAAAATAGGTCGATTGATTTATTTTTCAACTTATAGTCGACATTGAATATAATAACCCAAGTTATTACCTTAGTCAATTATGACTAATCTTAGTGTTAAGGCTAATCATAAGTGCTAATTAGATCAATTGGAGTCAACCTCTAAGATCTAATCCAAATCAGGAGTCAAATGTATCGAATCCTGATTTCTAGAAAATCCAAAAATCCTAAAAATTAACCTATCTAAAATGACCTCATATCGAAGAACGGACTTCGCCATTGTGCTCATTGCCCCCAAATTAGCCAAGAGTGATGTTTTCGTGTCAATCGGGAGTCGTCAAAATTTTGACGAATATTTTTATAATATTTAAATACCCCGAAAATTGGAAAATTAAATTATTCGTCATATCAAAAATCCGACCTCACCGTTGAGTTCCTCACCCCTCAATTAGCTAGGGGCGGGTCGTTGGGATTTTTCTAAATATAACTTAATTATTTTAATAAGAAGTTAATTAATTTAAATTAATTAAATTAATATTTATTTTATTAAACTAACGGCTACCGTCAAGACCGTTGGCGCCGTCTAGCCTTACCATCGAGCGCCCTTCGTGAATTGGTGCCACCGCGGTCGTCCACTCGCCGCACGAGGAGCAGCCTCGTCCACTCCGTCGACCTCGCCTTAACTCTCGGGGGCCTCGACCTCGTCACCTACGGGGAATCTGTCGCGCACTGCGTACGCTCGAGCCGTCGGATATGCAACCCTAAGGAGGACCCAGCCTGCGTCCCGTGCGAGCCCAGCAGCCCGACACATCAGGTACCTCTCCTCTCCTACTCTTTCAATCACTGGTATTGTTACTGCATGCAACTATCGTCGAACGAAGAATAGTCGATCGAACGCAACCCTAAACCCCGAAGCGTCCAAATTAGGGTTAATTTTAGGACTAGATCCCGCCATCGTCGGCCGACGATCACCACTCAGAAGGTGGGGCTCAGCATCCTCTACCCATCGGCGTGCGATCCGAGCCCCGGCGCCGGCAGGATGGCCAGGATCCGCTGCCCCTAAGAGGCCAGCCCTCGGGTGACCTGCGGGGAGTCAAAATGACACGGGCCACGTCAGGTCGAGCGCAACCGGGCCTGTTCCCACGCGGACCTGTCCGCGTGCGCGAGCACGGACGTCAGTGGGCCCCGCTCCGCCGCTCACACGCTGTCGTGTGTGCCTGGTGGGCCCGCCTCTGTGCTGCGGTCACCTCAACCGCACTAATGGGTCCCACATGCGATGCCGTGACCACTTATGGCCTGCCATGTGTCCCGTGGACCCCGCTATCTTTACCGTGGCAAATAGTGGGCTGCCACGTGGCCATGGCGGGTCCCACTGTCCTTTCCTTGTAGTAAACGTGTGTATATATATATATATAAGTTATATTTATATATATATGATTATATATAAGATTATATATATATATATATAATCTATAGTATTACAGAATCATATATATATATATATATGATTATAATTATTATGATTATATGTAATTAAATTAGCTAGTAAGTGATTAATAATACCTTAATCAAGAAATAATTAGTAAATTAGACTAATTAAACCTCATTTAATTAAAAGATATTAAAATAGTAAAGAAATTAATTAGATTAATTAAATTAATTAAATTAATTTAATTAGTACTGTAATTAGGATTAATCTAATCAAAGTATTATTTAAAATAATTAGGTTTATCTAATTAAGTGGTTTAAACAGTAACAATAATATTATATTTAAAATAATTAAATAATAAATTAATTAATATTAATTAAATACGTATTATATAAATAAATAAATAATTAATTAATTAATATAGAAAAATATATTTCTAATTTTAGGAATGAATAGTAAATAATACAATTTGTATTTTTGAATAATAATTAAATTAATTAAATTACTTTAATAACTTTTTATAGGATAATCCAAACATAGTCAATATAGGTCTCATTTTACTCAGAAAAATAAAAAGATCAAATGGCATAATGCAAAAATTAATTTTGGGTATGTATAACGAAGTAGCATTTTAGGTCTTATTTAAGACCTCATAATTTTTAACCTAGACATCCAAACATAGCCAATATGGGTCTTAAAATACTCAGAAGAGTAGCCCCATCATTGTGGTAGTATTAATTTTCCTATTTGAACATCAGGATAAAAAGTCAACCATATATCTCACAGTTGACTTTAGAGAAAATTGATCAAAATGCCCTTAATTTTCAAATGGCCATAACTTAGTCAATTCAACTCTAAATACAAAAATTTAAGATGCTAACTAGTCTATAATTTAAATATTATTAATAAATTGAAATAATATTTAGGATCTGAACCTAGAAATTTAGAAAATGACCAAAATACCCCTAGCCTCATTTTAGTCATAACTTGACCGTTTGAAGTCCAAATTGGATGTACTTATTGTCTATCTTTAAGTTAGACAGTAAGGAATCACTTGGAACTAAGGAAAAATTAGTTTGGACTCTTAAATTAAGAGTTGATTTTTAGACCCTTAAGTATGGGTAAAATAGTCATTTTTGCCCAAAATTTAGTCTAAGTACACTTAATCTCTAATTTGTCTTTTAAAACACTAAAAATAATATTAGAACTATGTTAGAGTTACTTAAGTGAGTAAAATCAGTCTTTAGATCAAATTTGTAAAATCCCTAAAAATCCTTATAAGTCTCTTCTTTAAGATCTTTACACATCATATAAGGACTATTCATAAGACTATGATTAAATCATAGGTTAGAGTTCATTCATTAGGTAAATGAGTTACTTAATGAATGAAACCTTGGTCTTATTAGTTTTTTTTTTATTTTACAACTTATTCTAATTATTTTGTCTTTAACCTTAGAATTAAGATATGAGATTCATCCTATTAAGTTTGATTACTTAATAGGATTTTTCTTAATTATTAGATCACTATTAGAATAAAACCTAGAACTTAGGCCTTATCCTTTTGGATTATATGATTAAGCCCAATTCTCATAATATTTAATCCATAATCTATAGTTTAGAAGATCTTGATCAGATCTTAGATAGAACATCTAAATTTATAAAATTAGGATGTATAATTTATTGATTAAACTCATAGTCATCATATTATTGAATTAGATTAGAACTTGATCAGTTCTAATCATTTTTTAACTTATAAGGACGAGTTTTCTAAGTTACACTCGAGAGTAGGAAAATGGTGATCCTGAACTTGTGCAACTTGGAATACTTAGAATGGATAAATTTAAAAATAAATGATATCACCATATTAGTAGAGTCCCTTGTTTACTTTTGATATTTTGTTGCTATGCATTCCTTGATGTTTGAGCCATTTTCCTTGGACAAATCATATAAGAAAATATTATTGTATGAAAATGAAAACTTAGAAAATTAGGAAAATACTTGCATTTGGATTCAGATTATGGTAGATTATGGTGCATATTTACTCCAATGGACAGGGGTAAGATGAGATCAGGATGCTTAACACTACTCATTGAGGAGAGTGTGTTAGGCTTGGGACATGTTCAGTCTTGCAGACGTGCTTGACTCCTCAGTTGTTTCTGAAATTGTCCACAGAAATAAAAGTAAAATAACTAAAAGATGTTGCATAGTATTATCTGCCTCTTCAGTTACACAGTATTATTGAGATATGTTTGTCCTAGCCCAGAAAAGATATGGGGATGGATAGATATTTATGTTGGGCCAGATTGGCCAATTCTTCTAATATGGCAGTTATATGTTCCTTTACAATTTTTTAGCTTACTGTTTATGATGTTATTGATGCATATTATTTCAGTTAGTTATATTATTTTACTTACTCACTTATATAGATACTTGTTAGGATGCTAGACTTTATTGCTCATATTATATATACCATCTTCAGATTTATATTTTAATTAGCATACGTCATATGATGATCAGCATGTTTAGGTCTAGATTTTTCTTTCAATACTTGTTTAATTATTTATATGTGCCCTGCCTTATTTAGCTTATATTAGAGGCATATTTTAGCCTCCTTTTTACTTAAAGTTATAAATATTGTTTATAGCTTTTTCCTTTCTTATTGTTATGCTGGTTACTCCCATATTTTATGTAGTTGTTTCTTAGAAAATGTAAAATGGTGATATTATAAAATACATAAAATTCATCAGCTTAAAATGTACTTAGACAATTGTCTAACACAAGATTTTTCTCTTTTTTTGGCTGGAGCCCTACATTGTAAAATCGACAATGATAGATCATCTTCAGTTAGACGATTATGAGCTAGGAGTGGAGCCTTATTCAGGAGATGAGCCCTTAGAAGAAGCTGCATAGATTTATTATAAGTGAGGATGAGAGCATTTTTACTTTCATTACTTAACTTTAAATTGATGTAATAATACAGATACCCTTGACTGTGTCTTTGGATTACTATGCTTTTATTTTGAGTCATATTTCATTATACTTATGTTGTGATCTTTGGATGTTTCTCATTTTTATATTACTTCCATACTCTGTATGTTTTTATTAGATAGTGACTGATATTTGATTATGTGCTCACTCCTTCCCTTATTAGGTGGATTGTGGATTTCATTTTAATCCAATAATAAGTGAAGGGTTAGCTAGTGTGACACACCACCCCTTAGCTTAATCTTATGGATTAAGGGGTGGGGCACCACATAAAATTATTTATAATTAGGACCTAGCTAGTCCTAATTAATTTCAATCTATAAGGTTGTGAATCTATGCTATACTCGATAGCATGAATTGGAGATCCTGAACTTGTGTAACTTGGAGTAGATAGAATGAATAAATTAGACAATAATAGATATCACATGTATCCTAGTAGAGTCTCTTGCTCACTTTGATATTTTATGCTTTGCTTACTTTATTTTGAGCTTTATACCTTGGTCACATGTATTAGGCCTGGATATTTGAAAAGTATTTCATGTCAAACCTTGTTTTGCATAATAAAATTGGCATATGCCTTATCAACGTTGTACTTTATTGAACTTATGGCTATGTAGAATGTAGCCTAATTAGTATATTTTTTTCATACCTATACTTTAATACAAGCCAAGCTTAGACCTATAACCGGCTAAGATGGTATTCGTCTTTCTAAAATAAGTCTAACAAAGCCTAGACCTATGACCGGCTATGATGGTATTCGTTATACTTTATATCCTTTTTCCCCTTATTGGCAATACTAATTTAGGTGCATTTCTACTTTAAGTTTGATTGTCTTGATTAAGTCATAGTAGTCTCAGTTTCATACTTTCTGTTTAAGTCTACATTTCAGCACTTTCTTACTTACTGTCTTCTGTATTTACTAGCCTTACTTCTACTTATAGGATGCTAGTTTTACTTATTATTTACATTCATAGGATGTTAGTCTCACTTTCAGTTACTTAATTATTTCATATGTGCTATTACTTTATGTTGATTAGCATAAGTTTGTATTGATCATAAGCATGTTTAGGTTGAGTTTCTTTCTATTATATTAGTATTTTATCCCTATTTTACAATTAACCTTGTTGCAGCTATACTTGGAGGTATGTGCTTACTTCCTATTTTGCTAAATTATAGACTTATTTTTTATAACTACCTTTCTCTTTCATATGCATTCTGCTCTATTACTGCTTGTTTTAAATGTAAAGTTTATGGTGATATCTAAATCAATATAATAAAATTGCAGCCTAAAATATACTTAGATATTTTGTCTAATTAGATTTTCTTTTGTTGGTAGGGGCCCTATCATTGTGAAATTGATAATGATAGACTCTGAGTTATTTGAGGTTGTGGAGCCTTCTGAAGACTAGATTCAGGAGGAGATTCAAGCTGTTGAAGACTCTTAGCTTTTCTTTCCTGCATTATGAGGATGAGTGGATTATATTTCTATTTTTTTCTTAACTTTTAAAATCATGTTGTAATAATACAGGGTTAACTTTACTTTTTGCTACTTTACTTATTCTGAGTTGAATGTTTAGTTCCTAATATTGTAATGAATGGATGTTTACTATTTTGCTTCCGCACTCTGCTTTCTTGTACTTATCATTTAGTGAATATCTCTTATAAATGGCAAAGTCTTTAATTATGATGGATTAAGATGGGTATCTAATTTAATTATAAGTAGGGACCTTGTCATTAAGGTTATCCCTCCATTGTAATCATATTAACTTAAGAGTTAACATGACCACGATGGGGCTGGGCCACTATAGTGACATTTCTACTCACCACGATCTTCATGTCAACTAGATCAAATAATTTGTAGCCCTTCACTCTATGTCGAAAACCCACAAAAATTGCCTTCATATCCCGTGGTTCTAGCTTATCTTTCTTAACATAATAATAAGCTGGGCTCCTAAAGACTTTTAGTTGATCATAATCTGTGGCAGGATTTATAGACCATAGTTCTATTGGAATTTTATTGTTAAGTACTGCAGATGTTGGACGGTTTACAAAGTAGCATGCAAAGTCTAGGGCCTCTCACAATAGACTCTCTTCAACATAATATTAGACAACATACAACACACATTCTCCACCAAGGTATGATTTATTCATTCTACTAGCCAATTCTACTATGGTGTTTCTCTCACTGTGAAGTAGTGTTATATTCTTGAATTCTAACATTATTTTACAAAAGAATCAAAAGTATATTCTCTGTCATTGTCCGATATGATCCTCTTAATTGTTTTGCCAATTTGATTTTCCACAAACTTCTTCCAATTTATGAAAACATCCAGCACATTTTCTCTGCTCTTCATTGTGTACACCCATGCAAATTTGAAGTAATCATCTATAAAAGAAATAAAATATCTATGACCACCGAATGATGCTATTTTTGTTGGTCCCCAAACATATGTCTGTATATATTCAAGTATAACTTTGGTGTTGTGAATGCTATTACCAAATGGTTTACATATTTTCTTATAAAATATACAATGTTCACTAAATTGTAATTTGCAAGAAGTTATATTTTTTATGAGTCCATCTATTTTCAATGCTCTTAGTGAAGGTTCTCATGCATGTGTCAATCTCATATACAACAATGTCATGGCATCATTTAAATCTTCTGTCACAATTACTGAACTTGTCAGTGTACTTCCCTGAAGATAGTAAAAGTTCTATTGTATAACACCTCTCAAATAAATTATTGAACCATTGTTGAATCATTAGGACCCCTGCCTTAATCACTACTTTAAGATTCTTGGCTTCTAAGTTAGCTCAAAAACTCCTCTCAAATAAATTTGATTTTATAGTGAGGCTCTCTGAGAAATACATAATTTAAATGTAAATTCTAGTAACTCAACTTTTTGAAAAATTATTTGAGAGCGGAACAATTTTTTCTTAAGATAAATACTATTTAGACCCACTGATATGACACCTAAAAAAACCATCTAATGATATTTGATATAATTTCAATACAAACTTTAAAAATAATATTTTTATTATTTTAATGTAAATAAATAAACACTAATGGAATAATGTCCAAATTCTATTGGATAAATTTTCTTAGGTGCCACATCACCAAATCTAAATAATATTATTATTTTTTTATTTGAATAGTACATAATAAATATTATTTTATCTCATGTATTGAGATATTTTAAAGGAAAATGCTATGGTTACACAAGAATATACACCAAAAAATATCCATGACCAATTTAAATTTTTTTTTTTGTAATTTTTGTATATAGGTCTTATCAAAAAGTGAATTCAACCAATAATCTACTTACACATTAGATTGACACATCATCTATATATTTTTGTGTATATTAGTGTGTAAGTGTAGCAATACTCTATTTTAAAATACGGTTAGCATATACAAATATTTTGAAATAGCTCATAAAAATATAAATATTTTGTGCCCAATAAAAAATTATATTAAATTCACTTTTATATAAGCGGCTCATTAAGAAATAAATATTAAAATGAAACATCATAATCATCCAATTTTTTTTAAATTATTTGAGAGTCAAATAATTTTTTTTCATTACATACACTAAAATAACACAAATTACCTCCCACCAAATAAGAAATTCATATAATAATTCTATTTTTATATAAGTAATTATATTAGGTGTTTGTATAATATTTTAGATAAAATACTTAAATATTATTTTTATTGTAAGAAATTAAATATCAATAATGCAATTATATGACCTATCAAAAATTTAAATTCAATAAACTTAGAGAGTAGCACTCATAAAAGCTCATCAAATAAAATTTAGACATATTTTAAATCAAATTTTAAAATAATATTTACATTATTTTAATATAAATAAAATAAAATACTAATGCAATAATCTCAAATTCTATTGCATGAGTTTTCTTGGATATCATATGAGGGGGTCTAAATAGCATTTCTCATAAACTTATCCACTAAGAATAAAAAATACTATACTTACACAAGAATATATACCTAAAAGTATTGATGATCAATAAAAAATTTACTTTTTTTTTTAATTTTTGCATATAGGTCTCATAAAAAATATATTACCTACTTATACATTGATTGACACTTTATCTATATATTTTAGTATATATAAGTGTGTAAGTATAACAATATTCTTTTTCTTATAATCAGAAACTCAATATAAAGTTAAAAGTTTTACTCTAAGCTATTATTAAAAGTCTTAATCTTCTAATTATTTAAATTAAAATTGCTAAACTATAAGTAATTAGTATTATTTATGAAAATAATTAAAGTCTCACTCTCAGATCATACAAGATTTTATTAATAATTATTTATAATGAATTTAAATAATATACAAAGCATAGAATTAATTATTTGGACATTTGTAGTAATAAGGATTCAACGAAGTAGACGATGCCGGCTGTGAAGGTACACTTTAATAATTAAGTAATTTACATTAATTTTTTGTTTATGAATTTTTTTGTATATATTTTATATTTTTAATACTGAACTCATAATTTAAGTGTTCATACGTACATGCATGCATATCTCACGTGTGGGTGGCCGTCTGGCATTCAGCTTAGCTTGAGTCAAACTTTTCGGTGCCGACTCCTCCCGACTAGTAACGAATTCAACACTACATCATGTCTCTATGCCTTTACACGTGCGAGCATGTTCACCGCACTCATCGAGGGTGTGGTGGACCTTTGCCTAAAAACATACCTTCCTTTGTTTTTTTCTTAAGTACGGCACCAGTAAGTAACTTTGTTTAACCGTTTAATTACTCTCCTAATTCACTTTGTAAATGTACAAATATTGAGACATAGTATAGTATAGATTAAAAAAATATTATGCTTACATAAAAATATACATAAATAATTGGATTGTCACATATTTTATATATATATATATATATATATTTGTGTATATTGATGTATAAATATAGTAATACTCTAATTATGAGAGGCCCAAACACACAAATTATGTGCCCCAAAAGCATTGTTTTATTATGCTACGAACTTTGGTGACAAGACAGGGCAGATAGTGGCGACAATGGGTGGGCAAGCAAGTTACGTCGCTTTCGCTTGTTCTATACTTCATGTGAATTTCTCTTTAATTTATATTTAATGGGAGATATTTGAAAGTAATTTAGTATTTTTTTAATTATGCTTTAGTAAACGGCTAATCTTCTTTGAGTAATTAGGCTCTACAAAAGATAACTTAATAATCATATATATATATATATATATATATATAATTAAATTAAAAAATTTATTCAAAATCATGAAATTAAACAATATTTATCAATAAACCTGAAGGTTGATACTTTAGCTAGATACATCGTATAATATATAAGTTTTTAATGCATTATTTTGGCTATAAATTTTGAATCACTTAAGAAAATAATTTAAATCCATATACATATTTAATGAGATAATTCTTTAATAGATTAACAAAATAATGTAGATTTGCACTTATGATCGATAATATAACTTTTGAAAATATTAACAAAATCATTAAAATCTATGTACTTTATTTGTATAATACAACCAAATTTAAGCAACATACTTTGATTTTAGATAAGTAAATGATTGAAAAAATAATAACCAAATGTCATAGTGTAATTAAAGCATGATCTATGTCTGTGATACGAGCCGCACATCTTGTAAGATGACCTTTCCCAAACCTCCTAAATGGCACAAGTGGTGTTCAAACCCCACTCTGGAAATCCCAGTTGCTACCAAAAAATATTGTACTAATCTAGCATTAGACACTTAATATGTTCTATAGAACCATATTGGGTATTCAATATAATAGTATATTCACACATTTAAAACAAAATCGATTCATCTTATTTTAAGTAATAAAGAAAATAATGTCACATTGACTAAAAGAAGTTCTTTATGGACGCGCGTCACAGTGTGCTTGCAAGACGCCAAGGTGAGCCTGGCCCCTCCTGGGAGTTCGATAGGAAGGCGCCACGGCGCGTCGTAGCTCCTGGGCATTCAAAAGGAGGTCGTGGTGTCTGTGGTTCATCGGGCTTATTTTGGAGCGCCTATGAGTACTTTATATGTTTTTTTTAAGGTTAGAACATTGTGTGAGGTCTCCAGGGTTTTTTGGAGTGTGTGGTAGCTATTATATAGAGGAGACTAAAGCTCCCAAGGCTTAAGAGTTTATAAATCCTAAAAATATTGTAATCTTATCTCCAATAGTGAAATATACTCCGCTTTTCTCCTCGTGAGCGTAGGTGTTAACACCGAACCATGTAAATTTTTTGTTATGTTATGTGGTTGTACTTGCATGTGATTTCTCTTTATTTTATTTTGATTTTGTTCAAAATATACATGATTTGTTCTGCATTGTTTGAACCATAAGATCCAACATGTCATAACCTGTAATAACCAATGTTGTTACTTAAGCCACATTGAGCTCAATTAGATATTGATTGCTTAACAAATTAAGATAGAAATTATAAGAATCATCAAAAAAAGTCAAGTACATATATTTATTTGAAAGTTTTATTTCTTACATTTATTTTGAGCCTATATTCATTTACCAATTGATGTATGACAAGTATACGTACGTGTTTTACCGCTTAATTTGATTGCAAAATTTTTCATAAAATTTGTGACAAATATTTATGGTGAACAGTCTTTAAAGGAAAAAATAAAAATTAACATGTACATGTAGAGCTTGCCAACAACTCATGGGGAAAATAAGGAGGAATCTATCATTTTATTAGAGAAAAGACTTCACAACTTTCATATGCTGACGGGCAGTTGTTAGCTTCCTAAAATTTTAGTCAATATATGAGTTTCCAGTGAGGATTGGGGGTCCTAGGCCTAAACAAGAGATAATTCAATCACATAGTTATTTATTATAAGGTTTATATTTTATTATTTTTAATATTACTTTCATCTTAGCTGAGACATGCATCACTTATAGCAAGTTTGAAATAATGTAACTCTTGAGTATATATTTCATATGTTGCAAAATTTAGCTCATTTATCTTATTCAATACAAATTCTTATAGAAATATTGTTCTTATTAATTTCATACATTATATAAGAGATTAGAAATAATTCTTACTGAATACTACACGTACTCTTGTCTGACTGACATTGTTGTTATATATTTCAGATTTTGAAAGCTAAACTTTATAAGAGATTTACTCGAGAGACAAAATGGTTTGAGATAAAGAAGTGAGGTGGAGTTGAATATTTTATTTAAATTTTTGTTGTATTAATAAATGAATTATGTAAAATATTTTTTTAACATGGCTTTGTGGTGATGAAGAATTTTATGCTAATTAAGCTGTTTAATTAATGATGTTTCTACTTAAAGAGTTAAAATTTTTGGGTTGTCACATATATTAAGCTTAATTAGGGTTCACAGGGTAAGGCATGCATTGGAGTTTGTTCACCCAAGCTTAAATGTTATCAAACCCTAGCCTCAAATGATTCTAAAGGGACTTACTGTGGGGGCCCAATGCCAAGTTAATGAGAGCTAATCCAACACCAGTCAGGGGTAGTCCTATAGTCACATGATCATATTGAGTGATTTAAGAAACATAATATGTAGATATCAAACATAACTCATTTATTCATTAATTTAGAAATATTGCAAAATTTTGATCACAAATATATAAATAAAATAAAAAGTTACAAACTTAAAAATAATAAATCAGCAGATAGTAGCATAAGCACTACTTGATCCTTAGCACATTTTCTCTATGATGAGCTCCTGATTTGGGCATGTTTCAAAAGTATGAGCATTTGAATGCTAATTAGTTGTAAAACTAAGTACTTATATATGTCAACTTTTTAATTATTAAATAATAAGCAAAATATCAATAATTTGATAGGAAATAAGAATGTGTATAAATTTATCTCTACAAACTTATTTCAATTGTACTGAAACTTTAGCATAAAAATAATTATAGTTAGAAAAATAAATATATAATCTTAGTGTTTGGTATATAATGTAAGAAAATATTTTTATTGGACAAATGCAAAATCAAGGAATAAGGGGGGTTCTATTTTATGTTACATCACAATTTATTTCTATACCTACCCCCTCAAAAGCTTATCAGTATATGCTCTTTATGCCTCCCTATGTCAGACAACCCCGTCTTATCAATATCTAATCAGACTAAAAATAGATCAACTGTGAACCCATGCTACTCAGTTATCCAAAAATTTTCATATATCATTTTATGTAACTTTTAATAACACTTTTACTAATTTTATGCGATGCTAAGTGGAATAATATATTAAATAAATGTAATAAAATATATATGATACATTTTCTTAGTGTGTGAATTAGAAAGTTAAAAGTCAAGTATATGCACGAGTTTGTAATTACTCTAAAGATTAATAGTTAATTTATTTAATAATGATAATTATTGTTATAAAATACTTATATGATAGCAACGATAAAATGAAATGATATTTATTAGATAAGAGAGAAATAATCCTTCATTTTATTTTAGTAAAATATCAATAATAATATGAGTAATAAGATTGTTTGTTTTTTTTGTATATATTAAAATAACATTTATTATTATTATAAATAGTAATATATATATAATGAAAGAAAATGACTAAATAAAAATGACAAAAATAAAATTTATAGAAAGTAAGAATAATATATATATATATAGAGAGAAAAAAGAAAGTGACTGAAATAAAAATTGTATAAATTATGAAATGTATATATATAGAAAGAGAAAATGGCAGATATAAAAATTACAAAAATTATGAATATATATATATATATAAAGAAAAATGAGTGAAATGAAATTGTAGAAATTAAGAATAATATATATATATATATATATATATATATATATATATATAAAACAATGACTTAAATAAAAATTGCAAAAATTAGAATATATATATAACAAAAGAAATTGATTGGAATAAAAATTATAGAAATTAGGATATATGTATATATATATATAAAGAAAAGAATGATCAAAATGAAAGTTGCTAAAATTAATATATATATATATATATATATATATATATATAAAGAAAATAAAAATTGCAAAAATTAGGAATAATATATATAGAAAAAAATGACTGAAATAAAAATTACAAAAATTAGAATATATATATATATATATATATACATATATATATATATAAAGAAAAAAATAATAAAAATAAAAATTATTTAAATGAAATTAATAATAATATTATTATTAATGAAATAAGAAGAAAAAAAATAAAAATAATAGAAAAATTTTTATCTCTTTCTCATTTCTTATTAATAACAGACTTTACTAGAGATCGTTGGAGGAAATTGATGGTGGCTGAAAAAGAAGAGGGGTAAGTGGATGGGAGAAAAGTACGTGAGAGGGGAGTGGGGGAGGAGATGGGATATGGGGTGATGGGAGAATGAGGGGAGGGGAAGGGGATGAGTATTTTTAAGGATTTTATTCTTTTTCTCTCTCTTCCATTATTCAAATGTGAACAATTTAGTTTTCTCTTACTTCTCTTAAAATCTTTTTTATTTTTTCTTCCTCTCTCTTCTTTCTCTCTCTTATAACTTCACTCTTAATTTTACTTAGCTAATAAGTAACTTAGGTTAATACATTTTAGATAAATAATGCATTAATATAATGAATAATAAAATTTTTGATGAATAAGAAAATAATTATTTTGAATAAATGAGTAATAACTTTAATTAATACCTGATTTTTTTGCGCATTTTTCATTATTTTCAAAAATAATGAAATTTGACATAGAAGTGTATCTTGATGAGACGAACACATTCGCGCCAATTTTTTTTTATTCAGAGCAATATTCTATTTTAATTAATTTTCGAAGATAAAAACTTCAAGAATTAATTATGATCAATCTAGAGCTCTAAATTTGACAAAAAAATTTTCATAGCTTTTTTATAATATTCTTAGTTCAACAACATCAAAATCCCTAAATTTGAACTTGTATTTAATTTTCCCAACTTACTAAATTTAAATAATTCAAAAATTAATTCAGGAATATTCATTATCCTGATTGCTCTCAAACTTAGGGAATTACGATCATAAAAATATACTTTATTCAATGATATTTTTGGTTTGTCATAATTTTAAAGTCATACAGGATTATATTTTTTTAGTCGAATTTAATCATAATTTGGATGGTAACAACTTGAGTTGTTACAGACTCCTCTACTTAAAAATGATATCGTCCCTGACATCACGCAAACAAAACTTAATTGTGCATGAGATTAATACCTGATAAAATGAACAATATTGGGTAATTCTTCCTCATGAAGTGTTTTCTTTCCCAAGTGGCTTCTTCTTCTGATTAATTTTTTCACTGTACTCTTACCATTAAGATGTGACAACTCCGTAAGTTTTGACTATTTGAACCCATTATTTTGAGTGGTTCTTCTATGTAAGTTAGATTAGGTTGCATATTGATGAAAGGAATATATACTTATTGGAACAATTTCTGTAGACATCTTTGCAATGATGCAATGTGGAATACGTTGTGAACGACAGAAAAATAATCTGGTAGTTCGAGCTTATAAGTGGCATCTCCAATTTTAGCGATTATTTTGAATGGTCCAAAGTACCTTGGACTTAAATTCCATGATATGCCAAATCTGTGAATTCCTCCTATTAAACTTACCTTTAGATAAGCATGATCCCCTACATGAAATTCTAGCGTACGATGTTTTACATAGTGATATTTCTTCTACCTTTCTTGCTGTGGAGCCCCACCACTTAATCCACAAGATTAAGCTAAGGGGTGGTGGGTCACTCTGGCTAACCCTTCACTTATCATTGGATTAGGATGAAATCTATAATCCACCTAATAAGGGAAGGAGTAAGCACAGAATCAATATAATCATTCACTATCTACTAAAAATATACAGAGTGCGGAAGCGATTTACAAATGAGAAACATCCAAGCATCACAGTATAAATAACAGAAAATAACTCAGAATAAATGCATAGTAATCCAAACACACAGTTAAGGATATCTGTATTATTACATCAAATAAAAGTAAAATACACTCATCCTCACTTATAAATAAAGAACTAAACAGCTGCTTCTTCTAAATGCTCCTCCTCCAGATAAGGCTCCACTCCTAACTCCTGATCGTCTAAGTGAAGAGGGTCTGTCATTGTCGGTTTCACAATGTAGGGCCCCAGCCAAAAAAAGAGAAAAATCTTGTGTTAGACAATTGTCTAAGTACATTTTAAGCTGATATATTTTATTTGTTTTGTAATATTATCATTTTACATTCTCTAAGCAACAACTGTATCAAAATTAGGGAGCAACTAGTAATATAATAAAAAAGGGAAAAGCTATAAATATTCATTTATAACTTAAGCAAAAAGAGAGGCTAAGACATGCCTCACATGCAAACTAAACAAGGTAAGGCATATATAAATAATTAAACAAGTGCTGAAAAAAAAATACTACATCCTAAACATGCTGGTGATCAAAAGAAATATGCAAATTAAATAACATAACTCAGCAATGATACATATAATAGCTGCAAAGTTCTAATATCCTAAAATATATATATTATATATATAAGCAGGACAAAGGAATAGCTGACTGAATAAAAATACTAAAAAATAAACAAAACATCAAAACTGAATATATATAAACATATGTGTACTAATTGCCATACAGAAAAGAGTTAATTTAGCCCACTGAATATCAAAAGGATCTTAGTGTCATCAAGGAGACTTGGCGCAAACTATATAACCCTAGTGTCATTCAAGGATACTAGGCAGATATATAGGGTTTTCTCCTAGTTTCATCAAGGAGACTAGGCAAAGAAAATACAACAAATCTTCTCTTAGTGTCAACAAGTAGACCAAACAAAGAAGATATAAACAATGTCTTCTCCTAGTGTCAACAAGAAGACTAGGTAAAGAAGACATAACTGAGAGGCAGCTTTAACATATACAATTATTATCTTTAATCAATCACTTTAATATTTTCACAAAGAATCTAAGGAGTCTCTATATTTTTTTAATATTTTATTTATGCATCAAAGATCTTATATGATATGCTCAAGAAGTTAAGGCACAAAAATACAATGAATGCGTAGCAATAATCATCAAACAGAAGCAAGGGACTTTACTAAACATGGTGATATCATTTGTTTTTAACTTAGCCATTCTAACTATTCCAAGTTACATAAGTTCATGATCACCATTTTCTCACTTTCGAGTGTAACTTAGAAACTCGTCCTTATAAGTTAAAAGGATTAGAACTGGTCAGGTTCTAATTAAATTCAATCAAAGGACGACTATAGTTTAAATCAATAAATTATACATCCTAGTTTTGTGAATTTAAATATTCTATCTAAGATCTGATCAAGATCTCCTAAACTATAGATTATGGATTAAACATCACGAGATTGGGCTTAATCACATAATCCAAAAAAACAAGACAAGATCTAGGTTTCATTCTAATGGTGATTTACTGATTATGGCAAATCTTATTAAGTAATCAAATTGAATAGGATGAATCTCCTATTCTAAATCTAAAGTTAAAAGACAAAATAATCAAAATAAGTTGCAAAATTCTATAAATTAATAAAACCAATATTTCATTCATTGAATAACCCTGTTATCTAATGAATGAAATCTAACCTAGGATCTAACCTTAATCTTAGTAATAACCCTAATGTGAGGTGTTGAATTTCCTAAGGAAAATACTTAGAAGAATTTTAGGGATTTTAACATAATAGCTAATTTTTCTTACTTAGATGATTCTAATGTAGTTATAATACTTGTCTTATTGACTTAGAAGATAATCTAGGAGTTAAAGGTGCTTAACCTAAATTTTGGGCAAAATGACTATTTTGCCTATACATAAGGGTCTAAAAAGTCAACTTTTAATTTAAGGCTCCAAATTAGGATTTCTTACTTGTCAAATGATTCCTTACTATTTAACATAGAGATAGATAGTAAGTATACCAAATTTGGATAAGAAATAGGTTATATAGGTCCAAACTAAGGTTTTTGATTTAAGGAGTATTTTAGTAAGTTGAACTTAATGAAATCTAAATTTTTATATAGTTTACTATTGGTTGATATTCAAGGACTCCATAGAGTCTAAGAACACTAAATTTTGAGATCTAATGATATATTTATAGCCATTTGAATTCCTAAGGGTAGATTTGGTAAATTTTCTAAGTTAAGAAGGGTCAAAAAGGCATAACTCTTTCATTTAGTATTCAAATTTAGCAAACTTAGTGGCTATAGCTTTCTTATATCACACTGAATATTTTGACTGGTGGTAGGCCCAAATTGGATTTCAATTGACCAAGTTATGACCTAATTATGGTTAGAGGTATTTTGGTCATTTTTGAATTTTTTAAAGCTTAAAACTTAAATAGTTTCTTAGATTATTGTAGATACTAAAATTTTAAGTTATCTAGCACTTTAAATTTATGAATTTGGAGTCCGGATGACAAAGTTATGATCAATTTAATTTTTTGGCCGCTGCGGCTCGCCGCGCGCCGTAGCGCGCTAGAGCGCACCGTAGCCACCAAAAACGTCATTTTTATGTGCTATGGTGCGCTACAATGGTCCCTATTCAAAATGGGGGCACTAGAGCGCACAGCAGAGGGCAAAAATGCCATTTTTGGCGCTATGGCGCGCTATAGCGGACTCGGATTTAAAACTTGAGGCGCTGCAGCGCGCTTGTAACAACCCAGGTTGTTACTTGGCTCAATTAAGACTAATTTAAGTCTTAATTAAGGTTCTAAGTCGCTAATTAAGTAATTTATAACTCATCTCTAAAACCTAGGTCAACTCAGAAGTCAATTGAGTCAAATCAAAAATTCTGGAAAATCCCAAACCCTAAAAAATTGACTTTTTATCTAGACCTCAAATTGAAAATCCAACTTTGCCATTGTGTTCAGAACACCCAAATTAACTATGGGTGAAATTTTGGAGGCATTTGGAAGTCGTTGGATTTTCGTCGAATAATTTAATAATATTTAAATACCTGAAAATTCAAATAAATAAATACTCATCGGATTGATAATCCGAGTGCGCCGTTGCGTTCCTCACCCTTTAATTAGCTAAAGGTAATTTATTGGAAATTTTCTGGATGCATTTGAGTGCTAAAATCAATATATGAAAAATACTAAATTAATAATTAATATTAAATATTAAATATTCAAAATTGACGGATTCCGTCAATTTAATTATGGCGCCGTTAAGAATTCTGAGCGCCGTTTCCTCTGTTCCGTTTAACTAAATGGAGTGCAACCTGTGCCGTTTGATCAAACAGAAGCCCGATCCAACGGCCACTGGATCTCTTCCTCGCGTAATGGAGCGGCGCGTGTCGTGAGGTTAGGGCACGCGGCAACAGTAGCTCCATGCGTGTCCTCCACCGCTCTGCTCGTAGTATTAAAATGTATGATTGATCACGATAGATCATCTGGAAGTTCTAGAGGGTTGGAATCGTGTTAATCAGAAGATCTTAATCAGCGCGAGATCGTCGGCTGTTCATCCATAGGTACTTCCCACTCCTTTTATGCCTTCATTTATATTTTATTGCATCACCTCTGTCATTATTCTTACATTCTTACCTCTGTTTAACTGATCGATCTTCGATCGATCGGGTCGCGCAAACCCTAGAGGCGATGGTCGAAGGAGGCGAATCGATCGAAAGATCTGATCCCTCAGATTCGATCTAATGAAGATCTGGCCCTCGAATCAAAGCAGTTAATTTAGACCGTTTGTTCTATTTGATTATGTTATTATCCATTTGATTTCAGAATTTAATTAAATTATAAATGCTTAAGTTAATAATAAAAAAAAAAGGTTAATCCGATCCTAAATTATACCATCTAACGGCTGTGATTCACCCACCGAGAACCGTCTGATCAGGTCCTTTTAGACCGGTTCAGACTGAACCAATGCGTCCGATTCATTAATTTCTGATCGGTCCAGCTGGTCTAGTCCATTCGTGCTGGCGCGTTCCCATTGGCCGGGCGCTTAGCGTGGGACCCACTGCTGATCAAACGCATCAGCCCGTCTCATTTGAGACAGGTGTGGGCCCCACTCCCTGTCCCGGCGACTCTCAAAGCGCCACGTGGCGTTGGTGGGGTCCATCCCTGCAGAAAAATGCAATTATAAATATAACAAAATTATTTAGTTATAAATAATAATATTAATAGTAATAATAACAGTTTATTTAAATTAATTATACAGAATTAATTAATTAAGTTGAATATAAACTTTAAATCTTAATAACTCTTAAAGTACTCATTTAAATTATGCAAATAAATATACCAAATTGATCAGAAAAATATAAGGAATTTATTGATGCCATTTAATTTACTATAGGATCAATATTTTGCAAAGTGACTTTTTAAGGTTTAATTAAGTTAAAATAAATGTCACAAAATTTTATTTAACCATAACTTTGCAATCATTGACCCAAACATATCTAATATAGGTCTTAAAGTGATCAGAAAACCCTAAGGATTAATTTGATAGTGTTCATCTTGCTGTTTGGATTAGTTTTTTCTTAATCACTTTTAGGACTTAACCCTAATTACCCTAATTAGACCTAGAACTTCAATTGACCATAACTTGGTCAATTGAGCTCCAAATTGGATGATCTAAATATCCATGTAGATCAGAAAAACCTAATTAACAGTAATCTGTAAAAATATTTTAGATCCAACAGTTAGATTTGCTAATCACTCCTAATTACCCTAAATATTGATTTGTAAATATTAGCAAATTTAGTAATCCAAATTGAGTAATTTAAGTTTCAGAGGATTCATAGAGTCATTTAAAATCTATTTGTAAGGTTAGATTAGTGTTTGAGTGATTAATTTTACTAATCACTCACTAATCACCCTAAACCCTATTTAGGTTATAACTTAGTCAAATTAGATCCAAATTGAGCCTACCATATGTTATTATGATCAGTGGACTATTTATAAACCATAGCCATTAATTTTGCTTAATTTGGACACTAATTGGCAAAGTAGGATTTTTGACCTATAATTAAGAATCCCTTAATTAACCTTAAACTCTAAATCTTGTATTGGCCATAACTTGGTCAATACTTATCAGAATTTAACAAATTTAGGTTCTATGGAAGGCTTAGACAGTAAAGAACAATAATTTGAAAGAAATTTAACTTTGACCTAGTTAAATTACTAATTTGCCCTTATGAGTCAAATTCACTAATTTGATCTCATATGGCTTAATAATCACCCAAAATTAATTTAGTTGCTGTCTAATCTTACATTAGACAGTAAGAAACACTTTCCAAAAGAAAATTTCAGAATTTAAGCCCTAGATCAAAACTTGATCTTTTGAACCCTTAAGTAAGGGCAAAATGGTCATTTTGCCCAAATTTAGGGTTTAGCCTTTAAAAGCCCTAATTTCAGTTTCTAATCACTAAAATCAGTAAATAGAATGATTTAGAACTAAAATTAATTAAATCCAAGTCTAAATTAGATTTTGATTAAAATCTCAAAATTTGCTCCTTAAGAAAAATTTCCTAAGTCTTAAGTGAGTGATTTCTCCTTCTTTAATCATTCTTAGACCTTTCCTTAAGTCTTTATAATATTAGTTAGGATGTGTGTCTTGAGAGTTACTCTTAGTAATTAAGAGCCTTATTTCCTAAGATTAGGAATAGATCTTAAGTTAGAATTCATCTATTGAGTAAATTGTGTTACTCAATTAGATGAAATATTGAGTTTACTAGTTTCTAGATTTTCTCAGTTTATTAAATGATTATTTGATCTTTAAACCTTAGAATTAAGGATAGAGATCTATCATAATGAATTTATTTATCATTAGGACTTGCCTTAACTTAATCTGTGAGATTTGGGTTATAAACCTTAGATCTATAGTTATACCTTTGGATTAAGTGATTAGACCCCATCATTTGGAGTCTAATTCTTAATCTTTTCATCTTGATTTGGCTAATCAAGATGAGTATTTGGGGTAAATTAAATTACAAAATTAGGTCGATGATTTATTCATTTTAACCAAATAGTCATCTTTTGATTAAGTTATAATTAGGACTTGGCCAGTCCTAATTATCTTCAACTAGTAGGATTCGTGATTCTAAGTTACAGAATATGTAAGAATTGATTATCCTGAAACTTATGTAACTTAGAGTAGATAGAACGAATAAAGTAGATAACAACGGATATCACCTATGTTTTAGATAGAGTTTCTTGCTCATTTTGATTTTTGATGCTTCGCATTCCTTGATTTTGAGCCTTATACTTTGAACATGTATTATGTACTTAAGATATTTGATAAATATCTTATGTCAATTTTGAACATTCATAAGCAGCATTATGTTTTCGTTTCATAAGTGGTTTGTAAGGTGTAGCTTGATTAGTATACCTCTTCGATCAACCCGTTCGGGTCGGCAACCTTTCGAGGGTTTAATGTCCGACAGTCTATGGCCATGCCTAGTCCGAGTGATAGAATGGATAGACTCTTGCCATACTGACTATAGAGTCAGGATTCTAATATGGTTATACTAATTCAAGTACACTTATATTCAGTTCTGTCTTAGCTCATCAGGCTAAGATTTGCTGAGTATGTTTTTAGTTTGAGTGACTTAGATGATCATTGCAGTTTTCATTTTTAGTTACTGTTTTACTTGCATATTCTACATTGTAGCACTGTTTTACTTACATCTTTCCTGCACGTGTATTTATATATGATGCTAGTTTTACTTACTGTTTTCAAATGCTCACATAGGATGTTAGTTGTTTTCAGTTTTAGACTGTTCGATTTCTGTATGTTACTTAGCATAATCTGTTGATCATAAGCATGTTTAGGTTGTATTTTCTTTACAGTTTTGTTTAGTCTTTCTTTTCTTACCTGTCTTTGTTGCAGTTGCTTGGAGAAGGTATGTATTACTTCTTATTTGTTTAGTTATAAACTGTTTGTTTATAACTTATTACTGTTCTTTTTGTACGCTTTCTGCACCTATTTTGCTCAGTTCCGGTTTATGGTGATATTCAAGTAACTTAATAAATTGTTTGCCCTAAAATATGCTTAAACAATAGTCTAACCAGTTTTTCTTTTGTTGGCTTGGGCCCTACCATTATGAAACTGATAATGGTAGGTTCTAAGTTTATTGGAGCAGTTGATCCAGTGGAGAGCTTGCCATTGGAGGAGGAGCCCGTTCCTGAAGACTCTTAGTCTTAGTTTCTTTTCTGCTTTGTGAGGATTGAGAGTTTTCTTTTTCATTTCTCTTAAACTTATTAAATGTTGTAATAATACAGGTTAACATTCTCTTTTCAGCACTTTACTTATTCTGTATTGTTGTATTTATACTGTATGGATGGATGTTATATTTAAATTGCTTCTGCACTATGAGATCATGTATAATCATTTAGTGATGGTATTTTGGGATGAATGGCAAAGTCCTTATTTAAGTTGGATTAGAATATGTGTCTAATCCAATTCTAAGTGGGGACCTTGTCATTTGGTGACCCCTCCACCGTAATCATATTAACTTAAGGGTTAACAGGATCACGGTGGGGCAGGGCCGCCACAGCGCTGGAGCGGATTTTGCACTGCAGCGCGCTGTAGCGGACCCAAAATTGCAACTCGGGGCGCTGCAGCTCCTGTAGCATTAGACAGTGATTTTGCCTGAGCGTAAACAGTGATGGGTCAACTTTCAAGCTCAATTACTCTCAACTTAGATAACTTCACATGCGGTGCCATATACTGCTGGAAAGCTCTTTCTGAGACCTTTCCATTGGTATCCAAAACAACCCCAAAAGATTAAGTTAACAATACAAACAGTGGGTTTAAACGACTGGGTATGTAGAATGGAGGAAAAACATGATAGCTTTATCTTCCTAAAATCACAACCTTAATGAGCTCTAATGAACTCCATAGCTTAAATATAGATTTCTAAGGATGCAAATTAAGCATAATAGTGAAATGGAGTAGCCATTGAATACATTCAATGGGGGAAAGGAAGTACCTTAGTGTTGATAATAGCAGATTTTTTAGGAGAGGCTTGAGAGCTTGAGAGATCCTTTCTTCTTCTCCTTCAGCTACTAGCAAAAAGAGGAATGGGCTAAAGCTTTCTCCAACCGCAGGTACAGCAAGAATGTGAAGTAGAGTGAGAGCTTCAGCTAGGCAAAGGAGGAAGAAGAGAAGCTGAAGTTGTATTTTAAGGAAGATTAGGGGGGGACAAGGCTCCATTAAGAGCGTTTCCATCAGCATGGATGGGACGATGATGGCAGAATTTCACTTGAGTGCATGGGATGGGAGGAAGCTGCTAGGAAGGAAGGGGGAGACAACAGCTTTGAAGAGGAGAAAAGAGGAAAATAAAATATTTTGATTGATTTAAAAAATAAATTCTAAAAATAAAGATAAATTCAGATTTTATAAATATGTTCTGAAAAATCTCAAAAATTCACCCCAAACTAATTTGGGGGTGAGGAATGAAATAATGAAATCGTATTTTGATTTCGATAATGATTTATTTTTCTTATTTTTTTTTCTAATTAATTTAAATAAATTAAAATATTCGAGAAAATTAAACTTTCTCCGAAAAATCCCAAAATTTCACCCTTGGCTAATTTGAGAGTGAGGATCGCAATGGTGAAGTCAAATTTTAATTTCGACGAGTATTTAATTTTTCTATTTTTCTGGATATTTAAATATTATTAAAATATTCGTCGAAATTTCGACGTCTTCCGATTGACTTGAAAACATCACCCCTAGCTAATTTTGGGGCAATGAGCGCAATGGCGAAGTCCGATTTTTGACCGGAGGTCAACTTAAATCGATCAAATTTCAGGGTTTCTGAATTTTCCAAAAAATCAGGATTTGATCTATTTGACTCTTGATTTGGATTAGATCTTAGTGGATGACTCCTAATGACTTGATTAACACTTAGGATCAAGATTAGGATGGAGATTAGTCTTAATTGACAATGATAATAACTTGGGTTGTTACACTTGTGCAGCCAAAATTCTTCTTTTGATGAGACTAATTTTCTCATTCATTTTTGTTACTAGCTCAGATCCATAAAGTTGCACGTCTCCTACTTCTGTCCATGCCAGTGGGGTGTTACACTTCTTACCGTACAACACCTCATAAGGTGTCATGCCTATGTTGAATTTGTGACTATTATTGTAAGCAAATTTCACAAGGGGGAGGTGCTCCTCCCAATTTCAATCAAAGTCTAATAGGCATAAATGTATAGTGTGGAATCTCAATATCATCTCACTGTCAATTTGATTAGTACTAATTTTCTAATTCTTAACCTCATTCATATAGCTCGGCTTATGATTTACATCATATACTTTTTCTTAAATTTTTTTCAACAAAAGATTTGTAATTGAGCTTATGAAATTAAGTTTTAAATATTGAAGTACTAAATTTATTATTTTATTTATATACAGACTCCCCATCTCTTATAGAAAACAGATCGTACCTTAGGAATCAACCAAGCGCAGAAGGGAATCAAGCGAAGTAGGTGACCGTGCAAAGGAACTGATGCCAAACACTGAGACGTTCGAGATTGTCTCCGATTCTATCGAGGACTTCCGTCAGCTTTTGCGTCTCTATAGTAGGCTTCAAGAATCACTCTCTGGGTTGAAGTTGGACAATATTATTTTTCTAGGGTTTGGAAGGGTCCTAATTGAGCTTAAAATATCATTAAGAGATCTATGGTTCAAATTCTAAATTTGATCTTATATTATTATTCTTCAAATTTTTGTGAGTGAAATGGATTATTTAAATATCCAATTTAGATATCAAATGATCAAATTATGATAGAAATAGAAATTTGATGAATTATTCAACATAATTGATCATTTGAAACTATAGTTAGTTAAAATATTTTTCTCCTAATCATGGTGGATGAAATGATATTCATAATTACATAATTTGATTTAACGCTTCCATGTATTATATAATGATTTAAAGTTTTATCACTTAAAGAAAGTTACCTCTTTAAGCATTGAATAAACTTACATTAAGTTTAATTAAGCCAGTAGTACAAAGAATTTAATTAAAATTTCTAATATTATTTCAATACATCTAAGAGATTTAACTATCATGGTAATATATAGGATTTGTAAAATTTAAATTATAGAAATGGAATTATTAAATAGACGATAATTGATAATTTCATTAAATATTATATGAAACTAAAAAAAATCATTAAGCTTAAGTTATCTTTTTGTTTATTTCCCTCTAAAACCCATTTGGTCCACTTAATGATTCTCATAAAAGGGAAAACATTGACACTATATGATTATTTAAT
The DNA here is from genome assembly GCA_016760335.1 of Gastrodia elata. Classification (NCBI taxonomy): domain Eukaryota; kingdom Viridiplantae; phylum Streptophyta; class Magnoliopsida; order Asparagales; family Orchidaceae; genus Gastrodia; species Gastrodia elata. Next base: position 5,118,513 of record CM028672.1, on the reverse strand, counting down.
GAGTCGTATGTTTCGGCCCATTAATAATCTCTTCTGATCGAATGAAAACAAAAATTACAGAGATCAGAAGTATATCACTTCGAACTCGCCTGGAAGGATATGGAATTGAACATGAAATATCAAATCAAACATTACAGGTTCCTCAAACCGACTTAATAGGGGAATTAGCAAATGAAGTTCGAGTGTTTAGCAGGTAAAGAAAAAGAAAATATAGTAATAATATTTATCTCCACCATTCTTGTCGGCCACAAAATAGGGTTCACATTCATAGCTCTCTCTCTGAATCTCTATAGAACTTTACAGACTCAATCTACTTCATAGATGTTAAAATTTTAGATCACATATCATTTTACATGTTTAATAAAATTATTTAGTTAGAGAGCAATGAATAATATATTAAGAAGGTTCTCGAAAATCTTCACTAATCGGGAAGAACATAGAAATGGAGAGACTAGATCAACAGAAGTATCTTCTTTGCCTTTATGTTGAGATTTAAGGCATAAAACAGTTTTCTTTCGATGGCTCCTTTAGCTTTCCTTTTTGCTCCCAGCATCTTTCTAAGCTCAGAAGTGCTATTAGCCCCCGATTGAGCAAAATGCTAGGGATAGGGATGGAGTAGGAGGTTAATGCCTCGGCAGAGACAACTGGAGGATAAGGACAGTCCTCCTCCAGTGCTGGGCGATCGTGCTTGAGCATGATGTATAGGGTTTAATCTGGTCCGTTGAATTTGGTTTCCAATTCAACAGTCAGATCCATTAGATTGAATTCAGGCCATTAGATCATTTTCAATTAGGATCCATGGCTCAGAATGCAAGTATTCGCCGCACGATGTTTGTCCAGCTGCAGTCGATCTACGTGGAAGTGGATTAATGCCGTTTGGAAATTATTTATTATTTATATTAATTTAATTTATAATATTTAATTAATATATATTACCATTTTATCTCTTTAATTTAAACACTTAATCGCACTCTGAAAATTCCTAAATTTTCACCCATACCTATTTAAGGGGTGATGAACTTAAAAATATTATCATATTTTTAATCGGAGGTATATTTAATTTACTTAATTTTTTAAGTATTTAAATATTATTAAAATATTTGCAAAATTTTTGACGACTTCCAAACACTTCCAAAATACCACTATTAGCTAATTTGGGTGTGGCGAATCCAATGGTAGACTCCGTTTTTGATTTTAAGGTCTAAATAAATTAGGTATTTTCAGAATTATCATTAAATTAAGAAATATTGGAAATTATCAAATGGTCTCCAAATTACATGAAATTTGAGGTAGAGACTCCTAACACTATTATAAGAGTAAAGGAAAAGGTTTGGAGTCAATTAGGTCACTAATTAATGGGTAACAATATTAAAGTTGTTACAAATATAATTAATGATGTTCAAAGTATTTAGAGTTTTCTTTAATATGTGTTCAACTTGGACATTTTTGTTGTAAATGCCAAGTCAAGATGATGCTGAAGAACCTGAATAACATTAAAAATTAATAGCCGCACTTTTACTTTTCTTATTATATTCTAAATAAATAAGAAATGACTACTCTTGCAATTGCTACTTTATTTGAATAAGTAATGTTTTTCTTATGTTTCAAATTATTTGAGCAATGATTTGTAATTTTATATTATTATTCTAAATCCCGACTATAATTCTCGGCAAATTTCGGATGCCGTCGCTATAATCCCCGTGCCATCGCTAGGAATCAGGATCGTGGGACATCATAATTTTCCTAAATTTAATTATCTATTTTGTAAATTTGTATCCTTACTTTGTGTCACCATAATTTTTGTTTTACTCATAGTTAGTTACTGTAATTTTACACCCATATTCTCCTATGTATTATTAAAGGATCACTAGAAAACAATACTTTAGTTATGCCTTTAAAGTGTTCAATATTACTCCAAAGTCAGAGAAAATCTCTATTTCTAATTAGAAATTTTTTTGGAAATTTTTTCAATTTTTTGTCAGCTTTGGAGAGGTATAAGTTTTCAACCACTAAGATTTAGGTGCTGTAACTTTGCATGTTTATTCTTCTATATATAGAAACTATTTCACGGAAGACATTACAGGTACATTTGGACTTTAAGATCATCTTTTAGGCACTCAACTTTCAGCAACACCCTATTTAAATCTAGAAAATACTTTTGACAAATTTTAGAAATTTTTATACCATACTTGTGATGTTATAACTTTTAATCTAGCTATTGAATTTTGCTGGAATTTTGCATGCTTGCCCCTTATTATATTAGGAATAAATTTAATGTTGAGCATAAAACCTAGTTTTATCATTTAAGTCTTCACATTCATGTTCAAAATTTAGAAAATAATGTGACGATTTTTAAAAAATCTTAGAAATAACCAACATTTTCGACTGCGGTAATTCAAGCTCGATACTAAAACATATAAATATCTTTGTAGCCCAATTTAGGGCATCCAAATGAAATTCCTAATTGTTTTGGTGTGTGAGGTCTTGGAGGCTGTAAAAAAATCATGTATTATTCTATCTGTATAATGAAATTTTTTCTTCTCTCTCCATGTGGTAATCAGTGTTTATACCGAACCGTATAAATCCTTACGTTGTGATTGTGCTTAGATTGCTTGTACGATTTTATCTTATTTTGTTTTTCGATCCTGTCATATTCAACCACCTAGAAGAAAATGAGGACCTCCAATAGATCAATTAGCAACACATCTCATCCAAACAAATTTTACCTTTCCTACTCTAGGCCAATAAGAAACAATTGGAGATGATAAAATGAAAATTTAAGGTCTTGAAATGAAGAGAAATGTCTTAGGATTATAAGTGTGTTAGCCAAGCTAATTAAATTTAAAATCTCTTAATGACTATGGGATTAATTAGGAAAATAATTATTTCAATTAATATTTAATTGTTGTATTGGAATGATAATGAAGTTCACAATTTCATAAAAAAGAAGAAGAGAGAATTAAAAGCACAATTGGATGGTTGATGCATTTATGGGCAATCCAACGAAGGCAATTCAAAAGTTTAGATATTCATTTAAATGTTAATTTACAGTTTTAATTAAATAAAAGACTTATTAAATTAAATTAGTTAGTAAAAATATTTTTTTTTTATTATTTATAAGTATACTTAAAAATTAATAAAAATGTATCAAATAGTGGAGAAAATACAAAGAATTTAAAAATATATTCTTTTTTAATTTGGATGTAATATTTTATTTTATATGATTTTTTAAATTTTATAAAATTATTATATTGCTTTAAGAAATAAAAATTTTAAGAGAAGATATTTAAAGAGAAATACTATTTAGATTTTCTCGAGTGGTACCTAAAAAAATTCATCTAATGGGATTTGAATATTATTTGTATTATTTTAATGTAAATAAATAAACACTAATGAAATGATGTCCAAATTCAATTGGATGAGTTTTTGGGTGCCACGTCGACAAATTCAAATAGCATTTCTCGTATTTAAATATAATCTTAATTTATTTATTTGCATTTCTAAGAATTTAAAAATTTTCCCAAAGGTGATGTTATACCATGCACATACATGTATAAAAAATATGATAAATAATGCAAATTAGATAAACATGAATACACACATAACCTAAAATATTATTTTACTAGATTTATATATATATATATATATATATATATATATATATATATATATATATATATATATATATATGTATTAACATACATAAACATACACATACTTTACATAAGACTAGTTTATTTATAATCTATATTTTTGTTGGTGATCATTTTTTATATTTATTTTAATAAAAAGATGCATATTATTTTATTTTAAATAAATTTATAATAATTAAAAGAATATATAAATATTATTTAGATCTGTTAATATGACACTTAAAAAATTCATCAATAAGATTTATATATTATTTTATTAGTGTTTATCTATTTATATTAAAATAATACAAATATTATTTTTAAAAATTATATTGAAATAATATTCAAATTTTATTAGATAAATTTTTTTAAATACCAAATTTAAATAGCATTCTATTATTTGACACAGTATCTTTTTTTGAATGTAGTGTTGGAAATATCTTTTCTGTTTTCGAATAGGGGTTGAAAGAATTTAAGCCATTAGTTTCTCAGAACTCAAATAACACACTATATTATCTTCAAATAAAATGAAATTTGCTTAAATTTTATTGAAGGAATTTTTAACGCACACGTTTTATATTAAAGTACGCGGACGGAAGCGTGGACGATAGAAACAGGCGCGGCCATGCGAAACATGGCTAAGAAGAAAGAAGGGTGAGAGGGTCGCCAAGAAAGGGCTTGAGCCAAAGCGCGAAGGCGATCTTGAGAACATAGCAAGGGGCTTTTCTCTGGAGACATCTAGGGTTTTCTCTCTTTCTGGTAAACATCGAAATTTGGATGTGTTCATTATTGCTGTAGGATTGTGCTGGGGGAGCATCAAATTTGGATAATTCCTTCGATTTGTTCATGTGGTTTTGGTTTTTATGGGGTTTTTATTGGTGTACGAGCGGGTGGGGTAGGGATCCGTTGAAAGTTTGTTTTTCACGACCTTCTTTCTATTCGAATTGCATTAATTCAATTATTGGATGCGTGCTGACGTCTTGTTCTATGCTTTATTGATGTGATTTTGTGCGCATTGTCTGTTGGGAACTTATTTATTTCAATTTTATCATCGAAATTTTGTCTAGTACGTGCATATTAGGGTTCTTCGGGAAACTGAAATATGTAAAGAAGGGAACTGATTAATGCCATTGCTTATGCTATTTACTCGTATTAGTGCATGTGATTAATGTCATTGCTTATATTTATTTAGGAGTATGGTGTATGTTCATTTTAAAGGAATTTTTTGTTTCCAATGCTGGTATTAGGGCTTTTGTGATCTCGTTAATTCTATTATGTAATATGAACGTTGTTCTTATTCATTTGTACCTTTTTTTATAGGAGAAAAGGGTATAAACGGATAGAAAGAACGTGCATGTTATTATCCATTGACAAGCAGGTGCTCTGGCTATTTCAATCAAATGCCAACACATCTCTGATCACTTTTCATATAATTACTTTTTGGTTCATCCACAATGTTGACTGCACTTGTTCTAGAAGAAGACATTTCATATAAGCTTTTGATTTTCTATGTTAATAAAATACAACTTTTTGTTACCATTTTTTGAATTCAGTGTTCTTTTGCTTTAATATATATTGGGATTGTATTCAACTTGCTTATTTATGGTTTTATAATTCTTATGATTTTGTTGTTTTGTGAATTTTGGTGTGAAGCAAGGAATGATCTTGTAAAGCGATGGGGTTATATTTGAGTTAAGTATGAAGTAGTTATTTATGATCAAGGAAACTGAATGGACTGAGCTCAAAATTATCCTCATTCAAGATATGTTCTGTTGTCTTCAGGTTAGTGATTAACTAGGGATGCTTTATTGAATTGCATATCTTTCTCCAGGATGCATTATTATACTTCGTTTCTAATTTCTGTACTCTTGGTGAAGTTGGGGCACCTCTTCTTTTGAATCTTCAATTTTCTTCGTTTTTGTTGAAATAGGATTTGTTTCAGAAGAAGGTATAAGTAGTTTTTTTCGTTTTTGTTGAAATAGGATTCATTTCAGAAGAAGGTATAAGTAGTTAAATAACATTTATGTCATTTCAATGAGGCAATAAATACTAATTCCTTGTAAATAATTTCATTCTAACAAATAATTTAAGATTGCTGTTTTCTGAATAATGTTGTTATTAAAATCATGCTCTCAGTTCTTTGATATTTAGGCAACTTTATTGTTGCTTGTTTTTTTTTTTCAAGATTTTGGTGTAAATAAATCAATGCACTCTATTTACTTTATGTTGGTTTATGTGATTTTTCAAGATTTTGATGTAAAGTAAATGTTATTTTAATTTTTTGGTTGGATGTGTTTATGTGATTTTAAATATTTAAAAATTTATAAGAAAGCTATTAAGATTTGCCAGCGAACATAAGAATGGGCTTAACTCTTACTTTTTCCTGTATTGCATTAGTATTGAAATTTAAATGGTTGGCCCTAATACATTAATTTAAACTTCGTTCCTTGATAAAATTTTCTTTTTGTGTACCCTTTAAAAAGTGGTATTGGAGCTTATGGTTTGATTAGGGTCAAATAGTTCATGCTTTTTGTAGCTCATTCGTTTTGTCAACTATTATTATGGTTGAGTAGCTCATTCGTTTTGGTCAACTATTATTATGGTTGAGTAGAGTTCAGGTTACATAGTACCACTAAGTAGTTGAGTGTGCTCTTCATGAATGGTTCTAGATGATCTTGAAATGCTTCATCTGATTGGGGAGTGATGGACATCATGGAGAGCTTTTACGTGAGGTAAAATTGTTAATGGATATAAGTGTTGTTTTAGCCTGATATCGAATTGTTGAAAATATGTTTTTGTAGAGATATTAAATGGATCGTTTTTACCGAGTCTAAGTTTTGAGGTGAAAACAGATTTACTGTTGATGTATTCAAGTCAATTTCTGTCATGTAGAGATCTTAAACTTAATCACCAACCATAGTAGAAACAAAATAAATTTTTAGAAAATGTAGAAGTTCATTTGATATATACTAGCGCAATAACTGGAGAAATAGAAATCAATCAACTTGACTAAAGAAAATTAGAATATTTTGATTAACTTATTGGTGCCTAGTAAAAAGACAAGATTAATGATTAGACATGCAATACTTGCCATATTCAGCATAAAAATTAAGTATCCAGTCAAATAACACTAAATAGGCTGCAAGCAATGGAATTATTAAATAGAATGCTTAAATTAAACTCTAAATATCTAAAATCTATACAAAATTTAAATAATATAGAGAGAACTATATATTGACGGAAGATTTTTTTTTAAATCTGAGAATTTGTAGGAATGCTTGTACGCAGCTGTGACTATTTTTCTAGTGACCGAACATGAGGGCTTTAAAGGTTTTGGAACCGAAGGATCTCAATATTTTTCATTTTACAGCTTGCAACTTTTCTTAGCCACCAGGTTTTGCATTTAGGCAATGAATTTAGGGAAGTGGGTAAGGACACTTATGCAAGGAAGTGGCATTTTAGAGAGTAGATGCACAGCTGAGTAGACCACTTTTAGAATGCTTTTTCATTTATTCTTTAATTTTATTTGATAGGTAGTACAGCCAATTTCTGTAACTTTTTGAGTTAGTTCACAATATCAGGATATAAAGGATTTGAAATTGCGATTCTTGATCGTTTCATGTTTATCCATCAATGAAAGCAACCCTGTCAGTTGTTTCACGCTGTACTGACTTTTCCTGCTAATTTGGACGCTTCCTTGCTGTGGGCAGATTTACTTATTTGTTGATTTTGACTAATTTCTTGCTAGACAGCAATTCAACTCATTTTATCCTCATATTTGAAGCAATCATTCCATTGAAAAGAAAGTAAAGACTGGTATTTTTTGACTCTAGATTGCAATTTAGCATACAGTTGTTTTTTTCTTTTTATTTGGTCTAATGGTTAGCAGAAGTACACAAGCGAAAGCTGCAACATAGGCAGCAAATAACATAAAAAACTCAACGGGGAACACGCTCCAGGTGATGCTACAGTTTCCCAAACAAGATGATTAACGACAGAGTACACGTTTTTTTTGCACTGCGTTTTTTTTTTGAACAGCATCAGATGTTAATGGTAGAGAGGAAAGTATCTAAGTACAGGAAAATATTTGAGATAGCTACAGTTCCTGTAATAAGGACAGTAGCGCATGTGCTACAGACCAAATGGAGTTCATTTTTGGGCACTGCGTTTATTTTGAACAATTACTAATTCTTTGATAAAGGGCCTATTATTAAATCTCATTATCCCATTAAAACATCAAAACAAACTTCACAAATGTCCAAGCTTTCTCGAATGAATAGCTTTATCTTCAAATAAAAAGCTTATTAATAATAAATTTTAAGATAACAATAGAAAAATGTATTATTATACAGAATTAAAATTTTAATGCAAATTAATCCAAAATAGATTTAGAACTAGTATTTTATTGTACTTCGACTTTCAGTTCATTGATCTAGTAGATTTCCTATTTATTGATCTTAATGATGAAGTCTGTCATTGATGGTTCATTTTTATCAGTGAAATCTTGCTACTTATTCTTGAATCTTAATAATGATATGAAAATCGTTATATTGTTATCAAATGCGGAGAGTTCAATGGTCTTCAGATTCTTTCTATCTACTACCTAAAGCATCTCCATGTTCAAGTTGATAAATAATCTCCAATCCACATTAATATTTTAAACTCCTTATGTCTGTTTGGCTTCATTTTTTTTTTCTTGTTCTTTGACATGTATCTTCTGTAATCTTTTGTTGGTAGTTTCCAGTTGAGCAATAATGGATTTAAGGTACTTGAGCATTATCACATACAGTAGCTAAGTTTTCCTCTTTACCATGATCCGAACATTACTAATACATTTTTTATTTTGAGTAAATCATTATCAGACAGCGATTCAGCTTACTGTTTTTGGTGATCTGATAGCAAGCAACTCTGAGGCTGAACTGATCATATTGCTCAGCTTGGCAAAGACATGGTTTGAAAAAGTACTGCTGCACGGCCATTTTCTTTTTTCAGATCTGTTAGTATGGGAGTGGGTTAATCATGCAAATAGCTGTGGATTCATTACGTTGTTGAATTCAAGGGCCTTAGAAAAGTTCTGATGGTATCTTTATGTATTTACTTGGATAGAAGATATAAACTATGATTTCAAGGCTATTTAATGGCGTTTGTGAGTTATTTTGGAGGGAGAAAAGAGAACATGTATAATATGAGAGAAGTTGTAGTGTCTATGTAATACACTGTTAATGTTGTTATGGATGTCAGATATTGAAGCTCTGGTCAAAATGGTTTGGCCAAGTGTGAGGGCAGGGCACCAAGGCGATTTGAGTTCATCCATGATAACATATGTGCTTTACACAACTTCCAACCCATTTTTACTAATGAATTGACAGTCAATACAATTCAAGGTTTATCATTGATCAAACAAATTAGGCCAAAGTATGTGTCATGTATTATGACGTACACAAGTAGACCTGGTCATATTGGGTGGGAGCTCACAGACCCGCTCCTTAGATGGGCAAGCTTGTGATGACCCATGTTAGGTTGGTAACAACCAATCTAACATCGGTTACATCTTCCCGCAGGATCATATTGGCAGTTAGGTAAAATAGCAATTAAACAAACATCCAAAGCCATTCAAACATAAGAAATATCATTCATTCAATTTAAAGCATATAATATCCAAAAATTTATTACATGAAATTCATTATACATCAAATTATTAATCCTGGAAGGGGTAGTTATTTTCTCGCGCTATGCCTTTAGATTATATCAACCGCCTCCAACTGTAGCTGATCTGGCATTATAAAAATAATGTCTTAGTGCACATTCTAAATACAAAGGATATTAAAGATATACTTAAAGCAGAGCGGGAAGCAAAAATGATGATGACAATTACAGGAAAATAGTGTGTTTCAAATACAAGATAAATATATTTCCTGCAAAATAAATGTTCTTCTAACATGCCAAGTTTTTCAAAAGGAAAAGCAATAATATAGCGTAAAATTCATGTTCATGTTTATGACTTGATATTATGAAGCAATGTTAGTTGTTCTGTTGGGCAAGACCAGAACCATGAGGTTGGGTTCATAAAAATGCAATTAAGCATGTCCTTCACCTGGTCCCCATTAAAGGTTCCAGATGGCACCTTCACCTGGGCCTCTCTCAAGGCTCCAGATGGTATCCTTCACCTGGGCCCCCGTTAAAAGTTTTAGATGGCACCTTCATCTGGGCCTCTCTCAAGGCTCCAGATGGTATCCTTCACCTGGGCCCCCGTTAAAGGCTTCAGATGGAATCATATATGCAATTAAGCATGACCTTCATCTAGGCCCCCTCAAAAGCTCCAGATGGCACCCTTATGACTCCTGATGGACTAGCCCCGTCCCTAACTTAATTTAACCTCCGTATCGGAACCCTTTGCAACATTCACAATATACATAAACATCTTTTTATCTCTCTAGCAGTAAGAGTAAAACGCAACAATATAAAACAGGTTCAAGGCGATGCTTAAGCAGCAAAAAAAATAGAAAGCATAGAAAAGCATAAAAGTAATATCCAGTGTACTTTTCGTGTTTGACTTAACTAGATGAATCACTCACAACTTGATGTGTCTGCAAAAATTATAATTGAGATTTTATTAATCTATGAAATTATCTATTTACAAGATTTAGAACTAGTATTCGTGTTCCCTAGTTTACCTTTAGATGGTTACTTAGATCTAAATCTTATAAGAGTAGATTATGCAATGAGAATGTCTAATTCATAACTCTTATTTATTATATTTAAACTAAAATTGTCCTTTATTAAACTTTAAGAACCTAGGCAACCTTATCTGAAAGATTCATATTACAGAGTTGGAGAAAAGAAAAGTCTAATTGAATTGTTAATATTTCTACTAAACCCTTCTTTTATCAACACCGAACCCATCTATTATGTTAGGGCAGAACAACATGCTTCATTCAAGCAAGGTTTCAAAACCTCTTGAGTTATTATTTATGATCTAATTTGGTATAAACTCAAGGCTTAATGTTCATTAAAGTATAAGTTAGGATAAGAGGTTGATAATATTCATATTTGATTAAAATTATAACTTACTACATAATTTATCAAATAGCTGATTTGGACTGATTAGAGGTCTTTGTAATGTTGGCTAGTAAGATCTAATTATAGTACTGCAATATTATTATTAATCATTTTAATACTTCATAAAGCAAAATAATCAAAAACTTAGTCTTAGGTTAAGTGATTAAATATGACTAATTGTTGATAATTCTTAAGTTCAAATCATTATAATATTAAAACTATTTTTTAATGATATCAAAATAAGTTATTTAATCTATTTATAACAATTATTTGTTATTATTATCATTATTATTATTATTATTATTATTATTGTTATTATTATTATATATATACATATACATATGTAAATATATATATATACATATATATAGTTATATATGTATATGCATTTATACATATATATATATATATACATTTATACATATATATATATATACATTTATATATATATATATATGTATTTCTATATATAGTCGTATACATTTTCTTTTCCTAAGAGATTCGGTCGATAGAGGGATTACCTTGCGTCGAGCACGTAATCGGGCGAGCAGAGCTTCGATCGATCGGCACGGAGAAGAGGCGGAAGGAGTCGGCTCGGCGTCGATTGAAGGTCGTCGTACGCACGCAGACGTCGAGCGCTACGAACCTCTGACGTTTATCGGCGTCGAGCAAAAAGGGAATCGCGTCTCCCGGCTCTTTGATCGGCCGCCAGGTATGTCCTAGTTGCCGCTGTTTCTTCTGTGAGGTCTTGCTCACCGAGAGGAAGAAGCGAGAGGGATCGAGGGTGGTGAGAGCCTTTCGGCTCCTTCCGATTAAATAGGACGTGCGTATGTAACACACGTCCGATTTATTCGGGCTCGAGCAGAAAGTTACGAAAATTTCCCTTAATAACTCTACGCATACCTTTCTATTTAGCCGAGTTTTATTGGTTTACCCGTTTCAAATAGGTACAGCTGTTTCATGCCTTACATATGAGTTTAAATGAGGAAGTTATGTTTTGCTAAATTTAAATATGCGTTAATGACGGTTCTAAATTTCAATTTCAATTTTAAATGGACTTTAAAACTTTCTAAATTAAGAATTGAACTGAAAATTTAAATTTTAGCAGGGTTTTAACGAAAAACTGACATTTGCAGGAGGATTCAACGAATCGGGAATTCAATGTTTGCCTTATTAATGACCTAGGGTCATTACAGGGCTTGGTTGTAAATTTAAGCTTGACTAGCTCTAACCTACAATTCTATTCTACTCTACGAGAATTGAGCTTTGGGCGTGTTTAACTCCCCCTTTAGGTCATTTGATTGATCTTCGCTCTACTGCATATCGAACATTAAGGATATCACAATGACCTAATTTAAAAAAAACACAAAATTATTTTATGATTCAGGATGCATACTATAATGCATGGAATAATTGCATTCAGGTGATAGAGTTTGAAGAATCCAAAATTCATTTGCTGCTAATTTGGTTAACTATACTTTTTTTTACAAAATCAAAACAACAAATTAAAATGAATGACAATAAAATCACAGCCAAATTCTGATACATTGAACACAAATTAGGGACATGTTTAAAAAAAGCAAACAATGAAATTTTAATTTCAATAGACTTAATTTTCAGTGTAATTATGCTAACAAAGTTTAAGGGGTAAATATAAATAAGTCAAAGGAATAGTTGTCATAGTAACAAGAAAATCCATGTCATGTATGTACATGGAGGGCATTATTTCCTTGAAACTTATAAAAATAATATCAGACAATATGATCAATAATGGCTGGACTTTCTTGATTTTATTAACTGGATGATGATGATATGCTTTAAGATTTGGAACACCAGGATCAAGCTGCTTGGATGAATCTATTCAATAGGATGTCCAACAATTTTCAATGGTATTGATCCTTTTTTATCCTCCACGAAATAATTGTTGCATTTGAACAACATTCGAAGAACTCATCGCATTCAATGAGCCTCACAAGATTGAAATTAAGTGATATTTTTATTCAATTTAAAGATGATTTGATATGACTTTAGACTTTCAAATAGAAAATATGCTCTAAGCTTTAGCTAATATAAATATTGATAAAGTTGTTAATATTGTTGGTTATTGAAAAGTTAAAATGTACTTAAACTAACTATACTTATCAAATTGTTTGGTTCATACTGTGTTCTTAAACATGAATGATTTTATTAGTATATAAAGTTTAATAATCAATTTAATATAATTAGTCACATTAATAGCAATAATTAATCTCAGGCAAGTATTTTGAATTGATTTATGAACACACTACTATTGAAGTTAATTGTGATCATTAGTTTAAATATAGTAATGAAAATTTTTAACTAGAAAATTAATATTTTAATATATTAATATTTTTTTTGAAAAATTATTAAAATTTTACTTTTTAAATTAGGATTGATTTAGGAGATAACATACTAATTTGAAATAATTTTGCTTTATAGTTACCCACTTCTTACATAATAGCTGCTATCATATATGCTTTTAATTATTACTGTTATTCTTGATAGATAATTATCATGACATGTAAAATCGATGTATTTATTTTTCTACCATCTAAAACTTATTATTTACAAAATTAACACATCATAATACTCTTTTCAATCATTGGAAAATGCTAAGTGAGATGATAGTTTTGATGCAATGATAGAGATTAGGATGGTAGTTTTATAAGATTTAAGATTTAGGGATTAAATATGTAAATGAGCAAAAATTTAAAGACATGCATGGAATTTACTCTTTTTTATAAATGGACATTTGTCCAATTAACATTAATTCACATGGGTAAAAATTTTCAATTCCCTAGATAACATGCAAAACTTTTGAATTTATATATCTTACACCTGAATCTTGATATTTAAAAGATAATATTTAATAGTAACTTTCAGCCATTTGGATTCAAATTGGGCTTTAGTGAGATGATACTTTTGGTATTATAATAAAGATTTAGGTGATGAATTATAGTAAGTCTTGCTTATGAATCTACTAAGGTGTAACCTATCTCTACTCATTTTTTCCGCAATGGCCAAACGGGTTGGGCTAAGCCTCAATTGGGCTCAGCCCTTCACTCTCAATCAATTAGGATAAGCAGGCGGAGTGCTGGTTCATAGGCTTAAAAAGCATTGATTTTTTTCATTTTACATATTTAATTACTTTATATGTTAATAAATTTGAAGATTTAAATGGTACCTATGAAATTCCCCTTTTAATAAATTGAAGCGCATTTAAGTTCGGCGAAGTTCATGTTTAAGAGTATGTGCGTTAGTGCTTGCTGCAAAATCTTGAAGCAGTTGGTGGGATTTGCAATAACTCTGTTTAGGGTTTGCTTGAGCTAGTAGCTTCTACTAATGGCCCCATAAAATAATAATTTGGTTGCGTTAAATTAGACTCAATTAAAAAAATATAAGTTACAAATTTGCAACCCCTCGCACATCAACATTGGATTATCTCCAAGACGGATAAGAGGGTTGAGAATACTGACAGTTTTTTAAATTGTAAAGGGGAATCTGGTTTTTTTTTTTTCTCAAAAAACAGTGTAACCCAGATTAGGCCAGTAATAAATGGATTCCAAATCAAAATTTTAGATCCGATTTTCTTAAAATATCTCAACACAGTACAGAGCTTCTAGTAACCCAAAGGCGTTTTATTGATACTAAACTTTCAAACATTACATTGACTCAATAGGTTAAACTCCGTAGATTTATCGTGAACGGATATCAACATAACCTGAGTGCAAATAATTGTCTTACTATAATAACTTTCATTTTCGCATTATTCAATTAGAATTAAGCAACACTAACTAAACTAGAATAACTCGTTAACTAAATGATGTCTAAACATGAGCCAATGACTGCTTCCAAGGCTTTTTTAAGTCAATATCAATACTTGGAAAATATTATACTAGAAATATCAATCTGCTTGAAAGTTCAGTGCATAAATCAAAATCTCTGTTTGAAAGAGTTTGCAATATGTTAATTAAGCTAACAATCAAAATCTCTGTTTGAATTTAAGCAAGTTTTGGTTATTTTATTTTATTTTTTATCAAACTGCATCTTTTCCTACTTCTTAGAGACGGTTGGTCATATATGAAATCATAGGATGAATCTCTCTACTTGTTGGTATAATGTTCATGTAATGAACTGTTTGATGCGTTATTAGTTTGGGGCCTGGAATAACTGTTATGATGATGATTGGAGTTTTTATAACTTGCTCATCATTTATTTATTATTTATATTCTTGACAGGAAACACTACATCTCTTTTATTATTTATTTCTTGTTTTGGGGATAGCGTAACCTATTGGCATGGTATATCTCTATACTGTAAGCCTAGCATAGTTCAAGATTTTCAGTCTTGCGTGCTTATCAGTATGACACTGGAGGATTTCTTTACTCTTTCTGAAATGAAGATTGGCCTTACAACTTTAGCGAGAGTTGAAGAATTAATAGGTGTGATGCAAAGGCTGGCGACTTGCGCACCTACAAATGCTTGCGATGCAGCAAGACAGTGGTCAACTGTTGCCCGCACTTTGTCTCTTACAGAAGATCAGAATTGTCTTATTCATTTTGTATTTTTAAACGGGCTTTGCTTTCTCAGCCAGTGGTTGCAGGAAGCTGTGAACTTTAGCCAAGATTCCACAGATGCTGTGGAATTGATAAATATATTGTTGGGTTTTCTTGAGAAACTCCCTGCGGATTGGAACAAGCTGAATGGCTCTGGAATTTTATTAACTGTTAAGAAACTATGTGGTCATACAACTGCTGACGTTAAGGCAAAGGCACAGACTTTGTTTGAGAGGTGGAATTCTGAAAGGGTTGATAATGATGGTCGCGAAGACTTGGAGAAAGGCTGTTTGGGTCTTGCTGGGAGCCTCAGGTCTTCTACTGATTCCACAAAGGATAATACTAAGCACGGTGATGATCAAAAAGCAGTGGAGGAAGGGAGCTGCAGGATGGAATCTTGTATTCCAGCAACAAGTTCCAAAAGCCGTCAGTCTGATACTGCCAATGAGAATTTGAAAGTATCCTTGTTATGTCAGACTATACCGAATAGTTCTATCAGCGAACTTCTGCATAAGTGCTCATTACTTACTACCACAACAGCTTTGGATGTAAGTTCATGCGAAAGAAATTTGCCTGTTCAAGAGTCTTCTGTCGCTCCAGCAAGATTTGCTGTCCCTTCCGGCACGCCTACTTCTCCAAAGGTTCTGCTGAAAGATGATGACAAGTGCATTGCTTCGGTTGCTATGAATATATCAAATCCTGTGGAAACCAATCCTAACAGTGTTAGTATTGTTCAAGGTAATGAACTTGGAAATTCAAAGGCTAACGATATCCGACTGATAAATGAAGCCCCGGATATTGCCAGTGAAGATGACCGACTTTTGAATGATTCCACTCTGAAGGAATGCGAGCAAGTAGAAGAAGAACTGTGCTCTGGATATTCTTCTGAAAAATCAAAGCTTAGGATAAACAAAAAATCGAACGAGAAATCTGATACAGACCATGAATCTGTAGATTTAGATGCATTGGAACTTGCTCGGCAAGTTGCAATTGAAGTTGAAAGAGAGGTAGTTGATTACAGAGAGAAATCCTGCAGCTCTTCCAATGAAACAACCAATGGAGATAAACAGAATCACTTGATTACTGGGGGGGAACCAATTGGAAATGGATCTATGAGACGTAATAATGACTCCAATACTGCTTCCTCTCATGAAACTGTCAATCGCGAGTTTTCTGAATTAACCGATGATCTTAGGAAAGTAACCGGCATGGATCGCAATGTTATGCTGCGCTTCGATTTGAATGAGGACCCCTTTTCTGAAAATTTTGATTGTGCGATGAATTCTATCACAAAGGGGCCAATCGATGCATCCGCACCTATCGCTCCAGCACACTTTGAAGGTGAACTGGGTTGGACTGATTCAGACTCTAAACCAAAAAAAAATCAGATGGAAATAGACTTAAATGTCGCAGAATGTGGAAGTGATGCGGCATTGGAAGCTGCCGCGCCCAAGGAATTACTTGTTTCTTATTGCGTCCCTTCAAGGGACTCCTCTATAGAAGTCAGTTCGGGAAGGCCGGCGAGGATACAGCTGGATCTTAACTGTGTTGCGGATGACGAAGCACCATCTTTACAGTCATCTCTTATGACCAATTATCGCCGGAGGCGCAGTAGAAGCCCATCTCCCATATCTTCATCTTCCTCGAAGAAGCGTTCAATGAAAAGCTTCGACTTGAATGACAGCCTCTTTGTTCTTGACGGCGTCGGCTTCCAGAGCGTGAACACGTCGAATTCCACCAACGCCTTTGGAGCCGGAGGTAATGATCGGGTTTTCACCATCATGGGATCAAAAATAGTTGTGGGAGGGAGGGACCGAATCGATCAGAATCATCGGCCCTACGATGCATCAGGATTGAATTGGGGTGCTGTTTCCGCCGGCGGATCTCTGATGCCTTGCATGCATCAGGTTCCACCGCCCAGTTTTCGCTGTAATGGACTGGAAATGGCGCCAGCCCCGATTTTTTCATTCCAGCCAGCTCATTATGAGCATCCACATTCGACTCTACCTCTGCTGATGAGCATGACAAGCACCCCTTCGAGTTTGAACGGCGTGGAGCCATCAAATCCGGGCCAAGTCATGAATTCCGGAAGCCGGGATCAATTTTTCGTGCCGGCGAACGGCGTTCCGTTTGATGAGCAGATGAAAGCTTCCACCCAGCACTCGACTTCCAGGATTCAGTCGTCGATCAGGAGGGAGCTCAGCTCGGGTTGGGATTCATGGCCTTGATCTCTTTCTATTTATTCTTTTGGCGCTCTTCTATACCTTTTTGAAATTTGATTTCCAAGGCTTATTAGGAGGCTCCTTGGTAATTTTGAAGTTCACATTTTTTCTTGTTACTATTTTTTTTGTTACATGAACTGGCCTGGCCGGCCCTCTAAAAGTTTTATATATATATATATATATATATATATAGAGAGAGAGAGAGAGAGAGAGAGGATGGGCTGGTTTGGGCTTGGGAGCACCATCTTCTTCCAAGATTTAGAATCTAATAAAGCCAATTAATTCTATAGTTAGATGAGCAGCTGTGTTTAAGATCAGCCCTTTAATTGTAGTTTCTATTTTATTAATCTAGTTTTATGGCAATTTTAATACATCATACCATGGAAACATATTTATTACATTTTAGAACAATTATTATTATTATTTTTTGAATTGAATTATCCAAACGAGTTGAAATTATGAATACTTAATGTAACACCTCTCTTTTGTAGAATCCTTTTAATCTGATTATTTTAAAAGGAAAAGGCTAATCCATAAAAGTAGGCATCAGTTTTGCTATGAGATCACAATGTGAAGCATCTCTTTAGGAATTGATCGCTGGGTTAAGTTTATAATTATATTAAAAGCATTTAATTGCTTTATAAGGAGGTTGATATAAATTCTTACCGCAATTCTCTGTGATAAGAATGTTGTATATATTATATTTAGAAATCTGAGTTGACTGCAATCAGTTCTTGGCCGAGCCCGAGTGAACTCGGGCTCCACCCGAATTATATTTGATTTCAGATCGGTTTTCAAAGTTGCATGTTATACAGTGATGTTATAGTAAAAGCCAATATTAATGAAAAATTTTCATTTTCTTATAAATGGATTCATTCTAAGAATGCATTATCACATTATTTATAATAATTGCCGACTTGAATACTCTATTATAACTTCATATATGCTAAACAGAGAGAGAGCATTAACTAATATTTATGGGAGAAATTAAAAGCCACTTGATTTTTTTATTATAAAAATGAATTTTATTTTATTTTTTAATGATAAAATATATATTAAAAATATTATGATTGAATGAAGAGATTTTTTAATATAATTTAATACTTTAGCTATAGGAAGACAGGATAGGAGGATGGTGGAATGTATGTAATTATCATAATATTTGGTTTATTTTATTAAAAATTATGAGTGCGAGGCGCATCATAATTTCATCTGAGGGCGACATTATGGGTGACTGACTGGATTTCCCGCCAGTATTCGCCGAGGGCGACAAATTTATTAATTAGATTGAATAAAGTACTCTTAAATTTTCTCTATTTTTTTTTTTATTTTATCAAATTATAAATTGTAATTAATATAAGAAAAATATTATACTTACTCTTATTTTATTTTTATTTTTACATATATATATCTTTAAATATATATATATTCAACCAATTAATTATTTACGTATTAAATTATCTATATATTTGAGTGCATATTATTGTGTCGCTATTTAGTTTATAAATAATTTTTATTTAAAAAATATATATTTGAACTTATTGGGAGCTCAGCTGGGAAGCCGAGCGTTCCCCAAAAAATATTTATATAATTGAGGGGTTTTTCTTAAGATTATTTGAAATCTAACTTTAGCTTTATTTTTTAATATTTGACATAATTTAAAGAAAATGAATCATATAATTTTCTTTTTTTGATTAATAACCAAATAAATAATTCGTCCGTCGGTTGCCCCCACACTCTTTCTGATACGCTCGCCTCACTTCTACTGTAAGCTGCCGCTCAGCTGAAACCCTTCCCTTCCCTTTCCGTGTATAAATAACCAGAACCTCAAACGCCGCCGCACATTCTAGCTCCGAGTCCCAGCCATGGCCGCTGCATCATCGACCCTTCTCTTCTTCTTCCTGCTCCTCCAAACCCTATCCGCTTCTTCCACCGTTGGCGACAGAAGGACCTACATCTTCCGCATCAACCATCTGATGAAACCCTCCATCTTCCCGACTCACGAAGACTGGTACTCGTCGCCCACTTTCCCCGTCTTCCCTCCCGCCTTGATCCACATATACTCCACCGTTTTCCATGGCTTCTCGGCCTCCCTGACCTCCGATGAGGCCGCCGCAGTTTCCGGTCATCCCGCCGTCCTCGCTGTCTTTCAAGATCGGCTTCGGCACCTCCACACAACCCGATCTCCCCAATTCCTAGGGCTTCGCAACCAGCAGGGCCTCTGGTCCGACTCCAACTACGGATCCGACATCATCATCGGCATCCTCGACACCGGCGTTTGGCCGGAGCGACGATCCTTCTCCGACCGAAGCATCGGCCCCATCCCATCCAGATGGCGCGGTTCCTGCGAGGCGGGAGCGTCCTTCCCCGCCTCGGCCTGCAACCGTAAGCTGATCGGCGCCCGGTTCTTCTCCCGCGGCCACGATGCCGCCGCCTCCGCCGCAGGCGGCATCGGCGGGATCAACGAAACGGTTGAGTTCAGATCTCCGCGGGATGCTGATGGGCACGGAACCCACACCGCTTCCACCGCTGCCGGTCGCCATGTCTTTGACGCTAGCGTGTCCGGATATGCCTCCGGCATCGCCAAGGGTGTCGCGCCCAAGGCTCGAATCGCGGCTTATAAGGTGTGCTGGAGTGGATCCGGTTGCTTGGATTCCGACATTCTCGCCGGCTTCGACCGCGCTGTTGCCGATGGCGTTGATGTGATTTCGGTTTCAATCGGCGGAGGGGAAGGCATCTCCTCTCCTTACTATCTCGATCCGATCGCCGTCGGTTCCTATGGCGCTGTCTCCAGAGGCGTTTTCGTCTCCTCATCCGCTGGCAACGATGGGCCTACTTCCATGTCTGTCACTAACCTAGCCCCATGGCTCACCACCGTTGGCGCCGGCACAATCGACCGTTCTTTCCCTGCTGACATCGTCCTTGGAGATGGACGCCGTCTTGCTGGAGTATCCCTTTACTCCGGCCCCGCGATCGACGGCCAAATGTACCCATTAGTCTACCCTGGCAAATCGGGCGGACTGTCGGCTTCCCTCTGTATGGAGAGCTCCCTCAATCCGAAGCTCGTCAAGGGGAAAATCGTCATCTGCGATCGCGGAAGCAGCCCCCGTGTCGCGAAAGGGCTCGTCGTGAAAAATGCCGGCGGCATAGGCATGGTTCTCGCCAACGGAATTTCGAACGGCGAAGGACTTGTCGGCGACGCGCACGTTCTCCCCGCCTGCGCCGTCGGATCCGACGAAGGCGACGCTCTGAAATCTTACATCACTGCGAATGCAAACCCTACGGCTACCCTCGCTTTCCGTGGAACCATCGTCGGAGTGAAGCCAGCTCCCGTCGTCGCCTCTTTCTCCGGCCGTGGGCCTAATGGGCTCACGCCGGAGATTCTGAAGCCGGATCTAATCGCCCCAGGTGTTAACATCCTCGCTGCCTGGACCGACGCCGTCGGCCCCACCGGACTTGATTCCGATCATCGGAAAATGGAGTTCAACATTCTCTCCGGGACTTCGATGGCGTGCCCTCACGTCAGCGGCGCGGCCGCACTGCTCAAATCGGCGCATCCGTCATGGAGTCCGGCTGCTATCCGATCGGCGATGATGACGACGGCCAATCTGGTCAACAACCGGATTCAACCTGTGACCGACGAGGGCACCGGCGAGCCGGCGACGCCGCTCGACTTCGGCGCCGGTCATCTAAATCTTTTCAAGGCCATGGATCCTGGATTAGTGTACGACATGGGCGACGGCGACTACGTCGCCTTCCTCTGCGCTTTGGGGTACGAACCCAAGACGATTCAGATCGTCACGCACTCTCCGGCAATATGCCCGGCGAAGCGGCCGGCGGCAGGAAACCTCAATTACCCTTCGATTGCGGTGGTATTCGAAGGGGCGCCGACGGTGAACCAGAGCAAAACGGTGGTGAGGACGGTGACCAATGTTGGCTCCGCAGGGGCGGGGATTTATAGAGCTAAGGTGGATATGGTTGGGGGCGCCAAAGAGCTGTCGGTCAGGGTCAAGCCGGGGAAGCTGATTTTCTCGCCGGCCTCGAGGAAGCAGAGCTTTGCAGTGACGGTGACTGTGACGGCGACGGCGGCAGCAGCGGCGGGTCCGGAGTACGGATACCTGACGTGGTCTGATGGTTCGCACGAGGTTCGTAGTGCTATCGTAGTCTCGAGGATCCTACCGTTGTGACTTTTTTGTTTTATTTTGAGAAGCGGGTTGGTGTGGCGTGGTGTGTGGCTAACTATATAGCTAATGATGCTTTTGGCTCTTTGTGAATGAGATGCTGCTGGGACCGGTACTGAAAAGAGAGTTTCTCTATCAGTCCGTGATCACGTGATGGGCGCGTGACTTGTATCAAATATCCTGTAGATGTAGCTATCTATCATCTGTGTCAAAAATTTTATGTTTTTGCACAAAAATGTAACTCCTTTATTAAGTATCGAGTTTTTGCTCATAGTTTTAAGTCTAGCCGGACTTTTCTCGTGTCATAATTAATTAATGTTTTTGGTGGATGGATTGTTTTTGTAATATTTTTTTAATCGTAGAAATTAAAATTTTGCTCGTTAAAAGTATGATTAAAAATTGTCTTTAAAAATGTAATTATTTCTTATGAGAGCTGAAATTGCTAAGATAACTCTGATAAATATAAAATATTTTCTTTTCTTATCTAAGAAAATATAGAGTGTAAAACATGATTGCATCTTCCTCCTGCTTAGTGTCTTTGATGTGGTTGAGCTCCTTCCTAGCATTCGATGGATGGTTTGGGAAGAACTACAAATCAATTATATAGCATAACAATCAAAAGTTTATAGACTCCACGAATTATACAAAAAGCCTCAGAATTGAGTGAGTGCCGAACACAAGGCACTGAATATACATACGACGGCGAGATCCAAACTGCTTCTTGGCATTTGTTTATAAAGCTAAAAAACTAAGCTTCTCATCTCGCTCCATCTTACGCATAAGAAAAAGAAGGCGTGGCGTGAAGCGTAGTAGTCTAATTTGGAATACAACGCTTGCTTCAGTGTTGGTCTATCTCCATCATCACCCTATGCTGCTGCATGACGAGCAGCGATCCGGAGGACGACATGAAGTAGTCAGGCGACAGCATCATGGCCGCAATCTCCCCCAGCTCCTCCTTATCCCCCGCAGCGGACGTATCAGAAGCCCATCTGTGGTCCTCCTTGGGCCACGTCCACCCCCTCCCCCTCCCCATCACATACAGCGAGTACTTCTCCTCCCCCCACACCATCATCTCCACCGCCTCCTTCGCCCTCCCCACCACTCTCTCCACCCACCTCACCATCCCGCTCTCCACAAACCTCCCCTCAAACTCCCTCACGAACGCCACGTCCTCCTCCTCTTCCTCCGTCCCTCCCCCCGCCGCCACGAACCGGAACACCGTCACGCTCACGCACGAGTGCATCGCCAGCCGCCCTCCGTACGCCGCCGCCTCCCTATCGTCTGCCCCTCCGAAGAACGCCACTGCCACCCGGTGCTCCGGCGAATGATCCACCACGGCTATCGGGAAATTGACCCCGCCGCGGTCGACGAGAACCGCTACGGTACACGGAGCCCGTTGCAGAACCCGTCCGTTGAGCCGCCGGATTCCGTCTTTCCCCACCCCCAGCCTGCCGTCCAGCCTCAGCCGGCGGCAGCACGGGAGGATGACAACGGACGCCCGCACGTCCTGCGCGGCGTGGAACACGTCCCGGTGCATCGTGTCGTACGACGACACCGACTCGATCTGGCGGAGCGCGATGCCCGTCTGCTCCGCAAAGGCGTCCGCCGCTAGGCTGATCTGGAGGGAACCGTCCCCGCCGACCACCCCCCGCCGGTCGCCCTCTCGCTGATGGTACAGAGCCGTGGCCGAGATGCGGTGGGTGAGCTCGACCAGGTGCAGGAGGTATGCGGCCACCGGAGACCGGCTGTAGAAGCGGTGAATGGGCCCCACGGTGACCGCTCCGCTGGAGAGCTCGATCAGGTTGAGCATCGTCGGCGCGTCCAGCGGGCTGTGGAGGCAGGCCAGGATCCGCAGCTCGCTTCCCGACCCAAGCCATTGGATGCCCAAAGACCTGTATCTCTGCGCCTTCCGCTCCTGCCTTATCAGAAAGGCTGCCGCCGGGCCCGCGATCATGTTGCTCAGCAAAACGGCCATCAGCAGGGTCATATACGTCGCGTGCCCCCATATCCCGTACTTCCTCGCGATGGCGATGATGATCATGTCGACGTGGCCCTTGACGCTGAGCAGCAGCCCCAGCACCAGGCCTTCCCTCCGCGACATCCCGAGCATCCACGTGGCCCCAAACATAGATCCAGCGATCTTCCCCGCAGTTCCCATGAAGATGAGCACCACCACCGTCGCCACCACGTGGCCTCCCTCTCTCAGCACATTCAGATCCGTCTGCACCCCGGCGTAGGCGAAGTAAATCGGCACCACAATGTTGTGGACGAAGTAGCTAAGACTCCCTGTCACCGTCCTCACCGTCGCCCCCGTTCTAGGAAACAACAGCCCGATGAGAAAGCTGGCCATCATGCTATTGTACCCCATGAGCTCCGTGACGCATGAGACCAGGAGCACGAAGAGTAGAACCCCCGCCAGCTCCACCCCGCTCACTTCCCCCCTGTCCCTATTCCGCCTGTTCATCCACCTCGCCATCGGCCGCACCAGCCACACAGACCCCCCGATCATTCCCACCGCCATCGCTCCGTTCATGAGCCTTCCGCCGAGCGAAGAAGCCGACGAAGCCCCCATCGCCCCCGCCGGCACGAATACGCTGGCCGCCGCCACGACAATGAGACAGGCCGCGTCGTTCAGGAGCGCGGACGCCACCAGCACCCGCCCGGCCTCTGTGGTCATCAGCTTCAGCTCCACGGCCACGCGGATGACCACCGGGGACGCCGTGCTCGACAGCACGAGCGCCAGCGCCAGCGCGAAGAGCGGCTCGCTGCCCGTCTCCCGCGTCAGCCGGTAGACGAGCGGGGCGGCCGCGACGGCGACGGCGCAGCAGGCCCCCATTCCTGAGAACCCGACGGCGGCGGCCCGGCGGGTGCTGCGGAGGAGGTAAGGTGGGTCTAGCTCCAGGCCTGCGAAGAACATGAAGAGCATGCGGCAGAGAGTCGCCGTGCTTGTCAGGCGGTCGTCGTCGCCGGGCTTGCCGGAGAAGAGCTTCTCAGCGAAGGATTTTCCAACGAGGAGGCCGGCCAGCATCTGGGACACGATGCTGGGCTGGCCCAGCCGCCGGAGGAGGAGCTGGTGGAGGCCATGGGAGAGGGCCACCAGTAGGCACAGCTCCAACCCCACGCTGCCCACGCTCTGGATTATGTCCTCGCTCCGTTTTTTTCTGCAAAATTCGATCATGTCCGTAGCGTTTGGCTGGGGGTTAGCCATGCCAGCCAGCCCGGGGAAGAAGATGGCAGCCATCCAACAGCAGGGAAGGAGCGTTCTCCAATGTGTATATATTTTGCAGGAATAGTTGGGTTGGGTTGTTCGAGTTGAGAAACCATATTGCTGCTGTTTGCTTGTCTAACGGCTTCTTCCATTTTCTGCGGTCGGTGTTTAATTCGTTCGGAATTTAGGAGGGGGAATGACAGTGGGTCATTTTTATTATTATAAATTAAAATTTAATTATAAATAAATAAATAAATTATTTTTAATAAATTTGTAAGTATAACATTTCCTTGTTTTTTATATCTAATGCTACAACTCCCTAAATTATCTTATTATCATCAAATAACTTTTAAAAAATTTTAATAGAAAAATATATAGTATTAATTTTTCAATTTAAATTAACATATTTTGATTATCTAATTTATTTAACAAGCTAATAAAAGTTAAATTAAATAAAAATAAATTGAACATTTTATAAACTTTGTCATATTATATATTTTGGGCTCAATTATGATATTGTATGATGTGCAGCTAGTATTTAATCAGTTCAAGTACGGTTGATAATTTGACATGAAATTTGAAATTCGAATTTGGTTTGTTTTGTACTCGAGACATTTTAACTAAATTTAAAAATTTTCGAGTCAAGTTGGAGTCATGCGTCTTTACTCGAATCATATTTAAAATGAATTGAAATGACTCAAACTCGACATGAAGTCGACTGAAATTCGAAATCGAACAAGTTCGAGTATGGGCTGACACGAACTCAACTAGAAGCCAGCCCTAAATTCAAGTTTAAGCGGAGAAGACATTGATAAATTTCAGAAATTCTTAATTATATTTTATTTTTAATTTAAAAAATTAATAGAAAAGGTTTAGATCATTAACTTAACAATTAATTTAGCTTATTTTGTTTATCTTATTTATTTATCAACTCAAGAATAATTTGCTTAAAATCAAATACAATAATAAATTAAATGAATATTTTATCAACTGTAACAACTCAAGTTATTATCTTAGTCAATTAAGATTAATCTCAATTTTAATCTTGATTCTAAGTGTTAATCAAGTCATTAGGAGTCAACTTTAAGACCCAGTCCAAGTCAAGGGCCAAATAGATCAAATCCTGATTTCTGAAAAATTCAGAAACCCTAAAGTTTGACTATCTAAAATGATCTCAAATCAAAAAAATGGACTTCCTCATTGCGCTTATTGCCCCAAAATTAGCTAGGGGTGATGTTTTCGTGTCAATTGAAAGTCGTCAAAAATTTGACGAATATTTTAATAATATTAAATACCCCGAAAATTGGGAAATTAAAATACTCGTCGGATCAAAAATCCGACCTTGCCGTTGCGTTCATCATCTCTCAATTAGATAGGAGTGAGTATTTGGGAAATTTCGGGAATTGATTATTTAGATAGAATTAATTATTATTATTATGATTTTAAATAAAAATATTATTTAAACTGTTTATATTATTTAGTTTAAATTAAGCGCGTACGTCATTTCCCCTAAATAGGTCGCGCCGTTAGCCCCACCGTCCGATCAGACGGTCAATCTCGACCGTCAGATCCGGTATCGAACGACCTCGTCTGATCGTCCACTTGGCAGCATCGCTGCGTGTCGCGCGTGGACATGCGGCAAGCCGCCGCTGCCGAGGCCCAGTCCGTGCACCCCCACACCTCGTAGGCTCCGTCCGACAATTCCTTAAGACCCCTCTCTTCCCCCCCCTCTCTGTGGTTTGGCGTGGGTCGTCTCGAAGCCCTTCCTGTGTGCGTACCCGAAGCCTCACCTCCGTCAATCCATACATTCTGGTACCTTCTCCTTCTCCTCTACTAATTACTTCGCCTTCAGTCACTCGTCTTGCAATTATCGGCGTTCGGGGCGATCGATCGAACCCTCGATCGATCGCGCCGACTAGCCCTAAGGGAGTCGAGTGGGAGGCGAAGGGCCTCCGAGTCGCCTCGGGCCGGGTCGAACCCTGCCGGTCCGGTCCACATAGTGCTGGTTCAGTCCAAGGCCTGGACGGGTGGCAGTGGGCCCCCCTCGAGTCGCGCTGTTGCGTTCTCACATAAGCGCGTGGTCGCGGGCCTCGCAGTCAACTCACTGGCTGCCGTGGGACCCACTGGGGTTCGTCCGAGTACTGAAGCGTGACACGTGCCATGCGGGTCCCACCACTGTCACTTCTAATGGGACCCACAGCTCAACACGTCCAATCTCTGCGTGCCATATCTGGTCGTGGGCCCTGCCTCCATTTATTCTTGCAGAGAGATAATTATATATAATTATATACTTATATTATATATAATTATTAGTTCTATTAAGATATAATTATGTACAAATAATTAGTATATAATTCTGATAATTAGTAAGTTCAATTAGGATTAATTAGTGTTAATTAAAGGTTATAATAATTGGATTAATAATTAGTGCTAATTAATTAGTAAAACAGTAAGGCTAATGAATGATTAACTAGCCTAATATAACCAATTTAGTAAATATATATATGAATTAATTTATAATTATCAAGTAATTAATTATTTAATTATTAGAACACTTAAGATAGTTAATGAAACTAAAGTTAATAATTAATTAATTTAATTAATATTTAATTTGATTAACTAACCTTAGCTATAAAGAGTGGATTAGTGAATTAAGTTAATAGTATTTAAATAATTCAATTAACGATAAATCTATTTTATTTGCATTTTTTTAATAATCAAGTAATAAAAATTTATTTAAATTTAATTAAACATGTAAGTTTAATAACTTTGAAAATACTAGTCCAAATATATCAAATATAGGTCTCATTTTACTCAAAAAAATAAAACGAATCAAATGATATAATTCAAAAATTAGTTTTTGGGTACGTATAACGTAGTAATATTTAGGACCCTACCCTAAAAATGACCAAAATGCCCTTATAATTCAATTGACCATAACTTGATCAATTTAGCTTCAAATTCAGAAATTTAAAATGCTAACTAACTTAGAATTTTAGTGTCATCAATAAACTGAAATAATATTTAGGATCTGAAACCTAAAAATTATAAATGACCAAAATACTCCTAACCTTAATTAGGTCATAGCTTGACCATTTGGAGTCCAAATTGGGTTTACTGAAATTGGACTTCAAACAAAAAAGTTCGGTTATTCTCCTGTTGATTGACAAAATTACCGAATCGCCCTTAGAAATTGAAATAGTCATAACTTAGTCATTCGACCTCAGAATGCAATGTTCTTGGACTCTATAGAATCCTTGAACAGTAACCAATAGTAAATAACATACAAATTTAGATTTCAATAGGAGTAAATTACTAAAATGCCCCTTAGGTCAAAAATCTTAGTTTGGACCTATATGATCTATTTCTTATCCAAATTGAGCATACTTACTATCTATCATCATGTTAGACAGTAAAAAATCATTAGGCAATAAGAAATTCCTATTTGGAGCCTTAAATCAAAAAGTTATTTTTTGGACCCTTAAGTAGGGGCAAAATGGTCATTTTGCCTAAATTTTAGGTTATGTGTCTTTAACTCTTAAATTAGCTTCCAAATCAGTAAAATCAATATTATAATTGTATTAGAATATTCTAAGTGAGTAAAATCAACTATCAAGTTAAATTTGTAAAATTCTTAAAATCTCTAAGTCTTTTCTTAGGACTTTACACCTCACATTAAGACTATTCCTAAGACTATGACAAAATTATATGTTATATTTCATTCATTAAAAAATAAGAGTTTTCAATGAATGAATCCTTAGTTTTATTAGTTTCCATATTTTATAACTTATTTTAATTATTTTGTATTTTAATCCTAGATTCATGATAGAAGATTCATCCTATTAAGTTCAATTTACTTAATAAGATTTACCTTAATCAATAGATCACTTTTAGATTAAAACCTAGATCTTATGCCCTATCCTTTTGGATTATGTGATTAAGCCCAATCTCATGATGCTTAATCCATAATCTATAATTTAGTAGATCTTAGATAGAATATCTAAATTCATCAAATTAAGATATTATGATTCATTAATTCGACCTATAGTCGTACTTGATTGAATTAAATTAGAACCTAGTCAGTTCTAATTTTTTTAATTTATAAGGCCATATTTTTAAGTTACATTTGATAGTATGAGTTAGAAATCCTGAACATGTGTAACTTAGAATAGTTAGAATGCTTTAATTAGACAACAATAGTGTCACCATGTATAGAAGAGTCCCTTGCTTACTCGATTCATTTTGTTGCTCCGCATTCCTTGTATTTTGTGCTTCATTCAATGGACATATCGTATAAGAAAACTTTATACATAAAATGAAAGCTTAGAATAATTAGGATAACAGTTGCCTTTGGGTTTAGTATATTCTAGTAAATTTGGGTGCACATTTACCATAATGGACATGGGTAAGGAGTAATAAAGATGCTTAACATTACTCATTGAGGACTGTGTGTTAAGCTTAGAACCTGTATAGTCTTGCAGATATACTTGACTCCTCAGCTATTTCTGAATGTGTCCACAGAAACAAAAGTAAAATAACTAAAAGATTTTATATTTATATTTACTGCCTCCTCAGTTTTGCTGCTGTACTGTCTGTCATAGCCCAGAAAGGCTATGTGAATTTTTGTCTGCCCAAGCCCATAAAGGCTTTGGGGATTCCATGGGGCTCGATTGGCCAATTTTCTGATTTGGCAGTCTTTACATACTTGTTTCAGTTTTAGCCTACTGTGTACTGTATTATTGATGCATATTTCAGTCAGTTGTGTTTCTTTGCTTACTTGCTCACTTATATGTATTTATAGGATGCTAGACTTTACTGCTTACTATATGTACTATTTTCAGATTTCTATCTTTAATTAGCATATGCTATATAATTATCAGCATGTTTAGGATGAGACCTTACATTTTAATACTTTTACTTACTGCACTGTGTATATATATCATTCCTTGCTTAGTTGGTTAAGGTGTGCTTTTGCCTCACTTTTTATTTATTTATAAATTCTGTATTTATAACTTACCATATCTTTGCACGCTTACTGCTCATACTGCTTTTAGTTTACTTTTTGTTATATTTAAGTTAAAGTGGTGACATTAATAACTCATTTAAAATATTCAGCCTAAAATATACTTAGACAATTATCTAACAAGATTTTCTTTTATTGGCTGGGGCCCTGGTATTATGAAACTGATAATGTCAGATTCAGATAAATTTGAGGAGCTGGGTACTGAAGGAGAGGAGCCTTATTTAGAGGAGGAGCATCAGCAAGGAGAGGCAGATGTTGTCTAGTTCTTTCTTAGCCTTATGTGAGAATGAGAAATTTTATTCAGTCTTTTAAACTATTCAATAAATGGTGTAATAATATATGTACTATGTCTGTGATTACTTTTTTGCACTTTATTATTTATTGAGCTATATGTTGTTTCTCACGTGATGTATGATGGATGGATGTAATATTTATTTCATTTTACTTCCACACTCTATGTATGTTAGATGTAGTGACTGATCTTCTTAGTTATTATGTGCATGTCATTCCCTTATTAGTGGATTGTGAATCTTACCTAATCTAATGATAAGTGAGGAATTTGTCAGAGTGACATGCCACTCCTTAGTCTAATGATTGTGGGCTTAAGGAGCGGGGCGCCACATCAACTTAGTCAGATACATTAATATTGTTCACACCTCCTGATGTGACATTCATAAAAACTCATCCAATAGAATGTGAATATCATTTAAATACAATTTTTAAAGATAATATTTGTATTCTTTTAATATAAATAAATAAATAAATACTAATGAAGAGTTTTTTTATTTTTATATTAATTTAGAGAGAAATTCTAAGGAGCAAGGAATAAAAAATTGGACCACACCGGCCGGTTCAAACGATTCAACCATGAACAAACCAAATTATCGGTCCAAAGAAGAGAAAAAATTTGGATTTCATTGAACCAGTTAAAAAGCGGTCGGTTTTACGGTTCGACCGTCGAACCGTAAAACTGGTGTGGTTTTTAAGGAACCGTCCGATTCGCAAGCGCAGCGTGCGATTAAAAATTGACACTGGCAATTTGCTCATTTACAATCGGCTTTTAAGCTTTTCATTATATGAGATTCGATCGTTGTTTTCCCTTTTCGGCTTTTCCTTTTCATTGGTTGCTGGCTTATCATTTAGGTTTTCTGGCTTCGTCAGTTTTGTCAGTTTCATGCTTGATTCATTCTTCGTTCTCTGTTCTCCACTTCTTCATCGGTAAGAGCATAACAACAGTTTAACATCATGTTCCAGATCATCATTTTCTCTAAATGTTATTATTTTTATATTATCTATAATGGATATTATTTTCATCTTTAAAAATCCATTAGTATTTTATCATCATATTTATTAGATGAGACTTAAGAGTATAAGAAGCAAAATAATAATTTTCAAAATTATTTATTGATTTAAAGCATCTTTAAATGTTATTATTTTTATCTCTAAAGGTTCATTGATAATCTACCATCATGTTTATTATATAAGATTATAAAAAATAAAATAATAATTTTTTAAATTATTATTTGATTTATAAAATATATCTTTAAATGGATTTGTTTTCATCTCTAAATGTCTATTGATAGTTTATCATCATGTTTATTAGATAATAATCGTGAGATTATGATAAGTAAGATAATAATTTTTAAAATTATTATTTGATTTTTAGAATGCATCTCTGAATGACATTGTCTTCATCTCTAAAAGTCCATTGATAATTTACAATAATGTTCATTATATGAGAATATGATAAGCAAAAATAGCAATTTTCAAAATTAATGTTTAATTTTTAGAATACATTTCTAAATGATATTGTTTTCATCTCTTAATGTCTATTGATAGTTTATTATCATATTTATTAGATTAGAATCATAAAATTACGATAAACAAAATAATAATTTTCAAATTATTATTCAATTTTCAAAATGTATCTCTATATATAATTGTCTTCATCTCTATAGGTCCATTGATAATTTATCATCATGTTTATTAGACGATAGTATGATAAGCAAAATAATAATTTTCAAAATTATTATTTGATTTTTAGAATGTATCTCTAAATGCTACTATTTTTATCTCTAAATGTTCATTAATAGCTTACCACTATATTCATTAGATGAGATTATGTTAAGCAAAATAGTAAATTTCAAAATTGTTATTTGATTTTCAAAATACATCTCTAAATATCATTATTTTTATTTTATCTCTAAAGGCTGTTGTAACAACCTGAGTTGTTATCATAGTTGATTAGGACTAATCCTAAGTCTTAAACATAATTAAAAGTGCTAATTAGGTCAATTGGAATCAACCTCTGAGACCTAGTCCAAATCAGGAGTCAAATGGATCGAATCCTAATTTCTAGAAATCCAGAAACCTTAAAAATTGACCTATTTAAATTGACCTCCGATCGAAATACGGACATTGTCATTACGTTCCTTGACCCCAAATTAGCTTGGGGTGAAGTTTTCGTGTCAATCGGAAGTCGTCGAAATTTCGACGAATATTTTAATAATAAAAATACCCCGGAAATTGAGGTATCAAAATACTCGTCGGATCGAAAATTCGACTTCGTCATTGAATTCTTTGACCCCAAATTAGCTAGGAAAAATATGTTCAAAAATTTATGGAAAATATTTTTTATTTAAAAAAAAAAAAAATTTAATTGTGGCGCCGTCAACTTAAGGGGACGGCGTTAACGGCGCCGTCTGATCGGACGAATCCATCCGGACTGTCCGATTCGTGTGGATCCCACAGCTCCCAGCCGCGATCCGCGTCGCGCGGTCCGGGATGATCCGGGCCGTCCGCGTGTCTCGGGATCGGACGGCCCGGGGCCGTCGTCCTCGCCCTCTCCACCCGACGTCACGCGGCGCGCCCCGCCGCCTCCCGCGCCCAACCGGTGCCTCTCCCAGCCTCGACGAGGTTGCCGCCTCCTCCCTTAAATCCTCGACATCTCGACGGGCTCCGGGTTAGCGAAACCAGAGCCCGAAGCCACCTCCCGACCCGAACCGAGCCCGTGCAAACCAGCACCGTCGATCAGGTACCCCCCCCGATCTCCCCCCTCCGTTTACTTTTCGCCATCGCGTAGCTTTAGGATTGTAGGTTAGGGTCCAGATCGTCAATCAACCGGAGCTGATCGACCTCGATCAGGTCCGGCTGACTCAGGCCGAGGCTTAAAGCCTCGGGCCATTTTCCTCTCGCGCACCCGCCGAAACCCTAGAAGCTAGGGTTTGCTTTAGCCTTCGTCTCCGGCCACCTCCGGCAAAGGTCCGCCCACCGGCGTGTAGCCCTCGCCGAGGGCTACCGTCGGCTGTGCGGGCCGAGGTAGCCCGGCGCCGGGAAGGCTGGCAAAGGCCGTGCCCTAGCCTGGCGCCCTCGGGTGTCTCCGCGAGGGAGACGAAGTGCGGGTCGGGCCGGGTCGACCCGAGCCCGTCCCGACCGCGTTGGGTCCGCGTAAGTCGCGGGTGGGGCCACTACGCCACGTGGCAGCCTCCGGGACCGCCACGTGTCACGTAGGGCCTACACGCTGAGCCCGCGACCCCTCGGCTTCGGCTGTGGGGCCCACCAGGCCACGTGGCAGCCACTGGGCACGCCACGTGGCATGTGGGGGGGGGCCACTGCCCGAGCCCGCGACTCTTTGGCTTCGGCCGTGGGGCCCACTGCGCCACGTGGCAGCCAGCCGGCACGCCACTGCGCCCATGGGGCCCACAGTGCCACGTGGCAGCCTCTGGGCCTGCCACGTGTCAAGTGGGACCCACTGCCCGGTCACCCGAGCTGACTTAGCCTCCCAGTGGGGCCTACAGTGCTACGTGGCAGCCTCTGGCAGTGCTACGTGTCAGGTGGAGCCCACTGACTCATTAATTAAATTAAATTAATTACTGTTAGTGTTAATTAATTACAGTTAGTGGTTAATTAAATTAGAATTAGTGTTAATTACTTTTAAATAGTAACCTTAATTAATTAAGTGTAATTAAGATATTAATTAGGGATAATTTAAGATTAATTTAACCTTAATAGTAATTAATATAATTAATTATTATTAAACAGTAAAATATACTTAATTATTCTTAAATAAATATAAACAGATAATTAAGACTAATTAAATAATAATTAGTGCTAATTACTTTGCTACAATAAAATATTAATAAATATAATTTAATTAATTAATTAATAGATTAATTAATGTTAATTAATAATTAAGTCTAATTAATCACAGATTAATTAAGGATTAATAATTTCAAAAATTTTATATAAAAACTTTAGGAATGAACAGTAAAATCATTTAATTTGAATAAATGAACTAGTAAAATAATTCAAATTATATTTTTAAATAGTAAATTTTAAAAGTTTAATAACTTTTTTAGGATGATCCAAACATAGCCAATATAGGTTTCAAAATACTCAGAAAAATGTAAGAAATCAAATAACATAATGTAAAAATTTATTTCGGGTACATATATCGAGGTAGCATTTTATGACCTCTTTAGAGCTCCATAACTTTTTACCCCGTTATCAGAACATAGTCAATATGGGTCTTAAAATGCTCAAGAGAGCGGCCCCATCACCATAATAGTATTAGTTTTCTCATTTGGGCATCAGGATAAAAAGTCAACCCTAGAACTTAGAGTTGACCTTAGTTAAAAATGACTAAATTGCCCGTTGAATTCAAATGACTATAACTTGGTTAAATCAACTCCAAATTCAAAAATTCAAGAAGCTATCTAACATAGAATTCTAATGTCATCGATATACTGAAATAATATTTAGGATTGGAACCCTAGAAATTTAGATAAATGACCAAATTACCCCTGGCTTCGTTTTTGTCATAACTTGACCGTTTCTCATCCGAATTGGACGTACTTACTGTCTATCTTCAAGTTAGACAGTAAGGAATCAAATGGAGCTAAGAGAATCCAATTCCAACCCTCAAGTCCAAATTTGACTTTTTGACCCTTAAAATATGGGCAAAATAGTCATTTTGCCATAATATTTGATTAAGTACACCTACCCTTTATATAACATTCCAGAACACTAAGACTAATATTATAATCATCTTAGTAATGTTTAAGCAAGTAAAATCAACCCTTAAGTCAGATTCCAGTAGTCTCTCTAAGTTTTAAGCACTATACATTAAGGATCATGCCTGAGACTAGGACTAGATCATAGGTTAGAGTTCATTCATTGGGTAAATTGGGTTACCCAATGGGTGAAACCTTGGTTTTATTAGTTTATAGACTTTCTTTTATTTTACAACTCATTCTGATTATTTTATCTTTTAATCTTAGATTTAAGATAGGAGATTCATCCTATTAAGTTTGATTACTTAATAGGATTTGCCATAACTAGTAGATCACTAATAGAATAAAACCTAGAACTTAGGCCTTAACCTCTTTAGATTATGTGATTAAACCTAAATCTTATAGTGTTAATCCATAATCTATAGGTTTAGAAGATCTTGATCAGATATTAGTTAGAACATCTAAATTTACAAAATTAGGACATATGATTTGTTGATTTAACTCGGAGTCGTCTATTCGATTGAACTAGATTAGAACCTGATCAGTTCTAATTTTTTTTAACTTATAAGGACGAGTTTCTGAGTTACACTCGATAATAGGAAAATGGTGATCCTGAACTTGTGTAACTTGGAATAATTAGAATGGTTAAGTAGAAAATAAATAATATCACCATGTTTAGTAGAGTCCCTTGCTTCTTTTTGATACTTTGTTGCTACGCATTCATTGTATTTTTGTGCCATATTTCCTTGAGCATATCATATAAGACATTTGATGCATGAATAAAATGTTAGGAAAATATGGAGACTCCTTAGATTCCTTATGAAAATATTAACATAATTAATAAGAAGATAATAATTTGATGTGTTTGAGCTGCCTCTCAGTGTTCTTTTGATCATACCGATTATTGCCCTAGTCGTATCGTGCTAGGAACCGTCATAGCCGTACTGGTGCTAGGATCTTTCGGGTATGACTGTTGGTGACTTAACCGTATCGTGCTAGAAACCATCCTACCCATATTGTGTTAGGGCCTTCTATGTTGACTGTTGTTGCCTTAGCCGTATCATGCTAGGAACCGCCCTAGCCGTACTGGTGCTAAGATCTTCAGCCCTTTTGGAGAGCTAATGTAGCTCTCTTCTGTATGGCAGATTGTATACATATTGTTTTATATGCAGTTGTTGTTGTTTACTTTTCAGTATTCTTATTCAGTCAACTATTTCCTTGTACTGCTTTTATATATATTTAGGATGTTAGAATCTTACTGCTATTTATATATACTACTGCTGAGTTAACTTATTTTAATTGGTATATTTTTTGTTGATCACCAGCATGTTTAGGATGTATAACTTTTTTTACAGCACTTATTTAGTTATGTATATTTATATGTCATTCCTTATTTAGTTTATATGCAAGGCATGTCTCAGCCTCTTTCCTTTTCTTTGCTTAAGCTATAGATGATGGTTTATAACTTTTCCTTTTTCTTTTGTATTGCTTACTGCTCCCTTATATACATTATTGATTAGAAGTAGTAAAATGGTGATATTACATAACCTTTATAATAATCAGCTTAAAATGTACTTAGACAATTGTCTAACCAGATTTTTCTTTTCTTTGGCTGGGGCCCTACATTGTGAAACCGACAATGACAGACTCCGGTCAGTTAGACGAGCAGGAGTTAGGTGTGGAGCCTTACCCAGAGGAGGAGCCCGTGGAAGAAGCTGTCGTTTAGTTCCCTTATACTCTCGAGTGAGGATGAGTAGTTTATATTCTATTATATTTGAACTTTTTAAATGATGTAATAATACATGTACCATTGACTGTGTATTTAGATTGTATGCTTATATTCTGAGTTTTATTTCTACTATTCATACTGTGATGCTTGGATGTTTCTCATTTTTAAATCGCTTCCGCACTCTGTATATTTACTTAAATAGTGACTGAATGCTTGATTCTATGCTTACTCCTTCCCTTATTAAGTGGATTGTGAAATTCTTCCTAATCCAATTATAAGTGAAGGGTTAGCTAGAGTGACACGCCACCCCTTAGCTTAACCCTTGTGGGTTTAGGGGTGGGGCGCCACAGCTGTCGTTTATATCAATAAATATTGATTATTAGTTTACCATTATGTTCATTAACTGAAATTGAAGCAAAATAGTTGTTATCTTCATCTTTAGAGGATTATTGGTAGTTTATCATCATGTTTATTAGATGAATGTATGATAAGCAAAATAATAGATTTTAAAATTATTGTTTTACTTTCAAAATGCATCTCTAAATATTATTTTTTTCATCTCTAAAGGTTTATTAAAAGCTTACCATCATATTTATTAGATGTGATTATGATAAGTAAAATAGCATATTTCAAAATTATTATTTGATTTTTAAAATGCATATAAAAATGCCATTATTTTCATTTTATCATTAAAGGTTATTATTTTTATCTCTAAATATTGATTGTTAGTTTACCGTCATATTCATTAGTAAAAATTATGTGAAGCAAAATAGCCATTATCTTCATCTTTAGAGGACTATTGCTAGTTTATCATCATGTTTATTAGATAAAAGTATGATAAGCAAAATAATAGATTTTAAAATTATTATTTAATTTTCAAAATGCATATTTAATTGCTATTATTTTCATCTCTAAATATCCATTGGTAGTTTACCATCATGCTCATTAGATGTAATTATGATAAACAAAA
Organism: Gastrodia elata; assembly: GCA_016760335.1. NCBI lineage: Eukaryota > Viridiplantae > Streptophyta > Magnoliopsida > Asparagales > Orchidaceae > Gastrodia > Gastrodia elata. Next base: position 5,080,900 of record CM028672.1, on the reverse strand, counting down.
TAACAAATTCTAAAATTATTATTTGATCTTCAAAATACATCTCAAAATATCATTATTTTTATTTTATCTCTAAAGGTTGTTGTTTATATCTTTAAGGTTATTGTTATTTTACCATTATATTCATTAGTTAAACTTATGTGAAGCAAAATAGTAGTTTTATAAATCATTATTTGATTTTCAGAGAGCATATCTAAGTGTCATTACTTTTATCATTAAATATCAATTGTCAGTTTACCATCATGTTAAATTGTTCAATATATGAGATTATGATAAACAAAATATCAAATTTCAAAATTATTATTTGATTTTTAGAATTCATCTCTACATGCCATTATTTTCATTATATATATAAAGATAGTTTATATCTCTAAAGGTTGATTGTTAGTTTATCATCATATTCATTAACTGAAATTATGTGAAGTAAAATAGTACTTCATCTCTAGAGATCTGTTGATAGTTTATCATCATGTGTATTAGATGAGATAATGATAAGCAAAATATTAGTTTTCAAAATTATTGTTTGATTTTCAGAATACATCTCTTAATGCCATCATTTTCTTGTTGCTTGATTGTTTGAAGAAACAGATCAGAAAAATGCCTCGTAGAGATTACATTTATATTTAACTATAAGTTCATAAAGATTCTATATATTTATTTATTGAACATTTATTGTATGTAATTTTTCTATTCAAATTATATTAGAACTTAGAAAATTAAATTTTATAGAAAATAATATCATTTTTTTTACAATATTAATGTTTTTATGAAAAAAAAAAAAAAAAAAAAAAAAAAAGAAGGGATTAAAACTTAATTTTATGATTTTTTTTCTTTCTTTTATATACATAAATTTTTTTAAATAACTTATTTTAATAAAACATTATTTATTATGTCATTAAAGTTCAACTTTTCGTTTGGCCCGGTTCAAATCCGGTTCGATTTTTAATTAAGTCATTTTTAATATATATTAAATACGCCTTACAAAATTAAAAAGAAATATAGTGATTGGATAAAAAAGCGGGCCAGGAATTCCTTAATCGGCAAGCGGCGTTGCTTTTGCTTTTGCAGCTGCAGAAGCAGACCAGAATGATAGTGTGAGCCCAAACTAAGAGAAAGCGAAGACGAAAGAGACTGATTCAGAGAGCGAGAGATACAGAGGTTGAAAGGGTCTCTCAGTTCGCTTCTTCTCCATCGCCCCAATCGCTAGCCTCTTCTGCTCTTGATAAAGCTCTACTGTCACTGGGGAATGTGAAAATGGCGCAGCAAAGTAGCGAGATCTGAGCACTCGGTGTTTAGGAGATGAGCGATCCGCTCCGGGAGGACAAGGGTTAGGGTTTTGCGTTAGACGCGGTGTGGGATGGGGAGCGTTTCGTCGGAGGAAGTCTCCGATCAACCGAGTGAGGAGCGGTGCGGGAGTTACAGTCCAAGCGCCGACGTCAGCGAATCAGAGAGCTCCATCTGCTCTTCTGTCCGCGGCTTCACTGCTGGTGCCTCAAGTTCTTTCACATCCTCGCCTCTAGCTCCCTCGAAATCCGTCCTTTCCGCCGTCGATGCTGCCCGCGCATTTTTACCGATGCCTGAATCTGATCCCCTTTTCTGGGAATGCAAGTTGGAGAAGCGCGAAGTGGATTTCTCTGGTTCGGTTTCCTCTCAATTCTTTTTCCTTCTTATTCTTCTCTATCCATCCGTCTTCAGATCCACGTGATCGGTGATTTTTATTCATTCTTCCATTTTCAGAGGTTGAGTTGATGAAAGAGAGATTCGCTAAACTATTACTGGGAGAAGACATGTCTGGCGGAGGGAAAGGAGTTTGCACCGCGCTGGCAATCTCAAACGCCATTACAAATTTATCTGGTAAGATGAACTTTTTCAGTGCCATTTATCTTATTAGTACGCTTGTAGTTAGGTTTTAACTGTGGCTATATATATGTCTCCTCAGCTACTGTCTTTGGGGAGCTGTGGAGGCTGGAACCTCTTGCGCCACAGAAAAAAGCAGTGTGGCTGAGGGAGATGGAATGGTTGCTATGCGTTAGCGACTCTATTGTGGAGCTCACCCCATCCCTTAAAGAGTTTCCCGGCGGAGGCACATTCGAAATAATGGCCTCCCGACCAAGACCTGATCTCTGCATGAACCTTCCCGCACTGAAAAAGTTAGATTCCATGCTTCTGGGTATGCTGGATGGGTTTCAGGACACCGAATTCTGGTATGTTGATAGAGGGATAATGATTGCTGAAGCTATTAAAGATGATAGTGAGGGATACGCTTCTTTTGGGAGGCCATCACTGAGACAGGAAGAGAAATGGTGGCTTCCCTGCCCGCGAGTACCTTCGAGCGGTCTATCTGAAGTGGCAAGAAAGAAGTTGCAGCAATGCAGAGACTGCGCCAGCCAGATACTGAAGGCAGCCATGGCAATCAACAGCGGGGTGCTTGCAGATATGGAGCTTCCTGATGTCTACTTTGAAACGCTTCCAAAGGTATAATGATACAATTGGATTGGAAAATATGGTTTGAACAAAGTTTTTGAATTCTGAAGTGAATTATCATTAATTAATTCAAAATTTTGATTGAATTCTGAAATAGTTGTAGAGCATTACCAAAAGAGAGACCCCTCTTTGCTGGAGAAATTATTGCATGTAGCTTGAATTTGGTAAGCAAGGCGTATTGCTAAACAAATCCAGCCACATGTTGACCCGAGCCCGAACCAATAGTATTCTGCACATAGTGCTTTGCAAGACTGCTTTGTCCTTGGAGTACTTGGAGCGAACTCCATCGTAGTACATCTTGGATGGGTTGGTTCTGACCCGAGTCAACTCGTGCTCTGATTTGATTTGCTCCATGTCTTGCATATTTTTAAATTTGCGTATTATGCTTTACTTGATGGAAAGTAGCTATCGTGTTAGAAGTGTTTTGTTAGTGTTGTTTATAGCATAGGACTGCTGACAAAATGTGTTTATTGTTGTATGGTTCATAGTTGAAACGAAGGATTTGTGTGGCTTATTCCATTTAGGTGTAGTTATTGCTGGTCACATTGATGTGCCGTTTAGGCAGGTCATTTGTGATAAAATTTGAATCGGTCATACCCATTTCTGCCCAGTTTTTTTAATAATGTTGTGTGTGATTGAATGCCTGCCTAATTTGGTTTCAAATTTCAAGTGCACGAATGCATCCTGTTTTATAATGCTCATAACATCTAAATCAGTGTAGATAGTGGCTTGGGTGCAATCTTAGCTTAAATCTAAATCCTAAATATGTAAACAGATTATATAAGGATATGATCTCTATTCACCTCTTTAGCTCTTGTATTTGAACTCCTTGAAGCCTCTCATTGAGAACTTATGTATCATATCAATTCTCACAAGCTTCTCTCTTACAATGACAAAAGTAGCACCCAAGCTCACTCACAAGGAACTTCGTCTCGCAGCGTTCTAATTCGTTCTTCCCGGCTACATTCTGCAGAGCGGAAAATCTTGCTTGGGCGAAATTATATACCGGTACATATCGGCGGAGCATTTTTCGGTAGAGTGTCTTCTTGACTGCTTGGATCTGTCGTCCGAGCACCGCGCTCTGGACATTGCGAATAGAGTCGAGGCGGCTGCGCACGTTTGGAGGCGAAAAATTCAAAAGAGAGACCGCCCCCTGCAACCGAAGGGTAACAAGTCGTGGGGAGGAAAGGTGAGGGGGCTCGTCACCGCCATGGAGAGGGCCCGTCGGCTTCTAGCTCAGCGGGCAGAAGGGCTTCTCAAGAGCTTGAGGCTTCGGTATCCTGCCCTTCCACAGACCGCCCTCGACATGACCAAGATCCAATACAACAAGGTTGGTTTTTATTTATTAACAGCCAAAATAGCCACATTATGAACTAAATCGCTTTGAAAAATAATCCTGTGGTTCAGTAGTTGAGGTATTAAGTTTGAACTCTTCGTAGGTCAAAAGGGTTTACTTCCTCAAAATAAACTGATCTATACACTACTTCATTCAATTCAGGATGTAGGGCAGTCGATCCTCGAGAGCTACTCGCGGGTAATGGAGAGCCTGGCATTCAACATAATGGCGAGGATTGATGATGTGGTCTTCGTGGACGACGCGGCGAAGAAATGCGGGCTGACAGATGAGGCCGGCTTGTTTGGCCGAGGCAAGCTTGGAGGATTGCCGATTCAGAAAAGGATCTCGCCCAGTCCATTTTCGATCCAAAGCACGCCCAACGGCTCCCCGTTCGCCACGCCGTTCTGCGGGAGCCCTAAAAGGGCGCAGCCGCCGCCGTCGCCGCATCTTAAGGACGCTCCGCAGGATCAGAAGGAGGTCGATAGGGTATGGTCCTATGCCGGAAATCTGAGTGCCAGGAGAGTCTTGGGGCACACTCCTGAGAGGGACTGATCAATCTGATATCCATCTTTTGCTGGCTGCTTTCTGCACTTTGTTACAGGTTAGGAAATAATACTATCGTTGAGCTCATTTTTCTCCCTTCTAATATGTATGATGTTTTGAGGAAGCCATTGGCGGCATCTTTTGTAGAGAAATCTTTTAATATACTGTGAAGGTAGGTCTGATAAAGTATTAATTTAGTATATATTAAGGATTAGGGGGACGAGTAATGACAATATATGATATTTTTATTAAAATTTATAAACAATGTTAACTTATAAAAATTAAGATTTATTAGATGAAATTATGATTATAAATTTATTAAAAGTAATTAATTAATTGAAAAATAAGAGATTATTTTTAAAGGTGTTGAAGCATTTTTGTATGTAAATAAATGTATATATTGTACGCTCGTTTTATGAATATTTTTTTTGAAATATTATGTTAGGCATATATATGTATAGTAAGATAAACGATTACTTCATTGCCCGACGCCCTGAATTTGCTAAGCTCAATATATAATAAATATTAAATTTGATGATATTTTTTTTATGTTAAAGTTGAATTACTAGAATATAATTTTGAGTACTTTTAAAATAGTTCTAAAGATATATACATATATACATATATATATATATATATATATATATATATATTTTTTTTTTTTTTTCTAACAAAAATTAGTATTAATATATTTTTTATTTCCACAGATGAATTTTTGAGAGTAGAAATGCTAAATGTATTAGCAAATAAATAAAAAATTATTTATTAAAAAAATGTAAAAAATAAATACTATAAACAAGCAACATAATTATGAAAAATATTACGACTTTTTTAATAGCTCCTCAAAAAATTTGAGCATTAAGATTTACATTTAAAATATATGTTTTTGTAAATTTAAAATTATTTTTTATGAAAATTTATTTTGCATTTTTAAGAATTATTTTAAAATTATGAGTGCTGTATATCAAAATTCACTTTCTTTTATTTGAGATAAACTCTCGTTAGCGCACAAAAATTATGAAGTTCATAGTAAAATAATTAAAGGATTATTTGGCATAAAAACATTTAAAAATCATTTGATTTCGTTCGAACAAAATCAAATGATTTCATTCAAACATGATTTAAGTTCAATCCGAACAAACAAAACTAGGGTTCGTTTGATCTGAACAAACAAAATTCTTACACCATTTTACTAAATGCCAAATGGCCCCATAACTACTAATGGGAATTGGATTTATTTGAGATTTGTTGTAATTTAATTATTAATTAGTTAAAATTAGGTAACTTAAATGTATTATAAATTGAATTTGGTTATTTGGAAAATTTTGAGCAATTTATTTTCATTATTTGTTTGAGCAAAATTAGGTGTAAAAAAAAAAAAAAAACACAAACCTCACATAGGCTGGCTGAGAACACAAAGTCCAACCGACCTTAAGTTGATCCAGTATTGAACTGGTTAACTCGAATTCAATTTGGGCTGAGTTTGAGTGAGCTCGACTTGAATCAAATTGAGTTCAAATCACTCGAAATATATACGTAGCATTCTACACGCACCGTATAATCTTGGAATCAAAGTTTACTACATATTTCATGCTATGTATAGAACTTTATTTCATATACTAACTCGCTAAAGCTGAAAATTGCAAGACAAATAAAAAAAAAAACTGTTTATTAAAAAACTATATACAAAGTTTGTGCTTTAGAATTATATTTTTGCTAGAAACACACTCAAATTTTGTAGATCAACCAACTATATGCGTGTTCATACAAAATGGGCGATTTAGAGTGCAAAACAATAGAAAGAGAGCCATCAGTTCATATGTCTCAGCTCTAAATCAGCATTTTGGCTCGAATCGATTACGAGTTAAGCCAGCTTGACTTGAACAAGTGATCCAGCATATAACAAAAAGTTCATACGTACCATTAAAACCAGGGCATCCACCATATATACATCTTTCCCAGGTTTTTGTGCGACACGGCTTCAGCAATTAAGCGCCTGGCTTGCCCTTCCACAGCTAAGGGAAGAGATGGCGCAGCACTAACTCCAACCACAACGCCTTCAAGCCTTGCTTTGATATTACTGATAGCCCTCTGAAAGACAGCCATAATTTTTAGCTTTAAAAATAAGGAAATGAGTACGAAAAAAAATGTAAAATCCAACGAGGGTTTACAGATGCAGCCTTCCAAGAGTTTTTATTAAGAAAAACAAGGAGAAAATACACAAGTGAAACTAAAATTCCACAGCATCTGTGCCAGTTTTTATTATCTACATTGTACCTGCGCATGAGGATTTTGAACTTCTGTGCAGCTAGACTTGTGGGATTTGGTCCACTCGACGAGGGGATCATGAATGAAGGTTTCGAGAACACTAACAAGTGTCTCCTTGTGTGTTCTCAGTACCGACAGAGTTATCTCGCATACTTTTAGGAATACACCTTCGTATCCTGTGATGCCAAGCCCATCTATCATGTTCTGAAACCAAAAAAGGATGGTAAGAACCCTAAATTTGTCTGAGCAGAGAGAATTCTTACAAGTGATGATTGCGCAGAAAGTAATCTTGCACAGCCCCTCTTTACCTGGGTCAACCTGAAAGGCACAAGTTCAGGCTTCTCCAACTGCAAACCTTTATCAAAGAGGCAGCTAAAATCAACATGAACACAATCTCCAGTTGTCGAGTCAAACAGGATATTTTCACCATGCCTGTCGCCCAGCCCTACAATGTGCCCAATCATGGACCAAACAGCAGTAGTATGGGCATAAGCAACTCTAGCACGGAACCAAGCAGCCGGCTCCGAGAATGTAGTCAGGAACCATCGATGAAAGATAGGAGGAAACATGGGCAGAATTTTTAACTTCAACATATCCTCATCAGGCATCTTACCCTGGCATTGCTCATAGATTTTCTTGATCAGTGGATTCGTCCTCTGGCGGTCAAACCGTCCACAGGTTATGTAGATGTCTTGAAGAATATGGCGGAGGCCGCGAGTCTGCGGAACCCATTCAACCATACCACAATCTTCTGTAAATGGAATTACAGCGAATGTTCGGATGTAAAGTTTTCTCCTACGACTCTCTGGGAACTTGGACAGGAGGCGGTTTATCATTGCTGTGAACTCCATCATACGAGAATCTTTCCTAAGGTCATCTTTTGGCTTGCAAAGGAATGCACGCTGAATGCCGTCACTCCCAAGAAAGATAACCTGAAATTGGAGAATCAAAGAAGTCTTAGTTTTGCAGAATGTTGATAACTTAATTCAGAGGTTAACACTCCTAAATGTCTTCTTGATAGGTAATTGATCGACAATGAGATTTTTAGCAGTATCCATCAGAGTTGCATGATACAACTCAAGTGTAAATCTAGACTGAGTTGTACAGTGTATTAGTTCAGTTAGAAACTACAAGCACACAAGTTCAGTCATAGACATCATCGACTTGTATATTTGACACAAGGAAATGAGATGCAGTGAACCAATTTGAGGAAAATAACAAGCATGAATACAAGCAACAATTGTAATATAATGCTTAGCTTGGAACTACAGTCACAATAATCAGCTCAGGCCAATAGATGATTGATAGTATTCCAACGTGGTAAATCTTTATTCTTCCTTCAACAATCTAAAATCCAAGGTGTTGAAGTGTCGTCTACCAAAATTTGCGCTTCCTTCAATAGAGGTTGTAGTTTGCTCTGTCAAAGTGGCTCAAGCATTTTGTGTGTTCAACATGCTCATTTTTTACATATTGTAAATTAAAATATTTTAGAGATAAGCAATTACAATTCATTTAAGTATAGTCTCAGAATGTCACTCATTAATCGCTTAAAGTTATGGGGGCATTTACAGAACCTAAACAACATTATTATCCATTCATAAATACCTTTTTAAATTTTGAACATCGCATTTCACATTTTGGCATCATTCATCCTCAGTTAATGGTATCCCCAAGTAAAAATCTAATTAAAAATATACCTTAACCAGCTTCAAATGATCAATCAGGTCTTTGATTCTCAACAGAAGATATCATTTCTTCATAGTTATTTCATTCAGTGATAAACAATTAATATATATTCTCCATCATCCATCCTTTTTTTTTTAAATTTTGAAGGAGCCAACATAATCAACACTCCACTCAGCAATGTCGTTCAGATATCTCCTTGTTCAAGCAAGTCAGTTACCTGTTCACTTGTCTCATCATTTCCTAGAACATAACTTATGTACAATATAAAGTTTGGTAGAGTTGAACTCGAGTTATTTCTTGTACTCCACATTTCATCAAGGTAGCAGCCCTCTAGTCTCTTCAAATATTCAGCATACTTTTTGGCTAGAAATTGTACCCATCAATCAACTTCTCAAACTAGTGTGCTTGAATCTTCCCAGCTACACTCAGCAACATCAAGACCAATTGTCCTTTCAGCCACTCGGATGAAAAGTAAGACATTTTTCAGTATGAATAGTCTGCTTAATCTCTCCATTCTTGACAGTGCTAGATTGCTGTTCTACATGATATAATGCAGCTTCTCAATCACAAAGATATGAACTCCCAAATATTACTTGGCAGATATCTGCAGGCATAACATCATAGAGCATTTAATTTATACAAAGGATCAAATTAAGGTAAATTTCAATCAGCTTTGCCAATCAATCTTTAGCTCAACATTACTCTATACTCAACTGAGTAGATATGGACTTGGATATATCAATGTTTGTAATCCCAATTCTTGACCAAATACTTTGAGAACAGGCTCTTCTAACTTCCTAAATCAAAGATAGCAGTTACAATCACCCGCTTAAGTTGGATATGAATGATTAATGAATCTTCTCATCTAATTTTGTCAACGACCTGAGAAAGTTCTTTCCCCTTTAGCAATGCCATCAAACAAATTCTTCTCATAACTCCCGATCAATCTAGTAGCCTTTTCAGTTACTATTGCAATTCTCTTCGTTTGCATTCATGAACTTCTCAGAAAAGAGCTTATTGTGAAGCTTCCGATCGGCATCAGGTTGGATCATGGTGGACATACTTTCTCCCACATCATGTATGCCGATGATTTGATTTTGTTTGCACCAGTTTTCAAGACAACAGGGCGTGAGGTTCAAACGGATTTTGGCAGAGTACGGGAGTTGAACCGGGCAATCTGTGAACTCGTGCAAGTCGCAGACAATCTTTAGCCGCCAGACCTCAGCATACCGTCAACGCAAGGTAGCGATTCAGCTAGGCTTCCAGAGAGGATTGCCCCTTAGATACATTGGTGTTACTGTTACTGGCAGATCTCCGCAGAGGGCAGACTTCTTAGCTATTACCGAGTAGGTTCGAGGCAGGCTAGGCTCTTGGAGTAGTCGCCACCTTTCTCTCGCTGACATATTGTGCCCGTTCAGGTCAGTGCTTGCTACGATCCCCAGCTACTAGATGCTGGTAGCCCTGATACCGGACTCCTGCCTCTTCGACATTGAGGCTATCCTCTGTAAGTTCCTTTGGGAATGAGTGCGGAATAGCGGTCTACGCTACGTAAGATGACAGGAGGTCTGTCGACCGCTTGAGTTTGGTGAACTTGGGATCAGAGATCTGAGGCTCTGGAGGACGGTACTAGTCGCTCGCCACACTTTTAGCTATGTCAGCAGAGAGGATCTCCTCTGGGCGAGAGTCATGGAGTTTTGCTACCGCCGCCGTGGCGAGGATTTTATTGTTCAGCGCGCTGACTCTGCAGTCTGGAGGGTTTTGGGTTACGGGTGGCCAATTGTTCAGCGTCACACTCTGCTTGAGAAGGGGAGGCTGCAGTGGCAGATTGACGACTTCACTGAGAGTCGGGCCAATCAAATTTACAGAGTGAGAGGGGAGTTCAGTCCTGGCAATTTGCACCCAAGTGGGAGATGGTCCTGGGCCCGAGGGAGGCTTGCTTCCTATGGAGGTTACTCAACGATGCTATTCTGACCAAATGTTGGTTGTTCAAGAGAGGGCTCACTCAGTCCGCGGCCTGTGTCTAGGGCTGACACTGAGGGGGACAGGGAGCACTTTGTTGTACACTGCAGTTACACAATGGCCATTTTGGAGACTTCTGTACTTTGGAGCTTGCTTCCGGCCACTCTGACTTCTTGGGACCAGTTTACTGCCTTGTTCGCGACTGCCACTACGACTCGTCGGCGTCGCTTCAGTTGCCAGATTGTGGCCTACTCCCTTACCAAGCTTGGAGGAGCAGGACAGCACTCCTTTGGACGCCTGCACCCGACTCCGTTGGGTTGTGCAGGTTCAATTCTCTCTGCACTGGTCAATGGTGGGTTGCACAACGGGTCTGACTCATGGGGTTCCATGGCCCACCAGAGCCCCTCCTTCAGATAGTGCCCCTCCCGACCCATTGGCTAAAGGCCAACATTGATGCTTTCTACATCTACGAGGAGCTTGCTGCATTTGGTGGTGCTGTGGTCTAGAATAATGGGGGCCACTTCCTTGTTGCTACTGGAGCCCGTATCCCGGCCTTGTCTCCTCTTCAAGTGGAGATGCAGGCGATTACTGTTTTACGTCAAACTCTTCTGACTACTGAGGCAGATACAGAGGAAATCATCATTTAGGGTGACTGCTTTGGAGCAATTCAGAGGCTCAAACGACACTGGGAGAGAACTCTCCGTTCACGAGGCGGAGAGCATCACGCCGATCACCTAGCTTTTTTGTTAGATCTTCCTTATGTTATTTTTTTCCACCGATCGTTCGATGCAAATTGGGTGGCTAATTTTTGAGCTATGTATGCTCGAAAGGGTGATTTTTCTTTTATTATGGGAGATATGCTCCCTAGGAGGCTTTTGGACCTTCTCGCTGATGATACCGTGAAGTTTGATCCCAGTTGATGTTGTATAGATGCCTTTATATATATATGATTAGGCTATGGCCATCTTTCAGAAAAGAGCTTAGCGTGAAGCTTCCAATATTCCCAATGAGTTAATATTGATCATAGAGCAAGCTTTTTAAAGCATTGCCCGCTAACAAGCAACCAATATGTTGGAAGGCTAAGCATAGTTGTGATGACCCAATGTTGGGTTAATAGAACCAATCCAACATTAGACACCTTCCTGCAAGATCATATTGGACGGTTAAGTAAGATAGCATTCAAATTATATTATTCAGAGCCATACGTAATGAAAAAGAAAAACTTCATTCAATTTAATATAAAAAAATATTCATAACAATATATTACAAAACAATGTCTCAAAATAATTATCAAACATCTTGTTCTTTGTACTATTTTAAAATAACATCATGAAATAAAAATAAAACTAAGTTTATTTTCTTCAATAATTTGGGTGATTTCTTCTATTTCTTTAATGTCATGCCAAATCAGCATCTTCCAGATGTCTCTGACCTGGTGGTATAATAAAAATGTCAGAATTTGAATTCCTAATAATTAGAGAATACTCTAAGTACCAAATAAATATTTTAAATATTACACTTTTGCAAAATAGCGGACGTAGAAAAAATGAAACATAAGGGCATAAATAAAAATGTGCAGGAAAACATTGGTTTAGCATAAGTATAAATCAAAAGTCCTACACCACAATCGATATATAAATTTCTACCAATATCATAAGTAATATGCATAAATAAATTTATATCTTTCAAAAATAAATTTTGTATATGTAAATTAGTATGTCTTGGTATTATGTTGCAACATTATCTTCGCTCTATTGAACAAGTTTATAACCTTGAGATCATGGGCTCATAATAATAAAATAGACATCATACTAGCCCCCCCGTAGGCTATAGTATGGCAACCTTATAACTCCCAAAGTGGACTAGTCCCGTCTCTAACTTAACCCACCCCAAAATTTACTGTTCTTTGAACCCTTGCATTCATTTATAAAACAATAAAAAAATATTCATGACATTCTTTTAACAGTAAAATAACTATCGTCAACATGAAAATAGTTTCAAAGCAAAGCATAAGCGAGCATTAGAAATAATTAAGTGCAAAAAGTAATATTCTGAGAACCTTTGTGTTAGAGCGTGCTATTCTACAAAAATCATATTTGTAATATTTATTAGCTTTTAAGAATTATTATTTGTATTATTAAAGCATGCACTTTCACTCTTATGTTTGATTTCTAGTTAATAGATTTAGATAACTTAGATTTTCTTAAGGGTTGTTTTACTTAATTTTCTTGAGAAGCCACTTAAATTAACTTTACTAATTTCAGAACATTTCCACTACATAAAACCTTACATTACTTCCCTTAATAATTCTGGATTAACTTAATGAAAAGGTGGCATTTACAACTACCACCTTTTAAGAGATATTGTATATTAAGTCTCACAGATCTATTCCACTAATTTTTAAATGCATCAACCATAAGTACTCTCAAATTAGCATATTCTATCTTCATAATTAGACATTTCAAACTAAGCTTGCTGGCATATGGCTAAATTTATATTTGATGTCCTTAACAAATCAACTTAAATTCCTATTTAACATTCATTCATTTCCATCCTTTTCATAACCATTTTCAGCAATCCCAACAAGTTCTAATCAAACCCTCAAATAGTTCTATTTAAGAATTTAAAGTATACCCTTATTAATATATTCCACTTCCATATTAAAGAAAGAAAATAACTCTAAGAAAAATTTCAGAATTAGTTCAAATTACAGCAATTTAAATAACTTTATTTTACTCTAAAATAGAAAGGTTTAAACCCAAAAATGGCCATTGAATCTGTTCGACTAGGAGATGTTCTTATCTCAGGATTTTCCCTCAAATAACCACCAAGTCGGGACTCAAACTGCTTTTATGCCTTCCCAAATGGCTACTTAGAACAGCCCTCGGACAACCGCTCAAATAACACCAAACACTGGCCATTGTACCTCTCAAACAAATTTCCCAACAGTTTATAGAATAACAGCCACCGGAACAATCTTTGCATACTCCCTAAATATCCATTAGTGTAGCACACAAACAAAAACAAAAAGAGAAATCAAAATGCTTCTACATTTCTTCAGTCATAGCAGCACTTCAATACAGCTTAAAACAAAGATTGCTTGTCCTAGCCCAATATATTCTTAATTAACTATTGAATTTCTGATAAACAAAACTCCTATTCCCAACATAGCATCCATTCTTAATAAGTTTACAACACCCCATTGTGTTGGTGATAAAAATTATTTCTAATTATCTATGTCATTCCCTGTAGCTACAGGATCTAAGCCTTTCATTTCATTAAACTCTATTTCGTATAATATTTCACTTAAATGCAGATCTACAAGACATATTTGGGTATCTAGATAGCAAATGAAACAATAACTCACTTTACGTCATCCAACTCATGTGGTGAATAACATCCTATTGACAGATTACTCAAGGTTAACATATTAAGGCTGAAGCGATAACTGGGACGACACTTAATACTGCCCTACTCCAACATGATTGATGAGTTAATAAGATCATTCTACATACAATTATGTACAGCTTCAGGTTCCACAACATTTCTCCAAGTAAACTTCTGAATTTACTTCATCCTGGTGAGATTTTCATCATTATCTATACTAAAATCTAATCTCCTAATCTAACTGCACTACTGATGTTTATAGATTCTTATTCAGAGCTGATTTGTATCTTATTTTACCTCCCAATTTTTAGACTATGAAAATGTTTGCCAAAAGAAATCAACACAATAATTTTGGAATACGGTTAACTTCCATATGCAGTTGTCAATCTTTAGAAATAAGATTTACCATTTTGACAAAATCAGTAATTCTAGATCATATTAATATGAATAGTTCATTAAGCGTAGAAAACTACTAGGAATTAATTTGTGGAGTTCATTACTGTAACGACCCAATGTTGTTACTATGCAAATTAAAACTGAATCCGACTTGAAAACCAAAAATACCGTTGGATAGAATATATTTTTGTGATCGTAATGCCCAAATTTGAGAGCAATCCAAATAACGAATACTCCTGAATTAATTTCAAAATTATTTAAATTCAATAAATTGGAAAAACTAAACACAAGTTCGAATTCAACGATTTTAGTATCGTTGGATTAAGAATGTTATAAAAAGGCTACACAAAAAATTTCATCCATTTTGGAGCAACTTTTGTCCGATTGTAATTAAATTTTGAAGTTTTAAATTTCAAAAATTAATATAAAATAAAATATATATCCAATTTTAGAAATTTTGGCGCATGTGTGTTCTTCTTGTCAAAATACACCTTTGGGTCAACTTTCATCAATTTTGGAAATCAAACGACGGAATAATGTGAATAATTTAATTGTTATTAATTATTTAATTTTCTCCTCTCCCTTAACCGTAAGCATGCTACCTCCCCTCCCCCACGCATTGCCCTAGTTGGGCCGTACGCATGCGCGGCCACTGCTGTGCGGTGTACGGCTCGATAGCTGGTCGCTGCCACCAAGCGCTGGCTGGGACCGGCGACGACCACCCCACCGACCTCGCTCTCCTATAAATACACCCCTTACCCCTCCCCCTCTCTCACTCCCAAAAACCAACCCCTCCTCTCCCACCGCCGGTAGCAACCATCCCCACCACCTCCAACCATCCGGCCCCCTTGATGCTGCCTCCTCCGGCTTCCACCACCGGCAACAGCCCCTCCCCCCTCCCCCTTCCCAGCCAGAAAGAAGGTAGAAAGAAGAAGAGAATAAGGATTTTTTATTTTTTATTTTCTATATTTAAATATTTCATTAGTAATAATAATAAGATAATTATTATTATTATTAAAGTTATATTTATTTTTTATTTTTATTATTATCATTATGATAATAATAAAATTATTATTATTATTATTATTATTATTATTATCATTATTATTATTTTATGCAACTTTCAATTAAGTCATTTCCTTTTTATTATTATTATTATTATTACTTTCTGCAATTTTCAATATAGTCATTTCAATTATGTCATTTCCCTTCTATTATTATTATTATTATTATTATTATTATTATTATTATTATTATACTTTCTGCAATTTTGAATTCGATAATTTCAATTCTATCATTTCCTTTCTATTATTATTACTATTATTATTATTATTATTATTATTATTATTATTATTATTATTATTATTATTATTATTATTATTATTACTTTCTGCAATTCCATTCAGTCATTTCAACTTCTATCATTTTGATTTTTTATATTATTATTATCATCACTATTATTAATAATGATAATAATAACACTATTATTAATATTATTGAAACTTTCCTCAAACTTAATTTCAATCTTCTATCCAGTTGTTTTCTTCCTTTAAAAAGAAAAAGAGAGAGAGAAGTGATAATTTTCACATAAAAGAAGAAGAGAAGAAAAAAGAAAAAATGAGAAGAGAAGAGAAAGAGATAAAATGAGAGAGAAAGAAGTGATAATTTTCACATAGAAGAAGAAGAGATGAGAGAATTGAGAAGAGAGAAGTGATAATTTTCACATAGAAGAAGAAAAAAGGAAGAGAAGACAAAGAGAAGAGAAGAAAAAGAGAGAAGAGAGGAGAGAAGAGAGAGAAAAGAAGAGAGAAAAAAGTAATAATTTACACATAAAAGAAGGGAAAAGAAAAGAGAGAAGAGAAAAGAGAGAAGAGAGAAGAGAGAAGAGAGAAGAGAAAGAGAGAGAAAATAGAATAGAAGAATCAAGCAAAAAATAAATATTATTTTCCTATAAATATTATACTATTTTATTTTCATTATCATCTCAGTATTATAAATTTCTAAATATTGTTTTCACGAAACTATAATTTTATCATTAAAAATAATGCAGTTTATCCTAGCTAAGAAACTAATTTTTAAAATATCAAAACCTTATGCAGTTCGATCAACAGTTGCATTTTTAAAACTTAGAGAAAAAGGTACCCTATATATATATATATACTACTTTTTGCACTTGTATACAAATTAGTGCTACTTAGTCTCGCTTAAATTGGGTTAGTTACTGGAAACAGACACCAGTAACATACGTTTGGTTGATTACCGAAAAAAATGACATCAGTAACATAAGTTGATTAGTTACTGAAAAAATGACATTAGTAACGTATGTTGGTTGGTTACTGAAAAATGATATCAGTAACATACATCTAAATTATTATACAAAATATATATTTGCAAAAATTTAGTTTAATTATTCTTTTTACACTATTTACCATATTTTCCTGTATTTTTTTTATTACATCCTTATTTCCACTAATCGCAATTCTGCTAATAAAAAATATAATATTTTAATATTTACTGCGGTACTTAAAGTATTCTCTAATTATTGAGAATTCCAATCCCAGTGTTGTTTTCTTTACAATACCAGGTTAGGTACTTCTGAAAGAACTCGAATGAGAACTTTAAGGTGATTATCATAAATTTTCATGTTGCTGATGGAAAGATGTCACTTTTAATTTTCTTTATCTTTTACTTTACTTCAGCTTGTCTTTGTATCAAATAATGAACAATGTAGAAAGCTCCTTTGGTTATTTTGCAATATTAAATTATGTGAAAATATCATTTTGGCTTTTACTTGTGTGTATTCCTTCTCTTTTAAATTGCTCAATAGGATCCTGCGGTTAGTGAGTGCCTAATGTCGGGACGGTTCTCACTGAATTGGCACCGAGATATCACAGTTGGTATTAGAGCAGGATTGAACATATTTGAAAAAGAAAGAATATACATACAAAAATAAAGATATATACATTCATACTAATTCTATATTATAAAGAAGTTAGAATTGACATTTAAGATAGAAAGTACTAGAAGAGGTTAGGAGTTAAAACTTTAAATAGATTAGTAATAACTTTTCGTTATAGTAAACATCGTTGAAATTAAAACTTTGAAATGCCGAAGCAATATATTTGTATTTTATGTTATTAAATCATCTTATCTTTTATAAATATAGATGAATCACGACAATGACATGATTGAGTACTTTGAGGAAGAGCTTGTGATGGGGACTCTTAGCATCCTGAAATTACTAAACTTAGCACCAATTTTGATGCCCCACAACAGAAGCAAAGGGTAGTTTGATGATAGAGAGGTTGAGTGAAGTAGAAAGTACCTTGGCATGGTGGGTGCCAGTATTAAGAAACAGGATAAGAGAATTAGAGATGGAGGTTCAAAAATTAAAAGGCTACATGGAAAAATATCTATTATAGAATGAGAGGTAAAAAGGAAGGATGACGTACAAAAACGGCAAGTCATTCAACTACAAAATGAACTCCATCACCTCAAGAATCTCATCAAAGTCAATAGTATGTCTGCTTCCACTTTCAGAGTAAAAAGGAAAGTCGGGAACCTTCGCAAATACCGGAGGTTCTTGTTAAAAAAGAAATCAGCTAGTTATGATGTTTAGATAATCTTAGAATAAGACATTGTATCCCCCACAAGAGCAAAAATGCTTTATAGGCCTTTCTGAAACTAAATTCTCCAACATTCAATGGCTCAGTCCGACTCATGGAAGCTGAAGACTGGATTCAAGCTATAAAAAGCAAATTGAACAGTTTGAAGTGTCCCGCAGTTGAAACAGTCAGACTAGCAAAGTATCTGCTAGAAGGGGAAGCTGAGAGGTGGCGAAAAATCACTTATATGACCACCTTTTGGGAGCATAGATCTGGAAGACATGCCTTGAACAGAATTTATGGGAACATTCCGAAACCGCTACATTCCCCACTCTGCACAGAGGATACTCGAGAGCCAATTTATAAAGATAATTCAGGGGAGCAGATCGGCGGCAACCTACGCGACAAAGTTCACCAAACTCTCTCATCATGCGCCTAAATCGGTAGATTCTGAAGCAACGAGATGTAGCAAGTTTTTGGAAGGGTTGAAGGACATCATTCGCACTAAATTGAGCATACAAAATTTGCTGAGCTTTTAGATTGTGTCACAGTGCTGGAACACAACAAACAAGTGATCACAGAGAGACAAGGAAAAAGATTGATTCCTCTCACCAGGAACCAAGAGATGTTCAAGCGATCTTGCTACCCTCCATCGGCCAAAGCATACCAAATGTTTGCTGAAGCTCCCAGATGCAATAAAGGTATAAATTGTGATCGACCTCACCCAATAGAGGTGTGCTACCATGGTCAGAACCGTTGTTATATTTGCGGGTGCATCGGTCACATTTTTCGCTTTTGTATTGCTAAAAGGACGATAGATGGAGACACTATTCTTGAGGCAAGATTTTCCCCAAACCAGAATTCAACACTAGCACCCCCCCCCCCCCCCCCCCCGCTAATAATCAAAGGAGGAGAACTGCTCCTAAACAAGTTATAGCAGCAAAAGCACCCCCACCAACACCAACAGTGGCACCTGCCCAGAGGAATGGACAGGTTCCTCGACCCACCATTCCAGCAAGGATTTATGCCCTCACACCTATCATGACACCTGAAGACAATAATGTAGTGTCAGGTACAATACCTTCCTTATTTTAAAGTCTCTCCACACCTATACATAAGCATTTTTTTTTACAATAGTTGTTTCCTTAATTAACTAAGCACTATACATATTAATAGCAAATCTTATAATGTCTTGTTCGATATGAGAGCAAATCACTCCTTTATTTCAAACAATTGTGCAAGGGCTCTTAATGTACAGTGTTGCAATCTAGTCAACACACTTGATATTGGGTTGCCCTCCGGTGCTATCATGAGCGCTCAACAAGTTTGCAATTGCAACATCAATGAAAAGGTATATGAGGCTACTCTACAAATCCTCCATATAATGAACTTTGACATCATTTTAGGGATTGATTGGTTGAGTAAACACGAAGCTGTCATTGACTATTGAAAGAAGAAAGTTGTCCTTAAAAGAGAAGGGAAACCATAAGTATTCATTGGAAGAATGGGCCTAAGAACTTGTTGTCATTTTAGGGATTGATTCATTGAAAGCAGAAAAGTTAACGCAAAAAAGGTGTGAGGCATACCTAGTTACTATGATGAAGGAAGCAGAAAAAGACACCCATTTATTTGAAACCAGAGTAGTAAGGGAATCCCCTAATGTCTTCCCAGATGAGCTTCCTAGCCTACCTCCAATAAGGGAAGTGGATTTTATTATTGACATAGTACCTAGATCGCAACCACTGTCAAAGGCATCGTATCGTCTAGCCCCAGGAGAGCTGTAAAAAATACACGAACAATTACAAGAATTGATGGAAAAAGACCTTATAAAGCCCAGCATGTCATCATGGGGAGCTCAAATTCTTTTTGTAAGGAAAAAGGATGGATCGATGCGCATGTGCATTGATTACTGAGAGTTATACAAAATAACGATCAAGAATAAGTATCCCCTACCACTAATAGACGATCTATTTGACCAACTCATCGGGGCAAAAGTCTTCTCAAAAATAAATATGTGATCAGGTTATTATCAAGTATAAGTATGAGAAAAAGACATTCCAAAAATAGTGTTCATAACTCGTTACAGACATTTCGAATTCCTTGTAATGTCATTTAGATTAACCAATACTCCATCTGTTTTCATGGAGCTAATGCAGCGAGTTCTTAGGCCCTTCCTGGATAAATTTGTGATCGTGTTTATTAATGATATACTTAATTACTCCAAAAGTGAAAAAATCATGAAAATCACCTAAGGCTCGTATTAGGCACATTAAGGAAACAACAATTGTTCGCAAATTACACAAAGTGTGAATTCTGGCTAAAGTCTATTGCTTTCCTTGATCACGTAATAGGGACTGATGGAATAAGGGTTGATCAAAATAAAATAAGTGCCATTCAGGAATAGCCACAACCCACAATATAACAAAAATTCATAGCTTTTTGGGACTAGCAGACTACTACCGAAAGTTTGTTAAAGGATTTTCACTATTAGCCTCACCTTTTACAAAAATTAACTCAAAAAGCAGTGCCTTTCGTCTGGAACCAAGAATGTGAAGAGTCATTCCCGAAGTTAAAAGAAGTACTAACTGTCGCGCCAATTCTAATCTTACCTCAAGAATGAATTAATTATCAAGTATTCACTAATCCGTCCAACTTTGGATTGGTAGGTGCCCTTAGGCAAGAAGGGAAGGTAATTAATTACCAAGTATTCACTAATGCCTACTCCTAAAGGCAGTTAAAGAAGCATGAGAAGAATAACCCAATTCATGATCTGGAATTAACGTCGGTTATTTTTGCTTTAAAAATCTAGAGGCATTATTTATATGGGGTACGATATGAGATCTTTACAGACCAACAATCGCTAAAATTAATCAACGACTACGATCTCAGTATCATTTATCACCCTGATAAGGTCAACGTTGTAGCTGATGCCCTCAGCATGAAGGTGTCTCTAAATGAAATGATCATATCAAGCCCCTTATTGAGAGAGTTCCAGAAACTAGGTATAAGATCCACCACAAGCAATTAAATGATCTACTCAACATAAGTACCGCCGAACCTACGCTCCTGCAACAAATAACAATTTCTCAAGAAAGTGACCAAGAGTATTCAAAACTAAAAGCAGACATTGAGAATGAATGTAGAACAGACTTACAAATTCAACAAGGAATTTATATATATAATGGGAATAGAGTTTGAGTCCCTAATAATGCATTTATTCGAAATCGAATACTAAGCGAAGCACACAACTCAGGGTATACAATTCACCCCAAAAACAATAAAATGTATCAGAATCTAAAAGAAGTATTCTGGTGGCCAGGACTCAAAAAAGTGTGGCTGAATATATTAAGTGCCATGTGTGTTTAGTAAAAACTGAACATCAAAGGCCAGGTGGACTCTTGCATCCATTAGAAATCCCGGAATAGAAGTAGTTCGACATATCTATGAATTTTGTCATAGGGATACTTAGGAGTCGCTCAGGAGCAGATGCAATTTGGGTAATAGTGGATCGTTTGACTAAATCAACCCATTTTATTCCTATTAAACAAACATATACTGTATAAAAATTAGCCAAATTTTATATCAATGGAATAATCAAGCTCCATGGAATTCCAATGGTCATAGTCTCAGATCAAGATAGCAAATTTACATCTCGATTTTAGCAGGCAGTACATCAAGATATAAGGACCGTGCTAGCTCTAAGCATCGCCTTTCATCCATAGACAGATGGGCAAACTGAAAGAGTTAATCAAATACTTGAAGATCTATTACGATTAATTATCTTAAATTTTGGTGGTAGTTGGGAAGAACACAATCCTTTAATAAAATTTGCGTACAATAATAACCTCCAATCAAGGATTGGGATGGCACTTTATGAAGCCTTATATGAGAAAAAATGCAGTACTCCTCTAGCCTAGACAGAGGTTGGAGATGTATAAATTTATGGCTCTGAGTTAATTGAAGAGATGAACTAAAAGATAAGGCTAATTACTAGCCAATTTGTTGCAGCCCAGGACCGACAAAAGAAATACTACGACACAAAACACTGGAGGCAGGAATTTCACATTAGTGATCATGCATATCTAAAAGTTAGCCCTATGAAAGGGGTACATCATTTTGGGGTAACTGGTAAGCTAAGCCCCAGATACGCAAGACCTTTCGAAGTAATTGTTAAAATTGAAGCTCGGCATACAGACTTAAACTCCCTGAAGGATTTGCAGCCATACACAACGTATTCCACGTATCAGCACTCTATAAATGCCTCCAGGGATCCACACAACAAATTTCCGAGTCGACAGTCAAAATTCAGCCCGATCTGCCCTATGTCGAAAAACCTCTTAAAATCTCTAAGAAGAAGCACCATAGTGTCCACTAACCACCTCGATTTGACTATCTATCAATAAGTGGAATACTGTACATACTCATAATAAGGCATCTATCATATAGCCAATAAGCTCATTCAAAATTCATAAGAAATCACATGCCATTGTAAAAAATAATGGAGCTTGATTGGCAAAAGTTTGCCTACATATGCCAACAGAATTGCTTCTTTGATTTTTGTATCTCTGTATAATATGAAAAAAATCATTTTGAGAAGCACCCCACCACCACTAAACATATTTTTTCTTCTGTATCATCAACAATCTCCTAAGAAGTTCATAAAAATGCATTCACATAGTTTTCTTAACACAAGAAGTTGCATATATAAATCTTGCTTCCGATTACTCAGCTTTGAGTTCCATCAAAAAACACATCCCCTAATGTACCAAGCGATATATATTGTCAACATCAATCAACAAGAATTCCTTTGCAAATTGAGAACTGCTTTTCTAACTCCAAAGTGACAAGCAACTTTCAAACTAGGCTCACGAATCCACCATAATCGTTCACTGTGTTGATGCATGCATAATTTTTTTCTTTGATATAACAAACTATTTAAGCAATTATATTTTTGACATTCAAGCCATCAATAACTCAGCTAAAGGTCTCTTTTTCTCAGCATCTCTTCAAATTATCTCGAAAATTCACACCCTCATGTGCCCCTTAATATCCTTCAGATAATTGAAAACCATATGCATCATGTTACTAGTAGTTGAGATGCTTATCAATCATTTTATTTTATACTTCATTCTTGATTTGACCACCAAATTGAATTGTTGGAAGCATGACATTAGCCTCATATATCAAGCTGCTAGAGCTTCAATTGAGTTCACGGTATTTGAAGGTAGTCAATGCAAACTAGTCCTTTTGTCAAGTTAACAATGCGTCCAATATCTCTGAGTATTGCATAAAGCCAGCACCTCTTTATCATAAACTGTAAAGTTCTAATGAAACCCTTGCAATAACTTCAAAAAAGAATAACACCAATCTTGCTCCTTATATTAACACAACGCCAATCACATAGTCCGATGCATCAACTCCAACTTCAAATAGCCTTTGAAGTCATGCAATGCTGGTGCCTCATAAAATCTCTTCCTTAATACATGAAAATCCTCCTCATGATTAGCACCCCATTAAAATTACTAACAATCTTCCTTAGTTGGGATAGCAGAGTGTCAATCATTGAGAAATTTGCAATAAACTTTGTGCATATTAGCAATTGTCTCAAATATGAGATATGGAAGTGACATTTTTCCAAAACTCACACATCTTTGAGTTTAGCAATCATTTATGCTTCCTTAGCAATCCAAACACCATCTCAGGATGTTTGGCATGAGCTTCTTCACTTGACTATTGATAATGATATCATACAAGTAGCTTTGGATGAAGTTGTTTGGTTGGGATGAACAATGCCTTCATAAGTATGTAAAAGCTAACAAGGCATTGCATTCATTCATATAATCCTCAATTTTTGGGTCATAAAGGCTATCTTCTAGTTGTTCTTGATGTTTACTCGAACTTGGAGGTATCCCAATTTCAAGTCAATCTTGGAAAAGATAAATGTCTACATCAACTGATTTAGCAAGTTCTATCCTTGGGAGTAGATATCAATTCAGCATGATATCCTTGTTTAGAGCCCAATAACCCATGTGCATTCTCCATCAAAATCATCCATCAAAACCATCACAATCAATGAATCACAAGGTGAGGTACTAAACTAGAGTTGGCTTCGAGTCGAGTCAGCCCAGACTCGAAAATTGACTCGAACTTGTTCGAGTTCGAGTCATTTCGAGTCATTTTAAATAGGGTTCAAGTCAAGATGTACGACTCAAACTCGACTCAAAAATTTTCGAGTTCAATTCGAGTCGAGTCAAAATATCTCGAGTTTGAATAGAGTGAGTTTGAATTTTGAGTTTCGGGTTAAATTGCCAGCCCTATACTAGACTATGACTCATTTAACAAGTTCAAACATTTGCCTCTTGATCTCATGCTTTAATTCAATTTGCCAACAAGTTAATGATAAATAGCTAGTGATCATGACAAACATTTCCCTATGATAAATAGCTTGGTTGTCGTGTCTAACTTGTTTGGTTTATCTTTGTGATCATAAAAATTGTTTTCTCATTTTATTAAAAATAGCTTGTCATCACAATAATAGGAACATTCATAGATAAGCTAAGAATCATCAAGAGGCACTAACTGCAAGCCCAGCTAGTTGCTGTATAACAGCCCAAATGTATATTTCATTGGAACCGAGATATCAACCAACGAGATTCCCATTTTCAAGCTTGTTGGCAAATCAATGCTATCATGAACTAATTTAGCCCCTTCTAACAAAAGCCATGTCACTTCTTCCATTGTTCCTCAGTATATCTCATCATATAGAACTCTCTAAACAGTTGTTTAAAACTTGTCCAGCTGAGATTATTTCGCTCGAACTTGTGTATTCCACTAGGCCAAAGCATGATCGGATAACTTCAATATAGAGAAGATGATTTTTCTCATCAGACATGTAAACATAGAAGTCAAAACAACTCTCCATTTAATCAATCCAATAGAAATCTTTTTCAACAAAAAGAACACCATTATAATTTTGCTCTCAAAGAACACCATCTTCCTTGTTCTCCTTCATCATTGTCAACAAAGAAGTATATATATAAAGCTTTTGATAGACATGACACAAATCTAAGACCTCGATTGTGAAGCCAACAATTATTTATCAGTTAAAGTTCTGCAGTTCAGAATGTTGAACCATGAGCAACACATACATATTTCATGCAAGAATAAACAATAATATCTTTACCTTCTTTGGTCTCTGGAGGGAAGAAAGAATTTCAGCCTCATCAGCAATTCCAGAAATTGTAGGATAATCAGCAGCATCAAATGATGTGCTTAGAGGATCTGTTTTGCTCAAATCAGAGGGAAGCTTGACTGTGAGAGCCTGCTGAATAGGCAAGATAATCCCCAGAGGCATCATTCGCTTTAAAGCACTGAACTCTGTAGATATATTTATTTTCCGTGCCTTGTTCTGTCCTGGGTGAAAGCACAGTTTAATCAAGTGATCTATCAAGCTAGCAAATTGAACAAACAGATTGATATTATTGCTCCCATGACGGAACCCTTTTCGGGCTGCTTGAACTATCTCGGCAGCAGCATCACGCCTTGCAGCTACAGTTGACTTGGAGACAGCAGCCATCATCCAAAGAGATTGCTGCGGATATTCCTGCAGAACAGATGTAATTATATGCTTGACAATTCTAACAGTTTCTTCATTTTGATGACAGATGCGTGAGACTAGCTGAGAAAAAACTGTAAGCCACTGATATGTTGGCAGATCTTTCAAGCAACCTCGCATGATACTCAAAATCTGAAACACAAGTTAAAATATTTAGAACAGCAAAATAATGCATAGAATGCGTGGGGAAAAAAAACAATACCCTTGTATGAACAACTTTCATCGATTTATCCGTTGGCGATACATCTCTATGGTACAGACTTGCAAACTCAAACCAGAGAGTTAGCAACCTCGGTAGAGCTTGGAATAAATTTTTGTGGCCTTTGTGAAGACCTTTAGCATAAAACAATAGCACATCAGGAAGGTAAGACCACCACGGCTTATCATCAGATGCTGGATTTAACGAACCACCAGTGCTGATGGATGGACCATGCCCAATTAGCAGGTTATCCTCTTGCCGCTTTCTGGCATCAACATGCAGATCATCAAAATACTTTGCCATGAAAAAGTACGCATTCTCCCATTGTGGTTGCAACTCTCTAACTCTTGAATATAGATTTATAATATCTTCTTTCTGTTTTTGACCAGTGTGATGGATCCATCTCGTGTAGAGAAGAATGATTTTAGCCACATCTTGATTCTCTTTTGATACCTGTGTGGAACAAAGTAAAGGGGGATTTGGCAATCCAAGTGAAAGATGAGTTATAGATGAGACAACAGCATTGCCTAGCACTTCCACAGGCACATTCAGGAGGGACTGCTCCAATTCAGCTATAGCTGAGTCAGATTTCTTTATGCTCCATAGAAGCTTTGCTTTCTCCATGCTGACATTAGAAGCACCTGAAGCATGTGCTTCCAATATTGCTCTATGAGCTGTTTCATAATGACCGGCTGAACGACAAAGCTTTGCATATTGAAGCCAACAGTTACCAACTTGTGCGCCCAGCCCGCTTGCATCAAAAACGAGCCTACGCAAAGCTAGGAGTGGTTCCCTTGCCCAGAGTGACGGTTGTGTAAATTTTAATCTATTCTCCCAGTCCTTTGCAATTTTGGCAAACCTTGTATCATCAAGAGTGAATGATTTTTTCTGAAATGACTCATCTCCTAAGAAAGTATAGAAGTCTTCCAACTCACACAGCAGATGAAGTTTCACCACGTAAGGATAAGCACGCATATAGGAATCCATGCCTGCAGCAGCTAGAGGGACAATTAATGCTTGTTTAGATTGTGAAATTCGCTCAGCGACCAAGTCTTGATCCTTCTTCATCATTGCCTGAATAATTTTAGCAAAACCCATGTCAAAGGAGGCGTGATTCTCAAAGTTTCCACATACCAAACCATCGGTTTCCGCACCAGAAAGGTACTCATCCATAAGATCCCATCTGCCTAGCCTCCAAGCAGCCTGTACACCTTGCATGCACCAACTCTTCTTATAATCAGGCATTCTACGTATCAAACCATCAACATGAGTTACCATAGCCTGAAGGTGGCACATATTTAGCAAACAGTTCAGGACACCTGAATGTCTTTGAACTGAATCAGGCTCCAACTGCAGAGCCTGTTCACAAAATGTTAAGACTTCAGCCCAGTTTCCTGCCTTCTCATTTATTAGGAGCTGATCTTGTAAAGTAAGTGATTTACGCAAATTTGCCAAACCAGAAAGGCCATCAGGTTCATCTAGAGCGCTATATATCTCCATGACAAATGAAATGTCTTCATCAGAAAAGTTGCCACTGTTCTCAGCAGCAGGATTGAAAGAGCCAGACTTCTCTCGCATATATAATTCATAGTACATCAGTGCACGAGCATGGGCACAACATCCCGAGGAAGCCTTTGCAAGAGTAAACTTAGGAATAGCAGATAACAACTCAGAAACATTGCTGCATTGCACAAGAAGATTATCTGCATCAGAATCAGGCACAATTGTGCCTTCAACTCTAGGTGATTGTTTAGAAGTTGAAACTAGAAAAGACTGGGAGAGAGCAATTTCCTGTTTAACGTCATCCACCCACTGCCCAAGATTATCAAGCAGAGTGAAGACAGCTTGGATACAGACTTCATTCTGTCCCCCGATCATTCCATGAAATGCAGCCCCACTGTTCCCAGAAGCTGCAGCATTAAGAACAGCGAGAATCTCTTCAGTAATACTGTGACGTGCATCATCTGTACCATGGCAAACAGCATTGAGAACTAAATATGGTAGAAGATAAGTGGCTGTTTGCATGTCATGACGAACTATGCCACGACATGAGCTAAAGATACTAAAACGAGACCCTGTTGCTTGAGCGGTAAGCTTCCTGATCCAAAAGAAAATCCATCTTCGAAATGACATTGAAGGATTATAAATTGGGCCAGAAGATGTAGAATCCATTATGCTAGGAAGCTGAAATCTTGAGGTCAAGCATGGTGCAATAATTTCCTTGATATAATTCGAGAAACGATCCCAAAATCTCTGGCCCCGCTTGTTCACCTCTTCGTAAGTTTTGCTGGTTTCTCCTTCAATAACCTTTGGAGAATTTGAACCATTACTTTCATTGAGTGATGCTTGGCAACCAGTAAGTTTCAGAAGTTCTTGTATGGCCAAAGCAGCAGAATCCTGAACAATGGTATCAGATGCAGCTCTAAATGCTCTTGCAAGATGCTTGTTTATAAGCTCAAATATAAGATCATCATCTGAACAAGCAATTTTGAAACGATGACAAGAAATTCCCATGAACTTGGCAGGATCAACTGCCCCAACTGCACCCAAGCAATCCGCACAGACTAATCTCAATCTTTGCCCAACAGTTGTCCTGGACTGTTCAGCACAGCCTCTAAGTAAAGATGTTATTAAAGAGCTAATGACATTCAAATCCAATACGGCTTCACCCGCTATAAGGGCAGTAACATCTTCCCTTCTTGCATTAAACAGCTTGTTCAACTCACACGCCACCATATACCTTACATTTAAGCTTTCATGGTTAAGGCCCTCAACGGAATCTTGCAAGTGTTCCCTCAAAGTCATTGACCCCCTTGCCTCCTGAATAACCTTGTTCACTGTAGATAAAACTGATATACTAGGTAAAAGTGGAAGTTCCCGTATTTGTTGTTTTAGTGTCAACCTGTTCCTCACAATAAGGTCTTCCAAAATTTTCACAATCTTGCCCATATGTTGGAAAGGGGCTTCACTATGGCGTTCCAAGCATGGAATAAATGCAGCTACAATTTGGGAGATAACATGCTTAATGGTAGAGTGAGAGAGTTTGGTCAGCTGTTTGATAAAAGCGTGCAATACTCTTATACTATCAGATTGAAGTGCTTCCTTGTCAATAGCATATAAAAGAAGAACCATGATTTTGGGAACATGCGCGCTGAGATAGGATCCCATCATCTCAATCAGCTTTTCTATTCGCTTAAGGGCCTGTTTCTGCAGCTGAGCATCATCAACATGCAGCATTTTCCTATCAATGCTATTAAGTAGCCTAACAAAGTGATTCTTTAAAAATTCTGGGAGATCATCACATCCATTCAAGATTACTGAAACCTCCTTGATCATCATTGGAATTCTTGAGGTCCTGAAACAACCAAAATCAGAAGAAACCAACTTAAGTGATAACAATAACATTAAGGGGGGATTTAAATACTTAATGTTAAGTTCATTCCTATTAAAAATCATTTAAAATTTTTTTGCTAAATGCAGTACCAGTAAAAGCAGTAGGTTTGTGGCATCCATATAAACGACAAGGTTGTTGAAGGCAGTGGCAGACATCAGTTTTCAAGATTTCCAGTATGAGGTAATTGGGACCCTGACTAAAAAAAGCCGCCCACTTCAGTGTTGCCAACAATGACAACATGAACAACAACATTGCAATGAGGGTGACCACTGTGATGATGTAAAGACCCACTTAAATAGTAATAAGTGAAACTATTAAATATCGAGAAGCATTTTCAGATAACGGTGGAGTTCTTGATAAGAACTCTAAAGTTAAGCGTGCTCAGGTGGGAGCACTACCAGGATAGGTGACCTGCTGGGAAGTCATCTTCTAAGGGGCAAAACCGTGAGGCCTTTCAGGCCAAAATAGACAATACCTTGGTGCTTAAGAGTTTGAGCTATTACAAATAGTATCAGAGAAGGCCATGGGGTGTTAGATAGGAGCTAAGTGCCATACAGGATAAAATACTACTTCATGTGAGCAGCCTTTTGAACCCATGATGATTAAGGTGCTACATAGTTGTGGGTACCTCTTGAGCATGTAGGAGTCACCTCTAGTTCTATATACCCAATGGATGATTCTTGGATCTATGTGTGGATTTTGACGAAGACATCAGTTATTTAAGTTGGAGAGGTTGTAAAGACCCACTTAAATATATAATAAGTGAAACTTTTAAATATCAATGCGTCTTTTCAGATAACGGTGAAGTTCCTGATAAGAACTCCAAAGTTAAGCATGCTCCGGTGAAAGCACTCCCAGGATAAGTGACTTGCTGGGAAGTCATCTTCTGAGGGGCAAAACCGTAAGGCCTTTCAGGCCAAAGCGAAAAATACCTTAGTGCTTAAGAGTTTAGACACATAATAATCGCCAAATTATTTAAAAGCAAACAATAATAAGAGGAAAGAGAACGAGGCCATAAACTACACTATGAACAAAAATGAGATTTTGAAGTAAAAAACTCAAACTTAAGGACAACATATATGCTCCTTATACTGAGTATTCTGATAAAACACCATGATTCTCCTGATCAACTTCTGATTGATTAAGGAATAGCTCACAGTCACTCATCAAGAGAGATAATGATGTGGAACAGGGAAATCAAGTGAGGATACTCATGACTCGGACATTTTCACTGAGCATAGTTGAATGTTGAGTGGGAGCTGTGTCGTGTGTGTTCAGGATTGTGCCGTTTTAGCCCGTGTTTGTAGTATCACGTTTTCATGAGATGTGTTTTGTTATTACCCGTGCACTTATGTCATTATATATATATATATATATATTTGTATTTATGGTGGTTGTTATTTTGGTGTATGAAGTTATCCACCTAGGGTTTGGGCTACTTCTATAAATAGCCTGTGCAATTTTATTTTGTGGATGATGAATGATAACTTATTTCCCTCCTTAGTAAGAAGTTCTCTTGGGGAGTGGTTAAGTGGTGGTGCACATAGTCACTTCCATTTTATGAGCGTGCTTGCTATTGGGGTGTGTGTATAATCCTAGTAAAACTATTGTTGATTTTTTTTGTTCTTCTCTACACTATCCACTTCCTCTTCCAAATTCTTTCTCAGATAACCTTATGTTTGTTCATTGTTTTTTACTATCATTGTCGTCTTAGTATCTCTATTGTATTGCACTTCCCCACCATCATCTATAATGACAACAACATCAAGCCTTAATCCCACTAGGTGATGTCAGCTACATGCATCCTTTGTTTCCATTGTGCATGATCAAATAGAACCATCCCTAAGTTCCAAATAGAGAAGATGCTTCCTAAAAATTTCTTCCCATGTAGTTTTGGGCTTCCTAAGCAATCCACCAATTGAGTCATTCGATGTGCCTTCAAATTTTCTTATCAAATATTAAAGTTGCTACAAAACACCTTGGCAACGTATGATACTAATTTTATCTTAAATTATGCAAACGTAGCATTATATGGATAGATTCAAATTTGTAAGTTGAGAGTCAGGATCACTGCAGGCCACATTAACTACAAACACCTTGCATGCACCAACTCTTCTTATAATCAGGCATTCTACAAGTCCTGCATCTAACTTTAAGAATCGAAAAACGTATGTCAAATTTGGAACAAACTCATGTCCTGTGCTCATTAAACAATCCAAAAAGCAATATAGAAATGAGCCTGTATCCAAAAGCACAAAAAGGTTCAAGTCAGGAAGCCACCTGAAGAACAAATCGTAACAGAAATGAACCAAAAAAAATAGGAGTTTGGAATGCATGGGGTTGTAAACAAATCATCTAAAAGGGAGTGTCTTGTGTACATTCAAATTGTCGAACTACCGTATTTGGATTATAACCGTCAAAAAACCACTTAATCGTAATGAAGAAAACAAAACCTTGTTTTATAATATTAAATAAACTCTACAATTGATGATAAATAAACAATAATACTTATAAGAGTGATCATCAGCCTTGGCTGCAATTAAATTCATAAATGCAATATCTAATCTTAGGGATAGTAAGCCATGCTCAAAGAATGTTCTTGAATCGATCTCCTATTTGATGGGTTTCAAAATGGAATATTCATGTATGATCACAATCCATAAAATCATGCGGGCACTCTCATCTGCATCCCTAAAATAAAACTATATCAAGAATTGTAATCAAGCAACTCTTGACGTAATTGGATTTGAATCCACCCGTAAATTTAAGGTCAGTGTGTCTATAAATCAGGTCATCGTAGCTCGCTCATGAACAGAAGCCCAATATCAGGTGCTAGTATCAACTAGTTCCAAAATACTATGGCTACAACAACTAATTTATGAGTTCACGAGAGCTGCTCTTCCTACCACAACAATTCTCTGCGACAATGCATCAACAATCACTCTAGCCAACAATTTAGTCTTCCATGCCCGTACCAAACACAGAAGTGGATTTCCACTTCATCTGCGCTTGCATCCGCAAAAAAAGGTCATCACCAAAATCATCTCTACGAACAAACAATTGATAGACATCCTCGCCAAGCATCTTCCTACTCCTAGACATCTAGCATTATGCAATAAGCTTAAAGCAGCTATACAATTGTAAGCTAACGAGGGATGACAATAATACCCTTAAGCTAGTCTATATAACCTATTTTATTGTATCTTCTATATAAATAATAAAAATGCTTATGCCAGTGTGATCTCCCTCTCTCGAGTCTTTCCTCTTTCTTCTGCATTCTCCGATCTTTCAGACCATGCATTTATTCAAATAGTATGCACCAAGGTACCTCCTCTTAAAAGTGTTCAATAAGAGCATCCATGATTAAATCAAGAAGATATGAACTAAGAGCAAAGCCTTGATTTAATTCAATTAGTAATAAGAAAATTATTAGACAAGCCACTCTGTAATCAAAAACATGTTAAAACTTCACTATAGTAAAGACCCACTTAAGTAGATTAAGCGAAACTTTTAAACATTGAGGCACATTTTCAGATAATGGTGGAGTTCCTGATAAGAACTCTAAAATTAAGTGTGATCATGTGAGAGCACTCCCAAGATGGGTGACCTATTGGGAAGTTATCTTCTGAGGAAAAAATTGTGAGTCATATTAGGCCAAAATGGATAATACCTTGATGCTTAAGAGTTTAGGTTGTTACAAATGGTATCAGAACATGCCATATGGTGTCAGATATAAGTTAAGTGTCATACAGGACAAAGTATCATTCTATGGGAGTGACCTCTTAAACCCATGATGGGTTAAAGTGCTACATGGTTGGGGGTACCTCATGTTCTTGTAAGGGCCACCTCTAATCCTATTTATCCAATGAATGGTTCTTGGATCTGTGCGTGAATACTGACGAGGACGTCAATTACTTAAGTTGGGGAGATTGTAAAGACCCACTTAAGTAGTATTAAGCGAAATTTTTAAACATCAAGGCGCCTTTTCAGATAATAGTGAAGTTCTTGATAAGAACTCCAAAGTTAAGCGTGCTCATGTGGGGGAACTCCCAAGATAGGTGACCTGCTGAGAAGTTGTCTTTTGAAAAAAAAAACCGTGAGGCCTATCAAGCCAAAGCGGACAATACATTGGTACTTAAGAGTTTAGGTTATTACAATTATACATAACTTTAATAGCATTAATATATGCACACAAATTCTCCTCTCCAAGATTTTCAAAAAAACTTCTCTTAGTACTCTATCGTAAGTCTTTTCAAGAACAATAAAGATTAAATGAAGATCTTTTCTTTCTATAAATATCTCCTTTAAAACTCCTAGTAAATGCATGTCTTTCATGGTAAATATACTTGGCATAAAATTAAATTGATTCTGCAAAATACAAATATCATTTTGTAGTTCGTATTCAATCATTCTCTCTCACTCTCTCTCAAAGTTCTAACGTATAGCTCATCAACTTTATTCCCCTATAATTTCCACAATTTTGAGTATCACCTTTATTATTGTAAATAAGTACAAAAATACTCTTTTTACTCATTTGGCATCTTTTTATTTTCAAAATAATATTAACTTCAAAGCCAAGAAACTCCTTCACCCAAACATTTACACACATCAATAGGATGCCACCCATATATTTCAACCAAAATCATCATGAAAGTTATCAAATACTTTGTCACTCTTCCAACATGTCCATTTAAATCTTTTCTTATAAATAAATTACTTCTTGGGTATCCCTTGAACAAACTCATCTAAATAATGCCAATATGTTTATTTTACTCATATACAATCCTATTTAATGCCCACAAGCATTATAATATTAATATATATTCCCTCAATTATAATCTTTAAGAATATAATTTTATCTCTCTATCTATTATCTTTCACAATATTCTACATTAAATTCTTATCCGTGAAAATATCAATGGCATTCCTATGACAATTCTTACCCGAGTGTCAAAATTTAAAACCTAAATTATCAATCTTTTGCTCTATCCCACCCACTTAGTTTCTTGAAAACAAAACATTTATCCTCTTGTTGATCATAATATCCACTAACTCATAAAACTTGCTAGTAATAGTCAATTTTCCAACTACTTACCTTAAATAAGTATCATGAACTAGCTTATGCCTGCATTCGTCCATAAAGTGAAAACCCTCGCATATTAAACATTACATTTGGGCGTCGATGTAATGACCTTTACACACTTTTTATTGCATTTAGGCAACACAACGCATCATTTCTAGGGGATGCCCTAGCTCTAGTACAATTTTTAATGAATTTATGTCACAAGAAAATTGGATAAAATTTTACGCTAATTGTCAATTACCTTAACTCGACCCTTCTGCTTTCTTATCCAAGTCTTGGGGACCCAGTAACGATAAAGTTCCTTTAACCCATATTATTATTAAAAAAAATAATTACAATTAAATACCCAGATATACACCCAATTACATGGCATAAATGATTATACTTCAGATACATTATACTTGAATGATAATTAACACAATATTTATTAAACTCAAGAATGTTACATGTGTTGAATTCTTTCACTCCATAAAAATTTTGCACCATAGAACTTGAAATGGTATAGGAGTTGTGATTGACCCATATTTATTGATTTTCTAGTAAAATTTATTGAGTTCTACATAATTGAAACTTCATTGTTGAGCTTTTCTTTGAGTTGAATTCGATTGAATTACACTTGTGAATGGGGCATTCTTGGGCCAATGTCACTATATAATAACTTGAAATATTGGATCAATTTGCTAATAATTTATGAATCATAGTATTTTCTAGGTGGGTTGTGAGTCCGTTAATTGAATATAAATCAATATTGGGGTAAAGTATACTTGTTTGGGCAAATGAAGTAATCAAAATCAATTACAATGTCACCATTCTCATAGTATTTGCATGTGGTTGGTTGTTGCTGTGGAGACAATGAGCAAGTGCCATGACTGGAGCGTGGAAGTGGGATCAACATGTGGAATAAGAGCTTAAAATATCAGTTAAGCTGTCAGGATGGGCTGTTTTAACTCCAAATTCTAGTGACGAGAGCAATGAGAGGTTTTTGATTCTTCAATTTGATCAAGGAAAAGAAAAATTCATTGCATTGTACTCCATTGTCGCATCTGGGACAATAAAATCCACTAGAAAGAAGATCTATTGTCTTAGCATGTTTATCATGATTATTATCTATGGCAATAATTTCCATCCGGGCTACTTGAGTAAGCACAAGAGTTGCTTAATAAGCAAGAAAATAAGACTGGTGAATAGATGATTGATCCTCCAACGTCATCACATTGGTCCAAACAAAGTAACTTATGAAAACAGATGATCAATAATTAAACAATTTGAAGAGGCCTAAATGAACAGAATTAAATATTCAAAAATGAAATATTAGATACGTTTGCTTTGGAAATAACCAGTTTCTTCATTTGTTAATTTACAATAAAATAAGCAAACTTTGTTAAAGTAGTCAAGACCAACAGCAATAATATCGATAACGCTTTTAGATTAAAGAGATATAAAATGAAATTATACCTTGTTAACAAGAAGCCTAGTCAATAAGTTAATGCTGACCCCTTCTGTTAGTACTACAGAAAACCAGCAATCTCATGCAAACAAACAGTTATAAGTAAACTTGAAATTGAAAACGTACATCTCTAAACATTAACAAACTTTGATTATCAATTAAGCTGATCAGTAAGGGCTGTTTTAACCCCAATGAAGGAAACTCAAGATATCTTTCTTTACATCTATGAATGAAATATAACTATTGGTTCATTGAGTTGATTACATGCTTGAATTCACAAATAGAGATAGATTTTGTCAATACTGATGGTTCAACCACGGGTGAGATTCATCAAATGAGTTAAGCAGAATGCCAATGGCAAGATCATCAGTACAGTGTGTTGGTTTGGCAATTGAGTACTGATAATAAATGAATGCCACATTTTGCAAAAACTACCACTAATGATTCAAGCCACCATTAATTGCAGGAAAAATCTCTGGAAGTGAAGAATATAGCACCTGTGGTTGGAGGATTCAATGAAGATTTTGTAGTAAACAAAAAACAGATATCAACAACCATTATTGGGGTTGAAACACTGAAAATGATCCACAATTTGGAGTTCGATCATTAGTTTTGATTATGGGCAATTCACGAAGAAGACATTGCTAAGCTTATAAAAAGAACAAGTTTAGGGCTTGAATCTACTATATTAGAAAAACCAATTGAGTGAGAAAACAAATTATTCAGCACTGGTTTCCATGAGAACAATTATGGAAATTTGCGCATAACCCAGCTGTCTCTTGATAACAGCAGAGAAGGAAGTTGGAGAGGACAAGGTAATGCAAGCTCATAACCAAAATGATAGAGAGGGCCAGTTTGCTCGGGTACCAAATAGTCCAATGAATGAAGGAGACGAAGATGAAAATGGGTGATGCTTGAGAAGATAATGAAGAGGCACACATTAAAAAAATAGAATTCATTAGCAGTCTATAGTTTCATAATCCTCACTAAAAGTAGTAGTGAAATGGCAAACAAGCCATTCCATAATCACTCTCTTAAAGAGCACTCAAACAAGACCAAAAAACTATCATCTAATTCATCTCAAAGCACATAAATAGTAAAGCATATAACTCCTAAGGGGTGCCAATAAAAAGACATGTCTCTCCACTCTCATATCCTCCATGCAATTAAATCCCCTCAATACAATACAGCAACATTCAGTTATAATTAAAACACCACAAGCACAACATTACTGCTAAAAAATATCATAGCACTTGCAATATTGATTATTAACATAAAGATAAAGGTTCAAAATTTAGGTGGAGGCCATCTATGAATAGAAATCCTAGCATGCCGATCTTTGGTTTTCTTCTATTTAGTGTCTGATCTTGTTTTGGATCACAACTGTTATGGCAATGAAATGTCTAAATTTTTTAGCCATTTCATAAGCAAAGTAATATGAGGAAGAAGGTTATACCTAATTAAATAATGTAATGATTGTGATCATCACAGCCTTTACCATGCTAACCAAGAGTTCTTCACACCAAACCTCACCTGCACATATTTACCCAACCATTCCGCAATTACAGCAACAGTTAACTTGTACCCATGACATATATTATATGGGATTACTACTCATAGACCAATATGCTCTCCACAAAAATTGTTGTAACCAATTCACAAAGCCCTGTAGCTCTATTCATGCATTCCAAGTGAGCTATGCATCAAGCACCGAGGACATCCCATGCATTGCAACCCCTCCCAATCACGCAATTCATATACAAACACTTTCCCTCCCCAAGAACTTCCACGTGCCAGTCATAACCTACATGTTCATTGTAGCAGCCTACAAACAGTAATTTGTACTCTGCGAGCACAACCCATGCAGGCTTCCTGCTACCAAATATGCTTGTGCACTCAGTCTTCCTGCACATACCGTCCTTCATGACTCCCATAATATTTTCCATGATTGCACATGAACTTAGTCACAACTCACGCTTCATAATCTGCTCCTGTGCCCTAAAGATAATGAACAGCATCATATATGAAAGGCAACAGAAGGACTTGAATAAAGTATAAAGAGGTAAAAACTCTCATATTTAATTTCAATATTATGATTGATGATTAAGCAATGTACAAGGCTACCTCTATCTCCCCATCAAGCCTTAACTCAATTTTATCAAATTATGAATGTTGAAATTAATCTTAGCAATTTTGAGCTTAAGTTGACTCCTTAAAAAAGGACCCTCCCACTAGTAGTAGAGATAATTACCTATAAAAGATAGCACCCATAAGATGCCACGAAGATAAATAAATTCTAAGAAATTTACAATGAAATTTTGGTTAAATGATTTTTTACCACAAAAAATTACTCTCAAGTTCTCAATAAGAACAAGAGTGGCATGCACACTTTTCCCAAGTAACCACAAATAATCAAGAAGATAAATGCTTCCAGCAACACTCCCCATCACTCTTCCTCACCATCACACTTCCTCACTTCCCCTCCCCTCCCGCTGTCTTCCACGCATCTAATTAAATTAGAAGTCAACTGGTTTGAGTAAAATGCTTTGACAGAGAAACCTGCTTTTAAGCTTCTCTGACCTTTCCCTTTGTCAAAACATTCAGCGAGGGGCAGGAGGGTGGCAAAAAAGCTGCCAGAAAAAAAGAGAGCTGAAAAGAGAAATGTAGGGGAAAGGGAGGCCCATCAAGGAGAGGCTAGTGAGAGTGAAACCTCAGTATTGAAAGACTGAGGACTGTCACTGTTAACATCCTCATCCTCACTGTCTTGACAAGCATCGGAAAGAAGATAAACCTTGCATTGAATTTAACAAAATTCATTCCTAACGAAAGGAAATAGCAGAGTAAATAGATATAATAGCGTTAGATCTACAAAGAGTAAGGAAGTTAGGCAGCAGGTATGTAAATCTCCCTATCAACACATAAAAATCATAATTGGCAAGTAAAAGATATAAACATAATGGATCACCTTCTATCAGTTTCATTCATGTCCTCCTCCACAGGAAAGCATAAAAGTTCATCTAAAAGTGCAGGCAAGGCAGCAGAAAAGATTTCCTTCTTGTCAGATCCTGTTTGGAAATGATAAAATTCTATAACAGAAGTTAGTTGCTCTCCATCTGCATGGAGAAGAGCAAAAGCCAGCACTTTTGGCAGCCAATTGACAAATAGGGGTACTACATCAGTCTCTAAATGGTTTGCTAACTCATGCAACGTAATCATTGCTTGATCATTTACTTTGTGTGAAATGATCAGCTGAGGAATAACACAAGGAACCATTCTTCCAACAAGTTCCCCGATTTTAATTCCAACAACAGTCTCTGCAAATTCATGAATCATCACAGGGCGGCTCACAAGCCTTGCAGAGAGATATTCAAATAATCCATCTCTAATGTGAAAGAACTTCGAGAGAATTAATTCAAATCCCCCTTTAAAATGGAAATAGCATGTCCTATGTATTAGTCGAGATGCAGTTGCCCTTATCATCAAATTTTCATTATCAAGTTGATCGACTATCAAAACAATCGAATACAAGAAAAGTTGCCCATGAACATCACATATATTCATTATCTCAGCTACTGTTTCCAGAAGAGTAACCATGGTTAATGGATCCTCAGTACCTGTTAATGCATGCTGTATTCTGTTCAAGAACTTCTGCTCTTTAGTTTTGTTGTTTGCTTCATCACCAATAAACAAGGCCTCTAAAATGTGTTCATCAAGAAAGCAATTTATTTCAGAACTCAATGCTTCCCTGACAGCTCTACTTTTATGAAGAAGCAAATAATCAATGCACTCAATCCATTTATATCTACTGCTATGCGAAATATGCTGATCTGCATGCCTAAGGATTCGAGGAAGTACATGAACACAAGCAACTTGAATATTTTCCGATGATTCCTTGTACAGAAAGTGCAAAAAAAGAGAGCATATATTAATACAATCAATGTTCGCATCCAATTTTTGATTTTTTAGTTTGACCAAGGAAAAGAAAGATTCACTGCATTGTACTCCTTTGTCGCATCTGGGACAACAAAATCCACCAGAAAGAAGATCTATTGTCTGAGCACGTTTATCATGGTTATTATTTATAAACAACTGGCAATAATTTCCATCCGGGCTACTTGAGTAAGCACAAGAGTTGTTTAATAAGCAAGAAAAATAGCCTAGTGAATAGATGATTGATCCTCCAACCTCATCACATTGGTCGGAACAAAGTAACCTAAGAAAACAGATGATCAATAATTAAACAATTTGAAGAGGCCTAAATGAACAGAATTAAACGTTCATAAATGAAATATTAGATACGTTTGCTCTGGAAATAAACATTTTCTTCATCTGTTAATTTACAAAAAAATAAGCAAACTCTGTTTAAGTAGTCAAGACCAGCAACAACAATATCGATAACGTTTTTAGACTGCATAAAGATGCATAAAATGGAATTATACCTCTTATGTATTAGCAAGAAACCTAGTCAATAAGTTAATGCCGACTACTTCTGTTGGTTCTACAGAAAAATCAGCAATCTCATGCAAATGAACAGTTAAAAATCAACTTGAAATTGAAAACCTATATCTCTAAACATTAACAAACTTTGAATATCAGTTAAGCTGATCATTATGGGCTGTTTTAACTACAAATTCTAGTGAGTAGAGCAATGAGCTCAAAATATGTAAGCATTCAATAGTTTAAGAACATGCTGATACAACCAACAAGCCTATCTTTCAAACTTAAGAAAGAGAATGGATAACAATTTGGTTAAAAATTTGAGTAAGATATATATACTCTAATCTTCGAAAAGTTTTTTCCAGCATGTGGTGACCAGAGCACAAGGTAATCACGGGCAAAGAAATAGCAGCTTCAGCTCGCACTTTTTCAGCTTCATCTGAAATAGCCATATCCAGCACCTCAAGATCGCATTCCCCACACAAACCAATAATAGAGAGAACCTGGATAGAGAGGCATTTAATCTTCCAAACAGGATCAGGAAGGCCAATATCAGAATGATTTGTCCATGCCAATTTTAGCAGATAAAACAAATCATCAAATTTCGAAGAGAAAAAGCTCATGCTTTTTTCATCATCTAGGCAACTTGCACCCTTGAGAAATAGCAGCTGTTTGTGCAGTGAACCTGAACCATGGATAAAAACTGTCATTTTTATAATCCACTTAACAAATAAAGGTTTCACAATACCAAACAAAGACAGATTTTGAAAGTCAAGTTAGAGTAATATAGTGAACCACTGGGCCCTAACATTCATGTGAAAGGTGGTGCAGAAACAAGACATATCATACAAATGTTACTACTTAAAAAGTCAAAAGTCACTTAGGTAAATGCACTTGCTTTGCATCTCTCGCTATTGATCAGCTCATCATAATCAAAACACCATTATCAAGCTTTAATCTCACTAAGTGGGGCCAGCTACATGAATCCTTTGTTTCTATATTACACACATTCAATCTTCAATGAAATACTAATATCTCATCACAACACATTCAATCACTCGCTTCATACTTTCAATGTATGAGAAATTAACTTGATTCATCAATAATATGCAATCCTGCATATTACCTTTATTCTTATACATAGGTATCAAAGCACTTCACCAATCATTTGATATATTTTTAATCTTCAAAATTATATCTAATAACAAGGTAAACTATGAAAATTCTTCCTTATCCAAACTTTTTCCCACATTAATAAGAATGTTATCAAATCCCAAGTTTTTTACTATTCATTTTCTTTGAAGCATTCCATATCTCGATTTTACTTAACTGTCAAACAAAGGAGCAAAAAATACTATCTTAAAAGTTGTTAAACTCAATATTATCTACATTATTACATCATTTAATAAAAATATGAAAATAATTTATCCTTTATTAAGAATATGAAATTCTTAACAATTCTAACTTTTAACATAAACCTTTAAATTTATCAGCTTAAATTTACAAATTGCTTTCTTGGATTCACATCAAACTAATTTATATTTTTTTCATTTATATTCATACTTACATATAAACCAATTTTTATAACAAATCATCAAACATTTTAAAAAATAAGAACTCTCCTTTATTATTCCAAGGACAATCATTTGCCCCATAAAAGTAGTTTCCCAATCATGTATAAAACTCTACTCTCCTAAACATCTCTGTTTTTATTTTTTTTAATTTTCACCATCAAAGTCCTTGGATCAAACATAAATTTACTATTTCATTTACAACTCAATATTTTCGAATATAAGATTATAAATAATTGTAGGTTTTCAAACTTTCTTCAAGAATAATCTTACAATTCTTGATATATAATCATCATTTTATCTTGTCTTTAATATGAGTTCCAAGATTTTCATATTTCTAATTGATAATGTGTCCTCTTTTCTTAAAAAATGTATGTCAATCATAAATTGTAAATTAAAGAAAACTCAGATTGATTTTCCCTCTTCATTGACCTCCCCAAAACCAAAATTACTATAAAAATTATTAATTCTCTACATACTCTTCTAGTATGCTTATTAATACTACTAGAACCAGCACTTCCAAGTTATGCCAAAAATTTATAAATAATTTTACTTAATTCTATTTGAGGGGCCTAAAATAGTGTCAATAAAAAATATTGCCACCACGAATTGTAACTTATGGTTCTCAATGCAGCATGTTCGATTTTGATAAAAAAAACAGCAATAAAATTATAAATAAATGAGAAACAATGCATAGATATTGAATTGGTAGAATATAAAAGTGTGTAACTTAAATTAAGATGGATGTGAATGAAAGGCAATCAAATTAATTACAATTAATTAAGAAGCTAGCATTGGCAAAAGATGTTGTCATGTTCTGTAAGCAAGAAGGCTGAGCGCACAAGCATATTTGGGGGTGGGAAGCATGCTTGGGTTGTGCTCATAGAGTAAAAAGTACTGTTTGTGGGCTGCTACAATGAACGCATGTAAATTTTGGTTGGCACATAAGACTTTGTACATTATTTGCATGATCAAAAGGGGCTGCAATGTATGGGATGTCCTCAATGTTTGATGCATATCTCACTTGCAATGCATGAATAGGAGCTACAGGGCTTTGTGAATAAGTTGCAATAAGTTTGCAATTAAAAAATTTTGAAAATTTTGAAATTTCATATTATCACCATTATTCACAGTTGTGATCCAAGACAAGATCATACACAAAACAGAAGGAAGCCAAAAATTGGCATGCTAGGATTTCTCTTCATAGGCCTCCACCTGAAGATTGAAACATTTGTTTTTATGCTAATAATCAATATTGTTAGTGCTATGATATTTTTTAGTGCTATGCTTGTGAGTTTTAACTATAACTTAAGTGTTGCATGTAGTTTTGTAATGAGGGGATTTAGTTGCAGAGAGGATATGAGAGTAGAAAGATATGTCTATTCATTGGCACCCCTTAAGAATTATATGCTATACTATTTATGTGTTTTGAGCTGAATGAGATGATAGTTCTTTGGTTTTGTGTGAACTTGAGTGCTTTTTAAGAGTCATTCATGGAAGGGTTTGTTTGCCATTTTGCTACTACCTTTAGTGAGGATTTGGAAACTATAGATTGCTAATGAATTTTATTTTCTTAATGTGTGCTTCATCATGATCTTCTCCACCATCTCCCATTTTCATCTTCATCACATTCATTCATTGCACTAATTGGTACGCAAGTAAATCTGTCATTTTGGTTAAGAGCTTACTTTACTTTGTCCTCTCCAACTTCCTTTTTGTTGTTGTCAAGAGACAATTGGGATCACACAAATTGCTATATTTTTTTCATTATAATCAATGCTAAATAATTTGTTTTCTCCCACACAATTGGCATAACTAATATAGCAGATTCAAGCCCTAATATTGTTCTTTCTATAAGCTTAACATTGTCTTCGTCGTGAAATGTCGATAATCAAAACTAATGATCGAACTCCAAACTGTGGATCACTTTCATTGTGCCAACCCCAACAATGGTTGTTGAGATTTATTTTTCTCTTTACAACAAAATCTGTTGGGTGAGGAACCTGATTGGATCACCAAAGGA
The DNA here is from genome assembly GCA_016760335.1 of Gastrodia elata. Classification (NCBI taxonomy): domain Eukaryota; kingdom Viridiplantae; phylum Streptophyta; class Magnoliopsida; order Asparagales; family Orchidaceae; genus Gastrodia; species Gastrodia elata. The sequence continues at coordinate 5,037,470 of CM028672.1, read as the reverse complement.
TGTGCCGATGGAGTTCCGGTGGGTTCCGAGGCAAGGCTACACCAGCCAGCAACAACTCAAGTGCCCAATAGGGCCTTTAGCCCGAGGAGGGGCACCCAGGCGCCTGTGTCACTATTTGGATCCGAGAGACGAGCGTTTAGGCGCCCCTGAAGCTGGCCCAAGCCGAGGCTTGGGCGCCCAGGCACCTACGGCAAACTTAAACAGAGAAGGACATGTCCCTTGGGCTTCCAAAGCTAGTTTAGGGCAAATTAAAGCTCATTTTGAGCTCTATATAAAAGCTTAAAGTGTTGGGTTTTAAGATGTGCAAAGGGGGTGCAGCCAAAGGCCACAGCAAAAGACGCAGCCGAGGGCTGCAATGGGAGGCTACACCATAAGCCACAGTGGAAGGCTACACCGGAATTGCACAGCAGGCTACAGTGGGGTGCTGCAGCGGTGATTGCACAAGGACCGCAATCGGTGGGCTGCAACGGTGGCTGTAGCGGAGTGCTGCCACGGTGGTCGCAGCAGAAGTGCTGCAGCAGTGCTTGCAACGCGGTGGTTGCAGTGGTGACTGCAGTGGGAGCTACTGCGTGAGCAATCACAAATGTTATTGTTGTGGAAATACGACAACAAGGAGAGGTCTTGAGAGGTGAAGAAGAGAGAAGTGTTAAAGGTTTGAGTGTGTAAAAGTCCCAGACGGAACAATATTCTCCTTCTTCCTCAGGAGTCAAGTTCTCTGTAAGCGATGCTTGTGTGCTATTATATAATCAAGAGATGAGTTAGAGAACCAAGGGAAGTGCATATAGAAAAAGATGCTAGGGTTTGTGTGACTTTCTTTGCAGTGCAATCTTCCTCTACTTCTAAGTGTTATGATTTCTCGGGAATAACTCTGTTAACTTTTAATTGTCTTCATAGTGGATGTTCTTGGTGGTGTGGCACCGTGATTTTTCTCATTCTTGAATTTTTCACGTAAATCATTGTGTTTGGATGGTATTTGTAACGACCCAAAATTGTTACTTTGCTAATTAGGTCAAATCCCGCCTTAAAAATCAAGATCCCGGGGAATTTCGAATTAGGGCAAACAAAAATACTATAGGTAAAAATAAATTTAAAGATCAAAGTGCCCTAGTTTGGAAGAAATCTGAATAACAGAAGCTCCCGTTTTATTTTCTGAATTATTTAAATTCAAAAAATCATGAACATTGAAATATGTGCCCGAATTCATCAATTTTAGTGTTGTTATGTTAACTATATTATTTAAAGGCTGCTCAAGAAGTTTCATCAAATTCTGAGCACTGGTTTGATCGTGGTTAATTTTTGAAATTTTTAAACTCAAAAATTAATATAAAATAAAATATTATTCCGAATCAAAAAATTTCAGTGCAAGGGTATTCGTAATGTCATAACAGACCTCGGTGTCAAGTTTCATTGTATTTGGAAGTCAAACGATGAAAAAATACAATTAATTTGAGTTTAGGTAAATTTAAGAATTTCTTTAAGAAATTCTTTCTCCCCCGATCGTAGGATTCTTCCAAGCAGAAGAATCCTCTGTCCATCCTGCACTAAAGGTGCTTATTAGCACCTTAATGGCGCTTTAAAGCCTCCCTTATCCTACGCCTCTACCATCCCTCTTCCTCTTCTATTAATACTCCCTCCTTTCCCTCCTCCTCAGCCCCACAGCCAGCCCTCTTCTCCCCACACAGCCAGCCATCCCACAGCAGCCCCTCCTCCTCCTCAGCCCTACAGCCAGCCTTCTTCTCCCCACACAGCAGCCAGCCCTCCTCCCTCCACCCACAGCCGCCGGCCAGCAGCCCCAAAGGTCAACAAGCTGCCAGCCAGCTCCCCTACCACAATCAGCAGCTCCTCTCTTCTTCACCCTCTCCCAGCCAGCAGTCCAACCTCTCCTCCTGCCATTCCAGCCCTCTCCAACTTCCACAGCAGCTCCCCCAGCCTTCAACCCTCAACCCACAGCAGCCGACCTCCCCTCCTCAGACCTGCCAGCCCTCCCCTTAGCCCACAACAGCCGGCCAACAGCCTGCTGCCACCTTGCCAGCCAATAGCAGCCCCACAGCCCTCCTCCAGCCTCCAGCCTTTCTTCGTTTTCCAAGCAATCCTAATCTAAGGTAAGAAATGGAAAAGAAAAGAAATGAAACTTTTCCTAGTGAGTTTTCCAAGCAATTCTAATCTAAGGTAAGAAATGAAAAAGAAAAGAAATAAAAAACTAGTATGCTTTATTAGTTTATTGTTGTCAATTTTATGTTAAATATAAATTTTTATAGCATAAAATCATTAATATAATTTATGTATACAATTCTTAAAAAAAAATCATAGAATTTTACAATTTTAATAAATGAATTTTTCTATTAAATGTAAGAAATAAAATATAAAATGAATTTAACAATTAAAAAATAATTTTAAATAAAAATAAAAAAAAGTTTCAATACTCGCTACAAAATATGCTGTCCAAACACTACATGCTTTATTCATTCAATCGCATATTTAATTTAGGTATTTTTAGAAGAATAAAGCCATTAATAGTACTTTGCCAGCATGTGATATTTTAAAGATACTTTGCAAGAAAATAATAGGTAAAATAATGTCCTATAAATTAAAAATTAAAATTTAGTTAAAAAATAAGTTTTAAAATGCATAATATTTTTAAGAGAAAATCATATTTTTAAACTCTGAACACTTTGCATTTGCATATTTACTAGCACTAAACAAAAATCAATTAAATCTTGTAATGAGCTAGGCGGGTGCTGCTTGAAATTGCATGTAAAACCTATCAACCAATTAAACAGCCATCACGCATAGATAGTTGTACTTATATCGAAGAAGTTTAAATAGTTTCATATGATTTAAATTTCTAATGTTGTATGGCATGATAAAGTTAAGAGCTTACTTGCCTTGTAGAAGTATTAATTTGTAAATTGCTTCCAAATAAATAGGCAGCCCAAATGAAAATGATCCAGTAGCTTTTTCCTGCAGAATATCATCCACATTTTAATTAATCAAATTCAAGGGCACATTTAATTATTAAAATTCAGGAAGGATTATTAGTTAATGTTAAACAAATGATATACAATAAAAATTTAGATTACTCAACATACATGCTTACATATCCATGGAATCCAGGAAAGAACTTGCTGAAAGATGCTGTTAGCTAAATTAGCATTTGGATGTCGACAAAATGCAATACAGAGCAGGCTTAGTGCCATTATTGAAGTTTCTGGTCTCAAAGGAGAAGTTCCAAAATTTTCAGGCCTTGAAAAGTCAATAAATTTGGTAAGTGAGCGCTCTAGATCACTTACATAACTCATATTTTTCTCATGCGTGGAAGGTTCACTGGATTCACAACTAATATGCCCAACAACAATAGGACATGTTCTTTTGTCCAGTGTTTTTTGTCGCTGTAAGTGACTATGGCTGTTCAGAGCAGGTCTTTTCTCGCCAACTTTTGCAATATCAAAATCTTTGTGATTTACAAATGAAATGTCTTGACTAACAACATGGTCGTTGCAAGGTAGAATTGGATCCAAAACACTGGCAGCCATTTGTATACACTCAATTAGAGACAAACATGGTTTTGATGAGTATAACGCCCTAATGAGCACTGCCGGCTTCCAAATATATATGGGACAAATTTTAGCAATGCGCATGTAAGCACTGCACACTGCTGCCTAAAACAAAAACACAAACTCAGCACATTCTAGCACTCTTTAGTTCCTTACAGTTCAAATTAAAGTATGCATTGAAATAAATTTAAACTTAAATAAAAATCATGAAGCATTAAAGTAACCTGAAGTTCAGAGCTCTCTGTACTTTGCAACGATATTGGGAAAATATCAACTATTTCACTGGCAGTAGATTTAACAACCTCATCTGAACAAGTTGAATGCAATATATGAAAACAAGCACCGATAGAAGAATCATAGACAATATTTCTGAAAAAAGAGAGACAGTTCATTGAAGTTGTGATCATAGCATTTCCTACTTAAGACAGTAAGAAAAATATGAAGCGCAAATTGTTAAGAATAACTTAACAACCAAAAAGCTACAATCGGTAGCTTCTAAGCTGAAAGAGATCTTTTTGGATGGTTTTTCCAAATGAACTCGTCATTAGTATATATATGAGTGAAAGAGCTCAAGGATATCTATATTAAAGCAAGTTACATGGGTCAGATAACTGTATTAAGACAAAATCACATAAAATTTCCTCTTTGGAAAACAAATATCTAAGCACAAATAAACAATGAGAAAACAATCAAGATGGTCTCTTAACTCTTGTAAAATGTTCAAAATAGTTCTCAACTCTTGTAGATAATTTTGTCCTTTGACTTCTGATTAAATATTTTTTGATCCCTGTCGTTAACTCTCCCTCCCCCTTTTGTTAAATTTTCGTTTTCAACCGAAATCAGCCGTTGGAATTCAGCGGCCGATTCCGGCTAAAGAATGCAAAATTAATGGAAGAGAGACGAGGAATTAACAACAAAGACCAAAAAAAATACTTAAACAAAAATCCGTGGACCAAGAAAAAATATTTATAAGAATTAATAATTATTTTGAATATTTTGCAAGATTCAAGGAACCATTTTGACATTTTTCTCAATAAATAATAATAACAACACTAAATTTTAATCATACTAGGTTGGGCCAGCTACATGAATCTTTTGTTTCCATTATGCACGATCAAATAGAAGCCCCTTCCTAAATTTCAAATAAAGAAGATCCTTTCTAACAATTTCTTTCCATATATTTTTTAGTCTTCCTCTATCTTTTCTAATATGAGTGAAAAGTATAAACTCGATTTTCTTAACAAGGACATTGCACGGTCTATGTTTAATATGCCTGAACCATCTAAGGTAGCACTCTCTAATTTTATCAACTATTAGAGCCACTCCAACCTAGCTACGGATAAATTCATTTCTCATTCTATCCTTATCGAGAATACCCACTCATCCACCTAAGCATTCCCATATTTGTAACACTAGTTTTAATGGTAAGTTTCTTTTTGTTGGCCTAGATTCATTCCCATATAACATAGCTAGTTCTATAGCTACTCTATATCTAAGCATGAATAAGCTCAAAAAATGTTAAAATAACTTGAACATAATTACATGCCGCTTCCAGAAAGAAACAATCTCAATGACAAGCAATAAATTGGAGGATAAACATGGCTATTTAATAACAAGCTCTACAATAGTTAACAATTTGATGTGCACGAGTTAGAAAAAAAAAGTTGTTAGTTTGCTAGTTTGGTTTAAAGCATTTGGAAAGGTTTCAAGATCTGCAACGACAATGATTATTTATTAAAATCTCAAAAAATTAGCAATCAAAGAAATTCAGACATAACTTTGCACACCATTCATATTTAAGCTCCAATTAGATCCAAATCTATCCATGGTGGTATATAGTAGGGCCAACGCTGTAGAGGTGAGCATTAGCAGAGAGAAAGAGCTATAAAAACCAAGAAATGAAAGAAAATCATAACTTTTTTATTGAATACTGTACAAATAATTTAGCTTCACAAAAGAGCTTTCACAAAAAAAAATAGACCTGGCAAAACTAGTAAGAAAATTTTGGAAATATACCTCAAATGGAATACCCACAATTGACATCTTACCCTGTTTTTATAAATTAGGCCAGCTGCCACCGCTCTAAGTAAAACTACAGAAAAACAATGAAATAACAATGTACATGATTGAAAAAACTATAGCAATAGGTCAATGAGCTGTCTAATAAAAAACCAGCAAGCAATCAACAAAGAGAAAACACTATACAATCACAATAACAACATATTAATACAAAAATTTATGTGGAACACCCTTGACAAGAAAAACAAAGTGAGAGAAAAACAGTTGCATTAAGGAAAAAAGATAGTTGCTAAGAAAATCAAGTGCTAGAAGATGATTAGGGCATCAAAAGTAGAATCAAAATTACAAATATATCCCTTTTTTCAAATTTCTAGTAGGGAACTATGCCCCTCACCCCGACAACCTAATTGCACATGTCGACCTTTGCTAGTAACACCACCCCTTGAACATCATCCGCATAGCATGTATTAGATTCAAACAAAATTTAAAGCATACAATGATTACATTCTCTTAAGGTTGAGAATAATGGCTAATTTGAAGAAAATGAAGTGATACTATAAGACTCCCTTAAGTAGCATTAAGCGGAACTCTTAAACATCAATATATTTTTTCAGATAACATTAGAGTTCCTGATAATAACTCTAAAGTTAAGAGTTCTCAGATGGAAGCACTCCTAGGATGGGTGACCAATTAAAAAGTTATCTTACAATGACAAAACCTTTAGGCTTATAAGTCCAAAGCGAATAATATCTCAGTATTTAAGAGTTTGAGCTGTTAGAAATTGTATCAGAGCAGGCCAGAGGGTGTTAAATATGAGCTAAGTGCTAACAGAGCAAAGTACCACTCCATGGGAGCGACCTCTTAAGTCAATAATAGTTAATGTGCTACATGGTTGGGATACCTCATGAGCCTGCATGGATCATCTCTAATCCTATCCACCTAGTGAATAGTTCTTGGATCTGTGTGGGGATACTGACGAGGACGTCAATTTTAAGTTGGGGAAATTGTAGGACCCCCTTAAGTAGTATTAAGCAAAATTCTTAAATATCGAGATGCCTTTTCAGATAATAGTGGAGTTTTTATAAGGACTTCAAAGTTAAGCGTGCTCATGTGTGAGCACTCCCAGAATGGGTGACCTACTAAGAAATTATCTTATGAAGATAAAACTAAGAGATTTGTAAAGCCAAAGCGAACAATACATTAGTGCTTAAAAGTTTGGATTGTTATAGAAACATTCTATTGAGGGAGATAGTCTTGCTAAAATAAGTTGGATAGCTCGTATGAATCTACAATGTTGACTGATGTTATGTATCACTAAAAAATTTATTAATAAAGTGGTATGTGCTATTTATACCACTAAATATCTGCTAGGAAACTCTTAGAAATTCTTATATATAACATAAAAATGATTTTTTCTATCACCAACTGCAAGGAAAGGAGTAAACATAATTTTTACAGAAATAAACAAATCAACCAGCAGAAAAGTAAAGCGAAAATACCATGCATGCTTGTAAGAAATATCTTATGTTGTTTATCTAGGAAGTTGAGAAAAGACCAACATCACCAGCCTACCATGTTGATCAAAATGGACCCATGGCCTTCATTTAATTCCGTGTAATATTGTGCAGTAAATTCAAGCTAACATTAGTGAGAGGTATAAGCAAGAACCTCAATGCCAAAAATAAATGAATTCCGCTGTAACACTTGTGCAAAGGTAAAAAAAAGCAGATGTCAGGGCATCCTCCTCGGACTGTTATTTTCATTATCTCCCACTCTCACTACTTTGCATCCTTATATCATACAAAGGAGTGATATCAACATCCCCAGCACATACTAGAGCCTTTAACCAACAAGAAACAAATATATTTAATACCTGAAAACAGCACATTCTTTGTCATCATGCTTAAGAATACACACAATGGAACGAATGAATTTCTCTACTGGAACAATGTCTGCATCTACAACTGACATTGTGATGCGCACAAAGTCAAAACAACCCTGTTTGTCAGAAGAGGATCTCAGAATTGCGAAAAGGTTGAGAACATGCTAGTGAAAAAAATACAAAAAGGGGAAGAGTAAAATAACACCCACCGTATGCAATGTCCCATCACCGTGACACAAGAGATGACAAACAGAAGAAACAAAGGACGGGTTCACCAACCCTTCCACATATAGGGTCCCATCAGTAAGACATTTGCTCAGAAGCTTAATAATCCATGCGGCAAAAGACTGCCACCGAGGCTTCTCGCCAAGATCAACCACAATACCGGCGCCATTCTCCGGCTGACAACAAGCAGGAATCTCGCTGAACAGCGTTGTGGAAGTAGAAATTAAGGCAAATGTCTCACAAAAGCACGTCAAGAAAACGTTCCTTGAAGGGGCCATATCCCGGTGCAAATATGACGCATAAGAAATATCTATGGGTCAAGGGAGTCAGAGAGGATTACAGACAGAATCACAATACGTGGAATATGAATAGATACAATAAAATAAGCCATACCTTCAACAACATGCATGGCATCCAGAAAAAACTGGCGGTAGGCATCCCTCCCTCCCGTGCGGAGAAGCGAGAGCAGGGTGGACGCAGTTTCGAATATGAGTTCGTGGTGAGAGCTGCAAGTAAAAAAGAAAAGTTAAACAGGGCTTCCATAAGAAGAGGTCTCAGGATTTAAGCTTGGAAAATAAGACCGGAAGGTGGGTTCTGCGAGAAAGGGGAGGACACGGCCAAGAACGGGGAGAATAGCATCCGCCTTGCCATGGAAAAATACTCCGGGGAAGTTCAAAGCAGTGTGAGAAAGGAGTTTAAGGACGGCCGTGACCTCTCGCTCCTTGGCTGCGGCAGAAGAAGAACAAGTGTATGGAAGATTCGTTCAGGGGTTAACATGTTCGAAAAAACATGAACGGGGTGGAGAGGTACCGAAACATGAAGGTTCGACGTAATCGTGCAGTAGTTTGGGAAGGATGACTCTGAAGCGGGACTCCAGAGGATCCTCATTTTCGCCGTTGCCGGATGAGGAAGAAGAGGCGGCGGCGATTCGTTCCCGGAGTTCGTGGATGAGACTGGAGAGGTTCGCCATGAGAACGGGGAATTCCCTGAACGAACAAATTTCCGTTTTTTGGTAGTACAAAAATGTTACCTATTTATCCCACTACTGAATAGTCAATTTTAGCCCCTCGCGCGCTACTGGGATTTAAATGCTGGTGACGATGCTGTTTCTGTTCACTTTAATATACGAGCTGATAACGTAAATTTTTAACATATTAAATAAGAAAGATGTTGTGTTTACATAAGATAAGCATAAACAAATATTTAGAATTAATAAAAAAAAAAATCTATTTATATATTTAATTGATACATCATCTATAAAAAAATATAAAAGAAAAGTTTTTATCTATGATGACAATTTGACCCAGGACTCGAAATTTGACTCGAACGTTATTTAGAATAAGTCGAAATGACTCGAACTTGAATACGTTTGAGTTGAGTAGTATGGGCTAACTCGACTCGAAGCTGGCCCAAATATGAAAATGTTTTAAACAAAATAGTTATAGTTGTGGTTATGTGTTTTTATATGTTGGATTAAATTAATTGTACTTACAAATTATAACCAATGATTAGTAGATTTTAGCTCTTAAGAGTTTGTTTTACATCTACTTTTTTGTTGGTTAAAATCCTAATATATATTGACTAATATCATAAAAATTAGCAATAGTTTATACTTAATTTTATTATTATGGACTTCGGGTGAGAAAATGTGAAGTTTAATGGCTATTGATCACTGTGCACTTCCAGCTTTCGGGAGTCTTAAGATTTTAATTGAGGCGTTAATAATGATTAGGGTTAATGTTAGGTCGGTGAGACTAATATAATAAAGTGTAGCACAATAGTATATGATTAAAATAATAAAATCGAAAATAAAGAAAATAAATGCAGAAAAATAAAGCTATCAATAATACCGACTCTACCTCATAAGCATGATCTTCTAAAAGTTTATGATCTGACATGTCAATTTCACAAAGACCTAAGAAAAAAAAAAAGTATGTTAAATATATTGTCTAAGTACATTTTTAGCTGTTTTATTTTGGAATACCACAGTATGCAAAAATGCAAAAATATTGTACTAAATATAAAGGAAACTAAAAGTAGATTGTGTAACCTACTAACTAAGCTTAGGAAACATTGCAAAAAAATGTTTTATATATATATATATATATATATATATATGTGTATGTGTGTAAATTAAAGTAAATAGGATATTCTTATTTCTAAAATATTGATTATTTTGACAAAATCGAAATACTAGAATATTATTTACAAATTTAGAAATTTTATGAAAAAAATTTCAATTATGAGTTTATTCTAGTAATTTTGAAATAATTATAATTATAATAATTATGGAAACTTATTTATTTTTCAAAATAAAAAAAGTTTGATATTTTTGAATTCAATATACTCAAATTTGCATACAGCAAAAATTTTAATAAAATTTGAAACTAAAATGAATGAAATATATTAAAATACAATTTGAATTAAATTTATTAAATTTATTTAAATTTATTTAGTAAAAATTGATTAAAAATCAACGACAGAGACCGTGTGTACTAGGTCGAACAGCGGACACCAGAATTCTATGATCTCATCTATTATGCATATATCAGATCCGATCAACGCTGATATTTGATCCACTAATTAAATTAATAACAAAAACGACGTTAGTCATACGACGACAATCAAAGATTAATTGCAGCATCAAGTGATACCGAATCGTTGCTGTTTAATATACTTAAATTCGACGGCATGAATCGAGCGATCGATTTGACATCTTTTAGAGCGAAAGCGACCGCTGTTAGATAGAATTATAAAACTGATTAAACTAGTTTTCGTTAAATCGAACCAAGCCGAACTCCACGAACCTAAGAGCTAAACTATTTGGAAGCCAATTTAGACACAACCACTTAACAAAACGGTCTGAGTTTGGCGCTTATTGATTCCTCTCACTTAAGCCAAGCACTAGGTGTAACAACCTAATGTTATTACCATGTTAAACCTAAAATTTAATTAGACCTTAATCACGTATAATTAGGTTTTAAGCATCATTATGATTGTAACAATCTAAGATTGTTACCCTGATCAATCAAGATTAAGCAAATTCCTTACCTTCGTTCTAGTAGTTTTAATAAGTAATTAGGAGCAAGCACTGAAGTTTTGGTCCCAATCAGATGTCAATCTGACCAAACTCTAATTCTAGGAAATTCGAATAATTTAGAAAATGAGCTATTTAATTAGATATCAAATCGAAAATCTGACTTCACTACTGAGCTCATCACCCCCAAATTAGCTAGGGGTGATATTTTGGAAGTGTTTGGAAGTCGTCAAATTTTCTCAAATATTTTAATATATTTAAAATATCCTGAAAAATAGAATAATTAATAATAGTCAAAATTAAAATCCGACTTTACCGTTGTGTTCCTCACCCCCAAATTAGTTATGAGTAAAATTTTGAGATTTTTCAGAGCTCATTTGATAATTTAATTTTGAATAATTAAATTGCATTTAATTATTAATTAATAATAATTAAAAAAAATTCTCTCCCATCGCCTGCGTGTGCCTTGCGCGCAGGCACGATGAGCTTGCACCTTGGAGCCTCTGCCAAGCCTTTATTGAGTTCCAATTTCCTCCCCTAAGCTTTAATTTTTTTTGTTTGGATCTTCCCTAGAGCTGAAGCACCTTCATCTTCTTTATCTAAGTTCTAAACCAAACCTTAAGGTACCAATTTATTTTTCTTTAAACTAAATTATGGCTCGTAATTTCTTAAGTTATATGCATAATTAAGAGACAATTGGTATAAATGAAAATGTCTCGAAGAGAACTTTTCATTGATATATGGCATGCTTCGTGAGGAGCTCTGTGTAGGGAGAATTTGGATGTCAAATTTCTAATTTTTCGAATTTGTTGGATTTACTATACATTCTGTAATTTTTACTATTCGTTGTGTAATTTTCACTATTTATTCTACAATTTTCACTGTTCTTTCTATATTTTTACTATTCATTCGATAATTTTCACTATTAATTATGTAATTTTCATTGTTCATTCTGCAATTTTCACTGTTCATTCCGTAATTTTCACTGTTCATTTTATATTTTTTATTGTTCATTCTGTAATTTTCACTATTCATTTTGTAATTTTTATTATTCATTCTACAATTTTCACTATTTATTTTTTAATTTTTATTGTTCATTCTGCAATTTTCATTATTCATTCTTTAATTTTAAATATTCATTATGTAAGTTTTACTATTCATTTTGTAATTTGCACTATTCATTCTGTAATATTCATTGTTTATTCTATAAGTTTCACTATTCATTCTATAATTTGAACAGTTCATTGTATAATTTTTAATGTTTATTATATTATTTGCACTATTCATTATGTAATTTTTAAGATATTAAATTTTAGAAATTAATTAGCTCATAACTTAGTTAAATTAACTCTAAATAATTTGATCAAATATATCATCTTAATCAAAAAAATACAAAGATCACTAATCTTCAATATAATTTTAATTTCTATAATTAGATTGCTTAATTAGCAACAATTATTAGGCTCATTAATTATCCAAATTGTATAATTTAAGTTTCTGATCACTTATATATATAGTGGAACATAATGGTGAAGTTAAGAAATATAATAACCCAAATTGTTACCATAGTTAATTAGGACTAATCTTAATTCTAATCTCAATCCTAGTGCACTAAGAAAGTCATAAAGAGTTTACCACCAAGACCCAGTGCAAACCAGAGGTCAAACAGATCAAATCCTGATTTTGAGAATTTCAGGAACCTTATAATTTGACCTAATTATTTTGATCTCAGATCGAAAATCGAACTTTTCCATTATGCACATTGCCCCCAAATTAGCTAGGGGTGATGTTTTGATGGCAATCGGAAGTCGTTAAAATTTCGTCAAATATTTTAATAATATTTAAATATCTGGAAAATGATAAAAATAAATACTCGTTGAAATCAAAATCCGACCTCACCGTTGCGTTCCCCACCCCTCAATTAGCTAGGGGTGATTTTTTGGGAATTTTTGGAACACATTAAACAATATAATTTTAATTGAGAAAATTAGAATAAATTTTATTAAATAATAAATATAAAATAGTTTATTTAAACTTTAATATATTCATTTTCTCCTGTTTTTTTTTCCTCCGCATCTGCCTTACCCTAAGTCGCACGATTCGCCCCTCCTCCGCCCTAATCGCGAAGGATCTCACCTCGAGCCCCTACCCGACGACCCTCCTTTGCACGACCCTCAACGCGTGGCTCGCTTCGCCCGCCACGCGTCGTCTCACCCTCGCAAACTCCGTATCTTATCTTCTAAAGGATTCGTAAGCCAAGCCGCTAGAATCGCAAGCCTATGCCGATTTGCAAGAAGCAGAACCCACACCTCCATCTCTTCAACCGAGCCCCATCCAACCATCAATTGAAGGCTCCAGCAAGGATTCGCCCACCCTTCCATTTGTCGTCATCATGCAAGGTACCTCCCTTCCTGCGATTTAATGAAGTACCTCGCTCGATTAGTATTGTAAGTGGTCATTATCTTCCATAATTGATAATTCCATTGTTCTGATTTTCTCTACAAACAATATTGAGATAATAAATATATCAAATAGTGTGGTAAATTTAGTGTGCTTTGTAGAAGTATAAGCTGGATATTAAGTTTGTGAATAAAATAGATTTTTGGTGGTATGCGTGAAAACCTGCTCTTATCTAAAGATGTTTATTGTGTGGCATTTAAAGTCTTCAATTTATAATGTGCTTGATTCAATTATATGCCTTAATAATTTGTTTGTGTGCAAACTAGAAATTATCGGATTATTTGAAAATTAAAATTGTATAAGTATTTAATTTATGCTGTTTGAGAATTAAATTGTTCCGATTGTTTTGAATATCATTTGTGAATTGACTACAACAAGTTTTGCTATGAAAAAGGTTAATTTTTTTTCATCTTTGTTATAGGTTGCATTTTTTTCATTTATCTCACTAAATGTTGCTGTTTGATGCTAACTAGAGGCATATCGTGATGTTGTTTGAGGCAAGCTATGTTTTTAACTTATCATTGCTTGATTATATTTGAAGCCATTTGGGTTTTTGCACATTTTATGCTAAAATTGTTATAGTAAAATCTTATATGATTTAGTTGTAAAATGCTTAGATTTTAAATCAACAAAAATATTGATCAGTTTTGACACAACTATAATAAAACGTGTCGATGTGTAATGATTTTTTTTTGTGTTTTATTTTTATAGTTGCAATGAAATATTTTTAGATGAAATGATAAAATAACACCTATTATTGTACTCGACTTGGGCAAATAATATCTGCAATTGTTCTGTGCTTTATCTTTGCATCCGTTTGATTGAGAGTCAAGCAAGCTAATTGCTATAAGCAAATTATTGGATTGTATCTTTAATAATCAAAATCAAAATAATACAAAATTTTTTCCAAGTCTCTTCAAACTTTTTATGTGAAGTTCTTGCTCGTGTTCTATCAATGATCATCTTAATATTTCTTTGAAATTGTGATGTAATTTGATTTCAATTTTATGCAAACACTTAACCTATACTATACTCATGTTACGTTAATCATGATGCTTTGTTGGCATTGGTTGAAATAATTGTTATGAAATCTGCATACTTATTTCAGCAATAATAGTTTTCATTTCTTCATTTTAAATGCATTAAGTTTTCTTTCAAAGTACATACAAAGGTACATTGGTTATCTGATGCTTCTAGATATAATAATATTCATATTGATAATACTAGAGATGTAGTTAAAGCATAAATTGTATCTCCTTCCTTGAGATTTTTAATGTTTAAATCTTCTTTTCTTTATCTATTCGTGTTTTCCTTCTCTTATTTCATTTAGTTCTCATATGAGTTTAAAAGAAAATTTATTGAATGATGTTTACGAAACCTTCTTTTGTTGAATATAAACATTGGGTATGATATATATATATATATATAAAGAAGGCTAAATTATGTGAATATCTATTTAGATATGTTTGTCGAGCTAAGTTCTCAACTTCCAAATTATATTTTTCTTTCTATAATTTTTAAAATTGATTGTAAGTAAAGCTGCAATTTAATTTCTAAATTATCAAAGTAATTACATGCATACCACGAATATGTAGAACAAAAATTAGTATATTTTTATGGTGAAGTTTCATGAGACTTGTGCATATTTTCTTTTGATTCATGAATAATTCGATTGAGTCAAGGATTTTATATCGATTTAAATGCCAATCATAACATATATGCCTTATTGTATTAGCGTCGGGTAGTATATGGATGGATTTCTCTTATCTTTAATGTTCATTTACTATTTCCTTGATGATGTGTAATAAGGATTACTAATCTCTAATTCTGTCTGATATGATGTTGGTTTATATATGAAATAATGAATGCTGAGATAGGATAATTAAGTACTAATATTATTGATACTATAAATGATAATGTTAATGTTTCAAGTTTCTTTTCTTTGCATTCAAATCCTACTATTGCAAACTTAGGTTCAAATTCATTGCAAATAATTATCTTATTATCGGGAGTATTATTATAGTTATCAAGTCTTTTATTGTTAATGTCATTAAACTTAACATTTACTGAATCATAAATAATTGTTCTTTACATGTTAAGTCAAATAATCGATGTCCTTCATAAAGTGGAACTAAATGCTATTAACCTTTGCAAGTTAAATCATTTATTGTTGTTCCTTACAATGCTATTATAAATTTCAACTGTCTCTTACAAATACTAAAGTATAAACTACTATTTTCTACATAATAAGTTATAAAATGTTGTACTCTATAGTTGTTGAATCACATATTAATATCCCTTCGTAATGCTATACCAAATGACAATACTTCTTCCATGTTAAGTCATATATTGATATCCTTGCAATGCTAAATAAATATTATTATATTTTACATGCTAAATTAAATATAGCTATTCTTTGCATATTAATTTATATAATGCTATCCTTTTCTTTGTTAAATTTTTGCTATCTATTGAAACTCTACATTAAATGCTATTGTTTCATGAAATATTAAATCAACAGTACTTCTAAATGAAATGTATTTACTGTATGAGATCTTTAAACTAGGTTTATGTAACAACCCAGATTGTTACCTTAGTCAATTAGGACTAATCTTAGTCTTAAAATTAATTATAAGTGCTAATTAGGTTAGATAGAGTCAACCTTTGAGACCTAGTTCAAATCAGGAGTCAAACGGATCGAATCCTGATTTCAAGAAATCCAGAAACCCTAGAAATTGACTTATTTAAATTGACTTCCGATCGAAAAAACGGACACCACCATTGCGTTCATTGACCCCAAATTAACTTGGGGTGAAGTTTTCGTGTCAATTGGAAGTCGTCGAAATTTTGACGAATATTTTAATAATAAAAATATCCCGAAAATCGAGGTATCAAAATACTCGTCGGATTGAAAATCTGACTACGCCATTAAATTCCTTGACCCCAAATTAGCTAGGAAAAGCATGTTCAAAATTTTCTGGAAAAAAATATATTATTTTAATACTTAACGGCGTGCCGTTAAGTACTTAACGGACCCGTCACTGTAGCAGACAGCGCCGTCTATCCAGACGGCGCCATCGCAGCAGTTGGATCGGGCCCGGATCCAACGGCTACGGAGCCATCGTCCTCGACGCCTCCGTCCGCGCGACACGCGTCGCCCCGCCGCGAATCCCGGCCAATCCGGCCCCTCCCAGGCCTCGGCGAGATCGCCGGCAGGTCTATAAGACCTCGGCCGACCTCTGGGCTCCGGGTTTGTGAAAATCGGAGCCCAGATCGAGCTGAAATCGAGCCGCGTCTTACTCCGCTGACCCGCACTTCAGGTACCCCGATCTCCCCCGATTTCCGTTCGATCATTGCAATAATTGTATGATAGGTAGATGAACTTGTCCTCTTTCCATCCACCAGTTCCGATCGGGCTCATACCCACCCGATCGGGCGCACCGACGTCCGATATGCGACTGGGTTCGGCTCCGCCGAACCCTGGAAGGCGAAGCGCCGCGGCTTCGGGTCGAGTCGGGTCGACCCGAACCCGCCCGTCCGGGTCGGGTCCGCGTAAGCCGCGGGTGGGGCCCACCAGGCCACGTGGCGGCCTTCGGGCCCGCCACGTGTCACGTGGGGCCCACGCGCCGGGCCTCGTGGCTCTTCGGCTTCGGCCGTGGGGACTACCAGGCCACATGGCAACCTCTGGGCACGCCACGTGGCATGTGGGGGGGGGGGGGTCCACAGCCCGAACCCGCGCGGCGGTCCAGCTCCCCAGTGGGGCCCACAGCGCCACGTGGCCGCCGCAGGGCCCGTCACGTGGCAAGTGGGACCCACTGCCGCGGTCAAACCGCGGCGGCCCGGCTTCCTGTGGGGCCCACAGTGCCATGTGGCAGCCTCTGGCAGTACCACGTGGCAGCTTCTAGCTGTGCCACGTGTCAGGTGTGGCCCACTGCCCAGTCACCGAACTGAGTCAGCCCCAGTGGGGCCCACAGTGCCACGTGTCTAATGGGGCCCACTGTCTGTTAATTAATTAAAATTTAATTACTGTTAGTTAATTATTGTTTAGCTTTAATTAATTACTGTTAGTGGTTAATTAAATTATGATTAGTACTAATTACTTTTGAACAGTAACTTTAGTTAATTAAGTATAATTAGAGATTAATTAGGGTTAATTAAATGTTAATTAAATCCTAAATAGTAATTAGGTTAATTATTTATCATTGAACAGTAAAACCTAATTAATTATTTTTAATTAAGTATTAACAGGTAATTAAAACTAATTAAATAGTGATTAGCACTAATTACTTTGCTATAGTAAAATATTAATTAAATAATAGATTAATTAATGTTAATTAGTAATTAAGCCTAATTAATCACAGATTAATTAAAGATTAATGATTTCAGAAATTTTATATAAAAACTTTATGAATGAACAGTAAAATAATATAATTTGAATAAATGAATAGTAAAATAATTCAAATTGTATTTTTGAATAGTAAATCTTAAAAGTTTAATAACTTTTTGTAAGATAATCCAAACATAGCCAATATAGATTTTAAAATACTCAAAAAAATGTAAAGATTCAAATAACGTAATGTAAAAATTTATTTCGGGATACGTATAACGAGGTAGCATTTTAAGACCTCTTTAGAGCCTCATAACTTTTTACCTGATTATCGAAACATAGTTAATATGGGTTTTAAAATGTTCAGGAGAGCGGTCCCATCACCGTAGTAGTATTAGTTTTCTTATTCGAATATCAGAATAAAAAGTCAACCTAGAATTTAGAGTTGACTTTGGTGAAAAATGACCAAAATGCCCCTAGAATTCAAACGGCCATAACTTAGTCAAATCAACTCTAAATTGAAAAATTCAAGATGCTAACTAGCCTAAAATTTCAATGTCATCATTATAACAAAATAATATTTAGGATCTAAACCCTAGAAATTTAGGTAAATGACCAAATTACCCCTAGCCTTATTGTAGTCATAACTTGACCGTTCTCGCCCGATTTATGCGTACTTACTGTCTATTTTTAAGTTAGACAGTAAGAAATCAATTGGATCTAAGAGAAATCAATTCTGACCACTAAGTCAAAAGTTAACTTTTTGACCCTTAAGGTAGGGGCAAAATGGTCATTTTACCCTAAAATTGGACTAAGTACCCTTACCCTTTAGATAACATCCCAGAATGCCAAGACTAATATTATAATCATCTTAATAATATTTAAGCAAGTGAAATCGACCCTTAAGTCAGATTCTAATAATTTCTGCTAAGTCTTAAGCACTACACCTTAAGGACCTTTCCTGAGAATAGGAATAGATCATAGGTTAGAGTTCATTCATTGAGTAAATTGGGTTACCCAATGGGTGACACCTTAGTTTATTAGTTTCTAGACTTTCTTTTATTTTACAACTTGTTCCGATTATTTTGTCTTTTAACTTTAGATTTAAGTTAGGAGATTCATCCTATTAAATTTGATTACTTAATAGGATTTGCCATAACTAGTAGCAAAGAGAGCTTGACCTACCTTCCTGAGTTCCCTGAATGCAAAGCATTACTGATTGACCGAAAGAGATATTAAGTAGCTCAATGGAACTCGGCAAGATAGTTTGAGACTTCTGCAGCCGGTCGTCGGTCATTCTCATTCTATTGCCCGCTCCGGGCGCCTATCGGCCGGCATGGAACTTTTCCGCTACGCGGCCTTTGGAGCCTTTCGGCCTAGTCAGGTTAAGCTCCGATTTAATGCTGTCCCGGTCACCGAGGGACTGTTCAATGACTTGAATGAAGAATCTGTCAAATGAAACAAAGTATTCTTGGTCACTTATAGAATAAAACATAGAACTTAGGTCTTATCCTTTGGATTATGTGATTAAACCTAATTCTCGTAGTGTTTAATCCATAATCTATAGGTTTAGAAGATCTTGATCAGACCTTAGTTAGAACGTCTAAATTTACAAAACTAGGACGTATGATTCATTTATTTAACTCGTAGTCGTCTATCTGATTGAGCTAGATTGGAACCTAATCAGTTCCAATCCTTTTTAACTTATAAGGATGAATTTTTGAGTTACACTCAATAGTAGGAAAATGGTGATCCTGAACTTGTGTAACTTGGAATAGTTAGCAGGTTAAGTAGAAAATAACTGATATCACCATGTTTAGTAGAGTCCCTTGCTTACTTTGATATTTTGTTGCTTACGCATTCATTATATTTTTGTGCCATATTTCCTTGAGCATATCATATAAGACATTTGATGCATGAATAAACTGTTAGGAAAATATGGAGACTCCTTAGATTTCTTATGAAAATATTAAAGTGATTTATGAAAAGATAATGATTTTATGAACTGCCTCTCAGTTATATCCTTATTGCCTAGCCTCCTTATATCGCTAAGGGAAGGATCCATTTTGTTGTGTGCCTAGTTTACTAGTCTCCTTATGTCACTAGGGGTACACCATTGGTGCCTTAGCCGTACTGGCGTTAAGGTTGCCTTGTATGCTTAGTTTACTAGCCTCCTTATATCGCTAAGAGCATACAGTTGGGCCTTAACCGTACTGGTGCTAAGATCCTTCGCTTGTTTTGTGTGCTTATATGCCTAGCCTCCTTATGTCGCTAGGAGTACACAGTTTTATGTCTTAGTGGTGATGGTGCAAAGCTTCTTTGGTATTCGATGGGCTTGAGTAGCTCTTTTCTGTATGGCAGTCGATGCACGTGTGGCTTTATATGCAGTTGTTGTTATTTACTTTTCAATATTCTATTATGTCAGCTATTTCCTTGTACTGCTTATATATATATATATATATATATATTTAGGATATTAGAATCTTGCTGCTATTTTTATGTACCACTGCTGAGTTATTTATTTTAATTGGCATTTTTTCTGTTAATCACCAGCATGTTTAAGATGTAGAATTTTTCTTACTGCACTTGTTTAGTTATGTATATTTATACGCCCTTTCTTGTTTAGTTTATATGCGAGGCATGTCTCAGCCTCTTTCCTTTTCTTTGCTTAAGTTATAAATGATGATTTATAGCTTTCCTGTTTCTTTTGTATTGCTTGCTGCTCTTTTTCATTTATATATATGTTGCTTAGATGTTGTCAAATGGTGATGTTACTTAACACTTATAATAATTCATCAGCTTTAAATGTACTTAGATAATTGTCTAACCAGATTTTTTTTTCTTTGGCTGGAGCCCTACATTGTGAAACCAACAATAGCAGACTCCTTTCAGTTAGACGAGCAGGAGTTAGGTGTGGAGCCTTACCCAGAGGAGGAACCCATGGAAGAAGCTGCCATCTAGTTCCCTTTTGCTTCGAGTGAGGATGAGTGGTTTTTCATTCTATTTTTCCTTTAAACATTTTAAATTATGTAATAATACAAGTACTATTGACTGTGATTTTTGGATTGTATACTTATATTTTGAGTTCTATTTTCTTTCCTATTTATCTTGTGATACTTGGATGGTTTACATTTCCTTAAATTGTTTTCGCACTCTGTTTGTTTACTTATACAATGACTATTAGTTTGATTTTGTGTTAATCCTTCCCTAATCAGGTGGATTATGGAGTCTATCCTAATCCAATGATAAGTGAGGGGTTAGCCAGAGTGACACCCCACCCTTAACCTAATCCTTTGGCGGGATTAAGGGTGCGGGGCGCCACAGTTTATCCCAAGTTAACCTTAATATAACTTGCAAGTTGAATAATATCCTTCCTTTTTATGTAAAATAAATAAGTATTAAGTTTCATGATGTGAGATTTACTTCACATCATGTCTTTCTTAACCCTTCTAATCCTTCAATTAAACTTTAATCAAGATAAGTTAAGATTAGTGCTTGAGTATTCATCTTAGTTATTTAAGATTTTCCTCCCTTAAGGATAAGGACTATAAAATTAGGCCAGACTTCACTCATTGGGTAAATGGGTTATCCAATAAGTGAAACCTTAATTTTTGTTAGTTTTTAGATATCACATTTTAGAAAGGTTAGTTTGCATTTAACTTTTAGTTTAGATCGTCTGAATTCATTAATTATGACGATTGATTATCTATTTAATCTAAGTAGATGTCATTGATTTAATTTACTTTACCTCATAGGACCGAAGTACTGAGATCATTTTGGATAGTAGGTATTGGAGATCCTGAGCTTGTATAATCTTAGATAGTTAGAACGAATTAATTTAGAAAACAAATGATATCACAAAATATGTATAGTGTTATTAGTGTTATGTTTTGCATACTTTACTTTTCTTAATGTCGAATTTTACTTACTGTGCCATTATATGATAAAATGCTGAATATTACTTTGTCACATTAGACATTTTAGAATAACATTACATTGTCGCTTTACACATTAGATGATGTAGGATAGCTTTACTTACTTTGCCAAACTAGATGATATAAGATAATATTATTGACTGTGCCACACTAGATGATGTAAGATAATATTACTGATTTGCCACATTAGATAATGTAGGATAACTTTATTTATATTATCTTATTTTATGTTGTGCCTTTCTTATTCTATCATCATATTGTTACTGCTTATATTCTGCATTATTGATAGCATGGGGAGTGTCCCCCAAATGACTTATATTCAATATAGGGAATGTCCCCTAGATGAATTAAATTCAATATTCCTGTTAATCTAGAAAATATCTTCTAAATGCAAGAAGTCTGTATCCATTATACTATGGGAAATGTCTCCTAGTAATATCCAATATGTATCCATTATACTCTGGGAAATGTCTCTTAGTAGTATTCAATCTATATTCATTATACTCTGGGAAATGTCTCCTAGTAGTATCCAATCTGTTTTAATTATACTCTGGGAAATATCTCTTAGTAGTATCCAATCTGGATTCATTGTACTCTAGGAAATGTCTCCTAGTAGTATCAAATTTGGATTCATTATACTATGGGAAATGTCTCCTAGTAGTATATAATCTATATTCTTTATACTCTGGGAAATATTTCCTAGATGCTTCTGTACTTGATTTTGAACTTTACCTTCAGTATTATCTCAGTATTTCACACAATATTTTCTTTGAAATTGTTTATTTCAGGCTTTTTCCTTACAGGTTTCAATAGTACTTTTATACTATTAGTTTTTATTTTTGCAGCATTTATTTACCTTCCATGTTTCTGTAGATCTAGATTTTTCATATATATATATATATGATCATGTTAGAATGTTAGATTTACTTCAATTCTATTCTTTCACATTTTATTTCATAAAAAAACTTATATGAGAACTTGATTAGATTTGCTAAAGTGTCATGATATCATTAAATACATGAACTTAATCAGCTTAAAATGTACTTAGATAATTATTTAACCAGATTTTTCTTTTTGGCTGGGGCCCTGGCATTGTGAAACCGACAATGTCAGTCCTTGAGCAATCAGAGGATATAGTACCTATGGTAAAGACACTTCAGAAGGAGCATCATTCCGGAGTTGAAGGGCTTTAATATAAGGTGCCTTTTCTGTAGTAAGGATGAGTGATATTCTCTTTTATTTAAAGTTATGTAAAATTGATTTAATAATTCAGATATTCTATGTATTTTCTTTATTATACTATTTTATTTTAAGTTATATGTTATATTATGATGGAACTGGATGTGATATGTTTTCTTTCTTACTTCTGCACTCTAAAATGTTATGTATTTAATGATTGATTTTATTGCATGTATTCTTGGTATATCTCTCCCTTATTAGTAGATTGTGGATTATACCTAATCTAATGATAAGTGGGGGATTTGCCAGAGTGGCACACCACCCTTATTCTAATGATTGTGGATCTGGGGGTGGGGTGCCACAAGAAATCATTTATGTAGTTAATTTCACTAATCACTCATTAATCACCATAAATCTTAATTAAGACATATATTAATTAATTAAGATCCAAATTGAGCACTCATTATTATTATGATCAGTATGCTATATAGATCCCATATCCACTGACTTTACTCAATTTGAATACTAATTAGTAAAGTTGGATTTTTGGACCCCACTCATAATCTTCCTTAATTACATTTTTGGCCAAAACTTATTTTGCTCGTATCTTCCTTAATTACATTTTTTGGCCAAAACTTATGTTGCTCGTAAGAAACTATTTGGCATTAATAGAATTCAATTTGAAGCCTTAAAACCTAAAATCTCATATTTGACCATTTAGGAGGGGTATTTTGATAATTTTGCTCAAGTTTTAAATTAAGTACCCTTAAGTTTGAAAATATTACATTTCCCTTAAAATCGGTAAGGTGAATATTTATAAATCAAATTTAGATCTTATGGTGCATGGTAATGTGATTTTCTTATCTTAATCTTAAGCTTGAATTCTTTAATTTTCTCTTAAAGAAAGAAACTAATATGAATTGACTTGTCATTAAAATATGCATTATTATCAAATGATCAATTCTTAATAATTATTAATTTTACCCCATGGCTTGATTATTTAAGATAAGCTTAGGGGCTTAGTAAATTAGCATGATTAATTTTCATTTTAATTAAGTGATTGAATTTATGAACTTTCATGTAGATGAATATTAATTTGATTTTATGAATCAATTTATATTGGAAATTTAAATGTTGTGATTAGAAGCTTTAAGCCTTTTAATATTTATGTTAGATTTTATAACTTAAATTTTTTGCACCATAAACTAAGATAGTCTTGAGGTAGGCAATACTTTATTGAATATACATTGAGGTAGGACTTTAGATAAACCTCTTGAACCATAGATAATTGATCACATGCCTTATGGTAGTAACCTAATAAACTATAACTTGTGCTTAATTAAGGTAGTTCACATAATTAGAGTGAATTCAATGTCACCATCTTGGAACCCCACTACTTAACACCCCCAATAGAGGAAGGATTCATTAGTCTGAAATTCCTTAAATTCTAAATAGTTAGTATATAATGATAATGTGGCGCCCCACCCCCTAATCCGTAAGATTAGACTTAAGGGGTGGTGTGCCACTCTGAAAAATCCCTCACTTATTATTAAATTAGGTAAGATCCACAATCCACTAATAAGGGAAGGATATGCACAGAATGAAATTACACTATCAGTCACTAAATTAATACAAGTACAAAGTGTGGAAGCATATAAAGTAAATATATATCCATTTCACTATACATCAACTGAGAGATAAATGAAACATAGCTCATAAAATAACTATGCAAAAAAAAAATACATTTATAAGAGTACCTGTATTGTTACAATATTTACTTAAAATTTGAAATAAAAAAAATGATATCACTCATCCTCACAAATATTATAAATGAACTAGAGATCTTCTGCTCCACCTTGAAGTTCCTCCTCCAGAAATCGTTCCTCTATAGGGACTGGATTTTCAAATTGTTCAAATTCTGATATTGTCAGTTTCACAATGCTAGGGCCCCAGCCAATAAAAGAAAATTCTTATTAGACAAATTATCTAAGTACATTTTAAAAAAGAATTTTGTTATACATTTACTAATATCTCCATTTTCCTAAACTTAAAGCAGTAGAAAAATAAATTAGGATCGACAAGCATCAAATGGAAAAGAAGTTATAAATTAAGCATTTATAACTAAGCAAGAAGCAAGAATGAGGAAAAAGACATACCTCAAAAGTAAACTAAAAATAAGGCTAATCATACATGGATAGGTAATTAAAATACTAAAAAGAAAAACTACATCCTAAATATGTTCGATAACCATATAACTTATGCAAATGTAAAATGAATAAATCTAATTGTGGTATATATAAGTAAGCAGCAATAATAAGTCTAGCATCCTATAATATATAAGTAAATCAAGTAAAGTAGCTGACTGAAGTAAAAGTAATTGAAAAAATATAGTTGGAAAACAAAAATCTAATATAAGTGAAATAATGAAAATTGTGTATTAACCTGCCATACAGATGAGGGCTAAATTTAACCTATTGAAATCAAAAGGATTCTTAGCGCCAACAAGGAGGCTAAGGCGACAAAATTATTTCTCCTAGTGTTAACAAGGAGGCATAGGCAGAAATATTCTTAGCGAGATAAGTGGCTAAGGCAGAGAATTTTCTCCTAGCATCAACAAGGAGGTTGGGCAAAAAAATATAAAACTGACTGAGAGGCAATATTAACACATGCAATTCATATTTTAATTATTTACTTCACTTTTGTGGACAATTTCAAAAGTATCTGAGGAGTCAAGCACATCTACAATACTATTTGGGTTCCAAACTTAACAATGCACTTCTCAATGAGTGATATTAAGTAATCCTTATCTCACTTTCCCCTGCCCATTATGGTACTATACATAATATTCAACTAATATTTGAACCCAATGCAAAGTTATACTAATATTCTAGTTTTCATTTTATGCAACAATGTTCTTGTATGATATGCCCAAGAATTTAAAGCACAAATTTCAAGGAATGCGTAAGCAACAAAATTCAATAGTGAGCAAGAAACTCTACTAAAATATGGTGATATCATTTGTTTTTAATTAAACTATTCTAACTATTCTAAGCCACATAAGCTCAGGATCTACAATTTCTACTATCAAGTGTAATTTAGAAATACGTTCTTATAAGTTAAGAGAATTAGAACTGATCAGGTTCTAATCTAGTTCAATCAAGTACGATTATAAATTAAGTAATAAATCACAACGTTCTAATTTGATGAATTTAAACGTTCTAACTACGATCTAATCAAGATTTACTAAATTAGGGATTGTGGATTAAGCACCATGAGTTTATGTTAAATCACATAATCTAAAGGGTACAGTCTAAGGAATCTAATTTTTTTTTTACTAAGAGTGAACTACAAATTAGGACAAATTCTAATTGAGCATAGTCTAGCTCAATAAGATGATTCTCCTGTCCTGAGTCTATGGTTGAAATACAAAATAATAAAAAATTAAGTTATAAAATCTAGAACTAATCAAACTAAAGTTTTATTCATTGAATAACCCCATTATTCAATGAATGAAATCTAACATATGATCAAGGTTCTAGCCTTAGGAATAGTCCTAATGTGATGTGCAAATTCCTAAAGAAAGGACTAGAGAAGATTTTTATGAAATTCACAAATTTGATTGAATAGTACTTAATTAATTACTATTTTGGTGCTTAATAAATCATTAATTAACTAACTATTAAATCAATTTAATAATATTTATGATTAAATTTTGATACTGTTTGGTACTAAACTACTGTTTAATTACTCCTAATTAATTAGTATTAGTATATTTAATAATATGGTTTCATTATTTAATAATCATTAATTAATCTAATTACTGTTAATTAACCATACTATTTATAATTTAAGGCCTAATCCTAATTAATCATTAATTAATTTAATCACTATGTTAAGATTAATTAAGTATTAATGTACTGTTTAATTAACTAATAGTTAATTAGTAGTCAAGATTGAATTAATTACTTAAGTGAATTATATATAATTAATCATTACTGCCAGGATTAATTAATACTCTTAATATTCCTTAATGACTCTGCTAACAGTAATTAATTAGTTATAATTATCAGACAATTGGCAATTTAACAAAATAACATAATCATTAAAATCCGTCGAATTTGATATATGGGTCCCACCTCGCCACGTGGCACTGCACGAGAGGTCGAGAATTACAGAGCGAAGCCCCACATAGCCTCGTGGCAGCACGGGTTTTGACGCCTGCTGCAGAGTGGGGCCCGCAGCTACAATCGAAAAGACCACCAGCCGCCGCAGGCGGGGGCCCCACGCACGACACCCACGGTTCAGGTGCAAGTCCCACGCGGGACGCGTGAATGGAAGGCGTGGATTGGTGAGAGCCAAATGGGGGTGAAACCCGCAAGTGCCACGCGGTATGATACGGGCGGGCGACACTGCGGACCGGACATAACCGACGGGGGCGGGCCAGGCCCGAAGGCGCGAGCTCGGGTTGCACACGGCCCAATCAACCAGGAGGAATGCCCGACCCCTCTGAAGGTTCGCACCCAGCGAACCCTAGATTCGCGACAGGGTCGGGTTTGCGATGGGGAAGGCTACTGAATGCGAATCAAGTGACGGCAATAATTGCATATGGAAATCCTAAGTAATGAACGTGAATTGAGGGTGACATAATGTAAACAACCTGAGTTGTTATCATAGTTGATTAGGACTAATCCTAAGTCTTAAACATGATTATAAATGCCTAATTAGGTCAAGTGGAGTTTAACCTTCGAAACCTAGTCCACATCAGGAGTCAAACGGATCGAATCCTGATTTCTGGAAATCCAGAAACCCTAGAAATTGACTTGTTTAAATTGACCTCCGATCGAAAAACGGACACTGCCATTACGCTCATTGACCCCAAATTAGCTCGGGGTGAAGTTTTCGTGTCAAACGGAAGTCGTCAAATCGACGAATATTTTAATAATAAAAATACCCTGAAAATCGAGGTATCAAAATACTCGTCGGATTAAAAATCCGACTTCGCCATTGAATTCCTTGACCCCAAATTAGCTAGGAAAAATATGTTCAAAATTTTATTAAAAAAAAATTAATAATAATAATTTATTTTTGACGGCGCCGTACGGCGCCGTCCGATCGAACGAATCCATCCGGACCGTCCCATCGCGCGGATCCAACGGCTCTCGGCCGCGATCCGCATTGCGCAGTCTGGGCTGATCCGGACCGTCCGCGATCGCGCGGATCCGACGGTCCGGGGCCTTCGTTCTTGGCCCCGTCACCCGCACGCCACGCGGCGCGCCCGCCGCCCGCCTGGCCAACCGGAGGCCTTCCCCGACCTCGGCGAGGTCGCTGACCTCAGGCGAGCTCGGGGCTCCGGGTTTAGCGAAACCCGATCCCCGAAGAGACGAACCCGAGCTGACCGTCCACCAGCCGTCGATCAAGTACTCCCCGATCCCCCTCCTCTGTCCACCTCTCGTCGTCGCGTTACAATAGAATTGTAGGTTATGACTTAGATCGACAATCAACCGGACCTGATCGGCCTCGATCAGGTCTGGCTAGCCCAGATCAAGGCTTGAAGCCTCGGGCCAACTCTCCGCAGCCGCCGAAACCCTAGAAATTAGGGTTTCGATTTGCCGGCGATCCTGGCCACCTCTGGCGAAGGTCTGCCCACCGGCGTGCAGCCCTCGTCGAGGGCTACCGTCGGCCGTGCGGGCCGAGGTGGTCCGGCGCCGGGAAGGCCGGCAAAAGCCGTGCCCTAGCCGGCGCCCTCGGCCCGTCTCCGCAAGGGAGACGAGTCCGGGTCTGGCCGGGTCGACCCGAGCCCGACCCGCCCGAGCCGGGTCCGCGTCAGCCGGTGGGGCCCACCAGGCCACGTGGCGCCTTCTGGGCCTGCCACGTGTCCAGCGGGACCCACCAACCGAAAGTCGCGACCCTTCGGCTTCGGTCGTGGGGCCCCAGTGCCACGTGGCAGCCAGCCGGCATGCCACGTGTCACGTGGGCCCCGAGCCCGAGCCCGAGCGGCGATTCGGCTCCCCAGTGGGGCCCACAGCACCACGTGGCAGCCTCTGGGCCCGCCACGTGGCAAGTGGGACCCACTGCCCGAGCCCGCGCGGCGGTTCGGCTCTCCAGTGGGGCCCACAGTGCCACGTGACAACCTCTGGCAGAGCCACGTGTCAGGTGGGGACCACTGCCCAGTCACCCGAGCTGACTCACCCTGTGGGGCCACAGTGCCACGTGGCAGCCTCTGGTAGTGCCAGATATTTAGTGGGGCCCACTGTCTGTTAATTAATTTATTAATTAAATTACTGTTAGTGTTAATTAATTACGGGTTAATGATTTAATTAATTACAGTTAGTGGTTAATTAAGTTAGGATTAGTGTTAATTATTTTGAAGAGTAATCCTAATTAATTAAGTATAATTAGAGATTAATTAGAGGTTAATTAAAGATTAATTAAATCTTAAACAGTAATTAGGATAATTAATTATTATTAAATAGTACAATATAATTAATTATTCATAATTAGATATTAGTAAATAATAAGACTAATTAAATACTGATTAGCACTAATTACTTTGCTACAGTAAAATAAATATAATTTATTGATTAACTATAGATTAATTAATATTAATTAATAATTAAGCATAATTAATCACAGATTAATTAAGGATTAATAATTTCAGAAATCTTATATAAAAATTTTAGGAATGAACAGTAAAATAATTCAATTTAAATAAATGAATAGTAAATTAATTCAAATTGTATTTTGAATAGTAAATCTTAAAAGTTTAATAACTTTTTATAGGATGATCTAAATATAGCTAATATAGGTCTTAAAATACTCAGAAAAATGTAAAAAATCAAATAACATAGTATAAAAGTTTATTTCGGGGTACGTATAACAAGGTATATTTTAAGACCTATTTATAGCCTCATAACTTTTTACCCGGTTATCGAAACATAGTCAATATGGGTCTTAAAATGCTCAGGAGAGTGGCCCCATCACCGTAGTAGTATTAGTTTTTCATTTAGACATTAGGATAAAAAGTCAACCCTAGAACTTAGAGTTGACTTTAGTGAAAAATGACCATAATGCCCTTAGAATTCAAATGGCCATAACTTGATCAAATCAACTCCAAATTCAAAAATTCAAGAAGCTATCTAACCTAGAATTCGAATGTCACCAACATACTGAAATAATATTTAGGATTTAAACCCTAAAAATTTAGATAAATGACCAAATTACTCATAGCCTTATTTTTGTCATAACTTGACTGTTTCTCGCCCAATTTAGGCGTACTTACTGTCTATCTTCAAGTTAGACAGTAAGGAATCAATTGGAACTAAGAGAATTTAATTTTGACCCCTAAGTGAAAAGTTGACTTTTAGACCCTTAGAGTTGGGGCAAAATAGTCATTTTACCCTAAGATTGGGTTAAGTGCCCCTGATCCTTTAGATAACATTCCAGAACCTTAAAACTAGTATTATAACCTTCTTAGTATCAATCAAGTGAGTGAAATCAACCCTTAAGTTAGATTCCAATAATTTCTAAGCACTACACCTTAAGGACCTTTCCTAAGACTAGGACTAGATCATATATTAGAGTTTATTCATTGGGTAAATGAATTACTCAATGGGTGAAACCTTGGTTTTACTAGTTTATAGACTTTTCTTTTATTTTACGACTTGTTTTGATTATTTTATCTTTTGACTGTAGATCTAGGACAGGAGATTCATCCTATTAAGTTTGATTACTTAATAGGATTTGCCTTATTAGTAGATCACTTATGGAATAAAACCTAGAACTTAGGTCTTACCACTTTGGATTATGTGATTAAACCTAAATCTCATAGTGTTTAATCCATAATATATAAGCTTAGAAGATCTTGATCAGATCTTAGTTAGAATGTCTAAATTCACAAAACTAGGACGTATGATTATTTGATTTAACTCGTAGTCATCTATATGATTGAACTAGATTAGAACCTGATCAGTTATAATCCTTTTTAACTTATAAGGATGAATTTCTGAGTTACACTCGATAGTAGGAAAACGGTGATCCTGAAGTTGTGTAACTTGGGATAATTAGAATGGTTAAGTAGAAAACAAATGATATCACAATATTTAGTAGAGTCTCTTGCTTCTATTTGATATTTTGTTGCTTACGTGTTCCTTGATTTTTGTGCCATTTCTTGAGCATATCATATAAAATATTTGATGCATGAATAAAATATTAGGAAAATATGAAGACTCCTTATATTCCTTGTGAAAATATTAAAGTAATTAATGAGAAGATAATGATTTGATGTGTTTGAGCTGCCTCTCAGTGTTCTTTTGATCATACCGATTGTTGCCATAGCCGTATCGTGCTAGGAACCGCCCTAGTCGTACTGGTGCTAGGATCTTTCGGGTATGACTGTTGGTGACCTAATCGTATCGTGCTAGGAACTGCCATAGCCGTACTGTGTTAGGGCCTTCTATGTTGACTATTGTTGCCTTAGCCGTATCGTGCTAGGAACCGCCCTAGCCGTACTGGTGTTAAGATCTTCAGCCCTTTTTGGTGAGCTAAGTAGCTCTTTTCTATATGGCATATTGTACACGTATGGTTTTATATGCAGTTATTGTCGTTTACTTTTCAGTATTCTTATTCAGTCAGCTATTTCCTTGTACTACTTTTTATATATATATATTTAGGATGTTAGAACCTTGCTGCTATTTTTATGTACTACTGCTGAATTATTTATTTTAATTGACATGTTTTCTGTTGATCATCAGCATGTTTAGGATGTAGAACTTTTTCTTACAATTCATGATAGTTATGTATATTTATACGCCGTTCCCTATTTAGTTTGTATGCAAGGCATGTCTCAGCCTCTTTCCTTTTTTTGCTTAAGTTGTAAATGATGGCTTATAGCTTTCCCTTTTCTTTGGTACTGCTTGCTGCTCCTTTTCATATATATATATATATATATATAATATATATATGTTGCTTAGATGTTGTCGAATGGTGATATTACTTAACACATATAATAATTCATCAGCTTAAAATGTACTTAGATAATTGTCTAACCAGATTTTTCTTTTCTTTGACTGGGGCCATACATTATGAAACCAACAATGGCAGACTCCGTTCAGTTAGACGAGCAGGAGTTAGGAGTGGAGCCATACCCAGAGGAGGAGCCCGTGAAAGAAGCTGTCATCTAGTTCCTTTATACTTCGAGTGAGGATGAGTGGTTTACATTCTTTTATTTAAACTTTTTAAATTATGTAATAATACAGGTACCATTGACTGTGTATTTAGATTATATGCTTATATTCTGAGATATTTTTCTTTATATTTATGTTGTGATGCTTGGATGATTTATATTGAAAATCACTTCTACACTCTGTACGTTTACTTATATAGTGACTGTTAGATTGATTCTGTGTTAATCCTTCTCTAATCAGATGGATTGTGGAGTCTATCCTAATCCAATGGTAAGTGAGGGGTTAGCCAGAGTGACACCCCACCCTTAACCTAATCCTTTGGCGGATTAAGGGTGCGGGGCGCCACACGTAAGGGGGTACCTGGTTTCAAGCGGTTGCGGTACAGTCTTTAGGGTTCAATCCTTGACTCGGCAATAGCTCCGATTTTGAGCAAAATGGTGTGCCCTGGACCGAGTGGTGGCTTTAAGAAGGTGCCTGGTGGAGCTCGTGAGCTAGGGACAAAGCCGGTTGGGCTCAGGATGCGATCTGGGTCGAGGGGGACGACGAGTCCAAACCCTCCGATCGCCGATCCAATGGTCAGGACCGACCGTTGGATCTTGACGGAACTTTGACGACGCGCCTTTAATTAAGGCTGATGGCGTCGGCTACTTAACGGCGCCGTAAATAAATTTTATATTAATAAATATTAATAATATTGATTAATTAATTATAAAAAAAAACTAATTCTTAAATCAATTAATTATAATTAATAAATTTCCAAAAAGATTCCCCAAATTCTCCCCTAGCTAATTGAGGGGTGAGGAACGCAACGGTGAGGTCAGATTTTCGATCCGACGAGTATTTTATTTTTTCGATTTGCATGGTATTAAAATATTCGACGAAATTTTGACGACTTCTGATTAACACGAAAACATCACCCCTAGCTAATTTGGGGGCAATGAGCGCAATGACGTAGTCCATTTTTGATCGGAGGTCATTTTAAATAGGTCAAATTCAGGTTTCTAGACTTTCCAGAAATCAGGATTCGATCAATTTGACTCTTAATTTGGACTGGGTCTTAGAGGTTGGCTCCTAATGACTTAATTAGCACTTATGATGAAGATTAAGGCTGAGATTAGTCCTAATTAACTAAAGTAACAAGTCGAGTTATTACATCAAATCCCCTAAAGGTGCCATGCTGGAGCAATTGGTCTAGAACTTGGACATCTGGCTCTGACACTCCTTCCACATATCTCCCTACCTCTGATAAAATTGGGAAACATATTCCCACATGGCCTCGAATCACCGGTAGTACTACCAAAATGACATCTTCGAGGGTCTAACAATTCCACAAGTTAAATTAGTTCAATTATATCGTATTAATTTTCTTTAGTCTATGTTCTTTATACTTGAGCATTTTATCTTACTTATATATGTATTTCTCATTCTTATACCTCTTTATTCTGAGCATGATTTTATAGTAATTTGGATGTAACTATAATATTTTAATTAGTGACTATCTTGTCAAAAGAATCATCCATTAAGTAGAGAGGAATGCAAATTTCAATCTGACACCTTATGGAATTCTTTGATACCAACTATGGCGCCCCACCCTTAATCCACAAGATTAAGCTAAGGATTGGTGTGTCACTTTGTAAACTTACTCACTTATCATTGAATTAGGTATAATCCAAGCCCACTAATAAGAGAGAGATTTGCCAATGAATATATACTATATAATCAGTCATTAATCAAATACAGAATCAAAGTGCGGAAGCAAAGTAAGGTAAGAATACATCCAATTTTATCACAGTGCATATAAATAAGGAAAGTACATTAAGCATCTCATAATAAATAGTACAGCAAGAAAAAATATAATTAAAAGTACCTATATTATTATAACATTAATTAAGTTTAAATGAACTGAAATGAAATCACTTATCCTCACAGAAATCAATAAAGCCTAAGCAGCTTCAGCTCCTTTCTGATGCTCCTCCTTGAGATATAGCTCCTCTTTAAAACTAAGCTCCTCAAATCTATTCGATTCTGATATTGTCAGTTTCACAATGCTATGGCTCCAGCCAACAAAAGAAAATCTTATTAGATAATTATTTAAGTACATTTTAGGCTGAATATTTTTATGAATTATTAATGTCACAATTTTACTTAACAGCATAAAATAAATTATCTAGCATAGGAGCAGTAAGCATACAACCAGAATGGTAAGTTATAAATATTGTATTTATAACTAAGCAAGAATGAGGCAAAAAGTATACCTCAAATAATCTAATATAAGGCCAGGCATATACATACAATACAATGAGTAAAAGTACTAAAAGAAAAAGGCTAAACTTAAAGATGCTGATGGTAAAGTGACTTATGCTAATTAAAGTAAATAATCTGGTTGTGATACATACATAATAAGTAGCAGCAAAATCTAGTATACTATAATACATAAGTAAATAAGTAATGAAAAGCTGATTGAAATAACATGAATTATTAAAATAGTCAGCTGTAAAACAGAAATAAAAATATGTATGTACAAATTGTCATATCAGAAATTGGCTAATCAGGCCACAGTAACATTCTCAAAGCCTTTTTGGGCTATGGCAAAATAGAATTCCCAAAACTTTTCTGGGCTAGGGCAGAATAGAACAATACAATATGACTGAAGAGACAGAACAGAGTAAATATATATAGTAAATTTTAGTTATTTTACTTTTGATCCTATGGATATGTCTAGAAGAAGTTGATTAGTCAAGCACATCTGCAAGATTATACGGGTTCCAAACTTAACACACACTCCTCACTGAGTAATATTAAGTATCCTTTTTACTCTTTGCCCTTATCTATTAGGATAAATGTGCACCAAAACCTATCAAAAATAATTGAACCTAATGCAAATATTATATTGATTATTCTAAGTTTTCATTTCATGCAATAATATTATCTTGAATGCCATGTCTAAGAAAATGACACAAATTACAAGGAATGCGAAAGCACAAATAAATCAATAGCGAGCAAGGGACTCTACTACACATAGTAACATCAGTTGTTATCTAAACCCATTCTAACTATTCCAAGTTACACAAGTTTAGGATCTCCAACTCCTACTATCGAGCGTAACTTAGAATCATGACCTTATAAGTTAAAAGCAATTAGAACTGATCATGTTCTAATTTAGTTCAATCAGGATCGACTACAAGTTAAATAATAAATCATCACGTCCTAATTGATGAATTTAGGTGTTCTAGACTAAGATCTGATCAAGATCTACTAAACTAGGGACTATAATTTTAACACCATGAATTGGAATTAAGCACATAATCCAAAGGTCAAACATAAGATCTACAGTTTAAGTCTAAATATGAATCAAAGATTAGGGCAAATCATATTAAGCAAAATCAAGCTAAATAGGATTGATACTCCTACTCTTAATCTAATATTGGAAGATAAAATAATCAAAATTAAGTTAAAAAATTTAAAAATTCTAAAACTAAGGTTTCATTCATTGGATAACTCACTTTATCCAATCAATGAAGTCTAACCTAGGATCTATTTCTAATCTTAAGACAAGGTCCTAATGTGAGGTGCTAATATCCTAAAGAAGCTTCTAATGAAATAACTTAAGAATATTTAAAGTTAGAAATTTATCATGATTTGACTTTTCTTACTAATTTTATTCATTTGGATGGATTAATGATGAATTTTAACTAAGGGACATTTTCCTTACTTAGGGGTTTTAATGCCTTGAAGTTGGGACTTTTATCAAATTGCTCAATTTATGAGATTTTAAGACTTAATTTAAGTTCAAATCAGTTTTATTATTGATTTTAATAATTTAAAAGATATTTTAAGGTTCTAGAACACTTAACATAAATTTTGGACAAAATGACCAATTTGCCACTACTTAAGGGTCCAAAAATCTACTTTTTGATTTAGGGCTCCAAATTAAATTTCTTACTGCCAAATGATTCCTTACTGTCTAACATAAAGATAGACAATAAGTACACTCAATTTGGATAAGAAATGGGTCATATATGTCCAAATTATGTTTTTTGACCTAAGGTGACATTTTTGTAATTTCACCTAATAAAATCTAAAAATTTATGTAGTTTATTGTTGCTTGCTATTCAAGGGTTCCATAGAGTCTAAGAATAGTAAATTCCGAGGTCTATTGGTTAAATTACGAGTGTTCCATAAAAACTTCTGTCCAATTTGGAGCTCTTGATTGACCATAATTAATTTTGAAGTTTTATCTTCAGAAAATATAAAATAAAATAATACTCCAAATTGAGAATTTTGATGCAAGTGTGTTCGTCTCATCAAGATATATCTCCGTATCAAATTTTATATTTTTGAA
Source organism: Gastrodia elata (assembly GCA_016760335.1). NCBI lineage: Eukaryota > Viridiplantae > Streptophyta > Magnoliopsida > Asparagales > Orchidaceae > Gastrodia > Gastrodia elata. The sequence goes on along the minus strand of CM028672.1, from coordinate 5,001,328 downwards.
AATAATGAAAAATTACACAAAAATCATGTATTAATTAAAATTACTACTCATTTATTCAAAAAAAATATTTTATTATTCATCAAATACTTTGCTATTTATCATATTAATATATTATTCATCCAAAATATCTCATCTTAAGTTACTTATTATTAAGTAAACTTAAGAGTGAAGTAAGAGGAGAGAGAAGAGAAGAGAGAAAGAGGAAGCACATTTTTAAATGTTTAAACTTTATGGATGAGAGAGAAGAAAGAGAAAGTCAAATTGTACACATTGAAAATTGATGAGAGAGAAAGAGGAGAAAGAAAAATGAGAGAGAAAATAAATTTATTTTTAGAAATACCCCCGCCCCTTCATTCTCCCACTTTTTCTCTCCTCTCCTCTCCCCTCCTCCACTCTCATCCCCTTCTCTCCCCCCTCCACTTCCCCTCTTTCTTCCTCGGCCACCAATAGTTCCTCCACCGATTTTCAGAGTAAAGTCGCAGCAACAGTAAGAGAGAAGAAGAAAATGAAAGAGTGAGGAAATGGGGGCGAAGAGGGGAGGCGGGGGAAGAATAATAAGAGGTGAGGATGAGGATGAGGATGCAGAAAGGAGGAAGGGGGAGGCAGGCAGAGAGAAGAGAGAGATAGAGAGGAGCCGCGGGGGAAAGAATAAGAAGATCTACGGAGGCGGAGCGGATAAATAGAAAGAAAATAATAATAAGATAGAAAGATTATATTAGGATCATAATTTTCCACCATTATATCCGTATTACTATCCATGTTACATTGCTTCTATCATTTCAATATCATCTTCTCTCCCTATTTAAGATTTCCAAATTCTCCGTCTCCCGATCACCTCACGGTTGTGTGGCATAGGTTAAAACTTCACTCGTGTTGAGTTATACATAATGGCACTTACTTCTCTATACGAACTCGACTTCACCATCCCAACCCTAACAAATTTATTCAAAACCCTAGAACTTGCTGTAGCCTACTATTCCCATGGTGAATGATACGCCGAACTAGGGCTCAATTGATGGGTCTTGATTCCTTTAATCAATTACGAATGGCATGAAATAGATTAATGAAAAACAAAAATGAGGAAAGGCTCGGCATTGAGCAAAGGAAGAAAGTACCTTGCGCCCGACATTAATCGATTCCATCAAGTCGAACAACGTCGATAGGTACATTGCTCTGATCCCTCAGGTTGATAAATTCTATTGCCAAAGGCTCGAATGGAGCTGAGGCTCGAGCTAATTGTGCGGTGAAGAGACGTGCGTGGCATCCTCTGCGAACAGCCGCTCATCGTCGCGACGGGGAGCGACTGGGCTGAGTCATTCGATAGAGCAAAATTGCTATACGGAGTTCAGTCGCTCACCTGATCTGTGAATCAATCTCAACTGGACTGCGCAGATGCAGTGGGTTTGCTGCTCACTGCTTGGATCCGAGCCGCAGATCTTCCGTTGTAGCGGTTAATACCATTAAATCAATATTAATAAATAATTATAACTAATATATATTTTAATTTAAGTTCTAATTTTAGGTCAAATGGACTCCAAAAATTCTCAAAATTTCATCCTTAACTAATTTGGGTGTGAGGAACTAAAAAATAGCATCGAATATTCGATTTGGAGTCTAAATAATTATCTCAATTTTTCAATTAAATAAATTGATTAAAATATTGATTTTTCCTCAAATGATTTCCAATTTTCACCAAAATTTTAGGGATTAATCTTAAGACTATTTTAAGACTAATTGTGAGGTCCTTAAGACAATTTGGTGATCAAAATTCAAGTAATAACTATATGCTGTTATAATTAATGATATCCTTATATTTGGTGAAACTTCAATAGAGAATTTGTAGGTTATCAAGTTGTGTTAGAGAAATTATCTAGTTACTCGGGATTGTAATTAAATGAGGAGAAATTAATAATCTTTTTCTCCAATGGGGTTGAAAATGTAGATTTTTTGGCTTTAATCTCGAACATTAGTATCAAGGAGCTCCCCTCTAAATACACAAGTCTTCCTTTTACATCCCTCGAAGAATTATATGGAACTTTGCAAGCCATTGCTCAATAACTTGCACAAACTGATAGCTGGATGGTCTCACATGTCCCTCTCTTATGCGGGCATGTTGTAGTTTCTTAATATCTTTATTTGGAATATCTTAGTTCATTGGATGAAGGAAGTCACATTTATAAAGCAATTTTACATAAATTAACATTATTTGTTCTAGTTTTCTTGACTAACTTGGTTTTGAAAAAAAGATGCTTGTTCTTGAACATAATTACGACTCTAGAGAATAATGGCGATTTAGGATTTATGCTCTATTAATGCAATGTTGTGCTCTTGTTTGGAAACCTTCGACTCTCAAACCCTTTATCCTAATGGTGGCATGCTTTACTCAATCCTCCAAGGCATCTTGGCTAGAAAATTTCATATACTCTTCCTACTTTTTTATTAAAAGCCTCATTATTATTGAAAATAGCATGCACCACAATCTTTTCTACCTACAGGCTATGAATGATACTTTTATTATCAAAATTGATGGCATGTAATGTTTTCTCTTGTTAAATCAAAATATTTTACTTTAATCACTTGCTTCGTATCGATTGGTTCAAATGTGTGGTTTAAAGGTCATAATTGTGTTATGCTGTGGCCACCTGGAAAACTTTGAGAGGTGGTAAATTGCAAACGTGATGTGTTTGAGAGGTGTTAATGTTAACCCTACTTGCTTGTTATGTTCAACATTTAATGAATCTCACTCATTTTTGGCTGCAAATGCTCGTTCAAAATTTTAAAGGAGTATTTTCCTTTTGATACCGGGTGGCTTTTGCACCAAGCATGCACTAGATTCTTAATCCCTTGTCTATAACTTTTGGCAAATGGGGTACTACATTATTCTTGCAATCTATTGGGTCAATGGTTTACGAGCTTTGAAATGAATACAATAATGTGTTTTAATTTTCTATTTCCATTGCCTATGTTATGTTGCTGCCATTTGCAGCAATAATCTCAAAGTCATTGTGACTTCTTAGAATGAAGAATACAGCATAAAATTTCAACACTTTACTTTTTGCATTATTTTTTTGTTCTTTGGACTGCTTCAAGATTTGGCAGCGAGCAGTTGGCTTTCCTTCTGGGCTAGACTGGAGGTTCTTAAGTTGTTCTTTTATGATCTTTTCTAACTTGCATTTCTTATTGTGGCATGGAGACCTATGATTATGTATTATGCTGCATTCTTCATTCTATCTACTTTGCTTCATGGACTGGTGCTTAATTCTGGTAGCATGTCTCAGTGTCTTGTCCTTTTAAAAGTCTTTACGCTTCATTTCGTTGACTCTATCACTGCATGCTTTACAAGATGCTTCAAATTTTTTTAGAGCCTTTATCCATCAATTTCTTCATTTTGTACCTTTAGATGATCAATGTCTTTTTCACCGTTGATTGCGGGCTCATGCGGTCAGGTCAGTCGGACGAGCTTCAAGCAACTACCACTACACGAATATTCCACGGAGTCAATGCTTCAATATCTTAAAAATATTTTATGTCTTTTTGTTAATTAATTATTGATTTTTAACAAATTTTTAATCATAATTTTGATTAATTAAGGAAGAATAGCGCATGGTTCATGCCAAAATAAAATAAGATGAGAAATCCGTTGAGGTGGCATTTAAAAAAATCAATTAAATAAAATTTGGACATATTTCATTAGTTATTTATATTAAAATAATATAAATATTATTATTAAAGTTTATATTGAATGCAGTTAAAATATATTATTGGATAAATTTTTTTAGGTGCTAACTCAGCGGGTATAACCAGTATTAAAAAATAAAAAAAAGTTCTATAAAGCGTCCGACAGTCCTCAGGTTCTTTAATAAACAGGCAGAGCAACTGCTCCCAACTTCATTTACTTTTCAGGCGGCAAAAAGCCTCTATAAACCTCGAATATATCCCTCAAAAGCATAGCCGCACATTGAGATCTGGCCGAGGGAAAAGCTCCGAGCAAGAGCACCAAACGGCGGGAAAGTCAGCCGCGTGATGGCCGACGAGAGTCAAGTTCGGACGATGACGGATCGTCTTCTCTCCGGCTGCGAAGACTGCTCAGAGGGGGCGAGAGATGATGCTGATATTACGGATATGGGGGAGATAAAGAGCGCGGGGCAGTTCTTGAGGGAGGCGGCGGCGGAGAATAGCCGGCTGTGGGCTCTTGCGGGGCCGGCCATCTTCACTTCCGTAGTTCAGTATTCTCTCGGCGCATCGACTCAAGTGTTTGCCGGACACCTCACAACCCTAGATCTTGATGCTGTCTCTGTCGAGAATATGGTCATCTCCGGTCTCGCCTTCGGCGTCATGGTATTCGGGGCTGTTCTTTCCCTTCAGTTTCTGTTTACTATTTAAAAATAATATTTATATTATTTTAATATAAATAAATAAACGCTATCTTCGACGTTGGTTCAAATTCCCATTAGTGATAAAACTTCGAAAATGCCATTGTCTATATTATTTCAATCTCGGTTGAAATCGGCCGACATTCAGATAACAATATCTGATCGGGTGCTTCGCCTGCGAATGCGAATCAATGGAGAAGACGAATTGGCGATGGCAAAGGCGAATCGGCGACAACGAAGACAACTTCCTCATTCTACGGAATCGTTTTCGCCAAATCCAACAAATTGGTGATGGCTAAGCTCCGTGTTTGTGAAGAGGGCCGGGAAGCTCCGCTTTTGCCATTAGTTCGCGAAGAAGACGACGAAGCTCCGCCTTCAAATCGGGGATGTGGACAAAGACGAACAACCTGATAAAATTTTTTACCCAATTATCTGTTGGAGTAATCTTACCTTACATGTAACATAACATAAATGATATTTTCAATAACATTGAACTAAACATAACAAGTTTTCTGAATTACATTGCTATCTGAATTACATGCTATCTGATTAATATCTGTCTGAATAACATGTTATCTTAATAAATTTTCACCTGACATTGAACCAAACAGCTCCAAAAAGTCGCACGAATTATCACATACATAAATTAACTGCAGGCAGAGAATCCCCATTCATTCCTCTGCAAACTTTGGCCGCTGAATTGCAAAGTCTTTTTTTATTAACATAATTGCTAAGCCTTTTTGCATTCCTAAAGCTTTACCGAAGTGGAGCTTCATGGATCCCTCATTTGCAAAGTTTGTTTAGCGGAGCTGCCAACATTTCTTTTGCACACTTCACAAAAATAGGGTAAGTAGTAGCTTGTGTGTTAATAAATTTCACTAAACACTTCTTCATAACTTCAAGTAACTACTCCACTATCAACACTTTTCCATAATTACTTTCAAGTAACTATTTCACTACAACACTCCTCCATAACTATCTTCTATCACAACCACTCACAATAAATATGCCCATATATATATATATTTATCCCTATATGCATCTACAATAATGTAATTTCATACCAAAGAAAATATTCAGGGCATCAGAGTGAGTGATTCTTAACTTTCTCTGTTAGTTTCACCCCCAACCCACTCAACTGCAAAAAAAGAAAAAATCTCTTCCTTCAAAGCCAACATCCCAACTAAATATTTTTTCCACAAGCATAATGAATTCGCTCGGCTCTCAGATTACATTATCGCTAGATCTACCAGGCAACACGATGACACTCTCAATTTAACATAATTCGAAATTCTTGATGAATAACATCAAGAATATGATTCACAACCTTCTCAACACTGACAACTATCAAATTTGGAGAGCCCAAATCTTTCAATTATTTCATGCCAATAGTCTCCTTGGACACCTGGACGAATCTGGCGCTCGACCTCATTCAGTAAAACTGACTACAATGGCAGTTGTACCCCCAATCCAATGTACATAGAATGAACCTCAATTGATTGAAATCTCATCTCCGTTCTCTACTTTACCTTTTCCGCCTATTCTTTAATATGCTCTCAATTGCGACACATGCTGCGAGGTTGGCTCACTCTTGAATGTCGATTCCAATCAGTAAATCGCCCTAGATTCACACAACTGTAAAATGAACTCTACAATGTTTCTCTTCGAGATCACTCCATGCAAGAGTATTTAATCGACATCAAATCAATAGATAAAATTACAGTTGCAGGCTTCAAAGTTGATACAAAGGACATTATACTCTACATAGTAAATGGGCTGCCAATGTCATATCAAGTCTTCAAAACAGCTATTTGGACAAAACCCAATCTAATGAGCTGCGAAGATCAATACTCCATACCATGCAGAAAGGAAATCAATGTAGCATATGACATCAACAAGGAACTGCAACAACCATGCTATCAAGAAACAAATTATACCACACCAATTGTTCTAGCTAATCTTCATGGCTGGGACAGAGGGCATTACTATTGTGGTCGTGGACGTCTATCCACATGTCCCAATGCAATTAAAAACATGCATTTAACTGCCCGCCTCCGTAGAATATCAAATTTGTGACAAGAATGAACACTCCGCAGCAGCATGATTGGCATAGCATCAACCTATCCTATGTTAAACAACATGCTCGACCCACAAACCCTTTTCTCCCATGAGCAAGGCAACACTACCGGTACCTGCCACTCCAGAGCCTCCATCCATATCACAATCGATTTTTGATAAACTATCAACAGTTGAACCCTAAAAGGACAAGACAAAGTCATCATTGGCAATGGAGAATCCTTGCAATCTCACACATTAGTAGTGGCATTTTACCTACTCCTGTTCGTACATTCCACTTTATCAAAACTTCTTCATGTTCATCGATTCAAATACAAATTATTATCTATTCATAAAATTGCTACTGACAATCTTTGTTTTATCTCCCTTGAACCGTCCAACTTCTCCATCATGGATCTCCACTCAATAAACAACTTCAAAGTGGACGTAACACCAATGGTCTCTACTTTCTTCACAGCACGCCCCGTACCTGCCACGTCGTTCTCAGTTCCACAATAACCTCACTACAAGTATGACATCAAAACTTAAGTCATCCGTCTTCAAGCGTCACACACTCACTTTGTCAACATATACCCTACATCAACTCTACTTCACTCAATTTTACATGTCAACAATGCATTCTTACAAAACACTATCGCTTACCATTTCCCAAATCTACTTATTCAAATAACATTTTAAAACTTATTCATACTGATGTATGGGGTTCTGCTCCCATCATTTCAAAAGACAGCTATAAATTTTATGCTTTGTTCATCAATGACTTCTCGAAATATAGTTGGGTATTTTCTATGCATCACAAATTTTCAAAAATTCATCAACTAAAATCTCTCCTAGAACATCACTTAAATAAACAAATAAAATCTCTACGCATAGATAATGACATCGAATATTGTAACAAACACTTTGCTAATCTCCTCCCATAAATGAGAATCCAACACCAACTCATTTATCCCTATGCCCCGAATGAAATGGTGTGACCAAATTCAAGCATCACCTCATACTATAACTCACTCGTGCACTCCTACAAACAACCTCCCTACCACATCATTTATGGGTTGGTGCCATCTTTCATCTACATAACTCATCAATTCTTTACCATCTCCAAATACCCATAACATCTAATCTCATAATCTTCTACATAATAAACCTCCATCATATAATCGCCTACGAACATTCGGATGCTTATGCTTTCCCCTCCTTCCATCATCTGAAATTACCAAACTACATCCCAATCTACTCCATGCATCTTCATTGGCTACCCTCTAAGCACCAAAGGCTATAAATGATGCAACCCCTCCATAGGTCAAACCATTATATCTCGACATGTCCATTTACTTGAAACCATTTTCCCGTTCAGCTCCAACCATCACCACAAGCTTCACACCCTCCATCACACTCAACAACAACCCACACACCCATACCACCACCCTTGCTAATACCCATCTCCAACTCCAACATTATCCAACATAGAATCCTCTCCGAAACATATCACCTCTACCTCCACATGCAACCACCCCTATCAACAATCACTAACATTCCCCACTCTCTACCACGCCACCACTGCGTACAACACATTCTAATGCCTACAACACATTCTAATACCTCGGCACTCATTCCTCTAACCACAACCTCTACACTTCCTCCCATTCATCGAATAGTCACCTGCTTCCAAAGAGGCTCATTCAAACCCAAATATATCTTAAATTTTATACATTATATCCCAACTCCTTTCACACCCACCTATTATAAAATTGCAATTCAACACTAACCTTGGCAATGAGCAATGGAGGGAGAGGTCAAAGCCCTCACAGAGCAAGGAACTTGAACCCTTGTCCCACCCCCTGCCATCCCAAAACATTGTTGGTTCCAAATGGACATTTTGCACAAAAGTCAACAGTGACGGCCCCCATTGCTCAATATAAGCTCACTTCATCTCTCAAGATTATACTCAAACACATGGCAATGACTACACCGACGCCTTTAGCTCCATTGCAAAAATGGCTATCGTCAAATCCAAGTCTTCGTGGTCGCCACCAATAATTGGCCAATCAAACAAATCTACTTCTAGAACGCCTTTCTACCTGGCACACTTGATGAAATAATTTTCATGAAACAACCTGAAGGATTTGTGAATCCTCAATACCCCCGCCTTGTTTGCCTCTTAAAAAAAGCATCTATGATTTGAAACAGTCTTTCGCCAATGATACTCCATCGTAACATAATTCCTTCGTGAACACCAATTTAAAACTAGCAGCGTTGATCCACCACTGATGGTATACATCAACTCCTAAATATCCATTTTCATCCTTAGCTATGTAAACGGTATACTTCTCACAAGCTCCGATGAGAAATGCATTAATAAGCTCATATTATTAATGCAACAATGATTCAAATCATTGTGCTTGACTCTCCTTAGATTTTTTTGGGGATTCAAGTTGATTGAATAAAGCATGGCCTGTTCCTTCACCAAACAACTTACATAATCGCTTTACTCACCACCATCGACATGGCCAACTGCAAACCACAATCTACGCACATTGTAGTAAAACTACAACCGAACTTACCACTCTGTTCAATGAACCACAATTTTACAGGAAACTTACAGCTCACTTAAATACCTAACCATCACTCGCCGGACATCAGCCTTGCGGTGAATCGGATCTGCCAAGCTATGATGCACAACCCACTACATCAATAAGATGAGCACCTCAAGCGCATTCTACGGTACATCCAAGGCACTCTTTAGTTTAGCCTACCAATTACAACTAGTGATTCTCAAGGCATTTTTAGACTCCGATTGGGATGGAAATCATATGAACAAAAAATTAACTACATGCTATTGCATTTTTTAGGAGACACTCTCATCTTATGCAATGCAAAGCAGCCAACGATTGCTCTTTCCTCCATAGAAGTTAAATATCGAGCACTCACCCCAACCACTATCAAAGTTATTTGGCTCCAACTACTTTTTCAAGATTTCAACATTCACCTACGGGTCCCCAACGACCATATATTACGACAGTCTCTCTGCTATAGCCATCGCAAACAATCCCATATTTCAGGAAAGAACAAAATATTTCTAGGTTGGCTGCCACTTAACCTGTGAATGGGTGAAAAACAAAGAAACAAAACTAATGCATATTGCCAATATTGACCAAACATGAACTTACGCACAAAAGGTCTACCCCCACATGTTTTTCAATTTTTACAAGATAAGCTAACGATCAAGCCTTTTTTCATTAGCTTAAGGGGGGATAGCAACACCTACTCCACTACCAACACTTCATAATTACCTTCAAGTAACTACTTCACTATTGACACTTCTCTATAAATACCTTCAATCACAACGCTTCTCTATTTTACCGTTTATTTCTACCATTATTTAATCTTTTTAGAGCACCTTAGATCTTTGTTAAGATGCTTAGATATTGAATTGGATTGCCTATGAGTATTTGGGTCGAGTGTTATTGGTTCTTCTGCCTGACCTCTATTTATACTATACCTTACTATGGCTTGGTGCGATACAATTGTAATTAAAGCTTGACATCAATTAGCATCATGTGACTTTAAGGATGAACCAAGCGAAAAGTGATGGGCATGTGTTTGTTTGAAATTAAGAGGGCAGAGAGTGAACACTCTGATAGTTGGCTTGGTCAAGAATGACTCATGATAGTTTTTTAAGATAAAATAATGATAGAAATAAACTAAATTAATACAAGAGTGAAGAAAAGATCATTTGACCATATAAATAAATGCTTAGATATAATTTACATGATAAATTTTGAGATAACTTATAGATTTTTTGAAAAAATTATAAAATCGAGTGTATTCACAATGGACTACTTTTAGGATAACTCTTTGAGAAATTATCTTTTAAGGATAAAACTTTGATCACTCGAATTTAAAGATGACAAGGAGTAATTGTTGGGGCATGAAAGACTCTTATATGGTGGTGTTCATGGCAGGCATCTAGGTGAGAAATGGTGATCTACATTGAAAGTGGAAAAAATGATTTAGGACTGTACAAGTTAAATTTAGTAGGATTTTGTTAAGATGATAATAATGGGGTTCTTATAAGAACTTCAAATTAAGTGAACTTGCAATTAGTACTCTTATGACAGGTGACCAATAAGGAGTAATTATCAGAGGATTTTAATTGTGTGGTTCGGCTTGACATGGATGGGTTGGACTAAAGAAGACATTACATTACTTTGTATGGCTTGGGGTGCTATTAGAATTTGAGATTTGGTCAGATGAGATGAATCAGGCTAAAGAAAATAATACTTTTCTTAGTATGGCCTTAGAAGTTACATGTTATTTGGTTACCGGCCTAGATTATTGGCCATGAGATTATGCAGTGGTTGAACTTGAAATGGAAAATGGGTAGAGGAGGTAGTTCCAAATATGAGGATGGTTAGGATAGGGAATAGGAATAGTGATTGGCTAATGTATGTGATGGCTAACCATGGAGGCTCAGCTATGGTATTGGGAATGGTAGTTACTAAGTAGCTATTTAGATAAGTGAATTCTGAGTAAATCTACGGGAAGTGGCTTTGCATTGTTTTGGTGAGGAGGTGTGGGTCGGTTAAGGTGTGGATGGTGGTTGAAGGTAATGGGGAGGTCTTGGATTTGGATGAATTGGTGGATTAATTGTTGAATTTTAGAGGGTTGTTCAAATGGGTGAGGATGGTTTGAAAATTCATTCAAGTTTGGAGGAGGGAGAGCCTTGTAATGTAGAGGGCAGAGTAGGCGTTCTCTGCTAAGGTGGTAATGCTAATTTGGGGTTTTGCTAATAGGAACAAGGTGATTGAGAAGGTGTGTACATTGAGGAAGGTGAAAGTTGATGGTTCCACCGAAAGGATTGCTAGCTACACAAGTACTCTAGAGAACTCTTACAAGCTCTAAGATTCTTTAAAATGTTCATCATGACCAATGTAATATAAGTAGCCTTCAAGATAAAAAGGTGGAAACCTAGAAGCGGAGTTTGAATTTGAATTGCATAATTTATTAAAAATGAAGGATCACAAATAATAACGAAAGAGGATCGATCAAAGAAGATTTGGAATTGGCGAAACCATATGTGAGCTGCTGCCATTAGGGGTAGAGCTCCTCCATTCAAGTTTAGACTACTTAAATTGATGATGCAGTCGTTCTAACTATATGATCTGGTAACAATCATGTGATTTATTGCATTAACTTTTTTGGCGTTTGAAGAGCTTTTCATTGGAGTGTTGAAGTCCATGTAAGTAGTCAGTTCAAGTATCAAACAATCTTCTCCAGTGCTTCAGGTTTCCTATAGTGAGTGCGCTTTCATATACTGAGAAGCTTGTGTGTTAAATCTGTTGTTGCCGAGGTTTTCATATTGATTATGCTTCCAACTTAGAGAAAGTATGGAGGAAAAGGAATCTCTATATAGTAATGTATTGTTCTTTTGTAAAATTGTTAATTTCTTACAAAACTATTTTTGAAAAATTGAAAACAAAAACAATTGGCATATAATTGGGCCTTGAATTAGCATTTGGCTCAAAAGTTATAGCAGCTGTGCAATCATTCCTTTCCACTTACAACTTACCTAACTTTGATACATTTTCAATTATTTGCATATGTAAAAGCTTTTTGTTCATCATTCCTTCTATTCTCATTCTTCATAATTTCTTAGAACTTGTTGCGGCCACGGCATCCTTAGTTTCACCTGTAGTTATATGGTTTGCAACTGTAAATTAATAAACCGACTTTCAAACATAAAATCTTAGAAGTGATGACATTCCTAAGCACTTTGTCATATGAATGAAATAATTGTTTCACCATTTTTTTCTCTTTTTTCTTGTGGATTGCTAGCTGGGCATGGGAAGTGCTCTTGAGACACTCTGTGGGCAAGCATTTGGCGCAAAACAACTCGACTTGTTGGGCATTTACATGCAACGTTCTTGGGTCATCCTTCTTGCAGCTTGTGTCTTCCTCCTCCCCATCTACATCTTTGCGACTCCTATCCTTCGTTTCTTTGGGGAGGATGAAGCTATCGCCGTTCTTGCAGGGAGGTTCTCTCTGTACATGATTCCCCAACTGTTCTCTTATGCCCTCAACTTCCCTATACAGAAGTTCTTGCAGGCACAGAGCAAGGTCATGGCAATGGCTTACATCTCAGCAGCAGCCCTGCTGCTGCACTTACTGCTCAGTTGGCTTCTTATAGTCCAGCTCGGGCTTGGCCTTGCCGGCGCAGCTATTTCACTGAACTTATCATGGTGGTTTGTGGTTTCGGTTCAGTTTTTGTATATTGCTATGGGTAGTTGCCCTGGCGCATGGAATGGTTTTAGCCTCATGGCTTTCAAGGACTTGGGAGAGTTCGCTAGGCTGTCCATTGCCTCTGCTGTCATGTTGTGGTGCGGCAAATTGCTCTTTCTGTACAACTTTTTTTCGTCATTCCTCTATTTTTTAAAAAATTATGATATTTTTGTCCAATATACAGCCTTGAGTTTTGGTACCTTATGTTTCTCATCATACTGGTCGGCCGGCTGAAGAATGCAGAAGTATCGGTTGCTGCGGTGTCAATCTGGTTAGTTTTGAATCAGCTAAAAAAACTAAGGGGCCAGTTTGGTTCACCGGCATTTCCACTCAATGTTACATCATGCCATGTTATGGAAGCTTGAGGTCATTTGGATTGATGCCTTCAACTATCAAATAATACAAAAATTCCACTATTTAATGACATCTAGTTGTCTGCGGCTGCCGGCATTTCTCGGGGGAACCGAGGTATTCATAGAAGAATGTCGAGCCTGGAATGCCCAAGAAAATTATTGTCCTGGCCTGCAGTGAGATTTTCAATAAAAAGTAGAATTTAATGGGTGATTTCACCGAAATTTGAAAAGAGAAGTTAAAAAATTATTAAAAGGTGTAGTTTCACCTAAATAATCAAGCAAAATGTAAAAAATATTGAACCAAGCGAACACTAACAACCTAATAAAACTATATTTGTGCCAGTGAACAACCAGTAACATTCACATGTTTATAATATCAAGATGCCGATGAACCAAACTAGCCATAACATTTGTGATGAATTCAAAACTGAGTTCTTTCTTTGGGACAGTTTGAATTTGCATGGGTGGGAGATAATGGTCTTTATCGGATTCAATGCTGCTATAAGGTTATGAAACTTTCTCCGTTGTTTTTCTAATACGCTTCTTCAACCTTTTTTGTTTGCTATTCTTTTGATCCTGACAACACATCTGCAATATCTGTGCTCAGTGTGAGAGTGTCCAATGAGCTCGGAGCTCGGAGGCCGAATGCGGCAAAATTCTCAGTACTGATAGTCACTCTCATCTCTGGTTTCTTCGGCTTCATTTTCTTCACTGTGGTGATGGCTTTGAGGAATGTGTACGCCATTCCATTCACGAACAGTCCCGAGGTCGTGCGAGCTGTGGCACGACTCGTACTGGTTTTCGCATTCACACTTCTCCTGGACAGCGTCCAACCGGTTTTGTCAGGTTATCTTTCATTTCACTCAAATTTATCAAAGGAATAAATATGTACTAAGCACTCCGATCTTATTGTATTTATATGTTTTGCGAACAATCCATTATGTATACTATAAAAAATGGAAATGAAATAGGTAAGCACTATGTAGTGTTGGATGGGTGCTTGGTAGGTAATTACCCCTTAAATTTTTTGAGGGAAATGTTGTGTTTCAGGTGTTGCTGTTGGAGCTGGGTGGCAGAAATTGGTTGCCTACATTAACTTGGGGTGCTACTACGCAGTCGGAATTCCACTTGGATGCCTGCTTGCTTTTACATTTGATATGGGTTTGGAGGTATTTTTTTGCTCTGTTTGACTTCTTCTATTGTTAATGAAGGCCTTTACACAGCGCTTTAAACTCGCATATTTATTTATGACACTGCAAGCTCTATTTTTAACAAGTCACACTTGTCGTGAGTTCAAATTCAAAGTTCAATCACTGAGCCACAACACACACACGCACATATATATGTTGTGGGTGTGTCTTCTGCGTTGTGATTGTGAGATTGCACAATCACTGATCAGTTCTAACGTAAATTTATTGCATTGGGTGAAGGGAATGTGGGGAGGCACACTAGTTGGTGCAGGTTTGCAGACGCTGATACTCATTGCCATCACTGTAAGAACAGATTGGGAAAAAGAGGTGAGATAGAAACATTCTATTTCTTAATCTCTTTATTTTTCTTTATTTTGGCCTTAAAATATTAAAGGATTTTTGGCTTGAAATCTGCAGGCAATGGAAGCAGAATCTCGTGTAAATAAGTGGGGAGGAGCCGCCGTTAATATTGCTGATGCTTCTATTTGTTCTAAGGTAAGTTAATTTTAGGAAAATATTATACTTTTAACATCATATACACCATCAATAATATTTTTTTTTCTTTTTTTTTTTTACATATATTTCCAAGCAAAAAGTACATAAATGATATGCTTACACATAAAATTATCACATAATCTTTATTTATTATGTAGATAATGGTATAATTGTAACGGTCTTTTATTTTATTCTGATAATTTTTTTATTTACATATTTAACACTTAAATCTGAGCATTATTCTTATAATTATCAAAATTTAGGTGTTTGCTATGAAAATACACATATTTTGTGCTATACAAGAAACTTCCATTAATTTCTTACAATCTTGTGCTAAACAGGAACATGGCTCTCCTGTTGATCTGGTGGCTTAGCTACACGTGTCACAAGGACGACCGCAACATTTATTTTGATCATTTAACGAGTATTACCCAGTTTTGTTTAGAGTCTTGTTACATAATTTTCATATATATTTGAAAAAGTATGGATGATTAGGATTTAAAGAGTTAATTATAATAAAAAATTATTATTAAATTTATTTTTGTTTTGAAGTCCATAAAAATAAGTATGTTAAATTTTAAATTTTAAATTTTAATCATCCATGCTTTTTGAAAGATGTTTGGAAGACAATTAACAATTTTCTTTAGTTTATAGATCTATTTAAAAAATAACTTTATTAATACTAATAATGATATATTGAGTTATGAATTGAGTTGCGCATTAATATCTCTTTTGATACTAACGTAGCTTTGTCGTTAAACATTAAAATGTTTGTTACTCATTTTAACATTTGTAGTTAGTCTGATAAAATTTTAAATTTAAATACGAACCATGTTTTAGCTTCTTAAAATGGCACCAAATCATTCTAAATATGTAAAAATATATATAGTACTTGGTGTGTTTAATAGGTCAAAAGTTTAAATCTCATTAGGTGTATATATTACCTCAATGAAGTTCAATTTCATAAAAAGGTTGAACTAATAAGCTTTAAACGCTCAAACGAGGGGGAAAATTGTCTAGTTTGGGCAATGGACGAACTAGATTAGCCCAATCTATCAACCAAAATGTTTTTGTTGTATATCAAAATATAAACCTTTGCAGATTGATCAAAAGCTAACATATTTCAACACATAATATGCTCAAATTCTCTACAAATCAATTTTGAGCATGTAATGATTTGATATCAAGTTAACATGAAAACAATACTGTTATATATTTAATAAAGATAGAATAAATCTAATACTCTGATCTAATCACAGAACAAATTTAATATGATTTTTTGAGCTACACAGGCCATAAATTGGGCTCAATTTGGCACATTTACAATAATATTTTTACTTTGGCTTAAATTTAAATTTTGAGCTGAAGCATGTTTGCTTCTAGCTAATACATATATAACTTGTGTATATATAACAAAAAATCATAAACAAAGAATACCTTTGTCAAGAAATTGTAACTTAATTTATAAAATATAGAAAAGCTTAATTAATATAAATTGTTAACAATGTATTTACAAAAGAAAATACTTAAACAACAAAGAGAACTCATCGCAAGTAGGCTCCAATGCCATCAGATAAAGCCAGCGAGAAAAAAATAAACTTTTGTCATTGATACAATTTCAGAATCAACCATGAGGCAGAATAAGCCGATATGGGCATCCCAAGCCGGTCGCTCGTTCAAACAAAAGCTTCTCTCAAATGGATCGGCAGCTCTAGTTCGGCATCGAATTCGCCCAGAGGCGAGAAATGGTGGTCGACCATATCGTCCGAAACGCAATGCAGTGCCGGCGGGTCCCACTGCACAAGAGGGAGGCATCAAGGATCAAATGTCTAAAATCCACAACAGCCAAATATGCACTATGTTAGTTTGTACCTTTGGAGCCATGTCCTTGTCCACCATCCTAGCTCTAACACCCTATCCAGCGAAAGCAACAGTTACGAAAAAAAATCATATTGTGGATCTTTAAACAATGCACATATTCATCACTCAAAACTCAAAATATTTACAAATAAAGCACACTATTGTTTCACCGCAGGTAGACATGAAACTGCTTATTTTGTAAATATTTAACCTTTTGATGATGAATGTGTATTACTTAAAATTTGAGTGCTATTCATGCTTCACAAGAAAACAAAAAATCTACATTATTAGCGGTGAAAGAAAAGAATGTGTTGATTACCTCGCAAAAATCGCGCGAAACGACCTTTCGAAATATGGTGCAGAGACATCCGATATTCTCGAACGAGGCATTCATCCAAAGTCTGAAATCTGCCTTCCCGCACCTTTACGAGTAACCAACTGTTAGATATCAGATGCCCGAAATGGGGAAAACCCTTTTTTTTCTATTTTTTGATGTTATATAACAAGATGCCATATGCTATTTTTATATTACACGGATTAGCATCTAGCTGGGTTCAACCTGTGCCTGCGTCAACAAATTAATGGGGCACACTCATCCGGTTCTCAGGTTATGCAGATCATGTTGGGTCAAATTAGGGTAGATCCAATACTGACATGTAACCCGGAATTGACTAACCCCACCCAGATGCTGGAGTGCATGAAGTATTGAATGCACTGCAAGAAGAAAAGCAGAAGAATACTTACAGATTTTAAGGAAACTTTTAGACTCAATGGTGATGCTTCTTTTATTTTCTTGAGTGCTGCAGTGCACCAGTCCTGGTTAGCTCTGGCTGCCTCACTTTCCTGAAATTCAAAAAAAAAATTAAAACCAAGAATTCTCATCAAGAACAAAATTATTCCAACAAAGTTTCTACAGGATGATGATCTTAAGAAAGTATAAGATAGGTTATAATTCAAAGAAAAAAAAAAACAAGCTTACCAAAGCATCAACTATTTCTTCAACAGTTTCACGTCCAAAACAATCATCTATTGCCTGTATCCTGATATCAAATAAATATTCATTTAGTGTGCAAGGAAAACTGAAAAAAAAATCAAATGTCTAGGGCCTATTGCTATTAGAAAATTTAATACTTGTAGAAAAACTTGTTATAGGAAGAAAAAACCAGTATTTGAACAAGTTCTTGTTCTTTTATTGAATGCAATAATAAGAATATCAGTATCAACTGATTTTTGGTAATAAGAAAAGTAGATGGAGAGTTTTCCTAGTCAATTACACTAGTAGAGTTGACTGCTCATTGCTTTGGTTGAATGATATAGATATCTTCCTTGAATAATCTATTAAAAAGTCCAAGAAGAGATTGGTTAATTTATTTAAGAGATTCATCAAAATTTTGATCATAAGAAACTTCTTGAGTAGTCAACTGTGTCTCTTCTATAAAGGTAACATCAGCAGATAAATAATATTTATTATTTATCATCGGTGAAAAAAAATTTGTAGCTTTTCTTAAGAGCTCGTGGATTAAGTTTGTTACTTTTCTTGAGCATGGAACCCAAAGGCTACAAGTACCCAAAATTTTTGGAACAAGATTGTGGCGTTGAAGTTGAGTTATGCAAGATCATGGAAGTTACAGCTAGACATTCATTTTATGTTCTTGTAAAAGGGCAAGAATGACCTAAATCAAATTTACATTTTTTGCAGTCATCCCATCGTAATGTGGCGTGTTAATGCAAGATGATTTTTGAATGACAATACTCCTGAAAGAAGGAAGCAATGGTGAGGCAAAAAAAGTCTTTAACATACCCCAAATTGACTTTTTATAGCATTGAAATAGTTTTCAAAGACAAAGCTAACATCAAACTTAATTTTTAATAAATAAATTCATGTCATGCGAGTGCAATCATTGATAAAAGAGGCAAATCATCTAAATCTTAGAAATATTAGGCAAAGTAAAAGGACCCCATATATCACTACAGAAGAGGAAAAAAAAGAAACGCCCTTTTGTAAATTGTTAAAAAGGATAGATTTTCATGTTTAGCTAGCCCACGTGCATCACATTGAAAGTTTCCAACAAATATTTATTGAACAATGAAATAAAATTTTGAGAATACAGAAAGAGAAGTGCCCCCGATGAATTTGATAGGGCCATATTTTCTTTGTTTGAGTGAAATGAAAAAAGATGATGGGAAAGATTATTATTGTATTGTTCCTTCAAGGTGGTAAGAAGTCACCCTTCTCCATAGAATGTCCAATCATATTTCTCATACCAAATTCCTGAAAGCTAATAAAAAGAAATGAAACTTCACAATTTAAATCGAGTGGGTAATATTTTAGATATACGATTTGCAAATAACTAGGGTATATAAAAAACATTTTGAAGAGCAACGGAATCATTGATTATAGCATCCCCATGATCAACAACAGATTTTACGTTTCTATTAATAATAATAATATTTTTGTTGCTTAGATAAAATGGTATATGAGATTAATATATGTATTCATGATGATCTTCTCATAAAAAACCGAACCATAGTCCTCAAAAAATTGATTGATTTTGTTTACCAGACTTGAAAGATAATTATTGTAACAATTCTTACTTAAAAGGAAGGGTGCATTATAGTTGTAATAAATGAAAATGTTAGCTTCATTTATTGTTAAATTTTGACAATTAGATATAATGATTTTCTCGAATATTATATATACTTAAAAATTGGAGTTCTTATTTATCATAATATCAACTAACTCAAAAAAAATTTAGTGAGAGTACCAATATTCCAACTAACTAATCCTAATTTAGAATAAAAAACTCTTCTTATACCGCATTCGTCCATAATACTGGAACCCTTGCTCATTTGAAACTACACCCGGGCGACAATGTGATGACCTTTGCACACTTTTCACTACATTTAGGATATGCAGCGCATCGCTTCCAAGGGATGCCCTCGCTCTAGCACAATTATTTATGGGATTCTGTCATAAAATGATTAAACAAAATTTATGCTGGATGTCGACTACCTAATGCAACCCTTCTCCATTCACATCCAAGACTCGGGACCTAACAACAGTGGAGTCGTAATATTTTTATTATATAATATACTTTTTCTTAAATCATATTTATTACTTTTGTAGGTAAAAGCTATATTTTTTTATGAGCATAATATCTATGAAAGTATCATTTTCAAAATTATATCAAATTTAATATATTTTAAATTTGTATTTAGAAATACCAAAAATATATTTCAAGATATAATATGAAGAGAAGCAAATTATATTATGATATTAAAAAATAATCTTATAAGATGAATATGTTCTTAAATTTGTGCTCCTAACTTTTAATTTTTGCTACTAACCTCTTGTTATGTTCCTAACATTTCATTTATGCGATTTTTATTTTTCTTTATTCATTATAATCATATATATGTGTGTGTGAGAGCGCGCGCGCGCAATGGTGGATGGATCACCGATTTTGGGTCCAGATCCAACTGGCCCAAATTCAGAGATATGTGATGTTTCTTCCGTTGGTGATGATATGCAACTAGTTGTCTTTGATCCATTTCATCATCCATCGGAGGCTGAAGATTACACAGATTGGAACGTTCACAATTCGATCGAGGAGTTCTTTGTAGATTGGAATATTATTCGGGCCACTCACAGAAAATGTGTCCTAGATGTTTTGCAGACCCCAAGGGCCATAGACTTGATGGAGATGATCGAAGTGGATGGCGCAGAAGGAGGAATTTCGAATGATGATGAAAGTCATGTTCTCCTTCGCAGGAGAAAAACCCCTTCTCATTCTTTGGACACATAATGATAAGGTTAGTTTGAACTTTAACCCGCATGCCTTCATATTTCTTCTTTGCAGAAATACAAAATCGAGTCTAACAAAATCGATGAGGTGGACTATATGGAAGAATCAAATGAGTGGTTAAAGGTAATGTTGTTGTGGCTAAAGAAAATTCATTGCCATCAGTGGTAGATCCTCTCGTAATTTTAGAAGGCTTTGTTGCAGCTGCAGACATCAACGTGGAAGATGTCAGCTTGGAAATAACTGGAGTTGTTGACTCACTCGAGCTTGTAGGGGATTTCTATTGAAGTCACCCAAGATATTGAGAAGAAGGGCTCAGGGGATTTTGATGAAGAAAATAAAAATGTCTCTTCAATAGATCTTCATGCGTTTATTGATGAAATTTTGATAGTTTTAAGGGGGGCATCGATCCTTCTTTAGTGGGGATTTCTTCGAACTTGAATCCACACGCATTCAAGTTTCAACTATCCGGTCATGAAATGGCTCAAGCTATGTCTACTCCTGAAGATAACTTGGATCCCGCAAAGAAATATGAGGGACTCCATCGAGAAATTTAAGGATAACTCTTTGAACTCAAAACTTTTACACGATTTCCTTGTTCGGTATAAAGACAAAAAGATAAAAAAATAGAAAAAAGAAAAAACTTCAAATTCAATCGGATATCAATTACGACAAAGATGCATTCGCTAGTCGAACCTCTCTAGCATAGGTTATTTTTTCAGCTTTTATTGGAACTTTGGATCCCGTGGAGTTAGGTGATTGTTTTCCTCTTTTTCTTTTTTTGCTTATTTTTTTATCCTTCATTGCATTCTGTTTTGAGGTCACCAATTCCATTTTTGTAGTACTCAATTCTTGTTATATTTATAAAATTAAAAAAAATTATATGTATATATATATATACAATATATATATATACACACATAAACACACATTTTTTACAATAAAAACAACCTTAGATTTGAGTAGGGCAACTTGAAAATTTAAATAAATATTAAACTTTGATATTTAGGCACACAAACTTTAAGTACAACCTGGGCTCCAAGGACATCAATAAAAGTGGTAAAGGTGAACTTGTATACACCTGCATAGCTAAATCTATTTTTAAGAAATTAAAATAGGTAATTTTAACAATGCTATTCAACTCACAAAATTTTTTTTAAACGGGTGTGCTGTGGCCGAATTTTTCTAGATTTTTGCTAAATTTCAAAACTGGTGTACTGTGGCTAGATACATAAAATTTAAAGTACTATTATTTATAATATTTGCATAAACTTTGCTTGCTTGCATACCATTGAAACTTTAATATGCAAACTCATTTTATACAACTTTTCAATTACATGCTATTAAATGTACATATATCATGTACTAATTTGTACTACCAGATACTTGCTTTAGATTATATGAATCTTAGGCATGATATTGATTTGGTTAATCAATCAATGAATACTTGTGATCTATTTGTGGGTGAGCTTCTATGTATTAGTAATTATTTAAATTTGTACATTTAGTAATGCAAGCACACAGTTAGAGTCATGAAGAGAGTCGATATCAATAGAACGGGGTGTCAACTTGTTTTCGAAGACCACCATCATTTCAATCTTCATAGACGTGTGATGTATAAAGTCAAAGAACTAAGTTTGATTCACAAGGAAGTGAGTTGGGTTGAATCTCGGCATATGTCGAAGGTCACAAGTTTGTAGTGAATAATGTATCTTTAGTTACCATAACCTCCATATAAAATTGTTTAGTTTACTATTAATACTTATTAATCTATTCCATTATTCTTATGTATACATAACCCAGATAAAACTTGCTCGTTTTAATATTGATTAAAGTAACTCAATTTTTATATACTAAGCTTTAAATTGCTGAATTATTTGCCAGCAATTTTTCAAGGGTTGATACTGAGGTAAGAGCACCTCGTTAGATTGAGAATTGTTTATTTGATTCTACTAATTGATGAGTTATAGGGAGAAACAAATAGTTTTAAATACTAATAATTATTTTTTTTTCATATTTAATAGTCTCATGAATACTATTAGAGAGATATAATGATGTATAGAAAAGTGATGTATTTTGAATTATTTATATAAATGTATATATTTTTTATTTGCCCTATCTCTTGACCTGATCCCCCAGTCATCACACAAAATAAATTCTAAATTTTGCCATATATAATGGCTATGCAATATTCTCCATCATGTCAACAAAAAAGCTAATTTTTTCTCACCCATACTTCAAAAATTAATATATCAACACTAAGTTATAGCTGTCAACTTATGAAGCAACGTACAAAAAAAATTTAAAAATTAACTAAGTAATGAAACACAGAACTTACTTTCGTCACATAACTTTTATGGACGAGATGAAAATCTTAAGTGACGTGAAGATTGGGTGCGATTCAAATTTGCTTAGACCGACCAAAATTCTTTCTCCAGCAGTTGATTTTTCTCAATATATCACACTATTGGCACCTCAACTTTTTTTATAGGGGAAAAATGATGTCTGCATATTTTTTCTTAAAATATTCACCCATCAAAAGAAAAATACTCCACTCCACTGCCCCTCCGTTTTACCCGGCAGACCATGCAAACAGGGCTACTTCAAAACAATAGTAGGAACAAAACTCAATAAACCAGGCTAAGTGAGCTTTTTTTTTCAAGTACTAGTAAACTACCCCCCAACTAAAATGGCGTTAAGTTGAACATAGTCTGGTAATAAATAGGCAATACAGTAGCACATCTTAAAATATATAAAAAGGCTCTTGAAGGTGGATTATGATTAAAAAACATTTATAGTTTAAACTAGATATTACACATAATTGGATTTTAATAAACAACAAACTCTTCGAATTTTCACTTTCTTATTTCCCTCTTATTGGATTGTAACGAAATGACATTTTCTAGGGTCTATAATCATCAACTTAGATATTAATAATCTCAAGTAGGCTGGAATGCTGTGAATCAAACTCACCATTACTCTAAAGTCAAAAAAAAGTTAAATATTGAAGTATTGGCTTTCTAGATAATAAAAAAAAAATGAAGCAATGCACTGACGATTTTTTCTATCTCAATACTTTTTGGGAGAATTTGAGGGAAGCATGGTATTTTTCAAAGTTTTAAAAGAAAAAAACTTGCTTGACATGAGGCATTAAAATAGGTACATTAATACAAGAAGATGTTATTACCTATGAACTATGCTCTTCTGATCTGGATAGACAACATCACCATACTGTGCTAGAGAAGAATCAACAACCGAAGGATCATCCGTCACTAACTTAGCAAGTCGTTCATCAATCCAACTAAGTTTCTGTTGGCAGTTCCACAATGTTAGGAAGCAAAATACAGTAAAGATCTCTAAGATAGTAGAAATAAAAATAATTAACGTCCCTAGAAACTAACATCACTCAAGGTAAAGTGAGTAGCAAGGCCAATAGCAAGCATGTCTATTCCATCGAGTCTTTCACCTGTTAAGGCCAAATATTCTCCTGCAAAGAATATGATAAAAAACTTAGATTCTAAAAAAGAAACACTTCAGTTAACACAGGAAATACATAGAATAAGCAGCATTCCATATTTCTTGTGTTAACACTAAAATACTGCATCCAAGTAGCCCTTTGCTCCATCTCTCATTAAAAGGGAAAAAATTGTCTACAATGCAGCTCATGCATAAAGATCAAGTCTACATTTGGAAAACATCGACATCAACAGTAACAACAAATCAAATATTAATCCCACTAAGGGGGTTTGTCACATAAAACCATTATCTCCCCTGTGCACAGTCAAATAAAATTATTTCCCTAAGTATCATCTATATGAGATAATTCCAAATAGTTTCATTCCATGTCATTTTTGGCATTCCTTTTCTAGTTTTAATAGTGGAAAAAAAATACATCAACTTAAATTCCCTTACTAGGGAATCTAATGATATAGGCTTATTATGCCCAAACAACCTAAAGATGGCATTCTCTAATCTTATCCCCAACTATAGTTACTCCAACATTGGTGTGAATGTACTTATTTCTCATCATATCCTTTCATGCATAACTGCCAATCTAACTTAGTATCGTCGTCTTCATAGCACTTTTTTATTATTATGCTTCCAATTCATAGGTCAATATTCTATCTCATATAACACTATTAGGCTTATAGCTAATTAATAAAACATTACTTTATTTTGAAGAAAACTTATCAGTAGCACAACATCGTAGATATGTTCCAATTCATCCAACCTGCCAACATCCAAATAACCCCCTACTTCGTCATTATTTTGTATGACTAAATAAATATATTTGAATCTCACTTATCTTGTTAAATATAACTTTCAAGTGCCAAATCCTTGGAATTAGATAACAATTATATATACATTCCATATATTTCTTTTTGAATTTACTAAAATGTCCTCTAGATTCTATAGAAATTCTCTATAAATTGAATTTCATATTAATCTCAACTTATCTAATCAATAATACAAATATCATCTACAAATAACATACACCAAGACATCTCTTCAATGTGTTCAGTAAGAATGTCCATAATTATTATAAAGAGACGCTGACTTATAAATGACCATTGTTGCAGATTAATTGAAATCGAAAAAAAAAAATCATTCAACAAACTACTTTGTGTTTAATGAGCCTTTTAAAAACACAAAAATTGGTCCCCATATGAGACTTAAAATTAGAATAGCTTTATATAGAACAAAGCACTTCTTAAAGTGTTTAAGCAAACCAACGTATATTTCTACAGAAAATTTAATGTAATTATAAATCATAGTGTGGTTTAAATCCAAAATAAATTACCTAGATGTCCAGGCAGGTGTGAGAGGTAAAAAGAAGCCCCGGCATCAGGATGAAAACCAATGTGAACCTCTGGGGTGGCAAATATCTGAAAATGACAAACAGAAATACTTATTAAAACATGTGGGACACTTCTTGTCATCACAAATTATCATTATTCAATACTACAACTAAAATAATGGAGCAATTGAGAATGAAAATTCTGTTGAAGCTTGAAAAAAAATGAAAAGAAAGGATCAATTGGTAAAACGGAATTTCTGCTGAATGATGGGTGCTAAGCTTAGATTGAATCATAATAATTAAAAGTATGATGTTCAAAAAAAAAAGTTTATTGAAGCGAGATGGGTGGTAAAAAGATCAGGGGAAAAAGAATCTGTATAAAACCGTAGTCATACACTAAATAATCTGTATTGATAAAATAGCTTACAAAAAAAAAAATATAGAGAAAATGTCTGCAATCTAATGTAATTTGTAACAACAATTTCTTCAGTAGGCTAAGACAATCTTCAGAAATCTAATGAGTTGTTCCAAAAAATTTAACGATATTTCTATAGCAATAATTTTTTCAGCAGATACAAACATTATTTTATAGAAAAATATTTAACAGATTGCTTGACCCCAGGATCTTATCTGAAGCAACTACTCTCAAATCCAAGGTGTGCTTAGTTGGGCTTTAAGTGCCAGAGTGCTTTCTTCCAGGAAAGGTACAACAAAAATACAAAAAAAGACAACAGGCCAATATAAACATTAAACGATCACCAAATATTATTTTATGTACTAATTAACAAAATAAACAACAAATTTTTATAGAGAAAATTTATGCAATCTAATGTACTTGTAACAACAATTTCATCAGTAGGCAAACATAATCTTCAAAAATTTATTGAGCTATTCCGAAAATTTTTAACATATTTCTATAGCAAAAAAAATTTCAGCAGATGCAAAACATAAATTTATATAGAAATTTTACAAATTGGTTGACCCCAGGATCTTATCCGAAGCAACTACTCTCAAATCCCAGGTGTGCTTACATGTGCTTTAAATTCAAGATTGCTCTCTCCAAGAAAGGTACAACAAATACAAAAAAAAAAAAAAAAACAGGCGCACATAAGCACTTAAATTATCACCATGTACTATCTTATGTATGGAATCCCATTCACTAGTAATGATTAGAAGTACCTAATTGCAGTAGTGATTTTATGTAATGATAGAATTTGGATGATAGTTTTGTAAATATCAATTCTTGTATGTTAAAAATTCTATTTGGCAGAATCCAGCGACTTGAGTTCTCCTTAAGCCTTAGAAAACAAAGACATTCTAATGTTCAGAACAGTGATCGAGAAAACAAACCATTATAATTCTAAGGGAGTTTGGGAAGAAGGATTTCTAGAGAAGCAGGAACATTAGTCTAACTAGTGTTTTTCTATTCTCATCTTATGCCACATTGAGGTTTACATAATTTTTCATATACTTGAGTCAATCGATTTCCCAAATGAGTAAGGTTACATTTATAAAATTAGTTTCAGCACCTAACTCAACTTTAATGTAAGATGATTTGTAGTCAACAGTTTAAAAATATAAATTTATATAACATTTATCTAATAAAAACACACAAAATAGTCCGCAATTTATCAACACTGAATTTTAGAATAAATATTAGCTTATAATGAAATGATTAAATAAGTTCACTATAATGCTTTCATTACAAAAATGATTTCACATGCATTAAAATTTAAAAATTCTAAGGAGAACTAGTTAATGATTGAAATCCCATTAATGACAGATTCACACCAATTGCTCAAAATGTGCAAAAGTTTCCACTATCTATACTTGATTTAAGGAGTTGATTTTTCTTGAAATTGATTTGACATTTAACTATTTGCTCCAAAACATGGATGCAAGTTTGTTTTGATCAGGGGTTTTTAACTTCCTATGATATTAAGCCTCCATAATTAATTATCCCCTCTAGCCAAAAGAGAGAACTCTCTAATAAAAAGTGTGATAGTATGATGGTGTAACGACCCAAAATCGTTATTTTACAAATTAAGTCAGAATCCTGCCTTAGGAATCAAGATCCCGGGGAATTTTCATTTAGGGCAAACAAAGCTACCAGTAGATAGAAACAACTTTAAAGATCAAAGTGTCCTAATTCGAGAAAAATCAGAAAGACGAAAGCTTCTAATCAATTTTTTGAAATTTCTAAATTTTAAAAATTGAAACATTGAAATGCGTGTCCGAATTCATTGTTTTCAGTGTCGACGTGTTAAGTATATTATTTAAAAGCTGCTCGAGTAGTTTCATCAAATTCTGAGAGCCAATTTGATCGTGGCAAATTTTCGAAATTTTAAACCTCTAAAATTAAAATAAAATAAAATATTACTCCGAATCGAAAATTTTCGGCTCAAAGGTGTTCGTCATGTCGTAACACACCTCGGTGCCAAGTTTCGTTGCATTCAGACGCCGAACGGCGGAAAAATGCGATTAATTTGAAGTTCAAGTTTTTTTTTCATTTTTTTCTTTTACCTCTGTTTTTCCCTACGCACCACCCCCTAAAATCACAGCTAGCGATTTTTTTGTTTCTTCCGCTAAATGGCGGGAGAAGCCTCTGCGCTAGGCGGAAGCCTGGCGCCTGCCTGCGCCGTTTTTGGCGCAGGCTGTCGGCCCATAGGGCCGACCCCGACCTCCCCCGACCCCAGCCTGCGAATCGCAGGCTCTGTCTTGCGACAGAGCCTGCAGGCGGCAATTCCGCCTGCCAGGAGGGGCCCACCTGCGCCGTTTTGGCGCAGGATGCAGTCGGCCCCCTCAATCGAACCCCCAGTCTGCGCCTATTTAAGCGCAGCCCCCCCTTCCCCTCTCCTCCTCACAATTGGCAGCCCCCCCTACAACAAGCACCCTCCTTCCTCATTCCAGCCAGCCCAGCCCCCCTTGTTCTGCAGCCGGCCAACCCTCCTCAGCCGCTCCAGCCTCCTTCCGGCAGCTCGGCAGCCCCTTACAGCAACTTCCGGCAGCCCCCGGCAATTCCATCCAGCACCTCCGGCAGCTCCCGGCAACTCCCGGCAGCCTCCGGTAGACCCTTCCAGCAGCTTCCGGCAGCCCGGCAATCCCCTTCAGCCAGCCAGCTCCCTCTCCGGCAGCCTCCAGCAGCCTCCGACGGCCAGCTATCAAGCCGCCAAGACACTCAGTAGCCGCTGCCAGCCAGCCTCTTGCCATTGCCACCTCGGCCAGCCATCCGGCTACCCCGTTCCAACCCTCCCTTGTTTTTCAGCAATCCTAAAAGCTAAGGTATGAGAGGCTGGAAATGGAGGAAATTGAAGAAAACACTTTCTTGCTAATCTTATTAAATCATTGATATAGTTTTATATTTAGTCATTCACATTTTGATCATTCTCATTAATTAATAATGGAGACAGTTCATAATGCTATAAAATGACTACTATTTCCATTCCTATCGTTACTCTTGCAATACAGTAACATTATTATGAAATACGAATTTTAAATCATTATAAAGAAAAATGACAAAATAAAGAATAAATATTAAAATCATGAACTATTGCATCACTTGTAAAAGAGACTAATTTAAAGAAATATCGGGGACTTAAATGCAGATTGAGCGAACTGTCACTCATTTGAGCTGTTGAACTTCTGAACTTAAAGAACAAAGGTACCCAGTATATGACATGTATTATATTTTGCATTTTATTACTACTTTGCTTCGCTTAAATTGCTTAGAGCCAATTTTCGTTTTGAAGCTTGGTTGGTTGTTCGGAACCAACGTGGTAACATTCGTGGGTTACTGAAAAAATGGCATCAGTAACATTAATGCTTGGTTGATTGTTAGAAACCAACATCTTTTTCCTTTGTGGCCAGTTACTAGAAAGAAGACATCAGTAACGGCATTCGTGGCTATTACCGAAAAAATAACATCGGTAATAGCATTAGTGGGTTGTTACTGGAAAGAAGACATCAGTAACAATATTCATGGCAGGTTACTAGAAAGAAGACATCAGTAACCTGCATTTTTTAGCTAATATCTTTTGCAGAAAATTAATTATTTCATTTGCGCTTTTACCTTAATATTTTTCCAACATCTCCTTTGCAAATCGCATCTCTGCTATTATAAAATATAATACTGCATTGATTACTGTGGCACTTAGAGTACTCTCTAATTACTGAGAATTTCAATCCCGGTATTATTTGTTGTACAATACCAGGTCAGATACTTTTGGAAGAGCTTAAGCAAGAACCCTAAAGCTTAAAAAGTTCAACTGCCAATGAAATCCACGACGTTATCTTTGCTTGTTTATCTTTTATCTTTTTCTTTATTTTTTTTACTTTTGTACGAGGAGTGTTGAAAAGACCTTGTAAAGTGAATATTGAAATAAATGAAATGTATCTTTTAGCTTTTTGTATGTGTATGCTCTTCTTCTCTCAAGTTACTCAATACGATCCTGGGGCAAGTGAACGCCCGATGTCGAAACGGTTTCTTTTGAACCGGCGTCGGGGGTCCTCACAGATGGTTTGTGGCTTGAGCATATATAAGATGATATGGCTTGAATAGATGGAAGTAAAATGTGATGTCCCGATGCCGGTTTAGCGAAAACCGTTCCGACATCGGATGTTCACTTACCGCAGGATCATATTGAATAATGAAAGAAAATGGACACATAAAAATCAAGGACATTTCTCATTTATTTCAAAAGCTCATATTACAAGGTTTTTCATCGTACTCCTCGTACAAAAGTGACAAATAAAAAAGACAAACAAAAATAGCGTCGTCGTAGATCCATTGGCAAATTGAAAATTTTAAGCACTAGGGTTCTTGTTTAAGCTCTTCAGAAGTACCTGACCTGGTATTGTACAACAAATAATACATGATTAGAATTCCAAGTAATTAGAGAGTACTCTAAGTGCCACAGTAATCAATGTAGTATTATATTTTATAATAGCAGAGATGCAATTTGCAAAAAAGAGATGCAGGAAAAATAATAAAGTAAAAGCGCAAATGAAATAATTAATTTCCTGCAAAAGATATTAGCTCAAAGATGTAGGTTACTGATATCGTTTTTTCAGTAACCCACCACGAATATTGTTACTGATGTCATTTTCCAGTAACAACCCACGAATGCTATTACCGATGTCATTTTTTCGGTAATTAACCACGAATGTAGTTACTGATGTCATTTTTTTAGTAACTGGCCACGAATGTTATTAATGATGTCTTCTTTCTAGTAATTAGCCACGAATGTTGTTACTGATGTCATTTTTTCAGTAACTAGCCATGAATGCTGTTACTGATATCATTTTTCCAGTAACTAACCACGAATGTTGTCACGTTGGTTCCGAACAATCAACCAAGCTTCAAATTAAAATTTTGGCTCAAGGCAATTAAAAGCTAAGCAGCAGTAATGATACAAAATGTAATACTTATCATATACTGGGTACCTTTTGTCCTTTAAGTTTGGATAAGTGACTGTTCGCTCAATCTGCATTTAAAGTTCCCGCTATTTTAGCCAATGATCTTTACGAATATTATTCTTTTAAGGATTTTCTTATATTCTTCTTTTCTTGCCTTTATTCTTTTACATTCTCATAATGATATAAGTCTTTATTTAGTCATTTTATGTAATCTTATCATATTAATGTTATGAAAGAATAAAAGCAAAAATAAATTGATTGATTAGAAATATAAGACATCTTTATTTACATATTCACTATTATCCATTATGATAATGTGAACGATGTATTTGAGATGCTAAAACTAATGATTAAGCACAAAAGGAAAATTTTCATTTCTTTTCTTTTCCATTTCTTACCTTAGATTAGGATTGTTTGGAAAACGAAGGAAGTCGAAATGGATGACCGGACGGTTAACCGAAGTTGCTGCAGCAAGAGGGCTGGCTGGCGGCGGCAAGAGAGGGTTGCTGGCAGCTTGCTGGCTGCTGTGGGCTGAAGGAGATGCTGCTGTGGAGATTGGTAGAGAAGCTGGTAGGAGCTGAGGAGGGAGCTAGCAGCTTGCTGGCTGCTATGGGTTGAGGGAGGAGTTGCTGTGGGGGATGGTAGAGAAATTGGTAGGGGCTGGAATGGGAGCTGGCTGCTGCTGTGGGGCTAAGGAGGAGAGGCTGGAGGCTTGGCAGGGGGCTGCCGGCTGAGAATGGGGGGAGGGATGCTGCTGTGGGGCTGGTAGGGACTGAGGGAGGAGCTGCTGGCTGGGAATGAGGAGAAGAAGGAGCTGCTGTTTGAGAGGAGAAGGGAGGGAGCTGCTGGCTGTGGAAGAAGGAGAGATCGCTAGAGGCTTGGCAGGGGGCTGCCAGCTGGGAATGGGGAGAGGGCTGCTTGTTTGGAGAGGAGAAGGGAGGGAGCTGCTGTGGGCTAGCTGCCTGCTGGAGGACTGGCAGCTGGTAGGGGCTGAGGAGGAGGGGCTAGTGGGGAGCTGCTGCTGTGGGTGCTGGCTGGGAGAGGGCTGGAATGGCAGGAGGGAGGAGAGGAGAGGTTGCTGCTGTGGGGCAGAAGATAGTTGGCTGTGTGGGGAGGAGAAGGACGGAATGGAGGAGTTTAAATAGAGAAGGAGGGATGGGATAAGAGGCGCAGGATAAGGAGATAATGGCGCCATTAATTAGCGCCATTTAAGGCGCTAAATGCTCCATGATGGGCGAAAGATTTCTTCCCGGGAGAATGGGGAAAGAAAATTTTCCTAAGGAAATTTCTTAAAATTTCTTAAACTTAAATTAATCGCATTTTTTTCGCCGTTTGGCGTCCAAATACAACGAAACTTGACACTGAGGTGTGTTATGATATTACGAACACCCTCGCGCCGAAAATTTTCGATTCAGAGTAATATTTTATTTTATATTAATTATTTGAGTTTAAAAACTTCGAAAATTAACCACAATCAAATCGGCGCTCAGAATTTGATGAAACATCTTGAGCAGTCTTTAAATAATATATTGAACATAACGACATTGAAAACGATAAATTCGGGCACGTATTTCAATGTCAAGATTTTTAGAAATTAAATAATTCAGGAAATAAAACGGAAACTTCCGTTATTCGGATTTCTCCCGAACTATGGTACTTTGATTTTTAAAATTAATCTTACCTAAGGTATTTTTGTTTGCCCTAATTCGAAATTTCCCGGGATCCTGATTTCTATGGCGAGATTTGACTTAATTTGTCGGGATCCTGATTTCTATGGTGAGATTTGACATAATTTGCAAAGTAACGACTTTGAGCCGTTACATAAAATGATCAAGTTCCCATGATTCCATCATTTCAAATCAACTTGACGTTCAATCTGCCAACTTTGGAAGAGATTTTATCTATAATATTCAAAGATTTTAACTAACAATAATATGTTGCTGCATCTTAGATATTCTCAGCAAGCTGGGTGACATATGTTAAAGGCATAATTCCTGGATTTGGCAGTGACTCGTGAAATGGCAAAAGAATGGTTGTACCATTTTTCCTCAATGGTTTAATATAAGTTTGGCTGCTAAGATTCGTAGGATTTGGACATGACCACTAGAGATTAAGAGCATAGCATAAATACAAAGTTCATTTTGAGCTTCAACTGAACTTACTTGTACATGAATCTAAAACAATAGGATTTGGATTTCAAACTTTATGGCTTTATTTGAGTTAGAGAGCTTGTTAAAATTGGTGCTTACCCAAGTTTTAGTTGAATTGGGACTTACATCCATTGGAAGGCCCGATACTTGATTTAGAGTGCGACTACAACTATTAAATTGCATATGTTTAAATATGTGATGGGGTTTCTATTTAAATTGTTCAAATAATTGGTCTTATGCCCTATCATTTAGATAGGTGGCCAAGGTTTGTATGTCCAAGATTTTTTGATTTTTGAAAGGATTGAACCATTAAGCTAGATCATTTATGAATAAGACAGAAGTAACGCAACTAGCCTTTTTTTAATTTACTAAAATAAGTTGTTTATTTAGCATCAGAATGATTTGCCTATGATCACTTAGATCTACTAAGAATCAAATCTTAAGACTTTGGAATGATTTAATTAGGTATTTTAGATCTACCATGAATCAATACTCAACATTATCATGGCTCAACCAAGATCATTTACATAAACTGAAAATCAAACAATATTATCAAAGCTCAAAATTGCATCAAAAATCACTCACTAGATCAGATCAAATATTATTTGAGAAAGTTTGATGCTTTAACTAGTTTGAAGAGCAATGTTTCCTAATGATCCTCGAAGATTATGATGGTATGTTGAATTGGAGATGATTCGAGGAAGTTCCAATGTTTGATCTAGGGCAATTAAGAATCGGTTACATAATGCAAGTCTCATGCAAAAAACCCTCAAGGTCATTGGTCAGAGGCTACAAGCAACTAGGATTGTGCAGTCCATGCAATTGCAGTTAATAGCATGACTTTTGGATCATGAAGCCATGCAACCACATGCATATTTTGATTATCTACAGAGATCACAACTTGAAAAACACACCCATAGGTTCTAAGTGTAGTTGGGACAACCGCTTCAAAAATGCACATAGTTTGGAGATTGTGTGCTCACATGAGCAAGTTTTGGAGGCATGTGAGATTTCAATAAAAAAATGTGAGTTAGCAATTGAACAGAAGACAACATCAAAAAAAAAAGTGTATTGATAGCACGTGGAAGCAGCACATAAGTGAGGGTGCATGAGCGGTGTTCGAAGGAGCCAAAGATTGCACGTGGGGGGATTGATGTGACATTATCTTCTTCATACACATTTTAATTTTTTACTTGAAAACAAATTTCCCACAAAAAAAACGGTGTACTAATGAAGTACGATATATCCAATTTATAAAGTTATGTATATTTGTAAATAGTCCTTCAAACTTAATCAAGTTCAAGAAACATTATACTAAATTATAATTTATGCATTTTGAATTAAATGGAAAGATATTTGTCCATTTATTAAATGAAATCATTAGCTCTATTATTAAAGCTTATTTAGCTAATATTCATTTCTAAGTTTGATCTTTTAGATATACTGAACTTGATTATGCTATGATGATTCTACTTTGACGATTATACTTTGGAAGCTTGATGAGGCATCGAAACCTGCTCATTTGTTCCTAAAAATTTATTGAAATAGTACACTTAATCAAGTTTGATCTTTTAGGCCCATTGAATTTGGCTTGTTTTTTATATTAACTTTTGGGTTTGTAAGTTATTACCTGTTCGATGTTTAGACTGATTGAATAAGTAGAAAATTGGATTAAGATCAGCCTTATAGGTTTTTTGAACTTAAACTTATATATCACTAGAAATATAGATTTGTATCTTGATTTAAAGATAACATAAAATTGTAATGAGAGATTATCTTTGAAATTTAGATTTACAATATCAAAATGTATATTTGTATTGTGTGACAAGATTTGTAAATTTAATTCTACATTACAGCTTAAAAATTTGTTATAACAGGTGTTAATTGAGCAATATATTTATTTATGGGAAGCATGGACCTTACGCTTCATTATCAACAAGTTGATATGCCACGTCTTCATATATAGTTTTTTGATGACGAATAATCCTTTCCCAAATTAGTACATATTTTCCATCAGTTCACTAATAAGAAATTATAAGCCTTCGATAAACAACGATTAGCTCACCTTCTTTGAAGCTTTCCGATAGCACGAGTCGATCATGTGCTCTAGTCATTCTTGGCTTGTAATTTTTCAGACCTTGTTAAGCTCAGAATCTTGTCTCTTCTAGTGCTTTGAGTTCTTCTAATAGGAAATTAGTATTTTCCTTATTAAGGAGCATAAACTGAATGCAATGCATAGCGATGGGGAGAGGTAGTGTTGTCTCAATTCCAAATACCAATGGACATGGGATAGCTTGAGTTGTTGTATAGTATGCGGTACGATATTCACATAAGACTTATGTTAGCTTGTCTTCCTAGCAAAAATTTTCTTCAGCAGCTTTCATTGCACCTAGTTAAAAGTTACGAGTCCCTTGTTCTAGAATTGTAGATGATGAATATAACTACATAATATTGTGACGCTCAATGAAGCAATCAATATTTACACTCCTTAACGTCGCACCATTATAAGAATTGATGTAATGATGAACTTTGAATCAATAAACAATGTGGTCTCATAAGGTTTGTTTAAGCAAACTAGAGTGGGATAAATGATTTAAATTAAAAAGCATAATTTAAAGCTCACCAGTTCTTACATTTAGAGGAAAATAACAATCACATTTATTGTAATGCAACAACAAGCTGCTTTCATTTCAAGCAAATATTTAATAACAATAAAAAATTCTAAATTTCACGATAACTGCTTAGAATTAATAAACGAGTTCAACAACCACGAAGTTTTCACATGAGAAATTTTGAAAGTATCAGACCCTAAAATAAATTTCAATTATGCGCATCACTCTGGGGATTAATCATAGCAAAAATAGTAGCAGAAATCACCTAAAAGAACGTTGCACAAAAAACACTTATCTATTACTAGTTATGATCTAAGAATGCTTGAAGAAACACAGCAGCACCACAGATAAGAAAAAAAAATAGGACTTTTGTTTCACCACTCAATTCAATTTTACATACGTTTATATATCGTAAAGAGCCCACAAAAATTCAAAATAAGATATTTCACAAAAATACAAATTCAATGAAAAACTGTAATGTTCAATTCTTCAAGCACTTCAACTACAACAATCACTTCTAGGTTTCAGTCTCACATTTATAACCATAGGAAACTAAAAAGAGGAAACACCTGCACACAAAAAAATTAGTATGCAATGATTCCTGGGTACTGCGAGGGTTGGTGTACGACCCAATGTCGTTATTTTGCAAATTAGGTCAAAATCCCGACTCTAGCATCAGAATCTCAGGGAACTTCAAATTAGGGCAAACAAAAATACCTCTAGATAGAAATAAATTTTAGATCAAAGTGCTAAAATTTAAGAGAAATCCGGATAACGAAAACTCTCGTTCTATTTTTTTATGAACTTTTTTTCAATAAATTAAGAACATCAAAATACGTGTCCAAATTCATCAATTTTCGTGTCATTATGTTAAGAGTATTATTTGAAGGTTGTTTGAGAAGTTTCATAAATTTTGGAGCGTCGGTTTGATCTCAATTAATTTTTGAAGTTTAAAACTTCAAAAATTATTAAAAAATAAAATAATACTCCGAATCGAAAATTTTTGGTTCGAGGGTGTTCGTTACATCGTCACACTACTCACTGTCAGGTTTCGTTATTTTTGGACCTCAAACGACAAAAAAATGTGAAAATTTTAAATTTAAGTAATTTTTTAAAAATTTTCTTAAGGAAATTCCATTTCCTTCTCCTTCCCCTCAGCCCCCGCCCCCGAATCAAATCGCAGGCTGACAGAGCCTGCAGACGAAACGTTCCGCCTACCAGGGCTACGCTTGGCGCCCAGTCGGCCCAATCGGCTGACCCCCTCCCCTTCTCTTGCGCATATTTAACCCCCCACTCCCTCTCACACAGCCAGCCGACTTCTCCTTGCCCCAACAGCAGCAGGCAGCCACTCTCCTCCCATTCCCAGCCAAGCCTCCTACTAGCAGTCCCCCACCTCCTGCCAACTAGCCCACCTGCCACTACCGGCCGCCCTCCTGCCACCGCCAACCGGCCAACAACCATCCCATTCCGGCCAGCCACTCCGGCCACCCCCTTCAAACCGTCCGGCTTCCCTCAGCTTTCCAGCAACACTATCCTAGGTAAAAGGAGAAGTATAAGAGGAAAAAAAATTATGAGATATTTTGATTCTTTTATTTTTTATTTTCAATTATACTACCTCTCTATTAGTCAATCACATTATTATTGTTCTCATTAATCAATAATGGAAACAGTACAAAAGTTATAAAATGACTATTATTTCTATTTAAACATTTTTATTCTAACGTTTTATTATTATTATTACATTCTGAAATTTTTACAATCATTTTTATTCTGTCTTTATTCTTTCATGCATTATTATTATCATTGAATAACGATAATAATAATATCATATTATTACATCAATAACTTAAAAACACGAACTTCTATCAATATGAGAATATGAAAAAAAGACAGAATAGAAAAGAAGAAAGTAAAAATCATTAAAAATATATCATATCATTTTTAAAAAAATAATTTAAAAACCAAAAACTTAAATGCACATTGAGTGAACTATCATTCTCTGAACTTAATGAAAAAAGTACCCAGTATATAACATGTATTACTTTTTGCACTTTATTGCTGCTTAGCTTCGCTTTGAGCCAAATTCGTATTGAAACTTGGTTGGTTGTTTGAAATCAATATCATTTTCATAATGTGGTTGTTACTGGAAAATGACATCAGTAACATTGATGCCTGGTTAATATTTTTTCGCAGGAAATTGATTATTCATTTTTGCGCTATTGCCTTACTTTTCTTGCATATTTATTACACTCTTATTTCCGCTAATCGCGTCTCTGCTTTTATAAAATTGTAATATTTTATTGTTTACTACAGTACTTAAAGTATTTTCTAATTACTGAAAATTCTAATCCATGTATTATTTTCATTACAATACCAGGTCAGGTGCTTCTGGGAGAATTGAAACAAGAACCTTAATTTTCAAATTTGCTGATAAATCAACAGCGCTACTTTAACTTTTATTTATCTTTTTATTCTCTTTATTTTCTAAGAAGTTGAACAATGTTCATGGTATACAATGAAGAAATTTGTAATATGAAGTTTTGAAATAAATAAAAATTATATTTTGGCTTGTATATGTGTGTTTCTTTTCTTTCAAATTGCTCAACATGATCCTGCAGTATGTGACCATCTGAATATCGGGACAGTTCTCGCTGAACCAACATCTGGACATCACAGTTGGTGATTTGACAATTCCAAAAATGTAGCAATCAATGACATTATGATCAAATTTTGAGACCAAAGAAATTAGTGGCCTTCCTTTTTACTATTGCAAGTGCTTATGTCCCTCAAGGAGGATAGGATATGTATATAAAAAAAAGATTTTTGTATGATTTGAATGAGTTGATTCAATAAATATCTCAAGAGAAGATGCTTTTATAGGAAGAGATTTGAATGGATATATTGGGAGAGTAACTAATGAATTTAACAATATCATGGTGGTTTTAATTTTGGAGAGATTAATAAAAAAAAAGAATGAATTTAGAGTTTATTTCAATTTATGATTTTATAGTTGTTAACACTTGAAAAAAGGGAAGAATGTGTTATCTCTTATAATAATGAGACTTCTAAAACTCAAATTAGTTATTTTCTCTTAAATAAAGAGATCACTTGTATATGATTGTAACAAAATTCCAAGTAATATTTGGTAACTCAACATTGTTTATCAGTTTTGACTTTGAGAATAAGAGGTAACAAAAGTAATATTAAATCTAAAACATATCCTAAAAATAGATGATAAATTCTTAAGAAGAAGAATATATAAATATTTACATATGAGTGATTTTTAAGGGTTGGATAATTGAATTCTATGGGTGAAGCCAAATGTATATGAAATTTAGTTAATTGTATTCACAATATAACAAAGAATTTATTTAATGAATCAAAAGAAAAAGTATCCAAAAATAAAGATGTATGGCAATGAAAACAAGATGTTCAAGTTATAATTAATAATAAATAAGCATGCTATAAAGATTGAAAAGAATTGTATGAAGCATAAACTAGCTTATTATAATTTAAAAAAATAGTTCATGATGCTAAGAGTACAGCATACAATAATTTATATATATTTATAAGCTAATCAGCTTAAGAGATAAAAAATAAAAAATTGACTCAAAATATATTAAAGATAATACAAAAATTCTTTTAAAGGATGGAGATATTAACATGGATGGATGAACTATTTTACCAAGTTTTTTTATGAAGGTTGAATCAATACAAATAATGCAAATAAATTTAATGATTATAAAAATAGCATCAATTACACTTTCATTTTCAACATATCCTAAAATTAGATGACAATCTTAAGAAGAATAATATATAAATATATACATATGAGTGATTTTTAAAGGTTGGATAACTGAATTTTGAGGGTGAAGCCAAATGTATATTGGAAATTCTTTTAAAGAGAATGATGAGCAGAAAAGCAATAGGACACATCCTTATCCATGTATGAAAATATTTGAGTGAAGAAAAAATTATTTGGTTTACCAATTTATTTAATGTTAAAAAATATCAGATGAATGAAGAAAGAATATTGTTATACCTATTTACAAGAAAAAATGATGCTTAAAATTGTGCAAATTATATAGTAATCAAGCTAATTTGTCAAGTTGAAACTTTAGTAGAGTAATTAGATATAAATTCAGAATGAATCCTTATATTTTTCAAAATCAATTTAATTTTATGCCAAATGGATCTACAATGGAAGCTATGCATATACTAAGAGGTTTGATGTACAAATTTAAAAAAATAAAAAAACTTTATTTACTTTTTATTGAGCTTGAAAAAGCTTATGATAGAGTACTAAGAAAGAGAGCTTTGAAAAAAAAAAGAATTTGTGTTGTATATACTGATGTTTTTAGAGATTATAATGTAGTTGTAACATGTGTCCGATCGCTAGGTAGCTTGTCAAACGATTTTCTTGTTACTAGTAGATTACATAAAAGCTCGGCTTTCATCCCAATCTTTTGCTTAATTATGAATGTTCTTTTAAAGCACATTCAAGAAAACATTCCTTAGTGCATGTTAATTACATATGACATTCTACTAATTGATAAGACGAGGGATAAAGTGATAAGATGAAGGATAAAGTTAAAGCAAACCTTGAGTATGGAAAATTCCTATAAATTCTAAAAGTATTAATCTTAATCGATCTTAAGCAGCATATGCAGAGGGTAAATTCAATTGTATTTGAAGGCCAAATCTCAATGATATAATTATTGAGAACCATATGATAATGAAGAGCAAGATGTTCAAATACCGTGATTCAATTATTCAAAATAATGGTAAAATAAAGAGCGATATGATTTACAAAATTCTAGCTAGTTGGATGAAATGAAAAAGCAGGTTTGGAGTGTTATGCGAAAAAAAAAAAACCCTGCTCAAAATTAAAGAAAATTTTATAGAAAATTTGTACGACCAACTATGTTATATGGAGTTGAATCTTGGCCAACAAAGAAAAAAATTATTGATAAAATAAGTGCTATAGAGATGAAGATGCTTAGGTAGATTAGTGGATACTCATAAAGGAAAGAATGAGAAATGAATTTATCTATGGCAAGGTTGGAATGGCTCCAACAGTGGATAAGATTAGATAATATCTCCTTAGATGGTTTGGGAATATTAAGAGTAGACCATTCAATGCTCTTGTTAAAAAAATTGAGTTCATGACCATTCAATGCTCTTGTTAGAAAAATTGAGTTCATGAATTTTTTTAATATTAAAAAAGGAAGATGAAGAGCAAAAAAGACATGAGAAGAAACCATTAGATAGAATCTTCTTTATTTGTAACTTAAGTAGGAGCTTCTATTTGATCGTGCGCAATGGAAACAAAGAATTCGTGTAGTTGACACCATCTAGTGGGATTAAGACTTGGTGTTGTTGTTGTTGTTTATTCATTTAGAACATATGTTGCATACCTCCTATAAATGTGATTGATTTAATTAAAACTACTAAGTAATTTTACTTCATAAACTATATTCCATACAAAGCACATTAAAAACAATTGAGCATGCAAAATATTTA
The DNA here is from genome assembly GCA_016760335.1 of Gastrodia elata. Classification (NCBI taxonomy): domain Eukaryota; kingdom Viridiplantae; phylum Streptophyta; class Magnoliopsida; order Asparagales; family Orchidaceae; genus Gastrodia; species Gastrodia elata. Next base: position 4,960,398 of record CM028672.1, on the reverse strand, counting down.
CAAGTTTTCATCTAACCAAACAGCCACAAGAGATCTAAGAAAATTAATTCTATAAAATTAATAGTAAACACAACTAGAAAAACCTAATTGGTGGTTGTATTTCGATCTGCATTTAGAAAGTCAACCATACACTGCCTAATTTTTTTTTATTGAGCACATCATTTTTTTAATAGAATAAAAAAAAGAAAGAGAAAGAAAGTTGAAGAATAGTTTAGGAACTCACGTCAACTTCATGGTTCTTATCTGAAAAGGCATTGAAAAGGTTTAACTTGGCTGTAAAGAGTTTAGGCTTTTATAAGGCTTAAGATTTTGTGAAGGTTTCAAGCATACAGGTTATTTCCAAGCTTATAGTCATTCTTACAAAAGTTATAGAAAGCATTGTAACGCTAATTAAAAAAAAAATCAAAAATTTAATGACAGATTATACTGTTTTATCTGTAGCAACACGAAATGTTCCAGGAATTGACACACCTGCACCTCCTCCCATAGTAATACCATTCAAAATGGCCACCTGTATGGAGTAAAATAAACATGGTTCAACACTTTAGATAAAAAATATGGAATGTGCTTTAAAGTAGATTGATAAATCACAAAAGCATGCGCACAGCCAAGTTTGATAAATCATGAATATACAAGCTGGTTAAATTATCAATGACAACAAAGATGAAATGCTAATTTGTAATTTACAAACCATTTATATACCATGAAGCACAAGCGCTTCAAAAAGCCTTCCATGTCTTTATCAAGCCATGGACTCACCACCAGCACACCCCATCATAAGTCCAGCATAACGAAATCATATTTGGCATATTTTTCCACCAAAATTTTAACTAGACACATTCGTGACATGTTATAATGATGAATTGTGTTTTCTAATTAAACCATCTTTAATAATGGTAAACAAGCGTCCAGAGAGGGCATGACATAGTGCCAAAAATGTTTTTCAAATAGTAATACATCAATGTGTTTACACAAAACTCATTAGAACACTCTATTCTTCCTTTTTTTAATATTCTGTAGATTGTAAAATGAAATCATGCTAACTGATTAATGCTGAAGTTGCTGTTTAGAAGTACCTTTGATGTTAGTTTTTCTTCCACTGATCCATAAAGTTTTAATGTTTAATATACTTTTTAATAAATAATTGGCATTAGAGTTATAATAATGCCTTTTTTCAATAAATAATTTATATAATAGCATCTTGTAGATGATGAGCCATGCCCAAATTTAACAATTGTGTAGTGTCTTATGTTGAGTCATGCAACATTACCTATCTTGTGTTAAGTCACACTGTATCTGAACTAGGCAGTTCATAAACTTAAATGAGAATGGAAGTAGGTTTCACATACTAAAATAAAAGAACATACTATAGCATTAAATATGGGTGAAAGAAGCATACAACAACAACAACAACACCAAGCCTTGATCCACAAGTGGGGATAACAGAAGCATTCTTGATAAAATCATAAAAGAAAAAAGGCCAGAATCACCAACCCCATGCAATAAGATAGTTTGTCAAATATTGCATTTGTACACCAATCCACAAAATAAATTCTAGTTTAAACTAATAATGAAAAATTCACAAATATACTCAATAAGAATATCAGATGCATAACCTAATACAAAACTTGAAGGAGAATCTACACAATGTACTAGCTTAATACTTACTTTCTTGTAACAATTTGTAAAAAAAGTACAATAAACCCCAGTTTGCACTTTTCAATTACAATAGGCATGCTCCTACGGTAACAATATGATTTTGGAGTCAACTCGAAAGGCATACTATGGAAACGATGGAACTTTTATGCATATCCTTGGCATCTTGGAGAGCCTATGATTTGAGAAAATTAGGAAGTTAAATCAAGAGTGGTTTTGAAGGAGCAAGTTTCTTGCCATAATATGTACTTTGCACAAGCATGAACAGAATTCACAAATGACAAATAGACAAATCATGAAAATTGAAGCTCAACTGATTAAAGGGCACCATAAAATAATCATGCAATTGGATTTTCAAAATCTAATTTCCAGAAATTTACGTATTAATAACTTTAAAATGGAATATATGAAATGTAAGTTCAAGTGTATTAAAAGCTTCAAATCTCAATGACATAACTATTGAGGACCATGTGATCAAAAAGAGCAACTGATTCCAAATCTTAGTTCAATTATTCAAATAATAGTGGAATAGAAAATTAAGTAATTAATAGGATCCACGTTGGTTGGAAGAAATGAAGGAGCGCTTCATGAATGTTGTGCAATCAAAAAATCTCACTCAAAATATAAAGAAAATTTTATAGAGCAGCAATGCAAGCATTATATGGGGCTAAATGTTGGCCAACAAAGAAGAGACTTACCGATAAATTAAGTGTTGCAGAAACGATGAAACTTAGGTGGATGAGTGGGTATACTCGTAAGTGTAGAATGAAAAATCAATGTGTCCGTAGTGAGGTTGGAATGGTTCCAATAGAAAATAAGATCAGAAAATTATGCCTTAGATGAGTGTTAGACCATTCAATTCCCCTATCTAAAACCCTAAAACCCTCACTAAAACCCTAATTCTCGCATTTTGCTCGACACATCTCCTTCGGATCGACGCTTCTTCAACTAGTCTTCCTCAATCTCCGGCATGAGCTCCAACATTCTATCGAAAAAGATGTCCTCCGTTACGTCAAGATCCTTTATCACCTCTCTCATCGATCCATTCTCATCTGATCGGCGCTATATAGCAAGCTTCTTCATCTATGGAGTCCACAAACACAGAGTCCCAATCCAGCGACAATCAGATACGGCCAAACCCTTCCAATTTCCAGTATTAGCAATGGTATCCTTCCCACACCCAATCGTAAGTTCCTTCTCAAACACCTACTACACGTTCCTCATTGTAAATGCAATCTTCTATCCATCCACAAGCTAACAACTGATAATTCATGTTCAATCTCATTCAATCCTACTGGCCTTAACATAAAGGATTTCCAAACAACCACTCCTCTCCTTAGAAGCTGCTGCACCAACAAACTCTACACAATTCCCCCGTCACCTGAACCTCATCCTCACAAGACCGTCCTCTGATCATCCACAACAGCAACCACACCGCCATGGCATCTACAGCTCGGTCATCCTAACCGTGACATCCACCATCTACTTGTCCAGTATCCCCAAACTCTTGACATCAGCAGCTGTTGCTTTCCATATTCGATTCACATTACTTCCAAGCATCACAAACTACCATTTCCTAATATTCCAACAAATATTACAGTGTGTTTTATTTTTTACATACTGATATATGGGGTCCTGCTCCAATTTTATCCAATGAAAAATACTACGTATATTGTGTGGATGATTACTCAAAGTTTGCATGGTTTCTTCCAATGAAACAAAAATCTAAAATATTACAAAAATTCTTTTATCTTTACAAATTCATTGAATGCCAATTTGATGCACGTGTCAAAATCCTCTAGTCTGATGGAGGTGGTGAATATAACTCCACCGCTTTCCACAATCTCCTCAAGAATCTTGGCATCCATCACCAACTGTCATGCCCATATACTCCGCAACAAAACGGAAAAATCGAACTCAAACACCAGCACATTCTTGAAACCACTCACGCTCTCTTTCAAACCGCTTACATACCCGAGCACTTTTGGGTCCAAGCAGTCCTCACTTTCACTTATTTAATAAATAACCTACCCTCTTCTAACACTAAAAATATCTTCCCATTCAACTCATACAATACAAAACCCAACTACAATCACCTTCAAGTTTTCAGTTGCCTGTGTGTCCCTCTTCTTCCTCCAACAAAACCACCAAGCTAGGACGCAAGCCTCTAGCTTATGTCTTTCTCGACTTCTCACCACACCACTAAGGCTACATTTGTTGCAACCCAAACCTACTTATCTAATCTACTGCCATGTCAAATTCATCGAACAAATCTTTCTCTTTCCCAAACCCAATCAAATCATCACCATCTCCTCCTCTACCCCACATTCATATACAAACCCTCTCCCTCATTCCCACCTCATCATTTCTGCCTCAAACAGCGCCCAATAACTCCAATCCAGATGCAACTACCTCACCCTCCTTGCCACTCTCACCCAGCTCTCGGCCCTCCACCCTCTCTTCCAACTCCACTCAACTAGCCTCTCCACAATCTACCTCCTTTATCTCATCGAGTCCACCACCTTAACGTCCTACTCCCCCACCTAAATCAAAAGAAAAGTCTACAAAAAGTCCCCACACATCCAATGCTCATCTGTCAGAAAACAAGAACCATAAAACCCAAGCTTCTCTTCAATCTCATCAATTCCAAGCCCTCTCCAACTGAGCCCTACTACACAACCGCAGCCAAACAGAAGATTGGAAGCTCGCCATGGAAGACGAATATCATGCTCTGATTGAGCAAAACACCTGGACGCTAGTATCTCCACATCCAGCTCAGAATGTGCTCAGCTGTCACTGAACATTACAGACAAAATGCAAGGATGACTTCACAGTGACCAGTCACAAAGTGTGATGGTTGGTAACAATTAATCTAATATCGGGTGCATTTTTCCGCAGAATCATATTGGCGGTTAAGTAAAATAGCAGTTAAACAACTTCCAGAGCCATTCAAGTATAAAGAAATAACATTCATTCAATTTTAAAAAAATAATATCTGAAATTATTACATCAATGTCATTATACAAAAAGTGTTTATCCCTCGAAGGGAAACTAATATTTGTTATTATTCCGTGCAATTTCTCTCTTTAACGTCTTTAAGCTACATCAGCCTTCTCCAGTAGGATCTGGTATGGCATTATAAAAATAATACTTTAGTGCACATTCTAAATAAAGAGGATATTAAATAATATAGTTTTAAGCAAAAGCGAGAAGCATAAATGAGATAATAATCATTGCAGGAAAATATGAAAAAATGCAAACAAAGGATAGTCATTACTCCTACAAATAAACATTTCATTATCATATGCCAAATTTTCATAAAGTAATCGTATAAAAATTCATGTTTATGTTTATGACTTGATATTATGAAGCAACGTTAGCAATTCTGATGGGCAAAGTCAGAACCATGAGGCTGTGTTTAAAGCATAACCTTCACCTGAGCTCCAAATGACACTCTTATGACTCCTGAGGACTAGCCCGTCACTAACCTATTCATGCTCCGTTTTGAAACCCTTAGCAATATTCACAAAATACATAAACATCATTTTATCTCTCTTACATCATTAGTAGTAAGAATAAAGCATTAAGTAACACTATAAAACAGACTCAAAGCGATGCTTAAGCAGTAAAAAAAAGTAAAAAGCATAAAAAGTAATATACAGTGTACCTTTTGTGTTTAATTTAGTAATACGAATCACTCACAAACTTGATGTGTCTGCAAAAGTTATAATTGAAATCTTATTTTAGTTATGATTTGTAATAAGATGAAGGTTTTATCAAAATGATCTAATCACTTAACAAATCTATATTTTAGATTTTTTTTTAATACAACTTTTCATAAGATTTGGATCTATATAGGATTTGCATTAGGTCTGATTACGGCTATCTAAGTATTTTATTTAAACTAAACTTACACTATGTTAGATTCAAAGAGACTAGACAACTTTATTCAAATGACATTCTAAATCAGATTATCAAAGGGAAGAAAAAGAATCATCTTATTGAATCACTAGAGTGGTCTATCTAATCATGACTCAATAGGTCTTTATATTGAAGAACCATGAGTTAAAATATTAGTCTACACATGCTAATAGCAAGAAAAATGATCAGATTATAATTGGATCAATAAAATTTATACGAACTGTAGAACTATAGTTAGATAAATCAAATAATGTATTAAAACTGTGGGTATCTACTTGGTCTAACATATTCATATAGACAACAAGTTGGACATCTAGCATTACATTCAATTGATTTGCATCTTTAATGCAAGTATATATATTAACCTTAACAAGCTTTCTCCATAAAATTCTAAGTTTCTCACATACTATTTGATATGGTTTGCTAATCAGTTTTGAAATATAAATAATTAACCTATACGATCCTTATCTTATAATAGAATCGACGCAGCAGCAAGTTAATACATGCAAAAAGATCGGGCGCAAGAAGAGGAGATCGAGCTGAAGAGAGATCGGCGCTAAGGAAGAAGGATCGAGCGAGGAGAATCGTGCGTGCGCAGAGACGTAGACAGCACTTCTGTCGGCTTTCGTCGCTAGCTGCAAGGATTGTCTCGTCGTCACCTGCTCGCCTGCTGCAAGGAGCTGCACCCCTGTCGGCTGCTCCGTCCTTGTCGCAGAATCCATAGAAGCGTCCTCCTTGAGGGAGAGAGTCGAGCGGGAGGGTTCGACTGACTGAGAGGGATAGAAGGCTCGTTCAAGTGGAAAGAGTCGTTCGGTCCATTTGCGGTTAAATAGGACATGCATATGTAACGCACGTCTGTTTCTACGGCTAATGTTCGTATGTTACGGGAATCAAAATCGGAAATAGCTTAATCGCCGACGGTTTCATCATGAACAGCCGGTTCTTGCCTTAAATGAGGTAGCTTATGCTTTACTAATTTAATTATGATTTAATGACAAATCTTAATTCTTATTTCAGCATTGAGTTTGAAAAACTTCCTTAATCAAGATTTGTAACAGAAAAGTTTTGACGAAAACTTATTTAACTAGAGATTTTAACGAAAAACTGAAATTTGTGGGAGATCAACAGATTTCAAATGTTGTGGAAAAATAACATCTCCCTTATAATGACCTAGGGTCATTACACAAAGCCAGACTAGTTGCTCAGAGATCCTAACCGCAATTTAAGATATATTCACTCTTGATTAATCACTTCTTTTTGTAATGGCAATAAACCGTGTCTATGTTCATTATTCTAGACCCATTTAGCATGAACTAAGGTTCAAATTTGATGCCAAAGATCCCATTTAAGCTAGTCTAGAGTTCAGTAGGGCCTACATAACTTGAATTAATAATGGCTTTATTCATTTAATTTAACCATAGTTGGGTTGAATTCCTTCCTCTAAACAACTCCTCCTATTCACGCTACCAGCTAATATATGGGAGTAAAAGGTTGTAAAGGTGTTTTATGAATCACTCTAACAAATTCTATTGCAATACACATAATCTGCTATAATATGAGCAACTGCTGTATATATTAGTGCTAAAACTACCACAATTGTTAAGTCAATGATTTTTCAAGATCCTTCAGCAATCCACCTGGTTAGTCAATGAATGAGAAGAGCCACTACCGCTTTATTATCCCATAATTAGGAATCTTCAAGTCCCAACAGTAGCTTCCCAAATTCTCACAGAGGCAACATCATAAATATTTTCCAAACAAATGTAGGGATACATAGTAGTTTGTGATCACATATAAGCATTGGCAATGTATGCCACTCCAAATATAAGTACATTGACAGCAATTATGCCTCCTTCAGGCCACTCACAATATTGAAAATTGAAGTTATCAACAGGGAGACATATATAAGCCTTGGATGGGACTTTGCAATATTAGGTGATCGCAACAATATAAATCATTCCAATAAATACTAAGTGCACTCATCCTAAAAAAGCATCACATAAGAATAAGAGCCTTTTTTGCTCAATAAAAAGATTGTTTAATGTGCTATTAGCCTAGAGCTCATGCGAAAATCATAAACCAACAAGCCAAAACAACTAAACAAAAATTTCCCATTGCATAGAAAATGGATGATGATGATGACCATGACAAAATATTTTAAAAGCAAATATAAGTTATTAATTAACCTAAGGTCATGGTTAGAAATATCAACCATAATTTAACGATTATTTAGACATACTCACATGCGGCTTTAGATAGGTGCCTAATATGTAAATAAACATATACGTGTTTTTGAAAAAATCCTTGCAGTCTTCCACCTTCCCTGCACAGGATTCAAAAGTAGCATAAGTAGTAACAGTAAGCATAAGTTCGAAATCACAGCTGTCATCAAAAATTATCACAGCTATAGTATGCAAAAAGAAAATCAGCTACTCATTATTGCAGAGCAAGAATCACCACTTTGTTTCACATTGAAAAAATTTGTAACGATAGCAATGGATTTATAAAAGCAATAGACATGCTAAACAGACAATAAAACATATGTTACAATGAACCTAGAGAATTTCACATTGTCAGCAATATTATGTAAATCATTTTTTATTTGGGCTGTAAGTCTAAATAAATTATCCATAAAACCAGAAAGAAAGAATAGTTTAGTTATGAGACTTTCTTGCCACCAACCAGGTCCAACATACACAGTCTCTCTTTTACTTCCCCCTTACCTGTTACCAATTGGCTTCACATTACAAATTGAGGTTCAAATAAAAATCTTAATGTAAAATAACTTCTCAATAACAATCTTGTAAACCCCCATGAAGATCTTCAAAATATTGAATTGTCACACAAGCTTTAATAGAAACTCTTAAAGATTTCCAAAATAATCAAGGATTCTGATAGAATGTTACCATAAACAACTAGGAGTAAAGATGTAATTGAGTCAAGATGACTTGCAAGCGACTCAAGCCCTTCTTGTTAATGAGCTACCAAGTCGGGCTTATTGAGCTTATGAGGCTTGAGCAGCGAGTTGAGCTTGAGTCATTAAGAGAGCTCAAGCTAACACAGCTCATTAACTCATCAAGTCGAATTATTTATATAAAAAATAAAAATAAAAATAATTATTCACTCTATAAATAAATAAAAAATTAATTTAATTAAATTATTAATCCAATAAATCCAGCTAATAAATATTTTCTACAAAAGTCTGGATCATCAACTTATTAAGCAACTCATTGAACTCATGCTCGCAATCAAGAGAGAACTTGAATCAAGCCCAAAATTTTGCTCAGGTTAAACTATTGGTCGATCAGGCTCTATCTAGACTTAGCTCGATTACACCCATAAATATGAGACATGATTTTCCATATTTAAGATGTGTACTGCAAAGATTAATACATTTTGTATTAATTGAAGATTACATATTTGTTGTCTTGTTTACCTTTTCCTTTTAATTTTAACACCAAATCTGTGTGTATGCATTCAACTCTTGTAAAAATGACATGAGATTTTTCTTTTTGATGTATTATCAAAGCAACTATGAGTCACCATGGAAAACCTTGTGTTTTTTCACCAAAGGGTTTCAAATCCTTATCTTTCCTGTAGTCTCCTCATTGTTCCAATAACACTAGCAATTTTTTTCTTGATGTGCCTTCTGCCCAGAAGTAATATTCTTTCATATCTACTGAACCCTTTATCACTCCAATACACATTTGAGACCTCTTAATCTTTAATTTGATTGAAACTTGGATAAATGATCACATATTATCATTGAGAGAACTCCCTAATATTCAGGCAACATATAGACTAAATAGAAAAAAAAAGGGAAAGATAAAGCTAACTTTATAATACCAAACCAAAGAAAGGGTGTCTCAAATTTGTTGCATTGGATGGGAGGATTCTATGGTAATATCATGGCTTTTGATGCCTCGTGTCATCTAAAATAAATGAATGATACATGTATGGCGTAGACATGAAAAAATAAAGGAAGTGAACCCATAAAAGATCAACATGCTACACAATTCTACAAGATCAAAATGAATGCCATCACGACTAAGGTAACCTTATAATAATTGAATAGTTTTTACAAAAAAATGATTCACAAATACTTTAATCTACTATAAATTCTTTGACAAGAGCTAGATCATAGTCAATGCTAGAAATGAAATGTGAAGAAGATGCAAATTCTGCTCAAGAGGTTTGCTAAAATAGATAGAAATTATGATTCTTAACCTCACAAAATATTGAATTTAATGCAGTTCAAATTCTACTTCATGGAAGAGAGTATTTACTGTGTCTAGATGTGATTTCCATAATCCTGTGCGGAATAAGAGAAAAAATGCCATGATAAAAAAACTTGTGGAATACTCACAATAATAATAAGAATAAGGAAAAAAAAGAAACACAATTGAACATCCTTCCACTAAAGAAAAGCAAGTAACACTCGATAAAAGCCACCTTTGGCATAAAGAGTTTCGGCCACACCAAAGATGAAAGTTAAGACTTCATGGGAAATCTCAAGGGATAGAAAGAAACAACCAGGAAAGAAGACAAGGATAGGTCACGTAGTAGATGGAAACAAAAAAGAAATTTTGAGCAACTAAATTCATAAAAAATTGAGAAGCTAAAGGACTTGACCGCAAAAAAAAATCACCTCAAACAAGCACTTTGATTCTTTAAGGTATATGCTTTAATTCTCATCCTCGTGTATCAGATAAAACTTGCAATACCATTTGGATCATCGATAATAGAGCCACCGATCACATGATAGTCTGTTATAGCACTTTTCCTAGAGACAATAAAATAAGCGTAGTTAATGATTCAGTTACAAATACTGTTGGTCAGGGGGCATTTTTATTAATGAATCCATCACCCATGTCCAATATGTACTCAAACTATCAACTAATCTTATTGTTTTTAAAAAATAAACAAAGATTTCAAATTAAAGATGACTCACCATCCCTCTCATTGTAACTTTTAGAAAATGGACGGGATGAAGATGATTGGACATTCCAACGAAAAGGGCGGTCTTGATTATTTTTAAAAATAAAATAAAATTATGCTCATGTCCTTTTTCCTAGTTATTCAAATCTAATGAAGGCAAGATTTCACTTGTCAATTCCGCCTTGGGAAACCCATTTTAATTCTCATAAATGTATGTTCATGCATTATTGATTAATGCAAAATCATAAAATTCCAATGTCATTCATGAGAAATTGCAAATCATAAATAATACACTGATCCAATAAATAATAAAAGAACGTCTTACTATTTCTCTCTCACACAATGATGTATGGGTTATTTTGCTATCCTTTATAATTTTGGGGCTTGATGGCTTGTTTCATTAATTGATGATTGCAACTAGGTGAAATAGATATATCTATTAAAAATAAATCCATATTTATCATTGCTTTCAAAATATCTTCAATATAAATTAAACCCAATTTAAAAAACCATTAAATGTTTTGATCAAACTATGCTTAAAATAATTTCAATTGTAGTATATCCTCTTTATTTCAAAGACAAGTTAGAAATCAAATTATTTTGTATCGCTATTCCCCAACAAAATAAAGCATTTGAAAAAAATGTCCACAAGCATTTGAAAATAATGTCCACTTGCTACAAGCACTTGCACTCTCCTCTTTTAAAAAGATATTCCAAAAAGTCACCCACTCATAAACATGCTTCGAATTTGTGTGCTAAATTTTCAATCCTGCTTGATCTCTCACAAAATTTTATTCCAACTTAAACATCACTAATAGTCTTGTTCCCAAAATTTTTAGATGCTTAGTTTTTGTTTATATTCACTGCCAACAAAAAAGTAAACTTGATCCAACAAAAGATTTTCTTGCTGGCCAAATTTCAAGTTACTGAGATTTTGGCAGTCGTAGCATGCCTTTTAGTTTACTAAACCTTGTTGCTAGTCTTAAACTCGCTTAGCCTTAAACTCCTTTTAAATCTAGTACTTTAATGATCTTTCTTCAGATACTGGTAAAACAATTATTTGTTTCTTTTTAGGCTTTTCAGGGTCTCAATAGCATGAAAATATAAATTTCAGAAGATAGAGAATTTGGAATTCACTGGATTGAAAATGAAGAATAATTTCATGGAACTAATGAAAAAAAAAAATTCATTTCCCCCATTTTTTTATTTTTGTTTTTCTTTATTTTTCTTTTGCTTGTTTTTCTTTTCGTAGTTTTGTCCGCATTTCTTTTTTAGAACTAAGCGTTATTTTATCCCCTTTGGTAGGGGGTACATAGGCATCTTGAAAGGGGATTGAGATTCCTTTTATTATGACAATAACTTTATCATGGCTTACTAAAGAAATTGTTTACTTTTGTGCATTAGTACAAGAAAATTATTACGATCTGCAGTACTTAGTGCTTACATCTTAACTCAAAACTCATATTCCAAACCATTTTTTCCAATTTTGCCAGATTTAGTTTAATTATAATAAAAATTATCTCCCTAAAAGACGTAACTAATTAAAATAACTAAAAAAATTTAATACAATTAATACAATCAACATAAATATTCATTTGTATAATTTAAGACCAATAATCAATATAATAACAAAAGCAATTTAAAGAATGAATATAGTAAATAATTAATTAATCAATGAGCATAAGCATTGCAATAAATTAAATAACACAAACTAATTATAGCTACCAATTATTCAAAGTAAATAACAAAAGCAATCAACCAACTAATCAATTAATGTAAACAAACAAACTATCATAATTGACAGATTGATTAATTAACTTAACTATGTAATGTACCCAACAAAATTGATTATTTATCTTTTTATTTATTTGTGTGTAACTAAATAATTATTAATGTTAATTTGATAATGTGATTAGCATATTTAGTACTTGTTAAACAAATAAATCATGTCATTAATTACCTAACTATGCATTTATAATTAATGTAATTAATTCATTAATATACAATTAAATAATTATATTATCAATTGATGCAATTAATTAGTCAATATAACTAACACAAAATTGTTATAATCAATGTAGATAATTAATAAAGTACTTAACAAAATTAATGCTAAATTATAAAACTCATTAATCTACAATTAAATAGTTATATTATCAATTGATGCAATTAATTAGTCGATATTAACTAACACATAATTTCTATAATCAATGTAGATAATTAATAAAGTAATTAACAAAATTATTGCTAATTAACATAATTGCTTATTTAATAATTGATTTATCAACTAACAAAATTATTAATTACAATAATCAAACAGATATCTTGTAATAATTAACTTCATTACTTATTTATTAATGTAATCATTTAATTACTAACATAATTCAGTTATCAATTAGCTAATTCAATACTGTAATTAAATGTTTAACAAAGTCAGTTTAAACATTAAAGATATTATTTAGTTATTTCAATTAACATAATTAGAACTAATCAACATTTTAATATCATGTTAATTGCCCGTTCTTAGTGCATTTAACTTAACGTACTTTGATAATGTTTAAATAGTTTGCTTACAATTTCTTTAGCTTATCCAATTTAAACAAACACCATCAACATATTTTATTTATCAATCCTAGCTTAACAAATATCATATTTGGTTACATCTTAACTAAGTTTGTCTATTTATGTAACGATCCAAAGTCATTAATTTGCAAATTAAGTCAAATCCCGCCATAGAAATCAGGATCCCGAGAATTTTGAATCAGGGCAAACAAAAATACCATAGGTAAGATTAATTTTAAAGATCAAAGTAACCCCCTCGTTTGGAAGAAATTCAAATAACAGAAGCTCCTGCTATATTTTCTAAATTATTTAAATTCTAAAAATCAAAAATATTGAAATACGTATCTGAATTCATCGTTTTCAGTGTCGTTGTGTTAAGTATATTATTTAAAGGCTGCTCGAGAAGCTTCATCAAATTCTGAGCGTCGGTTTGATCGTGATTAATTTTTGAAGTTTTAAACCTCAAAAATTAATATAAAATAAAATATTACTCCGAATCAAAAAATTTCGGCGCGAGGGTGTTCATAATGTTGTAACACACATCGGTGTCAAGTTTCGTTGTATTTGGACCTCAAACGGCGGAAAAATACGATTAATTTAAGTTTAAGTAAATTTTTATAATTTTCCTTATTTATTTTCTCCTTCTTCCCCCACTCGCCCGACTCCCGACCCGCCTGGCAGAAGCATCCGCCTGCCAGGAGAGGGCCCGCCTGCGCGGTTCTTGGCGCAGGATTTGGTCGGCCCCTTCAGCTGACCCCAGCCTTCCCTCTTTATAAACCCCTCTCCTCCTCTCACAACTCCCAGCCCATTCTCTCAGCCTTGCCAGCCAGCCTCCCTCCCTCCTGCCAGCCTCCAGCAGCCAGCCAGCACTTCCCTGCCGGTCGACCAACAGCAGCCCGGCAGCCCCGCCAGCTAGCTGCAGCCCTTGCCAGCCTCCAGCTACCCCGCTCCGGCCTCTTTCCGTTTTCTGACAATTCTAATCCTAAGGTAAGAAGAGAAGTTTAAGAAAAAAAGGAAAATGGGAGAGATGGAAAAGAGAAAAATGATGAGAATCTTTGCTAATCTTGTTACTCTATACTTATTAAATTATTGCTATAAGTTTATATTTAGTCATTCACATTTTTATTATTCTCATTAGTTAATAATGAGAACAATACAAATATTATAAAAATGATTATTATTTCCAAATTATCAATTCAGTCGTTTTGATTCTGACTTTTTCCTTCGTACATTATTATTATGATCTTAATCTTAAACGCTATAATGTCTATAACTGCTTTAATAGCAACAAAAAAATCGGACTTCAATCTTAAAAAAGAAAGAAGAACAGAATAAAAGTAAATATGAAAAATGACTCCTAAAATATTGGATTAAAAAGCTAACTTAAGATATTCAAACTTAAATGCAGATTGAGTGAACTGTCATTCATACGAACTATTGAACTTCTGAACTTAAGGAATAAAGGTACCCAGTACATGACATGTATTATATTTTGCACTTTTACTGCTGCTTAGCTTATTTGCTTTGAGCCAATTTCAATTTGAAGCTTGGTTGGTTGTTCAAAACCAACGTGATAACATTCGGGCTTGTTACTGGAAAAATGACATCAGTAACATTCGGGGTTGTTGCTGGAAAAATGACATCAGCAATATTCGGGATTGTTATTAGAAAATGACATCAATAACATTCGAGATTGTTATTGAAAAATGACATCAATAATATTCGGGATTGTTACTGGAAAATGACATCGGTAATATTCGTGGTAGATTATTGGAAAATGACATCAGTAATTTTTATTTGATAAATAATATTTGTTGCAGGAAATTGTTTATTTCGCGCTATTGCCTTATTTTCTCCTGCATTTTATTTCTGCTTACTTCCGCTAATCGCATCTTTTAAAATGTAATTATTATTGTATACTACAGTACTTAGAGTATTCTCTAATTACTGAGAATTCAAATCCCGGTATTGTTTTCTGTACAATATCAAGTCAGGTGCTCTTAGGGAATTACGCGCAATAACCATAATGCTTAAAATATTCAACTGCTGATAAGATCCACGGCGCTATTTTTGCTTGTTTATCTTTCATCTTTTTCTTTATTTTCACTTTTGTTCAATGAGTGTTGAAAAGATCTTGTAATGTGAATACTGAAATAAATGAATTATATCTTTTGGCTTTTGTATGTGTATGCTCTTTTTCTCTCAAGTTACTCAATATGATCCTGCGGTAAATGAACACCCGATGTCGGAATGGTTTCCGCTGAACCAGGCTTCGAGCTTTCACAATTTAAGCACAAATCAGACAGCTTTCAAGCTTATTACTTAAATTAGGTAAATAATAATAAAATAATATATATAATTGATTCAATATTGAAAATATAACTAATTATAAGTAATTAATCACAATAATAAAAGATATAATCATTGATTTAATAAAGTATAATTAATTATATTTTTAATTATAATAATCATCATTAAATAATTTTATTCAAATTATATATATATATATACATATATATTAATGAATTATTATTTTATAATAAATTACTTATATAAATTAAGGTTTCATCACTTATAATTAAATAATTAAATAATTGCAATAATTATATTTAATAATATTCATAAATATGATTTTTTATTATATTTTATTTTTATTAGAACTAAATACAATGTTTAAATTATAAATAAATTATTAATTATACTTAACATTTTACATCAATTATGTTTAGTCATAATAAAATAATTAATTACAATACTTATATTTTTAAAATGAAAAGTTTGACTAAATAATTAATAATTTTTATTATAATCACTAATTTATATTAATCATATTCCTTTAATAATATATTCTCATTAATTATAAGTTACTAATATTGCTAAATAAAAATAAATCTATTATTTAATATATATATATATAATTTTATTTTATTCATTAACTAATTATATATTATTATATTAATTAAACAAGTATCCACATCTTTAAATAAACATCTTGAATCTAAACTAAATAAATTTCAATATAGCCAACTTAAGTAGTATACTCGTCAAACCATTTTATCTTAATGACAAGCTAAAAATTTTAATAATTTAAGATAGAACCAAATAGCCTCTTAAATTACCATACCTATAAATAAATGACTATAGTTAAAATTTTGGCACTATTAATTAATAAATTAAGTCAATATTATCAAGATTAATACAATGATTTGTATAAATATATTAATAAATATATAAGTAATTAGACATGTCAATTTGAGTTACAAGATCGGTACCGAGTCTGACCCAGAATTAAGATAAGTCAGCTGAAGCCAACCCGAACTTGAACTCGACCCATTTGCTGAAACGAGTCCTAGCTCTCAACCCGAACCCGACTCGTTTGTGTTCGAGTTGACCTAAACTTGACCCAATTTAACCCATTTTAAAGCATTTTAAATGCCTAACCGATAACAACCCAACTCAATTTGCCCAACTTGACCCTAACAATCCCAAAGCATTTAATAAAAACTCTAAAATAGCTTACAAACCTACGTTATTGGGTTAATATGTTCACCTATAGATCATGTGGGTTGACCCAAACCCAGCCAGTGTTATCCCCATGTCAGGCTTTGCACCACTAACCCGACCCATTTGGCAAATAGGTTGACCCGAACCTGAATTCTTTTCAATTACGTGTTGTTTCAAACTTTGACAAGCCAATAGTAATAGATGCAATCAATAGATTTAATTTATATTTAATTAATGTAATTTATCAGACTATTTAATTACCATAACTAATATTAACTAGTAGGATTACTTATTTCATTAATAAACTAATCAACTAATGTATTACTAATTAATGTAATCAATAGTATTAATAATGGTTAATATAATTAATTAGTTCATTAAATAAATAACCAACAAATCAATATAAGTGACATAATAAAATTTATTAATTAGTTAATACAATTAACATAATTCTATTAACATATTAACTATTTCATCAATAAATTAATCAACTATTAAATATTATTGAATATTTTAATTAATCAATTAGTATTAATCTACACAATTAAATAAATATAATAACTCAAAATCTAATTGAAAATTTGTTAAAAACTAATATTAATTGATTAAAATAGTGATTTGTAATATAACTTATTACATATATAAAATCAACTTAAGCCTACATTAAACAACCTTTTTAGTATACTATGTCATTAATGGCTTAACTTTTTCATCTTAAACAAAATATTTATCAAATAGACCCAGATTATTTTAACCTACCAGTTTAATTTTTTACTGACTAGCATTGATTTATCTAGCTTAATTAAGCTAGGTTACCATATTTTTACTTAGATTAAAGTATTAATTAGCATTAATTAATTAACTAGTACAATGATTTTAATTAATATTATTAATACAATTAATATTAATTAACATAATAAGCTAATAAATGAAAAAACTTAATTAATTATTATGGTTGAATAACATAATTAAAATAAGGAAAATTTTCCCTACAACCAAAAGGACTACAATCAAAGTAATGCTGAGTATTGCAGCTACAGATGATTTAAAACTAAGCATTTATATGCAACGACTCACTTTCTACACCAATAAAAATATGAGAATGTAACATGTAGCAATTAGATGTGCACAAGGTTACAGAGAAAAGAAGATCCTAATCAGATTATAGATAATTATATGAGTTGAAGCAAAATAAATTTGTAACTTTAACAGTGAGATCAAGAAATCTAAAATGTGCCATAGTTGATGCTTAAGAAAATTTACAGACAACCACATTATTTTATTCTTCAAGTTGTTGGCATGCAAATTGTCAGATAAAGCATGCAAAAAATCAACAAATTGAAAAAAAAAAGTTGTCCAAGAAAATTGAGATAAAATGCTTGATTATGTATGAACTATGAAGAATGTTGAAGTGGTTGTAAGAGATACATTAACAATGTAATGGGAGATTTTAGCCCCCAACATTCAAGGCCTGTGAATTTTTTTATTTGAAGTTTATTCAAATTGTAAAAGAACAACCGTCAATGGTGAAAGATAAAAAAATGTTCAATGTATTAAATATATCAGCAAATGGCAATTTGACACATGTTAAGGTGTGTAATAGAATGAACAGCTCATTTGGGGTGCAGGTGAGAAGCTTCAAACTGATATAAGAGAATAGCATTGGGAATCTGTATGCCATGTTGATATGATGATACTAGAAGGGAACCTTGAAATATAAGCCTTTGCTTTAGAAGGAAAATGTCATTCTGATGTATGTTAAGAAGTGAATATGCAAGATATAGCTCAGTCTGTGGAAGTTGCGAGCCGCTCATAGCAAATATGAAGAAAGAATATTAGAAAACTACAAAGTTTATTTGTTGATACTTAAATGATAAAAAATATGCCTTTTTTCTTTAGAATGAGCGATGATATTCCGAAAGGCTATAGAGATGTAAGTTTGGGCGGACATCAAAACTAACAAAAAAGCATTAGGGGATAAGTTGAAAGAACAAAAGTCAAAGAATGTAGTAGGTGGAGCAAATCACTTCTTTCAACCACTATTGCCAAATACATAGTATTGTTAGATATAGAGATGGAGGCATTATAATAAAAAAACAATATAAAAATTAATTAGGAGTAGAACAAATTATCATCCACTTGACAAACAATCTAGTATTCCATAAGAGAACAAAAGCACATTCAATTATTGTATCATCACAATGGCACGTTGATTAATGATAGAAGCCTTCTACTTAAGAAAATCCCTTAGTGTGAATCTTGCAAATATGAGGTGGTGGCCATCTAGAATTTGAGACTTATAACCTTAGTTGGCCTCCAAAGTACTTGATGTAGAGAGAAACTACAAAGAAAGAAGGCTAAAATCATGAATTGCAAGTTGATATATCAAGAGACGTTATTCATTGACGGTTCAAGACTCATTTATGATAGCTCAGCTATTGATAAAAGTAGTTGCACAGATACTATATAGAAAGTTGTTTGAAGTTAATGTGCCAATAGAAATCAATATCATTTAAAAATTCCATTGCAATGTTAATGTGTAAGTAAATTTACAACATTACCCAAAATTTTAAAAATTTATTTTTTTGGATTTCATGTGGGTGGTTGCCTTTATTTGGGTTTCGATGTAGATATCATTGGTACAAGGCATATCAGCGTGAAGCCATCGGTTTCAACACCATGTGTTGACGATGTGAGCATTTTTATTTAAGGGGAATGGGCAACACTGTGGATCATCAATAGTGCTGGGTCACTGGAATTTAAGTCATTATCAATGATACCGTTGGCATGAGAAATCTACAGCAAAAAAGATCCACTCAAAGCCTAAAGCAGGTGCAGGGGAGTTGGTTTTGAGTATTCGTTGGCATTGAGGTCGTCAACAAAGAGATATATCCATAGCGGGGGTGTGGGATTTAATTAGGGTGGGTGTGAAAGACCAGAGCACGACCAAGATGAAGTAAAAGAATAACAAATTAAAAGTATAAGCATACTTTTTGAAATGAAACCATAAGAAATAATGGAAATACCCTTTCAGAATCAAATAACCACATTTTGGGGCCAAACTTTCTAAGAGGAAACCAAAAACAATCCACAAGTGAACTTAAAAAGATTTGGGACAGCTCTTTATAAAGTGTCATAATTAAAAAGCTATAACAAACAAAGCCATATGTTTAAATAAGATATTATTTCGTATAATCTGATTCAATGAGCATAGTCATATTCAAGTAAGCCAAAGCTATAATAGGTAAGTGGGGCATCTACCCAAATTGCACTGTGCAAAAAGTTACAGTAATCAAGTCTCCAAAAATTAGGGGTACAATGCTAAGGTTGGTCATCCTTAACATTTATGTAGGTTCCACAAATTTCCAAGGAAATTAAACATTTTTTGGACCGAGTTAGAAGCGTGTGGTCAACTTTAGCAGATTGCTACAAATTCAAAGACAAACTTGGTATAGTTCATTATAAGAGCCTGTCTCCTACTTTTTAAGCACCAATCTTTAGATTATCCACTCCAAGCACTTCCACCTTATTTAGGAGTGTGTTTAGGATATTATTATGTATTATGATTGTGTTTCGCAACATGTCCCCAAAAAACCAGATAAATAAAAAATTTAACTTTAAGCTTAATATGCATTTATATGCATGAGGCTCATGTGAAATTTCTATTTTTCTTTTTTGATCCTATATGTGGGGGCTATTTAGGGACTATGTATGAGGACATTAAACATTTCTCAATTAAAGTAACCCTAGCCTTCTCTTTTTACAAAGAGGATTCACTCTTGGAATCTCCATATCTTAACTTTTTAACTAAGAAAAAAATTGTCAGTGCAGATAAATCATTTACAGAAAAATGTGAATTTATGTGTTTGTAATTGTCCTTGTGTGTGCTTTCTCATTGTACTTTTCGTAGGGTAGTCCTGTGACAACAAAAAATCTAGAACGGTGAATTCTTTCTCCCAGCATTTTCAGCTCTCAACGTAGCTTCCAAGAAAAAAAATCATTTTAGCGCTTTTAAAGCAGCTGATAGTAAACTAACTGTCTATCCAAATTAAAGTTCAGGAATTGTTAATTAACAGAGAGGTTAGTTTTCTATGATGTTGAAGCTGAAAATGACAATTAGAAGTAATGCTCACAATGAATTAAAATGGGTTATTGTGTCATTTTCAATTCTTTTAGTTTTTCCAGCCACTGAAGAAAATGGATGAAATTTTAACATGTTATAGATTAAATGGCTGCATCCTCACCAACTGAATATATTAAAAAGGACCTTCAAATACACATAAACCAAAAAATTTCAAAAAAACATAAGATATAACTCCAACGTATATCATAAACAAAAATGCATAGCAAGAAAACAGAAATATGCAAACCTTCATTAAGCAGATGGTAAAGAGCAACGATATCCCCCCCAGCACAAAATGCCCTGCCACTTCCCTGTAAAACCAAAAATATCAATCAGCATCTGTTGTTCAAGGGAAAAAAAAACAAAAAACAAAAAAACTTTTTCATTTCGCCTTTGCATTGGAGAAATGACAGCATTACATCATTAATATTGAACATAAGCAAAAACTAGAAATAGTTTTCAACTTAGCAGCGTTATGCACTCTACCTTCATTATGACAAATCCAATGTCAGAATTGTCTTCCCATGACTCGTACAGCTTCTTCAAACGAAGCCCCTAGAAAATTTAAATAATAAATAATGCACGAACTAAACTCAAGGAGGATTAGATGAATCCAGTAAATCCTGAGTTTCATGATTTTTTTTTCATATCTGGTAATTATCAAATTGCAAAATTAGAGGATTTCGGGCTAACGGAGAAATAAAATCCCAGGTTATAAAAAATGCTGCTTAGCAAGATTTAAGTGCAATGCTGCCTAAAATCATGCTAAAATAGTGCAAACAAAGTGGCATTCCTGTATCAAACCTCGAATGTGTTATGTGCATTACACAAAGTCAACCCCAAACAAAAAAAATAAGAAAACACTGGTGATAAAAGCGGAGCAAGTACCATATTGGGTGTGAGCGCATTAAGAGCTAAAGGCCTGTTAAGAATCGCTGCGCGAGCGCTAGCTTTCCCTTCGATAAGCACCTTAACCAAATACATAAATCAATAAGAAACTCTATGTTTTTGAGAAGTGGCTGAGTAGAGAGGATCAGTTAATCGGGAGTTATGAAAACAACCTCGCTCTTAAGATCGCTATCAACAGCCGGGCTAGCATGAACTGAGAGGGTTCGGTTGTGAGGAAGGAGACGCGGGACACGAAATGACCGTCTGACCAACGAAAAGATTGTCATATTCCGCGTCTTGCCTCCTTTTTTTGATAAGGAGAAGAAGCAGAAGAGGGGAATGGATAGAGAATGGCGATCGGAGACCGTTCCTTCTCTCGTTGAAAATTGACTTCAACGTAGGGATTGCTGTAACGGGTTTATGATGCAACTATGCAAGTGTTAATTGCTCGGTTTATATGTTGGTTAATTTTACGCTGAGAGACTGTTCGGTGTCGGGAGCTTGGAATCAAATAGAATGATTGAAAAAAAATTATTTTTTATTTTTTAATTTGGCTTATTTGAATATGAAAAATATTATGCTTACACAAAAATATATAACAAAAAATATCAAACACCAATAGAATTTTTTTTAAAATTTTTGCATATAAGCCCCATATAAAATTATATTCAACCAATCATCTACTTATACATTGGATTGACACATCATCTATATATTTTGGTGTATACTAGCGTGTAAGTGTAGCAATACTCTTTGAATATTATGCAGAGTATTACAATCAAGCGAGTGAACGAGAAGGGAATTTGTTCTATTGTTCGAACGAACAAAATCAAAAGAATGAGCGACGACCGTTCGTTCTAACGAGCGATTCCGTTCGTCTATCTTCTTCGACGAACAAATCAATGATTTGTTTGTTCATTTTGCTTTAGCGAAACCTTAAATAATTTCAAAATCATTCAAATGATTCGTTTGTTTGTTTTGTTTGAATGAACCCTAAAAAGAATAAAAACAAATTTTTATGTGCTAATCTTACTCCCAATTTACTTAAAAATTATACTCATGTATTACTTCATTTCAAACAAAAAAATATTAAATTTCAAATGTAAATATATTTCACTGTAATATATTATTTTACACTCAAAATTTTTAAATTTTTTCATGTCAAATAATCATAACCCTTTTTATAGTTCTCATGATCAATGTGTTATAATTTAAATTCATAGGCCCAACCATCAGATCATAACATTATTCATACTAAACTTAATTTTAATCCTAATAAATTTTCCTAACTTAATTTTAATCCTAAATATTTTTTACAACTTAACTTAATTACACTAAAAATTGCAATAGGATGTAAATTTTACTTAATTATAGTTTAACATGTTATTTTGGATATAGCTAATTTTTTACAAAAATTAATGAGAATTAACTTTCTTTTTATGCATGTCTAGATTACAATATTGATTATCATAGACTATATTAGCAATTTATAATGGTTTGACTTCTATAAACCTATCTCCATTTCTGAGGTTTGTACCCCTCTTATCAATATATTGTATTTGTTGTAAATTATCTTGTGTTAGTTTCAAAAGATTTAAGAGTTCAAATTTATTCATGTGTTACAATAAACATATATAGAATGCTTACATCAAATTTATTGACTTTCCATGATGTTACAATAAACTTCTTATTTTGAAGAGTCTTAAATGTTTAGATGCCAAGAAATTGATTTCTTATTTGAAGTCTTCAAAGTGATCCCATATTGTTCAATGACATATTTTTATAGTGCTGAGTGGCTTTGGCCAATACTATAATTATTGATCATGTATTGAGTTGCCATTGAGTAGATGAATTACATGTGAGTCATGTCTTATGACCACATATATTAATGATGATTTATACACATTTATTAGAGACAATTGGATAAATATTTTCACTTTTATATAACTAAAATACTCAAATCCTATCATACATTAATGACTTGTGTGAATCTCTAAGATTCGCGTATGTTAGGTAATAAACTTACATGAGTGATATTTAGTTGTGTTTATGTATGATTATTTTTGGTAAATTAATTATGTGATCAAGATACACAAATAATTGTGATTATTTTACAAACAATTACTTTTAGTATATCTCTCAAACTAAAACACACTGACACTATGGTGTCAGGATAGTTTATTTTGATTAATTTCTTCCAACACCTTTTACACTCAATCGATATGCCATAAAGCTCTGAAATATCTAATAGTGGATACTCGATGTGCAACACTATGACATTAATTGAGACGGTGACAAATAAGTACAATTAAGACTAAAGTCATAGTGTGACGACCCCCACCTTAGTTCTCGACTCAACCTTGATCCTGGATCCTTTATAGATCGTGGTTAAGGTGTGTGGGCTAAGGTGGCATCACTATTTTATGTTGAGGATTGTAGTCAGAAATTTAGAATAATAATATAAATATGACAGACATTTGCTCAAATAATTAGAGAACATGTGTAATTGTGGTGACCCGCCGCTGGGTTAGCATAGCTAATTCAACGTCAGGTGCTCACTTCCCAGGATCATATCGGGGTCTAGTATAACAGTGTATTTAGAGGCGTATAAAATACACACTTCCACATTCATTGTAACATTCAGAAATACCAGAATAATAAAGAAAATATATTCATTACAAAGATAATAATTGTTTTATAAAATTTGTTACACACTAGCAAAAATTTAAAACTTTAAGAAAATCAGCGTCTAAGTTGCTTCATCCTGTATCAGCTCCTCCTCAATGGCTTGATCCAGATATTGATCCTTGAACTGCCATATATATATATATATATATGTATATAGCAGAGCGAACCAACAAAAAATAAAGAAAGAAAAGAAAAGAAAAGAAAAAACAGAAAAAATATTTAATTAGACACAAAGTCTAAGTAAAGTTTGTAAGATATCAAAATTCACATTTAAGCGGCCTGATTTTGCATGAGAAAATAAAATGTGATATTTAAGTATGATATTCTTGCGATTATTAATGCAATATACATATTTAAGATATGTGCCCATTCTGAAAGAAAATACAGCAACATATAATATTTATTCTGTTGGACAAAGTTACAGAATAATCGAGGAGTTAGATACGTCTATCTAACTATCTGAGATGCGAGTTCCTGACTAACTACACATTCCCCCTCAAAGGCTATGTGCAGTCTCCTTATTTCTCCAGATATCAGTCTGTCCTGGCCTAACGTATTGTCTGTACAGACTTGAGATCAACCTGAATGAACCCATAATATTGATTTCTAATTATTTATTTCAAGTTCTGAGCACAAAATCTCATATAAATATATCAAAGTGAGTCAAATCTTAATAATGATGCAAATGCTGCAAATGAAATAATTAATAAAAAAGAATAATATTCTTTATTTTATTTTAAAATATTAATATTAATATTTATATTGAATAGTTATCTTTATATATCAAAATAATAAGTTTTATTATTATAAATAATATATATATAAAGAAAATGATAGAAATGAAAGTTGCAGAAATTAAAAAATATATACATATATAGAAAGAAAGAAAATGACAGAAATGAAAGTTGCAGAAATTATGAAATATATATATATATATATATATATATATATATATATATGGAAAGAAAGAAAATGACAAAAATAAAAGTTGCAGAAATTAGAAAATATATATATATATATAGAAAAAAGAAAATGATAGAAATGAAAGTTGCAGAAATTAGGAAATATATACATATATAGAAAAAAGAAAATGGCAGAAATGAAAGTTGCAGAAATTAGAAATATATATATATATATATATATATATTTATAGAAAAAAGAAAATAACAGAAATAAAAGTATAATAGTAGTAATATTAATATTAATAATAATAATATTATTATTATTATAAAAAAAGAAGAAGAAATAAAAAGAGTAGAAATAATTCATTTCTTACATAGTTCTTACCCTATATTAACGTTAATGAGGCTTTACTAGAGATTGACGGGAGAAACCGATGGTGGATGAGAAAGAAGAGGGGGAGATGGGAGGAGAAGAGAGGTTGGGGGAAGAGAGGGAGTGGGGAAGAGAATGTGGAAGGCGAGGAGGAATGGGGAATGAAGGAAAGGTGGAGGGTGTATTTATAAATTTTTTTTTTAAATAATTATTTTCTCTCTCATCAATTATTTGGATGAGATGGATGAGAGAAAATTTGACATGATTTTGGAGTGTTCAATTTGATCTTTACTTCCTCCTTCTTATCTCCTCTTTCTCTCTCCTCTTTCTCTCTCTTCTTTCTCTCTACTTTCTCTCTCTTCCATTTCTTTTCCAGAAAATAACGAAACTTAACATAGAGGTGTATCTTGATGAGAAAAACACACTCGCATAGAAATTTTTCAATTTGGAGCAATATTTTATTTTTTATTAATTTCTGAAGATAAAAACTTTGAAAATTAATTCTAGTCAATCCGTAGCTATAAATTTGACGAAACTTTTTCTGTAGCCTTTTTATAATATTCTTAATCCAACGACACTAAAATCGCTGAATTTGGATTTGTATTTAATTTTTCCAATTTATTGAATTTAAATAATTCAAAAATTAATTCAGGAGTATTTGTTATCCAGATTACTCCTAAATTTAAGTATTATGATTACAAAAATATATTCTATCCAAAGGTATTTTTAGTTTTCTCTAATTTTGAAGTCACCCAGGATTCTAATTTTTGGGTTTAGTCCTAATTATCCTAGTAACGACTTGAGTCGTTACAGTAACAACCATAGTTGTTACTTTAGCTAAACCAAGTTAATTTAAGCTAAATAAAATTTTTATTTTTATTTCATTAGACTTAATGAATCATTTAAACCTAATCTTAGAAGTTTGAAATTCATTGAAGCTCATTTGAATATTTTGGTTATTTTGCTTATTTTTGGATCATGAATATTAGCAAAAATAATTTGATTCCCAAATTAAATTCTGATTGCATATTTGAATTCCTCATGCCCTAATTAGCTAATAGTGAAATTTTAAAAAATTTTGGAGCTCATCTAGTCATAAATTGAATTTATAACTATTATGTTTAATTATAATTAATTAAAAAAGATTAAATGTAATTAAATGAAATTAAACTAAAATTTAACTTAAATTTAAGCTGTGGGATTTGCGGTTGGGACCACGGCTCCGCTGCGGGGTCCTGACAGCGATGCAGCTTGCCTTGCCAATAGATGCCCCTCCACAAATCATGGCGTGGAATCGGACGATACTGATTAGTTGCGTCAGAATTCTCTAATACATGTAGGATCGTGTAGCTGATCCAACAGTCGTCATCACGCCCGCAGTTTCCTTAATCGGATGGATCATCAGATCGCCCAATCCCAACGGCTCTGCAATCAGACGGTGGACACAATTCTTAGCGTTGTAGACCTTCGTCCCCAG
Source organism: Gastrodia elata (assembly GCA_016760335.1). Classification (NCBI taxonomy): domain Eukaryota; kingdom Viridiplantae; phylum Streptophyta; class Magnoliopsida; order Asparagales; family Orchidaceae; genus Gastrodia; species Gastrodia elata. Next base: position 4,933,366 of record CM028672.1, on the reverse strand, counting down.
CTCGCTCTCCCGACAACCGAAGATCCTTCGTACCATTCACTGCCATCTTGTCCCCCACTCCTCTCTGCCATATTCCTTGGGCTGTTGGGATCCTTCCCGTTAGTGCCCGAGCCTCCTTGGCAAGTCGAGAGGGTTGAATCCCTCTAATTGGGGTAAGCTGAATAAGCCTCTCGACCTGAGCCTAAGGCCTGGCCCCCAGCCTAGCACCCCATGTGAGGCAGCCTCCCCTTAATCATCTAAGATTAAGTGGTGATCGTCACTAGGAAATCTCTCACTTAGCATTAGATTAAGAATAAGTATTCTTAATCCATTAATAAAAGAAGGATATACCTTAAGTAGAGCAATGAGATATTCACTAAATGAGTATACCAAAATATCAGAGTGTGGAAGAATAAATACCAAATATTACATCCATTCATCCATAATAAATAGAAAAATATTCAACTCAGAATAAATATGTTAAAAAAGAAAATACCAATTGAACATGTATTATTACAAAATATTTAAAAGTTTAATGAAAAAAACTAAGCACTCATCCTCACAAGCAGAAAAATAAAAAGAAAGATAATGATCTGCACTGGCATGCTCTTTCTCTTGAACAAGATCTTCAGAAGGCCTAACAACCTCAAATAGCTCAGAATCTGTCATTGTTGGTTTCACAATGACAGAACCCCAGCCAAAAGAAAAGAAAATTTGATTAGACAAAATATCTAAGTACATTTTAAGCTAAGTAATTTATATTAAATAATATTATAAATATCTTAAGCAATTTATGAATAATAAAGTAACAAAAGAAAGTGGTAAAAGTTATAATCATATAATTATAACTTAAGCAAAATATAAGGTAAGCACATATCTCAACTCAAAGTCACAGAAAATGTTAAGCAAAATATATATAAAAAACTACTAAGTATAAGAAAATCTTAAATAAATATGATCAATTCTATATATGCTGGTTTATAATATAAAATGAAAATAACGGAGCTGTTGAACATATATGAAACCAATAGCTGTTGAACATATAAATATTTAAACTTGCAGGAAAAGTACTACAAATAAATATAAGGGCTGCACAAAATACTCAAGAAAATCAAACTAAACATAATGAAAATATGTTGTCTCAAAAGGACATATGTCTACTTAGACTTGCCATAAAAAAAATGGTGGCTAATCTAGTCATTAAAATAATTTTTTGAAGCATCTAGGATCAAACACCATAGATCAACAGGTCCATAAAAATGTCACCATCTATGAGAAATATCCCAGATAAATATCACTTTACTGGATCAAACCCAAGAAAATATCACAAATATATACTCTAGGATCAAACACCTGGGCACAAAACTGCATCTGAAACTCAATATGAAATAATAGTGTAGAGGCAAACTAAGTAGAACAAATTCCATTAAAATTGTTAAGTGTTTTATTGATTCAACTTTTAATTCATTCATTTGATTATTCATGAATATGAATTTATGAACTTTTAAATCTAATATAGAACATTCATCAAATATTCTATGTTCCATCTAATGTGACACAAATATAAAGGTCCAAAACAAAGAAGCAAAGCATTCAAATGCAAGGTATAAATGGCACTATAAAAAACTCTGTGATATCACTTATTTTCTAATTTAATTCATTCTAACTAATCTAAAATTATATAAGCTTAGGATCTTTAATATTCAACTATCAATTATAAACTCATAATATCAGTCATATAAGGTCTAAAGCATTTAGAACTAATTAAGTTCTAATATATTTCAATCAATAACGCTTATATAAGTTTATTAATAAATCAAATGTCCTAATTGATGTATTTAAATAATTCCCAAGCCAATGTTGACTAATACAAATCAAGATTAGGAGAGTAAGAGTTAAACTCCAAATATTATAGTTTAACCTCTTAATCTAATAAGTTCCAAGACTAATGATATGAGAATTAATCCTAACTCTCATAAACTATAAATTTAGATTTTCTTATTAAGCAAAGTCAAGCTTAATAAGATGGATCTCTAAACTTAGACTAAAATTAAAATATAAAATAATCATAAATAAAGGATAAAATTCTAGAAAATTATAAAATCAAGGTTTCATTAATTGAGTAACTCATTTACTCAATGCATGAACTTTAACCTAAATTTATAAAACTAATTCCTAAGGAAAGAAGATCCTAAGGATTAAAGGAAAATCATAAGAATAGATTTAGGATAAAGAGAAGATTTAAGCATTAATGTTAATTTAATTATGAATTATTCTGATATTCTTACTTATGGAGGGCATAAGGTGAGTTAAATTCACCTTATGAAGCTTAATTTAAGACTTAAGAGATTTTAAGGTGAGTTTTTGGGTTTTTCTTAAAATGACATTTTAATGAGTCTAAATATCCTAAATTGATTCCAAATCAGATATAATACTGATTATAGAGGATAGATTACAATTTTAAGGCTTAAGGACACTTGAACTTAAATTTGGGCAAAATAATCATTTTGCCCCTACTTAAAAGTTTAAAATTAAACTTTATGAATTAGGGTTCAAATTGAAATTTATTAATGGCAAAAGGTTACTTATTATCTAATATGAAGATAGATAGTAAGTACTCTCAAATTGGATAATGATTAAGCCTAATGAGATCTAATTAAGATTTTAGCTTATTAAGGACAAACTAGTAATTTTACTAAGTGAAATCTAAATATTTAGTTGTATTATTATTATTTATTATCTAAGGATTTTATAGAGTTTAAAATTACTGAATTCTTATATCAAGTGGCCAAGTTATGACCAAAATAATTTTAGGGTTTAAATATGTAAAATTAGGGTTTTCTAAAAGAGGTCAAAAATCTAATTTTTTTATTTAAAGTCCAAATTCAGCAAATTCAGTGGCTATAGCTTCCTTATAACACAATGAGTACTTTAACTAGGAGTATAACCAATTTGAAGTCCATTTGGTTAAGTTATGACCTAATTTAGGGTTAAGAGTGATTAGTGAGTGATTAGTGAAATTAATCATAGAATCACAAAACCAATCACACTACTAAGTTTTAATATACTCTAGGAGCTATCTAAAACTTAAGCCATTCAATTTAGATTATTAATTTTGCTAATATTCTCTAATCAAGATTTAGGATGATTGTGGCTAATTAAGAAATCTAATCATCAAAACTTAAATATTTTTATAGTTTAGTGATCTACACATTCTTTTGATTAGAATGGTATATGGGAAGTCTTAATTTAGAGCTCAATTAATTAAGTTATGATCAATTGAAATTCTAGGGTTTAAGGGGTAATTAAGAGAGGTTCTTAAAGTGATTAGTCTAATTACACTTTTAACAGAGAAATTAACACTACCAAAACACTCCTTAGGATCTCCTTATTAAAATGAGATTCATATTGGCTATATTTGGATTAATATGTGCAAAGTTATGACTAATTGAAGTTTATGGATATTTAGGGCATTAATTAGGGGTCCTAAATGTCACTATGATAAATATTCCTCCAAATGGAAAGTTGACACTGTCAAAATGATTCTTGAATTTTGCTGATTAAAGTGGCATATAATATCAAGGCATTTGGACTATTGGATTGCAAGATATGATGGTTTAAAGATTTGCAATTAAATTTATTTAATTTATTTATTTCAATTAAATTAACTCATTCTGATTATTAAATAAATGGAATTTCTTTGATTTATTTGGCAGTGGAACCCACTAGATTCTTTGGTAGCAGAGGCGGGCCCATGCATAGAAATGTAGGTGGGCTGGGAAGATGGCCAGATGGCCCGTCCCACGACAGGCATTGAGGGACATCACGGGCTTGGCAGATGGCGTGGGCCTGCGAGGATCGAGAAATTTGGGCTGACCCAAACACACAGACAACTAGGCTTCCAAAAGAATGATTGCGGCCCAGCCCGGCATAAGGCGCTGCACCCAAATGGCACACAAACAAGCAGGTCAGCCCAGTTCAAGACAACTGGACTCGGGGAGGTCTTCTTCCCCGATACCAAAAGCAATGAGGAAAAAAATAGGGTTTTCATTATAGTCAAAATTTGAGCTTTATAGAGCTCAATTTCGTAAATTTAAATCACTAATATATAGTGACTTGGATAATAATGAGAAATAATACTCTCATATAAAAATTGAGATGCAAACTTAGAACTGAATTCAAGGAATTGATAAGGCGTGTACCTGCTCAGGCTTGTGAATGGGCTGGAAAGATGGAGGTTAGGATGCTAGAACAAGATCTGAATGCCAAAAAAAACATCGATACGAGCAAGGGATAGAAATTTAATGGGAGATTAGAAGGCTTCGAAGTGGTGGAGGACACGCGAGTGGATGCCGCGGCCGCGAGTCCATGAGGAGTGCCGCGTGCCCTAATTTGGGAGGGATGGAATCGGGGCCATCCGATCGGATGACCCAATCGAATGGCGCATAAAAACACCATTCAAAAGAAGAGGTAACGGGACCAGCCCGCTAACACGCTGAACATGGCCCAAAATGGATAAGAAAAAGGCAGCCTGCAGGAAACATTATTAAATTGATCAATTCAATTAAATTGAATTCAATTTAATTTAAATTGAATCAAATTATCCAATTATATTTTAACTATTTAATGGACACAATAAAATTCTAATAATTCACCCATAACTAATTGAAAGGTGAGGAACGCAATGGCATGGTCCAATTTCAATTCTGACCAGTATATAATTTTTTCTATTTTTTGGAGTATTTAAATTATAATAAAATATTCGTCAAAAATCTTACGACTTCCAAATACTTCCAAAATATCACTCCTAGCTAATTTGGGGGTGATTAGTACAATGGCAAAGTCAGATTTTTGAACTGAGATCAATTAAAATAGGTCAAATTTCACGGTTACTGAAATTCTCAAAATAAAGATTTGATAATTTTGCCTCTAGATTTGGACTAAGTCTTTGAGGTGAAGTCCTAATTACTTAATTAGAGTACTAAAATCAAAATTAGGACTTGATTTAGTGTGGCGACCGCTCCTTCTAATCACAAGGCTTAAGGAGGGGTCGTCACTAAGCACATCTCATACTTAACATTAGGTTGGAATTTAAGACTCCAATCCAATCTTAAGAAAAAGAGATGCTTTTCTAAATAAGGTAAAGATTAATAATCACTTAATGAGTATCAGAGTGCGAAAGAAAAGTAACAACTAAAGTAACATCCATACTATAAAATAAAGACATCCAGCTCAGAATATATACAATGCAGGAAAGTAAAGCACAACTTAGTCCTGTATTATTACAAACATTTAAAGTTTAAAGAACTGTAATATAAGATGCTCTCATCCTCACAAAGTAAAAGTAAAGTAAGCTAGTAAGTAGATTAAGGTCTCTCAGTAGTCTGGACCTCTTCCTAGATCTGCTCCTCTACAGGCTCAATCTCTTTAAAAAGCTCAGAATCTACCATTATCAATTTCATAATGGTAGAGCCCCAGCCAACAAAAAAAAAATCTTGTTAGACAAATGTCTAAGTACATTTTAAGGTAATGAATTTTAATGTATTTTTAATGATATCACAATTGAAATTTAAACAATATAGTGGTAAAGCACAAAGAAAGGAAGAATAAATATTAAGGTAGAAATATACCTCAACTCCGGCTACAAAATAATATAAGTAAAGTACAAGGTAAATCTACTAAGTACAAATAAAGATCCTAAAGAATATGATCAAATTAACATGCTAGTTATAGAATAAGTAAAAGTACTGTACTGAAAATATAAAGACTAGCATCCTAACATGCTCTCAAGTAAATAAAATGGCTGACATACAGAAAGTTCTAAAATGTAAAGGAACTGCAGAAAATGAAAAATATGAAAGAAAGAAAAGCATGCTGAAATGGTAAAGTAAAGCAAGTCCGAAGTATAAAGAAATATATAAAGTAACTGTAAAAAGTCTGAAAAGTAAATGTAAGTAATATTGATTAAATTACTGTACTTGTGAGATACTCTTACTTAGTCTACCAAAAAGTAAAGTCCATCTGGTAATCTAGGAGAAACATCCCAGATTAAAGTAAAGTTCATCAAAAGAGGCATCTAGGAGAAACATCCCAGATCCTAAAGTAAAATCCACAAAGTATCTAAAGGGCATATAGGAGAAACATCCCAATGCCAAAGTAAAGTACCATAGGGGAAATTTCCTAGGCAAAAGCAGTCCTAAAGTAAAGTCATACTAAGTGACAAGCTAAGTAAAATATAAACCACAAGTATTATGTTATTTATTAAAGTTTATTTTAAAATTATGCATAGGATATGTAAATGAAATTCAAAGTATATCATAAAGTATGTATCAAGTATTTAAGTATGTCCAAAGGTGTAAAAAGGCTCAAATGACAAGAAAAGCATGGTAATTTCAAATCAAAGAAATAATTTAGCACTACACAAACTTTGTGATATCACATGTTTTCTAATTTAACCGTTCTAACTACTCTAAGTTACATAAGATTCAGAATCATAAATTCCTACACTGTCTGTAACTTAGAATCACGAATCTACATATTGAACATAATTAGGATTAGCTACGTCCTAATTATAAATGAATCAAATGTCACCTATAAAGTTAAATAAGTAAATCAATAATCATAACTTGTTATTTTATATAAACCAATTCAAATCTTGATTAGCCAAATCAAGATTTAAAGGATTAAGAATCAAATTCCAAAGAATGAAGTTTAATTCTTAATCACAAGGCTATCATAAATGACTAAGGTTTAATCCCATCTCATAGATTAAATGTTAAGGCAAATCCTATTGAATTAAGTCAAATTTAATAGGATAGATTTCTAAACCTAATTTTAATGTTAAGAGATCAAATAATCATTTAATAAACTATGAAAAATCTAATAAACTAGCAAGATCAAGGTTTCACCTTAATGAGTAACCTATTTTACCCATTAGATAAATTCTAACATAATATCTAATCTTAGTCTTAGGAATTAATGCTCTTAAGTACTAAGAGTATCACTCAGACACACATCCTAACTAAAGTTATAAGACCTAAAGGATGATCTAAGAAGTTCAAAGGAATTGAAATTTCTCTCATAATTTACTTAGGTTTTATTTAAGACTTTAACTTTGGATTTTCTTCAATTTTCTAATTTAAGACTTAGAATTATCTAAATCAAGGTCTAAATCACTTTAATTACTATTTGTTATAATTTAGAGATAAAATTAGGACTTAGAAATATTAAACCCTAAATTTAGGCAAAATGACCATTTTGCCCCTCCTTAAGGGTCTAAATCTCACCTTTATGAATTAGCACTTAATTCTAGATTTTAATAATGTGGAATGATTACTTACTACCTATTATGAGTTTAGACAGTAAATTCATTAAATTTAGTTAAGTATTAAGCCTTATAAGGTCAATTTAAGGAATTTGACCTATAAGGGTATATTGGTAAATTTACCCTAATGACATATAATTTTTCTATTAGTTTACTGTAGGTTATGCCCTAAAGTTTCCATAGAACTTAAATTTGTTAAATTCTGATAAGTATTGGCCAAGTTATGGCTAATACAAGCCTAAGGGGTAGAATGGTAATTATGGTTTTCTTAATTAAAGGTTAAAAATCCTATCTTTGTCATTTGATGTACAAATTGAACAAAATTAGTGGCTATGGTTCACAAATGATCCACTGATTATAATGATTAGTGGTAGGCTCAATTTGGACTATAATTGGCTAAGTTATGGCCTAATTAGGGTTTAGGGTGATTAGTAAGTGATTAGTAAAATTAATCATTCAATCACTAATTCAACCTTACAATTAAGTTCTAATAAGCTCTATGAGTTCTCTGAAATTTAAATTGTCTAATTTGGATCATTAAATTTGCTAATATTCACTAATCAAGTTTTAGGGTAATTAGGGGTAGTTACCAAATCTAACAGTTGGATCTAAGATATTTTTACATATTTCTGTTAATTAGGTTCTTTTGATCTAAATTAATATTTGGATTACCTAATTTAGAGGTCAATTGACCAAGTTATGGCCAATTGAAGTTCTAGGGTTATTTGACCTAATTAGGGTTATGTCCTAAAAGTGACTAGGCTCAAACTAATCCAAATAGCAAATGTGAATACTATTAAATTAATCCTTAGGATTTTCTAATACTTTGAGACCCATATTGGGTATGTTTGTAGTAATGAGTGCAAAGTTAGGGTTTAATGAAAATTTGCACCATTTATGTCACATCAAATGGATCCTAAATTTCACTATGTGAAATATTCATCAAAATGGAAAATTAATGCTTCTATAATATTCTTGTATTTTTGCTGATCAAAATGGTATATTTATTTGCTAAATTTGAATGTATATTTTATGAATTAGGAGTGTTTAAATTTTGGTATATTAATAAATACAAATGCGTTAATATCATAGATCATTATCTGCATAACTACATATACTACTCATTATCTTCATTTAATAATCATTTAAAATTTCTGTTATGCTTTCGTTTAGCCATTTAATATATGTATATATATATATATAGTATATGTTATAAGTTTATTTAATATATTGATTATAAGTGTATATTTATGTTAATTAAAACTATGCGGGTGGGTCCCACGCGAGGCGCTAGCTGGGACGAGGTATCGAGGATCGAAGGCTTGGCTCCTTTGTTTCACCGAGATCCTTCGCATGGGGAGAATTAGGGTTTTCACCTAACTCTACGCGTTGAGCTTCTTAATGCTCAAAACTTATGCCAAACTAATGATATTAAGAAGAACTTTCATCGCAACTAAAAATTTCTAGCGTAATGTATGAAATCAAATGGATAATTTGATGCCCTAAATTGCTAGGGCACGATCCAATTCTACCAGAGGAACTGGATGCTGAGATTAGGAGAATTGAGTTTATTCCATACCCAAAGCTTCGATCGAAAATAGAATGAATTGGATAGAAGTCGAATAACATATATTGAAAACAATTGAGCAATCAAATAAATCGAAAGAACAGAGAAATGCATAGACAAAAATTTGGCCAAAAGGTTTGGATTCAATTGCTATACAAATCACTGAACCTTTAATATACAGCCAGGTACAATTGAATACGGATTATGATTCCTATAATCGAAGAAAATTGATATAAGAGATTTTAGATAAGTGAGATATATGTAGATTGCAATTGAAATGGAAATTCATCTAATAGAGGTAATTAAAGTCATCTTAAATCATCAATACCTTAGCACAGGAAATTCTTGAATGAAACTCTGAAGCAAATGTGAATTCATACCGCAAAGAGGGAGTATAAGGAGAGTACTGAAGTGAAGTACCTGATGGACAGGTCACGGAGCTTGAGATTTCGATCGAGCAACCTTCCATCTTCTCGAGGATTCAATGCCAGAACTCGAGCATATAGGCTTGAGAAGGGATTTAATCAAACGTAGTGCGGCGGAAATCGCCATCTAGATTGACTGGCTGGCTGCGATTGCCGCGCGTCTATGCAGGAGACACGCGCAGCTCTCCCGCAGGTTTTGCGGGAGAGACAATGGCAGGACTGTTCGATCTTCAATCGAACGGTAATGCTGTTGCCGTTAAAATGAATAATAATTATTTAATATTTTAATGTTTTAAACCTATTTTCTTGATTAAAATAAACTAATTAAACAAGTTACAAAAATTTCTAATAAATCACCCCTAGCAAATTGAGGGGTGAGTATCACAACGGCACGATCGGATTTTTGATTTGACGAGTATTTAATTATTTGATTTTTCAGGTATTTAAATAATATTAAAATATTCGATGAAAATCCAACGACTTCCAAATGCATTCAAAACTTCACCCTTAGCTAATTTGGGGGGTGGTGAACACAATGGCAAAGTCAAATTTTCAATCTGAGGTCTAAATAAAAAGTCAATTTCTAGGGTTTTGGGATTTTCTAGAAATCTAGATTTGATTTGATTGATTCCTGATTTGACCTAGATCTGAGAGATGAGTTCTAAATGACCTAGTTAATGTACCAGAATCATAATTAAGACTTAGATTAGCCTCAATTAACCTAAGTAACAACCTGGGTTGTTATAAACTCCCCCACTTAAAAATGATGTTGTCCTCGACATCACTCAAGTGAGAAAATGAAACATAACAAAATATTTAGATTGAAATTACTAAAGTTGGATAAGTATAATTGCAAGGGTTTAAATGAATGTAGAATAGTCTGGTAAAGGTGGAAGAAATATCAAGGCTCATAATCAGATCTTAGAACTCAGATCAAATAATCAATTTTGATCGTTGTTCAGTATTTTTCAAAGGTATTATATCAAGCGATAGTTTTGGTTGAATTCTTACTAGACACAAGAAGATATAGATCGTGAAAGTATTAAGTTACTCTCATTTTGAAATTAAAAGATAGAAGAGATTTGTAGGCACTTAAAGTCCTACAATTAATGAATTGTAATTATGGCAAATCATCAGTAATTATGACCTGGTAGAATGAATTGCTTTTAGAAATTGAAGATTCGATTGATGATCACTTCTTTTATTTATCATGATTTTTAAGAATTAAAATAAGATCAAACTATCCAAAAGAATTAAGACTTAAGGTTAAATAAAGGATCAAGGATTCAAAATTTAAAATCCCTCAAAAATTTAAGGTTCAAGGTTGGACATTCAAAATTCTACCTTTAAGGCTAAGAATTTTTAATAAAGGTACTAAGATTAAGGAATTTAACCAAACTAAGTGATAACCAACACTTAATAAGGATAGCAATAAAAGAAAGAGAAGCTAATATTCATCAAATCTGAATACAACTTCAAAGATTTGAAGGTTAAATTTAAATTCATAATTTATGATTTATCATTATAGAATTAGACTATTACTTAGCATGTGATATTACATACTAAGTATATTATATTATAAGGATCAAAGATCTTAAAGGTTTTACACTTAAGGGATATTCTCCACTTTAGATAAATTAGACTAAGTCATTATAAGACTTAATCAAAGATTAAAGGGTAACATAAATTCTAATTTAAAGAATTGGAATCCAAGGACCTGGCATTAAAGAATTAGCATTCTTTGATTGTTTATTATATTAGAATTTTAGGGTTTGGACAAAAATCCATTATTAAATCTAAATCTAATAATGAATCTAGATAATTTGGCTTATAGTTTTTTTAACTAGGACAAGTTGAGGATTATATGAATTAGTCCATACTAGGTTTGGACTAATGAAGAGATATTCATTTCTTATTAAAAGGTTTTGATTAAGCAAAAAGGGTTAATATCCAATTAGGATACATATTCTTTAAAGTTTTAAGGGAGGACTTAGGTTGTTTTAGTCACACATGATGACTTAACACCCAAGATTTAGAGAAATTGTTATTAATACAAGTCATAATCTTTATCTTGATAATGGCAAGTGTGGCGGCCCAGCCCCGCCGTGGTCCTATTAACCCTTAAGTTAACATGATTACGGTGGAGGGGTCACCAAATGACAAGGTCCCCACTTAAGATTGGATTAGTCACACATCCTAATCCAATTTAAATAAGGACTTTGCCATTCAATCCAGAACTACTATCACTAAATGATCATACATGAACTCAGAGTGCGGAAGCATAAATCATAACATCCATCCAATACAGTATAAATACAACAATACAGAATAAGTAAGTACTGAAAAAGAAATATAAACCTGTATTATTACAACATTTAATGAGTTTAAAAGAACTGAAAGAAAACTCTCAATCTCACTGAAAACATAAAACTAGGCTACGGGTCTTCAGGAACGGGCTCCTCCTCCAATGGCAAATTCTCCACTGGATCTGCTAAACCAACAAACTCAGAACCTACCATTATCAGTTTCATAATGGTAGGGCCCCATCCAACAAAAGAAAAACTGGTTAGACAATAAGTCTAAGTACATTTTAGGGCAGCAATTTTATTAAATTAAGAAGATATCACCATATAAACAGAACTAAGCATAATAGGTGCAGGAAAGCGTATCAAAAGAACAGTAATAAGTTATAAACCATAGTTTATAACTAAACAAGAAGGAAGTAAAACATACCTCCTCCAAGCAACTGCAACACAAACCGGTAAGTAAAAGAAGTGTAAAACTGTAAATACAACCTAAATATGCATATGATCAAACTGATTAGGCCAAGTGACATATAATACTGAGTACACTAACATCCTAAGCAAGCATAAGAAAACAGTAAGTAAAACTAGCACCCTATATAAAAACACGTGCAGGAAAGCTGTAAGTAAAAACAGTGCTGAAATGCAGAATATACTAGTAAAACAGTAACTGTAAACTGAAACTATAGAACTGTACAAGTCATCTGAACTGAATACGAACTCAACAATTCTTAGCTTGATGGGCTAAGAAACTCTGAATTGAACATCACTGAAACTCTTAGCCTGATGAGCTAAGACAGAACTGAATGTAAGTGTACTTGAATTAGTATATCCATATCAGAATCCTGACTCTGTAGTCAGTAGGGCAAGAGTCTATCCATCCTATCACTCGGACTAGGCATGGCCAATAGACTGTCGGACATTAAACCCTCGAAAGGTTGTCGACCCCGAACGGGTTGATCGAAGAGGTATACTAATCAAGCTACACCTTACAAACCACTTGTGAAACAAACATAATGCTGTTTATAAATAATGTTCCAAATTAACATAAGATATTTATCAAAATATCTTATGTTCATAATACATGTTCAAGGTATAAGGCTCAAAATCAAGGAATGCGAAGCATCAAAAATCCAAAGTGCAAGAAACTCTATCTAAAACACAGGTGATATCCTTTGTTATCTACTTTATTCGTTCTATCTACTCTAAGTTACATAAGTTTCAGAATTATTCAATTCTTACACATTCTGTAACTTAGAATCACGGATCCTACTTGTTGAAGATAATTAGGACTGGCCAAGTCCTAATTATAACTTAATCAAAAGACGACTATTTGGTTAAAATGAATAAATCAGCGACCTAATTTTGTAATTTAATTCATCCCAACCACATCTTGAATAGTCAAATCAAGATGAATAGATTAAGAATTAGACTCGAGATGATGGGGTCTAATCACTTAATCTAAAGGTATAATCTAAGGGTCTAAGGTTTAGAACCCAAATCTCACAGATTAGGTTAAGGCAAATCCTAATGATAAATCAAATTTCATTAGGATAGATCTCTATTCTTAGTTCTAAAGTTTAAAGATTAAATAATTATTTAATAAACTAAGAGAAATCTAGAAACTAGAAAACTCAAGGTTTCATCTAATTGAGTAACCCAATTTACTCGATAGATGAATTCTAACTTAAGATCTATTCCTAATCTTAGGAAATAAGGCTCTTAATTACTAAGAGTATCTCTCAAGACACACATCCTAACTAATGTTATAAGACCTAAGGATGGGTCTAAGAATGATTAAAGAATGAGAACACTCAATTAGGAAATTTTCTTTAAAGAACAAATTCTGGGATTTTAATTAAAACCTAATTTAGACTTAAGTTTGAATAATTTCAGTTCTAAATCATTCTATTTACTGATTTTAGTGATTTGAAATTGAATTTAGGGCTTTAAAAGGCTAAACCCTAAATTTGGGCAAAATGACCATTTTGCCCTTATTTAAGGGTTCAAAAGATCAAATTTTGATCTAGGGCTTAATTTCTGAAATTTTCTTTTGGAAAGTGTTTCTTACTGTCTAATATAAGATTAAATAGCAACTAAGTTAATTTTGGGTGATTATTAAGCCATATGAGATCAAATTAGTGAATTTGACTCATAAGGGCAATTTAGTAATTTAATTAAGTGAAAGCTAAATTTTCTTTCAGTTTAGTGTTTTTTACTGTCTAAGCTTTCCATAGAATCTAAATTTGCTAAATTCTGATGAGTATTGGCCAAGTTATGGCCAATACAAGATCTAGGGTTTAAGGGTTAATTAAGGGATCCTTAATTATAGGTCAAAATCCTAACTTTACCAATTAGTATCCAAATCAAGCAAAATCAATGACAAATAGCTCACTGATTTTTAATGATATGTGATAGGCTCAATTTGGACCTAATTTGACTAAGTTAAGATCTAATTAGGGTTTAGGGTGATTAGTGAGTGATTAACAAAATTAAGCACTCAAATACTAATCCAACCTTATGGATTGATTTTAAATGGATCTGGGAGTCCTCTGAAAATTTAAAATTCTCAAATTGGGTTACTAGATTTGCTAGAATTCACTAATCAAGATTTAGAGCAATTAAGGGTGATTAGCAAATCTAACCGTTAGATCTAAAATATTTTTACATATTATTGAAAATTAAGTTCTTTTAATCTAAATGGACCTATGGATCATCAATTTTGGAGCTCAATTAATCAAGTTATGGTCAATTGAAGTTCTAGGGTTAATTAATCTAATTAGGGTTTGGTCCTAAATGTGATTAGGTTCAAACTAATCCAAACAGCAAAATAAATACTATCAAGTTAATCCTTAGGGTTTTTTGATCACTTTAAGACCCATATTAGGTATATTTGGATCATTAGGTACAAAGTTATGGTTAATTGAATATTTGAGACATAAATTTGAACTTAATTAAACCCTAAATGATCACTTTATTAAATATTGATCCTACAGAAAATTAAATGACAGCAATAAATTCCTTATATTTTTCTGATTAATTTGGTATATTTATTTATATAATTTGGATAAATATTTTAGGAGTTATTTAGGTTTAAAGTTTGGTATTTAATTAATTAATTATTACTGTTTAATTAAATTAATTAAATCTGTTATCATATATATATATATATATAATTCGATTATATTTAACCGATTATTTATATATATTTAATTTTATTATTTACTTTTCTGCAGGACACGTGGCGGCTGCTCATTGGCTGAGCAGAGAATGGCGGGCCCCACGGGTCAGACTGCTGACGCGCAGGCCACGCGTCGCGCCAGGGTTGGCTGGCGCGCTGCGCGTGGGTCCCGCCGTGGCAGATGAAGCGCCGTAGCTCGGGCCACGGGCCGAGCCCGGGCCGACCCGACCGGCCCGAAGACCCTTCGTCCCCGCGACAGACCGAGAACGGCAACTTAGGGCATCAAAAACGGCGGCGCAAACGTCGTCACCGGAGGGCGAGCCGTATACCGATCGAAAGGTCTCGAAAAGACCTTTCGATGGTACCTTCAACATCGATGGAGAAGGACTACGGCTCCCACAAAACCTAACCCTAGATCCTCTATGCTCGGCGAATAACGGTTTCCACTGTTTCATTTTTGCCAAATCCGGGTTAACCAGACCTGATCGACTCGATCGAGTCCGCTCAAAATTCAATCGAGACTATGAAATAGACATGCGAACAAGAAAATTAACGTTTGGAAGCTTAGATTTAGGGATAGAGGTACCTCAATTTGGATGGCTCAGACTACGGCAAAAACTTCGATCGAGAGTTTCGTCGGCAGGCACGGGTCTTCGATAGCGCCGACTCGCGAGGAGGAGATCAGAGACTTAAAATAAGCTCCTAATCGACGCTAGAGCGGCGACGGGGGCGTGGAGGAGCTCTGGCGTGCCGCGCGTCAGCGCTCGCGACACGCGGTCGCTACGCGAAGACGATGGCCTTCGTCCGTTCGATCTTTCGATCGAACGGATCACATCGCCCGTCTGATCAAACGACGGAGGAAAAATTAGGGCGACGGCGTTAACTGTTAATTGGACGGCGCCGTTTAAATACTTAAATTAATTAATAATATTTAATTAAATTTCTCAGTTTTAATTAATTAAATTTAGCCTATTAAATGAATCCCAAAAATTTCCAATAAATCACCCTTAGCTAATTGAAGGGTGAGGAACGCAATGGCGCACTTGGATTTTCGTTTTGACGAGTATTTAATTATTTGATTATTTAGGGTATTTAAATAATATTAAAAATATTTGACGAAAAATCAATGACTTCCAAATGCCTCCAAAATTTCACCCCTAGCTAATTTGGGTGTTCTGAATGCAATGGCGAAGTCAGATTTTCAATCTGAGGTCTAGATAAAAAGTCAAATTTCCAGGTTTTGGGATTTTCCAGAATTCCTGTTTTGACTTTGTTGACTTCTTGGTTTGACCTAGGTTTCAGAGATTTGCTTCAAATCACTTAATTAGTGACTTAGAACCTTAATTAAGACTTAAATTAGTCTTAATTGAGCAAAGTAACAACCTGGGTTATTACAGCAAGGGATTTACTTATCCATATGGATACGTGTTAGGAGATTTAATAAGAACTAAGGTTACATTCATAGATCACATTCCATGACTTATGTTAGAGTTTCTAGATCTGGTTGTTAAGATTCAAGTCACAGTATGTGGCTTAGGAATCTAATGCTTATATTTAATTCATCTTTGAATGAGAATTCAATTCAAAGGAAGAATCAATAAATGCTCAAGGCATATCACGACTTAGGCACACATTCAAAGATTGAACTCAAACTAATTGAGAAGTAAAATTTTCTTATTAAAAAGGGATTGGATTTTCTACAATTAGATTGTGTATTTAAGTGACATTCATCACTTGATAATAGTAAGGAGATATAATTTCTATCCAATTCAAATAGACAGGAAAATTACACAATTAATTCATTAAGTTACTATAAGTAACTTAACTAAGAAGAGGTTTTCAAAAGATTAACTATAATTTTTAAATCCAAAAATTAGAATTCAAAGAGTTTTGCAATTTAAAGGAAGGTCTAATTCTTAAGAGAACATAGGTTCTTTGACTTAGAATGAGTTCTATGTTTACATCTAAATAGAATATCCTTATAAAGTTAGGACTTAAGAATGAGCAATGTTCATTATAGCTAACTTATGAGTGTACTCATATAGGTTAGAACAGTATAACCATTATGTAATCTTTCCTTAAGGAATATAGGGTGAACTTAATTATACAACTAATTCACTCTAAAGCTTCTATTATTAACCAAGTGATCATACTTGGTTAAGGAATGATACTTAGGTAAAGAGGGTGATTATTCAACTTGGGTATTTAATATTACAAGAGAGGGAATTCTACAGCATACAGTCACATAAGATGACTTGATACTTTAATAAATCAAACAATCGATTGCTTATTATTTATGACAAGATATAATCATTGGTTATTACTAAGAGTTTTATTGTTAACTATACAAGGTTCTATAGTTATAATTTCTCATTCCAAAGAAAATGAGAAATACTCATTCTTTAAGAAAATGATATACTTGGAATTTAAGGAATAATATAGGCAGATAATTTTCAAGTTATAATTATAACTTATTCAACCATAGATTTAAGGATTTGAGTCAATCCAACCTAAGGAATGAGAAGTTACTCACCTAACTGGGTACGTCATTTCTTAGAAAAGAATTATTTCTAGAAGTTACAAAGGTATGAAATTGATTATATTAAGGAATCAGGTATTTATTTAATTACTAGATCAAGCTTATTAATAGCATATTCAGTGTATCCCAAGTTAGGGATTTATCCTACCAAAATAGGGTAGAATTATCTACACTATTTAAGTTAAGTCAAATTGACCTAACATCAAATCTTGTAAATGGTTATGGATCAAAGACTAAACTATAGGAACTAGTTTTATTTTAGTCTAAAGAGTGAAATAATTCTCAAAACATAAAACTTATATTTGAATCACATGGTTCTAAATTTAAAGGTTACGTATAATTTACAATTTAAGACTATTTATAGAATCATGAATATTGTTGTATTTTGAGATTCTATAAGTTCTTCTGAGAATGCTAAGCCTGGTGTTTAAAGTCAAACTCTAACCAAATCCATATGAAATTTGTTATCTTCAATTTATTAAAAGAAGAGTCTGTGTTCTAATTGGGATCCCTACAGTTTGTGCAGAATTTATCAATGAATTAGTAATAAAATTTTGGTAGAATAATAAAGCATGAAGTTATAGATATTGATAACAATAGTTTTAGCTGCATTCAGCCACAAATGGTCTTTCAATTGTTCTATTTACTTTAATTTCTTCTAAGATGGATTCTATGCACTTTTATTTATATTTTAGTCAAATGAAAAATATATTATTCTAAAGATGAGATGGTACACTAAAGAGTTTGTCAACAACACAATCTTAAATTTCTACCTCTTTGATTTATTGACATTAGAATTCCTAATATTAACTCAACTCTTATGAAGGCCAAAGTTTAATCATTTAATTTATCCAATCCTAAGGATCTTCTAAATATTCTTTTTAGAAGAATAAAAGAGTATTTTATTCAATTATTTCAGTCATATAATCTTATGAAATAGCTTTATGTTTATTTGTTATTAGAGTTCCTAATATATGAGTTTGAGTATCTTTGTGTTCATACTCTAAGTGTTTTATTCCTGCTATTCTGACTATTGGATGATAAAAATATGGATGTTTATTCTAGTATTCATTTAGTGATTGTAAGGCAGAAGAACTATCCATTATGTAGATAGGAATACAAATTCTAATCTGATACCTTATGGAGTTCTCTGAAACCAACAGTGGCGGCCGCTCCTTCTAATCACAAGGCTTAAGGAGGGGTCATCACTAAGCACATCTCATACTTAATATTAGGTTGGAATTTAAGACTCCAATCCAATCTTAAGAAAAAGAGATGCTTTTCTAAACAAGGTAAAGATTAATAATCACTTAATGAGTATTAGAGTGCGGAAGAAAAGTAACAATTAAAGGAAACATCCATACTATAAAATAAAGACATCCAGCTCAGAATATATATAATACAGGAAAGTAAAGCACAACTTAGTCCTGTATTATTACAAACATTTAAAGTTTAAGGAACTATAATATAAGATGCTCTCATCCTCACAAAGTAAAAGTAAAGTAAGCTAGTAAGTAGACTAAGGTCCCTCAATAGTCTGGACCTCTTCCTGGATCTGCTCCTCTGTAGGCTCAATCTCCTCAAAAAGCTCAGAATTTACCATTATTAGTTTCATAATGGTAGAGCCCCAGCCAACAAAAGAAAAATCTTGTTAGACAAAATGTCTAAGTACATTTTAAGGTAATAAATTTTAATGTATTTTTAATGATATCACAATTGAAATTTAAATAATATAGTGGTAAAGCACAAAAAAGGAAGAACCAATATTGAGGTAGAAACATACCTCAACTGAGGCTGTACAACAATATAAGTAAAGTATAAGGTAAATCTACTAAGTACAAATAAAGGTCCTAAAGAATATGATCAAATTAATATGCCAGTTATAGAATAAGTAAAAGTATTGTATTGAAAATATAAAGACTAGCATCCTAACATGCTCTCAAGTAAATAAAACGGCTGACATACAGAAAGTTCTGAAATGTAAAGGAACTGCAGAAAATGAAAAATATGAAAGAAAGAAAAGCGTGATAAAATGGTAAAGTAAAGTAAGTCTGAAGTGTAAGGAAATATGTAAAGTAACTGTAAAGAGTCTGAAAAGTAAATGTAAGTAATGCTGATTAAATTACTGTACTTGTGAGATACTCTTACTTAGTCTGCCAAAAAGTAAAGTCCATCTGGTAATCTAGGAGAAACATCCCAGATTAAAGTAAAGTTCATCAAAAGAGGCATCTAGGAGAAACATCCCAGATCCTAAAGTAAAATCCACAAAGTATCTAAAGGGCATATAGGAGAAATATTCCAATGCCAAAGTAAAGTACCATAGGAGAAATTTCCTAGGCAAAGGCAGTCCTAAAGTAAAGTTATACTAAGTAGCAAGCTAAGTAAAATATAAACCACAAGTATTATGTTATTTATTAAAGTTTATTTTAAAATTATGCATATGATATGTGAATGAAATTCAAAGTATATCATAAAGTATGTATCAAGTATTTAAGTATGTCCAAAGGTGTAAAAAGGCTAAAATGATAAGAAAAGCATGGCAATTTCAAATCAAAGAAATAATTTAGCACTACACAAACTTTGTGATATCACCTATTTTCTAATTTAACTATTCTAACTCCTCTAAGTTACATAAGATTCAAAATCATAAATTCCTACACTGTCTGTAACTTAGAATCACGAATCTACATGTTGAACATAATTAGGATTAGCTACGTCCTAATTATAAATAAATCAAATGTCGCTTATAAAGTTAAATAAGTAAATAAATCGTCCTAACTTGTTATTTTATATAAACACATTCAAATCTTGATTAGCCAAATCAAGATTTAAAGGATTAAGAATCAAATTCTAAAGAATGAGGTTTAATTCTTAATCACAAGGTTATTCCTAAATGACTAAGGTTTAATCCCATCTCACAGATTAAATGTTAAGGCAAATCCTATTGAATTAAGTCAAATTCATTAGGATAGATTTCTAAGCCTAATTCTAATGTTAAAAGATCAAATAATCATTTAATAAATTATGAAAAATCTAATAAACTAGTAAGATCAAGGTTTCACCTTAATGAGTAACCTATTTTACCCATTAGATAAATTCTAACCTAATATCTAATCTTAGTCTTAGGAATTAAGGCTCTTAAGTACTAAGAGTATCACTCAGACATACATCCTAACTAAAGTTATAAGACCTAAAGGATGATCTAAGAAGTTCAAAAGAATTGAAATTTCTCTCATAATTTACTTAGGTTTTATTTAAGACTTAACTTAGGATTTTCTTCAATTTTCTAATTTAAAACTTAGAATTATCTAAATCAAGGTCTAAATTACTTTAATTACTATTTGTTATAATTTAGAGATAAAATTAGGACTTAGAAATATTAAACCCTATATTTATGCAAAATGACCATTTTGCCCCTCCTTAAGGGTCTAAATCTCACATTTATGAATTAGCACTTAATTCTAAATTTTAATGATGTGGAATGATTACTTACTAGCTATTATGAGTTTAGATAGTAAATTCATTAAATTTAGTTAAGTATTAAGTCTTATAAGGTCAATTTAAGGAATTTGACCTATAAGGGTATATTGGTAAATTTACCCTAATGACATATCATTTTTCTATTAGTTTACTATAGGTTATGCCCTAAAGTTTCCATAGAACCTAAATTTGTTAAATTCTGATAAGTATTGGCCAAGTTATGGCCAATACATGCCTAAGGGGTAGAATGGTAATTATGGTTTTCTTAATTAAATGTTAAAAATCCTATCTTTATCATTTGATGTCCAAATTGAACAAAATCAGTGGCTATGATTCACAAATAATCCACTGATTATAATGATTAGTGGTAGGCTCAATTTGGACTCTAATTGGCTAAATTATGGCCTAATTAGGGTTTAGGGTGATTAGTGAGTAATTACTGAAATTAATCATTCAATCACTAATCCAACCTTACAATTAAGTTTTAATAAACTCTATGAGTTCTTTGAAATTTAAATTGTCCAATTTGGATCATTAGATTTGCTAATATTCACTAATCAAGTTTTAGGGTAATTATGGGTAATTACCAAATCTAACAGTTGGATCTAAGATATTTTTACAGATTTCTATTAATTAGGTTCTTCTGATCTAAATTAATATTTAGATTATCTAATTTAGAGGTCAATTGACCAAGTTATGGTCAATTGAAGTTCTAGGGTTATTTGACCTAATTAGGGTTAGGTCCTAAAAGTGATTAGGCTCAAACTAATCCAAACAGCAAATGTGAGTACTACTAAATTAATCTTTAGGATTTTCTGATCACTTTGAGACCCATATTGGGTATGTTTGTACTAATGAGTGCAAAGTTAAGGTTTAATGAAAATTTGTACTATTTATGTCACATCAAATGGATCCTAAATTTCACTATGTGAAATATTCATCAAAATGGAAAATTAATAGTTCTATAATATTCTACTATTTTTGTTGATTAAAATGGTATATTTATTTGCTAAATTTGAATGTATATTTTATGAATTACGAGTGTTTAAATTTTGGTATATTAATAAATACAAATGTGTTAATATCATAGATCATTATCTGTATAACTACATATACTACTCATTATCTTCATTTAATAATCATTTAAAATTTTTGTTATGCTTTCATTTAGCCATTTAATATATGTATATATATATATATATAGTATATGTTATAAGTTTATTTAATATATTGATTATAAGTGTATATTTATGTTAATTAAAACTATGCGGGTGGGTCCCACGCGAGGCGCCAGCTGGGACGAGGCATCGAGGATCGAAGGCTTGGCTCCTTCGTTTCGCCGAGCTCCTTCGCATGGGGAGAATTAGGGTTTCACCTAACTCTACACGTCGAGCTTCTTAATGCTCAAAACTTATGCCAAACTAATGATATTAAGCGATGACACTTTGCTGACTCAGAATGGGTGACTTCTGGTGCAAAATGGATTAATCTACTGAACCCTCTTTCGTACTCCACCACTGAGCGACTTCCTTGCGTTAACCTCATGATCGTATCTGTAATCATGTTTTGTGCGGACGGGGGATGAACTCAGTCTTGAAGGCTTCAACAAATGCATCCCAAGGAATGTCGTCTAGTTCATAATCAGCGAACTGGGTGTTCCTGACTTCTTCCCACCAATATTCTGCCTCGGCGTGAAACAGATGGGTGGTGAGACGGACGGCTTCGGAGTTTGGAATTTTTAGACTAACTAGATCCTTTTCTATGGCCTTCAGCCAATCGGTCGTATCCATCGGGGACAAGTCCCCGCCAAAGGTCGAAGGCCTTAACCTCAAGAAATTATGGAGGAGATTATCTGCTGTATGGTGTGAAGATGACGCAACTTGTGGAGCATGGACTATTGGAGCAGCGACAGTTGCTAGAGTTACGCGATCATTCAATAACTTCTGCATGACCAGAGCCTGTTGAGCTTGGTTCTCTAAGAGAGTTGCCACCATGGCTCGCAAATGAGCCACCTCGTCGCTAAAACTACTGGAGGCCACAGTGTTCTTGATATGAGTAACAATGGGTGGTGATCCAGAATCCATTCTAGTTTAATTAAGAAAAGAACAACTCAGAATTTACTCTAAGGAAGGAAATCAAAATTTCTCATTAATTATAAAATTTTGAAATTACAATGCCAAACTGTAAATCAAATGAAGTTTCCTGAAATAACATTTAACCTAACTATCGTTTAAACTTTATCAATGTACTCTACCCTAAAGGCTACACAAAAATCCTCAAAGGTGACTTCTCGCCGCTTCCTATTACGCTTCCTCTCGAGCTTTGCCATAGTCTTGTACCACCATACTCCGGCATAGTACACCATCAGGTCAGTCACAATATCTACGTAAAGTGACTCGGGACACTCTATGTGCTCCAAAAGGGACTCTACTCGGCTCAGCCATTCTTGCGCATATACTAGAAAGTTGAGCCCTCGATATACAGTTTATCGTAGAAGCTTCTCCAGGACCAAAATTCCTCTTAATGAAACTCCTTCGATTTGCCAGTTGCTTTCCTGCCTCCATTTGAAGCTACTATTCCAAGCACTCCTGAAGATACGTTGATAGTAATCTATATCGGACTCTTCAGATCCCATCTGACTCTGGGGGTAGAATTTTACTATATTTATGTTAGACCATAAATGAATAAATTTATTAGGTTGGGAGTATTCTCCTCTTTCATTGTGCATAGAGTTATTGGCACTACTATATTATGGATGTCACTTATATTGATGCGTGTATTTCAGAAGAATGATCTATTAGGTAGAAAGGAATCATAGATCCCATTCTGACACCTTGTGGTGTTTTTTGATACCAACTGTGGGGCCCCCGTACTGACAACAAGGAAGTACGGTGCTCCAACTGTGGCAAATCCCCAACTTAAGTAAAGTTAGGCGAACCCAACTTGCCTTAAGGCAAGGACTTGTCACCAAGTGCTATAACATTCATCAATATAAATATCAAAGTGGCGGAAGCAATATAAAATAGAGTAACATCCACAAGCATACATAGTAGGAAAAGAAAATACAATATAGTAACTCATCACAATGCAGAAAGTAAAGTACATCCAGAAAGTTAATTATTACAAACTGAAATAAATAACTGAAAATGAAAGACTCTCGTCCTCACTGGAATCAATAAGACAAAACTAGCTAGACAGCAGCTGGAAGGTCCTCCTCCTGAACTGGCTCCCCCTCAGCGACACTGCCCACGAACACGTCTGAAACTGACATTTGTTGGTGTCACAAATGCCAGGGCCTCAGCCAACAAAATAAAAAGGTTACAGTTAGACAATTGTCTAAATACATTTTAGGCTATTTAAAGTGAACTGAATATTAAAAGATATCACATTTAATTTAACTATACATGTAGCAGTAAAGGGGTGCAACAAGCTATGAAAGAACTAGGATACTATAAACTATCTATTTATAGCATGCAACATGTATGTGAATTAACATACAAAACTCAAAATAAGCAAGGTAAGGCTAAGAGCAAAAATAATTGCAACTACTGAATATACATGATCCTAACATGATTATGATCGAAGTAAAACATGCTGAGTATAAAAGAACACAAGTACTGAATATAATAAAATTCTAGCATCCTAAACATACCATTTATACATATATCTAAGCCATAAAATATACATACAACATGCAGATTGATATGAGAAGAAAGGCCACTGAGACATGTGGCAAAAGCAAAGCAATATATGATATGTAAAGCCACTGAGACATATGGCAAAGCGAGCAAATACTGAAAAAAATAAGGCCATTGAAGCATGTGGCAAAACCAACCAGAAAACCAAAACAATACAATACAGGTAAAGTAGTAATGTGCCTAAGTCTTAGTACTATCATACCAGCCAATAGGCCATACAGGGCCTCCAATATCAATCAATCAATCAATCCCCAGCCTAGCCATCCAAATATACTAGGTCTGAGTCCAGTCTATACAATACTACTACTGAAGAGACAGACTAAACTAGGTCATATTCTACTAATTGTGACAAAATAAAACTGAATGATATGCAAATTCAATACTAGTTTAGGATACATCATCCTAAGTTTTCCTACTATGCTCAAGGGCTAAAGCTCAAATTCCAAGGTATGCGAAGTAATCTAGTCAAAGTAAGCAAGAAACTCAATCTAAACTTATGTGATATCTATTATTGTCTAATTACCAAATCTAACTATTCTGAGAAGGTACAAACTTAGGATCTCCAATATCCAGCTATCGAGTAGAATCTCAGATTTACATCCTTAAAGTTAAAAATATTAGAACTTAACAAGTTCTAATCAAAAATCATGTGACGACTATATAGTTTAAGTAAGCAAATCAACGACCTAATTTTATGAATACTTTACTCTCTTACCCAAATCTTAATTAAATAAATCAGGATTTGAGAATTTAGAACTTAAACCCTATGTTGAGTTCAAATTCCAAATCTAAGGTGAAATTCTAAATAGGATCTAGGTTTCTCACTTATTACCCAATTTGAAGGTAAAGAATCCTATAAGTTGAAAGATTCAGGAACTAAGATCTTAGTGAAAGGTTATTCTACTAATTATAAGATAAAATAATCAATTAAGAACTTGAGAATCTAAGATCTATATTCAATCTTTGGGATAATTTCATTATCTTATTGATTAAATCACCCTACACCCACATGGAAGGTTTCAAAAGATTAAACAATCAATCATTAAAGAATTTCAAATGGAGGTGGTTTGATTCAAATTGAAAATCTAAGTCTAAGATCTTAACATCTAAAGATCTGAAATTTGATCACTTTTGACTTCTAATTAGAGTTTGACTTAAGAGTTTCCCATTGTGATTCTCTTTAGGTTCTAATTTCAATAATTAGCTATAAGGAGTCTATTAAGGTTAGAATTGACAAGTTCAAGTATTAGATTAACTTTAAACCCATTTTGACTTTCTTAGGCTACTTAAGATCTAAGGGTCTGAGTTTTGATCACTTTAGATCTTAAGCTAAGATTATACTTAGACATTTCTAGTTCCCTTTTTCTTTTAACACTTAACTCTAATATTATCTTAACTGAACTTAATAATGAGATAACTGACCATTTTAATTATTAAACTTAATTAAGTTAAGGTCCAATGATCTTTATAAGGAATGCTTAGATTTAAGTATATTAATTAAGGAATTAATGAGACCTTATAGATTGGTGATTATTATTATTCTAGGATTTCAGAGAACATTTCCAATCTATGTTATAGTGGCTTACTGAAATTTTCAATCCTTAAAGAACACTAAATCACATTTTGGCCAAAATGACCAAAATGCCCCTCTTAAGGCTAAAATTGGGATTTTAGGGTTTTATGGTCCAACTTTATTCTAATATGTTTTAAAGCATTTCATATGACTAAATGAAGTGGGAAACACCTTTACTTTAGGTTTTGATGACCTAAATGGTCTTAATTAGTACTAATCACTTAATTAAACCACTTATGGTGATTAGTGAGATTAAGGCACTTTAGGGCAATCCAACCTTATACTTAGGTTATACTAGGTCTAATATGATATTAGGAACTATCCCCACCCAAATTAGAGGCTTAATTAGGGTTTAATTTACTAACCCTTGATTAAGGTGATTAAGGAGTGATTTAAGAAAATTAATTATCCAAAATTAATTTTAAGGGTATGGAACTGTTCCTTAGGGTACAAGGAGCAATCAGAGTCCTTAATCTTATAAATTGGATAATTATATGATTTTATATGATTTATTTAAGAATAGAAAATGTTTGGAAAATATTTTTAAATTCAACCATTGGATCTGAGATTTTATTTTATATTCCGATTCCTTGAGTTTTTCTGATTCAAATGGTATATTGGATCATACCATTTGGATATGTATAACTAAAGTTATTTAATTAATTCATTCTGTATTTTTATTTAAATCAGAACTTTAGGTTTTAATTAAATAAGATCACAACCATTAAAAATACATTCCAATAATCATTTAATTAACCGCGGCCCAAATTCCAAACCGCGCGGGTCGGGGCTCGGCCCGGCCCAAAATCCTCGTCTTCCTCCTCCCGATCGCGCCCGCAGCCCTAATTCCTGAGACGGCTTCCGGTGCCAAATTCACCTCATTCCAGTCACGTCGCGCCGCGATTTTGACGGCTACACGTTCCCTGACCTCAGATGCGTCGATTAAACTCAGAAGCCCTCACTGGGACGCTCTGATTCGCTGGATGCCTATTCGATCGAAATCCCTCAGCTGACGCACCTATGAGGAGATAATTCTCCTCACAGAGTTCACGAGCCGCCGATGTCTCGATCCCTACACGTTCAGGGTTCGAAGATGGAGCGATAGGGCACAACGAGAGATCCTGAGGTGGTCTAGATCGTCGAGGTGCTACTCGGCGTTTTCTGCCGCTCAGAGCTTCGACTGGATCGATCAAGTTCAGTCGAATTGATCGATCTGGTCGAACCTAACCCTCGATACCAGTTACAATCATTGCTTTGAGGGTTTCAATACTAATCAGAGGGCTAAAATGACTCGGGAGCACACCGAATTCGTGCGGATTAGCCCGACTGGCAGTGTGCTCTCAGACGGTACTCAGGCCATCTGGCGCACTGCAAAGGCTCTCTAGGAGTCCAGGGCGGCCGCTAAGAACTAGGGACGGGTCCTAACACATCATCTAAGGCCTGAGCGAGCAGGTGCCGAGCTAAACTGAGCTCGACAGAAAGAAGGGGATGGGCTGTACCTTCGCTTGCTGACGAAGACAATACAGACCGCCCTGAGGCTCCAAGTGATCGCAAGAACAAGCTGGGGGTCTGAACATCAGACGCACACCCACTATCAGCTGAAATAGCAGGGTCGATCATCGGGAGAGCTTGGAACGCCGGGAACAGAGGGAGAGAGCAAGGTGAGCTTCACAGTGGGCAAAGGAGCTCACTGTGAGCTCAGAAGGGGGTATTTATAGGCTCAGGAGGGCTTAGGCATGGATGCCGGGGCTCGAGCTCGGAACTGGCTCGGCTCGAAGCTCCTCCCTAAATTCCCAAAATTGGGGAGATCCCGATCTCCTGGCTCAGCCGGCTAGGCTCGGCCACTTGCGGGAAGGCGCCAACGGTCGAGCTGACCTGGCGAGGGGAGTGGCCGACAGGGATTACGTGGCGTATTTCCGTGAAATTTTTCTGTCGGGACGAGATCCTCTGGGGACGAAGATGAACAGTAGCGGGGTCCCCCGGGCCGTCTGATCTGCGAATCCGTTACTTTTGGATGGCCTGATGGAGATCTTAAGTAACGGCCGCGCGAATTAAATCCTGGATGTTAGATTTAATATGTCGATCGCGCAGCTGGAATTCGATCACGGGACGGAGCGATGCGAGCCCTTGGATCCTGCGCTGAGATACGTGCTAGAGATCCCGTTGGCTTGAAACAGCGCGCCGCTGTTGGGACTCCGCAGCGGATCTGCCGTGGTCCCGACAGTGAATCCCAGGATTAAAATTAAATGAAAAGTAATTTTAATTAATTAAAACCATTTAAATTAATTCTTAATTATTCTAAAATTTT
This sequence comes from Gastrodia elata, assembly GCA_016760335.1. NCBI lineage: Eukaryota > Viridiplantae > Streptophyta > Magnoliopsida > Asparagales > Orchidaceae > Gastrodia > Gastrodia elata. Next base: position 4,904,989 of record CM028672.1, on the reverse strand, counting down.
CCAAATTCAATTTAGGATCAAATGAGCTCCAAAAATTCTCAAAAATTCACCCTTAGCTAATTTGGGTATGAGGAATTCAAAAATGAAATCAGATTTCAATTTGGAGATCAAAATAATTTAAGTATTTTTCAGGGCTTAAAAATAGCCAAAAATACCAAATTTTCCAATTTAGCTCCGATTGATTTCAAACTTCTAGATTTAGGTTTAAATGATCTATTGAATCCAATGGAGTCAAAATCAAACTTTGGTTTAGCCTAATTAGTCTAGGTTTTAGCTAGGATAACAACCTAAGGTTGTTACAGTGAACACAATGGCGAAGTCAGATTTTCAATCTGAGGTCTATATAAAAAGTCAATTTCTAGGGTTTTGGGATTTTCCAGAAATCCAAATTTGATTCAATTGATTCCTGATTTGACCTAGATCTGAGAGATGAGTTCCAAATGACCTAGTTAATATACCATAATCATAATTAAGACTTAGATTAGTCTCAATTAACCTAAGTAACAACCTAAGTTGTTATAGACTCCCCAACTTAAGAATAATATCGTCCTCGACATCACTCAAATATGAAGAATGATGCATAAACAAAAGACAATAAGTTGAAAGAGTAGGGAGTTGAAGAAGTACATGGGCTTTCCAAGAGCTTAGGATATTTATAGCATATATCCTATTCGTTTTCTCAAGTATAATCTTCTCGCAACCTATTCTTCCATTGAATCTAAACCATTGGAATAGAATGATTTCTCAGTTGCCTTTGATCGTGAGCTAAGATTTTGATTGGTTCTTTGACATAAGAGAGATCTGGCTAGATAGACACGACTGTAAGTTGAATGAGATGTGAAGGATTTTGAAGACATTTTCGCAATGATGAGATATGGAATACATTAGGAACTGCATAAAAGTCTTCATAAAGTTTTAATTTATAGGCAGCGGAGCATGTCCTCTGTAAAACTTCAAAAGGACCGATATAATGAGGACTGAGTTTCTCAACTACACCAAAATGGAACACTCCTTTCATAGGATTGACCTTAAGATAAGAGAAATATCCAGCATTGAAATCTAGAGGATGATGATGAGCATCATAATATTTGCTTTGGCGATCCTGCGCTGCTCTAATCCTCTACTAGATTAATTTTATATTTTTGTTTGTTTCATTAACTAGATCAGATCCATAAAGCTGAAAACTACCAATCTCAGACCAAGCAAGAGGAGTACTACATTTTCTACCATATAGTGCTTCATAGGGTGCCATGCCAATGCTTGTCTGATAGCTATTATTATAGGCAAACTCCATAAGAGAAATGTGGTATTCCCAAGAACCACTAAAATCCAGAGCGCACAGACGCAAGAGATCCTTAATAATTTGATTAACCCGCTCTATTTGCCCATCAGTTTGTGGGTGAAATGCGGTGCTCATGGCCAAAGTAGTACCCAGGTCTTAATGCACTGCTTGCTAGAACTTAAAGGTGAATCTACTATCACAATCTGAAATGATTGACCTTGGGATACCATGGAGTCTGATAATTTCTCTAATGTATAGTTTTGCCAATTTCTCCACAGAATCAGTCTATTGTATTGGAATAAAATGGGCTGACTTGGTCAATCAATCGACTATGACCCAAATGGAATCAACAGCAGATCTTATTTTGGGCAAACCCATAATAAAGTCCATGGAAATATCAAACTATTTTCATTCTGGGATAGTTAGAGGATAAAGAAGTCCTCCAGACCTTTTATGCTCTGCCTTGACAAGGTTACAAGCACAACATTTTGCCACAAATTCTACTACGCTCTATTTCATACCAGGCCACCAAAATGATTTCTTCAAGTCTTGATATATTTTAGTGCTCCCAGGGTGAACTTGATATCTAAAACTATGGCCTTCTATAAGAATCTCATGATGCAAGGATTTGGGAATCCATAAACAATTATCTTGATAAATTACTATCCCATGCATCTGAAAAATCTTGATGGCAACCACCTTTAATATTCACTTTAAACTTTAAATATTCATTATCCTTAGTTTGAGAGATGGAAACATTTCTATGAAAGGTGGGCTTTATATTGATATTGATTAATATGGAGATTAACATATCACCATGCACTGGAACAATTTCTAACTTTCAAAGCTCTTCTTCTAGTAAACTTGTAGCAATTATAGCTGATAGTGTAGCACAATGATTGAGGGCATCAACTACAACCTTTGCTTTACCATGGTGGGATTGAATGTCCAAATCATAGTCACTAATCAGCTCTAGCCATCTCCTTTGACGATAATTCAATTCTTGTTGGGTGAATATGTACTTCAAACTTTGGTGATCAGTGAAAATGAAACATTGAACTCCATATAAATAGTGACGCCATTTTTTTAAAACAAATATCACTGCGGCAAGTTCCAGGTCATGCACAGAATAATTTCTCTCATATGGTTTAAACTGATGAGAAGCATACGTAATAACCTTTCCCTCTTGCATCAAAACATAACCAAGATCAGCTCCAGAGGCATTAGTATAAACTTGATAGTTCAAGCCTTCCTTGGGTAGAACTAGTACTGGAGTAGAGGAAAGTGCATCCTCTAAAGTCTAAAATACTTTTTCACATTCTGAAGTCCAAATAAATGGAATAGCTTTTTGAGTCAGTTTTGTTAATGGAGAAGCAATATGAGAGAAGCCCTTAATAATTTTTTGGTAGTAGCCTACTAATCCCAAAAGGCTTTTGATGTCTATTACTAACTTTGGTTGTACCTAATCTGGAATAACACAAATCTTCTGTTGATCTACACGAATTCCTTGAGCATCCACTATATGGCCCAAGAAGGCTACGGAACTTAGCCAAAATTCGCACTTAGAGAATTTTGCATATAATTCATGATCATGCAGAGTTTCTAATACTGCCCTTAAGTGATTTTCATAATTTTCAAGAGTTTTAAAATAGATGAGAATATCATCAATGAAGACAATAACAAATTTATCCAAATAAAGTTTTAGGACTCGTTGCATCAAGTCCATAAAAAATAAAGGTGTATTGGTGAGTCCAAAAGACATCACAAGAAATTTGTAGTACCCATAATGTGTGAAAAATATTGTTTTCTCAACATCTGAATCTTTCACCTACACTTGGTGATATCCTGATCTCAAATCAATCTTTGAGAATACAACCGCAACAGATAACTTGTCGAACAAATCATCGATTCTAGGAAGTGGATATTTATTCTTAATGGTGACTTTGTTCAATTCTCCATATCTATACACATCTGTATTGACCTATCCTTCTTTTTGAAAAGAACTGGTGCTCCTCAAGGAGACATGCTTAGTTTAGTGAATCCTTTATTCAAGAGCTCCTACAATTACTTATTAAGCTCTTGTAGCTCTTTAGGAGCCATTCTATAATGAGCTTTACAAATTAGCTATGTTCCTAGAACTAGATTAATTACAAATTCTACTTCCCTTAATGGAGGCAAACCATGCAAGTTTTCATGAAATACATCAGCAAACTCCTTAACAACTCTGATATCAGAAAGTGAAATATCTTCTTTACTATCGCCCAACAAAGTAACTAAGAATGCCATACAAGCTTTATTTACTATTCTATCTTCTTTGATTGCATTGATTAATGAGCTTTGGGTGCTAAACCTTCATGCTAAGGTTTCAGAAGCATCGAGTGATTGAAGAGTGATCTTTTTCTGCTGACAATTTATTGTAGCTTTACGTGCACTAGGCCAATTCATGCTTAAGATGATATTAAAATTTGCTATAGGCAGGATTATCAACTTATCTTGGAATGTCTTCTTATTCAAAAGTACTTGCAAATCACAAAACTGGGCTGTGCTAAGTTGGGATCCAAAAGGAAGTTCAACAATTAAGGTTTTAGCCATCTTATATGAAGGTAAATTCAAATTATTGGTAAAACTCTCGGATATAAAAGAATGACTGGCTCCCTATCAAATAATATTTTACAGGGGTTGCCATTAACACAAATTATTCCTAGATTAACCATACTTAGCAATAATTTATTCAAATTACTCAATACTAAAATTAAAAATTCATGATTGAATATGTCTACCTGATACAACATTATAATCTTCAATCGCTTCTAATGGGATAAGGGTACAAACCCTAGCAGGTCCTATAGGCTTCTTGTTATATACCAGTTTTTGAGGAAGCTTGGACATGCTAGGTTGAGATACAATACCTCCTTCTTTCCTTTAAGTTGGAGTTGTAGATTGTGGAGGAGGCATGATTGCCAGCTGTTGGCTTCTATAATTTACTGGAGTTAGATTGAAAACTTGATTGCGCCTAGAACGGTCAATACGTGCACCATCCACAGTGACATCGTAGTTGTACTGATGGAAGAAGTGACACTTTCTGCCACATGTATAGCACATTGCTTATTATGGTAGGACTTCCAAAAGGATGGGTGTTACAACCCAAGGTTGTTATCTAGTCAGTTTGACCTAAATTGATCAAATTAAGTCAAAAATCAAGATCCAAATTTTAAGTCAAATAAAAAATAAATAAAAATATCCTCAAATAAAGCATATTGAGGGGATTCTTCTGCAAAAATTTGAGCGCAATTAAGATCCCGATTTATCCTAAATAAATTCGTGAAGTTTAAACTTCTAGAGTTGATAATAGATAAAATATAAATCAGAATTTAGAAAGTTTTGTCTATTTAAGTTATGCATCATATGTGGATGCTATGTTTTAAGTTCCGCAAATTTTTGAGCACCGAATTAATCGTAGTGCATTTTTGAAGTTTTTCACTTAAAATTAATATAAAATAAAATACTCGTCCAAATTTTATGATTTTTAGATGTGTGCGTTCATCTCATCGAGATGCTCGTTTTGATATTAAGTTTATAATTTTTGGGGTTTTTATGACTATAGATTATGGATTGAGAAATTTTAGCCATCTGATTTTAATCTAATGGCTGTCTTGATTTAGGTTATGGATTTAAATAGATTGTTAAATAGTTTCTAAACCTAATAAGCTGTCAAAACCTATTTATTTATTTTCCTTTCAGCCAAAATTCACTTTACCTTCATCTCCTCTAATGCACGCAATAAAAAAAAAGACTCATGACATTCTCTCTTCTCTCCCATAATTGATGGGAGAATTTAAGGGAGAGTCATGCTCTCCTTCTTTTTAAAATGGAGGCTCAGCTCGTTATTCCTCTCCATTTGGCCATTATCTGAGCTCCCCTCCTTCTCTTGTCAGTGATGCTATTGAAGGATCCTTCAAGCCTTCAAGCTCTCAAGGAACCAGATGAGTCTTCTTCTTGCATTCCTAATGCCAAGGTACCCTTTTGCTAAACTCTTCCTTGTGCTATTCTCTTCATATGTATCAAAGTGTTGTGAATAATATTTCCAATAAGTTACTATATGGATTCTATGCATGATCATCACACCTCAATCAGGCTCGAATGAGGCTGATCGTAGCCCATTCCTTCATTTAAAATTTTAGTAAAAAACTACATGATTTCTATACACCCATAGCTAAAACTTTAACTTCTATTTATTAAAACAATCCATTTGTGCCAATTTTAGTATCAATAGAAATATCTCGGAAAGACATTTCCATTGGTATATGGCACCACACATGAAGTGCTCTAGATTGAGAATATTTTAGTGTGAAAGGTAACCTGTTACAGTTTTTGCACAGGCGAAGTCATCGTCGGGCGCTACTGCGCGCCGTAGCGTTCGAAGTTTAGAAAATGTGTCCGCCATAGCACATCATAGCATACTGCAGCACGTCACAGCGGTATATAAATATTGATAAAATAAAATTAGACACGTCGTAGCGTCTAGAATCTTCCGGAATTGTCAAAACTTCATATTTTTGCATTCTAATGGTCCTATAACCCTAATAGGGTCAAATCAGATTTAGTAAAAATGAGCATTGTATGAATGTGTAGTGTAAATTTTAATGTGAAATCCACTATTTTAGCATGTATAGTATGTTCTAGACCTCATAAAGGAATTGCTTGAATACTTTATGCCGAATAGAAACGTTATGACCTTTAATTATTTGTATGATCAATATAGAACTTAATAATCAAATTGTAAAAAACTTAATTATTTTATACTTGTAATAAAGTGCTAATCTCTTTTGTATTTAATTAACTTTAATTACTCGTTTATTTTAATTAATGTTATGTTCATGTATGTTAGAGAACTTTAACTTTAAATTGGATACTTTGATTTACTTAATTTGACATTAAACTATATTTAAATATAAGAATCTTAAGAACTTGATTAAGTAATTGATATTTAATTTAAATCTGAATTTTGTCATCAATAATTTACTAATAATACATTGATTTATCATTGATTTATAAATCAACCATTGATCTTAAGTTGGAAATGCTATGAGTTAAACCATATCCTATCTAATTAAGATCTAAACTCTAATCACTAAATTAATCAACTTGATTGAAAGACAATTCAACTGATATGATTCTAATAATATATATGATTTAACATTGATCATAAATTATTGAATTAGAAGTGCTAAGACCATTAAAAGAAATTATATGATTAATATCTGAACTTAAGCTTAAGAACTTTGATTTTCTCTTATATAAGACTCTTATCATGAAGATAATTATAAAACTATGTTGATTTGTACAAAATCAAATTCTAATAATATTCTTGATTTCATCCCTTAATTGTAGTATAGGATGTGATCAAATGAGTCTAACCATCTGATCTAATATAATCAATTCAAGTATAATAAATGAAACATATAAATTTAGGGTAAATATTAGATGTGTAAGGTCTTGATAATCTTATAATAGGATTTATAATATAATTAAAAAGCCTTATTAATTGATAACACATTGAGGTAAGAAGATCTTTTGCTGAACCTTGAGGTAGGAACTTATATATTTTCCTCTTAACTTTAGAGGTTGATCTTCAACCCTTATGATAGAATCACCTAAAGTACTTAGCATGAGATTCCTCCTATATGGTAGTAGCCTATATTGGGTGACCTTTTGGTCACATCCTTGGAACCTTATATAGAATTCATCCCAATGAAGTTTAAATTCATAGCTTTGGTAATCTTTATTGATTAAATAATATTCACTGAACCCAGATTATTAGTTAAGTACAGTAGTGTATATCTATAGTACTAGTTCAATTCAACAGTATCCAGAATTAGTTGAGTTACTCTAAATAAGATTTATCTTTGTGCTATCATGCAGGCTTAGGTAGATACAATCCACTTAGAGTAAATCCTCTAATTCGAAGAATGTTATAATTAGGGACTTAAATCCTTAATTTGAGTGAAATAAAATCGCCAACGAGTGATGCCTTTTATCAAAGAACGCTTTGATAGTGGTGGTCTCAAACAAACTAAGTATTTTAAGTTATCCTCCTTAGAACAATAAGTATGCTTGTAGTTAAGGTAATTAATAGCTTAATTTGAGTGAAATAAAAATTGCCAACTGGTAATGCCTCCTATTGAAGAACGCTTTGATAAGTGTGGCTTCAAATAAACTAAGTGTTAATTCACCTTTCTTGGAAGCATACTAAATATGTGTATACAACCTTTACAATTGATGATTTAAGTAAAATCTCAAGTAAAACAAATTTATCAGAATTAGAACTATGAGTTTAAATACATTTAGATGGATTCTGCACAATGTAGACATTTGATTCATTATCTGATTTACATCACTTTTTGGATTTTTGGATTTTAAGCATGTAGTGTAGAGACATGAGCATGAACATGAACACAATGTATGAGTATCAATAATAATTTATGAATTACAGAATATTGCATATATCAATTAGGAAATTTGCAGGATGACTAGTATTAGGATTCCCAACTGAATATATGTAGGCATTGGACCATATGATTTATACCTATTCAGTGATATTTCGGTTGCATATCAATAGCATTTTGTATTAGGGAATATACAGATGCATGGCTTCAGTGACATACCGCATAGTTTTATATATTATTTACTCAATTTCATTCATTTTTAGTAATCAGTATACAGTCAGCTTTACTTTACTTCAATTTTATACAGTTTCAAATTTTTAGTTACTCTTACAGTTTTTATGCAGCTTAATTTATATTATTTAAATATTAAGTAAACAATTATAACAATTAGATTAGTTTTGATGTGTTAGACTTATTGCCTAATATATGGTACTTTTAGGATCCGACAATTTGCTAGATTCTGAGCAATTTATTGAGCCAGATTAGGAGGACGTGCAAGAGGTTCAGTATAAGTTTGTGGAGCCTTAGAGGATCTCTCCTCTAGCTTTACCACTTTTGATTAGTTATTTTAGTTCAATGCTTAGACTTTATTTTAGTATCATTTCAGTAAACTATTTGTATTAATTCAAGACATATTTACTTTTTTATTTTGAGATGAATATTTTTATTTCATTTCTGTGATAAATGTTTCTGGATGTATGCTTAGCTTTCACACTCTGTTTATTTATTACTTATGCTCAGTATTATGATGTGATTAGCATACTGGAAATGCTGATATCTTATACATATGTTGGACTCTTCATTTCGTATGTAAATCCAACATATGCATTTGTCTAGTACATGGGATAAGGATACTACTCTTATCTTAAGTATTAGCTCTCGGCCATTCTCTTTGGGGTATGAGTCAGCAATCCTTTATATGAGTTTATTTTTAGCCTATTCTGGGAGATAGGTAATGCCTTCCCGAGTGGCGCATCGCTCCGCCACCAACTATTTTGTTATTATATTCTTCAGTTGCACGCGTCAACGAGGTGGGGCACTACAATGGGGCTTTGTAAATCCATTGTATGGATCAGATGATGTGGAAGCCGCTTCCATCTGATATACCTTTCATGAGGGAAATCTAGCCCTTTTGGAATTATAATCCCTATAGGAAGATGAGTTGAATGTCCTCTTGTAGTCCATCTGGGACTGATGCGAACATACTACACGGGCTGTCTTAATTAATTCAATAAAATTTGACTACCTTAATGGCACAACGTAATATGTTATCATACCATAAAATCCACTCAAGAACCAGTGGCAAATCGAGCTAGGCGCCAAAATTCTGATTCATATTCAACTAGAGGACGATTTCCTTGCTTTAATCTAAGAAACATATCTCCCAGGTTAGTCTGCACTGAGTGAGGAATGTATTTTGCTCTGAATGCTTCCATAAATGCATCCCAAGGAATGTCAGTTTCAATTAAATTAGCATAAAATGTACTTAGACAATTTATCTAACTATAAGTTTTTCTTTTTTTGACTAGGGCTATAGCATTGTGTATCAACAATATCAGATTCAGAGATATTCATTCAGGTTACTTCTGGAGAGGAGCTTGGTCAGAAGGAGGACCTTCCTGCCACTGTAGCTTAGCTAGTCTTATTTTTAGCAGTGAGGACGAGTGTTCTTTTTTATTTTAAATTCAATTTATAATAATTTCATATTTTGGATGTATTTAATTTCTATATTTATCAGATTAAGCTGAGTTATAGTTTCTATTTTCTTTACTATACTGTAATGTGGATGTTATACTATTTTCTGATTCTGCTACTTTAAAATTTTGATGCATGATCTTCAATTTCAAGTGACAAGTTTTCTAATTAAGGCAGGTTGAGTTTATACCTGACTCAGCTATAGTTGGGAGGTTTGCCACAGTTGAAGACCGTATTTAGTATAATTATGTTAATCTCAGTATTAGCATGACCACGAATGGTACGGGGGCCCACAATATGAAAGAAGTAATTTTTATTCTAAGAAGAGTATTATTACAAGTGGGGGTTCCTCTTTTATTTATAAACAATAAGAGAATAAAAAGAGCAGCGGTAGATTGATCAAGCTATCTACAGATCCTCAACACTAACCTGACGTGGCATTTACAACAAAAATGCTCGGGTTAAACACCTATTAGGGATAAACTATAGTACTTGAGATATTATTAATTACATTATATATATATATATATAAAAGAAAAAGCATGAAATTTAAATGTAAGAAAATTGCTAAGAAGCATAAATACAAGAAAATTCCTAAGAAGCATAATAATATGAATTTAAAAGGTAGAATTTCCTCTTTTAAGAATTATCATGGCTTTTCCTGTAAATAAGAATTTTTGTGATAATTTTGAAATAACAATAAAAGTAACATATCACAAGTAAGTCATACTTATCAAAATTTGATATATTTATCTCAAAAGTGAATTATATATATATATATAACAATTTCATTCGAGCTGGCAATTTCTTGAATCTTGAGAAAATTAAGCACGTCTGCTATGATTATTACAATTTGAGTTCAAACATTGCCATTCAGGCATTATTCCACCTATGATAGCCCCCTCGTAGATATAATCATAATTTTCTTATAAATTCATGGAATAGTATAATAGCAAACTAGCCCCATTCTTATTACATTATGTACAGACTGTAAATACTCCTCATAGAACTCCATTTAATTCAATCAATCAAGATCCATTATCTATCTTTGAAAGTATCTCATATAGTGACAGTAAACTTTAATTTACCAAAGTAAGAAACTATTTAGTTAAATTTTCAAAACAAAAGTGTATAATTAAATCAGCATATATAAATATAGTTTATGATATCTGGGGTACATATTTTCTTTAGCTAGGCTGACTTTTTGTGAATTTGTGCAAAATTTATCGATTAATAAAGAGATGAAAAATACAACTTTTATTATCTTCTCTTGCTCTTAGTGTGTTTCAATATTAGTAAAATAGTAGTAGAATGAGATGATGATGATTGAGGTGAAAGATAACATTGGTAATAGTAATAATGACGATGGCATAAAATCGTGATGATAATAATAATAATAATAATATTATTATTATTATTATTATTATTATTATTTGTATTTATAAAATAAGAATAAGAATTATGAGTATTGGATAGAGAATAATATATTTATATATATATTTAGAAAGCATGGATAATAATAATTGTATTATTATTATCATTTATATAATACTTTATACATAAAGTATATTATTATTATTATTCCCAGTGAGAGAACATGATAATTTGAAGAAAATAAATGTGTTAATTTTTTATGAATATTTTATGCGTATGAGCTTATTTTAGAGAGATAATATTAAGATAATATTATTAAGCTAATAATAATAATAATAATATAATTATCATTGTTATTATTATTATATGAAAATAATATTGATAAAAAATATACACTTATTATCATTATTATTACTTTTGTAAGAAGGAGATTATATTATAATAATAATATGTTAATATTTATGATAATAATAGAAATAATAAGATTATATACTTTTATTACTATTATTATTTAGAGAATAATAATACATAGAGAATAGTATGATACTAGTGAGAGATATTTATAATAGTATTATTTAAATAATAATTATTTAATTTATGCAATAATTATGATAATAATGATAATAATAATTTCTCTAATTATAATAATTATTATTATTATAACATAACATATATATATATAATTTATAATACAATATATAATCATATATTATAATATATATATATATATATATATATATATATATACACGCATATATTTGGGATAATACTAATATAATATATATATATATATATATATATATATATATATATATAAAAGAGCAAAAATTAAAATTGCATACAAATAAATGAATGAATTAAATTGAAAAAAAATAAAAAATAGTGGCTAAGAACAAAAATAAATATAAAAATTAATGGTTAGTTAATTAGCATAATTATGAGTCTAATTAAATTTTAGCTATTATTAACCTCACATTAAAAATTTTATAAGTTAATTAGCTCATAATTTTTTCTTACTCACACTTTTTTTTGTGTTTTGTGGACCTTCTCCCCGTTCAAAGAGGACTTGCCGAGGGCGATAGAGATTTACCGATGAGATAGTAGACGACTCGTGGGAATTTCGACAACGTGTCGGTGTGGCGTCGGCATGGCGAGGTGGCGGGGCAAGGGGTAGTCGTTGGCCGAGGAAGAAGAAAAAGATGAAGATAAGTGGGAGGAGACTTTGGGGTTGCCGAGGGGGAGGGAGAGGATGGTTGGAGGTTGCCGGCATGGTAGAGAGGTTGAGGAGTGAGGTCGACGGCCAATCGGAGGTGGAGGAGGTAGAGGAGGCTTGGGGAAGCTTGTGAGAGAGAAAGGAGGGGATGGAGTGGGGTTTTATAGAGGAAGGAGGGGGCTACTCGCCCGGGCTGGGCAGGGGGTGTCGTTGTTGTCCCCAAGGAGAGAGGGGAGGGGGGCTGGCTATCTATGGCTGCCCTTATGTAACGCATCGCCTCGTCACCGCACACAAATGAGATAGTCATAATTAATTTCGGCGGCTGAGCGGTGCGCTACTCGAGAAAGAATATCCCATCTCCCTGAATAGCTCAAGCAAAATCATCTAAAAAGCTGCTGACTCAACCCCAAATAAGAGTTGAGAGCTAATACTTAAGATAAGAGTATTATCCTTATCCAAAGTATTAGACAAATACATACATTGAATTTTGAATATAATATGAAGAATCTAGTATATGTATAAGATATCAATATTTATAGTATACTGATCACATCATAATACTAAGTAAGAGTGCAGAAGCTAAAGCAAATATCCAAAAATATTTATCACAGAAGCTGAATAAAATATTCATCTCAAAAAAGAAAAAAATATATATCCAGAATTATTACAAACAGCTTACTGAAATACAAAAATAAAAGATACATACCGAATTGAAATAAACTAAGCAAAATAGTAAAGCTAGAGGAAAGTCCACTAGTGCTCCACAAACTCCTCTTGAATCTTCTGAGTGTCCTCCTGATCTGGCTCCACTAACTATTATGAATTTAACAAATTTCTGGATCCCAAAAGTACCACGTGTTATATAATAAGTCTAACACATCAAAACTAGTATAAACAGTTCTAATTATTCACTTAATATTTAATTAATGAAACAAATCTATAGAAATACTATAAAGGTAACTGAAAGTATAAAATTATATATAATTGTACAAAACTAAAATAAAGTAAAGTAAAGCTGTACTAGAAATTGAATGCTAAAAGTAAATAAAAATAGTAATAAATCTGAAACTGAGTAATAGTATGTAAAACTATATTGTATGCCACTAAAATTATGTATCTGAATACGCCATAATACTGTATGCTATTGATATGCAACCAAAATATCACAGAACTACTATGAGTTGTACAGTCCAATGTATACATACATTTCAGTTGGGAATACAGTTTACTGTGATGCTGACGCATCCTAAAATTTTCCAGTCAATATATACAATATTCTGTATAACCCATAATTCATCACTAATACTCAAACATCATCACTAAAATCCATACATCATGCTTATGCTCATGCTCATATTCATATTTATATACTATATGAGTTAAATCTAGAAATCCATAAATGCTTCAAATACCAAAAATGAATCCAATGTCTCAATTGTGCAGAATCCTATCAAAATAAATGATTTTAGCTCATAGATTCTAGTTTCGATAATTGGTTAAAGTTGAGAGTTTACTTAAAAATCATTATATGGGAAGGTTATATACACATGTTTAGCATATTTCCAAGAAAGGTGCTCTTTAACACTTAATTTGATTAAGCCACACCTAACGAAGCGATCTTCGATAGGAGGCATCATCCCGATGGTGATTTGTATTTCAAGCTAAGCCATTAAAATACCCAAATTACAAACACACTTAGTGTCTAAAGAGTGTGACTTGAATCACATAGTTTGCTTAAACCACGCCTATAGAAGCGATCTTCGATAAGAGGCATCACCCAATAGTGACTTTTATTCAAACAAACTAATAGTCTAAGTCCTTAATCATAACACTCTTAAGATTGAATGATTTATTCCAAGGGGGACTATATCCGACTAAACTTGTAGGATATAACACAAATATAATCATACATTAAGATGAATCAACCAATCCTTAATATTACTGAAATAATCTAGCACTATGGGTATACTCTTGTAACAACCTAAGTATTATTACCCATCAATTAGTGACCTAATTGATTCTAATCCTTTTCCATTAGTCTTATAATAGTATTAGAAGCCTCCATTTCAATTTTCGTGCGATTTGGAGATCATTTGGCAATTTCTAACATTTCTTAGTTTTTTGATAATTCTGAGAATGCCTAATTTATTTAGACCTTGGAATAAAAAACAAAGTCATCCATTGGACTCACCACACCCAAATTAATTATGGGCGGTATTTTGGAAGTGTTTAGAAGTCGTCAAATTTTTCCCGAATATTTTAATAATATTTAAATACCTAGAAAATTAAGATAATTAAATTTACCAATAATCAAAAATCTAAATGCATTTTTGATTATTTAAACATCAAATTAAGAATTTGACTTCGTCATTGTATTCACTATCCCCAAATTAGCTATGGGTGAAGTTTTGAATGCATTTGGAAGTCATTAAATTTTCGTCAAATATTTTAATATTATTTAATACCTGAAAAATTGAATAATTAAATACTCGTCAGATCAAAAATCTGTTTGCGCTGTTGTGTTTAGAACCCCTCAATTAGCTAGGAATGATATATTAGAAAATTTTTGAAATACATTTAATTATCCAAATTTGATTAATAAAATATAAATGAATTATTATAATATTATTATTATTTTAAGGAATTAACGGAGCCGTCCATCCATAATTGACGCCGTCCATGTTTCTCGTTAGATTAGATGGTCAAGTCTAGACTATCCGATTGACAGATCGGACGATATGCATGTTTTCTTCCTCATGCGTCTGCAAAAAAGGGACGCGTGGCTCGCATGGCCACACGCGGCACCTCGCCGTTCCAGATGGCAATCGCACGACCATTCCACCGATTAAGCTCCTCTTTTTAAAACATTGCAAACATATAACTTCAGTTTACACGATCTAGATCGAATTAAAAGGTGCAAAGACTCCCAAAACCACTTTCGAGCTAACCCTAAAACTCAATTTCCATTCTCAAAGGTACTCGTTTCCTCTACCTCCTTCGATTATATTCATTCATTATTTGACTTGAGTTCGTAAATCATCTCGAATGGGTTGTCTTGTCGATAGGCTTCGGCTGTCGTAACCCTAGATACATCCGTCGCTCGGCACCTTCGGGAAGACGAAGAGGCGTCGGGAAAGATGACGAAGCGACGGATGGGATCAAATCATCGATCGAGGCTTAATCATGTCCGTCTGATTAAGATTAGTATAATATTATTTAATTAGATTATGTTTAATACTAACTTAAATAAGTTAAGTTAGCATAATCACAGATCGTACCATTAGATCTGCATAAGCGAATCTGATCCGTCTATTTTCCGTGATCAAAAAGATCTGGATCACATTTTTTTTAAGAAACCGGTTCGTTCTTTCTAGACCGGTCTAGCCGGTCTAGCTGGTCAAGTCGGCGTGTTCCCTGTAGAGTGGGACCCACCTCTGCCGCGGTCAGCTGCCATGCAGCGCAAGCGTGGGGCCCGCACAGGTCCTGCTAGCAAATGGCTGAGCGCCACGTGTGCTCCTTCTGCGCATGTGGGACCCGTCGTCTGATAAATCTGCAGATAAATAAAATTAATTTAAAAACATATAATTCTTATATAAATAATAATCATATCTAACATATATACATAATTAATAACATATAAGTATTTATACTTACATATATATATATATATATATATAAAAGACAGAAAATTAATATAATTAATTTAGATATAAATTAATATATTAAGTATTCTTAAATGATTAATTAATAAGAATAAAAATCAAATACAGTAACATTAATAAATATATAAATTTATTTTCTATCAATATAATTTAATTTAATCAAATTAATATCAAATTTTAAAACATACATAAACTCCTAAAATATTTATCTAAATAAAAAATTAAATATATTAAATTTATCAGTAAAAATCAAAGAATATTTTAGTACTATTCGAATTTCACTAAGATTAATATTTTACATAATAAAATTTTAGGGTATTAATTAATTAGGAAAAATGTTACAAATATTTAATTAATTATAACTTTTAATCCATTAATCCAAACATACCCAATATAGATCTCAAAATACTCAGAAAACCCTAAGGAATATTTTAGAAGTATTAATTTTACTGTTTGGATTAAATTTAGATTAATCACAATTATGACCTAACCATAATTAAACCTTTAACCCTAGAAACTTCAAATAGTCATAACTAAGTCAATTTAGCTCCAAATTAAGTGATCCAAATATTAATTTAGATCAGAAAATCCTAATTTATAGTAAACTATAAAAATATTTAGGATCCAACAGCTAGATCTCCTAATCAACCCTAATTACTTAAAATCTTGATTAGTGAATATTAACAAAACTAATGATCCAAATTAAATAATTTTAGTTTCAGAAGACTCATAAAGTAAATTAGAACTTAGCTATCTAATTAATTTTATAATTTTGTGACTAACTTCACTAATCACTCACTAATCATATTAAACCCTAATTATTAAACTTAGAATTTATATTGACTATAACTTAGCCAATACATATCAGAATTAAATAATTTTAGGTTCTATAAAAACCTTAAGACATAATCTACAATAAACTAATAGGAATTTTAGATTTCTTTAATGGTAAAATTATTAATATTCCCCAATTTGACCTTATAAGGCATAAATAATTAAGTAATTTAATAAAATAAATCAAATATTCAAATATTCATTACAAATCATGTTAAAATTAAAATAATGACTTAAACTATTTTTGACAGATCAAAGGAATTGAACTGATTATAAATTGTATCAAAATAGTCACGTAAGTAAATTTACTAATAAGTTTCATTTCAGTATTCTTATTTTTGAACCATTTCCCATTTGAGTATTATTTACACTGCTTACCGCTTTTTAATCTACAAAAGAATGATATCAAATAGTATGTAATAAAAAGAATGAAACATGATATATATATATTTTGTAGTGTTTGTCTTTGGAGGGTGGAACGCAACACTGAAAATCTGTACAGATTGGGTCTACTGGCAGCCCCTGGGAGTTATATGGAGGGATTTAGCCCCTGTAGGAAGTGGGCAAATCCTAGAGGAAAGACACACCATCAGTTCCTATTTTGAGTAAGCTACCGATGGGTAGCGAGATAAGCTTCCTACAGGTTATGCCTATGGGTTTACCCATTTGGGCTCAGGAGTCTACGAACTCGACTTATTGTTACAAATGTTTTTGATAAAATTTACTTATTTCATGGTTTACAGTTATATTGAAGTTCACAGCTAACTTGCAGGGCAATACTTAAATTTGGAAATTTGGTTTATGTACACAGATATTTCAGTCACTCTCATGTTTGATTTATACCTATTTTAGGATGATAAAATTAATCTTATAAGAATGATTTGCGTACTCCTTCCTGACTGGTAACTGTGTTTTTCAGGTTTTGATAATTAAAGTTTAGAAGATCTACCAATTAAAAGAAGAAGAAATAAAGAAGCGAGAGAATGTGAATATTTCATCTTTATTTTGTAAAAGATAAACTGTTATAAAATTTCATATATGTTTTGGTTTTATCTTTAAATGTATAATCGGACTTTGGACTTTTATTATTTTATGTCCTTTTGTTTATAAAAATATATATGTTTACCTTTGAGATGAATTATTCTTTAAAGACTCTCGAAATTCAGTCCCCAGTCGCCATAAGAATTGGTATCAGAGCGAAGTTTGAGACAATTTAAAGAATGATTCATTAGAGCCAACAATATGAATACAATTATTAGATTATTAGTAGTTAGGTTTTAAGTTGGAGAGCATAATAAGTATAGTTTATTATTTCCCCAGATTATGGATAATCAAAATAACAACAACAACAACCAATCTCAGGAGGAAAATATTTCTCAAAATACCCCAAGCTACAATGAGACTGTTTCACCTAACGTTGAAGCAGTCTACCCTTTTAATCATAATGGAGCAAATCAGATGCTTTAATTCATGAATATGATGAGTTAATTTATGAACAGTCAACAAATCCAGAACCCAAATCCTATTTCAATTCAGAAGAATACAGTAAATGAAAATATGCATATTTTTCTCAAACTACAACCTCCAAGATTTAATAGTAAGGCAACTCTGTATCAAGCTGAAGAATAGATTCAAAGGATAGAAAAGGAATTTAGATGTGCTAAAAGTTCTGAGGATCAAAAAGTATCTCTAGCTACTTATCTTCTGACAGAAGCTGCTGAGAAGTGGTAGAAGATAACCAAGACCACTACATTCCAGAATAGATCAGAAGAAGAAATTCAGTGGAAAGAATTTGTGAAGGCATTCTTAGGCAAATATGTGCCACAATCTGCTAAGCAGACAATGAGAAAAGAGCTCCTAAACCTGAAGCAAGGAAGTCACACTATGACAGAATATGAGGAAGAATTCACTCGTTTAGCTAGCTTTGATCCAGAGATGGTTACAATGGAAGAAGTCAGGTGTCATTTATTCCTTAATGGATTAAGGAATAATTTTTAGCATATCTTGACACCCCTTCAGATTTTAAATTTTGCTCAATTAGTAGAAAAAGCCAAGCTTATAGAAGCTCAAGAAGAGCAGTACTCTTCAAGGATAAAAAGGCCAACATTTTCTCCCTATTTTCAATCTAAGAGGCAGCAATTCTCAAGACCTCAAGGGAAAGTTTACAATATTCAAAGCAACTCAAGTAGACCTGCTCCAAGAACATCAAACACTTGCAAATTTTGTAAAAGAATACATAATACAGATAAGTGTTTTACCGGTGAAGGTCAGTGTCACCGATGTGGAAGATCAAATCATTCAGTAAAGTTCTGCCGTGCTACTTACACCGTAAGCGGGCATCAACTCCCAAATCAAGGCAAGACAGTTATGAGGAATCAAGGCAGACCACCAATAAACCAAGGAAACAATATTGCATCTTCCAGTAATCCAAGGAATAATCAAGCCCAGGCCAGAATATTCAACCTATCTCAAGAAGAGGCAAGAGATGAACCTGATGTGGTCACATGTATCATTTTATTATTTCAGTACTCTTGTTCAGTTCTTTTTGATTCTGGAGCTACGCATTCTTTTATTGCATCAAAGATGGTTCAACAACATTCATTACCAGTATAACAACTTTCATCAGCACTTAAAGTCAATTTACCATTATGAGAGTTTTTAGAGACAAACATCTTTTGTAATTGCAAGTTAGATATAAGTGGAAATTCTTGGGAAGCTAAACTCACTATCATCCCTATAACCACTTTTGATATCACCCTTAGGATGGACTGGATGAGTCAGAATAAAGCATTAATTGATTGTGCAAAGAAGAGAGTATATATTTATAATGAAAGTAAGAAAGTAACCTTTGTTGGTCAAAAGAGTGCAGTTATTAGCCTTATCCTATCAAATAAGATCAAAAAGTTTATTAGAAAGAAATATCTTATATTCTTAACCTTACTCTCAAGTTCTGATGCTATAACTATAACTCTAGAAGAAACTCCTATAGTGAAAGAATATGCAGATATTTTTCCAGAAGAACTTCCAGGTTTACCACCTCAAAGAGAAGTAGAGTTCAGTATTGATTTAAGTCAAGGAACGAATCCTTTATCAAAAGCTCCATATAGAATGACACCCAAAGAATTAGAAGAACTTAAGAATCAACTTCAAGAGTTGACTGAAAAATGATTTATTAGACCTAGTAATTCTCCTTGGGGAGCCCCAGTTTTGTTTGTTAAAAAGAAAGATGGGAGTATACGATTATGTATCGATTACCAGGAATTGAATAAGGTTACTATTAAAAATAAATACCCATTACCAAGAATCGATGATTTGTTTGATCAATTAGTTGGTGCTTCTATATTTTCCAAAATTGTTTTGAGATCTGGTTATCACCAACTCCGTATCAAAGATGAAGATATTCCTAAATCTTCATTTAGAACGCGCCATGGGCATTATGAATTCTTGGTAATGCCTTTTGGGTTAACCAATGCCCTATCTTATTTTATGGATTTGATGCAGCGAATAATAAAACCCTACTTAGATTCATTTATCATCGTCTTCATTGATGATATATTAATTTATTCGAAGAACACTAAGGAACATGAAGAGCATCTTAGAATCACCTTGAACTTGTTAAGGAAACATCAATTGTATGCAAAATTCTCAAAATGTGAATTTTGGCTTCACTCAGTCGCCTTCTTAGGCCATATAATTAGCAAGGAAGAAATATCAGTCGATCCAAGCAAAATAAGTGCAATTCAGGATTGGCCCCAACCTACTTCAGTAACAGAGATACGCAGTTTCTTAGGATTAGCTGGGTATTATCGTAAGTTTGTTAAGAACTTTTCCCAGATTGCAGTCCCTCTTACTCGTCTTACTCAAAAAGATGTGCCTTATGTTTGGGACACATCCTGTGAATCAGCGTTTAAGAAATTAAAAGAATGTCTAACCTTAGCTCCTATTCTAGTTCTACCAGTTGAAGGAAAAGGCTATCAAATTTATTGTGATGCTTATGAAATTGGATTAGCTTGTGTTCTTATGCAAGAAGGAAAAGTGATAGCTTTTGCATCTAGACAGCTTAAAGTTCATGAGAAGAATTATCCAGTTCATGATTTAGAGTTAGCTGCAATAGTCTTTGCACTTAAGATCTGGAGACACTACTTATATGGAGTAAGATGTAAAGTCTTCACTGATCATCAAAGTCTGAAGTATATCTTTACTCAGAAAGAGATAAATTTAGGGCAGCGAAGATGGTTATAGTTAATCAAAGATTATGATTTATCAATTCAATATCATCCAGGCAAGGCAAATTTAGTAGCAGATGCACTAAGTCGAAATGCAATTTCACATTTGCATATTTTGACCTCTAATCCTATATTACTCAAGGAAATAGAAGATCTCCAATTAGAAGTCATATTACCATCAAATGCTAAGCTATTTCAGATGACTGTAGAATGTTCATTAATGGATGAAATTAAAGAAGCTCAACATCATGATGAAGAATATAGCTCTTTATCTGTATCTATTCAATCAGGAAACCACTTAGAATTGAATTTGGATTCAAATAAGAATATTTGGTGTGGATCCAGAATATGGATACCTAATAAAGCTGAGCTAAGATCTAAAGTATTAAAAGAAGCTCACCAGTCTAAATACTCAATTTATCCTGGAAATAACAAGATGTACCAAGACTTGAAATCATATTTTTGGTGGCCAGGAATGAAGAAAAGTATAGCTGAGTTTAGATCAAAGTGTAAAGCTTGTAACCTAGTAAAAGCAGAACATCAGAAATCAGGAGGATTACTCCAACCTTTAGCTATTCCTCAATGGAAATGGGAAGATATTTCTATGGATTTTATAACTGGATTTCCTCATTCAAAATCCAATAATGATTTTATTTGGGTAATTGTGGATAGGATTACAAAATCAGCACACTTTTTACCCATTAAGCAAATAGATTCAGTAGACAAATTGGCAAAGATCTATCTAAAAGAGATAATAAAATTACATGGTATTTCAAAAACCATCATTTCTGATAAAGATGGTAGATTCACTTTAAAGTTTTGGAAAGCAGTTCATCAAGATCTTGGTTCCCAGCTCTGTATGAGCACAGCTTTTCATCCACAGACTGATGGACAAACTGAAAGAGTGAATCAAACTTTAGAAGATCTTCTTCGCCTTTATGTATTAGATTTTGGAGGAAGTTGGGATGCTCAACTTCCATTAATTGAATTCTCTTATAATAACAATTTTCAAGCAAGCATTGAAATTGCTCCTTATGAAGCCCTTTATGGAAGAAAGTGTATCACTCATTTATCCTGGAATAGTATTGGAGAAAACAGAATATTAAAATCAGATTTGATCCTTCAGGCAATAGAAAAGATTAAATTAATTCAGCATCAAATGAAAGCAGCTCAAGATAGGCAGAAACAGTATTTTGATGCTCATCATCATCATGTGGAATTTTCTGTTGGAGACTTTGTATATTTGAAAGTAAACCCATTCAGAGGAATTTCAAGATTTGGAGTTTCTGAGAAATTAAGTCCAAGATTTATTGGACTTTTTGAAGTCTTAAAAAGAGTGGGTCAAGTGGCGTATCAGATCAAGCTTCCATCACATCTGAGTCTGATGCACGATGTGTTTCATATCTCCTCCTTAAGGAAATGCTTATCAGAACCTTCAATGAGAGTGGAAGTAGAAGATATCAATTTACAACCAAACCTCAACTATGTGATCGAACCAGAAGAAATTTTAGATCGAGATGAGAAGAAATTAAGAAATAAATCCATTCTCATGATAAATGTTAGATGGAAGAACTGTCGTAAAGAAGAAGCCACATGGGAAGAAGAATCAAGTATGAAGAAAGCATATCCTCACTTATTCCACTAGTAAGTGATTTTAGATCTAGTAAATATTTTTAAATTTTAGATTGATGTCGGGATGACATCTCTTTTAAGTTGGAGAGAATGTAAAATACCAAAATCTCATTTCTAATTATTTATTAATATTTAAATAATTTTGACCTCAAATTAAAAATCTGACTTCGTCATTGTATTCACCACTCCCAAATTAGCTATGGGTGAAGTTTTGAATGCATTTGGAAGTCATTAAATTTTTATCAAATATTTTAATATTATTTAAATACCTGAAAAATCGAATAATTAAATACTCGTCGGATCAAAAATTCGTTTGCGCTGTTGTGTTCAGAACCCCTCAATTAGCTAGGAATAATATATTAGAAAAATTTTGAAATACATTTAATTATCCAAATTTGATTAATAAAATATAAATGAATTATTATAATATTATTATTATTTAAAGGAATTAGCGGAGCCGTCCATCCAGAACTGACGCCGTCCATGTTTCTAATTAGATTAGACGGTCAAATTTAGACCGTCCGATCGACAGATCGGACGGTAGGCATGTTTTCTTCCTCACGCGTCTGCGAAGAAGGGACGCGTGGCTTGCATGGCCACACGCGGCACCTCGCCGCTCCAGATGGCAATCACACGACCATTCCACCGATTAAGCTCCTCTTTTTAAAACCTTGCAAACTTATAACTTCAGTTTACACGATCTAGATCGAATTAAAAGGTGCAAGGACTCTCAAAACCACTTTCAAGCTAACCCTAAAACTCAATTTCCATTCTCAAAGGTACTCATTTCCTCTACCTCCTTCGATTATATTCATTCATTATTTGACTTGAGTTCGTAAATCGTCTCGAATGGGTTGTCTTGTCGATCGGCTTCGGCTGTTGTAACCCTAGATCCATCCGTCGCTCGGCACCTTCGGGAAGACGAAAAGGCGTCGGGAAAGATGACGAAGCGACGGATGGGATCAAATTGTCGATCGAGGCTTAATCCTATCCATCTGATTAAGATTAGTATAATCTTATTTAATTAGATTATGTTTAATACTAACTTAAATAAGTTAAGTTAGCCTAATCATAAATCGTACCGTTAGATCTGCATAAGCAAATCTGATCCGTCTATTTTCTGTGATCAAAAAGATCAGGATCACATTTTTTAAAGAAACTGATTCGTTCTTTTTAGACCGGTCTAGCTGGTCAACTCGACGCGTTCCCCGTAGAGCGGGACCCACCTCTGCCGCGGTCAGCTGCCACGCAGCGCAAGCGTGGGGCCCGCACAGGTCCTGCTAGCAAATGGCTGAGCGCCACGTGTGCTCCTTCTACGCATGTGGGGACCCGTCGTCTGATAAATCTGCAGATAAATAAAATTAATTTAAAAACATATAATTCTTATGTAAATAATAATCATATCTAACATATATATATAATGTAATTACATATAAGTATTTATACTTACACACACACATATATATATATATATAAGATAGAAAATTAATATAATTAATTTAGATATAATTAATATATTAAGTATTCTTAAATGATTAATTAATAAGAATAAAAATCAAATACAGTAACATTAATAAATATATAAATTTATTTTCTATCAATATAATTTAATTTAATCAAATGAATATCAAACTTTAAAAATATACATAAACTCCTAAAATATTTATCTAAATAAAAAATTAAATATATTAATATAATCAGCAAAAATCAAAGAATATTTTAGTACCATTCGAATTTCAGTAAGATTAATATTTTACATAATAAAATTTTAGGGTATTAATAAATTAGGAAAAATGTTACAAATGTTTAATTAATTATAACTTTTAATCCATTAATCCAAACATACCTAATATAGGTCTCAAAATACTCAGAAAATCTTAAGGAATATTTTAGAGGTATTAATTTTACTGTTTGGATTAAATTTAGATTAATCACAATTCAGACCTAACTATAATTAAGCCTTAACCCTAGAAACTTCAAATAGCCATAACTAAGTCAATTTAGCTCTAAATTAAGTGATACAAATATCAATTTAGATCAGAAAATCCTAATTTATAGTAAAACTATAAAAATATTTAGGATCCAATGGCTAGATCTCCGAATCAATCCTAATTTTTTAAAATTTTGATTAGTGAATATTAACAAAACTAATGATCCAAATTAAATAATTTTAGTTTTCAGAAGACTCATAAAGTAAATTAGAACTTAGCTGTATAAATAATTTAATAATTTTGTGACTAAATTCACTAATCACTCACTAATCATATTAAACCCTAATTATTAAACCTAGAATTTATATTGACTATAACTTAGCGAATACATATCAGAATTGAATAATTTTAGGTTTTAATGAAAACCTTAAGACATAATCTACAATAAACTAACAGGATTTTAGATTTCTTTAAGGGTAAAATGATTAATATGCTCTTATAAGGTCAAATTCTCAATTTGACCTTATAAGGCGTAAATAATTAATTAATTTAATAAAATAAATCAAATATTCAAATATTCATTATAAATCATGTTAAAATTAAAATAATGACTTAAACTATTTTTAGCAGATCAAAGGAATTGAACTGATTATAAATTATATCAAAACAGTCAGGTAAGCAAATTTACTTATAAGTTTCATTTCAGTATTCTTATTTTTGAACCATTTCCCATTTAAGTATTATTTACACTGCTTACCACTTTTAATTTACAAAAGAATGATATCAAATAGTATGTAATAAAAAGAATGAAACATGGTATATATATTTTGTGATATTTGTCTTTAGAGGGTGGAACGTAACACTAAAAATATGTACAGATTGGGCCTGCTGGCAGCCCCTAGGAGTTATATGAAGGGATTTAGCCCCTGTAGGAAGTGGGCAAATCCAGAGAAAATACACACCATCAGTTCCTATTTTGGGTAAGCTATCGATGGGTAGCGAGATAAGCTTCCTACAGGTTATGCCTATGGGTTTACCCATTTGGGCTCAGGAGTCTACGGACTCGACTTATTGTTACAAATGCTTTTGATACAATTTACTTATTTCATGCTTTACAGTTATATTGAATTTCACAGCTAACTTGCAGGGCAATACTTAAATTTGAAAATTTGCTTTACTACGTAAATATTTCAGTCACTCTCATGTTTGATTTATACTTATTTCAGGATGCTAGAATTAATCTTATAAGAATGATTTGCATACTCCTACCTGATTAGTAACTGTGTTTTTCAAGTTTTAATAATTAAAGTTTAGAAGAACTGCCAATTAAAAGAAGAAGACATAAAGAAGCGAAAGAATGTGAATATTTCATCTTTATTTTGTAAAAGATAAATTGTTATAAAATTTCATATATGTTTTGGCTCTATCTTTAAATGTATAATCGGACTTTGGACTTTTATTATTTTATATCATTTTGTTTATAAAAATATATGTTTACCTTTGAGATGAATTGTTCTTTAAAGATTCTCGAACTTCGGTCCCCGGTCGCCACATGCGCGGCTAGATCTCATCCGTCGGTTCCTTCCTCTAAAAATACAGTGGTCTTTATTTGTGCATGTGCTAAAGGATTGTGAACCGTTAGATCTCCTACCTAATCGTACGGTCCAGATCGAGCGACTGTACTCCATCTTCATCCACGATCACAAGCGTCAGACGAAGGACCGTCCTCTTAGCCAGCTGCCATCCCAAATGCCATTAAGTTTCAAATCCTTTTTCCAAGCACTAGGTGATTTTTTTCCAGAGTTATCGCTGCTAGTGCACCTGTGAGAGCTCTAGCCGTAGGATTATCTTCAAACCCTAACTTTTCTCCCATCAGCGAGCTTATTGTCGTCAAGTACACATCCTCCTCCTTAACCTATAGCCTTAACATTTCCTATCTACTTGGGTGAAATAGGATGTTAGTTTGGTGGTTAATCGAGTTTAGCTGAGCTCGAATTGATCCACATTAATAATGACATTTTCCAAATTTTGGACGAATCCTGATTTTAGGACATCTTTGTATGCAAACCCTAATCATCTCTCGGCTGAGGTCACTGCAATTTATTACTCGCCATACTGCTAGCTCCATTTCAGAATATGGATTGGAGTTTAGAACATGTTATGTTGCATTTTTTTAACCTAACCCTAATTTCCTTTGCCTCTGTTTTTATCGAGACGATGGCTTGTTTCTGAACCAAACCAGCCTACCTTGTCTTCTTGGACCAACCGGTCGAGTGTCCAAAAAGCCGCGCCAATACTCGTAGTACGAGAACGACGCGTGTCGATCTCTGGGTTAGCCGTGTCAGCAACAATGATTTTTGCCGTGCTAAAATCATTTGTCATCATTTCCATAATTTATGACTCTAAAACTTCGAGCTGTTATTAATGATGGCTCATGTTTATTTAAATAATTTTCTATAACTTAATTAATTTAAAAATTCAAAATTCATTTAATAATAATTTTAAATATACTCATCCAAATAATACAAAATTATATCATTTTGATCACAAAAATAAATATATTAATAATATACAATTTAATTTCTATTTTGATAAATATTTAATTATTCAATAATTAAGACTAATTAATTAATTTTAAATTATTCTCATCATTTCATGTGACCTAAATTAATCATTTAATATCCAAATTAAATGATCAAATAGTCCATTTTACTCTCACAAAAATGTGAGGAACAATAATATAAAATCAAATTTAATATTTAAATCCTAATTCTCATAATTACTTTTTAACCCTAATTAGGAGTCACAAAAACCCTAATTTTTCTAATGTTGTCCAAATTGATATACTTAGTATCATTTTTCTCCTTATATAAAGGATTTTCAATTATATGCATATTAATTCCATTAGACAATAATTAGTAATTTTAGGTTATTGACTCTTAATTAAGTGTTATTGTGATAATTCTAATCTCTTAAATTACATATTTTAGGTATTATAAAACCCTAGGATATCTGACATGTCACATTTATTATTCTCCATATCAAATTATATTACTTATGTTTGAGCTTAGTTCTCATTTTCTACTTATGTGAATCAATTGCAAATTACTTGATTTATCTTTCAATCTTAAGGTAGAAACTTTATGATTAATTTAAACATGAATTGTAGTTGATCTATAGAACTATTTGTTACATCTATTAAGAGTAGTTAGCCTTAATACTTTTGTAATTATAAATTATTGAATCAATTAAGACTAGCGTTTAGTGATTATACTAAAGCTTAGTTTATTTATCCTAACCCTTAAAGTCTTCATTTGATTTCTTTAAGAGCTAGTAATAAGAATCCTAATTCACTTAGGGTAATTTAGGAACCATATTGATTTTCCTTAAAACTTTAGTTATTAGGATACTTAGAAGTTGTAGTTCTTAAATTCCATCTTTTATTTACTTTAAATCTTTTATTTATTATAACCTTGTTAGATTAATACTTAATTTGATAAAATTTTCAAGCTACAACCTAGCTAGATTGAACTTTAACTTTCAAGCTACAACCTAGCTAGATTGAACTTTAACTTTCAAATCCTTAAATTTAAAATTTTCTTAATCTCAATCTTTCCTACTAGTCACATAAGCCTTGATTTAATTATCATGATTGAATCTTATAGATTAGGACTAGTTTAGAATTAATTTCTACTTATATTGATTATACTTATAAATTATTTTGTCATAACATAATAAATGAAATAAAACTAATATTTTCCAAAGTCTAATTATTACTATTAATTACAATTAACTTGAGATCAATATCTCAAGGTTAATTATGAGCTCAATTAGCACCAATCATTAAGTAGATCATTAAAATTAGATAACTTTGGATATCACTTAATTATAATTATTGAATTTTCCTTAAATACTTGCTTAGCTTTGAGTGTAATAACCCAAGGTTGTTATCCAACTTAATTTTAGCTTAATCATATCTTAATTATCATTCTATTAATTTCATCTAGCCATTAGAATCAATCCCTAAAGATTTGGTGCGATTCGAAGCTAAATTAAATATTTTGAATTATTTTTATATTTAATTAATTAGAAAATTGAGGTATTTAATTTGACCATGAAATCAAAATCCGATTTCGTCGTTGCGATTGTCACCACCAAATTAGCTAGGGGTGATGTTTTGGACGCAATTGGAAGTCATCGGATTTTTGCGAATATTTTAATATAATTAAATACCCTGAAAAATTAACATAATTAAATAATCGTCGGAATCAAAATCTGACCTCGCCGTTGAATTACTATCCCCCAAATTAGCTAAGGGTGAATTTTTGAAAAATTTCTGAGCGTGTTTCAAAATTTCAAATTTTTCATTAATTAAATAAATAAATATTTATTTATTTCTAAATTTCTTTTCCTATTTTTCTATCCTAAATTATTTCCCCCTCTCCTTGCTGGCTCCCCCCAATCGGCGCCCCTCACATTTTCACGCAAGAAATGGCTAAGGCCATTTCTTCTGTACTCCCCCTCACCTCCTAACTCCATAGCTTATGATGGAGCCTCCCTCTCACTCTCCTCATTTAAAGGAGGAGCACAACCTCTCCTACTTCTCTTTGTTGCAAGAGTTGAAGCTCTCTCCCTCCTTTATTGTGTGCTTGCTGAAGAAGAAGAAGTTCAGCTTCTCTCTAAGCCTTGAAGAAAGCAAAGGTTTTTTTCCTCTTTTTAAAAGGATAAGGTACCTATTTGCTCATCTTCCTTGTCTACTTTACTTTGCTATCATGTTGTTTTATATCTTTAAAATATCCATGTTTGTATTTGGAAGCTATTGAGGTTCATTAAGGCATCATGTTTTTTGAAAATCTCATCCTCTATTTTTCATCCATTTTATATCTCAAATGTTTAACTATATTGCTTGTATAGTTAAAATAATCCATTTGTGCTGATTTTAGTATAAATGGAAAGGTATCAGGAAGACCTTTCCATTGATATATGACACTGCTCATAAAATGCTCTGGATTGAGAGTATTTGAGCACGAAATGTGACCCTTCATGGTTTTGCACAGGCAAAATCACCGTCGGGCGCTACAGCACGCCGTAGCGCCTGAAACACAAATAGTTTCCGCTGGCGCATGCCACAGCGCGTCGCAGTAGGTTGCAGCATCATTTTAGAAAAAATCATATGAAATCAATAAATAAACTAATTGAATAGTAACCCGAAAGTTAAACCGCTGCGGCGTGCCACAGCACGCCGCAGCGGGCTGCATCATAACCGCAGCGTGCCGTAGCGCCTAGAATTTTCTGAAAGTGCGCAAAATTGGCTGAAATGGCCAAAACTTCACTGTTTTTACATTATGAGGTCCCTAGGACTCTGGTGGGACGGAATTATATTAAATTTGAACCTAGTTTAGATAAAATTGAGCATTATATAAAATTTTATGTGAAAATTTAGTCATTTTTAACAAGTGCTTAAAACCTATTATGTATCTTAAGAATTTTGTGCCAAATGCTAAATAATCAAATCTTTGAATGCTTATAATGATTAGGTATATCTTAATAACCAAATTGCATGAAATCTAAGTCTTTTAGAGTTATAATCAAGTGCTAATCTCTTTAGTTTGATTTAGAATTTAGTTAGTCTTAATTACTTACTATTTTATGTCATCTTTACATTCTTATATTTTCATGATATTAGGATGTACGTTAGAGAACTTTAATATTTATTTGGACACCTAAATGTGCTTAAATTGATATTAAACTATATTTGAATATAAGAATCTTAAGAACTTGATTTAGTAAATGATATTTAATCTAAACTTAAAATTTGCCATCAATAATAGACTAATAATACACTAATTTATCAGTGTATAAATTAACCATTGGTCTTAATTTTAGTAAGACTAAGGGTTAAATCCTAACTTGTATTGATTAAGATTTAAACCTTAATCACCTTAATCAAGTAATCTTGATTAAAATATAATTCAATTGACATGATTCCAATAATGCATATGATTTGACATTGATCTTAAATTATTAAATTAGAAGTGCTAAGGTTAATATTAAACTTGTGTGATTGAATCATCTGAATCTAAACTTTGGATCTTTGATTTTCTCTTATATAAGATTATTAGCATAATATAGATAATAAAATTATAATGATTTATGAAATGATCTAATTCTAATAATATCTTTGATTTCATCCTATGATTATAGAATACTATGATTAAATAGGTTTTATTCATCTGATTTGATCACTTTAATCTAAGACTAATAAGTAAACCTTGAATGTTAACTTAAGAAAATAGAAAAGTGAGATCTCAGGAGTCTTGAAATGTTTTAAAGGCCTTAATATCTTGCTATAGGATCATTCTTGAAATATTTAAAGGCCTTAGATATTGATATATTGAGGTAGGAAGAACTTTTGTAAACTTATTGAGGTAGAATACTTAGATGATCCTTCATAACCTTAGAAGTTGATATTGACACCTCATGGTAGGAATCACCTAAAGCAGCTAGAATGTAACTTCTCCCTTTCAGTAGAAATTAATATTGGTGATATTTTGATCACATTCTTGGGGCCTTATGTAGGACTCATTCATTTAGAGTAAGGATTAATAATTTTAATAAATTATTGTTGATTAAAAAAATCTTTTGAATTCAGATTATTGGTTCAGTATAGTAGGATATACCCACAGTACTTGATTATTTCAGTAGTATTCAGGAATGATTGAGTCACTCTAAGTAAGATTTATCTTTGTGCTATCCTACGGGCTTAGGCGGATATAATCTCACTTAGAGTAAATCAATCGATCCTAAGAGTATTATAATAGGGACTCATTCCTTAACTTGATTAAAATACAAATTGTCATCGGGTGATGCCTTCTAGCGAAGATCTCTTCAATAGGCGTGGCTTAAGCAAAACTAAGTAATTCGAATCACCTTCTTTAGAAACTCATCCAAATAAATTTAAATATAATTTCAATACAAACTTTAAAAATTTAATGTAAATAAGTAAAAATAAATAAAATAATGTCAAAACTTTATTGTATAATTATTTTAAATACCACACCAGTAAATCTAAATCGCATTTCATCTTTAAAATAACATAACAATATAATCAACGAATAGTAATAATTAAAAATATTAATTAATTATTAGAGTATTTTTATTTTATATCTAAAAAAGGCAAGATATGAAAAATAAAATGTGCTCAATGATTTGTTCAGACTAATTAATTCATAATAATTAAATTTATTCAATGAATAATAATTATAAATAATTTAAATAAATAAATAAATAAATATATATATATATATATATTAAATATAATTTTAAGGTTAGAGTCGAAGGCAAAAGATGGCTCCGGATAACCGTAAAACAAAACCCGCGGGTGACGGCAAAGGAATCTTCAGCGGCTTTTATTTCCTAATATAATTCCCGCCTTGCCGACACGGATCGGAGCCTCTTATAATGAAAAGGATTTGCGGAGCAGTAACCCTAGCAAAAGATGCTCTGCGAGATCACAGCCGTCGAGATCGCTGCGGCAAGGCAGCTCTTGAAATTGAGCGGCAGAGATGCGGGCGGCGAAGGCGACGATCTGCCGTTCATTTATAGAGAGGCATCGAGATTGATGAGATCGGCCAAAAGGCTGGTGGAAGCCGAGCGACCGCGACGAAGAATGAGGAGGTATCGAAGCATTAACGATGTCTATTTGACAGCATTGCTTGTCAGCAGAGAGCAGAGCAGTCTCCAATGGACCAGACGGGTGCTTTATTGAGTGTCTTTCTTTTTCACCACAATCTCTCTATTTCTTAAAGCAATTGAAGCAAAAGGAATGATGCAGACGAATTGATTGTTTTTTATGAACGCAAGCTCATATGAGTGCCAAATTTACTGTTTGTTTCCTTGAGAAGTTGGAAATTTGGCTTGTTTCAGTTTTCCATATTCAATTTTAATATTATGAGATGGAGTGACTATGCAATTTGAAATTTGTGTTGTTTTGTTATTATGTATACAATAGAAGCGCACCAGTAATAAATTTGTTGCATCAAGTTCTAAGAGAGATGTAGTTAAAATGTGATTTTTTTTTTCTTAAAGTTTGGGATTTTTTTTTTTAAAATGAGAAATTGTATGCTGTGTATAATCTCATAAAAGTTCATCTAATAAAATTTAATAATTTAATTTAAAATTTAAAAATAATTTTATATAATTTAATTAAATAAATAAAAATACTAAATTAAATGATTTCAAATTCTATTATATGAATTTTTTTAAATATTATATTAGTAACTATAAATTATATTCTCTTTTTTTTAAATTTTCATTAAAAAGGAAAATGATAAGAATATATGCTATTTGTAGGAAAAATTAAACAAATATATTTAAATAACAATTAAAATTTTAATGAAGATCATAATTAATTTATTTTAAAAAGTTATATTTATTATAAAGAATGATTTTAAAATCCAATTTAACTTAAGATTTTATGTTTGCTTTTTTAAGGGTATTAATCAGAAAAATTCATTCAATAATATTTGAATATTATTTAATACAAATTTTAAAAATAATTATATTTATATTATTTAATAAATAAATAAATATTAATAAAATAATCTAAAATTTTATTCGATGAATTACATATCAATTAGTTTAAATATCGCTTATCTCTTAAAAAAATATAAGAAATAATAAAATTTGAAATAATTTAAAAAAATAAGTGATATAATCATAAATAGAGCAATATACGTCGACGGCATGATATTTACAGAAAAAAAATGGCTAAGGAGTTTAGAGGCCTTAAAATAGCTGGGTATAAGAAGCATGATTTGGGTTTATTGTAATTTATTTATTGAAGAAGAACTCGATGATGGCCTTCGCTGTAATTTTACCGGAGGGTGAACCCTATCGCCTTCGCTTCGTCGGTGCGCTCGAGCAAGATCTTCATCTGCGTCTTGCAGCTCCGCTCAAGCCTCACTGTGGAACAATTAGTCGCATCCGGCCCATCCGGAACCCCCGCCGCCGACCGAATGGAGTAGTAGTAACAGCGCTTTATGCCTAATCTGATTATGAAAGGCATTTAATATTCATTTATTATTTATTAAAATAATATACAAATCTTTAATTAAAATTATAATTATAATAAATTTGAAATAAAATGGGTGAAAAACTGTTACAATGTAATTCAATTTTGCCTTGGTTACTTCCGAATTGAGCGTAACTCGTGATTCGGGGAGAAGCAGAACGTGACACGACGCGAGAAGACCTCCGCAACCCAGCGGCTACGATATGAAACTCCCTCTTCTCGACAACGAATCTAACGATGAGTTCGTTCAAACGATCAAACGGATCCCTTACTCCATAATTTACTTAAAACACTCTGCTCTTAAATTATTTCATTCCAAACAAAAAATATATTAATTTTTTGAAAGCTACAAAACAATCATTTATTTAATTTTATTTAAATTGTCACAATTAACTTAGTTTCTTAATTTAATTTATTAAATTTAAAGCAGATTATGACTAAACTAAAGACATTCTTAAATGCACACATTTTCTTATGAAATTATATGAGCATTCAAATATGAAATAGATACGTAATTAATGGGATACGAACTCATAACTTAGATAATAATTCATAAGCCTCAGCATTCACATGCACATTCTTTTCATTAAGAGTTAGTTTGATAAGAGAAAATATGAAAATTTTGAAATTAAAGTAAAATATGATTACAATGCAATTAAGTTAATTTAATGCTATTTAATATTTATTCCATTTAAAATTAAATAATTTGTGAGTCAATTTATTATACAAATTTGTTTTATTTTTATTTACAAACAACGCGGAGGTATCTACTTCTCTAGTTCTTCGTGGCCAGCTATGGCGTTTGCTCAGTTCCTATGTTCCCCCTGCCCGCAGTCATTTCAGACTCGGGGAATCGATCGGCAGTCCATTCCGTACCCATCACCCCCTCCTGCCTTATCACAGGCCAAAACGATTGGCCGCTTCTCCTTCAAGGAACCCCAGCGAAGAGGTAACCTAACCATTTCATCATCCAGTCCCCGAGCAGCTTCTCATCGCTTTTCTTTTTGTTCTTAAGGTTAGGGTTTTCTTACTTAACCAGTCATACCGTGCTGTTTCAAAGACTTTGAATGATTGCAGCATCAACAATCCTTATCCTGCTCGGCAGAAGGAGTTTATTTGATTAGGATGGAGATCATTATATTTATCTCTAATAAAATCACGAGGAAGAAAATTTTGAAATTTTTATTTGGAAATTTCTAAAGTCTTGCATCTGTTAAAAAGATAAAAGGACTATTATGAATACTTTGGAACTCTGAACATACTAATAAGTGCTTATCTATTCAGTTACAAGTGTGCATAAAATGAAAAACAAATTATGGAAAATAATGTCCCCATTAATACAATATTTTATTGATATTTGCATCACATCCAGAAGAGATAATCATACATGTCCTCATAACTACTAGTCTAATTTCGCTAACTGGTTCCCCTCAAACTCTAGATAGTCCTAAAATTTTATGTTATTAACTTGAATTCGCATGGAGATCAAGTTTAATCGTTGAAGAAGGCACAACTGGTTGTGGAACTTTAGTTAAAAGTCAATTTTATTGCAGATTTGGCGCAAAGTGTCAACACCAGAGAGCGTTTAATAAAGATGACAGAAAAAATCGCTTGTAGTGTTGGCCCACAGAAGATAAAAATTTGTGGTTGAAGAAGTCGAAGGCAGTAAACATATGGCTTAAGGTTGCTGAGAAAAGTTTTGATATTGTGCAACACTTGAGAGTTTTTATTCTATTTTATTTTTTATTTGAGTGAGCTGACAAATCTTTTATTAAATTTATGATGCACATTAAAGGCCCAAATATTAAATATTGGGCTCAATAAGCCTATATTCTAAGGATCTTTCACTTTAGAATAAATAATCATATTGGATGATAGAAAATACTAGGTATTATAGATTTGTAGAAAATTATAGACTATTAATTGTAATCATTAGATTAAAATGTAAATATATGGGAAGAAGCTATTAGAAAGAATTTTCTCTATTTGGAACTTAGGGAGGGGTGTCTATTTGATCAGGCACAATGGAAACGAATGATTTATCTAGCCAACCCAACTTGGTGGAAATAAGGCTTGGTGTTGCTGTGTTGTAGATTAAACATGATGGCATGATCAAGTTGCGACTAGCATAGATAGGGGTGAGTTTTGCCATTTGAACACAACAAAAATTCGTAAATCAATAACAAAGTTATATTATCTCTTTCCACTCTTTTCCCAAAATTACAAATCTCTATTTCTAGCATCATATTTCAACAAAGTGATATCAAGGTTTGATCAAAGAAAAGGCATTGTAACTATCTAATGACTGAATCTATTTGTTTATCTATTCCTCTTTCAAATTTTTATGGATAAATTTATGATTATCGGTTTATCAAATTTCAAATATGTTTTTGCTCTCAAAATTTATGAAAGATTATTGAGAGGGTTCAAATGTTCCCGAAGAAACTTCTATTATTTCATTGAAGGATGCTGGAGGAGCATCAACAAAAATAATTCTAGGCATTATCGCTCTTCAATAGGCAATAAATGATGAAATTTTTTTGTGAATTATTGGACAAAGTTCCATAAAAGAAGCGTTGGATAAGCCACAGAGCAGTTTCAAGTAATGAAAAGCACGTGTTATCAAATAATATGCCTTTAGAAGAGATTTTGAGAATATTAAAATGAAGAATAATTAGATTTCCAAAGTTTTTTTTATTCAAGATTAAAGGAAATTGTCCAACCAAATGAGAGTTTTATGAAGAAAATATTTTTGACAAAATAGTCAAGAAAATGTTAATATTTTGTTAAAAATTTGATATCATAATATCAACAATTAAAGAAACATGCAAATGCTGCACAATCTTCTACAACATCAATGCATATAACAGCAAATATTGTTATAACTTAAGCAATGTGGGTAAAACACATTCTAGAAGATATGGGCTAGTTGCTTGAAGAAGCCATAGAGATTTACTATGATAACAAGTAGACAATAAAGACAAAAAGTCCAATATCTCATGAAAGAACTAAATCATCAGCTTCAAGTAAAACCTTATTTGAAAAGCAAAAATTTATAAAGCGTTCAAGCTCAAGCATTGCAAGATTGAAGAATAATTAGCTGATATATTTACCAACGCTATTCAATAGGTAAGTTTAAAATGCTCAGAGATGTGAATAAAGTTATGGAAATGTGTCATGGAGGAGTATTAAATTAATGATGCACATAAAAGACCCAAATAAAATTGGGTTTAATAAGTCCATATTTCAAGCATGTTTCACTCATAATTTAGAATAATTTTGGATGATATAAAATTTTATAGTGCTATAGATTTATGGAAATTCTAGATAATTGATTGCAATCATTAGATTAAAATATGTTGGCATAATCCTAGTCATAGATTAGGGGTGCCATAGTATGTTAGAGTGAGCGCCACCATTTGTAACACAATAACCAAATTTGAAAATTAAATAAAGTTCTTTTTTCTCTCCATTATTTTCTGAAATTTCAACTCTCGATTTACATAATCATATTCCAACATCTTTTATACTTGAGCTTAAACTTATTGAGCATTTAATTGCATAGAATTGATCAATTAGTAGGGAAGCATTGTTGTTGAGAAGAATTAAATGAAAGCGGGGTTGGATGATACTCAATGGTCATGAATGAATTTAAAGAGTACACATGCACATTAATTCAAATAGGATGATGTAGACTTTGCTTTTGGATGAGGTTGTAGGCATACAAACAAATTTAACTTGTCATTAGGTAGAGAATCTTTTAGAGAATACAACTTCTTTTGCGTGAGTGTTGTTTGGTTAGAAGAATTAACGAAGGATAGGTAACACACATGGGCAAGATCATGACTCAGGCATTTGCACAAGTGCAAACCCTAGCTAGAGGTTGAACAAAGGTTATTCTTGCAGCGGGATGCTTTGTTCCATGTCGTGATGTAGCTTTTAATGCTATGTTGTATTATACTTAGTGTTAGTGTGATATATATTTGGTGTTTATTATTTGTACTTTCATAGGATATGATAGTAGTGACAGACCGAAATTACGTAGTCTGAGCTCGCACACAAGTGTACGTGGTCTGAAGTAATATGGATGCTGAGATCCGAGATTTATCGTCCTCTGGAATTATGTATGAATTGTTACTAGAGTATATCTACTCTCAATAATGTTCAAGTAATTAACAATTTGAGATTTTATTCCTAATAATAAATGATTCTAAATTAAAGTGGTTTTGTAATCAAGTTAAGAAAATGAGGAGAGTTAGGATTCATACATGCAATTGATCATATTTTGTGCATAAATACTCACTTCTTGATGTCATGTCATAATTGAGTTGTCTTACTTTTTATTATATTATCAAGAGATCTAGCATTTCAAATGGGATATTTTAAGTTGTTAAGATTCTATCTAGTGCTTTAGATGAATACACTTGGGTTTAATCTCAGCACATAGATATCTTTGTGATCTTTTTATGAGTGAAAGTTATCCTTACGTTTAAGCGATAAAATTCATATTTTGTTTGATCACTTGGTCTTGATTTCATCTATGGCTCACACGTTTCAACACTTAGTTTAGCTAAGGTAATGAGCTGCGAAGCTAAATGAGCTTATGTCACTTCGCTCATAGCTTAACGTGCTCTATTATCTCACATAAATCAAGAGTGATCAATGGAGCTCTATAGATGGGTCTTGACTCACATGCGTCAGATCCACGCCTTAACTTGGATTTGGCAATGGCCTATGTGAACTATGTCACATCGTCCACTACCTAACATGCTTTCTCCAAGTATTATGGACTGAGCTATAGAACTCAAAGATTTTCCATAATTTTTCATGGCTCAGATGATCAAGCCTTTTGTCTAAAAATTGTGCACAAACTTTTTGCTCAACGAATGATGTCACTTTCATTCGCGGCATGAAAGCTTAAGGGTGCACATATTTTAGATAAGACAATCATCAAGCTCAACGATGTTTTCTATAAAGATAATGTTTTTAATAAATATTCAAAACAACTCATCTTTCAACAACTCATTTCATTCATTCAAATATGAAAATATTTTCAATGACATGATTTTTCATTACAACTAAATAGATATTACATGCACAATATTTTAAGACTCACTGCATGTTCTTCACCTTACACTCTCCAAAGAGGGGTTTAGGCTGCCATTACAATGAAAACAAGAAAATTATAAGAGATAACGAGGATAAATTAAAAAATAAAGTAAGGAATACGATACGTAGGAACAACTGTAAGCGTTCTCTCCATTTTAATCTATCTTTAGCCTTCATCTTCTCCCTTGTTCACTGTGCTTTTCTCTTCCTTACTATGCAGCCTCATGGTGAACCTTCTCTTCTTAGATTAGTGTTTCCCCTTTTGAGTGGAGTTTTCCAACTGAATTTCAGAACCTTTTTAAGTTTTTCTTTTTCCCTTTTATAATACTTTCTCTTGCCCTTTCTCCTTTAAGCTGCCATCAATTCCCCTTGAGACTTGAAGTTAATTAATTTTATTTCTTTATTCCATTGGAATTGAAGCTCTTTGGCATTTGCATTTAATTTTGACATAGAGAACTGAAAGAATTTACAGTTTGTGATCTTCCCAATGCTGACTTGAAGCAGGATTTCAAGATAGATTTTTGGCGCACGCTACGGCACGCTGTGGCGCAAGGGTTTCGGCCTATTCGGCGCTGCGGTGCGCTGTGACGCCTTGGTCTTGGGCAATGTGGCTCTGCGTCGCGCTACGGCTCCCGATGAAATAGTGGTAATGGACGACGCACTGTAGTGCTTTGGTCTCGAGCGTCCTGGCGCTACAGCGCCTTGGCTTTCGGACAGCTTGATGCTGTGGCGACTAACATCGAGAAGTCTGGCGTTGTGGCGGCTAGTCTCGAGAAATCTAGCACTGCGGCGTGCTGCGGCGTGCTGCGGCGGCTAGGCTCGAGAAATCTAGCACTGCGGCGCGCTGCGGTTGCTAGCCTCGAGAAAACTGGCGCTGTGGTGCGCTGCAGCCTTAAACAGCCTGGCGCTGTGGCGCGCTTTAGCGCATTGCAATGTTCTTATTCGCAAATTCTTTTTTTTTATATTTGATCACTCCGGAACTGAATTGACATAAAAACACACAAAAACTACAAATCTTAACAAAAATATGCATTCTAAACAAGAAACAAACTATACTTATTGGGTTCATCAAGCAGAGTAACTCATGCATACTTCTATATAAATCTTGGTATGCTCATTTGAGATGGATGAATGAAATAGACTTTTTCTCCATTTGAGAGAAGTTTGCTCTTGCAAGAGTGTTCGAGAGGTCTTGCGTATAGCAACTTCAATTTTTATGTGTATGCATGTGCAAGGTCACCAAAGTGTGCATATCATGGTAAACGTATGTAATGACCTTAGGTTTTTATAGCAAAGACATTGACTTTCCCACAAAATTTCTTGTCTTCGTTAATTTTCCTGCTAAGTTCTGTCTTTGTGTTGATTATTCGTTGAATTTAGTTTTTTTTCGTTAATTTTCCCGCCGATTTTCTTTTTATGTTAACCACCTCAACTAGTTCTTGTTTCATTTCAATTTCCCTATATATTTTGTCGCATGCTGTTAACAACCTAAATTAGAATTAAAAGTCACTATTTTATAATGTTGTGCAATATTATATATATATTGGGATTTGTTAGAAATTTGCTAAAAATTGAAGTCTTGTTCAGGCAAATTAGTTTCAGTTTATTATCTTATGAGATTTCAAGAAATTGCTAATTCAAATAAATAACATATTTAATCTTCAAACGAAATTGATGGTTTCAAAATATGCATCCAGGTGTTACGCACCTTTTAAAGAACATAAAATCCCATTTACACAGATGTTCCCTCTCCCTCGCTGGAAATGCACAAGCATTTCTTCTTCAATTATTCGCAAGCCTATTTAGCCCACCAAATGTCCATGACTCCTTCACAGCCTCGAGGCCCTCTCGATATCGATCGCATTTCCGATTCCATACCCGATGACCGATCGCTTCTATGACTCCTCCTGTCGATCCTTCCTGATTTTTCTTGGAAGGATTTCAGCACCCGTCGAAACTTGTCCCGACTCTTGCTGCCGATTCTTCCCTGACATCGATCGCATATTATTTCATGCAGTCGATCCTTCTCCCAGTTCTTGCGATCGATTCTCCCCCCAATGTCGATCGCCTCTTCTCTCCCTCTTGATCTCATGAGGCTCAAACTCTCGACAACCACGTTCATGTGCGTAAGCTTCTCTAGCACCCAATCGAACTTTCTCCTGCCAACGATCAACCGAGTGCTTCATGTGTCGCTTACCATTGACACCAAGACTCATCGTTCTTTGCTGATCTCTGAAAGACGACTCGACTGCTTAAGGTACTAGTTCACTTTGTAATACCTCTTCTTTTAATTCAAATATTATGTTAATTCCAATTAAGAGTGAATAGATGAAATTTCATTAAAAGTGTACTTGAAGGTCTTACATTCCTTTTCTTAAAGTTGTATACATCTGCATGATGAGATCTTTAATTACCTCTTAATCCTATCAATATCTGTGGAGTAGAATGTTAGATGGAATTTCTTATATAACTCTCTAACAATTTTTCTGTATATTGCCATCTTGATATGATTTGCATCTAGGATATAGTTGGACATCTCACATTCTAAATCTTGTTTTGCTTTAATTTGACTTAAAATTCTATGTGCTGAAACATATTATTGTTGTACAAAAGGATTTTATTTCAATTCACTGCATTTGTACTTTCTTAACCTAATAAGTGGTTAGTACTTTATATGATATTGGTAAATTAAAAAGCAGTAAGAATTTATTTATATCATTTACAATTATGGGACAAAAACTTTTTTTTTTATGTGATCCCATCCATTACTTGGGTATTTAATCAATATATAGTCCTGCATCTGGGTCTATTTATAATGAGAGGTAGGAGTTTGTTTAAGTAATCGAAACAAACCCATCTATGATTCCACTTTCAATCATTGTGAAATATGAAGTTCTAAAATAAAGTCTAAGACATTGATATTCAATTGTGTTCCACCAATCCATAGTTCTAATGGTCAATATCAACCTGCTTGTTGTCTAATTACACTATGCTTA
This sequence comes from Gastrodia elata, assembly GCA_016760335.1. Classification (NCBI taxonomy): domain Eukaryota; kingdom Viridiplantae; phylum Streptophyta; class Magnoliopsida; order Asparagales; family Orchidaceae; genus Gastrodia; species Gastrodia elata. The sequence goes on along the minus strand of CM028672.1, from coordinate 4,863,516 downwards.
GGAAACTTCTGAATTTCTCCAATCACTTGAGACAGATCAGGTTTATGATTATCATCCCAATATTCAAACAAAGGAACACTGGATATTACTTTTTATACTCTTATTTGCTTTTATTGTTGCTTAAGCATCGCTTTGAGCCTGTTTTGTGTTGATATTAAATGTGCTATTTTACTACCAATGATGTAAAAGAAATAAAATGATGTTTATGTATCTTGAGAATATTGCAAATGGTTCCAAAGCAGTGGTTGAATAAATTAGGGATGGGGCTAGTCCATCGGGAACTATAAGGGTGCTATCTGGAGCCTTTGAGGGGGCCCAGATGATGAACATGCTTTTATTGAACCCAGCCTCAAGGTTCTGGCTTTGCTTATCAGTACTATTAATGTTGCTTCATGATATCAAGACATAAACATAAACATGAAATTTTATGCGATTATTGATTATCTTTTTAAACTTTGACATGTGTCATAACTATGGCAAAGAAATATTTATTTGCAGAAATTATGATTACTTTATTTGCATTAAAACCTTGCCTTTTTGCAATTATTATCATATCATTTTCGCCTTCAGCTTTTTTTAAAAGTATATTACTTAATATTTTTTGTAATTAGACTGTGCACTTGGCATTATTTTTATAATGCCAGGCTAGGTATAACTGGAAGAGGCTGAGATAGCTTAAGAATGTTATAAGGAATTGCAATGCAGAATAGAAGAATACAACCTTAGCTTTTACCCTTTCAAGAGACAATTATTTATTTTTGTATGCTATCAAATATAAAATTATGGATGATGTTATATTTAAATTGAATGAATGATATTCTTTATTCTTGTATGGTTCTGGATGTTATTTAAATGCTATTTTGCTTAACCACCAATATGATAATGCGAAAAATGTACTTATTTTAGATCAGTTGTTACTAATCTAATATGGGTCATCACAACTTATCTTGGTATTGTGTTTTCATTCCTTGTTTTCTCTCATATTTCTCCCACCATTCCATCAATATTTCATCAAGTTATTTTATGTTCTTTTTCTTCCAATATCATTCTTTATTTCATGTTCTTACTGCGATCTGCCATTTCTATCATCTTGTTACCTTCCAAAATCTCCCTAAAAATGACAAAAAATTTAAAAATTCACCGCAACATTTTAGGATTTTTCTCCACAACAAGAAATCTACTTTATGGAGTTAAAGTCAATGTAGTCTTGTCAAATAGATCAGAGTTGAACCTTTGAACTCCTCATATGGCAACCAAGTGCACTCTGATAGCTGTCTTTCCTTCCATACCATGTATCTGTTATTAAAAAAGGAAGGTTGGAGAGTTTCTCAATCCAATTTTTTTAAGGACCTTAAAAGGTCCTGCTGCTCTAATATGAAGCTTTTTAATTTTTGCAGTATAATCTTTGTTGGTTTTCTCAATTTGATTTCTAGGATGTATTTTATGAAAATTGTTATCAAAAGTAGAGGCAACATTTGAGTATGCATGGTTAGACAAATTAACTATGTCAACTATTTTTTTTGAGTTATACTCATAAATAATTTCAAATTGTCATTTTTGTTTTCTTATAAATAGTGCTATTGTAAGCAAATTCTATTGTAAGAAAGTGTAAATCATAAGTGACAAAGTTCCCCCAAACTAGAGTCCTTAGTAGATTCTCTAAGGACCTATTTATCACTTCCATCTGATTATTAGTTTGCGGGTTGAATGATGGTAAGAACTTAAATATACTTTAGCAACCACCATGAGCTCAGTTTGGAGTTAAACTTTTACTTGCTGTTGTAACTCAGCTTGCTCCACAAGATTAAGGCAATGGTGGGGTAAGTTGGGATGCTGATAACTCGATACTAAATCAATATTGTTTTTAATCTCTCGTAGGTGTGGGAACTCATCACGAAGATCCTCAAGCGAAGTATTTAGAAAATCGCTAAGGTCTATAATAGGTGGAGGAATGGTAAATTCCTCATTATCATGGTTAACTTTTTTGAATGTAAAATCTGAATCCCTTGAAAATTCTCAGTCTTGACTTGAGGTGTGATATCCTACCTGATTTACAGTAGGTGCAGAGACAAGACTCCACGCTCCCTAGGTAGGATAATTGCAGGTGGAGCATTAGAAATCAAAGGTGAGGTGGCAACTGTAAACAACATAAGCTCAGTACCCTTGTTTGGCTTTTATATGATATGTGTCGCATCATTACGACCATTTTGTGATGGATTATATGGAATTGCTTGGGTGCATAAAGTGATCCTAAAGCAGTACTAATAGGTTTGTAAGGTGTTTAAGATGTGTTAAATGTCTTAATTGTTTATAATGATAATATAAACATAACTTTATACACAAAACTTTTGCATCCTCACCCATGTGATTGTCTTATAATCGCTTTTCATTTCTTTTGAAGGTAGTTATTCCAAAATATTTTGGCCTGACGAATCGATTTCATGCCAGTAAAGACGACTTATTGATAATTGTCAAAATCATGTCACTTTAAGAACTCCTTTAATTGTGTCATCCAATCTAAAAACTTATTAGGATTGTGAGTTATATCATACGTAAGATTCTTTACTTACATTTTGCTTAATAAGATCATCCTATCATAATTTTGGTGTCTCCTCTTCGGATACATATCATCAAAGTTATTCTCAAAGTCATTCACCCTATGAATTCTACCTCTTCTATAATTTGAGTTATGCCTAATCTCATAATGATAGTCATCCCTAGCTTGATATGAAATGTCATGACATGCCTTAGATCTAGTTAGGGGTGTTCGGATTATCCGGTTGTGATTGAGGATTTTGATTGTTCGTCAAGTGCATTACCTTTAAGATTATGATCGTAGTCGATTTGTCGTTGGAGTATGATGAGTACCAAACAACTATCAAGGTTAGATAGAGCTAGATGATCACCTATATATATAGTAATCAACTCATTATAATTATAAATTTTTGAGCTTTTAGAACATTAGGGGGTCACTCCTGAAATTTGTTATTATTGAAACTTTTGTTGCTTGAAGAACTCAAATTATGCAGTACTTGAGCTATTTGAGAGTTTGTTCTTATAATTTGTAATACAAATATTTTTTATTAGCAAACATCCATATCAATTTTCTTATTTTATGTAATTCCTCTCTTTCATTATATTGATTGTGATTAATTGTTTAATTGAGCTGAGAACTTTTCCAACACTTCCTATTTTTGTATCAGAGCCAACAATTTTGAAGAATTCGACTAATCTACCACTAAAGCAGCAGGATTTAATGATCAGATTGAGGGAGAGTGGATCAATTTATAGTGTTGTCCCTAGAATATAATAGAGCTCAACCAGGATAGCTAATTCCCTTTGTCTAAACTAAAAGACCACAAGGTGTAGCCTAAGAGATGGTTTCATCTCATAGATCCAACAATTATAGTAAATTTGCTAATTCTTTGTCAACATTAACACGGCAGATGATGACTGTAATGGAGAATTTTGGGCAATCATAAGCATAGATGTAAGATAATCTTCAAGTTCAGATGCAAGAAATGCAGATGCAAAACAAAGTTAAATAGAGCAGGAATGAGATGTTTGATGAGGAAGAAAATTTGAGAATTTGGAGGAATTTTCAAAAGCAAAAATGAAGATTGATCTACCTACTTACAACGGTACCTCTAATTTTGATTTAATTGATTCTTAAATTGATTAAAAAGAAAGCTATTTCAAGCTCCATGAATATACCGTCAAACAGAAGTTGGATTTCAGTAGCTTCAAATTAACTAAACATGCTCTTGTAAAGTGGAATTCAAAATCAAGAAGATTTGTGCACCTTAGTTGGAATGAATTTAAACAGAAATTTAAGGACTTTTGTCCGTGGGATATGAAGAAAAATATGAAAAATAATGACAGAAGATGCATCAGATGGTACAACAATTTACCTCAAATAAGTACCTTTGGTAATGATTCTTTTTTAGAAAATCATTATGTATTGATTAAGTATACATCTAAATTGTTATTATTGATTGCAAATGAAATTGTATCATTTTTAACTCAAGATTTAGAACAAAAAAGCCATATAGCTTTGCTGTAAAGAAGATTTAAAAGTGCCTATTTTAATGCTATAAATTGACGCTTGAAATAATCTCGGATCATACAATAAGGTTTGAAAACCAAAGAATCAGAAAGGGGAAATTATTGTTTCCAGATTGACTCTAGTTGCAAGATATTCCAATCATCATGACAGGTTCTGCATTTTCTACAACAAGTTGGAACTCGATGAGTCAAGATGTTGGAAAAAGTACCCCAATAAAGCACCAAAGAGAAATAAAGTGAAGGATAAGAGCGTTACTATTTCGTATGGCTCAACAGTTGTTGAGATGATTGAAAATGCTAAGAAACATCTTTCAATAATGCATTGCTGTGGGGATATAGCTGCCTCATACCCATGAAGTTTGAAAGAATTATTTACCAATAGAATACAAGTTAAACAAGAAGTTGCTATTGCTATTTTGATTTGAGAATTGAAAGAAATCTTATTTTCAAAACATTGAAAAGTTAGAACCTAGAACCAACACTTCCATGACCTTGTCCCTTGGGATAGATCAAGAAGGATGCTGAACTTACAATTACAAGATAATGTCGGCTCAAGTTTGGTAATACTCAAGTTTCTATAGATGAAGTGGTATGTGCTTTAGTACACCACTAGACATGTTAAATTATCTTTCGAAATCTCTGTTCTTGGGATATAGAGGGTTTATTTTATAGAAGAATACAACAATATACAATTATTAAGTATAGAAGAAGAATCAATTAAGTAATGAGCTCCGCTTTTGCCCGGTACCAAGTCCTAGATGAGAAAGGAGGAGTGTTGCTATAGATAGTCGGCAACTAGCATAAAATTTTGTTGAATCCTATTATGGCATGAATCCTTTAAAGAAACAAAGGATTCATGTAGTCTACGCTATTAAATGGGATTGAGGCTTGGTGGTGTTGTAGAAGAAGAATGATCAATATGTATCTGGATAAGCTCGAACAATCTGCTAAAATAGCAACAACAACATTTATTAGAAGAACAAATACTTTTTGCCAAAATTATGTTCTGATGTCTGTTAGAGGTTCAATTATAGATGAAGAAGAAAATAAATATTACCAAACTAGTTATAGTGGGAATATATTTTCCTCGCTTAAACAAATTGAAAAATTTCCAAATTAAGAATTTTGAATAAGGAAACTACCTGATTGTGAAATTTAATTATGTCAATTGTTATTAAGCTACCATTTTAATTGCCTTGACAAGTTCAAATGAAAAGATAGAGATATGTTTGAAGAAATGAGAGGGTTACCTCTTAGTTGATTCATTAAAGATGAGATTTAGCTAGATTTTATTTATATATTGACCAATTTGGGGGTATGCATAGAAATTCAGTATTGAAAAGGAAGAGATTAAGGAGTGATTGAATTGCTGACATAGTCTAACACACACCAAGTATCTTGTCTTTGTGGGATCACTAGTTTCTTAAGGATGCAAAGAAGGATGGATGTTTGCAAATATATATCAACTTTAGGGCTCTAAATAAAGTCACTGTAAAGAATCTATATCATCTACCACAAATTGAGGATCTACTGAATTACCTTCGTTAATTAAAAGAGATTTTCCAACATGTATTTAATGCTAAGATATTATTAAGTCAAGGATACTAGCTTATGGAATATAGCATTAAAGGCTCAGCTTGGGATATATGAATGATTAGCTCTTTCATTTGGGTTAATCAACGCTTAATTCACTTTTTTGAGCTTATGATTGAGATTTTGAGGCCATTTATAGATGAATGTGTTAGCGCATTGGGATGATATATGGTGTGCTTAAAGAGGAACCCCATGATGAAATACCTTGACAATGTGCTATATACTTTTGCATTATAAGTTAGCTCTAAAAACCCAAAAAATGTGAGTTTGGGAATACTTATTTCTACATTAAGATTTTGAGATTCGAGGGAAAAAAAATAGACTCTTATAAAGCAAAGCCATATTTGAATGGATAAAACCAAAGATTGTTACTAAAAAAGTAATTTCATAGGAGTGTGTCAATACTTGAGAAATACATTAAGATTTTTTTATATAATTGCTTTTACATTGATGTCATTTTTCCAATATCCACCAGGAATATCACTGATGTCATTTTTCCAGTGACCCCACAAATGTTGCTGATGTCATTTTTTTCAGAAACCCATAAATGAAAAGGATGTTGATTTCTAACAACCAATCAAACATTAATATTACTGATATCATTTATCAGTAACTCACGAATGAAAATGATGTTGGCTTTTACAATCAACCAAGCATTAATGTTACTGATGTCATTTTTCCAGTACCCACGAATGTTGTCACGTGTTTCGAACAACCAACTAAGCTTCAAATGAATTTGGCTCAAAGCAAATAAGCGAAGCTAAGCAGCAATAAATTTTAAAAGAGGTAATACATGTTATATACTGGGTATCTTTGTTTCTTAAGTTCGGATGAGTGACAGTTCACTCAATTTGCATTCATATCTGGATATTTTTAAATTAGCTTTTAGCCAATGTTCTCAAGAGTAATATTTATTTTCATTTCGATTATGCTCTTCTTTCACTTTCTCATTATGATTGAAGTCTGATTTTTAAAATATTGCGATAGCAGTAATATTCATTGTAGCGTTATTAAGTCACTGAGGATAGCAATTATATTGATATATAATATTATTATTATCATTATTTTAATGATCATAATAATATAAGATGAAAAGAAGAACATAACAGAAATGACTGTCGAAATGAAAACGCTTGAATTGAAATAATAGTCATAATATGTATTGTTTATCATTATTGATTAATGACAACAATGCTAATGCGATGACATAATCTTATCTTCATAAAGATAATAAAGTATATATATAATAATAAAATAGCAAAATAATTTCTCCTCTTTTCTTCTTTCTTTTTTCTTTCTCTTATACTTCTCTTCCTACCTTTTGGATTAGGATTTATAGAAAACGGAGGGAGGCTGGAGGCTAGCAAGTGGCTAGCCGGCTGGAGGAGGGCTGGCTGGGCTACTGTTGGCCGGCCGGAGGAGGCAGGGAGGGGCTGGGTTGGCTGCTGCTAGCTGACCAGCAGCAGGTTAGCTGGTGGGGTTGAGGATAAGGACTGCTGGCAGGGAGACTTGGCTGAGATGGGAGGAGAGGCTAGCAATAGGCAAGGAGATGAGGGGGAGGGGCTGCTGCTGTGAGGGTGAGAGGGAGGGAAGGGGTGGTCGGCCAAGAGGGCCGACCAACCTACGCCAAAAACGGTGCAAGTAGCAAGCGGAACCTTCCGCCTGTAGAACAGGCTCTGTCTTGCGACAGAGCCTGCGATCGGGGAGGGGGGAAATCGGGCGAAATGGGGGAAAGGGAAATGTGAAGGAATTTTTAGAAAATTACTTAAAATTAAAATTTTCGCATTTTTTCGTCGTTTGGCGTCAAAAAATAACGAAACTTGACATTGATGTGTGTTATTGTATAACGAACACCCTCGTTCCAAACTTTTTTGATTCAGAGCAGTATTTTATTTTATATTATTTTGAGATTTTTAACCTCAAAATTAACCACGATCAAACCGGCGCTCAAAATTTGATGAAACTTCTCGAGCACCCTTTAAATAATATACTTAATGACACAGAAAATGTTGAATTCGGACACGTATTTTAATGTTCTTGATTTTTAGAATTTAAATAATTCAGAAAATAAAACGGGAGCTTCCGTTATTCGGATTTCTCCCAAGCTAGAGTATTTTGATCTTAAATTATTCATATCTATGGGTATTTTTGTTTACCCTAATTCGAAATTCCCTGAGATCCTAATTTTTAAGGCGGGATTTGACTTAAATCGTAAAATAACGACTTTGGGTCGTTACAACAACACACTGACTCACTAAGGTCAACCGTAATATATTTGGGGAGAAGAAGCACATTCCACTAAAGTAGAAAATTAGTGTTGAAAATCTCAAACATTTTGAACCAGTAATGTTAAATAAAGAACACTAGGTGAGCTATATTACCGACAAGAAGAGGTCCTTTCTCAGAATGAGGTGATGGTAGGGAAACAAATAATTATTAAATCGGGAAGATAAATAAATTGCGAAAGAGAAATGATAGTGTAGAAAAAACATAATATTATTTCCAGAATTTAATTTAACTCACATGAATGAATTAATTCTTTTAAGAGGCCAGTGATCAGGTGATCAATTTGAGAAATCAATCAGCCAGTTATTTATTCTTGACTCTGATTATTATCACTATTATCGATGAATCCAACTTCTGTGACGGATTCTTAAGCCGAATACTTAGCTGAGTAAGTAAATTTCTTTCCATCTTAGAATATTATTCTCTTCTCAAAATAAAATTTTTCAATCTAAAACTATTATTTTTCTGTTCCAGACATTTCCTGACTCTAAATATATTCCCATCTCTGGGTTTTATGCTGCATCTTAGCATTATATTTGTCTTGAATTAATAAATCCATGCAAAAGGCTGCCCAAGCTACTGGCTTGGATTGATCCTAGGTGCCTACCCAATACTATAGCAACTACCACACCTTGTATGCGAAAGCCATTCGTGAGCAGAGTTTTCATCATTGTGAATTATGTTCCGTTAATTCATGATAAAAAAATGTTTCTGCACAAAAAACCGCATCATCCACACAACATCATTCCTTGTCAAATTTTCTGTGAACTGCACTGCGAGTAGTGCAAACTACTACCCCCCTTTTCCTCTAATTTCCATCCCCTTACCCAGTTATGCTAACTATGATCTACAGCTTAGGCTTCACCATTATTGTGGCCCTTTTCCACTGTATCGCTACCAACATCTTTGTGCCTAACATTGCTGTGAGAATGCCCCTCCCATCCGCTTGTGACCTTCCCCTCACTTGTAACATCATGACAACTTTTCTCTTTAGCAATCTAGGCCATTTAGAATTCATTTATTTATTTCTTAAATAGTGTAGAGGTAAATTTGCATTTTCTACAACATTGTGATAGCTGATATGGACGATAAGAAATGGCTCGAGCTGTAGATGAGAACTATGAAGCCTTGCTGCAAATGGGTTGCTATGATGAAAGCAGTAAAAGAAACGCAGCTTAGCCAAGTTGTTGATTCACATCAAATTATCGACATATTAATTGATTGAAGAATAATACTGTACCCATAACAATGATAGAAGGGACCCACTAAAGATGCACTGCAGTAAATAATTAGAAGCATCTTACTATTTAAGAATATTATTGTATGCTTAATACAAATAATGACTATTGCTGGCTGGAATTCCAATCTATCGTAAAATTTTATTTCAAATACAAACTGAAGTCTAGTCTAAGGTCAAGTGTGAGAGGCTTAGGGGGAGTGATGCAGGTCAACACTAGGGTTTGGTGTTGTCGGGCTCTAATGCAATCCTAGGGTTCGTGAATGCTTGTGAATGCAGATCTTTAAAATGTATTACGAAATTTAAGCACTTTTCGCGTAGCCGCTTCAGATCAGTTAAGCTTCAACATTTGCCTGTAGAATATTTCACAATAATTTGACAATAACTTTGTTGGCAATGGGGTGTCATAAGTCACGAACAGGAAGAGCGGTCGACACCGGTTCCGGATCAAAGGAAAGGCTCTGGTCCGGAAAGGTAACTCGCACTTCGAGTTGTACTTGCCATGCAGGTGTGTTTAGAGGCGTTTATGTTTCGAAACCACTCGCAGTGACCAGATTTAGATTTATGCTCCTACAAATAATTTATACCTGAAAATCGCACGAGAAAATAATTAATAAGTTCAGTTTAAGGTGTGGGAAGAACAAACACACGCCGGTTTAAACCGGGAGCGAGAAGGGTAATTCGAGTAGATTTCTTGCGGCGGCTAGGGCAGCGGTGGCTGGATAGTGGAGGCGGCTAGACAGATGTGGCTGGGGCAGCGGCAGTGGCTGCTGGGACCTGGCGGCGGCTGGGCAGCGGCGAGTGGCGGCAGGGGCAGTAGGAGCAGCGGCTGGCAACAGCGGCGGCTGGGCAGCGGTGGCGGCTGGACAACTGCTACCGGACAGCGGCGGCTGGGGTAGTGGCAGCGGCTGTCCTGCAGGGGAGAAGTCCAAAGGCAGCAAGGGGAGGGGTCTGGAAGGTGGCGGCTAGTGTTTAGGGAGGGAGGATTTGGAAACTAGGGTTTTCCTGGGGGGAACAAGAGTTGTTCTCGCTGTTTGGAGAAAACTAAGAATTTTTATATATCAAAAACTGAAATTAACATACAGATTTTAGGTATTTATAATACCCTCAAAGTAATCTAGACCTTAGAGTATTTTTAATAAATGATCGGAGGGCTAATATTCGTCCCTCCGATCAATACATCAAACGGACGAAAATAAATGCAAAAATAAAACTAAAATGGACAAAAATAAATGCATAAATGAAACTGAAACGTCAAGGCCGGTACGGGTCCAGGCGGGCTCGGCGGTGGGACCCACGTCGAAGATGGTTCCCATCAAGGAGAATGCTGGAAACAAGAAGGTCAAGTGGTTTGCGGTGTTGAGGTGTTGGGTATGCATGTGGGAGCTCGGAGAGTGAAAGCACTAGTTTGATTTAAGCTTGCTTGCTCAGTTCAATCCCCATTTCTTATATACTAATTGTAACGGTTCTTCCTTAGATCCAACATTAACGGCAGCTCAAGTTGTTGAGCTACTCCCTCTTAGTAAAGATTCGATACTAAATGCTTGATGATAATTGGTTTGTTGTTACTTTATTATGTCTTTTAATTGTCCACATATAGATTGATCTATAAAAGTCAATAATTTTCTAAATTTTAAATGATTTCACTTAGAGGCTTGATTTGGAGTTAGTAGTTAGTAAAATATTTTCAATGTGGCATATAGTTGATACTCATATTTAATTGATGCTGGAGCACTTTGCTATCAATTTGGTCATGTCATCCCAGATTATTCAATTTAGCTAATTTTGCTCCCCAACTTTCAATATATCCAATTTGGCTACTTCATATTGTTTTTGTATCATGGAACTAACTTTGGGTCAATTTGAACAGTAGAGACTAAATACATATTGAATAATCTGGGACTAAATTGAAATAGTTGAACTATTTTGACAAATTAATTTGATTTTGTTTTTTTTATGCAATGATAAAATTTTAAAAAAAAATCTCTTTTTTTTTTGTTTGCTTTAATATCAATGCATTGCCTTTAAAGGTTATATTATGAATTAACAAAAGTCGCTTGGCTGATGGCTTTGAGACATTGCGTTAATGCGTTAGATGATTAACAAAGCAATGGGATGGCTTCAAAGTTGGGGGCAGGAGGTGAAGGCTTTGGGCAAGGGACAAGTGATGCAACATTGAAGTTGTCATTGGAAGGTTGATGATGGAATAGATAGGGTTGATGGTATTGGCAAGGTTTGATGAGGCTTGGGTGAAAGTTAACAAGAAAACCTGGAAAGTAGTGGTTGTGTTGGCACCATGCGCATGGCCGATTTTGTAGGAACTTATTGGATTTGGTGATATCCTTTTTTCGAAAATGCGACCATTTTAGGGAATCTGAATTATCAAAAAATTTCTTATATTCATTTTATTTTATCCCAAACAAAAAAAAATCAAAATTCAAGTTAGAATTATACCTTTTACTCATTTTTCATCAGCACAACAACCCCTTGAAATAATAATAGTAATCAAGAGCTAAATACCCAAATGCTATATCAAGTTGTAGGCCTTATAATGCTGCTTTAGATATACTAATTTTTGGATTTGGTGATCAGCTGGTGATTAGCTAGCTACCTGGCACAATTATATCAATTTAAAAGACACCTGTTCTCTACATGTTCAGTTTATGACTATTTTAAAGACATTTTAGAATAGCTTCTTACAACGTTAATACTGGTAAATTGGAAAAGTGAAAGGGATTGGTACGGAGGAATGAAGGATTTCTTTTTGATGATTATACATACAATTTTGATGAACTAAGTACGTTTGGATATTCAGTGTTACTATACCGTTTAAAAATTACTCTAGTAGTTCATTAAGGAGGCATTCTATACATGTATAGGCAATTTTGTCAATTGAATGGGTGACTAGGAAGTTTATGACGTTCTCAAAGAAGTTTTAACATCTTAGGAGATTTAAAAAAGAGGCTTGAAGCCGATACCTAATTTTACAAAGCGGGGAACATTTTTTCTGAAAGAACTTATCATTTTCTATTTAATTTTTATATTCATTCCCAGATCTAAATTATCTTTTTAAATGTTTAATCTGATATTCATGTTCGAATGCTACACTATTATGTTTTCAGTGAGGGCTGAGCAGCAAGAATCTGGTGTTAGTTTAGTTGCTGATGCTTTTGCAAACATCAAGCATGTTCTTCTTCCAATAACAGATCGGAATCCTTTTCTTTCAGAGGGAAGTAGACAGGTTCTTTCTCACGCATCTCTTATTACTTCAATCATGTATTTAAGATTGTTGCAGTATACTATTTTTCTTATATTATTTTATGAATCTTGGTAATTGATTCTAAGACAGGTGCAAAAACTTGGATAATAAGCATTGGAGAAGCAAGTTCTTTTATTTTATTTGTAATTACTTTCAATATACTCTAGTTTTTTCTTATAAAACTCTTGTGCAATACGATGTCACGACCCAATCCGATAAGCGTTGAGGAATAAAAGTACGGTGAATAAGAATCTTAATTTAGATCTTTTAAAATTTCAAGAGCCGCATATTGTGCCAAAATATATTATCTAAATTAACAAGAGCCGCCATTATTGTCAATACCAATAAGAGCACTTAAAACTAGGCTATTTGTGTGTGTGACTTAAATAGTTAACGGATGCTAGGGCTAGTGGAGTTAATGAAAGGTGGCAGTGTTTTAAGAAGATTTCATAAAGCCAATCTTAGCCACTGTGTTCAATTATGGGGCCTATTCAAACACTGAATTCTGCTAAGATTAAAATCTTCTTGGAAAATGCTAGATTCTCAGCATACTTACTAGCCAACCTGCAAGTGTGTCTACTCGACTGACCTTTATCTTACCTGTACTAAGGTTGCTGGCTTGTATAGGTTTTGACTTATTGACCTGCAAACAATTATTGGCAAAGAATCACATTATATCAAGTTTACGGTATCGTTCTTCAATTGAAGCTGTGGTGACCCTAGTCTAAGTTAGGTATCAACTCAACTACCCTTGGGTACATCTCCGCAGGATCATATTGGCAGTTAAGAGAAAATAGCATTTAAACATAAAAATTATCCAGAACCATACAATATATAAGATTTACCAATCATTCAATTTAAAGAATATAATATCCAGATTATTACAAACTAAAAATGATATAAGTAAATGTTTTCTTTCAAATTTAAAATTTAAATAACAATCAAAACTTTATGCGCCAATTCAGCACCACAATACTTGATATCCCTTAAGCTATATCAACTTCCTCCAACTGCACCTGACTTGGCATTATAAGAATAATGCCTTAATACACATATTAAGTACAAAAGATGTTAAATATTACACTTAGCAAATGCGGAAAGTGAAAAATAGATAATTCTGCAGGAAATCAGAGGTTTATAGCAAAGTACATATTCCTACCGAGTAAATATTTTTCTTGCCATAATATTGTCACTGTCATATTATCAACATATAAGAAGTTTTATGCATGTTTGTATGTATGTATTGATTTCACGAAGCAACGTTAACAGTTCTGTTGGGCAAATCCAGAACCATGAGATTGGGTTCAATAAAAGCAACTCCTTCACTTGGGCCCCCTCAAAGGCTCCATATGACACCCTTATAACTCCTGATGAACTAGCCCCGTCCCTAACCTAATCAACTGCTATTTCGGAACCCTTGCATACTTTCACAAGACAACATATACATTTCATTTATGACTCTGACATTTAACAAGCATTTCATTTATAAACAGGAATAAAGCTCAAAGCGGTGCTAAAGCGGCAATAAAAGCATTTAAGTGTAAACAGTAAAATCAATGTACCTCGGTATTTGAATATGCTGAAAAGTACTCAAAAATTGTTGTCTACAAAAGTTATATTTGTAATATTATTAGATTTTGAAAATAACCCATATATATAATAGTGAATTATAAATTCTTGCTCCTAAGTCTTTAATATTTTTTTAGAGTTGTTCCCCCTTAAAGATTTCTTTAAAATCTTCTAAATTTATATAAGCATTCCCTAAAATTTTTAATCTTCATTTCATTAAATTCTAATACTTTATAAATAAATGATTCTCTACATGAACCTTTATCATACTTGAAAATAGTGCATGAATGATCATTTCACTAAAGAACTAAAAGCGTGCCATCATTAATGTATCATATAAAAGTATCTAACTTATTTCTTCGACTAATCCTAATCTTATCTTAGCATTTCTCTCCCTCTTCATTTAATTAATGGAACACCCCACATTTCCCTTAGTATTACTGAAATTTGATATAGCTTAAGGGATATCTAAAGTATCGTGGTGCTAACTTGGCGCATAAATTTTGATTGCTATTTAAATTTTAAATTTGAAAGAAAATATTTACTTATATCATTTTTAGTTTGTAATAATCTGGATATTATATTCTTTAAATTGAATGATTGGTAAACCTTATATATTGTATGGTTCTGGATATTTTAATTTATGTATGAATGTTATTTTCTCTTAACTGCCAATATGATCCTGCGGAGATGTACCCAAGGATAGTTGGGTTGATACCTAACCTAACATAGGGTCATCATAGTTAGTATCAGAGCATGATTAGAGGTGTTAGAGTAAAATAGTATTTGATATAAAAGTTATAATTGAGAAATCATTCAACTTGAAGTACAAATAGACTGGAACAAAATATTTTGTAGGAAACTAATGACATAATAAGGATTTTATTCAACAATTATAGGTTTGGATGTGTTTAAGTAAAATATTGCATCAAAATAGAGCCAAAAGGAAATTCATTCAATTTAATTTAAGAATTTCATAACATTACATATATTGATAGATGACAATCATAAATAATGACATGAACTTAAGACGTGTATATTGGTAGTTCTTTAGTGAAATGATCATTGACCCACTATATTCAAGCATGATAAAGGTTTATGTAGAGAATTATTTTTTTATAAAGTATTAGAATTTAATGAAATGAAGATTAAAATTTTAGGGAATGCTTACATAAATTTAGAAGATTTTAAAGAAATCTTTAAGGGAGAACAACTCTAAAGAAATATTAAAGACTTAGGAGCAAGAATTTATATTTTATTATTATATATATGGGTCATTTTCAAAACCTAATAATATTACAAATATAACTTTTGCAGACACAGCATATTTTTGAGTTCTTTTCAGCATATTCAAATACCGAGGTATATTGATTTTACTGTTTACACTTAAATGCTTTTATTGCCGCTTTAGCACCTCTTTGAGCTTTATTTCTATTGATAAATGAAATGCTTGTTAAATGTCAGAGTAATGTCATAAATGAAATATATATGTTATGTCTTATGAATGTATGCTAGGGTTCTGAAATGGTGGTTAATTAGGTTATGAACGGGGCTAGTTCATCGGGAGTTATAAGGGTGTCATATGGAGCCTTTGAGGGGGGTGAGGTGAAGGAGTTGTTCTTATTAAACCCAGCCTCATGGTTCTGGATTTTCCCAGCAGAACTGCTAACGTTGCTTCGTGAAATCAATACATACATACAAACATGTATGAAACTTCTTATATGTTGATAATATGGCAGGTGACAATATTATGATAAGAAAAATATTTAGTCTACAGGAATATGTACTTTGCTCTAAACCTCTGATTTCCTGCAGAATTATCTGTTTTCCACTTTTCGCATTTGCTAAGTGTAATATTTATCATCTTTTGTACTTAATATGTGTATTAAGGCATTATTCTTATAATGCCAAGTTAGGTGCAGTTGGAGGAAGTTGATATAGCTTAAGGGATATCAAGTATTGTGGTGCTGAATTGGCGCATAAGGTTTTGATTGTTATTTAAATTTTAAATTTGAGAGAAAATATTTACTTATATTATTTTTAGTTTGTAATAATCTGGATATTATATTCTTTAAATTGAATGATTGGTAAATCTTATATATTGTATGATTTTGGATAATTTAATTTATGTCTGAATGCTCTTTTCTTTTAACTGTAAATATGATCCTGCAGAGATGTACCCAATGATAATTGGGTTGATACCTAACCTAACCTAGGGTCATCACATAAGCAAAACTTTCTTTTGCCTGCAAATGATAAGAAGCCACATTTGTGCTAAATACCTACCCAGATACGGATCCTGACACTTAATACAACTTCATTACTAGGGACTTCAGCTGACTCTACTTAAAAATTTATTTCAATTTTATTTAACTAAAATTACATTAATATTATCTTAATCACACAATTATAAGTGTAAAATATTAGGATTTACATTTGGAGGCATTATGTGTAGAAATTTTCTAAGAGATGTCAGTTAGCTAATTTCCCAAAATTATGCATGATATTAGAGTTGACGTACAGTTAGGTCGTTTAACTAATACCATCAAATCGACCATACTGGCAACTGCGATGAAAAACAATTTTTCATTGGTAGCATTTCCTTGCTGGGCAATTTATTGGTAGTTTATCCACCATTGAAGAAAGGGAAGCTTATGATTGAGAGAATTACATAGCTCACAGACGGTGAAGAGCCATCATTAGCATATTGTTTATATCCCTTATTTTGAATAGATTATGAAAATGTTTGGTTTGCCACTTTAATTTTAACTCCTTTGTAAGCCACAAACTTGGTTGGTCAATTAGAGGGAACTAAGGCCTATGTTTACAGGTAGGATAGCCCCACTATCAGAGGTCAGAGGAGGAAGCTTAAACAAGCAAGGCTGAATAACCCCCAAAAGGATAATAATTGATCAAAATACTAGAACCCATCTTTGAGATGAATTTAATTGAGAAGTTGTTAGCAATTCAAGATGTGAATTTGTTTGATCTTGTCATCCGAAAGCATATGTCAACCCATGCATACATCATTGTGCTTAGAGATCAGAAGTGCCACAGTTTTACATGGATTTGAAATCTTCAAATTTTGCAGTTTACAAGGGATTTTGATTATGTAGACCTTGTTGAATATTTTGAAATGCTGATTTAACTATATCATTGTGTGAGTTTTGTTCAACATTACTAATGGAAAGGGGCTCAACTTTGACTTAATTCACAGGCCCCTGGAGGAGTATTCAACATTTTGTCAACTTATTTATTAAATTGATTTACTACATTAAAGAGACCATTGGGTCAAAAATTGGGGGTCAATTATGTGTTGAGCGTCAATAACAGGATATAAAGTTGAGGCTTGGCCACTGAGATGAAGGTGGTCAGCGCATTGGAAGCTTGGAATTGATTTTTCCTATGTTTCCTACGAGAAAGAGAACAGGGTAAAGCCTAGCTAATCTTATGGGAGTGGGCTGTACTAAACCATGCTATCAGCTTGCTCGTAATACTGGATAAAAGCTCAGCGAAGTTGATAGTTTTTATGTTTGTATTATAATGCAAATGGTCACACCAGTGGTTGCTTCGCATTATGTTTTTTTTAGAAAAACTCATGAAAGGAGAGTTGGTGGTGTTTGTCATCAATAAAAAGGAGTTGTCTATTTAATCTTGAGACAAGACATTAAGAACTAGTGGGCCGACCCAACAGCAAGTTAACTAGGGCACATTAGTAAAGCTGTTGGCCCCATCGCCCTACTCAATTAATATAAATGAGATGAATCTCGTTACAAAAATGAATCTTATTTATAGGTCATGTGTGGGATATAAGAATGTAGATGATAAAGCATTTATGCAAGACATCTTTAAGAGCACAATTTTTGTGGCTGACTGTATTAGAAGTATGAACTCAGGTAAGGCAACTTGTGTTCATCCAATCTGAATAGTTGGATGAACTTGACCTTTTTAGATGTAGACTTGCAGACATTTACCAACCCATTTTATAAAAATATCATTGTCTAAGCATTACATGGCACCATATCAGTTTCTAGGATCATGATTTATATTAGAAGCATTGTTTTTTTTAAACAACCTGCAGCCTTTATTGATATAAAAATAAGGTTACAGTAGATGGGTGGTATACAAAAAAAAAGTAGAAAACAATTAATCAAAATATAAATAAAACCAGACCAAGCCAAAAAAAAGATACCCATGTATATTCTTAAGAGGTAATCTAGTAAGAGCAAAATTACATACCAAAATAAAAGGAAACTAAGAAAAATCAGACAGCACCATAGGATCAAAACAACTGCCAACAAGCCAAAAGCAACCAACTACAATTAACAGGTTGAAACGTGCTTCTCAGAACCAGAAGAAGCCAAAAGCAGAAAGCCAACGTGAATACACTCCAATGACTGGCTGCAGCAACCAAAAAACAACACAAGCTCGGCCGAAGCAAGTAATAGAGAGTCCAAATACCAAAGGATAAAACAAGTGCAAACAGGAGCTAAAAAAAACATCTAGTACGTAAAAGAAAGCAGAGATAAGGGAATCAGGATATAGTAACTAAGATTAAACACATTCTTATCTCAGCTATTATGGATCAATCAGTAGGTTCGATAATTAGCATAAAAAGTGTAATCCACATTACCAAGTCTTGTTCCACCTGCCAAAAATCCAAATCTAAAAAAAAATGATCTCGGAGTCTATTATTCGGCATTTGAAGTTTATACATCATGCAAATAGTAAATTTGCAAATGATCAAAATTGAGGCCATCATTAGTTAACCAATGTATTGCTTTGTTACCCTCTCTTCATATATGAGAGACTTAGTGTAGTTAAACCTCTTAAATAAGGCATACATTTTTTTCAAAGAATTACAAATTTTTCAGTATCCCTTAAAACTAGCTTTAACAACATTGATTAAGCTGAGAGCATCATCAATATTATAGTTCTGCACATTTTACACCAATTCAAGATTCCTATGCAGAGCCTGCTTTCTATCACTAGATGCTTGGCCATTTTCAGTGGTGAAATATGCAACACTTGTGGGATAAGTTTTCTGAAGGTTTGACTAAAATTTTGAAGTCCATGACTAAGAGCTAATTACCACAAGAGCTCTATCCGCTGGTTATAACTGCATCATGGGAATATCAAGAGGATTGCGTGAGCTCTAAGAGAATTTGTAATGACCCAAAGTTGTTACTTTGTAAATTATGTCAAATCCCACTGTAGAAATCAGGATTCTGGGGAATTTTCGATTTAGGGCAAACAAAATATCATAGGTAAGATTAATTTTAAAGATCAAAATGCCCTAGATTGGGAGAAATCCAAATAACGGAAGCTCCCGCCTTATTTTCGGAATTATTTAAATTCTAAAAATCAAGAACATTGACATACGTGTCCGAATTCATCGTTTTCAGTGTCGTTGTGTTAAGTATATTATTTAAAGGCTGCTCGAGAAATTTCATCAAATTCTGAGCGCCGATTTGATCGTGATTAATTTTCGAAATTTTAAACCTCAAAAATTAATAAAAAATAAAATATTACTCCAAATCGAAAATTTTCGGTGCAAGAGTGTTCGTTATATCATAACACGCATCGGTGTCAAGTTTCGTTGTATTTAGACTCCAAATGACGGAATAATGCAATTAATTTAAGTTCAAGTATTTTTTCCTTATTTCCTTGAAGGAAATTCCAATTTCCTTTACTCCCCCCTTAAAAAATCGCATCCTGCGATTTTCTTCCGCCAAAAGGGCGGAAGAAGCTTCCGCGCCAGGCGGAAGCCTGACACCTACGCCCACCTATACCTGCTACCTGCGCCATTTTTGGCGCAGGTTGGTCGGCCCTCTTGGCCGACCACTCCCCATCCCTCCCCTCTTCTATATAAACCCCCTCTCCCCCTCTCCCTCCTCTACACAGCAGCCCCATCTTCTCCCTCACAGCAGTCCTCTCCCCCTCTCATTTCCTCAACCTCACAGCAGCCCATCTTCTCCCTCACAACAGCAGCATCAGCCCCTCCTTTCTCTCCCAACCAGCCACAGCAGCTCCTCCCAGCCTCCGACAGCCTACCAACAGCCATACCGGCCAGCCAGCAGCCCTGCCAACAGCAGTCCAGCCGCCGGCCAGCAGTCCCTTCAGCGGCAGCCCGCCACCCAGCAGCCCTCTCCTGCCATTGCCAGCTTTCCACAGCCACCCCGGCCAGCCGTCCGACTACCCCGCTCCGGCCTCTTTCTATTTTTCGGCAATCCTAATCCTAAGGTAAGAAAAGAAGTTAAAAAAAAAGGAAAATGAGAGAAGAAAAAGGAGACGGAAAAGAGGAAAATGAGGGGAAACTTTGCTAGTCTTGTTACTCTATACTTATTAAATCATTGCTATAAAACTTATTTTTAGTCATTCACATTTTTATCATTCTCATTAATTAATAATGGGAACAATGCAAATATTTTAAAAATGACTATTATTTTCAATTTGTCAATTTAGTCGTTTTGATTCAGACTTTTTCCTTCGTACATTATTATTATGATCTTAATCTTAAACGCTATAATGTCTATAACAGCTTTAATAGCAACAAAAAAATTGGACTTCAATTTTAATAGAAAAATAGAAGAAGAGCAGAATGGAAGTAAAAATGTAAAATTACTCCTAAAATATTGGATTAAAAAGCTAACTTAAAATATCCAAACTTAAATGCAGATTGAGCGAACTGTCACTCATCCGAACTGTTGAACTTAAGGAACAAAGGTACCAAGTGCATGACATGTATTACATTTTGCACTTTTACTGCTGCTTAACTTCGCGTATTTGATTTGAGCCAAATTTATTTGAAGCTTGGTTGGTTCTTAGAAACCAACATCCTTTTCATTCGGGGGTTATTGGAAAAATGACATCAATAATATTAATGTTTGGTTGGTTGTTAGAAACCAACATTCGAGATTGTTATTGGAAAATGACATCAATAACATTCGGGGTTGTTACTGGAAAATGACATCGGTAATATTCGGGATAGATTACTGGAAAATGACATCAGTAATCTTTATTTGATAAATAATATTTGTTGCATAAAATTGTTTATTTCGCACTATTGCTTTATTTTTCTCCTGCATTTTTATTTCCGTCTTGCTTCCACTAATCGCATCATTTAAAATATAAATGTTATTATATACTGCAGTACTTGAGTATTCTCTAATTACTGGGAATTCAAATCCCGGTATTGTTTTCTGTACAATACCAGGTCATGTGCTCCTAAGGGAATACACGCAAGAACCATAACGCTTAAAATGATTCAACTGCTGATAGATTCACGATGCTTTTTTTTTTACTTGTTTATCTTTTATCTTTTTCTTTATATTTTTTTGTACAAGGAGTGTTGAAAAGATCTTATAATGTGAACATTGAAATAAATGAATAATATCTTTTGGCTTTTGTATGTGTATACTCTTCTTCTCTCAAGTTACTCAATATGATCCTGCAGTAAGTGACACCCGATGTCGGAACAGTTTTCGCTGAACCGGCTTCGGGGTCATCACAGAATTGGAGGCATGAATCAAGAGAGATTGTATAACAAATATCACTGTAGTCGATCTCGGTGATGCATTGATTCTGTCTCTGGACAATATGGAGTCTTGTGTGATGGATTCTAGAGCATCATGTCACGTGAATCCAAGCAAATGTGATTAAATCTTACATTCCAGTGAGCTGGGAAGCATGATTCTTCGAGATGGCAAAGCCTACAACATCCTGAGGTGAGAAGATATGGATGCTAGACTGCCAAGTGGGACTGTGTGGCAACTGAAGGAAGTTCAGCATGTTTCTAGGCTGAACAAAAATTTTATTTTTGTTGGCCAGCTAGCATGCGCTGGATTTAGGATCACATTTACGGGAGGCTTATGGAAGATAAGCAAGGGTACTTTGGTAGTTGCATAAGAAAGTAGAGAAGGAATTATGTACGCGACAAGTTCTACTCTAGCAACAGGGAACTGGAAGCTCGGGCACAAGTATGAGAGGATCAAAATCTCTACTTTGAATGTACTATGAATGAAGAACATAAGAAGGCCAAGTTCTTTCTTGACAAGAAGTCTTGTGGTGACAAGGAGATTGAAGAGGAGGCTTAAAAAGTTGAAGATGCACAGGCTGTCTCAAGTGGAGCCCATAAGGTCTTACAAAACATTGTGTGTTTAAGGCAAGTGGGGGCCGGCTAAGAGTTGCATGGTTCGATCATCGACACCAAATCAACCGGAGATTTGAAGAAGCTTAGAGGAAGACAACTCTTCAGTTGGAGTTGGCAAAGAAGGAACTCACGGTCAGTAGGCACTGCAAGGTGCAGTGTGCGGGTAAAGGCTTCTAAGAAAGTGGTGAAGAAATGGCAAGCCACACTACGCCATCTTAAACTATGAGGATCGCTGCCAAGGATTGAAGATGAAGAAGCAATTGCACTCTGTCTCAAAGTAGGAGATTGATGTGTATGGTGAAGATTCGAGTTTTTTCTGAGAAACCACAAGTTTTATATATAATTGTATATGAAGGAAACTTCTGAAACTTCTAAATGCATCCAAGGAGATGTTTAGAACTTTCGAAAATTGCAACCTGCAATTTTGTGTTATGGAGAAAACTCTCGAAACTCTTAGATGTATTCAAAAGAGTTGTTTTGAATTCCCAAAAACACCATTTGATTTCATGATCATATATATGGGGGTATTACATACTCAAAACCTATAAATAGTCATAGTTAGTATGAGGTTGAGACATGAGGGTATGATGTATGCAAATAGTGTGTTTGTTTGTATCCTTCTTTCATATTATAGTAAAATCTTTGTGTTGCTCTATGGTTTTTCTCCAGCTTAGGATTTTCAACATAAAATCTGATGTCTTCTTTTTTGTGAGATGTAATTGTTCGTGCATTTTGTCTTCTTCCATTTTCTCTTACTGAAAAAAACATTGTTAATAGCTGTAATTAGTCTTATTTCTGGAAGGTTTCTTATAAAACAATTATGTACTGGTTTACAATAGTCTTCATATAGCTTTACTCTGTCTACCACTGCAAAATTTCCAAAATTAGGATGCTAAATTTGATATATATGTACAGGCTGCAGCAACAACAGCTTCTTTGGCAAAGAAATACGGGGCAGACATCACAGTGGTTGGTACGCCCTGCTATCCTATATTTGCTCTCTCTTTTTCTTTAATTCTTGTGGCAATCGAGAATTTTTCTAGGCAAAAACTGCAGGCTTTAGTACTTAATAATTTGATGTTACTTTGTACAGTTATTGATGACAAGCCCAAAGAATCTATCCCAGAGCACGACTCTCAGCTGTCCAGCATCCGGTGGCATCTTTCAGAAGGTTGGTCTTGTGTATGCTTGTCTTTGGCATTGCCGCCTGCCTGCTGGGAAATTAGTCCCATGACCTTTGGGCCTGATCTTTCCTCTTTGTTTCAAAATGACATTCATTATTTGGTTTGGTGCTTATTCAGGCGGGTTCACGGAATTCCAGCTTTTGGAACGGCTAGGAGAAGAAAAGAAGCCGACTTCTATCATAGGCGAGGTTGCAGACGACTTGAATCTTGATCTCGTCGTCTTGAGCATGGAATCAATCCACTCAAAGCACGTCGATGGCAATCTACTAGCCGAGTTCATACCCTGCCCTGTGCTGCTCCTGCCACTTTAGCTTGCCTTTTTTTTTACTTGTTTGTAAGTATACTTCTGAATCCAATTTTGAGCAAAACCCTTTATTTCCCGTGTATTATTCTGAGAAGAGTTCCAGGCACTACTAACTAACTGGCTTTGCAAATCTGTCATGTTGTTAACATTTTGATGCTGTGGTTTTTTAGCTGGTCATGTGTTTCATGCTTGTACTCTTATTTCTTGGGATGGTTGGAGCCTGCATAATGGTTAAAAAAATGAAGCAGTTGCCTGTTTGAGCAAACGTGTTTGATCATTGCACTTCTGCACAATACTCTTTACGATTTTGATACACAATTCTCAAATATCATATAAATAATTTTTATAAAAATTAAAATTAAATACATTTTTTTGGTATTTGAAATTCACTAAAAATATATATATATTTTAAATATAAATTTTAATCATCAACCATTTTAAGAAAGTCATTCTCATTAGTCACAATTTTACTATTATTATTTTTGTAAATATTATTTCGATTGAAAACTCGGATACAGATTGATACAAGTTTTTTGTTTAGTAATGTTTTTCCAAAAAATAAAGCCGTAAGAAAATCAATAATTTTGTTGATTTATTTATTTCTTATAGAGAGCATCAATTTTTTCGTAAAGTGTTTGGTACTTTAGGTTTGGCTTCGTATAGCATACGATGCAAAGCCCAATGAGAGCAAAACTGCTGAAACGGTTTAGTTGATTTTCAAATTCTATAATATATATATATATATTAATATTTATATTTTTTAATTAAAATTAATTAATTTAAGTGACATTCAGTATTCAAATTATATAATTATTAAATATTAAGTTTAATAAAAATTTCATCTTTAATTTTAATATTTCGAATATTATTTTAATAATTGTATCATCTTTATTATACAATACATATTCTATCTTAAGACTTCAAATATTATAAGACAATAATATGATCAGTAAATGTAAATTACAGAATTAGAATATAAATCTAAAGCACTAAGCCAGCGTCCCCATCTTCAATCGTATATTAAAAAAAAGATTTTTATCTATCCCATAAAAATACTGAGACTTCAAATACTTACTATCACAAATTTATTTTATTTTTATTATATCAAAAATTTAAATATTATACACATTCCACAAACTTTTACTACTTTTTAACTCTTAATCTTGATTTTTATGAAATAAAAAAAAAAAAAAAAGTATTGTATATTTTTATGAGTTATTTGATGAATTATTGAACTTGTTCCTTACTCTCCTCCGCACA
The DNA here is from genome assembly GCA_016760335.1 of Gastrodia elata. NCBI lineage: Eukaryota > Viridiplantae > Streptophyta > Magnoliopsida > Asparagales > Orchidaceae > Gastrodia > Gastrodia elata. Next base: position 4,838,607 of record CM028672.1, on the reverse strand, counting down.
TGTTTAATATTAAATTTAATAAAAACTATTTATATAACATCCCTCATAAGTTTGCTTCTTCTGAAATTTTGATGAGAATTAAAGAGCTATCTGTTAATATTAATAACAGTAATAATAATAACTGACCGATCAATGGGCTCTGTGGAGGATGGCTGTGGAATGATGAGCCATCAGGAGCAGGAGGGCGATGAACTGGACACCAGACATAATCCACCATCAAGAACATTCAGCTTCAGTGACGATTACAAGCTTCCTCGCCGCAGAACTTCGGTAATTCTTACAATTTTTAATCGCTGTATCAAAAAAACTGAGCAGACAAAGGAGCATCCCTCGTTTCATCCTCTGCAAACTTACTTGATATTAATTGAAAATTGTAGAGCTACACATTGCTTCAAACACTGGTATTGGGGTTTCAGTCTCTTGGAGTAGTGTATGGAGACATCGGGACTTCCCCTCTTTATGTCTTCTCCTCCATCAGCCTGCGGAATCCCAAAGAAGAGGATATTCTTGGCATCTTAAGCTTGATATTATGGACTCTAACCATGATGGGTTTGATCAAATATGTCTTCATTGTCCTCCATGCCGATGATCATGGCGAAGGTACGATTAGTATGGTGATTCATGCACGAACATCTTCTTTCTGTAATTTAAAAATCTTCTTCTCTCAAGAAAATTGAACTTTTTCAGGTGGAACCTTTGCTTTATACTCCTTGATTCAACAGCACGTGAACTTCAAAGGGGTCTCGATCTTGCCGGCCACAGCAACAGGTTCAGATTTCAACATGAAGCTTCATAGCAATGAAAGAAACAAGATACACTCGAAGGCCAAGAAATTGCTCGAGGAGAACTCCATTGCCCAATCCATGCTCACTTTCATTGTTTTGTTGGGAACTTGCATGGTGATAGGTGATGGGGCTCTAACTCCTGCCATCTCAGGTACCTTTCCCACAGTTAAATGTGATTCTTTTTATACCTAAATGATTTATGTTATATTCAAAAGGTCATCTTTATTGAAAAAAATAGCTTTTTGAAACCCACAATGGTCATGAAGAAGGGAAAACATGGAATATGTAGGAAACTCACTGCAGCAGTGTTTTTCTTGTTTCTTTTTGTTGATTCATCTTCTTGCTCTTGCAGTTCTTTCTGCCGTTCAGGGAATCCAATCGAGATCTCATAAGATAAAACAAGGCATTTTCCAATTCTAATGACTCATTTCCGTTAAAATTAAATGATTCAGTTTGAGATTCCTTTGAAACTATTTCCAAAATGCTTATAAACAAATGTATCCTGCTGCAGAACATGTTGTAATCATATCGGTTGCAATCCTCGTGCTTCTGTTCATATTCCAGAGATACGGCACAAACAAAGTCAGTTTCTCCTTCTCCCCAATTATGGTTCTCTGGTTTTCTTTCACAGCAGTGATTGGGCTCTGCAACATCACCAAATTCTATCCATGGATCCTAAAAGCTGCATGCCCTCGCTACATCATCAACTTCTTCCGAAGAAACAAAATTAAGGGATGGGAAATTCTAGGCTCAATTGCGCTTTGTATCACTGGTCGGTACAATTTCTATAGTTTGCACAACTATTTCGGATATGGTTTAGATAAAATAGCAGAAAAACATATTACTCTTACAGGAGCTGAAGCTATGTTTGCTGACCTTGGACACTTTAACAAGAGAGGCATTCAGGCAATCCGATGCTTCCAATTCTCAATGAACACTATCCTTTTTCCTTTTGATCAGCTGCTGAGCATACCAATGCATCCTTCCTTCTGCAGATTTCTTACTCGTTGGTAGTGTATCCTGCTCTGATCCTTGCATACTCCGGGCAAGCTGCATATCTTATCAAGAATCCCAGTAAGCTCAGCACAGCGTTCTATAGCTCAGTGCCAGAGCCCGCATTTTGGCCGATGTTCGTCATTGCGACACTCGCTGCAGTCGTCGCAAGTCAGGCGCTGATATCAGCGAGCTTCTCCATCATCAGGCAATCCGTCGCCCTCGGTTGCTTTCCACGTGTGACCATGATTCACACCTCCAGCAATCACGAGGGGCAAGTTTACTCTCCGGAGGTTAACTACTTTCTGATGCTCGCATGCATTCTGATCACCGTCGGATTCAACGGCGGCGCAGAGATAGGAAACGCATTCGGTAATTCATATTTTCTTCTTCTTCTTTCTGCGCTCCTGCGTTGCATCGAGTTTAGGGTTTCAATGACGATGATGCAGGCGTGGCGGTGATATGGGTGATGCTCATCACCACAGTCTTAATGGCCGTGGTGATGCTTGTAATATGGAAAACAAACATGCTTCTGGTGTCAATATTCCTCACCGTTTTTCTCAGCATCGAAGGGGTTTACATGAGCTCGCTGCTGAACAAGCTCCCTCATGGGGGCTGGGTTCCCTTCGCCATCTCGGCCTTCTTCCTAGCGATCAGCCTCTCGTGGACATACGGAAGAAGCAAGAAGAGGCAGTACGAAGAAAGGAACAAGATCAGCCCGCAGGAACTGAAGCAGATCGCCGAAAGCAGCATTAGGGTTCCCGGATTGTGCATCTTCTGCACAGATCTGATGAACGGAATCCCGCCGATCCTCCGGCATTACGCGCGACATGTGGGAACCCTTCGGCAGATCACGGTGCTGGTGACGGTGAGAATCCTTCCGGTGAGATCCGTGCTCGCCGGGGAGAAGTTCTTGGCCGCGAAGCTCGGGCCGGAAGGGGTGTACAGATGCCTGGTTCGGTACGGGTACATGGATCTGCACGGAATGGATGGAGAAGAGTGCGTGAGGTCGATTGTTGGAGCGGTGAAGGAGATTGCGGGGGACGATCGGGAGATTGAGATGCTGGAATCTGCGACCGGCAATGATGCGATCTTCGTGCTTGGGAGAGTGATCCTCAACGCCGGCAGCGAGAGCATCGGGGGGTTCAGGAAATGGGTCATCAACAACTTCTATAGGTTTTTGCAGAAGAACTTTAGATCCAATGCCGCCACTCTAAGGATTCCGCCCGGCAAGTGTTTGCAGGTCGGAATGCTCTATGAGATTTAACTGTGTATATATATATATATACATATATTTTGTTGTGCTACAATCCTCTCAAATTGAACATGTGTTACACATAAAAATTATTTGTTTTTTTTATAAAAAATCGCAAAAGCAATTAAAAATTGTGTATGCTTTTTAATAAATTTTTAATTATAATTTTTACTATTAAATTTTATTTTTTATAAGTTAATCACTAATTTTAAATATTTTAGTAATTAAAAATATATTGAAAGAAATATATCTTAATAATAAAAAATATAAAAATAATCAAAGAAATTGTAAGTGGTGCATTGAAATAATTCCAATATTTTAAGCTAAAATAACAGAATATAAAAGATAGTTTTGTAAATATCATTTTTTATATATTAGATGTGTAAATACTCAAATCTTAGTTTCATGCAAGCAAAAACCAAGGCTCCATAAAAAAAAAAAAAATTATGTGAATTTGTAAATATTCAAATCTTTAATAAAAAATATGTTTACTTTGCCCTATTTGATAATTTCAACTATTGCAATTTAAATATTAACATTCTCACAAACAAGCATTCCTAGCTGGGACCAACTATGTAAGGAGGGCATTTATTTTTTCCTTTCTTGCCATTATAATTAATTAATTAGCATAGTGTAATTATCTTAATAATGAAGGCTGATTAATGAGGTGGTTCGGTTCGTATCTCCTTAACCCTAAAAATCACAAAATTCACTCACCACGCTAACTTGGAGAAAATTAGGCGAATGACTTCCCGCATTCACGCTTCACTAGCATCGATTCCCTAATACAGAAGCATATTCGCATCGCCGCTCGAAAGAGGGTTGTGTCCTCTCCTCGCCTGTGTAGCTGTAGGAAAAGGAGGATTGATGCAGCTATTTCGAAAATGTGTGTTATTGGATGTGACAACCCAAAATTTTAGTAAGACAATTAAAAAAAACTCTGTCAGGATCCCGGGCAAATTCAAAATTAGGCCTAACTAAATATACTGTTGGAAATAGTATATTTTTGTGATCATAATGCTCAAATTTTGAAGTAATGTAACCAAAAGATACTTTTGTATTAAGTTTTAAAATTTTTAAATACTGAAAATTAGGAATATAAAATATAAATCTAAATTCAAAAATTTTGATGCCATTAGATTCATAATAATAAAAGAATGCTACACAAAAATTATCATCCAATTTTGAGCGTCGAATTGTCCGTATTTAAATTTTGATGTTTTGCCTTTAAAAATTAATTAAAATAAAATATAGCTCTAAATTAATAAATTTTTTATTGTGAATGTTCATCTCGTCAAGACGGACCTTCCAGTCAAGTTTCATCAGATTTAGAAATCAGACGGCGAAAAAATGCAATTAATATTTTTTATTTAAATTTTCCCTCCTTATTTTCTCTCTCATCTCTTGTGGCGGCCGCCCCTTCTAAACATAAGGATAAGGGTGTGGTCGTCACTAAGCACATACCTTACTTAACATTAGATTGGAATTTAAGACTCCAATCCAATATTAAGAGAAAGATGTGCTTTTCATAATAAAGCAAATGATAACAATCACTTAATGAGTATACTATGAAATCAGAGTGCGGAAGAAAAGTACAAACTGAAATAATCATCCATTCATCCATATTACAAAGTAAAATATCCATCTCAGAATATACAATGTAGGAAAAGTAAAGTACAATTTAATCCCATTTTATTAAAAATATTAAAGTTTAAAGACTGAAATATCAAAATAAAAGCTCTCATCCTCTCAGATATATAAATAAAGTGAACTAGTAAGCATAATCTAAGGATCTTCATGTAACATCCTCCTATTAAGATAAATTAATTAAGCTTTTAAAAAGGTTGTTAAACAACATAAATAAAATTTAAAGTTATCCAACGGCATTTTTATTTTAGTAGTGGAGAAGATTCTGTGTGGCGGGCATTGCACTGATCGAGCGTGCGGCATCATCCTGGCCGTCGCTCTTCCTTTTGGATCTGATCCGGCGGACCTTAAATATCTGATTTGGCCGTTCGATCGACCGATCGAACGAACGGCCAGATCTCGCTCCCTGTACACCCCCTCAGGCACGATCGCAACTCGCCAGGGAAGGACAGTCCGGTCCTCCAGCTGGCCTTCTCACGGCTATTATCCCCTTCCATTCCCTTCCTAAGGGATTTTGGCATTTGCTGAAGTTCCCTTGAGCTGCTGAGTGTCTGAGGTGCTTGCGGGAGCTTCTTCGTAGGGCTTGCGACTTTTACCCGAGACGATCGACTAGTGCAGGTGCTCGAGCTGTGAGAAGGAGGAAAGGAAGCTTGCATACCTTAAGCCTCTGCCGAAGAACCGTTCTGAGCGGGAACATCAGGTACTTCCTTCTTCATCCGCTTTCCATTTTACGTGCATATCAATTTTTCATTTCCGAAAAATTTAGGGCAACGTCTTCTTCACCTTCGTCGAGTCCATCCTTTGACCCTGGGAGGATAGCTTCGGCGAGTTTTACTCGCTGGCGTGCGGGCCGTCCCCAGGAACGATTAGGATCGATCGAACTCTACATCTTTTCCTTTCTTTCTGTCGGCATCCTTCTTCTGTCGGCACCCTCTTCCTGTCGGCATACTCTTTCTGTCGACATCCCCTCCTTTTCGATGGCGAAGGAGACGACTAAATAGCCAGTCGATCTCCCATCCGCTCGCTTGTCTCTCTAAATGGGACGACACACGTCCCAAACGATCTACGGGAAGGCAAGATATCTTCCTCCGTTTCTTTCAGAAATTAATTCAGTAAATTGTATAGTAATCCAAGTAATAATTTTTACTGGAATTCGTGCGTGCGATTTTTTTTATGTATAAACAGAACTTATGCATCTAAATTGTTATTAATGATATAATTAAACTAACAATTACTTCACAGTAATTATTAATTAAATGATAAAAATCTTAAATAAATCATAACTTTATAATTAATAATATAAATGATACAAATATATATATTATTTTGATCACAAAAATAAATAGATCAATAATATGAAATTTAATTTCAGTTTTTATAATTATTTTGTTAAGTCAATATTTAGGATTAATTAATTAATGTTAAATTAATATTAATCTTTTATGTGACCTAATTTGATCATTGAGATCTAAATCAAATGATCAAATAGTCCATTTCACTCAAAAAAATATGAGGGACAATAATGTGGAATAAAACCCAACATTTGAAATATAATTTTCTTAATCACTTTTTAACCTAATTAGGAGTCATTAAAACCCTAATTTTTCCAAAGTTGTCCAAAATTGACAAATTTAGTGTCAATCTTTTCCTTATGAAATAAGGATTTCAATTATTTATAAAATATTTCTACTGGACAACAAATTATGATTTTAAGTTTTTGACTCTCACTTAGTGTTATTGTGATTAACCTAAATTTCTAAGTAGCTTACTTTAAGTCTTATAAAATCCTAGGATAGCTAACTTGTCATATTTATTATCTCCCCTACCACTTAGATAACAATTTTATGAGTATAGTTCTCAATTTTCTAGTTATGTGAATTAATTGCCAAGTGCTTAATTTACTTTTCAACCCTAAGATATAAATCCTAGGATTGATTTGTATTTGATCTATAGTTGAATCCTAAGTCTATTAGTTACACCTATTAAGAATAGATAGTCTTAATATTTTAGTAATTGTAGAATTATGAATCAACTAGATATAATTTTAGAGATTAGTTTAGAACTTAGCATATTCATCATATTCCCTAAAACTTATTTTTTTATTATTTTAAGATATAGTAATAAGAATCTTTAACTTAGATTAGTTTAGGAGTCCTATTGAATTTCTTTAACCTATATCAATAGTAATTATAGAACTTGTAGTTCTTAAGTCTAGTAATACTTATCCTAAACCTTGCAATTTCTAGTATTCTAGCTAGATTAACGTTGTTTGATTAGAATATTCGAACATAACCTAGCTAGAGAACTATAATGAAAAGTAGTAGAATTTCCTTAGATCAAAGATTCTTAAGTTAGATAATTCCTTATCTTAATCTCTACCTATTAGTAACCTAAACCATGATTCAATTTGAAAGTCAAATCTTATAGTTTAGGAAGAGGTTAAGAGCTAGTCTCTAACAACAATTATTATATTTATAAATTATTTTGTCACATCATATTAAATGAATTGAATCTATTATTTTTCAAAATCTTAATTACTATTACATTACAATTAACTTGAGATCAATATCTCAAAGTTAATTGGGAGCTCAATTAGCTCCAATCATTAAGTAGATCATTAAAATTAGATAATTTTAGATATCATTTAGTTGCAAATATTAAATTTCTCTTGTTAGCTTGCTTAGCCTTGAGCCTTATTCATTGAATCATTCATAAATAATTGTGCATGAATAAAATTTTCACATAAAAATTACTAGGGGTTCTATATAGTGGGACAGTCTAGGGCAGACTGAAAATGGAGTAATAAGGAGACATCGCATTCTTAGAGGGAGAATGTGAGTGTTTTAGGTATGAACCCCATTTTCCTTAGATGTTAAACAGACGTGTTTAACTCCTCATCTCATTCTGAATATGCCCACAGAATGAGCACAGATTAAAATAACTTTAATTAATAAATATATGAGATCTTCAATCTTATAGATTGTTAAGACTCATCATAGCTTTTAGCTATACTACTTTACATAGTCCTAGGCTATGTGTATCTTAGATTTAAGTCTAAGATTCTTCCTTCAATTTTCTTACTATGCATTTTCTATGATTTAGAATTATACTTTACTTGTTTACAGTTTATTTAGATTACAGTGAATGTTGTATAAATCTATTTAAATGCTTCACTGTTTGTTTTCCCTTACTTAGCATAAATTCATTTGAACATATATATGTCTTAGTTCATTTAATGTCATATGCACATTAGTTCATTTCTAGCCTATTTAGGATGCTTTTGCCCTTATTTTAATTATAAGCTATAATGTATACTTAAGTGAGCATTCTAACTCACTTATTTCTCCCTTTATTACTTGTATGCTTACCATATTGCACCTATGTTTGTGCTTGCTTTGTATTAGAATTGTGATATCCAATTATAATAATAACATGTTTAGCCAATCTTAAATTGTGCTTAGACTGTTTAGTCTAACTAGGTTTTCTATTTCTTGGCTTTGCCCTATCACATTTAAATATCAAAATGTGATAAATCAGGTGCACTTGGATGCTAGTGGAGCTGGACCAAGCGCTAAAAACTAAAATTGCTTCCGCCTATCATATATTATAAATTTATAGCTTATTAAGAACTCCAAGTGAGCTGTAAATTTTCTTTTCTTATTTATTTTACTGTTGTTTTATAATAATATCATTTACTTTAATTTATCATACTTGTTGGAGCTTAGAATATACTTAAATGCTTGTGATGAATGAATGGATGAGTAAATGAATGGATGAATGGGAATTAAATATATAAAATTTGTGTATTAATTAAGTCTTTGCATATCTTCCTATGAATATTGAATGTCTTGATGAAATAAACTATATGGTAGACAATTATTACACATGTACTTCTCTCCCTTTTTCTTTTAGAATTGGAAATGAGCAACCCATAAAAGGGATTGAACTCTATCTATAATTGGAAATGAGCAATCCTATAAAAAAGATTGAACTTTATTATAGAATTGGAAGTGAGCAATCCTATAAAAAGGATTGAACTCTATATTATAATTGGAGTTAAAGTGGATTGAATGTATGATAGTTTAGGTTGTATTTTTCTTTTAAATTATAACTCCCATTGGAATGAGAGTATTGCATGTACTTTTATAGGTGTTTCTTTAATCATTTACAAAGGAGACTCTGCTGAAATTTTTAAGAAGATCTAGACTTAGAATATTTGGGAAAAATATAAACCCATAATTCACATGTTAATTTCCTCATAAATAATTAGAATCCCATGTCTAGGATTAAATGTAAGTAATTCATTTATTTTAGATTGCTGTTGCCTGTCTCATGTCACTTGCTTAAATTATAATCTCATGTATTCTTTCATAATTTGCATGTTCAAATCTATTTTACTTTCATTCTTAAATCCATCTATTGCATCTTTATTTACAAACTTCTAAATACCATTCATAACTCCCCTTCTTTCATCTTAACTTAAGACCCTCTCCTAAATTCTTAGCCAAACACAATACTTAATGATTTGGATTAGTTTTCTTCTAATATAGTATTAGATATTGTGGTGATGTATCAATATTGAGTTAAGTTATTTCCAATATTGGGGTTGTCACACTTCATCAACTTGCACTTCTTCTTGGATCTATTCTTCTAAAGGCTTAACCTCCTCGAAAAGTTCCGAATCTACCATTATCGGTTTCATAATGGTAGGGCCTCAGCCAACAAAAAAAAAAATCTAGTTAGACAAAATGTCTAAGTACATTTTAAGGTAATAGATTTTAATGTATTTTAATGTATCACAACTGAAATTTAAGCAAAGCATAACGGTAAAGCAACAAAGAAAGGAAAGTAACTTATAATAAGAAATTATAACTTAAACAAGTTATGAGGTAGGAACATACCTCAACTTAGGTTGCATAAAAAGGTAAGTAAAGTACAAATGTAAATTTACTAATTACAAAGAAAAGTCCTAAGAAATATGATCAAACTAAATATGCTAGTTTATAATATAAGTAAAAGTACTGTATTGAAAGTAATCTAATATCCTAACATGCTTTTAAATAAAGTGAAATGACTGACATACAGAAAGTTTTGAAATATAAAGGAACTACAGAAAATGAAAAATATGACAGAAAATGAAGTGAACTGTAAGGTAAAGGTGAGTCAGAACTGTAAAGAAATTGTAAAGACCACTGAAAAGCCAACTGTAAAGAGATTGAAAAATGACTGAAAAGTTAAAGAAGTAAATTAAAATTAAATGTAAAGTACAGTAAATGTAATGTAATGTGTGAGATACTTCTACTTAGTACTTCCACAAAGTAAAATCAATCTGCTCATCTAGAAGAAACATCCTAGATTAAAGTATGCTATGCTAGGAAAGTGTCCTAGACACAAAGTAACATCCATCTATTCATCCAGGAAAGTGTCCCAGGCAAAAGTAAAGTAATCATCCAGGAAAGTGTCCCGGGCAAAAGTGAAGTAATCACCCAGGAAAGTGTCATGGGCAAAAGTTGTCCTAAAGTAAAGTTATACTAAATGACAGATTAAGTAAAACATAACTCACAAAGTAAAGTTTGTTTTATTTAAGTTTTCTTTTTAAGTTATGCAAATGTTATAAAAATGTATTCAAAGTATAACATAAAATATTTATCAAGTATTTCTAAAATATGTCCAAAAGTGTAAAGAGGCTCAAAACAAGGAAAGCATAGCATTTCAAATTCAAGGTAATAAATAGCACTACACAAACTTTGTGATATCACTTATTTTCTAATTTAATCGTTATAACTACTCTAAGTTACATAAGATTCAGAATCATAAATTCCTACACTGTCTATAACTTATAATCATGAATCTATAAGTTGAATATGACTGACCATATCCCAATTATAACTATTCAAAGTCATCTACAAAGTTAAGTAAGTAAATCAATTGTCATAAATTATTATTTTATATAAACCCATTCAAATCTTGACTAGCCAATCAAGATTGAGAAGATTAAGAACTAAACTCCAATTACTGAGGTTCAATTCTTAATCACAAGGTTACCCTAAGGACTAGAGCTTAAACCCATCTCACTGAGTAAATGTTAAGGCAAATCCTATTGAATTAAATCAAATTCAATAGGATAGATCTCTAAGCCTAATTCTAAATTAAAAGATCAAATAATCATTTAATAAACTATAAAAATCTAATAAATTAGTAAGATTAAGGTTTTATCTTAATGAGTAACCCACTTTACCATTAGATGGATTCTAACCTAAGATTTATTCCTAACCTTAGGAATTAAGGCTCTTAAATCTAAGATTAGCACTCATACTCACATCCTAACTAAAGTTATAAGATCTATAGAAGGTTCTAAGAAGTTCAAAGAATGGAAGGGAACTCATCTTTACTTAAGATTTTTACTTAAGGCTAAACTTATGATTTCCTTCAAATTTCTAATTTGAGACTTAGAATTATTTAAGTCAAGGTCTAAAATCATGTTAATTACTATTTGTTATGATTTAGAGATAAAATTAGGTCTTAATTTCATTAAACCCTAATTTTGGACAAAAAGACCATTTTGCCCCTACTTAAGGGTTTAAATCTCATCTTTGTGAATTATGGTTCAGATCTGGGATTTTAATGAAGTGGAGTGTCTAATATGAGTTTAGAAAGTAAGTTCATTAATTTTTTGATAAGTGTTAAGCCGTCAAATTAAAGAATTTGACATATTCAGTAATTTTACCTAAATTTTATGTTAGATTACTGTAGGTTATGTCCTAAGGTTTTCATAGAATCTAAAATTATCAAATTCTGATATATATATTGGCTAAATTATGGTCAATACAAGTTCTAGGGTTTAAATGGTAATTAATGGTTCTTAATTAAAGATCAAATTTTCCTAACTTCTCCAATTGGTGTTCAAATTGAGTAAAATTAGTGACTATGGTTTACCAATGATCCACTGATTTCATTGACTAGTGGTAGACTCAATTTGGAACTTAATTGGCTAAGTTATGGCCTAATTAGGGTTTAGGGTGATTAGTGAGTGATTAGTAAAATTAATCACTCAATCACTAATCCAACCTTACAATTAGGTTTTAATAAACTCTATGAGTTCTCTAAAACTTAAATTGTCCCATTTGGATCATTAGATTTGCTAATATTCACTAATTAAGTTTTAGAGTAATTAGGGTTGATTAGCAAATATAACCGTTGGATCTAAAATATTTTTACAAATTACTGTAAATTAGGTTTTTTTTATCTAAATTGATATTTGGATCATCTAATTTGGAGTCCAATTGATCAACTCATGGTCAATTGAAGTTCTAGGGTTAATTAGGTTAACTAGGGTTAGGTCCTAAAAGTGATTAATCTAAAACTAATCCAAACAGCAAAGTGAATATTACTAAGTTAATCCTTAGGGTTTTCTGATCACTTTGAGACTTATATTGGGTATGTTTGGATTAGTGATCACAAAGATATGAGGATTTGATGTTTTGTGGCATTTTTTTGTAATTATGCAAATATCTTAAAATATCACTAAGTGAAACATTGGCTCTACAGCAAATTTAATAACATCAATAAATTTCTCATATTTTTCTAATGAATTTGGTATATTCATTTATATGAGTTGGACTTATATTTATTAAGTTATGTATTTTTAAAGTTAGGGTATTAATTAAATGCATTTATATAATTATTCAATAATACTATTAAAAATAATTCACTGTTTAATTATTTTTATCTAAATTTACTAATACATTATTATATTTATTAATTATACATTATTGTGTTTATATATATATATATATATATATATATATATATATATATACATATAACTTTAGGTAGCTTAAATATATGTATAAGTATTAATAGAATTATAATGATTATATGTATTAATTTATAATAGTTTTATTATTACTTTTATATGCAGGTGGGACCCATGCGACGCGTGGCGTGGCGAGATCGGTCCAAATAGGCGGTGGGTCCCACCGGCGCTACAGAGGACATGATTGTGGGCCCGCCGCAGACTACGCGACGGTCTCTAATTCGCCGTGTGATAATCAGCGGGCCCCACTGACACAGGCTGAGATAGAAAGTGGGTCCCGCTGTCTTCCTAGGTAGCAGAGGCCCGAACCCGGGTTTGATGGGTCGGGTCTGACCCGTCCCAGTCTTACTCGACGCGACGAGAACCGAGAGCCCGAGGCTAGGGTTCAAAAATTGACGGCGAAACCGTCGTCACCGGAGATCGAGCCATACACCGATCGAAGTGTAACAACCCAGGTTGTTACTTTGCTCAATTAAGACTAATCTAAGTCTTAATTAAGGTTCTAAGTCACTAATCAAGTGATTTGAAATTCATCTCTAAAAACTAGGTCAAACCAAGAAGTCAACAAAGTCAAAACAAGAATTCTGGAAAATCCCAAAACCTGGAAATTTGACTTTTTAACTAGACCTCAAATTGAAAATCTGACTTCGCCATTGCGTTCAGAACACCCAAATTAGCTAAGGGTGAAATTTTGGAGGCATTTGGAAGTCGTTGATTTTTCGTCGAATATTTTAATATTATTTAAATACCCTAAATAATCAAATAATTAAATATTCGTCGAAACAAAAATCCGAGTGCGCCGTTGCGTTCCTCACCCTTCAATTAGCTAAGGGTGATTTATTGGAAATTTTTGGGATTCATTTAATAGGCTAAATTTAATTAATTAAAACTGAATAATTTAATTAAATATTATTAATTAATTATAGCACTTAACGGCGCCGTCCATAATAGCTAACGCCGTTGCCTTGGATTCTTTCTGCGCCGTTCAAACGGACGGATCACTCGATCCGTCCGATCGTGAGATCAGACGGCCGAGGCGTCTTCATCCCCGAAGACGCAGCGCGTGTCCTGTGTTTGGACACGCGGCGGAACTGTCGTCGCGCAGGCCTTCCACGTGCCTCCCACCGCCTTTGGCCACTGCAAAGGGGTAGTATAAGGCTCCTAGGACTCCAGCTTTGCTCGGTTTCACTCCTGAAGTCTGGAATCTGAGATCGAGCCTTGTCACTCAGCAACCGTCCAAACTTAAGGTACCGGATCTCCTAAATCCTTTCATTTCAAGCTATTGTTTCATTTCGAAACCTTATTTCATATTGTGGATTGTCGATTTATCGGGACCGATTGAACTCTAATGAGTTCAATCGATCCAATTTCGAAATTCTTAAACAGTATAAACCGTTATTCGCCGAGCAGGGGATCTAGGGTTAGGTTTTACGGGAGCTATAGTTCTTCTCCGGCGACGTTGAAGGTACCAATCGAAAGGTCTCTTCAAGATCTTTCGATCGGTATATGGCTCGTAGTCTGGTTCCATCGTCTTCACCTCCAATTTTCAAACCCTAGCTCCTCCGTCTCGGATCGCTCGCGCGAAGACGAAGCCTTCACGGGCTGGACCGGGTCGGCCCGGGCCCGGCCCGAAACCCGTGGCCGCGGCATTTCGGCTACCACGGCGGGACCCATGCGTAGCGCGCCAGCCAATCCTGGCGCGACGCGTGGCCTGCGCGTCAGTGGTCTGACCCGTGGGGCCCGCCGCTGTCTGCCGCGCCAATAAGCAGCTGCCGCGTGTCCTGCAGATTTTTTTAAATAATAAAATTTAAATAATTATAATTAGACAGATAATGATAATTGATTTATAATTATATTTAAATGTATAATAAACAAATTTAATTTAATTTAATTAAATAGTATTAAATAATTAATATAATACCAAACTTTAAACCTAAATAACTCATAAAATAATTATCCAAATTATACAATTAAATATATTAAATTAATCAGAAAAATATGAGGAATTTATTGATACCAAAATTTTTGCTGTAGAATCAATATTTTGCAAAGTGATTATTTAGGTTTAATTTAATTTAAATTAAATATCACAAACCTTTTTTAGCTCATAACTTTGTACCCAATGATCCAAACATACCCAATATGGGTCTTAAAGTGATCAGAAAACCCTAAGGATTAATTTGATAGTATTTATCTTACTATTTGGTTTAGTTTGAGCCTAATTACATTTAGGACCAAACCCTAATTAGATTAATTAACCTTAGAACTTCAATTGACCATAACTTGGTCAATTGAGCTCCAAATTTGATGATCCATAGGTCCATTTAGATCAGGAGAACTTAATTATTAATAATATGTAAAAATATTTTAGATCCAACGGTTAGATTTGCTAATCACTCTTAATTACTCTAAATTTTGATTAGTGAATATTAGCCAATCTAGTAATCCAAATTGAGTGAATTAAGCTTCAGAGGACTCATAGAACCATTTAGAATCAATCTATAAGGTTGGATTATAGTTTGAGTGCTTAATTTTTGTTAATCACTCACTAATCACCCTAAACCCTAATTAGGTCTTAACTTAGTCAAATTAGGTCCAAATTGAGCCTACCATATATCATTAAAATCAGTGAGTTATTTGTAATTCATAGTCACTGATTTTGCTTAATTTGGATACTAATTGATAAAGTTAGGATTTTGACCTATAATTAAGGATCCTTTAATTAACCTTAAAACCCTAAATCTTGTATTGGCCATAATTAGGTCAATACTTATCAGAATTTAGCAAATTTAAGTTCTATGGAGAGCTTAGGCAGTAAAGAGCAATAATCTAAAAGAAAATTTAGCTTTCACTTAGCCAAATTTCTAAATTGCCCTTATGAGTCAAATTCACTAATTTTATCTCATATGGCTTAATAATCACCCAAAATTAACTTAATTGCTGTCTAATCTTATATTAGACAATAAGAAACACTTTTTAAAAGAAAATTTCAGAAATTAAGCCCTAGATCAAAATTTGATCTTTTGAACCCTTAATTAAGGGCAAAATGGTCATTTTGCCCAAATTTAGGGTTTAGCCTTTTAAAGCCCTAAATTCAATTTCCAATCATTAAAATGATCTAGAACTGAAACTATTTAAATTTAAGTCTAAATTAGGTTTTAATTAAAATCTCAGATTTTGCTCATTTAGAAAATTCCTAAGTCTTAAGAAGAGTTCTCTTTCCTTAATTATTCTTAGATCATACCTTAGGTCTTATAACATTAGTTAGGATGTGTGTCTTGAGAGATACTCTTAGTAATTAAGAGCCTTATTTCCTAAGATTAGGAATAGATCTTAAGTTAGAATTCATCTATTTAGTAAATTGGGTTACTCAATTAGGTGAAGCCTTGAGTTTTCTAGTTCATAGATTTTCTTAGTTTATTAAATGATTATTTGATCTTTAGACTTTAGAACTAAGAATAGAAATCTATTCTAATGAATTTGATTCATCATTAGGATTTGCCTTAACCTAATCTGTGAGATTTGGGTTCTAAACCTTAGACCCTTAGATTATACCTTTAGATTAAGTAATTAGACCCCATCATCTGGAGTCTAATTCTTAATCTATTCATCTTGATTTGGCTAATCAAGATGAGGTTGGGATGAATTAAATACAAAACTAGGTCGATGATTTATTCATTTTTAACCAAATAGTCGTCTTTTGATTAAGTTATAATTAGGACTTGGCCAGTCATAATTATCTTCAACAAGTAGGATTCGAGATTCTAAGTTACAGAATGTGTAAGAATTAATAAATTCTAAAACTTATGTAACTTAGAGTAGATAGAACGAATAAAGTAGATAATAAAGGATATCACCTGTATTTTAGATAGAGTTTCTTGCACTTTGATTTTGATGCTTCGTATTCCTTGATTTTGAGCCTTATACCTTGAACATGTATTATGTACATAAGACTATTCTGGTTAATATCTTATATCAATATTGAACATTCATAAATAGCATTATGTTCATTTCATAAGTGGTTTGTAAGGTGTAGCTTGATTAGTATACCTCTTCGATCAACCCGTTCGGGGTCGGCAACCTTTCGAGGGTTTAATGACCGACAGTCTATTGGCCATGCCTAGTCCGAGTGATAGGATGGATAGACTCTCGCCCTACTGACTACAGAGTCAGGATTCTGATATGGATATACTAATTCAAGTACACTTACATTCAGTTCTGTCTTAGCTCATCAGGCTAAGAGTTTCAGTGATGTTCAGTTCAGAGTTTCTTAGCTCATCAGGCTAAGAATTGCTGAGTTCATATTCAGTTCAGATGACTTATACAGTTACTATAGTTTCAGTTTGCAGTTACTATTTTACTAGCATATTCTGCATTTCAGCACTGTTTTACTTACAGCTTTCCTGCACGTGTTTTTATAGGATGCTAGTTTTATTTACTGTTTTCATATGCTCACATAGGATGTTAGTATTTTCAGTTTTTACTGTTTAAATTTTGTATGTCACTTAGCATAATCCGTTTGAACATATGCATATTTAGGTTGTATTTTCTTACAGTTTTACTTTTCTTTTACTTACCTGTTTGTGTTGCAGTTGCTTGGAGGAGGTTTGTATTACTTCCTATTTGCTTAGTTATAAACTGTAGTTTATAACTATATACTGTTCTTTTGATACGCTTTCCTGCACCTATTATGCTTAGTTCTATTTATATGGTGATATCTTCTTAATTTAATAAAATTGCTGCCCTAAAATGTACTTAGACTTATTGTCTAATCAGTTTTTTTTCTTTTATTGGCTGGGGCCCTACCATTATGAAACTGATAATGGTAGGTTCTGAGTTTGTTGGTTTAGCAGATCCAGTGGAGAGTTTGCCATTGGAAGAGGAGCCCATTCCTGAAGATCTGTAGCTTTAGTTTTTCTTCCAGTGAGATTGAGAGTTTTCTTTCAGTACTTTTAAGCTCATTAAATGTTATAATAATACAGGATTTTATTTCTTTTTCAGTACTTTACTTATTCTGTATTGTTGTGTTTATACTGTATTGGATGGATGTTATATTTTATGCTTCCGCACTCTGAGTTCATGTATGATCATTTAGTGATAGTAGCTCTGGATTGAATGGCAAAGTCCTTATTGGATTAGGATGTGTGACTAATCCAATCTTAAGTGGGGACCTTGTCATTTGGTGACCCCTCCACCGTAATCATGTTAACCTAAGGGTTAACAGGACCACGGCGGGGCAGGGCCGCCACACGAAGAGACCTTTCGATTGGTACCCTAAACGCCGCCGGAGAAGGTACACAACTCCGGCAAAATCTAACCCTAGGGGGACCCCTATCGAACTCTTATGCCTTTAACGGTAAGAACTGTGGCATTAGGCTCAAATTAACACAATTGAACTGTTAATTCCTAAATCAGGCATCATATAATTATAATCTATGCTATGGAATAACTATACGAATTGAAAATGCGATAATCAAGTATACATAAGGGGAGAACGGGGTACCTATAATTGAATGGTTGAGGATTCTCGAGATCAAAAAGACGGATCTTCTTTGCTCTTACTTGGATCGAATGGTGTAAACCAAGATCCATGGATCATCTGCAGTATCAATCTGAGTCCTAATGCAGTGGAGGAGGCCATCTATCGAAGCCCTTTGACGCGTGTCGAGGCCAGCACACACGCGTCGTGCTTGCGGGGACGACAAGGCACATCCGTCTGATCCCGCAATTAGATGGCTTAGAATGCTCGTTAGGATAGACAGCGCGGATAGAATTTAGGGTAATGGTGTCGAGTTAAGTAACGGCGCCGGTTAAGATAATTTAAATATAATATTATTTAATTATTTTCAAACCTATTTTATTAATTAAAATTAACTAATTAAATATATTTCAAAAATTTCAAATAAATCACCCTTAGCTAAATGAAGGGTGAGGAATGCAATGACGCACTCAGATTTTTGTTTCGACAAGTATTTAATTATTTGATTTTTTAGGTATTTAAATAATATTAAAATATTTGACGAAATTCTGACGACTTCCAAATGCATCCAAAACTTTACCCCTAACTAATTTGGGGGTGATAAATGCAATGACGAAGTCAGATTTTAAATCTGAGGTCAAAATAAAAGGTTAATTCTTAGGGTTTTAGGATTTTCTAGAAATCCAGATTTGACATATTTAACTTTAGGTTTGACTTATATTTTAGAGATGAGTACTGATTGACTTAGTTAGTGTACTAGAACCTCAATTAAAACTTAAATTAGACTTAAGTATCCTAAGTAACAATATGGGTTGTTACATCTCTCCTCCCCTTCTTCTCATTGAATAACTAGGGATGATTATAATAATAATAAGTATATAAGTTATATACTTATTATTATATATATAATAATATTAATATCAATATTATTATTATACAATCTCTCGTATTATTTTATTATATTATTTTATATTTACAATTATTTTTAAATATTAAATAATAATAATAATAATTATTATTATTATATAATCTTGCTTATTATTATTATCATCATTATATATCAAGTATAATACTAATAATATTATTATAACATTATTATAATATCCTCTCTTTCCATTTATAATTAACAAAAATAATAATAATGATAAGTATAATATTATACATATTATCATTATCATCATCATATAAATAATAATAGTAATAGTTATGATGTTAGCTATTATTTTTATCATAATAGTCTCTTTCTAAAATAAGTAAATGCACTTTGCATTTCTTGATTTAGAGTTCAATTGATCAAATTATAGTTAATTGAAGATAAAGGCCATTTTGGTCATTTTGGGAGAGAGTCCAAAATGTCACTTTGCAAACTAATTTTCAAATGAGAAAACTAATACTATCACAGTGATGAGGCTATTCTTCTGAATATTTTAAGACCCATATTGCCTATATTTGGGTAACTAGATAAAAAGTTATGGGGGTTTATTTAAGACCTAAAATGTCACTAAGTTGAATAATCCCCGCATCAAATTCTTGAATTACATTATTTGATTTTTTTTTATTTTTCTGAGTAAAATGAGACATATTTGATATGTTTGGATCAATATATTCAAAGTTATGATATCCTAAAGTTTTAATTAAACAAATAAATTAATTAATTAAATATAATATTTCCATTCCCGAAAAATTTAAAATTATTTTATACCTCAAAATTAAATTTTGACCGAAAATTTAGGTCCGAAACGTCGAAATTAGCTAGGAGGAAAAATTTCAGATTTTTCGGAGCTCAAACGGACGAAAAAAAAGGCACAATACATTTGAAATTAAATTTTTCCTAAAGTTTTTAAATAAATTAGTATTTTTCAGAATTTAAAAATTCGTTAATTAAAATAGGCAGGAAACCCGCTGTCCGGGTCCGAACAGCGGACACCGGATCAGACCAATTAGCATCGTCGGATCGCGCAAAACCAGCAGGATCGTGCCACGTGGCAAAATATGGAAACACCATGTGCTACGTGGTGCCACGTGGCAAAATGTCTAAATTTCAGGTGCTACATGGCAGCATGCGGAGGCTCGGGTGCCACGTGGCAGCACGTTGAGCTTTGGATTGCCACGTGGTTGCGCGCAAATCTTTGGGTGCCACGTGGCAGCACCTCGTTAAGCCGCATCATTAGGTGCCACGTGGCGGCTCCCTATTGCGCCACGCAGTGCCACGTGACAGACACGTGGCGACCTATTATTGCGCCGCGTCACCGCGTGCCACGTGGCAGCACCTCGTTGTGCTGCGCAACACGGATGGCATGTGGCGTTTTATTATTGCGCCACGTCATCGCGGAGGCCACATGGCATCTTTGCGGAACCCGTGGTGCCATATGTCAACTCTTGATTGCACCACAAACTAGTGGGGTGCCACATGGCAGCTTCATGACGCATTTGGTTCATGTGGCAACACGTGGCAGCATAGCAGCACCGATGCATATATGACTGCCACGTGTCATGCAAAGATTTGGCGGCGGGACGGCGACGGAGCCTACGAGGGGGCCCGCCTATTTAAAGGCCTCAGTGAGCCCGAGGGAAGGCAACCATCGGATCATCGGAAGATCGCCAGAGTTCGCCAAAAAAAGTTCATGAAATTCACCGGAGGCGGAGGTTCGCATCAGGTACGCCGGAGAAGATGAACAGTAACTACCATGTGGTAGCCACATGGTAGTTCAGAGGTCTATAATGCCACATGGCAGACATGTGGCAACTAAGCAGTGTCTGTCTGTACACGTGGCAGCCATGTGTCACCAGATGACACATTGCAGATTTCTGTGTTCCCGCAGTCACGTGTCAGCCACGTGGTCGCCACGTGGCATCCGCCATCCACCGTTAATGGATTTCGTTAACGAAAACGAAATATTCCTGGAATATTCCCTTTCCGTTAGCTACAATACCGTTACGGTTAACGTTAATGGTAACTTAACGAAAATCGTTAACGGTAACGGAATATTCTGTCAACCCAAAAATAGTAAAAATTCAGAAAATTCTCAAAACTTCAAAAATTCATATTTTTCTAAATAGGAGTCCAAATATAGTGAAATTATATATCAAAATTATCAAAAAAAATTCAAAGATTCTGAAAATATTATTATATTTTTGAGTTGACATCAAAATTTTTAAAAGTTAATTTTGCCTCGTAAAGCGTGCCATTTTCAGATTTTGATGAAAATATCATCATTGCGCTCGTAATCACCTGTATAACCTAATAAAATAATAATTAAGAAATAAAACTTGCACACCCACTAGGATAATTAATCAACTAGTCACTAATTAGATTAATTACTAAATATGCAGGTAGTTTAAAGATCACACAAGAAAGGTACCGAATTTTTTCTTACATTTATTTCTTACTTACTTTCTTTTAAACAGTTTAGCACTGCTTTGAGCCTTAAATTTAGTTTTACTTTTCCTTTTAAGTTATCCATTACTGTCACTTTAAATACTGAATGAGATGTCTTGAGAATGCATGCATTATTTTGGGTTTTTGAAATGGTGGCTTGGGTGGGAATTATGACAGGGCTAGCCAAGAGGGGAGATAAGGGAGCATGGTGTAGCCTACGGGGGGCACAGTACGATATACTGTTATGATATGAACCCACATTATGTCTGACCCCAAGGTTCTGTGTTTGCCCAACATGACAAATGATTTACGATTATGCTTATTGATGCAAGACATATCATATTATACTAATTCATGTGATATATTGTGATAAAATTTATCACTTCTCTATTTTCTTGTGAACCTAACAATTTGCCTTGCAGGATAAGACCTCTGCATATTTTTCTGTATTTATCTATTTATTGCTTACCGCTAATGCTTTTATAAATGTATGTTGATATCTTGTACTTAGTCTACGGGACTAACCGGCATTCCAATACCCGCACTTTTATGTGCCAGGTCAGGAGCTAGTGGAGATCGAGGTAGCTGAGAAGTGATGAGGATCGACTTAGCATATCTCTCTTTTTTTTTTCTTTATGATGTTGTAATAAATTAAACTATGTGATATAATCTTATTTTAATTGAATGGATGATCTTATTTCTGCTTACTTGTTGTACTACTTAAACTGCTCAATCAGATTCCTCGACAGGGAGCCTCATGCGGGGTAGATCCTCTGATATCAATCCGGCATGAGGAGGGTCCCCACAGTTACCTTATTTATTTATCATCTCATACATCATCTTCTCTTCCTATTTTTGTTTTACTAACATTGAAACACGCTAAGAGCGAGAGAGGATACTAAAAAATTGTATTTTTCTTCTTCTATTTACTAATCAAATAATTTTACACACAGATTTACAAGATATCATATTAGTAAAAAAAATAGGTACCCATACATCATAAAGTACATTATATGCTGATTTTATTACCTGATACTGTTTCGCTTTGAGCCACAAATTTTTTCTTTTTGCAACTTGATAATCATTTTTGAAAATTGCTATTGAATTTATTATCACTTTAATAATATTTGTCACAAATTTTGAGAGAAAATTATAATGTCTTATATGAAGCTATATCGCTAAAATAAATATTTTGAAAAAGAAGATTCTTTGTTATTAGACTTGTGCAGTACTGGGTTAGGCAGACCCACTGAGTTATAAGGAGACCTTACCATTGCATTGGAGAGGGTTGGTATTGGTTAAAGTGAAATATAATGAACAAATTACTTGATCAGGTAGACATATCTTGATTCCTCCTGTTCTATACATTACTTACTAAATAGAACACAAAATTTGCTAACAATACGTAAGACATGTTTTCAATATATTAAAATAGTGATAGTTATCTATTGTGACAATAAATGAATTGTTTATTTGGTAATTGTATATCTTTACTTGTTCTATATTATCACACACTGATCTTTATTTTGCAGAATGTATATTACAAAATTTTGAACCTTATTCTATCATATTAACATTTGCTTCATTACTTATCATTTATATATGATATAATTAATGATATCAAAAGTATTTAAAGTATTTTATAATGGGTGTTCAACCAGGCATTTTTGTTGTAATGCCAAGTTAGGATTTCGAGAAAGAGCTGAATCAACATTGAGGTATTCAACCGCTGCATTCTTATGTTATTTTTCACTTTTTTAATTTTTCTATTCGAATACAGATAATCGTACTCATGTAATAATAATATAAAATATTGAAACAAAATTATTTTTTTTATTTCAAATTTGGACGAATGAATGAATGTAATAAATTATATTATAATTCCAAATTCCGGCTACAATCCTCAGCAAGTCAGACAAACCCCAAATCCTGTGCCCTTGCTGGCTCGAGAATTGGGGGATGCCACATGAGATGCACTGTTGCATATTCCAATATTACCTTTAAATCTTGCTATAATTTGCTTATTTATATTAATGTCTCCACCTTTGTATACAATTCCACATTGTAAGCATTTGTATTATTATTTTTTCATTTATCCCTTTCGACTCACAAAAATGATTTATAGTAGGATCGAATTTTTCTCCCACATTGATAGTGGGGGCAACATGTTGATATTGAGTTGGCTCTATCTTCGTAGATACAACAAAGTTGGATAATCAATAGTTAGATCAACTTATATTACATTGCAATCTCTTATATCATATTATACTATAAGTTTTTTCATCTTGGGATCTCAGGCTTGAAATTTTTATAGTAAAAAATTCATATTTATAAAAATGCAAGTTAAATGATCATTCTCTCCAAAAGTACAATAAATATATTATTTTAAACTATAGTCAACATAAATTTGGAAGCATTAAGTAGATAATTTCTAGTTACAACAATAAAATGATCTCAATCTTTAGTAAACCCTAAAATTCAAGAAACAAAAGGTACACATTATGGTTCCCTCAAATTATTAGATATACATATACATATTTTGCCAACAAAGCATATTAATAATGTAAACTAAAACTATTTTTATTAAAAAATATTATTTCTAATTTTTACTTTCAAAACATAAAAGAATCCTTATCTCTAACAAATTCTAAGATGTATAAAATTGAAAGTACATGCCATGATCCTCTTGAATTGCGAGTCATGTATAAACATACATTGCATATATCTATCAACATATGTACGCTTAAAACAGTAAATTGTAAATCTTTTAAAAATAAATTAATGAATTTGTACATTTCATATATATGGAAACAAGCTAATATAACTAATTATTCACAAGAACTCTGATCATTCAATTACTCATAAATAGTAGAAAATAAAGTGAAATGCTAAGATTAATTTTTGAACATATTGAAGTACTTAATTAACTCGTGTACAAAATAATGTCATATTAAAAGTCAAGGAAAAATATAATAGTGCTTCCATTTTCTTGATGTGGAAGTTCTTCTCCTAGAATTATATTGGTAACAAACCTCCAAATAGCAAAGTGTGTGTGTAACCTCCTTTTACCTTTTTCTTGCTCTTAGAGTTCCTTGGTTCCCTCTATTCCCTCTTTCATGTCGTGGAGATGATTCCCCTTGAATGATAGTTTTCTCCAAAAACTATCTTAAACTACTGTGAACCCCTTGGAATAGCTACTAGAACTACTCAAAATTGCTTATGGCGCCTCGACGTGTCCAGACGTTGGGTCTTCTATCTTTGTATTAACAGTTGGTGCTTATGCACGCTAAGTCACCAGGCTTTCTATTTAGTTATTAACGATGTGGCACTGAAGCACGCTAGGGGGCCAAGCTTTCTGTCTTTGATTGCTTATTGTGCGTTCGGGTGTGCTCTGACGACACTTGGGGTTTTATCTTTGGTAGCTGTAATCGACTTATCTAGCACTTAGGCGCTGTAGGCTATGTGTTGATCTCAAGCTTAATTGCATGCACACGTGGTGCATGTGTGTGCATGCAGACACACTTATGCATACCATATTTAAAAAAATTAGATCAAGCATATGTGAATCATATAGCCATGAGAAGTGTATTTCAAAGTTGTTTTATCTCTAAGTTCTATAAAGTTGTGGATTAACTTGTGCATCTTGATGAAATGAATTCACTAATTTTAATATTAACGTCTTACAAACTCATTTTAAACAGTCAAATGTCCACAATTGTGCTGGGTCAAGAGAGGATAACGTGCATAATTTGATGGAGAGTTATATAGTACGAGGCAAAGGACCTCAAATGTGTGGCAATGATTGGATTGAAGAAGACAAAGTTTTGCACTTATTCTTTATGTTTGGAGAAGTCTTGAGAGCTTTAGAGTGATTTTGAAATGCTATCAAATCAACCGCAAGTGAAACGGATGCGAAATAGGCCGAGAACAGGCTCAAGAGCATAAGATTATTTAGGGTTGAGGGCTCATGTGCCCAAACCAAAAATAGCACATCTGGCACCCATTGTAGCATTTTTCAAATAATAATACTCTACATCTTGATAATGTTTGACCAGCATGTCCTTTAAACATTAAAGAATTTCTATTTGATAGTGCATTAAGAACGATTCAAATATTTTTATTGAATTAATAATTATAATTTTGATTAATAAATTTTAATTATTATGAGTTAAATAATAAGTTAAAAAATTTAATAATAATTAGGGCTCCGAATTAGGGATTTTGGTCTGTTCTAATTTGGAATAGTTGCGCGGATAAATGTATCAGCCAAGAGTCTTTCGTTTTTCTCTCCCGCTCTTTTCTTTTCCCGCGAAAACCGAACTTTTCCCCAACTTCCTGTTGTTCCGAATCTGAAACTTCCAATAGCTCCGTCATTGCATTGAAAAAATGGATGCCCTAGATCCCTCTCGAATTGAGCGAATTGTGCTTCTCATTGATCTCCATCCCCTCCTAGTCCTAGAAAACGCTAACCCTTACGTTTCCGGCGTCCTGGCAGCCGCTCGCCGGATCCTCTCATTCCCGGCTATCTCCTCTTCTCTGGCTACATTCAAGCTCTTCTTCTCCTCAATGTCTCCCATCCTCTCCACGTCCAAGCTTCGCCTTCTCCTCGGCAAATCGCCCGCCTTCCTCTCCTTCGACAATCCCCTTCAGACCATAGATAGGCTTTTGGGCACGCTCAATTCGCTCTCTTCTATGCAGTGTTTACTCAATTCTGCTGGCCGACCTGTTTGTTCCCGCGCATCTTTTGTTGCTGGATCATTGCTCCAACTCGAGCACGACTATGCATGGGAGCCCCAATTTCAGGATCATAAGGGCACGCTGCAGTGCTTAACGATTCGTTCCAATTTAGTGGTTCTGTTTTCTCAGATCCCTCAATCTCCCAGCTGCTTGTCTGAATATTTGAGCGAAGGGGCTTTGATGAGTTCTGATCGGTTTTCGGGAAAATTTTTTCAAGTTTTTGGGGTGATCAAGCAACGATTTATCTCCAAAGACATCCATATATGCTGGGTCGATGTTTGTTCCGATCGATATGTCCAGGAGGAAAGATTGGGATCCGGTCTTTTCGAAAGGTTTGTGAAGGAATTGGGTTGGCAGTGCTGCAGGGCAGACATCATTGTGTTGGGATCCGCAATTGTACCATTTGGCTTGATATTTCCACGCATAGGCTGTACTGTGGATTTAAAGTCTTTGAGCAGTTTCAGGAAATATCGAGCTGAATTGATTCTGGGCATTCAAGACTCCAACGGGGCAACACTAGAGTGTAAAAGCTGTGATCTTGAAGCTGTTTTTCTAAAAGTGCTTGAAGAAAGATCAAATTTACCTTGGCGTTCTTCAGAAATTAGCAGGAGAGGCAGCTCTAAGATTTGCATAAGAGGGATATGTGAAATGAATGCGGTAACTAAGGCCTTTGTAAACTCTCGTGCTTTAGTACTACTTCATGGAAATTCAAGGGAGTCAAAAAAAAAAGCTGTGGCAAGTGCTAGAGAAGAATTCATCGCCAGTAAGGTTCTTAAGTTACTTTGTGATAATCAGGATGAGGTTGATCCAAGCAATCCTATTTGGGAGCTTATCTTAAATTTTCTTTATAGAAAAAACTGCTCAGCTTTGGTTTCTGTTTTGGATAATGATGGGAGCTCATTCAATGGTGTGTTGCAGCCTTTCACTTTGAATTATGCTTTGCTTGGCATCTTTTCTAAAAATTTTGATATTTCTGTGTGTGCCAACAATGGAGCTAACGATACTAAACGAAAGGAAAACAAAACACTAACAAATCTGTTCCATGATTACTCCTGGTGCTCTTTCATAAATACAATGTTTTGCCAGTCCAATGCCTTTCCTTCAGCAGTTCATTTGGAAGAGTTATATTTCAGCTTACCATGCATTGGATCAAAGAAGTTACGGTTTCTAAAATGCTGGATGAAACAAATTACAAAATTAAACATTTCTTTTGATAGGGAAAGAAAAGAATCAGATAATTCTTTGAGTGAAAAGGAAGAAAAATCAAGCTTTCAACAAAAATCAGAGCAGTGTTCTTCTACCAGTGACAATTGTTTGAACCAATCAACATGCGTATCTACTTTATCCTTTGTTAACTTTGAAGACTCAAATGGCTTTTTGGGAAGTATTTCTCAAAAGATTGAGCATGCTTTGTCCACAAAGGAAATTGATTTGTTTGCTTTTGCAGAACGTTTAGTACTTATGTCTATTGATGCATTTTATGCTAAATATAGAAAGGATCTGGCAGAAAGCTTAAATCCAAGCGATGAGATGGATTTGCTCAATTCCAAAATAGCTACTGAAGTCACTAATTTTCTCTTAGTTAGACCTAAGGATCTAGAATTCAAGTGCAAAAGATCTATTTCCTTGTCTTCCGCAACAGAAACAACTCCTGTTGTTTACAGTAATGATGAGAAAATTAGAATGTATCCTTAACTCTACTTGTATATTTATTTTTATAATCTGAAATTAGCAGATTCATTTAAGTTCCACGTATGAATTCCTTGTGCTCCTTAAAGTGCATTAGGCATGAACTTCAAATCTTATTTAGAATGGAGCTACTATTGTCAAAGGTTGCATCAAACTATGATAAGAGCATGAAACAAAAACTGATAAAAGATTGTTGCTTGCTATTGCAAAACGTTGAATTCTATCTGCTGGTTGATTTTTTGGCTGGAGAAAGTCTTCTCAATTATGCAACAAGAACATTAAAATCCAGGTATTTCTTAGATAAAATAATTTGAGTGAATTGATATGATGTTTTGAATCTTTAATTTTTCATTTTATGTAAATGCTTTTAATGAAGCTTTGTGGCATCAATTCTATGACCTAATTAGTTCTTATGCAAATTATGCTTAGTTCATATGCAAATTAGGCTAAGATTGTGCTGACTCTTGTTGCTTGCAATAAAGATGTTCATTTGTTGTTCATATTTGCATAGATATTAATTGATGTAGCACAAACGCAAAACTATAATATTATGTTGTAGTATGTGCCACCTAGGTGTGATGATGTAATATTTATTCAATATCTCTTCACACAAAGTTTGTTGAATACTTAGTTTAGGCTTTTGGAAGCAATGGATTCAGCGATTAGAAATGCTAGTTCGGAGAATTTAACAAATAAAATTATGATGCAAGAGAGAGCTATATTAACTAACAAATGATTACCAACCTTATGATTGTGACAAAATGACAACAAACTAGAACATCATCTAATTGTGATGGGGTTAATGTAAGAAATTCCTTTGTTCAATGATACTTCACCTTCTTTGCACAAACAATTCGTTCAATAAATACCAATAATGACGAATTACAAAATACAAGTGTATGCTTACAACTGGAGAGAGTTAAAATAAAACTTAGAAGAAAATAACAATTGCACAATGCAATTCACAATAACTGTAGGAAAGTAAGATTAGCTTGCACATAAATTAAGAGAGATTTTGGGCTATTTAGAGAGGAGTGATGGTGATATTTAATGAATGCTAGAAGGGGGCGGTTACGAATTAAAAAAAAAAAAGAAACTAATAAAACTATCTTGATTTTTAACTGTTAATAAATTAGAAGTGCAAGTGGAGAACTTAAATTTAAGATCAATTGTGTTTTGTCAAATACATTTTTTTCTTCTTCTTTGTAGGAAATATTTCTCTAAAGTAGTTATATTTATTAAATCCTTTACTACAAAGTGAATGAGCACCCAAAAAAAAAACACATAAACTGGATAGAGACTTGTGCTGCTATTCAACTTACATTTATTAAATATCATAGAATCACTAATTATAAGCTTATGCATGAGGTAGTTTAAAAGTAAAATAGAGCTATGGAAAATGGGTAAAGCATGAGAAATGATACACAAGTGTTGGTTTTGAAGCAATTTTATGAATTTTGAAGGTTTTGAAAATTTTAAAATAACAAGTATATTTATGATAGATCTAAATTTATAGCAATGGCTTCATGAAATAAATATGTTAGAGATAATGTGATGTTGGAGTTGGTCCAATGATGAGATGACAATCAAACAAATGGTAATATGATAAATAATATTGTAGAGATAAATAATATTCAAATGCGCTAAAAAATAGGTACATAAGGGGGCCAATCTAGCTTAAGCACAATCTTGGCTCAATATTTCTCTTTAAGTCTATTAAAGTTAATAACACAGAGAAAGTTAATAACATAAATATCCAAATAACAAAATTTTAATTATATATCACTTCATCTTTATTGGTATAAACTTTAATCTTTGAGCACACACTCTCAGCAGCGGAAACAGCTAAACAAGAGTGCTCTATTAATGAGGACTGGGGTTGCGTTGACGGTTACCAAGCAAATTTGAAATCACATAACCACAAGAATAAAATCACATCATATGCATGCAAAGAGAACTCAAGCACACAAACATCCAAACACAGAAAATTATGTGGAAAACCCAAGAACAGGAAAAATCACGGAGCCACACCACAGAAAAATCCATTAGAAAATTTGAAGTGTACAAAGTTACAAAGAGCTTATCCCTTGATTGGAAATATACAAGATCTTACTCTAATATGGAGAGGAGAGGAAGCAGCCACCACTAGGAGTCTCTTCTACAATATGCAAGAGGTTTCTTGCACAACAGCTTCCTTAGAGCTTCACCTTGGGATCTCCTCCTCACAGCAAGAACACAACCTCCAACTGAGATGCCAACATTGTAAACTCCTCCCAACTTCTTTGCTTAAGTATCCAGCTCAATTTCGAATCCTGAAAGGTTCAAAATGCCCTCCAATCTACTTGGGGCGTAATCAGAACAGGAGCAGAAATCCGCTAAGCGCTACCGCGCATCGTAACGCCCGTGTTTCGGGATGGCACCCGCTGCGGTGCACTGTAGCGCCTGCGTTTTAAATGTGTGCGGCTTGGGATAGACCATCTGCGGTGCGCTGCAACGCTGATTTCCGCTGTTGCGCGTTGCAGTGCCTGCTTCTCTGTCTGCTGACCGCTGAGGTGCGCGACAGCGCCTCCGTTTCGAGTGAGGGATTGCCAAGGCGAGCTGCGGCGCGCGCAGCGCCTGTGTTGTTTCCGGTCTCCACACCTTGTTTTGAATAGCCTCGGAACCTCCCGAAAGCACACTGGAGCACCATTAGCATTTTCATGATGGACTAAATGGTCTCTACAACACAACAATCTTCTATTCCTAATTCGACATAGATTCCTTTCAAATTTTTCTTAAAAGCATGCTAAGAGACTCTTTATCGAAGCTAGTTCTTATTCTCAAAATTTTCTTTTTTTCATCATTATTTGCAATTTTTGGAGGTAAAATAAATTAACACAATTAATAAAATAGTTTGTTAAGATAAAATTTTAGTCTTAGGTTTTCAATTGATGTGTAATTATTCTTTTATCATAACCACAATCTTTTTATTTACTATTTCCTTACTAAGATGATGCAATAGATATTTATTTTACCGTGATAATACAATAAAAATATTGACTTGCTCTCAGCATAAAATTTCTTTAAAATACTTGTGTATTTTTTGGCCACTCTTTCAGCATTTCCATGCTAATCCTTTAGAAAAAAGAATGTTCTCTTCATGTTTTTCTTGAATCATTTTTATCTAATTATGC
Source organism: Gastrodia elata (assembly GCA_016760335.1). Classification (NCBI taxonomy): domain Eukaryota; kingdom Viridiplantae; phylum Streptophyta; class Magnoliopsida; order Asparagales; family Orchidaceae; genus Gastrodia; species Gastrodia elata. The sequence goes on along the minus strand of CM028672.1, from coordinate 4,807,654 downwards.
AAAAAAGTTATTTTTTGCCCACATTAAATAGTGTTTGTGAGTAAAATAATTAATTCATAATAGTCACTCTAGTTACATATTTAATTTAATAAAATTATCTCCATCTTATTGATTAATTACATAATGGCTCAAGTTCTTTCAAAAAATGTACCCACTTCTCATTTTTTGTTTATTATACCCTAGTACATTATGCCCTAGTACTAAAGCATGAATCATAAGCTTTTGATTTATTCTACTCTCATCAATCAATTTATTTCTCAAAAAATAATATGTTTACTTTCCTATAATGATAATATTCATTATTTCATACGGTTACTTGTCATTGTGCCAATATTCCAACTCCAATTTCTAATTTAATACTTTAAACTAACTATTTTACCTTCAATCATCCATAATATGAGAACCCTCACTAATTAGCACAACACTCACTACATTGAAGCAACAAAGCATGCCACTTTTAGTGGATGCCTTAGACCTAGCACAATGTATTAACAGTTTCATGTCATGCTAATTCGACAAAATTTTATGAAGGTTATCTAACCCAACCACCACTTTTTTATTTGTGACTTACACTTAACAATGATGGAGTTAATCAAAATACTCATTCATTTTAATATAAAAAATTAAATGAAAAACCAAAGGGTCTTAGTCGCCAAGTCAACCATAAATTATGAAATCTACATTTTGAATGCAAGTCTCCTAGAAGTTTAGTAGGAGGATCTTCATACTGATGGAATGTGATGATAAAATAGAGAATGGGAATGAGCGCCAATAAGTGAGCTAGTTGATTATAAATATTATATTTAATGTTCATTGCAGGAGGTAAAAATATTGTGGTATTTTAGCCACACTTCAATCCTCCTCACCTCTGCACCTAAGAGCAACTCTTAGCGAAATTCGTTAACTTTGGAAGCTAGAAAGTCAATTTCAGTTATCCTGAAATTTCAGAGTGTGAGCATCTTTTACAGTGGGTGTCCTTCTGAGCTAACTTGCGCTATTTGAGTTGATTCGGCTTAGTTGACAACACATTCTTTGAAGCATAAATATCAAGATTGTCAACTCCCGAAGGGATAGTTCCAGTGGACATGGCACTAGGTGAGGGAGTTATGTCTTGAATAGCTGTTTTGTGAGAGACTTCAAGAGAGTCCAAGAGAAAGTGGGTGCTGGCCTTTCTATAATGGATTAGAAGATGTTATTGTATTTTGCAACGAGAGAAATAAGATGTTTTATCAATAATTATTTCGAGTGTAACTAGTGTCACTTGCCCAAACTCATATTGATTGAAGAGGCTTGAGTGATGTTTAATTTAAATAGAAGAATAGCAGCGTGAGAACAAGAGAGGTTAGTTGAAGCATCAATACACAAAAGATTATCAAATGTAGAACCTGAAAATGGAGAAGATTTGTTGTTGTATTCTACTCTAATGTTAGGAATAAAATCCAAAGGGGAATAATGGGAGAGTTATGTTGGGGGGCTGAAGTTAAGGGTCCTTTCAGTGACCTGCCTACTAGAACTCTAGACATCGGGGATGCATTTGGAAAACAAAGGAGAGTAATTTTTCATTGATTGATGCTGGGTCAAATGTGCTTTTGGTCAATAGGGCTCAGGAAAAAATAAGGAAAAATTTATGGCGAACATTTTTGGTAAGCACGGAACAACAGTGGGATTAAGGTTGTGTTAGTGCCAAAACGTCAATATTGAGAAGCAAGGAAGGAAGAAGCACTATCTTAGAGACAAAGGATGAAAAAGGAAGTGCCTTATTGCCGAGAAAAGCCACAGGGAATGATACCAAGACTCAAAGAATGCAGTATTGTGAACAAGTCCTTTAGGAAGGGACGAAGAAGTTGACATTAGAGTTGATGTCGACCTCACCATGGGGATCTCCATTTCTAATCCTTAAGCAACACCTATGACTACAATGATAATGAAGGAACTTAATATTCAAACTTATCACCAATAAATTCCAGATCAAAGTTAAAATATTCAATCCTAAAATTAATTTGATTTTTAATACTTTCTTACAATTAGCAAGCCTAATCCTTTTATCCAGGGTTCACAAATTGAATATTTGGTCTTTCTACAAACCTTAATAACCAAAGCTCCTTGTACTTGTCCACTTCAACCAAAATTATCCCAATGCATTAATGCTCATCAAAGGACATGTCCCTTGTGGAACTCTTCAGCTGCTATCATCCACTTGGCTCAACCTAAGCATAATCTTTTCATAAACATTTTTCCCAATCCGTCTAAATGGTGTATATTTTGTAGACCCATTGTGTTACTAACAATAAAGCCCTTGAATTTCCATCATAAATATCTCTAGCTGAACAGAATACAAATTTTAATTATATGACAATGTTTTGGATTATGAGATCATCATATACATTCTGCATACTTGTTTCTCTACTTTAATGCATAAGCTTATCACTTCTGTGTTCTTCTAAATTATTAAATCATTCATATTGCTACAGATACGAACATTCTCTGCAGGATGTCATTCATGAAATCTTTGCTGAAATGGAATTTTTCTCCTTTAATGGGAATGATGAAAAGGAGTCATCAGATCCACTACCTGCAAGCACCGACAATAGTGGACAGAAAAAGGGCGACAGTTTCAGCAAAAATGAACACACTGTGCCCACCCAACATGCTATTGATAGTGTGATGGAGCAACAGCTGATGGAAGCTCAGGAGAGAAGAAACAGGGCTCGAAGATTCTCTTCATTCACTAGTTGGATACCAGATCTGCAGAGGGTGTGGGCACTTAAGCATTCAACCCCTGAGAGACGTGCGCTTGAGCCTTTGCCCAGAGTTAAATCTAAAAAAAGGAAACGACGATCAATGAGCCATGAACGGGTCTGTGAAACACCATGATGCTATTAGGTCTCTAGTGGTTTAGCTTTTTGCAGAGATTGATGATTGAAGGCTTTCATAAATAGTGAAGCAGATCAATATTTTTTTGTTAATTTGTAAGTTTTAATTGGAATAATGATGTCTAGCCATATAGATGGGAAATGTCATGTGCACAACTCAATTTATTTCTTATTTACATGTATGTATATTACCACTGTACTAAAAATGTACATAGTATTCTATCAGACTTATTTTTGTACAACAAAACTATCATCTTCTTTCTCCAGTTGTTACAAGTTATTAAATTCTGTGCTACTTAAATTGATTGAGCCATAAAATATAATCACTAAGGTCATATAGCTCAATCAAGGTATGTTTTGGTAGATGATGATAATAAAGTGTTAGATGCCTTCCTTCAGAACCTTTTTTGATCCATCAAAATTTTCTTTTTTAAACTTCAACATTTCAATTAGAAGTATGCAAGTTTGTTTTAGTTTAATCTATCTCTATCAAGTTGGAGCTTATGACTTTGTACTAAGTTATCAATCCGGGAGTGGTATATGATGAGCATTTAATTGTGAAATCTTCTTATCAACTTCAATTATTATTTTAGGTGTCTTCATATTTAGTTTAACAATTTATTTAATATTTATCAGTATTTTTTTCTCTTCTTTTGGCACCGGTCTTATTAAATTTTACCACTTCTTAATCCTAGAAGCACTTTTAAAGCTATTCTTTGTTTAGTCATGCTATCCAAGTTTCTAATAGAAGTAACATCAAGAGCACCCTATAGGTGCTATTTATAGTTGGATGACCATACAAATTCTTACTATTGTGAGCCAACGCTTGTATTTAATCTCGAAGATTAGGAGTGTGGGATTATCTTCAAGTAAACAAGGGAGGGGCCTTGATGATTGAAGATTCAATAAAATTTGAAACATTAGAAATCACAAGCACAAGGGCAACAAGACCGCATGGATGGAACCCCACCAAACCTTTCAGAATTGATGCACCATGATGTTCCTACAAAATATTCCAATATTTCTAACGAAATGTTTCAATGCAGCATTCTGTTGATGAAGATGGTAACATGAAAAAGCATGGACTGTCTTCAGAATGATGATGAAGCTGACCAAGAAAAATGGAAAAGCATGGCTAATCTTAAGAATTTGCTGTCGGCCAGAAAATGGCAGCAGAGATCCAGCACAGGAATAAAGGGAAATAAAAAAGGTAAAGGGCTCAAAGACTCCTAACTTGATTTTGGTAGTGACACCCTTGCTAGAGTTCATTGGTTTGTGGTGATACTTGATGAAACTCAAACAGTTAAGATTCCAAGTAGCTGGAGCTTTTTCTTGGCTTTTAGCCAAAAGAAAGTGGTGCTTATCTGGGGTGCCAATGCAAAATGCAGTTGATGATTTATATCACTATTTCATATTCCTAAAGCTTGAGCCTTGTGCTATGTCTAGAATTCCTTCTGCAACTCAATAAATTACTTGATATCAAGACATGCAAGCCAACGTTATAACAAAGTCCAATCTGTTAAAAAATTTGTAATGCTTTGGCACACAAACGGTACTCTGTTTTTCATAGTAGAATTACATGCGTTTTGTGATAATGTTGGGATATTGTGTTATGGTATGCTAAATGAAATAGTCTTTACTTGTTGCCGTAGCTGTCTTTGGAAAGTATGGATTAGCGGCTCTATGCAGCAGTTGATATTTTGTGGACGAACTACATATGGGAGCTACAGAGTCCTTCGTTAAGGGTACATTGAATGTTGTGTTATTCTTACAAAATATTTTCTGTCTGTGTAAAACATTTATAAAATGAATATATGCATTATACAAGTCCTGTTGCACAAATTTGTGATTAAAGAGGACACACTTGTAGAATAGATTGTCTATTTCTTGTAATTGATGGTGGTTTCACATTGTACAAATTATAATGTAGTGGTTTCATGGTTTCACATTGTACAAAATTATAATGTTCTGCCGAGTGAAGCTCAACTCTATTTGCTCAACTTCTTATCAACATAAAGAATTGCTCTTTTTGTCAATGTGTATGTTGGAATATTTATCGTGGATTTTATCACAAGTTATTATAGTTTAAGCAACATTAGAAAATCAAACAGTTATGGCATAAATTTTTAAGTCAGCACTCATGATCGCTCTTCTTTCTTTTTCCCTTATTACTTGATAAAACTTTAATGTGCATTATTCATGTTGGAATGTGATAGTGCTTTGCAAAAGTGCTCTCTTACTTGGTATTATAAATAATTGATAATTGGTATGAAGACTTGAAGGTAAACAGTCTCATAATGTGCCTAAAATGATTTTGTAATTTCTTGACATGATAAGTGCTAAGGAGTTAAAGCTTTCAAATTTCTACACACGTACTTATAACTAGGAGTGGAACCTTGGAAAAAAGTTCATGTTATTTTGTGGATCATGATTGATTAGCTTTGGATGTATTGTCTATCCGATCATCAATTTTCATCAGTTGAGCTCTTGGTAAGTGTTGATCGAAAAACTAAAATTTTCCATAAGCACACTTATGAAATAATAGACGTTTGGTCAAAATTTTAAATTGAACTAATTATGATATCTCAAAGAATATACTAAAACTTACTATATTCTAAAATAATAATATATAGTAAGATAATTCTCAAGTTATAGTAATGTAAAAACATATTAAACCATATAATAAATTCAAATGAAAATGCGCTTGTGTTGATTAAAGTTCAATCCATATTTTAAAAATACAATCATTATCCCTTTAATTTTTATATAGTTTCTTCATCATTTTAGGTATGCTAATTGAAAACCTTACATACCATTGATTATTTTAAATGTGAAATGTAATGTAAATATATTTGAAGATAAAGAAAAAAATTGAAAGTAATATCTTTAATCCTTCATTTACTTTAAAAGGTAGTAATCAACACATTAGCCAACCTTATAAAAAGATGAAAATCCTATAAATACTCAGTAAATACAGTGAAGAACAACATCCTTTAATACTTCAATTAATCTATTTTAATGAATTAGAAAAGAGGAGAGTGAATAGAAAATAATTGCAAAAGATATATTAAATCAAAAACATCTTTCTCATCTTATATATTGTAATTTGCCTCACTTCGGAGGACTCTTTCCATGACGCTTGAGCATTTCTAGCTTAGCCAATCTCCTGCAAAAATAGGCTGCTTCAGATATATCAAAGAACTTTAAAATACAATGCTCTTAGAATATAAAGATGAAGTAGATGCACATAAGTGTTGGATAAATTGAGTAGCATATAACAAATCATTTAGATTCAACAATGTTCTTAAAGAAACTTCAATATTAAAAAAAAATCTAGTATACAATATAGGTTTAGTTATCCTTTGTATCCAAAAAAGCATCCAGATTCTATTGGCATTGTTGCACGCGGAAGCACACAAACTAAACAAGAACAAAAGCAAGATAAATCACACAAAAAAAATCCAAACACATGCATAACACTAGGATTTATGTGGTTCGGTGTAAATATTTATGTCCATGAGGAGAGGGGAGAAATTTCATTACTCAGAAAAGAATACAACTAGGGTTTCTCAAAACTCTCACCCAAGTCATTAACAATGGATACTTATAGCAGCTCTGAGCCATCAATAGCAGGATTTACTCAACAATAGAGAGATACCTAAAATGTGCTACAAACAAATTTATAGGGGCCCCAAAATCGGGCCTGCACAAAACGTGGACGCCTAGGCGGCCTTAGCGCCCAGGCCTCGAACTGGAAATGCATTGCAGTGCTTGGGCGCGCCTGAGCGCCCAGTTCTTGAACTGGTATTGCACCCTAGGCGCTTGAGCGCCTGCTCCGTGTCTGCTGCGCGCCTAAGCACATGCTATGCATCTGCTGTGCTCCTAAGCGCGCCCGAGTGCCTGCTTCTCGTCTGCTGGGCGCCTTCTTCATGTTTGTTGTGGGCGCCTGGACGCCTGTTGCTCCAAATGACTGTCCTAAAAATTTTGACTTCCCTTTAAAACAACAAATCTCGACCTCCATTTCAACAGATTCACCTTGGAATCTTTTAGAGTTTCAACAAAAAAGTTAATAATAGATGCTAAAATGCGACCGACTAATAACATGCATCATGAATGCTTAGGAGGAGCTTTTTGAATAATATATCTTAATGGCCTCAATGAATCAATGAGCTCTTTGGAATATTTGCTACGTCTTAAACCTTCTTGTACTAGAAAGTTTGCAGACATGTGCTAAGCAATTTGCAACAAACATGACATAAATTCCTTAAACTTTCCTATTCAGGCTTAAAAGAAGATCCATTAGACAACTGTGAGATCATCAAAAGCTAGTTATATTAATAAGATAATTATAGTAACTAGAAGGTTTAGTAACTATATCTATCACTTATTTTAAATGAAAATATGAATAACGGTTCTCTTAGAAACAAAACATTCTATAAGAAATTATAATCAACATTAATATGTTAATAGTACACTCATGAAACCAAGATTATTGGCTATGTATAGATAACATGATTGCCTTGATGCAACATTGAAAGAGAATAAACTAAACTAACGGAATATCTAACTATTAAGTTCTCTTCAACTACTTTTGGAAACTTTTAATTGTGGTTTTTGTCAGTTTTGTTAATCTTAAAATGGACATTCCATATTAAATTAATAGTGGAAGTTCTCTTCTTTGATTCTCAAATACTACCTATGATCAAAATTTTGAGTTTAGAATCAACCAGATCATTTTTTGAGAGAGCAACCCCTGACTTGAAATCAACTCAAAATTAATTTGATTTCAGAATAGGACTCATAATTTACTTGGAACTTCACAATCAATTTTGATTAATCTCAAAATTCAAGCTAGATTCCAAGGAGTTTCTAATTTAAGACAAAATTGAAAGTCTTAACATTGTCCATTTTCTAAATAATCACCTAATTCACCAATTGGTTCATCAGCAATAACGGCTCCACCTTCTACTGTACTTCCCTGAAGAAAATATAGATTATGGTGTCGAACTCCTCTCATGTACGTCATAGCTCCCCGACTGATTCTTAGAACTCCTGCCTTCATAACAACTTTGAAACCCTCAACTTCAAGAGATCGAACTGACAGAAGGTTCTTACAGATATCAGGAACATATCGCATATCTTTCAACTCTCTAACCATGCCATCTTGTAAGTGCACAAAAACACTCTATCCCAACAGTACGACAGACATGATTGTTACCCATTATCTCAACACCACTCTCCAACACTTTGCAAGTATGAAACAAATTGCGTTGTAAATAAATACTATAGGCAGCACCCGTGTCCATAATCCAACACGAGTCTTCTGTGTACAAGCACCGAGACATCACAGTTAGACAAACATCCGAGTCATCAGCATTGGAGTCCACCTTCATCTTTTCATCCAAATTAGAAAGATTTGCCAGTAACTTGGTGATCTCATTTATGTGTTCATCAATGGAGATTCCCCATCTCATCTGAAGCTGTGCAAACTTCGCTTCATGTGTAGGCGATTCTCCATGCTCTTTGTCAGATACTTACTCATGAAATTTCCACAACTTCCATGCTGACTTTTCCATCATCACCGCATACTTGATTTTTTGGGTCAAATAATTTCGGATCAAGCCGCATACAATGTGGTTCATCTTGACCCAATCTCTCTTCGACATCACTATTATTTCATCGCTATCAAGAACATCCTCCAAGTTCAATGCACAAAGTGCATCCGTGATTTCACATTCCACATCCTTAAGTTGTTCTTGCCATCAAATTTGACAACATTGATCATCACAGTATGTGTCACAACTTGGTGGAAAGATCGCTCCACCACCCCCTACGATGAAAAACTTAAAGCTTCTCCTCCAACTCTCTCTTCCATGAGATGCTCCAAGAATAACAAAAAATAATTTTGAATCACAGGACCCTAACCTCTCTCTCTGATATCACTTGTTAGGATATGTTCTATAATCAAACCAAAATATTCTTAGGCATTCACCACAACACAGATATGCAAGAACAAAACACACAACAAATTACAGCACAACACAAGATTTACGTGATTTGTTGTAAACACCTCCATGGGGAGGAGAGGAGAAAATCTTTATTATAATGGAGAAAGATTACAAGTTACAGTTTCACAAACCCTTCCCAAGAGACATGCAACAAGATTCTAGACTTCTTCTTCCGCAAACTCCAAAACCCTAGCCCTCTCTCAGATTTAGGATGGGGGCTGAGAAAAACGGCTCGAATAAAACCCTAGCTGGCTGTTTCGATTTTATAGGTCCCCAAAAACGGGTCCTGAAAATAGCGGACGCTTGAGCCCCCGAGGCGCCTAAGCGCGCCTGCTGAACCAAAAGTCTCCTCAATTGAACATGCATTTGATTGCTTGAATCCTTCTTTTTGTAAAAAATGTCATTGTGCAACCCATCGCTAGCTGTTCCCCCATCCTTCCATCATCGTTGCAGCTATGAAGCACATATATCTATATGTGACATGGTCATCTTTGCATGCTCGACACAACAAAACTATTGAAAAAAGAGCACATAACGAGTCAACAATGAATACTCTTTATAATTTATAAGAAATTCTTATCTACATAACACTAGTTACTTAATTTCCATTCAAATTATCTACGATGTACAAACTTTAGCCATTGGAGCATGATCGTCCTCACCAAAACTGAACGCCCTATTGGGAAGCCTTTTAAGTAGCTCTCACTGTCATTGTCAACAGTGGACTTCCTAGATGCCCCCTTTATTAGCCCTAACCAGCACTCAGCCCCCTCCTAAATGCCTCTCCCATGTGAGCCCCAATCAGCTTGTGCTATCTACCTGGTCTCCTGTACCTAAAGTTAGTGTCCTCGAGTATTTTTTAAGGAAGAGGATCAACAGTAACTTATTTTTTTTGGATGATTATTTAGTAAATATAAAATTTTGGGTGTTTAATAAGTATAACATGAATGCCTAGTGTTTGGAGGTAAGAATCGAACATATAATATTATGTCACAACACTAAATTTTTTTATTAAAAGTAAAAGCATTATATATTTTACTTAACATGAGAAGCTTATAAACAATAATAGAAATATTAATAATTATTGTAAAATGAAATATTAAAATTTTTTAGACATTAAGAACCAAAAAACTAAATGTTTGCCCATGAAAACATTACTATCTTAATATTAGTGAATCGAACAAGTGTTCAAATATGTTAGGAGGTGCATTATAACCAACACAACCAAGAAAGATATTTTGAAGTGTTATACGTGTTCATATCACTTGTGCAATAATGTTTTCGCTTTATCTTCACTAGAAGAAGGTATATTTCTAAGCCATGTTGTTGATTCTAGTTAACCTTGAGAGCAAGTTAATATTCAAGTCATGAAGACTTTGTATAAATTTGTCTGAACAAGTTTCAAAGGGTGCCCATATAATCAAGATATGTTTGAACAGTTGAATAAACTGTATTTAGGGTAGCCTAGTATCCCATATTTTTGGATGCTTAGCTATATAACCTTTTAGCAGATGCTCTCACTGATCTATTTACATAATTGATTTATCTATCTGTTTGCAGATAAAATGATGTGTTTGTTCTTATGCTGTATCCATCTTCCTCTATATTTTCTTTCAAAATGAACTGTAAGCAAAAAATTTAGTTCCATATAATTGAGCTTAAAGTGAATTGACACATTCTTGAAAAGTAAGTTAATTGATTGTCTAATAATATTTTTCTTACATGACAAGAATATCACCATAAGGAATTCACAACAACATACTGTAGTCCTTTCCTGATTAGTACTTGACAATTTATCTATCCTAAGAATGATTTAGTACTAACAAAAAATTATATAGTTCATATTTCTAAGTATAGAATTTCACCGTGGTGTAAACCTTATGGGCAGACAGGTTAGCTTAATAAACTTATCTTTGCAAAATTTATAGTCATTAATCTATTGTGGAGGTATATTATTCCTTAATTCATCAATGCCAACTCCTTTGAAAATACTATTATAGCCCTTATTACATAAATCCTTCTCAATATATGAATCATTTCCCTCCCTTCAATACTCTCTAAAAATATCCACCTTGTTTGTCATGCTTTTTACTATTTGTAGGAAACATTTGTTTCCATTTTTATAGTTTAAGAGCATACCTTGACAATTTCTATGGTACATTATACTTTCTATATTTGAAATTTAAATGAATGTTTGACAAGAAAAAATTTGCTTGGAATATCCTTAAAAGTGGCATCTAACCATTCATCGTGGTATTTAATCATTCATTAATTTTGTTTTCCTCAAAAATATTTGGATACACGTCACAAAACATGCACAATTACAATGGTTTGGGTACACCTCTCATATGTTTTTTATTGTTTGTAGGAAACATTTGTTTCCATTTTATAGTTGAAGAGCATACCTTCACAATTTCTATGGTACATTATACTTTATATATTTGAAATTTAAATGAATGTTTGACAAGAAAAGGTTTGCTTGGAATATCCTTAAAAAGTGTCATTTAACCATTCATCGTGGCATTTAACCATTCATTAATTTTGTTTTCCTCAAAAATATTTGGATATACATCACAAAACATGCACAATTACAATGGTTTGGGTACACCTCTCATTAATTAATCATTAAAAAGTTAGTTTCGTGCGGTTATAGTTGCTTGAAAATCAATTGTGTAGTTGATGTTAGAAAGTATTAGTTTGAAATGGCTCCGACTAAAGAAGTTGATGCTACATGGGGATCTACTAGTCGCACTATTTTGTAGAAATCAATAGTTACCTCAGCATCTATTCAACATTAATAAATACTCATCAAGTATTTAAAACTCTTTCTCTTGCTTCAACTAAAAATGAAGAGGATAACCACGACAATGGGGATTTACGCGATTGCTAATGTGAGCTTGTTGCAAACATTAGAGCTCCTCATTGATTGCAAAGAATAAATAAATAGAATTTTAACAGTGCCACTAAATACCTAATGGGTTTATAGGCATAATGAGAATCACATGGCGGGTATTAACAACTTGTCATTGATGTAGGAGCTCCTCGATGATTGCAATGGGGAAAATGTGCACACTCTCAGTGTGAAAACATGTGCAGAGGGAAATCTCATAATTTTCCAATCTCAAAACTAATAAGATAACATATGCTAATGGAAATTGTCTACTTTAATTATGATTCTTAAATCTCTAATTGCAATTGCTCTCTAATTTAAGATTCTTAACTATTGTAACTACTCTCTTATTTAATGTTCTTAACTTTCTAATTGTAACTGCTCCCAAATCGTGTTGTTATATATATCGCATGATGCTTATATAATCAACATGAATAAACAATTTATTTCTTGATTATCCTCTTCAGTTATTAGGATCCTTCTATACTATTCTAGCATGGGATTAGAGCAAGTTTCGCCCTGTCAATGATCGTTATTAGAATCACACATAAATTTTAAAAATCACTCAAACATTGCTGAGGAACCTATGTCTCCCACTTCACCTCCACCGCCCACTTTTACCTGTTATGAAGATAGATCATCTTTGACAAATGTCCATCACATCATGAATGTAAAATTAGAAAAATCTAATTTCGTTCTTTGGTGATCTCAATTCATGCCACTATTTTGGGCTCATGGGCTCACCGGATTCATTGACGACACCCTGCCCTCTCCATCGCAGGTTCTAACCTAATGGTAACCATAATCATGAATATCATAAATGTGATGGCCCAAGTTATGTTGGTAATAACCAATCTAACATTAGGTACATCTTTCTGCATGATCATATTGGCGGTTAAGTAAAATAGCAGTTAAATCACATCCAGAGCCATGCAAGAATAAAGAAATATAATTCATTCAATTTAAAATAAATATAATCCAGATTATTATATAGTTGACATCATACAGAATATAAATGTTGTCTCTCGTAGAGAAAATGAACACTAAATTTTGTTCCACGCCATAATTTTCTTTAGTGTCTTTAAACTACATCAGCCTCCTCAAGCAGGATCTGGTCTGACATTATAAAAATAACGCTTTAGTGTACATTCTAAGTACAAAAAATATTAAATAATATACTTTTAAGCAAAAGCGGAAAGCAAAAATGAGATAATAATCATTGTAGGAAAATATGGTAAAATGAAAATAAAAGATAAAATTACTTCTGCAAATAAATATTTTTTTGTCATATGCCAAATTTTTAAATAGTAATCGCATAAAAATTCATATTTATGTTTTTGTTTATAACTTGATATTATGAAGCGATGATAATAGTTATAATGGGCAAAGCTAGAACCTTGAGGCTGGGTTCAATAAATGTATAAAAGCATAACCTTCATCTGAGCTCCCTCAAAGGCTCCAAATGGCGCACCCTTATGCCTCCCGAGGACTAGCCCCATCCCTAACCTATTCATGTTCTATTTCGGAATCCTTAGTAATATTCACAAGATACATAAACATCATTTTGTTTCTCTTATGTCATTAGTAGTAAGAATAATACATTAAGTAGCAGTACAAAATAGGCTCAAAGCGATACCTAAGCAGCAATGAAAGCAGAAGCATATAAAGTAATATCCAGTGTACTTTTGTTTGACTTAACAAGACGAATCACTCACGAACTTGATGGGTTTACAAAAGTTATAATTGAAATTTTATTAAACTCTGAAAATGATGCTTTTAGTGTTCCAATAAATTCTATTATTCGGCATACTACATAACTTAGTCTTTCGTTCTCATATCCTTTCCAACCTCTTGATATAAATCTCTGTTCTATATTAATTAAATTCACAGCACAAATTCTAAGTTCATTTAACTTTTATTAGCAAGTTAGCAAGTTCAACAATACTAGTGCAGGATTGAATATCATTTTTCTCAAAATGGAATAATACAATTTGGAGCACTTTTGTTAGGATCTAAGTATCTTGCATGCAACCAAGTGATGGAAACTATTTCCATGCCAGTGTTAAATGAGTCAAGCAATTTTTAACAAAGTATCATTTCATAATTATATTTATTGCATAATATTTGGGTATTTGAAATGAATAGATTTAATCAATCATAGACATGCTGTTGATAAATCCATATACAAAAGAATTTTAAATAGCATTTTAATACTTGGCTCTAACTTGACTAATCTTATTAAGGAAGCTTAAGATTTATGCTTACATCTCTTATTCAAATGAGTTATAGGAGAATACAATTTGATTAAATTATCAATAATAGATGTGAAATTAAATATTAAACCGTGCAACAGATCAATGTGTGAATCAAACAAGTTCAAAGTATAGTAAAGTAGGTTCAGCAAGTAATTGATTCAAATCTCATAATAAAAGTTATATTCACTTAAGAGTTCTAAAATGCAGGTAGACTATGTATACAACTCAATTCGGGCTTAGGCGTAGACTTTAGGATGATTTATTCAAAGGAATTTGGACAGATTTGTAAGACTCATCCCATACTTGCTAAATATTCAAGCACATTTTATTTATAGGCTCTAAACATATGAAGCAAGTTTCGATTTCTATCTTTAAGCAAAGAAGATCCAAGCTTTTAAAACAGAAGATTCGTACCTTCGAGATCGAGCACAAGGAAGGAAGAGTCGGGTGGAAGAGAGGAATCATGCGAATTTCTGAGACGTCGATGACCCGATTCGTCTCTTCTATCCACGTCTCTGTCGAGCGGAAAGAGGAGAATATTGTGTGTGCCGAGGTCGGACAAAAGGGAAGAAGTTGGCTACCCAATTGTTCGTCTGCCACCTTGTCGACTTCGGCGCGCTCGTCTGCCCAAGTGAAGGCGGTGAAGGATTGAGCGGCTCTTTGCGATTAAATAGAACATGCATATGTAACGCACGTCCGCTCCATGCGGTAGAGATGCCACCGATAAAACTGACTAATTCCCGTAAGTCTCGGAAATCGCTTGCTGTCGACTCTCTCTTTCCTTGTTGGAATCGTCAGCTTAAATGTTGATAGTTTCAGGATGAGGAAAGGAGGCTTATAATTCCTTGATTTTAAATTAATATTTTTTCTAATTTAAGTACGAGATTAATGGCTATCCTAAAAATTAATATTATCATTAAATAGGCTTTAAGGAACTTCCTCAATCGATCAATACGTAACAGAAATTTTGATGAATAGCAGGAAATTCGACAAAAATAAGTTATAACGGGACTTTTTAACAAAAAATGGAAATTCGCGGTAGATAAACAGAATTTGAGTTTGACGGGGATTTAATGTCTTTCTCAAAATGACCCAGGGTCATTACAATAAATGGTTTTCTACTGACCAAGTTATCTTGAGTTGGATCATCTTCTTTCTATTTGAATCTATCTTGGTGCAAGTTATCAACCATGAATACTCTTATGCAATGTGGAAGGCCCTTTCCCTGATATATGCCTCCACATCGCATTCGGCTTCAACAACTCGAGCTTAAGCTTCGCAACACCAAGTAAGGCTCCTAGACGATGGCCAACTACCTCCAACAGATGATGTTACGACCCAATGTCATTATTTTTCAAATTAGGTCAAAACCCGCTTCAAACATCAGGACTTTAGGGAATTTCAAATTAGGGCAAACAAAATTTCTATTAGATAAAAATAATTTTTTATAGATCAAAGTGCCATAGTTTAAGAGAATTCGGATAACAAAAACTCTTGCTTTATTTTTTTGAATTAATTAAATCCAATAAATCAAGAACATTAAAATATATGTCAAAATTCATCAATTTTAGTGTCGTTGTGTTAAGTATATTATTTAAAGACTGCTCAAAAAGTTTCATCAAATTCTGAGCGTCGGCTTGATCGTGGTTAATTTTTAAAATTTTAAACTTCAGAAATTAATTAAAAAATAAAATATTTGTCCAAATATAAAATTTTTGGCGCAAGTGTGGCGCCCTGCTCCTTAAATTCACAATCATTAGACTAAGGAGTAAAGTATCACTCTGACAAACCCCTCACTTATCATTGGATTAGGTAAGATGCACAACCCACTAATAAGGGAAGGACATGCACAGAATAACTAAGAAGATTAGTCACTAAATATGAAATACATATAGAGTGCAGAAATAAAATATAATAAATATTATATCCATTTACCATACATTAAGTAAGAAACATAACATAACTCAATAAATAATAAAGTGCAGAAAAGTAATCACAGTAACAGTACCTGTAGTATTACAACATTTAAATACATAGTTTAAAAGACTAAATAAAATTTCTCATCCTCACAGAAGACTAAAAAGAAATTTAGGCAACGCTTATCTCTCCTGACTGATGCTCCTCTTTTAAATAAGGCTCCTTTCCTTCAGCACCCAGCTCCTCAAATATATCAGAATATGACTATCAGTTTCATAATGCCAGGGCCTCAGCCAATAAATGAAAATCTTATTAGATAATTGTCTAAGTACATTTTAGGCTGAATATCTTACATAAATTATTAATATCACTATTTTTATACTTAAACATAATGAAAAGTAAACTAAAAGCAGTAGGAGCAGTAAGCGTACAAAGAGCATGATAAGTTATAAATACAATATTTATAACTATACAGATGTAAGGCAAAAAACACACATCAGCAACTAAGCAAGGAATATGCATATACATATATATATTGCAGTAAGTAAAAGTACTGAAGGTAAAATCTAAATCTAAACATGCTGATGATAACATGACATATGCAAGTTATAGACAAAAATCTGAAAGTGATACATATAGCAAGCAGTAAAGTCTAACATCCTATAAATAAGTATAAGTAAGCAAGTAAGTAAGGAAATACAACTAACTGAAATATGCATCAAAATATAGTACACAATAAGCTAGAACTGAAACAGATATGTAAAGACTGACATATCAGACAATTGGCCAATCGGGCCCAATGAAATTCCCAAAGCCTTTCTGGGCTAGGGCAGATAGAACCAGCAGCAGAACTGCAGAGGCAGTAAATATAAATGCAGAATCTTTTAGTTATTTTATTTTTGTTTTTGTGGACACGTCTAAAAACAGCTAAGGAGTCAAGCACATATGCAAGACTGTACGGGTTCCAAGCTTAACACACACTCCTCAATGAGTAATGTTAAGCCTCCTTATTACTCCTTACCCCTATCAATTAGGGTAAATGTGCACCAGAATCCACCTAGAAATTGAACCCAAAGGAAATTATTATCCTAATTATTCTAAGTTTTCATTTCATACACAAAATTTTATTATATGATATATCCAAGAAATTAAGCACAAAATACAAGGAATGCGTAGCAATAAAATAACTCAAGTAAGCAAGGTACTCTTCTATACATGGTGATACTATTATTATTTATTTAAACCATTCTAACTATTCTAAGTTACACAAGTTCAGGATCTCCAATTCCTACTATCGAGTGTAACTTAGAAGCACAACCTTATAAGTTAAAAGGATTAGAACTAATCAGGTTCTAATCTAATCCAATCAAGCATGACTACAAGTTTAATCAATAAATCATAACATCCTAATTTGATGAATTTTGACGTTCCATCTAAGATCTGATTAAGATCTACTAAACTGTAGATTATGAATTAAACATCATGAGATTGGGTTTTAATCACATAATCCAAAATGATAAAACATAACATCTAGGTTTCAATCTAAAAGTGATCTATTGATTAAGGCTAATCCTATTAAGCAAATCAAACTTAATACGATAAATCTCATATCATAAATCTAGTGTTGAAAGATAAAATAATCAAAATAATTGTAAAATCTAAAAACTAACAAAACTAAGAATTCATTCATTGAATAACCCACTTATATAATGAATGAAATCTAACATATGAGCTAGTTCTAGTCTTAGGAATAATCCTAATGTGAGGTGCAAAGTCCTAAGAAAAAACTTAGAGAAAATCTTAGGAAATTTAATATTTTGAACTAAAAACTGATTTTTAAAGATTATAATTATCCGATTACAGTTCAAATGTTAATTTTATTGACTTAGAAGGTAGTTTAGATGTTAAAGACGCTTAACCTAAATTTTGGGCAAACTGACCATTTTTCCCCTACTTAAGAGTCCAAAAAGTTACTTTTTGATTTAAGGCTCCAAAATAGGATTTCTTACTGTCTAACATGAAGATAGACAGTAAGTACACTAAATTTGGATAAGAAATGAGTTCTATAGGTCTAAAATAAGATTTTTGGCCTAAGGGATATTTTAGTAAATTACATCTAATAAAATCTAAATTTTTATACAGTTTATTATTGGTTACTATTCAATGATTTCATAGAGTCTAATAACAATAAATTCTGAGGTATAATGAATTAGTTATAGCCATTTCAATTTCTAATGGCAATTTGGTAATTTTCTAAGCTAAGAGGGGTCAAAAAGCTAACTTTTTCATTTGGTGTCCAAATTTAGCAAACTCAGTGGCTATAGCTTTCCTATATCATACTGAGTATTTTAATTGGGAGTAGACCCAAATTAGACTTCAATTTGTCAAGTTATGATCTAATTAAGATTAGGGGTATTTTGGTCATTTTTTATTTTTCTAGGATTCTAAACCTAAATATTATTTCTGATTATTGTTAGTACTAAAATTTTAAGCTATCTTGCATTTTAAATTTTTTGATTTAGAGTCCAAATGATCGAGTTATGATTATTTCAATGTTTCTGGGCGTTACGACGCGCAGTAGCACCAGACGATGATTTCGTCTGTGCGAAAATCGCAACGAGTCAACTTTTGGGCTTAATTAATCTCAACTTAGAGAATTTCACATGTGGTGCCATATATTGTTGGAAAGCTCTTTCCAAGACCTTTCCATTGATATTCAAATCAGCACCAAAAAATTAAGATATCAATATAAACCATGGGGTTAAATGACTGTGTGTACAGAAATTTATAGTAGCAACTTTATATATCATTCCCTATTGTTTACATATTTTTATTTTTTTGAGTTTATACATCTTAAACATAGCTTTATAGATGCATAACTAAGGTAACACATACTCTTAAACATACAAATGAGCATAAAAATGAAATGGAATAGCCATTGGATTAACCAATGGAGGAAAATGGGTACTTTTGACCTTGCAAGAAAAGAGGAAGAATACTCGAAACTCTTGGAGGAGAAACTTCTTCTTCTTCTTTTTCTTCATCACAAGGAGCAACAATGGAGGAAGGAGGAAGAGCTCTCAGCTTGACAGCAAGCAAATGAAGGAGAGGTTGAGCTCTTTCTTAAAGGGGAGAAGAAAGGGGGAGGCCATTAAGAGTTAGGGAGGCTATGAGGCATGGGAAGAGGGATGACCTTGTGTAGCACCCCGCCTCGTCATCGTGCGCAAAAAGAAATAGTCATAATTAAGTTTGGCGGTGGAGCGGTGCGCCACTCGGGGAGGAATATCCATCTCCCTGAAATAGCTAAAAACTAAGCCCACCTGAAGGGCTGCTAACTCAACCTCACGTAGAGTTGAGAGCTAATACTTAAGATAAGAGTAGTATCCTTATCCTAAGTATTAGGCAAATACATACATTGGATTTAGAATACAATAGGAATCCAATATATGTATAAAATATCAGCATTTCTAGTATGCTGATCATATCACAATACTAAGTATAAATAGTATAAAAATAGAGTGTGGAAGCTTAAAGCGAACATCCAAAAACATTTATCACAAAAGTTGTATAAAATATTCATCTTAGAAAAGAAAAGAAAATACATCCAGAATTATTACAACATTTTACTGAAGTACTGAATTAGAATTAAGTACTAAACTGAAAATACTAAGTAGAAAATAAATCTGGAGGAGAGTCCACTAGTGCTACACGGGCTCCTCCTGAATCTCCTGGGTTGCCTCCTGACTTGTCTCAAAATATTACTCAGGATCTAGCAAATTGTCAGATCCCAAAAGTATCCCATGTTAAACAATAAGTCTAACACATCGAAACTAATATAACAGTTCTAGTTATTCATTTATCATTTACATAATACAAGTAAATCTGCAGAAAAACTGTAAAGGTAACTGAAAGTACAAATTTGTCTAAAACTGTACAAACTGAAGCGATGTAAAGTAATACTAAATTGTAACTAAATACTGAAAATAAATCAAAATAGTACTGAATCTAAAACTGAGTAATCATATGAACAACTATGCTGTATATCACTGAAATTGTGCATCTGAATATGCCACAATACTGTATGCTACTAATATGCCACCAAAATATTACTAACTTATTATGAGCAGTACGGTTCAATGTACACATACATCCAGTTGGGAATACTGTCTACTGATGATGTCGATGCATCATGAAATTCCCCAGACAATGTATGCAATATTCCGTAACTCATAAAACATCACTGATACTTATACAACATTTTGATACTCACACATCATTCTAATACTCACACATCATGCTTATGCTCATGCTCATGCTTCTAAACTACATGAGATAAACCCATAAAATGCTTTAAAATTTGATAATGAATCCAAAGTCTCCATTGTGCAGAATCCTGCTAAAAGGATTCTGACTCCTAAATCTAATCTCATTAATTGGTTAAAGTTGAGTGTTTACTTAAAAATCATTAGCTGGAGAGATTGTATACACATATTTAGCATGTTTACAAGAAATGTAGATTTAACTCTTAGCTTGTCTAAACTGCACTTATCGAAGTGCACTATGATAGGAGGCAGAACTCGGTCACAGTTTACATCTCAAGCTAAGCCGTTAAATACCCTAATTACAAGCATACTTAGTGGTCTACACAAAGTGACTTAAGATACTTAGTTTGCTTAAACTGTACTTATCGAAGCGCACTATGATAGGAGGCAGAACCCAGTTGTAGTTTACATCTCAAACTAAGGATCTTGTTCACTAATTGTAACACTCTTAGTCTTAGAAGATTTATTCTAACGGGACTGTATTCAGCTAATTCTGCAGGATAGCACCTGGTTATAAGTCCACATTGGAGTGAATCAACCAATCCTGAATACTACTGAAATAAACCAGTAATATGTGTATACCCTACTATACCCAACAAATAATCTGAGTTCAGCATATTCTATTTAATCGACAAGGATTTATCAAATCTATTAATCCTTACTCTAAGTAGGTGTATCCTACACAAGGCTCCAAGGATGTGATCAGAGGATCACTCAATATAGGTTGCTACCACAAGAAATGAGCCACATTCTAAGTACTTTAGGTGATTCCTATCATAAGGTATCAAGTTTAACTTCTAAAGTTATGAAGGATCAACTAAGTTTCTATCTTAATAAGTTATAAAAGTCCTTTCTATCTCAATGTATCTTTAGTTAAGGTCTTTAACAAATTCAATGATGAATCCTATAGCAAGACCCTTAAGATCTCATTTTTCTACTTCTTAAGATTTACTTGTTATACTTAAGTTAAGTGATCAGATCAGATGATTAAAATTCATTTGATCATTTCCTATTCTACAATCATGGGATAAAATTAAAGATCTTATTAGAGTTAGATCATTGCATAAATCATAATAATCTTATTTCCATCTAATGCTAATTGTCTTATATAAGAGAAAATCAAAGATCTAAAGTTTAGATTCAGATGATTTAATCACACATATTCAATATTATCCTTAGCATTTCTAATTTGATAATTTAAGATCAATATCAAATCATAGGCATTATTGGAATAATATCAATTAAATTATCTTACAATTAAGTTAATTAATTAAGTGATTAAGGTTTAGATCTTAATCAAGATAAGCTAGGGTTTAACCCCTAACCTTTCTATCATTAAGACCAATATTTAATTTAAAGGTCAATGACAAATCAATATATTATTAGTGTATTATTGATGTCACACTTTAAGTTTGGATTAAGTATTATCTACTTAATCAAGTTATCAAGATTCTTATGTTTAACTATAGTTTACATATCAAGATGTCCCATTTAAATGTTAAAGTTTTCGAACATACATCATAATATCATAAAGGCATATAAATAAAAAGATGACATAGAATAAAAAGGTGATTAATACTAATCAAATCTTAAAACAAATAAAGGGATTAACACATAATCACAATTCTAAAAGATCTAAGTTTCATGCCATTTAGGTTATTAAAGTTTACTTATTTGATACATACTTTTAAAGATTCTATTACTTAGCATTTGATATGATATACATTTAAAATACATAGTAGATTATTGAGCACATTAAGAATGACAAAGTTTCAAATTTAGTTTTAACATAGAATTTTATGCAATGTTCAATTTTAGCTAAAATAAGTTCAAATTTAGTATAACTTAGCCCCACTAGGGTCCTAGGGACCTTAAAATACAAAAAACATGGAAGTTTTGGCCATTTCAGCCAAAACTGGGCAGTTTTACAAAAATTTGGGCAGTTTTCTGAATTCTGGGAAGTTTTGCAAATTCGGGCGTTGCAGTGCGCGGTAGCGCCATTAGCGCGGCAGCGCTGCGACTCGCTATGGCGCGCACAGCGGTTCACTTTGCAAAATTACTATTCAATTAGTTTATTTTCACATTTTATAAAGTTCCAAAAATATTTCCACTGCAGCCCGCTATCGCGCATTGTAGCGGTCCATTTTACGAATTTACTGTTCAAATAGTCATTTTTCTGATTTCCTAAAGTTTTCATGAAATTCCGCTGCAGCGCCCTTCAGCACGCAGCGCCCTTCAGCGCGCTGTAGCGGTCCACTTTGTGAAATACTGTTTAATTACTTTTAATATATATTTTTATATGTTTCTGCAAACTTTTGCTGCAGCCCACTGCAGTACGATGGAGCGGCCTAGTTTGCAAAATCGGGCGCTGCAGCGCCAGACGGCATTTTCGTCTGGATGAAACTTATAAGCCTTATTTTCGAGCTCAATTACTCTCAATCCAAAAAGTTCCACGAGTGGTGCTATATATCAATGGAAAGGTCTTTACAATACCTTTCCATCGACACCAAAATCGGCACAAACGGAGTATCCTAGCTATACGAAAAATATGAATAAATGACAAGGTATGCAGAATAAACAAAAATAGAATATATTTTTGTGAAGCTTTTAAGAGCTGTAATGGCTTACATACATGCTTATGGATTTCCAAAACTACATTCCAACATTATAACAGCATGGAAAAGATAAGAGGAGGAGCAAATGGGTACCTTAAACCTTGCAAGAGAAGGAAGAGACTTGGAAGGAATATTTGTCTTTCCTCAAAGCCTTAGAGATGAGCTCCTTCTTCTTCTTCAACACAAGGGAACAATGGAGGAGAAGGTAAGGAATTTTTTAGCAAGCAAAGAAGGAGGACTGTGCTCTCTTTTTAAAGGAGAAGAGGAAGAGGGGCTTCATCATTAGCTAGGGGGGGCTAGGTGAGGAGAGGCAAGCTCTCTCCCATCAAGTATGGGAGAGAGGATGGGAAGCAAGGACCAGCCGCATGAAGGAGATGGCCAGCATAAATTCAAGTGCCAGCTAGGAGAGAGAATAATCAATTTAAAGAATGAAATTAGAAATAAATAAATATTTATTTCTTTAATTATTCAAAAATTCTAATTTTTGAAACGTACTCTAAAAAATCCAAAAAATTTACCCCTAACTAATTTGGGGGGTGAGGAATTCAACGGCGAAGTCAGATTTCGATTCCGACGATTATTTAATTATGCTATTTTTCGGCACATTTAATTATATTAAAATATTGACGAAAATTTGACAACTTCCAAACGTGTCTAAAACATCACCCCTAGCTAATTTGGGGGTGACGATCACAACGGCGAAGTCGGATTTTAATTTTGAGGTCTAAATAAATACCTCAATTTTTTAATTAATTAAATATTAAAATAATCCAAAATATTGGATTTAGCTCTGAATCGTGCCAAATCTTTAGGGATTGATTCTAATAGCTAGATGAAATTAAGGGAATAAAAATTAAGATACAATCAAGCTAAAATTAAGCTAGGTAAGGGTTGTTACACCTTACCTTCAAGATTTGCAATTAAGGGGAGGAGGAGATGGGTCAGCCGAAAAAGGGAAGAGGGATGGGTAGCCAGCAATGCAAATTAAGAAAATAATTTTTCTTAATTAAATAATTATTTATTTATTTTCTAATTTCTTAATTTGCTTAAACATTTGGATTAAATAAATGCGCTTCGAAAAATTCCAAAAATTCACCCCAAGCTAATTTGGGGGTGAGAAATTCAACGGTGAGGTCAGATTTTGATTCCGATGATTATTTAATTATTCTATTTTTCAATGCATTTAATTATATTAAAATATTCACGAAAACCTGATGACTTTTAATACAAGTATTTCAATCCTAATTTTGATCTCAATTCCTTAATTTCACTCCTAAGATTAAATATCTTCTAAGTAATTTAATGAACATACAAGTACATAATATATTCCATTAGGATGTTTTTAGGATTTAGTTAAGGACTAAATTAATTCAAACCTTGCTATCCTAATTTCTAGGAGGAAACTTATTAATAATTTTATTTGAATTTGAACCAAAAAAATGAAATAGGTTACAACATGAACTTTCCATTTTACTATGTTTTCTATAAAGCATTTGATATATATATATATATATATATATATATATATATATATATATATTTGTTACTTATGTGTGATCGGTGGGATTTGAACCCATGACCTGGGATAACAAATCCTGAGCCTCAACTACTAGGTTACAACACCATTCACAAGCATTTGATACATATATATATATATATATATATATATATATATATATATATATATTCAAGATGGTCATGCTTGTCCTTCTTCATATCATGACATGTATACCTACGGCACATGCTTTCAACTTTGGATTATTTTCATACATGTATACTATAAAAGCACAAAGTTTTGTATATTATGAAACATGTCTTATAGTACCAGTCTCTTATAGATTTATTCCAAACTCTTAAAGTACAAGTTTTTAACATATCTCATGCATTTTAACATAAATCTTTATTTGATTTATTGCAAACATGTACTATAAGAATATATATTTATTAATATAACATGCATATTTTAGTATAAGTGTACACTTTGAAAAATACATAGTTATTCTATCTTATGAGCTTAACAATGTATGATGTATTGTGTGTAAAACAATGTCAGAGATTGTAAAACTTCTAAAGCATGCTAAAAGTAAAATCATATTGGTATTATAACAATTGTGTATAATTTTAAAAGAAAGATAATAAAGCACTATAATGAAAATTTTAACATATGGGTAGAGTTTGGTATTCATGAAAAAACTAAAACAGCTTAAATAAAAGTTATAACTTTTACATCTCTAATATTTCAATTAATAATTCAATGGAAAATAAAGTGCTTTAGTCTTAAAATTTTGCAAGTGTTTTTATATCTCACATTATTTGGTAGAGCTTAGGTTATGCATTCTCAAGCTAAATACATATATTCTCCAATGTACATATATGTATACATACATATGTACACACATATATAAACATATTAAAAAACAATCATTCATATATATATATATATATATATATATATATATATATATATATGATAATTATATCAATAATTATCTTTATTTTGGCATATGTGAATTAAAAGAAAAATCATTATCATTTTTGAGGAGTTAGTCAATAGATGTAATCAAATTTGCTTAAAAGTAAGATTTAAGTTTATTTATGAAAAATACTATTTTGCTTTCAAATATCACTAAAACTAATGGATGACTAAGATTTTTATTTAAAAGATATATATTTAGTGGGCCCCAAGTGTAAAAGTGCATTTAATCATCATTTTTTATAAGACAAAAATATTTTTTTATTTATTAGAGTTATTTAGAGGTTTAGTTTGAGATGTGTATGGGGCTTAGTTTGAGGTGTGTATTTGAACTTTTTATTTACTTAAACTCAAAAATTGATTCCACACATGATAAGATTAATAAGATAAAATTAAATAAATTTTTGCTTAAGTTAATAACATATAATTAAGTTTATTATAATAATATATTATCATTTATCATTATTATTATATTAGTATTATGATGATTACTATTTATTGTTATTAATTACATAAATATTTTTATTATCATAACTATAATTATAATTATTAAGCTATTATTATATATTAGTATTGTTAAACTATTACTATTTTTATATATTATTAAAATTATCATAATAATAATAATAATTCTTATCTTTTTAAGAGAATTTGGCAATAAAAATAATTCTTTTCTCAAGTTAATAATATCAAATTTGTTTAAGAAAATTTTCTTGAAGTCTTCTCATTAAAATTATTTAATTAAAAATTTCTTATAAATAGATTTTGGGTGTTAAGTATGCATATTAAATATGTGGCATCCAAATTTGATTTGGTTTTTAAACATAAAATGTGATTCACACATGATATAATTAATAACATAAAAATAAATAATTTTGCACTTTAGTTACTAATATAATTTTTTTGTTGAGAGAACTTGTTTAAATGTGAAATTTATGTTTGATTAATATAAATTTTATCATCCATAAATTTTATATTTTATGCAATATGTATATATATATATATATATATATATATATATATATATATATATATATATATATATATATATTAAATAATATTAGAAATAAAATTATTATTATACATTAAAAATATTTAATTATATAAAAAAAATGTTAGAATATATTTGGGATATTCAATCATTTTACTAAATTATACCTATCTCGTAAATAATATTCGTCTCATCCTCCTTTCTCCTTCACCCGACGGCTTTTCCTTCATTGTACTTCTTGGCTCTCTGCTAGTTCACTCAAGACACCTTCGTCAATCAAGCAGCCTTGGTTAACGACTCGCTGCAATCTTACAGGTACTTAGAATGAGAACTTTATTCCCCATAAATTCAAAACACTGATGAAGAAAAAAAATGAATTTACGGAAATTAAAGGATTTAAACGATGTGTTTGTAAAAGCCGCTTCTTAATAACAAGTTTTGCATAAATCTTAAAATAATGATTCTGTTTGATATCAAATGCTGCAGATATTGAGTATAAAGTTAAATTTTTGAAAGCTTTACATTAAACAAAGACACTTTCGTCGATTAAAATTTCCAAAAAAAGTTTTCCTTCACAGATTTTTCCAAACCCTAAACCTTAAACTTTATTACAACTTAAACTGCCTTTTTAAAGTATAGTGCTTCATTTTTTTTTATTATGATAGGCCTATGACATTACAATCTTTGTTGTTTTGTGACATTTCTTGGATTGTTGAGTTATATCTAAAGAGCTCCCCTAGAGCACAGTCGTTAAGAGAATAAAGCTGCTTGGGGCTCCAATTTAACTAACTTTTGTGTTTATAATTGCTTTGGAGAATAATGATCGGCTCCACTTAATTGTTTAAATAGTCAATTTACTTATAATGTGTAATTTAGAGAAAGTATAAAAGTTAAACGTGATCTGTTGAAGGTCGGGTTCCAACTCAACAATCCAAGAAATGTTGTTTGGTGATATATAAGATTTAATTTAGGCAAAATTTATTAAAATTCTTAGTTCATAATTATTTGGCAATTCAATTATTTCTTTCATGACCCCAGCTCCTTTGTTCAACTTATAGCACTACGTGCTGTTCAACATTAACGTAGAACTGTTCTCAACCAAACTTCATTAGGCAACAATGTCTCAATAATTATCGCTAGCTACAGTGCTTTTGATGTTAACTTTGAGGTGGCAGTGGTAGCTTCAGTTGCTGTCGATCTGGGGCTGTCAGATCAAAGACATAGAGATCTCTAAATGCTAATTTTTTTGTTCTGTTAGGAGCTGTCTATGCGAGAAACTCTACTGTGAAAAAATAATGTTTTAATTTGAGGACTATCTAGTTTTGTGGTTTTTCCAAATGGGGCCTTAGCAGTGTTATTTGACTTTGAGTTGAATTTGATTCGAATCATGCGGGACTCAGGCTCAAAAATTTTGAGTTTAGCTCGACCAAACTTGTTTGGATTTGAGCCAACTCTACTCGATTTGAGTTGATTTTGAGCCAACTCGAAATTATTCGAGCCAATTTGAAATTATTTGAGCTAACTAAAAATGCTTAAATATGAAAGATTTGGGATTTGAACCCAAATCTACTGCTTTCATGATAGTAAATTTGGGTCCCATCAGGTTGTAGGCATATGGATCCTTCAACTTCGATTTTTTTATTCTGCCGGGAGCTGTTTAAACAAAAACCTGTTTTAATTTGGGAATTATCGACTACCAAGTCTTGCGGTTTGTCTGAGTGGGCTCGACCGATAGAATTTGGTTGAACCCTAGAAAAATCTTGTGGTGATTGCAGCTAGGCTATTTTCTTTAGTGATAAGACCGTCAAACTCTATCAATAGGGAAATGTCTCCACTAATAAGATGTGCAACTTTAAGTTTGGCTCAAGAGGTGAGCAAGCTTCTACCTTCAACAACTTTGGCAGTCGCAATTTTCATGGTTGTCTCTCATGGTAATACCTTCAAAGAACCTCCAATGAGTTATAAGAGACTGAACTGTCAAAGTTGTTCTTCAACCATCTCAATGGAGGGAGGCATCAATGATGTAGAGAATTGCTTTGGCCCAAAAAAAGGGCTGTAGTACTCCAAATATCCATTGAGGTGGCAGAGGCGATGATGGTGCTGTGCTAGCACATATGGCAGGAGTCTGATGAGGGCGGCTATGAATATTGTGTGTGACATAATTAAGATTGGTAGAGGATGTAGCAATAGAGCTGAGCTGAGTGTTGTAGTGCAATTCTGTTCATGGATGATTGAATAAGGTCCACTAAATCTTTCCAATTGTTTGCAATATTTATGACAAGACCACATCTATTTAAGCTATCTGCAATGGATTTAGCAAAGGCGCACTCGCAAGACAAATATTCCAAACTTTGTTCCATTCCATAGCCCCGAACACACAATTGTATTGTCGAGTAAACATCACTGATGAAGCCAGCTGTTGGTGGTTAAGGTCTTCAGAGCAGTCTCTGAATACAGTACAATGTTTCTCCTGGGACAGCACTCTAACTCTATATCTGAATGAAGGACCAAGTATCTTGCTTCAGGTGTTGATCATAAAACTAGCTTGATGCTGACTAGGTGCAACTAGGATTGGTCCAGCTCACCTTATCTTCTTAGGCTGGATAGAGCATCATCCTCATCTGCAAGAGGTTCGCTGCATTGCTGCCAACCTGAGAATTCCAAGTTTTGATTGGGAGGTGCAATGTCTCTTCAACCTTTTTAGCATGTATCCATTCCTCCGTTGATCTGAAGTCAGTGCTGAGTGATAATGCAATGAGAGGTTTTCGGTCATTCTAATTCTTCGCACCAGGCGTTGATTGGTTGGATTCTAACCTCGTGCTATAAGTCGCTAAACTGAAAATTTCCTAGTCTGAATGTTAGAATCTTGACCGTGGGAACCATATCTCAGCACATAAATCCACTCAGATGGTATCTTCTCGATCGTGATAAATAAGTGTGTGTTTAGGCTTGCACACCTTAGTACATTTGATGCAGAGGATGCTGTTTTCTCCAAGCTGCTTTAAAGGAAGATTATCATGAGCCTTTTTGTCTCTTTCAGACACAAATCCGGGATGGCTGAATGAAGCATTTGCATAAATGAAGATCATAACTGCATAGTTGATCAGATAAGTGCGCAACAAGAGAGAGGTCGCTATTTCTCCATGAGTGCTGACCTTGGGCGAAATATCTAAGAAGTCTTTCCCTTGGAGGGGGTAGTTTTCTGTGAGATCTCTAGCTCTAGATAAGTAATCTCTTGAACTCTTACATACTGAAGAATGGAAATGTGTCTTCTTTGCTTGTAAGGTGGCACAGTAAAAACTGTTATCATCATTCGCAGTGAAAAAACTTTAAGATACGGCTTATATAAAATTTAAAAGGTTGCACAGTTTTTATAACACCCATAGTTGCAAAAGAATTTTAAGATAAAATTCTAATTTATTCATATTTACTTAAATTTTTTCATAAAGAGAGCAATTATTAGCCTCACCTCTACTCTTTGGTGTCAGTCTTAAGAAATCCTTCAAAAGAGGTGTGTAAAATATGAGAAATTACAAGAGCCATTATAAAATAATCGAGTTAAAGCTAATGACATGCCACTATAATATCTTGTAGATGAAGTCATTTGTTTTTGTTGCTCTTTAAATCGCATCTGCGTGTTCTGTAATTCTATGCTCTTTGTTAAGTGTGACAAATACAAATCAAACTTTAGATATGCACTATTGTGATTCTTAGCGATTTTCCAGATGGCAGAACATGCTCAAGACTCTATATTTTCTGCACCTTTGGCGAAGGCCACATTTCATTTTGGGTCAGAAACTTTTTTTATCGAATCGAAAACTGGCAATCTCTCCCAACAATTACAAGAAATGAAGGGAGAGAGTATGAATATTTTGAAGGAATACATTGCGAAACACAATGTACCAATTGACATTCCTGATGAATCTATCGAGGCATCATCTGAAGAAGAAGAAGAGAAAAGAGCCAAGAATCCACCAAAGAAGTCAAAAAAACAGAAATGATTTGTTGTTAAATTTATGGATACAAATGCGTGCAACAGAGTGTTGGCTGCACTCTTCCTTATTTCTTGTCTTCAAAGCTCAGGGAAAGCTTTAGCAAATTATATCTTTATATATTTATTTTTTCTTTCATGGAATATGCTGTGATTTCATGGCGTCTACATCTTTTGAACATTTTAGCTTCAAGATACTTCATTTTTTATCTATATATTTTCTTAAATGTGCATGGTTAGTTTAACAAATTATCTAAGTTATTTCTTATGTTCACAATATCTTTTCAAAGTATATATTACCGAATAATTTCTTCACCTTTTCATTGTTCCCTCACCATTACTGAATAATTTCTTATGTTCACAATATCTTTTGAAACTGGATTGGAACAATAAGGCAAAAATCAATTCCATAAGTAAACATGGGAATAACTACTATAACATATAAGATATCTTGTAGCTATTCAAAGTTTCTTGAATCTTGTCATTTTGGGAGCTAAAATATATGCCCTTAAAAAAATAGAAAAAAATAAAAAAAAATTGGATTAGCAATAGTGAAGTGACATCAAGGAAATATGTGCACAATTTTGTTGAAGATAATTAATCTTAATTATCTTTACTTTTTGATATAGACAATTTATTGAGGGCATAAGGTGAGCTAAATTCACCTTATGAAGTTTATTATGATTTAGGAGATTTTAAGTGAATTTTAGAGCTTTTTCTTAAAATCACAATTTGATAAGTCTAAATATCCTAATTGATTTTAGATCAGTTATATTACTGATTTTAGTGATTAAATTAAGATTCTAAGGTTTAAGAACACATGAACCTTAATTTGGGCAAAATGATTGTTTTTCCTCTACTTAAGGGTTTAAAAATGCTACTTTTTGATTTAAGACTCTAAATTGAAATTTGTTGATGTCAAATGATTACTTACTATTAAATGTGAAGATAGATAGTAAATACATCAAATTTGGATAAGGGTTAAGCCTTGTGAGTTTAATTTAAGGTTTTTAGCTCATAAGGGCAAATTGGTAATTTTACCTAGTAAATTCTAAAAATCTAGTCAGTTTATTATTGCTTGCTGCCTAAGGATTTCGTTGAATCTAAAATTACTGAATTATGATACAAATGGTCAAGTTATAGCCAAAATAAGCTTTAGGGTTCAAATATATAATTTAGAAGTTTTATTAATGGGTAAAAACCTGACTTTCTTATATAATGTCTAAATTTAGAAAACTCAGTGGCTATAACTTCTTTATAATATACTGAGTGCAATTAATGGAAGTAGACCCATTTTGAGTTTCATTTGGTTAAGTTATGAGCTAATCAAATTCTAGGGTAATTAAGGCAATTTAGAAAATCTACCCATCAAAAGCTAAATTTTTATACACTTTACTATTAATTAAGTTCTCCTGATCAAAATGGCATGTTAGATGATCTAATATGGAGTCCAATTGATCAAATTATGATCAATTGAAGTTTTTAGGGTTTAAGGGGTAATTAAGGAAGGGGCCTAAAAGTGATTAGCCAAATCATACACCAAACAGTAACATTAATATTATAAAAATATTCTTGATGATTTTCTGATTAAAATGAGTCCCATATTGGCTATTATTGGATTAGTTGGTGCAAAGATATGAGTGATTAAAGTTTAGGGTTAATTAAGACTTAATTAGGGGTCATAAATGTCACTATATTAAATACTCCTCCAAATAGAAAATTGACACTGCCAAAATGTTCACGATATTTTTCTGATTAAAATGAGATATATATTTGATATATTTGAACTTATAGATTGCAAGATATGAGAGATTGAATATTTGGACAGTATTTGAATTTATTTAACTAAATAAATCAATTAGTTTTAATTAAATTTTTCAAATAACATATTTAACTGCAAGTCAACCTCGGCGGGACCCACATTTAGCGTGGCAGCTGAAATTTGCAAAAGATGGGGTTTGCACCTGGCGCAGCAGAGAACATGAATTCCAGTGGGACCCACAACTCGCTTTTGAGGTAACACGTGAGTGTGGCGGGACCCGCCACCTTCGTTCTCGACAGAAGACGCGCGGGGAGGCCGAGGAGTTCGTTTAGGGCACGACTTCTGGTGAACTTCCTGATAACGACAGGATGTGTAAAATACCAGAAATTATTCTCAAATTTGTTTATTAACATTCAAATAATTTTGACCTCAGATTGAAAATCTGACTACGTCATTGCGTTCACCACCCCCAAATTAGCTAGGGGTGAAATTTTGAATGCATTTGAAAGTCGTTGAAATTTGACGAATATTTTAATATTATTTTAAATACCTAAAAATTCAAATAATTAAATACTTGTCAGATCAAAAATTCGAGTACGTCATTGCGTTCAAAACGCCTCAATTAGCTATGGGTGATTTATTGAAATTTTTTTTGTAATACATTTGATTAATTAAATTTAATTAATAAAGTAAGGCTTGAAATTAATTAAATAATAATATATATAAATATTAAATTCAAATTTTCGGTGGGACCCACATGCATAAAACCGCGGTCCACCTTTTTCCTTAACTGGCCGATCCAACCTGAACCGGCACTGTCCGGTTCGAAGAAACTCACGGGTCCGAACCGCTGTTTAACGATGGATTCAATCCAGGCCGTTGATCATTCGATCAGATCTAACGGCCCGGGGTTCTCTTCCTTTGGCGTTAGGGCACGCGCTTTCTAACGCGACACGCGGCGAGACCTTCTGACGCTCGTCAACCAGCGAGGAGACCAAACGTCCTTCCACCGCTCTAGTCAACCATTAAGAACCCTAAGGAGATCTAAGACCCATCTTCTTCATTCAGCAATTGATTTCGAGCCGAGCGTACTCCCGAATAATCTCCTCAAAATTTTGAGCGCCTCCAGCCGTTAGAGGTAAACGCTCTCTATTCCTTACGCATATTTTTAGAACCATAAGATTTATACATGCAATAACATTTGAGTACAATCAAACGAAGCATCCAAAAACCTAAATCGCTCGAGGAGAGGCGTCGAGAAGAAGATCGAAGCGACGGAGAGGATCGGACCGTTGATCTCGGGTTAATTCAGTCCGTCCAATCATAATTAATATTATTTCTTATGATTAGGTTACGCTTAAGCTAACTTAATTTGAGTTAATTAAACTTAGTCGCAAATCGCGCCGTAGATCCGCATAAACTAATACGAGCCGTCCATTTTTTCGTGATCAAATAAATCAGGATCGCCTTTTTAAATCGGATCACCGGATCATTTTTCCAAACCGGTCTAGCCGGTCTAAACTGTCGAGTCAGCGCACCCGTAGCGCGGGGCGCACCTCTGTCGCGGTCAGCAGCCGCGCAGGCAAGCGGGGCCCACCTTTGGTCCGCCGATTGATCCGGTGGAGACACCTGTCCATGGCGGGACCCACTTCTGCTGCGAGCCCTCCTCCAGCCAATGGAATGCCAACACGTGGCTAGCTGCCTCCTCTGTCTGCAGCGGCATTGGTCCCACTTGCAGTTTAATAAAATTATTATAATACATATAATTATTATATAGATAATACATACATTTAACACACACACACATATATATATATATATATATATATATATAAATAGAATTATTTATATAACAATAAATTAAATATTAATAGATGATTAATTAATAAAATAATAATAATTAAAATACAGTAATTAATATATGTATATATATAATTAATAACATTTATACAAAAAGATAAAAATATATAAACAGAAATTGAGGATTAATAAATATATTAATTAAACATAATAATTAAGTTAAAAAAATAACATTAATCTATATGAAATTAAATTAATAACATCTATTAAAAACCTTAATTAATTTAGATAAATAAATAATCAGAAAGTTTATTTTCAAATTAATATTAAATAGATTTAATAAATACAATTAATTAAATCAATTAAATACCTAAACTTTAAATATGCATAAATCTTAAAATATTTATCTAAATCACACAAACAAATATATTAAATTAATCAACAAAAATCAAAGAATATTTTAGTGCCATCCAAATTTCAATAGGACTAATATTTTAAATAATAATATTTTAGGATATTTAAATAATTATAAAAATAAATACAAAAACTTAGAGTAACCATAACTTTGTACGTGGTTACCCAAATATACCCAATATAGGTCTCAAAATATTCAAAAAACACTAAGAAATAATTTTAGTAGTGTTAATTTTGCTGTTTTGATTAAATTTAGACTAATCACAATTAGGACCTAACTCTAATTAAGCTTTTAACCTTAGAAACTTCAAATAACCATAAGTAAGTCAATTTAGCTCCAAATTAGGTAATCCAAATATCAATTTAGATCAGAAAAACCTAATTTACAATAAACTGTAAAAACATTTAGAATCCAACGGTTAGATCTCTTAATTAACCCTAATTACTCAAAATCTTGATTAGTGAATATTAGCAAATCTAATGATCTAAATTAAGTAATTTTAGTTTCAAAAGACTCATAAAGTAAATTAGAACCTAAATGTATAATTAGTTTAATAATTTTATGACTAATTTCGCTAATCACTCACTAATCACATTAAACCCTAATATTTTAACCCTAGAACTTGTATTGGCTATAACTTAGCTAATACATATCAGAATTTGATAATTTTAGGTTCTATGAAAACCTTAGGATAGAATATACAATAAACTAACAGAAATTTTAGACTTCATTAAGGGTAAAATTACTAATATGCTCTTATAAGGTCAAATTCCTAATTTGACCTTATAAGACATAAATAATTAAGTAACTTAATAAATAAAGCAAATATTTAAATATTAATTATTATTACAAATTATGTTAAAAATCATAAAGCATTAAATTAATGACTTAAACTATTTTTGGCAGATCAAAGAAATTAAATTGGTTGATATTTTGTCAAAATAGTCAGGTACGCAAATTTACTTATAAGTTTCATTTCAGTATTCTTATTTTGAGCCATTTTCATTTGAGCACCAGTTATTACAAACTGCTTACCGCTATTAAACCTGCAAAAGAATGATATCAAATAACATGTAACAAAAAGATGAAAAATGATATATATTATTATGGTGTTTGTCTTTGGAGGGTGGAACGCAACACTGAGAATCTGTACATATTGGGTATGTTGGCAGCCCCTGGGAGTTATATGGAGGGATTTAGCCCATTGCAGGAAGTGGGCAAATCCAGAGGAAAGACACACCATCAATTCCTATTTTGAGTAAGCTACCGACGAGTAGCGAGATAAGCTTCCTACAGGTTATGCCTATGGGTTTACCCATTTGGGCTCAGGAGTCTACGGACTCGACTTGTTGTTACAATTGCTTTTGATAAAATTTATGCTTTTTATATATGATGAATTTCACAGCTAACTTGCAGCGCAATACTTAAATTGAAAATTTTGTTTTTCTTTCAAATGCAGATATTCAGTTATTTCTATATTTGATTTATGCCTATTATAGGATGCTAGAATACTCTTATAAGAACGATTTGCGTACTCCTACCTGACTGGTAACTGTGTTTTTCAGGTTTTGATAATTAAAGTTTAGAAGATCTGTCAAATAAAAGAGAAGAATAAAGAAGCAAGAAAATGTGAATATTTCATTGTAAAAGATAAACTGTTGTAATTTCATATATGTTTTGGCTCTATTTTTAAATGTATAATTGGACTTTGGACTTTTATTATTTTATGTCCTATTGTTTATAAAAATGTATATGTTTACATTTGAGATGAATCATTCTTTAGAGATTCTCGAACTTCGATCCCCGGTCGTCACAGGATGCGGCCCACACAGCGATGGATGGAGCATGACCTGAACTTAACGGCGGTGGCTGGAACGTCACCTATGGTGTGTCGAGGCGGTGCCTAAGGCTAAACCTAGGCCCTAGGGTTCAACGAAGAAGAGGTAACGGTTTACACTGTGGAGGTCTTGCCAAATTCAGATAATCGAACCAATTATCGTTCGATCCAACCCACTCAATTCCTAATCTCTAGCATGGAATAAACATAAGGATTTACAATATCAAAAATGCACGAAGATTAGAGGGTTGAAGAGTACATGGTGATGGACGGTTGAAAAATCTTGAATGACCACGACGAAGGTTCGCAAAATCGAAGCGACGCATAGGCAAACGTGATGAAGGCCAGAGCTCACATGGGCTTAAAGCGAGCCTCTCAGCGGTGGGTTGCCACCTGCAGGGCCGATGAGGACGCCGCGTGCAGGTCTCGCATGACACGCGCATGCAGGTGAGGGTGACAACGCAGAGATCGTTCGATCGAGCCGATCGAACGGCCGGCTTCGACCGTCAGATCAAACCGTGGAAGAGAATGGTGCGAGGAGGGAGAAGATGATGTCATTTGATTTGAATAATTAAATAATTTATTAAATTTAATTTTAATAGATTTCATTAATTAAAATTAACTAATTATTAGCCTTCCAAAAATTTTCAATAATTCACCCCTAGCTAATTGAGGGGTGAGTAACGCAACGACGAAGTCGAATTTTGATTTTGATGAGTATTTATTTTTCATATTTTCTAGGGTATTTAATTTATATTAAAATATTTGACGAAAATCCAACGACTTCCAAATGCCTTCAAAACATCACTCTAGCTAATTTGGGGTGATGAGCGCAGTGGTGAAGTCGAAATTTTGATTTGAGGTCAAGTTAGATAGGTCAAATTCCAGGGTTCCTAAAATTACCAAAATCAAGGTTTGATCTATTGAACCCCTGATTTGGACCAAAACTTCAGGATGAGCTCCTAATGACTTATTAAGAGTGATAGAATCAAAATCAAGGCTTAGTTTAGTCCTAATCGACTAGGATAACAACCTGGGGTTGTTACAACGATTTTATAAAATTTAGAGCAAATAAAACTAATCAAATTCTAATATAATTCAATCAGTGACAATTGCATAAGTTAAAGCATAAATCGAACGTCTTAATTAATGATTATAATTAACCCAAGCCAATCTTGACTAAGATAAATCAAGATTGAGGGATTAAGAGTTAAACTCTAAAATATTGGGGTTTAACTTCTTAATCTAAAGGTATTAAGGACTAAGGGTGTAAGGTTAATTCTAACTCTCATGGATTACATGTTAATGCTATTTTATTAAGCATAATCAAACTTAATAAGTTGGATCCCTAGTCTTAAACTAAGGTTCAAATACAAAATAATCATAATAAATGATGAAATCTAGAAATTAATAAAACTAAGATTTCATCCATTGCGTAACTTATTTACTCATTGAATGAATTCTAACCTAAGTCTACAACTAATTCATAAGGAAAATTCCTAAAGGCTAAAGAAAGGAATTTACTTAAGGTTAATAGAGTAAGGATTTAATAAAAATCTCAATATTAAGCATTAGTGTTAATTGAATCTTAACTATACTTATTTACTAGTTTTGAGGAATTGGGGATGATATAATGTGAACTTAATTCCACATTATGAAACTTCTGAAATTTACTTAAGAATTTCTTAAGAGAAGATTAAGGTTTTACTTGAAATTTAATTTAATAAGTCCAAATGGTCTATAATGGATTCTTAATCACTTAATTTATTGATTATAAGAAATATTTTAGGTTTCTAAGGCTTAAGAATAATTAAACTTAATTTTAAGTAAAATGACCATTTTGCCCCAATTAAGAGTCTAAAATGCAACTTTTTAAATTAAGGTTACAAATTAAAATTTATTAATGTCAAATAGTTTCTTACTATCTAATATGAAGATAGACACTAAGAACACCTAATTTGGCCAAGGATTAAGGCTAATGAGCTCAAATTTGAATTTTAGCTCATTAAGGATTGATTTGTAACTCTACTTAAAGAAATATGGAATTTTTTGTTATACTTATGTTCTTTACTGCCTAAGGATTTCATAAAATTTAAGATCATTAAATTCTGATATCATTTGACTAAGTTATGACCAAAATAAGTTTAGGGTATAAATGTGTAATTTAGGAGGTTTAGGAATAGGTTCAAAATGCTAAATTCTTTATTTGGTATCCAAATTCAGCAAACTTAGTGGCTATGGATTCCATATAGCACACTGAGTACAATGATTATGAGTTCACCCAATTTGGACTCAATTTCACTAAGTTAGGCCCTAATAAAGGTTTTGGGTGATTAGTGAAATTAATCATAAAATCACAAACTAATTTTGCAACTGAGTTCTATTCTACTCTAGGAGCTATCAAAAACTTGAATTTCTCAATTTGGATAATTAGTGAGGCTAATCCTTTGGAGAGATTATGGATAATTAGGCAAATTAATTACTAAAACTTTAATATTTTTGTAGTTTACTGATTTACACATTCTCCTAATCAAAATGATATATTGGATTGCCTAATTTAGAGCTAAAATGACTAAGTATGATCAATTGAAAATCTATGGTTTAATGGTGTAATTATGGAAGGTCCTAAAGTCATTAGGTAAATTTAGTTATCAAACAGGAAAATTAATACTACCATGATATTCGTTATAATCTTATGAGAAAAATGACATAGATTTGCTAGGATTGGAGTTTTGATTTTAGAGTTATTGATGATTGAAATTTAGATTTAATTTAATTAATTTACCTTAAATTACTTAAATTAAATTCCTTAATTTAAACCTAAACCTTTAATTGAAGGCGCGCAGATGGCTTAGAGGCAGACATGGGCTGGCCCATGATGCGCGAAGCAGCCCAGGTAGACCACGCGGGTTGGGATGGGCCCGACTCAGCCCAGCCCAGGAGAAAATACTTTCTTCTTTGTTAAAGGGAAAAAGGAAAGAAAAGGGGATTTAGGGCTTTGATTCGATCAGCGCACAAGGCTTCTTGATGCAAAAATTCATAAGCCAATGGAGGATCCGAACTTGCCTTCCCACTGAACCCAGAATTAGATCTTAACCATCCTCTAACGCACAACAAGAAAATGCCCTAACTTTTCTAGGGTTAAGGAAAGCAAGCTCGGCCGATCATAGGGCGAAACGTCGAGCTTGTTTGAGCCCGGATAAGCTTTAGATACAATCCACACATTCGAATAATTGCTTGAACAAATTGCTTCAATGATATTTTAAAGGTAATTCAAAATTGAATGTATAAGGGAAGTTGAGTACCTTGACTGGGCATTGGCTGGAGGAAAAAAGATATGAAGCAGAGACCTTCAGGTATGAATCCAATTGATAACGAGGATCTTCACAGCTAGAGAAGGAATGGGGATTAATTTAGACTTGGATGGAGATATGGGCGAATGAGGGAGTTACACGTAGAGGCGGGAGGTTGCCGTGTGTGTATGGCTTCGACACGCGCCATCACAAACGAACTCGCGAGGAAGGCGAAATCTGAACTGTCCGATCGGGACTGCCCAATCAAAGGGCACCAATTGAATGAAACCAGGCTCGACCCTAATTGTAAAGGCAAGAGATGAGCCCGACCCATTTAGGACGGTGAGCTCGATTTGAATCATTATGGTTGGTCCCACCATCAGAATAATTAATTATTAATTTAATTAAATTATAGTCAAATTCATATTTAAAATTGGGTTATTAAATGAGGTTATAAAAATTCCAAAAATTCACCCATAGCTAATTTGAGGGTGAGGAACGTAACGACTGAAGTCAGATTTTGATTTCGATGAGTATTTATTTATTTTAATTTTTAGGGTATTTTAAATATATTAAAATATTCAGGAAAAATTTAATGACTTCCAAGCACTTCCAAAATACTACCCCTAGCTAATTTGGTGTGATAAGCACAATGGCAAAGTCAAATTTTTTATTTGAGGTCAAAGTAATTAGGTCATCTTTCTAGTTATCAGAATTTTCTAGAATTAGGATTTGTTACAGATGACTTTTGATTTGGACCAAAACTTTAAGGCTTGCTCCTAATAACCTATTAAGAGTATTAGAATGAAGATCATAACCTAATTTAGTTCTGATTACCTAGGGTAACAATCTTGGATTGTTACATTAAGCCATTCACACAACTTGCTGCAGTTTGTAAGAATGGCACATGTTTCATTTTAATGCGCAAAGAAATCTACAAATGGAATGTCGATGGTGGTGTATCTTTCAAAAAAATCATCGACCTCCATTAGTTGATTGTCGATATTGCACAAAACCTCTAGTTGTTAATCATGCCCAACCAACTCTTGTTGTGTAACAACCCAATATTGTTAATCAGTATTTAGCAATCAAATCACTTTATAATGATCACCATTACTCTCCAAATGGTGTTAAGAGCAAACCCAGAATATTTGGAGCGATTCAAAACTTAATCAAATAATTTGAATATTTTAATACATTTATCAAATTAGAAAATTATGATAATTAATTTAATCTCTAAATTAAGATTGGAGTTCACCATTGAACTCCTCACCCCCAAATTAACTAGGGGTGAGATTTTGAGAAATTTTGGAGAACATCGAATTTTTCTGAATATTTTTGTTATATTTTAATTATCTAGAAAATTAAAATAAATGAATGGACCTCTGATTAAAATTATGAGTTCATCACTCTTAATTTAGTTAGGGGTAAATTTTGAGAATTTTTTGGGAGTCATTTAATAGCTCTATTTTATTTAAATAAGAAATAATTAATTAATTATAATTCATATTTATTAATTACAAATTTTCCATTAATCGTGCCATTAGCCTTAAATCTGCGATCAGATGACGTGTTCATCTACACCGTTTGATCCAATCAACCGCCCAATCAAACGGTTGAGACGCTTCTTCTCCGCGTGAGCAACGCATGGCTCGCTCCACAGCACGCGCCAATGGCGATCTCATATTGGAAATGTAATGACCTATGGTTGTTACTTAGCCTAATTTTAGCTTAATCTCATCCTAATTATTATTCTATTAAGTTCATCTGGTTATTAGGATCAAACCCTGCAAATTTGAAGCGATTCAGAGCTCCATAGAATTTAATGAATTTTTTAATATATTTAATTAATTAGAAAATTATGATAATTAATTTGATCTCAAAATTAAAATCCGACTTTGCCATTGCGCTCGTCACCCCCAAATTAGCTAGGGGTAATATTTTGGAAAATTTTGGAAGTTGTCGGATTTTCCCGGATATTTTAATGTATTTTAATTACCCCGAAAATTAGAATAATTAACTTGATCTCAAAATCAAAATTTGACTTTATCGTTGAGTTTCTCACCCACAAATTAGCTATGGGTGAATTTTTGGGGTTTTTCAGAGCTCGTCTATCAATTTGATTTTTTTATTAGTTTAATGCATTAATTAAAAAATTAGAAAATAATTAGTTATTTTAACTTAAGTTCTTACTTTTGTGCTGGACCCCACTCTCCCATTTTCCCGTTCAGCGCCCCTTCCCCCCTTCTTGCACATGCAAGGAGCTCCCTCTCCTTCCCCATGCTGCTGATGAGAGAGGACTTGCTCACTCTCCTAGCCCATGCCTCCTCCTTTCCTTATCTTGCTCCTTTGGCCTCAGCTCTCCTCTCCATTTGCTGTCAGCTGAAGCTCCCTCCTCCCAAGTTAAAGAAGAAGCTCCTTCCTTCCCAAGCTCCATCCCAAGCTGAAGAAGAAGCTCCTTCCTCCTAAGATCATGTAGGAAATTAGCTGGAATCTCTATTTGCAAGCTAAGGTACCCTCCTTGTACCTCTTCTTATACCTTCCATTTTCCCTATTGATTGATCTAATGGCTACTTCATTTCATTTGAATGCTTAATACTTGTCCTCAAAAACCTGTGTTTTAGCAATCAAACTCAATAGAGTTCGATTCGAATCCAAAAATAAATAATGCTGTATAAAAAGAAATTTTGTATAGGTAGCTAGGGAATCGTTATTTGCAATGTTAGAGTAATCTTTTCGTATAGATTTGGTACCAATAGAAAGCTCTTGGAAAGAATTTTCCATATGTATATAGCACTGCACTTGAGGTGTCCTAAATCAAGAGTATTTGAGTGCAATAGGGAATACGTTTCATTTTTCGGTTAGGCAAAATGACCATCAAGCACTACAGCGCGCCGTAGCGCCTGACTCTCGGCCAGGCAAGTGCTACAATGCGCCGCAGTGCCCACACCTCAGGAAATCTGGCACCATAGCGCATCGTAGCACCTAACTCTTGGCCATGAGTGCGCTACCACGTGCCATGGCATAGAAACCTGCCATAGCGCATCGTAGTGCCAGGCTCTCAGCCAGGCGAGTGCTACAACGTGCCGCAGAGTGTAGAAATGCCAGTTTTGCACAAAATTTATATTTTTGTATTCTATCGACTCTAGAACCCTAATAATGCAAAATTATACCTTAATAATTTGAGTAACATTTGCTGATTATTAAGATAAAGGATTAGGTCATAATGTGATTCATGTGATTAGCTATCTTGATCAAATCTTAAGAACTTCTTGATTTCTCATAAGCAAGATAATTAGCATAAATTAATCTTAATAAATTATGATTGATTTACAAATAATTAATTCCTATGGGTTTTATGATTTTACCCCATAATCGAAGTTTCGGGTTGAAATTGAATATGAAAGATTTGCATACTTGATTTTTGCATCTAAACTTTATAATTGAACTTTTAAACCTACATGTGATCTCATCATCTTGACTTTTTAAATTTTAGCTTTTGATTTAAATGTGATAATTAACAAATTTAGATATTCAAAGTACAAATATAATTCTAAGCTCAAGTAAATACTATACCTTTAATAGGGTTATCTTTGAGATAGGAAAAGCTTTAATTATCTTATTTTGAGGTAAGCCTTTAGATGAACCCCTTAAACATTGGATAATTAACATTATATCCTTGTGGTAAGATAACTTAAGAGATTCATTTGAGGCTCTCTAATCGTGGAAGAACACCTATATTAAGTGGCCTCTATGTCACAACCTTGGAATCCCATTACTTTGTATCTACAATAGAGATGTATTCATTAGTTTGAATTTCCTTGGATTCTAAAATAGTTAGCATTGAAATGATAACCTTAGTGTTTATCATGTGGAAATTGTAGTACATATCCATATAACTGATTTAATTCAATAAAATATGAAATTGGTTATTTTGTCCCGAATAAGATTGTAAAAGGGTTTCGTCATCTTATCATTTTGCGCATCGATAAGTGCAGTTCAATTCGGGGTAAAATATCTCAATTCCAAGTATGTGTTAATTAGGGAATTGAACATGTTAGTTTGAGATAATAAATAATAAAAGGATTTCATCCCCTTATCTTTGTGCCATTGATAAGTGCAGTTAGATAAACTAAGTGTTCCAAGCCACCTTTCTTAGGACATACACTAAGTCATGTATTAAGTGGGGTATTAAACAACTTAGTTTGAAAGAATAAATTATAAAATAATTTCATCCCTTTATCTTTGTGCACATTGATAAGTGTAGTTAAACAAACTAAGTATTTAAAGTTACCTTCATTGAGAACATACTAATTATGTATATGCACTCCCATCATGTAATAACTTAGAAAGTTATAAGATTTTAGTTAAATTGAGCGAATCTGGTTTAAGGTAATACATGATCAAATTTCTGATCATAGTAGTTTTAATAAAATGTGCTTATTATGACAATCAGGATGTACAATTTTATGTCTTACTTTTGTTTATTTCTTGATTTTCAATGATTTAAGAATCATATTGATTTGAAAGCGTTTGGCATGAATTGCATAAGCATAAGCATTAAAATGCATTGTGAACAATGAGATGCAACAAAATCAATTTGAGTAGGACCTACGGGATGCAACAGATATCATGAATAGTAGGATTCCTTGGTGCATGAGGCACAAAATGCATAATGACAACATAAATCAGTGGCATAATCAGATTCATATACAATGATATTCAACACAGTTTCATTTCAGTATTTTATTAAATTTTAGTCTTTCATTGATTATTTGTTTTAGCACTTCGTTATTTCATCACAATTTTTACTTTACTTTCAGGTATGCACAGTTTTAAGCTTTTCAGTTGCTCCAGTGCTTTTCTGTAGTATTATTTTGTTACTTAAATGTTAATTGCTTAAATCTATAAATGTATATAGTAATTTATGATGTTTTAGACTTATTGTTTAACATGTGGTACATTTTGGGATCCGACAATTTGTCAGATACAAATTAATTTGCGGAGCAGACTTTGGAGGCTTCCCAAGAGATTCAGGAAGAGCTAATGGAGCATTAGCTAGTTCAGCTTTTACTTGTCATTTTTGTTATTCCTATTGTGAGTTGAGAGATATTTGATGTATTCTATTAAGCATTGGTTTGTAATAAATCTGGATGTATTTTCTATTTATTTTTGAGATCGATTTTCTTACTTAGCTTTTATGTTGAATGATATGGATAAATGCTATAGCTTTCGCACTATGTTGTTATTTTTACTTATACTTAGTATTGTTATGTGATCATCATATAAGAGACGCTAATACTTATATATATTGTATTCTTATTAAACCTACCACACATAATATAATATATGTGAGACTATATCTAATACTTAAG
The DNA here is from genome assembly GCA_016760335.1 of Gastrodia elata. NCBI lineage: Eukaryota > Viridiplantae > Streptophyta > Magnoliopsida > Asparagales > Orchidaceae > Gastrodia > Gastrodia elata. The sequence continues at coordinate 4,762,837 of CM028672.1, read as the reverse complement.
ATAAGTACTTTACTCTTATCTTAAGGATTAGTCCTTAGCTCTCCTTTAGGGTTATGTTTTAGCAGCAGTAGTATTCGGGGAGGTTCACCAGTCCTTCTCGAGTAGCGCACCGTTTCACCCTCAATTGTTAATATTCTTAAAAATACTCAGTTGCACTCGGTGATGGGACGGGGCGTTACATGATCAGAATGATGTTAGTTTCTTGAGTTAAGCCCATACATTTCCCTCTCATTATCTTAAGGCGATCGAAATCACTCTTGTATGAATTTGAAAAGTAGAATTTAGTCAAAGAACATGCAGTCTTCATCCCGATCGCACGACATCTTCTTCCCATTAAATCGAGAGGTACTCCCTCAATAACTTTCATTTACCTTTAATTTCATTTTGAATTATTATTGTTTAGACATGCAAATCGTATTGAGTTCTAATCGGGCTCAACCAAGCCCGATTAGGGTTTGATTCACCGCTCAAATCCACAGTCCTTACAATATTATCCCATAGATAGGATATTAGGGCATTACCATTTGAAGCGATAAAGGTGAACTTAGGTGGTGATTCTTATACAATATACCTTTTGATCGGGACCAAGCTCATTGTCATAAAAGGTCGGAGCTAGGAGTATTTGGATGCCTTAGCCCCGGTCATTCTGTCTCTTGTTGAATTATCGAATGGGTCGGGTGGGGTCGGGCCGATCAGAGCGACCCGCGAGTACTGGGCCCGTGTGTGCATGGCCCGGGTCGAGTGCAGGCATTTGCAGTCAGTCTCAAGCGAGACAGTGCTTATGCGCTTGATTTTTAGGGCTACAGTAAAACCTACAATAATTAAATTAATTGAATAAATCTAGATTTTTAAAGTCTAATAACTTTAAAAATACAAGTCCAAATATGTTGAAATTATATGTCAAAATGATCAAAAAAATAACATGAATATTAATATGAGGTCAAATTTGTATTTTAATAATTAATTTTGCTAATCACCTTTTTGATGATTATTAAGAGTGATTAAACTTTAATTATGTCAATTGACATCCAAATTAGGCATGCCTACTGTCCTTGTAATCCTTATGGCATAAAGATCATTTAAATGATGTATTGATTACCATTTGAATATTAATTAGTTAAAGCACATTTTTGGGCACTTCCTATATATTACTAAAAAAATTCTATGTTTAAATAATTGTATTGTTTGCCTCCTAGAAATTAGGATAGTAAGGTTTGAATTAATTTAGTCCTTAACTAAATCCTAAAAACATCCTAATGGAATATATTGTGTACTTAGTAGGTTCATTAAATTACTTAGAAGATATTTAATCTTAGGAGTGAAATTAAGGAATTGAGATCAAAACTAGGATTGAAAAACTTGTATTCAACTCAACCTATATATATCATTGAATATGAATGTATATCTTCCACCAAGGTCACCTTAGATTTTATTATAGTATGTTGAAATATTAAATATTTAACCTTTTAGGTCAAACTCACCTTTTAGATTTCACTGAGAAATCTACTTAGTGTAGGTTAGGTTATTACTATATACTAAAATTATCTAAGATACTGAAACTAAGCTCTAATTCACTTTATTAAGGCAATATTGATTACTTGATTAATACTTACTGTATAATTTCTTATAAATAAACCTTTAGTAAGGAATTATTCATTAAGAACAATACTTATGAAGAGAGCTTCATTAACAAGAATGTAAATCATAATAAGGAAATATCATTCCCCTTAATGTATAGAGTAAAACATCATTCTTATAAATTGAGGTTTAATTATCCTTATTCATCATTAGAACATTCAAGTTTAGATAATTATTGAAAAACTATTAGAGTGGCCAAACTAAGTTAGTGAATTTCATAAATTAATATGAGTATGCAAGTAAACCTTAGGTTTAGTATTAAGTAATAATAAAATATTGGTAGAACCTTGTGAATGCAAAGGTAAGGTAAATAGCTTATAGAATAAATTATAATAAGACTTAGAATCTTCCCAAGGTAATAATTAGAAGATTGATCTTAAAATATATTTTTAAATATTAAAAATTGGAGAGAGAGAATGTTAATAATGTTAAGAGATAACGACTAATTAAATTCAAATTTTATATATTAAAAAGTTTTATTAGACAAATGAAAATATGATTATAATTAGACATTAATTTGAGAACCTTAGAACTAAATCACCTAGTTCCTTAAAATGTTCACTTATTAGAATTGAGTGAATTATTGTCACCAATACAAACATATGTAAATGAATAACTCTCAAACCTTTTGTAAACATCAATAGTCTAAGATTGAGGCCTATATTTAATAAACATAGATTTTATCTTACAATTAAAATAATTACATCTATTAATTATTTTGTCACTACATAAATATTTAATCAACTTATAATTTTCCAAAACTAATAATTTTCCAAAACTAATTTTATAATATATATATATATATATATATCAATTAACTTAGAAATCTATGATGTCTAAGTTAATTGGGGGCTTATTAGTCCCAATCATTATGATGCAAAATAAGAAAATTAGAAAATAATGGATATCATGTGATTTATAATAAAATTGATAAATCCTTAAAACACTGCAACACATTGAGATCAATTCTTGAATCATAAATTAAGATTTTGAGCATATAATAAATATGTAAAATTACTTTAGAGGGATTTTTATTTGGTGATGTATAGTACAATGGTCACTTAGCCTATGCAAGCTTTTGGAGTATCAGGAGACCACATTATTCCTATGAGAGGGAATGTGCGTGTTTGCAGTTGACCTCACTTACTTATAGTTGAGTAGACGTACTCAACTTATCACATGTTCTGCGCCCACATAACCAAATACAAGATAAATAAATTATAAAATTACATTGCTTTACTTATTGCCTTATAGTATTTTATTATTTCAACTTTATTTACAGTTTCATATAGTATATTTTTTCTTAATTGTAAGCTCTTTAATAATCTACACTGTCTTTTAAATTAGCATATGAATCCTTTGGACATATTCATATTTCCTTAATTTAATTAAATGCATTTTTCTCAAATACTTTGCTAACTTATTTGATGCAGGGATGAAACAGTCATTTAAACTATGTGAGCCTTCTTTACCTTTTAGCCTTTAGTAGTTGTTTGTTAAATGCTCCGCTTATAATAAAAAAATTGTAAATGACTAATGTGATATCCGCTTAATTAATCAATATATTTAATTACCATAATTTGTACTTACGTTTAAAGTCTAATAATTTTTTTTTATTGGTTGTGCCTTACCGTATTATAAACCAAATACGGTAGATCAGGAGCTTTGAGCAAATTTGGTGTCCAAAGGAGAACCTACTCAATAACTGCGAGCTGAAGACCTTTTATTAAGTGCTTTTTATACTTGAATGTGAGGATGAGTGTTTAATTCCTCTATTTGTGATAATAACTTTTATGTGATGTTTAGACTATTTTTTCATGTTGCATACTTTCTTATTATGAATGATGGATTTTTAACTGAAATTTTTGAGCTTCATTCTACCCATATATCTGTATTATTCAAAGGTAGTACTCGATAGTATGTTAGAATTTTCTAATATAGTATTAAGTACTACCGGAACACCCGTTATTAGATTAATATATCAAATCTAATAATAGGCATTACATGTTGGACCCCAATAACTTCAAAGCAAAGCATCAAACTATTTAGTGCATCCTCCAACATCAAATTTCTCTTTGGCATATACATGAACTTTTGCTTTTTATTATTATTTTTTCTCTTATAATTTGACATATCAGATTCACACCATAAATTCTTAAGGATTCAGTGTCTATATTATAACCAAACAATTTTAAGTTGAATAATTTCAATGATGCTTTTTTTTTTTTCATTTCTTTGAATGAAAGATAATGGGTCATAGTATTTTATTGGTGTGTAGAAAATATATAAAATAATAGTTATTACAAAATACAAAAATGAAAAATAAATTTCTGACAAATTATTGCTTAACAGAATGAGAACATAAAATTTTCAAAGCCACTGCCCATATTATAGCCACATTTTCAGACAACATAATCTCAACAGTAAATTTTTTTCTGAATAAAAGAAAATGGGTCATAGCATGTTATTGTTATACAACAAAAATATAAAACATTACCAATTACAAACATATAAATGATAAATAAACATTTCACAATGTATGGCTTAACATATTGAAAGTATATAATTTTCAAGAATATAATGCTAATATCCTAATATAATAGTTTCAGGTTCAGCATACTCAGATCAATCATTTTTTACTCTATTTGCAGCAATGAAGCAAATTGAGTCTATATATCATAATACTGATGTGTAGAAAATATATAAAATAGTAGCAATTGCTAAACAAAATTATTGTAGAAATTTTATCACACATCATGGCTGAACAAATATACAACATAAAATTTTTAAGGATCTAATATTGTAGCTAATAGTTTTAGGCACATATATTTACAACAATACATTATTTTTTCATTTTTTAAGAATGAAATAAACTGTCATACCATGTTATTGATGCATAGGAAATATATAAAACAACAATCATTGCAAAATAAAAGAAATTACAAAATAATTTTTCACACAGTTTGGTTCACTAAATTCACAACATAAGATTTTTTAGGATCAAATGCTCAGATTCTAGCCAAACAACATAAATCCCAATAGTATTTCTTTTTCTATTTGTTTGAACGAAGGCTATCTCATATGAATTGAACTCTTATTGTATGATCTGTGAGGATGATCGACTTGTCATCAAATGCTAAGCGGCGACCCAAAAACAAACTTGGAGCCTACACGGAACAACGAGATAGCCCCAGGAGGTCTTCGGCAAAAATTGCTAGAGCCGCTTAAGGTCAGACGTGATCGCGATCGTGGTCTCGAAGATGATCGTGTGCGTCGCCGTCGTCGGGCACCAGGTAGGTGATCTTCGTCTATTCTCGTTTATCACTTTCTGCTTTGCGATTCAGGCAAAAAAGCTCAGTTCTTTTGGTTTTATCTCCATGTGCAGAATAACCCTATATACATACAGAGCTTCACCGAAGCTGATGATGCCCTGAAGCTTCACCACATCGTGCACTGTTCCTTGGACGTGATCGAAGAGAGAGGTGATTTCGTTTCATCTTTTTTGTTGCCTGGTGCAAGCGATATTGACCTAGTTAATGTGAAATCTATCCCTATTAACATTGTGTAAAAAATGGATGGGGTGTGGCTTGCTTGTAAAATGGATTCCCTTTTTTCTTTTGGCAAAATGAGCAATGATATTCAAATTTTGTTGGATGTTTTGTTGGTTACTGTGGACGCGATGTTGGGCTATCTGTCCAAGAACCTAGGGGATGCGGGTCTTCCAGATCATGCCAATGGAGTGAGCACAACAAGAAGAAAAAAGTGAAAATTTTATTTACTGTTTGGAAAATAGAGTGCTAAATGAGGAACTCTGAACAAAATTTGTCTAATAGCGGAATAGGAATAGGAAAATGCTATGCTACCTCAATATCTAAATAGGTCTTGATGAACCGACAAGCATTAGTATACAGAAGGAATTGTGTGATGCATTTGATTTTATCTCTCTATTTTTACTCTTATATTTTGAGTGCTTTGCTGGCAAAATTATGGGTGCCTCTTGTATTATCACAGACTATATTTGTGTGTTACCAATAGTTACGAACTCGGTAATACAAAAAATTCATAAGACAGAATAAAATATAAGAACTATTGGTGTGCTGCATAAATTGCTATAAACCTAAAGAGATTTAAGCTTTGAAAGAGCTGCTGTCAACCATCTAGATCTTCTTTTATGTGATGCCCTCTTCAATTGGTCAAATGGAGATTGTTATGTTGTTGGAATTGCCCGAAAATTTTCCCATCAGGAAGGGCTTTTTCAACTAAGCTAGTGATAAAAAAGATAAGGCCATCTAAGACTATAAATTGAATCTCTTTTCAAACTATCTTTTGATGCAACCAATTTATTGTAATTCTCAGTGAAGGGTATTCTATTGTTGTAGAAGAGAGGCTTGATTTATTGATAAAGCAAATGTGTGAGGCTACTGGATGTGGTGTTGTATAGATTGTGTTGGCTCATGAATCGACAGATTGAGGTTTTGATGTGTGAGATGTTTTACAATTGCTAATTTGTCTCCATAGGTTGGCGAATCATGTTTAATGGTTGGCGGGCCATTTTTGGTATGCTATTGGCAGAGTGAAGCATGTTGTGGTAGGGGTGAGATAACTGCTGTGCTGTTGAACAACTTTCAGTGGGTTGAATTGTATTATATAAACATTGGGCGAAGTCATTGATTTAATGAGATTTACAAGTTATTTTTTTATTTTAGTTTATTTTGAGCTAACTTAGATTTACAATTCCATCATGGGATTTCCAATAATTTTTATTGGGGGTGTACATTGGTTTCCAATTTTATTATTTCATGGCACCACAGTCAAGAAAGTTGATTAAATAAAAATATTTAAATGAAGGTACAAATTTTGCTATCTCTTTATTTATGTGCCAATTTTTTTCTTGAATAATGCATCAATTTTTACCAATGTGACATTTGATTTTTGTAAGCTCTATATTATTTTATTCCAATTGTTTTTTTTTGACTAACTTTACACCAATTTTGGTGACGGAGAATGAAGGAATTAAACTTATGTTACACATTCTTTGAGTAGTGTATGAAGTTTGAAGAACACTTAAGGAGTAAGAAGTTATATGCTAAATTATTTCACCTTAATCCTTTAAAAAATATTAGGATTAAAAAACTTCATGGACTACATTAAACTCCTTCTTATATTAGGATTAAAAAATATAATATAAATAAAAATGAAATGGGCTATCAGATGAAAAAGCATTTGGCTAGTTCATCCAAATACGATGAATCCTATTAATGTAGTGCATGAACGGATGAAATAGATATTTCTTTTGTAGCCTTTAGACATTAGTTTTCTCTCTTTTATGAATGTTGTGCCATATTAGGAGTCAATTATTTATCTAAGTTAAAAGCGGCTCTATTGTAATTTGCTAGAGTTCGAAAAAGTTGCTTCTTTTCTTTTCAATTGTTAAATTGGCATGCAATTACTCCATTTCCTGCCAATTCTTATTATTCTAGTCACCTGCTATTCTTTTGGACTTTGTGAAACCATTAGTTGGTTAGGGAATGATTTCTTTCTTTTATGTCAGGTTTCTCATCTTTTTCTTCAAAATTTGAACTTGATGAGGCATTAAAAGATTGATGTCGCTTTCTCCTACAAGTTTCCTCTAGATCAATCTGTTAAAAAATCACTCCCTCAATCATTTTTAAATATTATTTGAGATTTAAAGATTAAAAGCTTACAAAGCACAAAAATAATGCAAAAATTATTGAATTCAGAAATCACTTATTATAGAAATCACTGAATACAAATGAAAGTAGAAATTAGAAAATAATAACATGTTGAATATATTGATTATAAACTGCTAGACATCAAAGATTATAGCTTAAATACACAAATTATAGCTTTGCATGATGCACCACTACTAGACATCAAAGACAATAATAATTATAAAAAGTAGAAATTATATAATGCAAAAGATAAAAAATTTTAGTCTGCAGAAATCACAAAATATAGAAATCACTGAATGAAAAAATCATTGAATACAAAATTAGCTGAAACAAGAAATTTGAAAACAAAAACTTAACTAAAATAAACAATTAGAGAATACAAAAATAATTGAAGAAGTGAAAGCACAATAAAAAAATAAGGGATCACGGTGATCATAGGAAGTAGAAATTATAGGATGCATTAACAACAGATTGTATCATCCACAGATTGCACAAATCACAACATCCCATAATGCATAAATCACATAAATTAAAAAACCACTACAACTTTGAAACATAAAATAATCATGAGTTTTTTTAGAAAGAGTCTAAATCACCTACATATTTAATGATTAATTTTCATCAATGTCAATTTTATTCTCTCTTAGATACTCGAATAATCTAAACATTTAGTAAGTGTTATATATGTAGTTTTGCACAAATGAGGATAACTGATCAATTAATGGTTACACAAAAATTTAAAAACTAAAAAATTAAATTGCAAATTGAAATATTAAAAAAATAAAAAATTTCAGTGATTTTGTGAAGGCTCTGTTCTGTGGCTTGTGTTGTGATCAATTGGAGGAATTCAGGTTAACATAATATTTTCGCAAACATTATTGTTATGATCATTTTAGATTCAATAATAACCATCTCAAATGATTATTTGAATGTAATAAATTAAAAAAGTAGCAGAATATTGAAATCAATGGTTGCAAAAATCTCGAAATGCCAAAATCAAAAGAAACAAAAAAATACTGAATGTAGAAATAGAAACCCCTTATTATAGAAACTAAGAATCACTAATTGCAAAAATCGCAAAATGCATAAACTAAAAAAACAAATCTGCAGAAATCACATAAGGAAGAAATTATAAAGTACAGAAACCACTGATTTCAAAAACCATTGATTGTAAATATCTTAGAGATAGAAGGCAAAAATAAACCATTGAATGCAGCGATCACTTAATTCAAAACTAAAAATATAAATTAGAAAAAAAATATAAGTAGAAATCAAATAATAAAAAATTAGTTGAAAATAAAAATTATAGAAATTAGAAATTACAGTGATCATATTACCAACAAGATGCAGATGTCATTTTGTACAATAAAGTTACACTTAAATTACTTTTATGAAGTAAGAAATGTAATATTTTGCTAATGATTGCTGTTTTTATAAATTAATGATTTATAACCTCACATATTTCATGCTTGACTCAATTTTTACGAGTGATTTCTTAATTCAGTGATTTTTACATTCACAAAATTCTACTTTTTGTGATCTTTGATTTTTATGATTTGTGCATTATGTGATTGTTGTAATTTATGCAATTTTTTGTTTATTTTAGCTGTTGTTTATACATTCTATAATTATTGCATTTTATGATTTATACTTTTTGTGATCACTATAATTTCTGATTTTTGTGATCTGTGCATGATGTGATGTTGTAATCTATGCAGTCTATGATTGCTGTAAGCTGTTATTTATGTATTATATAATTATTGTATTTTATGATTTTTATTTAATGTGATCACTGTGATCTCTGATTTTTATGATTTGTGCATTATATGATACTGTGATTTGTGCAGAATATGATTGCAAGCTGTTGTTTATCCATTCTATAATTTCTACTTTATTTGATCACTGTGATCTCTGATTTTGGTGATTTGTGCAATTTGTGGTTGTTGCAAGCTATTGCTTATGCATTCTATAAATATTGCGTTCTATGTTTTCTTACTTTCTCTGATCACTGTAATTTCTAATTTTTGTGATTTTGAATTATATAATGTTGTGATTTGTGCAGTTTGTGGTTGATGTAAAGTATTGTTTATGCATACTTCAATTTCTGCATTCTATGATATCTACTATCTGTGATCATTGTGATCCTTGATTTCGATGATTTGTGATTTACTTATTTCAGATATTTTTGATTATCTGATTTTTGCTTTTAATTATATTTTTATTTTATTTCTGCACAATTATTGTTGTTTTCAGTTATTTATGTTTTTAGTGGTTTCTAAATTCAGTGATTTTACATTCAGTGGTTTTGCATATGGTTTATTTTACTTTTTCTAGGTTAGAGTTTTCCATTATGCCATTATGCGATTTTTACTATTTCGTAATTATTGTAAGCTTTGATTTCTGGGATTTGTTCATATGAATTGTGCATTTGTGTAATTGTGATTTCTGCAGCCTATGATTGTGCATGCAATATGCTGTTACTTTTCGACTTCTACTTTTAGTTGATTTGTATAATGTGATTTTTGCATTAAAGAATTACGAATTTTGTGATTTTTGCATTTAGTAGTTTCTGCAGACTAAGATTTTTTGTCTTCTCCGACTTAGTGATTTTTGCATTATATGATTTATACATTCTGTAATTACTGTGATATATGATTTTTGGATTTGTGCATTCTGTGCAGTTGTGATTTGTGCATTTGTGCATCCAACACGCTGTTGTTTATGCAAAAAATAATTTCCTAAACCCTAAAAACATCCTATAAAATTATTTTCACTAACTGATCATAGATTAGACATTAAGTATATAATTCTTGAGAGATTAGATAATAAGCATCTAACTTATAAGAGATTAGATAACCAGAACAAAAATTAGGGTATTTATTACTTGTGATATGATTCGAAAACAATTTCAGATTATTTACAACCCCTGAAATAATTTAACTCTCCTATTCTTTCACCTTTCAACGCATGATTGCAAAAGAAGCAGAGATGTAAACACTCGTTTTGATAGTTCATGATATCGTGGGAGTTACAACTTACGGGAGTTGATTAGGTTATCTGAATCGCAGGCTCTTGACTATCTTTTATACCATGTAGATTGATTTTTGGCCATTGATATTAAATGATCAGTGGTGATCTCCGTTCCAAAAAATTATATCTCAACCGTCCATATTGCTTAGATGATTGAGAACTTTTCGCTATATGATTTAGCATATAAGTAGGACTTGCAGTGGTGAACCGGACCGGCCAGTCATGCCGCGTGAAAAAAGGCAAAAAAAAAAACAATTTTTGGCATTGTAATGACTTGAACACTGGCTCTGCCGTTAGCGGTAAGAATTTATTCCACTGTAGCAAATATATTCTGTGCTCGGATTGTATATTGTTTATATAATTTTGTGCCGACTTGATTCAATTTTCGAAAGAGTCTGAGTTAACTCGAACTCGACCAGAATTGAAGTTGATTTTATGATCCAACTCGTAACCCAACTCGATTTTTCTGAGTGGAGTTGGAATTGACTCAAAAGTCGAGCGATTTTTGAATGAGTTGCGAGTTTCGAGCTAAATTGCTGGCTCTTATCTTTAGGCATTTTTGAATTATGCCAAAAACGTTTAGTGAATCTTACTATAACTTTGATCCGTCCTGCACCAAGTTTATGGTTTTGAGTTAAAACTAAGGCTAATTTATTTCTCTATGAATAATATCTATAAATATTTCCTTTGCTTGACTCATTGATGGCCTAAGGAAAGCGTCAATTCTCAATTGCAACATAACTATTTATTTATTATATTTCTTTTGTTTAGATTATTATTTGATTTTTCTGGCAGCAGTATGGAACACTGCACTTTGCCTGCGATTCTTATTCTTTTAGTAGACTATCCCAAGTGGCCAAATTACAAATTAAGGATACATAATACGTTAAATCTTATTAATTTTTGGTATAATGTCTTTTATAAACATTAGGGATTGAAGTCGAGTGCCAAATGCCAAATGCCAAACACGGGTTCCAGATTTTGGCCTCCAAAATTTATATCTCGAATTGTCTGTTTATATTGATGGATGAAATCAATGAGCAGTAGTTTGTGATGGCAGCACAAACATAGGCAAAAGCTTTAAAATGACATGCCGCCACTTCTTACTTAAACTATTGTTGGTAATATCCATCAGCAGATCATGTGCTGCTGGCACTCACATTATCAGATTTAACATGGTGTTTTGTAAGCGCCAGAAAATTGATTTTATATATGCCGAACCTTTTTCTCGAATTGGTTGACTAATATGCGCAAGCTTTTTCTATCCTTCTGAGCATTTTTGTTCCGTAATTTTCTCATACTTGAAAATTATTTTTATTATGACAGTAAACAACCCTAAGAAGAGTGAACCCACTCTGAATGAGACTTTTCTTGGTCTTTTATATCCCACCGAAAACTACCAAGTGTAAGCTTTGGAATCTTTTTAGCAACGTTCTTACAAATTTACAATGTTCCATCAAATTTTTTGTGTGCTTTACATTATGAGTATGACTTTGCTCTTTTCAGATATGGTTATATAACCAATTCAAAGGTTAAATTCATCTTGGTAACAACTGATTTGGATGTTAAAGATACTGATGTCAGAAGTGTAAGTTTTCTGTCACAATTGATATGATTTTATGATTATTTACCTGGCAATAATATTGCAACCAAATAATGCCTTGCTGGTGTTAAAATTGTAAGCTCACTATTGTGATTTAAGAACCTGATCTTCGATTATACATATTGTAGAGTATAGCTTAAATTTGTTCTTGCACAATCCAAGTTGGTTAATTTTCATGGGTTATTGTGCTTGACTTTCTACTTTTTGACCGGACAGGTATTATTCTCTCTTGTTTCTTGTTCATGAAATTTTCACTTCTTGCATAGGTAGAGAGTAATGTAACGTCTCTTCAAGTTATTTGTTCATTTTATGTCTAGTTGGTTTTTCAATTTGTTTTTTCCAATGTTCTGTTTCTATTTCTCACTTTTATATTTTCCCTTGTACTTATATAGTGTGATGCATTATTAATCAAAGTATCCACGATTCATAGGGTATATGCCGAGAGTAAAGCTAAGTACAACCCAACTATTATTTAAGCTCTCCTCAGTTACTGAACTTCCGACCATCAACTTAACCTCTTACATGTAGATTATGCTTTTGTGTGGAGGATTGACTCTTGGACTTGAACTTATGGTTGTGCCTACTGCCCTTTTTGTTCGAGAGGATTAGGCTTTGAGTTGGTTATTGAACTATTGACTTTTATACTGTTGTTGTTGGTCTTTAAGTTGTGTTGGCCTGTCTCACTTTCTTAAGAGTTGGTGCTTCTCGATGCGCATGCATGCATTTTTAAAGTGCTTAGGCATTTTTTGAAGTGTTAACGTGTTTCTTGCGATGTGTGCATGTTCTATGTTGCTCTTATATGCTTCTTGATGTGTATGCATGAATTTTGAGGTGCTTGTATTATACTATGTGCACAAGCAATCTCCGCCATGCCCTGTTGTAGGTTATAGTGCATTTGCTTAGGTTTTAAAGACTTGAGTGCTTTTGCCATGTCCACACCCTCAAAAATGTGATTGCAAATTTATCGGCACCCTTGCATATTCCGATATGTTTTCACACTTTATTGCTTTTTAAGTGTTTTGCATTTTTCTTTAAGCTTGTGTACACTTAATGAATCACATGCATGCCTTTTGATTCTTGTGCTCACTTAAATGATTCAAGTTGGAATACTTGGGTATTTGCACACTTTATGAGACAATTCATTCTTGTCAGATACACTAGCTTCACGGTGCATTTCTTGTTGCCGTGGCTTTGCACAAGTCTCAATGTATCACTTCTTGATTACCCGTGTGTTTTTGACGTTCCTGTGCGCTTATCTTTAATTGTCCAAAGAAAATTTTGGCTTAAAAGACATTTTCAGGCAATTTCATTTATGTACTTGTCTCCATTACGACTAAACATGCGCGGCCTCATCAGAATGCCTGCACTTTCTTAAGCGCACTTTTTTGATGCATTTGCAAGTTCAAATTTTTCTTTTGCTTAGGAGTTTCATTTGTGATGTTCCTGCTTAAGCAGGTTCATTTGTGGGCTTTGGTCCTGTTAGATTCCTCTATTCAGTGCTGCGTCGGTTCATTTATCATTCATTGGCATTTCTCGAAGCTTTTTTGCAAATGACTTAATATTTACTACTAAATAGAGCAAGTTATTTCAATTAATGTGTAAACGATTTAGAAAGTGGTTAGTGTTATTTTGTGAGCTTAAAGGATGAAGAATATCTATGAAAAGTTTTCATTTTCACAGCAAATCAGAATTATTCTATATTTGGAGAAGCTCATATACTTGAGGATTTCAAATTTTATATAACTCAAATCATCTTTTTAATATTAAAATTATTTAATGACCAGCCAACAAAGTTTTTAACAGGAATTTTAACACTAATGACTCACAAAACAGCTGGCCTGTTTTTTTAGGGGATCGTAATTAGTTTTAACTAACCTAAATTTGAGTCTCTTTTAATCCACTCTTCCTATCTGGAAAGATCTAATCTTTATGGATGTGATATTTTACATGCTGTTTTTTAATCAATGATACTCTTAATCTCACACTCAATCACATGCATACATATTCGTCCAATGAGCGCTCTAATCTCATTTTTATTTGGTTGTACTCAGTTTTTCAAGCTGTTCCACTCTGCTTACGTTGACGCAGTGTCCAATCCCTTTCATGTGCCCGGAAAAAAGATTAGCTCAAGGACCTTTGCGTTGAGAGTTGGCTCCCTTGTCAAGTCTTTTGGGTCGAGCACACCTGCTTGATAGTAAGTTGGTATTTTATATTTAGGTATTTACCTATGTAACACTCAAAATCTTATAATATACATATTTTGCACCCAAACCCATATATTTACATCAAAGGTACCGTTATCTCTTTATATCTGAAGTGTCACCTTTCATCTATTTATTATAGTAGAATTTTAAAATTGATGAAGTGACGGTGCTTTATTTGTTACTGTTAAAGTTTGGGCGATGGATATGCATGTTACAAAGTTTTTTGTTGTGAAATTCTTGTTTGAACCTTCTATACATGATATTGTTCTTCAGAAAGGGTATGCTTCTGTTAAGTTAATGTGTAGCACATCTACTGAGACATGTAACACTTTTTTTCTGCTGAACTCATCAAGTTGAACTGGATATACTGTAAAAACAGCCTGGGCCTACTCGAGTTTGACTTAGTTTATACCCCACCCCTACTTCATGTACCACGTCTACAGCTCAGGCCACCCATCATATTCTCCTCATAAAAGATGCTGGTCATATAAAGTTAAAGTTTAAATAGTTTCTGCGTTTGTTCCTAAAGCTTTTATGATTCTAGGACCCCCTCATTCTTATCAAAATGATACATATAAATATAATTTATGGAAAAATTATTAATTATCAATGTAATTGTAAATGGGTCAATATGATAATAATGTTTTTTATTTGTAAAGCTCAAGCTTGGCTTGTTAACTTGTTGAATTTGGCTCATGAGCCATTTATTGAGTTGTTGTGGTCGGCTTGACTCATTTACGCCCCCTAGCATGAAGTGGTATCATGGACCAATGCTTTGCACCTCTTAAAGTATGAGAAGCAGTTTTCAAAAATGGTATGCTGTAAAAAACTCTTTTCACCAATTCAAAGTTCAGACGAAAGTTCTGTCAAAATGTTTTACTTGGTTTGGATTTTTAATGTTGAAGGGCAAAACAATTATTTAGTAAATTGAGCTTGGAGATCATAAGGTTGAGTGATTTAAGAAATTAAACTGTCTTAATTGACATAGTGGGAGATT
Organism: Gastrodia elata; assembly: GCA_016760335.1. NCBI lineage: Eukaryota > Viridiplantae > Streptophyta > Magnoliopsida > Asparagales > Orchidaceae > Gastrodia > Gastrodia elata. Next base: position 4,747,672 of record CM028672.1, on the reverse strand, counting down.
TGACAGAATGATCAAAGTTCAAGTGCCCATTTGGGGATAACTATTCAGTAAAATAATGACTTAAATAAGTAAGCACTTATCGTTATAAAGATACAGGAACACATGTCAACCGCTGATGAGGTTGACCTACCAAGCTCTGTTTAACTTGAAGTTTCACAATATCTTTCTGATGCAATTCAATAAATGCAGACTACTAAATGATAGTTTCTCCTTAATCCACAGCTCATGGGTTTGCCAATGCACAAGCTTTTCATCATTTGAAAAGCGGATGAGTGGCTTTTCGTAGAGAGAGGCGAGAGCTTTGATGCATGAAGTACTTGGGTGCGAGGGCAAAGATGCAGCCTGGCGTTATGCCATCTTACCCCATTAAACTTAAAAGAATTATAATTTTATAGTATAAATATGATTTCATTTTTATCATTGACATTGATCATATTTATATATTTTTAAAATTTTTAACAAATACAGAGGAATGCTGCATTTGTTTTTAATGAAATTTTTTTCTTGCGCATCTCTTGTTATCTGTTCATGGGAAGGATAGAAGTGTGTAAACTAAATATATTTCTATTTAAATATAGCAACTTATGAGTGATGTTGTAGCTTAGTGATTAAGGTTCTTAGATTTATATACTGCTAAGAGTATATAATGAGGTTTACCTATTGTCAATATATTAATGGATTGTTTTCAATTGTATCGTTGCCAGTTACTCTTGGAGAGTCCTCCAGGGCTTCAAATCCTCATATCTTGTGAATGACACCAAGGAGAACCTTGAAAGAGCCCTTAGTCAATTTCTTATTGTCCGTACCTCCTCTCTTTGATCTAGAACACATGGTAAATCTATAATTCCGATGAGTCTAAACAGCTTCAAGGGCTTGATGGTGGGTAGTCTCATTCGAAGGCTCAACATGACCATACATCTCGTCTCCTCTCTCACTAGGAGACAGTCATGCATAACCACTGTTATTGCTGTTGTTGCTACATATAAATAACCAACAAAATCTTTGGTTGACCCTCTAGCGTGTGACAACGACAATGAAGGACCATCTGCATAAACAAATATTTGGAAAATTAATAAGTCTGAAACATGTAATCACCTCACCTCGCACAGAAAGTTCACCTTGATCAATTTGTAGCTTTCTAAGCCACCAGATGAATTTGATCTTTTCAGATCTATAAGCCTATGATGAAAACCCAGTTTCACCACCTTCACGTGGTCATTCTGAATGAACAAGATTAACAATGTTTTGGTAAACATGCACATAAGCTCTCCTCTTACTCAGGCGGCGAGCATGCCTATGACCTCTACATTGTGATAGCAGTCTTCGAATCACTTTGTATTCACCAACTCAAGATGGTAAGCTATGTCTCAATCCTCTGGCACCCTAGTAGAATAGTACTTTGACTTCTGCTCTTTGTGAGGAGGTTGACAGGAACAAGAAGTGGATCAAAACCTGCTTCCTAATTTGAATGCTGGGGGTATTGTTAAACTTCGATTAAAGAAGCACCAACAAATTCTCTACCAAAATGTCGATGAAATGTCGGGCTAGGACATTGATGCAGTAATAGTGCCCTTTAGCTGGCTTAGGACTATAACATGTGCATTCACTAAGGAGTTGAAGGCTTGATAAGGGCATTTTTTATTTATATTTGAGTTTTTAGTTGCATTTAGATATAATAGATGTGTAATATTAATTCATGAGTGATGATACTTATTGGGTATTTTCAAGTTGCATTTTAGGCCCGTTTCAAATCGTTTTGGTGCACTTGTGCATTTTATTTGATTTTTGTTTTTGCATTTATGTACAATGGGAAATTGATCACTAATCAATTTGTGGTAAATGTGACTTGAATGCCTAGGACCCCTATCTAAGGTTCATGAAGTGTTTATTGGGGGGGTATTTTTGTCTTCATGTGTTCTAGGTTCTCGGGTTTTGTGTGGGGCCATATTAATAAGTTGTCTTTTGGTTTTGTTGGAGGTAATGATATTTTCCTGTAGAAATTACTCGAGTTCTTTTTTTGTTTTGGTGAGTACAATTCAAACAACTTTCAATGAGCATTACAGTTAGATGTAGTGTGTGAACCCACCCGACTCTACCAATAATCTCCGCCCCCTGACATTAAAAAGAATTCTCCGTAGTGACTGCCCCTGCATGGCTTTGAAGAACTGTCTCACCCACTTCTATCTCCTGATCATCCTCTTATATGGACTGTAACTCCTCAGGATCTACATCCAACAGCGAATCATCATCGTGATGCGATCGACCGACCATGTCCTCATTCTCTTGAACAACCTTGTCCACATGCACATTTATATTAGTAGTAATCATCTCTTTGGTGCTAGGGATGCACAGAGATATTTAGCCTCTGAACACTCGACCAACTCCGGTACATGGCAAGCTCGCTTGAACAATGGCGCCTCCTTTTGGATTTAGTGGTATATCCCTACACTAGTGAGCTACATCTAAAGTCGGAGACCTTGGCTTCACTTTTTAAGGATCAACCTCTAACACGACAAGCGGCACCTCAGATTTGACGTTAGTCATTATAGTCATCCTTAACCTTGTTTCCATTCTTCAAAGATCATATAAATTATCAAATGGTCTAACCTCCATTGATACTTCGACAAAATTAAATTTTTTGCTTGCATTAAAACAAACAAATTCATAGGATCATGGTGCGGTCAGAGTTCCTAAAGAATATTCTTACTCACCTTATACAGGGTGGCAAACTGTCACACTCAAATTTGCATTGTATCCTGGCCTTCAATGTGTATATGCTGTCAAGAAGTGGGTTGCCATTGAGATTCAGTGAGACTCATGATAAGTATAAACTTATATTATGGAGAGCACTCAGTGAAACACCATAAATTATATTTGCTTATTCGATGATTTTTATATACTTATGGAAATATTTTGAAATGACTTTATGATCCATGTGTATAGTGATCTATCATCTTTACCATTTTACTTTCTAATAAAGAATGATTGATATCATGATAAGTTTATGAGCTTTATGTTTATTTTTTGATAATACTCAGCTAGAACAATAGATCACATTATTTATTTTCAAAATAAATGATGTCTTGCTATACTATATTTTTGAATATCCACTTATATAATCACAAAGTTCTTATCAGAATCCTAGTAATCTTATTATAAAATGCCAATTATTATTATTATTCAACATCACTGTGAAAATGTTTTTGCATTTCTTGTATAATCATTGTATTTATTTCATATCTTTATGTCTTATTAATTATATTTAAGTTAATAGTTTAAATTTATGTATTGAATCTCATAAGATAGTAAATGAATGCCTTTTATGTTTACTAATGTCAGGTATTAATCCAAAATTAGAAGGTTACCAGTAAGTAGTACGTGATTTAGTTTGAGCTTTTGAGTTAAAGCCTTCTCGGTGAGCTATCCTTCGATCACAAGAAAGAGAATCAGTATTAAGTAGTTTTATATATTTCTTAGACTTGAATTGAAATAATTAAAAAGTTTTAGTTGGAACTGATGCATTTTAAATGAATACTTTTGACTCCGATGCATCTAAATCATTGATCTATTACTGTGATCGTTCAACCAAACTGTAAAAGTTTGTGTTTTTGCTCACCCATGTTTGTGGGGGGGGGTGCTACAGGACAGGTGATGATGATACATATGACGAGGGAAGGGACCAGCCGAGTGGTTCTTTCTTCATAATGAAAGAAAGTATTTTCTTTTTTATCTTTTTTTTTGCATTTTGGTGGTTTGATTTTATGGGGTTTTTGGCATAAAATGGTTCTGAATGGCGCATGTAAAAAAAAATTGGATGCTTTTTCTTTGCTTAATCGTATGAAAAATTTAAATGTGAATTTTTAATCTTTTTTCTCTCTCACATGTTTTGGGCTGTTGTGACTTACTGGTATGCTGCTATTAACTCTTGAATTTGAATTTTTTGATAAATCAAATCTCAAATTCCACTTGAAAAAATGATGACAAAATTTGTGCAAGAACAAAATAAAAATCTCCCGCTTAGCGTTCAATACAGCATTATCAAACAGATTTCTGTGATCAAAATTCAAAAGGGTACAACATTTTACACAAATTTACAGAAGGACCCCTGAAATCTGCTCTCAATGCCAAGCAGTTAAAATTTCAAAAAAGCCCAGCCTATTTCCACAAAATCACAGAAGAACCCCTCTGATCCGCTCTTTTCCGGCCTTCTTCATCCATCCGGCTGCAATCCGCATAGATCTCAGCGACCGTCCTATACCTCGGCCGAAGCCTCGCCGGCCGGAACACGCTTCCGACGGAAACATGGGAGGAAGATGAAGACGATAGGCTCCTCTGAAGCGCCAACGACGACGAATCGCCGCTGCTCTCGCTGAGCTGCACGAGCTGCTCGGCGGCGGCGATATCCGCCGCCGTCAAGCCGCAAATTTTGATCTCCGGCCACAGTTGCATCGATTTTTACCCTTTTCTTTATAATTTTTTTTTTTAATCTCCGTTGGCTGTACGCGTGAAGCCGCCCCCTTCGTTGCGGTCGCGGGTTATATACCCTTTTGGAAACCCACTTAAACCCTGGTCTGGTTATCAGGTGTATGATAAACTCGACACCCTAAATAACCTTTTTTTAATACTGCAAATCTTGCGTTTCCTTATGGTGGTGAAGATTGATGAAAAGTCTGGAATTTACGCGAAGCTCATCCTGTGTTTGTTCTTCGCTAAGAAAAATAATTACTTAGAAAATGCCATGAAATATTCAGAAGTGGTTATATGATTTTCAGTTCATAGCTTAATAATACATAATATAGGTCGATTAATAATATAGACAGGCGACACCTTAGGTGGATGCTGATAAATAGGTTGATTCAAGACGGTTGACTCGAATTTAACTCAAAAATTTTCAGATCGAGTCAAAATAGCTCAAATTTGAGTCGAATCTCGGGTCAAATTGCCAGGCCTTACAATGCTTAAAGAAATAGTGGATCGGGCTAACCCTTCGAATTATATTCTTAGCTTCTTCTAGCACATCTCTAATTATAAAAAATATTTTTTTGTTGGGCATTCCATTTTTGTTCATACTAAATCTTTTATAATATACTTTTCTGATACGTTAATATTAATTAATTGATTTTTGGTCGGCCATTCCATTTTTATTGGCATTCTTTGGTGATATACATGAAGGAAATGTTAATTTGTAAACTTCTAAAAAAAAAATAAAAAATCAGCAATGGCTATAATATTATAGACTACATCAGTTAGCTCTTTATGTTGATTGAAAAATTGTTTGGATGCGCGCTACAGCGGCTTTGTACCTGAGAGACAGGGGCTACAGCGCGCCGCAGCTGCTAGCGCCCGAGAGGCAGGCACTACAGCGCGCTGTAGAGCCAACAACCCACCAGTCAACCCTTGAGCAGCATATATATATATATATATATTAAACCCGTTTTTAGGGATAAGAGGCAGAAAAACTTTTATTGGTTTTGTGTGGTGGCCGCTCTATTGCAAGAAAGAAGATAGCTCCAAGAGAATGTGTAAGGATTTGTAAATCATAAAATCAGTGTAATCCTTTCTCTATAGTGAAATGTTTTTTTATTTTTCTCCCCATGAGTATAGGTGTTAGCACCGAACTATATAAATCTTTGTCTTGTGACTGTGATTGATCGTGCATGTATGATTTCTTGCTTTATTTTGGTTTTGTTCATCATTTACAAGTTTTTTTGTTTCGCATTGTAAAACCCTAACATCCGCTCAAGATATCTCAATAAAGGTTCGATCCCAACAATTGGTATCAGAGAGAGGTTCTTGTTTGCTTTTGAGGGTTAGGGTTTGCTTGAGCTGTGTATTATTTGTGTTTGTGTTTTTTAAAACAAGAAGAAAAAATATGGTAAAAAGAGGAGAAGAGGCGGTTGGAACTTCGTTGTCATCGGTGGAGAGATCCCTCCACCAAGTTGTGAAACATCCATCAAAGATTGGTGCTGTCAAGTTCGATATGAAGAATAACTTCGGTATGTGGTGGTGCGAAGTGACAAGCACACTAATGCACTAAATTTGGAGGATCTTCTCGATGGCGTAGAAAAACCGGAAGAAATTTCAGAGAGGGATTAGATCAAGATGAGCCGTAGTGAATGCGGTTTAATCCAAAATTGTTTGACTTGGGGGAGATCAAATCTATGCTATGATGATGGAGATGCCGGTGTGGAAATTGTCAAAATTCATAGAAGGAAAATACCTAACGAAGAGTGGAGAATCGACTTCACATGAAGAGGCGGCTCTATCAATTTCAGATGAGAAGGGGATTTCCATAGATGGCACTTGAATGAGTTCACTAATTTGTTGGTAGATTTGTTGAATTTGGATGAGATTGTTGAGGATGAAGACAATGTCATGCTATTGTTGAACTCATTGACATTTGAGTTTGAGCACTTCACCATGACATTGATCCATGATAAGGAGACTCTGAAGTATGAGGAGGTAAATGCAGCCCTTGTAAATCATGAATTCAGGAGAAGGGATAATGAGTTCACCAAATCAGATATGACAGAGGCTCTTGCACTCCAGAGAGGAAGACTAGAGAGGAAGAAGCAATTACTAAATAAAAATACTGACTTCCAGAAGAGGGGAAATCAAGAGGCATGAGCATTAGGCGCAATCAGTGCACATTTTGTTTGGAAATAGGACATTGGAAGTAAGACTACCCAAAGTTGAAAGAGAATCAGTAGGCAAGTGAACCTTTTGAGGCAAAGACAAATGTGATTCAGAATGTGGTGGAGGGTTAAGACTCAGATGTATCTCTTGTTGCTATTTTAATGGGTCTAGTAGCTTACAGCTTCAGTTAGATTATGGATACCGATGCAACATACCATATATGTTCCCAGAAGGATTGATTTTGTTCGTACAGAGAAACAGGCAGTGATGCAGTAATGCTATGTGTCAAATTGCAGGAGTTGAAAGTGTGTTGATTAGAACACATACATGAATAGTGCAAGAATTAAAAAGAAGTCAAATGTGTGCCAGAGATCAAGAAGAATCTTCTGTCTATTGGAATCTTAAAAGCCAAGAGATTTAATGTGGTGATTGAGGCAAAGGTCCTGAAGATAATCAAGGTGCAATGAATTATTTGAGAGGAATTGGACAACATAACATCTACTACCTTCAGGGAAGTACAATGACATGTTCAATATCTGTGGCCGAAGAATCTGAAGATGCCATGAGATTGTGGCATATGGGCCATCACATGCAGGAGAGCCGTCATTGAGAGAATTGGAGAAGGATGGAATCATTAAAAGTATAAATTCTTGCAAATTATAATTTTGTGAGTACTATATTTTTGGCAAGAAAACACACAAGCCCTTTGGTGTTGGCCTCCACAACACCAAATATATACTTGAGTATATACACATTGATGTTTGGGGACTAATGAAAATAACATTGTTCAGGGTCGTAGGTATTTTGTTTCTCTTATAGATGATTACTTCAGATTTGTATGGGTGTACACTTTGAAGAACAAAGTAAATGTAATGGGGGTTTTCATCAACTGGAAGAAGATGATGAACAATCAAATGGGCAAGAGAATCACGATGATCAGATCAGACAATGGCAAATAATTCACATCTGATTCTTTTGTAAAAGAATGTGAGAATTTAAGGACTGAACACTAATTCACAGAAAGAGAAACACCACAACAAAACATGGTAGCATAGCACATGAATCAGACTTTGGTGTAAAAGGTGCAGTGTATGTTGTTCATGTTGGGTTGGAGAGAGTTTATTGGGCGGAGGCCCTAGACTATGCATGCTACTTGGTGAACTATCTGCTATCTGTAGCACTGGACAAGAAAACTCTAATTGAGTTATGGTTCAGACATCCTGCCACAAATTATGATCAACTGAAGAATTTTTTCAGCCCAACTTATTATAATGTCAAAAAGTATAAGATTAAACTGCGGGCTAGAAAAGCAAAATTTATGGGTTTTTGGCATAAAGTGAAGGGCTACAAATTGTTTGATCCAGTAGACAAGAGGATTATGGTGAGCAGAGATGTCACCTTTGATGAAGAGTTTTTCTTGAGATTGAGGAGTTCTCATCAGGTGGAGGATAATATAGAGACTTCAATAAGTAGTCAAAGAGCGGGGTTTGGTGCCACCCCATTTATTCTATAGAAGCCTTCACATCACATTGAGCATACTCATACAGATGAAGACAGTATTGGTGATGATGAAGAGCAAACTGGTATTAATGGTGAAACTACAGGTTAGGAGTCGATTGCTAGAGACTGTAACAATCCTAGTGTTGTTACCCATTATTTAGTAATCTAATCAACTTCTTTCTCTTTTAATGCTTTTATATTAGTGTTAAGAGTCTCCACCTCAAGTTTTGTGCAATTTGGAGATCATTTGAGACTTTCCATCATTCCTAATTTTCCTGATAATTTTGAGAATATCTATTTTATTTAGACCTCAGAATCAAAATTGGAGTCTGTCATTGGACTCATCACCCCAAATTAGCTAGAGGTGAAATTTTGGGAGTATTTAGGAGTCATCGAATTTTCCTTGATTATTTTAATAATATTTGTGTGCCCTTATTTTCTGTGCCGACGCCGACAGCTGAAAAGAAATGGAATTCTAAATTAAATGCAATTTAATTTATTTTAAATTGCAGATTTCATTTTTATCATAATTTTAATAATATACCTCCAAAACATATGCTATTATATATCGTTCCGACCAGAAAAATGCGTAGATCATTAATACGATATTAAATTTCTGTTTTGTTGATTATTTTCATTAATCACTGTTTTAGGTTAATTAATTAATTATAATTTAATTCAAACCTTGTTTATATCATAACTTGATCAATTATTATCTAAACTTGACATTCCAATAGTTCATTTTAATCACAAAAATTATGTAGGACAATTATATAAAATCAAATTTAGGTTTTAAACCCTAATTTCTTAAATGACTTTTTAACCAATGTTATCTGATTTTGACCTAGTGTCATTATTCTCCTTATACTATAAGGATTCCATATTTTCTTATATTATTTCATTTGAACAATATTTGTATGTTTTAGACTTTTGGCTCTTCAATTAGTGTAATTTTGTAAATTTTCAAATTTTATATATTGCATGTCTAGGCTTTTAAACCTTAGAACAACAAATAAAGTCATTTTAACAGTATGTTGAAACTTGACTTTTCAGGGGTTAAGTGCTCAATTTGCATATCACATTGTAGATTTAACTTTCATTTTTGTATTAATCTTATGGAATTTAGAAACCTTAGCTTGTATGATTTTCCATCAAAATCTTATCTAACCTATTCCTTAATTATAGAATGCTAATTGTATACCTTAGTTCATTAAGTGAACTTAATAGGACTAGTATTCTACAACTAAATTGAAACTTAGCAACAATCCCTTAACTTCTAGTTATTACCTTAAGCTCTCTAGTAAGTTGAGGATTTGTATCCATTAGCTTCATATAGTGATCAAATTATTCTATAAATTATAGTATCCTATAACCTTGGGTAAACTAGAACTTGTAGTTAGTAGTCTTATCTTCTCCATACACTTAGACATTTCCTACCAATTGATCCTAGCTAGGTTAATGATTGATTTGGGTAAATGCCTTTCAATTATGAATTAGTTTAATGAAATTAGTGAGTATTACATTAATCTCCATTTCAATTAATTTGGTAAGCCATTAATTTTACCTTTCCCTGCTAATTTCCTAATCTTTGAATCTTAACTTCTTTGATTTAATTGACTTAGGATTAATGTAGGATAAGTATCATTTTGCATGAATATAATTATAAACTATTTTGTCATTTCATAAACTAAGTCAAAACACTACTTTCCAAAACTCTTTCACTTATACTACTACATACAATTCAATTAGAGATCGATATCTATAAGTCAATTGGGAGCTCAGTTAGTTCCAATCATTAAGTAGATCATTAAAAAAAAATTAGATAACTTTGGATATCACATAGTTTACAATTACTTGAAATTCTTGAATGCTTGCTTTATTTTGAGCCTATACTTTTGAGCATACATACAAGACTTATGCATAAATATAACTCTCATAAAACACTAGGGTTTTTTTTATGGTGAATGGCCAAGGGAAGGCTTAAGGGGGATATAAGGAGACCTCACATTCTCTGAGGGTGAATGTGAGTGTTTATTTTCTGAGACCTCGCTTTCTTTTACTTATTAGGCAGAAGTGCTTAACTTCTCGCTTCGTTCTATATGTGCCCACGGAATGAGAATTTTTCATAAATAAATTATGAGTCCTTTACAATCTTATTAATTGTGAGATATCATCATAGCTTTCTAGTTATGTTTACTTCACATAGTCCTAGGTTATGTATTCTTTGCTATAAGGCTAAGATCTTCATTTACTTATTTACTTTGCACTTTTATTTTTAGTATTGTGCTTTACTTATTTACAGTTCATATTTGAATGCAATGTATGTTGATTTAATTTTATTTAATGTTTCACTGCTTTCCTTGCTTCACTTGATATATATTCATAGGACATACACATATTTCCATTTCATTAATTTCATATGCACATTAGTAGTTTCTAACCTTATTAGGATACTTTTTTCCCTTACTTTTTGTTGTAGGCTAGAGTAATTATACTTGTGAGTTTTTACTCCTCTTCCCTTTCTACTATTTTTCATTAGGTTATGTTTACTTTCTTCCCTTTACTTTGATGCTTTAAATGCTCCACTATAGTTTCTAATTATAAATTAGCTTATGTGATATCCAACTAAATTTTAATTTCTAATTAGCCAATCTTAAAATGTGCTTAGACTGTTTAGTCAAACTACCTTTTCTTTTTCTTGGCTATGCCCAACCGTATTTTAAATATCAAAAATATGGAAGATTAGGAGCAATATCAAGCTAGTGGAGCTGGACACTTGTGTGCTTGAAGAATTATTTTCTGCTTCTGCCTTTCTTTCATTTTCATTTACTTATAAGAGAAAGACTTATTATGTCTTTTAAATTTATAATTCTTAAGTTTGTAATAATTAATTTCTGTGATGAATTTACTTTCATATTAAATGCTTGGATTGGATAAGTGGATAGTTTCCTGTTTTACTTGCACTTGTTTCATATTCTTCCTTCTCTACTATTGCAAATTTCTTAACTTAACACCCTCAAAAAGATACTTGGCCACATATCACTTGGTGTTGGGTTAGTTTCCTTCTAACCCAGCGTTAAGTGTTATGGTAACACTGTAGTGTTGGATTGGGTTCCCAATCTAATATTGGGGTTGTTATAGAGATAGACCCAGAAAAAATGCAACTCAATAGCCAGCCTGGCTCAGAGACTATGTCACATATGCATTATCCATATTGGAGTGATCCCCTCTCATTACAAGGAAGTGGTGATGGGCTTAGAAGAAAATTTATGGAAGTATGCTATTGATGAATAGATGGAGTCTCTTTAGAAAAATGAGGCATGAAGATTGGAGAAACTCTCTCCATGAAGAAAGGCTATTGGGTGCAAGTGGATATATGCGAAGAAAGAAGGATCATCAGAAGTTGATGTATGATACAAAGTAAGATCAGTGGCCAAGTATAATAGCCCAAACTCTTAAACACCAAGGTATTGTCTGCTTTGGCTAGAAAAATCTCACGGTTTTGCCCTCCGAAGATAACTTTATAATAGGTCACCCATCCTGGGAGTGCTCCCACCTGAGCACGCTTAACTTTGAAGTTCTTATCAGGAACTCCACCGTTATCTGAAAAGGCACCTCGATGTTTAATAGTTTTACTTATTACTACTTAAGTGGGTCTTTACAATCTCCCCAACTTCAGAAACTAACGTCCTTGTCAGTATCCACACACAGATCCAGGAACCATCAATTGGGTAGATAGGACTATAGGTGGCCCATACAAGCGCAAGAGGTACCCACAATCATGTAGCACCTTAACCATAATGGTTCAAGAGACTGCTCACATAAAGTTATACTTTGCACTGTATGACACTTAGCTCCTATCTGACCCCTATGGTCTGCTCTGATACCATTTGTAATAGCCCAAACTCTTAACACCAAGGTATTGTCCGCTTTGGCTAGAAAGGCCTCACAATTTTGCCCTCAGAAAATAACTTCCCAGTAGGTCACCCATCCTGGGAGTGCTCCCACCCGAGCACGCTTAACTTTGGAGTTCTTATCAGGAACTCAACAGTTATCTGAAAAAATGCCTCGATGTTTAATAATTTTACGTATTACTACTTAAGTGGGTCTTTACACCAAGGGCTTTGCTCAAAAGGATGGGATTGATTATGATGAAGTGTTCTCCCCAGTTGTTAAACACTCATTGCTCTGCATGCTCTTAGCTTTGGTGGCACAATTTAATTTGATGCTTGAGCAGCTTTGTAGCGCCCCGCCCCGTCACCGCGCGCAAAGAGTAATATGGCGGCGGAACGGTGCACCACTCGGGGAGGAATAACCCGTCTCCCCGAATAGCTGTGAACCAAGCCCATCTGGAGGGCCCACCTGAAGGGCTGCTGACTCAACTTCAAGTAGGGTTGAGAGCTAATACTTAAGATAAGAGTAGTATCCTTATCCTAAGTATTAGACAAATACATACATTGGATTTAGAATACAATGGGAATCCGATATATGTATAAGATATCAGCATTTTCAGTTACACTGATCACATCACAATACTAAGTATAAGTAGTATATAACAGAGTGCGGAAGCTTAAAGCATACATCCAGATACATTTATCGCAGAAACAGTATCAAAACATTCATCTCAGGAAAGAAAAGAAAGTACATCAAGAATTATTACAAATATTTATGGAATAACAGACATAAAACTAAATACTGAACTGAAAGTAAACTAAGCAGCTGAAAAAGAGTCCACTAATGCTCCACGGGCTCCTCCTGGATCTCCTGGATGTCCTCTTGACCTAGCTCAGTATACTGATCAGGATCTAGCAAATTGCCGAATCCCAAAAGTACCTCGTGTTAGACAATAAGTCTAACACATCAAAACTAATTTAACAGTTCTAATTATTTATTTAACATTTACATAATATGAGTAAATCTGCAGAAAAACTGTAAAGGTAACTGAAAGTACAAATCTGTCTAAAACTATACAAAATTGAAGCAGTGTAAAGTAAAACTGAACTGTAGCTGAATACTGAAAATAAATCAAAATGGTACTGAATCTAAAATTGAGTAATTATATGTACAACTATGCTGCATGTCACTGAAACTGTGCATCTGAATATGTCACAATACGGTATGCTACTGATATGCTACCAAAATATCACTGAACTGTTATGAGCGGTATGATCCAATGTCTACATACACCCTGTTGGGAATACTATTTATTGATGACATTGATGCATCCAGAAATTCCCCCGTCAATGTATGTAATATTCCGTAACTCATAGATCATCACTGATACTTATACATCATTCTGATTCTCATACATCATTCTGATATTCACACATCATGCTTATGCTCATGCTCATGCTTCTAAACTACATGAGATAAATCCAGAAAATACTTAAAATCTGATAATGAATCCAAAATCCCCATTATGCAGAATCCTGCTAAAAGGATTCTGACTCCTAAATTCAAATCTCGATAATTGGTTAAAGTTGAGAGTTTACTTAAAAATCATTAGCTGAGATGATTGTATACACATATTTAGCATATTTGCATGAAAGGTAAATTTAACCATTAGCTTGTTTAAACTGCACTTATCGAAGCGCACTACGATAGGAGGCACAACCCGGTCGCAGTTTACATCTCAAACTAAGGATCTTGTTCACTAATTGTAACACTCTTAGTCTTGGAAGATTTACTTTAATGGGACTGTATTCGGCTAATCCCGCAGTATAGCATTTGGTCATAAGTCCACATTGGAGTGAATCAACCAATCCTGAATATCAATGAATTAATCTAGTAATATGGGTATACCTTACTATACCCAACCAATAATCTGAATTCAGCAGATTCTATTTAATCGACAAGGATTTATCAAATCTATTAATCCTTACTATAATTAGATGTATCCTACACAAGGCTCCAAGGATGTGATCAAAGGATCACTCAACATAGGTTGCTACCACAAGGAATGAGCCACAATCTAAGTACTTTAGGTGATTCCTACCACAAGGTATCAAGTTCAACTTCTAAAGTTATGAAGGAGCAACTAAGTTTCTACCTCAATAAGTTATAAAGGTCCTCCCTACCTCAATGTTTTATTAGTTAAGGTCTTCAATCATTTCAATGACGAATCCTATAGCAAGACCCTTAAGATCTCACTTTTTGACTTCTTAAGGTTTACTTGTTATACTTAAGTTAAGATGATTAGATCAAATAATTAAAATTCATTTGATCCTTTCCTATTCTATAACCATAAGATAAAATTAAAGATCTTATCAGATTTAGATCATTACATAAATCATTACAATTTTATTTCCATCTTATGCTAATTATCTTATATAAGAGAAAATCAAAGATTTAAAGTTTGGATTCAGATAGTTCAATCACATAGATTTAATGTTAATCTTAGCACTTCTAATTCAATGGTTTAAGATCAATATTAAATCATATGCATTATTGAAATAATGTCAATTGAAATATCTTATAATCAAGTTAATTAATTAAGTGATTAAGATTTAGATCTTAATCAAGATAAGTTAGGATTTAACCCCTAACCCTTCTATCATTAAGATCAATATTACTTTAAAGGTCAATGACAAATCAATGTATTGTTAGTGTATTATTGATGTCACACTTTAAATTTGGATTAAGTATTATCTACTTAATCAAGTTATCATGATTCTTTATTCAATTGTAGTTTAATGTCAATTCAAATATATCAAGATGTCCAATTAAATATTAAGGTTCTTTAACATACATCCTAAAAATTATAAATGCATATAAATGGAAAGATAACATAAAATAAGAGGGTGGTTAATGCTAATTAAATCCTAAAACAAATAAAGGGATTAGCACTTAATCATAATTCTAAAAGATCTAAGTTTCATGCCATTTAGGTTATTAAGATTTACCTATTTGATACATATTTTTAAGGATTCTATTATTTAGCATTTGACATGATATACATTTAAAGATACATAGTAGATTTTGAGCATCTATGGAAAATGACAAGTTTAAACTTAATTTCTACATAGAAATTAATGCAATATTTAATTTTAGCTAAAATATGTTCAAATTTAGTATTACTTAGCCCCACTAGGGTCATAGAGGTCTTAAAATACCAAAATAGAGTAGTTCTGGCCATTCCAGCCAAGACTGGGCACTTATTACAAAATCTGGGCAATTTTCTGAAGAATTCTGGGAATTTTGCAAAATTTGGGCGCTGTAGCGCTTTCCGCGCGGCAGCGTGCGGTAGTGCCTTTGCGATGCGGCTTGCTGCGGTCCACTGCGATCCGCTGTAATCCGCTGTGACCCGCTGTAGCGGTTTATTTTGCAAAACTACTGTTCAATTAATTTATTTTGTCATTTCCTAAGATCTAAAATGTTTTTGCTATGGTCTGCTGCAGCGTGCGATCGCGCGCTGTAGCGTCCCATTTTGCAAGTTACTGTTCAATTAATTTTTATGGCCACTTTCTAAGTTTCGTGAAATGCCGCTGCAGACCACTGCAGTGCGCTATATCGCACTGTAGCGGTTCATTTCACAATTTTACTATTCAAACAATTAATGTGCATTTTTCCTAAGTCTTACTGTCCGCTGTAGCCCGCGGCAATCCGCTGCAGCGCGCTGCAGCGGCAGACGGTGATTTTGCCAGTGCGAAACCCACGAGAGCTGTTTTTCGAGCTTAATTACTCTCAATCTAGAGAGTTCCATAAGTGGTGCCATATATTAATGGAAAGGTATTTCCGATACCTTTCCATCGACACCAAAATAAGTACAAACGGAGCATCCTAGCTATACTAAAAATCACGATGGATAAGAGGGTATACAAAATAGAGAAAACAGAGTAGATTTTCATGGAGTTTTTAAGAGCCTTAATGGCTTTCATACATGCATATCGATATTCCAAGGCTGCATTCTAATATCATGACATCATAAGGAAGATAAGGAGAGGAGCAAGAGGGTACCTTTTTGTTCTTAGAAGAAGAGGAAGAAGATGAACATTTGCTTTTCCTTCAAAGCTTGGAGAGGAGCTTCTTCTCTTAGCACAAGGAATCAATGGAGGGGATGAGGAGTTGAGAATTCTTCAGCAAGCCATAGAAGGGGGGCTGTGCCCTCCTTTTAAAGGAGGAGAATAAGATGGAGCTTCATCATTAGCTAGGGGCTAGGTGAGTAGGCTATCATGGATGAGCCTTAAATGAGGCATGGCTAAGAAATGAGGGGAGGATGGCCAACCGATTTTTGCAAGGGAGGTGACAGCCAAAAATATTTTTAAAATAAATAGGGAAATTGCAAATTAGGGACCCAAGGGTTTCTTAATTACTCATTTATTTTTCCCTAATTATTTAAAAATTCTGATTTTTGAAACGCACTCCAAAAAATCCCAAATATTCACCCCAAGCTAATTTGGGGGTGAGGAATTCAACGACGAAGTCGGAGTTTGATTCCGATGATTATTTAATTTTCTTATTCTTTGACGCATTTAATTACGTTATAATATTCGCGAAAATTCGACAACTTCCAAACGCTTCCAAAGCATCACCCATTGCTAATTTGGGGGTGATGAACGCAACAGCGAAGTCGGATTTTGATTTCGAGGTTAAAATAAAAACCTCAATTTTCTACTTACTGAAATATTAAATAATCCAAAATATTGGATTTAGCTCCGAATTGCTTCAAACCTTCATGGTTTGGTTCTAATAACTAGATGAACTTGATGGAATGGTGATTATGCTATGATTATGCTAAAATTAAGCTGGGTAACTGTAGCGGCCGCTCCTTCTAATCATAAGGCTTAAGGAGTGGTCGTCACTAAGCACATCTCATACTTAATATTAGGTTGGAATTTAAGACTCCAATCCAATCTTAAGGAAAAAGAGGTGCTTTTCTAAATAAGGTAAAGATTAATAATCACTTAATGAGTATCAGAGTGCAGAAGAAAAGTAGCAACTAAAGTAAACATCCATACTATAAAATAAAGACATTCAGCTCAAAATATATACAATGCAGGAAAGTAAAGTACAAATAATTTTGTATTATTATAAATGTTTAAAGTTTAAAAGCTGAAATGAAAAGAGTCTCTCATCCTCACAATATAAAAGTAAAAGCAATCTAATAAGTAAGCTAAGGTCTCTCAGTAGTCTGGACCTCCTCCTGGATCTGCTCCTCAGTAGGCTCAATCTCCTCAAAAAGCTCAGAATCTACCATTATAGGTTTCATAATAGTAGGGCCCCAGCCAACAAAAGAAAAATATTGTTAGACAAAATATCTAAGTACATTTTAAGGTAATGAATTTTAATATATTTTAATGACATCACAACTGAAACTAAGCATAATATAGCGGTAAAGCACAAAGAAAGAAAGAACAAGTATTGAGGTAGAAACATATCTCAACTCAGGCTGCAAAACAATATAAGTAAATACAAGGGCTATTCTACTAAGTATAAAGAAAAGTCCTAAGTAATATGATCAATTAACATGCTAATTATAGTATAAGTAAAAGTATTGTACTGAAAGTATAAGACTAGCATCCTAACATGCCTCAAGTGAGTAAAACAGCTGACATACAAAAAGTTCTGAAATGTAAGGAAAGTATGTAAAGTAACTGTAAAATGTTTGAAATATAAATGTAAGTAATATTGATTAAATTATTGTACTTGTGAGATACTCTTAATTAGTCTGCCAAAAAGTAAAGTCTATATGATAATCTAGGAGAAACATCCCAGATTAAAGTAAAGTTTATCCAAAGAGGCATCTAGGAGAAACATCCCAGACCCTAAAGTAAATCCACAAAGTATCTAAAGGGCATATAGGAGAAACATTCCAATGCCAAAGTAAAGTACCATAAGAGAAATTCCCTAAGCAAAAGCAGTCCTAAAGTAAAGTCATACTAAGTGGCAGGCTAAGTAAAACATAAACCACAAGTATAATATTGTTTATTAATGTTTCTTTTAAAATTATGCATATGATATGTGAATGAAACTCAAAGTATAATATAAAGTAAGTATCGAGTATTCACGTATATCCAACGGTATAAAAAGGCTCAAATGACAAGAAAATCATAGCATTTCAAATTCAAAGAACTAATTTGCACTACACAAACTTTGTGACATCATCTGTTTTCTAATTTAAATGTTCTAACTATTCTAAGTTACATAAGATTCAGAATCATAAATTCTTACACTGTCTGTAACTTAGAATCACAAACCTATAAGTTAAACATAATTAGGATTAGCTACGTCCTAATTATAATTGAATCAAATGTCGCCTATAAAATTAAATAAGTAAATCAATCATCCTAAGTTGTTATTTTATAAATCCCAAGCTAATCTTGATTAGCCAAATCAAGATTTAAAGAATTAAGAATCAAACTCCAAAGAATGAAGTTTAATTTTTAATTACAAGGCTATCTTAAAGGACTAAGGTTTAATCCCATCTTACTGATTAAAAGTTAAGGAAAATCCTATTGAATTAAATCAATTTCAATAGGATAGATTTCTAATTCTAATTCTAATATTAAAATATCAAATAATCAATTAATAGATTATGAAAAATCTCATAAACTAGTAAAATCAAGGTTTCACCTTAATGAGTAACCCACTCTACCTATTAGATGGATTCTAACCTAAGATCTAATCCTAATCTTAGGAATTAAGGCTCTTAGATACTAAGAGTATCACTCAGACACACATCCTAACTAAGGTTATAATACCTAAAGGATGATCTAAGAAGTTTAAAGGAATGGAGAAGAATTCATCTTTACTTAATATTTTCACTTAAGGTTAAATTTAGGGTTTTGCTTCTAATATCTAATTTAAGGCTTAGAATTATTTAGATTATAGTTTATTCACTTAATTTACTATTTGATATGATTTAGAGATGAAATTAGGTCTTAATTTCATTAAACCCTAATTTTGTGCAAAAAGACCATTTTGCCCCTCCTTAAGGGTCTAAATATCATCTTTATGAATTATCACTAAATTCTGAATTTTAATGATGTGGAATGATTACTTACTGTCTAATATGAGTTTAGAGAGTAAGTTCACTAATTTTGGTTAAGTATTAAGCCTTATAGGGTCAAATTAAGGAATTTGACCTATAGGGGTAGTTTGGTAAATTTATCCTAACAACATATAATGTTTCTATTAGTTTATTAAAGGTTATGTCCTAAGGTTTCCATAGAACCTAAAATTATTGAATTCTGATGTGTATTGGCTAAGTTATAACCAATACAAGTTCTAGGGTTTAAAGGGTAATTAAGGATTCTTAATTATGGGTCAAAAATCCTAATTTTGTCATTTGGTGTTCAAATTGAATAATTTCAATGGCTATATGTCACAATTGATCCACTGATTCTAATGACTAGTGGTAAGTTCAATTTGGACTCTATTTGGCTAAGTTATGGCTTAATTAGGGTTTAGGGTGATTAGTGAGTGATTAGTGAAATTAATCACCCAATAACTAATCCAACCCTTCAGTTAGATTCTAATAGGTTCTAGGAGTTCTCTGAAACTTAGTTTGTCCAATTTGGATTATTTACTTTGCTAATATTCACTAATCAAATTTTTAGGGTAATTAGGGGTGATTTGCAAATCTAATTGTTGGATCCTAAATATTTTTGTAGATCTCTGTAGATTAGGTTTTTTTGATCTGAATTGGTATTTGGATCACCTAATTTGGAGCTAAGATGACCAACTTATGGTCATTTGAAGTTTTAGATCAAATTAAGATAATTAGGGTTAGGTCCTAAAAGTCATTAGTCAAATGCTAATCCAAACAGCAAAGATAATACTACTAAAATGTTCCTTAGGGTTTTGTGAGTATTTTAAGACCCATATTGGGTATGTTTAGATTAAGGTTTACAAAGTTATGAGTATTTGAAGTTTTGTAACATTATTTGAATTTAATTGACACTCCTAAATATCACTATGCTAAATATAGGTCCAATTATAAAATTAATAGTACCAAAATGTTCCTCTATTTTTGCTGATTTCAGGGATATAAAATTTTGTTGTATTTGGACTTATGGTTCAATAATTATGGGGGATTAAAGTTCTAATTTAAATTGAATTATTTTAATTTAAATCAATTCATATTAACTATGCTATTAATTAATTAAATTAAAACTTAGCTGATTTACTATGATATTCCTTTTCTGTCCTTATATATATATACCTAAGTACATCTACATTATATATATATATATATATGTAACATATATATGTATATATTCTAAAGTATAGTTTATAAAATTATTTAAATTGATTTATTAATTATTGATTCTTCTCTGCAGGTGGGGCCCACCTTCCTCCGAAGATGCCGATCGCGCGACTCGCCTCGATCCTTCTTCGCGAGTGAAGATCTGCGATGGAAAAATCAGGGAGATTAGGGCATCCAGATTTTCGTCGGTATGTGGCTTATGGAGGACCCTTAATGCATCTAGAGGTTCCTAACGACGAGCTCTTCACATTTGCGAGGTACCTGATGCGAAATGATTCAATACAACTATTCCTAATTCCTAATGATTCATCTAGGGCTCTTCGCACATAGCACAAACGGAACTAAGTATGAAACGACAATATTTGCCTACTGTCAATTACTTGAATGAAATGTAATTAGTTGGATAATGAAGTAATTTAAGCGAGAAGGAAGTGAGTACCTGTACGTCATCTTCTGAAATGGGTCTAGGTTTTACGGAATGGTGAAGCAGAGGAGATGATTACCTTTGTCGATTCTTAGTGCCCCGAGGTCTCTGATATTTCTCAAGACATTAAGTCGCGCAAGCGGTGGGCGAGAATCGCAACACTCGTCGATCCTTGCCGCGTGCTATCCACACGTCTCACGCGAGGAAGATGATTCATCAATCATCCGATTAATTCAAATCGGACAATCCAGAAGGTGCCGATCCAGTCAGACGGAAAATGGAGACGCCGTGGACGGAAGCCGTTTTATTTTATTTAAGATATATTAATATTATCTTAATTATGCTAATTTAATTAATTAAACTTTAATTAAAATTGAACTATTAAATGAATCCAGAAAAATTCCAAAATTTCACCCTTAGCTAATTGAGAGGTGAGGAATGCAACGACTCGATCGGATTTTTGATCCGACAAGTATTTAATTATATGATTTTTCGGGGTTTTTAAATATTATTAAAATATTCCTCGAAAATCCAACAATTTCCAAATGCCTCCAAAACTTCACCCCTAGCTAATTTGCGGGTTCTGAATGCAATGACGAAGTCAGATTTTCAATCTGAAGTCTAGCTAAAAAGTCAATTTTTAGGGTTTTAGGATTTTCCAGAAATTCAGATTTGATTTAATTGATCTCTGATTTGATACAGATCCTAGAGATAAGTTCTAAATAACTTAATTAAGCTACTAGAACCATAATTAAGACTTAGATTAGTCTTAATTGACATAGGTAACAACTTGGGTTGTTACAGTAACAACCTTGAGTTGTTACAAGCTTGATGTTAAAATAATATTCTTGCACGGAGAATTAGAAGAGGAGATCTTTATGGTGTAACCCTTATGGTACAGTGAGCCAGGAAAAAGAGATTTGGTATGCAAATTGGACAAGTCTTTTTATGGGCTAAAGCAATCATTAAGATAATGGTACAAAAAGTTTGATCAGTTTATGCAGAAGGAGGAGTACCAAAGAAACTAGTTTGACTATTGTGTATATTTTAAGAGGTTGCCTCAAGGTAACTTTCTTACTATTGTATGTCAATGATATATTGGTGCCTATTTTAGATCAATCTGAGATGGTTCACATGAAGGATCAGCTGTTAAATAATTTTTAAATGAAGAACTTGGGAGAGGAAAAGAAAATATTAGGAATGAAAATCTGTACGGATAGAAATGCAGGTAAGATTTGGCTTACCCAAAATGGATACTTGGAAAAGGTGCTGAGGAGATTTATGATTGATATTCTTCAAAGTTTGTGAGCATACCTCTAGAACCTCACTTTTACTTATCTATAGAATATTGTCTAAAGATACATTTTGAAAAGAAAAAAATACACTCAGTGCCATATGCTAACTGTAGTAGGAAGCTTGATGTATGCTATGATTTTCACTAGACCAGGTTTGGCTCAAGCAGTTGGAGTCATGAGTTGATATAGGCACAATCTAGAGAAGGATCACTGGCAAGCAGTGATGTGGATATTTTGGTACTTGAAAGGTACAATTGGTGCTGGCTTATTATTTTAGAAGCAGTCTTCAATAGCTGACTTATGCGTTGGATATGTGGATTCCGATTATGCTGAAGATTTGGATTGAAGATGATCAACGATTGGTTATGTATTCACTTTAGCAGGAGGTTCAGTAGGGTGGAGATCAACTCTACAGTCTACAGTTGCCTTGTCTATGCTAGAAGCAGAATACATGGTAATCACTGAAACATTCAAGGAAGCTATTTAAATGAGGGGCTTGCTATAAGAATTGTGTGCGAAGCAAAATGAGGTAGTAGTTCACTGTGATAGCTAGAGCGTTATATTCTTAGCTACTAATCCAGCCTATCACGCTTGCACAAAACACATTGATGTTCGACATCATTTCATTCGAGATGTTATTTAAGAAGGTGAGATCTTATTGAAGAAGATCAACCATAAAGAAAACCCTTCGGATATGTTGACAATGGTGCTCACATCTTAGAAATTCACCAATTACAAAATTTTGGTGAATTGAGAGAAGCATCTATAGGTTGCTCATTTGTTGGAATTACCGACGGCTTATTCCTTTTGGAGGAGGATATGTAGGCAACCAAGTTTGTGCAACCGCATTGATCGAGAGCATTGGGAATTTAGCTCTCAAGTGGGGAACATGAGATCTGAGGTGGAGATTGTTGATTGAAGAAACTATTTGGAGACGCGCCATAACGAGCCAAAGTGCGCTACAGCAGCCTGGTACCCGAGAGATAGGAGCTAGAATGCGCCTGGTGCCTGGTGCCCGAGAGGCGGGCGCTACAGCGCATCGCAGCGGCTGACGCCAGAGAGGTGGGCCTTACAACGCGCCGCAGCGGCTTACTCTCGAGAGACGGGGGCTACAACACGTTGTAGCGCGCGCAGCCCAATCAACTTAATTTTGAGCATCATACATATATTTTCTTAACCCGTTTTTAGGGTTAAGAGACAGAAAATCAAAAAACCTATTAGCCTCAATTAGTTTTGTGTAGTGGCTGTTCCATTGCAAGGAAGAAGATAGTTCCAAGAGATTGTGTAAGGGTTTGTAAACCCTAAAATCTTGCATGTATGATTTCTTATTTTATTTGGATTTTGCTTATCATTTATAAGTTTTTTTGTTTCAAATTGTGAAATTCTAACATTCGCTCAAGAGATCTCAATAAGGGTTCGATCCCAAAACTTTATATATACCAAAGTTATGAATTTGTTTATCAGCAAGGAATTTGTATTTCGAAGAAAGCCCGCTAGCTCACCACGACAAAGACAACGAAGCCAAAAATAATAAATTAGGACTCAAAGGAGCAAACTTTGCATCAGCGGGATCAGGAATTTTGGCGTCACTGTTAGCTGACTTATAAAGCATAAAAACAATTGATTAATTCAATTGTGCATATGCATATATATAGATAATATTCAATTTGAATGAATGAATGGAGGGGGATGAATGATGTGGTGCAGGGAAGTACTCTCTGCATGGCCTAACAAATAGAAAAATTTGAAGCAAAAATAATTGCGAAGTGGAGCTTAAGGAACTCTCTGTTCGTCATCTGCACAGGCAGCAACTATGTCTTCAACTTCTACCAACTGAGTGCAGCAAATTCTGACAACCTGTCTCAAGAGACAGAACCCTTCATCGAAGCCATGGCCTCACATTATAAAGAGCATGTTTTGGTAATTATTCGTACTTTCTTATGGTTTCTTCTGCTACTACGCGTCCTCAAAACTAGCCAAATACCCAATGAATGAACAATTAATGCCAGCCAAGCTTGGTATTACGTGCCGTTCACAAATCAAATCATGCATTAAAAAGGTATAAATCTCACTTTCTCGTTATTTCTTGGCAACAAATGGGCTGCGCTAGTTAGCATGCAATATCAATGCCATAAAGCTTTTTCAAGGAAATTTTTCTTACGTTAACAAATTTCCATAAATCATATAGATATCCACAAACGGACGCTCACAAAGCAGGATTCATGAATGAAGGAGGAAGACATAATTATATGTTCAAACTAATCTCAGATATTTCAAGGCGCATTCATAGCACAACATGCAATAATTTATTAACAAAATATGCTCATATATGAGAGATTATACAATCTCGAAGCAAGAAAGTTTGTGATCTTCAATGTGGGGATGATTGGGTGCTGCCCGTTCTCGAGAGCCTTACATCCTCATGGGGAATGCAACGATGACCTGAACTAAGAAGCCATGGATCGATGACATACTCTATAGGGAGCACCTATGACTTCATGTTTAACCTAATAGCTTCCCCACTTGAAGGACTTGGTAATCTATTTGAACTACTGATTAAAGCTTGATTTCTCAATTTTTAGTAGTGACTAATTTCTTAAGTAGCATAATTTTTAATGTTAATATGCTTAGTAGAAGTAGAATCTGCATACTGTGGAGATGGGAACTTTAAAACGGGGGAGATGTGCTCTCAGTTCACTGCTTTATGTGAGGATCGAAGCCAACCTTTGTTTTGGGATAGATTGCATTCCACAGAAGAAGCATCATAATAGATGGCTGGAGATTTCTTCTTCAGATCAAATGATTTTATCACTCCGATCAATATTGAACAACTGGTCAAAACTTAATAATAGATTTCATATGCTAATAGTATGCAATTTTTGTGGGGATGCAAGATTGTGAGAACTTTTTATTTGGTGCATTGGTTATGCCAGTTGTTTATGCAATGTTTATGTAAAACAGTTCTCTTTTGTTGTGTTATATTGAATATATATAATAAAAAATTGATGCAATAATGTCGTGTCCAATCATATGGTTGATGCGATGCATTATTTGCTTGGGATCATGCATTAATGAGAAAAGATACTTTATTTTTCTGTTTTTGTAATCATATAAAGCTTTGACGTAATTGGAGATTTTTTGTAGTACAGTATCAGTATTCTAATCGATAAATAAACTTCATATTTATGTTGTCTGCACATTAATACAGCATATTTTCAAACAGATTTCAATCAAAACTCATAAAGGTACAGCATTCTCTACAAATTTACGAAAGAGCACCTGAAATCTGCTCTCGATGCCAAGCCGTCAAAATTTCAAAAAAGCCCAGCCTATTTCCACAAATTCACAGAAGAATCCCTCTGATCGGCTCTTTTTCGGCCATCTTCATCCATCCGGCTGCAGTCCGCATAGATCTCAGCGACCGTCCGATACCTCGGCCGAAACGTTTTGAACCGCCAGTCGCTGTCCGATGACGCCGGCCAGAATACGCTTACGACGGAAATAGAGGAAAAAGATGAAGACATCGCTGACGATATGCTCCTCTGAGGCTCAGCCGCCGACGTTGAATCGCCGCTGCCCTCGCTGAGCTGCACGAGCTGCTCGGCGGCGGCAAAATCCTCTGCCGTGAAGCCGGGAAATTTGATCCGGGCCACAGTTGCATCAATTTTTACCCTTTTCTTTATAACTTTAGTTTAAATCTCCGTTGGCTGTACGCGTGAAGCCTTTGTAGCGATCGTAGGGTTATATACCCCCTTTTGGAAACCGACTTAGACCCTGGTCGGGTGCACCGCGGGTTATAAGCGCTCGCAGATTGAGCTCTGCCGCTGGGACACGTGGCAGCTCGGATTACAAGGAAGGGTAGCACTGATCGACCCATCTCCTGCATCTGCGGATTCGTTCAAACATGATTTCACTCTCGAGTCTGTATCAAATTTTTTCTTAAATATTCTTAATTTTACAAAATAGTAAGCATTTTTTTTTTATAAGAGAAATGTTCAGGAGGCCGCGGACGTGTAAGTCGTCTTTAACCCACCGACGTGTCTGTGTACGCGAAAATACCAGGTGATTACTGTGTTGGACTACTGGGCAGCAGACGGAGAAAAATACTTAGGCTTGCTCGATGACTCGGAAGGCGTTCCATTTGCAGCGCTGAGGGATTCAAAAGCTCATCCGACAGGAAGGCTCGCCCCGTTCGCTCGACTCGTCTAGTTCGTCAGCTGGTTAGGGCTCTCCCCGTTCGCTCGACCCCACGAAGATCTGCGCCGACTGGTTAGGGCTCCTGTTCGCTCGACTCGCCTATTCGAAGGCGCTCGCTCGCCCTCCTCCCCGTTTGGCATCCCGCCCGCGATCTTCAAGTGGAGATCTGGCTTGAAGGTCGATTGCTGAGCGGGATGACGAGCGGAGGAATTTCTTAAGGCTTCGGCGAATCCCGCCTCTCAGTTTTTCTGCCACAGTTTCTGGTAATGTTTCCCGTTCAAGCACCTTAACAGCTTCAAATTCATCTTTTTGCAAATGGAAATAGCAGCAGTAAGAGCACCGGAAGAGGGTTAGGGCTCGCTCGCCAATGCTTGTGTTTGGTTAGTAGCTCCTTGTGGCTTTCATTGTGGCTTTCAAGCAGATCCTCCTGTTCTGATATTTTAGCATTCAACCTATCTTTCATTTTTCTCGGCCACGCTTCATTCTCTGAAGATATTTCTAACAGCCTTTTAATCTCATGGTTTAAATAACCATTTTTATTGATCATCTTTAGAAGATCTCCTTTCGAAGTAGCAATCCATGGAGTTTGTTTTTGTACATAATCCAGCCGAATATTTGCTGCTTCGAGTTCTGCTACAAGCTCCTTTACCTTAAGCTGCAGGAGTTCATTATCAGCTGCTACTCTATCTTTTTCAAGCTTTAATCAGTTGAAACCTTCTCACTTTCCTCCAACTTTCTCAGGAGGAAAGATTTTTCAGAGTTCAATTCTTCTAATTGGGTTTGTAACGCCACTTTCACATCACCGATTTCAAGGTTCATATTACTAATTTATTGAACTTTAAGGAAGCATAAAAAGACAAAAGCAAGTATTAGATGAATTAAAACATCACAATCTCTTAAGATCAGTAGATAGCATTAAAGAGACTCATTCATGTAACGCCTTCATGAGGTAGTTCTTAAAGCTTCCTTTTGAACTTGAGTTCTTTCTTGTTACTTCTTAATTAAGACCAAAACATACCCTCAAGCTATGATTCTTTGGTTTCAAATACATACTTAGGCACAAAACACCTATTTGATACAATTATTAATGAGTTTTTTTAATACTCATATATTCTACTCTTGAATATTGAGGATCTTAACGATCCAATGTTCATTTTGCTGTTTAAATTTTGGGTGATTGTTAAAACACATATTTGAGTCATGTTGCATTGGGATGTAGCTCAAATGGTAGAACGCTTGCATTGTATGCAAGATGTCGGGGTTCGCTCCCTTGCATCACCAAGTAATGAATGTATATAATATTAGTTTTGAGTTGATTCGACTCAAGAGTCCAATTATCTATAATGCTTTTGCCCACTTAGGAAGGCTGCTAGTAAGTAGCTTTCTAACAGGTTCCAAAGCTTGTGCCCACTCAGGAAGGCTGCCAGTAGCATTAATGGTTGGTTCACAACATCCAATTTTAGAATCCTTGAAATCAATTTGCAAAACCTCACCATCATATTTTGTTGAGTTAGAAATATGCCTTTCAGCCTCTACAAGCAACTGATATTCTTACTAATTTACAAATTAGTAACTAATTCATTTATCAATCATCTCAGGATTCATATGTTTTAAAATACTTGTAACAAAAACCAAAACCAAAGGAAAATTGTTATTGAAGATCAAAACAAAAATATTTATATAAATTTGACAATTCATTAAGAAATTATAATAAAGTACCAAACAATAAATAGCTCAACTAAGAAAATGAGAGAAGCCTTCCTCATGAATATATTAAGTACATTTAAATAATAAATCACATTAAAGCTAATAATGTCAACAAACATTCAAATAAAACGTCTCATTTCTTAATCGGGGGGCGATGGCTCGGCGCAGCAAAAAAGGCACTCTTTCTTGCGGTTGCATAATGCATTTATGGAGCCAGCCATTGAGGGACTCGCAGTAGGATAGCTGGGCATCGAACCAGGCCGCAAAGCTCGAACGAAAGCAATCCAACTCGTTCAGCAGATTCAGGACTGCTTGCTAGTAAGAATCAGAATTTTGATATGGGGCTGAGGAGTTGTTGATCTTATTAGCATGATGAGCTGATGAGATTGTGATGTGCTGGGATTGATGGCATTCAAGCATGGTCTTCTACATTCTTACCAACCTAAAATAAAAGGAAATAAAAGATGGATGAAATTCTATCAAAATAATGTTGAGTCAAGCGGATGGAATAGGATATGTACCTTTGGATCAACTCTGCAAGTTGTGGTTGCAGCTCTTCATCGACGACCAAGGAGATTTCAATCCAATTCCCCTAAGTCTCACCCCCAACCCACTCCCCCCTCCGCCCCAACATTGCAACTCGCCTATCACCCGAAACCCCCTCAGAAAACCTCCATACAATCTCACCCGATAGTGCTCAAAATCCAGAACGCCTATTCTAAATCTCTTGCACAAATTATACATTCGCCTTCTAAATTCTCTGAGAAACCTCCTCACCTACTGCTCCCCCAAACCTCTCAATACCCGCTGCTCTGCCATCAATACCCCAAACTTGGTCCACGCCTCCTCCAGTCCACCAAAAGCACCAACCAGTTCTTCTCCTTCTAATCATGCTTCTCCGTCCACCTCCACCACCAATCTAGCCGAGAATGCACGTCCAGGAAGAGGACACTCAAAACATTGACTGCTTCACCCTCCGCTCCCCTTTTTCTTCTACAAGATTAAGTTTGTGAACTCCAACAAGATTAAGTTTTTTTTTGGTATTTATGTTTCATCCATGTCAATAGTTTATATGTTAATATATATATATATATATATATATATATATATATATATATATATATATATATATATGATATCTTTTTTGCGCTCGGGATCGAGCTCTCCTGTGCGGCGCCTCTAGGGTTTCCTCTTCTCGTCTCCTTCCGTCGGCTCGGCCGAAGGACGGGAGGTTCTGGCCGCTGGCCGTTGCTCTAAAATCTCCCTTGTTCTGAACTTTTAGCAGGTATGTCTGAGCCCCAGCCCATGGTTCGATCTTTTCGAGACGTGGTGGAGGCTGCTTCATCGACGGTCTCCAAACCGATTTTAAGCTACAAAGGTATGCTTGCTCTCCTTTTCTCTGATGAAGAAGTTCAAAACTTAGCTTTTCCGCACGCTCTCACTTTAGTTCGTAAATTTGCTCGTCCCAAACCTCATTTCGGGTTAATTGATGGTTTCATCAAAGGATTAAAATTTGTTGGACCAGTTAATATTCGTTCTTTTGATTCTCACAGAGTTTTCTTCACCTTTGAGTCAGATCTTGATTATGCTAGAATTTTCGCGAAGGGAACTTTTGACCTAAAAGGGAATCCGCTCCGTTTCTATAAGTGGGATCCATTTTTGGACGTCACCCAAGACATTCCTATTGTGCCGGTATGGATCAACCTCCCAGATTTGCGTTTGCAATTTATTTCAAAGGAAATCCTTCTAAACATCGGAAAGGCTATCGGGTGGCCGCTCCAATTAGACAAAAACACAGCGATCCTTAGAAATATTGCGGCACCTCGAATGCTTGTTGAACTGAATATAGAGTCTCCTCCCCCAAAGTCCATTTGGCTGGGTTCCATTGAAAAGGATTATATGCAAGATGTTGTCTACAAAAATATGCCTTTATTTTGTTCCTGGTGCTGTACTTTTGGCCACAATACTGACTCTTGTTCCTTTCGGCAATGCAATACCCCATTGAGAAATGATGCTGGGGAACCGAATTTGCAACTTTCCTCGGCCAATGCCCAGATTATTTCAGAAGTTCCCCATCTTTTGGTGGGAGATGTTTTTAATGTTGTAGAGAAGAATTTTGAACTAGGTGTTAATGATAACGATTTAAGGTTGAATATAAATGATGCTGTGGTTTCCCATCGAGGTGATGAGGATTCTGTTGTTCCCAACTCTCTGGAGGTTGGGACTTTGCTTAAAGATCCGGTTGGCTTTTTAAAGTCTCCCTCAGTTATTTCTGCCATAAGGGAAGGTCGTTCTGGACCTTCTCTCGTGGATAACTCGATTTCTGAAATTTTGTTACCGGAGTCTGATGGTGCTATTGTTGCTTTAAATGACAAATCTGTAGAAACGGATAACTTGCTTCAGCCGGAAAGTTCAAAAAATTTGAATGAAAATTCTATTCCATATGCTTTTAACTTATCGTCTATTAAGGTGACTAACGAGTCTCATGTCCAGGTGATGAATCTGCCGGTCGAAGGAATCCCTTCTAAGTGTGGAGAGATTGCTGTTGATCATGTTTTAGAACTTGCTGCTAATGTTTTTCCATAGGGAAACTCAAATCTGGATGAAAGCTTCCAAGTCCCAAAAAGCCCAGTAAAAGTCCAACACTGCAAATCTTCCTCATCAAGAAACCCAAACACCACTACAGCAAATCATTTCAAATCGCTGTCAACCCTTGCAGATATAGGTAATGAAGAGGAGGTAAATGATAAGTTAACTTCTTTATCTTCTGCGGTTAAAAGCATTCAGAAGACCTTTTCAGGTCCTTCTTCTGTCTCCTTATGAACTCCATGTGTTGGAACATACAAGGCATTGACAATGCCTCCTCTCTTAATAGGTTTAAGCATTTAATTTTTGAGCATAAAATAAATATTGCTGCTTTGTTTGAACCTAAGATGAATGCTAGTTATATCGAGAAAGTCAGAAAATTCTCTAACTTTGGAAATGCAATAGCTTCTTTGTCTAATAAAATCTGGGTAATGTGGTCCTCTGCTTAGAATGCGGAAATCATTGATCAATGTGATCAAGCTTTGCACATTAGATTCCATAATGAAAATGAAAACTTTTTATTTACTTTTGTGCATGCCCATAATCTAAGGTCGGATCATTTGAGTCTATGGTCCTTTATTAAAAAGGTTGCTTCCTATTCCTTGCCATGGGTGGTTGGGGGAGATTTTAATGCGGTGATGTCTTGTAATGAGTATAAAGGTTATGCCTCAGATTATACTAAATCTACTTTTGATTTTAACTCAGCAATGATCGAATGTGGTCTTGAGGATTTTAAATACTCGGGGGCCCATTTTACTTGGAATGCGGGGAGAAAATTTGCTAGGATTGATCGTTTTCTAATGAATAACTTGTGGTGTAGCTCTTATACAAATATTAAAAACTCCTCTTTAAATTCGACTGTCTCTGATCACAAGCCTATCCTGCTCAGCACTTGGAACGTGGTTCCAAAGTTGCCTAAATCTTTTCGCTTTCAGCTCTTTTGGCTCCATAGAGAGGATTGTAAACCATTGTTAAAGATTCGTGGAATCTCCTATGTGGCTCTTATGGGTTGTACAGATTAGTGGATAAGTTCAAAAGATTAAGAAAAACTCTTGGTATATGGAATAAAACTCAAATTGGCAATATTTTCTCTAACGCTTCCTTTCAAGAAAGTTTAGTTTCTTCTCTTGAATCCATTTTTGAATTGGAACCGTCCGTCTCTAACAAAATTCAATTAAATAATGCCAAAGCAACCCTTATTAGGAGGCATAATGATATCGAAACCTTCTGGAAACAAAAGTGTTCCCTAAGGTGGAAATTAGAAGGAGAGCGTAACACGGCCTTTTATCACAATTGTGTTAAGAAATGTAGGCATATTAATCTCATTAATGAAATTACGGAGCCGGATGGTAGCAAGATCACCAATCTTTGCGACCTTCAAAGCTCGGTGGTTAATTACTTTATTGAAAGTTTTAAAGCCCCCCCTATTGTGGAGACATCTCAAGTTAAAAAAATCAGAGACCCAAAATCCCAAGTATCCATAGAAAATAACAGTTTGTTAAACATGCTGCCTAGTGAGAAGGAGATTTGGGAAATTATTAAAAACTTAAAAGACAACTCCTGTCCTGGGCCTGACGGTTTCCCTGGGAATTTTTCAAAAAGTTTTGGGATATCATTAAAGTTGATATTTGTAATGGTATAAAGGAATTTTTTTGTGGTGCATCGTTACCTAAGTTCTTCTCTCATACTATGATTTCTTTGATTTCCAAAATCGACAAGGCCCTTTGGTGGAACAACTTCAGACCGATTAGTCTTTGCTCAGTCTTTAGCAAAATCATATCTAAGATCCTTGCCAAAAGGATCTAATCCATTTTACCCCAATTAATTGAGCCAAACCAATCCGCTTTTGTGCCTGACAGACATATTCATGATAATATCCTTGCTGCTCAAGAAATGCTCCTAGCCTTAAGAAGAAGTGCTGGGGCCATAACTTAATTTTGAAGCTTGACCTTGAGAAGGCCTTTGACCGGCTTGACTGGTCCTTCCTTCTTCAAACCCTTAAAGCTTATGGTTTCAATGAAAGTTTTATCATAAAAATTAAAAAAGTTACTCAACAAAATTGGTTCTCTGTTTTGCTGAATGGGCATCCGTCGGGTTTCTTCCCTTCTGAAAGATGGCTTCGGCAAGGAGATCCGCTTTCTCCCCTCTTGTTTATTTTAGCAATGAACGTGTGGTCCCTAAACATAAACTCCCTATTTCAGCAGAACCCAAAGATGCAATTCAGCTTAGGGGGGAAATTGATGGTATCTCATCTGTCCTATGCTGATGACATGATCATCTTCTCCAACTGTAGTGGTAATACTTTGAAAAGTTGTCGGCTCTTCTCTCTAATTTAGAAGTGGCTTCGGGGCTGAACATTAACATTGGTAAATCCGACTACTTTGTGCACCATAAAAATCCTCCAAGCATTCACTCTAAAATTAGTAAAATTTTTAAATTCAAGAGAGGAAAATTCCCTTTCATTTACCTTGGAATCCCTATGAACATTGGGCACAACAAAACCTCCAACTTCAAAATGTTGATCGACAAAATTTATAAAAAGCTAAAAGGGTGGGAAAACAAGTATCTCTCACTGGGTGGCAGGCTCATTCTTATTAAACACGTCCTAAATACGATTCCCCTGTTTTGGTTAGAAGTCTGTTCTCCAACGAACCAGGTGATGAAAAAGATTTATTCCACTTTCAATAAGTTCCTGTGGGTGCACCCCAAAGGGAACAAGATTATTTGGTGCTCTTGGAAGCAGGTCTCCCTTCCTTTTGCTGAAGGAGGCATTGATATAAGAAACCTTACTGACATCCATAAAGCTTATTCTCTTAAACTTTGGTGAAAGTTTAGAACGTCCGGCACTTTATGGGCCAAACTTCTGATGGCTAAATACTGTGCTACTTTTCACCCGGCCGTTGTTAAAAATAAAATCACGGATTCCCTCAGCTGGAAAAGAATGCTCAATGTGAGAGACATGATTGAAGATTCCATTTGTTGGGAATCTCTTGATAACAGTATATTCTTTTGGTATGACGGCTGGAACAATAATCGAGCCTTTTATCTTATCTATAGAGGTATCATGTTGCCTAATATTAAATTGGGAGAGATTTTTTTTGCCGGCTTCAGGCTGGTTGATGCAGGTGCTTCAAGATGTCATTCCTGGCCCGATTTTAGATAACATTGTTAGACTTCAACCGATTTTGGAGGCTTCAAAATCTGCCAACTCTGTCTTTTGCATTAATGGAAAAATCAGTTTGTATCGCTTATGGAACAATTGCATAACTTATAACTCCCCCTCCTCCCCTATTTGGTTTTGGAATGCTTCCCTTCCTAATCTTATAAGCATTTTCATTTGGAGAATTTATAAAGGTTATATTAGTGTGGATACTAAATTGTAGGAGTTGGGCTTCAGTCTTGCTTCTCGGTGCTGCTGCTGCACTAATACTGAATCCTTTATTCATGTATTTTTTGAAAGCAAAGTAAGTGTTTACGTTTGGCAGAACTGCTCTCTTGCCCCTCTCCCCACGGCTGTTTCCACAGTCGATATTTTTCTGCGCTGGCCAACGGTAAAAAAAAGGTAAAATTCATTTCGGTAATCTTATTGATTCGTATATTTTTTGGCATATATGGAAGGCTAGAAACGAAGCAAAATATTCTCATGGCAGTCTCAATGAAAAGGTCATAGCTAATAAAATTATGGCAGACGTCAAATGTTGCCTCAATTGTGTTGGGGAAAAAAATATAAGTTAGAAAAATATTAATGCAGATGAGTGGAAAAAGAAAATCTATTGCGACTGATGGCTTTGTGGTTCATTTTAGATTCTTCCTTTTTTGTGGTCTTGGTCCGAGGGAAGAGGTTCTTTTTGGGGCTGTCCTTTAGGCCGGCCAGGTTTGGTGCTTTGGCTTATAATGTTGGGTGGCGTTTTCTGGTCTCTTTGGCGTTTGGCTGGTGTTGCTGCCGATTGGGGGTCGGCGCTTGGTTCTTGGCTGGATTTAAATTTGGTTGGTTTTATTTTGTCTGTCGGTTTATTGCTGATCCCTGAGTATTGGAGGATTGAAGGTTTGTTGATTACCTGCCCGGTCTTGCTGGCTCCTGGCTGGGTGTCTCTTTGGCTGCGGTTCCTTTATGCTTGTCCAGATTTTAGGGATGGCATTTGCCTCTCGTATGGTCGTTTGGCGTTATTTGCTGCTGAGGTTGTTTGGTCTTTGGGGTTGGTGGAGCCTGGTTTTCGGGGTGTCTTTGACTGGGCGGGGTTGGAGAAGCTGGCTGCCCTGGTCCGGCATTTTGGTTGGTATCGTTGGCTGATGTTTGCCCGTCTGGTGGCAGATGCCATTTGGAGGTGGCGGTTATGCTCTCTGGTTTCCTCCTTGTGTTGGTTTGGTGATGTTTTTTCAGGTTGCTGAGGGAAGCTCTTGGGCCGGTATCTCTGATGTTCTCCTGTCTCCCTGAGCCTGTTTTTTTTCGGGGTCCGTCTGTTGGGGCTTGCGTTTCTGGCAGGTACGCCGTATTTATTTTCTTTTTTGCTCTGCGGATCTTTGGCAGGTTGGGCCCGGCTTGCGTGGCTGGGCATTTTGTGGAGGATCGAGGCCAGTTGATGATTTCTGTTTTCAAGTTTTGAATTTTGTATTTTCTTTTTTGGGTGCCTCTTTTAGGATTTTCCCTGGGGGCATCAGTTTTTGGGTTGGCTTTGGGCTTTTTAGGATATAGGTGCTCTTGTAACCCCCAACCCATTATGTATCTTTTGATTTTAGATCAATAAAATTTATATATATATATATATATATATATTAATTTACTCTAATAAGCAAGTAATATATTTGCTTTTTTAATTTAAATTTCTTAGTTTAAAATTTGTAACTTATTTTTAAGAGAATGAACCTCAAATAAAAGTAAAAATGCTATCAAAAAACTCATTTTTGTGGCATCAATCAGCTTTGGATAAATGATATGTATTAACTTAACAAAAATATTTGAGTTAATTTTTAAAGAATATAGTTATAATTATAATTTTAACTAGTAAATATCAATTATTATCATTTAACATTATTATTAAATACATTAATTCATCAAATAAATATTGTAGCAAAATCAAAGTTATAAAATAAAAATAACATAGATTTCTATTTCTTTTATCTTTTTATTTTTTTTTGCTAGAAAATTTGTCAAAATTATGATTTTATAATCTTACAATAGAGATAAATTATAACTTGCTCCAAGAAAAACTCTTAAGAATATTAGCTATAACTTATACATAACAAAATTTGTAATACATAAATATTAACTTTAAAAATAATAAATATATATGCATTTTTAAATTTAATTTTTTAGTTTAAAATTTTTAACTTATTTTTTATGAGATGAATTTCAAATAAAAAATAAAAACATGATAGGTAGATTTGAATTAAACATGAAATCCAATATCATGAAAGACGCACAATTTGAGGATGTGATAACACAAAAAAAAAGCAAAATTGCATTGTTCTATTATTATTGTCTGAAAAAGTCATAGCATCCTATAAGCGATATAAAAAATACAATGAAAAGAAAAATTTTAATGTAATAAATTAATAAGACAAACTTAATCTAAACGAAAATGTGGAAACAAATACTAATATTAAACTTTCTTCTTAAAAGTGAGTATCAATAACAAATGTAACAGAAAATAATACATCATCATCTTCATTCACTTAAAAAAAATAGCAGCAAATATTATGAATGAGTACATTCTATATTGTTTCATTTCAAGAGTTGCAAGAAATATGAAAATATCAAAAAGATTAAAAGCCTACTTAAATGTAGAAAATCAAAAAGATTAAGACGTCAATTGGTATTTTGTAAAAACAAATTTATAAAGATACTTTTTTTGAAGCATGAAAAATTATATTTAAAGAAGCACTATATAATCTATCTTTTAAATAAACATCACAATCTTGTAAAAAGGCCTTCCTCAAAAAAAGTACTTTAGAATATAAAAATTATGCTATCATTTCTTCTCAAATATAAAAATTTGGAAAAAACATTAGAAACTTAATAGGGCAAGTATATGGCTAGCTCATTACAGAAATTAATGACATTCCTTGGAAGAAAAATATAGTATGAAAACTTTAATATTAATTAGCAGCATCACTTGTTTAACAAAAAAGGCCCTATTTGGCACCTAAGTTCAAGTAAATAATAGCTC
Source organism: Gastrodia elata (assembly GCA_016760335.1). Classification (NCBI taxonomy): domain Eukaryota; kingdom Viridiplantae; phylum Streptophyta; class Magnoliopsida; order Asparagales; family Orchidaceae; genus Gastrodia; species Gastrodia elata. Next base: position 4,710,952 of record CM028672.1, on the reverse strand, counting down.
AAAATTTTAATATTATTGAGGTGCCTTTAATCTACAAATTGACCTTTAATGGAATCATTTTTTTCCTTTTGAAGCCATGATATGGCAAGTATATGGCTAGCTCATTTTGAATAGCAAAACTTATGTGCCTAATAAATAAATTTATAATATATCAAGTGGAATGTTTTATTTGAATTTGTTATGCCAATTGAGACCTATTAATTTCATGGCAAGAGCAAATAACTATCTTGAATTATTTTAAGAAGAATAGAGGGCTATGCATTGAAAATAAAAATTTGAAAATATTATTACAATATAAAGATTCATTCATATAGAGATCAATTTCAATTAATACACATAAAATCTTTCTCTTTTTTCATTATGCACACATATAAAATAAGATGAGAGATAAATTCATAATAATAAAGTTTAAGTGAGATAGGGCAGTAAGAAACTATGATTGAAAATACAATAATCACTATTTTATATTGAATAATGGAAGAGCTGTTATGATTGAAAAGTTTTAGAGGCTCTTTAATTGTTCTCTTATAAGTGTTTGTGTGTTATATTTATAACAGAAGAATCATGCCCATTGATCGTTATAAAAAAAAAAATAAGATGATAGTTTTTTAAACATCACCTCTTGCTTGTAATTTGAGCATCATACAAGTAATTACCTCATGCAAAGAAAGCAAATATTCATACTTTAATACTACTAAAACCCAAAAAGCGCAGAGCATGAACATAAACATACTTCCAAAAAGTAGCATAATAAAAAAAAACACATTTTGCATAAAATTGGCTTTGCACAAAGAGCATAATGGATTCATAAATTGTATAAAAAAGGAAAAATAGCTTTTTCACAATGATATATCCGAAATTTATAGCAAAATAAAGTGTTAAAAAACATTTAAAACATCATATAAACCAGCATAATTTGAGTGGAATTTATGCATTTTCAAGAAAAATGAAGAAAATGGCAAGCTCGAGCTAAATTGGAGAATTATGGAAGAAAACCGCTATGGCGCGCCGCCGCGCGCCGCAGCGTGCCATGACGGTCCACTAACTTACTTCACCTGGAACATACCTGAAGGCCTGGAAGGAAGACCGCTGTAGCGCACCACAACGGGCCGCAACGTCATTTCCAAGGAGCAATATTAAGACTTTATATGAACTAATTGAACAGTGCCAAATCAGCTTCCTCGAAAGATTAACCCCTGCAGCTCGCTCCAAGTGCGCCATATCGCGCTATGCCCTATAAAGATTAATGCAGACATGGGATAAAATCTACTGTAGTCCGCCGCAGCGAGCCACATCGGCATTTTTGATTAATCATGAAAAACCTTATGTGAATTAATTGAACGGTAACTATTCCGCATTCACAATAGCCTAATTGCCGTAGCGCGCCTCAGCGCGCCATAGCGGGTAGCAGCGGCCTTAAGGTAAACTATAAAAATATTCAGCGGAACAGTATTTGAATTTTAGTTGCCGTTGCGCGCCACGGCAGAATAGTATTTGAATCGAAGCTGCTACAGCATGCCACAACGGATCCCAAGTAAAATAGCCCATATGAAGCTAAATTCAATAGAATCAAATGCAATCGCTGCAGTGCGCTATAGCGCCCATTATAGAAAAGCTCCAGAATTTGCATTGAATATAGCATAGGGAAAGCCACAATTTTAGATCTTTGGCCTTCCCCTGCCTCTTGAAATCTGAATTAAACATTAATTCTGATGAATCCCAAGTGAATAAACAGAGTAAATTTAAAATGCTTGCATTGAAATAAAAGGAGATGAAATGTTACTTGTGATTAATGCATGGGGGATAAAAACTCTCCTATTTAATGGCTAATTTCAAACCAAAGAAGGGTTCTCAATTTCAACATTCAAAAGACCTAAAAAGGGAGGCTGCAAGAGGGAAAAGAAGAGAACTCTTCAAGGGGAAAGCAGTGGATCGTGAAGAGTAAAGAGAAGAAGATAACAAAGGAAAGGAGAAGTAGTCAAGTAGAAGTAAAGGATAAAGATCAAGAGAACCATAGAAAACTTCTGGGTATTTCCTAGTACTCTTCCTAAACTCTATTTATTTTTTTTCTGTTGTAAACCGATGTCAAAGTTTACTTCTGATTGCATGTATGCTTTTATTTATTTAGTAATTAAAAGCTAAATTTTCTTAGAGAAGGTTGGGATGTAATTGTAAGAAAATATAAGGCTGAATTAGTATTGTAACAGATTTGTTTAAATGAATAAAATTGATTGATGTTTTACTATTTATTATTATAGAATGAATGCCTGGAAAAAACTCTGTCAAAATACTTTGCTAAAATAGAACTTAAATGAATTATTAATTAAGAAAAAAACTCGAGTTCCAAGCTCATCAATTGAACAAGAGCAAGAAAAGTAGCGCAAATATAGCTGAGAATTATATGACAAGTTCTCAAGCTCACTTGCACTTTTCTTTAAGAGCTATACCAAGAGATTTGATGTTTGAGAACTAAGTCCCATCAACTTTGCTCCGCTGCCCAGCAAAGTAGAAGGGATGAGAGGATGTTAGAAATCCAACAGACAATGTGACATAGTCCATTTGACCCAACGCATCCTCTCATTTAGCTCAATCGCGTGTGTAAGCGCATGATGCACTGTTGATGCAAATCATGTTAGTGAGATCTAATAATTAAAAGATAATATTTGGTAACTTAGATGTAGAAAATCAAAGATAAATTTAAATCACAATCTCACAAAGGTTTAGGTGCCAAGGCTGAACCCCAAGGGGAGTTCTCCTTATTGCACTAAATCTGAACCTATTGTAATTGGAGGTTAACTCCAATTCTAATAGTGTTCACTTGATTTAATTAAGCATGGAAAAATTAATTTGTACATTTTAATAATGAAGTAACAACACTAAGTCCTTACAAGTCCTATAATGAAACCCCAACTCGCTTCTTTTGAACAAATCGTATCTTACCCTAATGTAAATTGTATTGTTAATTTGGGAACCATCTCAAACCAAAAATCAATATTCTAAATATTATTAAAAGAAGATAAAATTTAATATCAAAACCATCATTCCCTGAGGACGATAAATCTCGGAATTAAACTTTCACTTATTACTTCAGACCATGTATACTTACGTGCAAACGCAGACACAAATTTAAGGTCTGTCACACAACAAATAAAATTTTCTTTTGGATCTTAGGAGAAGAAGCAAAAAATTATGTGAAATTAATGATAAAATGCTAATGAGAAAAACGTGAAGAAAATATGTCTTTAAGCAAGTAGACGATGCCGATCTAGAGAGAATAAAAAGTAATAAATCCTGAAGATATAGGAGAAGACAAAAATTCTTAGCAAGTAAGAAAATATGAAAAAATAATTATTGGCAAGTAAATAGACAAATGAACCTCATTTTAGATTGTCATAAAATATATCATAAGTAGAAAACATCACTCCTTAAGAGTTATAACTGCTATTCTCATAAATAATCTCACTAATTTTCTAAGTAATATACTTTAATAACACACATTTTGCATAAAATTGACTTTGCATAAAGAGCATAATTAATTCATAAAGTATATAAAAAAGAAAAAAATAATATTTGCACAACAAATAAAATTTTCTTTCAGATCTTAGGAGATGAGGCAAGAAATTATGTGAAATTAATGATAAAACACTAACGAGAAAAACATGAAGAAAATATGTCTTTAAGCGAGTAGACGGTGCCGATCTAAATAGAATAAAAAAGTAATAGATCCTAAAGACATAGGAGAAGACAAAATTTTAAGCAACTAAGAAAATATGAAAAAAACTATTGACAAATAAATAGAACAATGAACCTCGTTTTAGATTGGCATACAATATATCATAAGTAGAAAATATCGCTCCTTAAGAGTTACAACCACTATTCTCATAAAAATCTCACTTATTTTCCAATAAACCTTAATACTATTCATGTCAAAGGGATGGACATCATAACACTAATTAAAACCTCATTAAAAAAGCCTAAAAAGAATCAAACAAAGCAACAAATGAGGAGATACTCCACCGGCCATCTCTTCTTTTCACAACACAGTTGTCATCAAAATATGATCACCTAAAAAATATCTTCATAAGCATTAGTCATGATCATAACTCAACGATCATAACTCATCTTTCAATAGATCAAATTAATTATTATTACCTGTTAATTAGCCTAGTATAATCTCCTTTCCCCGTTCTCTCAATGCATTTCCTCCACTGCATCCCAAAGTAAATGAGTGTAGCAACCCATCACATAGCTGGAATTTAAAACTCTCAAGAAAAAGAGAAGAAATTTGAGAAGTCCCCATCAACCTTATTTTTTGAAGGATAAAGAATTTTAGAATCAAAACAAAAATGAAAAAAAATCAAACTACAATACCAAAGTTTTACATGTTTAACAAAATAAACAAATAAATGTCAAAGTTCATGAATACAAATATATGATATTGAGATTAAATGATAACACTACTAAGTTTCTCAATTTAAGAGATGCTGTAATAGCAATTAAAAATAATAACAGTATACAAAAGAACACTATTAGAAGGCTTAAATAATTTCTCAATTATTTGAGATGCATCAAAAAAGTACTAACATACATAATAACTCATTGGAAAAGTTTAGTAGAAAGTAGCATGTGATTTTCAAATTACTGACAATAATTCAACATATATACTTTTGAGATTTGATAGAGCACTGTTACAAAACTGGAAGTAAACTATTTTAAAAAACTTTGATATTTACTAAATTATCACACAGAATTATTCAAAGCAATCTACATGATGCATCAATCCGTAGATCAAAAAAATAAACCTAAGCTGAAGCACTAAAACATAAGGGGAAGAAGAACCTACAAATGTAAGTAATGTGCTGATTTTAATCTCCAACCTTTGTAATGTCCCAAGAATCTAACAAAACAAATAAATGCCTATACAAAATAAACATAAAGTGCAAAGAAATCACTCCCAACACTTTAAGAACAAAAGCTAAGCATATAAAAAAAGTAAATTAAGTACTTAATCCAATAAAATACACATGAACAATAGGAATAAAGTAAAACAATTCATCCAAGGTAATACTTTTCTTTAACTGCTTGAATTTATGTTGTTTACTGTTGATGGGTTACTTAGTGAGCTATAATTTTTTATTAGTTGACATAATGATGTGTTTGTGGTGGCTAAACTTGGAGATCTGGCAAACAAATTTATTTAAAGTGTTAAGCTGAGTCTATCAACTATGATGCGAATTCACAAAAGAAACGACTTCTATTCTTTATCAAAGATTTTTTTCTCTGCCAGATTTGGTTGCACACTGAAGTTGGTGGTATTCTTCATCGCTATATTGGTCGTCAAACTCAAGTTGGTTGTCTTGTTTTTAGTAATTCAATCTAAATGCATTTTACTTGCTTACGAATTGTTCTCAATCCTCTTTTTTCTTAAGGTGATGGAGGATAACCCAGTAATATCCGAGAATGTCTGTTGGATGGTAAGATTTAGAACTTGCTGTTAAAATTTTTGATGTACTTTTTTAAACAATTGTTCTGCTGCAGTGATATAGTATATATAAGGTTGAATATCAAGGACTAATAGTAAAACAGGGCTGACCCCAAATAGGTGGGCAAAGAATGATGATGAAAGCTAAACATTATATTGTGCTATTTAAAAACAATAGGTGCAGGAGAACAATCAGCTGGATAGGATGGAAGAATAAATAAGTACTGCTCTTTAAGTAAATGGCGTTGATGTGAAGATGAGTGAAAAACGCTTAGAAGAAAAAGCTCCAAAATTTAATACATTCACAATTCATTAATGGAGCTAATATGAATTAACTGTTTTAATTAGCATTTAATTAATAAGTTTCTTTTTCCGCTCAATATCAACACTATATTTAGCATCAAAACTACTGAAAAGTCTTAAGAATTTAATGCATTCACAATTAATAATGGAACTAATATTAATTAACTTTGTTTCAAATGCTTAAGTCTTCACACAGAAATAAAAGAAGCAATTATGATGCCTAATCTTAACTTCTTTTCACTATTTTTATTATGAAGCGACCATCCTGAGTTTGGAAGAACAAACTCCCACTTTTTCTAGGAGAAGCCAACTCTCTAACAGAATCAATCCTGCAAATGGACTCTACATAGTCTTATGGATCCACCCCAAACAATCTCCTCAGATGCCTACAAAGCATATTCAAAACAACTAATTTCTATCGATTATTCAGAAACTATTATAAACTATGCACCTGAAGACCCTGGGGCAGTAATCCTTCCACTTGAAATCAGCAGAATGGTGAGGAGGCCTTTTTTTAGACCCATCGGAGGGGAACTATGATAGAAAAACCATGGTGACCAAAAACATACTTGCTCAGTTCCAAAATTCGGAACCTGCTTTACAAAACTATCAATCATTTCTGTTCCAGTAACTGTTTCTCCTAATACAAAAGATGCAAGAACAGCAGACTGGGGAGGAAAATAAATTGATGTGGGTCTGTCATCATCCTGCAATGATTTTACCACATTCTCAGGCATGGTCTTAACGAATAGTCAAAACAACATGAAGAAATTGCACATAAATGCTAAATATGTAAGCCTCTATATTTAAAAATTGTTCAACAATTCTCTTTGCAGCCTTAACCCTTCTCATCTTAACACTAATTTCATTCCCTTTCCAAATGATCTCTACCGGTCCTTCATCAAGAGATTCATACTCATCATCAGCATCTAGTCCATAGGCATGCTCTTTTTGCAGCAAGTGGCATTAAGCATGCATATCAATGGCCAAAGGTCTTTAAAAGCAGCTCAACTAGTTATCATAAAAAACAAAAGCACATTCACTCATGCATTTATTCTTTTAGATTTGGTAAAGTAATATAATAGCTAAATTTCTAATTCTCCAAAAACAATTTAACAACAAAGAATGAATATAATTTTGTCACGCTTCAACTTGCCATTTTAAGGAAGCAAGTATGTGCCATAACCTCTCAACATCAACCATTTAAAAAATACAATACAAATGAAAATTCAAATAAAAAACTTTATAACGTCTACTTAGCATCATTAAATCTTTAAAATTATCTACCAACGTGTTATATCTACAAATCTAACACTTAAATATTTCTACATGCATAAAAAATAACACTGTACTCATGTACTGTTTAAACATAAAATGAGAATAAAATTATTAGTATGGATAAATTATGAATAATTTGGAGATTTCATGCATAAAACCCAAGTCTTCAATGTTATGGAATTGATGTCATCTCATCTACAATTTCAACAATATCACCCTCAGAGCATGAAATAACCCAAGCAGCATTTTTATATTTTGCAAGAAAACAAAAGTTAATAATGGTGGGCACAAACACAAAGTAGTTCAATTTTTAAAGGTGCTAATTTAGTAAACAAAATAAAATCGCCTTTATGACTGGAGTATCAATTTGAAAAAATACAACTTAGCAATACAATTCAAGAGAAGTAGCTGATGGGGATATATTGAACTATACATATAATAAAATTTGTGTTGCAAGAAATTAAATTAAAAATTCTACAAAAGATGAAAATAGTCATTTTAAAAATGAAGCGTGAAGAAAAATAGGTGTTAAAAAAGTATAGACACCACCTCCTTTCTCTATTGCTCCTCAATAAGCTTCTGCAACCGCTGATCCTCACGGGACTTCCTTGTAGCGGCGGCCTCTAGCCATAGCCTTTCCCGCTCCTCGAACTCCGCCCTCTCCCTCTCAGCCTTTTTCGCCTCCTCTTCCTGTTGAAGTTTAAGTAGGAATTGCACCTCGGAATCGTTTAAGTGGGATTCCTCTTCTTCTCACTCCTTGATGGCTTTCTCAGTTTGAAATTGACTAATCTTCATCTTGTTCAGAATCTTACGCTTCTCCTTCCTCGACTGCGTAGCGACCGTCATCATTGACGACATTTCTCCGATATCAAGCTCCGCCATTGCAATAGTGATCGGTTTGGCTCCTTATCGGTGCAGGTTCTTCAAAACCAACAGGCACCAAATAAACATAAGAGGAGAGGAGCCGTTACGTAAGGAGAAGAAGCAAAAAAAAAAAGGAGAGGCGAATGGTTCAGATTCGCCCGTCCAAAGCCGAAACGGAGAGAAATGGATGGCCGATTGCACGCAAAATATTATTGTGCTAGAGATTTGAAATGATATTTCAAAACTACGTATGAGAAAAAAACAAAACTTGACCTTACGGCATTTGAAGAACGCTCCTTAAAAGTGCAGTAGAAAGAAGAACGAAATACAACCTCGGAGAAGTGGTCGCAGAGTGAAAATGTGAGCTTCCGGAAGCAGAGGAAGAAAGGCTTGCAATTTCAAGAGCTAAGAATGTAGGAGGCCACGATGTGCGACAGAAAATATCTGAGGAGACCAAGGGACTTCGAACTAGAGGCTGTTATTCGAAAACGAAAGCTTCTCGTTCACTCTAAATTTTCCTATCTCCTATTTGAATATATATATATATATATATATATATATATATATATATATATATATATATATATATATATACATATGATATTTTTTTCTAGGGCGCTCTCGTTTTCGGGCACTCGTTTTGGCGATTCTGAAAAGCTTCTGGTTTCCTCCCGGCGTCCTGCCGCTGGCCGTCGTTGCTGGCTTCGGGTGACTCTTTTTGTCTGATTTTTTTGTTTTTCCTGGCTCTACTTGCCTTTTACCGCCTTCTCCTGGGTCTGCTCGGCTGGAGATCTTAATTGATTTCCCCAGCATCCCTAGGCTGGAACCCGGTTTTCTGGCTTGTAGTTCTCGGCCGATGTTTTGCTCTTTTGTATTTTGTTCCTAGCTTTATGTGGTAATGGACCCTTCTGTGCGCTCCTTCCGTGATATAGTTGCTCAAAGTTATACCTCGATCACTAAACCTGTTAGCTCTCACAATGGCATTCCGGCCCTCCTTTTCACCGACGAGGAGGTTTTACAACTTGCTACCCCTCATACCCTTACCCTGGTAGGAAAGTTTGCGCGGATTAAACCTAACTTTAGTTTGATTCTAGGTTTTATTGAAAGCCTTAAATTGCTTGCTCCGGTTAATATCCGATCTTTCGATGCTCACCGTGCTTTTTTTACCTTTCAATCTGACTTAGACTATGCTCGTGTTTTTTCTAAAGAATCTTATGATTTAAAAGGTAACACGATGAAACTGTGCAAATGGGATCCATTCTTCGACGTGACCCATGATGTCCCAATTGTTCTGATTTGGGTAAATTTTCCAGGTCTGCGTTTACAATACACGACTAAAGACACGCTTTTTAATATAGGTCATGCAATTGGTTTACCTCTACAACTTGATCGTAACACAGCTTTGAATAGAAATATTGCTGCACCATGCATTCTTATAGAAACAAATATATCTTCTCCCCCTCCCACAAAGATTTGGTTAGGTTCCTTAGAGAAAGGATATTCTCAAAAAACTTGTTATGAGAACATGCCTTCTTATTGCAATTGGTGCTTCACTTTAGGTCATAACACGAGTTCTTGCTTGCACAGGAACCAAATCTCCCCCTCCCCCCCTACCTTCACGAATGTTATCTCATATTAACGGGCCAATTCTCAATAAAACAATAATCAGCTTTGCAGTGCTCCCTTGCCCCTCGATGACCCTCTAATTTCATCTCCTTTGAGTACTGAAAATGTTGGTGGTTTGGCTTTGGCTATCGCTGATGGTAATACTAGTGTAATTGCAAACCATCCTACTTCTATTTCTGATTAAAATGTTACAGTTGCTAATTCTCTTGTTGAACATGAGCTGGATGTTACTAATGGAATTGCTGCTTCTAATGAAATTGCAACTTCTTATGAAACTGCGGTTATTACTGATAGTGTTACTCCTATTGAAATTGCTACTATTAATGAAATTGTTGTTACTAATGAAATTACTGAACATGAAATTGATGTTACAAATGAAATTGCTGCTGATGTTATTGGTTTTGGAAAAGTTGTTGGCACTGAACTGGAAGTTAGTCTCAATTGTGTTCTTGTTAATTCTAATGTGGATACTGCTTTGGCCTCAACGGAACACTATTTGACTTCTGCCTTAATTGATAACATTACTGATACTTTTAATGAGCAGGTCTACTCTAATGTTTTAAATTCATCCCCTCTCAATGTTGAAACTCCTGACAGCCGGGTGGTTGTTCTTCCTGATTTAGATGTTTCCTTTTTGCCTGCAGAGGTGGATAACGAGGTTGCTTCTAAACCTTTTTTATACAGTGTTGACATGAACTCGAATGTTACTCAAGTTGTAAATCTATCTACTTTAAATATTAAGTCCCCAATTTTGAATGCTGCTGGTTCAGGGGCTGCTGTCAATCAGCACATTGAATTTGGTTTGATTACTGCCTCTGGGTCAGAAGTCTTGAGTGCTGATGCAGAGGACATGCTGCAATTTGTTCATACTGGAAAATCCATAGTTGAAAATTCAGATGTTGATCTGAATAATGCTTTTATCTCAAATGATACTAATTCTGTTTTGCAGTCGGCCTATGGTCTCACGTCATCTGCTGATACTGGTAAAGATATGCTAAATACTTCTGATGCTTTTCTAGCTTCTGATGTCTTACTTGAAAATATTGCTGTGAATACTAGAAAAAAAAGTGATAATATAGATACTTTTGCCAAGCCCAAAACTCCTTTGAAAACCAAGAAAGTTCAATTTAGCTCTAATACAATGCCTACCTATAATAGATACAAATCAGCTTGCTTCTCTTTCTGATTCTGAAGCTATTGTTTCTGATAAAGTTTCTAATTTTAAGGCGGAAAACTTAGATTCGTAATTTTAAAAGACGCAGTTGATCCAAAATGGATCATCTTCTGTTTCTCAATGAATATTTTATGTTGGAACATCAGAGGCATTGGTAATGCCTCTTCTAAAAACAGACTTAAACATTTAGTGATTGGAAAAAAATTTGCAATAATGGCTATTTTTGAACTAAAAATAAAAAGTGAGGCTATTAGGGCTGTGGGTCACTTTTGTAAGTTGGAAAACGTTTGTTGTTCTGATTCAAATAGAATTTGGGTTATGTGGAACAATCTTTGGGAGGCTGAGGTGATTGCCCAATGTCATCAAGCGATTCATATGCGTTTCTTTAATAAAGATCACAATTGCCAAATTACTTTTGTGCATGCTAATAATCTTAGAATGGATCGTATAGCTCTTTGGAATTTTCTAAGAGATTGTAACTCTTCTTCCCTTCCTTGGGCCGTGGGAGGCGACTTTAATGCTATCCTTAAAAACTCCGAATACAAAGGTTACTCGAGAGATCATTCCAAATCCTCCTTTGATTTCAACTCCGCCATTCTTGATTGTGGTCTTGAAGATTTCAAGTATTCTGGCTCTCCCTTTACTTGGAACTCTGGTAGAAAATTTGCCAGGCTCGATAGATTTCTTGTCAACAGTATTTGGTGCAACTTCTTTACTAATACTGAAGCCTCCTCGTTAAACTCAACCGTCTCGGATCATAAGCCAATTACGCTTTCTTCTTAGAATCAAATCAATAACACTCCTCAATCCCTTAGGTTTCAAGATTTTTGGCTTGATAGACCGAATTTCTCTCATCTTGTTCAATATAATTGGAATGAACAATGTGGTTCTTTTGGTCTTATCCATCTTGCTGAAAAATTTAAGAGGCTTAGAAAAGAAATTTGCATTTGGAATAAAAATATGGTGGGTAACATTTTCCAAAATGCTACTCAACTAGAAAATAAGGTTAATAATTTAGAGAACATCTTTGATCTTGACCCATCAGATTCCAACAGGATTGCAGTTTCTAAAGCTAAAGCTTCTCTTATTCAAATCCACAACGACATAGAAATTTTTTGGAAACAAAAATGTAGCATCAACTAGACCCTCCATGGGGAAAGAAATACCTCATTCTATCACAACTGGGTTAATAAAAGAAGAAGATTAAATCATATATCCCAAATTATCCCTCCTAACAAACCCCCTATTAAGGAAACCCAGGATATTCAAAATTCCGTTGTTTCCTTTTTTAGTGAACCTTGCCAAGCTCCCACCCTCAATCTTCTTCCCCTTGAGACAAATTTACCCTCTTCTTATTTATCAGAAGAAGATAATGATGTCCTAAATGCTTTGCCCATGGAAGAAGAAATTTGGGAAGTTGTGTCCAATATGAAAAAAAACACTTGTCCGGGCTCGGACGGTTTCCCGTGTGAATTCTTTTGTAAATTTTGGGATGTTATCAAAAAGGATGTTTGTAATGGCATAAAAGAATTCTTCTGTCAAACCCGTATTCCAAAATTTTTCACCCATACCATGATTTCCTTAATTCCTAAAATTGATAAAGCTTCTTGCTGGTCTCAATTCCGTCCCATAAGCCTTTGCACCACCATAAACAAAATCATTTCCAAAATTCTTGCAAACAGGCTTAAAAAACTTCTAATCACTCTTATAGCTCCTAATTAATCTGGTTTTGTTCCAGGTAGGTAAATTCAGGATAATATCTTAGCCACCCAAGAACTTTTCCATAGTTTAAAAAATAAGAATAAATTCCACAATCTCATATTAAAATATGACCTTGAAAAAGCATTTGATAAAATTGATTGGCATTTTTTAATAAAAATGCTAAAGTTCTATGGTTTCAATGAGAATTTCATCACCAAAATCAAGAACCTCATTCAATATAATTACTTTTTTGTTCTCATTAACGGCAAGGCTAGCGGGTATTTCAAATCGGAAAGAGATCTTCGTCAAGGTGATCCCATATCTCGTTTACTTTTCATCCTAGCCTTCAATTATTGGTCCCTTTGTATTAATGAGGTTTTCAAAAGTGACCCCATAATGCATTTCTTGATTTGTGGAAAATTTTTGGTCACCCACCTTGCCTATGCTGATGATGTCATAATTTTCTGTAATTCCAATAGTAAAACAGTAGAAAAAATTCAAAATCTTATTTATTATCTTGAAAATATATCCGGGCTGAAAGTTAATAAGCAAAAATCTTTTTTTTTCATAAGCCCTAAAGCCTCTACCAGATTGATCAATAGGATATCTAATTCTTTGCTAATAAATCAAGGTAAGCTCCCTTTCAAGTATTTGGGCATCCCCATTGCCACAGGTCATAACAAAAATAAAAACTATCTCAACCTCATTGATTCTATCTTCAACAAACTCCAAGGTTGGGAATTAAACTCTCTCTTACAAGGGGGTCGCTTAACTCTTATTAAATTTGTCCTAAACACCATTCCTTTCTATTGGCTAGAAGTCACCTCCCCTACCAAATTCATCCAAAGCAAGCTTAAAATTATTTTTAACAAATTTCTTTGGGTGCACCCTAACTGTAGTAAAATGATATGGTGCTCTTGGGATAATATCTCTTTCCCTACCACTGAAGGTGGCCTTGGTATTTGTTGTTTAAACTCTTTACATAAAGCATTTTCTCTTAAGCTTTGGTGGAAATTTCGTACTTTCAATTCGATTTGGTCTGAAATTCTTCAAGCCAAATACTGTGCTCATACTCACCCTTCACAAACCACCTCAAAAATTACTGACTCTACCAATTGGTCTAGAATACTTGAATATAGAGATCTTATTGAAGAAAATATAACTTGGGATGCCATCGATAATTCAAATTCTTTTTGGTATGATTGCTGGAATAATACTGAAAATTTGGCCAAATCTGTCCATAATATTAAAAATAAAAAACTAACCATAGCTGATGCCTTAACACTGCTAAGGATTGGAATGTTGAGTTACTGCAGTCTTTGTTGAATCTTGAATTATTTGAAAACATCATTAAAAGGACCCCTACTCTTGAGCTCCGAAAATTGGCAAACTCAAAATTCCGCTTCAATGGTAAACTCCTTCTTTCTTCACTTTGGCAGGTTTGTAAAATGCATAACCTCCATAATTTTCCTTACTGGATTTGGAATAATTGCATTCCTACCCTTATGGGTCTCTTTCTTTGGAGGTTATATCACAAATTTATCAATGTTGATGATATTTTGCAAGCTAAAGGTTATAATATTGCTTATAGATGTCATTGTTGTCAAAATAGTAATGAAAATATTAACCACCTTTTCCTCAATAACATGACAGTTAAAACAGTTTGGTCCTCTTTAAATATTAAGACCAACGAGTGTCATTTTTCTGCTGATACTAATGATATATTCACTCGCTGGCCTATCAAAAAAAAAAATTTCATATAGGCCAACTTATTGACTGTCATACTTTCTGGCAAATTTGGACTGCTAGAAACAACGCCAAGCATAACCGGACGCATTTTTCTGCGAAAAAAATTGTCAAAGCAATTAAAAAAGATGTTACTCATTCAATCAATGCTTTTAAAGATTCTGCTTTCAGCTGGAAAAATATCAATATTGATTATGCCAAACACATTCTCAACTAATTTTGCTTTATTCTGGACCTTTAAAAATTGTTGGAAAGCTGTTGATTCTTTATTATGGCTTAATCTGTTAAAGAGTCTTTATAAGAGGCTTCTTAAGGTTTTTACTTACGTGTTGAAGCTGAGGCACACTCGTTTATTGAAGCTTTATAATCGGTTTATTGTGGTTTACGGGCTCCTTTTAAATTTTCATTGCACAATGCTGGTTCTGATTTGTGGGCTGCATCCGATTCGAAGGTGGTTCCCCTTGTGGGTTTGGCAGTGGTCTTTGGTTTCTAGTCAGTTTTGGCATGTTTGGTCCTTGACCAGCCGGTCTGCTTGTAATTGGCTCTCTCAGCTGTCGGCCTTTCGGTCTGGTAGGCTGTACTGGGCTTGTCCTTCGTTAATGTTGAATCAGTTTACTCTTTTATTTGGGTTTGTGCAGTTGGTGCTGCCTCTTTGGCTCCATCGTGTCCTTTCGGGTATGACTTCTTAGATTGTGTTGGATTTTATTTCCTGCAGTCTTTGCAAGGAGAAAGGTGGCGTTCTTATCTTTTTCTGGCTTGTAGTGAGAATATGTATGGGCCGGATTTTGCTGTATTATTCTTGCTCTGTTTTGGTTGCCTGGCTCATCGCTGTATGGCTGTTGGTGAATTGGCTGTCCCGGTTTCATGTGGTTTTCTGGATGCATGCTTCTGGCCGTTACCTGTTCGTGGCGCTCTCTTGGCTGCTTCTTTGTTTGGTTGGTTTCTTTTTGATTGCAGGTGCTCGTTGGTGGAGGCGATTCTTTGTTGGGGTAGTGGATTTCATGGCGGCTCACTGGACCTTTTCTCTGTTGCGTTTGGGGATGTTCATGTTTTGGTATTGTAGGTTTGTTGTTAAACTTAATGCTTGCAACTTTTCTTTTTGTGTCGGGAGACCTTTTAGGATATACCCTGGGTCTTCTTTTTTTGGGACTGGATTCTGGTTTTTAGGTTATAGGTTTATTTTATACCCTTCCAGTCCCGGTCCTGTACTTTTACTTTTGATGAAATAAAATCTACCGATATGGCTTTCAAAAAAAAAAAAAAAAAAAAAAAAAAAAAAAAAAAAAATATATATATATATATATATATATATATATATATATATATATATATATTGGAAAGTCATATCGGTAGATTTTATTTCATAAAATAAAAACTATTACAGGACCAGAGCTAGAGGATACAAATTCTTAGAAAACTAAAAGCCTGAACTAACCCCAAAAAATGAGACCCAAGAAATATCCTAAAAGGTCCCACGATGCAAAACGAAAAAAATACAAACAAACCTAAGAGGAAAAAATCACAGTTTAGTAAACAAAATAAAAATAAAGCAGCATAAAATAGGAAATAAAGCTTACTGCAATCAAACAAAAGGAGGTGGGGGACAGATGAGTGTCTCCGCCTAAGGGCAGTTACCTTGTAAAGATAAAGCACCAAATCCACCACATAATTCGGAGAGTAAAAGCAAGCAAAAAGAGTGTTATCAATATGAAAAACACCAAGAGATAAAGCATAACTGACTTTCCTGTTTTCAAATGCAACCGCATAATTGACATCCCTGATTTCAACCGGTATCGCATCATCCTTCTCATAAAGAGAACAAACACAAGCACGCACAAATAGCCTCTCCACCAAAAAAAAGAAAGCCCCACATACATAAAGCAGCAGTTCTACCAATATTTTCCTCAATAGAGATATAAGAAAAGATAGCATACTTAGCCACAATGATATTAACTCTATTCATGATGACATGAGAAAGATTTAAGAAGGCAGAAGTGTTAAAGAGAATGACGCCAATTAGATTGAAAGCATAAGATAAAATGACAATGTCATTTCTATTCTCATCAGCATTCTCATTCGCCTTCTCATAAAACAAAGTAGCAATTATATTAGCAGAAATCAGGGTAAGGGAAACACTTCCAGCCACATTGTCAAATTGAGATCAAGAACGATAAAAACTGCCATTTCAGTGATAGCATTAGCCACTAAATCAGCATTGTCCGGGCTTTTATCATTAGCATTAAGATTGAAAGGAGAAGCAGCATTATCGGTTAAAGCAAGGGTAGAAATTTCAAAAAAAATTCGCCCACAAAAGACTAAAATGGCAGCCATACCTTTTAATATGTCACTAAAACCAAAGGCAAGAACAATTAAAATAGGCTGAGAAGCATTAATGATCCTATCAACACACTTATCAGAATGTTTAGCAGGATTGACATTAGTATTATTACACCAGCAACAATATGAAATGGACACATAAACATATAATACTAGCCCGAAACAGTTGTTGCTGCAAAAGAGCCAAAACTGAATATATATATATATATATATATATATATATATATATATGAACACTCTCGTTTAGGGACATTTGAAGGCGATTTGGAGGCGCTCTAGGGTTCCATTTCCAGCTTACCGGCCAGGGCCTTCGGGCTCCCGCGACGGCCTCGTTTCCAGGTGACTTCTTTCCACTGTTTACTTTCGTGCTTTCTTTTTTCAATTGCATACTTTTCGTGCTTTCTTCTTTCATTTGCTTTCATGGTCTGTTAATGGACCCGGAGGTCCAATCTTTCCGCGACATTGTCGGGAACCCTTCCCCCCCTCTTTCTAAGGCAGTAAGCTCCTTTAATGGAGGTCATGCATTGTATTTTTCTGATGATGAAGTTGTCTAGTTATCCAGCCCACATGATCTCACCTTGGTGGGTAAGTTCGCTCGAGTTAAACCTAATGACAGACGTAAAATACACGTCTGTACTTGCACGTAAGTGTACGTGTTCTGAAGTAATAAGTGAAAGTTTAGTTCCGAGATTTATCGTCCTCAGGGAACGGTAGTTTTGATACTAAGTTATATCTTCTTTTAATAATATTTAGAAGATCAAATTTTGTTTGATTTGGTTCCTAAATTAACAATACAAATTACCTTAGGGTAAGATATAATTTATTCAAAAGGAAAGAGTTGGGGTTTTCATTGTAGTACTTGTAAGAACTTGGTGTTATCTTGTCATTATTTAAATGTCTAAATTGATTTGTCCATGCCTTCTTAAATCAAGTGAACACTATTAAAATTAGAGTTAACCTTCAATTACAATAAGTTCAGATTTAGTGCAATAATGAGAACTCCCCATGGGGTTCCACCTCGACACATAAATCTTCATGAGATTGTGGTTTAAATTTATCTTTGATTTTCTATGTCTATGATACCAAATATGTTCTTCTAATTGTTAGATCTCACAAACATGATTTTCATCAACATTGCATCACGCGCTTACATATGCGATTTAGCTAGATGAGAGGATGCATTGGCTCAATGGACTATGTCATATCATCCATTAGATTTCCAATGTCCTCTCATCCCTTCTACTTTGCTGAGCAGTAGAGCAAAATTGATGAGAACTTGGTTCACAAGCATCAAATCTCTTGGTAGAGCTCTTAAGGAAAGGTGCAAGTGAGCTTGAGAACTTGTCTCATAGTTTTCAGCTCTACTTGCACTACTTTCTTTGCTCTTGTCCAATTAATGAGCTTGGAACTCAAGTTCTTTTATTAATTGATAATTCATTTAAGTTTTATTTTAGCAAAATATTTTGACAAAGTTTCATCCATGCGTTCATTCACAATAATAATAATAAAGAATCAAATAAAAATTAATTTTATTCATTCAAACATCTCCATTATAACACCAATACAACATAATATTTTCCTACAACTACATCCCAACCCTCTCCAAGAGGATTTAGCTTTCTATTACTGAGTAAATAAAAATATATATGCAAAAGAATGTATGCCTTGACATCAGTTTTGTAACAACCCTAGGTTATTACTCTACTAAATTATAACTTAAGTAGTCATTATTTCATTTCATTGCTTTTAGAACATCAAATGAAATTTATCCTGAAAATTTGAAGTCCATTGGACTCCCCTAAATCCATAGTGACATTTTGATCAGTCTAGATGCTCTAGTCTAGACCCAAAATATTTTGACCTCAGAATTAAAATTTGATGGCATTTTTGAATTCATCACCCCCAAATTAGTTAGGGGTGAAATTTTGGTGCAATTTAGAAGTCATTTGGACCATAATTCAATTTAAATTAAAATGGTCAAATTGCACTTAAGGGTTTCCAACATTTCATAATTGCATAAATATCGTTTAAACTGAATTAACAGCTGGGATCCGCTGTGCGGACCGTGGGCAATCCGCTATGGAGCCCGGGTCACGCGACAGTGGGGTCCTGCTGATCTCGCCGTCGAACCCTTAGATCCCACGGTCTGGATCTGGTTCCACGAAACTGCGGATCTGCCGTTAGATGCATCTCGTTAATCCTACAGCTCTGATTCAATCCGAGCCGCCTGTTAGGATTTGGCGGATCTGGACCGTAGCGCGTTTCCTTCGATCCATCGGACGAAGTCTGAAGGCTCCACCACTATGGACCTTCGTTCCGAGCACGCCCGTCCCCGACAGAAGCAATCTCCCGTACCGCCAGCTGCCCAGCCTGTCCCCCACTCCTGCATCCACCTCAGCAAAGCCGTTGAGGCCTCTACTAAAATGTCAAGGACCCCCAATCGGGCCTCGTGACCCGGCCGAGCTCAATTTGGAAAATTGAGAGCTCATCCGTGGCCCGATCAATCCGATCCACCCAAGCCCAATTCCCCCTCCAAAAGCTTCCCTAAGCTCATCTGAGGCTATAAATAGCCTCAGGAATCCCTCCTCTATCCCTTTGCTGCTCAAATTCCCTCAAATTGCCACTGCCTTCCCTCTCGCCATTGCTGAACTCCAGAGCTCAAGAAGGCAATCCAATAGCTTTTGAACCGCTGATAGTAGGCTCTCCTAGTGTTCAGGATCCTTTGCAGTATTTAGAAGTGCAACCAAGGCTAGCCAAGCCCTCAGACGGTCACCCCGAGCTCGCCCGAGAATCCAGGTACCCCAGTTGCTGGTTTCGAGCCACTAAGGCTCGGACCTTCTTCCTTTTGATGCATGTGTTCGTATTATCATCCTTGTGACAACCCTAGGTTATTACCATGCAAAATAAATGTTGATTGATTAAATTTTTAGCATTATTGCTTTTAGAACATTAAGATTAGCCTATCTAGAAAATTTGAAGTCCATTGGACTTCTCTAAGTCAAAAATTACAATTGGATCAGTCTAAATGCCCTAGTCTAGACCCAAAATATTTTGATCTCAGAATTAAAATCTGATTGCATTTTTGAATTCCTCACCCCCCAAATTAGCTAAGGGTAAAATTTTGGTGCAATTTGGAGTTCATTTGGGCAATAATTCAATTTAATTTAAAATAGTTCAATTGCACTTAAGGGTTCCATACAATTTAAAATTGCATTTATACCTTCGGCCATTTTTAAAACAGCGAGCGCGATCTGAACCGTCCATTCTTCGGGTCAGATCGTGCGGCCCGCATTTTAGATCAGGATCTATCAATCCAGATCGTTTCACAGTTCGATCGAAAGATCGGACGGTAACGATCCACTCGCAGTAAATAGCGTGATCCGTCCGTCAGATCCAGCGATCTAAATCCAACGGACGATCTGCTCCCCGCGTTCGACTGTTAGATGTCCGAGGATCTGGACCGTCTTGTCCCAACGAACGATCCATCAGACGGAGGCCGCAACTCCCAGCGCTGTTCATCGTCTTCTTCGCTCCGCTCAGAATCCCTGACAGGGAAAATCAAATCCTCGACAGACAGAGCCTGTCCCCCACTCCCTTCGCCAGCTCAGCATAGTCGTTAGAGGCTTTCTTATTCCCGTAAGGCCTCTGAGATGGGCTCTCCAACCCGATACCCCGGTTTTGGAAATTCTGAGAGCTCCTCATGACCCGAGCTCTCGGGCCAAGCCAAGCCAAGCCTAGTCCCAGCATTCCCTCTCAAAACCTTCCTGAGGCTATAAATAGCCTCAGGCCTCACCTCAGAAGCTTTTTGATGTTCAGTTGAGTTCGTTTCCAATTCTTTCTCTGCTCGCCATTGTTGCTCTGCCAGGTTACTTCCAGTCGCTCCCAACCTTGCGTACAACTGATAGAGGGTAACTCCTGGAGTTAAGGATTCCTAAGAGCCTCTCTACTGCTTCGTGCCAGGCTCCATTGTCCAGACCAGCTCAGACCAATAAAACCAGGTACCTCCAACCGGGACTGAGTCGTATGGGCTCAGATCCTTCTTAATTTTGATCACCACACCCCTCGTTAGCTTTGGCAAATTGTTTGCAATCAAATTGCTGGGTTAGGAGAGGTCTGTTTGATTGTATCGACCGAACGGACTGTCCGTCTCTCAGAGCTCGGGACCGAGTAAGGTCCCAGAGATCTAGAGCCTCCCAAGTCAGGTTTAAATAGGGCTTCGATCCGTCCTTACGCCCTGATGGTGAACGGATCGAGCCCTAGCCCGAACAAGCCCCCTGTGAGGAGAATTTCTCCTCACAGTGAGCGCCTTTTGTGCGAAATGGGTAAATGCGTCCCAGAGGAATTGGTCCACCACAGTTAGCAATTTAGGGTTCTAAGGGTTGGTTATGGTCCCAGGAACGTGTAGCCGTCGTTCTTTAGCTCTGGCTTGGCTCGAGGACTGAGAATTCTGGCGATTAAGATTCGCCCTGATCGTTCTCAGTCGGGGCCAGGCGTAGGGAAGAAGACGACAGTGCGGGTCGGGTCGACCCGTGACCAGCGCTGTCCAACAGTAACGGGCCCTCAGGCCCGAACGGCCCGCGCGTTTTGGGATCAGGCCGGCGCCCAGTAACGGGCCCTCAGGCCCGAATGGCCTGCGCGTTTTGGGATCGGGCCGGCGCCGGGTCAAACATTAAATAACCTATTTAATATTTATTTTTCTTAAGGAAATTAGGAAAGTTAAATTAGAAGATACATAATGTATTCCTTTAATAACTTTTAATCCACTGGTCAAAATTCTATAATATCATATATGAAAATGTTCAGAAAAATCTCAGGAACTTAAATATAAAACAAAATCATACATCTGATAGTTAGATATTTAATTATTGCCTAATTATAGTGAATCTTAATTAGGGTAGATTAGTAAATGTACTAATTCAATTTGCATGTTTAGGGTGCCATTAGTTCACTCATGTTAAGTAAATTGCATGTGCCAAGTATAACATTTTTCTGAGTTCTGTAATTTTAATTATACCATAATCTTGTCAAATCATAATTAGTAAATTTTAGAGTTTATACACATTGGATCTTAGCAAACTTAGTCTCTAATTTATTGTATGATTAATTAGGACTTGTATGCCAAATTTCATGTAATTTGAATGGTTGGATTTTTACTTATGTGCTAATCCTTTTTGCTTGGAATTAGGGTTTGGTTAGCACTAAGTAACCACTATTTATTATACTTTAATTATTATTTTGACTTATAACAGTAAACTAAATGAAATAAAATCACATTTTATAAACTTATTAAGTATGCTTGAATAAATCCAAAACTATAGAATCTTAAATATGGATGAGGAACGCAACGGCGAGGTCGGATTTTTAATCCGATGAGTATTTTGTTTTCTCGATTTGCGGGGTATTTAAACAGTATTAAAATATTTGTCGAAATTTCGACGACTCCTGATTGACACAAAAACTTCAACCCTATCTAATTTGGGAGCAATGAGCGCAATGGCGAAGTCCAATTTTTGATATGAGGTCAATTTCCATGGTTTCTGGATTTTCCAAAAATTGGGATTTGATCCATTTGATTCTTGATCTGGACTAGGTCTTGGTGGTTGACTCCTCATGACTTGATTATCACTTAGGATCAAGATTAGGACTAAAATTAGTCCTAATTGACTAAGGAAACAACTTGGGTTGTTACAGGGGCGACTGCCACACCTTTGTCCATTAGTCTAGCTTTGTAACGCACAACGGCTTCTGAGGATACTTCTTTCTTCACATACACCAACTTGAACCCAATAGCCTTTCTTTCTGAAAAGAGTTTCTGTAACCTCCATGCTTCATTCTTATGAAAAGATTCCATCTCTTCATCCATTACATGCTTACATAAATTTCCTTCTGTGTCAGTCACCACTTCTTTGTAATGGGAGCGAACCTCATCCTCCAATACGGATAATGCATATGTGATGTAGTCTTTAAGACAGGCTAGCTATTGAGGTGCATTCTTTCTGGGTCTATTTTTAACAATTGACTTCTAAATTAGAGCATCACCATTAATGTCAATTTGTTCTTCATCATTAGAAATGTGGTCTTCATCTGTAGGAGTATCCTCAATGTGATGTGAAATTCTTTGTGAAACAAATGGGGCGGCATCAAATCACACTCTTTGCCTTCTTGTAGGAATCTCTATATTGTCCTCCACCTGTGAGAACTCCTTAATCTCAAGAAAAACTCTTCATCAAAAGTGACATATTTTCTCACAACAATCCTCTTGTCAACTGGATCATATAGTTTGCATACCTTAAATTAGCACCAAAAGCCCAAGAAAATTACTTCCCTAGCCCTCAGTTCAATCTTATCCTTCCTCAAATGATAATAAGCTAGGGCTGTCAAAGATCTTCAGCTAATCATAATCTGTAGCAACATGTTCATACAACAACTCAGTTGGAGTCTTCTTGGCTAGTGTTGTAGATGGCAAATAGTTCACTAAGTAGAATGCATAGTCTAGGGCATCTACCCAATAGACTCTCTCCAACTCAGTATTGGACAATATACACTACACATTTTCCACCAAGATACGGTTCATTCGCTCTGCTAATCCGTTATGCTACGGCGTTTCTCTTACTATGAAATGACGTTCAATCCCTGAATTTTGGCATTCCCTTACAAGATAATCAGATGTAAACTCTCCATCATTATTTGATCGGATCATCTTAATTCTTTTATCTGTTAGATTCTCCACCATCTTCATTCAGTATAAGAAAACTTCCAGTATATTTGCTTTGCTCTTCAAAGTAGACACCCATACAAATCTGGAGTAATCATCTATAAAAGAAACAAAAAACTTTCGACCACCGAATGATGCAGTCTTCGTTGGTCCCCAAACATGTTTGTGTATATATTATCTTTGGTGTTGTGCAGGCCAACACCAAATGGCTTACATGTTTTCTTGCCAAAAATATAATGCTCATAAAATTTTAGTTTGAAAGAATTTATACCTTTAATGAGTTCTTCTCTCCCCAATTCTCTCAGAGAAGGTTTCCCTGCATGTGCTAGCCACTTATGCCACAATGTCATGGCATCTTTAGAGCCCTCAGCCACAGCTACTAAACCTATCACTATACTTTCTTGCAGGTAGTATAGATTCTATTGTTTGACTCCTCTCAGATAAGTCATAGCACCCTTGCTGATCTTCAGGACCCCTACCTCAATCACCACCCTAAAGCCCTTATTTTTCAAGGCTCTAATAGATAGTAGGTTCTTCTTAATCTTTGATACATGTCTGACTTCTTTCAGTTCTTGAACTGTTCCTGCATGTATTCTAATAAGCACACTTCCAACTCCTACAATCTGGTACGTAGCATTATTCCCCATTATGATGGCACCGCTATCCATTTCTCTACACGAACAAAACCAGTTCTTTTGAGAATAAATGTGATACATCGTACCAGTATCCAAAATAGAATTGGAGCTGTCAGCTAGTAGACTTATAGAAACAGTAATAAGAGACACATCTGAGTCTAAACCATCCACCACATTCTAGATTATACTAGATTTAGCATCTCTGATTGCCTACCTTTGCGGCCACTGTAACGCCCGCCTCTCGGGTGCCTGCCGCGGTGACCCGCCGTAGCTCCAAATCCAACTACAGCGCGTTGCAGGGCCTAATTCCGCTACGGAGTGCTGTAGTGCCCGCTTCCTACCTACTTCTTGTCAACAAGCAACACAGGCAGTGCACTATTTTAATTGCTGCATGTTTTGAACACTTCGACTTTTGGTTTTCAATTTAAAACTCTTAGCTCGTTGGTGCTAAGAATATTATAACAAAATCTTTTATAAATTTATTTATTCCGGACGTAAAGCAAATGCTGGCATATGTTTGCTCTTTATTATTGAAACAATAGATAATATAATTCTTTTTACTTTTTTTGGTAATTATTTAATTTATAAAGTTTGAGACATTATGGTAAGAATAAAGAATTTTTTTTTTTGATATTATACTAGTTGACGTGGCACACAACAATTTATACCGTGTGCAGTATTTGATATAAACATTTTTAATATATTTTTACGAAGTTTTATCCTTAAAATTTAAAAAAAAAAATAAAAAATTTTATTGGTATCATTTTTCTAACTTTTATATTTATAAATTTTTGATGTAAATAAAAAATCATAATAAAATGGCGCGTACAATCAAGAATCGTCCTATTTTTTGGTGTGAAATGTATCCTTTGAAGCAATCATCAGCAAATTCAGGCTCTCGTGCAGACGCACACTGTGGCCTTCTCTGCTATATATATAGCAAGGAATGGCCATAATTTAAGCAATAGGAACATATTTATGGGAAAGAGCAATGGCGGTGTAAAGCATTCGGTTCTATTCTGGTGCTGGTTGCGCTCTCGGCCGCAGTTGTTCCCAGAGGCGAATCATCGCCGGTGCCGGCAATATTCGTGTTTGGAGATTCAACTGTCGACGTTGGCAACAACAATTACTTGACCGGTAAGAACGTTGAGAAGGCGAACTTCAAGCCCTACGGCATTGACTACCCGAAGTCTCAGCCGACCGGCCGCTTTAGCAATGGCTATAATATTATAGACTTCATTGGTTAGTTCCTTATAATCCTAATTAAGCATCTTTGCCCGCCAATAAACCGCTGAGAAATATGATTTGTTTGACATCAAAATTTGTGGGGTTCGAAAAAAGCCCGCCAGCTCACCTCGCCCAGCGCAACAAAACCAGCCGTTATGGAGCAAACTTTGCATCAGCAGGATCAGGAGTTTTGGCCTCCACTATTAGTTAGCATAAGAACAATTATAAGAAAATACAAATATTAATGCATATATATTCAATTTGAATGAATGCGTGATGTGGTGCAGAGAACAACAACGCTCAGCATGACCATGCAGATACAACACTTTGAATCCCATAAAGCAAAAATGGTGGCACAGATGGGCGAGACTGCAACAATAAAGGTGTTAGATAATTCTCTGTTCGTCATCAGCACAGGCAGCAATGACGTCTTCAGATTCTACAAACGCCCGTTTGATAGCAGGAGCGGATTCATTGAATCTGTACCCTCATAATATAAAGAACATGTTTCGGTAATTATTCATACCTTCTTATGTTCGGGTCCTCAAAATAAGCCAAAGACCCAATGAATGACCCATTAAAGGCAGTCAAGCCAAGTATTCCGTTCAATTCACCAATCAAATCATGCATTAAAATGGCATAAATCCCACTTTTGGCTCAATATTTTGCCACATATATGGGCTGCGCTAGCTAGCAGGTAATAGCAGTGCCAAGTTTGTAATTTTTAAAATTCAATTGACTTAGATCAAGGCTGGTGAAGTTTCAGCCGTTGGATTTTGACTCAACGGCTGCGATAGGATTTAGTGTTTTGCCTCTTAAGTAGTATGAGCCCTACCCTAAAGCAGCCATCCGAATTTTTCCTCTTCCCCAACTTTTTTTTGTTTTTTCTTCTCATCCCCATGGAAGACCCAAACCCTCCTTTCTCCTCCTCCTCCTTTCTCCTCCTTCCTCCATGGCCGAGCACCTCCTCTCCTCTTGGCCGGCCGAGCAGCTCTGCTCCTCCTCTTGGCCGACCGAGCAGCAATCCTCCTCCTCTTGGCCGAAATCAGCAGCAGCCCTTCCTCCTCCCAAGGCCGAGCAACCCTCCCCTTGACCGAGCACCTCACCTTCATCTCCATTGCCGACGCCTCTCCTCACCTTCCATGATCGGACAGCACCCCAATCAATTGATCTTCCCTTTGGCAATATGGAGGTACAATTATTTTTGTAAATTTTGATTAATGGAATTTTATTGAAGCATATTTTAGCACATTTTGGAATAAGAACAATAGATAGTTTATGTTATTTTAAGAAACAAGTTTATTCATGGTGAAATATATGTATGTGAGGCATGTATTGGTTTAATGATACACGATTATATTGCTATTTATTAATGATAATTATAATAAATTAATTATATTTACTATATAAGTTGATTCAAAGCTTAGCTAATCATTGATGGAATTATATATATTATATCGGCTAAATGAAAACAACAAACTCACCAAATTGTGATAGTGATGTTTTTGTTTAATAATGCTAATGATATCGTGATGTATATATTATTTGCATAAAAGATAACAAAAATAAATCATTTTCAAGATAAGGTTATTGTCAAATATATAGTTAGAATTTTATGTATTAATAATGCAGACATAATTTTTTAATTAATTAATACAAATCCTCATGTTTAATTTCTAATTGATCAGAGTGTGGATAGCTTGTGTGATTCATTAATCCATCACACTAGTTCTTCTCATCATTCTCAATTTCATTATCCTAAGTATTTATATGAATGTTTTAGCTTAGTATTGGGTTGATTTCATCTCCATCCAAGTTATAATAAATTATGCTTAATGTGAACCCATAAATCCCCATGAAAATGGTTGTTGTTACTCTTATCAGATTATGTCTTATATTATTATGAAGCCCTCCTTAGCATGCTATACTTAGGTCTCCAACCTTTAGCCGTGGCATGATTTGTGTAAGGTTCAAATAGTTGGGGTTGTTAATAAGGAAAGCAGCTCTTATCAAAATCCTTACCTCTTGTTGTGTCCTACAAAATTGTTGCGGGTGTTGAGATTGGCGCTTCATCTCAATCGAAGCATTAAGCTACAAGCTATATCATTTCTTTAAAGGTACGTAAGTACTTAGAACTTGTATTGAGTTCTATATATTAAATTACTTGTTTAGTCCTATGTTAAGTGCGTACATCACTTGCATAGTTCTTGTTTGTTTTTGTGCTTTTACTTTTCTTAAGTTTATGTTAACTTTCAATTACTTTATAAGTTGTCTTTAAGGATTGAGGTGTCTTGATTATGTCTTGAATGCTAAATTTTAATAAACTCTCATTTATCCTTAATTAAACTTAAGAGCTCTTAAGGGCTTGATCAAGTGAATTACACTTAATCTGGATCTTAGATCGCCATCAATAATTCATCAATAATTCATTTGATTTGTCATTGATCTGTAATGTAACTATTGGTCTTAAATTGATAAGGTTAGGGGTTAACACCTAATCCATATGATTTAGACCCAAACTCTTAATCATCTGAACAATCAATTTGATTGTAAGATAATTTAATTAACATGATTCCAATAATCTATTTGATTTGATATTGACTTTAATTCATTAAATTAGAAGTGCTAAGGAAATTAAAAGATTTGGTATGATTAAGTATCTGGACTTGAAATTTAAGATCTTTGATTTTCTCTTAAATAAGATTATTAGCATGAAATCAACTATAAAATTTATGATGATTCATCATAATATCAAATCCTATTAAGATTCTTGATTATATCTCATAATTGTAGTCTAGGACTCGATCAGATGGAGCTACCCACCTGATCTAGTTAACCAAACATAATGAATAATCCCATATGATTATATTGAGTGTTTAGATATGTGAGATATTGATGATCTTACATTAAGTTTAGTGTTATAATAATACTAGCCTTAATCATCTTTAAACCAATGAGGTAGGAAAGACTTATTGTGTTATCATGAGATAGAAGCTTAGATGATCCTACTCGACCTTAGAAATTGATCTTAAATTCTTGTGGTAGAATCACCTAAACTACTTAGAATGAGATTTATTCTATGTGGTAGTATCCTATATTGGGTGAACCCTTGGTCACATCCTTGAAATCCTGTGTAGGATGTATTGTAACAACTCGACGTTGTTACTGAGCCGATTAGGCCGAAACCTAATCAGATTAAGAGAAAACATAAGATCTTGATTTAAGTCAAATAAAAATTAAATAAAAATATCCTCAAATAAAGCATATTGGTGGGATCCTCTTGCCAAAATTTGAGCGCAATCGGGGTCCCAGATCGTCCTAAATAAATTCGGGAAGTTTAAACTTACGGAGTCAATAAAAGATAATATACAAGTTGGATTTCAGAAATTTTTGTATATTTGAGTTAAGCATTATAAGAGGACTCTATGTTTTAAGTTTCGTAATTTTTCGGGCTACGGATTAATCGTAGTGAATTTTTAAAGTTTTTTTTATTTAAAAATTAATATAAAATAAAATACTAGTCCAAATTCAACAATTTTTGGATGCTTGCGTTCGTCTCGTCGAGACGGTCGTTTTGATACAAATTTGTAATTTTTTGACTTCAATTAGTGTTTAATCGAAGCTTGGAAGTTTCGATTAATCGTGATCGCCCGATTGTCATCCGAGGCTCTCAAATGAATTAGGATGCTTATACAAAATCTTCACTCTAACCTAAACCTAAACTTATTTTTCCCTTCTCCTCTATTTTTTTTTTCAGCCAAAACTTCATTGGATCAGCGAGCCTCCTCCCTCCAAACTGAGCCCTCCTCTCGCTCGGCCCTCCCCTCCACTCGCTCGGCCCTCCCCTCCACCTGACGCAACAAAACGCCTCTCCTCTCCTCTTGGCCGGCCGAGCAGCAGCCGAGCCTCCTCCCACCCGACCGAGCGGCCGTGAGCATCTCCCTTCCTATTTGAGAGCCCCTCCATCTAGCGCAAGGGGTGTCGTGCAACTCCTTCCATAGTTGTGCACCTCCATCTTCTCGCCTCCCTCCAAGGTGAGTAGCTGAGCTCGACCTTCCTCTTGGCTATGCGTCGAGCAACTGCAACATTTCCTTCTACTCGAGCTTGATTTCCTCCAACCTTGTGCTAAGCTGCAGCCCTCACGGATCTTTCAGCAGATCCTTCTTTTCGGCTGTTGGCCTCCTCATATGGGATGAAACCTCCCCATGGCCGATCCACCTTCCAACCGAGAGCTCTTATTGCATTGCTGAGTCACCGCTCTACTGTGAAACTCTTTTCCGCATGACCGAGCAATAGTCTTCTTTAGCGACCGTCGAGCCTGCGGCCAAACAATTCCCTGTTGCTAGCCGATCCCATGCTGATCATCATTAAGGTATAACTACGTTACCCTAACCCCGGCATTTCTGATTATGTTGAAATTATCCATTCCTTTCATGTCATTTATATGAAATAAAACTCAATTAAATTGTTTCATAATGCTGGGATATTTGTATGTCGTATAATTTAATTTGGGAATTAAAGTAGAAACAGAAAACATCAGTATGTTTGAATATCAATCATGTCTTATTTGAAGCATAGCATTTCAATGCTTAAGGAAGTATTTTTCTTGAATTTATCATGATTGCACATGACTGGTATTTAGTGGATGCAAATTTGTTGATCCATATACATGCATTCTCTCCTTTTCCATGCTAATTACATTTGCAAGAATAGCGTATGTTGGTCATCGTAGTAGCTTTGCATGTAGATTATGTTGGAATGTTGGTGGTTTCCTATTGATACTTATGCATGCAACCCACCTTGCAATGATTGACCAACCTTATGAATTTCATATTGGCATGTTCTCTTGGATGCTTAGTTATATGGCTTATGCTAGTTAGCATCATTAAAAGTCTGCATAAATCACATTGATAATTATTATAAAAATGGAGAAAATTCTAGTTATACTTATGTTATTTATTCATTAGGAAGATGAAAATCCTTCAGTTATTTTATGTGAAATCTAGTATTAATGCCTTGAATAAATATCCATAAAGAAATATTCATTGTTCTTCAATGTTCACTTAATAGTATTCTTGAGTTTATATTAATAAATAAAAGGAATCACATTCTTATACTTCCATCAATCTTCTATAAAGTTAATCATTGTCAAGTCAGTATATGCCATCTTGTAAATCCCTCTCTAGCATGAAGTAATTTAGTTTTTTATCTTTAAGTATTGGAAAATGAATTGAGTAGAAACTATGCTAGTTTAAAATTAAGCACCTCTTGTTAAATCAATTATCATGCAATTGTATCTTGGCCAATTATTGCAAGTGCTGAGAATGATGCTTCATCTCAATCAAAACATTGAGCTGCAAACTCCATCATCATCGTGTAAGGTACATTTCGTACTTAGAACTTTATTGAGTTCTGTTTTCTTTTAATTATGTTATTTTTCTTGAGCTCTATGTATAGTGCGTACACCACTTGCATAGATCTTAGCATCATTAGGATTTGCTTACTATTTGAAAACTATGACATTAGGATATATAAGCTCTTGCTAACTAAGTTGTAATCATTAGCTTAGTTGAAAACTGTAAATTATGCAGACATGGATTAGAACCTAGAATCAAACTAAGGTACTTCCTTAGGAATTTCACTTCACTTAGGCTCTTTCCTTAAGATTAGGATTAGACACTAAGTTAGATCTCATTTGTTGAATAAGTGATTTATTCAATGAATGAAACCTTGGTTTTATTAGTTTCTAAATTTTTCATAGTTTCATTTTAATTATTTTGTCTTTCAATTTTAGAGTAAGAATAGAGATCTATTCTATTAAGCTTGATTGTT
Organism: Gastrodia elata; assembly: GCA_016760335.1. Classification (NCBI taxonomy): domain Eukaryota; kingdom Viridiplantae; phylum Streptophyta; class Magnoliopsida; order Asparagales; family Orchidaceae; genus Gastrodia; species Gastrodia elata. The sequence continues at coordinate 4,680,032 of CM028672.1, read as the reverse complement.
ACTTAATAGAATAAGCCTTAATCATCAGTTCACTTGTAGATTGAACCATAGATCTTTAGCTTACCTTTGGATCATGTGATTGAACCCAAGGTTGTGGATTTCAATTCATAATCCTTAGCTTAGTAGATCTGGATCAGATCTTAGCTTAGAACGTCTCAAATCATCAATTAGGACGTGATGATTTATTATTTAACTTATAGTCGATTTTGATTGAACTAAATTGGGACCTGATCAGTCCTGATTATTTTTAACTTATAAGGTCGTGCTTCTAAGTTGTATGACTTGGGATAGTTAGAACGACTTAATTAGACAACAATATATATCACTTAGTCTAGATTGAGTCTCTTGCTTACTTTGACTAGATTGTTTTGCATACCTTGTATATTGAGCCTTATTCCTTGAGCATAATAGGAAAACTTAGGATATGGATGATACATCCTAAGTTAGTATTTAAATTGCATATCATTCAGTTTTGTCTTGTTTGTAGTGGGTAGAATATGTCCTAGCTTAGTCTGCATATTCAGTAGTAGTATTGTATAGACTGGACTCAGACCTAGCATATTTGGAAGGCTAGGCTGGGGATTGATTGATTGATATTGGAGGCCCAGTATGGCCTATTGGCTAGTATGGCAGTACTATGTCCTAGGCTTATTGCTACTTTAGCTGAAATGTTCAATATTGTTTTATTTTTGCTTTACCACATATTTTAGTAGTTTTATTTTTAGTATTTGCTTGCTTTGCCACATGTCTCAGTGGCTTTACATTGCACTTGATTGTTTTGCTTTTTGCCACATGTCTCAGTGGCTTTTTTTTTTTTTCCTTAATTTGCATGTTGTATGTATAATCATATGTTTACTTATATATATTGGCATATTAGGATGCTAGAATTGCATGTTTTCAGTACCTGTGTTTCTTTTATATACTTAGCATGTGTTAATATGATCATAATCATGTTAGGAGAGGAATTATCATAGTAGTTGCAGTTCTTTTGCTTTTAGCTTTACCTTGCTTACTTTCATGTCTTGATATTTTATTTCATATACATATTGAATGCTATAAATGGATAGTTTATAGTTATCCTTCCTTATAGCTTGTGGCACCTATCTATTTTGTACGCTTAGTAGTATCAGTAATGTGGTGATATCCTTAAATTTATGCAACTTTAATAGCTTAAATTGTACTTAAACTTATAAAAATCTAACCAGATTTTCTTTTTTGGCTGTGCTTTGTCATATATGTACATATGGCAGATCAGGAGTATAGGTCAGATCCAGCGCTTGAGGATTTAGCTGCTAGCAGGTTAAAGTAAAGTGCAGCTCTCTAAAGGAGACATACTTCCATCTCCTTGGCTTGCATTTAGTAAAATTGTAATAATTATGTTTTCGTATTCTTACTATTCAGCATTTAATGTATTATATGTGAATGAATTAATGTGGACTATGTCTGAATGTTTCTTTTCATTCTCTGCACTGCTATACTACATGTATGTTTCTAATTAGTCTTGCTCAGCTAGTTGATTAGTATCACAGATATGCTTTTAGTTTAATGTCCGTAGTACTAGTGACGACCACCTCTTAACACTCATTCGATTAATGGGCAGCCGCCACATGTATTCCCTTTGGATCCTAGATTCATAGTTTTGATTATCCATGTTGATTAAATAGCATTGATGTAACCCAGATTATTGGCTGAGTCTAGTGTTGTAAATCCATAGAGCTGGGTCACTCCAGTATTATTCAGTATTGGTGAATCACTCTAAGTAAGACTTATCTTGTGCTATCATGCGGGCTTAGGCAGATACAGTCAACTTAGAGTAAATCAATCAATCTTAAGAGTGTTATAACTAGTGAACTAGATCCTTAGTTTGAAGAAATAATTGTGACAGGGTTCGGCCTCTTATCGTTGTGCGTGGCGATAAGTGGAATTATGAGCAAACTAAGTATCTAAAGTTACTCTTCTTAAGACACTATTAGTATGTTATATTTAGGGAAATGGAATCTTTAGTTTGAAGGAATAACTGTGACAGGGTTCTGCCTACTATCGCCGTGCGTGGCGATAAGTGCAGTTATAAACAAACTAAGTATTTCAAATTACCCTCTTTAAAATACTAAGTATGCTTGTAATTTAGGTATTTAACAGCCTAGTTTGAAGAAGTGACTGTGACAGGGTTCGGCCTCTTATCGTTGTGCGTGGTAATAAGTGCAATTATAAGCAAACTAAGTGTTAAATTCACCTTTCTTGTAAACATACAGCTATGTGTATACAACCTTCTCAATTGATGATGTTAAGTAAAGTCCTAATAAAAACCAATTATTGAAATTAGATTTAGGAGCTATAATTCATTTAGATGAATTCTGCACAATGGAGACTCTTGATTCATTGTTTAATTTATATCATTTTTTTGGATTTTGAGCTTTAAGTCATGTAGACATAGAAGCATAAGCATGATCATAAGCAGGATGTATGAGTATCAGTGAAGATTTATGGACTACGGAATATTGTATATATATCAATCGTGGAAGTTGCATATTTATTAGTACTGGATTCCCAACTGGATATATATAAGTATTGGACCGTATGATTCATAGCAGTTCAGTGATATATTGGTTATATATCATGTCATTCAGTTCAGTGGCATATACAGATGCATTTATTCAGTGGCATACAGCATACCTTCATATATACCTTATTCAGTTTCAGATCATTTACTGTCTTTTTTATTTTCAGTATTCAGCTTTACATTTCAGTATTACTTTACTTTACTGCAAATTTTATTCAGTTTCAGTTATTTAGTGCATTTACAGTTTTCTTGCACTTTTACTTTACTTTGCTTAAATTTTGTACAGCTTTATACTTTTAGCTATTTTTCAGTATTTTTGTAGTTTGATTTTTGTCTTACTCTTATGTTGAATAACATCTTTTAAAATGTAAGTATATGATATTTTACAGCTTTGTTGCACTTAGACTTTATAAGTCTAATATTATTTTTTTTCTTTTGTTGGCTTGGCCCTGTCATATATGTACATATGGCAGCATCAAGTGTTAGCTCATACCTTGTAGGCATATTCAAAGCTGAAGTTGTCAACATACTGAGCATTGTTTGCTGTTTAGAGATAGGTGATCCTGCAACTGTGAGTTCGTGTGCAAGGTGTTTGATTTTGTGGATGAAGATCGGCATAGATAGACATCCTTACTTTATGCTACACAGTTGGAGTTCCAGTTGCTGAATATGAACTTGGCTAGTGGAGGAGAAGACATCAAAAAGAGCTCTCCAGATTGCGAACACTGTCATTTTCGAGAACTTTGGCAAACAAAAATTTAGTGAGCGAGGATATTATCCAACTAAAAATTGTCTAATCTAGTTTATGGAGAGGTATTCTGGATTCGAATTGTTATTATCTGGAGTCGGAGAGGGAGGTGGCGGGAACCATCCACAAAGTCAAGAAGACCATGAGCACAAAAGATGAGGAGGAATTGGGAGCACCATAATGAGTAATTCTTACCATCCAATTTCATCGAAATCTTGTCCTTTCACTCGATTGCCATAGATCAAATACAAATTATAATATAGAATCAGATGCTATCATTTATTAAAAGTAAATCAAATGTTAAATTCCTTATTAAGTAAATTCATATGTTGTTATCAATATGAATAAAATTTAAATTCTATTTTTCTTTGCAGGACGAAATAAAATACTAAATTCTATTTTCTTTGCAGGATGAGTTGTAAAATCAATACAGGAGTGCTAAACTAAATGTTATGTGCAAAAAGTCACATAATACTACTATTATAAATGCTAATTTTATTTTTGCATTTTCTTTTATTAGATATTTTATATAGGATGAATAAACTGCTTAGTTTAGTTTTATATATATTTGAAATTATTATAGAATTGGAAATGAGTAATCTTATAAAAAGGATTAAACTCTATTGTAGAATTGGAAATGAGTAATCCTATAAAAAAGATTGAACTCTATTGTAAAACTAGAAATGAGCAATCCTATAAAAAGGATTGAACTCTATTTTAGAACTGGAGATAGTCAATAAAATTAACTTATGTTGATTGTGAAAATTGTTTATTTGAATAAAAACAAAGGAGACTCTGCCGAAAAAACTAAGGATTTTAAGACATAGAAATTTTTCAGAAAATTTTAGTATTCATTTCAAAATATTCATTTTAATGACCTAATTGAGTTGAGTTAAATATCCATTAGAGGAAAATCCTTGTATATAAATGTGGGAGGCTTAAACATGTATGGCTGAAATTCGTAGCACTTCCAAGTCGCATCTCAAAGTGCAGTAAGCTTAAGAATGATAAGAAGTTGCCTGTCTTGAGGTTAGTAAAATTCTTCTTGTTGTTAATTAGTTGTATAATCTAAAACCTTAGGTTTGGTGGAATGAGAGCAGCACACCTTCTTATCAGAAAATTTTAGCGAGCTTACCTGTAATAGCCCAAACTCTTAACACCAAGGTATTGTCCGCTTTGGCCTGAAAGGCCTCATGGTTTTGCCCTTAGAAGATAACTTCCTAGCAGGTCACCCATCCTGGGAGTGCTCCCACCTGAGCACGCTTAACTTTGGAGTTCTTATCAGGAACTCCACTGTTATCTGAAAAGGCGCCTCGATGCTTAAGAGATTCACTTATTACTACTTAAGTGGGTCTTTACAATCTCCCAAACTTAAGTAATTGACGTCCTCGTCAGTATCAACACACAGATCCAAGAACCTATCCATTAGGTAGATAGGACTAGAGGTGACCCCTATAGGCTCAAGAGGTACCCACAACCATGTAGCACCTTAACCATCATATGTTCAAGAGGCTGCTCACATGAAGTGGTACTTTGCCCTATATGACACTTAGCTCCTATCAGACACCCTATGGCCTGCTCTGATACCATTTGTAATAGCCCAAACTCTTAAGCACCTTGGTATTATCCGCTTTGGCCTGAAAGGCCTCACAGTTTTGCCCTTAGAAGATAACTTCCCAGCATGTCACCCATCTTAGGAGTGCTCCCACCTGAGCACGCTTAACTTTGGAGTTCTTATCAAGAACTCCACCGTTATCTGAAAAGGCGCCTCGATGTTTAAGAGTTTCACTTATTACTACTTAAGTGATCTTTACATTACCCTATTCGTTAGATGCTCTATTAATTAGCCGAATTAATAAAGGTTACTTGTTAAGGTTTGTAGATGTTGAATCTTAAAATTGTTTTCTTTGATTTTCAATAGCGAGATAAGGAGGATATGCTCTATCATTTTATAAGCTTGCCTTAAGTTGATTATAGTAAGTCGAAGTCTTAGTAGACAAATGCAAAATGCAATCAAAGAATTGAAATCTATATCTTGATTTGCGAAAGCTGAATGATTTGTTATAAATGATATTAATGGATCTATCAAAGAGCGTAAAGATATCAATGTTGAAGAAAAGGGTTTATTGATCGTATATTAGTTGAATTTAAAATTTGCATGTGATGGAAAACCTTCCTTAAGCTTATGTTGAAAGACTTAACTCTTCCTTATAATAAGTGTTGGGGATTAAGATATTTTGAGGAGATAAAATTGTGGTTGAGTTATGTGTTAGTGGAAGGTATGGGAATCAATGTATTAGAATTTTTTGATAAAATTTGGAGCTTTGATACTTTTTTTAAATAGTTGTCAAGATCGATTTTGGATATCCTATCAATCTTTATCAAACTCAGTCATACTAAATAAGGAGGATAGGAAATTTCTTGTGCTAATCATCATCGCCGAAATTGACTCTTGCTCGTTCCATTTCACTAGTGATGTCAAGGACGACATCGTTCTTAAGTGAGGGAGTCTGTAACAACCTGACGTTGTTACTGAGCCGATTAGGCCTAAACCTAATCAGATTAAGAGAAAATATAATATCCTGATTTAAGTCAAAAAAAATATATATATATATCCTCAAATAAAGCATATTATGGGAATCCACTTGCCAAAATTTGAGCGCAATCGGAGTCTCGGATCCTCCTAAATAAATTCGGGAAGTTTAAACTTCCAAAGTCGATAAAAGATAAAATAAAAGTTGAATTTCATAACTTTTTGTATATTTCAGTTACGCGTTATAAGAGGACTCTATGTTCCAAGTTTCGTAATTTTTCGGCCTTCAGATTAATCGTAGCAAATTTTTGAAGTTTTCACTTAAAAATTAATATAAAATAAAATACTATTTCAAATTCAATAATTTTTAAATTCTTGCGTTTATCTCGTCGAGACGGTCATTTCGATACTAATTTTATAATTTTTAGAATTCAATTGACTTAGATCAAGGCTGGTAAAGTTTCAACCATTGGATTTTGACTCAACGGCTGCGATATGATTTAGTGTTTTGCCTCTTAAGTAGTATGAGCCCTACCCTAAAGTAGCCATCCGAATTTTTTCCTCTTCCCCAGCTATTTTTTTTTTTTTTCTTCTCATCCCCATGGAAGACCCAAACCCTCCTTTCTCCTCCTCCTCCTTTCTCCTCCTTCCTCCTCCTTCTTCCTCCATGGCCGAGCACCTCCTCTCCTCTTGGCCGACCGAGCAGCAATCCTCCTCCTCTTGGCCGACCGAGCAGCAATCCTCCTCCTCTTGGCCAAAATCAGCAGCATCCCTTCCTCCTCCCAAGGCCGAGCAACCCTCCCCTTGACCGAGCACCTCACCTTCATCTCCATGGCCGACGCCTCTCCTTGCTCATCTCCATGGCCGACGCCTCTCCTCACCTTCCATGATCGGACAGCACCCCAATCAATTGATCTTCCCTTTGGCAATATGGAGGTACAATTATTTTTGTAAATTTTGATTAATGGAATTTTATTGAAGCATATTTTAGCACATTTTGGAATAAGAACAATAGATAGTTTATGTTATTTTAAGAAACAAGTTTATTCATGGTGAAATATATGTATGTGAGGCATGTATTGGTTTAATGATACACGATTATATTGCTATTTATTAATGATAATTATAATAAATTAATTATATTTACTATATAAGTTGATTCAAAGCTTAGCTAATCATTGATGGAATTATATATATTATATCGGCTAAATGAAAACAACAAACTCACCAAATTGTAATAGTGATGTTTTTGTTTAATAATGCTAATGATATCGTGATGTATATATTATTTGCATAAAAGATAACAAAAATAAATCATTTTCAAGATAAGGTTATTGTCAAATATATAGTTAGAATTTTATGTATTAATAATCCCAGCATAATTTTTTTATTAATTAATACAAATCCTCATATTTAATTTCTAATTGATCATAGTGTGGATAGCTTGTGTGATTAATTAATCCATCACACTAGTTCTTCTCATCATTCTCAATTTCATTATCCTAAGTATTTATATGAATGTTTTAGCTTAGTATTGGGTTGATTTCATCTCCATCCAAGTTATAATAAATTATGCTTAATGTGAACCCATAAATCCCATGAAAATGGTTGTTGTTATTCTTATCAGATTATATCTTATATTATTATGAAGCCCTCCTTAGCTTGCTATACTTAGGTCTCCAACCTTTAGCCATGGCATGATTTGTGTAAGGTTCAAATAGTTGGGGTTGTTAATAAGGAAAGCAGCTCTTATCAAAATCCTTACCTCTTGTTGCGTCCTACAAAATTGTTGCAAGTGCTGAGATTGGCACTTCATCTCAATCGAAGCATTAAGCTACAAGCTAAATCGTTTCTTTAAAGGTACGTAAGTACTTAGAACTTGTATTGAGTTCTATATATTAAATTACTTGGTTAGTGCTATGTTAAGTGCGCACATCACTTGCATAGTTCTTGTTACTATTTTTGTGCTTTTACTTTTCTTAAGTTTATGTTAACTTTCAATTACTTTATAAGTTGTATTTAAGGATTGAGGTGTCTTGATTATGTCTTGAATGCTAAATTTTAATAAACTCTCATTTATCCCTAATTAAACTTAAGAGATCTTAAGGCTTGATCAAGTGAATTACACTTAATCTGAATCTTAGATCGCCATCAATAATTCATTTGATTTATCATTGATTTGTAATGTAACTATTGGTCTTAAATTGAAAAGGTTAGGGGTTAGCACCTAATTCATATGATTTAGACCCAAACTCTTAATCATCTAAATAATCAATCTGATTATAAGATAATTTGATTAACATAATTCCAATAATCTATTTGATTTGATATTGATTTTAATTCATTAAATTAGAAGTGCTAAGGAAATTAAAAGATGTGATATGATTAAGCATCTGGACTTGAAACTTAAGATCTTTGATTTTCTCTTAAATAAGATTATTAGCATGAAATCAACTATAAAATCCATAATGATTCATCATAAGATCAAATCCTATTAAGATTCTTGATTATATCTCATAATTGTAGTCTAGGACTCGATCAGATGGAACTACCCACCTGATCTAGTTAACCAAACATAATGAATAATCCTATATGATTATATTGAGTGTTTAGATATGTGAGATCTTGATGATCTTACATTAAGTTTAGTGTGATAATAATACTAGCCTTAATCATCTTTAAACCAATGAGGTAGGAAAGAATTATTGTGATATCATGAGGTAGAAGCTTAGATGATCCTACTCGACCTTAGATATTGATCTTAAATTCTTGTGGTAGAATCACCTAAACTATTTAGAATGAGATTTATTCCATGTGGTAGTATCCTATATTGGGTGACCCCTTGGCCACATCCTTGAATCCTTGTGTAGGATGTATCCCCTTTGAATCCTAGATTCATAATTTTGGTTATTCATGTTGATTAAATAGCATTGATGTAACCTAGATTTTTGGCTGAGTCTAGTGTTGTAAATCCATAGAGCTGGGTAACTCCAGTATTATTCAGTATTGGTGAATCACTCTAAGTAAGACTTATCTTGTGCTATCCTGCAAGCTTAGGCAGATACAGTCCACTTAGAGTAAATCAATCAATCCTAATAGTATTATAATTAGTGAACTAGATCCTTAGTTTGAAGAAATAATTGTGACAGGGTTCAGCCTCTTATCGTTGTGCGTGGAGATAAGTGGAGTTATGAGCAAACTAAGTATCTAAAGTTACTCTTCTTAAGACACTATTTGTATGTTATATTTAGGGAAATGGAATCTTTTGTTTGAAGGAATAACTGTGACAGGGTTCTGCCTCCTATCATCGTGCGTGGCGATAAGTACAGCTATAAACAAACTAAGTATTTTAAATTACCCTCTTTAAAATGCTAAGTATGCTTGTAATTTAGGTATTTAACAGCTTAGTTTGAAGAAGTGACTGTGACAGGGTTTGACCTGTTATCTTTGTGCGTGGCGATAAGTGCCGTTATAAGAAAACTAAGTGTTAAATTCACCTTTCTTGGAAACATACAGCTATGTGTATACAACCTTCTCAATTGATAATGTTAAGTAAAATCCAAATAAAAACCAATTATTGAAATTAGATTTAGGAGGCAGAATTTATTTAGATGAATTCTGCATAATGGAGACTCTTGATTCATTGTTTAATTTATATCATTTTTCTGGATTTCGAGCTTTAAGTCATGTAGACATAGAAGCATAAGCATGATCATAAGCATGATCATAGTGACAGGGTTCGGCCTCTTATTTATATCATTTTCCTGGAACATTAAATCATATTTTGGTCAAAATGACCAAAATACCCCTCTTAATACTAAAATTGGGATTTTAGGGTTTACTTACTCAAATTTGTTCTAATCTGTTTTACTGTGATTCAAATTACTTAATGAAGGGGGAAACACCTTTAACTTAGGTTTTGATGACCTAAATGATCTTAATTAGCATTAATTACTTAATTAAGCCACTTAGGGTGATTAGTGAAATTAAGGCACCTTAAGGCAATCCAACCTTACACTTAGGTTATACTAGGTCTAATATGATATTAAGAACCATCCCCAACCAAATTAGAGGCTTAATTAGGGTTTAATTCACTAATCCTTGATTAGAGTGATTAAGGAGTGATTAAGAAAATTAATTATCCAAAATTAATTTTAAGGGCCTAGAATTGTTCCTTAGGGTACAAGGAGCAATCAGAGCCCTTAAACTCACAATTTAGATATTTAAGAGATTTTATATGATTTATTTAAGAACAGAAAAAGATTTGGCCAATATTTTTTTTTAAATCCAACCATTAGATTTGAGATTTTATTTTATATTCAGATTCCTTGAATTTTTCTGATTCAAATGGTGTATTGGATCATACAATTTGGATCTGTATAACTAAAGTTATTTAATTAATTTATTCTGAATGTTTATTTAAATTAAAACTATAGGGTTTAATTAATTAAAATCGCAACCATTAAAAATGTTATCCAATAATTCGATAATAACCGCGGCCCAAAATCAAAAAGGCGCGGGTCACGGGTCGGCCCGGCCCAGAACCCGCGACTTCGTCTTCTACCTCTCGACGGGTCCCGAGCCCGTCGAATTTCAAAGCTGAAATTCTCGGCGCTCCGGCGACGACAGGGGCTCAAATCAATCCCTACACGTTCCTTAAGTCAAGACGCGTCGATTGGACTAAGAACCCCCATATGGATCCCTCTGGATCGATGGGGTCTAGCTCACCCGAGACATCCTTCTGCGAGACGTCTTAGGTCGCCTGTGAGGGGGAAATTCTCCTCACAGGGACCTCGATTCAACTGGATTTTGATCCCTACACGTTCAGGGAGACTAGACGCGTCGAAACCCCAACCTATCTTAACCCGAGGCACAGCCAATCACTGGGTCCTTACTCGAACTCAGCCATTGGGTCGGTGGCTAGCTCAGTCGATCGATACGATCGACTCGAGCTAGCTTAGCCCCAGGCGACAATCACAGGAGTTTCCTAGGTGGCTAAGGCTGCTTAGATGACATTTAGAGCTCATTCTAGAAGACAACAATGAAAAGAGCTTCAAAAAATTTTAATGGAGGAAGCTGTACCTCGAGTCGAGGGTACAGGCCTTGCCGAGGGAAATTGACGGGCGCTGAAGCTTCCTAGACAGTAGACAAAACTTTCCAGGGAGTCTGAACACCAGACTAGCCCTCTATCAGCGGTTTGCACTTCGGGAGAAGCCAGAATTCGCCGAGGAAGACGGGGGCTTCAGAGGCTGCAATTGGAGGAATTTAGGGTTCACAGTGAGCAAAGGGACTCACTGTGATCTCCTGGAGGTTTTTATAGGCCAAGGGGAGCTCTAGGGGTGGTGTCCAAGGCTCAACAATGGGGAGAAGGCTCGGGCCGAAGGAAATGGCTCGGGCCAACGGCTAGGGGCAATTGGGGAAGAAGGCTGTAACAACCCAAGTTGTCACCATAGTTAATTAGGACTAACTCTAAGTCTTAAACTCAATTATAAGTGCTAATTAGGTCAAGTGGAGGCAACCTTTGAGACCTAGTCCAAATCAGGAGTCAAACGGATCGAATCCCGACTTTTGGAAATTCAGAAACCCTAGAAATTGACCTATTTAAATTGACCTCCGATCGAAAAACGGGCCCGCCACGTGTCAAGTGGGGCCCACCGTCCAGTCACCCGAGCTGAGTCAGCAGCCTGTGGGGCCCACAGTGCCACGTGACAGCCTCTGGCAGTGCCACGTGTCAGGTGGGGCCCACTGTCCAGTCACCCGAGCTGAGTCAGCAGCCTGTGGGGCCACAGTGCCACGTGGCAGCCTCTGGCAGTGCCACGTGGCAGCCTCTGGCAGTGCCACGTGGCAGCCTCTGGCAGTGCCACGTGTCAGGTGGGCCCACTGTCTAGTCAGCCGAGCTGAGTCAGCAGCCCGTGGGGACCACAGTGCCACGTGACAGCCTCTGAAGGTGCCACGTATCAGTGGGGCCCACTGTTGATTAATTAAAATTTTTTATTAAGGTTAATTTAATTACTATTTAGCCATAATTAATTACTGTTAGTGGTTAATTAAGTTAGGGTTAGTACTAATTACTTTTAAATAGTAACTTTAATTAAATAATTATAATTAAAGATTAATTAAGGATTAATTAATTGTTAATTAAATCTTAAATAGTAATTAGGATAATTAATTACTTTTGAATAGTAAAATAATTTAAATTAATATTAACAAATAATTAAGATTAATTAAACAGTAATTAGCACTAATTACTTTGCTACAGTAAAATTAATTAATTAATTAATTAATAATTAAACAGTAATTAATTAAATAAAAACTTTAGGAATGAATAGTAAATTTAAATAATTAATATAATTAGAGATTAATTAAGATTAATTAAAAGTTGATTAACACTAAATACTTTGCTACAGTAAAATTAATTAATTAATTAATATCAATTAATAATTAATTAAAAATCAGAAATATTACATTTAAACTTTAGGAATGAACAGTAAAATAATTCAATTTGAATAAATGAATAGTAAAATAATTCAAATTGCATTTTTGAATAGTAAAACTTAAAAGTTTAATAACTTTTTGTAGGATGATCCAAACATAGTCAATATGGGTCTTAAAATACTAGGAAAAATAGTTAGGATCAAATGGCGTAATATTAAAATTCGTTTCGGGGTACGCACAACGAGGTAGTATTTTAGAGCCTCTTTAAGACCCCATAACTTTTTACCCGATTATCGAAACATAGTCAATATGGGTCTTAAAATGCTCAGGAGAGCGGCCCCATCACCGTGATAGTATTAGTTTTCTCATTTGGGCATCAGGACAAAAAGTCAACTCTAGAATTTAGAGTTGACTTTAGTGAAAAATGACCAAAATGCCCTCGGACTTCAAATGGCCATAACTTGGTCAATTTAACTCCAAATCTAAAAATTCAAGAAGCTACCTAGTTTAGAATTTCAATGTCATCATTTTCACAGAAATAATATTTAGGATTTGAACCCTAAAATTTAGGGAAATGACCAAAATACCCCTAGCCTTATTTTAGCCATAACTCGGTCGTTTCTCGTCCAAATTGGATGTACTTACTGTCTATCTTCAAATTAGACAGTAAGGAATTAGTTGGAGAAGAGAAAACTCAGTTTGTACTCCGAAATCAAAAGTTGATTGACCCGTAAAGTAGGGGCAAAATAGTCGTTTTACCTTAAAATTGGAAATGCGCAACTTTAGCCCTTAATTAAAATCTTAGAATACTAGGATTAATAATGTAATCATATTAGTACCATATAAGTAAATAAAACAAGTCATTAAATTGAATTTTAATAATTTTTCCTAAGTCTTAAGCATCCCACCTTAAGGACCTTTCTTGAGAGTAGGACTAGATCATATGTTAGTGTTCATTCATTGGGTAAATTGAGTTACCCTATGGGTGAAACCTTGGTTTTAGTATTTTCTAGATATTATTTTGTTTTTCAACCCATTCTGATTAGTTTATCTTTTAACTCTAGATTTAAGATAGGAGATTCATCCTATTAAGTTTGATTACTTAATAGGATTTGCCTTAACTAGTAGATCACTTATAGTATAAAACTTAGAACTTAGGTCTTATCCAGTTGGGATTATGTGATTAAACCTAAAACCTCGTAGTGTTTAATCCATAATCTATAGGTGTAGAAGATCTTGATCAGATCTTGGTTAGAACGTCTAAATTCACAAAAATTAGGACGTATGATTTATTTGTTTAATTCGTAGTCGTCTATCTGATTGAACTAGATTGGAACCTTATCAGTTCCAATCCTTTTTAACTTATAAGGACGAATTTCTGAGTTACACTCGATAGTAAGAAAATGGTGATCCTGAACTTGTGTAACTTGGGATAGTTAGCTGGTTAAGTAGAAAACAAATGATATCACCATATGTAGTCGAGTCTCTTGCTTACTTGTTATTTGTTGCTACGCATACCTTATAATTTTGTGCCTTATATTTTCTTTGAACATATCATATAAGACATTTGATGCATAAATAAAATGTTAGGAAATTATCGAGACTCCTTAAATTCCTTATGAAAATATTAAAGTAAATAAGTGAAATGATAATGAATTGACGTGATTGAGCTGCCTCTCAGTGTTCTTTTGATCATACCGAATGTTGCCCTAGCCGTATCATGCTAGGAGTTGCCCTAGCCATACTGTGCTAGGATATTTCAGTGTGATAGTTGGTGACCTAACCGTATCGAGCTAGGAGTAGCCCTAGTCGTATCGTGTTAGGGCCATATATGTGACTGTTGTTGGCTTAGTCGTATCGAGCTAAGAGTAGCCCTAGCCGTATCATGCTAAGATCTTCAGTTTATTTTGGCGAGCTAGTGTAGCTCTTTTCTGTATGGCAGTTGATGTATTATAGATTTATATGCAGTTGTGGTTGTTTTAGTATATTCTTTTTCAGTTAGCTATTTTCTTGTACTGCTTTATATATATTTAGGATGTTAGAATCTTGCTGCTATATGTATATATCACTGCTGAGTTATTCATTTTATATTAGCATATTATTTTTATTGATCACCAGCATGTTTAGGATGTAGAATTTTTCTTCCAGCATTTATTCAGTTATATTTACACTTAAATACCTTTCCTTGATTACTTGTTATGCGAGGCATGCTTCAGCCTCTTTTCTTTGCCTTGTTTATACTATAGAGCATAGTCTATAGTTTGCCTTTTTACTTGTGTTGCTTACTGCTCCTGTATTTACACATCATGCTTAGAAGTAAATGGTAAAATGATGATATTATATAACCTTATTAAAAATTCAGCTTAAAAATATACTTAGACAATTGTCTAACCAGATTTTCTCTCTTTTTGGCTGGGGCCGTACATTGTGAAACTGACAATGTCAGGCTTAGAGCAGTTTGAGGAGCCTGCACCCGAGGAGGAGCCTTACTTAGAGGAGGCGCAGCAGTTGGGGCCATAGGATATATAGTCATTTACTGCCTGTGAGGATGAGTGGATTTTGAACATTTATTTTGTTAAACTTTAATTGATGTAATAATATAGGTACCTATGACTGTGTGTTCAGATTTCACTATGCTACTTTTCTGAGTTATATTTCTCTTCTTATATATATATTGTGATGCTTGGATGTCATTTATTTATCGCTTCAGCACTCTGTATTTTTATTTATATAGTGACTGCTCGATTGATTCTGAGTTAGCCTTTCTCTAATCAGGTGGGTTGTGGAGTTTATCCTAATCCAATGCTAAGTGAGGGGTTAACCAGAGTGACACTCCACCCTTAATCTAAACCTATTGAGGGTTAAGGGTGAGGGTCACCATAGTTGGTATGAGAGAGTTCCATAAGGTGTCAGATCAAGATTTACATTCTTATCTACCTAATGGATGATTCTTCTGTCAATTCAGTCACTATATCAGAATATATTAGAGTCACATCTAAGACATCACAGTATCATAAGCTCAGAAGAATAAGAGTATAGAAATAGAAAACACAGTCATGGTACTACAGCTTAAATGAGTACGAACTCAGGATAAATGAGTAATTAAGTAAACTAAATAAATCTTATAGGATCAAACCTAAGTATAATATGTAACTAATTCAAATTTAAGACTTTCATAAGAGTTACAAGATCAAGAACTTAAGATGTTTTGATTTAATTTTGTACAAGATATACGAATCCCTAAAGGATTTTTAAACCATTAAATAAGTCTAAATCGCTCTTAGGTGATTACCTTCCAATTTCTAAATTTTGTCTCATTAAAGATAACAACAATATAACTTAAGGCTAATAATACTTTGGTCAAACTACTAGAGCCTTAGTAGGTAATTATCTAAAGTAAGAAGGTTAGATTGAAAGACCATCCATTGTATCAAATCACTACTAGCATCTATGACTACTATTTCACTAATGTCTACCTTCCTACGAGTCGAGATAGAAACCCAACAGACTGTATTATGAAGGAGAGAACTTCATCCATCTCATTCTAGTGGATAGCTACTTGTTGTACCTCTTATGCTAACCACACTATGATTAATAAAGTGCAAATCAATCTTATGTAATTCTTCTTAGAATTTGATACCTTGTCGCTTCTACAACTCCGATTGATCTATGGATCCTAGATCATCTCCCTCTTCTGCAGTCCCTAACAGCTCCTCAACTGAGGCCACCACACTGCTAGAGACAATAAGGGTCTTGGTCAACACTCAGGCCAAGCTATTTGAGGGAATGGAGAGAACGATAGTCACACTCGCCAATCAAAATTCGCTCTCATCATCAGTAGCCCCACTTAGTGATCCATATAACGGCTGTACAAAGCCCCATCCCAATGGAAGGTGCTACCATGGCACGAGAGGCTATTATACTTGTAGCTGACATGGTCATAACGTCCAACAGTGCATACATAATAAAACCATCGACGGCGCTTGCATTGATTGTTCCAAGCACCCTCAGGCTACGGCATTGAATCGAAAGAGGAAACTGGCCAACACACCTCGACCCATTTTGGCTAGGCCTCCACAAAGATAGAGATGCAGCAATAGGCTTACAGGAACCTACACCCATTTAGGAATGGCCGAAGGCAATGTTGTTATTTCAGGCACACCTATTCGATCGCCTAATTATTTTCATCATTTAAGTTTTACAGTCACTCCATTATTAATCCTTATTCTTAGCCATCATCAAATCTTATTTGTACTATACTAGGGTGTCATATTGGACAATTACTTATTCCTAGCTTTGGTAGTCAAACATTAAGATCTAAGTCATGCTTTCATGACTCATACTAATAATTTCTCTATCAAGTAGCAACTTACCCAGCTAGGTAAATAACATATCACTCTTTAGATTAAACTAAACGATGAAATCTATTGATTTGACAAGTCATAGTTGTGACTTAAGATGCCAATTTAGCATTTTCTTAGGCCTTTAACCCATTACTCCATTGAAGTGAGTAGTCAAAAAGTGTTAGTCTTTGATACCAAACCTTTGGAGTCTCATAGTATCCTATCATTTCCTTAACTCTGAGTAAGTCTTATATGACTTCGCCTAAAAAGTGACACACGTTATTTAAGTATAAAATCGTAAGGATCCTTGACCCTTAGAATTATCCTATGCTTAGCATATGATATCACTTGCTAAGCGATAGTCTTACCCATAACATTGAGTCATATTTTGCAACTGAGTATTTAACCCAAAGTCCCGGGAAGTTACATTCAACCCAGTTGAAAGTCAACTGGCCGC
This sequence comes from Gastrodia elata, assembly GCA_016760335.1. Classification (NCBI taxonomy): domain Eukaryota; kingdom Viridiplantae; phylum Streptophyta; class Magnoliopsida; order Asparagales; family Orchidaceae; genus Gastrodia; species Gastrodia elata. The sequence continues at coordinate 4,662,956 of CM028672.1, read as the reverse complement.
TTCTTGCCATCCTCACATAAATGATAGTTATCACTTAGATTAGTTAGTTCCCTCTAATCAGTAAGGTTAGATCCTGAAGGCCCAATCTTAAATCTTAAGTATTAGAATTCTAAATGGAGAGTCCTAGTACTTCCTCAAAATTAGCATATCAAACTTTCTACTGCTTATTCTTTCCACTTGAGTGATGTCGAGGATGACATCGTTCTTAAGTGGGGGAGTCTATAACAACCCGAGTTGTTATCATAGTTGATTAAGACTAACTCTAAGTCTTAAACTCAATTATAAGTGCTAATTAGGTCAAGTGGAGGCAACCTTTGAGACCTAGTCCAAATCAGGAGTCAAACGGATCGAATCCTGACTTTTGGAAATCCAGAAACCCTAGAAATTGACCTATTTAAATTGACCTCCGATCGAAAAAACGGGCCCGCCACGTGTCAAGTGGGGCCCACCGTCCAGTCACCCGAGCTGAGTCAGTAGCCTGTGGGGCCCACAGTGCCACGTGGCAGCCTCTGGCAGTGCCACGTGTCAGGTGGGGCCCACTGTCCAGTCACCCGAGCTGAGTCAGCAGCCTGTGGGGCCACAGTGCCACGTGGCAGCCTCTGGCAGTGCCACGTGTCTGGTGGGCCCACTGTCCAGTCAGCCGAGCTGAGTCAGCAGCCCGTGAGGACCACAGTGCCACGTGGCAGCCTCTGAAGGTGCCACGTGTCAGTGGGACCATTGTTGATTAATTAGAAATTTTTATTAAGGTTAATTTAATTACTGTTTAGCCATAATTAATTACTGTTAGTGGTTAATTAAGTTAGGGTTAGTACTAATTACTTTTAAACAGTAACTTTAATTAAATAATTATAATTAAAAATTAATTAAGGATTAATTAACTGTTAATTAAATCTTAAATAGTAATTAGGATAATTAATTACTTTTGAATAGTAAAACATAATTAATTATTTTAATTTAATATTAACAAATAATTAAGATTAATTAAACAGTAATTTGTATTAATTACTTTGCTACAGTAAAATTAATTAATTAATTAATTAATAATTAAACAGTAATTAATTAAATAAAAACTTTAGGAATGAATAGTAAATTTAAATAATTAATATAATTAGAGATTAATTAAGATTAATTAAAAATTGATTAACACTAAATACTTTGCTATAGTAAAATTAATTAATTAATTAATATCAATTAATAATTAATTAAAAATCAGAAATATTACATTTAAACTTTAGGAATGAATAGTAAAATAATTCAATTTGAATAAATGAATAGTAAAATAATTCAAATTACATTTTTGAATAGTAAAACTTAAAAGTTTAATAACTTTTTGTAGGATGATCCAAACATAGTCAATATGGGTCTTAAAATACTCGGAAAAATATTTAGGATCAAATGGCATAATGTAAAATTTCATTTTGGGGTACGCATAACGAGGTAGTATTTTAGAGCCTCTTTAAGACCCTATAACTTTTTACCCGATTATCGAAACATAGTCAATATGGGTCTTAAAATGCTCAGGATAGTGGCTCCACCACCTTGGTAGTATTAGTTTTCACATTTGGGCATCAGGACAAAAAGTCAACTCTAGAATTTAGAGTTGACTTTAGTGAAAAATGACCAAAATGCCCTCGGACTTCAAATGGCCATAACTTGGTCAATTTAACTCCAAATCCAAAAATTCAAGAAGCTACCTAGTTTAGAATTTCAATGTCATCATTTTCACAAAAATAATATTTAGGATTTGAACCCTAAAGTTTAGGGAAATGACCAAAATACCCCTAGCCTTATTTTAGCCATAACTCGGTCGTTTCTCGTCCAAATTGGATGTACTTACTGTCTATATTCAAATTAGACAGTAAGGAATTAGTTGGAGAAGAGAAAACTCAGTTTGGACCCCTAAATCAAAAGTTGATTGACCCGTAAAGTAGGGGCAAAATAGTTGTTTTACCTTAAAATTGGAAATGCGCAACTTTAGCCCTTAATTAAAATCTTAGAATACTAGGACTAATAATGTAATCATATTAGTACCATATAAGTAAATAAAACAAGTCATTAAATTGAATTCCAATAATTTTTCCTAAGTCTTAAGCATCCCACCTTAAGGACCTTTCCTGAGAGTAGGACTAGATCATATGTTAGTGTTCATTCATTAGGTAAATTGGGTTACCCTATGGGTGAAACCTTAGTTTTAGTAGTTTCTAGATATTATTTTGTTTTACAACCCATTCTGATTAGTTTATCTTTTAACTTTAAATTTAAGATAGGAGATTCATCCTATTAAGTTTGATTACTTAATAGGATTTGCCTTAACTAGTAGATCACTTATAGTATAAAACCTAGAACTTAGGTCTTATCCAATTGGGATTATGTGATTAAACCTAAAACCTCATAGTGTTTAATCCATAATCTATAAGTGTAGAAGATCTTGATCAGATCTTAGTTAGAATGTCTAAATTCACAAAAGTTAGGACGTATAATTTATTTGTTTAATTCGTAGTCATCTATCTGATTGAACTAGATTGGAACCTGATCAGTTCCAATCCTTTTTAACTTATAAGGATGAATTTATGAGTTACACTTGATAGTAGGAAAATGGTGATCCTAAACTTGTGTAACTTGGGATAGTTAGCTGGTTAAGTAGAAAACAAATGATATCACCATGTGTAGTCGAGTCTCTTGCTTACTTGTTATTTATTGCTATGCATACCTTGTAATTTTGTGCCTTATATTTTCTTTGAACATATCATATAAGACATTTGATGCATAAATAAAATGTTAGGAAATTATGGAGACTCCTTAAATTCCTTATAAAAATATTAAAGTAAATAAGTGAAATGATAATGAATTGGCGTGATTGAGCTGCCTCTCAGTGTTCTTTTGATCATACCGAATGTTGCCCTAGCCGTATCGTGCTAGGAGTTGCCCTAGCCGTACTGTGCTAGGATATTTCGGTATAATAGTTGGTGACCTAACGGTATCGAGCTAGGAGTAGCCCTAGTCGTATCATGTTAGGGCCATATATGTGACTGTTGTTGGCTTAGTCGTATCGAGCTAAGAGTAGCCCTAGCCGTATCGTGCTAAGATCTTCAGTTTATTTTGGCGAGCTAGTGTAGCTCTTTTCTGTATGGCAGTTGATGTATTATAGATTTATATGCAGTTGTGGTTGTTTTAGTATATTCTTTTTCAGTCAATTATTTCCTTGTACTGCTTTATATATATTTGGGATGTTAGAATCTTGCTGCTATATGTATATATCACTGCTGAGTTATTTATTTTTAATTAGCATATTATTTTTATTGATCACCAGCATGTTTAGGATGTAGAATTTTTCTTCCAGCATTTATTCAGTTATATTTACACTTAAATGCCTTTCCTTGATTACTTGTTATACGAGGCATGCTTCAGCCTCTTTTCTTTGTCTTATTTATACTATAGAGCATAGTCTATAGTTTGCCTTTTTACTTGTGTTGCTTACTGCTCCTGTATTTACACATCATGCTTAGAAGTAAATGGTAAAATAGTGATATTATATAACCTTATTAAAAATTCAGCTTAAAATGTACTTAGACAATTGTCTAACCAGATTTTCTCTTTTTTTAGCTGGGGCCCTATATTGTGAAACTGACAATGTCAGGCTTAGAGCAGTTTGAGGAGCCTGCACCCGAGGAGGAGCCTTACTTAGAGGAGGCGCAGCAGTTGGGGCCAGAAGATATCTAGTCATTTACTGCCTGTGAGGATGAGTGGATTTTGAACATTTATTTTGTTAAACTTTAATTGATGTAAAAATACAGATACCTATGACTGTGTGTTCAGATTTCACTATGCTACTTTTCTGAGTTATATTTCTCTTCTTATATATATATTGTGATGCTTGGATGTCATTTATTTATTGCTTCTGTACTCTATATTTTTACTTATATAGTGACTGTTCGATTGATTCTGAGTTAACCTTTCTCTAATCAGGTGGGTTGTGGAGTTTATCCTAATCCAAGGCTAAGTGAGGGGTTAACCAGAGTGACACTCCACCCTTAATCTAAACCTATTGAGGGTTAAGGGTGAGGGTCGCCACAAAGGCAGCCGGCCAAATGGACATGCCGAGGGCAAGAGAGGAAATTTAGTTAATTTCCCGTACTGCCACACGCCAGGGAGAGATCTCGCTGTCGGGGGGACCAGGCGCAGACGGGCGAGTGGAGAAGATGATCCATAGTGCTTGGACCCGTCTCCGCCGTCTGATTCACTAAGCCATTGGTAATGGATGGCCGGATGCGCTTCTTGATTAACTAAACCGCGGAGAGGATCCCGAGCGTCCGATTTAATCTGTCGATCGGGCGGCTAGGATTTAATTACAGCGCGCTGTATGAGGGCCGTCGGATCTAGCGCGCTGAGATGCGTGCTGATGAATCGAGTGGCCGAAACGCGTGCGCCGCTGTTGGAACCCCGCTGCGGATCTGCCGCGGTCCCGACAGCTAATCCCACAGAAATAAAAATTTATTAAAATTTAATTTTAATTAATTAAAACTATTTAAATTAATTTTAATAAATCTAAAATTTCCCAAATTCATTTAGGACCAAATGAGCTCCAAAAATTCTCAAAAATTTACCCTTAGCTAATTAAGGTATGAGGAATTCAAAATTGAAATCAAATTTTAATTTGGAGATCAAAATAATTTAGGTATTTTTCAGTGCTTAAAATAGCCAAAAATACCAAATTTTTCAATTTAGCTCTGATTGATTTCAAATTTTTAGGTTTAAGTTTAAATGACCCATTGAATCCAATGGAATCAAAATCAAACCTTGGTTTAGTTTAGTTAATTCAGTTTTAGCTAGGGTAACAACCTATGGTTGTTACAGACTCCCCCACTTAAGAATGATGTCGTCCTCGACATCACCTAAGTGAAGAAATGATCTATTGCGACAATACGAGTTTTAATATAACTGAAATAAGAGAAATGAATAGCACCTAGATTTGCAAATAGCTGGGGATATTTATTGCGCATATCTACCTCTTTCTCCCAAGTAGATTCTTCTAATGATCGATTCTTCCACTGAATTTTGACCATAGGAATTGAACGATTTCTCAGCTGCTTCTGATCATGAGCTAAGATTCTGATAGGTTCTTCGGCATACGAAAGATCAAGTTGGATTTCTACTGCTGGAAGTTGAACAAGGTGCGAAGGGTCTTGAAGACATCTTCTCAATGAGGATACATGAAAAACATTGTGAACAGCTGCAAAGCCATCAGGTAGGCCTAGCCGATAAGCAGATGACCCTACCTTGGCCAATACTTTAAAAGGTCCAACATAGCGGGGACTGAGTTTCCTAGCTACACTAAATCTGAAAACACCCTTCATTGGGCTGACCTTCAGATAAGCAGAATCTCCCACATTGAACTCTAAGAGACGGTGGTGAGAGTTATGATACTTACTCTGATGATCTTGAGATGAATGAATTCTCTGCTGAATTAACTTGATCTTGCTGCTGGTTTCTTCTACCAATTCTAAACCAAATAGTTAAACACTTCCTATTTCAGACCAGGCTAGTGGAGTACTGCACTTTCTGCTATACAAGGCTTCATAAGGAGCCATCTTAATACTAGCTTGAAAACTGTTGTTATAGGCGAACTCCACTAACAGGATGTGATCTTCCCAGGAACCAGCAAAATCAAGAATACAGAGCCTAAGCAAATCTTCCAGAACTTGATTTACTCTCTCAGTCTGACCATCCGTCTGAGGATGAAAAGTTGTACTCATGGCTAGAGTCATTCCTAGATCTTGATGCACAGCTTGCCAAAATTTGGAAGTAAATCTACTGTCTCTATCGGATACAATTGACTTTGGAATTCCATGCAGTCTGACAATCTCCTTGATGTAGAGTTTTGCCAACTTCTCTACTAAATTAGTTTGACGAATAAGAAGGAAATGCGCTGATTTAGTTAATTGATCAACAATAACCCAGAGTGCGTCGGCACCAGATTTGGCACGAGGCAATCCCATGACGAAATCCATGGATATATCAAACCATTTCCATTCAGGAATATCTAGCGGATGCAGAAGACCACCAGGTCTTTGGTGTTTGGCCTTTACTAAATTACAGGCATGATATTTGGCCACAAAATCAGCTACATCTTTCTTCATACCTGGCCACCAAAATGATTATTTCAAATCTTGATACATCTTACTACTGCCTGGGTGAATATGATACCCAAAATTATGGCCTTCGACTAAAACCTCTTGATGCATAGACTTAGGGATCCACAATCGATTGCCCTGATAAACTACACCATTCTGCAACTGCAAATCCTGATGACGACCACCTTCGATATCTATGGAAAGTACTCATCATCTTTGGTTTGCGAGATGGAGACATCTCGGTGGAAAGTGGGTTTCACATTAATATTTGCTAATAGCGAACTCAGCATATCGCCATTAACTGGAGAAATCTTGAGCTTACGAAATTCAGGTTCTAAGAAACTAGAGGCAATCATAGAGGTTAGAGTAGCACGACGACTAAGAGCATCGGCCACTATATTAGTCTTCCCCGGATGATATTGAATGCTAAGATCATAATCGCTAATGAGTTCCAACCATCTTCTCTGGCGGCAATTCAATTCTCTATGGGTGAAGATGTACTTCAAACTTTGATGATCAGTGAAAATTGAACATTGCACTCCGTATAAGTAGTGACGCCATATTTTCAAGGCAAATATTACGGCTGCAAGTTCAAGGTCATGAACTGGATAATTTCTCTCGTGGGATTTTAGTTGACGAGAGGCGTAAGCAATTACCTTACCCTCTTGCATCAAAACACAACCTAGACCGATTCCAGAGGCATCGGTATGCACCTGATAGTTTAGACCTTCCTCTGGTAGAACCAGAACTGGAGTGATAGATAGAGCATCCTTAAGGGTTTGAAACGCTTTCTCGCATTCTGGGCTCCAAATGAATGGGACAGCCTTTTGGGTTAGTTTAGTTAACAGTGAAGCAATCTGGGAAAAGCTCTTAACGAACTTCCTGTAGTATCCTGCTAATCCCAGAAAACTCCTAATGTCGGTGACAGACTTAGGTTGAGCCCAATCCTGAATAGCTTTTACTTTGCTCTGGTCTACATGAATTCCCTGAGCATCAACTACGTGCCCCAAAAATTCAATGGAGTTAAGCCAGAACTTGCACTTGGAGAACTTGGCATAAAGTTGATACTCATGCAAGGTTTTTAACTCTGGCCTTAGATGTTCTTCATGGTCTTTCAGAGTTTTGGAGTAAATGAGGATATCATCAATAAAGATGATTACGAATTTGTCCAGATATGGTTTTAGCACTCGCTGCATTAAATCCATATAGATGGATGGTGCATTGGTGAGTCCGAATAACATCACCAAAAACTCGAAGTGTCCATAACGAGTACGGAACACAGTCTTCCCTACGTCGTCCTCTTTTACCCGCAGCTGATGGTATCCAGACCTTAAATCGATTTTAGAAAATATCACGGCTTCGGATAATTGATCGAACAGATCATCAATTCTAGGCGGTGGGTATTTGTTCTTTATGGTGACCTTGTTCAGTTCACGATAGTCTATACACATATGCATAGATCCATCCTTCTTCTTCACAAATAAAACAGGCGCTCCCCAAGGAGACATGCTTGGCATAATAAAACTTTTATTTAGGAGTTCTTGCAACTGCTCGTTGAGTTCCTGAAGCTCCTTAGGTGCCATTCTATAAGGTGCTTTGGATATTGGCTGTGTACCAGGAATCAATTCAATGGAGAATTCCACTTCTCTGAAGGAGGTACACCGGGCAAATCTTCTGGGAATACATCGGTGAATTCTTTGACTACCTTACAATTAGCAAGGGAGATATTTTCTTTTGTTTCGCCCATCATGGTGACTAAGTAGGCGCTACAACTTTTGACAATCAACTATTTTGCTTTAATGGCATTTATTAAAGATAACTGCATGCTATTTTTCTTACAAATGTTTCAGGTTTACCCTGAGAATGGAGAGTGACTCTTTTTATGGTAGTTAATCACAGCATTATTGTCACTAAGCCAATTCATCCTGAGGATGATGTCAAAGTTAGCTATTGGTAGGATGGTTAGCTTAGCCTAAAATTCTTGATTATTAATCGGGACTTTGATATTGTAAAATTTATGAGCACTTAATTGGATTCCTGATGGAAGTCCAACACTCAATTTTTGTGCTAGGTTGCATGCGTGTAGTTTAAGATTATTAGCAAATCATTCTGAGATGAATGAGTGACTGGCACCCGTATCGAACAATACGTTACAAGGCTGGTTATTGAAATAAAGTGTGCCTAAATTACACAGTTTTGCATTAACAACTTGAAAAGATTTAACATACAGAAAGGCAATGTAACAAGAGAGGTTTAAGAGTGTGTACCTGAAACCACATTGTTATCTTCCGCGGCTTCCATAGGAGTTAAAACGTATACTCGGGCAGGTCCAGCAGGACGATTGTTAGTTTGTCGTTGCTGGAAATTTTGAGAATTGGGTGCTGGTGGCTGTGTGTGAGCCACTTCAGGAGCAGGGGCTGGCATTATAGCCAGATTTGGTTCTCTCCGATTCAGCTGAGTTGCTCGGAACACCTGCTTCTTATGATACGGCTTCATTTAAACTCCGTCTATTGTTTCTGTGTGATCGCACTGATAGAACCGATGGCCTGTGCGTCCACAATTAAAACATCTCTGGCCAAAGTAATAACACTTGCCATACGGATGTGGTTTGGCGCAATTCTGAATTTGTTTGGCTGTAGGTGCAGCTTCCAGCTGATATACTTTCGCGGGGTGGGATCCGTGTCTCTTGAAATTTCCTCACTGGTTCAGAGTGGTTTGTGCTTTCTATTTATGATCTTCTTCGGATTGGTGATGCTCGATCACCTTAGCCGTTTCCACTAGTTTGAAGAAACTAGTTAGACAGAGTGGTACTATTTGATTCTTCAACGAACTTCTGGGTCCATAAAGGAAGTGATGACACTTTGCTGACTCAGAATGGGTGACTTCTGGTGCAAAACGGATTAATCTACGGAACTCTCTTTCGTATTCCGCCACTGAGCGACTCCCTTGAGTCAACCTCATGATTGTATCTGTAATCATGTTTTGTGCGGATGGGGGAATAAACTCAGTCTTGAAGGCTTCAACAAATGCATCCCAAGGAATGTTGTCTAATTCATAATCGATGAACTGGGTGTTCCTGACTTCTTCCCACCAATATTCTGCCTCGGTGTGAAACAGATGGGTGGTGAGACGGACAGCATCACAGTTTGGAATTTTTAGACTGACTAGATCCTTCTCCACGGCCTTCAGCCAATCGGCCGTATCCATCGGGGACAAGTTCCCGCCAAAAGTTGGAGGCCTTAACCTCATGAAATTATGGAGGAGATTATCTGGTGTATGGTGTGAAGATGAAGCAACTTGTGGAGCATGGACTGTTGGAGCAGCGACAGTTGCTGGAGTTACGCGATCATTCAATAACTTCTGCATGACCAGAGCCTGTTGAGCTTAGTTTTCTAAGAGAGTTGCCACCATGGCTCGCAGATGAGCCACCTCGTTGCTAGAACTACTGGAGGCTACAGTGTTCTTGATAGGAGTAATAGTGGGTGGTGATCTAGAATCCATTCTAATTTAATTAAGAACAGAACAGATTCACAATTTACTCTAAGGAAGGGAAATCAAAATTTCTCATTAATCATAAAATTTAGAAATTACAATGCCAAACTGTAAATTAAATGAAGTTGCCTAAATTGAAATAACATTTAACCTAACTATCATTTAAACTTTATCAATGCACTCTGCCCTAAAGGCTACACAAAAATCCTCAAAGGTGACTTCTCATCGTTTCCTATTACGCTTCTCCTCGAGCTTTGCCATAGTCTCGTACCACCATACTCCGGCGTAGTCCACCATCAGGTTGTCACAATATCTACATAAAGTGACTCGGGACACTCTATGTGCTTCAAAAGGGACTATGCTCGGCTCAGCCATTCTTGTGCATATACGGGAAAGTTGAGCTCTCGATATACAGTTTGTCGTAGAAGTTTGTCCAGGACCAAAATTCCTCTTGACGAAACTCCTTCGATTTGCCAGTTGCTTTCTTGCCTCCATTTGAAGCTACTGTTCCAAGCACTTTAGAAGATACGCTGATAGTAGTCTATATCGGACTCTTCAGATCCCATCTGACTCTGGGGGCAGAATTTTACTTTATTTGTATTAGACCCTAAATGAATAAATTTATTAGGTTGGGAGTATTCTCCTATTTCATTGTGCATAAAGTTACTGGCACTACTATGTTATGGATGTCACTTATATTGATGCGTGTATTTCAGAAGAACGATCCATTAGGTAGAAAGGAATTATAGATCCCATTCTGACACCTTATGGTGTTCTCTGATACCAACTGTGGGGCCCCCGTACTAGTAATAAGAAAGTACGGTGCTCCAACTGTGGCAAATCCCCAACTTAAGTAAAGTTAGGCGAACCCAACCTGCCTTAAGTCAAGGGCTTGTCACCAAGTACTATAATATCTATCAATATAAAATCACAGTGGCAGAAGCAGTACAAAATAAAGTAACATCCACAAGCATACATAGTAGAAAAAGGAAAATGCAATATAGTAACTCATCATAATGTAGAAAGTAGAGTACATTCAGAAAGTTAATTATTACAAATTGAAATGAATAACTGAAAAAAAAAATGAAAGACTCTCGTCCCCACTGAAATAAACAAGGCAAAACTATCTAAACAGCAGCTGGAAGGTGGTCCTCATGAACTAGCTCCTCCTCTGCGACACTGCCCACGAACATGTCTGAATCTGACATTTGTCGGTATCACAAATGCCAAGGCCCCAGCCAACAAAATAAAAAGGTTACAGTTAGATAATTGTCTAAGTACATTTTAGGCTATTTAAATGAACTGAATATTAAAAGATATCACATTCAATTTAACTACACATGCAAGCAGTAAAGGGTGCAACAAGCTATGAAAGAACTGGAATACTATAAATTATCTATTTATAGCATGCAACATGTATGTGAAGTAACATACAAAACACTAAATAAGCAAGGTAAGGCTAAAAGCAAAATAACTGCAACTACGGAATAAACATGATCCTAACATGATTATGATCGAAGTAAAATATGCTGAGTATAAATGAACACAAGTATTGAATATGATAAAATTCTAGCATCCTAAATATGCCATTCATACATATATCTAAGCCATAAAATATACATACAACATGTTGATTAACATGAAAAGAAAGGCCACTGAGACATGTGACAAAAGCAAAGCAATGTATGAAATATAAAACTACTGAGACATGTGGCAAAGCGAGCAAATACTGAAAATAAGGCCACTGAAGCATGTGGCAAAGCAAATTAGAAAACAATAAAAATCAGCTAAAGTAACAATAAGCCTAAGTCCTAGTACTGCCATACCAGCCAATAGGCCATACAGGGCCTCCAATATCAATCAATCAATCTCCAGCCTAGCCATCCAAATATGCTAAGTCTGAGTCCAGTCTATATAATACTACTACTGAAGAGGCAGACTAAGCTAGGTCATATTCTACTAACTACAAATAAAACAAAACTGAATGATATGTAATTTCAATACTAGCTTAGGATGCATTATCCTAAGTTTTTCCTATTATGCTCAAGGGCTAAAGCTCAAAATCCAAGGTATGCAAAGCAATCTAGTCAAAGTAAGCAAGAGACTCAATCTAGACTTATGTGATATCTGTTGTTGTCTAATTACCAAATCTAACTACTCTGAAAAGGTACAAGCTTAGGATCTCCAATATCCAGCTATCGAGTAGAATCTCAGATTTACGTCCTTAAAGTTAAATATTAGAACTTAACAAGTTCTAATCCAAAGTCATGTGACGACTATATAGTTTAAGTAAGCAAGTCAATGACCTAATTTTTATGAATTTTTACTCTCTTACCCAAATCTTGATCAAATAAATCAAGATTTAAGAATTTAGAACTTGAACCCTATGTTGAGTTCAAGTTCCAAATCCAAGGTGATATTCTAAATACGATTTAGGTTTCTCACTTAATCCCCATTTAAAGGTAAAGAATCCTATAAGTTGAAAGATTCAGGAACTAAGATCTTAGTTAAATGCTATTCTACTAATTATAAGATAAAATAATCAATTAAGAACTTGAGAATCTAAGATCTATATTCAATCCTTAAGATAACTTCATTATCTTATTGATTGAATCAACCTATACCCACACGGAAGGTCTCAATAGATTAAACAATCAATCATTAAAGAATTTCAATGGGAGATGGTTTAATTTCAAATTGAAGATCTAAGTCTAAGATCTAAGATCTAAAGATCTGAAGTTTGATCACTTTAGACTTCTAAATAGAGTTTTGACTTAAGAGTTTCCATTTGTGATTTCCTTTAGAATCTAATTTCATAATTAACTATAATGAGCTTATTAAAGTTAGAATTGATAATTTCAAGTATTAGATTAACATTAAACCCATTTTGACCTTCTTAGGTCACTTAATATCTAAGGGTTTGAGTTTTGATCACTTTAGATCTTAAGCTAAGAATTTTGCTTAGACATTTTCAGTTTCTTTTTCTTTTAACACTTAACTCTTATATTATTTTTACTGAACTTATTAATGAGATAGCTGACCATTTTCATTATTAAATTAAATAAGTTTAAGGCCAAATGATCTTTTTTTTAAGGAATGCTAAAGGTTTAAGTATCTTTATCAAGGACTAAATGAGGATTTCATGGATTAAGGATCACATTAACACTATCCTTGTTCTAGGACTTTAGAGAACATTTCCAATCTATTTTATAGTGGTTTACTGAAATTTTCAATCCTTGAGGAACATTAAATCACATTTTGGTCAAAATGACCAAAATGCCCCTCTTAAGGCTAAAATTGGGATTTTAGGGTTTACTTACTCAAATTTGTTCTAATCTATTTTACTATGATTCAAATTACTTAATGAAGTGGGAAACACCTTTAACTTAGGTTTTGATGACCTAAATGATCTTAATTAGTATTAATTACTTAATTAACTCACTTAGGGTGATTAGTGAAATTAAGGCACCTTAGGGCAATCCAACCTTACACTTAGGTTATACTAAGTCTAATATGATATTAGGAACTATCTCCACCCAAATTAAAGGCTTAATTAGGGTTTAATTCACTAATCCTTGATTAGGGTGATTAAGGAGTGATTAAGAAAATTAATCATCCAAAGTTAATTTTAAGGGCCTGGAATTATTCCTTAGGGTACAAGGAGCAATCAGAGCCCTTAAACTCACAATTTGGATATTTAAGAGATTTTATATGATTTATTTAAGAACAGAAAAAGGTTTGGCCAATATTTTTTTTAAATCTAACTATTAGATGTGAGATTTTATTTTATATTCAGATTCCTTGAATTTTTCTGATTTAAATGGTATATAAGATCATACCATTTGGATCTGTATAACTAAAGTTATTTAATTAATTTATTCTGAATGTTTATTTAAATTAAAACTATAGGGTTTAATTAATTAAAATCGCAACCATTAAAAATGTTATCCAATAATTCGATAATAACCGCGGCCCAAAATCAAAAAGGCGCGGGTCACGGGTTGGTCTGGCCCAGAACCTGCGACTTCGTCTTCTACCTCTCGACGGGTCCCGAGCCCGTCAAATTTCAAAGCTGAAATTCTCGGCGCTCCGGCGACGGCAGGGACTCAAATCAATCCCTACACGTTCCTTGAGTCGAGACACGTCGATTGGACCAAGAACCCCCATCTGGATCCCTCTGGATCGATGGGGTCTAGCTCACCCGAGACGTCCTTCTGCGAGACGTCTCAGGTTGCTTGTGATGGGGAAATTCTCCTCACAGGGACCTCGATTCGACTGGATTTTGATCCCTACACGTTCAGGGAGACTAGACGCGTCGAAACCCCAACCTATCTTAACCTGAGGCGCAGCCAATCACTGGGTCTTTACTCGGACTCAGCCATTGGCTCGGTGGCTAGCTCAGTCGATCGATATGATCAACTCGAGCTAGCTTAGCCCCAGGCGACAATCACAGGAGTTTCCTAGGTGGCTAAGGCTGCTTAGACGACATTCAGAGCTCATTCTAAAAGACAACAATGAAAGGAGCTTCAGAAAATTTTAATGGAGGAAGTTGTACCTCGAGTCAGAGGTACAGGCCTTGCCTAGGGAAATTGACGGGCGCTGAAGCTTCCTAGACAGTAGATGAAACTTTCCAAGGAGTATGAACACCACACTAGCCCTCTATCAGCGGTTCACACTTCGGGAGAAGCCTGAATTTGCTGAGGAAGACGGGGGGCTTCAGAGGCTGCAATTGGAGGAATTGAGGGTTCACAGTGAGCAAAGGGACTCACTGTGATCTCCTGGAGGTTTTTATAGGCCAAGGGGAGCTCTAGGGGTGATGTTCAAGGCTTAGCAATGGGGAGAAGGCTCGGGCCAACGGCTAGGAGCAATTGGGGAAGAAGGCAGCCGGCCAAACGGACGCGCCGAGGGCAGGAGAGGAAATTCAGTGAATTTCCCGTACTGCCACGCGCCAGGGAGAGATCCCGCTGTCGGGGGGACCAGGCGCAGAAGGGCGAGTGGAGAAGATGATCCATAGTGCTTGGACCCGTCTCCATCGTCTGATCGGCAAAGCCGTTGGTAATGGACGGCCGGATGCGCTTCCTGATTAACTAAACCGCGGAGAGGACCACGAGCGTCTGATTTAATATGTCGATCGGGCGGCTAGAATTTAATTACAGCGCGCGGTATGAGGGCCGTCGGATCTAGCGCGCTGAGATGCGTGCTGATGAATCAAGTGGCCGAAACGCGTGCGCCGCTGTCGGGAGCCCGTAACGGATCTGCTACGATCCCGACAGCAAATCCCACAGAAATAAAAATTAATTAAATTTAATTTTAATTAATTAAAACTATTTAAATTAATTTTAATAAATCTAAAATTTCCCAAATTCAATTTAGGATCAAATGAGCTCCAAAAACTCCCAAAAATTTACCCTTAGCTAATTAGGGTATGAGGAATTCAAAAATGAAGGTCGGGTGAGATGGATAGTCTGCAAAGAAGGAGATATTGCTCAGTTATTAGAATTTATGTTGCTCATATTTAGTTAAATGTAATAAATGAATTTATTTCTTATTATTCTTCATTTTCTATATTGTATATGAATGAATAGATATGGATACTGTTGAATGCCTTCTCCTTAATTTGTGCACTGCTTTACTTATGTTTCTATTAAGTCTTGCTCAGCTCTTGATTAGTATCACGGATAATTTTTTTAGTGTAATGTCCGTGGTACTAGTGACGACCACCTCTTAACACTTATTTGATTAAGGGGCGGCCGCCACAGTTCCGACCCGATAAGGGGAATTAATAAATATGTAAAAATTAAAATCTTATTTAATTATTTAATTTAGCTAATTTCTTAATTAAAATAAAATAATTAAATTATACTTAGGAAAAATTCCAAATATTCACCTCTAACTAAAGAAGAGGTGAGGAACACAACGGCGAGATCGGATTTTTGATCCGATGAGTATTTTGATTCCTCGATTTGCAGGGTATTTAAATAATATTAAAATATTCGTCGAAATTTTGACGACTTTTGATTGACACGAAAACTTCACGCCTAGCTAATTTGGGGTCAATGAGCGTGATGGTGAAGTCCGTTTTT
The DNA here is from genome assembly GCA_016760335.1 of Gastrodia elata. Lineage (NCBI taxonomy): Eukaryota > Viridiplantae > Streptophyta > Magnoliopsida > Asparagales > Orchidaceae > Gastrodia > Gastrodia elata. Next base: position 4,647,250 of record CM028672.1, on the reverse strand, counting down.
TGATCGGAGGTCAATTTAGATGTCTCAAATTCTAGGGTTTTTGAATTTTCCAGAAATCAGGATTCGATCCATTTGACTCCCAATTTGGACTAGGTCTTAGAGGTTGACTCCAGTTGACCTAATTAGCACTCGATTAGCCTTAAGACTATGATTAGTCTTAACTAACTAAGGTAACAACTTGGGTTGTTATACATCACCTCTTCATACTTCATAACATTCTTCCCATGGTTCAAATTCATGGTGAAGTGCTCATACTCATTTGACAATGAGTTCAACAATAACAGGGCTTTATTTTCATCTTCTAATATCTCATCTAGATTCAACAAATCTGCCAACATTTTTGTGAACTCATTTAGGTGTTCATCTATAAAAATTCCCCTTCTTATCTAAAACATGTAGAGTTGTCATTTCATGTAGAATCGATTCTCCACGCTCTTCGTCAGATACTTGGCTTCTATGAGCTTTCACAATTTCCACGTCGATGTCTCCATCATAACTGCATATTTGATCTCCTGAATCAAGCAATTCTGGATCAAGCCGCATGCACTGCTGTTCATCTTGATCCAATCTCTCTGAAATTTCTTCTGGATTTTATTCACTGTCAATAACATCATCCAGATTTAGGGAGCATAGTGCATCTGTCACCTCGCACCGCCACATACCAAAGTTGTTCTTTCTATTAAGTTTGACAACATCTATTTTCGTCGGATCACAACTTGATGGAAGGACCTCTCCACCACCGATGACGATGAAATTCCAACTACATATTAAATTTTGGACACCAAATAGTCCAAAATACCTCCATAATTTACTTAGGACAAAATCTAAACCGGAACAAAAATCCGCCAGGCGCTACGACGCGCTGGAGCGCTTGGGCTTTGGGTAGCCAGGCGCTGCAGCGCGCCGTAGTGCCCGCCTCTCTGTTTGCCTACCTCTGCGACGCACTGTAACGCCCGCCTCTCAGGTGCCTGCCGCTGTGACATGTTGTAGCTCCAAATTCAGCTGCGGCGCGTTGCAGGGCCTAATTCCGCTACGGTGTGCTATAGTGCCCGCCTTCAACCCACTCTTTGCTAACAAGCAGCACACGCATAGCACTATTTTAATTTCTGCATTTTTTGAACACTTTGACTTTTGGTTTTCAATTTAAAACTCTTGGCTCATTAGAGTGCATTTTTTGAACACTTTAACTTTTGGTTTTCAATTTAAAACTTTTGGTTTTCAATATTATAGCAAAATCTTTTATAAAATTATTTATTCCCGACGTAAAGCAAATGCTGGAATGTACGTTTATTACACTATAATTTCTTATGTACGTTTTTGTAATTATTTAGCTTAGAAAGTTTGAGATATTTATGTAAGAATTAAAGAAAAAAAAAAAGATATTTACACTTGTTGATGATGTGGCATACAAAAGAATTTATACATATGCAGCATTTTAATATAACTTTTATATTTATATATATTTGATAATTTTAAAATGCTGCTCATATTTTTGATTGGACGATTTTTTTGGGTGAAAATGTAATAAAAAGGAGCTTATACTAGAGTTTATCCTTTGAATGAATCATTCAGCAAACTCAGGCTCTTGCAGACGCACACTGTGGCCTTCTCCTCTATATATATAAGCAAGAATGGCCATCATTTATGGGAGAAGAGCAATGGCGGTGAAAGCATTCGGTTCTATTCTGGTGCTGGTTGCGCTCTGGGCCGCAGTTGTTCCCAGAGGCGAATCATCGCCGGTGCCAGCAATATTCGTGTTTGGAGATTCAACTGTCGACGTTGGCAACAACAATTACTTGACCGGTAAGAACGTTGAGAAGGCGAACTTCAAGCCCTACGGCATTGACTACCCGAAGTCTCAGCCGACTGGCCGCTTTAGCAATGGCTATAATATTATAGACTTCATTGGTTAGTTCCTTATAATCCTAATTAAGCATCTTTGCCCGCTAATAAACCGCTGAGAAATATGATTTGTTTGACAGCAAAATTTGTGGGGTTCGAAGAAAGCCCGCCAGCTCACCTCGCCCAGTGCAACAAAGCCAACCATCAGTATGTTGGACTCAAAGGAGCAAACTTTGCATCAGCAGGATCAGGAGTTTTGGCCTCCACTGTTAGTTAGCATAAGAACAATTATAAGAAAATATAAATATTAATACATATATATTCAATTTGAATGAATGCGTGATGTGATGCAGGGAACAACGCTCAGCATGACCATGCAGATATAGCACTTTGAATCCCATAAAGCAAAAATGGTGGCACAGATAGGCGAGGCTGCAACAATGGGCGTGTTAGATTATTCTCTGTTCGTCATCAGCACAGGTAGCAATGACGTCTTCAAATTCTACAAACGCCCGTTTGATAGCAGGAGCGGCTTCATTGGATCTGTAGCCTCAGAATATACAGAGCATGTATCGGTAATTATTCATACCTTCTTATGTTCGGGTCCTCAAAACAAGCCAAAGACCCAATGAATGACCCATTAAAGGCAGTCAAGCCAAGTATTCCGTTGGCATAAATCTCACTTTTGGCTCAATATTTTGCCACATATATAGGCTGCGCTAGCTAGCAGGTAATAGCAGTGCCATTAAACTTAAGAGCAAAGCCATGATCATACCTGCAAACAATCAAACGTACGCAGAACACAAGGAGGAAGACACAAATATATATTCCAACTACCTCAGATTATTCAAGTCACAGTCATAGCATAGCATGCAGTAATTTACTAACAAACTCGCTCATATATGCAGAGATTATACAACCTTGGAGCAAGAAAGTTTGTTATCTTTAATGTGGGGATGATTGGGTGCTGCCCGTTCTCAAGATCCTTAAATCCTTATGGGGAATGCATTGAAGAGCTGAACGAGTTGGCACAGAGCGTGAACTCGGCCATACATTCTGTACTGAGTGAGCTAAGCAGGAGACTTGAATGGTTGTACTACTCCTTTGGGAAGACCTATGAACTCATGTCCATCCTAAAAGAAAATCGACCAAAAAAATTTAGTAATCTATTTGAACTACTGATAAAAGCGAGATTTATCAATTATTAGTATAATTAATTATTTATATAACATAATCTTTAATGTTTACTTTCATAAGCAGAAGTAGAATTTGCATCCGCATGCTGTGGAGAAGGGAAGAAGAGGTGCTCTCCAGACACTGCTATATGTTCGCAACGAGACAAATATTTGTTTTGGGATATGCTGCATTCGACTGAGAAAGTAGCACAGGTGGCCGGAAAGCTCTTCTTCAATGGATCAAATTATTATACCAGCCCGATCAATATTAAAGGCTTGGTCGAACTCTATTAATATATTTTATTTGCAATGATAACATATTATTAAGATGAAGTTTGCAAGTGCTTGTGGGCGGTGCTGATTTTGTAAGACAATTATGTGATGTTGTGTTATATTGTGCTTACAAATTTATATATATGAAATTTTTCATAATTTAATAAGATATTGATATATATATTTGTATATTATATGTAATTTAATTCATAAGCGCTTCCTCATAATTTCTAAATAAAATGAGTATTTATATGGTTTTTATGATTATTAATTATTTTTATAAATGCTATATTTCTCATAAATATATCGTAAATTTTACTATGAAGGAAAAAAAATGCCATAGGTTATGCTGTCAACGTCTCTTCGCATTCCCTCTGCCCTGTGTTTGTCCCAGCAAAGACTCTTGCGAGACTTTGCTAAAATGTCTAAAACCAAAATGGGATTGGGCGGGTACAAAATAATATACTCAGAAAATATTCTAAAATGTCTATCCAAAAAAAAAAAAAATATATATATATATATTCTAACAATCCAAAGAAAACACACAGCGGACAAAATCTCCCCATGCTGCAGAAGGACCTGCCCAAAGCTCACACAAGGAATTATGATAATTGAAATTAGCTGAAGAAACTTACCAGCGATATTTAATGTCGGATTGAGAGGCTGCAATTCTAGAAAATCTAATAGCAGCAGCATAAAATGATACCACATCAAAACTTAATGTTGGATAGAGATAATGCAAACCGGTAGAAAGGAAAGGCTTTCGAGAGCACGTAACAGCAAATGTAAACTTGATACAATTAAGTAAATGACATTAATATTCAGATAAGGAGCAAATGAGCCCATCAAACACATCCTCCAATAAATGCAAAAACTCCAAACAATTTGGGAGTGAATACAAAGCTCTATCACAGACAAATAGTAGAAACCATAGAGGGCGTAAGAGATAAGATAGCCGCTAAAAATGGAGAGGTCATAATACACATTAATCAGTGAATCTATGAAGATCACGATAGCAGCATTGATGCCGCCCCATATGAAGATCTCATTAGCAGCCAAATGAAATACCATCGAGTAAAACATCTATCTAATCGAGTAGCAAATCAAATTAGCACCATGAAGAACAATATAGCTTTTCATAATAATATGGAGATAATGCAAATTAATCAAAAAAGCCATGAACTTCATAAACGAGCTTTTAACCCCGGCGAAACAGAGCCTTAACAACAAAACTGAAAAAACAAAGGTCCAAGCAACGCTCAACCTTCACAAGATGGACAACCATACCCAAGAAACAACCTACGGCCCTGCAATCAGGCAGCTAGTATACCAGCAGGCCTCTTAGCACAGACAGAGACTACAACACACCGGCATGATAGCAAGCCGTAGTATTATTAAAAGGATAAACAACACTCAGTAAACCATCACACAGGATAACCCACTCCTCCTTGATCTAGCAAGTATAAAAACAGCACCAAAGAAACCTCGCAAACCTTACTAAACTAACATCGAAACAACCAAACAACATGATCGTCTTGACGAACAACATGCATCTAATACTACAACAAGGCATAACATGGAAGGAAATTAAATAGACGTTGCCAGAATTCACCATAGCAACCTGCATTTGATAACCAGCCAGCATCCGCGCCCATAAGAAGTTGGCCCCAAGATTATCCCTTTTAATCTCAGACTTAAAAAAACGATAAACAAACCAACCTTGAAACCCCTTAGACCGGTCGAAGACACTGCAGCCAGTTAGCCGGTCTCCCACCAGAACTCGCATCATGCCAAAAAGCAACTCAACGAGAACTGTGGCTCACCGGTCAACTTACAAGCATGAAGGACGACAGAAACATGGGAAAGACCAAACGCTAGACCAAACCTAAGCCTTCAATTAATCAAAATATCCTTCAAGTATACCAACCAAATTAGCATAATTGGAAATAAGGAATCATAAACTCGGATAAATAAACAGACATGCAGCCAGCCATTGAGAAACAAACTATTAATGATCTCAAACATTAAACAAATCGGCAAATGCATTTTTATTAATGTTATTCCAATAGATCGACTTCTTAGGAAAAATGTTAATGATTGTGTTGATATCGTTTATAATATTTAATTTCAATTTATGGCAAATCCAATCAACATCTTGATATTTTTTGCGATTGCGGGCCACCCAAATGTTCCATAAAATATAAGCATCAATGATGTTCGTAACTTCTTCAACTTAGCAATCCTAGCATTCCAATGGGAAATAAAGGAAGGAAGATCTGCCACAAGTTGGTTAAGGATTTTGATACTGTTGAAAGTGGACCGCAAAGATTGAGCAATTGAATTGTTGAAAAACAAATGACAAATACTTTCAAAGCTCGCATTAGATAAATGGCAGCAATGACATTTAGAGGGCAGATTAAAACTTCTTGAAGTAAGGACTTCATCAACACTTATAAAGTCGTGATGAAGCCTCCAGATGAATAAGCTAATGAGCGTAGGGATGTTGTTTGCCAAAATCATGGTTTATAATTAAAAAACTTATACTTTCTGTGTATATTCCAAGTTAACTGGAGATTAAATTTATCATTGATGATAATGTCAGCGGTTGCGTGCTTCTCGGTTATCAAGATTGGTTTTGAGTTCAAAATAAAGTCCTGCATGTTTGGAGATATGATGGATTTAATGAGATTGATGTTCCAAGAATTGTCACTATTGTAGCAATCCTCAAGAGTAAGTTTAGGGATAGCCGGATTGCAAATTAAATGAAGGGGACCAAGATCACTCTAAGCATCACACCAAAAAGAGGAAGAGTCAAGTTTGGTCCAATCAATTATATGTTCCATGAGATTTCTATAATCCAACATTCTCTTCCAAGTTATAGAATCCGTGAATTTCCTAGAGACAAGGACCGGATGCATTGTGGAACAATATTTGGCTTAAGTACATCAACCCAAATGTTATTTTTGGTTCTAAACTTTCACCACAGTTTGGTAGAAAATGTGTTGTGAATGGCTTCAATATTTCTTATGCCAAGGCCCCCTTCCTCAAGGGGGAAAGCAAGATTTTCTCATTTGGTCCAAATTAATTTGGACCCCTTACTGCTCACCCAAAAGAATTTGTTAAAAATGATATTAATTTTAGTCATCACCAATTTGGGATGAGAGGTAACTTCAAGCCAATAGAGCAAAATTGTGTTAAAGATGTATTTGATTAAAGTAAGCCTACCACCTTGTGAAAGATAAATGTTTTCCCAACTTCAAATTCTTTTGAGGATTTGATCAATTAGACCGTGGTATATTATACTTTTATTCGGGCTTTTAAAAATAGGAATGCCGAGATAGTTACAAGGAAGTTTGCCCTCTTTAAAACCAAGTTTATTAGAGATAAAATCTTTTATATTAGAAGTGGCTTTGTTATTAATGAAGAAATTAGATTTAGAGCCATTAATTTTAAGCCCGGAATCCCATTCAAGAGTGCTAAGTAAGGATTTGATCTTTATGATGTTTCTTTTATCGTCATTAGTGAAAATGATAAAATCATCAGTGTAAGCCAAATGAGAGATCAGGAGTTTGCTTCCGACTTTGAAGTGAAGATTATTATCCAACTGAAAAGAATTGTTGTGGTTTATGGACCAATAATTGATAGCAAGATTGAATAGGATGGGGGATAAATGATCACCTTGTCTAAAGCCTCTAGAAGAATTAAAAAAATTAGCAGGAGCTTTGTTGATTAAAATAAAGAACTAAACATTTGATATTAGATTTTTAATTTTGAAGATGAAAGATAAATTGAAACCATAAGCTTATAATATTTTTGTGAGAAAATCACAATCCAATTTATCAAAAGCTTTTTCAATGTCTATTTTGAGAATTATATTATGACCTCTGTTTTTTTTGTTAAGGCAATGAAATAATTCTTGTGTGGCAAGGATGTTATCTTGAATGTGTTTTTCGGAAATAAACCCACTTTGGTTTTGTTCAATTAGCTTAGGAAGCAGATCTCTTAATCGATTTGCAATTAATTTGGATATGATTTTATTTAGAGAGGAGCATATGCTAATTGGTCTAAATTGATTCTACCAAGAGGGAGTAAAGACTTTAGGGATTAAGGTGATGGTGAAATGGGTAAAATATTTTGGAAGAGAGACATTACAAAAAAATTCTTTAATCCCATTGCAAATGTTTTCTCCCACAATGTCCCATAAATTTTTTTATGACCTTCCAAATTTTATCGTTCGAGGACATGGCATTTAGAGATTGATTATCAGATTGGGAAATAATGGGTATATATATATATATATATATATATATATATATATATATATATATATATATATATATATTACTTGCACTAATGCAATTTGTTTTGCATGCATTTTCTATGTTTCTAATTATTTTTTCTATTGGGGTTAACTATTTTTTTCTTGATTTTAAATCTAAGATTGAACATTTATATTATATAAAATCTTAGCTAATATTTGTTTTCCTTGGAAATAATTTTGTTTGACAAATTTAATATAAAAAAGGTGAGGAATATTCAAAATCCAATAGTACAAATCATAGCGAATCTTATTCATTGTTGTAGAATTTATGCTTCTGTATGCAATACATTGCAAAATTTTGAAGAATTGCAAGGAATTTATTGAAAATTTTGGATCACCAAATGAGCCAACAATAGGTCGGGCGCTCAAGCGCTTAAGCACCCAGCATACAGGAGGTCTGGCGCTCATGCGCCTAGCAGGCAGAATGTTCGGCGCTCAAGCGCCAGCATGCCGAAAGTCCGGCACTCAAGCTCCCCTGAAGCAGAAATGCGGGCGCTTAGGCGCCCCCGAAAATGCTTGCCCATGCGTGATGTATCAATGATGTTTCTGACACTTTGAGTACTTGATTTGGGGTCTTTTATATATTCTAACTTGCAAATGGGTTTATAAAGTGAAGAAAAAAGCGGACAGTAGTGTCGAGCGCTTCAAAGTTAGGCTTATCGCTCAAGGGTTCTCAGAAAAGTATGGAGAGGACTATGAAGAGACGCTTAGTTCGGTTGCAAAGATGACATTAATACATGTTGTGATTGCATTGGCAGCATGCAAAAGTTAGAAATTGTGGCAGTTGGATGCAAAGAATGCATTTCTTTATGGGGATATTGATAAAGATATTTTCATGGTGCAGCCACAATGATACATATCCAAAAAGCATTCGAATTATGTTTGTAAGTTGAAGAAAGTACTATATAGTTTAAAACAAACACCACGGGCATGGTATGGAAAAATAGCAGAGTATTTGCAATTATGTGGATATTTTGCTTCAAGTATGTTTGTGAAGAAGTGTGGCAACCTACATGTTCTTGTGCTTTTGTATGTTGATGATATGATTGTGACAAAAAATGATGATGGGGAGGTGACAATGCTTAGAGAAGAGTTATAAATCCGATTTGAAATAAAGAACCTAGGTAAACTTCACAATTTCCTTGGCTTGGAGGTTCAAAGGTGAAGAAGGGACTAATTATATGTCAGACTGGATGTAACAACTCAAGTTATTATCATAGTTAATTAGGATTAATTCTAAGTCTTAAATATAATTATAAGTGCTAATTAGGTCAATTGGAGTCAACCTCTAAGACCTAGCCCAAATCAGGAGTCAAATGGATCGAATCCTGATTTCTGGAAATCCAGAAACCCTAAAATTTGACCTATCTAAATTGACCTTGGATCGAAAAACGGACACCGCCATTGCATTCATTGACCCCAAATTAGCATGGGGTGAAGTTTTTGTGTCGATCGAAAGTTGTCGAAATTTCGACAAATATATTAATAATAAAAATGTCCCGGAAATCGACGAATCAAAATAATCGTCGGATCAAAAATTCGACATCTCCATTGCGTTCATCACCCCTCAATTAGCTAGGAAAAACATATTCAAAATATTTGGAATTTTTTTTTAAATATATATATATATATATATATATATATATATATATTAATTGACGGCGCCGTCAACTTAAGTGGACGGCGCTAACGGCGCCGTCCGATCCGTGCGGATCTCACAGCTCCCAGCCGCGATCCACGTCGCACGGTCCGGCCTGATCCGGGACGTCCGCATGTCGCGGGATCGAACGACCCTAGGGCCGTCATCCTCGCCCTCTCCGTCCGACGCCACGCGGCGCGCCCCGCCGCCTCCCATGCCCAACCGGTGCCTCCCCTAGCCTCGGCGAGGTCGCTGCCTCCTCCCTTAAATCCCCGACAGCTCATCGGGCTCCGTGTTAGCGAAACCGGAGCCCGAAGTGACCTCCCGACCTGAACCGAGCCCCGGATCATCCGCAGCCGTCCGAACCAGGTACCTCCGATCCCCCCCCTTCCGTTCTTCTTTCACCGTCGGCATACCCTAAGATTGTAGCGTAGGATCTAGATCATCGATCAACCGGACCCGATCAACCTCGATCAAGTCCGATTGACTCAAATCAAGGCTTAAAGCCTCGGGCCAAACCCTCGTCGTGTCCGCCGAAACCCTAGGACCTAGTGTGGGGCCCCGCACCCTTAATCCACCAAAGGATTATGTTAAGGGTGTGGTGTCACTCTGGCTAACCCCTCACTTACCATTGGATTAGGATAGACTCCACAATCCACCTGATTAAAGAAGGATTAACACAGAATCAATCTAACAGTCACTATATAAGTAAACGTACAGAGTGCGGAAGCGATTTAAGGAAATGTAAATCATCCAAGCATCACAGTATAGATATCAAAATGGAACTCAGAATATAAGCATACAATCCAAATACGCAGTCAATGTACCTGTATTATTACAACATTTAACAGTTTAAATAAAGAAAGTGCAATTACTCTCATCCTTACATATAAAATAAATATTAAACAGTGGCTTCTTCCACGGGCTCCTCCTCTGGGTATGGCTCCACTCCTAACTCCTACTCATTTAACTGATGAGGATCTGCCATTGTCGGTTTCACAATGTAGAGCCCCAGCCAAAGAAAAAGAAAATCTGGTTAGACAATTTTCTAAGCACATTTTAAGCTGATGAATTATTATATGTGTTAAAGGAGCAGCAGACAATACAAAAGAAAATAGAAAGCTATAAACCATCATCTATAGCTTAAGCAAAGAAAAGAAAAGAGACTTAGACATGCCTCGCATACAGACTAAACAAGGAAGGGCGTATAAATATACATAACTGAACAAGTGCAGTAAGAAAAATTCTACATCCTAAACATACTGGTGATCAATAGAAAATATGCCAATTAAAATAAACAGCTCAGCAGTGGTACATATAAATAGCAGTAATGTTTTAACATCCTAAATATATATAAAAATAGTACAAGAAAATAGCTGACGGAATAGAATACTGAAAAGTAAACAACAACAACTGCATATAAAGCCATACCTGTATCGACTGCCATACAGAAAAGAGCTACTCTAGCCAATTGAATATCAAAGAAGCTTAGCACCATCACGGCTAAGTCATAAAACTATGTACCCCTAGCGACATAAGGAGGCTAGGCAAATAAGCACATAAAGCAAGCGAAGGGTCTTAGCACCAGTATGGTTAAGTCCCAACTGTATGCCCCTAGCGACATAAGGAGGCTAGTAAATTAAGCATATAAGGCAACTTTAACACCAGTATGGCTAAGGCACCAACGGTGTTCCCCTAGCGATATAAGAAGGCTAGTAAACTAGGCACACAACCAAACAGGTCCTTCTCCTAGCGACATAAGGAGACTAGGAAACAAGAAAATATCTAAGAGGCAGTTCATATAATCATCTTCTTTTCATTAATCACTTTAATATTTTCACAAGGAATTTAAGGAGTCTCCATATTTATCCTAACAGTTTATTCATACGTCAAATATCTTATATGATATGCTCAAGGAGATATGGCACAAAAATCAAGGAATGTGTAAGTAATAAAATATCAAGTATAAGCAAGAGACTCTACTAAATATGGTGATATCATTTATTTTCTACTTAATCTTTTAACTATTCTAAGTTACACAAGTTCAAGATTACCATTTTCCTACTATAGAATGTAACTCAGAAATTCATCCTATAAGTTAAAAAGGATTAGAACTGATCATGTTCTAATCTAGTTCAATCAAATAGATGACTACAAGTTAAATCAATAAATCATACGTCTTAATTTTGTGAATTTATACGTTCTAACTAAGATCTGATCAAGATCTTCTAAACCTATGGATTATGGATTAAATACAATGAGATTTAGGTTTAATCACATAATCCAAAGAGGATAAGACATAAGTTCTAAGTTTTATTCTATAAGTGATCTATTAGTTAAGGCAAATACTATTAAGTAATTAAACTTAATAGGATGAATGGAGTATCCTAAATTTAAAGTAAAAATACAAGATAATCAGAATGAGTTGTAAAATAAAAGAAAGTCTGGAAACTAATAAAACTAAGATTTCATCCATTGGGTAACCCAATTTACCCAATGAATGAACTCTAACATATGATCTAATCCTAGTCTCAGGAAAGGTCCTTAAAGTGTAGTGTTTAAGACTTAGAAGAATCCTGGGATCTGATCTAAGGGTTGATTTCACTCACTTAAGTGTCGCTAAGATGATTATAATATTAGTTTTAGTGTTTTGGAATATTAACTAAAGGGTAGAGGGTACTTAATCCAATCTTAGGGCAAAATAATCATTTTGCCCCTACTTTAAGGGTCAAAAAGTCAACTTTTGATTTAGGGGTCCAAAATGAGGTTTCTTTTTTTCATATAATTTCTTAATATCTAACTTGAGGATAGACAGTAAGTATATCCAATTTGAACGAGAAACCGGTCCTACAGGTTCAAACTAGGGTTTATGACTTAAGGGCATTTAAGTAATTTTCACTCTACTAAAAACTAATTTTCTATACAGTTTATGGTAGGTTATTGTTCAAGGATTCCATAGAGTCCAAGAACACTGCATTCTGAGGTCGATTGGCTAAGTTATGGACGTTCCAAGTCCAAAGGGCAATTTGGTAAATTTGAGTTGGTCAACGGGTGACAAAAATCGAACTTTTCCGTATGAAGTCCAATTTTAGCAAACTACATTTCTATAGCTTCCCTATAATGTACTGAGTATGCTGGTAGGGAGTAGACCCAATTTGGACCTTAAATGGTCAAGTTATGACCTAACTAAGGTTGATGGTATTTTAGTCATTTTCTAAATTTTTAGGGTTCAAATCCTAAATATTATTTTAGTATATTGTTGACATTGGAAATCTAGGTTAGATAGCTTTTTGAATTTTTGAATTTGGAGTTGATTTGACCAAGTTATGGCCATTTGAATTCTAAGGGCATTATGGTCATTTTTCACTAAAGTCAACTCTAAGTTCTAGGGTTGACTTTTTGTCTTGATATCCAAATAAGAAAACTAATACTACTACGGTGATGGGGCCGCTCTCCTGAGCATTTTAAGACCCATATTGACTATGTTTCGATAACCGGGTAAAAAGTTATGGGGTCCTAAAGAGGTCCTAAAATGCTACCTCATTATATGTACCACAAAATAAATTTTTACATTACGTTATTTGATTTCTTATATTTTTTAGAGTATTTTAAGACCTATATTGGCTATGTTTGGATCATCCTATAAAAAGTTATTAAACTTTTAAGTTTTATTATTCAAAAATATAATTTGAATTATTTTACTGTTCATTTATTCAAATAAAATGATTTTACTGTTCATTCCTAAAGTTTTTATATAAAATTTCTGAAATTATTAATCCTTAATTAATCTGTGATTAATTAGGCTTAATCATTAATTAACATTAATTAATTAATTAATTAAATCAATATTTTACTATAGCAAAGTAATTAGCACTAATTATTATTTAATTAGTCTTAATTATCTGTTTATAATTATTAATCCTAAGGTTAGGATCAATTAATAGGTTAATAGTTATTAAATTTTTAGTATTAGTGTATATATATATATAAATTAATTTACTGATTATTATAAAATATTATTAAGCACTGTTTAATATGGATTAGCATTAATTAATACTAATTAACTAACTGCTAATTAACAATTAATTAATTATATTTTATTACACAGGTTTTAATGACGGCGGGCCCACAGGGACACGTGGCGGGTCCTGATTGGCCGCGGCAGAGCAGGTGGGTCCCACCTTGCCACGCGACAGCTCGGGAGAGGCTGCGGCCTGCGGAGGTGGGTCCCACAGTCGCAGCCGAGGCGACTGCAGCGAGCCCCACGCTGACACGCGGCAGCGCGTGAGCCGCGGAGCGGGGCGGGGTCGCGCTCGACCCGGCGGGGCCCTCGACGTTCTGCCTTCCCTCCCTCTCGACTGAGGCTAGGGCACGCCACGACCGGCGATCCCGGTGGCCATCGGCGACGATCCACTTACCGTTGAGTAGGGCTTGTCGGGCGCTACCAACGGAGGGGTAGATCGCCGACTGGGGTGGGCGGGATCTGCTCCTAGACCTAACCTTAGATTGGACATTTCGGGTTGAACGAACCCAGTGTTCGTTCGATCAATACGGGGGACGACGCGCAATTATTGCAAGCAATGCAGATAATTACTTGAGAAATTGACGTGCATACGAAGGGAGGGAAGTACTTTAGTCGACGGCTGACCGTTAGGGTTTACAGGGGGGTCCAGATTTGAGCTCCAGAACGCACTAACTAGGTCCAAAAGCACGAGTGGGTCCTTATGGACTCACGGACGGAGCTCACGAGGGAGGAGGGGGTCGCGGTTGGGCGGCCTCGGCGGCGGCCCGCCGCACGGCTCCGCGGCGACGCGCGTCCCACGCGCAGAGGCGTTGGGACGACGCAATCAGGACCGTCCAGATCGGACGGTCTGATCGTTGGACCGGGCTGGCAGCTAGTAGCCATCGAATAGAAGATCCGACGGTCAGATGGGGGAGCCGTCAGATCCGACGGCGCCGTCTCAAGACCCTAACGGCGTGGCCTTTTAAGTAACGGCGCCGTTACTTTAATAATATAATAATAATATTATTTTTTTTTTAATTCCAAAATTTCGAACATGTTTTTCCTAGCTATTTGAGAGGTGAGGAGTGCAATGGAGAGGTCGGATTTTCGATCCAACGAGTATTTTGATTCCTCGATTTCCGGGGTATTTTTATTATTAAAATATTCGTCAAAATTTCGACGACTTTCGATTGACACTAAAACTTCACCCCAAGCTAATTTGGGGTCAAGGAACGCAATGGCGGTATCCGTTTTTCGATCGGGAGTCAATTTAAATAGGTCAATTTCTAAGGTTTATGGATTTTCCAGAAATCAGGATTCGATCCATATGACTTTTGATTTGGACTAGGTCTTAGAGGTTGACTCCATTTGACCTAAATAGCAATTAGGATTAGGATTAGGACCTTGATTAGTCCTAATTAACTATGGTAACAATCTGGATTGTTACAGACTCCCCCACTTAAAAACGATGCCGTCCTCGACATCACTCAAGTGGAAGGAATAAAGCAGTAGGGGTTTGGAATAAAACGAAAACTAGGAAGGAGAAGGTGCTAGGGTGTATCATTTAAAGTTCTAGGACCTACGATTTAAGGTTGGACCTTCATAATCTAACCTTACTGATAAGATTAGAGAGGACTAGCTAATCTAAGCGATAATTATCACTAAAGTGAGGATGGTGATAAGGAGATGCAAGTTGACTTTTAACTTGGTTAAATGTGGCTTTTCCAAGGTTACAGATCAAATATTCACTCATATCACAAGTCTCAGTACTATGGGATAGGATTATCACTTAGCAGGTGGTACTTCCTATTAAGCATAAAAAAAAATATTTTAAGGGTCGAGGATCCTTATGATTCTATACTTAAGTGACGTGCGTCGCTCAAGGGTTTAGGCTAAATCTCTAAGTCATACAAGACTTACTCAGAGTTAAGGAAATTCTAGGATACTATTAGAATCCAAAGTTTTGGCATCGAAGACTAAAGCTTTTTGACTGCTTACTTCAATGAGGTAATGAGTTGGAGACCTAAGAAAATGCTAAATTGGCACTTAGAATTACAATTATGACTTGCCTAATTAATGAATTCTATCATTCAGTTTAATCTAAAGAGTGAGAGATCATTTACCTAGCTGGGTAAGTTGCTACTAGACAGAGAAATTATTACTATGAGTCATGAAAGCATGACTTAGATCTTAATGTTTGACTACCTAAGCTAAGAATAAGTAATTGTCCCATATGACACCCTAGTATAGTACAAGTAAGATTTGAGGATGACTAAGAATAAGGGTTAATAATGAAGTGATTGTAAAACTTAAATGATGAAAATAATTAGGTGATCGAATAGTGTACCTGAAACAACAGTGTTACATCTGGCCACCTGAATGGGTGCAGGTTCCTGCAAGCCTATCGCTGCATCTCTATTTTTGTGGAGGCCTAGCCAAAATGGGTCGAGGGGTGTTGGCCAGTTTCTTCTTTCTCATTGCGTATTATGTTGAGTTTCTACCTCGAGTTATGGAATTAGTGATGAATGAGTCACACATGCTAGTAGTGACTTGATACAAGGGATAGTCTCTCAATCTCGTGCTTTCACTTTAGCCAATATCCTAATATTTTAACCAGTTTTAAACTCTTTAGAGAAATATTGTTAGCCTTAATGATTCTAGAAGTAGATTTTGCCGTTATTATTCCTAAGGAGATAATATTTAGAAAGTAGAAGGTAACTACTTAAAAGTGTTCCAAGACCTATTTGTTGGTTTAAAGTCTTATAGGGATTAATAGTTACGTCATACCATCTTAAGTTCTTGATCTTATAAAGGTTTTGATTTGAATTAGCTGGTTACATATTATACTTAGGTTTGATCCTAAAAGATTTAATTAGGTTACTTAGTTACTCATTTATCTTAAATTTCTACTGATTAAGTTCTGGTACCGCGACAGCATTTTGTATTTCTATACTCTTATTATTCTGAGCTTTAATATTGTGATGTTCTTAGATGTGACTCCAATATTTTCTGATATAGTGACTAAATTGGCAGAAGAATCATCCATTAGGTAGATGAGAATACAAATTCTCATATGGCACTTTATGGAATTCTCTGATACCAACTGTGGCGCCCCGCACCCTTAATCCGCCAAAGGATTAAGTTAAGGGTGGGGTGTCACTCTGGCTAACCCCTCACTTACCATTGGATTAGGATAGACTCCACAATCCACCTAATTAGAGAAGGATTAATACAAAATCAATCTAATAGTCACTATATAAGTAAACATACAGAGTGCGGAAGCAATTTAAGGAAATATAAATCATCCAAGCATCACAGTATAGATATCAAAATAGAACTCAAAATATAAGCATACAATCCAAATACGCAGTCAATGTACATGTATTATTACAATATTTAATAGTTTAAATAAAGAATGTGCAATTATTCTCATCCTCACATATAAAGTAAATACTAAACAGCGGCTTCTTCCACGAGCTCCTCCTCTGGGTATGGCTCCACTCCGAACTCCTGCTCATCTAAATGATGAGAATCTGTCATTAGTCAGTTTCACAATGTAGGGCCCCATCCAAAGAAAAGGAAAATCTGGTTAGACAATTATCTAAGTATATTTTAAGCTGATGAATTATTATATGTGTTAAGGAATATCAACACTCTACAACATCTAGGCAACATATATATATATATATATATATATATATAAAGGAGCAGCAAGCAATACAATAGAAAAGGGAAAGCTATAAACCATCATCTATATCTTAAGCAAAGAAAAGAAAAGAGGCTGAGACATGCCTCGCATATAGACTAAACAAGGAAGGGCGTATAAATATACATAACTGAATAAGTGCAGTAAGAAAAATTCTACATCCTAAATATGGTGGTGATCAACAAAAAATATGCCAATTAAAATAAATAACTCAGCAGTGGTACATATAAATAGTAGCAAGGTTCTAACATCCTAAATATATATAAAAATAGTACAAGAAAATAGCTGATGGAATAGAATACTGAAAAGTAAACAACAACAACCGCATATAAAGCCATACGTGCATCGACTGCCATACAGAAAAGAGCTACTCTAGCCCATCGAATATCAAAGAAGCTTAGCACCATCACGGCTAAGTCATAAAATTGTGTATCCCTAGCGACATAAGGAGGCTAGGCAAATAAGCACACAAAGTAAGTGAAGGGTCTTAGCACTAGTACGGTTAAGGCCCAACTGTATGCCCCTAGCGACATAATGAGGCTAGTAAACTAAGCATACAAGGCAACCTTAGCACTAGTACGGCTAAGGCACCAACGGTGTACCCCTAGTGACATAAGGAGGCTAGTAAACTAGGCACACAACAAAATAGGTCCTTCCTCTAGCGACATAAGAAGGCTAGGAAACAGGGAAATATCTGAGAGGCAGTTCATATAATCATATTCTTTTCATTAATCACTTTAATAATTTCACAAGGAATCCAATGAGTCTCCATATTTTTCCTAACAGTTTATTTATGCGTCAAATGTCTTATATGATATGCTCAAGGAGATATGGCACAAAAATCAAGGAATGCGTAAGCAACAAAATATCAAGTAGAAGCAAGAGACTCTACTAAACATGGTGATGTCATTTGTTTTCTACTTAACCTTCTAACTATTCCAAGTTACACAAGTTCAGGATCACCGTTTTCCTACTATCGAGTATAACTCAGAAATTCATCCTTATAAGTTAAAAAGGATTAGAACTGATCAGGTTCTAATCTAGTTTAATCAGATAGACGACTATGAGTTAAATCAATAAATCATACGTCATAATTTTGTGAATTTATACGTTCTAACTAAATTCTGATCAAGATCTTCTAAACCTATGGATTATGGATTAAACACTACGAGATTTAAGTTTAATCACATAATCCAAAAAGGATAAGACCTAAGTTCTAAGTTTTATTCCATAAGTGATCTACTAGTTAAGGCAAATCCTATTAAGTAATCAAACTTAATAGGATGAATCTCCTATCCTAAATCTAAAGTAAAAAGACAAAATAATCAGAACCAGTTGTAAAATAAAAGAAAGTCTAGAAACTAATAAAACTAAGGTTTTATCCATTGGGTAACCCAATTTTCCCAATGAATGAACTCTAACCTATGATCTAGTCCTATTCTTAGGAAAGGTCCTTAAAGTGTAGTGTTTAAGACTTAAAAAAATCCTGGGATCTGATCTAAGGGTTGATTTCACTCACTTAAGTGTTGCAAAGATGATTATAATATTAGTTTTAGTATTTTGGAATGTTAACTAAAGGGTAGATGGTACTTAATCTAATCTTAAGGCAAAATGACCATTTTGCCCCTACTTTAAGGGTCAAAAATTCAACTTTTGATTTAGGAGTCAAAAATGAGGTTTCTCTTTTCCATATGATTTCTTAATATCTAACTTGAAGATAGACAGTAAGTATGTCCAATTTGAACGAGAAACGGGTCCTATAGGTTCAAACTAGGGTTTATGACTTAAGGGCATTTAAGTAAATTTCAATCTACTAAAAACTAAGTTTCTATACAGTTTATGGTAGGTTATTTTTCAAGGATTCCATAGAGTCCAAGAACACTGCATTCTGAGGTCGATTGACTAAGTTATAGACGTTCTAAGTCCGAAGGGCAATTTGGTAAATTTGAGTTGGTCAACGGGTGACAAAAACCGAACTTTTCTGTTTGAAGTCCAATTTTATCAAACTCAATTTCTATAGCTTTCCTATAATGTACTGAGTATGCTGGTAGGGAGTAGACCCAATTTGGACCTTAAATGGTCAAGTTATGACCTAACTAAGGTTGAGGGTATTTTAGTCATTTTCTAAATATTTAGGGTTCAAATCCTAAATATTATTTCAGTATGTTGATGATATTGGAAATCAAGGTTAGATAGCTTCTTGAATTTTTGAATTTGGAGTTGATTTGACCAAGTTATGGCCATTTGAATTCAAAGGGCATTATGGTTATTTTTCACTAAAGTCAACTCTAAGTTCTAGGGTTGACTTTTTGTCCTGATATCCAAATAAGAAAATTAATACTACGAAGGTGATGGGGTCGCTCTCCTGAGCATTTTAAGACCCATATTGACTATATTTCGATAACCGGGTAAAAAGTTATGGGTCCTAAAGAGGTCCTAAAATGCTACCTTGTTATACGTACCCCAAAATAAATTTTTACATTATGTTATTTGATTCCTTATATTTTTCTGAGTATTTTAAGACCTATATTAGCTATGTTTGGATTATCCTATAAAAGTTATTAAACTTTTAAGTTTTATTATTCAAAAATACAATTTGAATTATTTTACTGTTCATTTATTCAAATAAAATGATTTTACTGTTCATTCCTAAAGTTTTTATATAAAATTTCTGAAATTATTAATCCTTAATTAATCTGTGATTAATTAGGCTTAATCATTAATTAACATTAATTAATTAATTAATTAAATTAATATTTTATATAACAAAGTAATTAGCATTAATTATTATTTAATTAGTCTTAATTATCTTATTATAATTATTAATCCTAAGGTTATGATCAATTAATAGGTTAATAGTTATTAAATTATTAGTATTATTGTATATATATATATATATAAATAAATTAATTTACTAATCATTATAAAATATTATTAAGCACTGTTTAATATGGATTAGCATTAATTAATACTAATTAACTAACTGCTAATTAACAACTAATTAATTATATTTTATTACGCAGGTTTTAATGACGGTGGGACCCACAGGGACACGTGGCGGGTCCTGATTGGCCGCGGCAGCGCAGGTGGGTCCCACCCTGCCACGCGACAGCTCGGGAGAGGCTGCGGCCTGTAGAGGTGGGTCCCACAGCCGCAGCCGAGGCGACTGCAGCGGGCCCCACGCAAACACGCGGCAGCGCGGGAGCCGCGGAGCGGGGCCCACTAACGTTCGCGCACGCGGACGGGTGCGCGTGGGAACGGGCCGGGTCGCGCTCGACCCGGCGTGGCCCACGACGTTCCGCCTTCCCTCCCTCTTGACCGAGGCTAGGGCACGCCACGGCCGGCGATCCCGGCGGCCATCGGCGACAATCCACTTACCGTTGAGTATGGCTCATTGGGCTCTACCAGCGGAGGGGTAGATCACCGGCTGGGGTGGGCGGGATCTGCTCCTAGACCTAACCCTAGATCGGACGCTACGGGTCGAACGAACCCAGCGTTTGTTCGATCGATACGGGGGACGACGCGCAATTATTGCAAGCAATGCAGACAATTACTTGAGAAACTGACGTGCATACGAAGGGAGGGAAGTACCTTAGTCGATGGCTTACCGTTAGGGTTTGCAGGGGGGTCCAGATCCGAGCTCCAGAACGCACTATCTAGGTCCAAAGCACGAGCGGGTCCTTATGGACTCACGGACGGAGCTCACGAGGGAGGAGGGGGTCGCGGTTTGGCGGCCTCGGGAGGGGCCCGCCTGTAACAACCTAGGTTGTTACCTTAATCAATTAGGACTAATCTTAAGTTTTAAAACTAATCTTAAGTGATAATTAGGTCAATTAGAGTCAACCTCTAAGACCCAGATCAAATCAGGAGTCAATTGGATCGAATCCTGCTTTTTGGAAATCCAGAAACCCTAGAATTTGACCCATTTAAATTGACCTCGGATTAGAAAACGGACTTTGCCATTGCACTTATTGACCCCAATTTAGCTATGGGTGAAGTTTTCGTGTCAATCGGAAGTCGTCGAAAATTCGACAAATATTTTAATAATATTAAATACCCCGAAAATCGAGGTGTCAAAATACTCATCGGATTAAAAATCCGACCTCGCCATTGCGTTCCTCGCCCCTCAATTAGCTAAGGGGTGAATATTTAGAATTTATTTTTTTATTGCAATTTAATTATTTACTTAAATTAGCTAAAATAAATAATTAAAATAAGATTTTTATTTTATTATTATTTTTTTAATTTATTTCTTCTTTTTCCATTATCGGGTCGGATCCCCGTTGCTTTTCGGATCCGACCCGATAGTGTGCGGATCCGCGAGCTGCGGATCGGATCGATCCGGTCCGTCCAAACCGGGTGCGATCGAACGGCTGGTAGCCGTCTCCCTTGTTGGGATCGCCCGCGCGAGCGCCCGCCACGCGGCGCCCTGCCGCCGAGACCGCGCAATCGCGGCCTCCTGGGCCTCGCAATCTCCGCTGGTGCGCCATTAAGGACCCATCCGTGCTTTTAGGATCTCGAATTCGCGCGTCCGAGACCTTGCCGAGCACCTGTGAGCCACGTTCCTCCCGGACCATCAAACTTCAGATGCGTCGATCTCCCGATCCCCTTATCCATTCAATGCCTTTCCAGTTTGCATGTTTATTCCATAGTTGTGATTGTCGTTTGAGCGGAGTCGATCGTCGATTAAGCCATTTGATCGAATCAATTCGGCGAACCTTGTACAGTTCTTACCGTTAGGATAGTCGATCGCACCCTAGTAGCTAGGTCGCGCCCTTTCTCGTCGTCCCGTGCCCCTCTGCCGCCGGTTCAAGTTCCGTCGGGTAGGTCTCGCCGAGACCCACCCTCGGCCGTGCGGGCCGAGCCACCCAGTCGCCGGGTTGGCCGCCGTCTCGCGTGCCCTAGGCGTGCCGTTCGGGATGAGGGCGAGAGGCCTCGGGTCGGGCCGGGTCATTGGCTCGACCCGCGCCCGCGCGTGCGGGCCGAGTGCGCACAGCGGCCGAAGATGCGGGCCCTGCACGTCAGTCCGCGAGTGACTGGTGGCCCCGTCGCAGTACTGCGCCCCGTCTCTGGCTGCCACGTGTGCTTGGCGGGCCCCACCGCCATGATTCCTGCAGATAAATATAATATATATATATATATATATATATATATATATATATATATATATATATTTATAAATAGAAACATAAATACATATAAGTATGTATAACTATTTATATAGTTATACTTATAGTAATATCAGAAAATTATAATCTAGTTAAGCTACTGTTAATGGTAATTAATAATTAATTTAATAGGCTAATTTTAATTAAGTAGTTAATTAGTGTTAATAGTAAACTAATTTATAGGTATGTATATATATAAAGCACGACTATAGTATACGCGTAAGTAAATATATATATATATATATATATATATGCATAAGTACAATTAGTTTATTAACTAAATTAAGTTAATAAAATTTATTGGTACTTGAGTATGATTAAAATCATTAAATGGTCAATTAGGACTTTAGTAAACAGTATAGTTAATTACTCAATAATTAATATTAAACATTAAAATAGGTATTAATTTAAATGTTAATTAAACTAACAAAAATAGTAAGTTATATTAAAATAATTAAATAGTTAAATTAATATTAAAATAAAACTAATTAAGTAAGTTAATTAGAACAAATTAATTAATACTGGAATCTGTTAGTTAATAATTTAGGCATATAATTAAAATATGTTAATGTTAATTAGATTAATATTAATTTAAATAATCAGTAAATGAATATATGTATATCTACAGTAATATTAATAATTTAATAATTATTATCATATTAATTAATCATAACCTTAGAATTATTAATTATGAGCAGTTAATTAATAAAGACTTAAAGAGTAACTTAACCCTAATTAAGTAGTAGTAATAAATTTAAAATAAATAAAATAATAGATTAATCCATAATTAATTAATAATTAGATATTTATTTGATTAACAGATTAATTAAGAATTAATAATTTAGAAATTATATATAACTTTAGTAATGAATAGTAAATTAATTTAATAAATGAATAGTAAATTAATACAAATTATATTTTTGAATAGTAAAACTTAGAAGTTTAATAACTTTTTGTAGGATGATCCAAATATAGTCAATATAAGTCTTAAAATACTCAGAAAAATAATTATGGCGTAATGCAGAATTTCATTTTGGGATACGCATAACGAAGTAGCATTTTAGGACCTCTTTAGGACCCCATAACTTTTGATCCAGTTATCAGAACATAGTCAATATGGGTCTTAAAATACTCAGGAGGACAGCCCCATCACCGCAGTAGTATTAGTTTTTCCATTCGGGCAACAGGATGAAAAGTCAACCCTAGGATTTAGAGTTGACTTTAGTGAAAAATGACCGATTTACCCCTAGCATTCAAATGACCATAACTTGATCAATTCAACTCCGAATGTAAAAATTCAAGATGCTAACTAGTCTAAAATTTTAATGTTACCAATAAACTAAAATAATATTTAGGTTCTGAACCCTAAAAATTTAGAAAATGAACAAAATACCCCCAACCTTAGTTAGGTCATAACTTGACCATTTGAGGTCCAAATTGGGTCTACTCCCTACCAAATACTCAGTACATTATAGGGACTTCAAACAAAAAAGTTCGGTTTTTGTCACCCGTTGACCGACTCAAAATTACCAAATTGCCCTTTAGACTTAAAACGTCCATAACTTAGTCAATTGACCTCATAATGCAGTGTACTCGGACTCTATGGAATCTTTGAATAGTGACCTACAATAAACTGCATAAAAACTTACTTTTTAGTAAAGTGAAAATCATTTAAATGCCCTTAAGTCAAAAACATTAGTTTGAACCTGTAGGACCCGTTTCTCATCCGAATTGGACAAACCTACTGTCTATCCTCAAGTTAGATAGTAAGAAATCATATGAAAAAGAGAAACTCCAATTTGGGCACTTAAATCAAAAGTTGACTTTTTGGACCCTTAAGTAGGGGCAAAATGGTCATTTTGTCAAAAATTTAGAATAATCAATCTTAACCTTTAATTTGTCTTTTAAATCACTAAAACTAACTTTATAACCATATTAGTAACATTTAAGTAAGTGAAATCAACCATTAGGTCAGATTCTTGAATTCTTCTAAGTCTTAACACTACACCTTAAGGACCCTTCCTGAGATTAGGGCCAGATCATAGGTTAGAGTTCATTCATTGGGTAAATGGGTTACTCAATGGGTGAAACCTTAGTTTTATTAGTTTCTAGAATTTTTAACTTATGTTGATTATTTTATCTTTTGACCTTAGATCTAAGATAGGAGATTCTAACAATTAAGTTTGATTACTTAATAGGATTGATCTTGACTATTAGATCACTATTAGAGTGAAACTTAGATCTTAGGACTTATCCTTTGAGATTATGTGATTAAGCCCAATCTCGTGGTGTTTAATCCATAATCTATAGTTTATTAGTTTTTAGTTAGAACGCCTAAAATTATCAATTAGGTCGTAATAATTTGTTACTCAACTTTTATAGTCGATTTTGATTTGGTATATTAGGACCTAGCTAGTCCTGATATTTTATAACTTATAAGGATGAATTTTTAAGTTACACTTGATGTGTGGGAAAATGGTGATCCTGAACTTGTGTAATTTGGAATAGTTAGAATGAATAATAGAAAATAGATGGTATCACCATATTAGTAGAGTCCCTTGCTTATTTTGATACTTTGTGCTACGCATTCCTTGTATATTTGAGCTTACTTCCTTAGACATTTTACATAAGATAATTTTGTGCATGAAAATGAAAACTTAGAATATTAGGATAACAGTTGCCTTTGGGTCCGGTTTGTGGAGATTATAGTACACATTTGCCTCGATGGACAGGGGTAAGGTGAGATCAGGATGCCTAACATTCTCATTGAGGAGAGTGTGTTAGGCTTGGGACCCGTATAGTCTTGCAGACATGCTTGACTCCTCAGTTGTTTCTAACAGTTGTCCATAGAAACAAAAGTAAAATAACTAAAATATGTTGCATAAGTATTGTCTGCCTCTTCAGTCATGCAGTATGTTCAGTATGGTTGCAGATTGAGCTGTTTATATAGGGGCCAGTTTGGCCAAGTTTTCTGATATCGCAGTCAGTATACAGAGTTTGTTGTGCAATTTTTAGTATTTGGCTATGTTTTGGTATTGTTTATTTAGTCAGCTATTTTTTTGTACAGCTATTATACAGTAGGATGTTAGATTTTGTTGCTATTTATATGTATCACTGCTGAGATTTATTACTGTAATTTGCATACTTCATTTGATCACCAGCATGTATTAAGATGTAGCATTTTCTTTCAGCATATGTTTAGTTACTTATATTATATGCCCTGTTTTGTTTACTTCGCTTGTGAGGCATGTCTTAACCTCCTTCTTACTTAAGTTATAAATGTTATTTATAGCTTTTCCTCTTTCTTATTGTATTGCCAGTCGCTCCTTTATATATAGTTTCTTAGGAAAAATTGTATAAAGTGGTGATATTATAAAACATATAAAAATAGTATTAGCCTAAAATGTACTTAGATAATTTGTCTAACCAGATTTTCTTTTTTTTGGCTGGGGCCCTACATTGTGAAATCGACAATGGCAGGCATAGAACAGATAGAAGATCCAGTACCTGAGGAGGAGCTATTTATAGAGGAGGAGCAGCAGCTCGGATCAGAGCATATCTAACCCTTAGACTTATTGTGAGGATGAGTGCCTTTACATTTCCTTTTATTTGAACTTTAAATGCTGTAATAAAACAGGTACTCTTGACTGTGCATTTGGACTTATATACTTATATTCTGAGTTATATTTTGCACTTATATTACATTGTGATGTCTGGATATTATTTATTTCTTCCGCACTCTGTACATTATAGTGACTGTTAGATTGATGCTGTGTTAATCCTTCCCTAATCAGGTGGATTGTGGAGTCCATCCTAATCCAATGGTAAGTGAGGGGTTAGCCAGAGTGATACTCCACCCTTAACTTAATCCTTGTTGGATTAAGGGTGTGGGGCACCACACCGCCGCACGGCTCCGCGGCAACGCGTGTCCCACGTGCAGAGGCGTTAGGACGACGCAATCAGGACCGTCCAGATCGGACGGTCCGATCGTTGGACCGGGCTGGCGGCTAGTAGCCGTCGGATAGAAGATCCGACTGTCAGATGGGGGCGCCGTCGGATCTGACGGCGCCGTCTCAGGACCCTAACGGCGCGGCCTTTTAAGTAACGGCGCCATTACTTTAATAATATAATAATAATATTATTTTTTTTTAATTCCAAAATTTTGAACATATTTTTTCTAGCTATTTGAGAGGTGAGGAATGCAATGGCGAGGTCAGATTTTTGATCCGATGAGTATTTTGATTCCTCGATTTTCGGGGTGTTTTTATTATTAAAATATTTGTCGAAATTTCGATGACTTCCGATTGACACGAAAACTTCACCCCAAGCTAATTTGGGGTCAAGGAACGCAATGGTGGTGTCCGTTTTTCGATCGGAGGTCAATTTAAATAGGTCAATTTCTAGGGTTTCTGGATTTCCATAAATCAGGATTCGATCCATATGACTCATGATTTGGACTAGGTCTTAAAGGTTAACTCCATTTGACCTAAATAACAATTAGGATTAGGATTAGGACCTTGATTAGTCCTAATTAACTATGGTAGCAATCTGGGTTGTTACACCTAGGATTAACTCTAGCCGCCGTCTCCGGCCACCTCCGGCGAGGAGTCCGCCCGCCGATGTGTAGGCCTTGTCGAGGGCTACCGTCGGCCGTGCGGGCCGAGGTGGTCCGGCACTGGGAAGGCCGGCAAATGCCGTGCCCTAGCCCGGCGCCCTCGGGCGTCTCCGCGAAGAAGGCGAAGTGCGGGTCGACCCGAGCCCGCCCCAACCGCGTCGGGTCCGCTTAAGCCGCGGGTGGGGCCCACTATACAATGTGGCCGCCTCTGGGACCGCCATGTGTCACGTGGGGCCACACGCCGAGCCTGCGACCCTTCGGCTTCGGCCGTGGGGCCCACCAGGCCACGTGGCAGCCCCTGGGCACGCCACATGGCCCGTGGGGCCCACTGCCCGAGCCCCGCGGCTCTTTGGCTTCGACCGTGGGGCCCACAGCACCACGTGGCAGTCAGCCGGCACGCCACGTGTTATGTGGGGCCCACTACCCGAGCCCAGCGGCTCTTCGGCTTCAATCGTGGGGCCACTGCGCCACGTGGCAGCCAGCCGGCACGCCACGTGTCATGTGGGGGCTCACAGCCCGAGCCCCGCGGCGTTTCGGCTTCCCCGTGGGGGCCACAGTGCCACGTGGTATCCTCTGGGCCCAGCACGTGTCAAGTGGGACCCACTGCTGGTCACTCGAGCCGTTTTGGCTCCCTGTGGGGCCACAGTGCCACGTGGCAGCCTCTAGAAGTGCCACGTGTCAGGTGGGGCCCACTGCCCAGTCACCAGAGCTGACTCAGCCTACCCATGGGGCCCACAGTGCCACGTGGCAGCCTCTGGCAGTGCCACATGTCAGGTATAGCCCACTGACTGTTAATTAAATCAAATTAATTACTATTAGGGTTAATTAACTACTATTAGTGATTAATTAATTATAGTTAGTGGTTAATTAAATTAGGATTCGTGTTAATGATTTTAGAATAGTAATTTCATAATTAATTAACAGCAATTAGGGATAATTTAAAATTAATTAAACCCTAACTATATTTAGAATAATTAATTATTAATAAATAGTAAAACATAATTAATTATTCTTAAATAAATATTAACGGATGATTAAGACTAATTAGATAAGTAATTAGTGCTAATTACTTTGCTACAATAAAATATTAATAAATACAAATTAATTAATTAATTAATGGATTAATCAATATTAATTAATAATTAACCCTAATTAATCACAGATTAATTAAGAATTAATAATTTCAGAAATTTTATATAAAACTTTAGGAATGAATAGTAAAATTATTTAATTTGAATAAATGAACAGTAAAATAATTCAAATTATATTTTTGAATAGTAATCTTAAAAGTTTAATAACTTTTTATAGGATGATCCAAACATAGCCAATATAGGTCTTAAAATACTCAAAAAAATATAAGGAATCAAATAACGTAATTTAAAAATTAATTTTGGGGTACGCATAATGAGGTAACATTTTAGAACATCTTTAGAGCCTCATAACTTCTTACCCCATTATCAAAACATAGTCAATATGGGTCTTTAAATGCTCAGGAGAGCGGCCCCATCACCGTAGTAGTATAAGTTTTCTCATTTGAACATCAGGACAAAAAGTCAACCCTAGAATTCTTAGTGAAAATGACCAAAATGCCCCTAGACTTCAAATAGCCATAACTTCATCAAATCAACTCCAAATTTAAAAATTCAAGATACTAACCAGCTTAGAATTTCAATGTCATCAATAAACTAAAAGGATATTTAGGATTTAAATCCTAGAAATTTAGGTAAATGGCCAAATTACCCTTGGCTTTATTTTGGTCATAACTTGACCGTTTCTCTCCCAATTTAGGCGTACTTACTGTCTATCTTCAAGTTAGACAATAAGAAATCAGTTAGAACTAAGAGAAATCAATTCTGACCCATAAGTTTAAAGTTGACTTTTTGACCCTTAAAGTAGGGGCAAAGTGGTCAATTTGCTCTAAGATTAGTTCAAGTACACCTACCCTTTAGATAACATTCCAAAACACTAAAACTAATGCTATAATCTTAGCGACACTTAAGTGAGTGAAATCAACCCTTAGATCAGATTCTAGGATTCTTTTAAGTCTAAAGCACTACACCTTAAGGACCTTTCCTGAGACTAGGACTAGATCATAGGTTAGAGTTCATTCATTGGGTAAATTGGGTTACCCAATGAGTGAAACTTTTATTTTATTAGTTTTTAGACTTTCTTTTATTTTACAACTTGTTCTGATTATTTTGTATTTTAACTTTAGTTTAGGATAGGAGATTCATCCTATTAAGTTTGATTACTTAATAGGATTATCATAATCAGTATATCATTTTGAGAATGAAACCTAGGTCTTATTCTTTTTGGGTTATGTGATTAAACCTAAATCTCATAGTGTTTAATCCATAATCTATAGGTTTAGAAGATCTTGATCAGATATTAGTTAGAACATCTAAATTCACAAAACTAGGATATATGATTTATTGATTTAACTCGTAGTCGTCTATCTGATTGAGCTAGATTAGAACCTAATCAGTTCTAATCCTTTTTAACTTATAAGGATGAGTTTCTGAGTTACACTCGATAGTAGGAAAACGGTGATCCTGAACTTGTGTAACTTGGAATAGTTAGTATGGTTAAGTAGAAAACAAATGATATCACCATATTTAGTAGAGTCCCTTGCTTACTTTGATGATTGTTGCTTACGCGTTCCTTGATTTTTATGTCATATTTCCTTGAGCATATCATACAAGATTTTGATGCATAAAAAAACTATTAGAAAAATATAGAGACTCCTTAGATTCTTTGTAAAAATATTAAAGTAATTAACAAGAAGATAATAATTTGATGTGTTGAGCTGCCTCTCAGTGTTTCTTTCGATCATACCGATTGTTGCCCTAGCCGTATTGTGCTAGGAACCGCCCTAGCCGTACTGGTGCTAAGATCCTTTGGTTATGACTATTGGTGCCCTAGTCGTACTGTGCTAGGAGCCGCCTTAGCCGTACTGATGCTAGAACCTTCAATTTTGACTGTTGTTGCCTTAGCCGTATCGTGCTAGGAACCGCCCTAGCCGTACTAGTGCTAAGACCCTTCATGTAACAGCTCAAGTTGTTACTTAAGTCAATTAGGACTAATCTAAATTTTAATTATGATCCTAGTACCTTAATTAAGTCATTAGAAGTTTACCTCTAAGATCTAGTTCAAATCAGAAATCAAATGGATCAAAATCTGATTTCTGGAGAATCCAGAAACCTTAGAAATCAACTTTATATTTTAACCTCCAATTAAAAATCCGACTTCGCCATTGCGCTCATTGCCCCCAAATTAGCTAGAATTGATGTTTTCGTGTCAATCGGAAGTCGTCAAAATTTTGTCGAATATTATAATATTAATTAAAAACTGGAAAATGAGAAAATTAAATACTCGTCGGAATCAAAATCCAACTTCACCGTTGCATTCCCCACCCCTCAATTAGCTTGGGGTGAACATTTGACGATTTTTGAGAATCAATTAATAAAACTAAGAAAGACTTAATTATTTGAATAATTTCATAAATAAATAAATAAATCCAACTTCGCGAATGATTGGTTGTTGCCTGTGGATGGTTTTCTGGATCTGGTGGCTGGTTGGGTTGGTCGGATGCTTAGAGATTCTTCCTTCTTATGTTTGCCTTTTGGGCTGGGGATCGGTGCTGCAGCTGGTCGTCCTGGTGCTCGCCAATCTCTGGCTGTCCTCGTCCTTTGCATTTTGCTCTTTTTTCAGGTTCTGATAGATGTGGGATTGTGGCTCGGCTGTTGTTTGGAGAAGTCACTCAGCTTTCAAGTGTGCATTCTTTCTTATCTTTCTGGACTGAATTTTTTTGACAGGTTGATTCAGATGCTTGTAGCTGGGATTTTGGTGATGAGCGGTAATTGGATGTTTTCTTTTTTGTTTTGGTTATTGTATTTTATTTTTTGGGAGACCCTTTTAGGATTTTCCCTGGGGTCTCCAGCTTTGGGTTGAATTTGAGCTTTTTTAGTTATAGGATCTATTGTAACCCCCCAACCCATTTTATAACTTTTATTTTTAGATTAATAAAACTTACATGTTTCTATTAAAATATATATATATATATATATATATATATATATATATATATATTTATTCTTCTTACTCATTCCCTTCTAAATCGCATGCCCTAAATTTTCATTCGACCGATCCCTCCCCAATCGTGCGCCGAACGCAAGCCTTCCTCCTCACTCGACACCTCATCTCCTTCCCCTCTCGCTCGACACTTCTCATCTCCCTCGTTCGGCACGTGTCATCTCAACCTCGCAACCTCCGTCTCTTATTTCCTAAGGTATCGCAAGCCAAGTAGCGAGCACGAGAAGCCGAATCCCTTAGTGCCATTCAAGTCGACCCTCTCGATCGCGAGGCGTGCGGCTCTCCTTCTCTTCTCCTCACGGCCGAACATCCCTCCAATCGCAGCCGCCTCCTTCTATGGACGTCGCCGGCAAGGTACTCACTTCGCCCAATCCTTCTCTCAATGGCTATATATAAGGATGTATAATAATCTTTACCTTATTTTTTTTAGGACGTGTACCTCATTCACCTTGTTTCATGTCTAAATTGATAATCTATCTTTCGGTAGAATCAAAATAGTTGGTCTTTATGGTCAGGTGCTGCTAGTAGTGCTGGTATGACCGTTGAATGAATTGAACTTATTTTAAGCGGCAACCGCTCTTTTATTAGGCTATTTATGTAGGCCAACCTTTTGGCAAGGATTGATACCTTGAAGTAGGTTAGTACTTTGGTGGAGATAAGTGTCTTGGGTAATGTTGTTTTTATAAAAAAGGGTATTTTGGATAATGATGTCTTTGTGGGGAAGTATATATTGGGTGATGGTAAGATACATGAGGAGTAACAAACCTGGGATAAATTTTGAAATGAGAAACTCTTGCAACTTATAGCCTTGTGGGATTTGGCTTGTTTTAATTTTTAAATCTTGCTGTGACATTCATATGAATTATTTTGACACTTATCAAATTATTACCTTAAAAATTTAGCTCTTATGTAATTATCCATATTCCATCCCATGTCAATAAAAATATGATTTCATTTAAGCTACGTGAAAAAAATTGTTAAGGATTATGAGAATCATTGAAAATTGGGCATCTCTGAAAGCAATGACTGGTAGCATATATGTAAGATTTAGTAGAAGGTTAGTATGGGGTGGCGATGGTTTGGGATGTTAAAAATCTTTGCATGTGGATCTCATAATTGTCTTGAGAAAGACAATAAGGTTGCTTTGATGCCAAACACTATAGAAGGGTTGAGACTTTTAGAGGTAAGGGTGTATGTTTTTTTTTAATTTTATTTTTTCTTTAAAGAGATAGGACGTAAACTATAGTTAGGTTGAAGAATATAAGATAAGAGAGATACCTGGGGTATGAAATAAAGAAAAATATGAGAAGTTGAAGAAGACTCCACAAATTTTTAAGTGAACTACACATTATTTCATAATTTCATTCAAAAAAAAAAAAGACTTACTGGTACATATGTGCAAAAATTTTTATATATACTTACATTAAATTTTATATATTATTATAGAAAATTGCCTTTTCATGCCATAGTTAAAATCAACTTGTTCAGAGTTCAACTCTTATTTTCATGGCTGTATTTCTAATGATGGGAAAAAGGCTGTTTTTTTTTTTCTTCTAGAAAGCTGATTCAGATACTTCTTTTTCATTCTTATAGCTGACCTTTCTTTTCATTCTTATAGCTGACCTTTCTTTATGGATTAAATAAATATCCGAGACAATCAAAGACATTTTTATTTTATAGTTGATGGTTGCTATATATGGTGGGTGATCTTCCATATCTTCATCACTCATGATTTGGCTAAACCGTATGATTAGAAACCTGATTGTGTTATCATTGTTCTTTATTTTAAATCTTCCTCGTGTGCAAACCTTTTACAGATCTTGCATGAGATTAGTTGCTTGACCAACCCTATATGGATGGTCTGATACGATGTACCATTTATTTTTGGCAAATAATGTGTTGGTCATTACGATATATACTTTGATGGTGTTGGTGCCATGATAATGATGCTGTTTTTTTATAAACAAGATAATATGTCATAATAAGAACTTTTCATGTCTTGATTTCCTTAAATGCAAACAACTAAAATCTTCTAATATGAGTCTTTCCATAAATAGCAATTCTCAAAAAAAAAAGAGAGATTATTCTTGCCTTACTTTCCTAGTTAAAGAAGATGAGATGGCAACATTGTACTATCATCTTTGAATGTATCTGTTGTGATTCACCACTTATCCTTAAGACAACTCAAAAATATTTTGTTTTTAGCTCTTTGAACAAATGTAACATTTGATTCACCACTTATCCTTAAGACAACTCAAAAATATTTTGTTTTTAGCTCTTTGAACAAATGTAACATTTCGAACTCTTAACTATCATACTATTGTTTGTTTTGGCCTAGTGGCCTCACATTTTTTTTCCTTATCATCATCAATTAAATTGCTGCAACTAAAGCATCCATCTCATGTTCCTCGACAACTATAACTTACTTTGAGTTTAGATAAACTGAAGTGGCTAGTGATTTGAGTGCGCAATTATCTCCTTCCCATGCAAGTAATGTCTTAAATGTGTAACAATGTTATTGCTAACAGCTCCTTGTCATAGGTCGAATAGATCAATTGTGTTCCCTGCAATAACTCAAACTGGCAAACAATAAATTACATATCTTTTATCAACAATGCCCCATTTGCATAAAGTTTAAAATTTTTACAAGGTCGGGAAGGGTTAGGACTTATGCCCAACTAATTGGATCCTTTGGTTCTTCTAAGGCCTTTTGCTGCTTGACTCCCCATTAGATACTTAGTTTAACTTCTCCCTTGCAGACTTTAGTTCTCTAGGGCTATTAGAATTAGGATTTGTCACCTGAATGTGCATCTGCATCAGATATATGTCGTCTGTTAATGCGATTTCGCCATCATCTGTGTGCTATTTTTTTTACTGAGTGGCATAGCACTTTGTTATGAGCGAAAAAAGAAAAAATGAAGGATAACATTATATTTATAATTTTACTCTAATTTGTAATATACGATTGAAATCATCAATAGTTACATATCAAAAATCAATGTTTTCAAATTTATTGATATAATACCAAGACTTCTAAGCCTTTCAAAACTATCACTCAACTTTTGTATTTTTTTTAAATCATTAATTAAGGATGAGTAACGTTGTCTGGGTGTAATTAAGTGTAAGTTTAATAATACAAGAGTTAGGACAAAACATGTAAATTGCAAAGATTTAATAGAATATTGGCAACAATCCCTTTTAATTTTTAATAGTTAACATTTAATAGGTAGTTTATATATCTATCATGTACTGAGATTCTACTTTTTGTTGGATCCCAGATGAACCATTAAACCCTGAATGCTTCCCTACAGTTTGGGCTGATATCTAGAAATTCAGTTGAGTCGAGCATGAACTTTTGAGTTCATAAATAAGCCATCAAACTTAGTTTTATGTGATGATATATAAGTTGAACTTAATTAGATTTCAATCACAATAATAATTGATAAACTTTATTTAATGCTCAAATTAGAATGTTCAGTAACTCTTCTCTTGATACGGTTATATCTAAATTAAGGGATGTTGAGATTATATAATTAGTTATTAATGTTGATGATGTAAAGGATTCAAACTTCCTTCCTCTTGAACTTTTAAATTCCAGCTGTCCTTTATAAGTGCTGAACCAAATTCCATTACTTCTTGCATAATAAGTCATGTATTTTAGTTATTCCTTGTAATTCCGAATAAAATGCTGCTGTCCCATAGAACATTTAATCAAACGTTGCTTCTAAATAAAATGTATTTAATGTATGAGATCTTTAAACTAGGTTTATCCCAAGTTAACTTTAATATAACTTACAAGTAGAATAATATTTTTTTAAGTTTTAAAGCGTCATGATGTGAGGTTCATCTCACATCATATCTTCTCTAAACTCCTCCAATCTTCTCTATTTCATCCTCAACCTTCTTAATATTATTAATTAAGATGTGTGTCTGAGTGCTACTCTTAGTACTTAAGAACTTTAATTCCTAAGGCTAAGATTAGATCTTAGGTTAGAATTCATCTAATGGGTAAAGTGGGTTACTCATTAAGGTGAAACCTTGATCTTATTAGTTTATTAGATTTTTCATAATTTATTAATTGATTATTTGATCTTTTAACATTAGGATTAGGATTAGAAATCTATCCTATTGAACTTGACTTAATTCAATAGGATTTGCCTTAATATTTAACCTGTGAGATGGGATTAAGCCCTAGTCCTTAGGAAAACCAAGTGATTAAGTAATTAAACTTCATTCTTTGGATTTGATTCTTAATTCTATAAATCTTGATTTGGCTAATCAAGGTTTATCTAGGGTTTATAAAATAATAAACTTAGGACGATTAATTTGCTTATTTAACCTTGTAGGCGACTTGGATTTATTTATAATTAGGACGTAGCTAATCCTAATTATGTTCAACTAGTAGGTTCATGATTCTAAGTTACAGACAGTGTAAGAATTTATGATTCTGAATCTTATGTAACTTAGAGTATTTAGAATGTCTAAATTAGAAAATAGGTGAAATAACAAAATTTGTATAGTGCTAATTATTTCTTTGATTTGAAATTTGCCATGCTTTTCTTGTCATTTGAGCCTTTTTACACCTTTGGACATACTTAAATACTTGATACATATTTTATAACATACTTTGAGTTTCATTCACATATCATATGCATAATTTTAAAAGAAACATTAATAAACAACATTATACTTGTGATTTATGTTTTACTTAGCCTGCTACTTAGTATGACTATACTTTAGGACTGCTTTTGCCTAGGGAATATCCCCTATGGTACTTTACTTTGGCATTGAGATGTTTCTCCTATTTGCCCTTTAGATACTTTGTGGATTTACTTTAGGATCTGGGATGTTTCTCCTAGATGCCTCTTTTGGTAGAATTTTACTTTAGTCTGGGATGTTTCTCCTAGATTACCCGATGGACTTTAATTTTTGGCAGACTAAGTAAGAGTATCTCACAAGTACAGTAAATTAATCAACATTACTTACATTTACTTTTCGGACCTTTTTCAGTTACTTTACATACTTTTTTTACACTTCATACTTACTTTACCTTACTATTTCAGTACACTTTTCTTTCTTTCATATTTTTCATTTTCTGCAGTTCCTTTATATTTCAGAACTTTTTGTATGTCAACCGTTTTACCTACTTGAGAGCATGTTAGGATGCTAGTCTTATACTTTCAGTACAGTACTTTTACTTATACTATAATTGGCATGTTAATTGATCATATTACTTAGGACTTT
Organism: Gastrodia elata; assembly: GCA_016760335.1. Lineage (NCBI taxonomy): Eukaryota > Viridiplantae > Streptophyta > Magnoliopsida > Asparagales > Orchidaceae > Gastrodia > Gastrodia elata. The sequence continues at coordinate 4,611,172 of CM028672.1, read as the reverse complement.
CCTTTATACTTAATATATTTACCTTGTACTTTACTTACCTTGTATTGCAGCCTAAGTTGAGGTATGTTTCTACCTCATGACTTATTCTTGCCTTTCTTTGTAATTTACCGCTATATTATGCTTAATTTTAGTTGTGATGTTATTAAGATACATTAAAATTCATTATCTTAAAATGTACTTAGATATTTTGTCTAATAAGATTTTTATTTTGTTGGCTGAGGCCCTACCATTATGAAACCGATAATGGTAGATTCTAAGCTTTTTGAGGAGATTGAGCCTGCAGAGGAGCAGATCCAGGAGGAGGTCCAGACTACTAAGGGACCTTAGTCTTATTAGCTTGCTTTACTTTTACTTTGTAAGGATGAGTGACTCTCTTGATTTTAGTTTTCTTTAAACTTTAAACATTTGTAATAATACAGAATTATTTGTACTTTACTTTCCTGCATTGTATATATTCTGAGCTGGATGTCTTTGTATTGTAGTATGGATGTTTACTTCAATTGTTACTTTTCTTCCGCACTCTGATACTCATTAAGTGATTGTTAATCTTTACCGTATTTAGAAAAGCACCTCTTTTCCTTAAGATTGGATTGGAGTCTTAAATTCTAATATAATGTTAAGTATAAGATGTGCTTAGTGACGACCACTCCTTAAGCCTTGTGATTAGAAGGGGCGGTCGCCACACTTCAGCCCCTTTTTGGTGAGCTAAAGTAGCTCTCTTCTGTATGGCAGATTGTACATGTTTGTTTACCTTTCAATATTCTTATTCAGTTAGCTATTTCCTTGTACTGCTTTTATATATATTTAGGATGCTAGAATCTTGCTGCTGTTTATATGTACCACTGCTGAGTTGTTTTATTTTAATTGACATGTTTTTTTTTTATCACCAACATATTTAGGATATAGTATTTCATTTATAGTACTTGTTTAGTTATTTATATTCATATGTCTTACCTTGTTTAGCTTGCATGTGAGGCATGTCTTACCCTCTCCTTTTTGTTTAAGTTATAAATGATGATTTATAGCTTTTCCTTTCCCTTGTATTGCTTGCTGCTCCTTTATATATATATATATATATATATATATATATATATATATATATATATATATATATATATATGTTGCTTAGATGTTGTAGAATGGTGATATTACTTAACACATATAATAATTCATCAGCTTAAAATGTACTTAGATAATTGTCTAACTAGATTTTTCTTTTTTTTAGCTGAGGCCCTACATTGTGAAACCGACAATGGCAGACCCTCTTCAGTTAGATGAGCAGGAGTTAGGAGTTGAGCCATACCTAAAGGAGGAGCCCGTGGAAGAAGCAGCCATTTAGCCTTCTTATATTCTTGAGTGAGGATGAGAGATTTACACTTTATTTTACTTAAACATTCAAATGATGTAATAATACAGGTACTGTTGACTGAGTATTTAGATTTTATACTTATGTTCTGAGATATATTTCCTTATACTCATATTGTGATGCTTGGATGTTATGTATATTGATAATCACTTCCGTACTCTGTATGTTTACTTAGATAGTGACTGTATATTTGATTCTATGCTCACTCCTTCCCTTATTAGGTGGATTGTGGATTTCATCATAATCCAATTATAAGTGAAGGGTTAGCTAGAGTGACACGCCACCCCTTAACATAATTCTTGTGGATTAAGGGGTGGGGCGCTACACTGGATATGCTAGGAAGATTGTTGAACGATTTGACATGAAAGAAGGCAAGTCATCTTTCACACCCTTGGAAACAAACTTGAAATTAATTCGTAAAGAAGGTAGTATTTTAGTGAATCCTAAGCCAAATCGTGCACTAGTGGGGAGTTTGATATATTTAACAATCATGAGACCGGATATTTCATATGCGGTGGGCCTAGTGAGTCGTTATATGCAATAGCCACGAAAACCACATATTGATGCAGCTAAAAGAATTCTTAAATATGTCGGGTCAACCTTAGAATTTGGATTGTTGTATGAGAATAACACAAATTTTGTGTTGCATGGGTTCACAAATGCAAATTTTGCTAGATAAAAAGATGATAGGAGGTCGACATTAGGGTATGTATTTATGTGCAGGTCAGTAGTAGTCTCATGGTGCAGCAAGAAGCAGAGTACAAGACATCATCTTTAGTAGCTCAAGAGTGTATCTGGCTTCATAGACTTGTGGAAGATGTGTTTATGAAGATTGAAATGACTACTATACTCTGTGGGGACAATGAGAGTGCCTTGAAACTCATGACAAACCCAATTTTTTATGCTCGGACAAAGCATATTGTAACAATCCAAGTTTGTTAATGACCATTTAATAGTCCAATTAACTTCAAATCTCCTTTATCAAATTTTATTTAGTCTTTAAGATCAATTTCCAAAGTCTTGGTCAAATTTGGAATTTAAACAAACAAAATCCTAATTTTGGGTAATTCCTAAAAACAAGAAAATGAGAAAATTTATTTGACCCCAGATTAAAAATTGAATTTCGCCACTGTGTTCCTCACACCCAAATTAGCTTGGGGTGAAATTTTGATGAGTTTTGGAGAAAGTCAAAATTTCTTGATTATTTTATTATATTTCCATTAATTTGATAAATGAAATAATTAAGATGACTTTCGATTAAAATTTCGACTTCATTTTTGAGTTCGTTACTCTCAATTTAGCTAAAAAGAAATCTTTCAAAATTTTCTTTAGAAACAGGTAATCATATAATTCTAATTAAATAAAGATTTCTAAATTTATCAAATAGTAATATTATATATATATATATATATATCAATAAACATAACTCTATTTTTATTTCATTCTTCATTTTATCCTCTCTGCCCTAATCCCTTCGCACGCGATCGGCCCCCTTCTCATTCCTATCGAACGGCGAATGGGATGCAGAGACGATGCCGCTCAACCGAAAAGAGAAATGACGACACGTGGCTTCCACTGCTTGTGTAAGCCACTAGTCGTTTACCTAGACGTCTTTATCTTCAATGCGGACTCGTCCAACTGCTAGTCGAAAAGCAATCGGCCAAAAACCTCAATCTAGGTAAGAGTCAAGACCATACCTATTCAATCTTTTATCTGGATCCTGATACCTCATTATTCACAATTAAAATTGCAAGCAGTGGACGACATAGAGGGCGATCTCCTAAACCCTAAAGCTATGAAAAATGTACTTCACTTAATTTTCCTATCAATTATAGTTCATATGAAATAATCTGGAATGATTTCTAAGACTCACAGATAATTTTGTGATGAAACTTTGTTTTCTACATAAGTACTTCACCCGATTCTCCTATCAAGTGTTGTTTGATCGTTGATTTGAACTTTAAGCTGTCGAATTAGGGACTTATTATGATTTAATGAAATCTGCTTTCAGTGCTTAAAAATAAAGAGAATTTATTACATATAGTTTCCTATTTACAAATAAGAAGTTGTGTTATTAAAAGTTTGATTATATCTCTTTAGCTATTTTATGAAAAATCTCAATTTTCTCAAACATAATTTATTTTGATGCAATATCATTAATTAAGTAGTATGTTGAGTGTGATATTTTACTATAAATTGTATACGATGATTGTTGAAAAAATACGAGGCATAAGATCAAAAGGCAAGTCTCACATTTTAGCAGGAATTTATTATGCTCTTCAAATAGAAGCTCATCCCAAAGTTCCAAGATCTTCATAATATCGCTGAGGCTGAATATTATCGTGATGGTTGTTCTGAAATGGTTGATTAAGGCTCAATTTGTTAATATCATAATTGTCATAGGAGTAATGCTAATTTTTAATTTTGCTTAAATTGCTTCTTAAATTAATCATTCAAAGTTAATATGCCATATTATTATTCAAATATGTATATATTGGCTTGATTAAGCTTATTGGAATTTGCCAAGCTGAATTACTTTTAAACAAATTTTGTGGTTGAATAGGTTGGAGATATTGAATACATATACTTATTGCATATTGCCATCACGTACTCTTTTATAGTACATTCAATTGCTAACACCATTATTATGTTTTGTATAAAGGAGATACGTCTGTTAAACTTCTTTACTCTTTTATAGTCTATTTCAGTTTTTCTTTTAATTAGTTTTTAGTTTGAAAAGTAAATTTAATGGTCACTCTTTACACTAAAATGCTTGCAAGTAATGATTATTATTTGTCTTTACAATGAAAGTTCATTACAGAATTAATATTATGCTTCATTAATTGGAATTACTCGCAAGTGAATTGGTAAGCATTTCAAAAAGTTTTATTTCATGGAAAACATAGTTTGAATCTCATTGATCAAGCTTGTCTATTGGTAACACACAACATCGGACCCTTACACGTCATTTCATCACTTAGCTTTGTTAATGCTTGGATAAATCAGCATTTACTGCCAACTTGTATCTAACAATAGTTAACTCTGGTTACTACTAAGGAGTGCATTTGCTTAAAATCTTGCCAAGAAGAATTCAACCTCTTCTTGTTCATCACAATCACGTATTTCACTCGCATTCACTTGACCTTATCAAATACTCTTTCATAATTACAGATTTCCTATATTGTACAAATTGTGTAATAATAAGGAAGATTTAATGCTTAGGCATTTGTTTTAGATATTAACATTGATTATTGTATTTTGGGTATTGGACAAAAGTTGAAAGTTCCTTATGTGTCTAATGCTAGATATTAATGCATATGTTGCAATTTTAAGTGTATTAAGGGATAATATTTTTAATAAATGCTATTATATTATATGAGAACCAAATGTATCTACTTCTTTCAAATAAAATCATATGCTATTAGTTGAATTTAGATAGTCAATGCTGTCATTTCTTTATTAATCCATATGTTGTCATCTAATGTAATGTAAGAATAAATGCTGTCACATTCTTATATAGAATCATATGTTGTTAAATAGATGAATATGGGAATAATTGGTCATATTACTGTTATCTTTTAATATGAGATCAAATGTGATCACATGTTGCCTTTATTCCCAAAATGATGGGATAAAAATGCTGCCATATAATTTGAAAGATCCAAGTGCTACCATTTATTTCAATAAATTCAAATGCTGCTATTAAATATGTATGGGATCAATTGCTATTATGTATATATCGATTGTTATTATTAGCTATGAAAATGGGCAATTGCTGCTATCAATTATAAATAAAGTCAATTGCTGCCATTTGTATCAAAATATTGCCAATGCTGCCATTTATGTTATAAGAATCAAATGTTGCCTTGCCATTCAATGTTGCCATATATGTTATAAGAATCAAATGTTGCCTTGCCATTCAATGCTGCCATTTACTTTATGAAATCAAAAATGTTGTCATGTATATATATTAAATCATATGCTGTCATCTTTTAATCAAATGCTACCATCTATCATGTGAAAGATCATATGTTACAATCAAATGTGTAAGAGAATATGTGTTACTATCAATTGAGGATAAGATCATATGTTGCCATCAATTCTATAAGTGAATCTATTGCAACCATTTAGTTATGAAATCTAAGTGATGCCATGTAAACAAAATCAAATGCTGCATATATCTTCCTACTATGAGACGCTATTAAGAGGGTAGAATAATTTAAATAATAACTAGAATTGTGATGTTTATTTTATTACATATTCATACAAATTGCTGTGATGATGATTCAACGAATTATATTTTATGTCCCAGTAGAATTTCTTTTATATAGTTGTTGAAAATGCATATTGAAGTAGATAAACTTGTTGAAAAAGCACAAGTCATATATTTTAGATCATGTTATTCACTTTGTTTTGTTGCCCTGAATTATTAAGTATTATTGCAGCTTTATTCATGAAAATTGTTGTAATTGTTATCATATTTAAGTGAATAAGTGCTGCTGTCATGAATTGAAAACCAAAATGCTGTAAGTTATCTTATACAAATGCTAATATAAATTGATATTCTTATTAGAACTGGAAATAGTCAATGGGTTAACTTATATTAGAACTAGAAATAGTCAATAGATTGACTTATATTAGAACTGGAAATAGTCAACGGATTGACTTATATAAGAAACTAGAAATAGTCAATGGATTGACTTATATTAGAATTGGAAATAGTCAACGGATTGACTTATATAAGAAACTAGAAATAGTCAATGGATTGACTTATATTAGAATTGGAAATAGTCAATGGATTGACTTATAAATTGATATTCTTATTAGAACTGGAAATAGTCAATAGATTGACTTATATATTGATATTACAAATGTATATTTTGAGCAAATACAAAAGAAACTCTGCTAAAAGTTTTAAGAATTTAAGGACTTTGATTTTTAGTGTTGGCATTGTACTTGGCATCAAACTCCAGGGCAATTGCATTCATTGCTTAGTGGTAAACTCACCATTGCTCAGCTATAATTTTGGTTTTAAGCATATTTCATGTGGTGATTTTTCAACTTGTTGAATTCCACCTTTGATATAAACATTTTTGTTTCTCTACCACCAAAACTCAAGTATTTGACAAATATGTTATGAGGTATGTATAGATGCTTTCATCAATATCTCATTATGAATTTTTTACAAATTAATATTTATTATGCATCACAACACTAATGTTTTGCTATGTGGATGATCACCTTCACATAGAAATTTAAGATGACTATCTTTAAGAAATTTGCTGAAAGATCATTTACTTGTACTTGTTGTATGTGGCGACCTGCACCCTTAATCCGCCAAAGGATTAAGCTAAGGGTGGAGTGTCACTCTGGCTAACCCCTCACTTACCATTGGATTAGGATAAAATCCACAATCCATCTGATTAGGGAAGAATTAACACAGAATCAATCTAACAGTCACTATATAAGTAAACGTACAGAGTGCGGAAGCAGTAAATGACATCCAAGCATCATAATATAATATAAGTGCAAAATATGGCTCAGAATATAAGCATATAAATCCAAATACAAGGTCAAGGGTACCTGTATTATTACAACAATTAAAGTTTAAATAAAAAAGAAAATGCAAATGCACTCATCCTCACATATAAATCTAAAGACTAGATATGCTCTAGTCCGAGCTACTGCTCCTCCTCTAGGTATAGCTCCTCCTCAGGTACTAGATCCTCTATCTGCTCTACGCCTGCCATTATCGGTTTCACAATGTAGGGCCCCAGCAAAAAAAAAAGAAAATTTTGTTATACAATCTGTCTAAGTATATTTTAGGCTGATACATTTTTATATGTTTTATAATATCACCACTTTACACAATTCTCCTAAGCAATAATATATAAAGGAGCGACTGGCAATACAATAAGAAAGAGGAAAAGCTATAAATAACATTTATAACTTAAGCAAAAGGAGACTAAGACATGCCTCAAAAGAGAGGTAAACAAGGTAAGGCATATAATATAAGTGACTAAACATATGCTGAAAGAAAATACTAGATCCTAATACATGCTGGTGATCAAATGAAATATACAAATTACAATAATAAATCTCAGCAGTGATACATATAAATAGCAACAAAATCTAACATCCTACTGTATATAAGTTGTACAAGGAAATAGCTGACTGAATAAGTAATGCTAAAACAAAGCCAAATACTAAAACTGCACATCAAACTCTGTATACTGACTGCCATATTAGAAGACTTGGCCAAACTAGCCCACATATATATATATATATATATATATATACACATCTCAATCTGTAAACATATTGAACATACTGCATGACTGAAGAGGCAAACAATACTTATGCAACATATTTTAGTTATTTTACTTTTATTTCTATGGACAACTGTTAGAAACAACTCAGGAGTCAAGCACGTCTGCAAGACTATACGGGTCCCAAGCCTAACACACTCTCCTCAATGAGAATGTTAGGCATCCTGATCTCACCTTACCCCTGTCCATCGGGGAAAATGTGCACCATAATCACCATAAACCGGACCCAAAAGAAACTGTTATCCTATTATTCTAAATATTTATTTTTATGCACAAAGTTATCTTATATGAAATGTCCAATGAAGTAAGCTCAAATATACAAGGAATGCGTAGCACAAAGTATCAAAGTAAGCAATAGACTCTACTAATATGGTGATATCATTTATTTTTTATTATCCATTCTAACTATTTTAAGTTACACAAGTTCAGGATCACTGTTTTCCTACTATCGAGTGTAATTTAGAAACTCGTCCTTATAAGTTACAAAATATTAGGCCTAGCTAGGTCCTAATATACCAAATCAAAGTCGACTATAAAAGTTGAGCAACAAATCATTACGACCTAATTAATAAATTTTAGACGTTCTAACTTAAAACTACTAAACTATAGATTATAGATTAAATGCCACAAGATTGGGCTTAATCACATAATCCAAAATGGATAAGACCTAAGATCTAAGTTTCATTCTAAAAGTGATCTAATAATTTAGGCCAACCCTATTAAGTAATCAAACTTAACAGGATGAATCTCTTATCTTAGATCTAAGGTTTAAAGATAAAATAATCAAAAATAAGTTGAAAAATTTTAGAAACTACTAAAACCAAGGCTTCATTCATTGAAAAACTCTCAGTTTTTCAATGAATAAAATCAACCCTATGATCTAGTCCTAGTCTCAGGAAAGTTCCTTAAGGTGCAGTGTTAAAGACTTAGGGAAAATTCTGGAATCTGATCTAAGGGTTAATTTTACTCACTTAAATGTTACTAATATGATTATAACATTGGTTTTAGAGTCTTAAGAAGTTAATTAAGGGTTAAGAGTACTTAATCCAATTTTAGAGCAAAAATTACTATTTTGCCCCTACTTAATGGTCCAAAAAGTCAACTTTCAATTTAGGTATCCAAAATGAGGTTTCTCTTCTTCATATTATTCCTTACTGTCTAACTTGGAGATAGACAGTAAGTGCATCTAATTTGGATGAGAAACGGGTCCTACAGGTTCAAACTAAGATTTTTGACTTAAGGGCATTTAAGAAATTTTCACTCTACTGAATCCTAAATTTTGATACAGTTTATTGTAGGTTACTATTTATGGATTCCATAGAGCCCAAGAACACTGCATTCTGAGGTCAATTGACTAAGTTATGAATATTTTAAGTTTTGGTATTTAATCGTTTGAACTAAATCTATTTTATTCTTACTGTTAAGGATAATTGTAAGTGTTAATAAACTATTCATAATTAGTTTAATTACCTAATAGTTGACATATACTATTTGACTTGTCTAATAATATTAATGATTAAGATAAATGTGTTAATAAGATTAATTAACTAATATTGACGGTTATTACTGTTGATTTAATTAATCATTCACCGTATAAGATTAATTAGCTAATTTACCTAGTTAAAGGATTAATACCAATTAACACACCTATATATTTGTTTGTTAATAGCTTAATCCACATATCGATTTAATTGAATTAGTTAATGATACCAAATTATTTTGATCTGTTAACTGTCCTTTATTAACTAACTACATCATTAATTAAAGTTTAAGGTTTACTAGTGTGATGTTGTATATGAACACACACACATATATATATATATATATATATATATATATATATATATATATATATATATATATATATATATATATATATATATGAGTATAGTTCAGTTAACTAATTAATCTTAACTAATTTTACCCTTAAACTAGCTTGATTATTAATTGTTCCCCATTTATTCTACTTAAAATCGCTATCTAAAATCCTATTGTTTTCCGTAAAGGATGTGCAAATTCTTAATTAATAATACAAGCAAAATCTTCAAATTCTAAACCTATATATATATTGGTTTACATATATAACCTAAAGTTAATTAACTAATTGACCTGATATAATTAATTCGTTAGCCAGCTTATCAACCTATCATCAATATGTGTACAAGCTCATGTTAGACTACCTAAGCAATCCAACTAGTCCGCTTGTTATCTTTTATAATATATATATATATTTATATTTTATGTTAAAGTCTCTGTTTATACATATCTATATGTGTATACATCACGTTTCTAAAGTTTTGTTCTTTATAAATGCTAAGTAACCCTATCTGTCTATTATTAAGTCATATATATATATATATATATATATAAATATTTTTTTTTTTTTTTTTTTTTTTTTAAAAGCCATCTCGGCGGGAGTTTTTATTTCATCAAATTCAAAATTACAGGACCGGGACTGGGAGGGTACAAAGTAAACCTAGAATCTATAAACCAGAAACCAGTCCAAAAAAAAGAAGACCCAGGGTATATCCTAAAAGGTCTTCCGACACAAAAGGAAAAGATACAATCATATCATTAAGACTAAACAGCAAACCTGTCAAACCAAACGAAGAACATCCCCAAACGCAACAGAACCAGCGAGCCGCCGATGAATCCACAAGCTCAACAGAGCTCCACCAACGAGCACCTGCAAAGAAAGGGAAACCGGCCAAATAAAGAAGCAGCCAAGCGAGCGCTGCTATCATGGAACTACTAAAAATATGCTTCCAGCAAAACACCGGCAACAGCCGAACCAGCCAATTCCGCAACAGCCAGGCAACGACGAACCAGGCAACCAAACGCCAAGCCCAAGATAGTAACATCTTCGCAACAGAATAAAGCAGAAAAAAAGCAGCAGAACAGCTGATCGGACCAAACAGAACCAACGCTGAAGACAAAGGAGCAGCAACAGCTTCGCAAACCCAGGTAAAGAAAAAAAGATACAACATTAACAAATGCCAAGCCCAAAACAACCTGCCAGACCTGGTTACCGACTGGCTAGGGAACCAAATACAAGCCCACTGCCAAACCCACTGAAGCAGACCACATATCAGAGACAGCAAAATGCAAAGAAAATTTACAATGAGCCCGCAAACCAGCATATTCCAATTATAAAGCTTCAGCAAACAGATGAATTTCAGCAGCCACATGTAAGTATTAACTAAAAGCAGCCTCTTAAAAAAGGACGCAAGCCACCATAGGTAAACAACAGCAATCCAACTATATTTAAAGATCCAGAAAAGAGCAAAATTAGCTAAGAACGTGTTTTGCATAATCAGTATTGATAGTATCCCAGCTGAAAGCTGAATCGGTAAAAGCATTCATTGATTGATTAACATCTTTTTTGATAGCTTTGATAATTGTTTCCGCAGAAAAAGGCATCCGTTTATGCTTGGCATTGTTTCTAGCAGTCCAAATTTGCCATAATGTATGACAATCAATCAGTTGGCCTATATGAATTTTGTTATTATTATTATTTTTTTTGGGCCAGCGCGTGAAAAGATCATTAGTATCAGTAGGCAAAAAGCACTCGGTGGGCTTGATATTTAAAGAGGACCAAACAGTGTTCACAGTCACATTGTTGAGGAAGAGGTGGTTGATATTTTCATTACTGTTTTGGCAACAATGACATCTAGAGGCAATATTATACCCTTTAGCTTGCAATATGTCATCAACACTAATAAATTTATGATATAACCTCCAAAGAAAAAAACCCAGAAGGGTAGGAATGCGAATATTCCAAATCTAGCAAGGAAAATTAGGAAGGTTATGCGATCTACACATCTGCCAAAGAGAAGACAGAAGGATTTTACCATTAAAGCAGAAATTTGAGTTTGCCGAATTCCGGATCTCGAGAGAGGGGGGGTCCTGTTAATGATGTGATCAAATAAAACAGGGTTCAGCAAAGACTGCAGCAGACCAACATTCCACGCCTTATCAGGATTAATGCAATCAGCTAAGGTAAGCTTTTTATTTTTAATATTATGGACATATTTGGCTAAATTTTCAGAATTATTCCAGCAGTCATACCAAAATGAATTTGTATTATCAACGGTATCCCAAGTAATATTTTCTTCAATAAGATCTCTGTACTCAAGCATTCTAGACCAATTGGAAGAGTCCGTAATTTTTGGGGTGATTTGAGATGGATGAGTATGAGCACAATATTTGGCTTGAAGAATTTCAGACCAAATCGAATTGGAAGTACGGAATTTCCACCAAAGTTTAAGAGAAAAAGCTTTATGTAAAGAGTTTAAACAGCGAATCCCAAGGCCACCTTCAGGAGTAGGTAAAGAGATATTATCCCAAGAGCACCAAATCATTTTACTACAATTAGGATGCACCCAAAGAAATTTGTTAAAAATAATTTTAAGCTTGTTTTGGATGAATTTAGTAGGGGATGTGACCAAAACAAGCTTAAAATTATTTAATCAGAATTATTTTAAAACATATTTAATAAATTGGTATGGTATTTAAAACATATTTAATCAGAATTAAACAACCCCATTGGGAAAGAGAGTTTAATTCCCAATCTTGGAGTTTGTGAAAAATAGAATCAATGAGGTTGAGGTAATTTTTATTTTTGTTATGACCTGTTGCAATGGGGATGCCCAAATACTTAAAAGGAAGCTTTCCTTGGTTGATTTGCAAAGAATTAGAAAGTCTATTGAGCAGTCTAGGAGAGGCATTGGGGTTTATGAAAAAGAAGGATTTTTGCTTGTTAACTTTCAGCCCAGATATGGTTTCAAGATAATCAATCAGATTTTGGATTTTTGCCACTGTTTTACTATTGGAATTACAGAAAAGTATTATATCATCAGCATAAGCAAGGTGGGTAACTAAAAATTTTCCACAAATCAAAAAATGCATTGTGGGATCATTTTTAAATATATATATATATATATATATATATATATATATATATATATATTTTTTTTTTTTTTTTTTTTTTTTTTTTTTTCCAAAAAGCCATCTCGGCGAATATTTTATTTCATCAAAAACGACTAAATAGGACCGAGACTGGGAGGTTACAAAAAACACCTAGATCCTAAAAGCCAGAAACCAGTCCCAAAAAAGGAGATCCAGGGTATAACCTAAAAGATCACCTGACTCAAAAATAAAAAACGAAACACAATAAAAATTACAACATTCAAAAAAAAGAAAATCAGGAAAATCCGCCAACGCCGACAGCCAACGCAACCAGTCTAGCCACCAAGAACGACAAGCAAACAAGCTCAAGCAGTCGCCCGACACCGGAACCTGTAACAAATCAGAGCAGCAAAATATATATATATATATATATATATATATATATATATATATATATATATATATATATATATCTCGAATCGAACAAAGAAGGAAACGGCTCGGCCAGCAAAACATTCACCAGACAAAAAAAACCGCCAACGCCGACAGACCACAGAACCAAACAAGCCATCAACAACGACAAACATCCAATCTCAAGACGCCACCAGCACCGGAAACGGATCGCTGAAAGAGGCAACAAGAAACCAGCACGAGCGCTCTACAACAGCAGAAAAAAGAGTAACCCCACGCAAAGATATAATCCAACTCACCCAAAGTTATATAAAGATGAACACCCAAACAAAAATGCAGGAAAAAAGGAGTATTATGAGGACAATTATGACCCTTTAGCAAACCATTCAAAAAATAAGCAGCACTCTCCCACAAAGCAAAACCCCATAAATCAAACGCCTGATCAGCAGAAAAATAGAACAAAAGTATCTTAGAGATAAAGACATTTATCACTGAGATCTTAATAGACACCACGAACTCAACCTGCTTGACTTCAGCCATCACACGAAACAGAATCAAAGACAAATTAGCATTTAAACCATAAAACCAAGGCAACCGAAACCACCTCAATAAGATCATATGAGACAGAACAGCCACCACCAACCAAACGCATTCCCCACAGGAACCATAACTCTTCTCTATTAAAATATTCATAGAGACGATCTTGATCACAAAGCCATAGAGCACCATATTGCAAAACATGACTAACACAAAAATTTCCCACAACATATAAACCAAATCAATCAACATATAGATCCACTGAAGACCTGTGAAACAAGAAAGCATGAATGAAGCAATTCGCAAATCAATCAAAACCTGGACCAAGACAGACCTCCACCTGGACAGCCCACTAGAAACCTCAATCAACAAACCCGTTCTGGAAGGAAGGGGAACCACCTCAAAAAACTTGGAACCATAAACACAATGGATCGAAAATCTGTAGTTAGCGCTTCCAAAATAATCAAAATTCAGGACAATAACCATAAAGAGAAGCCAAACATAAACCAAACATAAAGCCGATGTTGGGATAGCAATTGGGCAGCCCATAAAGAGACCTAACCCAACTACCAGATCCCAAACAGCCGGACAATCCTCAGGCCCAACTATTTCACTCTAGATTAAATAATTTTTTGGTCTAACAAACATTCAGATTTTTCCAACTAAAATGCTTTTTATCATTTATTTTTATGAAAGTGCTAACCTCCTCAATAATTTTCAGAGAACAAAACTCAGCATCACACTTAGGGTTTTTGTATTTTGCTTGATTTCTAGCACCCCAAATGGCCCAAAGGATGAGGGCATCGGTAAGATTACCAACATGGAGTTTACCTTTTTTCGATTTTGGCCAACGGAAGAAGATTTCTTCAACACTTCCACCCGGAAGGACCGGCGCCATTTTAATATTATTCCAGATTTTTTTGCTGAAGGAGCTATCTATGAAAACATGGTGAATCGTTTCGTAATCATTGCAGCATTGACAACGAGAGGCCAAGGAGTAACCAACATTTTGCAATATTATGTCAACACTAATGAACCCATTGAAAAGCCTCCATAGAAATAAACTTATGAGGTTAAAAAGACTTCTATGCCAAATCCAAACCGGGAAGATGGGGGACCCATGGGATCTACAAAAATTCCATAGGGAAGACAAATTTATACGCCTGTTTTTGCAAAAAATAGAAATCGCGGTTTTGGAGGAGTCAAACTTTGGATGGAACGCCATAATGTTATTTGCCACTTCTTCAGAGCAGATTTCATGAAGGATGGCCTGGTTCCATCCGCAATTATGATTGAAAATTTTAGCAACCTTGAGGTTGTATATATTATATTAGATTGAGTATTGAAAAGAGCCTTATCCTTAAACTAACAATCGTACCAAAAAGATATAGAGTAATCTAGATTATCCCAAATTATAGTTTCCTCAACCGTATTCCTAACCTTTAACATTCTTTTCCAGTTAATAGAATCAGTGATTTTGTTCTTAACCACCGCCGGGTGGGAGCTAGAGCAATACTTAGCGAGCAGAATTTTTGACCAGAGAGAGGAGGAAGTCCTAAACTTCCACCACAACTTTAGGGAGTAGGCCTTGTGGATGTCAATCAGGTTTCGTATCCCAAAACCCCCTTCAGCAATAGGGGACGAGACATGGTTCCAAGAGCACCAAATCACTTTACTTCCCTTTGGATGGGTCCATAGGAATTTATTGAAGATAGTGGAGAGATTTTTCATAACCTTAGCTGTCGGAGAACAGACCTCAAGCCAGAAAGGAGGAATTGCATTTAGGACATGTTTAATTAAAATTAGCCTACCACCTTGAGAGAGATATTTGTTTTCCCAACCTTGGAGCTTATTGAATATGTTTTGAATGAGGTCCTTAAAGTTAGTGTGCTTGTTGTGACGAATATGAATTGGGATACCAAGGTATTTAAAGGGGAATTTACCTTTCTTAAACTTGAAGAAACTCTCAATCTTTGAGCAAATTCTTTGGGGGTGTTTAGGGTGGACAAAGTAATTTGATTTGCTTATATTTATGTTGAGACCCGACACCTCTTGAAGAATTAAAAGCAAATCAGCAAGCTTCTTTAGCGCATAAGAACTACAGTTGGAGAAGATAATCAAATCATCAGCGTAGGCAAGATGAGATATTGACAAATTGCCCCCAAATCTGAAATTTAACTTTGGAGTTTGTTGGAAAAGGGCGTTGATATTTAGGGACTAGACGTTCATTGCTAAGATGAAGAGGAGGGGAGACAGCGGGTCCCCTTGTCTCAATCCTCTCTCAGCAGGGAAGAAACCAGAGGGACTGCCATTTAACAAAATTGAAAACCAATTATGATGTGTTAAGTTTTTAATTTTGGCGATGAAGCTTTCATTAAACCCATAAGCCTTGAGGGAAAGGACGAGGAAGTTCCAGTTCAATTTGTCGAACGCCTTTTCAAGGTCAAGTTTAAGAATCAAATTTTGTCCCCAATACTTTTTTTTCAGACTATGAAAGAGCTCTTGAGTGGCAAGGATTGTATCTTGAATATGTCTGCCTGGGACTAAGGCGGTTTGGTTTAGATCAATAATCATAGGAAGGATATTTTGAAGACGCTTGGCAACCATTTTGGAGAGGATTTTGTTCATGGTAGTACAAAGGCTAATCGGTCTGAAGTTATTCTACCAGGATGCTTTGTCAGATTTAGGGATAAGGGTTAACATAGTATGAGTGAAGAATTTGGGAATTTTAACTTCGCAAAAGAATTCTTTTATCCCGTTACAAATGTCCAGCTTTATAATCTCCCAAACCTTTTTGAAAAATTCCTCGGGGAGCCCATCCGGACCAGGCTAGAATCAGGAAGTTTGAATATTCCTTGGAAATAATTGGTGGCAGATTTTTGCATCTTCGGCAGATCCGAGATGGCTGCACCATCCGGGGTGATAATTTCATTGATATGATTTTGATGTCTTCTTTTCCTAACCCAATTGTGATAAAAAGCTGTATTTCGCTCCCCTTCTAATTTTCATCTAATCGAGCATTTTTGTTTCCAAAAATTTTCAACGTCGTTGTGATTTGAGATAAGCTCCGCTTTAGCTTTATTGACCTCCATTCTATTTATATCCGAAGGGTCGGCCTCAAATATGGATTTAAGAGAGGAAACCAAATTCTCTTGCCGGGACAAATTCGAGAAGATGTTCCCAATGGAGGATTTGTTCCAAAAGCCAAGAGCTTTTCGAAGCGCTTTAAAATTTTCAACCAATCTATACATTCCAAAGGAGTGACAGGGTTGATTCCATATGGAATTAACTATGTCTTTGCACTTCTCTTTTTGCAGCCAGAACAGTTGGAAACAGAATGATTTCATGAAATGATTTTTAATATTTCAGGAGGAAAGAATGATTGGTTTGTGATCTGAGCCAATGAAATTAAGGGATGAGTTTAAATAAATGTTATACTAAATTATTAAGTCATATATATATATATATATATATTAATTAAGTAAGCTACTGTATTTACCTGTATTTATGTCTATATCTTATTAGAATTATTAAGATGTTACGCATATGCACGGATCCGCCTACATAGTTTTCCTTCTTGTATTTAATTATTCGTAATTATAAATTTCTGTAACTTTATATATATATATATATATATATATATATATATATATATATATGTAAACATATATAATACATTTTTGTATAGATATATTTAATCACCTGAAAATTTCTATTTATTACTCTGTTATGAATAACTTTATTCGAAACGTGACTATGTGTATATATGTATAACTATATATGTCATTCTTATATTTACAAATAAATTTATTTTCTGCGGGTCAAATATCTACCTATATAGTTAGATCTTAACTATTTGGCAAATTAAATCCGGATATCGCTAATCTCCTAATCACTTGAGTAGATTCATACCCATTCCCTAAGCATATATTTATTTTTAAATAAATGCTTGCATAAGTGAGCATATATTAACGCAATAATCACGTTAAGTTTTTCTGAATATATATATATATATATATATATATATATATATATATATATATATATATATAGCTTTATAATTAACTCACTGCTAGTTAAGTTAACTGGGTCATTTATCTTAGTTAATTTAACTGGGTTAGTTAACTTGGTTAAATGGTTAGTTAGGTCACCAAACTTAATATTAATTTTAACAGAAATTAATCCAATTAATATATATATATATATATATATATATAATTTATTAAATCATATGAATATTAAATTGGTCCGTTTAATTAAATCTAGTACGCCAGTAAGTGTTTAATTACGGCTATAATTATTTAATTAAATCTTAAGTTATCACTTAGTACTAGTTAATCCCAAAAGTAATTAACTTAATGCTGCTTGATTACTTAATCTATAATCTATAATCTAAATTATTTAAATCAAACCACTCAATAATTTATTATATCTATAAGTCCCGAATATGTATATATATATATATATATACTTATAATAATATACTATGTAAATTAATACTGTTTTTATGCACGTCATGATGTTGTGGGACCCGTCAGGCAACACGTGGCACGTCCTCATTGGACACGAAGAGAGAGTGGGCCCCACTGGGGGCAGCGACTGACGGTGCGGGGCCCACCCGTCGAATGGGAGGCGGCCACGTCGCGGACCGGGCTGCTAGCGGGTCGGGTTCGGCCCGAATTGGCCCGACCCGAATGCCGCTTCGCCTCCCCTCCCTGCCGACCCGACGGAACACGCGGGTTAGGGTTAGGGCAGGAGCACCCCGATCGAGCGCGCGACGGCTCGATCGGCGAGTATGCGAACGTTGGAGCTTAATGACGCAATAAATGGAATGCTAAGCTAAGAGTATAAGATCGAGAGGGTACCTGGAGATCGACGAGAGATCGGGACTTGGACGACCCACTCGACGGCTCCTTCGCTCACGAACGCACCCAGAGGTTGGATTGTCGATGAGGGATTTATTGGGGGACCGGGACGGAGCGATCGAGGTGGTTGCGAGCGGGGGCTGGTAGATCGCGCGGAGGGATCGCCGCGTGGAGCCCTAGGGCTGGCGACGGGGAAGGCGCATTCTGGACCGTCCGTTTCGGACGGTCCGATGGGCCGGATCGGGGGGGTGACGGCGTCAAGAGGGGAAACGGCGCCGTTAGAGGAAAAAAAATAATTTTAAATAATAATATTATTATTAAATCTAATTTAGTTATTCCATTACTTAATTTAAATAATCAAATTGAACTTAGAAAAATTCCAAATATTCACCCCTAGCTAATTGAGGGGTGAGGAACGCAACGGCGGGGTCGGATTTTTGATCCGACGAGTATTTTATTTTCCCAATTTTCGGGGTATTTAAAATAATATTAAAATATTCGTCAAAATTTTGACGACTTCCGATTGACACGAAAACTTCATCCCTAGCGAATTTGGGGTCAATGAGCACGATGGCGAAGTCCATTTTCCGATTCGATGTCAATTTAGATGGGTCAAATTCTAGAGTTTCTGGATTTTCTAAAAATCAGGATTCGATCCATTTGACTTCCGTTTTGAACTAGGTCTTAGAGGTTGATTCCAATTTACCTAATTAGCACTTATGATTAATCTTAAGACTAAGAT
Organism: Gastrodia elata; assembly: GCA_016760335.1. Taxonomy (NCBI): domain Eukaryota; kingdom Viridiplantae; phylum Streptophyta; class Magnoliopsida; order Asparagales; family Orchidaceae; genus Gastrodia; species Gastrodia elata. The sequence goes on along the minus strand of CM028672.1, from coordinate 4,592,014 downwards.
TAATCCCAATTGATCAAGATAACAACCTGAGTTGTTACATTATATTTGGTCAAATATAGGATTCTTTATTATTTCTTTTAAATACCATATCACAATTTGGATGGCCTATAAATATGGGCAACCATTGTGAATATGAGATCATTAGAATTGAAATCAATAGAAAACAATGGATATCACAAGATTTGCAATACTTTGATATATTTCTTGTACTGCAAATGCATTGAGCTTAACACCTTGATTCATACAAAAAGATTATTGTGCATAAATAATGTTTATAAAATATTTCAGAGGGGTCTAAATGGAGGATTTAGTACAGTTGTCATTCGCTTGGGCAAAGCTATTGGTGTATCTGGAGACCACATAATTCCTTTGAGTGGGAATGTGTGTGTTTGTTTTGACCCCATATACAGATAGGTTGAGTAGACGTACTCAACTCCTCACTTGTTCTGCACCCAAAGAACAAAATTTCAAAATAAATAAATTATAATAATATTTTATAAAATTTTCAAAGGGGTCTAATGGAGGATTTAGTACAGCTGTCATTTGCCTGGGCAAGACTATTGGTGTATCTAGAGACCACATAATTCCTTTGAGAGGGAATGTGTGTGTTTGCTTTGACCCCATATACAGATAAGTTGAGTAGACGTACTCAACTCCTCACTTGTTCTGCGCCCACAGAACAAACTTATAAGATAAATAAATTCTAAATTGCATATTATCACAATCTCATTGAATTGTATATTACATACTCAGTCTTTAGACTGAAATGAAACATAATTAAATATTTCTTAAATTTATACAGTACAGAATTTCATATTATTTATTTTTATTTAGCATACAAATCTATTTGAATATATTCATATTTTCATTCAAATTGCAAATAATTTAAATGCTTGTAACATAATTATTGCAAGATTGGCAAACATACTCTAGCATTGTGAGCACATTTTCTTACATATTTTTCTTACAATTTTCATGCCTATTGCACCACTATTTTTTTTAAATTGTGATGTAATATCTACTTAATTAATAGCCTACTTTTAAAATATACTTAGACTTTTAAAGTCTAACCACTTTTTCTTTTTTGGCTGTGCCCTACCGTATTTAAAAACTAAAAATACGGTAGATCAGGAGCAAGGAACAGGACTTGCAGTTAAGGAAGAAGCAGAGCAGTAGGCTGAATATTTTTTTCACATGTTATTAATATCACCATTTATACTTAAACAAACAAAAGTGAACTAACTAGCATAGGAGCAGTAGGCATACAAAAAATATGATAAGTTATAAATACAATATTTATAACTAAATAAGATTTGAGACAAAAAGGCACACCTCAAATAAAACTAAGCAAGGATAGGCATACATATATAATGCAGTGAGTAAAAGTACTGAAAAAAAATCTAATCCTAAATATACTGATAATCATATAACATATGTTAATTTAAAATAGTAAATCTGAATGTGGTACATATAGCAAGCACCAAAATCTAGCATTCTATAAATATGTATAAGTAAGCAGGTAAGTAGAGTAAAGCTGACTGAAATAACATGTATCATTAAAATATAAAGTAGTAAACTGAAACAAAATTGGGTAGGTACAAGTGCCATATTTGAAAATTATCTAATCGGGCCCAGATAGAAATTTCCAAAGCCAATATGGTCTAGAGCAGACAGAACAGAACAGCATGACTGAAGATATAGTAAATACAAATGCAGAGTATTTTAGTTATTTTTCTTTTGCTTCTATGGACACATCAGTTGAGTAGTCAAGCACATCTGCAAGACTATACCAATTCTAAGCTTAACAAACACTCCTCAATGAGTAATGTTAAGAATCCTTATTACTCCTTACCCATGTCTATTAGGGTAAATGTGCATCAGAACATACTAGAACATAACTGAACCCAAGGCAACTATTGTCCTAATTATTCTAAGGTTTCATTTCATGCACAAGGTTCCCTTACATGACATGTTCAAGGATATAAGCTCAAAATGCAAGGAAATGCATAGCATAAATAATTAAGTAAGCAAGGGACTCTTCTACACATTGTGACACTATTGTTGTTTAATTAACCATTCTAATTATTCTAAGTTACACGAGTTCAAAATCTCCAATTTCTACTATTGAGTGTAACTTAGAAGCATGGTCTTATAAATTAAAAAGCAATTAGAACTGATCAGGTTCTAATTTAGTTTAATCAAAATTAACTATAAGTTAAATAATAAATCATTATAACTTAATTAATAAATTTGGATGTTCTATACTATGATCTAATCAAGATATACTAAACTAAGGATTATGATTTTAACACCATGAGTTGGAGTTAAGCACATAATCCAAAGGTAAAGTCTAAGGATATAAGTTTTCAAATTCTAAAGTGAACTAATGATTGAGACAAATCCTATTAAGTAAAGTCAAGCTTAATAGGATGATTCTCCTATTCTTAACCTAAGATTGAAAGATAAAATAATCAAAATAAAATTATAAGAATTTAGAAAACTATAAAACCAAAGATTCATTCATTGAATAATCTTATTATTTAATAAATGAAATTTAACCTGATATATATCCTGAATCCTAAGGAACAGATCCTAAGGTGAAGTGAGGATTCCAAATGAGCTTCTAATGAAAAGACTTAGAGAGATTTTAAGAGTTGATTGAATTTATTTACACTTGCTAGTTTTATTTAATTAAGAAAGTTAATAACAAATTTTGTTTTTTAACTAAATAAGGTATATTAACCTCACTTAGGGATTTTCAAGCATAAATTAAGATTTTTATCAAATTATTCAAATTGTAGAATTTAAGACATAAATTGATCCTAAATCAATTTTATTACTAATTTTAATGATCTAATTGATATTTTAGGGGTTAAGGACACTTAACCTAAATTTTGGGCAAAATGACAATTTTGCCACTCAAGGGTGCAAAAAGCTATTTTTTAATTTAAGGCTCCAAATCAGAATTTATTACTGTCAAATGATTCATTACTGTCTAACATAAAGATAATCAATAAGTATACTCATTTTGGATAAGGAATGGGTCATATAGGTCCAAAGTAGGGTTTTTAACCTAAAGGGAAATTTAGTAATTTCCACATAATGAAATCCAAATATTTGAGTAGTTTATTATTGGTTGCTGTTCAAAGATTCCATAGAGTCTAAGAACACTAAATTCTGAGGCCTTTTGGATTAGTTATGGCCATTTCCTTTCTAAGGGCAATTAAGGAATTTTATAAGGCTGAAGAGCTCAAAAACCTAACTTTTTCATTTGGTGTCAAATTTAGCAAATGCAGTGGCTATAGCTTCCTTATATTACACTGAGTATTTTAACTGTGAGTATACATAAATTGGATCTCAATTGGTCAAGTTATGACCTCACTAGGATTATGGGTATTTTGGTCAACTTAGGTTTTTTAGAGTTCATAATTTAAATATTATTTTAATTTACTATTGGCACTAAAATTATAAGCTAACTAGTACTTTGAATTTATTGTTTTGGAGCTTATTTGACTAAGATATGGCTAAATCAAAATCTAGGATTTTAGGGGTCATTAAGATATGTCCTAAAAGTGATTAGGCATCCTAATGATCAAATGGTAAAACCAATACTATCAAAGTGTTCCTAATATTCTCCTGATTACTTTAAGACCCATATTAGTTAGATTTGGATCACTAGACACAAAGTTATGAGGGTTTGAAGTTTTGGTACAGTGAAGGGATGTCCTAAAATATCACTTTGTTGTCTAGGAATCCTATGGAAAAATTAATACTACCTAAATATTCCTCTCATATTTCCGATTTGTGGTCAAATTAGATGGGTCAAATTCTAGGGTTTCTGGATTTTCCAGAAATCAGGATTCGATCCATTTGACTCCCATTTTGGACTAGGTCTTAGAGGTTGACTCCAATTTACCTAATTAGCACTTATGATTAATCTTAAGATTAAGATTAATCCTAATTGATCAAGGTAACAACCTGGGTTGTTACATTATACTTGGTCAAATATAGGATTATTTATAATTTCTTTTAAATACCATATCACAATTTGGGTGGCCTATAAATATGGGCAACCATTGTGAATATGAGATCATTAGAATAGAAATCAATAGAAAACAATGGATATCACAAGATTTACAATACTTTGATATATTTCTTGTACTGCGAATGCATTGAGCTTAACACCTTGATTCATATAAAAAGATTATTGTGCATAAATAATGTTTTATAAAATATTTCAGAGGGGTCTAAATGGAGAATTTAGTACAGCTGTCATTCGCTTGAGCAAGGCTATTGGTGTATCTTAAGACCACCTAATTCCTTTGAGGGGAATGTGTGTGTTTGTTTTGACCCCATATACAGATAGGTTGAGTAGACGTACTCAACTCCTCACTTGTTCTCGCCCACAGAACAAAATTTCAAGACAAATAAATTATAATAAACATTTTATAAAATTTTCAAAGGGGTCTAATGGAGGATTTAATATAGCTGTCATTTGCCTAGGCAAGGCTATTGGTGTATCTAGAGACCACATAATTCCTTTGAGAGGGAATGTGTGTGTTTGCTTTAACCCCATATACAGATAAGTTGAGTAGACGTACTCAACTCCTCACTTGTTCTGCGCCCATAGAACAAACTTATAAGATAAATAAATTCTAAATTGCATATTATCACAATCTCATTGAATTGTATATTACATACTCAGTCTTTAGACTGAAATGAATTTTTCATAATTAAATATTTCCTAAATTTATACAGTATAGAATTTCATATTATTTATTTTTATTTAGCATACAAATCTATTTGAATATATTCATGTTTTCATTCAAATTGCAAATAATTTAAATGCTTGTAACATAATTATTGCAAGATTGGCAAACATACTCTAGCATTGTGAGCACATTTTCTTACATACTTTTCTTACAATTTTCATGCGTATTGCACCGCTATTTTTTTTAAATTGTGATGTAATATCTACTTAATTAATAGCCTACTTTTAAAATATACTTATACTTTAAAAGTCTAACCACTTTTTCTTTTTTGGCTGTGCCCTACCGTATTTAAAAACTAAAAATACGGTAGATCAGGAGCAAGGAACAGGACCTGCAATTAAGGAAGAAACAGAGCAGTAGTCTGACAAGAGAAATTTACTTTTATTTATTTATGTGAGAATAAGTTTATGAACACTTTGTAAATTATAAATATTTTGTGATGTTGTAAACTATTCTTTCATGTTATTTGAATTTTCATATTATAAATAATGAATGTTTAAGTTAGAATAATTGAATGACCTTCTTCTTCCCAAAGATCCATATAATATAAAGTAGTATTAAATGTTGAGTTAGAATCTTCTAATTCAATATTAAATACTACCGTAACACTCATTGTTAGATTATTAAACTCCAATCTAATAGTGAGGTGCTACACGTATAGAGATTGAGCACCATTTCATTCGGGAAAAGGTGTTTGATGGTGCTATTACTGTGAAACATGTTCGGAGTCATAAAAATATAGCAGATATATTCACAAAGTCATCGCCAAAAGGATCATTCGAACATTTTCGTAGTTTGCTTGGAATTGTATCAAAAACTCTATCTTGAGGGGGAGTATTAAAATAAATAAATATATATAATAAATCAAGATGAGTTTAATATTTAGATAAGTATTATATTTTTATTTTTAGGGATATGTCTTTTGAGGTGTCTTTTATTAGGGATGTGTTTTTTATTACACCGCTTAGACTATTATATTTACTAATGTATTTGTTAAATTAGATGAGCAAAATAAAATTATTGTTCCAATATATTAAATTTTATCTTCTTTCTTTAGTGCAAAGACGGTGAATTACTCAACTGCTCTTTCTTTGCAACCTAATTTGCGAATTTTAAGTAAAAAAACAATAATAAAAAGTGAGAATAAAAAAATAGATTCGGAGGATTCAAGCGAGATTCCATATTGCGTATGCATAGAACTTAGCAGAAGGAGAAAAGCTGTGGGGAGCTTTAGATATTTCCTTTGAATCATTCATTAAAGTTAGGCCTCTCTATATATATAAACGAAAGAATACACAAAATCTTAAGCAGCGGGCCATTTATGAACAAAGCGATGGGGGCGGTAAACATGCTCGGTTCTATTCTGCTGTTGGCCGTGCTCTCCGCCGCAGTTGTTCCCAGTGGCGCATCATTTGCAGTGCCGGCAATATTCGTGTTTGGAGATTCAACGGTTGATGTTGGCAACAACAATTACTTGAGCGGTAAAAACATTGCGAACTTCAAGCCCTATGGAATTGACTACTTTAACTCTCAGCCTACCGGCCGCTTCAGCAATGGCTATACTGTTATAGACTACATTGGTTAGTTCTTTATAGTCCTAATTAAGCATGTCATATGCATATATCAAAATTAACCTGTTAAAAAAAAATGAATTTGTTCGTCAGCAAAGTATATGGGTTTCAAAGAAAGCCCACCAGCTCTCCACAGCAAAGCCCATAAGAATTCAGGATTCGAAGGAGCAAATTTTGCATCAGCAGGATCAGGAGTTTTGAATTACACTGTTGGTTAACTTAAGAAGCTTAATTAATTCATTCAATTATAAAAATATTTCAAGATTAACGTATTCAGTTTGAATGAATGCTTGTTGCGGTTCAGGGAAGTACGCCCAGCATGGCCCAGCAGGTACAACACTTTAAAGCCCACATAGCAAAAATGGAGAGGCAAGTAGAAAAGGTTTCAACAATGTGGGAAGTAGAGAAGTCTCTGTTCGTCATCAGCACAGGCAGCAATGATGTCTTCAACTTCTACCAACTGAAGGCAGCAAATCTAAATTCGAACGACCCGTCTTATGAGACGAGCCTCTTCATCCAAATCATGGCCTCATACTATAAAGACCATGTTTTGGTAATTGTTCATGCTTTCTTATGGGCTCTGCTACTACACGAATCATCAATATATATATATATATATGTTCGAACTAATCTCAGATAATTCAAGTCACATTCTATCTCGCTCATATATGTAGAAACTATACAATCTTGGAGCAAGAAAGTTTGCGATCTTGAATGTGGGACTAATTGGGTGTTGCCCGTACTCAAGAACCTTACATCCTAGCGGGGAATGCAACCATCTCCTGAATCAGTTGGCACAGAGCATTAGCAATGCCATAGCAGCCGGCATGCAAGAGCTAAGCAGCAACCTTGAAGGGATGAAATACTCTATAGGGAACTCATATAACCTCATGACCAGCCTAATATTAGCTCGCCCAAACTCAGGAATGGGTAAATATAAGTGAACTACTGATAAAAGCTGGATTTATCAATTATTTGATATGATTAATTATTTGTTTTTATTGTTAACATGCATAAGCAGAAGTAAAATCTGCATGTTGTGGAAAAGGGTTGTTGAACGCGCAGAAGATGTGCTCTCAAGACGCTGACTTATGTCATAATCGAAAGCAGTATCTGTTTTGGGATATGTTGCATTCAACCGAAGAAGCAGCAAGGACAGCCGCAGCAACCTTCTTCAGCGGATCAAATGCAGATTTTATCAGCCCGATCAATTTTGAGCAGCTGGTCAATCCTAAATAATAAATTTTATATAATATTAGTATGGATCGTTTGTGGGGATGTGGGAATTTATGATGAAGTTCTGATTTGGTGCATTGGCTTTAACGATAGTTTTTGTAAAACAGTTTTGACCTATTGTGCTATATTTTGCTTATAAATGTATAAGATATTTGAGATGATCTAAGGTTCAAGATCCAGATTTTTCAACCAATAATTCATAATAAATAATTTAGCTACATCAAAATACAGAAGTTACATAAATTATCTTACTAAAATAACATAAAAATAATGCAACTCTATCTCACACTTAATGCTCAAGTATGCCTTAGCTTCAATCAGTATGCCAGAAGTAGTACTTAGAATATTCAAGAAAATTTAATTTTTAATATCTTATATAAGATGATAAATCAATAGCAACAATAATTCAATAGAAAATTGCAAGTTGTATTAACTACAATTTGTGTATATGAAATAATTAATTAAAATATGCATTATTTCATAATTTTCATAAGTGCTGTGTTTCTTAATCAATATAATGAATAAAATAAATAAACTCATCACAAAGGTATTTCTAAAAACAAATTGCTCTCAACATATCAGAGAATATACTTGCAAATTTTCATAATCTAGCTCTGCGTATATATCAAATTTTTTAGGAAAATTTGATTTTTCGATTGGCTAAATTAAAGCTTTGTGGGGTCTTCAATATGCAGGATGGCTGGAACCAATCTCTCTTAACAATATTATACTAGTTGATATTTTTTTAATAGTGTTCTCTCACTTTCTCCTATTTTGGATATCTTTAATTTGGCATCTTCTAATTTGATGAATAATGGTAAATTCCAACTTTCTCTAGTTTGGCAAATTAATAAAACTCACAAGGCTCATACCATTCCTACTTAGTTCTGGCATAATCCTCTCCCTACATTCATAAGTATTTTCATTTAGAGAATTTACAACGATTTCATTAGTGTGATTGGTGAATTAATTAAAAGAGTTTTTCATTACTTCTAAATACTTTTCTTGCAATGATTTTGAAACTTCGAATCATATGTTCATTAATAACCCTAATAATTACAAAGTGTGGCACTCTTTGAACATTTATAACGATAACAAAAACACCATTTACAGATCTGTATATCAACCTTGGCTGCTGGGGGAAGTCTAAAATAAAGAAAATGCACATTGGGAATATCATTTATGCTCATACTTTTTAGAGTATATGGAATGCTTGTAATAAAAAGAAGTATAATAATTTATATTTTCATACAATAATATTATTATAAAAACTTTAATTGAGGCTGGTTCCATTCTTAATGCCTTTTATCCTAAGCATTTCAGCTGAAAGGATGTTAATAAGCCCAATTTTTTTTTGCTTTTGACTAATGCTGGTATGGCATACACTCAGTCACTAAGCGAATACAAAATCAAAATACAGAAGTAAAGTAAAACAAATATACATCCAGTTTATCACAATAAATAGAAAAAGTGCAATATATAGCTCAGAATATAAAGTACAGTAAGAGAAAAATATAGTCAAAGGTACTTGTATTATTACAATATTAATTAAATAGTTTTAAAGACTGAAATAAAATCTCTCATCCTCACATTATGCTAAAAAGGAAACTAAGCAGCTTTTGGTTCTCTCGGCTGATGCTCTGCTTCAATATAAGGCTCATCCTCTTCAGCACCTAGCTCCTCAAACCTATCTGAATCTGACATCGTCGGTTTCACAATGCTAGAACCCCAGCCAAAAAAGAAAAATCTTATTAGACAATTATCTAAGTATATTATAGGCTGAATATTTTTTTTACATGTTATTAATATCACCATTTATATTTAAACATATAAAAGTTAACTAACTAGCATAGGAGCAGTAGGCATACAAGAAATATGATAAGTTATGACTACAACATTTATAACTAAATAAGATTTGAGACAAAAAGGCACACCTCAAAGAAACTAAGCAAGGATAGGCATACATATATAATACAGTGAGTAAAAATACTGAAAGAAAAGTCTAATCCTAAATATGCTGATGATCATATGACATATGCTGATTTAAAATAGTAAATCTGAAAGTGATACATATAGCAAGCAGCAAAATCTAGCATTCTATAAATATATATAAGTAAGCAGGTAAGTAAAGTAAAGCTGACTGAAATAACATGTATCATTAAAATAGAAAGTAGTAAACTGAAACAAAATTGGGTAGGTACAACTGCCATATTAGAAAATTATCTAATTGGGCCCAGATAGAAATTTCCAAAGCCATTATGGTCTAGAGCAGACAGAACAGAACAACATGACTGAAGATATAGTAAATACAAATGCAGAGTATTTTAGTTATTTTTCTTTTGCTTCTGTGGACACATCAATTGAGGAGTCAAGCACGTTTGCAAGACTATACCAATTCTAAGCTTAACAAACACTGCTCAATGAGTAAGGTTAAGAATCCTTATTACTCTTTACCCATATCTATTAGGGTAAATGTGCATCAGAACCTACTAGAACATAACTGAACCCAAGGCAACTATTGTCCTAATTATTCTAAGGTTTCATTTCATGCATAAGGTTCCCTTACATGACATGTTCAAGGATATAAGCTCAAAATGCAAGGAAATGCATAGCACAAATAATTAAGTAAGCAAGGGACTCTTCTACACATTGTGACACTATTGTTGTCTAATTAACCATTCTAATTTTTCTAAGTTACATGAGTTCAAAATCTCCAATTTCTACTATTGAGTATAACTTAAAAGCATGGTCTTATAAATTAAAAAGCAATTAGAACTGATCAGGTTCTAATTTAGTTTAATTAAAATCAACTATAAGTTAAATAATAAATCATTATGACTTAATTAATAAATTTGGATGTTCTATACTAGGATCTAATCAAGATATACTAAATTAAGGATTATGATTTTAACACCATGAGTTGGAGTTAAGCACATAATTCAAAGTTAAAATCTAAGGATATAAGTTTTCAAATTATAAAGTGAACTAATGATTGAGATAAATTCTATTAAGTAAAGTCAAGCTTAATAGGATGATTCTCCTATTCTTAACCTAAGATTGAAAGATAAAATAATCAAAATAAAATTATAAAAATCTAGAAAACTATAAAACTAAGGATTCATTCATTGAATAATCTTACTATTTAATAAATGAAATTTAACATGATATATATCCTTAATCCTAAGGAACAGATCCTAAGGTGAAGTGAGGATTCCTAATGAGCTTCTAATGAAAAGACTTAGAGAGATTTTAAGAGTTGATTGAATTTATTTACACTTACTAGTTTTATTTAATTAAGAAAGTTAATAACAAATTTTATTTTTTAACTAAATAAGGTATATTAACCTCACTTAGGGATTTTCAAGCATAAATTAAGATTTTTATCAAATTATTCAAATTATAGAATTTAAGACTTAAATTGATCATAAATCAATTTTATTACTGATTTTAATGATCTAATTAATATTTTAGGGGTTAAGGACACTTAACCTAAATTTTGGGCAAAATGACAATTTTGCCGCTCAAGGGTGCAAAAAGCTATTTTTTAATTTAAGGCTCCAAATCGGAATTTATTACTGTCAAATGATTTATTACTGTCTAACATGAAGATAATCAATAAGTATACTCATTTTGGATAAGGAATGGGTCATATAGGTTCAAAGAATGGTTTTTAACCTAAAGGGAAATTTAGGAATTTCCACATAATGAAATCTAAATATTTAAGTAGTTTATTATTGGTTGCTGTTCAAGGATTTTATAGAGTCTAAGAACACTAAATTCTGAGGCCTTTTGGATTAGTTATGGCCATTTCCTTTCTAAGGGCAATTAAGGAATTTTATAAGGCTGAAGAGCTCAAAAACCTAACTTTTCCATTTGGTGTCAAATTTAGCAAATGCAGTGGCTATAACTTTCTTATATCACACTGAGTATTTTAACTAGGAGTATACATAAATTGGACCTCAATTGGTCAAGTTATGACCTCACTAGTATTATGGGTATTTTGGTCAACTTAGGTTTTTTAGAGTTCATAATTTAAATATAATTTTAATTTATTATTGGCACTAAAATTCTAAGCTAACTAGTACTTTGAATTTATTATTTTGGAGCTTATTTGACTAAGATATGGCTAAATCAAAATCTTGGATTTTAGGGGTCATTAGGATATGTCCTAAAAGTGATTAGGCATCCTAATGATCAAATGGTAAAACCAATACTATCAAAGTATTCCTAATATTCTCCTGATTATTTTAAGACCCATATTAGTTAGATTTGGATCACTAGACACAAAGTTATGAGGGTTTGAAGTTTTTGTACAGTGAAGGGATGTCCTAAAATGTCACTATGTTGTCTAGGAATCCTATGGAAAAATTAATACTACCAGAATATTCCTCTCATTTTTCTGATTAAAATGAGATATATATTTGCTATGTTTGGACTTATGATTAAGAATTATGAGCGATTAAAATTTCTGAATTAAAATAATTTAATACATGCAATTTAAATAACATAACTTTACTGTTTTAGTAAATTAAAACATACTTTATTAAAATGCATTCTAAATTAACTGGTAGGCTCCACATTAGGACATACGGCACCCACTGAATGATCAAGCCAGATTCGTGGGACCCACGAGCAGACGGCGCACAACCAGAAGTAGACACACGGCATTGTGGGACCCACAGAGCCCGACAGACGCCATCTAGCGGCCCCTCAGAGTACACGCGGTGCCACGTGACTCACAGAGTGAGGCCCACGCACTGCGGACTGAGGAGAATGCACCAGAGGCGATCTCGACGCACTGCTTGCGACCCTACAGATGCGGGTCAGACCCAGGTCGACCCGGCTCGCCCCAATTCTTCACCCGCGCAAGCCACCTGAGGGATACGCCTAGGGCTGGGCTTTTACCGGCCTTCCCGGTGGTGGCGTGGCCCGGCCCGCATGGCTATGGACAGCCCGCAACCTAACCTACGATCTGAGCTTGAGATCTTGGTCAGAGGGTGGCTACATCGTTGGAGAAGACGAACCCTAGGGCTAAACTTCGAGACACAGACGTGCAGCACTATGCACCGCTATTGAGGTTGCACTAAATTGGGACGATCGAGCCCATTAGGGATCAATTAGATCTGATCAAACAATAATTGAAGATGTGAAATTGAGATGGGAACTAAAAATCAAGCAATTGCGTGGACACATAAATGGGATCGGAGGGGTACCTTTTGACGCCAGGAAGCTGTTAGTTGCATGAGCTGGCGAGGGCTTAAAGGCCCCAATGGCAGAGAAGGCGAGGTCCGGGGATGCTATGACTGGCCCGATCGAGCGGCGAGGTGCCGCTTGTCGGGTGCGACGTTCGCGATGAGGACGACGCACTGGGACCGTCTGATCTTCGATCAGACTGCCCGTATCATCTAACGGGAAATCAAACGGCGCATTGATAAAGGCGGATGACATTAAGTGATTTGGGTGGTGCACGATTTTATTAAATAATAATTAACTTAATTATTTAATTAATTTAATAATTTATTTTCTCACTTTAATAATTAATTTCAAATATTTAAATGACTTTCAAAAATTTCCAAATATTCACCCCTAACTAATTGAGGGGTGAGGAATGCAACGGCAATGTCATATTTGGGTTTCAACGAGTATTTTATTTTCTCAATTTTTGGGTATTTAAATATTATTAAAATATTCGACAAATTTTCGATGACTTTCGATTGCCATCAAAATATCGTCCATAGCTAATTTGGGGGCAATGAACGCAATGGCGAAGTCCGATTTTTTATCTGAGGTCAATTTAGATAGGTCAATTTCCAGTTTTTGGAGTTCCCAAAAATTAGGATTTGGTCCATTTGACTCCTAATTTGGACTAAGTCTTAGTGGTGAACTCCTAATGACCTACTTAACACTTAAGATAAAAAATTAGGACCTGGGTTAGTTCTAATTTACTTGGATAACAACATGGGTTGTTATAGCTGGTATTCAAATCGATGTATTTAGATCTTAATTTGTTTTTTTATTAGGTTTTCTATCCAATTTCTTCTTTGCTAGTTTTGTTGATTATTTTGTTTTTTTCTTGGTTTTGTTGTAGTTATAGCTCTCTTTCGTGTTATTGGTAGTTAGTTTGAGCTTTTGCTTCTGCCAATTGCAGCATTCTTCTATTGTTTTGGTGTTTTGTTTGTCTGCTTAGGTTGGTTTGAGCTTCTACTTCAAGTATTTTGTCTATTTGTTTTGATTGTTAGCCTAACGATGTTGCTTCAGTTGTCTAGCTATTTTCTTACGATGCAGCCTCGATGTTGATTTACTGTTAGTTCTGTTATATTCTTGTTGGTGGCTACTTTCTTATTTTAGTGTTGGCTTTATTTGTTGGTTGATGGTTTGGCATTGGTTTTGGTGTCGTTTGGGTTCTTGCTGATTGGTTACATTTTATTGTGGTGTTGGTTTTATTTTGTTTTCTACGAGCTTGGTGTTGGTATGGTGTGGGTGTTGGTGTTGGTTTTTCTTTGTTTATTACAATTTTAGGGTTAGTTTAATTTGGTTTGTTAGTTGCAATGTGACAACTCCAATATTGAGAATCACTTAACTCAATATTGATACGTCATCATAATATCTAATACTAGATTAGAAGGAAACTAATCCAAATCATTAGATACTATGTTTGGCTAAGGATTTAGAAGATGGTCTTAAGTTAAAATGGAAGGAAATTTTTTTTTTCTTATGAAATGTGTTATGTGAAATACTTATGAAGATGCAATAGATGCAATAACATGAGAGAATGTAATTTAAAACATTTAATATGAGTACTTGCAAATTTTATGTATGAAAATTCTAATATTTAACATATGAAATATGAGTCTACAACTTTACAAATTATTCTAAGTTATTAAATTCTTAAAAATTTTGGCAAAGTTTCTGTTGCAAATAGCTAAAGAAACACCTGCAATGTAGACATACAAGTCTTCCATTCCAATGAAAGATATAATTGAAAGAAAAACAGTCTAAAACTAACATGAAATCAATCCATTACATAAAATTATTTAGTTCTAGTTCTAATATAGAGCCAATCCATTACATAAGATTTACTTATTTATAATTCTAATATAAAGTCAATCCGTTACATGAGATTGCTTATTTCTAATTCTAAAATAAAGTCAATCTGTTATATGAGATTGCTTATTTATAGTTCTAAAAGTTTAAAGTGAGAAAATATATGTGTAACACTTATCTACCCTAAGGTATGCTCAATTCATAGCATTTAATACATACATGGTAATAAGAAGAGATTCTCAACTTATATATGTAACTATTTTCCAATTCTATAAGTAATTTAGTATACAACTAATTTTAATCAATATTTAAAGTATATATATATAGCTAATAACTTAGTTAATTTTTATTTACATACATTCATTTACATCCATCCATTCATTCATCCCAATTAATTAAGTATAAAGCTAAACTTCAATGCAAGCGTAGTAAAAGTAAAGTAAATGGCTTTGTTATTACAAACCAACAGAAATCTTAAATGAAAGCAAGAAATTAAAAGATCACTTGCAAATATTTATAAGCTATATATTTATGATATTATAAATGGAAGCAGCTAGCTTTTTGCATTTGGTCTAGCTCCAATAGCCTCCAAATGCACCTGATCTATCACATTTTGGCATTTAAATGTGATAGGGCAAAGCCAAGAAATAGAAAATCTGATTAGACTAAATTGTCTAAGTACATTTTAAGATTTTCTAAGCATATTATTGTTTAATTGGATATCACTACTAATTACAAGATAAGCACAAGCATGGGTGCAATAAGGTAAGCATACAAGTGTGGAAAAGTAAGTAAGAAAAAGGCAAAGTGAGTTAGAGTACTCACTTAAATATATACCCTAGCCTGCAAATAAAATAAGAGCAGAAGCATCCTAAATAAGCTAGAAAGAAACTAAAGTGCATATGAAAGTAAATGAAGTAAAGTATGTATATGTTCAAAAGAACTTATGCTAAGTAATGAAAAGAGACAGTGAAGCATTTAAATGTAATTTTAACAACATTCACTATAATTTAAGTAAACTGTAAATAAGTAAAGTACAGTACTAAAACATAGAAAACACATAGTATAGAAATTGAAGGAAGGTCTTGGACTATTAATATAAGATTCACATAGTCTAGAACTATAGAAAGTAACATAGCTAAAAGCTATGATAAGTCTTAACAATCTATAAGATTGATGAGAATCTCATATGTTTATTAATTAAAGTTATTTTAAACTGTACTCATTCTGCATGCACTTATAGAATGAAAAGAGGAGTTGAACACGTCTATTTAACAACTAAAGAAAAGCGGGTTCAAAATTAGTAACACTCACATTCACCCTCTGAGAATGTGAGGTCTCCTTATTACTCCTTTTTAGCCTGCCCTTGGCTGATCCAGCAATATAAGCCCCTATTAATTTTAATGTGAAAGCTTTATTCATGCACAATGTCTTATATGAATGATTCAAATGAATAAGGCTCAAAGCTAAGCAAGCATTCAGGGAAAATTTAATAATTATAATTAAGTGATATCTAAAGTTATCTAATTTTAATGATCTACTTAATGATTGGAGCTAATTGAGCTCCCAATTAACTTTCAGATATTGATGTCAAGTTAATTGTAAATATAGTAGTAGTTGGAGTTTTGAAAATAACAGTTTCAATTTAATTATTATGATATGACAAAGTAATTTATAGGTATAATTAATATAATTAAAAACTAGTTCTTATTCACATCCTAAACTATAATATTTAATTATGATAATTAAATCAAGGTTTAGGTGTCTAGTAAGAAGAGATTGAGATTATGAAAATATCTAACTTAAGAAATTGGAAGTTAAGATTAATTCACTAAAGTTCACTAGCTAAGTTATAGTTTGAAGGATCTAACCAATCAAATACTAATCTAGCTAGATTATAATAAAGTGAAAGGTTTAAATAACTAAAAGATAAGATTTAAGAACTACAAGTTCTAAGTATCCTAGTAATTAAAGTTTAAGGAATTTAATAAGATTCTTAAACTATTCTAAGTAAAAATAGGAATTCTTATTACTAGTTCTTAAAAGATTTAAAAGAAAGCTTTAGGGATTAGGATAAATGAACTAAGTTCTAATTTAATCACTAAAGGCTAGATCTAGTTAATTCAATAATCTACAATTACAAAGACATTAAGACTAACTACTCTTAATGGGTGTAACAAATAGATCTAGGGATCTACTATAATTCAAATTGTAAATTAATCTTAGGGTTTTTATCTTAAGGTTGAAAGGTGAATCAAGCAATTTATAATTGATTCACATATCTAGAAAATGAGAACTGAACTCAAACATAAGTAATATGATTTGACATAGGAGATAATAAATATGACATATTATCTATCTTAATGTTTTATAATACCTAAAACATGTTATATAGGAAATTAGAATTTATCACAATAACACTGATTAAGAGTCAACAACTTAAAATCACTTATTATTGTCCAATAGAAATGATTTACATATAATTGAAATCCTAATATCATAAGAAGAAAAATGACACTAAATAGATCAAATTTGAATAATATTAGAAAATTAAGGTTTTTATGACTCCTAATTAGGGTTAAAAAGTGATTATAAAAATTAGGTTTTAAATATTAAATTTAATTTAATATTATTATTCCTCATATTTTTGTGAGTGAAGTGGACTATATGATCAAATTATGTCACATGAAATAATGAAATTAAATTATAATTAATTAATTAATCTTAAATATTAATTAATTAAACTATTTATCAAAATAGAAATTAAATTACATATTATCAATCTACTCATTTTTTGTGATCAAAATGATATATTATATTGAATTATTTGGATTAGTATTTTTAAATTTATGATTAAAATAAGAATAAACATTTTATTAATAATAATTATTCATTATTAATTCATAAAAGAAAATCAACTGTCAACACATATAATAAGAACCACAAAATTTTATAATCAGGCGTGGTTATTCGGGTCGGTGCAGAAAACGAGCGGTGGCTCTCTCAATGACAGGTGCGGGCCCCACTAGCGACGGCGGAACAAACCTGGGGTTGACACATCTCCTCGTGCGGGATTTGAATGAACCGACGGCTGCGTGGTTCGTGACCTGTTCAACCGCATGAACTGCTCGGTGCTGCGGTTCGAAAGAACCGCACACCGAGCTTCATCTTCCTCGCACACAGCCCAAGAGGGTGAAATTAGGGTTTGCCCTAATTTCACATCCCAGGCGACCTCCCTCGGCGGATGAACTATCAAAAGAAAGCCCCCACCGAGCACAAGAAGAAGAACCCTAAAGCCCTAATCATAAGGTCCTCTCACCGGCCCTATCAAGGAGATGAAAGAAGATAGTGTCGAATAGGTTTAGGGTTAGGTTTGATCTGATTTAGAAGAGATCAAATGAACTTCTCAAGTTCAAGATTAACCTCATACCATAAGCAATAAATCTTAACGAGTAATCAAAGTAAATAGAACATTAATTCGAAATTATTAGGGCAAGATTTAAGGTGAGGGGATGAGTACCTTCTACTTTTGCCGATTAGATGAGGTAAGGAAAGACGCAGTTCAACGATGTCGCCTTAGCACTGATACAGTTCCTTTAGCTCTCTCAAAGACTCAGCAGCCCCTAAGGAAGAAATTGGGGAGACTAAAATGGGATGAGAGGACAAAGCCTGGCGAAACATATGCCTCCTCCAGCCCATGACCGGCTGAAGGACGAAGACGTGTAGGAAACGCATTGGGGTCGTTGGATCAGGATCAAGATCCAACGGACAGATCAGATCCACGTAATAAAACCATTTGCTCTGGATAAAAAATTGCTCGACGGCCCGGATCGCACGGGATCGCTGTCCCGTGCATTGCCTCCCACAGCAGATCCGCATCTTAATAAAATAGCCACAGGATCAATTAATAATTTAATGCATATTTTATTAAATTAAATACATTATTTATATAGTTAATTGCATACAATTTAATACTCAAAATTAAATAATCAAACGCACTCCAAAAAATCCCAAAAATTCACCTTTACCAACTTAAAAATGTAATCGAATTTTTGATCGGAGATCAATTTATGTATTTTAATTTTCTGGATATTTAAATATTATTAAAATATTCGAGGAAAATTCGATGACATCAAAATACTTCCAAAATACCAGCCCTAGCTAATTTGGGTGTGGTGAGTCCAATGGTGAACTTCATTTTCGATTCTGATGTTTTAATAAATTAGGCATTCTCAAAATTATCAAAAAACTATAAAATATTGGAAATTACCAAACAATCTCCAAATCGCACAAAAATTGAAATGAAGACTCTTAATACTATTATAAGACTAATGGAAAATGATTAGAGTCAATTAGGTCACTAATTAATGGGTAACAATATTATGGTTGTTACAGACTCCCCTCCTTAAAAAGTGTATCGCTCACGACACACAATAAACAAAATAAGGAAATTGAAAATGCAAAAGGAAGTCTAAAGAAATTCAACGAAATAGAAAGAACTAAATCTTCCTGATTAAGAAAAGAATTCTGGGAACTTCTTTTATCATGTCATCTTCTTTCTCTCATGTGGCTTCACCAGCTGGATGATTCTGCCAGAGGAATTTGATCATAGGAATGTTGTGGTTTCTTAGCTACTTAAGATCCCGCCCCAGAATCACAACAGGTTTAACGACGAAAGTCAGATTGGGTTGTAGTTTCATCATAGGTATCTGAACTTGCTGACTCGGATCTAGCAAACACCTTCTTAGTGTTGAAATGTGAAACACATTATGTACAACTGAGAATTCTTCTGGCAACTCTAATTTGTAAGCAGATGTTCCAATCCTCTTAATCACTTCAAAGGGTACTAAATACCTTGGACTCAACTTTCCAAAAACACCAAATCTCTGCACACCACGCATCGGACTAACTTTAAGATAAGCCCTATCGCCCACTTAGAACTCCAACTGAAGATGACGAGCATCAAGATATTTCTTCTGTCTATCCTGAGCTACAGTCATAATACGCTTGATCAGTTGAACTTTCTTAGTGGTCTCTTCTATTAACTCAGAACCATAAAGTTGAGAGTCTCCTACTTCAATCCAAGCAACTGGAGTTGTACACCTCCTTCCATAAAGAGCTTTGTAAGGAGCCATACCAATACTGGACTGATAATTGTTATTGTAGGCAAACTCAACTAATACTAAATGATCTTCCCATGATCCACTAAAGTCTAGTACACAAAGACGCAAGAGATCTTCCAAGATCTGATTAACATGCTCAGTCTGACCATTTGTTTGGGAGTGGAAAGCAGTACTCAATACTAAACTTGTCCCCAAGTCTTGCTAAACATCTGACCAAAATTTGGAAGTGAATCTACTATCTCTGTCAGAAACTATACAGTTTGGTGTACCATGCAAATAAACGATCTCCTTAAGATAAAGCTTGGCTAACTTCTCAATAGGATCAGTCTAACGAATAGCTAGAAAATGGGCTGACTTAGTGAGTCTATCCATTATCACCCAAATAGAGTCAGAACCAGATCTATTCTTAGGCTAACATACAATGAAGTCCATGGAGATATCGGACCACTTCCATTCTGGAATATCTAAGGGTTTATGAAGTCCACCAGGCTTCTGGTGTTCAGACTTTGACCAAGGAACGGGGATGGCACTTGGAAATGAAAATGGCTATATCCCGCTTCATGCCAGACCACCAAAACAATTGCTTGAGATCTTGATACATCTTACAACTACCAGGGTGCACTGCATAGCCAGAGTTATAAGCTTCATACAATATTTGTAACTGCAAGCTTTTAGGAATCCATAACCTGGACTTCTGAAATACCACTAAGAAAGTTCAACTGATCAAGCGTAATATGATTGTAGCTCAGGATAGACAGAAGAAATATCATAATGCTCGTCATCGTCAATTGGAGTTCCAAGTGGGCGATAGGGCTTATCTTAAAGTTAGTCTGATGCATGGTGTGCAAAGATTCAGTGTTTCTGGAAAGCTGAGTCAACGTGTTTAGAACCCTTTGAAGTGATTGAGAGGGTTGGAACATCTGCTTACATATTAGAGTTGCTAGAAGACTTTTAGGCTGTACATAATGTGTTTCATGTTTCATCACTAAGTAGGTGTTTGCTAGATACGAGTCAGCAAGTTTAGATACCTATAATGGAACTACAACCCAATCTGACTTTAATCATTAAACCTGTTGAAATTCTGGGGTGGGATCTTAAGCAGCTAAGAAACCGTAGCATTCATATGATCAAAGTCCACTAGTAGAATCATCCAGCTGGTGAAGCCATGCAGGAGAAAGAAGAGGACATGCTAAGGAAGTTCCCATAATTTTTTTCTTAATCAGGTAGATATAGTTCTTTCTATTTCATTAAATTTATTTAAACTTCTTTTTGCATTTTCAATTTTCTTATTTTGTTTGTTATGTATCGTGAGTGACACTCTTTTTTAAGAGAGGAGTCTGTAATAACTCTAGTATTGTTACCCATTAATTAGTGACATAATTGACTCTAATCCTTTTCCATTAGTCTTATAATAGTATTAGGAGTCTCCATTTCAATTTTCATGTGATTTGGAGATTGTTTGGCAATTTTCAAGATTTTATAGTTTTCTGATAATTTTGAGAATGCCTAATTTATTTAGATCGCATAATAAAAAATGAAGTCCATCATTGGACTCACCACACCCAAATTAGATATGAGTGATATTTTAGAAGTGTTTGGAAGTCATCAAATTTTCCTCGAATATTTTAATAATATTTAAATGTCTAGAAAAAATTGATGATTTCCAAACACTTCCAAAATATCACCCCTAACTAATTTAGGTGTGGTGAATCCAATGGTGGACTTTGTTTTTTATTCTGAGGTCTAAATAAATTAGGCATTCTCAGAATTATCAGAAAACTATGAAATATTAGAAATTATCAAATGATCTCCAAATCGCATGAAAATTGAATAGAGACTCCTAATACTATTATAAAACTAATGGAAAAGAATTAGAGTCAATTAGATCACTAATTGACGAGTAACAACACTAGGGCTGTTACATGTAGTGTGCTAGTTGTTTCTTTGATTTTGCTGCACGGGCTCTAAGCTTCTAAACAGGTCTATCTTTCTAGTCTGGCAATTAATTACTTCAGTCGTTCTGTCTATCTTTTTCGGTGGCTTGTTTGTCATTATTTTTTTTTTTGTTTTCTTTAGTTGTGCAACCTCAATTTTGGTTGATTTCAGTTTGGTGGGGTTTTAGTTTGGTTTGGCGTGTGTTTTTCTATTGGTTGCTTCTTTTATGTTTTGGTATTGGCTTTATTTGGTTAGCTGCAGGGTTGGTGTTGAAGATGGTTTGCTTGCTTCAGGTTTGGATATGGATGCTCATCTTGGCACTGGTTTGTCTCTTATGCGGGGCTCTTATAACACTCTGTCCCGTCACCGCGCACAAAAGAGTTAATTTAGTAAGCAGTTGGAGGAATGGTGCATTATTCGGGAAGGAATACTAAACCTCCTCGAATAATTTTGCTGAAATAAAAGCTGCTGGGACTCAACCTTAAAGAGAAGAGGGATGAGTACTAATCCTTAAGATAGGTATATGGTCCTTATCATAAGTATTAGATGAGATACTTAAATACTAGCATTTCATATAATAATCACATCTCAATCCTAAGTATAAGTAGTAGTAAACACAGAGTATGAAAGTTAATGCACATATCCAGAAACATTCATCACAGAAGTTAAGTAAAGCATTCTTCTCAAAAAGTAAAAGAAAATATATTCAGAGTTATTACAGATATTCTACTTAAATAAAATAGCAGAAAATAGTCTAATGACTGAATTGAATATAAAGTAATGCAAAAAGGTAAATGCTGATGTAGAGTCCTCTAGTGCTCCACGAACTCCTTCTGGATCTCCTGTGACGCTTCCTAAACTAGCTCCACAGACTACTTTAGATCAAGCAAATTGCTGGATCCCAAAAGTACCATGTGTTAGATAATGACTCTAACATATTTTAAAGCTATTCTTGTAGTTATAGTTTTCTAAGGTTTATCATTTAAGTGATTGAAACAAAACTACAGAAAAGTATTAAAATAATTGGAAAATCTAAGATAATACAAAACTGTAACTAAAATAACTAAAAATAACATTGTGCATAACTGAAACTAAAGTAAAGCAGGGCTGAAAATTGAGTACATAAAATAGGGAAAATGTAAGGGAACTGAAACTGAGTAAATAATTTATTTAAACTGTATTGTATGCTACTAAATTTATATCTATACACTTGAATATGCCAATGATATGTTGACTTGGTGTCACATGACACCCATAAATCCTAAGTGAGTGAATGCTCCGCTAATAGAGTCCTTATGTGATCTAAATCACTCTTCTAATACTGACATGACTAATACATTTATGATATGCCAAGGCTTTAATGACAGTATGCTTTAAATCATCAAAATCTAGAAATCAATTCAAAATCAAGTAATGATTCCATTCGTTTCCATCGTGCAAAATTCATCTAAATGAATTCTAACTCATAATTATAATCCACTAAATGGTATTAGATAAGATTATACCTAAATTTATCAAATGAAGATGTTGTATAAATATAGTTGGTATGTTTCTAAGAAAAATGAGTTTAACACTTAGTTTGTTTAACTGTACTTATCAAAATGCATAATGATAAGGGGTAAAACCCTGTCACAATTTATTCTCTCAAATTAAATTGTTAAATATCTTAGTTAAAAGCAAACTTATAGTGTCCTAAGAAAGGTAACTTGAAATACTTAGTTTGTTCAACTGCACTTATCAAAATGTATGGCGATAAGGGGCAAAACTTTGTCACAGTTTATTTTCTCAAACTAAGTTGCTCAATCTCCTACATATCACACTCTTGGACTTGATATTTTTATTATTAACTAAACTGTACTTATCTAATTACCTAAGATAAGACCAAAACTCTACAGTTCTATTTAGGATAAATCAACCAACTTCGATTTCTACTGAAATAAATTAGTACTATGAATATACAGTATCATCTCCAACTTATCATTCTACTAATTCTTGTTCCAAATAATTCTATTTATATATATGTCAAGGAGTACAATCTAATGAATCCACACTCCATTGTGGTGAGTCATACACAAAAGATCTAAGGATATGACATGAAAGTCATCCAACTTAGAATACTACCACAAGAAAGAATCTCATTCTATAGCATATAGGTTATCCTACCATAAGGATTTAAAGTCAATATCTAAGGCTAAGAAGGTGCATCTAAGTTTGTTCCTCACAAATCAAATAAATGGGCTCTTCCTACCTCAATAGTTTATCTAATAATGAGGTTTATCAATTATTAAATTAAACTACCATATTTTAATCTTAAGATCTAAGCACTAAAATATACAATAATTCAAGCTAAAAGTATAATATTAAACATACAAGCCTAAAGGTACTACGACACGCTATGACAGATTTTGGTGTTGCGGTGCTTTCAGAAGCCACGTCACGTTACCGCGCCAAATTTACCAATACGCAGGCACTGCGGCGCGCTGAAGCGCTCCCTAGTCGAGAGTCAAGCTGTAACAACCCTAGGTTGTTATCCTGTTAATCTATGGTCTAAGTAATCATTAATTTTGATTTTATTGCTTTTAGAACATCAAATGAAACATATCCTAAAAAATTTTGAAGTTCATTGGACTTCTCTAAATCCAAAATGATATTTGATCAATCTAAATGCCATAGTAGACTCAAAATATTTTAATCTCAGAATTAAAATCTGATTATATTTTTGAATTCCTCACCCCTAAATTAGCTAGGGGTAAAAGTTTGGTGCAATTTGGAAATCATTTAGGCCATAATTCACATTTAAATAAAATGGTCTAATTGCATTTTAGGGTTCCCAACAAGTTAATTTTGCAAATCTACCCTTATACCCGAGTAAACTGTCGGGATCCGCTATGCAGACCACAGGTGATCCACTGCATAGCCCGGGTCACGTGATCACGGAACCGGCGATCGGCCATTAGGATCCGAGCGATCCCAGCCGTAGAGCCATCTGATGGACCGATCAGACGACATCCGAAGGTTCCGTTACTATGGACCTTCGTCTTCCTCGCACTGTCCCCGACAGGGAAAATCCTTATACTGCCAGCTGCCCATCCAGTCTGCCACTCGCACCTCCAGCTCAGCAAGGTCATTAGGAACCTTCCAGTAATGGTTAGAGACCCCATTCGGGCCTCGTGGCCCGACCGAGCTCAAAATGGGATTTCGAGAGCTCGACCATGGCCTGACCTCTCAGATCCCCTCCAACCGAATTAAACCCTATGGAACCTTTAATGTAAGCTCATGAGGTTATAAATAGCCTCAATTTTCCTCCATTTGATCCTTGTTGATCAATTGAACTCGTTGCTCTCTTCCGCCATTGCCGTCTGTCCAAGCCTAAGTAGGCGATCCCAGGAGCTTCGAACTACTGATAGTAGGCTCTCCTGGTGTTCAGGAACCTTTGTAGTGATTGGAAATCCAGCTAAGGCCAGCCATCTCCTCAGTCGATCGTGTAACAACCCTAGGTTGTTACTCTAGCTAAACCTAGTTGAATTAAGCAAAACCAAGTCTTGATTTTGATTTCCATCAGATTCAAAGGGTCATTTAAACCTAACCATAGAGGTTTGAAATTAATCGGAGCTAAATTGGAAATTTTAGTATTTTTGGCTATTTTTGAGCCCTAGAAAATATCTAAAATAATCTAATCTCCAAATCAAAATCTGAGTTCATTTTTGAATTTCTTACCTCCAAATTAGCTGAGGGTGAAATATTGGGAATTATTGAAGGTCATTTAGTCACATTTTGGATTTAATTTAAATAAGTTTAATTGCAAATTAGGGTTTTAAACAAATCAAATTGCAAATCTATCCTTACCAACGATCGGCTGGTTTCCAAACCGCGGGAGCCATCTGGGCTATCCGTTCCGTGGATTTAATCTAACGGCCCGTGCCTTCGATTGGATCTGTCTAATCTCGACCGTTCCGCGGTTCCGATATTCGATCCAATGACATCCAAGTAACCGTCTTAAGTATCCCCGATCGCCCGTTCGATCTGTGGATCAGATCCGATGGTCGATCCAACCCCTCGCGCGGACATTAGATGTCGGGATATCAGAACCGTCCCGTGCCAACTGCTGATCCATTAGACGGTCCTGGAGTCCCCCGCCACTTTGGATCTTCATCCCTGAAGAGATCCCACCACGACAGCGAGAATTTGCCCGTACTAAGCCACGTAGCCCTGTCTGCCACTCCCCTCGCCAGGTCACCAAGACCGTTAGGACCATTCGAGAATGGCCAAGCCTAGTGGGGCGACCTGGGAGGCCTGGACCTTCCCAATTTTAGGGAAATGGTGAGGACCCTCGGGCTGCGCCAAGCCCCATTCCCGAGCCATGGTCACCACCCCCAGAGCTTCCCCAGGCCTATAAATACCTTCAGAATTTCAAGTGAGCCTCTTTGCTCACTATGAACCCTAATATTTTTAGCTGAAGGCTTACTGGAGTCCCTGTCTGCCCGATAATTTCTTGGAACTTTCGGAGCTAAGTACCGCTGATAGAGGGTGCAAGTCTGGTGTTCAGACCCCCTGGGAGCTCGTGGCAGTCTTCTGGAAGTTCCAGCTGGCTCCATTGCCTCTCGAACCGAACCTGCAATCCCGTTCCGAGGTACAGCCTTCTCCCATGGATCCCTTCGATCCATATTCCCTTCTGTCCTTGAAATGAGCTGCTGTATGTTGTCTAGATTACCTTAGCCAACTAGGAAACCCAGTGTAATTGTCGCTTGGGGCTAAGCTAGCTCGAATCGATCGTATCGATCGATTGAGCTAGCGGCCGAGCCAATGGTTGAGTTCGAGTAAGGACCCAGCGATTGGCTGCACCCCATGTTATGATATGTTGGGAGATCGACTCGTCTCACCTCCCTGAAGGTGTAAGTATCGAGCTCTGCCGGATAATGGCCTCTGTGAGGAGAATTGTCTTCTCACAGTGCGCCTGAAACGCCCGTATCGAAGGCGTCTCGGGTGAGTAGCACCCCGTCGATCCAGAGGGATCCAGATGGGGGTTCTTAGTCCAATCGATGCGTCTCGACCCCAGGAACGTGTAGGGATCAAGCTGAGCCATCGCTGTCATCTAAGCACCGAGAATTTCAGTGCTGAGTCTCGCCTGGGACGGACCCGTCGAGAGGAGGAAGACGAAGCACTAGCGCTTCGGGCCAGGTCGACCCCGACCCGCGCGGTCTCGATTTCGGGCCGCATCTATTTAATTAATTATAGGAATGTATTTTTAAAGGTTATGCGATTAATTAATTAAACCCTATAGTTTTAATTTAAATAAAAATACAAAATAAATTAACTTAATAACTTTGTCTATACTGATCCAAATGGTATGATCCAATATACCATTTGAATCAGAAAAATGCAAGGAACCTGAATATAAAATAAAATCACAGATCCAATGGTTGTATTTAAATTAATTACTTAACCTTTTTCTATTATTAATTAAATTATAATAAATTCAATTAATCACCAAATTAAGTGATTAAGGGCTCTGATTACTCATTAAACCTTAGAGAGCAATGGTAGACCCTTAAAATCAAATTTGGATGTTTAATTTTCTTAATACTCCTTAATTACCCAAATTAAGGATTAGTGAATTTAACCCTAATTAAATCTCTAATTTTGGACAAGTTAATTTTTAATATTATCTTAAGTATAGTATAACCTATGGATATAGTTGGATTGCCCTAGAATACCCTAAATTCATTAATCACCCTAATTTGCTTAAATAAGTGATTAGTGCTAATTAGATTAATTAAGTTTTCAAAACCTAAGATAAGTGTGTTCCCCACTTCATTAATCCATATGAAGCACCTTAAAATAGATTAGATATAGTTTGGATAACTAAACCCTAAAATCCCAATTTTAGCCTTAAGAGGGGCATTTTAGTCATTTTGACCAAAATGTGCTTAAATGCCCCTTAAAACTTGGAAATTTCAGTAAACTACCTTAAGATAGATTAGAAATGTTCTCTTAACTCTTAGGCTAATAATGCTAATGACTTGGGCATAAATTTAAGAAAATCTTCACTTAAATCCTAATTAAGACACTTAGATCTTAAGTGATCCTAAAAGAGTCATTTGGCCTTAGTACTTGAATCTAATGATTGTAATGGTTAAATATCACCTAAATAAGATCCATTTAGTTGGATTTTGAACTTAAATGCTAAAATAAATGCAATTGGTAAAGTCTAAATTGAAAACCTAGTTTAAAGTCTAAAATGATAAAAAAAAATCAGATCTTAGATTTTAGACCTTAGACTTTAGATCTTCTACTTGAATTGAACTATCTCCTTTGGAATTCTTTAAATGATTGATTGTTTAACCCTTTGAAGCCTTCCTTGTGGGTATAGGGTGATTCAATCTATGAGATAATGAAATTATCTTAAGAGATTGAATATTGATCTTAGATTCTCATGTTCTTAATTGATTATTTTATCTTATAATCAATAGAATAACCTTTCAATAAGTTCATAATTCTTGGATCTTTCAGCTTATAGGATTTTTCACCTTTAACTAGGGTACCTTGAATGAACCTTAGACCCTTAGTAGGATTTGACTTTGGTTTAGGATTTGAACACCAAAGTGGAGTTCAAGTCCTGAATCCTTAAATCTTGATTTACTTAATCGAGATTTGGGTAAGAGAGTAAAATATTAATAAATTAGGTCGTTGCTTTATTTACTTAGACCATATAATTGTCACATGATTTTGGATTAGAACTTGCTAAGTTCTAATATTAATTTTAAGGACGTAAATTTGAGATTTTACTTGATAGCTGGATATTGGAGATCCTAACTTGTACCTTCTCAGAGTAGTTAGATTGGGAAATTAGACAACATTAGATATCACATAGTCTAGATTGAGTCTCTTGCTTACTTTGACTAGATTGCTTTGCATACCTTAGATATTGAGCTTATTTCCTTGAGCATAATAGGAGAACTTAGGATATGGATGATACATCCTAAGTTAGCATTCGAATCACATATCATTCAGTTTTGCCTTATTTGCAATTGGTAGAATATGTCCTAGCTTAATCTGCCTCTTCAGTAATAGTATTGTGTATAATTGACCCAGGCCTAGAGGATTGGGATGGCCTATTGGCTGGGTATTGATTGATATTTCAGTATTGGGGGCCCTGGATGGTCTATTGGCTGGTATGGCAGTACTATGTCTTAGGCTTATTGCTACTTTAGCTGGATTGTTCAGTATTGTTTATGTTTTGCTTTGCCACATGCTTCAGTGGCCTTACTTTCACTATTTGCTTATTTTGTCACATGTCTCAGTGACTTTGTATTATATTACTTGCTCGCTTTACCGCATGTCTCAGTGGCTTTACCTATGTTGCTTTGCTTTTGACATATGTCTCAGTGGCCTTTTATTTTTCTTTTCTTAATTAGCATGTTGTATGTACACTCTTATGGTTTACTTATATATATTAGCATGTTTAGGAAGCTAAAATTGCATATTTTCAGTACTTGTGTTTCTTTTATATACTCAGCATGTGCTAATATGATCATAAGCATGTTAGGTTCAAAATTATATTGTAGTTGCTGTTTCTTTTAGCTTTTAGCCTCACCTTGTTTATTTTACATTGTATGGCATTTTTCATACTAGTTGATTGGCTATATATGGATAGTTTATAGTTACCCATTTCTTCCATAGCTTGTTGCACCCATTATTGCTCGAATGTGCACATAATTTAAATGTGATATCTTTAAAATAATCAGTTCATTAAAATAGCCTAAAAAGTACTTAAATAATTGTCTAATTGTAATATTTTTGTTTTGTTGGCTGGGGCCTGGCATTTGTGATAGCAACAATGTCAGATTCAGACTTGTTCGTGGGCAGTGTCGCAGGAGAGGAGAGGTTCAGGAGGACGATTGTGCTGCTGCTGTTTAGATAGATTTTGTATTTTATTTCAGTGAGATTGAGAGACATTTTCATTCTCTTTAAAATTCAATTTGTAATAATTAATTCTGGATGTGTTTCATTTTTGCATTTCGATGAGTTACTATATTATTTTCTCTTTTTTTACTATGTATGCTTGTGGATGTTACTACTCGCCTATTGCTTCCGCCACTTTGATATATATATATATTGATGAATGTTATAGCACTTGGTGACTAGTCCTTGGCTTAAGGCAGGTTAGGTTTACCTAACTTTACTTAAGTTGGGGATTTACCACAGTTGGAATACCGTACTTCTTTGTTGTCAGTACGGGGGTGTAACAACCCAGGTTGTTACTTGGCTCAATTAAGATTAATCTATGTCTTAATTAAGGTTCTAAGTCACTAATTAAGTAATTTAGAACTCATCTCTGAAACCTAGGTCAAACCAGAAGTCAACTGAGTCAAATCAGAAATTCTGGAAAATCCCAAACCCTAGAAATTGACTTTTTATTTAGACCTCAAATTGAAAATCTGACTTCGCCATTGCGTTCAAAACACCCAAATTAGCTAAGGGTGAAATTTTGGAGGCATTTGGAAGTCGTTGGATTTTCATCAAATATTTTAATAATATTTAAATACCTGAAAATTCAAATAAATAAATACTCGTCGGATCAAAAATCCGAGTGCACCGTTGCGTTCAGAACCCCTCATTTAGCTAGGGATGATTTATTGGAAATTTTTAGAAGTATAAAATTATTGGTTAAAATTTTATTTAAGAAATCAATATAAATAATTTATTAAATTAATTAAATCGACTTAACAGACTTCCGTTAGATTACTTAAACTACCGTTCCTTTATCCTCATGCCGCTAAGATCGCCGTTAGACATTACGGCATTTGCGGACCGTTCGATCGACCGATCGAACGGTCCATGCGCTTCTTCCCCGAGACCTGCACCTGGCGTCAAGACTCGCACGCGGCGATCTTCGCGCGCCAGCTGCTCCGCCACCATTCTTTGATCCATCCGTTTCCTTCATTATGTTCCTCAGCAAGATGGAGATCCCAATATTTGCAATCTGAGTCAAGTGTAATCCAAGAAGTCTCGGCCTGTCGTCCCCGCTCAAATCCAAAACCCTAAGTTTTCTGCAAGCTTTGATAGGGATATCTTGATCCCTCTCTGTATTCACAATAATTGATGCATCTTGTTTTCAAAAATCTATTTCATACATTGGATCTCTATTTATGCGGAGGCGATCGATCACAGATGCATTCGATCGAGTTGTATTGACGATTCAATTTCAGTATGTAATTTTTTTGTCTGTGTTCAATGAAGATGGATTTAGGGTTTGGATTTTATTTGAGGATAGACGATCTTCATTTGTGATCCACCCATCAATAGAAAGGGGATGACGTGCTCTAATCAATTCCATGTGGGTTGAAGATCCAAACCATCGGAGATGTCGTCTTCCTGCGTGCCCTACTCCCTATCCCCGTGGAAGAAGCGAAGGCGCTCCGTGGATCGGGTCGGGCCGAGCCCGACCCGCGACGGACAGATTCTGGGTCCACGTGTAACCCCTCTGAAGCTGCGCAGTGAACCCCGAACTTTTCTGTCAATGCCATCATTACCTGACCAACGAGTGGGTCCCGCCGTTTTCATTCAAGACCAATCACGAGACGCCACGTATCACCGGGGTCTGCGTCTGCTGCTGTAGCAGCTCTGTGGGGCCCGCCACCTGCAAATGACAAAATTAAAATTAAGATAAATAATATATTAGAATAATGTTAACAGATATATAGAATAATCAAAAAGGATTAATTAATTAAACTAATGTATATTGTATATATATAAATTTATGTATTTAATTAGCCATATCTTAATAAATATGAGTTCAAATTATGAAATCAAATATACCAAATTAATCAGAAAAATATAAGCGATTTAATGATGTAATTTATTTTGCTGTAGGGTTATTAAATCACATAGTGATATTTAAGGTAATTAATTTAATTCAAATAATATCACAAACCTTCAAATGGCTATAGTTTTGCATCCACTAATCCAAACATACCCAATATGGGTCTTAAAATACTCACAAAAAAAACCTAAGGAACATTTTAATAGTATTAACCTTATTGTTTGGATTAGGATATGACTAATGATATTTAGGACCTAACCCTAATTACCTTAATTAAACATAGAACTTCAATTGACCATAACTTGGTCAATTGAACTCCAAATTGAATGATCCAAAAGTCCATTTAGATCAGAAAAACCTAAGTAACAGTAATCTATAAAAATATTTTAGATCCAACGGTTGGATTTCCTAATCACCCCCTTAATTATTCTAAATGTTGATTAGTGAATTTTAGCAAATCTAGTTACCCAAATTGAGTGATTTAAGTTTTAGAGGACTCATAGAACCATTTAAAATCAATCTATAAGGTTGGATTAGAGTTTGAGTGATTAATTTTGCTAATCACTCACTAATCACCCTAAACCCTAATTAGGTCATAACTTAGTCAAATTAGATCCAAATTGAGTCTACCACATGTCATTGTGATCAGTGGATTATTTGTAAACCATAGCCACTGATTTTGCTTAATTTGGACACTAATTGGCAATGTTAGAATTTATGACCCATAATTAAGGACCTTTAATCACCCTTAAACCCTAAATCTTGTATTGACTATAAATTGGTCAATACTTATCAGAATTTAGAAAATTTAGATTCTATGGAAAGCTTATGAAATAAAGAACAATAATCTAAAAGAAAATTTAACTTTCGTTTAGCCAAATTACTAAATTGCCCTTATGAGTTAAATTCACTAATTTGATCTCATATGGCTTAATAATCACCCAAAATTAATTTAGTTACTGTCTAATCTTACATAAGACAGTAAGAAATATTTTCCAAAAGAAATTTTTAGAATTTAAGCCTTAGATCAAAATTTGATCTCTTGAACCCTTAAGTAGGGGCAAAATGGTCATTTTGCCCAAATTTAGGGTTTAGCCTTTAAAAGCCCTAAATTCAGTTTCTAATCACTAAAATCAGTAAATAGAATGATTTAGAACTGAAATTAATCAAATCCAAATCTAAATTAGATTTGATTAAAATCTCAATCTTTGCTCCTTAAGGAAAATTTCCTAAGTCTTAAGTGAGTGTTTCTTCTTCCTAAATCATTCATAGATCTTTCCTTAGTTCTTCATAATATTAGTTAGGATGTGTGTCTTGAGAGATACTCTTAGTAATTAATAGCTTTATTTCCTAGGATTTGGAATAGATCTTAAGTTAGAATTCATCTATTGAGTAAATTGGGTTACTCAATTAGATGAAACCTTGAGTTTACTAGTTTCTAGATTTTCTTAGTTTATTAAATGATTATTTGATCTTTAAACCTTATAATTAAGAATAGAGATCTATCCTAATGAATTGATTTATCATTAGGACTTGCCTTAACTTAATCTGTGAGATTTGGGTTCTAAACCTTAGACCCTTAGATTATACCTTTAGATTAAGTGATTAGACCCCATCATCTGGAGTCTAATTCTTAATCTTTTCATCTTGATTTGGCTAATCAAGATGAGGTTGGGATGAATTAAATTATAAAATTAGGTCGATGATTTATTCACTTAAACTAAATAGTCGTCTTTTGATTAAGTTATAATTAGGACTTGGCCAGTCCTAATTATCTTCAACTAGTAGGATTCATGATTCTAAGTTACAGAATGTGTAAGAATTGATGATTCTGAAACTTATGTAACTTAGAGTAGATAGAACGAATAAGTATACAACAACGGATATCACCTGTATTTTAGATAGAGTTTCTTGCTCATTTGACTTTGATGCTTTGCATACCTTGTTTTGAGCCCCTTACCTTGTACACATATATTGGACATAGGATATTTGATAAATATCTCATGTTAATTTTGAATTGCATACATATCATTCATAATTGATCGATGTTTTTTAGTTTTTCAAAAAGTTGTGGCTTAACTAGTATGCCTCTCCAATCCTCAAGTTCGGCATAGCACACTGGTTTGTTACTGTCGGTAAGTCTATCCATATCTGGTTGAAATAATTCCCAGGATGGCGAGAAATAGATTTTGCACTCTTTAATCAGGATTGGACATGGTGAGTACTAGTTGAGAGTAATTTTGGTAAGGTGTAGCTTGATTAGTATACCTCTTCGATCAACTCGTTCGGGGTCGGCAACCTTTCGAGGGTTTAATGTCCGACAATCTATTGGCCATGCCTAGTCCGAGTGATAGGATGGATAGACTCTCACCCTACTGACTATAGAGTCAGGATTCTGATATGGTTATACTAATTCAAGTACACTTACATTCAGTTCTGTCTTGGCTCATCAGGCTAAGATTTGCTGAGTATATTTTCAGTTTGAGTGACTTAGATGATCACTGCAGTTTCTATTTTTAGTTACTGTTTTACTTGTATATTCTGCATTGTAGCACTGTTTTACTTACAGCTTTCCTGCATGTGTTTTTATATAGGATGCTAGTTTTACTTACTGTTTTCATATGCTCACCTAGGATGTTAGTATTTTCAGTTTTATACTGTTCAAATTATGTATGTCACCTAGCATATTCTGTTTGATCATAAGCATATTTAGGTTGTACTTTTCTTATAGTTTTGTTTAGTCTTTTGCTTACCTGTCTTTGTTATAGTTGCTTGGATGAGGTATGTATTACTTCCTAGTTGCTTTAGTTATAAACTGTATATTTATAACTTATTACTGTTCTTTTTGTACGCTTTTTCTGCACCTATTTTGCTCAGTTCTATTTTTATGGTGATATCTATTTAACTTAATAAAATTGTTTGTCCTAAAATGTACTTAGACATTGTCTAACCAATTTTTTTTTTGTTGGCTGGGGCCCTACCATTATGAAACTGATGATGGTAGGTTCTGAGTTTGTTGGAGCAGCAGATCCAGTAGAGAGCTTGCCTTTGGGAGAGGAGCCCGTTCTTGAAGATTTATAGCCTTAGTTTTCTTTCTTTCAGTGAGATTGAGAGTTCCTTTTAGTTCTTTTAAACTTATTAATTGTTGTAATAATACAGGTTTATATTTCTCTTTCAGCACTTTACTTATTCTGTATTGTTCTATTTATACTGTATTGGATGGATGTTATACTTTTTATGCTTCCGCACTCTGAGTTCTTGTATGATCATTTAGTGATAGTATTTTTGGATGAAAGGCAAAGTCCTTAGTTAAATTGGATTAGAATGTGTGTCTAATCCAATCTTAAGTGGGGACCTTGTCATTTGGTGACCCCTCCATCGTAATCATGTTAACTTAAGGGTTAACAGGACCACGGCGGGGCAGGGCCGCCACAGGGGGCCCCATAGATCATCCCAAGCTCCCCTGTCAAACCAGGTACCCCACTTATCAGTTTTGAGCCAACGAGGCTCGGACCTTCCCTCTTTTGATTCGTATAGCTCTATATTGCCGAATCGAACTCAATGCGATCATAATTAGGACCTAAGCTAGCCCTGATTGATTGATTCGATCAATCGGGCTAAGTCCCTAAAGGACGCCTCAGTCGAGTAAGGACCCTCAGACCAGGGGGCTTCGACCCATCTCACCTTCATTAAGGTGTAGGGATCGAGTCCTGGGTTTAGCGTGGCCTCTATGGGGAGAATTGTCTCCCCATAATAGCTCCATTAAAGAAGCCCTCAGGCGAGTAAGGTTCGGCCGATCTGGACTGTTTAAAAGAGGGCTTCGGGTCCTGTTCAGTGCGCCTGACCACGGTGAACACGTACGATCATTGGTTGGACGTGCCATGGTCAGGATGTGCCGGAATTAGCCGATTAGGGTTTCCCTAATCAGATCCCTCCGTCGGGATGTAGGCTTGGGGATGAAGCGCTGTGCGGGTCAGGTCGACCCGTGACCCGCGCTGTGCGACAGTCCTGGGTCTTTGGGCCCCGGCCGACCCGCGCCTTTTTATAATGGGTCGAACCCGTTTTAATTATAATCGAACAATTGTAATTATTTTTCTTAAGGAAAATAATCCAATTAATCAAATCATAGGAAATTTAATTGGAAAAATACATAATGTATTAATTGAATAACTTTTAATCCACTGGTCAAAACCCTATGATATCATATATGAAATTGATTAGAAAATTATCAGGGATCTGAATATAAAATAATATTAAACATCTAATGATTAAATTTTTCTAATTTTACCTAATTATTATATATCTTGATTAGGGTGAATTATCAATTATACTTAACCAAGTTGCATATTTAGGGTGCCATTAGTCTTCTTATGAAGACTAGAATGAATGTGCTAGGTGAATTATCTTTCTAATCTCTGTACTTTAACTTATGCCCTAATCTTGTTAAACCATGAATAGTGAAAATTAAGATTTGTATATGTTGGATCTTAGCAAACTTAGTGTAACGCCTCGTCCCGTTGTCATGCGCAAAAGACAAGTATCATTTTATGGTTCGGCGGCGGAACGGTGCGCTACTCGGGAGCGGTGGGCCATACAAGTAAAACCCATCATCCTGAATAGGCTAAAGAGACAGAGCCATACTGAAGACAGCTGACTCGAACCCTAAGAGTAGGTTCGAGAGTCCATATCTAAGATAAGAATGAAATACTTATCTTAGGTATTAGACTGGCACGTACATAAGGTCCAAGAGAGCGAGAAAGGATCCATGTACATTATAAAATACATCAGCATTCCTAGTACGCCGATCACATCACAATACTATGTATAGCAGTATAACAGAGTGCGGAAGCTAAAAGCAAAACATTCAGAATACATTCATCTCAAGCAATAGTAAATGTTCATCTCAGAAAAGAAAGTAAAATACATCCAGAGTTTATTACAAACCATTAAAATGCAGAAATATAAAGAGTCTAGCTAGAATACTGGAAAGAACTAGAAAGTAAGAGTAGGTGCTCAATCCCCTACAGCTCCAATTGCTCCTCCTGAGTCTCTGGGACGTCCTCCTAACCTGCCTCCAACAACTGCTCAGGATCTAGCAAATTGCCGGATCCCAAAAGTACCCCGTGTTAGACAAGAAGTCTAACACATCGAAGCTAGCTACACAAGCTAAACTAAACATAACAAATGTGCAAGAACGTAAAGTAAAAGTGCGGGAAAAATTATAAAGATATCAAATAATTGAACTGTAAGAACTAAGCAAAGTAAAACTGCATCAAAACTAAATACTGAAAGTAAATGAAAATATCAGATGCTCATAAACCAATGTGAAAGGAATGTCAAATGCTGAGAAGGATGCTATAAGCTGCACTATATGCCACTGAAACAATGCTCACAAGTATGCTATACCACGGTATATCACAGAACTATTACTAAAGGTTTATGAGTAGTACGGTTCAATGTAAGCACAATAGTTAGGAAGTCAGTATGGTGACGCAGATGCACCCTAAAATTCCCCAGTTTGTGTATATAACATTCTGTATCTCATACTGTATCACTGATACCCATGTGTCACAACAGAAGGAATGAGTTCAACTCATGTTTATGCTTATGCTTATGCCACTATGTTAATGAATGTGAAATCCCGAAATCCATGAAAAATATTGTAAGAAACAATATTGAATCCTAAGTCTCCACTGTACAGAATCCTGCTAGAAGGATTCTGACTCCAAATTTCTAAATCGATATTTGGCTAAAGTTGCTTAGTTACTTAGGGATCACTGGGTGGGGTGATTGTATACACATATCGAATATGATGCAATGGTAGAACTCTCAACATTTAGTTTGATTACGCCACCCTAATGAAGCGATCTTCATTAGGAGGCACCATTCGATGATGATTTTGTGTCTCAAACTAAGCATTAAGTCGCTAAACTCATAATCATACTTAGCGTCTTAAGGAAGGTGAATCCTGTTACTTAGTTTATTTGAGCCAAACCTATTGAAGTGATCTTCGCTAGGAGGCATTGCCCGATGGCAATTTGTCTTTCAATTAAACTAGGGAATGGGTACCCGTTTAATACACTCTTATAATTGATTGATTTACTCTAAGCGAAATTATATCCACCTAAGCCCGCAGGATAGCAACAAAGATAAATCTTACTTAGAGTGACTCAACCAATCCCGAATATTACTGGGGACCAGTAATATGGGCATACTATACTACACTATCCAATAATCTAAGTTCAATCAAATCTATTTAATAAAATAAGGATTTATCAAAACTACAAGTCTTAAACTAATTGGTAAGTCCTATACAAAGTTTCAGCAAGTGAATGTGATCCAAGATCACTCAATATGGATTCTACCATAAGGAGATGTATCTCTTCTAATGTCTTAAGTGATTACTACCACAAGGAGAATAGATCAATCTCTAAAGTGATGGGATCTTCTATACTTCTATCTCAAGGATTCATACAAGGCCTCCTACCTCATGATATATGAATTTAGGTCTCTTAAATAATTCAAAATGATCTTATGAAGAGAAACTTTAAGGTTCTCTCCTCTAAATGTTAACATTAAGCTATTAGGTTCTGATTCATATTTAGGTTTAGGATGGTTAGATCAGATGATTAGGTCATCTGATCACTCTCAATCTAAGATCATGGGATTTAAATCAGGAATATTTTTAAGACTTAGATCGCTTAATTAATTAATATGATTTTATTAATCTTCATGTGCTAGTCATCTTACTTTAGGAGAAAATCAGGGATCTTAAGATTTGATTCAGATCAAGAAGTCACATAGGATTATCATTAACCCTAATTTGTCTAATTCAATGTTTAGAATCAATAATGAATCAGATGTATTATTAGAGGATGTTCAGTTCCAAATCTTGAAATCAATATCAATTAAGTTTGGTTTCTTAAGGTTTTGGACTCTCCTTAAGTAGATTAGGGTTTGATCCCTTCTCATGCCTTAA
The DNA here is from genome assembly GCA_016760335.1 of Gastrodia elata. NCBI lineage: Eukaryota > Viridiplantae > Streptophyta > Magnoliopsida > Asparagales > Orchidaceae > Gastrodia > Gastrodia elata. The sequence continues at coordinate 4,553,531 of CM028672.1, read as the reverse complement.
AAAAAATCAAGTTATGCATTTAAGATCAACATTAAATCAGTGGATTGATTATGTATTATTAGTGGCAATCTCAGACCTAGATCAAGTCTTAGAAGTTTGATCCAAATCTTAAGATTTCTTAAGTTAATTAAGATAATTAAGATTCTATATCTTTGAGTTTATTCAAGCATACTTAATAAGTTTGTAAGAATGAATTCAGTTCATTTGCTTGCTATTCTAAACCAAACTGATAATTCAAGTTCTAAAACAAGGGTTACTTAGTGCTAATCAAACCCTAATTCTAATCAAAAAGGATTAGCACATACGTATAAATCCAACCATTCAAATCACATTAAATTTGGCATGTAAGTTCTACTTAATCACACAAGAAATCAGAGCCTAAGTTTGCTAAGATCCAGTGAGTATAAATCCTAAAATTTACAAATCAAGATTTAACAAGATTGGAGCATAACTAAGATTACAAAACTCAGAAAAATATTATACTTAGCACATACAATTTAATTAACATCAGTGAACTAATGGCACCCTAAACATACAGTTTGGATAAGTAAATTTACTAATATGCCATAATTAAGATCCATTGTAATTAGGCAATAATTAAAGATCTAACCATCAGATGCATGATTTTATTTTATATTTAGGTTCCTGAGATTTTTCTGATCATTTTCATATATGATATCATAGGATTTGGACCAGTGAATCAGAAGTTATTTAAATAATATATTCTGTATTTTTATTTAATCAAAATCCTATGATTTGATTATTTGAATTATTTTCCTTAAGGAAAACAATTCCATTAATTCTATTTAAATAAAACGGCTCGGCTCGTATTCAAAAATGCGCGGGTCGTGGGTCGACCCGGCCCGCATAGTGCCGTCGTCCCCAATCCTCCGTCCCGACGGGTAGGGCTGAATAGGGAACCCTAATGCCCAAAATTCCGGCGCTTCCAGACCACGGCTTGGCCAGCAATCGATTGTTACTCCATCACCGAGGTCGGACGCGACGATTGGGATTCGAAGTCCCTTGTGAGGCGATCTGGATCAGCCAGACCTTACTCACCCGAGGATTCCGCCATTTGAGTTACTGTGGGGAGATAATTCTCCCCACGGAGGCTATGCCAGACCCCGGGCTCGATCCCTACACCATCAGGGAGGTGAGGCGGATCAAAGCCCTCTGGTCTGGGGGTCTGGGGTGGCCTAGATCGCTGGGTCCTTACTCGACCGAGGTGATCCAAAAGAAACTGAACCTGATCGATTGATTCGATCGATCGGGGCTAACCTGGACCCTAATTATGATATAGCTGAGTTTGAATCAACAATAAGTACAAAATCACATCAAATGGAATAAGGTCTGAGCCTTATTAACTCAAAACCTGCAACTGGGATACCTGGATGTGTCCGGAAGCTTGCAGAAGGGGAAGAGGTCTTCTCCTGGCTCGCCGAGCTGCCCTAGATCTCTCTGAGAGTTCCTGAACTCCATGAGACTCTCCTATCAGCAGTTTGCGAGCTTGGGAGCGCCTGGAAGAAGCTACAGCAATCGGCAATGGCGGAGAAGGAAGCTCGACTCCAATTGATCAGCAAGGATCAAATGGAGGAGAGCTGAGGCTATTTATAGCCTCAGGGAAGAGCTGTGAACCTTCCAGAGCCTTGAATTTGGCTGAGGCAGGTCGGAGGGTTCGGGCCATGGCTGAGCTTTTGAATTTCCTATTCGAGCTCGGCCAGGCCACGGGGCCCGATTGGGGTCCCTTAGCCATTAGGGGAAGCTCCGCAACAGTCTGCTGAGCTGGAGAGGGTTGTGGCAGACCAGATGGCCAGCTGGCAGTACAGGAAAAATTCCTGTCGGGCGAGGGAATCTGGCAGAGACGATGATCCACAGTGCCAAACCCCGCGGATGCCATCTGATCGATTGATCAAAAGGCGCTACGGCTGGGATCTCTCAGATCCTAACGACCGATCGCAGGAGCGATCCTGGCCGTAGGATCCACGGGACAGATCCAACGACAGATCGGCGGTCCCGCGGAATCGAATCCTGGCCGTAAATTAAAAGGCGTTCGCTGGATTTCACGGGATGCCGCGGTCGCGTGACCCGGGCTCCGCAGCCGATAACCCGCGGTCCGCACAGTGGATCCCGGTTGTTTATTTAGGTATGAGGATATATTTGCAATTATAATTTAATAAGAACCCTTATGTGCAAATGAGCCAATTTAATTTAAATTGAATTATGGCCCAAATGAACTCCAAATTGCACCAATATTTCACCCTTAACTAATTTGGGGTGAGGAATCCAAAAATACAATCAGATTTTAATTCTGAGGTCAAATTATTTTGGGTCTAGATTAAGGCATCTAGATTGATCAAATTGCAGATTTGACCTAGAGAAGTCCAATGGACTTCAAATCTCCTAGATATGCTTAAATTAATGTTCTAAAGGCAGTTATACTAAAAATTGATTAGGAAAATCTATATTTTGTATGGTAACAACCTAGGGTTGTTACACTTAGTCTCTAATTAATTGTATGATTAAATAAAACTTATGTGCCAATTTGTATGAAATTCTGATGGCTAGATTTATGCAATCCTTTTGGATTGATTTAGGGTTTGATTAGCACTACTTATTTTCTATTTTTATATTTTTTTTTATAATAAGCTTCATAACAGTAAGGTAAATATATGAAAATAATGTATGCTAATTTAGGATGTATAAATTATATAAATCTAAAATTGGAGGACTTAATCACCTTAATTAACTTAAGAAGTCTTAAGACTTTGATCAAGCTTTTAAGTCTTGATATAGGTCTAAGATTGCCACCAATAATACATACTTAATTCACTGATTTGTCATTGATCTATAAATGAACACTTCATCTTAATTAAGATATGAGTAGGGGTCAAACCCTAATCTACTTAAGTAAGATCCAAAGCCTTAAACCTTAATTAAACTAACTTGATTATAACATAACAAAATTAACATTATTCCAATAATGCATCTGATTTGATATTGATCTTAAGTATTTGAATTAGATATGTTAAGGTTAATAATGAAGTTATGTGATTGTTTAAATCTAAATCTAAGCTTTAGATCCTTAATTTTATCCTAAATAAGACTATTTGTATAAGATGATTAATAGAATTAGATTGATTGAACAAGTGATCTAATTCTAATAATATCCTTGATTTAAATCACATAATATTAAAATAAGTAATGATCAGATGACTTAATCATCTGATCTAATCAATTTAAGTCTAATGGTAAGTAAAACCTAAAATGTTAGCATTAGAATTAAGAGTGTGAGATCTTAAGATCATTTCTGAAATGATTTAAAGACCTAAATTCAAATATACATTGAGGTAGAAGAATTTTGTGTAACTCGTTAAGGTAGAAGCTTAGATAATCCTTTAACCTTAGAACTTGATCTTAACCTTTTGTGGTAGGAATCACCTAAGATATTAGAATGATACCTTTCCTTGTGGTAGATCCATATTGAGTGATCTTTGATCACATTTTCTTGGGGTTTTGTATAGGACTTACCTATTCAGGATAGGAACTGTAGTCTTGATAAATCCTTGCAAGTTAAATTATAACAATCCTAGGTTGTTACCCTAGCTAAAACTAGATTAATTAAGCTAAACCAAGGTTTGATTTTAATTCCATTGGATTCAATGGGTCATTTAAATCTAAACCTAGAAGTTTGAAATCAATTGAAACTAAATTGGAAAATTTGGTATTTTTGGCTATTTTTAAGCCCTGAAAAATACCTAAATTATTTTGATCTCCAAATTGAAATCTAATTTCATTTTTGAATTCCTCATACCCAAATTAGCTAAGGGTGAATTTTTGGGAATTTTTGGAACTCATTTGATCCTAAATTGAATTTGGAAAATTCTAGAATAATTAAGAATTAATTTAAATGGTTTTAATTAATTAAAATTAAATTTTATTTAATTTTTAATCCTGGGATTCGCTGTCGGGACCGTGGCAGATCCGCTGCGGGTCCCGACAGCGGCGCACAGTTTCGAGCCAACGGGATCTCTAGCACGTATCTCAGCGCAGGATCCAATGGCTCGCGTCGCTCCGTCCTGTGATCGAATCTCAGCCGCGCGATCGGCATATTAAATCTAACGTCCAGGATTTAATTCGTGCGGCCGTTACTTAAGATCTCCATCAGGCCGTCCAAATGTAACGGATTCGCAGATCAGACGGCCCGGGCGACCCCGCTACTGTTCATCTTCGTCCCTAGAGGATCTCGTCCCGGCAGAAAATTTCGTGGAAATACGCCACGTAATTCCTGTCTGCCACTCCCCTCGCTAGGTCAGCTTGACCGTTGGCGCCTTCCCGTAAGTATCTGAGCCTAGCCGGCGGAGCCAGGAAGCCTGAATCTCCCCAATTTTGGGAATTCAGGGAGGAGCTTCGGGCCGAGCCAGTTTCGAGCCCGAGCCTCGGCATCCATGCATAAGCCCTCCTAAGCCTATAAATACCCCCTTCTGAACTCACAGTGAGCTCCTTTGCTCACTGTGAAGCTCACCTTGCTCTCTCCCTCTGTTCCCGGCATTCTAAGCTCTCCCGGTGATCGACCCTGCTATTTCAGCTGATAGTGGGTGTGCGTCTGACGTTCAGACCCCCAGCTTGTTCCTGCGATCACTTGGAGCCTCAGGGCGGTTTGCATTATCTTCGTCACAGCAAGTAAAGGTACAGCCTCTCCCATTTTTAGTAGAGCTGGTTCTTAGCTCGTCTCGCTCTCTATTAAGCTTAGGTGCTATGATAGGATCCCTCCCCAATTCTATAGCAACCTCTTGGACCTTCTAACAAGGTTTGGCAACAGGCCAGACGGCGAAAACGCCGTCTGTGCGCATACTGCCAGTCAGTCTGGAGTTCGCCTATTGTGCGCTTCCCAGGCACAATCGACCACTCCTCACTGCATTAGGACCCATCGCACATAATTGTAGAATCGTATCGAAGGATGGGTCGACCGACATCGAGTGATTCGACTGAACCCGTTTGGTCCAGTCGAAGCTCTCGACGGCTAAAAATGCCTAGTAGCACCCCGGCGATTCAGACCACCTCAGAACCTCTCGTTGCGCCCTATCGCTCCCTCTTCGATCCCTAAACGTGTAGGGATCGAGATATCGTCGGCTCGTGGACTCTGTGAGGAGAATTATCTCCTCATAAGTGCGCCAGCTGAAGGGTTTCGGCCGAATAGGCATCCCACGATCCGGACCTTCCCAGTTAGAGCTTCATGGTTTGATCGACACGTCTAAGGCCAAGGAATGTGTAGCCATCGAGATCAGGGCCTGGCGTGGCCTGTGCGTGGCGAATTTGGCGACGGAAGGTAACCCTAGGGTTCGGGCTGCGAGCGCTCGCGGGAGGAAGAAGACGGTGATTTTGGGCCGGGCCGAGCCCCGACATGCGCAGTTTGGAATTTGGGCCGCGGTTAATTAAATGATTATTGGAATGTATTTTTAATGGTTGTGATTTAATTTAATTAAAACCTAAAGTTCTGATTTAAATAAAAATACAGATTAAATTAATTAAATAACTTTTGTTATATAAATCCAAATGGTATGATCCAATATACCATTTGAATTAGAAAAATTCAAGGAATCTGAATATAAAATAAAATCTCAGATCCAATGGTTAGATTTAAAAATATTTGCCAAACCTTCTCTGTTCTTAAATAAATCATATAAAATCATCTAATTATCCAATTTATGAGATTAAGGGCTCTGATTGCTCCTTGTACCCTAAGGAACAATTCTAGACCCTTAAAATTAATTTTGGATAATTAATTTTTTTAATCACTCCTTAATCACCCAAATCAAGGGTTAGTAAATTAAACCTTAATTAAGCCTCTGATTTGGGTGGGGATGGTTCCTAATATCATATTAAACCTAGTAAAACCTAAGTTTAAGGTTGGATTGCCCTAAAATGCCTAAAATTTACTAATCACGCTAAGTGTCTTAATTAGGTGATTAGTGCTAATAAAGATCATTTAAGTCATCAAAACCTAAAGCAAAGGAATTTCCCACTTCATTAAGCAATATGAAACACTTTAAAATAGATTAGAACAAATTTGGACAATAAAACCCTAAAATCCCAATTTTAGCCTTAAGAGGGGCATTTTGGTCATTTTGGCCAAAATATGATTTAGTGTTCTTTAAGAATTGAAAATTTCAGTAAGCCACTATAACATAGATTGGAAATGTTCTATAAAATCCTAGAACAATAATAATCACCAATCCATAAGGTCTCATTAATTCCTTAAAAAAGATAATTAAATCTTAAGCATTTCTTAAAAAGATCATTTGGCCTTAAACTTAGTTAATTTAATAATGAAAATGGTCAATTATCTAATTAATAAGTTCAATTAAGATAACTTAAGAATTAAGTGTTAAAAGAAAAGAAATTGGTAATGTCTAAGTAAAGTTCTTAGCTTAAGATCTAAAGTGATCAAAACTCAAATCCTTAGATCTTAAGTAACCTAAGAAGGTCAAAATGGGTATAATGTTAATCTAATACTTGGAATTATCAATTCTAACCCTAATAAGCTCCTTATAGTTAATTATGAAATTAGAATCTAAAGAAAATCACAATTTGAAATCTTACAAGTCAGAACTCTAAGTCAAAAGTGATCAAACTTCAGATCTTTAGATCTTAGATCTTAGACTTAGATCTTCAATTTGAATCAAACCATCTCCAATTGAAATACTTTAATGATTGATTGTTTAATCTTTTGAAACCTTCCATGTGGGTATAGGATGATTCAATTAATAAGATAATGAAGTTATCTTAAATATTGAATATAGATCTTAGATTCTCAAGTTCTTAATTGATTATTTTATCTTATAATTAGTAGAGTAGTCTTTCACTAAGATCTTAGTTCCTGAATCTTTTAACTTATAGGATTCCTTACCTTTAAATTGGGTTTAAGTGAGAAACCTAGATCATATTTATAATTTCACCTTGGATTTGGAATTTGAACTCAACATAGGGTTTAAGTTCTAAATTCTTAAATCTTGATTCATTTAATCAAGATTTGGGTAAGAGAGTAAAATATTCATAAAATTAGGTCATTAATTTGCTTACTTAAAATATATAGTCGTCACATGATTTTTGATTAGAACTTGTTAAGTTCTAATATTTTAACTTTAAGGACGCAAATCTGAGATTCTACTCGATAGTTGGATATTGTAGATCATAAACTTCTACCTTCTCAGAGTAGTTAGATTTGGTAATTAGACAACAACATATATCTCACAAGTCTAGATTGAGTCTCTTACTTACTTTGACTAGATTGCTTTGCATACCTTGAATTTTGGAGCTTTAGCCCTTGAGCATAATAGGAAAACTTAGGATGATGTATCCTAAGCTAGTATTGAATTTACATATCATTCAGTTTTGTTTTATTACAGTTAGTAGAATATGACCTAGTTTAGTCTGCCTCTTCAGTAGTAGTATGGTATAGACTGGACCCAGACCTAGCATATTTGGATGGCTAGGGTGGGGATTGATTGATTGATATTGGAGGCCTTGTATGGCCTATTGGCTGGTATGGCAGTACTAGAACTTAGGCTTATTACTACTTCAACGGTATTGCATTGTTTTTCTGATTTATTTTGCCACATGCTTCTGTGACCTTATTTTCAGTATTTGCTCGCTTTGCCACATGTCTCAGTGGCTTTACATGCTATACATTGCTTTGCTTTTTCCACATGTCTCAGTGGTCTTTCTTTTCATATTGATCTGCATGTTGTATGTATATTTTATGGCTTAGATATATGTATAAATGGTATGTTTAGGATGCTAGAATTTTATCGTATCCCATACTTGTGTTCTTTTATACTCAGCATGTTTTACTTTGATCATAATCATGTTAGGATCATGTTTATTTCAGTAGTTGTAGTTATTTTGCTTTTAACCTTACCTTGCTTATTTAGTATTTTGTATGTTACTTCACATACATGTTGCATGCTATAAATAGATAGTTTATAGTATTCCAATTCTTTCATAGCTTGTTGCTCTTTTACTGCTTGCATGTGTAGTTATATTAGATGTGATATCCTTTAACCTTCAGTTCACTTTAAATAGCCTAAAATATACTTAGATAATTATCTAACTGTAATCTTTTTGTTTTGTTGGCTGGGGCCCTGGCATTTGTGATACCGACAAATGTCAGATTCAGACGTGTTCGTGGGCAGTGTCGCAGAGGAGGAGCCAGTTCAGGAGGAGGACCTTCCAGCTGCTGTCTAGATAGTTTTGCATTGTTTATTTCAGTGAGGACGAGAGTCTTTCATTTTTTTTCAGTTATTCATTTTAGTTTGTAATAATTAACTTTCTGGATGTACTCTACTTTCTGCATTGTGATGAGTTACTTTCTTGCATTCTCTTTCCTTACTATGTATGCTTGTGGATGTTACCTTATTTTATACTGCTTCTGCCACTTTGATATTTATATTGATGGATGTTATAGCACTTGGTGACAAGTCCTTGACTTAAGCCAGGTTGGGTTCACCTAACTTTACTTAAGTGAGGGATTTGCCACAGTTGGAGCACCATACTTTCTTATTACCAATACGGGGGCCCCACAGTTGGTATCAGAGAACACCATAAGGTGTTATAATGGGATCTATGATCCCTTTATACCTAATGGATCGCTCTTCTGAAATACACGCATCAATATAAGTGACATCCATAACATAGTAGTGCCAGTAACTCTATGCACAATGAAAGAGGAGAATACTCCCAACCTAATAAATTTATTCATTTAGGGTCTAACACAAATATAGTAAAATTATGCTCCCAGAGTCAGATGGGATCTGAAGAGTCTGATATATACTACTATCAGCGTATCTTCAGTAGTGCTTGGAACAGTAGCTTCAAATGGAGGCAGGAAAGCAACTGGCAAATTGAAGGAGTTTCATTAAGAGGAATTTTGGTCCTGGAAAAGCTCCTACGACAAACTGTATATCGAGGGCTCAATTTTCCCGTATATGCGGAAGAATGGCTGAGCCGCGTAGAGTCCCTTTTGGAACACATAGAGTGTCCCAAGTCACTTTATGTAAATATTGTGACTGACCTGATGGTGGACTATGCCGGAGTATGGTGGTACGAGACTATGGCAAAGCTCGAGAAGAAGCGCAATAGGAAACGGCGAGAAGTCACCTTTGAGAACTTTTGTGTAGCCTTTAGGGCAGAGTACATCGATAAAGTCTAAACGATAGTTAGATTAAAATGTTATTTCAATTTCAGGCAACTTCATTTGCTTTACAATTTGGCATTGTAACTTCAAAATTTTATAATTAATGAGAAATTTTGGGTTCCTTTTCCTTAAAGTAAATTCTGAATTGTTCTTTTCTTAATTAAACTAGAATGGATTCTGGATCACCACCCACTGTTACTTCTATTAAGAACACTGTGACCTCCAGTAGTTCTAATGATGAGGTGGCTCATCTGCGAGCCATGGTGGCAACTCTCTTAGAAAACCAAGCTCAACAGGCACTGGTCATGCAAAATTTATTGAATGATTGTGTAACCCCAGCAACTATCGCTGCTCCAATAGTCCATGCTCCACAAGTTGCTTCGTCTACACACCATACAGCAGATAATCTCCTCCATAATTTCCTGAGGTTAAGGCCTCCAACTTTTGGCGGGAACTTGTCCCCGATGGATACGGCCGATTGGCTGAAGGCCGTGGAGAAGGATCTAGTTAGTCTGAAACTTCTAAACTCTGAAGCAGTCCATCTCACCACCCATCTGTTTCACGCCGAGGCAGAATATTGGTGGGAAGAAGTCAGGAACACCCAATTCGTCGATTATAAATTAGATGACATTCCTTGGGATGCATTTGTTGAAGCCTTCAAGACTGAGTTCATCCCCCCGTCCGCACAAAACATGATTATAGATACGATTATGAGGTTGACGCAAGGAAGTCGCTCAGTGGCGGAATACAAAAGAGAGTTCTATAGATTAATCCATTTTGCACCAGAAGTCACACATTCTGAGTCAGCAAAATGCCATCGCTTCCTTTGTGGACTCAGAAGTTTGTTAAAGAATCAAATAGTGCCACTCTGTCTAACTAGTTTCTTCAAATTAGTGGAAACGGCTAAGGTGATTGAACATCACTAATCCGAAGAAGATCATAAGCGCAAGGCGCAAACCAATCTGAACCAGCGAGGGCAATTCAAAAGACACGAGTCCAACCCCGCGAAAGTATATCAGCTGGAAGCTGCACCTACAGCTGAACAAATTCAGAACTGCGCCAAACCACATCCGTATGGCAAGTGTTATCACTTTGGCCAGAGATGTTTTAATTGTGGACGCACAGGCCATCGATTCTATCAGTGCGACCACATGGAAACAATAGATGGAGTTCAAATGAAGCCGTATCATAAGAAGCAGGTGTTCCGAGCAACTCCACTGAATCGGAGGGAATCAAATCTGGCTATAATGCTAGCCCCTGCTCCTGTAGTGGCTCACACACAGCCACCAGCTCCCAATTCTCAGAATTTCCAGTGACGGCAAAATGACAATCGTCCTGCTGGACCTGCCCGAGTGTATGCTTTAACTCCTATGGAAGCCACGGAGGATAATAACGAGGTTTCATGTACACGCTCTTAAACCTATCTTATTACATTGCCTTTCTGTATGTTAAATATTTTCAAGTTGTTAATGCAAAACTGTGTAAAATTTAGGCACACTTTATTTCAATAACCAGCCTTGTAATGTATTGTTCGATACGGGTGCCAGTCACTCATTCATCTCAGAACGATTTGCAAATAATCTTAAACTACACGCATGCAACCTAGCACAAAAATTGAGTGTTGGACTTCCATCAGGAATCCAATTAAGTGCTCATAAATTTTGCAATATCAAAGTCCCGATAAACGACCAAGAATTTCAGGCTAAGCTAATCATCCTATCGATAGCTAACTTTGACATCATCCTCGGGATGAATTGGCTCAGTGACAATAATGTTGTGATTAACTGCCATAAAAAGAGAGTCACTCTCCATTCTCAGGATAAGCCTGAAACATTTGTAGGAAAAACTAGCACGCAGTTGTCTTTAATAAATGTCATTAAAGCAGAATGGTGATTGTCAAAGGTTGTAGTGCCTACTTAGTCACCATGATGGGCAAAACAAAAGAAAATATCTCCCTTACTGATTGTAAGGTAGTCAAAGAATTCACCGATGTATTTCCAGAAGATTTGTCTGGTGTACCTACTTCCAGAGAAGTGGAATTCTCTATTGATTTGATTCCTAGTACATAGCCAATATCCAAAGCACCTTATAGAATGGCACCTAAGGAGCTTCAGGAACTCAACGAGCAGTTACAAGAGCTCCTGAATAAAGGTTTTATTAGGCCAAGCATGTCTCCTTGGGGAGCGCCAGTTTTATTCGTAAAGAAGAAGGATGGATCTATGCGTATGTGTATAGACTATCGTGAACTGAACAAGGTCACCATAAAGAATAAATACCCACTGCCTAGAATTGATGATCTATTCGATCAATTATCCGGAGCCGTGATATTTTCAAAAATCGATTTAAGGTCTGGATATCATCAGCTGCGGGTAAAAGAAGATGATGTAGGGAAGACTGTGTTCCGTACTCGTTATGGACACTTTGAGTTTTTGGTGATGTCGTTCGGACTCACTAATGCACCATCCATCTTTATGGATTTAATGCAACGAGTGCTAAACCATATCTGAACAAATTTGTAATCGTCTTTATTGACGATATCCTCATTTACTCCAAAACCCTGAAAGACCATGAAGAACATCTAAGGCTAGTGTTGGAAACCTTGCGTGAGCATCAACTTTATGCCAAGTTCTCCAAGTGCGAGTTCTGGCTTAACTCCATTGCATTTTTGGGGCATGTAGTCGATGCACAGGGAATTCGAGTAGACCAGAGCAAAGTAAAAGCTATTCAGGATTGGGCTCAACCTAAATCTATCACTGATATTAGAAGTTTTCTGGGATTAACAGAATACTACATGAAGTTCGTTAAGGGATTTTCTCAGATCGCTTCGCCGTTAACTAAATTAACCCAAAAGGTTATCCCATTCATTTGGAGCCTGGAATGTGAGGAAGCATTTCGAACCCTTAAGGATGCTCTATCCACCGCTCCAGTTCTTGTTCTACCAAAAGAAGGTTTGAACTATCATGTGTATACCGATGCCTCTGGAATCGGTCTAGGATGTGTTTTGATGTAAGAGGGTAAGTTAATTGCTTATGCCTCTCGTCAACTAAAACCCCATGAGAGAAACTATCCAGTTCATGACCTTGAACTTGCAGTCATAATATTTGCCTTGAAAATATGGCGTCACTATTTGTATGGAGTACAATGTTCAATTTTCACTGATCATCAAAGTTTGAAGTACATCTTCACCCGGAGAGAATTAAATTGCCGCCAGAGAAGATGGTTGGAACTCATTAGTGATTATGATCTCAGCATTCAATATCATCCGGGAAAGGCTAATGTAGTGGCAGATGCTCTTAGTCATCGTGCTACTCTAACCTCTATGATTTCCTCCAGTTTCCTAGAACCTGAATTTCGTAAGCTCGAGATTTCTCCAGTTAATGGCGATATGCTGAGTTCGCTATTAGCAAATATTAATGTGGAACCCACTTTCCACCGAGATGTCTCAATCTCGCAAACCAAAGACAATGAGTATTTGAAATTTAAAGTAGATATCGAAGGTGGTCGTCGTCAGGATTTGTAGTTGCAGAATAGTGTAGTTTATCAGGGCAATCGATTGTGGATACCTAGGTCTATGCATCAAGAGGTTTTAGTCGAAGTCCATAATTCCGGGTATCATATTCACCCAGGCAGTACTAAGATGTATCAAGATTTGAAACAATCATTTTGGTGGCCAGGCATGAAGAAAGATGTAGCTGACTTTGTGGCCAAATACCATGCTTGTAATCTAGTAAAGGCTGAACATCAAAGACCTGGTGGTCTTCTGCATCCATTAGATATTCCTGAATGGAAATGGTTTGTCATATCCATGGACTTTGTCATGGGATTGCCTCATGCCAAATCTGGTGCCGACGCAATCTGGGTTATTATTGATCGATTAACTAAATCAGCACATTTCCTTCCTATTCGTCAAACTGATTCTGTAGAAAAGTTAGCAAAACTCTACATCAAGGAGATCGTTAGATTGCATGGAATTCCCAAGTCAATTGTGTCTAATAGAGATAGCCGATTTACTTCCAAGTTTTTGCAAGCTGTGCATCAAGATCTGGGAACGACTTTAGCCATGAGTACAGCTTTTCATCCTCAAACAGATGGTCAGACTGAGAGAGTAAATCAAGTTCTGGAAGATTTGCTTAGACTCTGTATTCTTGATTTTGCTGGTTCCTGGGAAGATCACATCCCGTTAGTGGAGTTCGCCTATAACAACAGTTTTTAAGCCAGTATTAAGATGGCTCCTTATGAAGTCTTATATGGCAGAAAGTGTGGTACTCCACTAGCCTGGTCTGAAGCAGGAAGTGTTCAACTGTTTGGTTCAGAATTGGTAGAAGAAACTAGTAATAAGATCAAGTTAATTCAGCAGAGAATTCGCTTAGCTCAAGATTGTCAGAGTAAGTATCATGACTCTCACCACCGTCTCTTAGAATTCAATGTGGAAGATTCTGCTTATCTGAAGGTCAGCCCAATGAAGGGTGTTTTCAGATTTGGTGTAGCCGGGAAACTCAGTCCCCGCTATATAGGACCTTTTAAAATCTTGGCCAAGGTAGGGTCATCTGCCTACCGGCTAAGCCTACCTGATGGCTTTGCTGCTGTTCACAACGTATTTCATGTATCCTCATTGAGAAGATGTCTTCGAGACCCGTCTCATCTTGTTCAACTCCCAGCAGTAGAAATCCAACCTGATCTTTCTTATGCCGAAGAACCTATCAGAATTTTAGCTCGTGATCAGAAACAGCTGAGGAATTGTTCCATTCCTATGGTCAAAATTAAGTGGAAGAACAGATCGTTGGAAGAATCTACCTAGGAAAAAGAGATGGATATGCGCAATAAATATCCCCAGCTCTTTGCAAACTCAGGTACTATTCGTTTCTTTTCTTTCGATTGCATCTAAGCTCATATTGTCGTAGTAGAACATTTCTTCACTTAGGTGATATCGGGGACGACATCGTTCTTAAGTGGGGGAGTCTGTAACAACCCTAGGTTGTTACCCTAGCTAAAACTAGATTAATTAAGCTAAACCAAGGTTTGATTTTAATTCCATTGGATTCAATGGGTCATTTAAATCTAAACCTAGAAGTTTGAAATCAATTGGAGCTAAATTGGAAAATTTGGTATTTTTTGCTATTTTTAAGCCCTGAAAAATACCAAAATTATTTTGATCTCCAAATTGAAATATGATTTCATTTTTGAATTCCTCATACCCAAATTAGCTAAGGGTGAATTTTTTGGAATTTTTGGAACTCATTTGATCCTAAATTAAATTTGGAAAATTCTAGAATAATTAAGAATTAATTTAAATGGTTTTAATTAATTAAAATTAAATTTTATTTAATTTTGAATCCTGGGATTCGCTGTTGGGGCCGCAGCAGATCCGCTGCGGGGTCCCGACAGCGTGCACGATTTCGAGCCAACGGGATCTCTAGCACGTATCTCAGCGCAGGATCCAATGGCTCGCGTCGCTCCATCCCGTGATCGAATCTCAGCCGCGCGATCGGCATATTAAATCTAACATCCAGGATTTAATTCGTGCGGCCGTTACTTAAGATCTCCATCAGGCCATCCAAAGGTAACGAATTCGCAGATCATACGGCCCGGGCGACCCCGCTACTGTTCATCTTCGTCCCTAGAGGATCTCGTCCCGACAGAAAATTTCACGGAAATACGCCACGTAATCCCTGTGTGCCACTCCCCTCGCCAGGTCAGCTCGACCGTTGGCGCCTTCCTGTAAGTGGCCGAGCCTAGCCGGCGGAGCCAGGAGGCCTGGATCTCCCCAATTTTGGGAATTCAGGGAGGAGCTTCGGGCCGAGCCAGTTCCGAGCCCGAGCCTCGGCATCCATGCCTAAGCCCTCCTAAGACTATAAATACCCCCTTCTAAACTCACAGTGAGCTCCTTTGTTCACTGTGAAGCTCACCTTGCTCTCTCCCTCTGTTCCCGGCGTTCCAAGCTCTCCCGGCGATCGACCCTGCTGTTTCAGCTGATAGTGGGTGTGCGTCTAACGTTCAGACCCCCAGCTTGTTCCTGCGATCACTTGGAGCCTCAGGGCGGTCTGCATTGTCTTCGTCACAGCAAGTAAAGGTACAGCCTCTCCCATTTTTTAGTAGAGCTGGTTCTCAGCTCGTCTTGCTCTCTATTAAGCTTAGGTGCTGTGATAGGATCCCTCTCCAGTTCTATAGCAACCTCTTGGACCTTCTAACAAGGTCTGGCAACGGGCCAGACGGCGAAAACGCCGTCTGTGCGCATACTGCCAGTCAGTCTGGAGTTCGCTTATTGTGCGCTTCCCAGGCTTAAGATCTAAAGTTAAGATAACTTAAGAATTAAGTGTTAAAAGAAAAGAAATTGGTAATGTCTAAGTAAAGTTCTTAGCTTAAGATCTAAAGTGATCAAAACTCAGACCCTTTGATCTTAAGTGACTTAAAAAGGTCAAAATGGGTGTAATGTTAATCTAATACTTGGAATTGTCAATTCTAACCCTAATAAGCTCCTTATAGTTAATTATGAAATTAGAATATAAAGAAAATTAGAATTTGAAATCTTATAAGTCAGAATTCTAAGTCTAAAGTGATCAAACTTTAGATCTTTAAATCTTAGATCTTAAACATAGATCTTCAATTTGAATCAAACCACCTCCAATTGAAATTCTTTAATGATTGATTGTTTAATCTTTTGAAACCTTCCATGTGGGTATAGGATGATTCAATTAATAAGATAATGAAGTTATCTTAAATATTGAATATAGATCTTAGATTCTCAAGTTCTTAATTGATTATTTTATCTTATAATTAGTAGAGTGGCCTTTCACTAAGATCTTAGTTCCTGAATCTTTCAACTTATAGGATTCCTTACCTTTAAATTGGGTTTAAGTGAGAAACCTAGATCCTATTTAGAATTTCACCTTGAATTTGGAATTTGAACTCAACATAGGGTTTAAGTTCTAAATTCTTAAATCTTGATTCATTTAATCAAGATTTGGGTAAGAGAGTAAAATATTCATAAAATTAGGTCGTTGATTTGCTTACTTAAAATATATAGTCATCACATGATTTTTTATTAGAACTTGTTAAGTTCTAATATTTTAACTTTAAGGACGCAAATCTGAGATTCTACTCGATAGTTGGTATTGTATATCCTAAGCTTGTACCTTCTCAGAGTAGTTAGATTTGGTAATTAGACAATAATAGATATCACATAAGTCTAGATTGAGTCTCTTGCTTACTTTGACTAGATTGCTTTGCATAGCTTGGATTTTGGAGCTTTAGCCCTTGAGCATAATAGGAAAACTTAGGATGATGTATCCTAAGCTAGTATTGAATTTACATATCATTCAATTTTGTTTTGTCACAGTTAGTAGAAATGACCTAATTTAGTCTGCCTCTTCAGTAGTAGTATTGTATAGACTGGACCCAGACCTAGCATATTTGGATGGCTAGGGTGGGGATTGATTGATTGATATTGGAGGCCTTGTATAGCCTATTGGCTGGTATGGCAGTACTATAACTTATGCTTATTACTACTTCAGCTGAATTGTATTATTTTTCTGATTTGTTTTGCCACATGCTTCAGTAGCCTTATTTTAAGTATTTGCTCGCTTTGCCACATGTCTTAGTGGCTTTACATGCTATACATTGCTTTGCTTTTGCCACATGTCTCAGTGGTCTTTCTTTTCATATTGATCTGCATGTTGTATGTATACTTTATGGCTTAGATATATGTATAAATGGTATGTTTAGGATGCTAAAATTTTATCGTATCCCATACTTGTGTTCTTTTATACTCAGCATGTTTTACTTTGATCATAATCATGTTAGGATCATATTTATTTTAGTAGTTGTAGTTATTTTGCTTTTAGCCTTACCTTGCTTATTTAGTATTTTGTATGTTACTTCACATACATGTTGCATGCTATAAATAAATAGTTTATAGTATTCCAATTCTTTCATAGCTTGTTGCTCCTTTACTGTTTGTATGTGTAGTTAAATTAGATGTGATATCCTTTAACCTTCAGTTCACTTTAAATAGCCTAAAATATACTTAGATAATTGTCTAACTGTAACCTTTTTATTTTGTTGGCTGGGGCCCTGGCATTTGTGATACCGACAAATGTCAGATTCAGACGTGTTCGTGGGCAATGTCGCAGAGGAGGAGCCAGTTCCGGAGGAGGACCTTCCAGCTGCTATCTAGATAGTTTTGCATTGTTTATTTCAGTAAGAATGAGAGTCTTTTATTTTTTTCAGTTATTCATTTCAGTTTGTAATAATTAACTTTCTGGATGTACTCTACTTTCTGCATTGTGATGAGTTACTTTATTGTATTCTTTTTCCTTACTATGTATGCTTGTGGATGTTACCTTATTTTGTACTACTTCCGCCACTTTGATATTTATATTGATGGATATTATAGCACTTGGTGACAAGTCCTTGACTTAAGCCAGGTTGGGTTCGCCTAACTTTACTTAAGTGAGGGATTTGCCACAGTTGGAGCACCGTACTTTCTTATTACCAGTACGGGGGCCCCACATAAATAGAGTTGTCTGAACCTAGATTATCAGTTGGTATAGTATTGTATACCCATAGTACTGAACTTCTTCAGTAATATTCAGGATTGGTTGATTCACTCTAATATGGACTTATGAGCAGGTGTTATCCCGAGGGATTAGACGAATACAATCCTGTTAAAATAAATCTCCCATGGCTAAGAGTGTATTAAACAGGCTCATTCCTTAGTTTGATTAAAATACAAATTACCAATGGGTGATGCCTCCTAGCAAAGACCGCTTCAATAGGTATTGCTCAAACAAACTAAGTAATTAGAATCACCTCTTTAAATCGTTAAGTGTGATTGTGAATTAGGCATCTTAATGACTTAACTTGAGATACAAGTCACCAACGGGCGATGCCTCCTATCGAATATCGCTTCGTGAGGGTGGCTTAATCAAACTAAGTGATAAGAATCACCTTTCTCGCAAACATTCTAAAAATATGTATACAATCATCCCATCTAATGATCTTTAAGTAAATCCTCAAATTTAACCAATTATTATTTTAGAAGCTAGGAGTCAAAATCCTTTTAGCAGGATTCTGCACAATGGAGACCTAGAATTCATTTATGGTATTCAAAGTTTTGTGGATTTCTGAATTTTACTCATATAGAATAGAAGCATGGGCATATACATGAGCATGAGTTTGATGAATCATTTCAACAGTGATTTATGAGTATCAGTGATAAATTATGGGTTACAGATGTTGAATACATAGACTGGGAAATTTTAGGATGCATCAACATCACCATACTGTCTTCCCAACTGAGTGTATGTATACATTGGACCGTATGACTCATAGTCTTTCAGTGATAGTTCTATGACATACCGTGGCATACCGTGTTGTGGCATATTTGAGTACATCATTCCGGTGACACATAGTACAGCACTTGACTTTTCATATTGATTTCTGAGCAATTTATATTTCCGTTTACTTTCAGTATTCAATTTTGATGCAATTTTACTTATTTCGTCTTTACAATTTCAGTTACATAGTACCTTTACTATTATTTCCTACATTTGTGTTTACTTTACTGTCGATTGCATTTACTTTAGAATTGCTTAGTTAGTTGTGATGTGTTAGACTTCTTGCCTAACACGGGGTACTTTTGGGATCCAAAAATTTGTTAGATCCCGAGCAGCTTGTGGAGATAGAGCAGGAGGACGTACAGGAGGTCCGGGAGGAGTACGTGGAGCCTTAACGGATCAATCTGCCACCTCATACTTCCTGCTTTATTTTAGTATATTAGATAGACTTCACAATTCATATTAAAAAATCAGTTTGTAATAGCTTTGGATGTGTTTACTTTTCTTTTCTGAGATGAATGTTTACATACTGCTCTGTGATGAATGTATTCTGGATGTTTTGCTTTTAGATTCTGCACTGTGTTATACTACTATACTTAGTATTGTGATGTGATCAGCATACTGGAAATACTGATATATCAATAATGTATATTGGATTCATATTTACCTTTCTAAATCCAATGTACATATTAGTCTAATACTTAAGACAAGTAATCTACTATTATCTTAAGTATTGACTCTCGATCTTACTCTCAGGTTTGAGTCAGCAGCCTTTAGTATGGCTCAGTCTTTTAGCCTATTCGGGAAGATGGGTTTTGTAAGCTCGTCTATCCCGAGTAGCACACCGCTCTGCCACTGACTTTACTTGTAAACTTTTGCGCACGGCAACGGGGCAGGGCGCTACATAAGCGCTTCCAGGCCTTGTAGCGCGCTGGATCCCTGGCCGAAAGTGAGGCGCTGTAGCGTTCGATTGTGATTTTTCCTGGGTGAAAATGGAACGTGTCCCCTTTTGCACTCAAATACTCTCGATTTATGACACCTCAAGCGCAGTGCACATACTGAAGATCTTTTCATTGATACCAAAATTGACATGAAAAGATTACTCTAAGGATGAAAATAGCGATGCTAAAGGTTCAGGTATATAGAAATCCTACTTGCATAAACAATTTTCTTAAAGAACGGAATTAGCATTGATCATACTCATTCGAGTCCGATTGAGGCTCAATAATAAATCCTAATACTATGAAAGAGCTACTCTGTAACAACCCAGGTTATTATTTACTTCGATAAGGATTAATCCAAGTCCTAATTATGATTTTAGTACCTTTATTTAGAAGCTCATCTCTAAGATCCAGTTCAAATTAGAAATCAAATGATTAAATCCTAATTTCTAAAAAATTTAGAAACCCTAAAATTTGACCTGTTTAAATTGACCCCTAATTGAAAAAGGACTTCGCTATTGCGCTCATTGCCCCCAAATTAGCTTGGGGTGATGTTTTCGTGTCAATCGGAAGTTGTCAAAATCTTGGCAAATATTTTAATATTATTTAAATACTCAAAAAAATCAAATAATTAAATACTCATCAAATAAAAAATTCAACTTCGTCATTGCGTTCTCAATTAGCTATGGGTGATTTATTAGAAATTATGGAATATGTTTAATTATTTAATCTTAATTAATAAAATTGAAATAAATTAATATAATATTAATATCATTTAAAGCATTAAACGGTGTCATTAGCAATTGTCCGCCATTTGCTCCAAAAAAGGCTGGATCCGTTAATCCTTAACGGCAAAAAAATCTTGGCCGTCGGATCGGGTCGTCCCGATCGGACGGCCCGAACCTATCTCTTCCTTGCGCATAACCCAAGCCCTACGCGCGTCAAAGTAGACGCGCGTCGTACTCCTCTACTGCCAGTCACGCACCACCGTTTTAGGCACGCGAAGGCTCTACATTTACCTCTTCTAAGCCTCTAAGCCTCCATTAGAGCTAAGGAAGGCGAAATGGAAGCTGGTTACGTCAGCCAATCAATCTTAGTCGCATCGAGTCCCTTAACGAAAATGAGTCGAGGTACCTCACTTTCATATGTGTATACAAAATATACTTCAATATTAAAGTTAATCTTTCATGCAATGAATCCTAATATATTGTAATGGTATCAATAATCGAGTGTCTCATGCAAATTTGAAATCGGTCTACACCTCCATTCTAATTTTCTCCATTATAATACTTGTTTAATCTAGACTCGATAATTATTTCACTCAATTATAAAATTTATAATAAAGCAATTGAATCAAATCTGAATTAAGTCGATTGCCGAATTGGAGATCGATTTGCAGTCGGCTTCAGGGAAATCAAAGTTCATGTTTTGTAAAATTAGGGCGGCACTTAGTTGAGAATCTCTAGGTTTATGTTTCCGAGCCCATTGCATAGCTCTTGTCGAAGGCTTTCGACTGTGATTCTCTCCGAGCCTAGTAGTGTCCCGAGCGCCCTTTTGGATGAAACCCTATGAACTCTTGATCGAAGGCAAAGGAGAAGGCCCAATTTCTGGCCTGTTTCAACCCACGGGCTAACCCGGCCCATGTCCGCATCCTTTGACTCCATCGCGCCTTCTTTTGGCCCAGCCCGCCGTTTTTTATCAATTAAGGATATATATATATATATATATATATATATATATATATATATATATATATGATTATGTTAGAATTAAATAAAATAATTAAAACCTTAACTTTTAAATACATAAGTTTTAAATCAATAATTCAATTATAGCAAATAAATATATTAAATTGATCAGCAAAAATTCAGGAACAATATGGCACTGTCAAATTTTCTATAGGATGTATAAATAACATAGTGACATTTTTGACTCCTAAATTAAACCCTAAATGTCCTAAAACTTCAAATAATCATAACTTTGTAACTATTAACTCAAATATACCCAATATGGGTCTTATTTTGATCAAGATACTCCCAGGAATATTCTAATAGTATCAATTTTGCTATTTGGATAATATTCAGGCTAATCACTTTTTGACCCAAACCCTAATCTTGTAAAGCTCATAACTTCTTAATTATTAGTCCAAACATAGGCAATATGGATCATAAAGTGATTAGTAGAACCTCTATAACAACCTAATAGTATTCAATTCTCTATTTAGATTAGTATTGGCTTAATCACTTTTAGGACCTAACCTTAATTATCTTAATTAGCCCTAGAACTTTAATTGACCATAAGTTGGTCAAATGAGCTCAAAATTAGGTCTTCCAATATACTATTTTGATTAGGAAGACCTAATTAATAGTAAAATATGAAAATATTTATGATCCAATGGCTAGATCTCTTAATTAGCTCTAATAATTTTAAAATTTGATTAGTGAATATTAGCATAATTAATAATCCAAATTAAGTAATTTTAGTTTTTGATTACTCCTAGAATAGAATAAAACTTAGTGGTGTGATTAGTTTAGTGATTCTGTGATTAATTTTACTAATCACCCACTAATCACCCTAAACCCTAATCATTAACCCTAAAACTTGTATTGGCTATAACTTAGCCAATACTTATCAAATTTTAATGATTTTTGGTTCTATAGAAACCTTAGACAATAATCTTTAATAAACTGATAGAAAATTTAGGTTTTATTAAGTCAAATTACTAATTTGACCTTATAAATTAAATTTTTTAATTTGACTTTATAAGGCTTATTACTTATCCAAAATAGATGTACTCATTGTTTAAACTCATAATAAATAGTAAGTAATCATTCCACTTCAATAAATTCCAAATTAGAGCTCAAATTCATAAAGTTGAATTTTAGACCCTAAAGTAGGGGCAAAATGGTCATTTTGCCCAAATTTAGGTTTAAGCATTCTTAAACCTTAGATTCATAATTAAACCTCTAAAATCAATATTATGACTAATTTAGAATCATTTAGAATAAATTATCTTACCATTTTGCCTTTTTATGAAAAATCCTAAAATTCCCTTGAAAATCCCTTAAGTCTTAATTTTGGCCTCATAAGATAAAGTTAGTTCACCTCCTATCTTCCTTAAGATAATCATATCATAATAACAGTTAAGTAATATTAAATTTAAGGCTTAACTATTCTCTTTATTATTTCCTTTAACTTTTAGGATCTTATTCCTAGGATATAATTTAGAAATTTATGTTAGATTTCATCTATTAAGTAAATGGGTACTTAATAGATGAAAACCTTAGTTTTATAATTTTCAAGAATTTTATCCTTTATTTATGATTATTTTGTATTTAAACTTTAGATTTAAGATTAGAGATCCATCTTATTAAAGCTTAATTTTGCTTAATAAGATAGCCTTAATTATAGTTCATGAGATTTGGGCTTAAACTTTATACCATTAGGATTAGAACCAATTGGATTAAAAAGTTAAAATCTAATACTTGGATTTTTACATCTTAATCCCCTAATATTGATTTATATTAATCAAGATTGACTTGGGATTCATAAAAATAATCAATTAGGGCATTTGGTTTATTATTTAACTCAAATAAGCATCATGTGATTTATATATATTAAAACTTGATTAGTTCTAACTTCTTTTAACTTATAAGCTGATATTTTAAATTTATACTTGATAGTTGGATATTGGAGATCCTAAACTTGAATAAGTTCAGATTGGGTAGAATGACTTAATTTAAAAATAAAGTGATATCACAAAATTTATTTAGTGCTATTTTATTCATTGAGATTTGAATGCTTGGCTTCCTTATTTTGAACTTTATACTTTGACATATTATATGGAACATAGTATATTTCTATGTTAATTTGATTTATTCATAAAGTATTTTCTTAATTAAGAGAAAAATTTAAAGTAATGAATTTTATGTAACTTATAGTGGATATATTTTACTTAGTCTGCCTGGACAGTGTGACTTTACTTTTACACTAGGATGTTTCTCCTAGATACTCAGATGATACTTTACTTTTGCACTAGGATATTTTTCCTAAGTGCTCAGATGATACTTTACTTTTGCACTAGAATACTTCTCCTAGGTGCTCAAATGATACTTTACTTTTGCTCTGGAATATTTTTCCAAGATGCTCAGCAAATACTTTGTGGAATTACTTTTATCTAGAATATTTCTCCTAGATTTTCAGATGGAATCAAGTTGTACTTTATTTAAATAGAATTAAGTGATATTTGATCTGGGATGTTTCTCCTATATATTTTCAGATGGATTCTTTTAACATGTATTTACTTTTTGGCAGGACTAAGTAAGAATATGTCCATTTAAGTTAGATTGTTTTACTTTACATTTTCAGCATACTTCTTTAATTGCAGTATTTTCAGTATATTCTTCTTTATACAGCACTTTGATTTTATTCAGCAGTTCCTTTAGTACTTATAGTATTCCATATAAACTATATTATTTCAATAGCTTGTTTTCACTTTATGGCATGTTAGGATGTTAGAACTTTATTTTTAGCTCTCTACTTTCATTTTATATTATAAACCAGCATGTATTAAATTGATCATATTACCTAAGAATTTCCTTGTACTTAGTAGATTTCATTATTAGTTACTTAACCCTTTTCTATAGCTTGAGTTGAGATATCTGCTTACCTCATACTTTGTTTGAGTTATAATTAAGTTAATTATAACTTTATTAATTTTCATTGATGCTTTTCTGCTCCTAAATTTGCTTAAGTTAAGTTATAATATTATGTAAATTAATAATTTGCAGCCTAAAATATACTTAGACATATTATCTAACTATATTTTTCTTTTGATGGCTGGGGCCCTGTCATTGTGATACCGACAATGGCAGACTCTGAATTATTTGAGGAAGGACCTTCTAAAGATCTGGTTCAGGAAGAGGAGCGTGTAGAAGAAGACTCTTAGTTCTGTTCTTTTATTTTGTGAGGATTGAGTGACCTTACTTTACTGCTTTAACTTTTAATATTTTGTAATAATACAAGTTTAACTGCTTTTCGTTTCATGCTTATGTATTCTGAGTTGTATAGTTCTTATCAAGATTGTATAGATGTTATTACTTGTCTTTCTTCCGCACTCTGATATATTATAGTATGCTCATTCAATGATTGGCTCTTTTGCTCTCCTTATTAAGGCATATCTTCCCTTAACATTTGATTAGGAAGGTTCATCCTTAATCTAAATGCTAAGTGAGGGTTTGCCCGTTGACGACCACCACTTAATCTCAGATGATTAAGGGGCGGCCGCCACATACTCAATGTATCATTTCACAAAGACATTAATTAAATCCATTGAAAGAGGTGCACAAGGAAAGGTAACAATATGGTACATGAGCTTGAAAATAGAAGGAGACGATGTTCTTCAAAAGCTTCTTCAGCTGCTAACAAGAGGAGGAAGA
Source organism: Gastrodia elata (assembly GCA_016760335.1). Classification (NCBI taxonomy): domain Eukaryota; kingdom Viridiplantae; phylum Streptophyta; class Magnoliopsida; order Asparagales; family Orchidaceae; genus Gastrodia; species Gastrodia elata. Next base: position 4,528,624 of record CM028672.1, on the reverse strand, counting down.
AAGCTGAGGTTTCCTTAGGAGCTTGAGGAGGAGAAGGAGTTTCAGTAGACAGCAAATGGAGAGGGTAACTGAGGATCTAAACTTAAAGGAGGATGAGGTGTGGGCTTAGAGAGTGGGATGGTAGGGTAGCAATCATGGAGCAGTAGGCCCTCTCCCATCAACAGCATGGGGAGAAAGTTTCCTTGTGTAAGAAATGGGGAAGAAGGGAGTGGCATGCACAGAATATGGGGGAAGGCAAGAAAAATGGAGAATTTAAGCATTTAATTATTTATTTTCTTAATTTTTAATTAATACATTTTCTAATTAAAATTAGATGACTAAATAGGCTCCAAAAAATCTCACAATTTCACCCCTAGCTAATTTGGGGTGAGGAACTCAACGAAGAAATCAAATTTTGATTTTGAAATCAATTTAACTATCCTAATTTTTGGGGTATTTAAATATATTATAATATTCAAGAAAATCCGACGACTTCCAAACACTTCCAGAACACCGCCCCTAGCTAATTTGTGGGTGACGAGCGCAATGGTGATGTTAGATTTCGATTTTGATGTCAAATTAAACATCTCAAATTTCTAATTAATTAAATATTATTAAAATAATCCAAATGTTTGATTGAGCTCCAAATCGCTCCAAAATCTTCGATGATTGGTTTCAATGACTAAATAAATTTAATGAAATGATAATTAGGTTGTATTTAATATAAGATTAGGCTAAGTAATAATTTAGAATTGTTATAGCTCCTCTCATTCTAATTATTTTCTTGGTGCTCTTTTGTTTGTTTGTTGGCATTCTCTTTTTTTTTTTTTGGTTGTTTTCTTTTCTTCTTTTTAAGTGCTTTTAGTTTATACTTTGGGACCTAATTTTTGAGATTGACTTTACCCTCTTAGATTAAAGTGCTTTGTAACATCTCAATCTCTTTTTATATCCTATTTTGCTTTCAATAAAATATAGCCAAGAAGTCTCATTTTAATATATATATATATATATATATATATATATATATATATATATATATATATATATATATATTCATTTAAGATTAAGTGGAGAAAAATAAAGTAGGATAAAAAGGAGTTCATCCAAAAAACATTATATGAGATTAAATACATATGCTCTTTGTCTTTATAAGAGTGCTCTAATAATAAAAAATAGTTCAATGCATACAAAAATAAACTTATTGTTTTTCTCCAATTTGATTTTTGTGAGGACATAGACATAAATGAGCCTCATCAAAATATGATATTTTGTATTAATCTTTCAAATATTACTTACATCTTCATATTTTATTGACATTTATTTAAATGTATAAAATTAAAATTTCATCCTCCTAAAATTTAGATATTATAACATTATTATTATGCCAAAAATATTATTTAAAATATGTTCAAATATGATTATATATTGACTTTATAATAGCAAAAATATATTGATTGAATTTTAAATTGAATTTGAATAAAATAAACGTGCATTGCACAAATTTTTATTATTACATATAAATTTATATAACCAGAATTTTTGATTAGATGTATATCAAAGATTAAATCGAATTATTTATATGCTTATAAATAAAATATTATCAAAATTTCAATATATAGATTTTTATTTATAAATAAGGATGAGATTCCAATGGCAAGGTTTTTCTTACAAAGTGTAACGTCTGAGGAATGAATATGCAATACTTAGAATTTTGAGGGCTAAGCACGTAAAAATCCCACTATAAGAAAAACCGAAAAAGGCGCCTCAACCACAGAGGCCGAACTCCCTGGCGCAAGAGAGGCCAACAACAAACTGTTCTTCGTTTCCCCGATATTCACTGGCGAGAAATCATCCGAAATCCCTGATGTCTGGACAAAAATCCCCTGTTTTAAATCGATCGATCCCTTCTTTTGAATCCTCACGCGGAGCGATTAAGGGGTCCTCGAAGCAGAAGAAGAAGAAGAAGGGGGCAAGCGCAGGGGCTAGCTTTCCTCTCCTTCCTTCGAGCCTCTCTCGTTTAGGTTTTTTTTTTCTTTTATATAATGATGGCTTTGCGAATCGGGTTTCTCCTACTCGTCTTTGCCACCATTACCGTTTGCGCTCGACCTAATGGAGTTACTTATGATACCCGCTCGCTCATCGTTAATGGAAAAAGAGAGCTTCTCTTCTCTGGCTCGATTCATTACCCACGAAGCACGCCCGAAGTATCTCTCTCTCTCTCTCTCTCTCTCTCTCTCTCTCTCTTCTTCAGTTTTTAAAACTGCATTCCTTTCATTATTTCAAAGTTTTTCTTAACGTTTAATTTTTGGGCGATCAGATGTGGCCTGGCCTCATTGCCAAAGCCAAAAAGGGGGGAATCAACGTTATCCAAACTTACGTTTTCTGGAATGGTCATGAACCAGTTCAAGGAAAGGTAATTACCCAATGGCTCATGCTCTTTTTTTTATAAATTTTCATGTGGATAGCTTGATAATACATTGACTATGCTCTTTAAACTGTATGCTATGCATGTATCTTGGGGTTTTCTTAGGCCAGTTTGAATTTATTTGTCTCTTGAACTCAACACAAATTTGTTAAGAACAGCCACCCTTTTTCACTGTCTGCTTCTTTTTCCTCTATAGATAGATGCGTAACTCATAGTGTTTCTTCAGCACAATGAATCTTTTACTGCTGTAACTCTTCTGCGGCTTTCCAAATTCAAAATTTTCTTATAAATTTGATGTTTTCAGTGCTTTCTTTTTCTGCATCGTGTCATCTGTGATTTTATTTAATGTAACGTTATGTCATTCAATGCCATTTACAGTGATGCTTTGAATTGCAGTATAATTTTGAGGGAAGGTTCGACTTGGTAAAGTTCATCAAGTTGATACAGAAGCAGAACTTGTATGTAACACTTAGAATTGGGCCATTCATTCAGGCTGAATGGAACCATGGGTAATATCTGCTAGAACCATGATTTATTTGAAAAATACTCACTCTAATCAATATTTATCTATAATATTTATATATATTAACATATAAACTATTGACATGGATGCAACATAAATCAGAGGATTCCCATATTGGTTGAGGGAAGTGAAGAACATCACCTTCCGGACCAACAACCCTCCTTTCAAGGTGTTCAAAAGAAACATACGTATAATGCATTTTTGTTCATGATGGCCATTCATTTGGATCTAATAGTTGAGATGAATTGATCGTTGACGTGCAGCACCATATGGAGAAGTTTGTAAGGAAAATTGTTGATATGATGAAGGAAGAGAAGCTCTTTGCGTCTCAGGGTGGTCCCATCATTTTAGCTCAGGTTCGTTCAATTCATATAAAAACACACCCATGAATCTTCTATCATCAATCAAACGTTTGTTCCATAAAAGAACAAGTAAAATGTGTCGTGGATCCACAATAATTCCACAGACAATTGTTAAATCGGAAGAAACTCATTCTTATGCATGCTAATAGACTGATCTTTTGGGATGTTGCTAATAACTCATGCTTTCATTGAGAGCCAATGCATTGGAAAAGGGTGGGCAGTGAGTGTTATCAATCAAAGTAATCTCGCATCAACATATCAAATAATGAAGAGGGAATGATTTTATGTTTTAAGGATTCTTGTAGTTATAGGATTGGAACCTCTGCTGAAACTTAAGCGTAACATAAAAATGTCGTAGCAGATCGAAAATGAATACAACATGGTTCAAGCGGCATTCAAGGAAGGTGGCAAGAAGTATATACAGTGGGCTTCTGACTTGGCCTTGAGCCTTGGGATTGGAGTTCCATGGATGATGTGCAAGCAGCAGGATGCTCCTGGCCCAATAGTAAGTTAATTATATGCACATATGTTACCTATATATATATATATATATATATATATATATATAGTGTGTATGTATGCATGTATGTATATTCTTTCAAACATGCATGAGAAATTCACTGTAATCTTCAGCTTTGCAATGTGAATAATTGAAATTTAATTTTCAGATTAATGCTTGCAATGGAAGAAACTGTGGTGACACCTGGATGGGACCCAACCATCCAACCAAGCCTCTTCTCTGGGCTGAGAACTGGACTGCTCAGTGAGTGGAGTTTCAGAAAATTCAAGGCATTGATTTTGTTTCTTTAATATGTAGATTAAGTCGCTTCTTTATAATGAACTCAGGTACCGTGTTTTTGGTGACCCTCCGTCTCAGCGTTCTGCTGAGGACCTCGCTTACTCGGTTGCTCGCTTCTTCTCCAAGAGAGGCACTCTCTCAAACTACTACATGGTATAATATATCTATGCAGCTTTTTCTATCACACTATAAATATAGACATATATGCATAATGTAGATGCATTGTAGAGGCTAAACAGATATACTCATGATGTATAGTACCATGGAGGAACCAACTTTGGAAGAACAGGTTCTGCTTTTGTTTCAACACGGTACTACGATGAAGCACCGCTCGATGAATATGGTACTGATGTTAACTATTTTTTTTGTATTTCTTAAAGCTATACCATGACATGAAAATGCTGAAATTATTTTCACACTCCCATGTGAAGGTTTGCAGAAAGAACCCAAATGGGGACACTTGAAAGACCTCCACCAAGCCCTGAAACTAAGCACGAAAGCGCTTCTTTGGGGCTCTTACAGTTTTAAAAAGCTGGGGAAAGATCTTGAGGTAAGAAATCGTGTAGCTCTAGCAGTATTTACATATATCGTGCACATTTATGGCTGTGGTTGTGTTTTAAGAAGTCCTGTAATAAAAAATTTTCTTCATGAACAAAGGCAAGAGTGTTTGACCTTCCTACTGAGAAAGCGTGTGCAGCCTTCCTCACAAACCAGAAAGGCGATGAAGATGCAACTGTGAGCTTTCGCGGCACCAAATTCTTCTTGCCTCGGCGTTCCATTAGCATCCTTCCGGATTGCAAGACTGTTGTCTTCAACACTCAGAGGGTTGAGAACTACAAAATTAGTTAAAGTCTTGAAATTGAAGTTTGATAGGTTTGACATGTAAGCCTCTGTCTGCATTCAATTGTATCTTCAGGTTAATGCACAGCACAACTCGAGAACCTTCATTCCATTTGTGGAGAGAAAGAAGAACAAAAGGTGGGAGATGTACCAGGATCACATCCCCCGGTATCGTGATGATGGAATTCTACTTAACAGAGAGCCTTTAGAGCTAATGAACACGACCAAGGATACTACTGATTACCTTTGGTATACCACCAGGTTTGTTTCTGATTCTTTACCTTCTGGTATCAAAGAACCATAGAAATACTTAGGGCTTAAAATTCACTGGGCTTTATTTTCTCCATGATTTCAGCTTCGATCTCGATCAAGAAGACTTGCCGAGGAGGAATGATATTCATCCCGTGCTCCAAGTTGCTAGCCTCGGTCATGCCGTGCATGCATTTGCCAATGGAAAATACCTTGGTAATTCTAAATTTGATAAAAGATTTGACTTCTGAAGTTTTTTCCACTGCAACTGAAGGCACATTTCGCTTGATCAGGAAATGCGCATGGCAGCAAGATTGAGAAAAGCTTTGTCTTCCATAAGGCAATGAAGTTGAAGGCTGGAACTAATCACATTACCATTCTTGCCATGACTGTTGGTTTCCCGGTAAGAAGTTCAAAATTTTTTAATTTTAAATTTATTTGTTCCTTTATCTCATAAAAAAGGGCTAATACACAAGATTTTTTATTGCACTGTAAAGGATAGCGGACCATACCTTGAACACCGTGTTGCTGGAGTTCACTCCGTCACTGTCCAAGGCCTTAACACTGGTACCCTTGACCTCACAGCCAATGGCTGGGGCCATCAGGTATACATATACTTTGCTACAATATCAATTGCACTCCCTAATCTCACAAAAGCTGTAAACAAACAGGTAGGCTTTAGAGGGGAGAAGCTCCAGGTCTACACAAATGAAGGAATCTCCAGAGTTCAATGGATCAAATCTGAAAGCAACGTGCCTATAACCTGGTACAAGGTAAAATCACGAACATATAATTGAACCAAATTGACAATTGGGCCTATTAATAACCCACCTTGAAAACCACTTTGTGTATAGAGATACTTCAATGCTCCCCCAGGTAATGATCCCGTCATTATCGATTTGAGCACCATGGCGAAAGGCCTTGCTTGGGTCAATGGCGAAGGCATTGGCCGATACTGGGTTTCGAATCTCTCCCCTCTCGGCACCCCGACCCAGACAGTGTAAGTGTTAGTCAAATTGCATATATGAGCTGGTTTGAAACTCAAACTGATTTGTGCTGCTACTCTTCACTGCAGCTATCACATCCCTCGCGCATTCTTGAAGAAAACAAAGAACCTTCTTGTTATCTTGGAGGAATCTGGAGGCAACCCTGATGGAATCCAGATTCTTACAGTTAGAAGGGATGACATATGCACCTATGTTTCAGAGTACCATCCTGGTGTTATCAAATCGTGGTCGAGGAAGAACGGGCAAATCAGATCTACTGTCGAGGATGTTAAGCCAGAAGCTCACCTCATGTGCCCAGATGCTAAGATCATTCGAACTGTCAAGTTCGCTAGCTTCGGAAACCCAACTGGTATGTGCGGAAACTACACCACCGGCAGTTGCCATGCTACACAAACGCAACATGTTGTCGAGAAGGTATTGTCCCTCCTGGTGTCAACTTGTGTGCTATTCTTGCATGATATTAATGCTTATCTTTAAATAGGAACATTTCATTTATGAATTTAATCATTTAATAATAGATACATGTTACTCTATTAGATAACTATTGAACCTTTTTTCATAACTTAAAAAAGCTTATTCTGCTTTTGGTTTGGAATGCTGATGACCAGACATGCTTGGGAAAGGCTTCTTGTGTGCTGCCGGTGAGAGCAGAAGCCTACGGCGCTGATGCAATGTGCCGAGGAACCACATCAACGCTTGCAGTTCAGGTCTATTGTGACGAGAAATAGAGATTTATATATTTGAAATTTATAATTTCTCATTTGGATTGCTGAATTATTTGCATTTTTGCAAACAAATATGCACCCCTATATTTACATTTTTTCAAATGATTAAATATATTATAATAGAAGTATTTTATTAATGGCATTTATCTCTGTATATGCTAATTGGTCAATTAATTCCTGTTTTACCCCTTTCATTTTATATGACTAGCAAATTAGTGTCATTAGATCTATCAATCTCTCCTCTTACACGTATCTCTATATCACCAATCAACTGTTAGGATTTTCCTTAAAATAATACCTGGAAGTATGCATTTGCTGCTGAACCATTTAAATTTCCAAATAGGCAATAACAAAACTAAGCATTAATCGCTCCAGGTGGGGTTTGTTAGGATTGACATTGCAGAAATAAAAATAAAAACAAAAAATTGGAAATAAGTAATCAAAAAAATACATAGATTTGCGTTAAAACTCAAATAAAAATTAGGTCACGAACACGAGCAAGAGCAGAAAGATATTCAATATAAGCTAGTAGAAGCATAAGGACATAACTCTCTTCATATCCACAACAATTTTGTACTACATTTTTCCCCATGAGCGCCACACCATAGACTCCAAAAACTTTTGCACATATCATGTAAAGATCAAGCACCTCATAAGAGTGCTTTCATTCACCATGCTATCAATGGGAGAAAACTCATCTCTATTTATAGAGATCATAATCCAACACCTATTTTCTGCCCAACAACTCATTAATTATAGAAAATGGTCAACCCGTCAAAGATTAATCTAACTAATATAGTCAATGGTCAGGCTGTCAAAGTTAACTTTTCTTCTATCTAATATCTAGAGGCTTAAAATTTGTGCATCCACCTCTGAGACTCAATTTAGCTTTTAAGTGAATCCAAGAATCCCACATGAGGTGGACGACTGTCAAACTCCCCCTCCAACTCATGTAAGGGATTCCAAGAGCACCAGCATTCACCTGCATTCATCATGATATTAGAGGCATTGTGGTCAGTGTAGACCTTGATCAATTATAGCTACTTGTGAGGATCCGATGTCCGATTTCTTACTTGTGTGAACTAATCCGACATATGCTCTCGTAGCGCAAGATCCTATTGAGCATTTAAATGAAATGCTAAAGTAGCGAGCTGTTCAATCAAATGTTTTCTTACTTGTTTTCCCATTTAAATTCATTATTATGTTTTTTGATTTTAAAGATTTTTGCTACTAGAGCAAATATAAGGCAAAAAATAAACTAATGCTTGAAATTTTGTGTAAAAATAAAATTGAGATGATAAATTATTTTTTACTAAGTTAATATCTCTCTTCCTAATAAATATCTAAATTTTGTCTTTTTTTTTTCTTGGCATTTCTTATTTTAAGAAAATAAGAATAATTATTAATAGAATAATTATTGTTATTATCACAATTTTTTATTTTTTATTTAATATTTAAAGTGTTGATATGTTTTCCTACTTATTCTCAATTTCTAATATTTTAAACTTATAGTAAAATTTAAGATATATTTATGAGAATTATAGCATTTGTAATTTTGGTTGTGAGTTACAAGTAAATACCTTTATTATCTCTTAATATAAATTTAAAATTGTATTAAAATGTTAATTTATTTGTCTAGTCATTTAGCTTATTTATATTGCCATTTTTTTTTGCTAATTTTTTTAAAAGGTTAGTATTTTCCATATATATATATATATATATATATATGAAATCAATTCTCAAGCTATGAATTCTTTCGAAGGACGAGTTTAGAAAAGAAATATTATTTATATTCGTATGTTGTATTTAAAAAAATTAGATATTATTTTATTAGTATTTATTTATTTATTTACATTAAAGTAATACAAATATTATTTTTAAAATATGTATTGAAATAATGTTTAAATTTTTTAGATTGATTTTTTTTGGATACATGTCAATGAATCTAAATAGTATTTCTCTTTTAAAAATAAGAAATGAATCTAAATAGTATTTTTCTTTTAAAAATATGAAATGCTGGTTATAACTGCTGAGGTGGCACCCAAAATAATTTATCCAATATGATTTTTTGGGTGTATTCAATATAAACTTTAAAAATAATATTTGTATTATTTTAATGTAAATAAATATACACTAAAGAAATATGTTCAAATTTCATTGGATAAGCTTTTTTAGGTGCCACATAAACGGGGTCTAAATAGCATTCTTCTTTAAAAATAAATGTTTATTCAGTTAAATGGAACTCAAAATTATATTTAATAATATATAAAATTTAAATAGATAATATTCATATTTTTAAATACGATTATTTATATATATATATTCACCGTTCAAAGTTTAATATTCTTAAAAACCACATTTTTAAATGACGACACGAATTATGTATATAAAATAATATTAATTTTAACAATGGTGAAACAAAGTATTTTATTTGTAGATATTAACAATTTTGGAGGTGAATATGTTAATTAATTTAACCTCCAAATTAAATAAAAGTTCATCATTGAACTCTTCACCCCAAATCAGTTAATAGTGAAATTTTAGAATTTTTCGAGAGTTGTCAAATTTTTTCGAATATTTTAATAAATTTTAAATACTCAAAAAATTAAGATAATTAAATAAATTTCCAATTAAAATTATGCCTTCATTTTTTAGTTACTATCGTGAATTTTTGAGATATTTTAGAGCCCGTTAATAACATAATTCTAATTATTAAAATATATTAATAATATAAATAATTAATTAATTAAATGGTGGGGCCCTCCACTTGCTAATGAGAAGCCCATTAGGGCATCATCCCTCATGCGAGCGGCTGCGTGTGCAACATGCATTGCTTTGATTGTAGCCCACGAAGCCAATAGAGGAGCTCTTTACAAAGCTTATCTCCATGGTTAAGCCCATACCATCCTCCTTCATTATATAGGTGCCTTGAGCCTCACTTTGCATGCTGTTAGGAACTGTAATGACCCAATTCGTTACTAGGATAATTATGATTAAATTCAACTCAAAAATTAGGATTCTAAGTGACTTTAAAATTAGAGCAAACTAAAAATATCATTGAATATAGTATATATATTGTGATCGTAATGCTCAAGTTTGGGAATAATCTGGATAACAGATACTACTGAATGAATTTTTAAATTATTTAAATTCAGTAAATTGGGAAAATTAAAAACAAGTACAAATTCAGCAATTTTAATGCCGCTGGATTAAGAATATTATAAAAAGGATACAAAAAAAATTTCGTCGATTTTGAGCCATGGATTTACCATAATTAATTTTTCAAGTTTTTATTTTCAAAAAATAATATAAAATAAAATATTACTTCAAATTAAAATTTTTTGACACGAGTGTATTCATCTCATCAAAATATACTTATGTATCAAATTTTTTTATTGTTTGAAAATATTAGTGGAGAGAGAATGAGGAGTGAGAAAAAAGAAGAGAAAGTCAATTTGTATACTCCAAAGCATTATAAAGAAGATGAGAAATCAAATTTGTATATATTCAAATAATGGATGAGAGAGAGAAATAAAAAAATAAAAAAATTATGAATACCTCTCTTCTTCCCCTCTTTCTTCCATTCATCCTTAACTCTTCCCCCATTCCTCCCCCTCTCCTCTCTCCCTCCCCTCCTCCCTCTTCTTCCTCGGCCACCACCGGTTCTCCCGCCGACCTTCAGCAAAGTCTCATCAACATTAAGACAAAGTAAGAAATGAGAAAGATATGAAAAATTTTATATTCTTTTTATTTTTTCTTCTTCTTTTATTATTAATAATAATGTTATTATTATTATTATTATTTTATTATTATTTTCTAATTTTTACAACTTTTATTTTAATTTTATATATATATATATATATATATATATATAGTTATATATTTCCACTAGTGCTTCATGAACTCCTCCTGAATCTCCTATGATGTCTACTAAATTAGATCCACAGACTGCTCTGATTTAGCAAAATGCTGGATCCCAAAAGTACCACATGTTAGACAATGAGTTTAACACGTCGAAAAACTATTCGAAACAGTTATAGTTATCTAAAGTTTAACATTTAAGTAATAAAGTAATATTGTAGAAAAATGCTAAAGCAATTGAAGGACATAAAACTGTACAAAACTGAAGTAATGTAAATAAATAAACTAAAGAAAAATAAAGTACTGAGCTAAAATTTATAAAACACTGAAATAAAAAAAATACTGAAATCAAACTATATTGTATGTCACTATATACATCTGAATATATTGATTTATGCTGCAATTATGCATTTATTGCCACATGCACCCTAAAGAAATCCTATTATCCATGATGCATGCTGCATCCTTTAAGTCCTACCAATATTCATGCATGTTGCATCCTATAGTTCACATTGCTCTTGATGCTTATGCTTATAAAATTATGCCAATACTTTCCAATTCAATATAATGCTTAAAAGAATAGAAAATCAATCAAAGAACAATAATCAAATTCACATTTACTGGGTTTTCATATTCATCTTAACAAGCTCACATATATATATTCAGAACTTAACCATAAACTGCTATAATCATATTCAAAACTTCCTAAATTATTATATGATGGAAGTACATTTGCATATGTAGTAAGTACTTAAGAAGGTAAACTTGAATTTCTTAATTTATTTAACTGCACTTATCAATACATACAAAGATAAGGGGACAAAACTATTTTACAGTTTATTCTCTCAAACTAAGATATTCAATACCCTAATTGATACATTACTTTGAGTACATTATAAAAAAAGTAACATAAATCACTTAGTCTGTTTAACTGCACTTATCAATGCACATAAAAATAATGGGACGAAACCCTTTTGCAGTTTATTATCTCAAATTAAGAGGTCCAATACCTTAATTAAAAATACTATGAAAATAGGATGTTTATTATAAACTGAACTACACTTATCGATGCGCACAAGGATACAGGGACGAAATCCTTTTATAATTTTATTTAGGACAAATAAACTACTTTTGTGTCCTACTAAATTAAATCAGTCATATGGACAGAAACTAAAATCTTCACATGATAATACTAATATTTTCATTTCTAAACTAACTAATTTAAAATTTAAGGAATATCAGACTAAATGAATCCACACTCCCTTGCAGTGAGTCCTACTCAAAGGTTCCATGGATGTGATATGAAAGTCACTCAACTTAGGATATTATCACAATGAAGATTCTCATTCTAGAGTCATTAGGTTATTTTACCGCAAGAATCTAAGATCAAAATCTAAAGATCTTAAGGGTTTATCTGAGCTTCTATCTTAAAATCAAACAATAAGCTCTTTCTTCCTACCTCAATAGTTCATATATTTTAAGGTCTAGGAATTAATTGAATTAAACCACTAATAATTTAGTCTTAACTTTTTAAGCACTGAAATGTATAAGTATAATCTAAGTTTTAAGAATCATTTCAAGATTTTAAGCCTTAATACAATAAGCTGGGTTATACAAATTAGATGGGTAAACCCATCTGGTTCTAACCAATACTACAATTATGAGATACAATCATATGAATTGTTATGAATTGATCATTTCATAAATCAATCTTATTTTAAAATTCAGTTTATGCTAATGATCTTTGTTAAGAGAAAATCAAATATCTAAAAATTAAATTCAGATGATCAATCATATGAGTTTGTTATAAATCTAAGCTCTTCTAATTTAATAGTTTAAGATCAAATGGCAAATCAACAATCATTATTTGTTATGCAAGTTCTTAGTGTCTAAATCAAATGCCTTATTTACTTATCAAGATTTGAGTCTTAATCTAACCAAGCTAGGGTTTAACTCCAAATTTGACCAAATCAAAATTGATTACATAATTATTAATCAATTTAAAAATCAGCAAACTTATTATCCATTATTGACGTCCAATTCTAAGTCAATTCAATTATTAATTTAATTAAGCACTTATTTAATATTTTTTAAGGTTCAATTATTGATTAACGTCAAATCAAATATTCAAGGTGTCTAAATCAGAGTTTAAATTCTCCAAATGCATATTATGGTTATTGAACCATATAATTATTAAATTAAATAAAACAGAAAGCAATTAGAACTTAATATTATATTAATTACCATTTTGCACAAAATATTCAAGTGAATCATTTAGAAAATTAAAACATATCATTTAAGTTAAGAGGTAGATTTTATATTCAAAATCACCTCTACATTTACATAATGTATAATTATATTAAACTCAACTTTTATTTTGATATATTTTTGCATTATTAGGGTTCTAGGGTCATAAAATGTAAAAAATATGTAATTTGGGCAAAACTGGGCAATTGTAACAACCCAAGGTTATTACCCAACTTGATTTTATCATAATTGTATCGTAATCACCATTCCATTAAGTTCATTTATTCATTAGAACCAAACCTTGAAGGTTTGAAGCAATTTAGAGCTAAATCCAATATTTTGGATTATTTTAATATTTAATTAATTAGAAAATTGAGGTATTTATTTTGACCTCGAATTTGAAATTCGACTTCGCCGTTGCGATCGTCACCCCCAAATTAGCTAGGGGTGATGTTTTGGACGCGTTTGGAAGTCGTCGAATTTTCGCGAATATTTTAATGTAATTAAATACCCCAAAAATTAGCATAATTAAATATTCATCGGAATCAAATTCTGACTTCGCCGTAGAATTCCTCACCCCCAAATTAGCTAGGGGTGAATTTTTGAGATTTTTTGGAGAGCGTTTTAAGAATCCGAATTTTTAAAATAAATAAGAAAAATAAATAATCAATCTTTGGATCCCCTATTTGCAATTTTCCCATTATTCTAATTCTGATTTTTGGCTGGCCATCCCCTCAGCCAGCGCCTCCTTACTTCTTAGGCCTAAGCATGATGACCCTCCCCCCTATGCCAATGATAGCCTAGTCCCCTATCACCTCTCACATCCCTTCCTTTAAGAAGGAGCTCAAGCTCCTTCTTCATCTCCTTTGCAAAGAGCTGAACCTCCCACTCCTTCCTTTCCTTCTCCATTGCTACATTGGTGCTGAAAGAGAAGGCTCCACTCCAAGTTCTTAAAGGAAGCAAAGTACCCTCTTCCTCTTCTTCACTCTTCTCTCGCAAGGATAAAAGTACCCATTTGCTCCTCTCCTTTTGCCTTCTACATGTTGTTATTATGCTAGAATACAGCCTTGGAAGTCCATATGCATGAATGAAAGCTATTAAAGCTCTTAAAAGCTTCAAAGGAATATGCTCTATTTTTGTCTATTTCGTATACCCTATCATTCATCTACATTTTTAGTATAGCTAGGATGCTTCGTTCATGTCGATTTAGGTAGCGCGCTGCAGTGGACTATAGCGGAATTTTCAGAACTTAGGAAAAATCAAAATCAAATTAATTGAACAGTAGATTTGCGAAATGGACCACTGCAGCGCGCGATCGGTCTATAGCGGTAGTTTCGCAGAAATCATAAAATCATTTAAATGAAAGTAATTGAACAGTGGTTTTGCAAATCGAACCGCTACAGCGCATCATAACGCACTGCAGCGGCCTATAGCGAGCCGCAGCGCAATGGCTCTACTGTGCGTTGTCGCACGGAAAGCGCTATAGCGCGCTCCAGCGGGCTGCAGCGCCCAAACTTGCAAAATTTCCAGAAATTCCAGAAAACTTCCCAGATTTTGTAAAACTGCCCAGTTTTGGTTGAAATGGCCAAAACTTCCCTATTTTTGTATTTTAAGGTCCCTAAGACCCTAGTGGGGCTAAGTTATACTAAATTCTATAGAGAAATTAGGTTTGACATTTTGTCATCTTTAAAAAGTGCTTAAAACCTACTTTGTAACTCTAGATGTATTATGTCAAATGCTAGTAATATAATTTTAAGTGCTTGTATCAAATAGGTATAACTTATCAACTAAATGGCATGAAACTTAGATCTTTTAGATTTGTGATTAAGTGCTAATCTCTTTGGCTTGATTTAGAATTTAATTAGCATTAATTACCTTTTATTCTATGTCATCTTTATGTTCTTATGTTTTTATGATTTTAGGATATATGTTAGAGAACTATAAATATTATTTTGACATTTAAGTGCACTTAATTGACATTAAACTACACTTGGACATAAAAATCTTGATAGCTTAATTAAGTAGATAATACTTAATCCAAACCTAAGGTTTCACATCAATAATACACTAATAATATATTAATTTGTCATTGACCTCTAAATTAACATTGGTCTTAATAATAGAAAGGTTAGGGGTTAAACCCTAGCTATCTTGATTAAGATCTAAACCTTAATCACTTAATTAATTAACTTGATTGTAAGATAATTTAATTGACATTATTCCAATAATGCATATGATTTGATATTGACCTTAAATCATCAAATTAGAAGTGATAAGGATAATATTGAATATGTGTGATTGAACCATCTGTATCCAAACTTTAGATCCTTGATTTTCTCTTATATAAGACAATTAGAATAAGATGAAAATAAAATTATAATGATTTATACAATAATCTAACTCTAATAAGATCTTTAATTTTATCCCATGATTGTAGAATAGGAAAAGATCAAATGAGTTTTAATCATCTAATTTGAGCACATATCCTAAGTATAACCAATAAACTTTAAACAAGTAGAAGAGTGAGATCTTAATGGTCTTGCTATAGGATCGTTATTGAAATGGTTAAAGACCTTAACTAATGATACATTGAGGTAGGAAGGACTTTTGTAACTTATTGAGGTAGAAACCTAGTTGATCCTTCATAACTTTAGAAGTTAAACTTGATACCTTGTGGTAGGAATCGCCTAAAGTACTTAGAGTGTGGCTTATTCCTTGTGGTAGCAATCTATGTTGAGTGATCATTTGATCACATTCTTGGAGCTTTGTGTATGATACTCCTACTTAAAATAAGGGTTAATAGATTTGATAAATCCTTGTTGGTTAAATAGAACTTTTTGAACTCAAATTATTGGTTGGGTATAGTAGGGTATACCCATATTACTGGATTAATTCAGTAGTATTCAGGATTGGTTGATTCACTCAATGTGAACTTATGACCAGGTGCTATCCCGCAGGATTAGCCAAATACAATCCCGTTAGAATAAATCTTCCAAGACTAAGAGTGTTACAATTAGTGAACATGATCCTTAGTTTGAGATGTAAATTGCGATCGGGTTCTGCCTCCTATCGTACTGCGCTTTGATAAGTGAAGTTTAAGCAAACTAAGTATCTTAAGTCACTTTGTGTAGACCACTAAGTATGCTTGTAATTAGGGCATTTAACGGCTTAGCTTGATATGTAAACTGTGACCGAGTTCTACCTCCTATCGTAGTACGCTTCGATAAATGCAGTTTAAATAAGCTAAGGGTTAAATCTACCTTTCTTGCAAATATGCTAAATATGTGTATACAATCTCCCCAGCTAATGGTTTTTAAGTAAACTCTCAACATTAACCAATTATCGAGATTAGGATTCAGGAGTCAGAATCCTTTTAGCAGGATTCTGCACAATAGAGACTTTGGATTCATTATTAGATTTTAAAGTATTTTCTAGATTTATCTCATGTAGTTTAGAAGCATGAGCATGAGCATAAGCATGATATGTGAGTATCAGAATAATGTGTGAGTATCAGAATGATATATAAGTATCAGTGATAATTTATGAGTTACGGAATATTGCATACATTGATTGGAGAATTTCAGGATGCATTGGCATCATCAGTAGATAGTATTCCCAACTAGATGTATGTATACATTGGACCGTACTACTCATAATAGTTCAGTGATATTTTGGTGGCATATCAGTAGCAAACAGTATTGTGGCATATTCAGATGCACAGTTTCAGTGACAAACAGCATAGTTGTACATATGATTACACAGTTTCAGATTCAGTACTGTTTTGATTCATTTTCAGTATTTAGTTACAGTATAGTTTTACTTTACATTGCTTCAATTTTGTACAATTTTAGATTGATTTATACTTTCAGTTACCTTTACAGTTTTTCTGCAGATTTACTCGTATTATGTAAATGTGAAATGAATAATTATAATTATTAGATTAGTTTCGATATGTTAGACTTATTGTCTAATACGGGGTACTTTTGGGATCCGACAATTTGCTAGATCCTGAGCAGTATATTGAGACAGGTCAGGAGGACACTCAGGAGATTTAGGAGGAGCCCGTGGAGTACTAGTGGACTCTCCTCCAGATTTATTTTTTGCTTAGTATTTTCAGTTCAGTATTTAGTTTTATGTCTATTTCAGTAAACTGTTTGTAATAATTCTGGATGTATTTTCTTTTCTTTTCTGAGATGCATATTTTCATACAGCTTCTGTGATGAATATTTTATTGATGTTTACTTTAAGCTTATGCACTCTATTATATACTACTTATACTTAGTATGTGATGTGATCAGCATACTGGAAATGTTGATATTTTATACATATATTAGATTCATATTGTATTCTAAATCCAATAAATATATTAATCTAATACTTAGGATAAGAATGCTACTCTTATCTTAAGTATTAGCTCTCAACCCTACTTAAGGTTGAGTCAGCAGCCCTCCAGATGGGCTTGGTTTTCAGCTATTCGGGGAGACGCGATATTCCTCCCCAAGTGGCGCACCATTCCACCGCCGATATGATTGTACTTAATTCTTTTGCGCACGACAACGGGATGGGGCGCTACAGCAATTCTACGCACTACGGTGCGCTGGAGTGCCTTCTGAATGAGAGCTAGGCACTGTGGCACCATCCAACCCGAGACCTAGGTGCTGTAGCGCGCTGTAGCGCCCTCGAGCTGAGAGTCAGGCGCTACGGTGCGCTGTGGTGCCAGTCAACCTGACACTCGGGCGCTACGATGTCAAAATTTCCGAGGTGCATGTGCTACGGCGTGCAGCAGTGCTTTCAGGCGCGCTACAGTGCCAGAATTCTCGAGACGCGGGCGCTGCAGCTCGCTATAGTGCGCTGTAGCGCTCGACGGTGATTTGGTTGAACGAAAAATGAAACAAGTCCCCATTTTTGCACTCAAATACTCTTGATTTATGGCACCTCAAATGCAGTGCCATATATTTATAGAAAGGTCTTTCCAAGATCTTTACATTTATACCAAAATCGGCATGAAATAATCATTCTAACGATCAAACAATGATGTCCTAGCTATGGGTATACAAAAATCTTACAACTTTTGACTGCATTTTAATGGACGAATCGAGCTTCAATCGAATTCATCGAGCCCGATTGAGGCTTGACAATCAAGCTTATACTCTATACAATAGCTACTTGAGATATCATTCTACAAATGCTTTGATTAAACTAATGGAAAGAGTAGCACAAGGAAAGGTGCAACAAATGGGTACTTTGGCTTGCAAATGGAAGAAGATTGAGTTCTGCTTTCTTCAGGACTTGGGAGGAATGAGCTTCTTCTTCAGCTTGGGAGAGAGGGAGCTTCTTCCTTAACTTAGGGTGGAGCTTGGGAAGAGGGATTTTTAGCTGACAACAAATGGTGAGGGAGGAGTTGAGGGAGCTAGCCTTAATGGGATAGAGGCATGGCTCAAGTATGAGCCCTCCCATTAGCAGCATGGAGGAGAGGGGAGCTCCATTCGTGTGCCATAAGAGGGAGAGGGTGCCGATCGCAAGAAAAAGAGGGGTGGGTGTGGCGCCCCACCCCTTAACCCACAAGGGTTAAGCTAAGGGGTGGCGTGTCACTCTAGCTAATCCTTCACTTATAATTGGATTAGAATGAAATCCACAACCCACCTAATAAGGGAAGGAGTGAGCATAGAATCAAATGTTCAGTCACTATCTAAGTAAACATTCAGAGTGCGGAAGCGATTTAAAAATGAGAAACATTCAAGCATCATAGTATGAATAGTAGAAATAGAACTCAAAATATAAGCATATAATCTGAATACACAGTCAATTATACCTGTATTATTACATCATTTTAAAGTTTTAAATAATAAAAGAAAGTGCAAATACACTCATCCTCACATATAAAAGCTAAACAACGGCTTCTTCCATGGGCTCCTCCTCTGGGTATGGCTCCACTCCTAACTTCTGCTCATCTAACTGAAGAGGGTCTGCCATTGTCGGTTTCACAATGTAGGGCCCCAGCCAAAAAAAGAAAAATTTGGTTAGACAATTGTCTAAGTACATTTTAAGCTGATGAATTATTGTATGTGTTAAGTAATATCACCATTCTACAATATCTAAGCAATATATATATATATATATATATATATATATATATATATATATATATATATATATATATATAAAGGAGCAGCAAGCAATATAAGGGAAAATGGAAAGCTATAAACCATCATTTATAACTTAAGCAAAGGAGAGGCTAAGACATGCCTCACATGCGAGCTAAACAAGGTAAGGCCTATAAATATACATAAACAAATAAGTGCAGTAAGAAAAATGCTACATCCTAAGTATGCTGGTGATCAAAAGAAATATGCCAATTAAAGAAAAAAACTCAGTATTGGTACATATAAATAGCAGCAAGATTCTAACATCCTAATATATATATATATATAAGCAGTACAAAGAAATAGCTGACTGAATAAGAATACTGAAAGGTAACCAAACATCAACTGCATATAAACAAATGTGTACAATCTGCCATACAGAAGAGAGCTACTTTAGCTCACCAAAAAGGGGCTGAAGGGTCTTAGCACCAGTATGACTAGGGCGGTTCCTAGCATGATACGACTAAGGCAACAACAGTCAAAATCGAAGGTTCTAGCACCAGTACGGCTAGGGCGGTTCCTAGCACGATACAGCTAGAGCACCAACAGTCATAACCGAAAGATCCTAGCACTAGTACGGCTAGGGCGGTTCCTAGCACGATACGGCTAGGGCAACAATCGGTATGATCAAAATAAATACTGAGAGGCAGCTCAACACATCAAATTATTATCTTCTCGTTAATTACTTTAATATTTTTACAAGGAATCTAAGGAGTCTCCATATTTTCCTAACAGTTTATTTATGCATCAAAAATCTTGTATGACATGCTCAAGAAAATATGGCACAAAAATCAAGGAACGCGTAAGCAACAATCATCAAAGTAAGCAAGGGACTCTACTAAACATAGTGATATCATTTGTTTTCTACTTAACCATTCTAACTATTCTAAGTTACACAAGTTCAGGATCACCATTTTCCTACTATCGAGTGTAACTCAGAAACTCATCCTTATAAGTTAAAAGGATTAGAACAGATCAGGTTCTAATCTAGCTCAATCAGATAGACGGCTACGAGTTAAATTAACAAATCATACGTCCTAGTTTTGTGCATTTAGACGTTCTAAATAAGATCTGATCAAGATCTTCTAACCCTATAGATTATGAATTAAATACTACGATATTTAGGTTTAAACACATAATCTAAAGAAGATAAGACCTAAGTTCTAGGTTTTATTCTATAAGTGATCTACTAGTTAAGGCAAATCCTATTAAGTAATCAAGCTTAATAGGATGAATCTCCTATCTTAAATCTAAGGTTTAAAGACAAAATAATCAGAACAAGTTGTAAAATAAAAAAAAATTCTAAAAGCTAACAAAACCAAGGTTTCACCCATTGGGTAACCCAATTTACCCAATGAATGAACTCTAACCTATGATCTAGTCCTAGTCTCAGGAAAGGTCCTTAAGGTGTAGCGCTTAAGACTTAGAAGAATCCTGGAATCTGATCTAAGGGTTGATTTCACTCTCTTAAATGTCACCAACATGATTATAATATTAGTTTCAATATTTTGGGATGTTAATTAAAGGTTATGGGCACTTAGTCCAATATTAGGGCAAAATGACCATTTTGCCCCTACTTTAAGGGTCAAAAAGTCAACTTTTGACTTATGGGTCAGAATTGGATTCTTTTGGTCTCAACTGATTCCTTACTATCTAACTTGAAGATAGACAGTAAGTACGCCTAATTTGGACTCCAAACAGTCAAGTTATGACCAAAACGAGACCAGGGATAATTTGGTCATTTACCTAAATTTCTAGGGTTCAAATCTTAAATATTATTTTAGTTTATTAATGATATTGAAATTCTAGACTAGTTAGCATCTTGAATTTTTGAATTTGGAGTTGATTTGACCGAGTTATGGTCATTTGAATTTCAAGGGCATTTTGGTTATTTTTCACTAAAGTCAACTCTAAGTTCTAGGGTTGACTTTTTATCCTGATGTCCAAATGAAAAAACTAATACTACTACGGTGATAGGGCCGCTCTCCTGAGCATTTTAAGACCCATATTGACTATGTTTCGATAACTAGGTAAGAAGTTTTGGGGTTCTAAATAGGTCCTAAAATGCTACCTCGTTATACGTACCCTGAAATTAATTTTTATATTACGTTATTTGATTCCTTATATTTTTTTGAGTATTTTAAGACCTATATTGGTTATATTTGTATCATCCTATAAAAAGTTATTAAACTTTTAAGATTAATATTCAAAAATTCAATTTGAATTAATTTACTATTCATTTATTCAAATTAAATTATTTTACTGTTCATTCCTAAAGTTTATATATAATTTTTCTAAAATTAATTAATCTTAATTAATCTGTACTTAATTAAGCTTAATTATTAATTAACTTTTAATTAATCCATTAATTAATTTATTATAATTATTTTTATTTTTATTTTTACTGTAGTAAAGTAATTAGCACTAATTACTGTTTAATTAGGCTTAATTACCTGTTAATATTTAATTAAGAATAAATAATTATGTTTTACTACTTAATAATAATTAATTATTCTAATTACTGTTTAAGGTTTAATTAATATTAAATTAACCCTAATTAATCTCTAATTATACTTAATTAATTAAGGTTACTATTTAAAAATAATTAACACTAATCCTAATTTAATTAACCACTAACTGTAATTAATTAATCATTAACAGTAATTAATTAACACTAACAGTAATTAATTAAATTTTAATTAACAGTCAGTGGGCTCCACTAGACACGTGGCACTGCCAGAGATTGCCATGTGGCACTATGGGCCCCACAGGGGGTGCGTCAGCTCTGTGATTGGGCAGTGGGCCCCCACCTGACACGTGGCACTGCCAGAGGCTGCCACGTGGCCTTGTGGGCCCCACGGCGAAGCCGAAGCGTCGCGGGTGACCCGTCAGTGTGCCCCCCCCACCTGACACGTGGCGGGCCCAGAGGCTGCCACGTGGCACTGTGGGCCCCACTGGGGAGCTGAACCGCCGAGCGGCTCGGGCTGTTGGCCCCATGTGACACGTGGCGTGCCGGCTGGCTGCCACGTGGCGCTATGGTCCCCACGGCTCGGCTGGTGGGTCCCACTGGACACGTGGCAAGCCCAGAAGGCGCCACGTGGCTCGGTGGGCCCCACGCGCAGCTTACGCGGACCCGGGCTCGGGTCGACTCGGCCCGACCCGGACTTCGTCTCCTTCGCGGGGACGGTCCAAGGGCGTCGGGCTAGGGCACGGCTTTTGCCGGCATTCCTGGCGCCGGACCACCTCGGCCCGCACGGCCGA
The DNA here is from genome assembly GCA_016760335.1 of Gastrodia elata. NCBI lineage: Eukaryota > Viridiplantae > Streptophyta > Magnoliopsida > Asparagales > Orchidaceae > Gastrodia > Gastrodia elata. Next base: position 4,506,203 of record CM028672.1, on the reverse strand, counting down.
CGGTAGCCCTCGATGAGGGCTACACGCCGGTGGGCGGACCTTCGCCGGAGGTGGCCGGGATCGGCGGCAAAATGGAACCCTAATTTTCTAGGGTTGCGGCTAACGGTTTCTACTATAGCCATAAATCTAATTGTTGTCGATCCGGTTGGGCTAGCCTGGCTCAGACCCATTGGATCGTCAATCAGGACTGTGGAATAGCTAATCGAAACAATAATTGCAACATTTGAATACGAGAGGGGGGAGATCGGGGTACCTGAAGTTGACGGTGGACGGGGGCTCGGACGGATTGATCGCTTCGGAGCTCGGGTTTCGCAAACCCAGAGCCCCGAGCTCGCCTGAGGCCTTATAGGACCTCAGGCGACCTCGCCGAGGCCGGGGGAGGGCTCTGGTGGGCCTGGGGAGGCGGCGGAGCGCCGCGTGGCGTCGGGGAAGGAGAATCCGAGGACGAAGGCCCGCAGCCGTTGGATCTGGACACGATCCAACGGCTGAGATGGTGCTGTCTGGATAGACGGCACCGTTAGCTACAATTGACGGAACAGTTAATTACATAACGGCGGCCGTTAAGTAATTAATTAAATATTATTATTATTATTATTATTTTTTAATTCCAAAAATTTTTGAACATATTTTTCCTAGCTAATTTGGGGTCAATAAATTCAATGGCGAAGTCGGATTTTCGATCCGACGAGTATTTTGATACCTCGATTTCCGGGGTATTTTTATTATTAAAATATTCGTCGAAATTTTGACGACTTCCGATTGACACGAAAACTTCACCCCAAGCTAATTTGGGGTCAAGGAACGCAATGGCAGTGTTCGTTTTTCAATCGGAGGTCAATTTAAATAGGTCAATTTCTAGGGTCTCTGGATTTCTAGAAATCAGGATTCGATCCATTTGACTCCTGATTTGGACTAGGTTTTAGAGGTTGACTCCAATTGACCTAATTAGCACTTATAATTGTGTTTAAGATTTAGGATTAGTCATAATCAACTATGGTAACAACTCGGGTTATTACAGTGGGTCCCAGGCGCAGGGGAAAGGGAAAAATAAAGGAATTTGCTTTTAAATTAATATTTCTTAAATTTTAATTAATACATTTTAATAATTAAAATTAGATCAATAAATAAGCTCCAAAAAATCCTGAAAATTAACCCATAGCTAATTCAAGGGTGAGGAATGCAACGGCAAAGTCAAATTTTAATTTGGAGATCAATTTAATTATCCTAGTTTTTGAGGTTTCTAAATATATTAAAATACTCGAGAAAATTTGATGACTTCCAAATACTTCCAAAACATCACACATAGCTAATTTGAGGCTGACGAGTGCAATGGCAAAGTCGGATTTTGATTTCAAAATCAAATTATATATTTTAACTTTCTAATTAATTAAATATTATTAAAAGAAATCTAAATATTCGATTAAGCTCTGAATTGCTCCAAATCTTTAGAGATTGGTTCTAATGACAAAATGAATCTAATTAAATGATAATTAGGATGCAATTAAGCTAAGATTTAGGCTAAGAAACAACCTAGGATTGTTACACATAAACTCATTTAGCCTAACAGCTCATCTCCTTAGCTAAACATAGAGTTGATGCATGTGAGCCATTAGTGGAATCGAGTTCATGTGATACCCAACCTAAATTACAGTTTTCATAACTTAGATGCAAGAAATGAATTCATTAAATAAAAATCACATAAATGCCTATGTGCCAAAATTGAACCTTTTTGTGTTCATTTCTTAGCACCAAATATGAATTAGTACATTAAGTAATCTAACTAAATAAGACTAAGTCTCTTGATTATTAAATAATAATTAATTCAATTCATTTAACAAGAAATTGAGAAGAAGAGTATTTGCATGTTAAAACCTAACTCTCCCTATTTTCTCCAAAAAATAGTTTCAATTTAAGAAACTCTGGTATTATTATTCATAACCAAAACAACAACCACTTTGACACTTAAACATTTGTGAAATTAAGCATACTCTAGTAACAAAATAGAACACCATTCCCAGTGGATGATAAATCTCAGGATCTTACCATCCCTTATTACTTCAGACCACGTATGCTTGCGAGCAAGCGCAGACGTTGTATTTTCCGTATGTTAAGAGCCTAATCTCACTTAGGCACACTAGCTTTCAAGACCTACTGGAATGTGCCATTATGCATGAACATAATGAACAAATGATTGTGGAAAGAGAAAGATAAATGTATGTATCATTTGGTGCTGACCTCCACAATACCAAAGGTATGTTGGATTATGTACACACATATATATGGGGACCAATTAAGAATGTATCATTTGATGGTCAAAGATAATTTGCCTCTTTTATGATGATTTCTCCAAATAGTGGGTGTACATCATGAAGAGCAAATGCAGTGCGATGGAGATTTTCAAGAATTTGAAGAAGATGGTAGAAAATCAGACTACCAAGAGAATCAAGAAGATCTAATCAGATAATAGATATACTTCTAAATCGTTCTTACATGAGTGATGGGGTTTAGGGATGGAGCACCACTTCATTGTTAGAGAGATGAACATCAAAACATGGTAGCAGAGTGAATAAATCAGACTTTAATGAAAATTATTCATTGTATTTTGTCCAATGTTAGGTTTGATAGAGTATACTGAGCAGAGGCTTTAAACTCTGTTTGCTACTTGATGAATTGTTTGTCCTATAATGCAATCCAGAAGAAGGCTCCAATAAAATTTTGGTCTGGAAGTCCTACTATAGATTAGTTAGTTGAAGATTTTGGGTGCCCGATTTAGTATCACGAGGAATGATAAGTTAGAGTCACGAACATGAAAGAAGAACTTCATTAGTTTTCAATGATGGGCAACGACTATAAATTATATGATCCAATTGATATAACTATTATTATTAGCAAGGACGCCACTTATGTTGAAGTTTTTTCTAAGACTGAGAAGTTGGCATCATGTGGAGAATACTACTGCAACTTATACAAGCAATCAAAGAGTGGGATTTGATGCCACCCCATATGTTCTAAGGGTTCATCTCATCATGATACATAAGAAATTCGTACTCCTACCATTGAAGACCACATTGATGATGAGGAAGATATTGAAGACACTGCTGGTGATGCTTCTATTCAAAAGTCATTTGCAAGAAATAGAACCTAATGTCAAACTGCCCCAAAGCCGACTTGGCTAAAGGACAACATCACATATATATTGTGAGCATCAGAGGATGAGGTTCCTTCTTAGTACAATGGAGATATGATGAGTCCAAAGAACAATTTGTGGATGCAAGCCATGGATGAAGAAATAGAGTCTCTTCATCAGAAGTCAGTGTGGATATTGGTGAAGCTCCCTCCAATAAGAAAGACTATTGGGTGCAAGTTGGTGTTCTCAGCAAATGAAGGATATCCTATAGTTGATGCGCACTACTGTAATAACCCAAGTTGTTACATAGGTCAATTAAGACTAATCCAAGTCTTAATTAAGGTCGACCCGGCCCGGCCCGGACTTCGCGTAAGCCAGGTGGGGCCCACCGAGCCACGTGGCGCCTTCAAGGCCTGCCACGTGTCAAGTGGGACCCATCAGCCAAGCCCGCGGCATTTCGGCTTCGGTCGTGGGGCCCACAGCGCCACGTGGCAGCCATCCGGCGCTCCACGTGTCACGTGGGGCCCACCGCCCGAGCCCGCGCGGCGTTTCGGCTTCGGCCGTGGGGCCACAGCGCCACGTGGCAGCCATCCGGTGCGCCACGTGTCACATGGGGCCCACATCCCGAGCCCGCGCGGCGCTTCGGCTCCCCCGTGAGGCCCACCGTGCCACGTGGCAGCCTCTGGCCCGCCACGTGTCAAGTGGGACCCACTGCCCGGTCACCCGCGGCGTTTCGGCTCCCTGTGGGGCCACGGTGCCATGTGGCAGCCTCTGGCAGTGCCACGTGTCAGGTGGGCCCCACTGCCCAGTCACCCGAGTCGACTCAGCCCTCCTATGGGGCCCACAGTGTCACGTGGCAGCCTCTAGCAATGCCACGTGTCCAGTGAGGCCCACTGTCTATTAATTAAAATTAGTTAATTACTGTTAGTGATTAATTAAATGTAGTTAGTGATTAATTAAATTAGGGTTAGTGTTAATTACTTTTGAAAAGTAAAATTTATAATTAATTAACTGAATTTAGTAATTAAGAGATTAATTATGGTTAATTAAATATTAATTTAACCTTAACAGTAATTAGAATAATTAATTATTATTAAACAGTAAAATATAATTAATTATTCTTAATTAGATATTAATAGGCAATTAAGATTAATTAAATAGTAATTAATGTAATGACTTTGCTACAGTAAAATAATAATAAATATAATTTAATTAATTAATTAATGGATTAATTAATGATAATTAATAATTAAGCCTAATTAATCACAAATTAATTAAAGATTAATAAATCTAGAAATCATATAAATAAACTTTATGATGAACAGTAAAATTATTTAATTTGAATAAATGAATAGTAAATTAATTCAAATTATTTTTTTGAATAGTAAATCTTAAAAGTTTAATAACTTTTTATAGGATGATCCAAACATAGCCAATATAGGTCTCAAAATACTCAGAAAAATGTAAGTAATCAAATAACGTAATGTAAAAATTAATTTCGGGGTACGTATAATGAGATAATATTTTATGACCTCTTTAGAGACTCATAACTTTTTACCCAGTTATTAGAACATAGTCAATATGGGTCTTAAAATGCTCAGGAGAGCGGCCCCATCACTAAAGTAGTATTAGTTTTTTCATTTGGACATTAAGACAAAAAGTCAACCCTATAATTCTCAGTGAAAATGACCAAAATTCTCCTATATTTCAATTTGTCATAATTTAGTCAAATCAACTCCAAATTTAAAAATTCAAGATGCTAAACATCCTAGAATTTCAATATCATCGATAAACCAAAATAATATTTAGGATATTAATCCTAAAAATTTAGGTAAATGACCAAATTACCCCTGGCCTCGTTTTGGTCATAACTTGACCGTTTCTCGTCCAATTTATGCGTACTTACTGTCTATCTTCAAGTTAGACAGTAAGGAATCAGTTGGAACTAAGAAAAATCAATTCTGACCCATAAGTCAAAAGTTGACTTTTTGACCCTTAAAGTAGGGGCAAAATGGTCATTTTGCCCTAAGTTTGGAATAGGCACACCTACCCTTTAGTTAACATTTCAAAATACTAAAACTAATGCTATAATCGTCTTAGTGACTTTTAAGTGAGTGAAATCAACCATTAAGTCAGATTCCTGAATCTCTCTAAGTTTTAAACACTACGCCTTAAGGACTTTTCCTGAGACTAGGACTAGATCATAGGTTATAGTTCATTTATTAGGTAAATTGGGTTACCCAATGGGTGAAACCTTATTTTTAGTAGTTTCTAGACTTTTCTTTTATTTTATAACTTATTCTGATTATTTTGTCTTTTAACCTTAGATTTAAAATAGGAGATTCATCCTATTAAGCTTGATTACTTAATAGGATTTACCTTAACTAGTAAATCACTTATAGAATAAAAACCTAGAACTTAGGTCTTAACCTCTTTGGATTATGTGATTAAACCTAAATCTCTTAGTGTTTAATCCATAATCTATATATTTAAAAGATCTTAATCAGATCTTAGTTAGAACGTCTAAACTCACAAAATTAGGATGTATGATTTATTGATTTAACTCGTAGTCGTCTATCTGATTGATCTAGATTAGAACCTGATCAGTTCTAATCTTTTTTAACTTATAAGGACGAGTTTCTGAGTTACACTCGATAGTAGGAAAATGATGATCCTGAACTTGTGTAACTCGGAATGGTTAAGTAGAAAACAAATGATATCACCATGTTTAGTAGAGTCCCTTGCTTACTTTGATAATTATCGCTTACGCATTTCTTGATTTTTGTGCCACATTTCCTTGAGCATATTATATAAGACTTTTGATGCATAAATAAAATGTTATGAAGATATGGAGACTCTTTAGATTCCTTGTAAAAATATTAAAGTGATTAATGAGAAGATAATAATGGGATGTGTTTGAGTTGCCTCTCAGTATTCCCTTCTGACTACCTAGTCAACTTATGTTACTAGGGGAAGGCCTCTATTTTGTTGTGTGTTGTTTGCCTAGTCTCCTTGTTGACACTAGGGGTACACCATTTATAACAACTCTAGGTTGTTACCCTAGCTAAAACTAGATTAATTAAGCTAAACCAAGATTTGATTTTGATTCCATTGAATTCAATGGGTCATTTAAACCTAAACCTAGAAGTTCGAAATCAATCGGAGCTAAATTGGAAAATTTTGTATTTTTGGCTATTTTTAAGCCCTGAAAAAAAAATACCTAAAATATTTTGATCTCCAAATTGAAATCTGATTTCATTTTTGAATTCCTCACACCCAAATTAGCCAAAGGTGAATTTTTGGAGCTCATTTGGTCCTAAATTGGATATAGGAATTTATAGAATAATTAAATTAATTTTAATTAATTAATAATTATATTTATTTAATTAAAATTACTGTTAGAATTTATTGTTGGGACCGCGGCAGATCCGCTGCGGGGTCCCGACAGCGGCGCATAGTCTTTAGCCAATAAGGTGGCCAGCACGCATCTTGGCGTGGCTCCTCAGCGGCGCGATCCACCCCGCGTCGAGGCCAGATCCTAGCCGCTGGATCAATAGCCCGATCCAACGGTCTCCCGTGTCCCGCCTTAAGTAGCTCAGATGAAGCGTTGGATCAATTCAGTTTGATCCAACGGATGATCTGTGTCCCGATCGATCGTTGCCGATCGAAAGATCTGGACTGCTTAGTCGCAACTGAAAATCCATCGAACGGCGGCGCCTTACCTGTCGCTGTTCATCATCGTCCCGGGCGCGATTTCGTCGAAATCTCCCGACATAATCCCAACGTCCTGCCCTCGTGGCAGTACGGGGATGGAATCTTGTCCCCCACGACCTCCCACATCCCCTAATCGCCATAGCCAAGGTATTCTCCCAGATTTTCCCCTTTCCATTCGTAGCCTCAATCGGTAGCCATGTGCTGAAGCTGCTGGCTCGTGCCTAGCTCTGGAAGCTCGCCTCTGAGCTATAAATAACCCTAGCACATCGGCAGCCCCAGTTTTGCTTCTGGCTGCATCTTCCCGAAGCTTCCTGCGTCTCTCTGGTTTCAGCTCTCTGGCCCTCCATTTGGTGACCCATTCAGCTACCAGGGGAGCTCAGCTCGATCGTCATCCACTGACAGTGGGTGTGGTTTGACGTTCAAACCCCCAGTTGCCTGCTCTGCCTCTGTCATAGCCATTCTTCCCCGTCTTCAGGTACAGCCTTCTCCCCTTCTCTCCGTCGAGCTGGATTCAACTCGTTTCGCTCTTCGCAAGCCTTAGGTGCTGTGATAGGATCCCTCCCCAGCTCTATAGCAACCTCTAGGACTTTCTAGCAAGGTCTGGCAACGAGCCAGACGGTGAAGACGCCATCTGTGCGCTCACTGCCAGTCAGTCTGGAGTTTGCCTACCGTGCACCTCCCAGGCATAATTGGCCACTCCCCACGGCATTAGGACCTGTCGCGCATAATTGTAGAATCGTATCGAAGGATGGGTCAACCGAGATCGAGTGATTCGACTGAACCTGTTTGGTCCAGTCGAATCTCTCGTCGGCAAAATTTGTCTAGTAGCACCCCAGCGATCCAGACCACCCCAAGACTCCTTGTTTCGCCCTATAGCTCCCTTATCAATCCCTGAACATGTAGGGATTGAGATGGTGGCGATTCGTGGGCTTTGTGAGGAGAATTATCTCCTCACAGGTGCACCCTCAGAGGCGCTTCGGGCAAATAGTGTCCCAGTAGTCCGGTGCGCCCCTGATAGGGGTTAATGGTTTAATCGATGCGCCTTCGAAGCCTGAGTGTGTAGGGATTTAAATGGCAGCGTGGCGTGGGCTTAGCGGGGCGAATTTGACGAGCAAAGTTTGCCCTAATCCACGTCCGTCGAGAGGTAGGGGATGCAGTCACGGGCCGAGCCGACCATGACCCGCATGTTTCGAAGCCGGGCCGACCGTGACCCGCGTGTTTCAGAATCGGGCCGACCGATTTATAATTAGGATTTATGAATTAAAATCCTTAAGGAAATTAATTCATAAATCAGATCCTAAAGTTCTGATTTAAATAAAAATACATAATGAATTAAATAAATAACTTTAGTTATTCAGATCCAAATGGTATGATCCAATATACCATTTGAATCAGAAAAATTCCAGGAATCTGAATCTAAAATAAAATTCCAGATCCAATGGTTGGATTTAAAAATATTAACTGAAACTTTTCTGTTCTTAAATAAATCACATAAAATCACATAATTATCCAAATTATGAGTTTAAGGGCTCTGATTGCTCCTTATGACCTAAGGAATAATTCTAGGCCCTTAAAATCTATTTTAGGTAATTAATTTTCTTAATCACTCCTTAATTACCCTAATTAAGGATTAGTGAACTTAACCCTAATTAAACCTCTGAATTGAGTGAGGGTTATTCCTAACCTTATATTAAGTCAATTAGAATCTAAGTGTAGAGTTGGATTGCCCTAAATTGCCTTAATTTCACTAATCACCCTAAGTTGCTTAATTAAGTGATTAGTGCTAATTAAGATCAATTAGGTCTTCAAAACCTAAATTTTGTATGTTTCCCACTTTATTAAGTCATGTGAAACATATTAAAATAGATTAGAACCAATTTAGGTAAGTAAACCCTAAAATCCCAATTTTAGCCTTAAGAGGGGCATTTTGGTCATTTTGACCAAAATGTGGATTAATGTCCCTCAAGGATTGAAAATTTCAGTAATATACTTTAAATTAAATTGGAAATGTTCTCTGAAATCTTAGAATAATAATATTATTCATATGATCCTTAAATCATCAAATCTTCATTTAATCCATAAATAAGATATTTAACTCTTAAGCATTCCATTTAAGGATCATTTGACCTGAAAAATTAAAATATAATAATAAGAATTGTCAATTGTATCATTAATAAACTCAGACAAGATAACTTAAGAGCTTAATATCAAAAGATAAGGAAGTGGAAAAGTTTAAGTTAAGAATCCAGCTTAAGATCTTAAAGTGATCAAACTTAGACTCTTAGATCTTAAGTAATCTAAAGAGATTATTATGAGTTAATGGTTAACCTAATATTTAGAACTATTAATCCTTATAGAAATAAGCCCAATATAGCTAGATGTTGAACCTAATTGCTAAAGAAAATGCAATTGGATTCTCCTAAGTTAAAATCCAATTAATGTCTAAAGTGATCAAACTTCAGATCTTTAGATCTTAGATCCTAGACTTAGATCTTCAATTTGAATCAAACCTCCAATTGAAGTTCTTTAATGATTGATTGTTTAATCTTCTGAAACCATCCATGCGGGTATAGGATGATTCAATCAATAAGATAATAAAATTATCTTAAGGATTGAATATAGATCTTAGATTCTCAAGTTCTTAACTAATTATTTTATCTTATAATTAATAGAATAGCCTTTCACTAAGATCGTAGTTCCTGAATCTTTCAACTTATAGGATCCTTTACCCTTGGAATTAAGTGAGAAACCTAGATCCTATTTTTAGTATCACCTTGGATTTAGAATTTGAACTCAACATAGGGTTTAAATTCTAAATCCTTAAATCTTGATTTATTTGATCAAGATTTGGGTAAGAGAGTAAAATATTCATAAAATTAGGTCGTTAATTTGCTTATTTAAACCATATAGTCATCACATGATTTTTGATTAGAACTTGTTAAGTTCTAATATTTGACTTTAAGGACGTAAATCTGAGATTCTACTCGATAGCTGGATATCGGAGATCCTAAGCTTGTACTTTCTCAGAGTAGTTAGATTTGGAAATTAGACAACAACAGATATCACATAAGTCTAGATTGAGTCTCTTGCTTACTTTGATTAGATTGCTTTGCATACCTTAAATTTTGAGCTTTAGCCCTTGAGCATAATAGAAAAACTTAGGATGATGTATCCTAAGCTAGTATTGAATTTACATATCGTTCAGTTTTGTTTTGTCACAGATAGTAGAATATGACCTAGTTTAGTTTGCCTCTTCAGTAGTAGTATTGTATAGACTGAACTCAGACCTAGCATATTTGGATGGCTAGACTGGGGATTGACTGATTGATTGATATTGGAGGCCCTGTATGGCCTATTGGCTGGTATGGCAGTACTAGAACTTAGGCATATTACTACTTTACCTGTATTGTATTATTTTGATTTCTGATTTGTTTTGCCACATGCTTCAGTGGCCTTATTTTCAATATCTGCTCGCTTTGCCACATGTCTCAGTGGCTTCACTTATCATATATTGCTTTGCTTTTCGCCACATGTCTCAGTGGCCTTTCTTTTCATATTAATCTGCATGTTATATGTATATTTTATGGCTTAGATATATGTATAAATGGCATGTTTAGGATGCTATAATTTTATTATTTTCAGTACTCGTATTCTTTGATGCTCAGCATGTTTTACTTCGATCATAATCATGTTAGGATCATGTTTATTTAGTAGTTGCAGTTATTTTTGCTCTTAGCCTTACCTTGCTTATTTTGAGTCTGTATGTTACTTACATACAAGTTGCATGCTATAAATAGGTAGTTTATAGTATCCCAATTCTTTCCTAGCTTATTGCACCCCTTTACTGCTGCATGTATAGTTAAATTTAAATGTGATATCCTTTAATATTTAGTTCACTTTAAATAGCCTAAAATATACTTAGACAATTGTCTAACTGTAACCTTTTCATTTTGTTGGCTGGGGCCCTGGCATTTGTGATACCGACAAATGTTAGATTCAGACCTGTTCGTGGGCAGTGTCGCTGAGGAGGAGCCAGTTCAGGAGGAGAACCTTCCAGCTGCTGTCTAGCTAGCTTTGCCTTGTTATTCCAGTGAGGACGAGAGTCTTTCATTTATTTTTTTTTTCAGTTATTCATTTCAGTCTGTAATAATTAAACTTTCTGGATGTACTTTACTTTCTGCATTGTGATGAGTTACTATATTGCATTTTCTTTTTCTACTATGTATGCTCGTGGATGTTACTCTATGTTATATTGCTTCCGCCATGTTGATATTTATATTGATGAATGTTACAGCACTTGGTGACAAGTCCTTGCCTTAAGGCAAGTTGGGTTCGCCTAACTTTACTTAAGTTGGGGATTTGCCACAGTTGGAGCACCGTACTTCCTTATTTGTTAGTACGCAGGCCCCACACCGTTGGTGCCCTAGCTGTACTGGTGCTAGGAACCGCCCTAGCCGTACTAGTGCTAGGATCCTTCGATTATGCTGTTGATGCCTTCGCCATACTGGTGCTAGGATCCGCCCTAGACGTACTGGTGCTAAGAACCTTCAGCCTTTCTGGTGGGCTAGATTAGCTCTTTTCTATATGACAGATTGTATGCATATATTTATATGCAGTTGATGTTTGGTTACCTTAAAGTATTCTTATTCAGTCAGCTATTTCCTTGTACTGCTTTTATATATATTTAGGATGTTATAATATTGCTGCTATTTATACTTACCACTGCTGAGTTATTTTATTTTAATTGGCATGTTTCTTTTAATCACCAGCACATTTAGGATGTAGCATTTCTCTTACTGCACTTGTTCAATTATGTATATTTATATGCCTTACCTTATTTAGCTCGCATGTGAGGCATGTCTTAGCCTCCCTTTTTGCTTAAGTTATAAATGATGATTTATAGCTTTTTCTTTTCTTTTGTATTGCTTGCTCCCTTATACACATTATTGCTTAGAAGTTATAGAATGGTGATATTACTTAACACGTATAAAAACTTATCAGCTTAAAATGTGCTTAAACAATTGTCTAACCAGACTTTTTCTTTTTTTGGCTGGGGCCCTACATTGTGAAACAGACAATGGCAGACCCTCTTCAGTTAGATGAGCAGGAGTTAGGAGTGGAGCCATACCTAGAGGAGAAGCCTGTGGAAGAAGCCGCTGTTTAGCTTTTATTTTATACGTGAGGATGAGTGTATTTGCACTTTCTTTTATTTAAACTGTTAAATGATGTAATAATACAGGTACTGTTGGCTGCGTATTTAGATTTTATACTTATGTTCTGAGATACGTTTCCTTATACTCATGTTGTGATGCTTGGATGTTATGTATATTGAAAATCGCTTCCGCACTCTGTATGTTTACTTAGGTAGTGACTGCATATTTGATTCTATGCTTACTCCTTCCCTTATTAGGTGGATTGTGGATTTCATCATAATCCAATTATAAGTGAAGGGTTAGTTAGAGTGACACGCCATCCCTTAACTTAATTCTTATGGATTAAGGGGTGGGGCGCCACAGTTGGTATAGTTTTAACTCACTAACTAAGTCATTTAGAGCTCATCTCTAAGATATAGATCAAATCAGGAATCAACTGGACCAAATCTAAATTTCTGGAAAATCCCAAAACCCTAGAAATTGACTTTTTATTTTGACCCTAAATAAAAAATCTGACTTCGCCATTATGTTCACCACCCCCAATTTAGCTATGGGTGAAGTTTTGGATGCATTTGGAAAACGTCGGATTTACGTCGGATTTTCGTCGAATATTTTATTAATATATAAATATCCTGAAAAATCAAATAATTAAATACTCATTGAATCGAAAATCTGATCACGCTGTTGCATTCCTCACCCCTCAATTAGCTAGGGATGATTTATTGGGAATTTTTGGGGTGCATTTAGATATTTAATATTAATTAGTAAAATGGATATAAATTATTAAAATAATAATTTAATAATTATATTAATAACGGTGCCGTCGCACTTTCCGTAACGTCGTCCGCTCATTTCTGCGCATGTTGTCTAAACAAAAGGATCGAACGATCCGTCCGATCGAATGATCGGACGATCGTGGTGTCGTCACCCTCGTAACCCCTCCGTGTGTCCAATGCAGTGGTGTGTGTTGCCCTAGAGCTCGCCATATGCACTCCATCATCCCCACTGACCGCTCAAGACCTTTTATAAACCCTAGATTTTTGCATATTGCCGGTTTACTCGATTTAATCCTGCGAAATCCTCCCGATCAAACCTAAGTTCTTCCGAGCCGTTGAACCAGGTACCTCACCGATCTTCCTATTTACTTGCGCAATTATCAATCTCAATATTTGAAATGCTATTTCAACTCTTTGATTAATTGTTAACTTCATCTGATCAAATGATAGACGGTTCTATTTTCCAAATTTTGCAAAATTCCCACAGTACTTACCGTTAAAATGGAGTTCTCGGCATGGTCTCCTAGGGTTAGAGATTGTAGTTGATTTAGGTCACCTTAGACCCCGATGCAACTACCTAAGGGAAGGTATTGTCAAGGTCTATCCATCGCCGGGCGGTCCTAGCTAAACCACCGTCGGGGAGGTCGCAGAATTTCGAGCCCTAGATCCTCGGCCTCTGGTGTTTCGGCGGAGAAGGTGAAGTATCGAGTCGGGCCGGGTTGACCCGAGCCCGACCTGAGCTCCGCGTCGCATCAGTTGCAATGGTGGGGCCAGCAAGATGAGGTGGCATGCGCAGGCCCGCCGTTTGTCATGGAGTGGGGCCTGCTGCTGTCTCCATTGACAGCAGCAATGGGGCCCACTCTGGTTGTCTTGGCCAGTGATATCATGACGCGTAGCCATTGTGGGGCAGCCTCTGCGTCTGTTAGTTGGCATGGGTCCCACCTGTAACATTTAAATAATTTAAATAATTATAAATATATATAAAATATATTCTGTTATATATAAAATAACTTTATATATATATATATATATATATATATGTATGTACGTAAATAAACAGAACAAAATATTAGATAGAGTGGAATTTAATAAATGAGTTAATTAATTAAGCAGAGAGGGAATTATGTAAATGGTAATATATATATGAAATTAATTATATTAATCTCCAAACTTTGGACATTTATATCTTGCAAATTATAAATCCAAATTATACAAATAAATATATCAAATTGATCAGAAAAATTCAAGAAATTTATTGGAATTATCAAATTTCTATTTGGAATAGTATATCACATAATGATATTTTTTAGGGTCTTAAATAAGTGAAAAATACCACAAATGTTCAAATAGTCATAACTTTGTATACTTTAATCTAAATATACCTAATATGGGTCTCAAAGTGATCCGCAAACCCTAAGAATTAATCTAGTATTGTTCTTTTTATTGTTTGGATTAGATTTAGACTAATCACATTTAGGACCTAACCCTAATTAGGTCAATTAACCCTAGAATTTCAATTGACCATAACTTGGTCAACAGAATTCCAAATTAAGTGATGCATATATAAACTTTGATCAAGAAAACCTAATTAACAGTAAACTGCAAAGATATTTAAGATCCAACAGTTAGATTTCTTAATCAACCCTAATTATTTTAATTCTTGATTAGTGAAGATTAGCAAATTTAATAATCCAAATTAAATAATTCAAGTTTTAGAGAACTCCTAGAGTATATTAGAACCTAATGGTGTGGTTGGTTTAGTGATTTGGTGATTAATTTTACTAATCACTCACTAATCACCATAAACCCTAATTAGGCCATAACTTAGCCAATTATAGTCCAAATTGAGCCTACCACTAGTCGTTGTGATCAGTGTATCATTTTTTATCTACAACCATTAATTTTACTCAATTTAGACACCAATTGGAAATGTTATGATTTTTGACCCTTAATTAAGAAACCCTAAATTACCCTTTTTACCCCTACGCTTGTATTGGCTATAACTTAGCCAATACTAATCAGAATTCATTAATTTTAAGTTCTATGGAAACATTAGACAGTAAGCAACAATAAATTGAAAGAAAAATTAGATTTCATTAATCTAAATTATCAAAATGCTCTTATGAGTTAAATTCATTAATTTGATCTCACGAGGCTTAATAATTACCCAAAATTAGTGTAATTACTGTCTAATCTTATATTAGATAAGATTAGGCAGTAATAAACACTTTGCCACTAAAAATTTCAGATTTAAAACTCTAGATCAAAAATTAATCTTTTAAACCTTTAAGTATGGGCAAAATGATCATTTTGCCCAAATTTAGGATTTAGCATTTTTAAAATCTTAGAATCACATTCTAAATATTATAAACTGCAAAGATAGTGATTTAAACTATAAATTATGTGAATTCAAGTCTTAATTCGATCATTGATCAAAATCTCAATTTTAGCCCTTAAGAAAATCCTATAAGTAAAATCATGAACTTTCCTTATTTAACCTTCTTAGACCTTTCCCATATGCTATAACATTAGTTAAAATGTGTGTCTGAGAGATACTCTTAGCAATTAAGAGCCATAATTCATAGGATTATGGATAGATCTTAAGTTAGAGTTCAGCTACTGAATAAATTGGGTTACTCAATAGGTGACGCCTTGAGTTTACTAATTTAAAGATTTTTTTAGTTTATTAAATGATTATTTGATCTTTCAATCTTAGAACTAAGAATAAAAATCTATCCTAATGAGTTGATTACTCATTAGGATTTGCCTTCTAATCTGTGAGACTTGGGTTCTAAACCTTAGATTATTAAATATACCTTTGGATTAAGTGATTAAACTCCATTATTTGGAGTTTAATTTTTAATCCTTTTACCTTGATTTGATCAATCAAGATGGGTTGGGATTATGATAAAATATCAAAATAGGTCGATTGATTTATTATTTAACTTATATAGTCGATATTGATTTAATAAATATAGAACTTGATCCATTCTAATTGTTTTTAACTTATAATGTCGTGAATCTGAGTAACACTCGATAGTAAAATTTGGAGATCCTGAACTTGTGTAACTTAGAATAAATAGAATGAATAATTATACAACAATGGATATCATATGTGTTCTAGTTGAGTCTCTTGCTCACTTTGACTTTGATGCTTTGCTTACCTTGAAATTGAGCTATATACCTTGAACATATATTGTGTACATAGGATATTTGATGAGTGTCACATGTCAACTTTGAGAATTCATAAGTAGCATTTGTCCTTTTTCTCATATTTTTGATAGGGTGTAGCTTAATTATATACCTCTTCACTTCATTCATTTGGGATCGGCTTCAATGTCGGGTCAGTCTGATAGTCTATGCCATGCCTAGTTCGTTGGATAGGATGGGTTATACTTAGACTCTTGCCCTACTGACAAATTAGTCAGGATTTGATATTGTTATACTAATTTAAGTACACTTCTACTTAGTATTTTCTGTTATAGCCTATCAGGCTAAGTACGTTGATACTATCTGTTCAGAGCTTCTTTCCTATCCTATCAGGCTAAGTGAGATTATGTTTTTGCTTACAGTATAAGCGGCTTGAGTAGCCAAGACAGCTTTCAATTTTGGACTTTATAATTTTACTTTACTCTTTTTTTGCATTTCAGCACTACTTTTACTTACAATTTTTTCTAGTTTTGTTTGCATATAGGGTGCTAGTTTTACTTACTGCTTATACACTTGTAGGATGATAGTCCTACTTATTGTTTTCACCAATATATGATGTTAGCCTTATTTTCAATTTTACAATATTTTATATGTTCATTTACCTTTATGTCAATTAGCATAATCTTATATTGATCATAAGCATATTTATGATGTATTTTTCTTATAGTCATTACTTTAGTCTTTCTTTTACTTACCTGACCTTGTTGCAGTTGCTTTGGAGGAGGTATGTGCTTACTTCCTAGTTGTTTAAGTTATAAACTAGTTGTTTATAGCTTTACTTTGTTCTTTCTTACGCGTTTCTGCTCCTATGTATATGCTTTTATGTTTAATGTTAATGGTGATATCTAATGAACATAATAAATTGATTACCTTAAAATATATTTAGACATATTCTCTAATTAAGATTTTTCTTTTGTTGGCTGGGCCCCTATCATTATGAAATCGATAATGATAGGTTTAGAGTTATTTGAAGTAGCTAATCCAGTGGAGGACTTGCCATTGGAGGAGGAGCGTGTTCCTAAAGATCTTTAGTCTTAGCCTTTTTATTTATTGCATTGTGAGGATGAGTGTTTATTTCAGCTCTTTTAAAACTTCTTTAATGTTGCAATAATACAGGTTAAACTTTATTTTCTGCACTTTACTTATTCTGAGATGTTGTATTTATATATGATGGATAGATATTTGTATTTATGCTTCCGCACTCTGTTCTTTTTGTATTTACATTTAGTGATGATTTCTTTGAATAATGACAAAGTCTTTGATTATAGTGGGTTAGTATTAATCACTAGCCTAATCATAATCAAGGACCTTGCCAATTGGTGACCGTTTCACTGTAATCATGTTAACTTAAAAGTTAACAGGATCACGGCAGGGAGCGGGACACCACAACTACAAAGCAATATTGGTGGTGAAAGGCTATGAGGTCCCTCAATTTTAGTTTCTCTTTGGTACATGTCAATATAAGAACTTTTATTATGGCAATGTTATCCTCTTTTACATTGGGATCTTAACCAATATGATATCTTTAAACAATTGGCTATGACTACATCAACTTTTGGGCAAATGATTTTTATCATTTTAATATTATTATTGTTGGTGATATCTTTAATGCCTCAATGACAAAAATAATGTGTTTCTCTAATGTTTGGTAATTGTTCCATCATCTGACCATTCTATATTTGCTCATCAAAACCTTAAAGATTTCCCTTCTCTTTATGGATCGAATACTATAACCCCTTCTTCGATGAGATAATCAATTTATAATCGATATACTGAGCTTGATTATTCTAATTGTCAATAATCGTGTCTCACTTGCTAGCAAAATGAAAGTATATCTTTGAAAGAATGAGATCTATGATCCAACATAGCCAGTTGAGTTCTCATTAGAGTGCAAATTTAATTTAGAAAACCCTCTTTGAAGCTACTAAAGTAAACATCATTTCATCATTGATAAGCAATCTCTTATCAAGCTTTATATGGTCAACATTTTTCAAACCTTGAATCCATTGCATTAATCAATTTACTATATGATATCTAGCTCTAACCTTGGAAAGTCAACTAACAAGCAATCAATGGTTTTCAAACTACTTGTCTCTAACTATTGCCTAAGCCATTTTACCTTTCACGAATTATTTAAGAACTTCTATTAATTCTAATGTTAATGTGGATATCATTCACATAGAACAACATAGTGTGCACTCTCCACACTCCAACAGCTTGTTGTAACTTCACCACAGCGGAAGTGATCACGCTCGAAGACAAGAGTTGCATTGATGGTTACCAAGCAAAACACAAGATCACAAAACTACAAGAAAATGAATCACAACACAACTACAAGCACACCCAAACAACCACATATTTTATGTGAAAAACTCAAGAATAGGAAAAACCATAGAACCACAACACAAAAATTTCCACTATAAATCTTAAAGAGTACAGAATTACAAAGAGTTTAACCTCAGCAAAGGATCAATAGCTCTTACTCAATGATGGAAAAGAGAAGTAACAGCCACCACCAAAATATCTTCTCCAGAATACAAGAGCTCCCTTGCACAGCAACTCTCCCTTAAGATTTCATTTTGGAATCTCCTCTAACAGCAGCCAAAACCCTCTCAAACTCAAATGCCAACATAAGAAATATCTCCAAGATGTTTCCTTAAGTACTCACCTTCATTTGGGACCCCAAATGATCCAAAACACACCTAAAATAGCTTAAGGCGTAACCTAAACCATAGCTAGAATCTGTCAGGCGCTACGACACGTCGTAGTGCTCAAGCCTCGGGTATCCAAGCATCAGAAGCCGCTGTAGTGCCCTGCTCTCGAGTTCCTAGCACTAGAGCGCGCCACAACGTCCTGCTCCTGGAGGCCTACCACTGGAGCGCGCTGCAGCACACCAATCTTTGTCTGGGCACGCTACAACGCCCTGGTCTCAATCTGCTACCGCCATGGCACACTATGACACCTTCCTCTCAGGTGCTGAGCGTCATAGCACGCAACAGCACACCACAACACCCTATGGCATCTTTACTACAACTGAGCTTCCAACTTTGTTCAGAATCACCTTAGAACTTTCCAGAAATTTCACCAAAGCTCCATTAGCATTTTCATGATAACCTAAATAGTTTCCACAACAAAACACTGCTTGGCCTCCCATTGCCATCAAACTTTCTACTAATGCAAGTACAATAGCTTACAAATTTGTTTACAATATAGGCATTCAAATTTGATGTTCTGCAAACTTGTACATAGAATGATTTTACTTTTGGTTTAGAGTTCACATATTTGAAACTAATCTATGTAAACTTATTTTAATGTTGAAGCTACTTCCTTGATTTTTACCAAAAAAGTGTTGGCCTTGTGCAAATAAGTTCGATATGAAACTTTTTTTAGTTGTGTTTTGAAGAGTGCAAGGGCAAGATCCAATTATCAAGTAAGTGATATATACAAAATAGCAAAAGGAAAGTAACGAAGAAAGACCAAAGAGAATGCATGATAAGTGTATAGCAAAAGGAAAGTAACGAAGAAAGACCAAAGAGAAAGCATGATAAGCAATTTAAGTGGTTGCTTAGAGGGATTTGGGTAAACAAAATAAACATGAATCGCACTCCACATTCAGAAGTCTATTACATGCAATATTAAGATGGTGATAAAGTTTTGTATATATGTATATTTTTTTTAATTTTTTATTTTATGGTTAAGTGAGATTTGAACTCATAATCTGGGATTATAAATCATGAACCTCAAATCACTGAATTGCAATACTATTCATATATATACCAATCAAGGTAATAGGAAAACTGGGATAAAGTTAAGAGCTTCTGCAGAAAGTTTGGAGAGTTTCATGTAGGGCATTACGGTCATAATCTCCGGTGAAAACACAGCTGCCAAGAGGACCTTTCAGGAGGATGAGCCTTAGAAGACCATCTGCCACCTTCTTATCGACCTAAATAATAGTTCACATTATACTATTATTAACAAAAGGCAAACGTATAGTTTAGGCAAGAAGCAAGATGGAAGGGGGAGAGTGTGCTTGCAAAATAACAAAAGACAAAGAGTTATCAGCGAAATACCGCCATAGCAGTTTCGAACAGGTCGACCGTCATCATCTTGGGAGGTGCGGTCGGGAGTCTGGCGCACTGCAGGATGCTGCGGACCCTCTCGACGATGCTGTTATCGATCCAGCCGAGGCGATGGGACATGTCGACCGCCATGACCTACACAATAAAATTTGTTTTAGACTGCCTCAAAAAGCTGTTTTTGAAGAGAATGCTTTGTATAAAGTATACAGAAAGCAGGTCCAAATAACAGGAATCGGATAAAAAGCAGATTTATAAAGAAAAAGTGCAGCAGCCCCAACCGAAGCCTAAGAAATGTGTGGGAAAGATTCCATACCGTGCCAGCAGCGACAGCCTCTCCATGGAGCCACTGGCCATACCCAAATCCCGCTTCTATAGCCTGTGGAGAAATGCAGAAAACGTTTGATAAAACCATATTGGAAGAGCAAATCAGCAGCATTTGAGAAATATTTAGACTGCCTATAGAACCCACAGTTACCGTAAGTGGAGAGTCTCATCATCATCAAGAAAACATTGGAAAAAATCGGTAGCGAATGCTTTGGAAAAGATTGTCAGGTATAAGGAAAAAGAAACCGATTTTTTTATTGATAATAAAGTTGGATCCCTGGGGGCCGGTGAATTACTGATCAAAGAACGAGCAGCCGCCAGGTTTAATGATTTGGTGGGATCCACAGATGTAGTGGCTCGAGAAAACGGAAAGCGCGCTAAGTGAAAAACTTAACTGTAACAAAAAAAATCTCAGAAAAATCTTTTAAAGTCTAAAATTACATCCAATTTGGCCTTTCAGTTTCTATGGAACTAAAATCATTAGACTTCTTGTGAAAAAGATTTTTCAAACCTAAACAATTTTTCAAAGTAATAATAAATTCTATAGAGCTTGTAATAGGGGTTATAATTCAAGTAACTAAAATTAGTTATTTTCATATAGTTAATAAAAAATATTTATATTTTTATTAATAAAAAATAGACTTCTCAATTACATAAAAATTAATAAAAATATTTTAATTGTATCCACAACAACAATACCAAGCCTTAATCCCATTAGGTGGGCTAATCAAGAAATAGTACAGGTTTATATGAAACACTACTTTTTTATATTTATATTTTAAATATTTCATGGAAGGACTAATAGCTTCAAAAGTTTAGAAAAAGATCAAACAAGATACACTGAAAGTTGTGAGCTTTTTCCAAATTGTTAAAAAGTTTTGGTATTTTATTGGTCAATGGAAATAGTAGAGCAGATTTTGAAAATAACTTGTTGAAAATATAACAAGTCATCAATAAAGTTTAGGATTCTTCTGTATTTCCACATCCTTCAAATCACAATCATGTTGCCCAAAGAGTCACGTTCATCATTGAAAATGAAATCTGTGTTTTCTAGTGGTGAAGAGAATTTCATCTATTCAGCTTTGAAATAACAATATATGACTTAAAATTTGCCCAAGGGACACCAATGGCTGTGAGGAACTGTGGAAGCTAATGACGAGAAGCAGCAGGGGTATCAGGGAGAGCAGTTGGTGATCATTGCATGGCCTGGTTGGAAACAGCGACCACCGATGGCGGCAACTTCGGCAGGTGACGAAGAATGACAACAATGACTAGAGGTGGAGAGAACAGCGTTGGCAAAGAGGTTGGTGGATAACGATGGAAAGGGGTGGCGATGGATGGTGGTGGTAGGGAGTGGCGACGTATGGCAGAAAAACAGTCACCGGCGGCGATGGGGTGATGGAGGTGGTTGATTTTGCAACTGTGGGTGGGGGTAATGCATAGCACGATAATTTTTTGCATGAGAAAGCAGAAAGCAATTTAGCCACAGTTTTTAAACAGTTACTATTTTAAAAACTGCCAAAAAAACAACCTCGAGAAAAACAAAAACGATAACTTGGACAGTTAATTTCAAGCACTGCTGCCAAAAAGCTGTCATTAACAAGGCGTTGGGCAAGTAGAAAATTAACCATTTTTATTCAAAAAACAATTATAGTTAGATGTACCCCACACATAAGTATGTGAGCATAGTTTTGCATGTCTAATGGTGGATCTATATTAGAAACATAAGACGTAAAACGTCCTACATCTGAACTGACCGGTCACTAGATCTCCACAAAAGCCAAGCTCCTTGCCCTTAACTTCTTTTAAAATGTAGGGTTTTCATTGGTCCGATTCAAACACATTGTCAACCGCACGGCTTAATACAAGAAACACTAACTTGTAGTTAAGAAGAAGTTAGATCTAGGTGCTCTTGTTCACCTTGCAAATATAAACTTTCACAAAATCTCTACGAACAAAGGCAAAGATAGAAAAAAACTTCTTAGTGAAGACGAAGTAAATGATATCAAGAGGGCAAGCTAACATTGAGAAAATAAAATGCCTACTATTAACCTTGATATTTTTATTAAAATTTCCAGTTTAACTAGTTTAGTCAGTTTGGTTATGTGTGCGTAACTAGATACCTTCACAAAATGGATTACGCAAAGAACTGGTATGAAATAACTAAGGGGTCCTCCCAAAAAACGCCTAAGGCAAAGCTTGGCCTCACCACTTGTAATTGTTGAAGGGTAATGATCTAATGATTAAGCTGGATCCTCTAATATTCAATATGGTATAGTGAGAAAAACAAATGCTGTTATAAGCAAACTTAAATGGATAGATCTTAATCCCATTATACAAAACTAGGCTTAACCAATATATAAGTTAGGCTTTAGATGGTAAAGCTAAATTGGATTAATTTGATTTCAGCAACCAATTTGAGACACCCCCTTGTCCCACTCAAGTTCATAGTCTCATACTCATTTTGTAAGAGTTTTGGGCACCTTTACAATTGCCTAGTTATCCCTTCCTCGTCAGAAACTGAACTCTAACAAAGGTGCTGCTCTTGTCGTTGTCCTCACCGCTTTCCACAGCTGCTGCTCAAATGTTGTTATACTGTTAATTCTCATCCCAATCACCCACAATGAACTCCCCCCTCAAGAAACCCAGGCCTACAAAACAAAACAGGCAAAGCATTACTAATCACCTCAACAGCACCAAAACATTGTTACTCTATGATTTCTCTGAAACAATGGTGCTCACGCTGTTGCGCTGATCATCTAGCACAGTCACTACTACCTCTTTGAGACGGCTGTTAGCTCTTATCTTAATCACTCGCCATAAACTCTCAAACTCACAGATTCAGGTCAGCAAAGCAGGCATATACAAAATATTCATAATCACCTTGGCTTCCATTACCAACCTTGCTGATTGAACTCAACCTTATATTCATCCAGATCTCCGGTTATTCAGACTATTATCGGTACTCAACATCCAAAACGCTCTAACATCTAATCCACATTCAGTTAGGTATCTTGCTCTAACAAGCCATTATCTGAGCCCCCGCCCACAAGCCTAGACAAGATCTTGTTAATCAAAACTCGAATCTCTGTCATGATAAAAATCCAGCAAGTATCCAAAACTGTCCCGCCTTTAATTGGCATTTATTACTTTACACCAACCGCTTTGACCATGAACATTGTGATCCGCTCTAGTATAAAGAGCATCACTTATCCACTACACTCACTAATTCAACGTACATGCCACACCGAGATAAACAAAAATCATCTCCATCAACCATAAAGCTTCTTCCTAAACCATTGACAAACTTTGCACAACCCGTCCTTCAATTCTCAAAAGGTAATAACCTCAGGAAAATTCTGTCGCCTCCGAGTGGAGGTGCACAGATGGAAGGTTTCGACAATCTTCGTTTTTATGTTGTTGAAGCTAATATTCAATCCTTAATCAAAGGCCACCTTCACCTACATCATCATTTCAGTGATCTACTTCAGATATTATTTATTGAACACACTTCAGATTTACGTAGAGCTTCAGGCGTGATCATTAATCCATGAATATTCATAACATTTTCATTGCAAGTTAGCAGAAATCCTAAATATTAAATAAAATTGCCTTTAACAGTTATTTTCTTTAATTTTTAAATCTCTAAAAAAATTAAAAAATTACTTGTAAATATATTGTCTTAGAAAGATTTAAAGTATTAGATCATAATTACTTGTAAAGATCATCATTTCATGTATTAGATCATAATTTGAATCTTTATGCAGCTTGTTATTTCAAACTATGATATTTATGTATGCATCTTTAGAAAAAGGCTATCTCATTATATAAACATCAAATTGCCATAAAAAACAAAAAAGTTATTGTCAATTGCATTGATCTTATAATCTAAAAAGCTCATTACGAACACGTATGTACATTATGTTATGATAAAAATGCTAGGACGAGTTCAAATTTCTGTAGTAACAGATTTAAGAAGAATTTTTGTAAGATTCGTGTCTCCCAAAATACTGAGTGAATTGACATAAAATTTTAATATGCTACTTTCAACTTACCATAAATTCTAAATATTTTGTGACAATTTATTTAGTGTAAAAGAACTTATGTACTATCCTTTAATTCGTAACTTTAAAGGGCAGCTGTCCTGAAATGCGGGGTCACATAATATACCCAGCAACTCCTAAAAAATTAAATTAAGAGATGGGGAGATCAACCTAATTCCCTTCACTTAACATGTAAAATAATTTAGATTTTGGCTAAAAAAGTCAAAGAAGAAGAAAATAAAAAGAAAAAGTATGGCTGTTTTGCTAGATAAAATCCCTAGTCCCTCGACAATTTTAAATTTTCCCAATTTAGTCACAGACTATTAAATGTTCACTTTAATCCCTTAGCTATTAAATATATCCAATTTAGTTCATCAACAACTCATTTAAAGACCAATTTAATCTCTAAAATTTCATTTCTTAAGATTAAATTAGGCTTAAAATGAATAGTTAATAGACTCAATTAAACAAATTAATAAAGTCAAGAGACTAAATTGGACAAATTGAAAAGTCTAAAATTAAATTGGTCAAATTAAAACAGTGGAGGAACTATTGTGGCAACTTTCCCAATAGATCTTGTTAGACTTAACCTTGCACATGATGAATAAAGATTGCAACATCAGATGGATTATTTTTATATATTTTTTGTCTAAATATTTAATTCGCATATCACCCATTTAAATTGACTTGTAATTTTTTCATGTGAAAGATTAGTGAAATCTTTATCCAAGCAATCTAAATTTCATGCATGTGGTAGTTATAGATAACTTTTGAATAAAAATGCCTAATCTCATACTTTATTTGAACAAGTTTAGTTTTCTACAAGAATTAAGAATAAACCCTCATAGGATATACAAGTTTTCTTAGCATATGATAAGTTTAATCTATTTGTTTTATTAAGTTGATTCTTATTGTATATAATCTCTCAGATATTAAGAAAATGCTCTTGAGTGAATGTTAGCTTACATATTTAAGTAAATTATACTTAGCTTGTATGATGGAATTTTTAGGTTTCTTTTTGTTACAATAAGGATAAAAATTAGATTTATATTAAAAATATCAGCAATATAGCTATATAAAATAGAAAATATGAAGCAAAAAATAAATTCACTCGATTTTCCATGAGTCAGTTATAAGGTGAAAGAGTATGAAATCCTACCAAAGATTATATAAAAAGGAAACAATGTTGGATATCAAGAAAATAATTAAGGTCATAATCTATATTTTGATTTCAATATTCATTAAATGCAAAGAACAGAGAATTTTTCTAAAAATTGAAAGTTCATTTATTTTATCACAAGAAATTAAGTCTTATGGGCAATTAAATATTATTGCTAAACGCAACTTTTCAAATAAATAGTAGGCTTTCATTTTGAAAGGCAATAAAGAGCTTTTGAATTAAGTGAAAAAATGAGAAAAAAAGGATATACAATTGCAAAATATAAAGCATAATGATGAAAAATAAATTGCACTGTCAAGTGAATTAGAGGTAAGGTTCCCCTACAGAAAATTAATGCTATAATTGATCATTGTTTTCATGCAAGTAGAACTACCAATGAATCTTAGGCAAAATAATTGGCCATTTCAAAAATTGAACAAGAGAATAAGATCACTTCTCTTTCTTTGGGTTTATTGTGAGCTCAAGCCTACAACAAGTCAGGGCTATATAGCTAAATCTTAATTTTGCATGACCTTACTCTCTACTTAGATAAATCAATCAATAATATTAAATGAATGAAATAGAGCAATTATACATATAGCCTCGTTCAGATAACATGTGACAAATTTATGAATTATTCTCTACACGTGGTAGATTAATGATACTTTTTACATGATTTAAATATTCTTACATGAAAATTTGTATAATCCTTAGTTCTTTTGCATGAATTAGCTTAGACATCAAGTTGTGACATAATTAGATTTCTTCATATGACAGCTTAATGAAATAATTAAGCATATGCCCAACAACTCATCAGGCACAATAAAGTTGACCTGCAAAGAGCACAAGCCCAAGCCTCACTTTTTTACAATAAACCTACCCTTTTTGTCGCTTGTGCCCAGCTCCACCTGACCTGATGTTGAAACAAATTGTTAAAATTGTTATTCATGATTTATATTTTTGAGTGTTTGTTAGCACTACTTTTAATGTGAAAATAAATATTTAGACAAAAAGTATCATTTATATGTTATATATGTCAATAAATAATTTGTAAGAAAAATATTAAATGTTCTAAAAAATTACTATATTCTAAATTATATTACATTTAAAATGCATTAAAATTTGTCTAACCCTGGATTGGCCCAACCTAGGGCTAGCTTCGAATCGAGTTTGAGTCAAGCCAGCCCAAACTCGAACTCGACTCGAGCTTGTTCGAGTTCGAGTTCAAGTCGAATTGAAGTCGAGTTCAAGTATAGTTCAAGTCAAGTTCGAGTTATTTCGAGTTATTTTTAATAGAGTTCGAGTCAAGACGTATGACTCGAACTCGACTCAAAAATTTTCGAGTCGAGTCAAAATATCTCGAGTTCGAGTCAAGTTCGAGTTTCGAGATTCGAGACAACTGCCAGCCCTAGCCCAACCCGAACACCTACCAGTCCAAGTTTAGCCAAGGCCTTAAGAAAATATTTAACCAAAGCTGGTCTAGCCCAAACACAACCTGCCAAATGCTCAGGTTCACTTAATGATAATGCTTTATGGAACATGCCAAGTAACAAATTTTACATTTAATCTTATATGTATAAGAAATTAATCTGGAATGGTTTGAGCTTCATTTTCTATATGATTAGTGTGTAACACAAATAAATATACAAATTTTTTGATACTAAATAAGAGCGATCATGATAGTTTCTAAATTATGATAAGTTTATGGGCAAGCAAATGGATTATGATTCTCAATTCAATACAAAGAAATATACACAATAAAATAAGTGAATAAGGGCCTAGAGTTTTATAAATAGTAAGTCATAAATAAGAGCGATCATGATAGTTTCTAAGTTTCAAAATTAGGATAAGTTTATGGGCAAGCAAATGGATTATGATTCTCAATTCAATACAGAGAAATATACACAACACAATAAGTGAATAAGGGCCTAGAGTTTTATAAATAGTAAGTCATAAATCAATCTTTTGATCCCATCAAACATATAGATGCTGCCGCCCGTGCTCTAAATATGATTCATGAGCGTTCAATGTTCCTTCATTTACAATATCAATTCTAGTTTGATATTTAAATAAAACTTGACCAAATACACTGTTAATTTTTTTTGTATCACAACGAAATTTTAAAATATTTAATTTTAATTTTGAATGTTTTAATGCCAGAAATTTGAATAGTTAAATTTTTAAGAATTTGAGTTATACTAATTCATAGTATCAGAAGCATTGAATTATGTTAGATAAACTAAGATATTTATCTTTTATATATTGTTTATTTATATAATTCACTTTGCATTGCCTTAATTCACTATCTCAAAATACTGCTTGTATTCACCTTTGTACTAGCCAAAATATCCATATGGAATAGTTTGGATGATTAATTTTTTACACGAGCTATAAGCTAGTTAATGTCTTTATATTATTATAATAAAATGAAAATAAACTTATGGAGGATTAGCTACTTATTTAATTCAGCCACTTACAAAAATACTTGTTAATTAAGGTTATGATGGATCAGAATGAATGAAAAAGAAAATCAATTTCAAGTTCTGCAAAATTCATATTACAATCTGCCCAAATAGATTCTCGAATGTCACATCTTAATCATCTATAAATGCTTGTGTCCTTTAAGGAAAAAGCTCAGTTAAACTTACCGCAATGAAGTTTTCCGTGATTTCTAAACTTTGTTTCTCGTTACCAACAATGGCAGATAAATAACCAGCAAATCTGCAGCAGCTACTACATCAAACTAAAGGCGTACTGCCAAAATTTAATGGGGAATGATCCTGGAGGAAATTTTTGATGCTTATGAAACCACTTCTGCATTTTACACAGAAGATCCTGCACTGTTTTGGCTAATCTAATTGAAGAAAAACAGCATACGGACTACATTGTATGCAATCCTTGACACCTTGAAAATGCATTTTTGAGTCATCCAACGACTTAAAACAACATTTTATAGCAAAAAATGACAACAGATTGGATCCCTCTAGCAATGATTTCTAAGTTTTGATGTTCCTATTATTGATCCTCTTGTCTAACCCTAGGTTCTTAAATGTAACCATAATATTAACAAAATAAGCCAAGAGAAAATGGTGCTATATTACAGTGGCTGCAACAGTTATTATAATGACAGTTTCAAAGTTTAATATCAATTGTGAAAATTACAATGTTGCTTGATAAAAATATGTTATATTTTTATTCATATATGCATATTTGCTTATATAAATACACAAATATTAATCAGATTCAGGTGCTAGGGTATCAGTAGACTAATCTCAAGCCTATCATGTATCCCACTGCAGAAAGGACATAAATATAAAACCCAAATACTGAATCAAATAATTGAATACCTTGCCTGGATCAAACAATCGAATACCTTATCTGGATCAAACAACCAAATACCTAATCTGTTTACACAGATGTCCCTGCATTGTTAAATAAAGAAATAATGTAACGCCTAAACTGTATTCATTCCTTGACAACATGAAGATCATTTTAGAGTCACCCAACGACTAAATACAATAGTCTATAACAAAAAATGACAAGAATTGGATCCCTCTTGATAACGCCAATAAGGTGTGATTATTGCTATGTTTTGCAGTGCTCCTATTATTGATATTTTTGTCTAACCCTTCGGGTTCAAAAAGTACACATAAGATTAACAACATTAGCCAAAAAAGGGGGCACTATATTTCAGTGACTGCAACACTTATTATAATGACATTTCAAAGTTTAATATCAATTGTGAAAATTAAAATAATACTTAATAAAAGAATGACAGCTAAGGCTACTTGCATAAATTTTTTTGTTTACACAATTTTTACATTTCAAAGTTTTTTTACAACACAAATTTTTTGCAACACTTATTTTTACATTTCAAAGTTTCATATAAACATATTTGTTTACACAAATACACACATTAATCAGATTCAGGTGCTAGAGTATCGATAAACTAAAACTCAATCTTGTCAGGTTTTCCCCTGCAGAAAGAACATATATACAGAACACAAATAACTAGGCTATTAGATCAAATAGCCAAATACTTAATCTTGTTTATTTAAAGTAAAAACCTATTGGTAACGGATATGCACTATCCCTAATCATCAAAGTGTTGCATGAGACTTTGTGAGTCTTTTGACTTCTTGTTCAGCTTTCGCAATGAATGGCCATTGATAGAAATCTTAGGAAGGATATTAAATACAAAGTTCAGTATAAAATAAGATGAATTATTAGAAGAACTAGAAAATAATTATCGCAAGTATTATTATGACAGCTAAGGCTAATTGTTTAGACATTAATTTGGTTTTATCTTTAGCACATACTCTTTGCATGATTAGGGACTAAGAAAAGTCAATAACATTTTTTGTATTGGTATGTGAATTAATCCTCACTTATGTTGTGTTGTTCTCCCTTTTAAATATTCAGACTTTTTAGCACCCACCCATTTTCCCTAATAATTCCATATTTTTGCATTCATCAGAAATCATTACAGATAACACCAAATATCAATATTCTATATTAAAGTTAGGATTCATATAAATGGATTAACTAATAATGAAATGTTTATCAGATAGACCTCTCATGTTAAGCTTTACAAAAATGCAAATATATAGAAAATACAACCAAAAAAGGGCTAAATTCTTGAAAGCTAACGTCAAACAACATAAAAAATGAACTTCTCAATTGATTTCAGCCTACAAAATGCTCGAGCAATAAATAAGTAATGTAAATAAATTCAACTAATGCTCACTTAGGGAGACATAATTAATAAATTTGTGTGGTTGTTTTCTAAAAACTTTTAGCAATCATAAAATTACAAATATGATTATGAAGCAGGTATTGAAACCCATTCATGCCTTGAAAGTTGTAAGAATGAGATTATAAAACGATTATGACTCGTGAAGAATTCAACAAATAAAGCTAATGATGATTCATAACTTGAAAAAAAACAACAGAATAAATCATGGAATCTCACATGCCCAAAAGTATGGCCCAAGTTCAGGGTAGCCCTCAGTCCACATTCCTTCTCATCTAAGGAGACAACTTTAGCTTTGTTTTCACATGACCGCTTGATAGCATAAGCCAAGGCATTCGGATTCCTACAGCATCCATAAGATCATAAAAGTTATTCAAAAAATAAAATATTAACCCAGCTTCCTTAGAAATTGATGTGAAACTATAAAACAACATATTTCAATAGCAAGTGTGTATGAAAAGGTTGGGCTCTGTGAGGATCTGATGCAAGATCAGGGGGAGCTAATTCAATATTGAGCTCTCTGAGTCACAGGACCCTCTTGGTATTTAAATGAGATAGTATAATGCTGTAAAAGAAATATCTCAGAGTCATACACAATAAAGAAGTAAGAGATTCATCCATTCATGTTAATTCATATTTACAATAAAGAAGTAAGAGAGTCATCCATTCATGTTAATTCATATTTACAAAATACAATTCATAATATATTTCATATACAAAATCATTTATTTTACATGATTTTTAAATAAAATAAAAGATGAAAAAAATGCAAATAATGAATAAAAGATGCATAGTAGCATGTCAAGTTCACAAGACTCCTCACAGATCTCTTCTCTGCACTTCTACTAGCTCTTGATAAGGCATATTTCAACAGTGCAGGCATTTGAATACCGATTAGTCTTGATGTTAGGTATCGTATGATATCAAATTTTATATTTTCTCAAAATAGTAAACGGTGTGCACTAAATAAAATGGCAAGGGAATAAAAATATGAGTATTTAAAAGAGCATGTAACAACATTCCGTCCCTGCAAAACATTTCATTAGGCTGCATAAAATTTATTAAGCATTTTTATAGCATTTCAACTGATGTGTGCTCAAATGCTTGTCAAAAATATATCACATGTAAAAATACATAATAAAAGATATGTCTTGCATTTGTAAGCATATTATTCATTTTATCTGGCAAGTTCAGAACCTTGAAGTCGAACAATATTTTGGTTCATAAAACATATCACATATCTATATTGTGTCCCCCGTATGCTAGAGTATAACTTCCTTATGGCTCCAGAAAGACTAACCCCTTCATAAATAATCCCACACAATGCCACCATTTCAAAACCAATGCATGCATTCTTAAGGCATCTCAAATATAATATAAGATTTGAGATAATTTTGATAGTGCATAAATTTAAATAACATACCAAATTTGAAATACAATAAAAGCTCAAAAACAATGCTAAGAAGCAGTATAAAAGCAATAAATGCAATTAATGATATCTGGTACATTTTTCAAAGTTATGTATGCCGATCATGTCAGGAGTTTGGTGTCTCTTAAAAGGGTGCGGGGCAAAGGCGCAAAGGTCGTCAATGGCTGAAGGCCCGATGACCGGATAGAAGTTTGGCGGCGGCACAAGGTGGCAATGGGGCTTTGGCCGGCGACTGGAGGAGGGATCGGCAGCTTGAGGACGGTTGGAGGTGGTCATGGGGGTAGAGAAGGGAGAGTGAGAGAGAGAGAACAATGAAGGAAATGAAGAAAATGATTTGTTACATATAAGAAATAAAAGAAGATGAATATGACGAGTCAAAAGGGAATAAGAAAGGTTATGAAATACGAAGGATCACGGGAATGTGAAGGGGCACATGAATGTGAAGAGGCACAGGAATGTAAAGGGGCACAAAGGAGTGGAAAGTTTTAATTGACCCAAAAAAAATCTAAAATTTTGATAGTGACCCATCAACCTTTTTTAAAAATATTCAATAATGACCATAATGACCACGGGTCATTACAGATGGTCCAGGTATTAATGCACCGATATTATTAAACTATTATATATTATTAACAAAAAAAATTAAGGAATCCCGCGTTTCTCCTTTCCCCCTTGCTTTTTTTTTCTCCTTCCCGCACAGAGAGCCCAAGGGTGTTAGGGTAGATCGCAACCCCTCGAGCCGCTTGAGCCACCGGCGCCTCTCTAGCCACGAGAAAATTTCCACATGGCTCGGTGGCTTCATCACAAAGGCTAGGCATGCTCAAATCGCGCCGTCCACATCCCACATGTGAGGGTCGAACGACCGATCATCACCCTCAAGCTTGTGATCTGAACTGTCAAAGGAGTTTGGGATAATCTAAATAAGCCCCTCTCTTTAACCTCAGTAGGCTACTTATACCTCCGCAAATGCCTCCACAACTTCCCGAGGGTTCATATCTTCAGGCAACCCTCCTTCGCTGCTAGACTCGCGAGCAATGTCCATCCTCTCCATCACCCAAACACCTAAAAGAACACCTCTTAGTTACCCTATTTTCTGTGAGAACTCCAGAAAGGCTCGAAGGAGTCCCTCGTCTGCCATTAATTCACTCCCGATTGGGAACCGCCCCTACAGTTGTTGTGCGCAATCACCAACCACCTGTCCTGCAATAAAGATAAATTGCGAGCTTTTTATAGCGATAGTAAGCCATCTTTGTTGTTTCAAGATAAGTTATTCGTTTTCTAGCTAAAATATTTCCTTATTCACTAATAAATCTACTTATTAAACTTATATTTTTATAATCAATTAGATCCCCCGATCAATCATGGTTGTCTATAATTCTTTTTTTTATTTAGCTTTATCCATATCTGTAACGACCCAAAATCATTACTTTGCAAATTAGGTTAAATCCCGCCTTAGAAATCAGAATCCCGGGGAATTTCGAATTAGGGCAAACAAAAATCACATAAGTAAGAATAAATTTAAAGATCAAAGTGCCTTAGTTTAAGAGAAATCTGAATAACGGAAGTTCCCATTTCATTTTTTGAATTATTTAAATTCTAAAAATCATGAACATTGAAATAGTACCCGAATTCATCATTTTCAGTGTCGTTATGTTAAGTATATTATTTAAAGGCTACTAAATAAGTTTCATTAAATTCTGAGCGTCGGTTCAACGGTGGTTAATTTTTGAAGTTTTTAAA
Organism: Gastrodia elata; assembly: GCA_016760335.1. Classification (NCBI taxonomy): domain Eukaryota; kingdom Viridiplantae; phylum Streptophyta; class Magnoliopsida; order Asparagales; family Orchidaceae; genus Gastrodia; species Gastrodia elata. The sequence continues at coordinate 4,472,696 of CM028672.1, read as the reverse complement.
CTCAAAAATTAATATAAAATAAAATATTGCTCTGAATCAAAAAATTTCAATGTGAGAGTGTTCGTTATATCATAACACACCTCAGTGTCAAGTTTTATTATATTTGGATGCCAAATGACGAAAAAATGCAATTAATTTAAGTTTAAGTAATTTCCATTGAAATTTTCCTTTCCCCCATCCCGATCGCAACCTTGCGATTCTTCCGTGCGGAAGAATCTTCCACCCATCCTGCGGCCTTTAGCGCCATTAAGGCGCCAATTAAGCCTTCCTTATCCTATGTCGTCCCTCTTCCCTCTTCCTTCTATACTTAAGCAGCCTCCCCATTCCCTCCAACTGCCAACAGCAGCCCCTCTCTCTTCTCTCCCAGCCAGCACATAGCAACTCCTCCCTCTCCCACAGCCAGCAGCCCCTTCTTCTCCATTCTAACCAGCTCCCAGCAGCTCTCCCAACCTTCAAACTGCCATTTCCAGCCAACTCCCACAGACAACAAGCAGCCCTTTCTTCTCCTCCCTTTCAAACAGCAGCCCCCAGCCCCTACCAACTCCCCTACCACAGCCAGCAACCCCCTGCCAAGCCTCCAGCAGCCAGCCCCCTCTCTTCTCCCCACACAATAGCAGCTCCCAGCCCCTACCAACTTACCAGCCGCTGGCCAGCAACCACCTTGCCGGCCAACAGCAGCCCCACAGCCCTCCTCCAGCCTACGGCTTTCCTACGTTTTCCAAGCAATCATAATCCTAAGGTGAGAGGTGTTGAAAAGGAAGAAAATGGAAGAAAAATATTTTGCTAATCTTATAACTCTATACATTTTTATGAAAATTTATATTTAGTCATTCACATTTTTATCATTCTCATTAACTAATAATAGGAACAATTTAAATGTTATAAAATGACTACTATTTCCATTTAAGTATTTCTTTTCATTTCTATTTTTATCTTTATTCTTTCATACATTAATATTATCATAATGATAATATTATATTATTACATCAAGTGACTTAATAAAAATAAACTTCTATCATTAAGTAATATGAAAGCAAAGACAAAATAGAAAAGAAGAATATAAAAATCATTTAAAATATATCATATCACTAAGAAAAATTGGCTAAATACTAAAATATTGAGAACTTAAATGCAGATTGAGTGAACTGTCACTAATCCGAACTTAAGGAACAAAGGTACCTAGTACATGATAAGTATTATATTTTGTATTGTTACTGCTGCTTAACCTTTAATTGCTTTGAACCAAAATTTTAATTTGAAGCTTGGTTGGTTATTCGGAATCAATGTGGCAACATTCGTTGCTAGTTATTGAAAAAATAATATCAGTAAGAGTATTTGTGGCTAATTACTGGAAAGAAGACATCAGTAATAGCATTTGTGGCCAGTTACTGGAAAAATGACATCAGTAACGGCATTCGTGGCTAATTACTGGAAAAATTACATCAGTAATAACATTCGTGGGTTGTTACTGGAAAAATGACATCAGCAACAATATTCGTGGCAGGTTACTGGAAAAATAACATCAATAACCTGCATTTTTATGCTAATATCTTTTGCAAGAAATTAATTATTTTATTTGCGCTTTTACCTTATTATTTTTCCTGCATCTCTTTCGCAAATCGCATCTCTGTTATTATAAAATGTAATACTGCATTGATTACTGTGGCACTTAGAGTACTCTCTAATTACTGGGAATTCCAATCTCGATATTGTTTATTGTACAATACCAGGTCAGGTACTTCTGGAAGAGCTTAAACAAGAACGTAAATGCTTAAAATTTTTAATCTGTCAATGGATCTACAACGACGCTATTTTTCTTATCTTTTATTTATTTTTTTATTTTTCATTTTTGTACGAGGAGTACAATGAAAAATCTTATAATGTGAACTATTGAAATAAGTGAGAAATGTCTTTTGATTTTTATGTGTCCCTTTTATTTTTGCAAATTACTCAATATGATCCTGCGGTATGTGAATATCCAATGTCGGAACGGTTTCCGCTGAACCGGCATCGGGGCATCATAATATCGCCTCAGCCCGATCAACTCGCTTCACCAGCCCTGATCGACTTCAAGAGCCTAGGCCATAGTTTTCTGCCAAAACCTATATTCGGTAACTAATAATTTTCTTATTTTTACATGCTTGTAAGCTATCAGTAGATCAAGTTATAAATACTGTTAAATTTATAGCCAATATATTTAGGACATTTTTTACATAAATGATAAGCCATATTGATTTATAGTGCCATAATTAATGTAACTAATCACAATAGTGATACTAGCTATAACATGCATAAGCCTTAACTTCCTGCAAGTTTAAACTTAAGACTAGCACCGGCATTAATCTTTTTTGTGGAAGTTGTTTGTTGGAATTGTTATAAACTTGATATCTATTATTTCACTTCTATCAAACGAATTTTTATTAAGAAGATCATAAGTTTTGGTTTGGTGATTATTGATTTCATCTCATCAAATAAGGCTCCATGAATTTCCTTTAAGATTAATTTCATTTTTTTTATAAGCTATGGCATCATTAAATCATTAACTAATTAATTAATTTGCATAAAGATGCGGTTAATGAAAATTGGGTCTTCGCTAAGGTGTTATAGTGCAAGATAAGTAGATGATAACATGCTTATTTAAGAAATCTAGAAGTCCCTATAAAGGGCAATTCTTAATGAACTACACGTGAACTAAGAAAAAAATTGAATATTATATGATAGATATTCAAGAAGGTTTTGAGAATGTTTATTTTCACACTTTTGTAATTTGCATTGGGTGCCAAACCGGGCTGGTGACATTACCAACAATCTGATGTCGTGCAATTAAATAAAAGGCACATAGAAAGAATGTAACTTTCATCATTAAAAGTATCTGACCAAGCACTTTAGATTCGATTGTAGCATCAAATTTGTGTAAGCCATCTTCTGATTTACAAATGGAAGTAAATTTTTCATATTTTAAATACATATGATGGATCAATGGATATATACCTACATATGAGTTTCCAAATGAATATATTAAACTTGAACATCATAAATAGAGAAAGATACGCACTTAAATATATTCCTATCGTTTGCAAACTTGGTTGGGCACTAAGAAAATTTAAAAGTCAAGCAATAATGAATATAATTAATCAACTCTGGAAAATGACTAAATTATATAGATAAAGGTGGATACATATTAAATTGATACACACACATATATATATACACTATGAATATAGCAAAGTGTCTAAATTACCAAGAATAAAATACAAGGAATTGTATATATACATATAGCTTCATTTATGAAACAAGTGTTATAAGACACATGCAAGGAGACTTGCATTTAATCCTGTGTATGTACGAATATGTGAAAGGGGAGGGGGTACAAAATATTGTAAGTAAATATATATTCTTAAAACAAATAACTAAATATAAATATATATAGAAATATATGTTATATATAAAGTTCATTAATAAATGATATATAAATAGACACGCACATAAGTATTATCTCAACATATGAAAGTAATACTACAAATATGAACCTAAGCATACCAAAGTAATTGTGCTGTAAGCATATAAATAAAAATATTCAGTCTTAGAGAAAATATTTAAATAAGGGATGGTTATTAAAAAAGACAAAAATACTAACAAAATAAAATATGCTTACATGTTGACTCCTGACATGTTCACTAAACTACTAGGAAAAGGTATCTAGTATCACTCATTGCATTAATTATTTTTATTTTCTGCTTAGCATTGCTTTTGAGCATTTACTATATTTCAAATTTATTGTGTTATTTTAATATTTGTTCTATCAAAAATGTCACAAATCATGTATTATATTTGAGATGCCTTGAGAATGCAAACATCAAGTTCCGAAACTGTGGCATTGGGTGGGTATTTACGATGGGGCTACTTGAGCGGAGTAATAAGGAAGCTATACTCTGGTCAACGGGGGGCATTGTATAGAGATGTGATATATATGAAATATGAATTAAGCTAGTCTCGACCCAAGGTTCTGAACTTGCCCAACAAAACGAAAGAAAAAATGAATATGCTTACAGATGCAAGATATATTTTTTATTATGTATTTCATGTGACATATTTCGACAGGCACTTAAGCAGCACTAGTTGATATGTTATAAAAATGCTTAATAAATTTTATGCAGCCTAATAAATTAGTTTGCAGGGACAAACAGTCAATGCATGCTAGCTCTTTTAAATGCTCTTATATTTTTATTCCCCTACATTTTTACTTATTGCAAACCGCTTACTATTTTGAGAAAATGTAAAGTTTGATATCATAGTCTCGAGACTACCCGTTATTCAAATGCCCGCACTTTTGAAACGTGTCAGATCAAGAGCTAGTAAAAGTAAAGGAAGGAGAACCTTGAGGAACTTGTGAAGTTGAAATACTACGATGCACCTTTTATCTATTTCCTGCATTTCTTTTCATGCTTTGTTTTATCTAAAGACTATGTAAAATTAATGAATTTTTGTATGGGAAATATCAAGAATTGTATTTTGCAAATATGAATTGATGGATCCTTTATCTTTTTATTGTATATGGCTCTGTGATATACTATTATGTTATCTCATTTAAATACTCAATATGGTCATGTGGCTTAAAGGGCCCAATGTGGATTAGCTCGTGCTAACCCAACATCAAGTCCTCACAGGTTCTAACACTTACAGGAACTGAAAACTTGAAAAAAGCTTGAATATTGATTAAAAAATGTTTGGTGGAAGAGTCAATCATGGGATCAAAGTTAATAACTAAAACAAGAAGAAAAGTTAAATATGATCAGGAGTAAATTAAGCAATCTAAAAATATTATGACCAACTAATTCAACCATTGGTGACTAGCTGAATCAAGACCATCTCAATCCAAGGCGAAGCTCAGAATCAGGTCATCATCGAACAAAATCTTTCTTATTGTTGTTCATAGTTACCAAAGTAGCTAATCAAATTGTCATAAGAAAATATTAGGCCATTTTCCTCACATAATATATCAACTTATTATAACATCGCACACACATCGTGCTAAAGTCAAAATTGATGGAAATTTATTTATTGACAGTACATGTATTAACACTAATTTTGAGTATTAACAATTGTGAAAATAGTATGTATTTTTTAATATTTTTATTTTTATTTCTTAAATTACTTGTAATTTGGCCAAATATGGTAGTGAACTTAAGAGGGTGCTAGGATAGTGGTTGGAGTAAAAATAATCCATATTCTCAGGACTTAAAGTAGGATTAATTGCCACAACCACATTATAATTGAAAGCCTCCTACCCCTAACAAGCCACCAAGACTGTAGTTTAAATAAAACGGTAACAATTGCATGAAACTCATGAACATACACAACAGGCATAGCAAATCTCATAGCATGGTGATGCCTAATTTCTGCAACCTTCCAACTGTTGGTATGATATTTGATTAGAAAGCTTTATATTTATTCTTTTTGTCTAAAATCCGATAAGTTTACACTTGGGTTATTTTTATATACTGTTTATTATTTAATTTTTGAAAACAAAATTTTTCCTCCAAAATTTGTGTACAACTCAAGATGCTTTAGTGTAGAGAAAGGATGACAAATTCCGATGTGTTCTTTCTGATGTTCAAGTATGAGGACTGCCTTTTGCTATGGTTCGGTAATATCTTTCCATTATATCTTCCCTTATATAATTATGTTCTTCTCTTTTTTGAGAGGTAGGGTATTGTTTTTCAAATACTACAACTTTAAAATTTATTAGACATTTTTTACATTTAAGTTGGAAGACTTCTGAATCACCACAGCCTTCTTTCAGAAGTTAATCAATTTTAAATTATAAATGCCAAAAGTGTATTTCTCAAATTTAAATTTTGTAGCCATAGTTAAGTTTCAAAAGAGATTAATATAGAAATTTTAAAATACGTGGTTTTATGATTCTTCACCTCTTTTTCTAGCATTCTTGCATACTTGTCAAATTTTTCTTAAGTTGTATATATTTAGGAAGCCTTCTTAAAACATATAGACTCTAACCTCACTATAATTCATCTTGCATGAGAAATACTAATTACCTTGGTTTAGCCATACAAAATAATGATAAAATAAAATGAGAAGTGATTAGCAGGATCCAAAGTAGTTGGATGAAATGGAAAAGTTCCTCTTAAGTATTGTGCGATTAAAAATTCATTCTCAAATTTAAGTATTATAGAATATCAATAAGACAAACAATGTTATATGGGGAAGAATGTTGGCCAAAGAAAAAACATATTGACAAATTATTTGCTGTTGGTGTGAGAATGCTAGGATGCCAAAATAATACGATGAGAAATGGGTTCATTCATAATAAAATTAGAGCAGCTCTAGCAAAGAAAAAATCTTAAACAATGTCATCTTAGATGGTGAAGATATATTGACCATATAGATTGTTTGATGCTCAGCTGTGAAAATTGAGTTTAGGAAATTTGTCCATGTAAAAAGAGGGAGAAGAAAATCAAAAAAGACATGAAAAGAAATTATTATGTATGATGGTATGCACTTCAAGTTTAAGGAGTTGGTATTTGATAGTAAAACAGCAGATTTATCAGTTAACCCACATAGTGGAACTAAGCCTTAATGTTGTTATTGTAGTCGCATTGATATACTAATAAGAAAATGTTGAAACATTTTCATGTTATAAAAACAAAAAAGTAAACTTCTATGCATAATATATTAATTTTGTTTTGCATGATATTTAAAATTAAATATTGATGGTTTTATACCATATATGTAGATTGACCAATTTTCATCTTGCATTTTACCCATGATTTTATCTATATATGTGGAGCTAATTGTAGGCTTTTAGCAGAATAAAGTTAAACACCAACAAATTTTGGCACAAGTGATCATGGAGCAATGTCGGAACACTTTTTTATTTATTGTGCATTTATTTTTTGTGGTAATTATTATCTAATTATTTTGATCTATCGGTTGAGTGAGGGTGTTTGTAGTAAAAAAGGAAATGATAGCCTTCCCAAGCGGGCGACCAAAGCGCGTCGCCCGCTGGGAAGGATGAAAAATAAAATCTGATTTGCACCCACGACCGAGAAAATTTCTTCGGAAAAAAGATTTTCCCCTTTTAAGCTAGATTTAAACATTATTTGTATTATGTTAAACTTTTTTGAGTATTTGGAGCATTAATTTTTTAATTTTAGAGATTGCTTGGTTCTGACTTAGCTTTAGCTTAAAGCTAAATTTCTAAAAATATAATTTGATTGTTAAATTAGCCAGAAATTGTTGCACTAAAAATTGATTAGTTTTGACTTAAATTAACTATTCAAATAATAATTATAACTGATTAGCTAAGTAATTAATAAAGAAATAATATATATATAACTGATTAAAATTAGATTAATAACAAATATAACTAATTAATAATTATTATAACTAAAAGTAATTAATTTATGTGGTTACTCATATAGCATAATTAATTATAATTATGTAAGCAATGAATGCAAAAATTAGTTAATTAAAGAGACAAATTAATGTATTAATAAAAGTAATAAACAAAACTAATCAATTGATAAAATTAATAAGCTAACATAATTAATTACAAATTAATTGATAAAATCAAACGATTAATTATTCTAACTAACAAATATAAATAATTATTTAATATAATTAATTAATAAAATTAATCAATTAAATAACATAGAAGGGGAGGCTATACACAGTCGTCGTAAAAGCTACTGTGTAACTAAAAGTCACATGTCCGAGTCATGAAAACAGACTATTACAATAAGATAATTTAAGGTGACATGATTGGCCAAAGTTGGCGGGATACTTCATGCATTAGACTACCATTTTAATCAATAAAATAATGTTATTAATTAACACGATTAAAACTACATGATCTATCAATTAATCAATTGATAAATAATTAAATCAAATAAAGACATTTAATTAATTGGTTTGCATAACTAATATTTTAATCATCAAATTAATAAACAAAAATAGTTCATAATATAATTATAGAATTAAATAATGTAATTATATTGATAATAGCTAATTAATTCAATTAATTAATAGAGACTTAATGAACTAATTTAACCCTACAACAAATACTTAATGCAATAAACATAATTATTTAATTAACTGCTTGATAATCAATGCAAAACTACACTTATTGGATCTCAAGTCCCAAATGAAAAAAATAGCCAGTTGTTTTAGGCAGTTAACAGCTAGCACTAAAAAATTTTGTTGAAGCAGCATAACATCAGAGTATTCTTGAAATAAGTATTTGTATTGTTTTAATATAGTCAAAACAAGTTATTGCACTGGCTTTGGAACATATTGTTAAGCAAATGGAGACTTTCACATTATAAGCAAATGTGGATAAAAGGCTAGCTCTCGACATAAATTTGAGATTAGAGAGTTAGTATATTGGAACTCAAACAAGAAAGCAAATAGAGTTTGTAGGTATTATAATTATAAATACTATTTTTCAAAAAAAAAAAAAAAGGTGGATGGTGAGAAAGCAAAAGAAAAAAAATTTAGACTTTAAGAGTTGGAACTTAGGCAAGGATCAACAAAAATTGACGTTAATACTAATTTTACTAAGAATTAAAAGACAATATAGTAAATCTAAGCGTACAAGAGAGATTATGACTTTAAAGATTGTAATTGATGGGATAATTTTTAAATAGAAAATTTATGCTCCTCAGTTAGATGTAAATGCAAGTGCTAATGAAAGAAATTAACATAATTTGAAAGAGTTGGTTTAAAGAATATATTAAGAAAAATATTATTTATATGAGAAGACTTAAAGAACATGCAGGAAGTATAGGTAAAGAATATAATGATAGCAACAGTGGTTTTGGATTTAATAAGAATACTAAAGATGAAAAAAGAATCTAAAAAATTGTTTTATCTTGTGAAATTATAACAGTTGCAACTTTGTTCAATAAAAGAAACCACTTTATCACATGTAAAAATGAGGATTGTGCAACTAAGAAAGCTTGACAACCAATATCATTAGTGGTCCTAAATCAAAAAATAATAAGATAACAAAAGGATATTTCAATTTATAGCCAAAATAAAATGGTGAAATTTTAAAAAAGAAAATAGAGATATATTTAAGAATAAAATTTTAAATACTGGAAATAATGATATTGAGGGGAAACTAATTAACGTGGCCAATGATTGCTAGTTGTATTTATTTACAAGATGGCTAAAGATGTGATATAAAAATTATGAAGAAGAGTACCTAATAACAAAGATGTTTGGTGATGGAACAAGATGTATAAGAAAAAACTAAAGAGAATAAGATTTGTTATAAAGAATGTTAATTATAGATACCGTGTCATAAATCTAAGTAATGATGCTCAGTCTATGGCTTAGGAAACTTTACATGAAATTAAACATAATTGAGCGAGCAATATATGAGCAAACCAAATTAAGAAATTAACAATTCAAATTTGATCCCAGTGAGTGTGTTAAGGATGTTAAATCAAAAAATACTTTTCAAGAATAATGGCATTCAACAAAGATAAACAAAGTTATATTTATAAGTTTTTAATAAGCTAGTAAAATTGGGAATGACATGAGTTTTGTAGCTCAAAATATGATGTCAATTGCTCTTCCAGATGAAAAAATAAATTGTGATTAAAATGTTTTAAATTTAATGAAGAGTTTGAACAAGTTAATCATTAAATTTTTCAAATGAGCAGAGAAATATTGATATATCTATTTGAAAAGATAAATTTGGCAAACAAGAATGCAGAGGTTATAAAGAAAAAATAAATAAGCCATACTTCTAAACTTTAAGAAATTGCATATGTACAATAGCATACAAGTATTTTGCAATAAATCAACTATAGAGTCCAAGCATTTACTTAAAGATTTAATCGAGAATTTCGATCTCAATTGATGTTTATCAATTTTGGAAGTGTATGAAAAAGTATCAATTTTTTGGAGAATATTAAAATAACATAAATTTATGAGAGTTATATTGAAGTTATAAAGAGATGTACATTAGAACAGTTACATGTGTTCAGATGCAAGAAGCTTATACAATGATATTTCTATTTTAATTGATTCTATCAAGATTTTACTTTTATTTTGAATTGCTTTGCACTAAGGATGTTCTGAAACAGGGATTTAAGAGGAAGTGCTCTGGTATGCATAAGATATTCATTCTTTTATGAAAGTATAATTGGATTTAAGGTAAGACTCAAATTACAAGAAACTATCTTGAATATAAAATTTCTATCTTGCCAGTTCCAAAATGATATATATATATATATATAGACTGCAAGTTTAATCATATTAGAAGCTATAATAGAAAATATGACAATTAAAGATCATGTACAAGAAGAGTGGAAAGTTCAAGTATCTTGATTTAATCAAATTAAAAAATAGTGAAATATATGATGATATGATTATTAGATCAAATTGGTTAGATGGAATGGTGCAACTATGAGGATAGCTATGTTAAATGAGGCAAAATATTGATCGACAAAGAAAACAATTATTAATAAAATAAGTGTTCCAAAGATATTGCTGATCATTAATTGCCAGAGAAGGACGAGCTACTCAGGTATCTCAAAAGCTAGATTTATGAGGACCAACGAGAAGGTATGCAGGTGAGAATCAATGGATATTACTTGATTCCAATGATTGGATGAATATAGAAGAATGCACAAAACAAAATAAATGAGACCACAAGAAAAGCTTTACTAATTCACAAATGGAGAATTACAATGTAGTAAAAGGAGAAAGAAGAAAAGCTACAGCTAAAATACTTCTAAAGTTCAAGGGAATCGATATTACATATAAAATAAGGTATGCATAGTAGAAACAAGTGTAGCAAACTCAGGCACGTGGCAACATGGGATTGTGTTTGTTAGAAGTGCAATCATGGACAATTGGTTCCTTCAATGGCACACCAGCACTTATTAATTCAATAATGCTCTATCTGGTGCACATAGGAATCTTTTAGATGCACTCCTCCATGCTTAAACTACCTAGGATAGCCTGTGTTGAATCCAGTCACACAAACCAAACAATAATGTTTAAGCAAAGATTTTTCACATCTTCTTAGTCGAAAGGGATGAATTTCCAACTAAACAGCTTCTAAGCCTCTCTGCATAATCACTTGACTTCTATTGTAAGCTGGTTGGGACATTTGGCATTATCTTCCTGTTAATATTGCTCTTCATCCTAGCCTTTTATGAACCAGTGTAGTTGTAAGTATCAAACTGATTAAGGAATGACCCGAAAATTTGGTTAGTCACTCCACTAGTCTCCTTGCTGATTGATCCCATGATCATGAGTGCCTAAGCTAATAAAAGAAGCTCCTTTAGTATGATCTAGTTTAGGAAAAAGTTATGTGCCTTCTCTGCACTATAACATTTAGCTTTTGAATCGGGTCACCTTAATGTAGAGCTCATTCATATTTAACAACACCACTTCTTCATCATACAACATCGACAATTCAAAGGACTTTAGTGTTCCACGTTGGCAACAAAGTACATCTGCATATAACTCAGCAATTTGAGCTAATATGCAAGATCATGAATTTTCTTGAGAATATTGAAGGAATCATTGCTTAACGACTTCAACTTTTGACTATCAACTTTAAATTGGTATTCAGTGATATGTAATCACACTAGGCCTCCTTTTAGTGAATAGTTTCAACACTTGGTGTTTGTCATGCCTTGCTTTATACTACTGCTAAGGTTTCTCCAACAGCTTCTCTGACTCATCCTGGCCCCTCAAGGATCTACAAACCCAGCTCATCACTCTTGTCTCCAGAGTATTTTCACTCAGTAGCAATAAATTAAATGGGCTGGAAGAAAGGTAGCCCAAAAAAGCTTAGAATGAACTTGTAGCGATGGATCTATGCATTGCTCAATTAAAGGCAATTGAATGTAATGCAAACTCTCATCCTAATCTTTAGCCTCTTGCTGTGGAGTCCCTTCAAAATATAAATGAGTGTCTGATTGGTCACTTCAGTTTGATTGTCGATTTGCGAGGGGTATGATGTACTCAATTTCAATGTCATGCTATCAAAATGTCCATAAGTTGGTATGATGTACTCAATTTCAATGTCATGCTATCAAAATGCCCATAAGTTTTTCCAAAAGCTAACTAAAGGTTGATTGTCCTTATCCAAGATAATCAAACTCAATAGCCCAAAATGTACCCACAAATGCATGTCTAATGAACAATTAGGATGCTTCTTCCTTATGATAGTGTATTTATAGGGTACCAAAATCACTATCTTAGTAAACATATCTACTACAACATATATAACTGTTACCTTTCCGAGAGACTAAGAGTTCTCCATGTAAACACATAGATTTACTATCTCACAATTGGAAAGAGATAGGAAAAGATAAATCTAGACCCTGTTTCTAATTAGCATGCTTGGAGATGCAGCACAGCACACATCCCCAATAGTATTTCATGACATCTTCATGCATCTTTAGTCAATAATCATACCTTTGAGGACAATATTGATCACTCCATAATATCTCATCACCTTGGAAGCATGCACCTACTATAACCATCTTGATATGTAGGCTCCTCTAGAAATACACAATTAACTGCCTCCACAACAAATTGTCTTGAGAACAGTACTCTAAGTCTGTCGACAGATTCAGTTGGCACTTCCCATTTGTCATTTGGCTATATTCCCAGTGTTCCCAACATCTATCATATACTCTTTAAACTCGGGATCTATTCCGCATAAGCCTCAAAGTAGTCCTTAGAACATGACAATTATATTTTCATCATTATCATTAGAGTGACTGGTGATTTCAAAGGTTGGTTAGCTAACTTATTAAGCACGCCTTTCTTATACTTAGACATGAGATTGAACGGTCATCGATAATTCATTTGTTTCATGTGTTGTGCCTGTTGTAACTTGAATTGAGTTTGCAAATATTGCAATGGTTGGTGATCAAAATGAATTATTGTCTCCTTATAGAGTAAATAGTGACTCTAGTGTTTTACAACTTGGTGTAAGACTGGTTGCTTCTTGCCATAGATCGAAGAATGCAACTACGAGCTTAGAAGTAACTCAGACTAGTAAAGCATTTGCCTTCTCTATTGAAATAACACAATTCCAATTGAATATCTAGATGCATTAGCTTCAACTAAAATTGGCTTGTGCAACCCATGTAAAGTTAAGGCAGGTGCTATAACGACCCAAAATCGTTTATTTTGCAAATTAGGTCAAAACCCGCCTTAAAAATCAGGATCCCGGGGAATTTCAAAGTATGGCAAACAAAAATACCATAGGTGAAATTTATTTTAAAGATCAAAGTGCCCTTATTTGAGAGAAATCTGAATAACGGAAGCTTCCATTTAATTTTCTGAATTATTTAAATTCTAAAAATTAAGAACATTGAAATACGTTCCCAAATTCATCGTTTTCAGTGTCATTATGTTCAATATATTATTTAAAGACTACTCGATAAGTTTCATCAAATTCTGAGTGCCGGTTTGATCGTGGTTAATTTTTAAAATTTTTAAACTCAAAAATTAATATGAAATAAAATATTACTCTGAATCGAAAATTTTCAGCGCGAAAGAGTTCGTAATATCATAATACACCTCGGTGTCAAGTTTTGTTGTATTTGGACGTCAAACGACAAAAAATACGATTAATTTAAGTTTAAGTATTTTTAAGAAATTTCCTTATAAAATTCCCTTTTCCCCTTCCCCCGATGGCAGCATGCGGAATTGCCCATCTTACGGCAGTTAGAGCCTTAAATGGCGCGCCAATTAAGGGCCCATTATCACCTTATCCATTATCTCTTATCCCATCCCTCCTCCTTCTCTATTTAAAACCCCCTCCCTTCCCTCCTCTCCTCCCCACACAGCCTTCTCCTCTTCTCCCAACTGCCAACAGCTGCAGCTCCCAGCTCCTCCTCAGCCCCACAGCCCTCCTCCCTCAGCCTCATAGCAGCAGCAAGCTGCCAGCCCTCCTCCTCCCTCAGCCTCACAGCAGCAGCAAGCTGCCAGCCCTCCTCCTCAGCCCCACAGCCAAACAGGTCCTTCTTCTCCATTCCAGCCAGCAGCTCCCTCCCTTCTCCTCTTAAACAGCAAACTCCCAACCCCAACCAGCTCCCCATTCCCAGCCGGCAGCCCCCTGCCAAGCCTCCAGCAACCTCTCCTTCCCCCACATCCAGCAGCTCCCTCCCTTCTCCTCTCAAACAGCAAGCTCCCAGCCCCAACCAGCTCCCCATTCCCAACCGGCAGCCCACTGCCAAGCCTCTAGCAACCTCTCCTTCCCCCACAGCCAGCAGCTCCCTCCCTTCTCCTCTCAAACAGCAAGCTTCCAGCCCCAACCAGCTCCCCATTCCCAGCCGGCAGCCCCCTGCCAAGCCTCCAGCAACCTCTCCTTCTCCCACAGCCAGCAACTCCCTCACTTCTCCTCTCAAACAGCAAGCTCCCAGCCCCAACCAGCTCCCCATTCTCAGCCGGCAGCCCCTGCCAAGCCTCCAGCAACCTCTCCTTCTCCCACAGCCAGCAGCTCCCTTCCTTCTCTCAAACAACAAGCTCCCAGCCCCAACCAGCTCCCCATTCCCAGTCGGCAGCCCCCTGCCAAGCCTCCAGCAACCTCTCCATCTCCCACAGCCAGCAGCTCCCTTCCTTCTCCTCTCAAACAGCAGCCCCCAAACCCCTACCAGCTCCCCTACCACAGCCGGCAACCCCCTACCAAGTCTCTCACAGCCCTACAGCAGCAGCCATCCTCTTCTCTCAGCCTTACAACAGCAGTCATCTTCTCCTCAGCCCCACAACAGCAGCAGCCAGCTCCCATTCCAGCCCCTACTAGCTTCTCTACCAGCCCCCACAACAACTCCTCCCTCAACCCATAGCAGCCAGCAAGCTGCTAGCTTCCTCCTCAGCCCCTACCAACCCCCACAATTCTCCTCTAGGCTCCGGCCTTTCTTCATTTTCCAAGTAATCCTAATCTAAGGTAAGAAATGGAAAAAAAAAGAAATGAAATTTTTCCTTTTGTGCTTAATCATTAGTAATGGTCTTAAAAACATCGTTCACGTTATCATAATGGATAACATTGAAAATATAATGAAGATATTTTCAATCAATTTATTTCTGTCCTTATTCTTTCATAACATTAATATGATAAATATTATATGTAATGATTAAATAAAGACTTATATCATTATGAGAATGTAAAAGAATAAAGACAAGAAAAGAAGAATATAAGAAAATCCTTAAAAGAAAAATAATATTCCTAAAGATCATTGGCTAAAATATCGGAAACTTTAAATGCAGATTGAGCGAACTGTCACTCATCCAAACTTAAAGGACAAAAGATACCAAATATATGACAAGTATTACATTTTGTATTGTTACTACTGCTTAGCTTTTAATTGCTTTGAGCCAAAATTTCAATTTGAAGCTTGGTTGGTTGTTCGGAACCAACGTGACAACATTCGTGGCTAGTTACTGGAAAAATAACATCAGTAATAACATTCGTGACTAATTACTGGAAAGAAGACATCAGTAATAGCGTTTGTTGCCAGTTACTGGAAAAATGACATCAGTAACGGCATTCGTGGCTAATTACCGAAAAAATGACATCGATAATAGAATTCGTGGGCTGTTATTGGAAAAATGACATCAGTAACAATATTCGTGGTAGGTTACTGAAAAAATGACATCAGTAACCTGCATTTTTGTACTAATATCTTTTGAAGAAAATTAATTATTTCATTTGCGCTTTACCTTAATATTTTTTCTGCATCTCTTTCGCAAATCGCATCTCTGTTATTATAAAATATAATACTGCATTGATTACTGCGGCACTTAAAGTAATCTCTAATTACTGGGAATTCCAATCACAGTATTATTTGTTGTACAATAACAGGTCATGTACTTCTGGAAGAGCCTAAACAAGAACCCTAATGCTTAAAATTTTCAAACTACAAATGGATCTACGGTGCTGTTTTTGCTTATATTTTATATTATATTTATTTTTCACTTTAGTACGAGGAGTATAATGTCAAATCTTGTAATATGAAGTTTGAAATAAATGAGAAATGTCTTATATTTTTTATATGTGACCATTTTCTTTCATTACTCAATATGATCCTGCGGTAAGTGAACACCCGATGTTGGGATAGTTTCTGCTGAACTGACATCGCGACATCATAGGTGCCTCATTGATTTTATTATTCAAAAAAAAGTTCTCTTCATCTTCACTTCAAGTGTATTGTAGATTCAACCTGACTATTTTGTGGAGTGAGAAAAGAGAAGATTGAAGAATTTTCTAATATGCAAACACATTCTGTAACGACCTGATTATAAATTAGATGATTTAATCTAATATTAGGTGTTATTGTAATGCTTAATACTTGATTATTATAATTAATCCAACATTAAGTAATACTTAGACTAAAAAGTCTATTAAGATTTAGTATAATAGTGCAATAAAAGAAAATACATCTAGTTATTTTTCACAATCATCGATTCATATACAATAAAGAAACTCAGAAAAATAAAAAAATACATTTATTCAATTTTATTACATTCATTTAAATACAAATCTATATAGCGATATATAACGTTTTCATTCTCCAAGTGTTATAGCAGATCTCGCCTTCAGGGTCCTACTCGAACGCTGGATCTGAACTATGCTCCTGATCTATCATATGTACATATATGATAGGGCATAGCAAAAAAAAAAAAAAAAACCTTTTTAGACTTTTAAAGTTTAAATAAATTTTAGGGTAGTGTTTTATTATTGTTAAAGGATATCACATTTATTAATTTACAATTAATTTTATGCGGGTGCATAAATGTAATAAAAGAAAATAATATTGAAATAAGGAAAATGACTAAAAGACAAAACTGAAATAGGTAAATATGTGTACTCATGTGACTGCGGAGATCCTGCAAGAAATGTACTAAAAAAAAGAAGCAGATATATATATGTACAAATGTGCATATGAAAATGAATACAAAAATGAATATGTTCAAATAACCTTATGCTGAGTAATACTATAGAGAAATGTAATTGCACAACTATATTAAATAAATACTGCAATAAAAATGAAATAAATAAGCTGAACTGTAAAGTATGCAAGTAAAAGTATATAACTAGTTTAGTCTCTAGGACTGAGTAAACTATAAGGTACAGTCAATAGACTGTAAAAAGTAAACGTATACACAATCAATAAAATTGTGTTATAGTGCAAATGTTAGTTTTATTTATCTTATTTTAATATACTCTACGAGACGATACAAAACAAAGCGAGTAGTTATGCACGTCTGCCCAACTGTATATAGCGGGGTCTCCCATAACACACACATTCCCCCTCTAGGATATGTGTAATCTCCCGATCTCTCCATAGCCTGCCCTAGCTCAAATATGTCTGTACAGACTAATCACCATATGAAACCCAATGTATAATATTCAATGTTTTAATTATGCACAATGTCTGAATGAATGTTCAAGAATTTAATCTCAATGCGATGTAGCATTCAAGGATTTTCAATGTTAATTGTAAATTATATGATATATGTTGTTGTCTATCTTAGTTATCTACCTTAATGATTGGGGCTAATCAAGCTCCCCTCAATTGGCTTAGATGTTAATTGAATGTCTTTGACAATTGAAGAATAATATATATGTGTGTGTGTGGGTTTTGAAAATAATGGTTTAATCATGATATTATTTTAGTGACAAAAATAATATATCTATAGTAAAGAATGTTTTAAAAAAATCTTATACTAAATTTAAAATATCCTAAACCTCCTACTTCAGTTCCTTCCACTTACTAAATGTTGGATCCTTCTTAAGTAGTCTACTGGAATTACTAACTCTCTTTTCAACTTAATGAGTTTCTATGGTTTTACTACTCTTATAATTTAATGATTAATTGATCTAATAAGGTCCTGAGTCCTTTGCTCTCTAACTAATATAAATTACTAATAGGCTTAATGTATACTCTTGATTTCTAACACTTTATACTAAATCTCACTTAGAATTTTTAAAAGGCTCTCACTAGATCAAGCTTAATCTATCATGTTAGCTTAATAACTTTGCATTGCTACTAAACCAACTTGCTAAGGCTTAAGAGATGATAAGCTTTATACTAAGTTCATCTAGATTTTCTTCTTTACTAGATTACTAGTTTAGGTAACAATCTTCTTATCTTTCTACTAAGGTTCCATATGTTGTAAAAATTCAATGATATTTAATTTGCTGAAAATGGAGCTCTCCAGGCTCATAAATTCATTAATTATCCTTAATAATAATTAAAAGATAATTAACAAAATTAATAATCAAATGAAAGATTTATTTCATAACATTTTTCTTATTAAAATTTTATTACACTATAAGGAACTCATGTGTTGATATTGATTTGATTAAAATATTTTAATTTACTATTTAGATTTTTATTTAACAAAATTATTAGTATTCAATATTATTCTGAAAGTCTCTTTAAACCACTCAAAGCTCACGTTTACCTAACATATTTTGTTGAATTGAAATATTAAGTTTTATTAAATTACATAAATGTTAGACTAAAAGCTATTACCTATAATGTAACTATTATTTATTTTACTCAATATTCTAGTTTTATTGCTTAAAATTTGTCTATTCTTATATCCATTATCAGGATGCTAATAACCCTAAGTTCACTAAATAATATTTTCTCTCTGCATTTGCAAAATAGTGCCTATGTCCTAATGACGAGATCTTAGGTAGCTAATATCTACTAAAAGTATTACTATCTATGCAAGTGATGTACGCGCTATACATAGAACTCAAAATAACACGGTATAGTTCATTCTGAACTCAATAAAAGTTTTAAATTCTTAACGTACCTTGCAAATGCAATTTGATCTTGCAGCTTATTGATTGGTTGAAATGAGGCAACATTCACAGCACCTGCAATATTCGAGCAAGATACATCTAAATGGTGATTAATTTGATAAGTGTTGTTTACTTTAAACAAGCATGAGCTTTATCAAGATCATTCTCTGTAATTAAAGATAAAAGTTTAACTTACAACATACTATAGAGGGGTCTACAAGATAGTATCCAATGATTTGATAAGAGTGATAACAATTAGTTTAAGGAAGATTGATGGAAGTATACTTATAATTAATTGAGATGAACACAAGAGCATCACCAAACCAACAATCTTCATAATGGCTATCTTAATACAATTATTAAGGATGTTTGGGATAACAAATGACAAGCGAATAACTCATGCGAAAGAAGCGAAATAAGTAATCATTTTAACTAGCAATTCCATGATTCATACCGCAATTACAGATGGAAATGAACTAACATAAAGCATTTGATCAAATTATCCTAAAAGACCTGCAAGCATGCTATTCACATAAGCTACTGCTACAAGATTAATTAACCAATACAAGGAAGATTGTATGCATATGGATTTACAAGGATAACAGCTAACATCCTAATAAAGGCAATAAATATCATTTTTATTAGCATCCAATAAAATTATCCTCAAATGTTATACAAGGATTTCAACATATAATATGAAATGGAATTAATATTATTGCTGAAGTTAACTCAAGCTTTGGATGAACAAGATTATGAATGATATATAGTCTTACTTGAATCATTCACACAAAAAATATAGCATATCTAGAATGGAATATTATTCAATTATTTTCATGCAATGGAAGCATAATTCATTCAAATTATCAACCAAAATTATGAACAAAATAATTAATGCAAAGAATTATAGCTTGGATTACTTGTAGCAAAATCAAGCATATTAACATAATTATTCGCGTGTTGAACCAACATTTCTAACAAAATCATAAGTACTAAAGCTTTTTTTTTATTTAGATTCAGCAATCATATTATTGATAGCTAAAAATATTTAATCACATCAAGACTAATCTTAGGCAAAGATTAGTACCTCCAAAGCATTTTGATGGGAGGATCAGCAAGATCATTGCTTGTTTGCGACGATCGACAAGCAAAGGAAGGAGTGGCTGCGAGGAGCGTCGATGAGAGATGGGATCAGCAGGTAGCAGAGAAGCTTTCTCTCTGCCAAGGAGGAGGGCTGCTCGGACGTAGAATGGAGAGCTGCTCGGCCATGGAATGGAGAGCTACTCGGCCATGGAAGGAGAGCTGCTCGGCCATGGAAGGAGAGCTACTCATCCTTTGCTTGTCGAGTGAAGGGATGAGCCATACAAAGGGAGGAGGAGATTTCGGCCATGCAAAGGAGAGGACTACAGCTCGCTTGGAGTGAAGGAAGGTTTCGGCCATGGCAAGAGAGATGGAGGTCGGCCATGGGATGGAGGAGTGGAGCTCGGCCATGGGGCGGAGGAGTGGAGCTCGACCATGGGATGGAGAGGAAGGGAAGATCGGCACCTTGTGCCTTGCTCTTAGCCGTAAGAAAAAGAAATGAATAAGAGATTACGGTTTCTTAACATTAGGGCTGAGATGGGTGGTTTATATAAACAGCCCCGCCCACTTAGGAGCCTTGGATCGCGATCAAACGGCTATGGATCTCCTAAAACTTCCAAACTTTGACCGCCGATTGAACTCCAAAAGTTATGAAACTTGGCACGATTGATTATCTCGATGAGACGAACGCACACGTCCAAAAATTATTGAATTTGAACGAGTATTTTATTTTATATTAATTTTTAAATGTAATAATTTTGAAAACTCATTATGGTTAATCCGAAGCTCGAAAACTGATGAAACTTGAAACATAGCATCATTGTTCGATGCTTAAACAATCCTAAAAGATCGAGACAATCAATCGTGCCAAGTTTTGTAACTTTTGAAGTTCAATCGGCGATCGATCAAAGCTTGGAAGTTTCAGGCGATCCATAGCCGTTTGATCGCTATCCAAGGCTCCTAAATGTGTGGGGCTGTTTATATAAATCACACATCTAAGCGTTAATGTTAAGCAGCCATAATCTCTTCTTCTTTTTTTCTTATGGCTGAGAGCAAGGCACAAGGTGCCGATCTACCCTTCCTTTCCATCCCATGGTCGAGCTCCACTCCTCTGCTCCATGACCGAGCTCCACTCCTCTATTCCATGGCCGAGCTCCATCTCTCCTGCCATGGCCGAAACCTTCCTTCAGGTGAGCCAAGCTGTAGTCCTCTCCTTTTCATGGCCGAAATCTCCTCCTTCCCTTGCATGGCTGATCCCTTCACTCGGCGTGCAAAGGCCGAGCAGCTCTCCATTCCACGTCCGAGCAGCCCTCCTTCTCCTTGGCAGAGGGCAAGCTTCTTTGTTGCCCGCCGATCCTGTCTCTCATCGACGCTCCTCGCAGTCACTCCTTCCTTTGCTTGTCGAACATCGCAAGCAAGCAAGGATCTTGCTAATCCTCCCATCAACGCTTTGGAGGCACTAATCTATACTTAAGATTAGTCTTGCTGTGATTAAATATTTTTAGCTATCAATAATATGATTGTTGAATCTAAATAAAAAAAAAATGCCTTAGTACATTTGATTTTATTAAAAATATTGGTTCAACACTCGAATAATTATGTTAATATGCTTGATTCTGCTACAAGTAATCTAAGCTATAATTCTTTGCATTAATCATTTTGTTCATGATTTTGGTTGATAATTTGAATAAATTATGCTTCAATTGCAAGCAAATAGTTGAACAATATTCCATTCTACATATGTTATATTTTATGTGTGAACAATTTAAGTAAGACTATATCATTTATAATCTTGTTCATCCAAACCTTGAGTTAACTTCAGCAATAATATTAATTCTATTTCATATTTTATATGTAGAAATCCTTGGATAATATTTGAGGATAATTTCATTGGATGCTAATAAAAATGATATTTATTACTTCAATTAGGATGTTAATTGTCATAATTATAAATCCATATGCATACAATCTTCCTTGTATTAGTTAGTCAATCTTGTAGCAATAGCTTATGTGAATAGCAAGCTTGCAGGTCTTTTAGATAATTGATCAAATGCATTATGTTAGTTCATTTACATCTATAATTGCGGTATGAATCATGGAATTGCTAGTCAAAATAATTACTTATTTCGCTTCTTTGGCATGAGTTTATCAGTTGTCATTTATTATCCCAAACACTCTTAATAATTATATTAAGATAGCCATTATGAAGATTGTTGGTTTGGTGATGCTCTTGTGTTCATCTCAATTAATTATAAGTATACTTCCATCAATCTTCCTTAAACTAATTGTTATCACTCTTATCAAATCATTGGATACGATCTTGCAAACCCCTCTATAGTATGTTGTAATTCAAACTTTTATCTTTAATTATAGAGAATGATCTTGATAATGCGCATGTTTGTTTAAAGTAAACAACACTTATCAAATTAATCACCATTTAGATGTATCTTGACCAAATATTGCAGGTGCTGTGAATGTTGCCTCATTTCAACCAATCAATAAACTGCATGATCAAATTACATGTGCAAGATACGTTAAGCACTTGGAACTTTTATTGAGTTCTGAATGAATTAAACCGTGCTATTTTGAGCTCTATGTATAGTGCATACATCACTGTTAGACCTTAATACCATTAGTAGATATTAGCTATCTAAGATCTTGTTATTAAAATGTATGCATTATTTTGTAAATACAGAGAGAAAATACTATTTAGTGAACTTACTTATGGCCATTAGCATTCTGTTAATAGATATGAGAATAGACAAACTTTTAAGTAATAAAATTAGAATATTTAGTAAAATAAATAATAGTTAAATTATAGGTAATAGCTTTTAGTCTAACATTTATGTAATTTAATAAAACCTAACATTTCAATTCAACAAAATATAATAATATACGTGAACTTAGAGTGCTTTAAGGAGACTCTTTTAGAATAATGTAGAATATTGATAATTTCATAAAATAAAAATATAATAGTATATTAAAATATATTAATCAAATTAATATCAACATATGGGTTCCTTCTAGTGTAATAAAATTTTAATAAAAATATTAAAACTTTTCATTGGATGATTAATTTTATTAATTACCTTTTAATTATTATTAAGGGTAATTAATGAATTTATGAGCCTGGCGAGCTCTACTTTCAGCAAATTAAACATCATAATTCTTACAACATATAGAACCTTAGTAGAAAGATAAGAAGATTGTTGCCTATACTAGTAATCTAGTAAAGATTAAAATCTAAATAAACA
The DNA here is from genome assembly GCA_016760335.1 of Gastrodia elata. Taxonomy (NCBI): domain Eukaryota; kingdom Viridiplantae; phylum Streptophyta; class Magnoliopsida; order Asparagales; family Orchidaceae; genus Gastrodia; species Gastrodia elata. The sequence goes on along the minus strand of CM028672.1, from coordinate 4,449,545 downwards.
TAGTATAAGTCCTATCATCCCTTAGGCCTTAGCAAGTTGGTTATGCAAAGTTATTAAGATAACATGATAGATTAAGCTTGATCTAGTGAGAATCTTTTAAAAATAGAAAGTGAGATTTAGTGTAAGTGTTAGAAATCAAGAGTAGTAAACATTAAGCCTATTAGCAATTTATGTTGGTTAGAGAGCAATGGACAAACCTGATATAGCTTTATTGTTTTTCAACCTTGGTCAAAGTATATTGTTGCTTCCTCTAAAAAAGCATGACTTTTATGTTCTACAAATAAGAACTTCCAACTAATAACTACCAAAAGTCCAACGATACCACGTACACATGGCTTCATCCTTATATGTCAGAGTTATGGAGACTTTAACTCAAACGATTGATCATCAACTTGTCAACCTTTTAAATCCAACCCAACGGATAAAAATTTAGGCGAAGAGATATCTCGAGACCCATCTTCTTCACTAATTGCTCGGAGATGAGATTCTACTGACCACCTAAGTTGAAAATAGCAATAATTTTCTCTCTATTGGCTTGCACCTTTAGAGTGAAAAGCTCAAATAAAGTCAATGTGATTAGCCAATTCGCTCCCCATTTAAATTTCCATCAAAAAAAGTTTTGACTCTTTGTCATTGGCTCTTCAAAATCACTTGGATCTACAATGGTAGAGACTCTCTTGCCTCTCGGCTTGGCAATCTCAAGTGGCGAGTTTGTGTGCTTCTACCAACATTGCAATTCGTTGTTACCCAACCTATTGCAAAAATCATATACCTTGGCATGTCGATTGACAGTGTCTTTCGGTCAAGGAACACCTTAGGTTGGGAAACACTCGGAAGGTCCTTACCAAGTCTTAGCCTCCACACATGTGTCTCCACTAGTCGATCAATAGTCTTCTCGAGTAATCTTCACTCCAATTAATTCCCTTTCCATGGTGGTGATAAGAGTAGTTGCCTCATCAAAGCGTCGAACATTAAACAATATCATCTAATTTGAAATGCTCGTCAATAGTCCTGTCATATTTAGTCAACGCAGAAATATCCTTAATTGATTGGCCCCGTCATCATCGCCAAATTGCCAAACTTAAGCAATATAGCATTACACTAATTGATCTTTCATTGGCAGACTGTTTGCCACTTTCTCCAGCAATCATCCTCAAATCCTTTATGTTATAAATCCATCTAGTGAATTTAATTCCTCTCTATGTATAGTTATCTCTTATTGTTAGAACCACGAGTTCCACAAAATCTTTGCATATCGGTTAACTTCAACTACTGAACATAATCATGGTTCAAACCGACTATTAAAAAAGATTCCAATAGTTGTCAAATTGATCAGCCCAATTACTGACCAATTCCATGTCGAGAGCGCCATCATATATTAGTAAGTTGATCTTAGTCTCAACTTTGAGAAGGATTTGGGTATACCTTCCTCTAAACCTATTAGTCTCCACTATGTCTTCTACCTATGACATCATTACATAATTAAGGCAATGGATCCTCCAAATGACTCAGCTAACTTGGTTGAATGTTTACTTATTGTAACGACCCAAAGTTATTACTTTGCAAATTAGGTCAAATCCCGCCTTAGAAATCAGGATCTCAGGGAATTTCGAATTAGGGCAAACAAAAATATCATATGTAAGATTAATTTTAAAGATCAAAATGCCCTAATTTGGTAGAAATTCGAATAACGAAAGCTCCCGCTTTATTTTCTGAATTATTTAAATTCTAAAAATCATGAACATTGAAATACGTGTCTAAATTCACCGTTTCCAGTATCGTTATGTTAAGTATATTATTTAAAGACTGCTCAAGAAGTTTCATCAAATTCTGAGCGCCGGTTTGATCGTGATTAATTTTTGAAGTTTTTAACCTCAAAAATTAATATAAAATAAAATATTGCTCCGAATCAAAAAAAATTGGCGCGAAGGTGTTTGTTATGTCATAACACATCGGTATCAAGTTTCGTTGCATTTGGACGCCAAACGGTGGAAAAATACAAATTATTTAAGTTCAAGTAAATTCCTTCATTTTTCCTTCTCCCCCATCCCGATCGCATCATGTGATTCTGGCGGAAGAATCTTCAGCCCAATTAGCACCATTAAGGCGCCATTTAAGCCCTCCTTATCCTACGCCTCTTACCCCTCCCTCTTCCTTCTCTACTTAAGCTCACAGCCACTCCCTCTTCTCCAATTCCAGCTCTCTCCCAACCAGCATAAAGCAACAACCTCCCCTCTCATTTCTCTCCCAGCAGCCCCTCCTTCTCAGCCCCACAGCAGCCCTTCCTCCTCTTCTCCCCACACAGCAGCTGCCCTCTCCCATTCCAGCCCCTACCAACTTCTCTCCCAGCCACACAGCAGCAGTCCTCAACCCCTACCAGCCAGCCAGCAGCAGCTACCTAGCCGGCCAGCAGCCAGCTCTTCAGCCCTGCCAGCCCTTCTCCTTCTCTCAACCAGCCCACAGCATCCCTCTCCCTTCTCTCCCAGCTAGCACACAGCAGCCAGCAAGCTGCTAGCTCCCTCCTCAGCCCCTCAACAGCTCCTCCCTCAGCCCACAGCAACCAGCAAGCTGCCAGCTCCTTCCTCAGTTCCTACCAGCCCCGGCAGCAGCTCCTCCCTCAGCCCACAGCAGCCAGCAAGCTGCCAGCCACCCAGTAACCCTCTCTTGCCGCCGCCAGCCAGCCCTCTTGCTGCAGCCACCTCGGTTAACCGTCCGATCATCCATTTCAACTTCTCTTCGTTCTTTTCCGGCGATCCTAATCCTAAGGTAAGAGGAATTGGAAAGGAAGAAAATGGAAGGAAAACATTTTGCTAATCTTATAACTCTATACATTTTTATGAAAATTTATATTTAGCCATTCATCTTTTTATCATTCTCCTTAATTAATAATGAAAACAATTCAAATGTTATAAAATGGCTACCATTTCCATTTAAGTATTTCTTTTCATTTCTATTTATATCTTTATTTTTCATACATTAATATTATCATAATGATAATATTACATTATTACATCAAGTGACTTAATAAAAAACGGACTTCTATCATTAAGTAAATGTAAAAGAAAAGACGGAATAAGAAAAGAAGAATGTAAAAACCCTTAAAAAAATATCATATCACTAAGAAAAAAATTGGCTAAATACTAAAATATCGGGAACTTAAAAAGAAGATTAAGCGAACTATCACTCATCCGAACTTAAGGAACAAAAGTACCCGGTACATGACAAGTATTATATTTTGTATTGTTACTGCTGCTAGCCTTTAATTGCTTTGATCCAAAATTTCAATTTGAAGCTTGGTTGGTTGTTCAGAACCAACGTGACAACATTCGTGGCTAGTTACTGAAAAAATGACATCAGTAAGAGCATTCGTCGCTAATTACTAAAAAAAGACATCAGTAATAGCATTTGTGGCCAGTTACTGGAAAAATGACATCAGTAACGGCATTCATGGCTAATTACTGGAAAAATTACATCGGCAATAGCATTCGTGAGTTGTTACTGGAAAAATGGCATCAGCAACAATATTCGTGGCAGGTTACTGGAAAATAATATCAGTAACCTGCATTTTTATGCCAATATCTTTTGCAGAAAATTAATTATTTCATTTGCGCTTTTACCTTATTATTTTTCCTGCATCTCTTTCGCAAATCGCATCTCTACTATTATAAAATATAATACTGCATTGATTACTGTGGCACTTAGAGTACTCTCTAATTACTGGGAATTCTAATCCCGGTATTGTTTGTTGTACAATACTAGGTCAGGTACTTCTGGAAGAGCTTAAACAAGAACACTAATGCTTTAAATTTTCAATCTACCAATGTCAATGGATCTACGACAGCGCTGTTTTTCTCATCTTTTATTTATTTTTTTATTTTTCACATTTGTACTATGAGTACGATGAAAAATCTTATAATGTGAACTATTAAAATAAGTGAGAAATGTCTTTTGATTTTTATGTGTCCATTTTCTTTCGCAAATTACTCAATATGATCCTGCGATATGTGAATACCTAATGTTGGAACGGTTTCCGCTAAACCGGCATCGGAGCATCACACTTGTGCCTTTGCATCTGAACAAGTCTAGCATTATTCTAAGCTTCTAACTTTGCCTAACCTTGCCGCATTACCTTTATCATTAAGTTTAAATTCCTCTTGATCATTGTCATGAGATCATCCATCATACATGTACCTAAGGTCGATGATGATGCCATTTTCATGACCTCTCCTGATCAATGTCTTCTTGAAAATCTAACTTGGGATTGGCTCTATTCCTTGAGCTTGATAGTTACTTTTAGTAAATGTAATCCAACAAGCAAAATTCTCTCTAATACCAAAAATATGATATGTAATTACCTGAGATGAATATGCATTGCTTTGACAATTTAAATGTTGGGGTTGTAATAATAACCGGGGAAGTACAAAGGTGAGAACATTAGCATAAAACTTGACACCAGCAATTGATAAAACGCACAGCAATGTGCAAAGTGAATGAAAATTACAAAGTAGTAGAAGAAGAAAAAAAAGAACAACAGCTAATATCCTCCTGGAGTTCAAGGAAATTGAATCCTTATAACATTGAAACTAAAATATTTAAAGAAAAAACTAGACGTAATAAACTCAGCCACAAGGCAGAGTAGATTAGGTTTGTTAGCTGGTTAAATATATTCGTGGCAAGCTGGTGCCTTCAATGGCGCGCAAACACTAAGAAATAATGTTATGTTATGCTTCAGCTAGTGCGCACATGCCAAAATTTTCTAGAAATGCTCCTCCACACTTTGTGTTGTTTGAGCTAGCAAGGGTTGAACCTAGAAGCACGGCCCGTGCAATAATGCTCAAGCGGGTCTTCCGCAGACTTAATCGAGAGAGATGATTTCTCAAATAAACAATTTCTCAATCTCTCTCCATAATCACTCAACTTCTGAATGTTGGAAGGTTATGACACTTAGTCCTATTTTCCTCATATTGCTTTTATATGGGACATTATAGGTTGTAAGTATCTGAGTGATTGAGAATGTAACATGAAGCTCTGTGAATCATTCCATTGGTCTTCTTTCTAATCTCTAGATAAGATGCTAAGTTGGATAAAGAGTATACACTAAAAATTTATTAGAAATAAGCTCATGTCTAGCAAGAATGGAATGGTTCAATTAATGATAAGCTTAGAGAAAAAAGCTTTAAATGGTTCAAACATATTATGCATATATCATTTAATGCTCCAATTAAGAAAATTGAGTATATATATTTTGTCTTTATTATAAGAAGGCCAAATTGCCTATAATATAAGAGGAAGAGAAAGACCAAAAAAATATAGAAAATAACCATTAGAAAGGATCTTCTCTATTTGGATCTTGAGGGGATTCTATTTGATCATGTACAATGAAAACAAAATATTTATACAGCACACTTCGCCTAGTGGAACTAAGGCTAGGTAATGCTGTTTTGTTGTATTATAAGAAGAGCAATAAATATAGTAAAAATTTTTGGGACGGATCACAAATTAATAGAGGGATTATCGTATAATTGTGCACAATGATAAATAAAGCATTCATACAACAAATCACACTTAGTAGGACTAAGACTTGGTGTCATTGTTGACTAATTAATATAGTAACTAGTAAAATTAGCTAAAAGTGATAATTAACTAAACTAACTGTAGCTAGAGCTGCTTGATTCAAATTTATGTAGCATTAAGTCGAACCAACCTAAAATAACATACAAAACCATTTAAGGATTATGGTAAGAAGAAATCAAATACGGGCAAATTCATTTTGTCGCAATAATATTACAATTTCTAAAATACTGTGCATACAGATTTGTTATTGTGAATGCCATTGATTTCAAAAAAAAACTAAAATTTGTATGTCAGCTTATTTTACCCTAACCACGTTAATTGGATGATTTGGTACAATAGAGAACTAAGCTCTGTGTTCCTAAAATATGCTTTCCTTAATAGAGATGCTAAATATCATAGAGACATTTTCACGTATTAAAAAGGTGTTGGTTATAAAAAAGAAATGACGCAAGTCAAGGTAGATAAGAAGTATTGAGATTGTTTCAATCATTACGGTGAATATATACTGTAACGACCCAATATCGTTACATTACAAGTTGGGTCAAAATCCGGCCTTAGAAATCAGGATCCCGAGGAATTTTGAATTATGGCAAACAAAAATACCTCTAGATAGAAATAAATTTTTGGATCAAAGTGCCCTAATTTGGGAGAAATCCGGATAACGGAAACTCCCGCATAATTTTTTCGAATTTTCTTAAATTCAGTAAAAATCAAGAAATTGAAATGTGTCTGAATTCATCGATTTTCATATCGTTATGTTAAGAACATTATTTAAAAGTTGCTCATGAAGTTTCATCAATTTTGGATCGTCAGTTTAACCTAAATTAACTTTTGAAGTTTAAAACTTCAGAAATTATTATAAAATAAAATATTTGTCTGAAATGAAAATTTTGGCACGAGGGTGTTCATTACATCATAACACACATCGGTGTCAAGTTTCGTTGAATTTGGGCGCCAAACGGTGAAAAAATACAAAAAATTTAACTTTGAATAAATTTTCAAAATAATTCCTCAAGCTTTTCTTCTTCCCCCCACCCCCCATCTTTTGACCCTTCATCTTCTTCCCCACCTCCCCCTTCTCTTTTTATTTAAACCCTCTCCCCCTCCCCCAACTAGCAGCCCTCCTTACCCCTCTCAAACTCCTCCAAACAGCAACAGCCCTCCTCTTGTCGGCCCTCAGATAGCCACTTCGGCCACCTCCTGCAGCCGTCCGGCCTCCTTCAGCCTCTTGGCAATACTATCCTAGGTAAGAGGAGAGGGAAATGAGGTAAAAATGAGGAGATTTTACTATTATGTATTTCATTTTATATACTTAATAATTATTATTATGAAAATAAATATGATAAATCTTATGTCATCACATTAGCATTGTTGTCATTAATCAATAATGATAAACAAGTGCATATGTTATACGATGATTATGTTTCCATTCAGGCACTTTTCATTCTAACGTATTATTATAATTATTTTTTGCAATTTAATTTCTGACATTTCCATTCTGTCTTTTATATTTGTATATTATTATTATTTCATAAAAATATCGCTAACCTAATGTAAAAGCGAAAGAAAAATAAAATGGAAAAGAAGATAGTAATTAGTCCTAAGAACATTGAATTAAAAAGGCTAATTTAAAAATATCTAAAATCTAAATGTAGATCCAACAGTCAAACTGTCAAACTTTGGATCTTAAAGAACAAAGATTCCTTACCACAGTATATGACATGTATTCTTTTTTTTTACATATAATTTAATGCTGCTTAGCTTCGCTTATTTGCTTTGAGCCAAATCCATTTGAAGCTTGGTTGGTTGTTCAGAACCAACGTGATACTATTCGGGAGTTATTACTGGAAAAAAGACATTGGTAATAACATTCGTGGCTAGTTACTGAAAAAATGACATTAGTAACAGTATTCGTTGATTGTTATTGGAAAAAAGACATCGGTAATAACATTCGGGGGTTATTACTGAAAAAAGACATCAGTAATAACATTTGTGGCTGATTACTGGAAAAATGACATCAGTAACAGCATTTGTGAGTTGTTACTGGAGAAAATACATCGGTAACAACATTTGTGGTGCGTTACTGAAAAAATGACATCAATAATCTGCATCTTTGTGCTAATTTTTTTTGCAGGAAATTCTTTATTTCGTTTGCGTTGTTACCTTACTTTTCCTGCATTCTTATCCTTATTTCCGCTAATCGCATATTTGCTTTTATAAAAATGTAATATTATTTTGTTTACTATGGTACTTAGAGTATTCTCTAATTACTGGGAATTCTAATCCCGGTATTATTTTCTAAACAATACCAGGACATGTACATCTAAAGGAGCTTGAAGAAAAACTTTAGCATCATAAATTATCAAACTGTCAATGGATCTACGACGACCCTACTTTAACTTGTATCTCTTTATTTTTTCTTTTGATGAACAATGTTCGTGATGTACGATGAAAGTTTTTTTTTTGTATTGTGTAATTTTGAAATGAATAAGAAATATCATTGGCTTTTGTATATGTATTTCCTCATCTCTCGAATTGCTTAATATAATCTTGCGGTATGTGACCACCCGAATGTCGGGCATCACATATACTCAGCAAAGTTTTTAGCATTGGCGAAACTGAAGTATACCATATCTAGGCATTTAAATGAATAAGGTCAAGCCATGTTCCTGCTCTTCAAAGAATAACAAATCTGAAGTCAATCTAATGTCCTTACTGGTATCCATTAACAATTAATTGTTCTTAGAATGCCTACAATGAGAAGGGAAGCCTAAAAGTAAACTACTTAAACCACAAATGTCACAACCTCAAATGTTTTTGAACTAGGATCCAATAAGATATATCAAGGCATGAACCGGAGGTTTATACATAAATCAGTGTTTCAACATTAAAGCATCCTGATATGACTTTGTAAACTTAAGCTACCCATTATAGTTTGTTTTTCAATTATCAAAAGCTTCCCTTGCATGCATAATTTAGCACTCAAATGAACCTTGATTATGTAAAAAACAATAAAATCTCAAGAAGTTCAGTAGAAATATGGGAAAGTCGTTCAAAATAATACCTCGTTGCATCATAAAATACGGGTGTCATGCAAGTAGCTATCCAAATTCTAATTATTTACATATCGACCACCCAAACTTCAAATTTTATAAAACCCACACCCAAATTTACTATAAACATGAAATGTTATCCACTTGTAATGATTAGAAGTGCCTGAGCGAGCTAACATTTTTGGGTTAGAAATGTAAGAAAAAACATTTAATGGAGCTTATGAAATTCCCCGACAAAGGAACACAAACCCCATCAAATCCCTGCCGAACCCATCATCAATCATGGTAATAAATTGACTCCAAACAAATTAAAAAATAATAAACAAAACAAGCTTCAGTTTTAGTTAAAATAAATATGAAACAAAACAAACAAAAACCAAAAACTAGGCAGTGATTCCAGATAGCTCATTGGCAGATCCTGATATAATGTATTTTTCTATGTATAATGCTAGTTTGAGTTCTCTAATATACAGACATGTTGAAAAGCTAAATCAAGTGAACAATACAATTAGCATGAATATAAAAAATGAAGTACATTAGATCAAAGATTCATACAAATTTCTAAACAAGAATACATGGGTTTCAACAGGTACCTTGACAGAAGCGCCTCCATATTCTTTTCCTGCCATTCAAAGAACTCGGCATCCCTGATAAGCCCATACTTGATAACTTCCGCTATACCTGAAGCTAGTTCTCGATCAGGTAAGGTCTTTAGAGTATCAGTATCTATAAGAACACATTGTGGTTGGTAGAATGAGCCGATCATGTTCTTGGCTAGCGGATGATTTACTCCAGTCTTCCCTCCGACAGATGAGTCCACCTAATTGCAAAACAAGGACCATGAATAGCAGAAAGTAACAAAAGCAAAAAACCAACCTTAGAAGACATTAGAACCGATAAACAAACTCACACAATCTCCTCCATGCTAACCTGCTGATCTCAGTCGCTAATGTATAATAAACTGCTGCTATATGTTTAATTAAATGCTTTAGCAGTAGCAAAAAAATTTAACTAAAAAAAATATGGTTCTGTTTTAACAACAATGTTTCCTCACTGTTCTTATGGAGCATGGCATTGTCGGCTAAGTGGTCTTTCATCATGATATCAACGCACAAGGCTCCTAACATCACCACAGTGACCCTAAACAGCTTTGCCGCACGCCCGCCCATCTTGACCCACCTACGGGCACCTCTTTGACGCAGTCTTCAACACCCCTTTTAACACTTAATTGTGCCGCCTTCCCACACTCAGGTAATTTCAGCGATACTTCCAAAGCATTTCTTAACCAAACTCTATCTATCTGTGAAACCTACTTAAGTATAATTAAGCAAAACTCTTATATAGTAAAGCACATTTTGAGATAATAATAAGAGTTTTTAATATGAACTCCAAAGTTAAATGTGCTTGAGTGGAAACATTCTCAAGATGGGTGATCTCCTAAAATATTATCAATTGGATATAAAGCCACAATCAGAATGGGTGACATTATCTTATGAAAATAAAACCATAGGCTTATTAAAGTCAAAACGATAAATATCTTAGTACTTAAGAGTTCAAGCTGTTACGCTGCGGCAAAATAAATCAAATCTTGTTTGCAACATCATTGGTCATGCTAAATGAAGGCATTAACCTCCTCGCTAAATTCTGTTTTGCGTTAAATACCCGTTAAATTCTGTTTCTGTTTTACGTTGACCGTTCTCGCTAATTTCCGTTTTCTGCATATTTTGTTTCGCGAAGAGAACGACCTAACTAGGATTGAAGGTCATTATTTTAGAATGTTTTATTTAAAAAAATGAATATTTAATTTTGGCGCTAAATAAATAACAGCTCGTTTAGGTTAAATAAACGGGCAACTTACCTTTAAAACCCAACCATTTTTCATGCAAGAGACTGACGCATGTTGTTTTCCTCTTCCTTACAGAAAGAGGCAAAAATAAATTCGGCAATTATTCCCGAGCAAAAAAACGTGCGGCACCATTTCTCCCCCAAGAACAAATTGACGACCATAAAAGGAACGGTTACCACTCGAATCCCATATTTAGACTGCAACTCCCTCCTCTATCTTCTAATAGCAGTCATCAAGACATCTATGCCACACAATCAAGAAATCTACATCAGACAACTGAAGACCCATTAATCCTATATACATACTTATGTCACCTATATATATATATATATATATATATAATGAGAAATGTTGCATGTAAATTAAAAGAAAACATGTACTATTCTTCATTATTCTTCTATCTCCTTTTCTTAATATTCTCTACATTGTATCAGAGCAAGGTCTCTCCTCCACCCCTTCTACCTCAATCTCCATCAAGAACGTCATCACCACCAGCCCATCACCTTTCTAGCTGTGGGACCCGATGCCGGGTTAGTGGGAGCTAATCCAGCACCGGTTTTGGGATAAGTTCCCTAGTCACGGGATCATATTGAGTGGTTTAAAAGATAAATATATAGATATCAAACATAACTCATTTATTCATTAATTCATAAGTTTTGATTACAAAGATCAAAATAAAACAAAATTTGCAAACTTTAAAAAGAGTCAAAAAGTAGTAAAATCAATAGGTAGCGATATCAGCACTGCTTTCTCCTTAGTAACTTCCTATAGGACGAGCTCCTGATCTGGGCACGTTTCAAAAGTGCAGGCATTTGAATAGCAGTTAGTTGTAAAAATAAATACTGATAGATGTCAACTTTACAATAGTTAAATAATAAGCAAAATAATTAATAATTTGACAAGAATAAAGCTGTATAAATTTATCCCTGCAAATCTGTTTCAATTGCACTAAAACTTTAGCATAAAAATAATTATTGTCACAGAAATAAATATAGAATTTTAGCGTTTGATATCTGGTGCAAAACATGATTTTGTTGGGCAAGTACAAAATCGAGAAAAATGGGGGTTCATTTTGTATTACATATCCCAATTTCCCTCTACATCTGCCCCCTCAAAGGCTTATCAGTATAGGCTTCTTATGATTCCCGATGTCGGACAACTCCGTCCTAGCAATTGTCTGATCAGACTAAATATATATATCAACATGGAACCATGCTACTCAATTATCCAAATTTTTTTATATATCATTTTTGTAACTTTTAAAAGCACTTTTATCAATTTATGTGATGCTGAGCGGGAAAAAAATATATTTAAACAATAGTAAAAAAGACATTTATTACATTTTTATTTAAGTTCAAAAGTGAAATAGTTTGATCGAATATGTATTTAGATTTTTGATAATTTAAATTAGCCTTTTAGCAAATATTTTTAAGAGTAATTATCATCTTTTTTTTCTATTCTATTTTTCTTTCGCTCTCTCTTCTTGATAGAAGACAGGATTTTAAGTTCTGAATGAAGAAATAATAATGTTAATATTATCATTATTTAATTATAATACTAATGTATGAAAGAAAAAGACATAATGGAAATGACTGAAATTAAATTGACAATGAAAAATAGCGATCAATATAACATTTGTATTGTTATCATTATTGATTAATGACAACAATGCTAATGTGATGACATAATAGAGATAGTATAATTATTATTATTATTATGAAAATAATAAAATAAAAATGCAAAATAATCCCTCATTTTCATCCTCCTTTTCTTCTCCTCTAACCTAAGGTTAGAACTACCGAGAGCCAAAAAGAGGCCGAACGTGGCTGAAGGGGGGCAGAAGGGGTCGCCGGTGTGAGGTGGCCGGAGCAGAGGGACGGCGGCTGGCTGGCAAAGGGAGGCTAGCTGAGGACTGAGGGTGACTGCTAGCTGGGTGAGATATTAGGGTTTCAGAGGAGGTAAGGGAGCGAGGACATTAATAAGGAAGAGGGGAGGGGATGGGTCGGCCAACTGAGCCGACCAGCTTGCGCCTAGGTGGCGCACGTGGAAGGAACAGTGTGCCTCACGGTTCCACTGCCAGGGGGACTCCATCTGCAAGCTCTGTCGAGTGACAGAGCCTGCGCTCTGTGAGGACCCGATGTTGAGTCAGCGGGAACTAATCCAGCACCAGTTTTTGGGGTAAATCCTCTAGCCGCAGGATCATATTGAGTGGTTTAAAAGACAAATATATAGACATCAAACATAACTCATTTATTCGTTAAATCACAAGTTTTGATTACAAAGATCAAAATAAAATAAAAGTTACAAACTTTTTCAAAAAAAAGTTTAAAAGCGCGACAAATTAGCAGGAAGCAGTATCAGCACTGCTTGGTTCTTAACACCCTTCTTCTAAGACGAACTCCTGATCTGGGAATGTTTCAAAAGTACGGACATTTGACAGGAAATAAAAAGTTGTACGAATTTATCCGTGCAAACCTGTTTCAATTGCACTTAAAACTTTAACATAAAAATAATTGAAGTCATAAAAATAAATATAGAATTTTAGCGTTTGATATCCGATGCAAACTATGATTTTGTTGGGCAAAGTACAAAATCGAGAAAAAGGGGGTTTATTTTGTGTTACATATCCCAACTTCCCTCTATACCTGCCCCCTCAAAGGCTTATCAGTATAGGCTCCTTATGACTCCCGATGTCGAACAATCTCGCCCTAGCAGTTGTCTGATCAGACTAAAAATATATCAACAATCTCCTCTTATTCCTTTTGCAGCACAGAAAATACCTTTTGCCATCGTGGAAGCACTTGCCGTATGGATGAGGCCTCCAACAATCTCCTCTTATTCCTTGACCGGTGTTCTCAGATGTTAGTTGAAAAACTTTAGCAGATGGGTTGGGTTGTTGTCTTTTGAAAGTCTCTCGATCTTCTGTGGGATGATCATGCCTCTTCCTTCTCCTATGTGATTAAAAAGTGTGTTATTTCTTCGTGTTCCATAATTAGTGCACATTCTAGAAGTTTGGAAAAATGAGTATGCCTAAATGGAAGCAGGCTCCAACAGAGGGTGTCCTTCATCCCTAATAGAAAACGATTGCACGTTGCTTTCTCTGTACTTATCAAGCTCTGAGCGTACCTTGACATCATTGTGAACTCGGCCTCATAGTTGGCCACAGAATTGCTATCCTGAACCAATTTCATGAATTGGTTCTCCATGATGTTTTAGGCAGCTTAGAGAATGCTTCCCAACTTATATTCTCCAATTTTATGCCAGCGAAATCGATGATGGCGACATACCCCCACCATCGGTTAGCTTCTCCTTTAAATAGATAGCAAGTTACTTGCACCGCCTTTTCGTTTAGACACTCCATACTTTCTAGTGTCCTCTCTATCTCTCTTAACTACTCTTCTGCCTCCATAGGGCAAGTAGTCCCATGAAAAACTAGAGGATTTAACTTGAAAAAAGATTGGAGAATTCCTTCAGAATGATGCTTTTGGGGTGATTGGACGAAGTATGATAGAGTTGCTTTCTTTTATTTCACTAGGAGCTACAGGACGGCTTCCATGAAGCGATCATAGGTACATCCTGGAACCTCCATTAATATATGTGCTTTGATTGGGATTTCTGATGGGGTGCTCATAAATCCTTCGTCTGAATCCATCTTTTTTTAGCCCAAAGGTTGAAAGCTTTAAATTACATAGGTTTATGTTATCCTTCTCCCTTCTCAAAATGTATTATAATTTAACATTTATATATTATCTCTTAGATTTACACTCAATCCAACACTCAATCCTACTCTGATACCAACTATGAAGACCCGATGACATGTCAAAACTAATCCAGCACCGGTTCTTGAGTAAGTCCTCTAGCCGCAAGATCATATTGAGTGGTTTAAAAGATAAATATATAGACATCAAACATAACTCATGTATTCATTAAATCACAAGTTTTGATTACAAAGATCAAGATAAAATAAAAGTTACAAGCATTTTCAGTATCAGCATTGCTTGATTCTTAGCACCCTTCCTCTAAGACGAACTCCTAATCTGGGCGCGTTTCAAAAGTGCGGGCATTTGAATACCAGTTAATTGTGATACAAAGTACTGATATATGTCATCTTTAAAAATGTTAAATAATAAGTAAAATAATCAATAATTTGACATAAAAAGTTGTACGAATTTATCCCTGCAAACCTATTTTAATTGCACTTGAAACTTTAGCAAAAAAATAATTAGTCACAAAAATAAATATAAAATTTTAGCATTTGATATCTGGCGCAAAACATGATTTTGTTGGGCAAGTACAAAATTGAGAAAAAGGGGTTCATTTTTTGTATTACATATCCCAACTTTCATCTATACATGCCCCCTCAATGGCTTATCAGTATAAGCTCCTTATGACTCCCGATGTCGGACAGCCCCATCCTACCAGTTGTCTGATCAGACTAAAAATATATCAACACGAAACCCTTGCTACTCAGTTATCCAAATTTTTTCATATATCATTTTATGTGAGTTTTAAAAGCATTTTTATCAAGTTTGTATGATGCTGAATGCAGAAGTATATTAAACAAAAATAAGGAAAAATATCTGGTACATTGTTCTTTTAAGTTCAAAAGTTCAACAGTTTGATCGAATCTGCATTTAGATTTGATATATAAACTAGCCTTTTGGCCAATATGAAAGTGATATAATATTTTTATGAATTTTTATTTTCTTCTTTTCTATTGTCTTTTGTTCATTCTTTTTCTTGATAAAAAACAATATTTTTAAGTCATTGAGGATAGCAATTATATTTAATATAATATTATTATTATCATTATTTAATGATAATACTAATTTATGAATGAAAGAAAAACAGATTGGAAATGACTGTAAAAATGTGCGGAATGAAATAATAATTAAAGATGTAAAAATAAAAATGCATGAATTGAAATTTGACAATGAAAATAATAATTATTTAATAACATTTGTACTATTCTCATTATTAATTAATGAGAACAATAATAATGTGAATGACTAATAATTTTCATAATAAGGAATATTAAGTATATGTAAATAAATAAAAATAAAAATAAAAGAACAAAGAAATAAAGAAAATAACAAAATCTCTCATTTTCTTCCTTTTTTCCCTCTCCTCTCACCTAAGTTGGTGTTTCCGAAAAATGGAGGGAGGTCGGACGTGGCCGAAAGAAGCCGGAGGGGGTGGCAGGAGCAGCGAGGGCTGGTTGGCTGCTGCTGGCTAGCAGGAAGGAGGAGCTGGCAGAAGGGGGAGGGCTGGCTGCTACTGTTGGAGAGGAGGAGCTGGCTGAAAGGGAAGGGGGCTAAGAGAGGAGAGGCTGAGAGAAGGAAGGTAGTGGAGGGGGGGGGGGGGTTAAATAGGCGTAGGAAGGGACCAACCTGCGCCAAAAAAATGGCGCAGGGGGCTCTAGCGCGGAAGCATGGGGGAAGAAAGGAATAAGGAAAAGAAAATTATATATTTACTTAAAATTAAAATTTTCGCATTTTTCCGCCGTTTGACATCCAAAAATAATGAAACTAGACATCAAGGTGTGTTGTGCTGTAACGAACACCCTCGCACCAAAAAATTTCAATTCTAACAAATATTTTATTTTTAATTAATTTCTCAAGTTTAAAAATTCATACATTAATTGAGATCGAACTGACGTTCCAAAATTGATGAAATTTTTTGAGCAACCTATAAATAATATACTTAGCATAATGACATAAAAATCAATTAATTTAGACACGCATTTAATTTTCTCAATTTATTGAATTTAAATAATTCAAAAAAAATAAAGTGAGAGTTTTTGTTATCCGAATTCTCCCAAACTATAGTACTTTGATCAAAAAATTATTTCTATCTAATGGTTGGTTTGCCCTAATTTGAAGTTCTCGGGATCCTGATTTTTGAAGCGATATCTGACCTAATTCGCAAAGTAACGACATTGGATCGTTACACGCTCGATCGAGGAGAGAGAGCGGAGAGAAAAGAAAAAACTTAAAATAATTATTTAAAATTAATTTTTTTGCATTTTTACACCGTTTGACTTCCAAAAATAGCAAAACTTGACACAGAGGTGTGCTACGATAAGACACCCTCACGCCAAAAAAAATTGATTCGGAGCAATATTTTATTTTATATTAATTTCTAAAGTTCGAAATTTCAAAAATTAATTTTGATTGAACCGAAGCTCCGAATTTGATGAAACTTTTAGCGTAGTCTTTAAATAATATACTTAACATAATGTCAGAAAAGTCGATGAATTTTTGGAATTATAGTTATTTTTCTCAATTTATTGAACTTAATTAATTCAGAAATTAAAGCGAGAATTTCTGTTATCCGGATTTCTCCCAAATTAACGCATTTTGATCGAAAAATTATTTCTAACAAATGGTATTTTGGTTTGTCATAATTAGAAGTTTCTCGAGGTCCTGATTTTTGAGGCGGGATCTGACCTAAATTTGCAAAGTAATGACATTGGGTCGTTATACTAGCTACCTAGCCCTCCTTATCTCGACCTCTCCAAAGAACGCACCAGCCACAAGAACCCTCCAACCGCCTATCTTCAGCTCACAAGAACCTGCAATTTAGCAATTCCTTTCCCTCTCCAGCCCAAGAACTCTTAAGCCAATTATCCTCAACTCACAAGAACATTCAAGAATCACCACTCAGCTCAAGAACTATCCTCAAGGACATTCCAACCTGCCCTCCAACCTCTCTGTCTACAGCCTTTAGTCTATCCTCAGCATAAGAATCACAGCCAACCAGCCAGCCAACCTATCTCCAGCCTTAGCATCATCAACCCCATCCTCCTCCTGTCCAAAAATTCCTCTCCCTCAAGAACAGTCTAGAACTCTCCCTCATCCTCAAGAAGGCACAAGAACCTTCTTAAGAACCGCACTACAATCATGGAATCAACCCACACAAACTCTCAATCCAACACAACCAATCAAACCACTATTTAGACAGCAACACTGCAGAAACAACCGACTTCAAGAATCTCAAATTCTTGATCTCTAACATCAATAAAACTTGTCCAAAACACCCTTACCACTGAAAACTATCACATATGGCTAGCTCAAGTAACAAAGCTGTTCAAAGCAAATAATCTTTATGATCATCTAGGAGTTCGGCTCAACTCAAGCAAAAATGAAGACAACCAAGATGTATGAATCTCAGCCGATAATAACCTAACTGTTGCCCTATATTCGGTAATATCTCCCTCCATCCTATCACACATATCAGATGCTGAGACATGTCAAGAAATATGGATTACTCTAGAAAGGCGTCTAAAACTCTCCAACCATTCAAGATATATATAACTCAAGAATGAGCTCCACAACGTATCCCTACAAGATAGACAAATGCAAGAGCACCTGACTAAAATAAAGGAGCTGGTAGACAATATCAACATCAGCAGCTCAAAGATCGATCAAGAAGTTGTCATCCTATACACATTAAATGGCTTACCCTCAACCTACTAAGCCTTCAAAACAGTCATTCGAACAAAGACTATACCAATCAGCCCATAAAACTTGTACTCTCTTCTCTGCAGCGAGGAAGTCAACATTCAACTTGAATTACATAAAGAAATACACCTTTTAGCAAACAACTCCTCGAACCTCACCCTATATTACAGACATCAAAGGGGATGTAGACATACAGATCCATCAAGAAATAGAGAAAGGATAAGCAATCTCACACATCAACAGCACCATCCTACAATTCAACAGTGCCGAAGAACTCTAAGGACACCAGAAGCCCACGAAATGCAATCAAGAAACTACCACCCAGCAAATCGAGGGCACCAAGCCAAGGTAACATACATAAAATGTCAAATTTACTACAAACCAATCCATACAGCCAAAGACTGCAGGCATATGATGAATCAAACCTACAACAGCCCCGCTAAACACAAAACAGCAAAACCGACGACACTCAACTCACATCACAATTGATCTACGCCACCTATCTATAGCAAAACCATATCAAGGCAACAACGTCACAATCGAAAATGGTCATTCCCTTTATCTCTAATTTAGATATCGGAATCCTACCTACACCTAACTGTAAGTTCTACCTAAACAAAATTCTCCATGTTCCTAAATGTCATTACAATCTCTTATCCATTCATAAACTAGCATCTGACAATTCTTGTTCCATTACCTTCAACAAATATGGATTCATCATCAAGGATCTACGCACCAGCACCCCTCTCTTCAAAGGAACAAGCCACAATGATCTCTACACCATTCATCCATAAGATCTCACCGCAAGCAAGAAAATTCTGCATTCATCAACCACCTCCATGGAACCATCAGCTTGGACATCATAATCCATAAATTCACCAACTACTCAAAAAGACTCAACCGAACATCCAAACCAGCAATCACTCTCCTCTCTGTACCACATGCATTACATCAAAGCATCATCGCCTGCCATTTCAAAAATGTTCAACTAGGAAATACAAAAGTTTTGAATTGTTGCACACCGATGTATGGGGACCTACCCCTGTTATCTCAAATGAATGTTACAAATTCTATATTATTTTCCTCTAAAACACAAATCTGAAACCATCCACAAATTCATCGAACTACATAAATTCATCAAGTGTCAATACAATACTCGCATCAAAATCCTCCAATCGAACAGTGGAGGGGAATACAACTCCACTACCTTCCATACACTCCTCAAAAACTTGGGAATACAACACCGTATGTCATGTCCCTACACACCACAACAGAATGGAGTTGTCGAGCGCAAACACCGCCCATCATAGAAACTACACGAGCTCTCCTCCAAATAGCACAACTTCCTGAAACATTTTGGCCCCAAGCAGCCCTCACCTCAATCTACCTAATCAACTGATTACCATCCCCGAACACACAAAACACATCCCCATTTCAACTCATCCACAACCACCCACCTGACTACAATCACCTAAGAGTATTCAAATGCCTTTGTTACCCACTCTTACCTCCCACAAAAATAAGAAAACTAGGCCCAAAATGTCTCATGCATTTTTTTGGTCTACTCACTCATCATAAAAGATACCTTTGTTATAATCCTAAGACATCATCCTCCCTAATTTCAAGACACGTCCAATTCATCAAATCAACATTCCCTTCATCCACAACACTAAAAACAATATTCAAACCAGCCCACTAATTCTTACACCAACCTCATACACCACTCACCAAAAATTAACAAGTTCAATCACAACACCTCAGCCACCACACCAACAAACCAACCAACCAACCATAACCCCACCTCCCTAACAGCCAAACCAGCAACCCCTCAGCCCCACACTCAGCCCACAACCTCACCATCCAATCCAACAGATCAACACTCATCAACCAAAACCTCAGCAAACACAGAAAGTATACAAGAACCCACAAAACCAATCCCAACACACCCAATAATGACGCACCTCAAAACAAGAACAATCAACCCAAACCCCTAACATACCTCTTCCTCACCAAAACACCAACCACCGACCCTACCACATACAACGCAGCAACTAAATCAGAAGCTTGGAAACAAGCACTATAGAATCAACAAACCTGGACACTAGTTCCCCCTTAGAAAAACCAAAATATCCTTGGTTGTAAATGGGCATACCGCACCAAATACAATGGCACAGTAGCATGTCACAAGGCAAGACTAGTTGCACAAGGTTTCAACCAACACTACAGCATTGATTATCTTGAAACCTTTAGCCCCATGGCAAAGATATCTACCATAAGAATTCACTACATCATAGCCATCTATCACAAGTGGCAAACAGCATAACTAGACATTTCCAACGCCTTTCTACACAGTCACCTACAAGAAACAATCTATATTAAAAAACCTAAAGGATTTGAAGACCCACACAAACCTCACCAAGTGTGCAAGCTTAATAAAGTTATATACAGTCTCAAATAATCCCAAAGACAATGGTACTACACATTAACAAACTTCCTAAACACCCAAGATTCAAAATAAGCCATGTTGATCCCTCCTTACTAATTACAACTCAACTCTAAACACAATATACATCCTAATCTATGTTGATGATATCCTAGTAGCTAGCCCATTCACAGCCACCATAAACTCCCTTATTCACACTATCACTTAACGCTTTCGCATGAAGAACCTTGGCTAACCAAACACGTTCATTGGGACAACCCTCATACACACACCCATCGGCCCAATGTTAAGCCAATCAACATATGCATTAAACATACTCAAACAATCTGGCATGGAAAACTGCAACCCAACTCAAACACAACACAACTGCAACCACTTAAACCCTCCCCACAATTCAACCAACCAAAACTCTACAAAAAACTTATCGGGTCAATATCTAATCATCACACATCACGATCTCAGTCTTGTTGTCAATAAAATCTGCCAACACATGCATAACCCCACTCAAGCTCACTTTGATCAACTCAAACGCATCATAAGGTATGTCAAACGCCATCATCTAGAACTCCCTATCAACCGGAGTGATCTACATCTTCAAGCATATACAGACTCAGATTGGGCAGGAGATTCAATTGATCGCAAATTCACCATCGGCTACTGCATATTCTTAGAAAACACACCAATCTCCTGGAGTGCCATGAAAAAAAATATGGTCCCCCGCTCTTCCACAAAAGCAAAATATTAAGCACTAGCAACCACTACAACAAATGTCATATGGATTCACAAACTACCCCAAGACTTCGGCATCTCTCAAAACAAACCCACCATCATATTCTACGACATCTCAGCAATTGCAATCGCAAAAAATTCGATCTTCCACGTCCACACAAAGCACGTGAAAGTCAATTTTCACTTCATCTGTGACAACGTGCAAAATCAAGAAATTCAGCTACTACACATTCGCACAGAAGAACAAACAGCCGGCATATTGACAAAGCCGCTCTCCACATTCCACTTCAACACTCAGATCCAGACTCACCATGTCCGACCACAGTGGTTCGTTTGCAGGGGATAATAGCCATCAGGAAATCCACGCCACACGATCAGGAAGTCTACATCAAACGGTTGAAGACCCATTACTCCTATGTACATACTTATGTTCCCACTATATATATGAGGCGAAACGTTGCATGTAATTATACGAAAGCATCTTCTATTCTTTATTACTCTCACATCTCCCTCTCTCAATATTCTCTACATCCTCTACGGCAATTCTTGAGACCTTTACATTCCCCAACATTTCTCGCTCGACAACCAGCCGGCACCATCACCATATCTGCCTCTTTGGGTCCTCAAAAGGAACTCGGCCCCGTGGGAAGCCAAAGCCGATGAACCCTGAAGAATCTCTTGACACCTCTCTGCTTCGTTTCCTGCGCTCAATTTTTACACCCTAGCCGACGGGAACAGCAGTCCTTAGGAGCCCATGACAGAAGCGAGGACGGCCCGGACATCACAGCGTTCGACAGCTTCTCCTTCTCTCCCGAACGATTTTCTTCTTCGCTCGGTCTCAAGGTTCCCCGATCACTAAGGTATGAATCTCCCTATTTAAGGGCTTCGATTTTTGCTTTAGATTAAAAGCCTAAACCTGAAATGCATAAGTCTATTAGTTTCATACCACAGATCAATATCCTTTAGTTAAGGGCTTCTTCTTTGATTATGCTAAACTTCTATCTCTAAAATGGATTAACAGAGAGATCATTAACTTAATTCCATTAATAAATTGTTTTATGGGGATAGCTCCTTCCTTCACCAAGCAAGAACTTCTTTGTAATGGATTTAACAAATCAGCATCTTATAGCTAACAAGGCTTTTCTTTATATATTTAACCTAAGAAGTGTCCCTCTAACTGAATTCATGTATTCTACATGCTAGTGCAGCGCATAAAATATTGACAACGTCTACTTTTCAAGCAGATCATACGTCATTTTAATCATCATGTTTTAATTCTCTTCAATTGTACTTAGAATACGTGAGCATTAGAACTCTAAGCTTGCACAATAAATTGACATGAAATGATTGAATTCTCACTCTTAATATAATAGAAAGATTGGTTTTGTGGGGTTAGCAGTAATATTCAAATCATTATGACTAAATGCCTTCTATCAATCACATATTAAAAAGGTTTGCACTGGTCTAATATATATATATATATATATATATATATTAGTATAGACGCACCCTTTTATTCACTTTGCAAATATCTTTTGTATAACGTCATTACTATAATATTTGCATTGATTCTCACACGTTGGACCACTTAAATACCTTAAGAAAGCTAGTCATATTAATTGACAATATGTGAATAGGATATTGAGATCTTTTGAATTTTCTAGATGAAACACATGCTACTTTCAAGAATCAAACTCAATAATATTTATTTACTATGAGTGCCTTCTTGTTGTAATTATATCATGTGAGCGCCCCATGCCGGTTCGGTAGAAACTATTCTGGCATTGGGTAACTGCTCACCGCAGGATTATATCAAGCAATTTGAGAGAAAAAGAATGTGCATATAAAAGTAAATGATATTTTTCATTTATCAAAAGTTCTTATTACAAGTTCCATCATTGTACAAAACGAAAAAAAAAAACAAAATAAGCATTTCAGCGCCGTCGTTGATCCTTTTGAAAGTTAAGGTTCTTGTTTAACCTCTTCTAGAAGCACCTGACCTGGTATTGTACAGAAAATAATACCGAGATTTGAATTCCCAGTAATTAAAGAATACTCTAAGTACAGCAGTATACAATAACAAATTAATTTACGAAAACGCATTTAGCAGAGATAAAAATGCAGGATAGGTAAGGCAACTGCATAAAATAAGCGGGTAACTTCCTGCAACAAGTATTTATCAAATAAAGATTACTAATGTCATTTTCCAGTAATCAATCCCGAATGTTACTGATGTCATTTTTCAAGTAACAACCCCGTATGTTATTGATGTCATTTTCCAATAACAACCCCGAATGTTGCTGATGTCATTTTTCCAACAACCCCGAATGTTACTGATGTCATTTTCCAGTAACAACCCCAAATGATACCGATGTCATTTTTCGGTAACAACCCCGAATGATATTACGTTGGTTCCGGACAACCAACCAAGCTTCAAAATGAAATTTGGCTCAAAGCAAATATGCGAAGCAAAGCAGTAATAGAAAAATGCAATATGTAATACAAGTCATATACTGGGTACCTTTAGTCTTTAAGTTCAGAAGTTCAACAGCTCGTATGAGTGACAGTTCGCTCAATCTGCATTTTAAGTCCCCGATATTTTTAAGTTAGCTTTTTAATCAAATGATTTAGGAGTTTAATTTCCTCTTTCATTCTGTTCTTCTTCCGCTTTTGAAGTTCGATTGATTTTAAGTGTAAAATTAAAGCAGTTTAAAGTGTCTTAAGATTATGATCGAAAAAGTCCGAATAAAATGACCGAATTGATAATAATAGTCATTTATAACAATTTGAATCGTTCTCATTATTAATAAATGAGAATAATTCTATTGTGAATGACTAGATATAACTTGATAAATATAAGGACAGTAACAAGCTTTAGAGAAAACAAATGTTTTCTTCTAATTTCCTCCTCTTACCTTAGATTTAGGATCACCGGAATACGAAGAGAGTTGGAACGGGTTGGCCGAAGGGTGGCCGAGGGTTGCTGGAGCCGCTGCGGGGGCTGTCGGGGGCTGTCGGGGGCTGCCGGGCTGCCGGAAGGTGCTGCTGGGGACTGCCGGGCTGCTGGAAGCTGCGGGAAGTGGCTGTCGAGGGCTGCCGAGCTGCTGGAAGAAGGCTGTCAGGGCTGCCGGGCTGCCGGAAGGAGGAGGGTTGGCTGAATTGATGAGGGGAGAGGGGAAGAGGCTGCTGGAAGGTGTGGGGAGAATAGGGCAGGGGATGGGGGCTTTATAGGCGCACGTAGAGGTGCCACAACGTGCGCCAACTGGCACCATAATGGCGCCAGGTTGGCGCCTGGCGCGCGCGCCAGGAGGCTCTGGCGCGGAAGCTTCTCCCGCCAGAGGGAGGGAGTGGGGCCGAGAGTTAGGGTCGGCCCTCTGGGCCGACAACCTGCGCCAAAAACGGCGCAGGCAGGCGCCAGGCTTCCGCCTGGCGCGAAGCTTCTCCCACCTGGCGCGGGAGAAAAAGGAGGGGGGCTAGCGTATGAAGAAAAAAAACAGAGAAGAAAAAAAAAGAGTAAGAAAAAAAAAATGGAAAAATTTTAAATTTCAAATTAATCACATTTTTTTCGCCGTTCGGCGTCCGAACGCAACGAAACCTGGCACCGAGGTGTGTTACGACATGACGAACACCCTCGCGTCGAAAAATTTTCGATTCAGAGCAAAATTTTATTTTATTTTTATTTTAGGGGTTTAAAACTTCGAAAATTTGCCACGATCAAATCGACGCTCAGAATTTGATGAAACTTCTCGAGCAAATTTTAAATAATATACTTAACACATCGACACTGAAAACGATGAATTCGGACACGTATTTCAATATTTTTTTATTTACAGAATTTAATAATTTTGAAGATAGAACGGGAGCTTCCGTCTTTCGGATTTCTCCTGAATTAGGGCTCTTTGATCCTTAAAGTTGTTTCTATCTATTGGTAGTTTTGTTTGCCCTAAAGTGAAATTTCCCGGGATCCTGATTCCTAAGGCGGGATTCTGCCCTAATTTGCAATACAACAGTTTTGGGTCGTTACATATCACCTTTGGAGGCACTTAGAATAACAATAGTATTCGTGCACTGAATACCATGTTATGAACTTATATTTGGGTTAGAGTTTAAATTAGATAATTTATTAAAATCTTTCTTGAGTTCAAATGAGAGTTCAAGTGAGGTAAGAAAAAAATTTGTTGGTTGTTCAGACAAGAGATGCAACATGGAGATGGTGTTGACAGCCAAGTGGTGATACCAAATTTAACACCAAACTTTAGCAATGTGTAGATGCTGAAGGTGAACACTCCTCGCTCAATAAATTTCATAAGGTTTGCCCACAAATGAGGATAAAGTGCAATTTCTTTTTGTTCTGATATTGACATTTATGCACAGTGAAATTTTTAGGGAGAAAGATAAAATATTACACCTTTACCCACACACTAAGAATTTAGTAGGGGGATGCAGAAAGAAAAATCACGCTGACATCTGAATTAATGATGTTTAAAGAAACGAAAGGAGTAGTAGTTCTTGATTTGAATTTTTATTTAAAATATGTTGTGTAGGCGTAAGTCTAAATCTTAAGGAAAGTTGAATTCTAATATTCAATCAGAAATTTGTGACATAAAAAGAATTTATCTCAGTAAAATATTCAGTTTATGATGGATCATATCTTAAATAACCTAGTGAGTGAAGATTAGAAGTTCTAGAAAACAGCAATTTGAGTCAAAAATATTTTCAAGAATTTGTAGCAAGACAATCCTAAAGGGAGTCTAAATAAATTATTAAAAAATTTAACTTAGGAATATGAATATATATTTCATTAATGCAATCAATCATTTTCAAGGGCACTAATAAAGCTACCAACATATCTTTGTAGGTGCAACAGATTTTTGAGCACTTCTTCAACAAGGTCAAACGCAAAGGTACCCAGAATATTACTTTTTGCACTTATTTTCTTTTTGATGCTCTCTTATGCTTCGCTTTGAAATTATTCTCATGTTGATGCTAAATTTATTTCAATGCCAAAAGAATGTAATAAATATTTACTATGCCTTGTGAATAAATGCAAGAGTTCAAAAAATAATGAATTTTAGGGTGGGTTAAGTTAAGGACGGGGCTAATCCACTTTGGGAGTTATAAGATTGTCATATTGTAGCCTATGAGGGGAGCCAGTATGATGTCTATTTTACAATTATGAACCCATGATCTCAAGGTTCTGAACTTTCCTAGCAGAACAAAGATAATGTTGCCACATAATACTAAGACATACTAATATACACATACAAAAATTATTTTTGAAAGGCATAAAATCATTTATGCTTATTACTTATGATGTTGGTAGATTTCTTTTATTTCTATATATAGTGCGGTGCAGGAATTTGACATACATTTCTTATATTGAGCCAATGATTTCATGCATATTTTTATTTATGCCATTATGTTTCATTTTTTCGCATCCGCTAATTGCAAAAGTGTAAATTTAATATTCAGTTGATACTTAGTATATTCTCTAATTACTAAGAAATCAAATCCCAGCATTTTTATAATGCCACCAGGTCAACTACAACTGGAAGAGTCTGATTTAGCATGACGATGAGAAAATGGAAGAAAGCAACCCAAATATTGAGATGAATAACTTTAGTTTTATTTTTTTTATTTCATAATTTTATTTTTAAATGTTATAAGGAACAAGACGTTTGTTAATTATTTTGAGATATTATTTTGTGATTATTATTATTGATATTATTATATTAAATTGAATGAAGTTTGTTTATCATTTATGTATGGCTTTGAATAATATAAATTGAATGTTATCTTGCTTAACCGTTCAATATGATCCTACAGGAGGGTGCCTAATGTTGGAATAGTTCTACTAACCTAACAGCAAGTCATCACAATCATCCCTCAAGCATAATAACTCTATTTCATCCACCCTTAAACAATGAATCAGCCAATCTCTTCACTAACATGCAACATCAACTAAATGTAAAATAAGATAAAACCATATACCTCCTAAGAAAATCCCAAATCTTGCCAAATTTTTCATGTTCATTAACTTCAATTCATTGACGAATATATTTCACCAATACTACCTAACTTGTAGGAACATAAGCCAAATATAGCCATCGCCCATAATTTCAGACAAAATCAAGTAATTTTAAGTTAAACAATATACTCTTTAACTAAACTTGTGCTTGCATGAGCATTAAACTATAGCACCTTTTTCTCTATAAGGGAAGTTTTAGCAGCCGTATATGCTTCTCTTCTCAAAATAAGATTCAATAATTTAAATTGCAATTTTACACTAAAAAAATTTCAATATCTATGTCTGAATTCATTTATCAAGCTAGAGTTATCACTAACAACCTAGTGATCATTAGCTCTCCAACTCATTATTTTAAACCTCCTATCCACACTTTGACCCAACCATTCATCTCTTGTGGCCTCTACTACAGGTTGACTAAAACCAAATGCATTTTATGATTTCATTGGAATTCATTAAATGAGATACCAAACCTTTGAAGCAACCACATCCGCCATGACACCCTTGCTTCCATTACAAACTACAAATCCATTTCAGCCATGGAACAGCAAAACTACAGCCGCTACTACAATACTCCTTCCAAAGAATATCGGCAACCACCTGCACTAAATAATCACCAATTGTAACCATCCATTATCTACCACAGACGTTCTAATCAGTCAATATTGTGAAAGAGACCAGTACAGCACTATATGACATTTGTGCTTGAGGCTATTACCATCAAACCAACCTTCAAGCATATTCAACAACTCGAACAATATCTGCAATTACATCGCGCATCAGCCCCTTTGTGTAATACTTCAACTCAATATGAGGCAACCAATCCTCATATTTGCTCAGCAATGAACCTTATCCAGGCAACAATCAAATCTACATCAGCAAAGGTTCATGGTTGCGCATACAGCATACTAGCTCATCTACTCTTTCTTTGGTTTTCACAAACTTTTGCCCAACAAAATATATTACATGCTCCTTCAATATCAAAATATCCTATTTCCATTAGCAATTTTTCTCAATTTAATACTACTTTTTTTTAGTTTCACCAAATTTTTTTCCTTAGCAAGGACAACATTACAAACAAGGTATTTCTTTGAAGTTATCTTGATCGAGGTCCTCCACCTCCAACAACATACCAAGCTTTTTCCACTTTGACAACATATTGGTATGAACATCAATGACACCCATACAACATCGAATCCTTCACCTTCCAACTACATAAACTCCATTGCGCACTTGTGATATCAAGAAATAGTCATCATAAACCACATATCGCGACAACTTAACTCAACCCCTCAACAAATATATTCTAATGTTTGTGACGTGTGCCTGTCAATGTTTATATCAATCAAAAATTTCATATCAATTTCATAAATGGATGTGCGTTTACTTTCATAATTTTATTTGTTGTATCACAAATCAATGCTTTAAATGTTTTAATTATTTAATTTGATAATTGAAAAATCTATTGATCTTCCAATTAATTCATTTAAATCAGGTGCAGGTGTGAAATTCTAAGAACTGCCATTATAGTAAATTATGGCATTAAACATCCTTTTTCTGCTTCTAGCACATCCGCCCAAGCAATGTATTGCCGAACAAAAGGACTAGAACATCGTTGAACTTGGTTGCGCCTTATTGCTTCAAGCTTCTCTCCCCTTTCACACTTCTAAGCCTATGTATTTTCAAAACAATCACAAATTTTATAATAGTCTAGCCTGCAAAGGCCTTAACCATAGTTTTCATATACAAAAACTCATAACAAATAGCTTGATTATGCCTTTCTTTGATAATTTAGATGCTTTACTTTCCTTAGTTATAAGCCCTATACAACACAAAGTTTAAATCTCGATCCAAACCCTGCATACTACTCAAGTACACTGCACATCAACATTCATACATTTGCCTTAATCCAACCACAAACCACTAATGCATATCTTGCTTTGTTATCTTCCATGAAATCACCTTTCCCTACACCCTCATACAAACCATTCCTTGTTGCTCTCGTTTGAGACCTCTCATTGTATTCATTCCAAACACTACAACTACAATTTAACCCACTAGTCCTTCTTGCAAGCCCAAACACCAACATAGCTGACCCACAACACCATATTTTCTCTTCCAACCACAACTAAGCAGACTCACCAGTCGCCACCAACAACCCAGCAAATTAAACAGTCCAGCTTTCCAGCCTACCACCTTCTAACCAATACAAAAAATAATGACATGATTACCATATCTCAAATAGATTTTCTTGAACCCAAAATACTCTCCACAAACTACACACTATGCCAATGCTACTACGCCTCCACCTCAATTATCCCAACAAATTTTACCCAAGCAAACAGCCATCTTGTGTGCAATGATCAATAACAATATAAATTAATGCATTAGCACATGGGCATAGTCACATGTTAATCAAGTTATTTCATATCAAGAAAAACCTGAATATATCATTATTCTGTAGCAAAGCTCAACTCATTGCCAAAGGCTACAACTAAGGGTGTATATGGGTAGAGCCGGGTCATGCTCAACTTGTTAATAAGTTAGCGAGCCAAGCTTATCAAGCTTACAAGCTAATCTCAAATCTCAAGTCAAGATCAAGTCATTAAATGAGATCAAATTTGAGCTCAGGCTAGCTCGACTCATTAGCTCATCGAGTTGGCTCATTTACATGTAATATTATAATAAATATAGTAAGCAGATATAAGAATATTTAAAGTTAATTAAATCATATATATAACTAAGATAAGCATATGAATTCTCACACATAATGCTCATTTTATTGGCTTATTGAGTTAACTCATGCGCAGGTTATCAAACTTGAGCTTTATTATTAAATAAAGCTTGAGCTTGATAAACGAACTTGAGCTTGATAAACAAGCTTGAGCTCATTAAAAATTAAAAAAACTAAGCTTGAGCTTAGTCGGCTCAAGCTTGCCTTGATTACACTATTATCTACAAACAATAAACCAGTAACAAGTTTGACTATATTGAACCATTTGGCATTGTCATTAAGCCCTCCACTAGAAATCATTCTCACAGTATCAATATCCAACAATCAGCCCTTTCTACCAAATTTAACTTCAACAAAGCATTTTCTCAATGGGAATCAAAACAACATACATAAATCAGTAGTCTGATTTTAATGATCATCTTGCACCAAATCATATTTGCAAATTGCACAAATCCATATATGCATAAAAAACAACACCCACAAACTTGGTACCAAACACTAGCTCTATACCTAAGCAATTTGGCTTCGCCATTAGCACAATGAACACCTCTCTTCCTTTTCCACCACAATAATCAAACAACTTACCTACTTATTTATGTAGTTAGTGTTCTGCTTACTGATTCATCTCCCAAACTCATAACCCATATCATCCAACAACTCTTTAACTCATTTATTATTTAAGATGTTGGTACTCTACACCATGTATTGGGTTTCCAAGTTAGCACTTTTTCCATGGTTTCTAAGTTACCCAACCAATCTACAGAACGAATCTTATCAAGTGCGCAATAATGAAGCGTGTGGCTATTGACAATTATTTCATCTGAGACTCACTCCGGCGCAAAATGTAACTCAATTACATTCCCACAATCATACAGCTTATCTATGCTTTTACAAAATTGCTACAAAAGCACGGACATCAACTAATCACTTCCAAGTGTCTAGACTTCACCACAATACACTTATTGGGGTATCAAAAAGAGAAATATCAATGCTTCTCTAAAATATTCTATAACCTACTGACTTCAGGCAATAATGTATATCAAAATGTGGCTATATATACAATTAAATGTTGCAACCAAAACAAGATTTCTCTAAAGAAATAAATATAGCTATGTTTTAACATCTCTGGTTCCTCCTTTCTATTCCTTTCTGTTCTATTTAGGGGTAACATTGCCTACCTTTCATCAGAAAGAAACTAATCTTGCTATAAAATGAAGTGCAAAATAAATTAAGAACTAAGAAGAAACCTGAGCCATCAGCCAGGTGGGGGGGGGAGGTTGAATAAAGTTGACACCACAAACATAAGTTGCAGCCCAGAAACACTTATTGGGGTGTGTGTCAAAAAAAGGAAGACCAATGCCTCCCTACAATATTCTTACACAAATAACAAGCCCACACAATCTTCTCCATCCAAATAAAACCTACTGATCTTAGGCTTTAATGTATAACAAATTGTACATATATATGTATATATATACATATATAAGTATATATATACATATATATATATATATAATTAAATGTAGTAGATGCAAAATTTCTCTAATGAAAAAAATATAGTTTTGTTTTAACATCTCTGCTTCTTCATTTATGTTCTGTTTGAGTGTAGCATTGCACGCCTTTCATCAAAAAGAACCCAGTCTTAAAACAAAATGAAGTGCCAAATAGAATACGAACTTAAAAGATACCTGAGCCATCAGGGTTGTGGGAATTTGAATAAAATTGACACCACGAACGTAAGTTGCAGCCGCAAAGCCACACACGTCACCAATTACTCCCCCACCAAGAGCCACAAATGTACAACGGCGGTCCATCCTAGATTCTATTGCCTTATCAAATATTTTCATCATCGTTTCCTGCAGTATAATAAAAGATTTTCTAGTTCAAAATGAGCAGCTTAGGAAAACAAAGTACGGTGGTCTTTAAGAAGAAGAAAACCATTTTCATAATTTTATATCCAGATTAAATACCATATTTTTATACTTTTCTCCATCTGGAAGGATCACGCTCTCCACAGAGACATGAGAATTCCCATGCGTGAAAGCCTTGGCAACTAGGTCGAGGTACAGAGGAGCAATCGTAGTATTCGTTACAATAAGCACCATCTTCCCACATACATGCCTAATAAAAAAATCTATTACTGAATCAATCCGCGGAGACAAGCGAGAAGTCCATACGCAATTAGAACAAAACGATTCGTATACCTCTGGAGTAGATCCGGGATATCGAGCAAACCCGAGCCGATGTAAATTGGGTAGCTTCGGTCGCCTAGATCGACGTCCACAACAGTAGAGACCCTAGACGCAGCCTCCCGCTTTGCCGGGTCCATTGCCGGAGCTGATGTGGAGGCGACGCTAGAGACGATTTTATCAGACGAAGCACGGAAGAAGCTACTACGACTGACGGAGGTGGAAAGTCGACGGCGCTGTCGAAAGGAAGCGTTCATGACGTTGAGGGGACAAAACATGCGGAGACCATAATTGACCCTCGAAGGGTATTGGAGGGGAAAGCAGATGGATGAATATGCGGATGCGGCCATGAATGAGTGTTTCTGATTGGCCTAAGGTTTGCGTGCGAACAAGATGGTGGCTTCTCGCCGGACGGCTACCATTTTCATATATTTGACGCATGTGCTTTTTGCAGGTAGACTACGCGCGTGGGTGGGCTCAATGAGGTAGGTGAGCCCTTTTTTTTTTAATTACAGATAAATATTTTGGTAGCATGTTCGGATTTATGTTAGTTTATTTTAATTTAAAAAGTACTTCTAAAAAAATTTAATAATATATTTTATTCAATTTATTTGCCCGGGAATTCCTATATTTATTAAAAATATATCTCAAATTTAATTTCAAAATTAAAGATTAAGTAAATGAGTGTTACTCGAGTGATAAAAAAATAGTCAAATTAAAGTAAATATAACTTGGCAGTGCTAAATATAAACATTTAATTTATGCAATACAATTTTTAAGTGGAATCATGTACAAAAATAAAATAAAAAATTCTATTATTTTGAATTAAAATTATTATTTTATTAAGATTAAAATAAAATGAATAATAACAACTAAAATATAATATAAAAATGTCAAATAAATAAATTAATAAATATTTATTTTATTTAGTTAATAAAATTAATCTCAATAATTTTAAAAATAAGATATATAATTAATAATTATATTGTTTTAAATGTATGTATATTTGTAAAAATATATTTATTCAAGATTTAGTATTTTTCCTTTGAATCTTGTGTATGAAAAATTATTCATGGCATGCAATTATTTTTATTCATGTTGTCATGTATTTTGATAAAACTTATTTTGGTGATATTTTTTGCATTAATTTAGTTAATGATAGATTATTTTATTATGATGATATAAAATTTAAGGTAGTATTATTATTGATATGATCTGCTATTTTTTATTAAACCAACCTCCAAACATCAATACAATATTTTAAAGTCTTAACATTTGTCAAATGGAGTTGAAACTAAGACATGTAGCCTACCAAATCAATTGGGTCATGTGGAAACCATGTTGCATTTAGAATGTTGTAAGAGAAGTACCAATTAAGTGTTGGTTCAATGCAGCATAGTAACCTTGTCCTAGGGCAATATGAAATAATCAAATTGCAATAATTTTAGGTTATTACTTAATTTAATTAGCTAAATTAGTATAGAAGTACCACAATTAGTCTCTAATTATCATTATGATCAAACCCATAATTTTGTGATCAATTTGGAAGTCATTTAAATAAATGAAATATTTTGTATCTCATTTGATCAATATATATTGATTAATACAATTTGTATTATGTATTAATAATTGAAATTAGTTAATTAGATTTTTTTGTTTAAAATAGATTTAACCATTGCATCAGAGGACCCGTTGTTCGACTCTAAACACCCAATAATGGATCTGCTACATCGGAGTCATCCCATATTTAATTTTTTAATATAGCAGGGCATAGCCAATAGAAAGAAATAAGTCGTTAGATTTACATAATTCTAAGTACATTTTAGGATATGTAAATACTTTTTAGTTTGATGATATCACATTTAACAATCAATAATTAAGGAGCATTATACATTATAAAGAAGTACTGGAAATAAAATAAATTGGAAAGGCAAGTAAGAACAAATAAGTATGCTAAAGCACTCAATGATCCCTTCATGAAATTGGTTAAGCAATTGTAATATACAAGTATGAGCTGGATAAATAAATTATAGCAACTAAAAGGCAAAGTAAGAGATTTTGAAAATAAATATTTGATTAACTTTGTAACAACACTGGCATTATTACCCATTAATTAGTAACATAATTGATTATGTTTCTCTTCTAATACTCTTATAATAGTGTTAAAAATCTCCACCTCAAGTTTCGTACGATTTAGAGATTATTTAAGATATTCCAACATTTCTGATTTTTTCAATAATTATGAGAATGCCAATTTTATTTAGACATCTGAATTAAAATCAGAGTCTATCATTGGATTCATCACCCCCAAATTAGCTAAGAATGGTATTTTGGGAGTGTTTAGAAGTTGTCAAATTTTTCCTATTATTTTAATAATATTTAAATACTCTGAAAATTAGGATAATTAAATTGACACCTAATCAAAAATTCGATTGTATTTCTGAGTTCCACACCCCTCAATTAAGTAATTGTGAAATTTTGGGATTTTTTGGAGTCATTTTGATTATTTAATTTTGAGTAAATATTGTGTTTAATTTAATTAATTAAATAAAGTAAATAAACTAAATTAATATATAATAAATAAAATATCCAACGACTCCTTTCGTAAAAGCGAAAATCCACTGAGTTGCCCAGAACACGGAGCAATAAATTGGCAAAATCTAAACCGTCAATCCCTTTTTGATTCTAATCAGACGATGGGCTTGCGTGATCTTAATTTGACTGTCGGATCACCACTAAGATTCGACGGTTTGGATGGGATTAATGTATGTCTCTCTGTGCCATGATCGGGCACAGAGGCGTACACTGTACAGTGCCAGCTGCCCCTCCTCAACAGCATTATGCCTCTTCCAATTCCGCAATTCCTCCTTTTGCTTTCATCCTACCTAGACGAGCTGCTGAGGAGACCTAAAGGGAACCTACTGCTGCTGGAAATGAAACTGTGCAACCTAACCTTAAATTTCTACTACCTGCCAAAGAAGAAAGAAATTGTACTTTCCTTCCCATTTCCTTTATTATGTATTGCCCCCTAAACTTATTTTGCTTGGGTTAGAGTAAGATTACACCTCAATCGACCTCATTTGAGCTTTATTGAGGCTCAAATTGAAGTTTCGTCCATAATCCCCAACCAGAAATTGAGTCATTTACTCTTTATCTCTCTTGCATCGTTAACATTCTGGTATTGATTATCTAAACCTTCTTATTAGCTTCTTCTATCATTTCAGATCTGAACATTTGCACATAACCTACCTCAGTCCAAGCTAATATAGTATTGTGCCTTCTACCATAAAGATATATGCCCTCATAAGGTGCCATGCCTATACAAGCTTGAAA
Source organism: Gastrodia elata (assembly GCA_016760335.1). Lineage (NCBI taxonomy): Eukaryota > Viridiplantae > Streptophyta > Magnoliopsida > Asparagales > Orchidaceae > Gastrodia > Gastrodia elata. The sequence continues at coordinate 4,414,156 of CM028672.1, read as the reverse complement.
ACTATTGATGAAGGCAAATTCAATAAGAGATATATGCTATTCTCAACTTCCTCGAAAGTTTAATATGCATAAATTCAACAAGACTTCGAGTGAAAGCTCATAATACTATTATAAGAGTACTAAAAGTGAAATGGAGTTGATTAGGCTTCTAATTATATGGTAGCAATACTATGGTTGTTACATTACTTGGCTTGGCTCTGTGAAATGCAACTAGCTCGATGGATCGATATAATTGATCGGAGCTAGCATGAGCCCAAATGACAATTACAATGGGTTCAACTAGACTGGGGATGCATTCTCAAAATGAAATTGAGCTAGAGTGAGCTCTGATTCTCAATGGAGTAACTCCAATTCCAATGAACACTTACACTGTCCAGACAATGAGTGTTTATTATATGAACTGAGCCCATTCAATTTGATTCACAACGTACAGATGTCCTAGGGGTCTAGAAGAAACTAGACGGCAATGCAGAGCTACCATAATGTAATAAATTGACATAAAGTCTACATGAATCGGTGGGGAAGAAGGCAGTACCTGGGATTGAGGGGGTTTTGTGGTGCCCCACCTCTTAATCCATAAGATTAAGCTAATGGGTGGTGTGTCACTCTGGCAAATCCCTTACTTATTATTGGATTATATATAATTCATAATCCACTAATAAGGAAGAGATATGCCAATGCATACATACTATATAATAAATCACTAAGCAAGTACATAAACAGAGTGCAGAAGCAAAGTAAAGTAAAAATACGTCCATTTTACCATAATATATATAAGTAAGAAAAGGGCAACAAGCAGCTCATAATAAATAGTGCAGTAAAATATACAGTCACATAATACCTGAAGTATTATAATATTAAATTTGTTTAAATGAACTAAAAGAAAAACACTTATCCTCACAAAAGCAATAAAGCCTAAGCAGCTTCAGCTCCTCCATGATGCTCCTCCTCGAGATATGGCTCCACTTCGAGTCCAAGCTCCTCAAATCTATCTAATTCTGACATTATCATTTCACAATGTCATGGTGTGTGGTCTCGTACTTTCCCGTTGTCACGCTAGTATTCATATTAGCATAATCGCGGGGAGTGCGGTGCTCCACTTCATGGCAAATCCCAAACTCAAGTAGAGTCGGTGTAGAGCCCCCCGTACTGACAACAAGGAAGTACGGTGCTCTAACTGTGGCAAATCCCCAACGTAAGTAAAGTTAGGTAAACCCAACCTGCCTTAAGCCAAGGACTTGTCATCAAGTGTTATAACATTCATCAATATATGTATATATATAAATATCAAAGTAGCGGAAGCAATAGGCGAGTAGTAACATCCACAAGCATACATAGTAGAAGGAGGGAAAATAATATAGTAACTCATCAAAATACAGAAATTAAACACATCCAGAATTAATTATTACAAACTGAATTTTTAAAAAGGATGAAAATGTCTCTCAATCTCACTAAAAATAAAATACAATATCTATCTAAACAGCAGCAGCACGATCCTTCTCATGAACCTGCTCCTCTTCTGCGACACTGCCCACGAATACGTCTGAATCTGACATTTATCGGTATCACAAATGCCAGGGCCCCAGCCAACAAAACAAAAAGGTTACAGTTAGACGATTGTCTAAGTATATTTTAGACTATTTTAATGAATTGAATATTTTAAAGATATCACATTTAAATTAGCTAAACATGCAAACAGTAATAGGTGCAATAAGCTATGAAGAAATGGTAACTATAAACTATCCATTTATAGCCAGCAACTAGTATAAAGAATGACATACAATGCAAAATAAATAAGGTGATGCTAAAAGCTAAAAAGAAATAGCAACTACATTACAATTCTGAACATAACATACTTATGATCATATTAACACATGCTGGGTATATAAGAGAAACACAAGTACTGAAAATATGTAATTCTAGTATCCTAAACATGCTAATATATATAAGTAAATTATACGAGTATACATACAACATGCTAGTTAAGAAAAGGAAAAAAAGAAAAGGCCACTGAGACATGTGGCAAAAGCAAAGTAATCTATGTAAAGTAAAGCCACTGAGACATGTGGCAAAGCGAACAAGTACTGAAAATAAGGCCGCTGAAGTATGTGGCAAAGCAAAATAGAAAACAATACTAAACAATCCAGCTAAAGTAGCAATAAGCCTAAGACATAGTACTGCCATACCAGCCAATAGGCCATACATGGCCTCCAATATCAATCAATCAATCCCCAGTCTAGCCATCCAAATATGCTAGTTCTGAGTCCAATCTATACAATACTACTACTAAAGAGGCAGACTAAGCTAGGACATATTCTACCAACTGCAAACAAGGCAAAACTGAATGATATGCAATTCAATACTAACTTAGGATGTATCATCCATATCCTAAGTTTTCCTATTATGCTCAAGGAATAAGGCTCAATAACCAAGGTATGCCAAGTAAATCAAATCAAAGTAAGCAAGGGACTCAATCTAAACTCATGTGATATTTGATGTTATCTAATTACCAAATCTAACTACTTTGAGAATGTACAAGTTTAGGATCTCCAATATCCAGCTATCGAGTAGAATCTCAGATTTACGTCCTTAAAGTTAATATTAGAACTTAATAAGTTCTAATCCAAAATCATGTGATGATTATATAGTTTAAGTAAATAAATCAATGACCTAGTTTATTACTATTTTACTCTCTTACCCAAATTTTGATCAAGTAAATCAAGATTTAAGGATTCAGGACTTGAACTCCACTTTGGTGTTCAAAACCCAAACCCAGGGGGATGTCCTAATAAGGATCTAGAGTTCACACTCTATTCCAAAGTTAGGGATATAGGATCCTATAAGCTGAAAGATCCAAGAACTACAAACTTAGTGAAGGGTTATTCTACTTATTATAAGATAAAATAATCACTTAAGAACTTTGAGAATCTAAGATCTATATTCAACCTTTAAGATAATTTCATTATTCTATAGATTGAATCACCTTATACCCATAAGGAAGGCTTCAAAGGGTTAAATAATCAATCATTTAAAGAATTTCAATTGGAAATGGTTCAATTCCAATTGAGGATCTAAGTCTAAAATCTAAGATCTAAGGATCTGATGTTTGATCACTTTAGACTTTGAACTAGATTTTTACATAGGAGTTTCCATTTGTATTTCTTTTAGAATTTAAGCTCATAATTTAACTAAATTGAACTTATCTAGTGGTTTTAATAATTGAAATGATTAAATTTAAGTATTAAGCTTAAGTGACTTCTTTAAAGTCACTTAAGATCTAAGTATTTAAATTAGGGCTTAAATGAAGATTTATTAAATTAATAATCACATTATCAATATTATTAGTCTAAGAGTTTATAGAACATTTCTAATCTATCTTAGGGTAGTTTACTGGAATTTTCAAGGTTTATAGGGCATTTAAGCATATTTGATCAAAATAACCAAAATGCCCCTCTTAAGGCTAAAATTTGAATTTTATGGTTTAATTGTCCAAATTACTCCTAATCTATTTTAATGTATCCCATACTGATAAATAAGGTGGGAAATACATTTATCTTGGATTTTGACCACTTAATTAAGTTAATTAGCACTAATAACTTAATTAAGCTAATTTTAGGGATTAGTATATTTAGGGCATCTTAGGGCAATCTAACCTTTCCAAATAGTTCTAGAATACTTAGGATAGCATTAGGAACCATCTTTATCAAGATCAGAGGCTTAACTATATTTACTTTTACTAATCCCTAATTAGAGTGATTAAGGAGTGATTAAGAGAAATTGATATCTAAAATTAGTTTTAAAGGTCTAGGGTTCAGGGAGCAATTATAGCCTTTAATCTCCTCATTTGGATATATATTCAATTTAATTTGATTTAAATAAGGACAGCAAAGAGTTGGACAAATATTTTTAAATCCAACCATTGGATCTGAGATTTTATTTTATATTTAGATTCCTTGTATTTTTTGATTTAAATAGTTTATTGGATCATACCATTTTGATCAGTATAGCCAAAGTTATTTAAATAATTTATTCTGTATTTTTATTTAAATTAAAACTATAAGTTTTGATTAATTTAATTCACAACTATTAAAAATGTCTTCCGATAATTATTAAATAGACGCGACCAAAAATCAGAACGCGTGGGTCACGGGTCGGCCCGGCCCAAGATCACCGACTTCATCTTCCTCCTCTCAACGGGTCCGATCCAGCCGAGCTTCAGCACTGAAATTCTCGGTGCTCTGGCGATGACAGCGGTTGAACTCGATCCCTACACGTTCAGGGAGTTGAGACGCATTGACTGGACCAAGAACCCCCATCTGGATCCTTCTGGATCGATGGGGTGCTACTCAACCGAGATGCCTTCGATAAGGGCATCTCAGGCCAACTGTGAGGGGACAATTCTCCTCACAGAGGCCTCGATTCGACTGGAGTTCGATCCCTACACATTCAAGGAGGTGAGGCGAATCGAACCCCCATAGTATCTTAACCTGAGGCGCAGCCAATCGCTGGGTCCTTACTCGAACTCAGCCATGGCTCGGCCGCTAGCTCAATCGATCGATACGATAGATTCGAGCTAGGTTATGTAACAACCCAGGTTGTTACTTTGCTCAATTAAGACTAATGTAAGTCCTAATTAAGATTCTAAGTCACTAATCAAGTGATTTGGAATTCATCTTTAAAACCTAGGTCAAACCAAGAAGTCAACAAAGTCAAAACAAGAATTCTGGAAAATCCCAAAACCTGGAAATTTGACTTTTTATTTAGACCTCAGATTGAAAATCTAACTTCGCCATTGCGTTCAAAACACCCAAATTAGCTAAGGGTGAAATTTTGGAGGCATTTGGAAGTCGTTGATTTTTCGTCAAATATTTTATTATTATTTAAATACTTTAAATAATCAAATAATTAAATACTCGTCAAAACAAAAATCCGAGTGCGCCATTGCGTTCCTCACCCTTCAATTAGCTAAGGGTGAATTATTGGAAATGTTTGGGATTTATTTAATATGCTAAATTTAATTAATTAAAATTGAATAATATAATTTAAATAATATTATTTAATTATATTATTTAACGGCGCCGTCAGTATTAAAGTAACGCCGTCCATTTTCTTTTAAACTACCGTTTGATTTAACGGCTTATTTCAAACTGTCTGATCTGAAGATCAGACGGTGGGGAGATCATCCCCTCCGTAAGACTGACGCGTGCTAGGGTTTCGGCACGCGTCGTCTTACCTCGTCGCCAGATGGAGGAGCCACGGCTTCCACCGCTGGGTAAGCACCCATTAAGACCCCCCACCCATCTCCTTCATCCGATTCCACTATTTTGAGCGAATCGAACCCAAATCTTCGGCAAACAGCAAGCCCTAATTCTTCTTCGGCAACTCTAAGGTACCTCCTAATCCTCCTGTATCTTCATTTCAGCATTATTGCGAACTCCTTATTTTCTAATTAAGCGCTTTGATTCGATCGAATCGGTCGAATCATGAAACCCTAATTTCGCGATCGACGGGCGGAAGGCGAAGAGTCCCGATCTCCTGAACCGGGTTCAACACTGCCGGTCTGGTTCGAGGCAGAAGACGAAGTGTTGGATACAGATCTACCGTCGAGTTTCGAGTGATTAATCGTTGGCCGTCTGTTTAGGATTAGTATAATCCTATGTAATTAAACTATACTTATCACTAATCTTAATAATAAAATTTGAAATAGATCTGTTAAATCGTTAAAGAAAAATCTGGACCGTCCATTGCTTGAGATCTGAAGATCGCAACCGTCGATTTTAGACCGGGTTCCCGGTTTAAGTCGCCGGCCCAGACGGGTCTGGACCGGTCCGAGGGCTCGGATGTCAAACAAGTGGGGCCCGCGTCGCATCATCAATTCAGACCAATTATGAGCGTGGGGCCCACTGGTTCTCACTCGGCGTATCCCAGCACGCCACGTGGCCCGGTTCAGCCAACCATCTGAACCGGTGGGGCCCGCTGCCTGCTGCCCCCGCCAACCATGGCCTGCCACGTGTACCTGCAGAAATGAAATAAATTATATATATAAATATATAACAGATAGTTATTTATTAAATATATTTATATATAAATTATATAACAGTTATATTAATTTAAATAAAAACAGTAATAATTAATTAATTAATTACCAAACTTCAAACCTAAATAACTCCTAAAATATTTATCCAAATTATACAATTAAATATATTAAATTAATCAGAAAAATATGAGGAATTTATTGATGCCAAAAATTTTGCTGTATGATCAATATTTTTGCAAAGTGATTATTTAGGTTTAATTTAATTTAAATTAAATGTCACGAATCTTATTTAGCTCATAACTTTGTGTAGATTGATCCAAATATACCCAATATTGGTCTTAAAGTAATCAGAAAACCCTAAGGATTAATTTGATAGTATTTATCTTGCTGTTTGGATTAGTGTTTGCCTAATCACATTTAGGACCAAACCCTAATTAGGTTAATTAACCCTAGAACTTCAATTGACCATAACTTGGTCAATTGAGCTCCAAATTTAATGATCCATAGGTCCATTTAGATCAGAAGAATTTAATTTTCAATAATATGTAAAAATATTTTAGATCCAACGGTTAGATTTACTAATCACCCTTAATTGCTCTAAATCTTGATTTATGAATATTAGCAAATTTAGTAATCCAAATTGAATGATTTAAATTTCAGAGAACTCATAGAACCATTTAGAATCAATCTATAAGGTTGGATTAGTATTTGAGTGCTTAATTTTGTTAATCACTCACTAATCACCCTAAACCCTAATTAGATCTTAACTTAGTCAAATTAGGTCCAAATTGAGTCTACCACATATCATTATGTTCAGTGAGCTATTTGTAATTCATAGCCACTGATTTTGCTTAATTTGGACACTATTTGGCAAAATTAGATTTTTGACCCATAATTAAGATCTTTCCTTAATTAACCTTAAAACCCTAAATCTTGTATTGGCCATAACTTGGCCAATACTTATCAAATTTCAGCAAATTTAGGTTCTATGGGAGGCTTAGGCAGTAAAGAAGAATAATCTAAAAGAAAAATTTAGCTTTCACTTAGTAAAATTACTAAATTGCCCTTATGAGTCAAATTCACTAATTTGATCTCATATGGCTTATTAATCACCCAAAATTAATTTAGTTACTGTCTAATCTTATATTAGACAATAAGAAACACTTTCCAAAAGAAAATTTTAGAAATTAAGTCCTAGGTTAAAATTTGATCTTTTGAACCCTTAAGGAGGGGCAAAATGGTCTTTTTGCCCAAATTTAGGGTTTAGCTTTCAAAAACCCTAAATTTCATTTGCTAATCATTTGAATCAGTAAATAGAATGATTTAGAACTGAAATTAATCAAATTTAAGTCTAAATTAGGTTTTGATTAAAATCTCAGATTTTGCTTAGAAAAGAAAATTCCTAAGTCCCGACTGAGTTTTTCTCATTCTTTAAATCATTCTTAGACTCATCCTTAGGTCTTATAACATTAGTTAGGATGTGTGTCTTGAGAGATACTCTTAGTAATTAAGAGCTTTATTTCCTAAGATTAGGAATAGATCTTAAGTTAGAATTCATCTATTGAGTAAATTGGGTTACTCAATTAGATGAAACCTTGAGTTTTCTAATTTATAGATTTTCTTAGTTTATTAAATGATTAATTGATCTTTAAACTTTAGAACTAAGAATAGAGATCTGTCCTAATGAATTTGATTTATTATTAGGATTTGCCTTAATCTAATCTGTGAGATTTGGGTTCTAAACCTTAGACCCTTAGTTATACCTTTAGATTAAGTAATTAGACCCCATCATCTGGAGTCTAATTCTTAATATTTTCATCTTGATTTGGCTAATCAAGATGAGGTTGGGATGAGCTAAATTACAAAATTAGGTCGATGATTTATTCATTTTAACCAAATAGTCGTCTTTTGATTAAGTTATAATTAGGACTTGGCCAGTCCTAATTATCTTCAACAAGTAGGACTCGTGATTCTAAGTTACAGAATGTGTAAGAATTGATAATTCTGAAACTTATGTAACTTAGAGTAGATAGAACGAATAAAGTAGATAACAAAGGATATTACCTGTGTTCTAGATAGAGTTTCTTGCACTTTGGATTTTTGATGCTTCGCATTCCTTGATTTTGAGCCTTATACTTTGAACATGTATTATGTACATAAGATATTTTGATAAATATCTTATGTTAATTTGGATCATTATTTATAAACAGCATTATGATCATTTCACAAGTGGTATGTAAGGTGTAGCTTGATTAGTATACCTCTTCGATCAACCTGTTCGGGGTCGGCAACCTTTCGAGGGTTTAATGTCCGACAGTCTATTGGCCATGCCTAGTCCGAGTGATAGGATGGATAGACTCTCGCCCTACTGACTACAGAGTCAGGATTCTGATATGGTTATACTAATTCAAGTACACTTATATTCAGTTCTGTCTTAGCTCATCAGGCTAAGAGGTTCAGTGATGTTCAGTTCAGAGTTTTTTAGCTCATCAGGCTAAGAATTGCTGAGTTCATGTTCAGTTCAGTTGACTTATATAGTCACTATAGTTTCAATTTGCAGTTACTGTTATACTAGCATTTTCTGCATTTCAGCACTATTTTACTTACAGCTTTCCTGCACGTGTTTATATATAGGATGCTAGTTTTACTTACTGTTTTCATATGCTTACTTAGGATGATAGTGTTTCAGCTTTATACTTTTGTACTTCACTTAGCATAATCTGTTTGATCATGAGCATATTTAGGTTGTACTTTTCTTACTTTTCTTTTACTTTTACTTATCTGTCCTTGTTGCAGTTGCTTGGAGGAGGTATGTTTTACTTCCTATTTGTTTAGTTATAAACTGAAGTTTATAACTTATTACTGTTCTTTTGATACGCGTTTCTGCACCTATTTTGCTCAGTTCTGTTTTATGATGATATTCAAGTAACTTAATAAAATTGTTTACCTTAAAATGTACTTAGACTTATTGTCTAACCAGTTTTTTTATTTTGTTGGCTGGGGCCCTACCATTATGAAACTGATAATGGTAGGTTCTGAGTTTATTGGTTTAGCAGATCCAGTGGAGAGTTTGCCATTGGAGGAGGAGTCCGTTCCTGAAGATCTGTAGCTTAGTTTTCTATTTTCAGTGAGGTTAAGAGTTTTCTTTCAGTTCTTTTAAAACTCATTAAATGTTGTAATAATACAGGATTATATTTTCTTTTTCAGTACTTTACTTATTCTGTATTGTTGTATTTATACTGTATTGGATGGATGTTATGTTATATGCTTCCGCACTCTGAGTTCATGTATGATCATTTAGTGATAATATTTCTGGATTGAATGGCAAAGTCCTTATTTAAATTGGATTAGGATGTGTGACTAATCCAATCTTAAGTGGGGACCTTGTCATTTGGTGACCCCTCCACCATAATCATATTAACCTAAGGGTTAACAGGACCACGGCGGGGCAGGGCCGCCACAGGTTAGCCCCAGGTGACAATTACTAGAGGTTCCTTAGGTGGCTACGGTTCACTATGCGACATCCAGGGCTCATCCAGAGGACAGAAATAAAATGGAGCTAAACGAATTTCAATGGGGGAAAGGCTGTACCTGAATTTAGGGTTGCAGGTCTGACCAAGGAGAATTGAAGTGTCCCTAAGCTTCCTGAAGGTCAGATGAAGACGCACAGGGGGTCTGAACACTGGACGAGCCCTCTATCAGCGGTTCGCACTTCGGGAAAAGCTGGGAAAGATCACCGAGGAAGATGAGAGCTCCAAGGGTTTGTAGCCGCCAATTGAGGGTTCACAGTGAGCAAAAGGACTCACTGTGATTCTCCCAAGGTATTTATAGGCCAAGGGGGCTATGGGGGTGGCTTCTAGAGCACGGGCAATGGAGGGAAGCTCGGACCGAAGGGAGAGGCTCGGGCTAAAGGCCTTGGGCAATTTGGGAAGATGGCAACCAGCAAAACGAATGCGCCAAGGGCAGGAGAGGAATTTCGAAGCTTTTCCCGTACTGCTAGGCAGCTAAGAGGATCCTGGCTGTCGGGGGGGACCAGACGTAGACGGGTCGAGAGGTGGACGATGATCCACAGTGGCTGGGGGTCTCAGAGCCATTGGATGGATCGACCATTGGCTCTGGACGATCCTAATGGATTACTTAAACGAGTTAACCGATAGCCGTTGGATGCGAGCGACGGATCCAACGCGTAGGATTAGATCCTACCCATAGGAGATCCCGCCGTTCGAAGGCTTGAATACATGCGTCGCTGTCGGGACCCCGCAGCGGATCCGCCGCGATCCCGACAGCAAATCCCGACAATTTAATTTTTAATTAAAATTTAAATTAAATATAAATAAAATTAATTAAATAATATATAATTATTCTAAATATCCGAGATCTAATTTAGGACCAAATGAGCTCCAAAAATTCTTAAAATTTTACCCTTAGCTATTTAGGGTATGAGGAATTCAAAAATGAAATCAAATTTTGATTTGGAGATCAAATTAATTTAGGTATTTTTCAGGGCTTAAAAATAGCCAAAAATACCAAATTTGTCATTTCAGCTCCGATTGATTCCAAACTTCTAGTGTTAGGTTTAAATGACTCATTGAATCCAATGGAATCAAAATCAAAGCTTGGATTAGCTTAATTAATCTAAGTTTAGCTAAGATAACAATTAGGATTGTTATAGTCAGGTAGGACCCAACTCGCCTTAAGCCAAGGACTTGTCACATAGATGAATTATGAACATACATCGATACATATCAAAGTAGCGAAAATAGGAAATATAATGCAACATCCATAAGCATAGTATAAAAGAAGAAAAAAAAGCAATAACTCAGCTCAAGTACAGAAAGTAAATACGTCCAGAGTTTAATTATTACAACTGAATTAAATAAAAGTAAAGATTTCTCAATCTCATTACAAAAAGAGAAAATCTAACTAAGCAGCAGTGGGAAGATCCTCCTGCTGCACCGGCTCCTCTCCTGCAACACTACCAACGAACAACTCCAAATCTGACATTTGTCAATATCACAAATGCCAGGGCCCTAACCAACAAAAAAAAGATTACAATTGTCTAAGTATATTTAAGGCTATTTAAGTGAATTAAAGATTTAAGATATCACATTTAAATATTTTAAACATGCAAGCATTATAAGGTACAATAAGCTACGAAGGACGGGATAGCTACAAACAAATCATCTATAGCTAATCAACAAGTATGAAAAAAAATAACATACAAAAATAGCAACTAAATATGGTGAGGCTAAAAGCAAAAGTAACTGCAACTACTGAAATAAATCTGATCCTAACATGCTTATGACCACATGGAGATATGCTCAGTATAAAAAGAACACAAGTGCTGAAATATACATACAATTCTAGCATCCTAAACATGCCAATATCTTAGCACTAATCAATAAGAGCATATATACAAGCATGCAGATTGACATGAAAAAGGTCACTGAGACATATGACAAAAGTAAACTAAGTACATGCATGAGCAAAAGTAAAGCCATTGAGACATGTGACAAAGTAAGTCAAGCACTAAAAGAAAGGCCACTGAAGCATGTGGCAAAGCAAAACAAACACTGACAACTGAACTAAAGTAGCAGTAAGCCTACAACATAGTGCAGCCATAACAGAACAGGCCATACAGGGCCTCTGAACTGAAAGTTCAACATGTATCCATCGTAGGCATTCGCTGAGCTAGGTCCGAGTTGAACTTATAGAATAAGACATGTATCCATCCTAGACATCCGTCGAGCTAGGTCCGAGTCTATTCTATAATAAAACTAGAACTAAAGAGGTAGACCATGCTAGGACATACTCTACTAACTGTGAATACTGAACAAACTGAATGAATGATATGCTTTTCAAATACTAGTTAAAGATGTATCTTCCATATCCTAAGTTCTTCTATTATGCTTAAGAAACAAGGCTCAATATTCAAGGTGTGTAGAGCAATCAAAGTCAAGGTAAGCAAGATACTCAATCTAGACTTATGTGATATCCGTTGTCGTCTACTTTATCCAGCTAACTATTCTAAGAAGATACAAGTTTAGGATCTCCAATATCTAGCTATCGAGTAAGATCTCAAATTTATGACCTTAATGTTAATATTAGAACTTAATAAGTTCTAATTCATAATCATATGATGACTATAAGGATTAAAGTAAATAAATTAATGACTTAATTATTATTATTTTCCTCTCTTAACCCAAATCTTGATTAAGTGAATCAAGATTAAGGATTATAGATCCAAACTCCACTTCAGAGTTCAAATCCTGAATCCAAGGTAGTATCCTTAGTAAGGATCTAGGATTTACACTTTAAAACCCAATTTAAAGGTAAGGACTCCTATAAGCTGAAGGATTCAGAAGCTATGATCTTAATGAAAGGCTGTGCTAATGTTGTAAGATAAAATAATCAGTAAGAACTAAGAATCTTAAGATCTATATTTAATCTTTAGGATAATTATATTATCCTATAGATTGAATCAATCCTATACCCACATGGAAGGCTTCAAAATAATTAAACAATCAATCATTTAAGGAATTCCAAATGGAGGTAGTCTAATTCAATTAGAAGATATAAAATCTAAGATCTAAAGTCTGATGTTTGATCACTTTAGACAAGCTAAGATTAAGACTTAGGATTTTATAATTGTCTTTCTTTTAATATTCAAGCTCAAGAATCAACTTAATTAAGCTATTAGCTAAGGATCTAATACTTTTATATAGTTAAACTTAGCTCTTAAGGTAAAGTGATTTTAGAAATACTTAAAGTCTTAAGATCTAAGTAAGTGTAACGCCCCGTCCCGTCACCGTATGCAAAAGACAAGTATCATTTTATGGTTCGGCGGTGGAACGGTGCGCTACTCGGGAACGGTGGGCCGTACAAGTAAAACACATCGTCCCGAATAGGCTACGGAGACAGAGCTATACTGAAGGCCGCTGACTCGAGCCCTAAGAGTAGGCTCGAAAGCCAATATCTAAGATAAGAATGGGATACTTATCTTAGGTATTAGACTTAGTACGTACATAAGGTGCAAGGGAGTGGAGAAGAACCCATGTATGTTATAAAATATATCAGTGTTTCTAGTACGCCGATCACATCACAATACTATGTATAGTAGAATAACAGAGTGCGGAAGCTAAAAGACAAACATTCAGAATACATTCATCTCAAGCAGTAGTAAATATCCATCTCAGAAAAGAAAGTAAAAATACATCCAGAGTTTATTACAAACCATAAAAATGCAGAAATATAAAGAGTCTAGCTAGAATGCTAGAAAGAACTAGAAAGTAAAAGTAGGTGTTCAATCTTTTACAGCTCCAATTGCTCCTCCTGAGTCTCTAGGACGTCCTCCTGACCTGCCTCCAACGACTGCTCGGGATCTAGCAAATTACCGGATCCCAAAAGTACCCCGTGTTAGACAAGAAGTCTAACACATCGAAGCTAGCTATACAAGCTAAACTAAACATAACGAATATGCAAGAACGTAAAGTAAAAGTGCAGTAAAAACTGTAAAGACATCAAATAACTTAGCTATAAGAACTAAACAAAGTAAAACTGCATCAAAGTTAAATGCTGAAAGTAAACGAAAATGACAGATGCTCATAAACTGATGTGAAAGGAATGTCAGATGCTAAGAATGATGCTATAAGCTGCACTATATTCCACTGAAACAATGCTCGCAAATATGCTATATCACGGTATATTACAGAACTATCACTGAAGGTTTATGAGTTGTACGGTCCAATATAAGCACAACAGTTAGGAAGTCGGTATGGTGACGCAGAGGCACCCTGAAATTCCCCAGTCTGTGTATATAATATTCCATATCTCATACTGTATCACTGATAACCATGTGTCACAACAGAAGGAATGGTTCAACTTTCATGTTTATGCTTATGCTTATGCTTATGCCATTATATAATATGAATGAAAATCCTGAAATCCATGAAGACTATAGTAAGAAACAGTAATGAATCCTAAGTCTCCATTGTGCAGAATCCTGCTAAAAGGATTCTGACTCCAAATCTCTAGATCGATATTTAGTTAAAGTTGCTTATTTACTTAAAGATCACTAGGCAGGGTGATTGTATACACATATTAAATATGCTGCAAAGATAGGACTCTCAACATTTAGTTTGATTACGCCATCCTAATAAAGCGATCTTCATTAGGAGGCATCATCCGATGAGGATTGTTGTATCTCAAACTAAGCATTTAGTCACTAAACTCACAATCATACTTAGCCTCTTAAGGAAGGTGACTCCCCTTTTACTTAGTTTTATTTAAGCCATACCTATTGAAGTGATCTTCGCTATGAGGCATTGCCCGATGGCAACTCTCCTTCAATAAAACTAAGGAATGGGTACCCGTTTAATACACTCTTAGGATCGATTGATTTACTCTAAGCGAGATTATATCCGCCTAAGCCCGCAGGATAGCAACAAAGATAAATCTCACTTAGAGTGACTCAACTAATCCCGAATATTACTAGGGACCAGTAATATGGGTATACTACACTGCACTACCCAATAATCATGGTTCAATCAAGTCTATTTAATAGAACAATGATGTATCAAAACTATAAGTTTTAAACTAATAGATAAGTCCTATATAATGTTTCATCAAGTGAATGTAATCCAAGATCACTTAGTATGGATTCTACCACAAGGAGATGTATCTCTTCTAATGTCTTAAGTGATTGCTACTATAAGGAGAATAGATCAATCTCTAAGGTGATAGGATCTTCTATACTTCTACCTCAAGAATTCATACAAGGCCTCCTACCTCATGATATATGAATTTAGATCTTTTAAATAATTCAAGATGATCTTAAGAAGAGAAACTTTAAGGTCCTCTCCTCTAAATGTTAACATTAAGCTATTGGGTTCTGTTCCATAATGAAGTTTAAGATGATTAGATCAGATGATTAAGTCATCTGATCACACTCAATCTAAGAACATGGGATCTAAATCAAATATATTGTTAAGGATTAGATCACTTATTTAATCACTATGATTTTAATTGTCTTCTTATGCTAGTATCTTACTTAAGAGAGAATTAGGGATCTTAAGATTTGATTCAAATAGTGAAATAACCAAAGATTTGTTATTAATCTTAATTTGTCTAATTCAAATGTTTAGAATCAATAATGAATCAAATGCATCATTGGAAAAATGTTTAATACAAAGTTTTGAATCATTCAATTAAATTAGGGTTCTTAAGGGTTTAGATTCTTCTTAAGTAGCTTAGGGTTTGATCCCTTCTCATGCCTTAAGAAAAATCAAGTTATGCATTTAGGATCAATGTCAAATCAGTAGATTAATTATGCATTATTGGTGGTAACCTCAGACTTAGATCAAGTCTTAAAAGTTTAATCCAAATCTTAAAATTTCTTAAGTTAATTAAGATAATTAATATTCTATATCTTTGAGTTTATTCAAGTGTATTTAATAAGGTTATAAGAATGAATTCAGTTCATTGGCTTGCTGTTCTAAACCAAACTGATAACTCAAGTTCTAAAGCAAGGGTTACTTAATGCTAATCAAGCCCTAATTCCAATCAAAGGGATTAGTACATAAGTAAAAATCCAATCATTCAAATTACATGATTTTTGGCACGCAAGTTCTAATTAACCATACAAAAAAATAGAGACTAAGTCTGCAAAGATCCAGTAAGTATAAACCCTAAAATTCACTAATTATGTTTTAACAAAATTATGGCATAATTAAGAGTACAGAATTCAAAAAAATATTCGACTTAACACATGCATTCTATTCATCATAAGTAAACTAATGGCACCCTAAACATGCAATTTGGATAAGTAAATTTACTAATCTACCCCAATTAAAATCCACTATAATTAGGCAATAATTAAAGATCTAACTGTTAGATGCATGATTTTATTTTATATTTAGGTTCCTGAGGTTTTTCTAATCATTTTTATATATAATATCATAGGATTTGGACTAGTGGATTAAAAATTATTTGAATAATACATTCTGTATTTTTATTTAATCAAAATCCTATGATTTGATTAATCGAATTATTTTCCTTAAGGAAAATAATTCCATTAATTCGATTTAATTAAAACGGCTCGGCCCGAAATTGAAAATGCGCGGGTCGACCGGGGCCTGGGAGACCCGGCACTGTCGCACCGCACAGGTCGTGGGTCGACCCGGCCCGCACAGTGCCGTCATTTCCGATCCTCCATCCTGATGAATAGAGCCGATTAGGGAACCCTAATTGCCAAAATTCTGGCATATCCAGACCACGGCTCGGCCAGCATACAATCGCTACTCCATCACCATGGTCAGACGCGTCGATTGGGACTCGAAGCCCCTTGTGAGATGGTATGGATCAGCCAGACCTTACTCACCCGAGGATTTCGCCATTTGAGTGACTGTGGGGAGATAATTCTCCCCGCAAAGACTATGTCAGACCCCGGGCTCGATCCCTACACCATCAGGGAGTTGAGGCGGATCGAAGCCCTCTGGTCCGGGGGTCTGGGGTGGTCTGGATTGCTGGGTCCTTACTCGACCGAGGCGATCCAGAAGGAAACTAACCCGATCGATCGATTCAATCGATCGGGGCTAACTTAGGCCCTAATTACGATACGGCTGAGTTCGAAACAACAATAAGTAGGAAACCGCATCAAATGGAATAAGTTCTGAGCCATATTGGCTCAGAACTTGCAACTGGGATACCTGAATTTGTCGAAGGGTGAGCAGGCATCGCGGGAGCAAATGATGGGCTAGATGAGCTTCCTTGAGCTTTCTCTGAGAGTTCCTGAACTCCAGGAGACTCTCCTATCAGCGGGACGCACACCTGGACGCCTAGGGAGCTCGGACAGACAACAATGGAGCTCGGGAAATGGCGAAAGCAAGTTCAACTCCAATTGATCAGCAAGGATCAAATGGAGGAGGGCTGAGGCTATTTATAGCCTCAGGGAAGTGCCGTGAAGCTTCTAGAGGCTTTAATTGGGCTGAGGAGGGCCGGAGTGGTCGGGCCATGGCCGGGCTTCTGCGTTTCTCCATTTGGCTCAGCCGGGTCACGAGGCCCGACCAGGGCTGATATGCCGTTGGGGAAAGGCTCCCAACGGCCTGCTGAGGTGGAATGGATAGTGGGGGACAGGCTAGGCTGGCGAGGATCTGCGGGATTTCTTCGGTCGGCCGCGGGCATGACGAAGACGAAGATCCACAGTGCGGGTGCGCTGTGGACCGTCTGATGCATCGATCGGAAAGATGTAACAGCCCTGATCAGCTGGATCCTAACAGCCGAATCAGATTAAATCCATGCCGTATGATCACTCGGGTTGATCTAACGGTGGTTCAGCACTTCTGCGGGATTAAATCCCGACCGTTAGATAAAAGGCGGAACGGTCAGATGCACGGGATCCCGCTGTCGCGTGCCCCGGGCTCCGCAGCGGATCGCCCGCGGTCCGCATAGCGGATCCCGGCCGTTTATTTAGGTATAAGGGTATATTTGCAATTATGGTTTAATAGGAACCCTTATGTGCAATTGAGCCAATTTAATTTAAATTGAATTATGGCCCAAATGAATTCCAAATTACACCAAAATTTTACTCTTAGCTAATTTGGGGGTGAGGAATTCAAAAATGCAATCAGATTTTAATTCTGAGATCAAAATTTTTTGAGTCTAGACTAGGGCATTTAGACTAATCAAATTGCAATTTTTTTTTTAACTTGGAGAAGTCCAATAGACTTCAAATTTTCTAGATGGGCTTATATTAATGTTCTAAATGCAATGGCACTAAAAGTTGAATTATATAACCTGTAATTTAGCATGATAACAACCTAGGGTTGTTATAGTAAGCTATTTTAAGATTCTTCACTTAACTCAATATCATCAACATAGGATTTCAGAAAGGTGTTAAACATATTAACTAGGGATATTTTGTTGAATTTTCAAGGCTTAAGGGTACATTTTGGTCAAAATGACTAAAATATCATCTTAAGGTTAAAAATAGGATTTTAAGATTTAACCATCCAAATTGATTCAAATCTATTTTAATGAGTTCTATATTAGTTACTAAAGTAGGATTCACCTTTATATTAGGTTTTGATAACCTAATTAGTTTAATTAGCCTTAATCATATTAAGAGGCCAATTAAGGTGATTAATGAAATTATGGTATTCTAGAGTGATCCAACCTTATTCATAGGCTCTAATATACTTAAGAAGGCATTCAGAACTTATTTTATCAAAATTAGAGGATTAATCATAGTTTAATTTACTAATCCATAATTAGGATAATTAAGAGATGATTAATGAAATTAAAGTTCCAAATTTACTTTTAATGATCTACAAAGGTTCTTTATGGTCTCATGATAAATCAAAGACCTTAATCAATATTTTTAGATATTAATTGAATTTATTATGATTTAATTAAAAATAAAAAAAGATTAGATAATTGTTTAAAATCTAACTATTAGATTTTTGATTTTATTTTATATTATTATTCATTGTATTTTTTTGATTAAAATAATATATTGGATTATACCATTTGGATAAGTATAGCTAAAGTTATTTAAATAATTTATTCTGAATGTTTATTTAAATTGGAATTATATGATATCTATTTATCAATTATTTATCCTAAGAAATATAATTCCATAATCCTATTATTTAACCGCGGCCCGAAATCAAACCGTGAGGGTCAGGAGAGGCCCGACCCGAAGTGCCAATGCTTCGTCCCCGTTACCCCTCTTCGTTCACAGCCGTGGGAAGGGCACCTTTGACTGCTAAATTCACCGCCGACGGGCCACACCGCGACCAGCATTCAATCGCCACATCTTCAGGAAGTCAAGGCGCGTCGATTAAACTTAGAAGCCCTAACTGGGGTGGGTTAGAACGATGGATGGCTACTCCACCAAAGCGTCCATTTACAAACGATTAGGGTTTACTGTGAGGGGATAATTCTCCTCATAGAGACCACTAAATGGATGGAGCTCGATCCCTACACTATCAGTGGGTGAGGCGAGTCGAACCCTCAAGGTTTCATAACCTGGGGTGCAGCCAATCGCTGGGTCCTTACTCGGACTCAGCCATGGCTCGGCTGCTAGTTAGATCGATCGATACGATAGATCAAGAGCTAGCTCAAACCCTGGCGACAATCACAACTTGTTCCCTAAGTGACTAAGTCTAGCTAGACGACATCCAGAGGCTCATCCAAAAATAAGAATGGAAAATTGAATCTTCAGAATTCAGTGGAGAATGTTGTACCTGAAGACGAGTTTGCAGACACAGCCGAGGGGAATTGAGATGAGCTCGAGCTTCTTGAAGATCTCAGTAACCAAGCAGGGGGTCTGAATACTAGACACGCATCATTTATCAGTAATTCGAAGCTTTGGGAATGCCGAAAAATTGCCGAGAGGACGGCGGCTCCATAGGACTTCAACTGGGGAATTGAGGGTTCATAGTGAGCAAAGGGACTCACTGTGAGATCCTGGGAGTATTTATAGGCTGAAGTAGGCCCTAGGGGTGGATGTAGTGGCTTTGGCTTGGACAATGGCTCGGCCCGAAGCAATGGGTTGGCTTGAAACGGTCAGGGGTAATTCAGGGAGAAGGCAACCGGCAAGACATCGCACCGAGGACAGAAGGGGAAATCGGGGCTTTTCCCGTACCGCCATGGGGGCTGGAGGTCGCCTAGTTGTCGGGGGGGAGGGGGGTGGGACTATACGTGGACGAGTGAGAGGTATACGAAGATCCACAGTGCTCGGGACTTCGTCCACCGTCTGATGGATCGACCATTACGATTGGAAGGCTCTGATTAATTACTTAAACAGAACGGATGCCAGCCATCAGATGCACGGGATGGATCCAATGCCTAGGATTAGATCTTAACCCGGATGGGATCCCGTCGTTGGATTAAATATGCTAGGATACGTGCTAGCGCATCCATTGGCAAGATACCACGCGCCACTGTCGGGACCCCGCAGCGGATTTGCCGCGGTCCCGACAGTAAATCCAAGATTATAAAAATTTAATTAAATATTTATTTTAATTAATATTAACTTATTTAATAATTAAATTAAATTCTATTAAATTCATAAATCCAATTTAGGACTATATGATCCCCAAAATTTTTTAAAAATTCACCCTTAGATAATTAGGGCATGAGGAATTCAGAAATGAAATCATATTTTAATTTTGAGATCAATTTAATTTAGGTATTCTACAGGGTTTAAAAATAGGCAAAAATGCCAAAATTCTCAATTTAGCTCCGACTGATCCCAAACTCATAGGATAAGATTTAAATGACCCATTGAGTCTAATGGAATCAAAATCAAAGCTTGGTTTGGCTTAATTAATATGAATTTAACTAGAATAATAACTAAGGTTGTTATAGACTCCCCCACTTAAGAATAATATCGTCCCCGAAATCACTTAGTGAAGAAAGTACTATAATGATTGAAATTTAAATAGGACAGATAATAAAGAAAGAACATTACTTGGGCTTGCAAAGAGCTATGGATGTTTATTGCGCATATCCACTTCTTTCTCCCAAGTAGATTCTTCTAAAGATCGATTCTTCCACTGGACTTTGATCATAGGATTTGAATAGTTTCTTAGCTATTTTTGATCATGAGCTAGGATTTTGATTGGTTCTTCGACATAAGAAAGATCAGGTTGGATTTCTACTGACGGAAGTTGAATGAGATGAGAAGGGTCTCTTAGGCATCTTCTTAATGATGATACCTGAAACACATTATGGACGACTGCAAAGTCATAAGGAAGGTTTAATCGGTAGGCAGATGATCCTACTTTGGCAAAAACCTCAAAGGGTCCAACATAATGGGGATTGAGTTTCCCTGTTATGCCAAATCTGTAGACACCCTTCATTGGGCTGACTTTCAAATAAGCAGAATCTCCCACATTGAATTCTAGGAGATGATGATGAGCATCATGGTATTTGCTCTGATGATCTTGAGCTGAATGAATTCTCTGCTGAATTAAGTGAACCTTATTGTTAATTTCTTCGACTAACTCTGAACTAAAAAGTTGAACGCTTCTTATTTCTGACCAGGCTAGCAGAGTACTGCATTTTCTACCATACAATACCTCATAAGAAGCTATTTTAGTACTGGCTTGGAAATTATTATTGTAAGCAAATCCACTAATGGAATAAAATCTTCCCAAGAACTGGTAAAATCAAGATCACAAAGCCTAAGAAAATCTTTCAGAACTTGATTCACTCTTTCAGTCTAACCATCCGTTTACGGATGAAAAGCTGTACTCATGGCTAGAGTAGTACCCACAGCTTGCCAAAACTTATAAGTAAATTTGTCATCTTTATTGGATACGATTGATTTCGGAATCCCATGCAGCTTGACAATTTCTTTGATATAGAGCCTTGCTAGCTTCTTTACTGAGTCAGTCTGATGGATAGGAAGGAAGTGCATTGATTTGGTTAAGCGGTCTACTATAACCCAGATTGCATTGGCACCAGATTTAGCGCGAGGCAATCTCATAACAAAATCCATAGATATATCGAACCATTTCTATTCTGGAATTTCTAATGGGTGCAGAAGACCACCAGGTCTTTGGTGTTTGGCCTTTACTAGGTTATAGGCATGACACTTGGCCACAAAATCAGCCAAATCCTTTTTCATATCGAGCCACCAAAATGATTGCTTTAGATCCTAGTACATCTTAGTACTGCCTGGGTGAATATGATATCCAGAATTATGGCCTTCAATTAACACTTCACGATGCATGGATTTAGGAATCTACAAACGATTAGTTTGATAAATTACGCCGTTGCGCATCTGCAACTCATGACAACTGCCACCTACAATATCTGCTTTGAATTTTACATAATCGTTATCTTTAGTTTGTGAGATAGAGACATCTCTGTGGAATGTTGGTTCCACACTAATATTTGCCAGAATAAAGCTTAGCATATTATCACTGACTAGAGAAATCTCTAGCTTATGAAATTCTTATTATAATGAACTGGAGGCGATTATGGAAGATAAGGTAGCACGATGACTAAGAGTATCAGCCACTACATTTGCCTTTCCTGGATGATACTGGATACTAAGGTCATAATCACTGATAAGTTCCAACCATCTCCTCTAATGACAATTTAGTTCTATTTGAGTGAAGATATACTTCAACCTTTGATGATCGGTAAAAATTGAACACTGCACTCCATATAAATAGTGATGCCATATCTTCAAGGCAAAGATATAGCGGCAAGTTTGAGATCATGAACTGGATAATTTCTTTCGTGTGGTTTTAACTGACGAGAGACGTAAGTAATTACCTTACCCTCTTGCATTAATACACAACCTAGACCAATTCCAGAGGCATCGGTGTATACCTGATAGTCTAAGCCTTCTTTGGGCAGGATGAGAACTATAGCGGTAGATAGTGCGTCATTTAAGGTTTGAAATGCTTTCTCGCATTCTGGGCTCCAAATAAATGGAACGGTTTTTTGGGTTAACTTAATTAAAGGTGAAGCGATATGGGAAAATCCCTTAATGAATTTTCCCAAGAAACTTCTATATCTGTGACCATTTTAGGTTGAACCCGATCCTGAATAGCATTAACTTTGTTTTGATCTACATGAATACCCTGGGCATCGACTACATGTCCCAAAAATGAAATGGATTTAAGCTAGAACTCACACTTGGAGAACTTGGCATATAGTTGATGTTCACACAGAGTTTCCAATACTAATCTCAAGTGTTCTTCATGATCTTTTAAGGTTCTAGAATAAATGAGGATATCGTCGATAATGATGATCACGAACTTATCTAAGTATGGTTTCAAAACTCGCTGCATCAAATCCATGAAGATTAATGGCACATTAGTGAGTCCGAAAGACATCACTAGGAATTCAAAATGATCATAATGAGTATGGAAAGTGGTCTTTCTTACATCATCTTCTCTTACTCGCAATTGATGATATCCAGACCTTAAGCTAATCTTAGAGAATATGACAGCTTCTGATAACTGGTCGAATAAATCATCAATTCTAGGTAAAGGGTATGTAACAACCCAGGTTGTTACTAGGGTTACTTAAGTCTAATATAAGTCTTAATTGTGGTTCTAGTACACTAATTAAGTCACTTAGAACTTATCGCTAAGATTGAGATTCATTCTAGAATCAATTGGGTCAAATCCGGACTTCTGGGAAAAATCCTAAACCCTAAAAATTCACCTAATCATTTTGACTTCAGATCAAAAATCAGTCGTCGCCATTGCGTTCACCACCCACAAATTAGCTAGGGGTGATGCTTTGGTGGCAATCGAAATTCGTCGAAATTTTGACGAATATTTTAATATTATTTAAATACTCGAAAAATAAGATAAATAAATACTCATCAGAATCAAAATCCGACTTCACCGTTGCGTTCCTCACTTCTCAATTAGCTAGGGGTGAATATTTGATAATTTTTTTGGAAATCATTCGATTAACTAAGATTAATTAATAAAAGCAATTTAGAAATTAATTATTTAACTTTAATATATATATATATATATATATATATATATATATATCTTCATTTCTTCATTCCCATTTTTTTTTATCTCCATTCGCATGCCCTGAGAAAATTTCAGCCGACACTCCTCTTCACACGCAAGCAATAGATCGGCCGACACCTTCCCTCCTCGCTCGACACGACACCTCTCCTTCCCCTCGATGCGTGGCTTGCATCGCTCGTGTCTTTCGGCACGCGTCACATCCTCGCAACCTCCGTCACCATCTTCCATTAAAGTCGAAGACTCTATACCTCGCGCCGTTTCCTCACTCGAAAGAACCTCTCGGCCGAACTCCTCATGTTCGTCTTTTCCTCCATTCGGCGCTGTTAAGGTATTCCACTTCACCCCCTTCTTCTTGTTTCAACCTAATCTAAGCACCTTCCTTCTTAAACAATTTAATGAAGTACCACTTTTGTTTTCATATGCTATCTCTTGAATCCCAAATATTGCAAATCATTTTCATATCGCATTCAATTAATAAGAATATCCGAATAAGTCTAGTCATTTGCCAAATCCATTGCAGGTCAAAAATCTATTTAAGACTTCATACTTGCGTGTGCCATCCTATAAATCGAAATTTTTGTTTATTTAAAATATGAATGTACGGTTTATATGAAAATATATTGTTAGTGCTCCTCATGTTAATCTTCTTGTTGTTATGATGCAATCTTAATTCTCAAATTTTTTGTAGAGTAAAATCTCTTGGACTTTGAACCATAGCAGCAATCCTAAAAGAAATTATAATGGAATTGAATTTTCTTTTCATCATTTAAAATTGATTTATCTTTATTCTAAATAATTCTGGTTGATGAATCAGATTAATTATCAAAATAATTTTAATTCATTAGCTAACTGATGCTATTCAACTGATACTATTCATTAATTTATGGGCCACGAATGATAAAATATCATACTAATAAAAAATAAAAAAATCAGAACTCCATGTATAAGACTTTCCTTCCTCTCTATTTTCTGAGCCTCTCTTTTCGATGTTTGTAGTTTCTCTTTGTTACTTTGATAGAGCTATGCATGCAGTTAATGTGATGTTGTGCATAGATGCGTTAGCATTCTTTGCGAAGAAACTATTATTATTTGATTGTCATCTTATCTTATCCTTCTGCTAGATGAACAGCAAGTGATGTGTGAGTAGTTTATTCGCTTGATATAATGGTAGAATTCTATCATCTATATTTTAAATTTTTTTTTTTTTTTGAAATCAAGTGATCTTCAAATACCAAGAAAATGTGGTCGGTGAAATTTGAACCCTAGACCTAAGATACAATTTTTGAGCCTCAACATTGAGATTCACCATTCACAGAATTCCTCATATATATATATATATATTCATACTTATATCCTTCTATATTAATGACTTAACTTGTCATAAAAACAGAACTCTATAACAAATGGGAGTGCTTACTCTTCCAAGAGAGAATATTG